>OX465185.1:7511739-10011739 GCA_949987655.1 Polymixis flavicincta | reverse complement strand
CGCCTAATTTGGCCTAAAATTCCTGGACTAAAGCCATTGCAGCAGTAGTGACTGTGGCCCAGTGGTAACAGCCCTAAGTGACTAACGATATGTCGAGAGTAGTAGGTTCGAACCCAAGCAGGCACTTTACTTTGTGTAATTTATTTGCTCTCAAAACGGTGAAGGAAAACGGGTGTCCTAGATCCAAAAATTCGAAGATATTTGACATCCGCCACTAACTGGGCCTGCGTGAGGTCACTCCCTCTGCAGTGGAGGTCTGTGTCCCAGCAGTGGGAAAATTATAGGCTGATTAAGCCAAACTCATTGTTCCAATTGGACTATTCTGACATCTCAATCGATGGTTTCATAAAAGATCGAAGAGAAGTTGCAGCTTTCAAAATGAAGTATGAGAAAAATTCATTAAAACGCTGAAATTTAATATAAAAATTCCGTATGTTTATCTGTTGTAATTGTTTTGGACTCACGAGTTAACAACAGTCCCTGTTGAAATAAAGCCTCTTTAGAAAAATACAACCTGTACCTATAAACTCACCTTTTGTTCAAGTAACAAGTGTCTTCCGAAGTAGCTATTAACTACTCCAGAGACTGAAGAGAGTCGACAACGAGGTCTCATTTCTACTACAATCCGAGGGTCGAGGGTCCACCGTCTTTTGTGTTTTCCCTACGCTTTCAACACTCGTTTTCACAGAAATTACACCACTGAAAAATGCAAGAGGATTGTTGAATTTGATACCAATGGTGATTCTGTGTACCCACGAATGCATTCCATTAGATTAGTACTTTGTTAATATAACTAAATCTTAACGCCGGTCACAATTTCACAATCTGTTGTCTAATCTTATGTCAGCTGTTCAAATCGATCGATCAGAAAGAAGATTTCGAGAAAAGTGAGTTAACACGCAAATTGCGCATCCACAATTATTTTCATAATTTAACAGCCTCAAATATCCACCATCTCTTTCTTTTTAGGGTACCGTACCCAAAGAGTGCAAACGGGACCGTATTACTAAGGCCCTATTGTCCGTCCGTCCTCTGTCTGTCACAGGACTGTATCTTTTTAACCGTTATTAATCGTCATAATAAAAATTTAATAAAGTTGATAATACATTTTTGTGTAGGGATACAAATGTGTTTTTTCTATCTATTTTTTTATATATTCTGTAGAGTTCAATTTTGTACGTTGGTACGGAACGTTCATGTGCGAGTCCGACTGGCACTTTGCCACTTTTTTACGTGTTACTTAATAAAAGACCACATAAATATTATTATTTAATTTTGCTTACTAACAGAATCGACACGCGGAAAACTGAAAAAATAACATGTTATCATTAGAAGTGTGAATATTCTCAGTTTTTTTGCTAGGTGAAAATCTTTCTGGTGATATAATGTGAGACAATAGAAGGTGGCTAAGTGCACCATCTCGTTGACAAGCTTTCTGCAGTCCTGCCTTCCTTCGTTGTAATAAAGTTCAAATGAAATTCTTAGACAAATAAAGTTTTGAGTTTCGAGCATTTCATAGCAAACTTGTTTATTTTACACAAAGTTTAAAAACAGTAAAACTATACAGGGTGGCGTGGACATTGATGCAGAAACTGCTACTATAGATCCAGTACTTACATGATTCTGAACTTAAAAAAAATGATTGTATTTTTTGACAAAAATAGTCAAAATGTATGTTGACACTTTTCTATGAAATTGTTTTTTTTTTTTTTGAAAACCGACGAAAAATTTATAATCTAGGAGTTTTTCATTTACTTGTTTGTTACAGTTTGCGCGTCAGTGCCTCCCTGCCACCCTATATTTTCGCATCGTCGGCACGATATTATTGGTGATAAAAGTTTTATCGAATGCATCTGCTTTGTTTCAGATTGATTATGCAACATATTCACTTTGTAGTCAATTTCCGTCTTTTTAATCATACATCATTAAAACTATCTTCTTGTCAAGCATACCCCAAGTCAAACAATAACGTCTGACAAAATCCCATCAGACGCATAGAATATGAACGTACAAACTTAACTACGAACTGAATAATAAGCACCACATCCCGCATACATCCCTCGATAGTAATACGTCACGTCTCGACGCAGGTCCAATTATTTGCCCCGTTAATTATGTACGCTCAAATCCAGACCGATGAGGCCACACTAAATGACCTCACCGCAACATTCGGCCTAATGTGTATACAATTCTAAATTTCAGGGCAATATCTGGCTCAATAACACTTGCGCCATTAACTCTCTAGCGGAATAGACATCACATTGGCTTTTACGCATCTACTGCGAACGAACACAACGCAATCCCTACTCTTACAACTCATCATACAGTCCAATTTTATTGAAACACGAGGTTTTTGGTTCAAGTAGACACCGCAACTAGAATGTTCCAACAACTTATTAGCCTCCAACGCATTATAGGCGCTGTCTGAGTGGTAATAGGAGTTAAATTAGTTCACAGCATATGAGCAATATACCAGACCGATTTATTCTATTTCATGCTGGCACAAATTGCCGACAGTTAGGTTAACTGTTGCTCGCAGTGGTTTCTATCTTTGCTATTGTGTTTTTCCCTGATGTATTGCAAAACATATTAGTGCAAAAGCCGGAATGTATAAATTTTTGCGTGCATCAGCTACAATCATAATGTACGTATCTTATTAAAAAGGGATGTTGGAACTTTACCCATGAAGAATAAAGAGGAAATTCGGGGATTCGCAGAATATGGTGCATAAAAGCAATTTCACATTTCGTAGTTGCCACAGGAAAAATAATTATAGGTATACGATAATGCTAATAACCCCACCCCCATTTCTTTTCATTGGCGTCGTTGTGAGGCTTGAACGCTCCTGGACTCTAGGTCTGTACCGGTAAAGTTTAGTTTTCCGAAACAGGTCTAGGGTAAGGAGCCAGACCAAGAGAGATAGGTACAGAAACACTCAGGGCAGCATGTGGCGAGCTGTTGGGCGGTAGTGACCCCACGGACCCTATATCCGGGAGAAGTTTTGTTCCTCACCTCTGGCTTTGCTTGCCAATATTGGCCGACTGCAGTGAACATTAACGAGGAACAGACTCCCACCTCTCTCTTGCCTTTGCTCTTACGAATCTCCACTCAAGCCAGCCATTGAGTGGAGATTCGCAAGAGCAAACGTGCTCGAAGGAAATGAATATTCCAGTAGGATACTGCTAGGGATCTTGACCGTACTTCCAAGATTGTCATGATAGGTGTGATAATACCTCTCAACTCCTCATAAGGACCTCAGGATATTTTGCCCCTTGCCACTACGCCACTATATGATAGCGAGCGTTTTCGGGGCCATTATTGATTTTGCAAATCAACCCCTGCCTATCTGTGTAATTTATATAAAACATTGTTGAGGCAGGGGCTATATATAGTCCCAAATAACCAGTTTACTTTACCCAACCAAACTCATAATCCAATATCTTTGTTTCCATATCCTACAATACACCAACCGAAGATTGCACTTGCTTAGTGCGAACAGGGATAATTGTCGGCTGGCGCCTCACTCCATTGAGACCTCTAACGGGCCTCTGCGAGTTGGTCTCAACCCCTCGTGTGCCTTCCAAAGGTCCAGGACCCCAGGTTCCTGAAAAAATGTTAAGAGACGGAAAAATAATACTAACACTAATTAAATGGCGAGAGAACGAAAAATGGTGCATTTTCTATAAACAACAGCATCCAACAGTGTCTCGTTTTTATATTTAACTTGCTATTCCACTCAAGTTGATGATTCGCTCCCCCATACAAGTAAATACTAATGTGAAAAGACCCTTACAGCTGCCAAACTACAGATAGCGAAGTAAACATAACTGGCCATCAAAAGCCCGTTAGACGCCGTCCACGGACGGTATCAATTCAAAAGTATCAATCCACATAAATTTATGAGGCGATATCCTGTTTATTGCATCGCTGGCCGAAGCGAGCCAATAAAAGAGCCTTGTTTTATGTTAAAAGTTTATGAGCAATATTTTATAAAAATAAATAAAATACACAAGGGAGAAACGATTTTACACTCGCATAAATCGCCGGGATGCTTTATGTTTATTATAAACCAGGATATAAGGCGAGCTTTGCTAACTAGGCCGTGACGGACAAACGTTAACATCGAAAACGTATTCTTTATAATTTACATAAACGTTCCAGTTCCGTAAAAATGTATTTGTACCTACTTCGCATTGTTGAAGAGATAATGGGGAAACGAGTGTGTTTTTTTAAAATAATAGAAGCTTTAGAATAATCGGTCTTCGCCGCTGCCACACACGCCTCCTCTATAAGAGAAGGAGAAAGATGTTTCTATCGAAGATCTATACTAGATAGATTTGTAGACGATTTTCTATTCTGTATTCGTCTAAGTACCTGGTACTTATTGACAGGCCTGCACTGTCCTCCCATACATTTTATCTCTGTAATTTGAAAACATAGTTAAAGCCAATTATTTTTAAAAGAGTAACCGTGGAGTTTCTTGCCAGCTCTTCTCCATAGGAAACAACAATTTGGAACCGTGCACCTAGCTTCTGACGTTTCATAAGTGCCCATGCAATAAAAATATTTTGATTTGATTTGAGATACATCCCGCGAGCCCAGTGCGGGATGGTGAAAGTCACATGTCTCTGAATTATTGAAGTAAAAACTTCTTTAGGCGCGTTAGCAATTTTTTGAGATGGGAAAAATCAATTTAACTGGCGACACTATTACCGACACCAATGACAACACGAACATACAAACGAACAACGTTGAACGTTGTTTAATCTTACGATTCAAAAAATAGTTCCTGACTATTCAAAATATACACACGTATTTATTCAAGTTTTCACTTCTGTTTAACTTGAATGTATGCCGAATTCCTCATCTCACTATTGCGCAATCGAAACTATGTATTATTTAAAAGACAATTTTTAAAAGATTTTTGTTTATCTTCCAGATGGCATGGAAAAACACGTTAAGCAGTGGGTACCGTCTGTCATTCGTGGATCTATAACAGTCGTTGCGGTTGTTCAGACGCCCGAAAGTATGTCAACCAAGGGGTTTCGTATCACCCAATACCCAGTTACTGGAATGTAGAGGTCAGATAGGCAGGCAATATTGGTATTCAGCTGCATCCGGTTAGACCGGAAGCTGATCCCAACATAGTTGGCAAATGATTGCTAGAAAACTGTCAATCGGTTTTTTTTTTTGGGTGGTAAATCCACAAATAACTTCTCCCGCTCTGGGTGGAGCAGGAGGGCGTGTCAGACTTTTACTGACTAAAACCCACCCGTGTTCCTTCATTAGCCCGTATGCCAGGGGCTGTGGTATCTCTTTCAAACAAACCCGCACCCCCGGCAGGCATCGGCCCTTGCGGGTCCCATCATCTCTTTGAGGCGCGCGTGGAACACAACGCGCCGTCGACTTGGGCTTGGTCCTTACCGGACAGCGAGCTACCCATTACTCGCCGTCCGCAAGCCCATGCCTACGGTGGCCGGAAATCGGCCTGGGATTCCCGACGCCCAGGGCGTTTCCGTATCCTGCGGCGGGTCGCGAGGGCGCATATGCTGCCTCTCCCTCACGTGCGCCGCCTCCCTCTTCGCGAGCATCACTGCTTCGCTGAAGGAGGTGACGGCTCCCCATGCCCTCTCGCTCCGTACCATGGCCTGGACCAGGGCCGGACGCGAGAGATCGCCGCCGCCGATCGCCTCCACGAGGACACGGTGGTGCTCCACCCAAGCTGGGCAGACCGCCACCGTGTTCTCCACCGTGTCCTCAGGGCGATCTTCGCAGTGGAAACACCCGGGCGTTTCCTCCCGCCCTATCCGAAACAGGAACCTCCCGAAACAACCGTGTCCGGTGAGGACCTGCGTCAGGTGGAAGGTGAGGACGCCATGCCGCCTCTCAAACCACTCCTCAAAGAGGGGACTTACCGCAATCGTGGCGTGCCCAAACTGGCAATCGGTCTCAAAGCGTTTCATATTTCTACAACAAGTTTTGGTAGCCCTATGTCAATCCAATACATTTGTGACTTTCCATCATCGTTATCGCAGATAGTAATTATGTCGAAGCCCTCTGGTCATCTCTTGACCTACAACCGATATAGTTATACCTTACTAATATTATAAACGCGAAAGTTTAGATGTATTGATGTTTGTTACTCTTTCACGCAAAAACTCCTGAATGGATTTGGATGAAATTTGGCACACAGATACAGTATAATCTAGATTAATACATAGGATACTTTTTATCCCGGTTGTACGTTCCCGCGGGATAATTTCCGAGTTCCACGCGGGCGGATCCGCGGGCGGAAGCTATTACATAATAATTCCATGCCATCCAATGAATTAAATATAAGAGCTTTTCGACTGCCAAGCCACAACCAATAATGTATTGCTCATAATATTTTGTTTCACTCGCTACCTCAATTTCACACCGTCGATATTTCTACAAACTCAAAGTAAACATTATGCAGGCTACTAACAATTACACTAACCCGTATAACTGATAGCAGGAACTAGTTAAAAGTAGTGTTGTACCGGTACCTATATGCGCGTGATGTTGCGTTCAATGGGTTAAGTTTAATTGAAGCCGGTACCGCAATACCGAGTGTGGATAGTGAAATAGTGTATGCAAACGTCTAGTGTGCATACGTTTCAAATAAGTTCAATATATACAAACGCTACTACCATTATTGCGCCTTAAGAAGCAATAATTTTTATTTATTTTTGAAAATGTTTGCAACCGCTGACTCTGATTTTCTGCAACTCAAAGGCCTGAGATTATAATCGTTACTGCTAAATCAAACGCACCAAAATATAACTAAAACCTAGTCAAAAAGCACTTATTTTTGACTAATATAAAAAAAATCAAGAACAATAACAAAATCAATTAAGTAGTTCTAGATATATTTTTGAATTATAAGCGTACTAAACAACAGAAAGACTGCGCCCTCTTTACGTCAAAATCTCGCGTTTGTCTGCCTTGAAGTCATTAGTCTCCTCCCCACAGTATGGTTCGGAAGGAGAATCGTTCAGTGCTTCCCAATAGTTTACCGAAGTACCGAAACTAAAGTAACGAGACTCATCAGTCTTTAAGGGCGAACTATATTTTACCAAGAAGTGATTTATACTACCTTTAGATAGCTTACGTAAACATAAAGTAATGTTTAGAGCAGTGCTTCCCAAACTGTGACAGCAAAAGAACAATTAATAGAATTACCTTGTGACTCCAGCCTTAGGCTTCAATACAACAAAAATAAAGCTACTTGAATTTGGAGCTCAGTTTATCAAGAATATCGTTCCATCAGCACTGCAGCATTGGGGGTATTATTACCGTTTGCAAAATCATACTTGTGCGAGACAAGTTTCTCTGCAGTTGCAGTAATTAAGAACAAGTACAGATCGAAAATAAATTTAGAGACAGAGACGAGAGTGGCAATTTCGAAACTTGAGCCTCGTTTTAAGAAACTATGCTCAGAAAAGCAAGCACATCCTTCTCATTAATACCAAATGAAAAGACATAAAAAAGGGTGTGCTTGCTTTTTATCTTTGTTGATTGCTTTCATTTTTGTTTTTTTCTTTATTTTCAAAAAAAAAACATTAAACATTAGATGGTAAATAGAGTTTTTCTGAAAAATTGTGATTAGGCTAAAATAACAACTAGTAGGTGTGTATGGCAAGAAGGCCAGGGCGTCGCAAAAATATGGCAACTTCCCAAGGGCGTCACAGTTAATATAAGTTTGGGAAGCACTAGTTTAGAGAATTTTATTTGCGACGATTTTGATTTGGTGAAGAAATAAACATGCTGTCCGGCTCTACAACTCTACTCGTAAATGCAATTGTCATGATTGACTTTCTTGTAGAATTTTTGAATTTGAAAATCACTAAACTATAAGTAGTACGAACGAAGATTTTGGACTGGCGACCGGAAGACGTAGGGTTGAAAGATCTCCTACAAGGTGGACCGATGACCTTGTGAAGACCGTAAGATCCGCTAGATGCGGGAAGCACTGTAGCCTATGTCCAGCAGTGGACGTCTTTCGGCTGAAATGGTAATGATGATGATAGATATTGCACATGGACCAACCAACACACACTTGGCACAATAATTAGTAGTCCATTCTTCATCATTTTTTTAAATAGTATGAACTACGAATACACAGAAACACAACGACTGGGATAGTCCGAGTTTCAAGATCAAACACAGCATATAACAAACAAACAAAAACAGCATGCAAAAAGGGAACCCGTTATACAAATACCACTAGCAATTTTACAATATTCTTTTTTATTGGTCGCCAGAAAATCTGTACATAAAATAATTATGAAAAATAGTAACGAAGAATTTTTGCTCGTTTCTCTGGATGTATGATCCGAATTTTCTCGACTGATTTGGATGAAATTTGGCACACGGATAGTTTATAACACATAAGGTACTTTTAATCCCGGTAGTACGTTCCCGTTCGATATTTTCCGACATTCAAGCGGATAAAGCCGCGAGCAAAAGCTACTTATAAATAAGGTGGCGTGCCGTTAATCTACGAGTAGTTTCAATAAAGCTGTCTTGTTCTTTGTATCGTACAACAAAGGAATTCCCAGCTCGTGGTATTACAGCTTGGTGCGAGAAACCTTTATATGAAGTGTTAATTTGATCACAGACAACAGCGATAGTGCCGACACCCGATGCTATTAGTTGCGTTTTTTAGCTGAAAATGTCTATGCTTGATTGGATTTGAAGTTTTAGAACATTTTTTGTCACTGAACGACAACAGATAAGGTTCCTTAAATCCAGTACACCCCACGGCTACGGTCATTTCTATTTTAGAGTTGCAGTAATCGTAGTATAGCATATTCAGCCTATAATGTTCCCACTGCTGGGACAGGCCTGCTTTATGTGGGAGGGAGAAGGCCGTGCGGGCCTAGTGCGCGTTGGTAGTTGACATATGGCTTCTAATTTTTGTTTCTAGGACATGGAGGTTTCCTCACGATGTTTTGCTTCACTGTTTTGAGAGCAGTGGTGATGAAATTATTTACGGAAACTAAAACTCCTCTCTAGGCTCGAACCTATGACCTAAAAGTCGTAAATCATGGCTACCACTGCTATTAATCGTAGTTTATTTTAATGTAATACGCACGCTCAACTGGCCAGGACCCGGCAGCAAAAACATTTCATGCATAAATGCTGAAGATATCCCGCTCTAAGTTTTGCTTGTTAATAGAATCTTATTCTCCTGTATTAAACATTTTGCACAACATACCCTACTATTAAGTTAAAATACGACTTTTCTAAAATAACACAATCTAATAATCCAGATATCGATTCACTGACCCTTACAGTATATCGCACAGCTAAAGTGCTGCACATGATACACTTATTTTATTTGTTAGGTACCTGTTGCCTTTCACTCGGGTCTATCTGACAGTTATTACCTTACCCACTCCTTATGGCTTCCTACGCCCGTATATTCTACCTGCATTCAAGTTTATCAAGAATAAAACATAGTATTTTTATTTATTTAAGATTTTACTTAGGAAATGTTACTGTGGTGACATCTGACAAGACACAGAAGTTTTTAATGCATTTAAGAAGAACTCTTTTAAACTCTGCAATTTCAATTACATAAAGAGAAAGCAAACATTTTAATTAATCTGGTATACGATATTGTAGGTTAATAAATAATCATAAAACTCGACATTATTCAAGTCTGCAAGAGATGATAGAAACGCTCATACTGATCACAAATTCATGCACTTAATAATACGCCCTAACATTTTTAATAATGTAAATTGATTAAAACCTTTTACGTCAACTCGCTCGAAAAATAAAGCGTAAAACCCGAGTTTTGGCGTAAATTAAATCGTGAATATCACAGGGGCGGCCATGTTTGAATGGTGCTATGCAATTTACGTCGAGGTACCGCATAATAAGCTGTTTACGTAAATCTGGCTTCCGATGAATGTATAATGTAATCAGGGACTAATAACATAAACGTATGCGACCTTTGTGTCCGGATCGACAATACACCTGGATTGATTGAAATTCTGTTGTGAAAGTGACGGGTCCGTGAAGATAGGACTCCTTCTAATACAACTCTTTATTGTACACTATGGAAAACAAAGATACAATCGTGACAAATTTACACACATGGTCTGTTCCAATAGTATCTAATGAAAATCTAAACAATTATATCAGAAAACGTACGTGTGGATGCCAATTTGTAGTGCCACGAAATTGAGTTCTTTGAGTATCTCAAACTTAAACCCGAAAGGTGTTTTTAATTTGATAATTGACGTTAGTTTATAACCTCAATTTATGTCGATGATTTTTCGGGTTAATCATTTATAATCAAACAATAATAGTTAAATGTGTTACTTATAGTGACTGATTGCGTAAAAATTTAACCTGGTTTATTTATACTTTCATTAAATGGTTTTGAAACAGAAACTAGACTTATCTCATTCAGACAGATTATCCACTAATTGTTTATCCTTGACACACTAGATAAGTTTGGCAAAACACGGAGTAGTAAGTAGAAATACCGCAAAATAAGAGTTAAAATAACAACGTCTCCGCCAATTTAGAAGTGCAGGCAGCATTAGTACAGAGAGTTTCAACTTGAATTTATTGGTGCCGGAGAATTCCTTTGAACTCCGTAACGATCTCTGCGGATGGGTATGTTTTTGCATAATTTTGTTACATTTTATGTCACTGAAGACATAAATAGTGGTAGAGTATCTTTGATGGTTGCATCTGTTGAGATTTTCTGTTACATCTTATTAATAACGTTGAAGAAAAGTTATGAAATGATCTGAACTACACCTAAAAAAACGTGGTTATACTGACATTACTCTTGACATTAATACCTCATTTTGTGTTTTATTAATAAGATGACTGTGTTTTAAAATAATAACTTCGATTTTGCAGTTATCCAGCTGCTAGGCAGGCGATGAATTTTTGCACATGAAATTTTCAGGGTTCGTCGAAAGTTTATACAGAACTAGCTTTTGCCAGCTGCTTCGCCCGCGCGGAACTTTCATCCCCTATTTAACTCTCTTAGGGGTTGAATTTCGAAAAATCCTTCCTTTTTCCTTGTCTACATTATAAAGGGAACCTCTGTGCAAAATTTCAGCTTTCTAGATCCAAGGGTTTGAGCTGGGCGTTGATGAGTCAGTCAGTCAGTCACGACTTGACTTTTTATTTATATATATTATCTATTGACTACCTTTAAACATAGATTACGACGTAACCACATCCATCCTACTGCCATTAAAATAATAGATTACACCACTTTAATTGGCGATTTATTTTAATTACTCGTATTACAATGGTAATTTGGTGAACGCCATTACCTGCCAGAGGAATTTTTAATTATGTTTATCCAACGCTTTATTACTTTGGTATTAATGTTTAATTAAATTACGAGGGTAGTCACGAAAATATCAGGTTAATTAAATCATCATTACCAAGAAGGTTTCATTCTCGAACGCTTATTGTTTTTAAAGGATTTATTGGTTGCTTGTTATGAAATCGACCTTATTTATTAGGGAAATGGTGTTATTTCATACAGCGAAGGGAAGATGTTTGAATACCTTGTAGACCACATTGACCTATTTTAACTATCATATTTTTATTAACTATTTCTTCCCAGTTACACACGTGGTTTGGAACATGATCATACAAAATTTTAACGAAATTAATGAATCATTTATTAATAAGAGAATTAACAGCTATAACAGATGGATTACAATTGTACTTGAAATTAAACCAATAACAGGTTATTACGGGTAAAAACAGAAAAAAAAATAGTAGAAATCTTATGATCACTAACAAGCACGATAAAAATAATCTAAATAAGGTACTATAAGCACTATGGACTTTAAAAAAGTCAACGGTCAGCTGAGTGTGTATGAATTTATAGTCTTCATCACACCATGAGCCTAGGTATTCGTACACTCCGTTCAAACATGGCCAGACCATACATAGAAAGAAAAAAAATAACACAGACCCCATACAACAATAACTATAAGTAAAAGCCTATTCGCAATTTAAACCGACAAATAACCCTCTATGAATTTAGCCATAAATACCTTCCTCGTCAATAATTCCTTCATACAATGTTATTTCAATTAATAAACAAATAAAGGCACATATTTATAGCTGGCACTCAAGTGCTTGTGTTTCGTAATAAACACTATCTGGCACTAAGTACCTCATAAAGCAAGTAGTAGCGGACTCTCGGATAGTTAACTAGATATAGTAGTTATAATGAAATATGGCTGGAGTTACAACGTGAGTTTTTGGTAAATTAAGGATTGTGTACTTATCTTGGACATTAGACATGTGTAGTTCGCGATTGATTGAAGGAAATGAACTACTTCATAACACAAAATAAACTTATCATTCATTCAGTAGTTATTCAAATGTGTCTCTGAAGTAGAGACACATTTGAATGACTTCCTTACACTGCACTGAGTGTTCAGTCTTACTTTTCGCTCGCACAAACTGTGCGCATCAGTAAAAAAAAAACATACTACTTACTTAATAAAAACAGTTTTGCTTAAATTCATATTTCTAATTTTATAGGTTGACAGTCCTAAGCCTGTATAAAGTATGAAGCAAAATCGACATAAGTATAAAACTGAACTAGTGAAGTATATCATTTATCGTAACTTGTCAATCACTGTCGTCATCTTATTCTAATTTGACTCGTTCTGATTTGCTGAACTAAATGAAGTACTGAAGTAAATGAGTGGACTACTTCGTTGAGCAAAAGATATACTTCATTCATTTCTTTTTACTGCGCATTTTGCGCACCTCTATTGGACATCACTGATATCTTTGACGAAAAACATCGTGAAAAAATCTACAGTTTACTCTAGTAATAATAAAGCTGACAAGTTTTTATGTTTGTTTGAATGCGGTAATCTCTGAACCTGCCAGTCGGATTTGGTTTTTTTTTTTAATGTTATAGCCCAGTTGTTGAGAAAAGCTACAAGTTATTTAACATCAGGCTAAAACCCTTAAGAGCCGAGCAAATAGATAAATAGAAGGAACGCTAAGCGAAAACAAAGGTTTAGTAAGGGTAGGCGATGCACAGCGACAGAAGCTATACTTAGACTTAATTGTATTCAGTAACTTGACAGTTAAAGTGTTACTAGATTATGACAAAAAAAAGATATTGAGGTAGTGTAAGAATGAATGAAATTGAATGAAATAGTAGAATTTGTTATATATTTTATTATAAAGTTTTACTTTTTTTTTACTTTTTTCACTTTATGTCCTCTGTTTAACATGATTTTTGTTTTTTTAGTTTGTTTCTATTAAAATAAAATAAAAAAAGGAAATTATTAATTATTGTTATATTCCACATCTTACAAACTATTTTTTAAAGTTTAAATAACGAAATTAAAATTAAACCATTTTTTTTCACTCGTTTTTTACGCAAAATCGTTCATCATCCCAACACTATTAGTATTAGTATGGTAACATTATTTTTCTTTGAACTGTCAAGTTACTGAATACGATTAAAAGTCCGAGTTTATTACTTAATTTAATTCAGAAATTGTCAATCCGCTTTGAACAAGTCTGGTGATCAATGCTCATGCCGTCCCGTACGAGAAGAGGTCTTTGCCCTTTGCCCTGCAGTGGGAAAATAAGCTATGGTTAAGTATTGTCTGAACATAAATTATTATGATGTCTGTCAGTGCTTTCGTCACAACGCTAACTGAAATAATATTTTTAACATAAATATTTTTATCCTGTTACGAACGAGAGATGTATGAATGAATACACTGAACCATGTCTATTTATTTACAGAACGCCGTACGCTCATTATCAAAATATGATACCAAATGTAAACACTCGTAATCTTCCGTCCCTTTCCAACAGCTTCATTATGATATTAAAGGTCTGGCGTAAATTGTTTTACAGAAACCTCCCGGCTTAAATTATTTCGTGTGTGCTACGACCGTAGCTCTACGAGTCGGTCTCGTAGCGCCTCACGCGGCGTAGCAACAGTTGCATCCGCTACGTGCTACGAAACGGGCGCACTCTACGGAATATCAAATTTTGAGAAGCTACGAAAGTTGCGAATAACAATGTGACCTACTTTCAATTGGAGTTGTTGAAATTACTTTTTGTAAAATATGTGACGCTCTTCATATTTGAATAAAGTTTAATGTAATGAAGATAAGTGTAGTGTTGATTATGGCAATTCAGTGAAAATGGGTAGTTTAGCTGTGTTTTGTTATTTTTTATTCTCTTACATAAAAGGTAACAGTGTAATTTTAAAAGTTGAAGCATGTTTTATTCTAATTTACCAATAATATATTGTGTCCTTTATGAATTGATCGCTTGTTAGGTGGTGTTATTTTATTTGCAAATAAATGTGTACATCAAATTTATGGAATTGAAATAAGACAATTTATAGGCGATAGTATTTACTTATCTTATCAAATATATAA
The DNA here is from genome assembly GCA_949987655.1 of Polymixis flavicincta. NCBI lineage: Eukaryota > Metazoa > Arthropoda > Insecta > Lepidoptera > Noctuidae > Polymixis > Polymixis flavicincta. Next base: position 9,997,292 of record OX465185.1, on the reverse strand, counting down.
AATAATGGATGCACAATAATTGCAAACTGAAACTAATTTAACATTTCCATTGACTCCATTCGTGTTAAATTCAAATTTCAACTCTCAAAAATTGAGTTCGGAAAGAATTGAACGTTCCATTCAATTTCGTACTATCGTATCTTATTGTGGACTCTGGGTTACAAATGCATTAATAACATTATTTTCATTAGTCAATGATGTTTGTCTATTACGTTATTGCTGTTTGTTTTATTTCAATGTATGTTTTGTTGATGTTGTTTAATCTTTACAGTATATAGAATACTTCTCTATCAATATTTTATGCTTTTTTTGTGATTTATAGGATCAAGCGATTACCTTTTTCTGGCTCGGTTTTGTGTTGTGGGTTATTTTATGTTTTTATTTTATTTTATTTGAATTTATGTTATTGTTTATGACCTATATACATAGGCATGTACTTTATGCCCGACAGCGATAAAGTGTTAAATAGTTATACATATGATAATCACCCTATAATGTTCCCACTGCTGGGACACAGGCCTCCTCTCTATGAGAGGGACCGGGCTCTAATCCACCATGGATTAATTTGATTATGAATATGAATAGAAATAATTATGATTGTATGGTAATCTTGGAAAATGTTTACATATAATAATGAAAGTGGTTCAGCTTCATAAAGCAAGCTCTCTGTATTTATTTAACTCCAATAATTCCTTATATCCTCTACAGTATGCATATGCCTCCGCATAGTCGGCATATCAGTACCAACGCTGAAGCAGCGAGGGGAATCCGCCACACTCACGTGTGACTACGACCTGGAGGGAGGAAGACTATACTCCGTCAAGTGGTACCGGGACAATGAGGAGTTCTACCGGTACATGCCGCGGCTGAGACCACCGCAGCATGCACATAAACTGGATGGGGTTAAAGTAGACGTGAGTTTTAAAACTCCAAATATTTCTTCTCCTCTAATTTCAGCACGAACTGTTTTCAGAATAGGTCATGTTATATTAAAGGAACGAAACAAAGTAATTTGCATTTAAAATGCAGCTGAGCTGTGAATGCTAAGGGAGGTGTCAGTCCGCCTAGGTGTGTGGTGCATAGAATTAGGTATGATTAGGTACATAAGAGGAAGTGGTGCTGGTGACTGAATATCAGAACCTGCCTAGTTTTCTAAATATTTTGAGGTCGTCTTCTAGTCTAATCGACTACTTCACTGACCTCCACAACCCAGTTACTGGGTAATACGATACTCTTCGTTTAAGACTGCTTAGAGTTTAGGATTTCTGACGACGCATAACGACTGTCAAAGATCCACGTGTGACAGCTGGGACCAATGAGGTAGCGTGCTTTACGCTGGTCATTTTGATGCGTGTGAATTAGGAACTCGTCGTGAGGACAGTTTTGAGTATGAAGTGTCTTTTGTGTATGACTCTATGAGTAGGTAAAGATTAAGGAAACGATGATGAGACTGTGTGAAAGATGATATAGCCAGAAAGGGGAATTCAGATATGACTGCTGATAAAGATGCATAGAAGAAGCAATGGCCTCAAATAAATTGGGATACCTGATGTATGATGAAAATATTATCCCAACTTTAAGTTAAACATCTTCCGCAGTTGGAGAAGTCAACAGCACGCCGCGTCCACTTGCGGGAACTGACGCTCAAATCTCGAGGGTTGTATCGATGTGAAGTGTCAGAGGAAGCCCCCTCTTTCCACTCAGCGCAAGCCGAAGCTTTCATGGAAGTCTACTGTAAGTAAATAAGTGCATACCTACTTTTCTTCGAGAGACAATTTTTACGGATAACAATTCGCTGAGCTAAGACAAAGGGCTATTTATGCCGACTCATAAATTAATGGCATAGGTTTGGTTCAGACGATCTTGGGACATGCAGTCAGGGGCAGCAAGAAGTTCATCTGTAACATAACTCGTGGTTTGCTTGAATATCTACATAAAGCAGTAGGATAACCGAGCAAGCTCACCTTCTCTCAAGCACGTTACTCATGTCACGTCCGTGAAAGCGCCGTTCAAAAAGTTTGAACTATGCAGCGTGAGGGTTTTACAGTTTAGACCAGTGGTTCCCAAACTTGACCGGACCGCGACCAACCTAACAAATCTTCCAAATTTGGGACTCTTCTCTTGATTGTCATGGAGAAAAGAAGGGGCATAACTAGGTATGAGTAAAAGGACTGTTCAAATAAGAAAAAAATATTTAGTAAGAATCGAAAATAATTAATTACATTAAGGGGTATTTCAAAGAGAAGGATGTATTTGTTTCCTATTGCTTGTTGTCTCTACTCATAGCTTTAGCTTCAACTTAAATTTTAGACAACAAGCAAGGATAGTTGTCAGCAACTGAGACCCAGATTTCTCGGCTTGCCATCTCCCAATTTTTCAAGGCCCATCCAATATGACCACCAGTCGTGACCCACCAGTGGGTCGCGACCCATAGTTTGGAAAATGCTGGTCTAGACTAAGATACGGGTCGATAGATTTCAAAATACTTAGAAATATACAAATAATATCTCATATGTTCCCGGGTTATATTGTGTGTGCATGGTGAGTGGGCCGTAATCCATCACGCGGGCCCAGTGCGGGTTGGTAGATGTCACATGTCTTCGAATTTTTGGTTCCAAGACATGTCGGTTTCCTCACAATGTTTTCCTTCACCGTTTTGAGAACAGTGGTGATGAAATAATTTACACAAAGTAAAGCGCCTGTCTCGATTTGGGCCTACGACCTACATCTCGTAGGTCGCGGCCTTTACCATATTGTTTCATCATCATCTGCCTAGCCTTTTCCCAACTATCTCGGAGTTGGCTTCCAGTCTAACCGGATGCAGCTGAATACCAGTATTTTACATGGAGCGACTAGCTATCTAACCTGCACAACCCATTTACTTGGTAAGACTGGTTGTCATACTTTCGGGCTTCTGACGAACCGTAACAACTGTCAAAGATCCACAGATGACAGCCGGGACCAACGGCTTAACGTACTTTCCGAGATACGGAGAGGTCTTGGTATGTAAAGATGGTCACCCATCCACGGACCAACCGCGGCAAGCGTAGCTTGACCTGATCGATCGACCCGTGCGGCTAATAATACTTAGCCACAAGCCTCACTGCTCCATATTGTTTAAAGACAGTTTCTGTAGGCATCAATACTTATGGAGGATACGATAAGGTATAATACAATTTTGTTACGTATTTTGCAATTGGCAGGTCGGTGTCAGGTTGTAGGTATGTTGATTAAATGTGTTTCCTGACCGTAACAAATATGACTTTACAGAAATAAAATCGTTGAGATCATCAATATTTCACTAGTAAGTTCTTTTATTTCCATTGAATGCCTTTTTCATGAAATCTTCTCTATAAATAAAAATTGAATGTTGCTAAGCGCAAAACTCAAGAACGACTCGACCAATTCGGCTATTTTTTTTTCGTATGTTCCTTAAGGCTCGTGGAAAGTTTAAAAAAAAATGAATGTTGCTAAGCGCAAAACTCGAGAACAGCTCGACCAATTAGGCTATTTTTTTCGTACGTTCTCTAAGGCACATGGAAAAAAAAATACGTGGACAACAGTAAAAACAACACTTTGATACTTTTTATACCGGTAGTACATTCCCGTGGGATAACATTCGATTTCCACGCGGGCGAAGCCGCTGGCAAAAGCTAGTAGTTAGGACATAAAATAACCAAGCATTGAACCAAGGACCTTATTATTTCAAGGAATTTATTCTTACCTTAGGGTATAAGTGTAAAATGTCACAAAAATAAACCACCTATCTTCTGAACGTTTCACCTCTTTCAAATTAAATGGGATCTCGTAAAAACACAGAACCCAAACACATTTCATTTAACGTCAATGACGTTAAACAACCCAAACACAATAATAATAATGACATTGAGTTTCACTTGATCATAGCGTATTCTATGATCAGTTAAAATCTGTAGATAAGTAGGTTAGGTATGAAATTACATAGTGGGTGTTCGCTAACTACAGGGCAAATTTTTAACCAGTGCGCAAACTGTAACCGTGAATTCAGCATAAATCATTCTAGTCGGTTATACAAAAAAAAAAAACAGCTGTTCCCTAAGTTTGCCCGCGTATGTATTGCACTTTTCTATGAAACAGCAGATTTGTTTTTGTATAACCGACGAAAAATTTCTGCGCGGGGGGTCTAGAATGATATGCTGAATTCATGGTTACAGTTTGCGCACTACTGCAAGATAATTGCGTAACTAACACACTATCAGTAGAAATGACTTTCATTTGAACAGTTCTACAACATTCATTGCGATAATTAAGTTGTTGAGCTGACAATTTTTTCGAACATATGGCAAGGCAATGGATTAGCAATAATAAATAAATATTATTTTCAGGTTACAAAGACCCAAAGATAAATAACTTAACCTAAATATACATATAATAACAAAAAAATAATCCTCCTCCTCCTCCTATCCTTCAAAATGATTTAGATTGTGATTGATGGTGTGTTACGCAAATAGGATGCCAATCTAGCGCAGTTCGGACTTTCATTAGTATAAGAGCCATTTAGCACACGTTCCTACGGACGGAACAGAAATTATTTGGTATTTTCGATGCGCTGAGATCCACTCTGATCGATTATATTATCAACTCTCGTCAATGCTTTAAAAATCCACTGCGCGTAAAGATCCAACTGCGATTTTGTAACTTCCGTATGGAGCAACGATCTATTAGCGTTTTCTTACCACTAGCGTGCTGCCTACTCATCATCATCATTTCAACCAAAAGACGTCCACTGCTGGACATAGGCCTCCCCCAATTGGGGGATTTGCCATAATCGCCATGCTTCGCAGGCGGGTTGGCGATCGCAGTCTGATGGTAAAATACATTGAGAACGCTGCTGCCCATTCTTCAGAAATCGCCTCCTACAACACCCACGGGAAGAAATGGGATGGTGCTATTCTTTACGTTCGGTACCACATGGGACTGCCTACTGCAGGTACTTATTTACCGGTTCCAATCCCGCACAAAACAAATATTTTGTAAGACCAACAACTAGTTTGTGAAGGTAACGGTCAGGATGTGTAAAGAATTTCCAGCAACGAGAAACGCTAAAAAAAGTATAATCTACCTTCATCGTCATTTCAGATTTCCCCCGCGAAACTCCACGCATCACGGGTCACGAGCGAGCGTACCAACTAAAAGAACCACTGGACGTGAACTGCTCTTCAGCGAAGTCGTTTCCTGCGCCAGAACTGCAGTGGCTGATCGATGGCCAAAAGGTTATACGGTTATCGTAGGCAGGTTTTTACGCGATGGTCTGATCTTTAGTTAACTGGGCTTGCAGTACTGGGATACCGAGATCCTGCATGCCTTAGATATGTGAGACTAATCCCGGTCGTAAATTGAGCGGGAACTGCGGCAGGACCACAAAATCTAATCGTTGCGGAAAAATATCGCCTAACTGTGAACAACGCCATTATACTAAGACTTCGCGCAATAAAAGCTTGAAAATTAATATTTAGCGGTCGCTAGCCTATTTCACATGAACCATGAGCCGATAATGAGCCTTAGGTACTAAATACAGGTACCTGTAGGTATCTGTATTAACATTGAATAGGTAAACAGTTTTGGGCTAAGAATGTTAAGACGATTCTCTGGCCGGGCTCATAAATAAAGAGCCTTTAGGTATTATGTACCTACTTATCACCACAAAACAATAAATACAACTAACCACGTAAATACAAATAAACATGCACACATCACGCACGGTAAATTCAGACACGAATTTAAAAAAAATGTACTTCGAGTTTTATTTGTATCGTATTTCATTTAATAGGGTAGTATGAACTTAGCGAAGTGTATTAATGATTGTATTTTTGTAAAGAGGTACCGTCACCTGTGGCATTTATACTTTCCATGAGCAACTTTACCCATGAGAACTGTATTAAAATATCTCTAGATTACAAAAAATAAAAATAAAATAGTAGATTGTTCTACTTCAGTATCGCTTCGATATTAAAAGGCGGCAACAGATTTTTAGTTATCGAGAGAAATTTACTCATGGGTAAAGTTGCAATTGAAAGTACAGATGCCACAGTTGACCGTACCTACATATTTAATTTTGTTCCGGTCGCGAATCATAAGTATTTTGGACTATTATTTTTCAATATTACTCCCTCTAGAGCGTGCTCAAAGAGCAATTCTAAAGGTTCGTACCTTTCGCCCTTTTAGATTTCCTACGCACCAGCTCTACATTGCATGTTATGTACTAACAGTTCGGCAATTATTCATTCTAAGCATAGCACTTCACCAGCACACTGCACTTCCTTTTGACCCAGTACCTTCCGACAAGAGAAGGAAGTATTTAGTTTGCATAAAGCCTCTAACTATCCTCCTAGGTCCTTTTCTGTATGTCCTCTTCTGACTTTATAAATTAATGAACATCTATAGTCTATGCGATTAAAAATGTGTGTCTATGTTATTAGAATACGTAGCGCTACTCAATTGCCTACACGGACACAGAAAAACTTCTAGAAATTACCTATGTTATGACGATAAAAATGTATTCCTTCGTAAGTATTTATTTTTGTAGTATTTACATTGGCTTAGTTGTAGGCAGTGGCGGATTTACCAGTAGGCTGAGTAGGCTGGAGCCTATGGCGGCAAATTTTAGGGGGCGGCAAATTTGGCTCAAAAAATGTTTGCCTTACAAAAATAAAAACATAATTATTTAAACGGAGAAAATAAGTCTCGAAAATTTAACAAAATTGTAATATGTTAGTACTATTTCTACAATTTACCGAATACTCCAACATCTGTAGGTGAAAAATTACTAGACGCTGTGTAAAGTGGACTTCATTGTGAAATTGCTTTTTTAAAGTCCAGTAGCATTTCAATACTTATCTTAATTTAGGCGGAAAAAGCCATTTTCTTGGAAAAAGTTTATCGTAATGATTTAGAAAGTGACTTAATTCAGGAATGCGTACACTTTGAATGTCATCAAAAAAAAAAAAAATCTGGATCATTAAAGTCTATCATCGTTCCTGCGAAAACAGAATATGGAGAACAATTATCTAAAAATCGATATAGTACTTCGCAACGTACACCAGCAACAAATTGTTCGGGTGGGTGAAGCTTTTCTTGCTTTAAACGTGTGAAGAATTATATACGATCGACTTTAAGTCAAGAAAAGCTAAATGCTTTAGCTCTTTTATGTATAGAGTCAAAACTGTGGCGGTTCTCCGCACAGGAAGGGCAGACCTCCACCGTGTCCTCCAGGCGATACACACAATGATGACACCTAGGCGTTTCTTCCCGCTTTGTCCGGAACAAGAAACTTCCGAAACAGCCGATCCCGGTGTGGACCTGCGTAACGCGGAAGGTGAGGACGCCGTGGCGCCTGTCTAGCCACTCCTCAAAGAGGGGACTAACCACCGCAATTGTGGCGTGCCCAGCACTGGGTTGCGACAATCGAAATGTACGAGGCCATGAGATCCCGCAGGAGTTCTATACGCTGTGCCGTGATTTCTCGCGGCACAGCAGACGTTTTGCCTCCTCGCGCCACTCCCACATATGCGCGAGGACTTTTGGCTCCAGATTCCATGGCGGCAATTGGGTAAGGAGACCCGCCACCTCACCGGAGACCGTATGGTATCCCCGGACTAGCCGGATGGCCATGACCCTCTGGGACGCGCTCAACCGACAGGCTGGTCACCGCTCCAAGGAGCGCGCCCACACTGGTGCCCCGTAAAGAGTCATGGACTGCACGACCCCGGAGTAGAGCCTTCGAGAGGAGGCATTTGGATCCCTAGATTGGGCAGGAGTCGCTTTAAGGCAGCCCCGGCCCACTCCAGTCTGGCAGCCAAACGTCGGAAATGCTCCACGAAGTTCCACCGACTATCGAGGACAAGTCCCGACACCATCATCATCATCGTTGAGTCGTCGCCGATGTGAATCCCTCCCACCGTTATTTGGGAATCCGACTATGGCACGTTTCAAGGACTATGAAAATACATGGCCTCAGACTTGTGCAGGGCCACCTCGAGTCCCGTTTGCGAGATCCTTTCGATGATTTTCGCAACCTCGCGTGGCGCTAGTTCAGCCGCCGCCTTGTGCAACCTCTCCTGTGCCAGGACCAGGACCGTAGAAAATCACGCTGACGCCGCTAGGGAGTTCGGCGCGCAGCATCCAGTCATCACCGATGCCCACAGATGCGAAACCATGGTACGGAGCGAGGGTGCATGGGAAGCCGTCACCTCCTTCTGCGAAGCGATAATGCTCGCGAAGGAGAAGGTGGAGAGTATGAGGAAGAGGCAAGGATTGCGCCCTCGCGCCTCTAGCCACCGCAGGAGTCGCCCTAGGCGTCGGGAGTCCATAGTCCCGACCACCATAGGGGCGGGCTTGCGGACTTCGAGCAATGGGTAGCTCGCCGTCTGGTGAGGACCAGGCCCCGTGCGACGGCGCGTTGTGTTCCACGCGCGCGTCAAGGAGATGTCAGCATCAATTGATTGATGGCTCCAAAGAACAATGCATTGATTGATGGGTCCGCTAAAGCCGATGCCTGTCAAGGTCGTGGATTTGTTCGAAAGAGTTACCTTTGCCCTAGCACAGGCAACAGGAGTGTACTATGCCAAATCGAATGCCAAAGGAACACAGTTGGGTTTTAGTCAATAAAAGTCTGACACGCCCTCCTGCTCCGCCTAGAGCAAAAGAAATCATTTGACGATTTCCCATCCAAAAAAAAAAAGACTTTTATCGACTTTACATTATTTTGTGTACATAAGCTGTGTTCATATTGTGTAAGTAGTTTAAGGGTTACCTTATCCCAACTCATAAGTAGTGCATGATTGAACTTTTCTTAGCTCAGAAATATACCCAAAGACTATTCATAAGTAAATTTCACTAAATCGTAAGTTGTAAGAATAATCTAGGAACTGACTCAACAGTGCCTTAGTTCACAATCATACTAAAAACGGGAAAAACTGAAGTAATGATGACGATAGAGCACACATTTTATAATTGCTATTTTATTGACAAAGAAAATGAAACTAATATTATTGTAAACTAGTGTATTGAATTGCAGAGGATAGTAGGCGCGGCCAAAATTGAATAGCTTACTGGCGGCAAATGTGTAAATCCGCCACTTTGTAGGTATTGATGTATAATTACTAATATGCTTTATCTCGTAGTTTTTAGTAGATAATTTTTATATATTTCTTTAAATATTAATGTCCCAATTTAGTTGAAATGTAAAGTGATGTCCCGAAACACAACTTTGAATAAACTTAGATCGGGCGGGTCGCTACCTAACATTCTAATTCCGGAACGTTATCACTTGCACTTTTTAATACAAATATTTTAGAAAAAGTTAATGTACTCTTTTGTATACGTTTGATTAAATAAATTGTTATTATTTGTTATAATAGTCACCCCTTTGCCATTTCGATTTTCTCCAAAGTTGTAAAGATCCAGAATTTAAAAAAAAATACGAACGTGAAAGCGCCACGGTAGACCGAAAAATTCAAATCTTAAGTTTTTTTGAATTCGCAGGTCAAAAAAAAAATTCAACCACTACCGACTGGTAGTGGTTAAATTTTGATCCAAAGACTACAATAGTATAATTCTGGTAATCAAAAAATGATTCACGACCGCAACATTTATATAATTAGGTAGGCACCTTTATATTATATTTACAGATTTAAAATCATCAATAACACAGCAACAACTCTCCTAGTACAAGCTACACTATTGGAGACCTACCACCTGTTTTGCCCGGAGGGGTCGGGCAAAACGGTTACGCACCAAGGGCAAAACGGATATGTAGATCTAGTTGCGATCAGTCTTCGCATTCATCACAGAAGTAGCTGCCAACTCCTACTTTTGCACCTTTGCACTGATTACACTGAATCCAGTCTTCCGTTGGTGGTTCAGTGTATTTGTCAGCGCACACTAAACAATAAAAACCCTGTTTACCTTTTCTTATTTGCGGTTTTTCAAAAGATCTTTCCTGCTAACCCAGAAATGTTTGTTTTCTTATTATTTGCCCTTTAAAATTTTAAGGCTTGCTCAGTTTTGACGGGAGTAGACGTCAACACCTCTGACTTTTGCCTCCTGTATTTGCGAACGTTTGAGCGAGTTAGCCCAAAAAATAAGCTATTTTTTCTAGATATTATTATGCACAAAGCTCTTCTTGTTCGAGACTAAAAACAGCTGTAAACCTCCCCAATTTCTTCGACTTATTTCTAGTCTTCACGTGTCTCTGCAAAGTTGTAAACGGAATCCCAAACTTCTTTGCGGTCGAATTACTTGATTGCCCACCATGTTTTATAGCTCCTATCGCTCTGATTAATGTATGTTCTGACCAAGCTGCCCGACTATTTTTGCGTTTATAATTAACCACCATCTAACCACTGGAGCGGCCAGCGAATTAAATTAATTATACCGCGGAGTGGCATTGATGACGTCATCGCACCCATTTAGCTAAACGGGAAAAACGGATACCTATCCATTTTGCTCAGAACCGTTTTGCCCAATGCGTAACAAGATCAAGACGTGAAATGTTGTTTGTAGGTAAATAAAAAGAAGCAATCACAAAACATACTTGAATAAACATGCAATTGAATAAACAGAACTTATTCATAGGTAACTGGTTGGTAATATAAAAAGTTGGTGTACAGACGCCAGCACAACAAGCTATCCCAAACTATCAAATTTTCCCAATTGAACATAAACCACATTCTTTTGTCATAAAGTTGAAAATCTATCAAAGAAATTAGACAGATTGGGGTAGCTATTGTACTGGCCTCTGTACAAACCTTCACAGAAATCGTAAGAAAACAATGAAAATCCTTTTTTTTTTTTCCACGACAGATGCACTCGCGTATTGTTTTGGTTGAACTGTCATGGCGATACCGGTCGCACTTGTCATGACTTGAGAAAGTATAATGGCGCTATTTATTATAGATTTTTGGAAATATCGGTTATTCTTCTTACCCACACTATGCTTCTTGCCCGGGCTTCCCCTAGGTAGGTACAGACGCCAGAACATCAAGCTACCCCAATCTGTCCTGTGATAGATTTTCAACTTTATAATATAAGTACCAGCTGCGCCACGCGGTTTCACCTGCGTAGGTTTCGAGTCCGTGGGAATACCGGGTTAAAAAGTAACTGCTATCTATAGGTAACAGCTATGTAACTATCAAGTTTCATCGTAATCGGTCCATTAGTTTTTACGTGAAGAAGTAACAAACATATTATGTAGGTAAGTGCCTCAGAATACAGAAAGACCGTAGGTACATACATACTAATACAAACTTCCACAATTAGAGTAGGACTTGATTAATGGAGACACTTTTGTATCGAAATACCTATGTCAAACCGCCATACGTAGGTAGGTATTCTTCAGATAAATGCTATCCGACGATTATAAAATTGTCCCTAAATTAACTAAATAAAAATGACCCACTGACCGACGAGGCCTGGGTCCCAACGTGGCAGCAGTGGAAACGTAAAAGGCTGATTATTATAAAATGAGGATTACCTTTGTGAAGCGCTCAAAAACTAGATTAATTACTTTATTTGTATCCCTTAAAATATTAGGATGTAAAAATGGGAATTACCTATTTGTGTCTAAGAAATATACCTGCATACTATTTACCAGCTTTCATCTTGCAGATTACAGATAGATCGTGGCTTATCGCGTTTGGGGCGAAGCCTGCTCCGCAGGGGTTGCTGGTGTCTACCCTCGGCCTTAGGGCACCCACCAAGCCTCGGATGAAACTCAAATGCGTCGCCACTATAGGAACCCACAGAAGGGAACGCACTGTCATTATAGGTAAAAAAAGAGATTTTTTTATTAACGTACCACTGCCACTGCTGGACAAAGGCCTCCCTTCTCTCTTTCGACCTCTCTCTGTCCAGAGCTGTCGAGGACCATTTCCATATAAAAGCGTGGGAGCTTTCTGAGTGACATCAGTTACCTATTATTATTTTCACTGAACCTACAAGTATTACATATGGCTGCAGTGGTAATCAATTAATGCAGTTTGCACAGAAGCTGCCCAAAATACAGGGTCAAATTAAATTAGCTGGCAATACTTTACCCACGCCTTGAGTAAGTAGGTATAAATATAAAAAAGTAACGTAAAAAAAAACATTCCCACTTTGTTCAACACTTTAAATGACACTGATATGTGCATTCGCCAGCAGGTCAAGCTATCCCAAACTGTCAAATTTTCCCAATTGAACATAAACCTTATTCCTTTGTAATAAAATTGAAAAACTATCAAAGAAATTTGACAGATTGGGGTAGCTTGATGTGCTGGCCTCTGTGCATTACCGCAACCGAACGACTATTATGTTTGTTTGGTTTTTGGAAATTCGTAAAAAAATATCTGTTCCACGAAAAATTACAAAAACAGCTGATCGATCGCGGGCATTGACCTTCGCACAGAACAGATGAAAGAGATTACTTTCGCCCATAGAAAGACGTTTTTTTTTTGTTTCAATGACCCTGTATACCCACTGGGTAGACAGGGCACTTTTTATGGTTATCTTCATTCAGTAAAATAGCGATACCCACACAAAAACCTTACATACCTACCCAATGAATTTCCTATAACGTCTACCAGAGTAGGTAGGTACACTGCCGCTTGAAAGCTGCTAGCAATATAGGTACATTGCCATTTGCCTTCATTACAATTCAGTAGTTTGCAGTTACAAAATAAGAAGTCATCAAGACCCATTTTGCTACCTAATTATGTATTAACCAATGTTATCTTTATTTTCAGAAATAAACTCTTCAAGCTGGAACAAATCATTCAGTTTGCTAATAATGATAACGCTCAACATTGTTTGTGTTAAGATATCGTGATAGTTCATATTTAAATGTACCTAATGTAAATAAAAATGAATTTGTAATATGCCGTTTTATTATCATACTCTGGCTACGAGCTGGCATTTTCAGTAGCGTCCATCAACTCCTGTAGCGAGCAGACAAAAGGATATTAGTGTCCCATTGTTTGTGGGACCACATTTACACTCCTGCAGGGTTGAGTCATCTGTGATCTCCACCTGAGCAGGTTTTCTTTCGGCCTACCTGAGTCCGAAGTCTATTTAAAGACTTCCAGGAAGTTAATCACCTGGAAGTCTTTAAATAGACTTCGGACTCAGCATTGCAACTCATGTCCAGGTCGCAGATTTTAAACAGCTGACATGAATGGGTTTCTTAAGAAAGCACTATCTCCCCACAGCTTTCAAAACCGAAATGATAAACACATTATTTTAGAACATTATAATATGTAATCACTTATTTTTAACAATATACAAAAGAATGAACAAACGAAACGTTACACACTACATAAGATCAAATTTAAAAGTATATTACTATAGTTTGCGAAATCATAATAACTAAGATAATATGAAAGTGCAAAAAATATTATTATTAGTTTACTAAATGAAACTATGCATAAATACGCAGAACATGCTCTTTTATGTACAGAATTCTAAGTTAACATAAAAAAATGCGAGCCAATATCACAATGATGGAATACATAGCTAAATTTCAATCGAATTAATCAATAAGATGCGCTTCACTAGTCTGTTTTGAACCCTGTTGCCTAAAAAATATGTTGCAAAGTTAATTAATTCAAGTGAACAATCTAGAATACTATTCGTATTTACTATTAAAATTGGGGAAAATTAAGCCTTTCACATTACATAACAATTCATAATTTATAGAAATATACTTTGTTATTATAATACTAATTCTGAAGAAAGCAATATTATTAAAACTAGCTGAATATACAGAAGTAGATGTGTTCTGCAACTATTGAACATCAATTAATTGGAAAATGTGAATATAAGCATGTGGTAAAACCGTAAAATACAAAAAGTAGTTCATTTCCTAATCCGAAAACCACTCTCTAAGCACAGTCTGTTAGTAGTGCGGTACCCCTTGAAATGTAAAAAACATTTCTGATTATGCGTCAGCCAAAACATAAACTCTTTATGGACCAAATTTCTTAAAAATGTCCTAGAAATGTTTACTAATTTATTGCGTGAATTACGGCCAAGGCATAATTTTATTAATCAAACATTTAACACTATCAGAATTATTGTAGACAAATTCTTAAAGCTGTAACACACCACACATTTAAACCGCTTGACAATCACGGTGTCATGAAAGTAAAAGCTAAAAATGTGAATATGTAATACAATTAGTTACCAACTAACAACAATTGTGAAAATGTATACAGCTATACACGTCATGTGGTTTAATCTAGATTGAAAATTTTATAAAAATAAAAAGACTACAATTGCAACACAGGCACTGTGAATAAACTCCAGTAAATACAGCCAATAAAATCTTATTTCTTCAAATAATTAAAATGCATTAAATCTATCCTTCCTGACCAAAGTCTTCCATGAACTTCCTAAGCCTGACCATGTCTTCATCATTTACAGTAGGTTTCGATATTGCTAGGGACCGAAGCATATCAGACATTGTAACTGAAGGTTCATTCAATTTATCGCTAGGGACATCCATCCAAGTCATCTCGATAGCACCAGGGTCGCCAGGAGAACATGGAGTTAGAAGATCATTGACAACAACATTCGGATCTAGTGGGCTAGGTCCAGAAACTTTTTTGAAGTGTGTGGCTGACTGTACTTTACGCACAGGCTGCATCAATGCATCTCGAACTACAATGCATAAATCAGCACCTGAATATCCTTCAGTTTTAGCAGCTAGTACCTTCAAATCTTGTTCAGTGAGTTGATGTCTTGTGTTTCCCATATGCAGCTTGAACATGTCTAGACGCGCGTGTTCTTCTGGTAGGGCGATGTAAATACGCTTCTCAAAACGTCTTCTGATTGCAGAGTCGAGCACCCATGGGATATTTGTAGCGCCGAGAACTAAAATGCCATCCATATCATTGCCTACACCTTGCATCTGTACAAGAAATTCAGTTTTAATTCGTCGAGCTGATTCAGACTCATTGTCAGAACGAGATGAACATAGTGAATCAATTTCATCAATGAATATGATACTTGGTTTGTGTTGGCGAGCCATTTCAAATAGCTCCTTTACCAACTTCTCAGATTCACCAAGCCACTTAGAAACGAGATCAGAAGACGATACAGAGAAAAATGTTGAGTTGTTTGCTTCAGTGGCAACAGCTTTTGCTAAATAAGATTTACCAGTACCAGGAGGTCCAAAAAGTAAGATTCCCTTCCAAGGTATTCTTTTGCCTGTGAAGAGATGCGGGAATTTTATGGGGAGGATTACAGCTTCCTTCAAAGCTTCTTTAGCTGCCTCTAAACCTGCAACGTCACTCCACTTAACATGAGGTTTTTCTACTACAATAGCCCCTTCAAGTTTCCCTTGAAGCTTTTTCCTCTCAGGATTATCAGAGTCACTGTCACTGTCGCTCTTTTTATCGTCACTTTTGGAGTTGGATTCTCCATCCTTGACAGGTTTTTTCTTAGTGTCTTTTTTGAGGTACTCCTTGAGTTTTTCAGCTCTATCGAGGTACTGTAGACACTTTGCTCTTATGCTTTCTTTAGCGCGTTCGCCTTGAGCTTCATATTTAACAGCGTGAAGAAAGTACTCTACACCATGCTCATACAAACGTAAAGCTTCTTCATAATTCTTATTCTTGTCTTCCTCAGTAGCTTTTGTGACAAGGTCAATAGCCTTTTGCAAAGTATTGGATGATGCCATTGTCCTTTAGCAAACGTTTACCTGGAAAACAATGATTAACACATGTTACATTACAGCCATATTATCACTTTTTTGAGGAAAAACAAGTTTTGGTGTCACATTAAAAAGAACCCTATTTTTACTGTGGTAAACCTCAAGTCTAATTATTTTTAATTTTTTACTTCAAAGTTTTTTTTTTTCTATACCCTTGTAAAAAAAACTTGAAAGAAATTGTTAATTTTTGTTCATCATCCGCCTGCCTTTTACAAACTACGTTGGTGTCGCTTTCCAGTCTAGTCAGATGCACAGTATGCTGAAAATGAAGTTCCATAGACTTAGCGTCGCTCAAAAGTCAAGTACCTACCTAATTTTGTAAAAACAATAATGTATTTTTTTTACTGATTAGCAATATTTTATGCTGCGAAACTTTTTTGGATAACGGTATTATACAGGATACATTTTTAACCAGTGCGCTAAATGTAACCATGAATTCAGGATATTATTCTAGCGTAAGCTTTTTCGTAGGTTACGTGGGTCGGGAGTCGGTTTAGCTGGGGGTCTATAATGATATGCTGAATTCATGGTTACAGTTTGCGCACTGGTTATCTCATTGATTACTAACTATTACCTATATTAAAATAAACATTGTTATGGATTTTTGGAAACAACATAATTTTTTTATTTAGCCTATAGTTTAAACTGTCCGTAAAAGGACTTTAGGGTTTTTTCACATCTTTAATATGTTTCTTATTTAGGGGTTATTTTATGTACTTTTAGTCATTTTATTTTCTTAACCCCCCCCCCCCATACTAAAACCTGGCTACGCCCGTGATACCCTATAAAAGACTCATTTTCGGACTTTCGGACTACTGACTACCCATAACGACTGACAAAGCTCTTAACCTTGCGGTTGTTATAATTGAGCCAGAAGCCCCATCTTTGGTAAAACTATGGTGGTAAAATTGTAGTTATAAATTCATTCAAATTCATAAAATAATATAACATCAAGGGCCCAACCCTTGATGTTATATTATTTTATCAGAGGAAAAATTTTAAAAAGTAATTATACAAATGGGCTAGCTATTTGTCTGCAATTTCCTAAATAACAATGAAAAACTAAATGTATTCTAAATAAATAAATATAAAACTTTTATTTTCAGAATCACTTCCTTATTTGATAGTAACAATGTAGACTTACAAACTAGTCCTAGTAACATTAATATACTTAGGAAGAAGCTGTGCGAGGTAAGCCGACCCTGGGAACTGTCTACTTGGCTGCGTGCAGTCGTATCCACCGCCCCAAGATCAGCAAGTCTCACCTAGCAGCCAACATTCTAAGAATGGTATTGAAGTAAATAATTGAAACAGAATAGTTCAATATTTCCAAAATAACTAAATACTTATTGTATGAGATTCAACATTTTACTCTTGAAAATTAAAAAAAGGTTTATTTTTCCTATCTTCACTTACTGTGACACAATATTTTTTGTTAATAGCTTTTAAGCTGTGTGAATGATATGGGGGTTGACTACCGAGATGACAACCAATAGAGGAGTATGGAAGAAAAAGACATGTTGCGTCAACCCCAAATAACTATAAAAATTTATAACTGTAGAAATTTATTGCTGAAAATAAGGCAGACTGGAAAGATCTTAGAATATTAATTCAACAACACAAATCGAAACATAGGTCCATATAAGGAACAATAAAATCAGGTCTTATTCCAATCGCAAAAAAACATACCTATATCATAATCTACCTAGCCTTTTCCCAACTATGTTCAGATCAGCTTAGTCGAACAAGATGCAACTGAATACCAGTATTTTACATTGCCCAACTGTCTATCTGAGCTCCACAACCCGGTTACTGCGTAACACAATACCCTAAAAGTACCTTTATAGCATAATAATTATTAATTGTTTGTATTTAACAAGATTATCTCTGCTGTGGGAAGGTTTTTTAGCTGATGCTGAGAGTATGTTTTGAGCTATAATAAAGTGACAGCAATGGCCAATGACAGCCTATCAATAAGACCCAGTAATAATATTACACTTGAACATACCATCTGGCAAAGATTAGGGTCAAAATTATACACATACTCACAAAGACAGATCTTTTGTATCCAACCGTGTGAGAACACGCCTAATGACAACAAGGAGGAAAAAACACGATTGTGTATGTACCCAATAAGTACCTATGTGTTTGTATGATGATCTGACCTGAGAAATAATCTGAACGATTTTGTCGAAACACTCCATTACTCTACGACAGTAAAATGTAACCTAATTATTAATTAGCCAATTTAGGCTTGCTGGTCCTTAAAATGTGTTTAATTGTTAGGCTTTGCCCAATGACGAATTCGGCATCCAAATGAGATCACGGACCAAACGGCCATGGAATTCAGGTATTTCAACTAAGTTGTTAGCACTAAAATACTGGCTTACCATCCACGGCAGTGTAATAATGCTTAATTTTAAGCAATGCTCGAGTTTAATCCTTTTAAAATTACACAAATTGCGACGAAAAACTAAAATACCAATACAGACAAATCGCTGTTAGTCACATAAAATGACATATTGTTCTGCATTACCACATTAAAAAAGATACCTTTTGCTGTCTAGAATTCAGTCGACTGTTGTCTTCGTTTTTACTATTAAGAGTAATTGTAAATAACACAAATATTACGAAGAAATTATGATTAAAATCAGAAATTAATCAAATTAGTAAAATGTTAGAAAGCACAAGATGTGCTAAAGTTTGCAGAATATTAATTTTTATTACTGGCAACTTTTGTTATTTTTTTAGGAAAGGTACAAAAAGGCAAAGGTATTTACAGGATGAATAACTTCATCCTGTAAATACCTTTGCCTTTTTTAGGGAAATAACTAGCTGCATCTGTGCTGCATCTCTATAAAGTAGCAAAGGTTTAATAATAAATAAAAATATGAGTACTTGTTTGTACTTGCTTAGTATGTACTACTTTTTACTTTCAATTTGTTTTAGCTCCATGAAATCTCTGCACATACAAATTATTTCAGTTACCATTTATGACTTTATTACACTGCTGTCTGATAGTGTTTCCAAATTATCAATCAATCCCACACCATGAATCTGATTACGCCTTTATTTTTTCTACTCTTGTTATGTGTATTCTCCAAACTTTTCTTATAAACGATCTTTTGCTTGTTGAGATTCGGTATTTTTGGCAACATGAAGTAAGTAGGTACATAAATACCACCTTGCACGTAAAATCGTAAAGCTTCTTCATAGTTATGATTCCTGTCCTCTTCCACAGCTTTTGAAAGAATATCTAAACCATTTTGAAGAATCATTTTCGGATTTTCCATGATCTTTGCGGTTTGTTTATCTGAAATCACAGATAATAATTACCTACACACGGCTACACATCAACCTATATATTTCCAGTATAAGCTGATCTCGCACTGTACGGAAATCATAAACAATGCGAGATCAGCTGAAACTGGAAATATATAGATTGATGTGTAGCCGTGTGTACATGAAGAAAAAACAGATGACTGAACCTACTTACCACTTGGTACAGAGGTCAGCACATGAAGCTACCCCAATCTGTCAAATTTCTTTGATAGTTTTTCAACTTTATTACAAAGGAATAAGGTTTATGTTCAATTGGGAAAATTTGACAGTTTGGGATAGCTTGACCTGCTGGCGACTGTACCGAGGTTTAGGCTCATGAAATGTAGGTAATTGAGAGATTATGAAAGTAGAATAAATGCTGTGTAAATAATTTGCATTTGTGATGGATGTAGGTATCTAAGTATGTAATGTAATGTAATGTAATGTAATGCACCGATCCCAGCGTGGCTTGACCAGATTCGATTAATCGAATGAACCCCAAGATTCGCACTAGCCCCTGGAAGTATCTAACTATGAAAGGTACCTATGCTGAGGAATGAGATGATAAGGCAACGTTGCGACATAAGATTTAGTCTTAAGCCTTCTGCCTACCCCCATGTGGATATGGCGTGAGTTAATGTTTTTTTTTAGGGTGGGAAATCATCTAATAACTTCACCCGCTCTGGGTGGAGCAGGAGGGCGTGTCAGACTTTTACTGACTAAAACTCACCCGTGTTCCCTCAGTAGCCTGTGCGCCAGGGGCGGCGCGCGGTGGTATATCTTTCGAACAGCCCGCACCCTTGGCAGAGAGTTTATAATGTTTGTAGGTATGTAAGTAGATAAGTATTTTTGAAGAATATTATGTAGGTACCTACTGTTCAAATATAAAACGGCCACCACTACCTGCGGCAGAGTTCTCTCTGGTCACGCTGGATTGCCCTCCCATCAGACTGATAGCGAGCAGACAGGGAAAAAAGAGCGCACTTGCATTAGAACACACACTAAACTCTACTACTAAACTATAATCGGTATACCTCCTCGTCCTGCGTAAGTTTGCTAGACTCCGTTGCGATCGGCAGCAGTGTCTGAAATTCGATCAGAATTTTCCGGCTCATAACTACTTACTAGTTAATTAGTTACCTACCAATTTCATAAAATAGGTAAGTAGGTAAATAATCAACTAGTACAGACGCCAGCACATAAAGCTACCCCAAGCTGTCAAATTTTCCCAATTGATGAACCTTACGCTTTTGTAATAAAGTTGAAAATCTATCAAAGTTGTTTGACAGAATGGAGTAGCTTGATGTGCTGGCGTCTGTACCTAAGTAGTTAGCATCGTCCTGAGAATTAAAATGTGGTATCAATTTTACGTTAATCGAAATTACTTTAGGAAACTTAATTTTTTTTAATGTAGGTAACTACATAGTAGTACTCAAGTACCACGATGTAAAAAATGTGAGTGAAAAGTAAATATGTACCTACCTGTAGTAATTTTTATTAGTGATCGATGTGTAGTACCCATAGTTTGTTTTTTTTAAACCCAGATAGTAATTAGACAGGTGCTGACACACCTGTCAAATTACTATCTCTATACCCTATCTATACCTACTAAAAAGCAAACACTAAAAACTTGAAATGTCAGATTTGTATTTGGGATTAAAAACGAACTTTAAAAGTAGGTTGACTAGTATAATTACCACGCAGTTGATATTTATCTACTTGTGTTTACTAGCTTTGTTCTTCCGAAATCCAATAATTAACGATGAAATCAAAAGTCACCACACTTGTAACTACACACTGCTAACATCAACAAAGAGTAGAATAGGTAACCTCAAAGTTACGTTGAGAGAATCCCTAACTAACCAACAGGTCTACAGATGCGAAGTTTTTCCTCTTGGGAATTACGCTAGATTACGCCACTGACAGTGTCAATACTACACCGACGCGCAGTTCTGTGGGAACTAATCATCATCATCTGCCTAGCCTTTTCCCAACTGTGTTGGGGTCGGCTTCCAGTCTAACCGGATGCAGCTGAATACCAGTATTTTTACATGGAGCGACTGCCTATCTGACCTCCACAACCGTTACTGGGTAATACGATACCCCTTGGTAAGACTGGTTGTCAGACTTTCGGGCTTCTGACGACCCGTAACGACTGTCAAAGATTTACAAATGACAGCCGGGACCAACGGCTTAACGTGCTTTCCGAGGCACGGAGGAGTCTTGGTATGTAAAGATGGTCACCCATCCACGGACCAACCTCGGCAAGCGTAGCTTAACCTGGCCGATCGACCCGTGCAGCTATTGTTATTTAGCCACAAGGTGGGAACTAATCATGGCGGGAAATTCAAACATCAATCTTTTTTCAATTACTTACAAACAACACTAAAATTAGGTAGGTAACATAACATACCCTGGGTAGGTTAAACACACATCAGTGGTAACAATTTTGCTTTTTATGCACCTTTACGTCGTGTCGTAGCGGTAAAGTGCGATTGTCGTACCGCACAGTACAGTGCACGTGTTACCACTTGCCAGTGTATTATTGTAGTCTTTGGTTACCACTGAATAGTGCGTTTGACTGTACTATCAAGATTCACTAATGCAGTCGCATACTAAGGGCTATATTGCTATGAAGTGGCGGTCCAGGCCGTACCTACAGCTGTGTGTATAAGTGATGTATTAACACAAAACTCACCGCTCCACTCACACACTGGCGTTACTCTTTGTATTTTATACATACCGTCGGCGACGACAGACATGACCTTGGTCGGTTCATACCATTGCTAAAATTTACTTTTATAATTTGAGTTCCGGTAGCGTGCAGCGTATCGTCTTGGATTAAGAAACTCATAGGTCTGGGTTCAAATCTCGCGATGAAGCTTTAATTTTTCTTTTCAACAATCATCTTCATCTGTTCTTTGACTATTCGATTTATTAATATACCAGAATAATAATGTAACTTTTTTTTATTATTACTCGTATTGTTATTTAAATAAAGGTTTACCAATAATAAATGATTACAAAATGTTTATTCGTTATAACTTCATGAAGAATGTAAAAAATAACTAATAATAACTTCTTGTTAAAACAGTTTATTTTCTCTTAAAGAACAATTTATTGAAGTAAATAAGCTAGTTGGTGAACTATGATAATCAGGCTATTGTATCTTAGTAATATAATAATATTGTGCTGATTACTACTGTGTTTCGGTACTCTAAATAAATCACAATATTCTACAAAAATCTACCCACGTAAAAGTAACAAATGCAGACAAGTTGTCACAATACAATTAAATGACTCAGTAGTACTACTTTTATTCTACTGCGAGTGAGTTCGTTCTAATAAACTCAAACCTCAAAGTTAACAAATCGTATTTAATAGGACTTAAAGAGGTTATAGCTTAAGTGTTCATTTTCATTCCGAAAAGAAGATTGAAACTAAACCTCAAAATAATCCAGATTACGGATAAGACAAAATATTATTTGAATATTACTAAAATAAATAAATATTTGTAATTTATAACTTAATGTTAATGTTTTTTCCGTTAACTATGTTTTTTGAGCTGATTCTCGAGCTGGTTTTCCATGATGCGAACCTTCTGCGTGGAGTGCACGGCGCACGGTTCGTAAAGATGTGTCGAATAATTCGGCAAAATGTCTTGTCGTTTTGAAACCACTTGTTTCATATTCGCTGAACGTGTGCCTGTTATAGGAGCTGGGGTCTTCCACTTTGCTTTCCACGGGCAAGGCTACCGCCTTCCTCATATCTTTTCACCCACCGACTCACAGTATTTCACTAAAACAAAAAAGGGGTACTGTTAGGCTACTAAGCAAAATACACACTTTATGTATTACCTACTATTTAGAAACAAAATTATTTAAAAGGGCAATTTCACATAGATATTAAGTTTATTGTTATTTTCATCGTTCTTTATTCTAGGAAATAAATTTACATTGAAATTTTATATTTTTATTCTATTTAGACATTGTGATATTTATAAAACGTTTAAAAATAACTACAAGGTTCAGCAGTTATACTTTAATTAAATAAATGTTTATTATTTATATTTAAATCATAATACTCACACTCAGTCCGGTTTCATCACATAGGTATTTGTGATATAGGTATTAAGTCCACTTTTATGCAGCGCAATAATATTCGCTTTC
The DNA here is from genome assembly GCA_949987655.1 of Polymixis flavicincta. Lineage (NCBI taxonomy): Eukaryota > Metazoa > Arthropoda > Insecta > Lepidoptera > Noctuidae > Polymixis > Polymixis flavicincta. The sequence goes on along the minus strand of OX465185.1, from coordinate 9,974,075 downwards.
ATTTCTACATTTAAATTTGCTTACATTTTAAAATGAATTAGAAGGACGCTAATAGATGAAACACACGTCACTAGCTCACAATTATCAACCAACACCGTTCTATAAGTCGCGGTGAATGAGTCGTAAATCATTTAAATTTATTTAGGTTTCTGTGGGTATAATGATAAAGTTTTACGAGTTTAGTGAATAAGAAGAACAGAACAAGAAACTATACTCAAAAGTGATTTTTAAAACAATAAAAAGACTATCACACAGCGAGTGGGATTCGAAACCGCGACTCGCTGCGCTCAAACGCGATAATCAAGTGCAGTAACCGCTCAGCTATCATGCCATTTGCTTTAACGGTTGAATTTAGGAAATACATTCATTCGTAAACGTATGAGAGTGTGTGTGTCTATAGTATTATAGCCTATAGAAATTGCTTATTATAAGAAGGTCGTACGGTGCACGTACATGGGTTTTTAAAATATATTTATTGCAATAAGTCAGCCAGTAGGCTCGCGTATTTGCACTTTGGACGCGACCTACATTTGGCAGTGCATTGACACTGACACAGTGCATTATTCTATGCATTTTATGTATATTATATTTTAGTGTTCAATTAGACGTGGTTTGAGTCGGATAACTTGCATTTTTATTTAGATTCATCCCGTTGAGCATTCACTGACATTTAACTTTAATTTGACATTTTGCATTACATTGACATTTTACATTTGCATTGACATTACTTATGTTAGGGATGCACCCTACATAATTTTTTGGTCCTTCGAAAATATTGCAAGTACTATACAGTCCGATACATCGGTCGATAAGTCGTCGCGCGGGATCTGTGTCGTGTCGTGTCATACCGTGCCACGTGTGTTGCCGTGCAGGAGCATTCGGGGAGGTAGCAGCGGTCCAGGTTCCAGAGCGTCACATTGCATTGCATTTGCATACAGGGAGAGTTCCTGAATTTCAAGTAAGATCGTTCATTATTTATCTTACGGCTTTACAATGGAGGGTTTAATCGTGCGTCAAGCTGAGATCCTCGAGGAAGTGAAGAGAATCCACTCTAATTTTAAGAAGGATTCAGCGAGCAGGAAGACCGCCGAATACATTCGTAATAGGCTTGAGCGCTTAGATGTGCTATGGGCGGAATGTGAAGAAAAGAACCGGGAGCTGAGTGCAATGGTAGAGCAAGATCATCAATATTTCACCGGTAACATTTATGAGGTCATGAAGAGTTGGTACCAGAGAACGCGTCAGGAGATTGCAGCGTTCGAGATGAAGTCTCTTGCTGGACCCAGCAACGCCGGCCATAGTAAGGTAAACGTTAAGTTTGACAAAACCCTGTTCGAGACATCTTTAGGAACAGAGGACAAGCTACTCGAGTTACAGCAGTTGCAACAAGCTAACTTCCGTGCATTCACTAGGTTAACAAATCGAAGCTTAGACGAAGTTAAGGAAAAATGGGAAGTTGAGGATATGCTTAAGGCGGTAGAGTTTCGGTGGACTGCAATTGATAAATTACATTTAAAAATTGATTGCATATTAGAGGGGAGTGCACATGACTATTATGACGAGGTCTGTCGTTACGAAAATGCATTTATAAAAATAAAACGGGCGTTGAACACAAAATTAAACGCATCTATTCATCAACAGCAAACCTTGCCTAAAATTGACATACCAATCTTTAGTGGCAACTATACCTTATGGCCTACTTTTATGGATCTCTACGTAGAAGCGATTCATAACAATGCATCGATTGCAAAAACACAAAAGATGCAGCATCTAAAGGGTAGACTTCGTGGTGAAGCGGAAAAGCTCGTGCAGCATTTACACATTGCACCCGAAAATTATGACACGTGTTGGGAAATTTTGAACCATAGATACAATAATAAGTTTCTGCTATTCACCAAAAACTTCCAAGTATTTATGCGTCAACCTCAGTTGCAAAAACAATCTGCATTCGACCTCAAGCGGTTATATGACACTAGCAATGAAACCATAAACGCGATACATAACTTGGGCGTAGATACTAGCTCTTGGGATCCGATTCTAGTTTACGTCTTGTGCGAAAAATTAGACTCCGAAACGTATTCGGAATACATGCAGTCCAGGTCGGATCCACTCATGATACCAACGTTCAATCACTTTATGGATTTCATCGAAAACAAGTTTATGGCGTTAGAACCTTTGCACAGGGAAGTGCCAGAAAACGGGAATAAACACGCTTCAAAATCACAATTTAACACGCCGCATCCATTCGGAAAAAATTACAAGTCAGCAAATTCACAACAGCATAAAAATGTATCAAACTATTCTCGCAATTTCCATGCATCGAACGCTGGACAAGTCAGCAAGATTATGTGTCCATTGTGCAAGACCAATCATGCATTATTCAATGCTCTAAATTCATTGACATGCTAGGTTCTGAAAAAATGGCATTTATAGAAAACAATAAAATATGCAAAAATTGTTTGTATGTGCATACTAAGGGTTACTGTGCGTCACAGAAAAGATGCAGAGACTGCAACGAACCACATAACACACTTCTGCACAACGATATTGCAAACTCAGCGCAAACGCCCTCAGCAACACAAACAGCACCTAGACCGTCGTCACCGACTTCAACTAGGTCAAATAAAAACCTGCAAAATAACTTCGCATCAAATAATGATGATGAAATTTTATTACCAACAGCATTAGTGCAAGTAGCAACAGCTGCAGGTGACTACATTACACTAAGGGCTTTAGTTGATCAAGGCTCACAAATTACGTTGATAACGGAGAATGCAGCTCAAAGATTGGGCATAAAACGACAACAGCTGAGTGCGAACATAAGCGGGATCGGTACGTTATCCAACAGGAGTAAAGGAAAGGTTCATCTACACTGCAAGTCCGTACATAACGATTTCCGGTTTACAACGGACGCGTTAATCATGACACGGGTAGTAAACAGTCTGCCTAATGCTACGTTTGCAAAGAAACCTTGGGCTCATATGACAGACATCACACTAGCCGACCCAGATTACAACTTATCTAGGCCCATTGACATACTTCTGGATGCACACGTATTTTCTGAAATACTCATGAATGGCTTAGTCAAAGGAGAGACTAATGAACCCATGGCTCAACAAACACGGTTGGGGTGGATATTGTCAGGCAATATCACCAAAACATTTAACTGTAACGTCGTTGTAAATGAAGTTAACGACTTAACAAAATACTGGGAAGTGGAAGATATCACTGGAGATGCATGCAATTCCATGACGTCAGAGGAGCGATACTGTGAGGAGTTCTACACTGCAACAACCAAGCGATTAGGTGATGGCAGATATGCAGTTCGTTTGCCAATGAAACCTAATTTTAATCAGCTGCTGGGAAAGTCAAAGCCACGAGCTGTAGCACAGTTTATGCAATTAGAGAGGAGATTAGACAGAGATGACAAACTATCGGATAGTTACATCAAATTCATGCAAGAGTACCTGGAAATGGGACATATGAAGGAGAGCAAACCTGACTGCAACACGGCATGCTACTTACCTCATCATGGAGTCCTAAAACAGGACTCAATGACATCCAAATTGAGGGTGGTTTTTAACGCCTCCCAGAAAACTGACACAGGTTACAGCCTGAACGACTTGATGGAGTGTGGTCCTAAGCTGCATCAAGATCTAATGACATTATTACTAGGATGGCGGCTATACAAGTACGTCTTTACTGCAGATTGTGAAAAAATGTATCGCATGATCCTTGTACATGAAGAAGATCAACACTTGCAAAAGATCGTGTGGAGGGAACCCAACCAAGGTCCTTTAAAGGAATACCAGTTAGGTACAGTGACGTATGGCACCAAGGCAGCACCATTTCTAGCTCTTCGAACGCTGAAACTGCTCGCAGACGATGATGCACAGAAATATCCGTTAGCAGCGGAGGTCATCGCTAATGAGATGTATGTTGATGACGTCCTAAGTGGCAGCAACTCCATCGAACGAGCACAAGAAATTCAAAAGCAACTCATCGATATGCTGAGTGGAGCTGGCCTTACACTACGGAAATGGTCAAGCAACGACCAGACCTTGATTGAAAGCTTAACATCTTCAGATCGTAACCAAACGACAATGCATTTTACAAACGATGGAATAACAAAAGCCCTGGGGGTGCAGTGGAATCCTATAACTGACACCTTTTCGTTTACAAACAAAATACAATTTGACAATACAAACCAATTGACAAAAAGGAAGCTGCTATCGGAAATCTCGAGAATTTTTGACCCACTGGGCTGGCTGACACCGTTGACAGTAAAAGCAAAACTGTTGTTCCAAAGCGTCTGGATATCGGGACGCGATTGGGATGAAACCTTACCTAACAGCGTGCAAGAAGAATGGAAGCAGTTTACAAGCGATTTACACAACATAACCAAATGTCAAATACCAAGGTGGCTGGGAGATATTACAAAACCATTCCAAATCCATGGGTTCTGTGATGCGTCCGAAAAAGCCTACGCATGCGCTACATACCTGCTGACAATAAATGACAGAAACGAGCCTGTGACTAGACTTATCGCTGCAAAATCGAGGTTATCGCCAATCAACAAAAAGTTAACACTACCGCGACTCGAATTATGTGGAGCTCTACTACTTTCACGGCTCATGAAAAAGGTCTTGACAGCCTTCAAATGGGAAAATATGCACAAGCAAACATACGCTTGGACGGACTCTATGATAGTATTAGGGTGGCTGCATGGTGACCTAACAAAATGGAAATCGTTCGTCAGCAACAGAGTACAGCAAGTGCATGACGTAATTCCAAAACAGCATTGGAGTTATGTCAAATCCGAGGAAAATGCTGCAGATTGTGCATCACGCGGAATCAGTTGTTCCCAACTAGTGCAACATCCTTTGTGGTGGCAAGGTCCCTACTGGATGAAAAATTACAGTGATGAGACGTTTGACAAAATTGCAATTACACCGACAACATGCGAATCAAAACACAAACAAATGCAAACGTATGTTGTGAAATGTGAACCGTCTTCAATAGTAATTGAGTTATTAGACAGACATAGCGATTTGACTCATATTACAAGGCTCATTGGCGAGCAACGTCTGACATACGACGAATTTATGACTCGGCTATGTCAAATAGAAGATTGCGTGAACTCACGACCACAATGCACCGTTACAGAAAACGCCGAAGAGATTAACTGTTTAACTCCAGGACATCTCTTAACAGGCATATCACTCATGACAATTCCAGAACCCGACACTGACAATACTTACCGGTTAAGGAAGAGATGGCAAATTTTACAACAACTTAGCAAGGATTTCTGGAACAAGTGGTCGCAAGAATACCTCCAACAACTACAAGCAAGACTTAAGTGGAAACGACAGAATACCGACTTAAAGAAAAATGACATTGTATGCATTAAAGATGAAAGGTTACCTGCAGGAAAATGGGCACTGGGTCGTGTAGCGGAGTTACACCCTGGAAAGGACGGCCACACTAGAGTTGTGACATTACAAACTGCAAAAGGCGAAACTAAACGACCTATTACAAAAGTGGTACTACTAGTTGAGGCTGAGGAACACTGACACTGACAAAGTACCCAAAAACAGGCGTAACCGCGAACTGATTGCAATACAGCTGCTTCGAGACAGTGAAGAACACAGCGTTTATTGCCATACGGAAATAAAAGTATGCGCCGACAAATGGGTTAAATTACATAAACAAAACACCTGGTTTTATTATTGTTGTGACACGTGCGAAGTACAATTAGTGTGCGGCGCTCAAATGACATCGGAGACGTTACGTCACTCGGGTCTGATAACGCTGAAACAAGGATGCAACTTGCAAGGCTCATTCACATTGCACGCATATATGGAACACACAAGTGACATTTTAGTCAATGAACCATATGCGATGATCATGCCCACGATTTCTCCAATCAACAACATTATCAATACCTCGATTCGTAACTCATCTCTACATATTGAAACGCACGAAGAGACGTTCAAGAAGATTGACACACAACTACGCTTTATAAAAGAGCAGTCTAAGCTAGACACCTTATCCTCGCACGACGTTCATCACTACATTGCAATCTATGTGATTGTTGCGATTAGCATTGCACTGTTTGTAACATCGGTGTACTTTTGGCAAAAGATGGCAACCCAAAGACAGGGGGAGGGTCCGCAAGACGCGAGAAGCAGAAGTAGACGAGCAGAAGATCATGACATCGAGGACAGGAACAGCAAGATCGACAGACGGGACTCAAAAGTGAGCAAAGTGTCGTGTGTTAACCCTGCCTCAAGTGAAGTGAAATTTGACACTGAAAAACATAGTGATGTGTGCTAATTTATTATTATGGTGACATTCTATTTATAGACGTTAAGTTACATTTTTCATTATAGTCGTAGATCAATTCTATTTACATTAGAGTCCTGCATTTTTACACGTTTTACATTGTTTTTACACTTTTACTTTACTATTCTTTACATTATTTTCTGATTGTTTTATCTAATTATTCTCTTTCTCTGTCGTGGCAATATGTACGGTGCACGTACATGGGTTTTTAAAATATATTTATTGCAATAAGTCAGCCAGTAGGCTCGCGTATTTGCACTTTGGACGCGACCTACATTTGGCAGTGCATTGACACTGACACAGTGCATTATTCTATGCATTTTATGTATATTATATTTTAGTGTTCAATTAGACGTGGTTTGAGTCGGATAACTTGCATTTTTATTTAGATTCATCCTGTTGAGCATTCACTGACATTTAACTTTAATTTGACATTTTGCATTACATTGACATTTTACATTTGCATTGACATTACTTATGTTAGGGATGCACCCTACACATAATACTCACACTCAGTCCGGTTTCATCACATAGGTATTTGTGATATAGGTATTAAGTCCACTTTTATGCAGCGCAATAATATTCGCTTTCATTTCTATATTTAAATTTGCTTACATTTTAAAATGAATTAGAAGGACGCTAATAGATGAAACACACGTCACTAGCTCACAATTATCAACCAACACCGTTCTATAAGTCGCGGTGAATGAGTCGTAAATCATTTAAATTTATTTAGGTTTCTGTGGGTATAATGATAAAGTTTTACGAGTTTAGTGAATAAGAAGAACAGAACAAGAAACTATACTCAAAAGTGATTTTTAAAACAATAAAAAGACTATCACACAGCGAGTGGGATTCGAAACCGCGACTCGCTGCGCTCAAACGCGATAATCAAGTGCAGTAACCGCTCAGCTATCATGCCATTTGCTTTAACGGTTGAATTTAGGAAATACATTCATTCGTAAACGTATGAGAGTGTGTGTGTCTATAGTATTATAGCCTATAGAAATTGCTTATTATAAGAAGGTCGTAAGTTAAAGCGAAGTGTCAATCTGTTGCTTTTTGAGATTGGGGCACCATTAGTGAGGGCTACTGTACCTGCAAAACTTCATAAACAGGATGATTTAAATAAAATTTCAATTTACAGCCAAAATTTCAATTAACAGACAATTATATTAGTAAATTTTCAATTAACAGACAATTATATTTGGGGACTTTAATATTGACTTACTAAGTAGTGAGCGCAAAACAACCGACTACACAGATGCCATACAAGAATCGGGATACTATATACTAAACAATATACACGAAAAATACTGTACTCGACAAACCAAACACACAAAAAGCATTATAGATCATGCATGCAGTAATATTTGGAACGCTAAGATACACATGGCAATAATAGAATCAGCACTATCAGACCACAAACAAATCTACCTAGAACTCAAACAATATAAACAGAGCCTAAAACAAAAAGTTAAATACTATGCGATTGATTACACAGCTCTGTATGAGAACATACTACAAAACGACTTGATAGACGTAGGAAACCATTATGCCATTCTTGAACAATATTTAATAAAGAATTTAAATGACTCGAAACTAATCAAATACAAAATACAAAACCTACCACAAAAGGACTGGATCAATAAAACGGTAATTAATTATATTAATGAACGAAATCAATTATGGCATGGTTGTCTGACAAATCCAGAAAATGTTCAACTGCAATCTAAGTATGTAACTGCTAGAAAAAGAGTAGAATGTAAAATAAAAGAAGATAAAAAGAAATACTATTATGGCGCATTTTCAAGATGTAGTAAGAACCCCAAAAAAATGTGGAAATTGATAAACACTCTAGCTAAAAATAAGATAAACGATGCCTGTGCTCTTCCTAAACTCAAACTTGACGGCAAAGAAATAACGAACGGTTCAGAAATCTGTAACGCGTTTAATAACTATTTTGCGACTATTGGATCTTTGTTGGCCCAGAATATAGTACAAACTAATCCAAACCCACAAATAACATTACATACGCCAGATACAGACTTCCAACTTACCATTTTAGAACATTGCACTGAATATGAGATATCCAAAATAATTGACAATTTGGATAATGATACCAGCTGTGGAATCGATGGAATAACAACTAAAGCGCTCAAATGCATTAAGAACCTGATTTTAACTAACCTAACTAATTGCATAAATAGTTGCTTTGACAGTGGTGTGTTTCCGGACAGTCTTAAAATAGCTAAAGTAACCCCTATACACAAGTCTGGAACTAGGACTGACCCCGGAAACTACCGACCAATTTCAGTGTTGCCTGTTATTTCCAAAATATTTGAAAAAGTTTTATACACGCGCTTATCCAAATACTTAACCAATACCAACTTTCTTTACACGCATCAATATGGCTTTCGTCCACACTCGAATACAATTTCGGCTACTGTTGATCTAATTACTAAAATAAAGGATAATATAGATAAAAAACAATTCGTTCTAGGTGTTTTTATTGACCTAAAAAAAGCGTTCGATACAGTTAGCCATTCTATCCTTCTGAAAAAGCTAAAAATCATAGGAATTACTTCTACAGCATACAAAATGTTTGAGTCTTATCTTACTAATCGGCAACAGATCGTCAAACTTGATAAATATGCAAGTGCCTCGGCCAATATACAGTGCGGAGTACCTCAGGGATCGGTCCTGGGTCCATTGCTTTTTCTCATATATATTAACGACATTAGTACTGCTGGACTGACTGGACACATATCACTGTATGCAGATGACACATGTCTTTTTTATTTTGGCAATTCTATCACTCATATTATCTCAGAAGCACAGAAAGACCTTAATGTTTTGAATGTATGGCTTACTCAAAACCTTCTGACTATGAATGTTAGTAAAACTGCTTACATAATTTTCGCAGCAAAGAATAAAAAAATACCACCATTCCCAGATCTTACAATAAATAACCAACCGTTACGAAAATCAACGTATGAAAAATATTTGGGCCTGATTGTGGACAGTAAGTTGACATTCAGAGCGCATATCGACTACGTAAGGTCTCGAATACTTCCACTAACCGGAGCCATACGTAACATTGCAAAATACGTACCCTACAAGCTAAGACATACTATTTACAACACACTAATCAAGCCACATCTGGAATATCTGATCCAAGTATGGGGTCAAGCTGCAAAAACAAATCAACAACACCTACAACGAACACAAAATAAAATCGTCAAAGTCCTCTTCAATTACAACTACGATACTCCTACAGAAGTAGTCTACAAAAGAGCAAAATTATTTAACCTACAACAATTGTATACGTACCATACATGCATGACTATACGAAAGATCCTTAAGAGCAACATACACACAAATATTTCATTTACACAAAAGACGCGTAGATATAATACCCGTAATCAAGACGACCTAGAAGTACCAAAAGTGAGAACCTTGTACGGCAGGAAAACTATACAGTGGGAGGGGGTTAGGCTATACAATAAACTACCTAAAGAACTCAGAGAGTGTACAAGCATACCAACATTTAAAAAAGGCCTTAGGAATCACATATTAGACACATAAGTTTAGATTTTTCAATTTTATTATATTTTATTTTTTGTAACACACACATAAGATTAGCTTGTACTGTTTTGTGTTTTGAATTTTAACTAGATTTACACATATTTTCCAATGAAACTGTGATGTTCAGTTTCTTGAATTGCTTGAACGTCGTAATATCAACTACAACCTATTGTTAATTTAGTTAAGTTTCTCTATAAGTGAACTGTAATTTGTTCTTTGAGAAATAAAATGTCTTTAAACCGAAACCGAAACCGAAAATATAGCTTAATAAAAATGCAAAAATATTTTTTAATCACAATTTTTATTCAGTGCTCAGTACGATAACAACAATGTTGTTAAAAAAAAAATACAGAACCTTTCAATGTAAACTTATTTTAAACTAGCTTTTGTCTTTTTGAACTTTTTGAACTTTCATCCCCTATTTAACTCCCTTAGGGGTTGAATTTCGAAAAATCCTCACTTATTCCTTGTCTAAATTAAGGAAACCTTTGTGCAAAATTTCAGCTTTCTAGGTCCAAGGGTTTGGGCTAGGCGTTGATGAGTCAGTCAGTCAGTCAGGACTTTTCTTTTTATTTATATAAATAAATGAATGTTGTAGAACTATCAACTATCAAATGAAATCCATTCCTGATGTTAATGTGTTAACCAAAGATACCCCTCTGGTCTAGTACCTAACAACTTATTCAAATTAATTAATCTGGCTACATTTCAATCATCACTTTGAGTACATACAGACGCCAGCACATCAAGCTACCCCAATCTGTCAAATTTCTTTGATAGATCTTCAACTTTAAACCATGAGCATAAGGTTCATTTTCAATTGGGGAAATTTGACAGTTTGAGGTAGCTTGATGTGCTGGCGTCTGTATCTACTATACTAACCTAAACTAGTTATGTTACTACTACTTGGGTACTGAATGATTAGGATGACTGCGAAGCGTACGCACCAATGTACAATGTAGGTTAGGTACATACAATAGTTTGAAACTCAAGCTTGTAATGCAAAATCTGTCCAACCCATGGACTGGACAAAAACCATGCCCTTGATTTCCTAACGAAACATATCCACAATTTTACCCTCAAAAATCCAGAGTACCTACTTGTCCAGCCCGGTTTCATTGGTTCTATGGACCACCACGCTACTTCCGTTTTGGAGGGCTAGGTATATCGATGTGAGGTAACTTTGGTTTACTGCGAAGCTGATTTTCAACAGATGCGGCCAGCCAAATAGCACTAACCTCTCCTCACCTGCTCGCAGGAGTAAATTACGTATATCCGTTACTTAGTTATTGCATATTTTGGTGCCTATCTTTTAATAACTACACAACTTTATTCCCTATGACTTCAAAAGTGAAACCTTCATGCATCAATCTATCAACAATGTCGGTTCTATAAAACGCAGCTCCAGGCATCACCACTCCTCCTCTGAAAAATACATAATTATCTTTTAATTCATCACCACTGCTCTCAAAACGGTGAAGGAAAACATCGTGAGGAAAAACCGGCATGTCCTAAAACCAAAAATTCGAAGACATGTGACATCTACCAACACGCACTGGGCCCGCGTGGTGGATTGCGGCCCAATCCCTCTCACCGAGAGGAGGCCTGTGTCCCAGCAGTGGGAACATTATAGGCTGATGATGATGATGATCTTATGATTATCGTTAAGCAATTTATGCATAAATGTGCCTACTGGCTCTTCTGTTAGTTGTAAGAAAAAGAGTTTGGTAATGGTTTTATTATTGCATGCGAAAGCGCCAGAACAGCTAGCTTTCTTCCTACTCTTTTTGTAATTATGCGGGTTAAATTATGATTCGCGGCCGTAACAAATATAATATATTTACAGAGTTAAAACAATTCAAACCACTAATAGGTAGTACTCTACGAATTCCAAAGTTAAAAAAGTACTAACTATAAATTCTTTCCCCTCTTCTAGACATTGTTTAGGTATGCCTCTAAAAATTACCTACCATGTGTCATAAAATGCACAATCATAACATCAACAGTGAACATAGAGTATGTATATTTTAAGTAACTTACTTGGGCATGTTTGAGTTTTCTTTAAGTATTGTGATGGCGCACATGATAATAGCTACGGCTGTTGTGTCGTAACCTGGATCACTGCCCGATACCTGTGAAAATAGTAGGTAGGTTAGGTAAATTCCAGAAGTGCCTTGTTTCACAAACATGTCGTGGTTTCAAGGAGTATTCGGCAACCCTAGCTCATTCTGACTGTGTCCTCTTCAGATAGTACTGGTGACACTGGCATCAATGGTTGCTGAACTTGCAGCTCCAAAAACTTTTAAAAGCTAAGTACCTATATATTTTCATCTCCATTTTATAAGGTTTAGAACGTCAACCTACCTTAACTGACATTGTTTTCGCCGGCTTCGAATTCAAATCCGCTCCTAAGTCCCAGCCTTTACCATTCAAAACGAAATTGTACTTCGTGGCTCGTCTCGTCTTTTCCGAAGGCCCTCTTTGCGATGCGTAGCCATAGGTAGCGAGGCGTGGGAAATTAATTAATAGTTTTCTGAAGCACTTGAAATAGCTCAAATAGTAGTATAGGAACATTATGGGAACTACAATGAAATGGAAGAACATTGGCACTGTGGTATAAGCCTTGAAATGTGCGGGTTTCTTCTGACTTTTCTCGTACAAATATCTTTGGGACATATCGACTGATTTGTTCTCGAGGCCAGGGTAAGGGAACCAAGTCCGTCTGTTGTGTCGATGGAAAAATGATCTGCAAAAAATAAGAAAAATTCATACACTCATAATCGTTTGGAAACTGGAAACTACAAAATACCAAAACCCGACAGAAGTTGTTCGATACAAATTTCAATAAACTGTCAAATTGAACATGAACCTTATTCCTTTGCAATAAAGTTGAAAAACTATCGAGGAAATTTGATAGATTGGGGTAGCTTGATGTGCTGGCCTCTGTACAATAGTTGCACATAAGAGGACTCAATGGTACCCACACGCTTTCTCTGACTGCAGCTAACCCTACGGTGAATGGAACTAGTTTGTGATAGACTTTACTTTTTCCTCTCTTTTCCTTTACTTTCCTTCTTTTATTTGCCATTCATAACTGATGATTATGATTGTAGAAAGAGTGGAACCAAAGCTTATGGCGCTAACAGGTCTTCAACTTATTTAAAGCCTGACTGAAACTAGACAACTAATTGTATTCTCATTGCTATTATGAACATTGCTACAACTGTTGCTGTTAAGAGTAGGTACTTTTATTAATACGTACCTTTTCATTTCTTCAGGCTCTGTCTCAATAGGGTTAGGGAATAGCTCTTTCCATAAAGCCAGGCGGTCTTTAAAAGTCTCCATCTCATAAACGAGTGAAGTCCATGTTCCACTGTGTAGAACAGTTCGACCAGGAATATACGCTCTCTTTGGTATTAATAGTTCGGTGTAACATTCTACAGCATTCAGTGTCCCTAAAAACATAATATTGTAAGTATACTTCGGTGACCTAAGTAAGCTCCAGTAGGGACAAGACCCACACTACATACTTACTCAAAAATAGTCAAAGCGCGTATTTCGCCAACGAAGGGAAGTTATATATTATTGGCGTTTCGCTTTTTCTTTTAAACTTCGCTCTAGGCTAACTGCAGCCCTACATTACACTAATTTGAATGCCGTATTATGAACCTCCCGTGACTTCGTCTGCCGTTACTTCAACCCCGCTCCCGTTCCAGCGCGTTTAAAGGGTAGTTTTGGAAAATTTATAATAACGATACATAACTAGATGAGTGTAAGTTTCTGAAAGGAACCGAAAGAATGAGATTTTTCATCCAAACTGTATTCTCATTGTCACCATAACAGGGATTGATTTTAAAACATATCCTTTGATATTACCTGTTTCCATTTTTTGATTCTAAGATTATTTATGTCAATTTTCTAATTCTCAATCGAAGCAAGCAGCTCCCCCGAAAAACTGGATCAAATCAACCAGACCACGCCATAGGATTCCTCCATACAAGCTTTAGCGCCCCCTTAACCCCCTTCGAGGGGTAGTATCAAGAAGCTTATAATGTGATTAACCTTATTATTTGTTTTAGTGCCGACAATGCGTTTAAACAAACCAACTCGTCAGCTTCATTATTAGTACTTATATAATTATTATAGATATTATATACAATTCAGTAGATAGATGATATCCGTGAAATAGCAGATAAACTGCAGGAGTGACGCTTACGTTGTTGGCCCCGGCAGAAGGGGAGGACCCAAAAAGTGCTGGCTTGATGTCGTAGAGGATGATATGCATGCCAATGGACTGACCATAAAGGATGCAAAAGGCCGTCCGAAGAGGAAAGCAAACCCCGGGCTCCCAAAGGATGCAACCGGGAAAACGCAAAGATGGTGATGATGATGATAATGAATTCATTAGATAGATTAATCTATGTGTACTACCTTTGAATTGTCTCTCTAGATATATCATAGCGGTCTCGGTCGGTATGGTAGCATATCCGCAGCAAGGTACCACTAAAACACTTGCGTCTTCTGCAGCCTTGTGGAAGATTTGGTACACGTTGAGAACATGCTGTTTGAAAGAAAAATCAATAAGAATAAAAACCATAGTCTCTAGCTTCTGCTTCTCTCGTGCGTATAGGTACTGCTCAGGGATAGCAAATGGTAGGGTCCTTTAGTCTCTGTAATAATTTCCAACACGCATTGTCTGACTGCTCTCCATTTTTTTTTTTGTGTATGGCATTTCGCAGTTCTACCTAGCAGACTGCCTAAACGGGATTGCTTGTGCCTGCCTCAATAGTGTTGCCACTGACTTGCAAACAACTGCACCGACCTTAGTTTTAAACTAAATGGTTTTGAAATTACTATTGTGTGGATACATAGAAATGATAGTCCTTTACAAAAAGTAGCGTTTGCACGGCAATTTAAAAAAAAAAGTCGCAGGCTACAGTCCTTTTATTTATCGTGCGAAACACTAACTAGCCTAGATGATCGAATTGACTTTGTTAAACTTCTACCATTACTACTTTCTTTGAAGTAGAAGTATCTGTAGGTACAAAGAGATGTTGAAGAATATAAACTTACAAACATTTCAGCAGATATGTCAACATAATGTGTTCCACATTCGATGCAAGCTTTCACGATGGTCGGGCTGAGGATTGAGGTAGGTCCAGTGCAGTTGATTACAATTTTCGCCATTTGCAATACTTTTTTCAAGGATTCACCATTCTCAATGTTGCTTTCTACTATTGACATATTTTTGGTACCCATACCTGTAATGAGAAACACACGTAGTCGATCATCAAAGTTATTTATTTATTTCGAACCGTGACATTGCTAGCGTGAAATTTCTTGTTTATCCACCTTAAGTATATCGCATCGCCCGCCGCTATGTATTACTTCGTTTTCTCTTAGCGTTCTTTTTGACGTTTTGTTTCGGCTCTTTAGGGTTAGTAGTGTGATGTAGGTAAAATAACCTTCCTTTAGAATTGGTCTATCATTTCTTGTTTATCCACCTTAAGTATATCGCATCGCCCGCCGCTATGTATTACTTCGTTTTCTCTTAGCGTTCTTTTTGACGTTTTGTTTCGGCTCTTTAGGGTTAGTAGTGTGATGTAGGTAAAATAACCTTCCTTTAGAATTGGTCTATCAAATGCAAAAAGATCGTTTTAAACCGAGTGGCCGATCCAGACTTTACCACATGAAAGATGATCATAGCCTTTGTAAGACGATCCCAGGCACAAGAACTTAGAGTTAACATCAGAAAACATATATTATTATTTTCAACACACTTGCTCATAAAATGGCTCTAATTTCACTACAGTTAGGCACATAATGACACCTATTATCAAACTGTGACTTTTTCATTACTATTATTCACTAGTGAGTTATAGAATTGGTTGAGTTGCTTTGTTCTTAGTGAGTTATAGGTTGTTGTAAGCGCGTGGGTTTCACGACTTACACGAGTAGTTTGTTTCGTTGTTAGAAGGAAAACAGCCAATTGAAACTTTAACGTTTAATCTATTAACCTTCAATGCAATTATTATTTATTCTTATTTAGCTTTAAGTTGTTAGGTATCGAGAGTAGTTTATAGTTTAGGACGCGCAGTAGGGAGCGCTTGGACGTGTGTGTCTTCGTTGGCGGTCGCGGAGCAAGAGAGCGACAGCGGGCGGATGCGCTAGTGATGTGACGCGCGGCGCAGGCGAATTTCTGGTCGCGTAGTGTTGGCGCGAACATACTCCGGGGCCGGTGAAGTCCAGCAGGGAAGTGTGGACGAGGAGACGTTGAGGACGAGAGCTTACGCCGTCTTCGAAGCTGGTGAAGTTGCGCCCTTGGCGCTGATGCAGAACTACAGGTGCAGCGAAGTGTGCCCATGATGCAAGAAGTGAGTGGCAGTGCGGCGCTCTATGCAGCAGTGCGGTGATGTGGACGCCGAGTGGGCGGTGTAATGATGGCGTGCACGTGAAGCTGTATTGAGATGTTTTCCTTTTTATTGAATACTGTCTCTATTTTCTTTAAGTGTTGTCTTCATTGATTGCTTGGAATGTGTGATGAACATCTGAATCAGTCTAGTAAGGGGCAGAGGCGAGTGAGGGACCGCTTGATAGTGCCTCTGGTAGTCGAGATATCGGCGACGCGAGATATGCCGTCCTCTCCAGGATACAGTTTGGCAATGCGCCCCAGGCGCCAGCATAGCGGCGGCGTATTATCCTCCTGAATGAGGACTAGATCACCAGTGGTCAACTTAGCCTTGTTCTCACGCCATTTTGTTCTCGTTTGGAGCTCAGAGATGTACTCCCGTTGCCACCGTGTCCAAAATTGCTGTCGCATTTTTTCGATGGCCTCATATCTTGTGCGGCAGCGTGCGTTGTCATCGATGATTGGCGACGGCGGTGCGGTCAGCGGCCGGCCGATCAGGAAGTGTCCTGGGGAGAGAGGAAGGAAATCTGTAGGACAAGAAGAAAGTGGGGACAGGGGTCGACTATTCATTATAGCCTCAACCTGCGCAAATAACGTGGCCAACTCTTCGAAGGTCAGATTAGTGTTGCCCATTACACGTTTGATTATGTGCTTAGCCGATTTAATGCCGGCCTCCGACAGACCAGAAAAGTGAGGAGCGTAAGGTGGATGGAAATTGAAGTTGATTTGCATGTTTGCTGCAAGATCGCTGATTCCTTTCGCGTTTGATTTTAGAAATTGACCTACTTCCTTGGAAGCTGCCACGAAATTACGCCCGTTGTCTGAAAATATCTCTAAGGGTTTTCCTCTACGTGAAATGAAGCGTTTTAAACATGAAATAAATGCGTCTTTAGAGAGGTCGCTAACGGCCTCCAAGTGCACACACTTGAATCTAAAACAGATGAAGAGACACAAATAGCATTTGGATACGCGAGCCCCACGACCTTTCTTATTTAGTATGTGAAAGGGCCCTGCGAAATCCATACCGATAGACTGGAAGGGAGGAGCGGGAGTGACTCGCTCGGGAGGTAGATTACCCATCATAGGTGTAAGAGTTTGCCCTTTGTGGCGGCGGCACACGACGCAAGAGCGCACGGTGCTGCGGGAGAGCTGCCTGCCGTTGATCGGCCAGAAAGACTCTCGGACAGAGTACAGCAGTTGCTGTGGACCTGCGTGCAATAGGCGTTTGTGTTCCTGGCGAAAGATTAAAATGGTCAAATGATGTTTGGAGTCTAAAATTATAGGATGTTTTTTATCGTTGCTATAGCTGGAACGATCAAGCCTACCGCCTACTCTCAAAACACCTTCCTCATCGAGAAATGGGCTAAGAGCTGATATTTTACCCTTAAGTATAGATTCACCTTTTGTTAGTTTAGTGTATTCTTCAGGGAATGATTGTTTTTGAGCCTCTTTGGCTAATAATGTTAATGAATGGTTCATCTCTTGAACTGATAGAGGACCTCGTCTAATATTTTTATCTTTCAGAAATTGAATGTACCTTAGTACAAATGCAAATATTCTCTTGATTCTGTTGAGAGCAGAGAAATCTTCAAATCGTATGACTGCTGACTTGCTTGCAGTTGTCACGAGTAGGACCTTCATCTCAGGTAAGTTGGTTTTGCTTGGTTTGTCTTGTAATGGCCAATGATCTTTATCCATGCTGAGGAAGGGCGGGCCTGACCACCAGTCTTGTAGATTGCGCAGCTTCTCTGCAGGGACGCCGCGGGAGATGTAGTCAGCCGAGTTGGCAGCGGTGGGCACGTGACGCCATGAAGAAAGGTTTGTATTTTCGCAGATTTCTACGACCTTGT
Source organism: Polymixis flavicincta (assembly GCA_949987655.1). NCBI lineage: Eukaryota > Metazoa > Arthropoda > Insecta > Lepidoptera > Noctuidae > Polymixis > Polymixis flavicincta. The sequence goes on along the minus strand of OX465185.1, from coordinate 9,955,883 downwards.
TAGCTACAAAACTTTTCAGCTTGCTGGGAGTGCTGTTGAGCCATGCAAGTACGACACTGGAGTCACACCAGTGTATGCACGTGGAGATAGGGTACCGCAGGGAGTCTAAAACAGTCTTCGTGAGATTGGCGGCTAGTAGCGCTCCAAGTAGCTCCAACTTTGGTATGGTAAGAGGCGGTTTAGTAGGTGCCACTCTGGATTTGGCACAGAGTAAATGGACTGCTACTTTACCTTCGTTATCAGTTGATCGTAGGTATATGCATGCGCCATAAGCATGCATGGAAGCATCACAGAAGGAGTGTAATTGAATTTCTTGTGGATTTTCACATAGAACTCTTCTTGGTACTGCCATTTCATTAAGAGACGGAAGGCTAGAACTCATTTTCTGCCATTCCTTTCGTAGATCATCTGGGACTGGCTCATCCCAGTCCAAGCCTCGCAGCCACAGCTGTTGCATTAGCATCTTGGGCTGGACAGTAGACGGTGAAAGCAATCCGAGAGGATCAAAAATGCTGAAAGACGATGATAGTATTGCTCTTTTCGTAATCTTTTCTGTAGATTCGGGGCTTGGAGCTTCAATGGTGAATTGAAGAGAGTCGGATCGCGGGCTCCAGCCCAAGCCGAGGGCACTGGATGCGTCACTCAAGCTTAACTTGCTCTGCAGGTCGACGGTGGAGATGGGAAAGATGTCAGGTGCATTTGACCTGAATTTTCGAAGATTGAAGCAGCCGGATTTCAACATAGCGGTGACTGCATTCAATATGTGTAGTAGCTCTTCTTTAGTGTCAGCTCCAGTTAGTAGATCGTCGCAATAAAAATCCTTCTGAATTATTTCCTTGACCTTATCGTCGTCGCAGTCTTCTCCAAGTTGCCACAAGCATTTAGTGCTCAAGTAGCTTGCGCTGGCGAAGCCATAGGTCACAGTGTTGAGCCTAAGCGTTCTTATTGGTAGGTTTTCTTCTTCACGCCAAAGAATAAGCTGTAAGTCTCTGTCTTCTTCGTGGATATTGACTTGACGAAAGAATTTATCGATATCTCCAGCTAATACATACTTATATAGGCGAAATCGCAGCAGAATCGAAAACAAGGAGTCTTGTACCTTGGGGCCAATCATTTGGATGTCGTTTATGGAAACACCAGTAGATGTCGCGGCGGAGCCGTCGAACACGACGCGCAGCTTGGTGGATTCGCTCTGCTCGCGCAGCACAGCGTGGTGGCACAGGTAGTGGCGCCGGTGCGGCGACGGCGGCTGCTGCTCCAGCAAAGTACAGTGGCCCAGTGACAGGTATTCTGCTATAAATTCACAATAGGCTTGCTTGAGAATCGGATTTTTGCGGAATTTTCGCTCTAAAGAAAAAAATCTTTGTCTTGCTCTATTATAGGAGTCACCGAGAACATCAGTAGACTCTTTAAGTGGAAGCTTCACAGAGAAATGTCCATTTTCTTGGTGGGTAGTGTGTGTCTGAAAGTGCTGCTCACACATCTTCTCACTATCACTCAGGAGAGGTCTTTTTGGTAGCTCTTCTAGCTCCCAAAATCGAGCAAGTTGTTGATCAAGATTATTGTTTAAATGATCGTCATTTCTTGATAAATTGCACTGAATATTTCTAGTTACAGAGTTGGACGGTATAGATATAGCGCCTGAAATAAGCCAGCCCAACTGGGAACTTCTCAAAAATGGCAAATTTGCTCCAAGTGATTGCTGCTCTGTTCCTATAATTTGCCAGAATAAATCTGCACCAATCAGCATGTCTATTGGGCCTGAAGTGTTGAAGGAAGGATCGGCGAGTGGAGTTTTCGGCGGAATCTTGAAGTAGCTTAAATCAATGGTTGAACTTGGAATATTTGCTGTAAGCTCAGGTAGAACCGGGCATGCTAGTGTGGTATGGTAGTCTGTATGGCGAGAATGTATGCGGACAACGCTTCTTTCTGCGATTAATCCACAGTGTGTATTACCCATACCAGTTATCCTCGTAGTATTAGTCGGTATGACAGGTAAGCCCAACTTCTCTTGCAACTTCCTAGTTATAAAGGTGGCCGCACTGCCGGAATCAAGAAGGCAACGTACTTTCTGGCATTTGTTGCTACTTGGATTTGCCACATCAATAATAGCTGTAGATAGTAATACGTGATTGTTTTGTTGTACCTGAGATGAGAAGTTAACCGGAACTTCAATGGTTGATTCAGGAACGTCCGTGGCTTCAGCAATGGCAGGTTGCACAGAGACGCTGGTTACAGGCTGTGAATTTATGTGAAGCAATGAATTGTGCTTTCTGTTACATCTTCGACATGGGCCTTGAGGACAATCCTTGGCAACATGTCCTTTTTTAAGGCAATTAGGACATAACTTCAAGCGGTAAATTTCATCTTTCCGTTGTTCTGGCGTTTTTGCTAAAAATGTAGGACATTTGTAAATGCTGTGATTTGCACTGCAATAGTTGCAGACCCAAGTTGATTCTCCGTTAGGTTTGTTGTTGTTTGTATTGGCTTCTATACATGCTAAGGAATTGCAGGCTCGCTCCTGCTTATTGCTAGAGTTGTGTTTCTTACAACTGGTAGTATTCTCTACAATGTTAGCTCGATTTTGTAAGAACTTTATTAATTCACTTAATTTTGGCATAGTGTCATCATCAGGGTTCCTATATTCGTCCCATGCTCGTTTGGTAGTGAAATCAAGTTTGTGGTACATAATTTGTACTATCAATGGATCCCATTCGTCTGTGGACTGACCTAAACTTGACAGGGCTCTGAGATTTTTGTTGACACTATAAACCAATGCTCTAAGAGAACTTTCAGAATCACGGTGAGTGGGTTGTAGTTCAAATAAAATTGAATCTATGTGTTGAGTGATCAGGTGTCTCGTGTTATTGTACCTCTGACACAGCAGGTCCCAAGCAACCATGTAGTTTTTGTCTGAGACCGCTAAGTTAGTTAAAATGTTGGCTGCTTCGCCGGCTAAGTAAGAAGTGAGATAATGGAATTTGTAAATAGGAAGTAATTGTGAGTTTTCATGAATTAGTGATTTAAAAGTATCTCGAAAGTCTAACCATTTAGAGTAAGTACCATCAAACTTTGCTATTTCTATTTTAGGTAATTTAAAATTCACACTGTTAGAATGCTCGCTTTGAAAATGATGATGGGATGGAAGTTGTTGAGATTCACTAGGACATTGCTGCAGAATTGTTTCTGTCTCAGCAATCAATTCTATAAACTTAGAGTCTGTAGCATCCCTCTCATCAATTTCAATAGATATAGTTTCTACGGAAAGCTCATCAATTTGATCTTGCAGCACAACAAAGTTTTTAAATAAATCTCCGATCATCTGTAGTTTTAATTTAAGCTCATTTACTTGTGATTCTTTGTATTCGTACATGGGTACTGTCTTGATTTGGTTTAAGTAATTTTCAAACTTAGTTAGCCTACCACGGATACTGGCACGTTTAGCTTTTAAGGTTTTGATATCCATGGCGATATATTAATCAATTAAACTACCTTGATAAAGACAGCACTGAATCACTAGTACAAAATGAATGGAAAGATCTTACGTTCCTCGTCGTCTGGCTATCGGTAGTTACCGGCACTCCTTCGGTGTCAGCGAAACGAAGCGACCACGCGCGGGCGCGGAGCTCGGGACGGGGCCTGGGGCACGTGGCACGCGTGCGGCGGAGGCGCCGTAACAAAGCGCTCGATGAATACCCGAAGTGATGACGGGCTCTGGCCACAAGGATGGGCACGGGCACCTCTTGCGCTGGAATAGTCGGCCCAAGGCGGGGTATATAACGTGCAACACAAGCGAAGGATAGTGCAATTATAGAACGGGAGGGGTGTAAACAATCCACGCACAAAGCACAAAATAACTCATCAGTAAATCCCAAGAACCAAGTAACATAGATAGCTATGTTGCACACGAGCACAAATGCTGGCTAGCACTTCCAACACGTGCGGGGATAGCGTGGGCAACACGATATTCACAAAATGGCGCACAAGTAAAATTTTCCAGTCACTGTTGTAGTTGCACAATTTAGTGCGGGGTATAGAAGATAGCCTACAACGAAAAAGAATAGGTGACTGGAATAAATTGAATCGCAAATTATAGCATAGAATTGTTAATAGGTAGGTACCTTATGTACCTATAGGTATTTTCCTAGCCACTTGTAGCTACCTATGCAATCGCACTATTGCAAAGGGCTACAAAAATCAAGGGTATAGGTGACAGGAATAGACTTTAAATAGATACGCACAATGCACATGCATGAAAAAGGCTTTTTCTATTACCGATGTAGTTTTTCCGCAATTACGCAGGCTAGACTACAACAAAAGGGGTATAGGTAATAGGAAAATGGAAGAAAGGAAACTTAGCTGGGTTTTCACGGGCCGGCCACGCCCAAGCAGGCCGAACTCGCAAAGTAGGTAGATCTTGAACTCGTTTCTTCGAACTGATTCTCGACACGCACGCTGGTCGAGGCTCGTTGCTCGCAGACACGCCGAATGCAGACTGGTTGCGGGTGCACGAAGCTCAGGGAAGCACGAAGCGGTAGGTAGGTTTCGGATTCCGACGATTGCAGTTACTTTTAGACGGTCGCCATTATGTAAGCGCGTGGGTTTCACGACTTACACGAGTAGTTTGTTTCGTTGTTAGAAGGAAAACAGCCAATTGAAACTTTAACGTTTAATCTATTAACCTTCAATGCAATTATTATTTATTCTTATTTAGCTTTAAGTTGTTAGGTATCGAGAGTAGTTTATAGTTTAGGACGCGCAGTAGGGAGCGCTTGGACGTGTGTGTCTTCGTTGGCGGTCGCGGAGCAAGAGAGCGACAGCGGGCGGATGCGCTAGTGATGTGACGCGCGGCGCAGGCGAATTTTGTTCTTAAAAACGATGATGATGATGATGATGGATGATGCTGGATGATGATGGATGATGCTGGATGATGATGGATGATGATGGATGATGATGATGGATGATGATGGATGACGATGGATGATGATGAATGATGATGATGGATGATGCTGGATGATGATGGGTGATGATGAGTGATGATGGATGATGATAGATGACGATGGATGACGATGGATGATGATGGATGATGATGGATGATGATGGATGATGATGATGGATGAAATGATATAAATGATTTACCTCATTTACTAAAAAACCAACCACAAATGGTGTTATTTGCTGATGACACATCACTGATTTTTAAAGTTAAGAGACACGCACAGGAGCTTGACGAGGTAAATAGCGCTATAGTTAAGGTCCATAATTGGTTTACTGTAAATAATTTGGTATTAAATGGAAAGAAAACTAAATGCATAAGATTCACGTTGCCGAATGTCAGAAGTAGTGAATGTCACGTTGTATTGAATAAGGAGATAATATAATTCGTCGAACAAACGGTTTTCCTGGGGATCACGCTTGACTCAAAGCTACAGTGGGGTCCTCACTTAACATCACTTGCAGGGCGGCTAAGTTCTGCCGCTTACGCTGTTTGGAAGATCCGCCAATTAACAGACGTGGATACCGAGCGACTTGTTTATTTTAGTTACTTTCATAGCATCATGTCTTACGGTATTTTGCTATGGGGACGGGCTGCGGATGTTGAGTCGATCTTTATTCTGCAAAAGAGGGCTGTCAGAGCCATTTACAACCTCCGCAGACGCGAATCTCTAAGGGAACTGTTCAAAACAATTAACATCATGACGGTACCTTCTCAATATATTTATGAGAACATTATGTATGTTCGGAAAAATCTACATCTTTTTAGTAAGATAAGTGACAGGCATAATTTTAACACTAGAAATAGGAACAAATTAGATCAACCACGTTTCAGATTGTCTAAAGTACATACTTCTTTTATGGGGTACTGTGTAAAATGTTATAATAAACTACCAGTCGATATTCTTGAACTAAGTGAAAATAAATTTAAGTCATGCATTAAACGCACACTATGTAGACAAGCATATTATAAGTTAGATGATTATATCTTACATAAAAATGCCTGGCTTAATGCTGGTCCTGCTCCACAGCCACCTGGGCTTACTAATTAACATTTTAATATTTGGAAGAGATGCTTCCCCTTTTTTTTTATGTTTTCTGACATTACGAACACTTCTGTTCCTATTATTATTATTTTTCTGACATTGCGAACATTTCTGTTCCTATTTTTATTAATTTTGTGACATTACGATTTTGTTTTTGATTTTACTGAACCAAGTATTATTTATTAAAATTTCAATAGATACTTATTATATATTTTTCTTTCTTTTTGGAAGTCAAATTTTATGAATTTCTCAAATAGGATTGAAACTATAGTTTTGTATAATTTAGAAGCATTTTGTCAAATTTTTGTAAATGTGAGTACCATGCATCCTTATAATACCTATGTTGTTTTAATGTACGTCGACTTGAAAAAACGTGGTAGTTGAGAGTATGTCATGCTCACTTAAATGTCTCACTGATGGTGGCGTGTGTGTTGGATCATTCGGTTCCCTAGAAAATGGTTGAGCTGGATGGTGCTGATCCATGCGTCAAGTTCGTGAACGGGCGCCGTCGGTTGAGACTGGTCATCTCTTATCTGCCATGGCTTATTTTGAATCTTATTTTTTTTTATTTATTTTATTACATTTTTTTACATTGTTCTCACATATAGAAGCACCAAGAATAATGTTCCCACACACACAAATTTTGTAATACCCACGATTTAAAAGAGTGTCCTTGGAGTTTCTTGCCCGTTCTTCTCCAGAGAGATCTACGTTTTTGGAATGGGCACCTAGCTTCAACTTCGATTTTTGTTTGACAATTCAAAAGTGCCTGTGAAAGGTCTAATTGAAATAAATGCTTTGAGTTTGAGGTTGAGTTTGAGTTTGAGTTTGATGATGGATGGTGATGATGATGATAATGGATGATGATGGGTGATGATGAGTGATGATGGATGATGATAGATGATGATGGATGACGATGGATGATGATGGATGATGATGGATGACGATGGATGATGATGGATGATGATGATGGATGATGATGGATGATGATGGATGACGATGGATGACGATGGATGATGATGGATGATGATGATGGATGATGATGGATGATGATGATGATGATGATTTAAGTAGTATTATTTTCTTCGCAAGTGTGTTGAAAAACGTCGTATGATACACGTGTGTATTGATGATTATCGTCCTCGGCTCTCTTAAGACCCTCGCCTGACGGCTCGGGTCTCAATGGCGCCTCAGCGATAATCACCAACGTTACACACTTGTACCATAATGTACTATTATGCTGCAATGAATGTAACGTCAAACTTCTGTCTGAAAATCAAGTTGAGGCAGTTAGGTTATCAGGTACCGATATCTCCTACCACGACATCCATCTTTATATTGCTACATATCTCATCATACTGGGAATCTTATTATTGGTGGCAGCTTACTGTTTTAAACGTTGGCGGCAAAGGCGTCGTAAAGGAAATAGTTCCAGTACTACAGCAGAGCGGTCGACAGCCTAGGCGGTGACTGCGTTGCCATCTCCACACACCGTTCCAGAAAGTGTTGTGATTGAGTGTAGTGAATTTAGGGAAAAAGGACAATCTAGTAGAAAATCAGTGAAAAGTGATGCTAAGCGAATTGCTCTATCTAGTGAGTGCTTACAAAAAAAGGAAGATAGAGGTTCTTCACCGATCTTCCGCGTGTTTTCTCTTCCTGATTTACACTGCAACGATTCTGTATAATTTGTAATGTTACTTTTATCTCATCTTTTAACATAACTAACCCCACATATTCACATAATTTAAGTATTATTTGAACATTGTTTTCACCTTGTTAATATTAAGTTCATTACCCATTTAACTATACCTACTTACTAACCTCATCTTTTTCTCCCTCGGGAGTATGTTCAGGTCAATCACCGAACAATAATAAACTTGTCAGCGTAATTGCGACACCGCGTTCTATGCCTTGAATATTTTATGTATTAATTACTTATGTAAAATAGTCAGAACGCTTTCGGACAGCATATCGTGCGCGGGCGCGCGGCTCAATCTCATCTCGTTCACCTCATTAGTTTTAATCGTTATCCCATTTGTATCACTGAAATATAACTATCTTTATAATCCTTTATCTTAGTTTATCTTAAACTCACCCCAACCCCGAACAACGGCAAAGGCCTTCCAGTCCCTATTTTCTTTCCACATATCTCTATTTTAAGCTTCCAAGGAGCAGTTCTGATTAAAGCTAGCTGGTTCCATCCCGTCATCTTCGTCAGAGCCTACCGCAAGAGACATGTTATTGGAATAGCCTTTATTAGCAATCTTAAAAACTCATTTTTACCATTTATTCAAATTAAAGGTTTAGACATCAGAAATCTCCTGATTGCTTTGCTCTTTAGCATAGCCCTCCCCAGGCTTTTCTATAGCTCACGGTGGTGAGTTTGTGGGTTTTAGTCAGTAAAAGTCTGACACGCCCTCCTGCTCCACCCAGAGGGAGAAGTTATTTGATGATTTCCCACCCAAAAAAAAAAAAAACAAGATGGTGGTGAGTTTTTTTCTCACATGTCTCAATGGTCTTCCTCTTTTCCTCATTCCTTCTCTTGGATACCACTATGTTACTTCTCTAGCCCGTTTTCCGTTTTGTGAAGTTTATATCTCGTATACCTAAGTGACGAGGGAGACTTCGACGACTTTTTTTTTTAGGTACACTTCCAGGATTACTTAGGCGGGTTCCTACTATTTTCTCGCTGAATTCTCCCTGGCTATATTATTACTGGCGACCGCTATAGAAAAGAATAGATCACTGATCAGTTACCTACTAGTGTTACTTCTAGGTTCGGATAGACGTTGAATTATACTTCCGTTTAGGCAAATGAACTTGACCAAAGGTTACCTTCAATTTATTAAAATGAGTTGAATTTCCATTAGAATATGATAAAATAATGATTTAATGAAGCTTATACGGAATTACGGAACCTGTTCCGTAGTTCCGTATAAGTTTCATTAGGTACATCATTCTTTTGTGTTAATAATCGTTTTTATACAAACTGTGTATATAAAATGTGCAACCTAATTAACTACGTCGCAACATATGATAATTAGGATATCCTTGTTTTATCTTTTGATATTTGCCTATGTAGATTGGCGAATAAGATGCGAAGCGAATTGTAGACAGCTACTAAATACCATATATTATATCTACATATTACTCGTAATTTCGTAGGTAAGTAGCATAGAAATATTATATCTATGGTAAGTAGGTAGGTATAGTGCATTTCATAGAAGATAACTATTCTTTACTTTTAGCGAACCTATACAAGGTGCAACAAAATGCATGTTAGTCCTGAAAGTAGTTGACTACGGAAACGATTTCAGTAGGTAACTAGTAGAAAAAGTTACTACTACTCTTTATTGTACACCACAAAATACATGACAAAAACATTAAACACTAAAAACATACAATGGGCGGCCTTATGGCTTTCTGCGATCTCTTCCAGAAAATTCTGTATTGTGTCATACCAACTGCCGATTGAGCCATATAAAATTCAATCTTATTTCAAGAACATAAGACTCAATTTTCAATGCATAAAGTAGTGCTAGGGTCAACACGATTTTCTTAATTAGCTTTCAAAAATAATAATTTAGGTCATTGTATTATGCTTTTAACGCAATGCTCTAATTGGGGTGTATGAGGTCTTGCGTTAATTATGTAACACGTTGTATACAGGCTGGCAAGGACATCTAGCGAACGTTACCATGGATTCAGTACGCACGGCTACACATCATTCTATACAATTCCAGTTTAAGTTGATCTCGCACTGTACGGAAATCCTATACAATGCGAGATCAGCTTATACTGGAAATGTATAGCTTGATGTGTAGCCGAGTGTACCTACGTGGTTCTGGACCCCCACCTGCCGTTGAAAGTTTTGTTCGGTTATTTAAAAAAACGAGTTGTGTCAACATTTTGACCGCGTAGGTATTGCACTTTTGTACGAAACTGGAACGCAAAATTTCAACCCAAGTGGGTCATCGTGGTAACAGGCTGTGCTTCGATGTCCCTGGCCTGCCATCCTGTATATTACATACTTGGAATTTCGTAGCTAAGTAGATATAGTAAATTTCATAGAAGCTGACTTTTATTTATTTTTAACGCAATATAATAGGTAGCACCCGCACTTTAGAAACATTTCAGCAAGTTTTCATTCATAATCATTCCTGAAACTCACTGAAGCTGAAGATCTCTGTTGTTGTCTCTGTACCTACCTACTGTGAAGGTTGTCTGCTAAAGAGAACCCTTACATAATACAGAATATTCCGGCTGGATCCGTTCCCTCAAGGTCTTAAACTAATTTAGAAACAGTCCACCAAGAGGATCCAGTGCGCGTTGGTAGTTATCAAATGTCTTCGAATTTTCGGTTCTAGGATATCCCGGATTTCTCACGATGTTTTTCTTCACAATTTCGAGAGCAATGGTGATGAAATTAAATACACAAAGTGTCTGCCTGGGTTCGAAATAATGACCTAATCTCGTAAGTCGGGGGGCCGATACCACTGGGCCACCTGTGCTCTCAGTAGCCGTCTCAAGTTGTTTTAAAGTAGGTAAACAGTAAAATACAATTGTTTTAGTTGCGTAAAAATGGCCATCTCTTCCTGAAGTTTAAATAAAATTTAGCATAGCTTCTCATTCACCATCACCTGGTTATAATATCCATTCTGGTACCAGGGCTCAAAAAACCCTACAGTTTTAGCTACCTAGGTACGTTATTTTATCTAGCTTACTAACTTTATTTTCATATTATAACACTTTTTAAAATTATTAAGATAAATATATTCTGCACCATAGATTAATCTTACCTGTTGCATTAAGTTCCGTTATCAAACGTTGCAGTTTGTCCTTGGAGCGGCCCGAGATACCCCAAGTAACATCCCAATATTTTTCTTTTGTCAACCTCGCAAGATGTTTCACAGTGCACTTTCCGGTAAAACCTGTAGCACCCAACACTATTATGTCCAAACTTTTATTTGCCATTTTTATTTTCACTTCAATTTTTGTTATTATTTTTCTTTTTTTCTTTGTTGTTGTGCACATCTACAGTTTCGCTCTACTACTGGTCAATTCAAAACAAAGCAAACAACTTCAAACGCTTGCTTGCCAAAAATGCGTATGCGGCTATGCGCGTCATCCGGACGTGAACCTTTCAATTTTTAAACACCGAACAGGTTTTTGTATCAAATACCGACCGAGGTTTGCTATCAAGGAAATGAGTATATAACTACTAATTTCCTCGATAACAAACCTTGGCATTTGTTCTGCTCCATAGATAACGTTCTGGTTCTGGGCACCCATCGCGTGTATTTTACATGTAGCGACTACCCAATCCGCACTGGACCCGCCTGGTGGATTACGGCCCACTCCCTCTCACAGACTCAGGCCTGTTCGCGCAGAGAGACCTGAATCCCGAAGTCGGAACATTACATGCTTTTTTTAAACTAAAAGAAAAAAAAAACGTTGCCCCACACTAGGAATTTCTCCTGTATTGTGGGTGCGTTTACAAACATTTAAACTCACATACAGAAACGGCCAGACCTGCACCCTAATTGCGTAACTCACGATTAATCGTAATCGGTTTCAATTTGACAGTTCAACAGTATTCATTGCGTTATTTACGTAGTTGAACAGACACATTTTTCTAACATACGAAGCAATGGTTCAACAATCTGTTTCAAGACGAAACAGATTATGATGAATCGTGAGTTACGCAATTAGGGTGCCGGAATAACTCCTTGTAGGTCACACAAATATTTGTTTCCGTGCGGGAATCGAACCCGCGACACGCAGCGCAGCAGTCAATCGCTTAACCACTGCGCCAACCGTACCGTTTAATGCTGATTATGATGATATGATGACTGCCTATCTGACCTCCACAACCCAGTTACTAGGTAACACGATACCCTTTGGTAAGACTGGTTGTCAGACTTTCGGGCTTCTGACGACCCGTAAAGTCTATCAAAGATCCACGGATGACAGCCGGGATCAACGGCTTAAGTTGCTTTTCGAGACACGGACGGGTATGTATAGATGGTCACCCATCCACGGGCTAACCGCGGCAAGCGTAGCTTAACCGTATCGATCGACCTACATCCACAATATCATGCCTGATAAGTATAGAATTTGATCTAACTGGAAGAGGGGTGACGACTTTAAAGAAGTAAGTATAGAAAAAAGAATGAGTGTGGCTGTGTCATGGACACGGCCGTGTGTTGTACGTGAATGCGTTATATTATTTATTTTTTAAATAATAGACTAATTTTTAATAAACAATCCACAGATTTTGACGACAACTGACGATTAAAACTTAACCGAACATTGTAGCTTCTCCGAGTCAAAAGTTCGGTTGTTTTTTTTTTGGGAAAAGTTTTTATTCAAATTATGGTTCTTCAATAGATTACCTCCTACATACAAACTTACAAAGGAACAAAGGAGATCACTCATTATGTTTGGCAATTTGGGATAAAATAAAAAAGTCGGTGGCCAGGAATTAATTAAATTTTAATTGAATTGTGGCAGTAGTTGATACATGTATTTTTATGGTGACAACGCCGTAATTAATTTACGAACAAATATATACAACGATAACGTTAATAACACAATATTGTTTTTACCATAATTTTTATTGAGTGCTTATGCAGTGTACAATAACAATGATAAAACGAAACCGTACCTACTTAATGAAAGATACAGCTGACTTTGGAGCGACATTCCATTGATTTCGGACTACATTTACATCCTTATATTCTACCCTAACTCCTTCACCATTTCGTATTATTTGGAATTTGTTGATCAAAAATCTTGTCTTTAATTTTGAAACCATATCACCAATCATAACTAAGTACTATTTATTTATCTAAAAATCCAGTCTATAATTATACGTTCACCTTGGTTTCATTGCTTTTATGGACAGCTACAACGCTACTTCTCTTTTTTCAAGGCAATATTACTGTGAGGTACGAGTAACGATGGTTCACCGCGAAGCTGACTTGGAACAGACGTGGCCAGCGCAAACCCAGTCCCCTCGCGCATGCAGGTCTATAATAAGAAGAACTCTTTATCTAACAATAATTCAATGCTTAACTAATAATTTTTATATTGGTATTTTTTATTAATATTACCATACTATTTTGTCCCCTACCACTTCATAATTGAAACCTTCATGCATCAATCTATCAACAATGTCAGTTCTGTAAAATGCAGCTCCGGGCGTCACCACTCCTCCTCTGAAAAAGTAGTATAAGTAGGTAAGCAATTGCAAACTTATTTTCTACTAGCCACCGTCCAACCAGGAATAAGACTCTCCACACTACGGTGTAGTTCCTACTGAGTCTTATTCCTAATTCAAACGTCTTCCTATCTTTCTTTCAAACCTAATTCTGCCTTGAATAATCCGTGTCAGAAACACCATATATCTTATGAAACAGTTCAGACCTATTATGTATGTACCTACTTAGTCTAGTTTTAGCAATCCAAGGTATTATGTGCGCATTTGTGCAAATGTATGGTAAAAATTAATATAATATTTGAATAACTTCATATATTTTCAAGGTTAATCGCTGTTGTGGTTTTATTTCTAACCTAGCTTTTTCCTGCCGCTTCAACCACGGGAAAATATCCCACGGGAACCATTAACTATTTGGGTGCCAATATTTTTTGGCACCCAAATAGTTCAGGGTGCTTACTCTCGAATATAATTCCGATAGATCGTCATTGGAATTATCAGTTAAACGTCAGGGATTGGCTGGACTCACTCCCCCTTATTACAGAACAAGGTTTTTCTTTAGGTATGGTTTAAACCTTCGAGCCTGTTTAAAAAAAAAGAACCTAACTGAAATCGAAATACAGCTCCTTTTACAAAATTGACAAGTTGGTCCTGTGCTAAATTGTCAGTTTTGGAAAAGGTGCTGTAATTCTATTTCAGTTCTAAGTTCTTATTTCAAAAACAGGCCCGATGGTTTAAACCATACCTAAAGAAAAACCTTGTTCTGTAATAAGGGGGACTGAGTCTAGCCAATCCCTGACGTTTAACTGATAATTCCAATGTCGATCTATCGGAATTATATTCCAGAGTAAGCACCCAGATTAGTTTCAAATTTCTTCCGTTTTTGCGCCAATCGTCATACATCCAAGAAAAAGTTCTATACTTATAACCATTTTCGACATCATAATCGTTCCCACACCTAGTAGTAAAAATATTCTATGTAGGTATAAGTACAGTTTTATGTATAGATTCTCTTTAGGAGACAATATAGGTTCATATTGAACCTACTGTATGGGTAATGGGAAATAAACATAAATTGTCGTCCCACTACAGGTTTACCCACGTGTACAAAAATAACAAGGGTTTAAAGAATGAACAGTATAGGTAAGTATAACTTACTTGGGTATGTTGTTGCTTTCTTTAAGTATTGTGATTGCACTCATAATAATCGCAACAGCTGTTGTGTCGTAACCTGGATCACTGCCCGATACCTGTGAAAATAGCAGGTTAAGTAAGTTACAGAATTGACCTGTATCACAAAATATGGTGGGTTTAGGAAAATTTGGCAACCCTAGCTGATTCTGAATAATTATCTTCTTTCTAGAGAATGCGGACGGCGCGGCGGCGGCGTCATTACAAACGTTAATAATCGCTGGACCCGTAGAGCCAAAAAGGTTCTAATAGTAGGTAGATACTGGACAGGTCCATTAAATTTTGTGTGATTCTTTCCTCGAAAGACCATTTCAGAAACATTAATGGTCCTCAGAAACATGATCGAACGGAGATTATATCTGGAGACAGTCTACTAGATTTCGGAGTTTGTTTCGACCTTTGTAATCAGAGTAGTCTAATACAAAATGCTCTTTTAGTTTTTTAAATATGATACTACTAGCGGAAGTGGAAAATTATCCCACAGGAATGTATTACCGGGATGAAAAAATACTGTGTGTTAATCTATGTTAGAATCTATCTGTGTGCCAAATTTCATCCAAATCCGTTCAGTCGTTTTTGCATGATTGAGTAACAAACATCCAAAAATCTTCACAAACTTTCACATTTATAATATTATTAGGATAAATATTTCTCGTCTGACGTCAACAATATAAAGTGATGTGATCACTATCCTTCACAGAAAACCATCTCAGTAAGTTTCAGGTTTATAATTAATATGGCTCAGGTATATGTGTATTTACTTCTCCACAGAAATCTCTTCAAACAAAGTATATCCCCCTTTTCACCCTCTAACGGGTTATTTTTTTAAAGTCTTTTGTTTCTTTTAAATTGTTTGACTTAAAGGTTATATAGACCAATTTGAAAATAAATCATCCCTCGTAAAATTAACTACCCTTTTTACCCCTTTAGGGATAGATTTTCGAAAAACCCTGATACACGTTATTGTTTTAGTTTTGTTTTAGGTAGGTATAAATACTGAGTTTCCAGTTAATCAGACCGCGCGGTAAAATTCTTCCATATAAACTTTCACACCCCAATCCTCCTGTAGGGGGTACCTAGTTTAGAAAAATAATAAATTGTCAACTTTATAATTTACTTAGATAAGTATTTGTGCCAAGTTTCAAGTTTATTAACTCAAGGAATAAGATTTTTCATACAAACAAAATCCCCCCTTTCCGCCCCCTTATACCGTATGATTATTTATTTATTTATACTGTAACTGTCCATGACATCACATCGCTCGGGTCCTATCAGAATACCAGCGCTGCGACACTTTTTAAATGTTGCAGCATTAGCCTTTTGGCCTCGTGCGGGATTTTCTGTTTTATTTTTAATTATTTTTTTTACTTTCAAGAAATTTGTTCTTTTTTTATATTTTTTGTACCAAAGTGTGTTTATTTTATGATGTGATCTTCCCGTGCGAGTCACAATATAGTTATTTATGATACTAGTGCGGTAAGTTGGTTTTTACAAACGAGTAGACGAATGTAAGCCCGAGACGAAGTCGAGGGCTTACCATAGTTACGAGTTTGTAAAAACCAATTTCTGCACGTGTGCCATACAATGTTTTTCAACACATTTGCGAGAAAACAGTACAATATGTAATTAAACAAACCTATACATCATTAAATAGCGCTCTCCAATTTTGGCGGCTAGAGACCGTTTCCTGCAATTTGCGCCTCATTCAAAATATCAGGTGGAGTAGATTCCATATTAATATCAGTTTCCTCGCTTGAACTCATAATAAAAGTTTGTTTATAAATATCAGTCGGAAACTCTCAACAATCTTTGACGTTTCTAATATGAAAATGGCGCGAATTTACAAATGGCGCCACATGCCCGTGGTGAAAATTAGAACTACATCTTTCATCTCATTTACTCTTTATTATTAAAGTGAGTCAAACGTATTGAGCAAAATCGTTTCCAAGGAGGTTCGATCAGTCAGCTTATTTATTCTCGTAATGTGAAACTCCTTGGACGAAATTCTTATAATATTTTATGGAAATTAAAAAAAAACCGTAAAGAATACGCACGGTGCCATACAACGAGGTATGCGGTAAAATAGGTACTTAGGTGAGAGTACCTATTTTACCGCACGTTCCGTTGTATTAGTGCGTAATTTTTAACTTTCGAACCATGTATACAGGCATCGTAAATGCAGTTTTTGAGCAAATGTGTTGAAAAATATTATAAGAATTTCGTCCAAGGAGTTTCACATTACGAGAATAAATAAGCTGACTGATCGAACCTCCTTGGAAGCGATTTTGCTCAATACGTTTGTCTCACTTTAATAATAAAGAGTAAATGAGAAGAAAGATGTAGTTCTAATTTTCACCACGTGCATGTGGCGCCATTTATAAATTCGCGCCATTTTCATATTAGAAACGTCAAAGATTGTTGCGAGTTTCCGACTGATATTTATAAACAAACTTTTATTATGAGTTCAAGCGAGGAAACTGATATTAATATGGAATCTACTCCACCTGATATTTTGAATGAGGCGCAAATTGCAGGAAACGGTGTCTTGCCGCCAAAATTGGAGATCGCTATTTAATGATGTATAAGTTTGTTTAATTACATATTGTACTGTTTTCTCGCAAATGTGTTGAAAAACATTGTATGACACACGTGCAGAAATTGGTTTTTACAAACTCGTGACTATGGTAAGCCCTCGACTTCGTCTCGGGCTTACATTCGTCTACTCGTCTACTGTAAAAACCAACTTACCGCACTAGTATCATAAATAACTATTTCTTTCTTTCTTTCTAAGGGTCGAATTTCCAAAAACCCCTTCTTAGTGCTTCCCTACATTATAAAAAGAAGCCGTGTACAAAATTTCACGTTCCTAGTCCTAATAGTTTCGGCTGTGCGTTGATTTGTCAGTCAGTCAGTTTCTCCTTTTATATACAAGCGGGGTAAATGATAGATGAAAACCTGGCCAATCGACAGTTTCAGGGTTACCCATTATTTACGCTACATCCTGTATATAGAAGATAGATAGATTAAAAATATTTGTTCATGGTTCAAACCTACATAAAGGAATAAAATCATTAAACATTACCAAAACCCTGTTTTTTTTTTTAAGTAAGTTAGTTTTTATTGTTGTAGCATGAAGGTCAACCTACCTTAACTGACATTGTTTTCGTCGGTTTTGAATTTAAATCCGCTCCTAAGTCCCAGCCTTTACCATTTAAAACGAAATTGTACTTCATGTCTTGTCTCATCTTATCCGAAGGCCCTCTTTGTGACGCGTATCCGCCAGTAACGAGGCGTGGGAAATTAATTAACAGTTTTCTGAAGCACTTAAAGTAGCTCAAATAGTAATATAGGAACATTATGGGAACTATAATGAAATGGAAGAACATTGGCACTGTGGTATAAGCTTTGAAATGTGCGGGTTTCTTCTGACTTTTCTCGTTCAAATATCTTTGGGACATTTCGACTAATTCGTTTTCAGTTCCAGGGTAAGGGAACCATGTTCGGCGGTTGTGTCGATGGAAGAATGATCTGTAAACAAAAGTGAAGTAGCAAAAAACAATAATTATGTTGTTTTATATCCCACGTGGTAAAAGAAAGACAGCTTTTCTCTCTTTATTTTTATGCTCTTTTACTCACAATTCATGATTGCAGAAAGAGTACCATAGCTTTAGTGCTAGCTGTGGTTAGACACTGAATGTATTTAACATTTTATTGCGTAATGCATAATCAGCCTCTAATGTTGCCAATGCTTGGACACAGGCCTCCACTCTGTGAGCGGGGGCGGGCCACAGTCTACCTACCATAAGGGCCCAGTGCGGGTTGGTAGATGTCAAATGTCTTTCGAATGTTTGGTTTTAGGACATGCCGGTTTCCTCACGAGGTTTTTTTCTTCACCGTTTGGAGAACAGGTATGATTTTCTAAATAATTTACACTAAGTAAAACGCCAGGGCCCCAATTCTGTATGGTTATAATGATTCCCCGCGGAATCTTACTACGTTCAAACTACGTCAATTAGAAACCAATGTGACGGTACGTAATCGAAATGTCATATTCTGTAGGTTCCAAGACAATTTGACGATATTATCATTACAATACAGGATAAGTTTTTATCCAGTGCGCAAACTTTAATCATGAATTGAGCATATCATTCTAAACCCACAGAGCAGAAATTTTTCGTCGGTTACACAAAAAAAAATCAGCTGTTCCCTACATTTTGACCGCGTAGGTACTGTACTTTTCTATGAAGCAGCTGATATTTTTTTGTATAACCGACGAAATATTTCTGCCCTGGGGGGTTTAGAATCATATGCTGAATTCATAGTTAAAGTTTGCGCACTGGATAAAAACTTATCCTGTATTATCAGATTTCGTGTGTAATTGACGTGGTTACGAATAAGGAATCGTTAAGTGGTCATAGTGAATTCAGGCCTTCTGTCAGGCTTGGAACACTTCATTTTAAACATCTTATTGCATTCTCGTCTTTATCGTGTGAATGTACTTCTTAAATTAAATACGTATATACCGTTTCATTTCTTCAGGTTCTGGCTCAATAGGGTTAGGGAATAGCTCTTTCCATAAAGCAAGGTGGTCTTTGAAATTCTCCAACACATATACGAGCGATGTCCATGTTCCATTGTGTAGAAGAGTTCTACCAGGAATATACGCTCTCTTTGGTATTAATAGTTCGTTGTAACATTCTACCGTGTTAAGTGTCCCTAAAAAAAATGATAAATATGTCGTTACATAAAAATACGGTGGCGAGCCAGAAAAATGGCAAAAAAATATTTAAGAAATTCGCCTGGTAGTGCCAGAGATAAGTGCGTTCAAACAAACAAGCAATCAAATTATTCCGCTTTATTGTTAGTATGTTATTAGATATAAGTACATAAATACGAGTAGATCAATGCGAAAGTACCTTTGAAATTTCTTTCTAGATATATCATAGCGGTCTCGGTCGGTATGGCAGCATATCCACAGCTAGGTACCACTAGAACATTTGCGTCTTCTGCAGCCTTGTTGAAGTTCCGGTACACGTTGAGAATATGCTGTTTGAGCAAAGAATAAATCAGTATTAAAACCTAAACCTAGCCTAGCCTAGTCTTACTCGGTTGTGGAGGTCACACTTTTTGGACTTCTGACTAAGTAGACTACTCATGCTTTCCGTGAAACGGAGGGGTCTCGATAATGTAATGGATGGCCATCCATCCATGAACCGACCGTGGCTAGCACAGCTTAACCTTCGATCAAATTGTGCGGCTGTTATCATTTAACCACGAGTCCCTCAATTGCATGATGACACTACAATGATTATACAGGAAAAGTTTTTATCCAGTGCGCAAATTGTAATCTTGAATTCAGCATAAAATATCATTCTAGAGCCCATAGCGCAAAAAAATTCGCCGGATATACAAAAAAAAAATCAGCTGTTTCATAGAAAAGTGCAACACCTACGCGGTCAAAATGTATGGAACAGCTGATTTTTTTTTGTACATCCAGTCAAATTTTTTTGCGCTAGGGGCTCTAGAATGATATGCTGAATTAATGGTTACAATTTGCGCACTGGATAAAAACTTTCCCTGTATACAGTCCAGGGCCTAGAGACAAAACACATTTCTGTTAGCGTTCACGCCAAACGCTACGCCAAAATGTATGAGAATGACATTACCTGCGGAAAGGTTACGTCGTGTTCTTTCCGCAGGTAATGCCATTCCCATACATTTTGGGGTAGCGTCTAGGCCTGCTTGTCCCTTGTCGTTACGTCACTATGGCCAGCGCTAGTGACAGTTTCCGGGGGCCACTTCCATTTTATCCGTGTGTAAAGCCATAGCTCCAAATACCGTTCTTTTATGCATTTTAAAAGTGGAAATCAGAATATAAAATAAAGGTACATTTTATGTATCTTTGGACACTTAATCCAGATTTGTGCACTCGATTTTAATCGCTCTCTGCACAATGTCGCATAAACTGAACGTAGGATAAATATTATCTAATTATGCAAGAATACCTACCTAACTGGTTTAATTATTAACATGAAGAAAAACACGGCTGCTAAAAATAGACGTTGAGGTCGACTTATAAATTGTGTTTTATGCTGCGGCCACACTAGGTACGGTCAACGTCAATTCCCAACATCGTGATAAACAACGCGGTAAAGATTCCGATAATTAACGCAATAAATTCAGTGGCCACACTACAGTCAACGTCAATGCCCAACATTTCGATAAACAACGCGGTAATGAATCGGCTAATATGCTCACGGTGGACAATGACAAACATTCGTGTGGCCGCTTTACCGCAATAATTCTCACGTTTTGCAACGACAAATGGGAATGTGAATGCCGTTGTAAAATTATCGCGATAATCAACGGCGTTTCTCGTAGGTGTAGCCGCACCATTAGAAAGACAGATTTTTATGATTATAATTATATTTATCGAAACCCTGGGGTCCCGGCCCTTTACAAGTATGAGGGGCCAAATCCAACTTAGACGATTTTAAATGATAAGAAGGCATAAACCGACGATTATCCGTGTATACACTATGCAAGTGTACTTAAGGATAACCCCGGTTGGTGCAGGACTATTGCTGGAACTGGAAAAGAATATGGGTTTGGGCAAAGTGGACTAGCTACCAGTCAAAAGGCTAAGCTGATTGGAGCAGGGGTGGCCCAGTGGTAACGATCGCGACTTACGAGTTGTAAGCCGTGGGTTCGAATCCAGACAGCTTCACTTTGTGTAAATTATTTCATCACCACTGCTCTCCAAACGATGAAGGAAAACATCGTGAGGAAACCAACATGTACAGTCGCCAGCAGGTCAACCTACCCGAAACTGTCAAATTTTCCCAATTGAACATAAACCTTATACCTTTGTAGTAAAGTTGAAAAACTATCAAAGAAATTTGACAGATTGGGGTAGCTTGATGTGCTGGCCTCTGTACCTACTAGATTTGAAAAAAAAAAACATGTGACATCTACCAACCCGCAATGGGCCAGCGTGGTGGATTACGGCCCGCTCCCTCTCACAGAGAGGAAGCCTGTGTCTCAGCAGTGGGCTGCAGTTTATAGGGTGATTTATTGATTAATGAATAAAAACTTACAAACATTTCAGCAGAAATGTCAACATAGTGTGTTCGACATTCGATGCAAGCTTCCACGATCGGCGGACTGAGTATTGAGTTAGGTCCAGTACAGTTGATGACAATTTTCGCCATTTTCAATACTCTTTTCAAGGATTCACGATTGTCGATGTTGCTTTCTACGATTGCTATATTTTTTGTATCCAAACCTGTAAATGAGAAACACACGTAGTTAATGATCAAAGCATTGTATTAAATAGTAGTTAGTAATAAAATTATTTACGAAGCTTCTGCTTGTGAGTTCGTTCGCGTCATATTTCTTGCTCCCCTGAGCCTGACCCACCCCGTCGCATCGCATCGAATCACCTGCCCGTGCGAGTACTTCGTATTCGTGACTTTATTTCTTTTTCTTGACTCCTATTGGATGTAACGTGTTGTTATTTATATAGCCTATGCCTTCCTCGATAAATTGACTATCGAACACTAAAAGAGTTTTTTCAATTCGAACCAGTAGTTCCTGAGATTAGTGCGTTCAACTAAACAAACAAAACTCTTCAGCTTTTATAATATTAGTGTAGATTTTGGCGCTGAAGTCGCCTTAAATAGATATATTACTGGGGACCCACTACTAGGAGATAGGGCAGTCTGCTGTACGAGTACCTACTAGGTAGGTATGAAATAAGCGATTAGGCAAACAAAAATACTTGACGAAAATTAATTATTCTTGCGCCCGTCCTTCAGATGCGCCTTGCAGGTCGCATCTTCGAAACCTCCTTAAGTCCCCTCCCCACTCCACTGACTTCTACTCCTACTCCTTCACAGTGCACGCGGTGAGGTTGTGGAATGCACTTCCACCCGACATTAGGGACTGCCAAACTGTTGCAGTTTTTAAAAGAAGAGTGAAAGAACATTATCTGTCCACATCGTCATAGTTGTGTATGTATTATTTAATTTACAGCATTATTATTAGTATTATAGTGATATTTATTTTAGGTGTATGTACATTATGTAAGTATGTATGGTCCAAGTATGTATGTTAGTATATTATTATTTGTTTAATTAATTTAGTGATTTATTGGTTTTGGTTATAAGTAGTTTATTTAACCTTTTACTCTTACACACGTTGTCTACATCTCTTTATGTTTTCTCCTATCGCAGGTATGCTGGAAGAGCTTTCTTTAGAAATAAGCATCACCTCTGTACCTATTTTTCTGTTCTAATCTTCTTATCTGTTTATTTAGTGTGTACATAAATGGTTAAATAAATAAATAAATAAGTGGCTAAATAAAAATAAAAAAACTATTAAGTGCTTATTTCAATGATTTATCAACTAAGTAGGTTTAAAGAGGTGCTACTTATAACATCGTAGGTACCTATATAATTCGTAGATACTTCGCTTATTGTTTTTGGGTTTGTGGACGCAAAAAGTTATTATAAGTTTGACCGATATGCGTGTCTGTCTGTGGCACCGTAGCTCTTAAACGGGTTAACCGACTTGGGTGCGTTTTTTTATATTTAAAATTAGGTTTTATAGCGGTGGTTCTTAGACATGTTTTATCAAAATCAATTCAGCCGTTTCAAGGTCATCAGCTGTTTTGTTAGCTGCGGTATGGTTCTTAGACGCATAATGTGTATTTACTTTACTTTCAAACATACGTGTGACCTAAAATCTGAAACACCTATGTATACATACATACTATATAACTCTGCAAGATTGTGCAATTCATCATGTTCTAAAATAACCCGGCGCCAAAACGTCATAATCGAAAACTAAAAATTCATGTAACATTGATCCCGTAAGGATGTCTCTTTTGGTTACGTGGCACAGCTTGATATGGACGAGAGCACTAACCGCTGTACAACGGGTTATGACAGAGACAGATAAATAAAAATGCGTCAGCGAGAACGAGATGGGAGAATATTGCACATTGTATTTGGTTTTCAACTGTTAAATTTTCATGTATTTAATTATTTACATTCCTATATTAATTTTAGAATGATAGTAAGTATGTATTCTTTATTGATAAGTCAATAAGATAAAGTCGACATCGGCATCGCTTCGGCTTCTCTCTTAGAAAAATTGACACCTCGCCGCTGGTTACTATGCTATTGTAGATATATAACATTTTCATTAAACTTCCCCTGACGTGCCAATTCTTTGATCAAAATATTACCTACAACTTAAAAGGCCGATAAATATTATTTTTTAACTTTTTAGAGGATTTTGTTTCATGTTGTGCATTAAAACTAATGGAATTGGGTACTCGTTTTGGCCAGCGGGTTAGCCCGCGTGGAGGTCGGAAGTTATCCCACGGGAACGTACCTACTACTGGGATGAAAACATTTGTTTATGTTAATTCAGGTTATGAACTGTCTGTCATCCAGTTCCGGGCAGCCGTTTTTGCGTGTTTGAGTAAACAAACCAAACATCTAAACTTCAAAACATTCTAGGCATACAAACTCTTACATTAATATAATAATACGATACAGTATTTTAACAGTAAAAAAAAATAATCGTATACGACCTCTTAGCCCTACAATTATTGTAGGTTAAGGCTGTAGGTTTTTTTTGTACACAATACCTACCACAGAAGGTTGGAAGGTTCTCGCGCAGCTTGCGTGCGGTTAATATTAATTAACACCTTTTATTCATTTACTTAACACCTTTTAAGAGTGCGCTAAGTTAGCCCGGGAAATTCACAATTTCTTACCTTTTTTTATGTCAGTTGAAACTGACATAAAAAAAGGTAAGAAATTGTGAATTTCTTACTCGTCTGTTTGCTGTACCTATATTATTTATTTATTTATATTATATACTTTACTGTATGTACACCACAAAAAATACATAACAAAAAACAAGGTACACTGCAAAATATACAATGGGTATTTCATTAAATAGTCCTTCAATAGGACTTAGAAGGTTATATTGACGAATTTAATTTAATATAATTCCGTGTTTTCATTCGCTTTTTTTTAGGGTTCCGTACCTCTAAAGGAAAAAACGGAACCCTTATAAGATCACTTTGTTGTCCGTCCGTCCGTCCGTCCGTTTGTCAAGACCGTTTTTCTCAGGAACGCGTGGAGGTATCAAACTGAAATTTCTATATGATACTTAGTTCTACTGTCCCTGGAAGCTGTAGAAAAATCAACCTTCTAAGTCAACGCAATCAAAAGATACAGCCATTTAGGCCGCAAAATTCCGCAAATTTTCGAAACTCGCACGGGAATCAAAACCTACAGGGTACTTCCCGTGAACTTAGAATCTTGAAATTTTGTACGAAGTCACGTCTTATAGTACAGATATAGGAAAAATTACGAAAACCGAAATTTTTTAGTTTCGTCATATAAAAAAAAATATTTTTGACAATTTTGAACTTTTACTTATATACCCACAGGTTTGTACGGAACCCTCGGTGCGCGAGTCCAACTCGCACTTGACCGGTTTTTTTATTAATAAAATTTGACATTGTATTTAAAAAAAATAGTTTCCCATTGTAATTCCAAATTAATTTACTCAAAGGATTTTAATGGGGACCTATATTGTACTTTAATTATAATATTTCCACACCGGCAACGGTAGTATATGACTATGAAGCTTGTCAATTAGGTATATTATGATCATAATGTACCATATACTCAGAAATAAATATTCTATTACTATTAAAATAGCATACTTCTTACGATAGCGAAACATATTTTGTTCAACATACGTTGACACTGACCAGCACCCTAATTGCGTAACTCACGATTCATCATAATTTGTATCGTTTTGAAACGGATTGTTAAACCATTGCTTCATATGTTCGAAAAATGTGTCTGTTCGACAACATAAATAACGCAATGAATATTGTTTAACTGTGAAGACGAAACCAATTATGATCAATCGTAAGTTACGCAATTAGGGTGCTGGTAGCTGACAGAGTATGTAACTACTTTGGTGATATAACGCTTGAGAAGCCTGTACCGTACATATAGGCATATTGGGATAGTTTTAATTGCAGAGCTTTGCTTAAACTTTAGATTTTTACCCGACTGCGCCAGAAGGAGGGTCATGTATTTCTAGTGTATGTTTGTATATATGTACGAGTATGTATATTTCTTTGGAACGCTCAGTAGCCTAAACGGTTTGATCGATTTCAGCTTTTTTTTTGGGTGGGATTTCATCAAATAACTTCTCCCGCTCTGGGTGGAGCAGGAGGGCGTGTCAGACTTTTACAGACTAAAACCACAGATAGTATAATACTACGCTAAAACCCACCCGTGTTCCTTCAGTAGCAGTTTTGATGGAATCGCCACTAAGGTACTGAAGGCAGTATCAGCCGAGCTAAGCGGGCATCTAAGTCACATACTCAACCTCATTATTTGTGCGGGTAAATATCCTTTAAAAAATCCATTATTAAACTTCTATTTAAGAAAGAAGATAAGGAGTTGATGGAATATTATAGGCCAATTTCACTCATACCGGTTGTTTCAAAGATATTTGAGAAATACATCTACAAGGAAATGTATCATTTCGTGGAAAAAATAATAAACTTTGTGAAGAACAAAAAGGATTCAGACAGCACAAAACCATAAAAATGGCTATTTATTACTTTTTGAATGCTATTATTAAAAACATGCATAAACGATCCACCATATGTGCTTTATTTTGCAATATGACCCAGGCGTTTGATTATGTCCATTATAATATATTACTTAATAAATTAGAAGCATACGGCATTAGAGGTAACGTGCTCGAGCTTATTTAATCTTTTCTAGAAAATAGAACACAAATAACCGAAGTTAGCCGCATTAATATAGTTAATAAACATGAAGAAATAAAAAGATCACGAGAACGTAAAATCTCATACGGTGTGCTACACGGAACCGTTATGGGCCCGTTTTTGTTTATATTGTATGTCAATGATATGCCCATGTCCCTTGAACAACCTATAACTATCTTTGCAGACGATAGCACAGTAACGATCCCTTGTAAAAACGCAATTACATATGAAAATGACATTAATAGTTATCTTGACTCACTTATTAAATGGCTAGACAAAAATAACTTAAATATAAATCTAAGTAAGACAAATATAATGCACTTTAGACAGCGTACGTTCAGCGTAACTAATCTACGCATACATTATAAAAAAGACAATATTGGTGAAGCAGGAGATACCAAATTTTTAGGATTACAAATAGATTACAGCTTAAATTGGAAAGCGCATATAGATATTATGTGTAAAAAACTGAGTTCATCTGCGTTTGTCTTATATAGATTATCCTCCATAGTAGATATCAAAACACGTCTTACGGCTTATTACGGCATAGTTGAATCTCGCATACGCTACGGCATCATTTTCTGGGGGAATTCAACTGATAAAGATACAGCATTCAAGGCCCTAAAGAGATGTCTCCGATGATTATTTAAACTGCAAAGTACAGACAGTTGCAAGCCATATTTCAAACAATACAATATCTTACCACTTCCTTGTATTTATATTTTCGAAATAGCTTTGTTTGTAAAGCAAAATCCAAGCCGTTTTGAACGCCTGGCTGATGTATTCCCAAGGAATAGGCGAGACAATAGCAAGCTATGTCAAGTATCATGTCAAACCACTTTGATGCGTAACAGTGTTTATTGCATGGCCCCACTTATTTACCATAAATTACCAAGTGGTTGGAAAGATTTAAATACAGTACTGTTTAAGAGTAGACTACGTAAATTTTTGATAGATAAAACGTACCTACTACAGTGTAACTGAGTTTCTAACAGAGAAAAATGTATTAGTTGAATAATTGATATAATAAATGATAATTTTGATTATAATTGTAGTGATGGATGATATTTGTAATGATAATGGTATAATAATTGTGATGATAATTGTAATGATGATTGTAATTGTAATGATAATTCTATTGATTATGATATCTAATTGTAACGATTTTTTTTTTCTGTGGTTTCAAAATGTAAGTACAACTTACATAAATAATGTAAATGTTTGCATGCCGAATGGTAAAATATGCTGACCTTTAATGTTTAACTACTATTGTGTACTACCCATATTTCCAAAATAAAATCCTATTCTATTCTATTCTAGCCTGTATGCCAGGCGCGGCGCTATCTCTTTCGAACGAAACCGCACCCCTAGCAGGCATTG
Organism: Polymixis flavicincta; assembly: GCA_949987655.1. Taxonomy (NCBI): domain Eukaryota; kingdom Metazoa; phylum Arthropoda; class Insecta; order Lepidoptera; family Noctuidae; genus Polymixis; species Polymixis flavicincta. The sequence continues at coordinate 9,928,213 of OX465185.1, read as the reverse complement.
GTCCTTGCGGCCCCATCATTTTCGTGCTGACATCTCTTTGAGGCGCGCGTGGAACATAACGCGTAACCTGGGGCCTAAGTCTACTAATTTATAAACGTTACAATGGTCTCTCAATGGTGTGTTTTTGACAGTTTTTGTATGGCAAATCTGTCAAAAACTTACCATTGAGAGACCATTGTGACGTTTATAAATTAGTAGACTTAGGCCCCTGGGCTTGGCCCTTACCGGACAGCGAGCTACCCATTACTCGCCGTCCGCAAGCCCTCGCCTACGGTGGCCGGAAATCATCCTGGGATTCCCGACGCCCAGGGCGTCTCCTGCGGCGGTTAGGGCCGTGAGGGCGCATATGCTGCCTCTCCCTCACGTGCGCCGCCTCCCTCACCGCGAGCATTACCTACTGCTTCGCTGAAGGAGGTGACGGCTACCCATGCCCTCTCGCTCCGTACCATGGCCTGGACCAGGGCCGGACGCGAGAGATCGCCGCCGCCGATCGCCTCCACGAGGACACGGCGGTGTTCCACCCAAGCCGGGCAGACCTCCACCGTCTGCTCCACCGTGTCCTCAGGGCGATCTTCGCAATGGAAACACCCGGGCGTTTCCTCCCGCCTTATCCGAAACAAGAACCTCCCGAAACAACCATGTCCGGTGAGGACCTGCGTCAGGCGGAAGGTGAGGACGCCATGCCGCCTCTCAAGCCACTCCTCAAAGAGGGGACTTCAGCTTGAGAAGTGCCATTAGATTCGTCTTAATTGTGAGAGTGACACTGGGTATAACAAAATTGAAAAAAAATGCCCGATTTTTGGCGCCACATTGTGTTTTAGAAAAAAAAAAAAATCTCAAAACCTATTGAATGGGGAATAAAGGGTTCATAAATAGCTTGTAAAAATTAAAGCAACTTGTATGTTTACATGTAATGAAAGAAGACAAAAACAAGAATGAAAAATGCCAAAATAAAAAAAAAGCAACAAACTAGTCAACGTTACAACATACACTACATGAGTATTCATTAATTACAATAAGTGTGTATGGCAGATAACTACGAAAACTAAAAAAAAGTAAAAAGAATAACAAAAAACCCGACTGCCTAAAAAGTGAACTTTAGGTACCTAATTACTATATCATGCAGTCGGAGGCATATTCTTAAATTTAACAATAAAGACCTTTCTTGCCTCCGACTGCATGCGATTGCCTAAAGTATTCAATCTAATAGTCATCCTTTTAACAAGTTTCTTGTTTCCATCTTTTTTAATTACCTCACGTTCACTTTTTAGGCAGTCGGGTTTTTTTTTTAATAATATTTATATTGATGTCTAAAAATTCTTAAGGTAGTTCCTAATGTCCTAGAAAGCTGAAATTTGGTATGTGAGCCAGTATTAGTACCTACACAAACAACAAAAAAATTTATCTAAAACTTGGAACTTTTATCCCCCAACCCCTTAAACTAGGGGATAGAAGTTTGTATGAGATTTCCGCAATTTTGACGCTAGAGGTCTGAAAATTGATATAGAGACTCCGTGTTATCATCAACAATAAAAAATAAAAAAAATGTAACGCCCCCAAAAAAAAAAATGTCACAAGCAACTTACAAAAAGAAGTGCGTAGAGTTAGAAGCTTGGCTCCAGTGCGAGTCATATGGTCTCGTCTTGGCAACATTTTACATGAAAATGATTTTGGTGGGATATTATATTCCAAATTACTTCTAAACGTATAGGTAAGCAATGTCCATTACGTTATTAAGTAATGAATTTTACACGTTTATGCAAGTAGGTAGGCACGATAACATGGATTAAATGTCTACAATAATTAACTTAACTTTTTATTTGGTCTGATTCCTTCTCACTGACAAACTGTGAAACGGTTTTGTAGTGTAAGTCGTAAGTACTAACAAGTTATTTTTGTAAACTTTCATAAATAAATAAATAATAACCTACCTACGATTTTCCTATGTCTGCTTACTAGATTACCTAGGTATACTGTTATAAATGTACTTCATCTCTAGGTATAAATTATAAAAATATAGGTATACCTAACAGTTCATCTTACCTGTTGCATTGAGTTCCGTTATCAATCTCTGCAGTTTATCCTTGGAGCGACCTGAGATGCCCCAAGTAACATCCCTATATTTTTCTTTTGTCAACCTCGCAAGATGTTTCACAGTGCATTTCCCGGTGAAACCTGTAGCACCCAACACTATTACGTCCAAACTTATATTTTCCATTTTTTTACTTCCATTTAAAAAAAAAATATGTTTAATTTAATTTTGTTGTTGTTCACTTGTACAGGTCCGGTCCACGACTACACAGCTCAATTTAAAACAAAAGTGAACGAACCACTTCACACAAGGAATGTAAGGCATTGTCCCGCTGCTGGCGATTAACGAGAAGCGAGTACAGATAGCAACTAAAATAATAATAAAATATATACAGGATAAAATTTTAACCAGTGCGCAAATTGTAACCATGAATTCAGCATATGATTTTAGACCACCTAGCGTAGAAATATACTGTCGGAAAAAAAAAATCTGCTGCTCCACACATTATGATCGCGTAGGTATTGCACTTTTCTGTGAAACAGCAGATTTTTTTTTGTGTAACCCACTAACAATTTCTGGGGTCTAGAAACATATGCTGAATTCATGGTTACAGTTTGCGCACTGGTTAAAAAATTACCCTGTATATTTGTGTTTGTTATTGTCAACAGGAGGTTCTTGAAAGAAAAAAAAATAAAGTTACGCGTAACATTAGAAAATGTAAGAAAAAGTAACGACCATTTTAACTTGTCTAATATTATACCATTGCAAATTCAGTCAGCTGGTGGATTTTAATAATACCTCAAAAATAACACACAGAAAAGCTACAGCACCCTCCGCATTCAATTTCAGAGCGGTTTTGGGTCTGCCTCGCTACTGCAGCGCTTCAGGTATGTTCGCATGGGCGCGCACGGACTGTTTAAGTTTTCATGCGACCATGCGGAAGCGCTGCGCGTCTCTTGTGCGCAGAGTGCGGGCCAGCTCCAATGCCGTTCTGACTATGATAGCAAGTAGGTTGGGCTGTCCTTACATGCGACACTGCTGTGACAGGCAAGTTACATAGAGACTTCTGTAATGAATATGTTTTTTTTTTTTTGGGTGGGAAATCATCAAATAACTTCTCCCGCTCTGGGTGGAGCAGGAGGGCGTGTCAGACTTCTACTGACTAAAACCCACCCGTGTTCCTTCAGTAGCCCGTATGCCAGGGGCTGTGGTTAATGAATATGTGTTGATTATGTATGATGAATTTGACTGTAATTTATTTAATTTGTGTGTTATTATTGTTTTTATATTGTATTTAATTTCTGTGTTATTGTTGTATTTATATTGTATTTAATTTTGTGTATCTTTTATTCAACAATTTAATTTTTAAAGATGTTTTCAATTATGGGTTTTGTACAGTCGCCAGCAGGTCAAGCTATCCCAAACTGTCAAATTTTCCCAATAGGGTATTTTCCAATTTGATAAAAACTATTTTAATTTGAAGATTGGAACGAAATATGTAACAGAAAAATAAAAGTAAATTGATTTATATCCATTTTCTCAATTAAAAACTATTTAAACCAAATTTATTTCACATTGTTTTGAATTTACCGCCAAAACGCTCGTTACGATGACTTTTATCATGTGACGTCAACTTTGTGTAAACTAAAGTATTTAGTAAGTAAACAAGTGATTGTCGTGTTTTTAATAAACAAGATTTTTATGGATAGAAAGTGAAATCACTGGTGTGCGGTGCCTCTGTGCACAAATACTTCTAAAACTGCGCCAAACTAAGTTTTTGTACTGGTGCTGTTTACACAAAGCTGACGTCACGATGTCACGTGATAAAAAGTCATCGTAAGAAGCGTTTTGGCGGCAAATTCAAAACAACGAAAAATAAATTTGATTTTAATCGTTTTTAATGGAGAAAATGGATATAAATCAATTTATTTTAATTTTTTTGTTAAATATATCGTCCCAATCTTCAAATTAAAATAGTTTTTATCAAATTGGAAAATACCCTATTGCCTACCTCTACAAACCTTACATCTTGGTCAAAATACAGGAACGGCTTGGCGGTTAGGTGACCTTCAAATTGCCCACCCTTGTCCCACCTTCTAGCTATTCCCATGAGTAGGTTTAAGCTGACTTGGCTTCTCATCCTGTTGAAATTCTGTAGGTACAGACGCCAGCACATCAAGCTACCCCAAACTGTCAAATTTTCCCAATTGAACATTAACCTCATGCATAGGTATGTTATAACGATAAAAATCTATCACAGAAATGTGGTAGCTTGATGTGCTAGCGTCTGTACCTACTACGCAAGGCCAGCTTAAGGTCAAAGTGTTATTACGTACGCGCACAGAACACTATTACTCCTAGCGGAGCGTACGCGAGCCACGAGCATGCGGTCGACTGCATGATACGTGCCGCGTGCGCCGAAATTATAATTTTAATCATGCGGTCGACTGAATGGCAAGGTCAGACAGAACATAACGAAGGAACCTACTTAACATAACCACCATTTAAGAAACGGCATCTAAAAATAAGGTTCATTTAAAATTATTTTTGTCACCTTGCTCAAATAAACAGCATTATTTCTGTCTGCAATAGAAATAAGGGAACTGAAATTGAAAGTCTTGCTTTTTCAAGTTTTACTGACCTTTTTCTTTCGTTCCGGATTGGAAAATCCTCGTGGATATCTGCCGCCCTGGGGTCACTGGCGTGCAGTCCATAAAGAGAGAAAGACACTGCCTACCCTACCTAAATCAGATAAATATTTAAAACTTAAATTATTATAACAATAAACAAAAAAACTTTATTCATAAATCAGCTCTACCTGTCGAGCGTTGGTCGTATTATTAGTATCATCGATACAAAACCCGTTCCTTCATACAGACGCCAGCACATCAAGCTACCCTAATCTGCCAAACTTTGATAGATTTTCTACTTTAATGTTTATGCTTAAGGTTCATATTCAATTGGGAAAATTTGACAGTTTGGGGTAACTTGATGTGCTGACGTCTGTACAATTTGACGCAAGTTCGCATTGTGATGCACTAGCGCCGCTGTATGCCTCGGGAGAGACACAAACTATGGGCGTGTTAATGTTCATATGCACATACTTAGGTGTGCTCTCGTGGTCATGCAGATTGATTGGGTGTGTGTTCCTATACATACGTGGCACACAACGGTCATTGGAACCTAACCATACCTACATCGCCATGGGATCTGGAGGCAAAGGTCCTCGCGCAAATATGGGAGTGGCGCGAGGAGGCCAAACGCCGGGGCGTAACTCCACTGCCGCGGGAAATCGCGGCACAGCGGACAGAGCTCCGGCGGGATCTCATGGTGACATGGAGAGAACGATTGTCACAACCCAGTGCTGGGCACGCCACGATTGCGGCGGTAAGTCCCCTCTTTGAGGAGTGGTTTGAGAGGCGGCATGGCGTCCTCACCTTCCGCCTGACGCAGGTCCTCACCGGACACGGTTGTTTCGGGAGGTTCCTGTTTCGGATAGGGCGGGAGGAAACGCCCGGGTGTTTCCACTGCGAAGATCAGGACACGGTGGAGCACACGGTGGCGGTCTGCCCGGCTTGGGCGGAGCACCGCCGTGTCCTCGTGGAGGCGATCGGCGGCGGCGATCTCTCGCGTCCGGCCCTGGTCCAGGCCATGGTACGGAGCGAGAGGGCATGGGGAGCCGTCACCTCCTTCAGCGAAGCAGTAATGCTCGCGAAGAGGGAGGCGGCGCACGTGAGGGAAAGGCAGCATATGCGCCCTCGCGACCCCAGCCGCCGCAGGATACGGAGACGCCCTGGGCGTCGGGAATCGCAAGCCGATTTCGGGCCACCGTAGGCATGGGCTTGCGGACGGCGAGTAATGGGTAGCTCGCTGTCCGGTAAGGACCAAGCCCAAGTCGACGGCGCGTTGTGTTGCACGCGCGCCTCAAAGAGATGTCAGCACAAAAAGTGATGGGGCCCGCAAGGGCCGATGCCTGCCAGGGGTGCGGGTTTGTTCGAAAGAGACACCACAGCCCCTGGCATACGGGCTACTGAAGGAACACGGGTGGGTTTTAGTCAGTAAAAGTCTGACACGCCCTCCTGCTCCACCCAGAGCGGGAGAAGTTATTTGATGATTTCCCACCCAAAAAAACAAAAAACCATACCTATATTACATTGGAGTCGCAGGCCGCAGGCTACCTCCATCTTATTTATAACAATTATAGCGAAGCCTTTACTCCTACTACTAACCTAACCATTCTTCTGCCGGATTCCCGTAAAAACTCACTAGGTATCGTAGGTCTAACCTTTTTTTCACAACGCCATGCGTTATGAGTTTATGACTTATGACCTCAAAGGCTCAAACCATATATTTTTAACCGACTTCCAAAAAAGGAGGAGGTTATGGTTAGATGTTCCACCATTCTTTTCTCTCTCGCTCCATTTTTTTTTTAATGTATATTCCTCGATTTCTCCACCATTTGTGGACCGATTCTCAAAATTCTTTGTTTATTTGAAAGAGTATACTCCTGAGGTGATCCCAAGGGCACTAAGTCAGGATCTGATGATGGAATCCCAGGGAAATCGAGGGCAACCCTCAAATCTTATAGGTATTAACAATGTTTTTCTTATGTTTTCTAATGCTATTGAGATATTTGCGTATGGTCATCATCATCTCATGACGCTGAGCTGATGATGGAAGGTACAACTCTTTAACTTAGGAGTTAGGTGCAGATTCGGGCATAACTCCGTCATATAGGTATACACCGATTTGCAAAATTCTTTTTTTTTTGGAAAGGGTTTTCTTCCGAAATGATTTCATATAGATCGGATGATGCGTTTCGGAGGCAGACAACGGAACTCTTCAAAAAATGACAGCAAATCAACCGCGATTGTTGCTATCGCATAAATATGCATTGTTTTGACCCCAAGGATGATGAATTGGTGTGGAGTGGGTACTATAACTAAAAAGTGAAAAATAAAACGTTTTCCAAAAAAAAAAAAACAACCGACTTCCAAAAAACACTAGATAGGGAAAAATAACTTTCATTTCTGAAGGCGGTGACAATAAATTAATAAAATACATTTCCAAAGTCACCGACTTCCGAAATTAAAGTTATTTTTCACTTTCTAGTGTTTTTGGAAGTCGGTTGTTTTTTTTTTTTTTTTTTTTGGAAAATGTTTTTTTTGTCAAGAAGTCGGCCTGTCATAAAATAAATGAAGCTAGTTGCCCAAAGCTTAGTTAGTACCTACACGGAAGGCAAAACCTCCATGGACACAATATAAATTATATTGTAACAAAAATATTAGTTGAGTAGGTATACCTACATCATTATTGTTTTAAAGATGTGAGAAATATGTTCATACAAAAGTGCACGTTAAAACCGTCCAGATTACCTACAGCAAAAAGAAATAAAAAATAAACAATTCAAAATAAAGAATAGAGATGCTTAACCTGCTCTACATGAGAGTTAATTTCCACTGCTTACAAAATATTGTTGTCGAGTAATTTGATAACCTTGATATCGACATAGTGATGAACCTTCGGGATCTTCCGGGAATCCTTACTAATTATTATACAATATGTACGGTTTCGGACTATACAAACTTAAAGGGGTGGTAGTTTGCTCTGTTTTATCAATAAAATTATTCTACATGTTGGGTCGAAACCCACACCTCCCTGAATGGCAGCCATTTTTGTGTTTTGGTCGCCTTTTATGGAGCGAGCATACTAAAAGTACAGTAACTTTGAAATTTAAAGCCCAATTATAATTTAAAAAATACTTTTATCAACGGAAAAGTAATAACAGTGGGTTAAATAAGTAACTCAAATAAAAACTTTAAATGCTGCATCATCTTGAAATAAATGCTAAATCAGCAATCAAGCAACAATATCTCTTAAAACATTTGTCTTAGAATCAAGTTTTTGGTATCATTGTTTAGGTGAACTTAACATCTGTTAGACGTGTAGAAAAAAAAAGGTAGTTCCCCGGGGTGAATTTTGTAATAAGTTAATAACCTTGTTTAACCAAAAAAACGATGTCATTTTTTTATTTCAAGATGATGCAGCATTTACTGTTATTATTTGAGTCATCCCCCAAAAGCCCGAAAGTCTGACAATCAGTCTTACCAAGGGGTATCGTATTACCCAGTAACTGAGTTGTGGAGGTCAGATAGGCAGTCGCTCCATGTAAAATACTGGTATTCAGCTGCATCCGGTTAGACTGGAAGCAGACTCCAACATAGTTAGGAAAAGGCTAGGCACATGATGATTTGAGTCATTTAACTCATTGTTAATACTTTTCCGTTGCTAAAAGTATTTTTTTAATTGATAATTGGGCTTTAAATTTCAAAGTTACTGTACTTTTACATAACAGAAAAATGGCTGCCATTCAGGGGGGTGTGGGTTCCAACCCCACATGTAGAATAATTTTATTGATAGAAAAGAGCAAACTATCACCCCTTTAAGTTTGTACAGTCTGAAACCGGACATATTGTATGGGTAATATTATAAATGTGAAAGTTTGTATGTATGGATGTATGTATGGGTGTTTGTTACTCTTTACAGATATATTTTTATAACCTAGATTAACACATGGGATACTTTTATCCCGGTAGTATGTTCCCAGCGGATAATTTCTGACTTCCACGCGAGCGAAGCCGCGGGTGGAAGCTAGTTTTTTAATAATTTTGTTGAATCAGTGTGTAGGTAGGTATTGCATTTATCGATTCTTCTCCTTACCTACTCTATTGATCTAGGTAGATAGGTTCCTGCAGTAGTCATATTCAAAATATGTTTATCAAAGATAAAATAAAAATTAGAATTCCGTCTTTTGTCTATGAATGACATATTAAAGCAGCCAAATACTTTACAAGAATATTTAAACGTTGTTTTAACATTCATTGCTCGTAGAATAGATGACGAAATCAAGAAATTGTTTATAATAGATACTTTGTACGTTTTGAAATTGAATTTGAAAGTAAATAGCTAGGTACATATCTACCTACTGAAGTAGGTAAGTAGTATGTTCCAAAATCTTGGATATTTTGATACGGGAAAGTAGGTATGTGCCTGCCTACAATACAGGAAAAGTTTTTAGTGCGCAAATTATAACCATGAATTCAGCATATCATTCTAGACCCCCTACCGGCGAAAAACGCCGGATACCTATACAAAAAAGAAATCAGCTGTTCCATATATTTTGACCGCGTAGGTATTGCACTTTTCTATGAAACAGCAGTTTTTTTTTTGTATAACCGGCGAAAAATTTCTGCGTTAGGAGTTCTAGAATGGTATACTGAATTTATGGTTACAGTTTGCGCACTGGATAAAAACTTTCCCTGTATAGTATCATCAACATCTGCCTTGCTTTTTCCCAACTAGATACGCTGGGGTCGGCTTTTAGTCTAACCGGATGCAACTGAATATCAGTATTGTACAGAGGCCAGCACATCAAGCTACCCCAATCTGTCAAATTTCTTTGATAGTTTTTCAACTTTATTACAAGGGAATAAGATTTATGTTCAATTGGGAAAATTTGACAGTTTGGGATAGCTTGACCTGCTGGCGACTGTACATGGAACGACTGCCTATCCGACCACCTCCACAGCCCAGTTATTGGGTAACACGATGGTACCATATATTGGGTAATACGAGGTACGGAGGGGTCTTGAAATGTAAAGATGGTCACCCATCCACGGACCAACCGTGGCACGCGTGGCTTTACCCGATCGATCGACCCGTGCGGCTGTTATTACTTAGCCAAAAGCCCATCGCCTACGATATAATAATAGGTAAGTAGGTATCTATACAGGGCAATGATTTGACCTTTTTACACTTATAATATCATTGATACAGGGTAAGTTTTTATCCAGTGCGCAAATTTTAACCATGAATTCAGCATATCATTCTCGACCCCCTACTGCAGAAATTTTTCGCCGGTTATACAAAAAAAAAACAGCTGTTTCATAGAAAAGTGCAATACCTACGCGGTCAAAATGTATGGAACAGCTGATTTTTTTTTTGTATAACCGGCGAAAAATTTCTGCGGTAGGGGGTCTAGAATGATATGCTGAATTCATGATTAAAATTTGCGCACTAGATAAAAAAAAATCCTGTATAATAAATGGACATGGTAATATAGGTATGGATTACCTACTTTTTGTTTGACGTTTTCTAAAAATGAAACCTAGCTAGATAGATTATCGCAGCCGAAACCCCCTGCATACCTACTAAATTTCATGAAAATCGTTAGAGCCGTTTCCGAGATTCAGATTATTATAGGGTGTCCGGTATTTAATGGATAACCTTGAAATGGTTCATGGTAGAACTAATTCATTAGGCCATTCAGAAAAAAACATTCTATAATTGTATGTTTTCTGTAAAAAATAAATTAAAAAAAAAACAACCGTCTTCCGAAAAACACTACTAACTAACACACTATGTTTTTCTAGATAGCCATTAGTTATATCATGAACCATTTCAAGGTTATCCATTAAATACCGGACACCTGTATAGCAAGAATTGCTCGTTTAAAGGTATTAGATTTAGAGGCCCTTAGCGGAAATCGTTGCTAACACGATATAAGCACCTCTTCAAATCGTGGAGCTCTATTATGCAGTTTGAACATCAAACGTAGATTAAGTAAGAAGGAAATTGTACCTACAATTTAGCTAAATTTCAAACTCAACTGGGCAGTGGCGTAGCGTGCCTTGTCGGGGCCCCGTATAAAAATTTTTTTGGAGGCCCTTATATGGAGGTAAAGATTTTTCACAAAAGAAAAAAAATATTGTGAGAAGTAATATTTATTTATCACATAATTTACCCATTTTACAAATAAAAATCGAATTTTAAATATTCACTCTCCTTGCCTTTTTATCGGCAAACTGATTTATTAAATCATTTATGGCTGATGATGATTTTAGTTTTTCTAAAGTTTCTGCCTCTATGGACAATAGTGAGATGTCTGACAGCCGTTCTTGTCCCATCGAAGTTCTTAAGTAATTTTTTATTAGTTTTAATTTTGAAAAACTTATTTCTGCCGTTGCGGTTGTAACTGGAAGGGTCAAGAATAAAAAGCATGCTGTGATTACCTCGGGAAAACTGGATGCAAGACTATTGAATTTTACTAGCAATAATTCAATGAGTTCTTTAATGGAATAAATTTTTTTAATTTCTGAATTTAAGCATGTTTTTAGAGCCTTTAATTGGTCACAAAGATTAAGTGAGATGTCTTTACTGTATTTAGCAGACAGTTTTCCGGAAGCGTTTAATATCTCTTCGCTTGAAGAAGATAGGAGTTTCTCCGGTTGTAATATTTCGAATATACTACTCAGGTTGCAAAGGCTCTGAAATCTTTCTTTAGTTTGAGACATTAATATATCTAAACAGCAATAGTATACATTGACTTTGAAATAGGATTCCGGGTCGGAAATTCTCTCATCTTGTGATAACTCATCAAAAAAACGCTTCGTTATCTTTCGCCTACTGTTTTTAAAAACAGTTGTTACCCCCCACTTTTTTGCTAAATCTTTGGATTCATTTAGCAAACTATTAAATGAATTCTGATTTCTTAATTGGCACAGTCTATTTAAAAGATTACTTAATAAAATACTAGATTTCTGTAAGTCATTATTATCATGCTGTAGAGCTTTAGAAACAGGATTAATAATTTCAAATAGTGAAGAAAAAAATGTAACGAGCACTAAGAAATCAAAACTCTCTAAAATATTAATTATACTTTTACATTCTTCACGTTCATCTTTTTTATTTGAAATTAAATTTAGTTGGTACAAAGTTTTCATGATTAGTAAAAGATTTTTCTTTACTGCTAATAAAGCGTCGTTCCTAGAAGACCATCTGGTAGGACATACCTTTTTAAGGGTAATCAAATATTTTTCAGATGAATCGTCACTTAGCATAGCCCAGCGTTTTATACTATTGCCAAAAAAAGTATATATTTTTTCTAAATTATCGAAAAAAGTCGATACTTCACGAACATGTCTCGCAGCATCGTTCAAAACCAAGTTTAAAGCGTGCGCAGCACAATGAACATAATCGGCATTTGGAGCATGCTCTTTTATTAGGGTTTGTAATCCTCCATACACACCCGATATAACATTTGCTCCATCGTATCCCTGTCCTCTACATTTAGTCAAATCAATTCCATATTCTTTAGTCAAATTTAAAATGACAGTTTTCAGACCTGCAGCACTGCAATCGGTTACTGCTATGAATCCTAAAAAGGACTCACAGATTTTTATTTCTTTAGGCACATTATCATCATTTTCTGTAACCGAGATATATCGAAAAACTACAGATAGTTGGTCAATTTTTGACAAGTCTTGTGTTGTATCCAGAATTATTGTCAGAAATGGAGCTTTTTTAATTTCTGAGATAATACTGTTCCTAACGTTAGTACCAAGCAAACTAATAATTTCGTTTTGAATCGTAGGGCTTAAATAATTTATTTCACCTTTCGGTTTTAGAAAAAGTTCTTTTAAAGTTGCATCATAGTTAGATAGCAGACGTGAAATTGCCATAAAATTGCCAGAATCAGAATCATGCCCCCTCAAAGGTAGATTACAAGATACTAAAGTAATTTTAACATTAATTATACGATGCAGTACATCTCTCCAGAATGTAATTTTACTATCGATTTCACTTTTCAGTAGAGTATCGATGGTATTTCCTTGCAACCAATTATTATAAGAGAGTGAGGCACTAATATGCTGCTGTGACTTTTCATGGTTTTTGTTTTTTTTTTTTGGGTGGGAAATCATCAAATAACTTCTCCCGCTCTGGGTGGAGCAGGAGGGCGTGTCAGACTTTTACTGACTAAAACCCACCCGTGTTCCTTCAGTAGCCCTTAAGCCAGGGGCTGTGGTGTCTCTTTCGAACAAACCCGCACCCCTGGCAGGCATCGACCCTTGCGGGTCCCATCGCTTCTTGTGCTGACATCTCTTTGAGGCGCGCGTGGAACACAACGCGCCGTCGACTTGGGCTTGGTCCTTACCGGACAGCGAGCTACCCATTACTCGCCGTCCGCAAGCCCATGCCTACGGTGGCCGGAAATCGGCCTGGGATTCCCGACGCCCAGGGCGTCTCCGTATCCTGCGGCGGCTGGGGTCGCGAGGGCGCATATGCTGCCTCTCCCTCACGTGCGCCGCCTCCCTCTTCGCGAGCATCACTGCTTCGCTGAAGGAGGTGACGGCTCCCCATGCCCTCTCGCTCCGTACCATGGCCTGGACCAGGGCCGGACGCGAGAGATCGCCGCCGCCGATCGCCTCCACGAGGACACGGCGGTGCTCCGCCCAAGCAGGGCAGACCGCCACCGTGTGCTCCACCGTGTCCTCAGGGCGATCTTCGCAGTGGAAACACCCGGGCGTTTCCTCCCGCCCTATCCGAAACAGGAACCTCCCGAAACAACCGTGTCCGGTGAGGACCTGCGTCAGGCGGAAGGTGAGGACGCCATGCCGCCTCTCAAACCACTCCTCAAAGAGGGGACTTACCGCCGCAATCGTGGCGTGCCCAGCACCGGGTTGCGACAATCGCTCTCTCCATGTCACCATGAGATCCCGCCGAAGCTCTGTCCACTGTGCCGCGATTTCCTGCGGCAGCGGACTTACGCCCCGGCGTTTGGCCTCCTCGCGCCACTCCCATATTTGCGCGAGGACCTTTGCCTCCAGATCCCATGGCGGTAATCCGGCAAGGAGGCCCGCCGCCTCGCCGGAGATCGTGCGATATCCCCGGATCATCCTGATCGCCATGACCCTATGGGACGCCCTCAGCTTGCGAGCTGGTTGGCGCCTCAATGTAGGCGCCCACACCGGCGCCCCGTATAGGGCCATGGACCGCACGATCCCCGCGTAGAGCCTCCGGCAGGAGGCGTTTGGCCCCCCTAGATTGGGCAGGAGCCGCTTCAACGCAGCCCCGGCCCGCTCCAGTCTGGGAGCCAAACGGCGGAAATGCTCCGCGAAGTTCCACCGGCTGTCGAGGACGAGTCCCAAGTACTTCATCGTCGACTCGACGCCGATGTGAACCCCTCCCACCGTTATCTGGGAACTCGTCGGTGGCGCATTCCGAGGACCATGAAACCACATGGCCTCGGACTTGTGCAATGCTACCTCGAGTCCCAGTTGCCGGATCCTATCCACGATTGTCGCAACCCCGTGTGTCGCTAAGTCGGCCGCCGCCTGGTACGACCTCCCTTGCGCCAGGACTAGCGTGTCGTCAGCGTAGCAGACTACACTGACGCCGCTAGGGAGGTCGGCGCGCAGCACCCAGTCGTACCCGATGTCCCACAGATACGGCCCCAGGACCGATCCCTGTGGGACACCGCACGACATCTCTCGCCGGTTCCACTCTCCGAGGTGACCGGGGTAGATGACGGCCCTGTCCGTCAAATAGGCCTCGACCACACGACAGAGGTAGGTCGGCATCCGGTGATACCGGAGTGCCTCCCTTATGCAACTCCAGGGCAGGGTGTTGAAGGCATTGGCGATGTCCAGAGACACCGCCAAGACGACCCCACCCCGGGCTACAGCATCCCCCGTCGTGAGGGCTCGCACGCGCATGATGGCGTCCACCGTGGAGCGCCCCCTGCGGAAACCAAACTGGCTCTCCGCCAAATCCGGCCCCACCCGCACCAGCCGCCCGACGAGGCGGTCTGCAATTACTCTCTCAAAGAGCTTGCCCACCTCGTCGAGCAGCACAATGGGCCGGTAAGCGGACGGAGAGTCCGCTGGGCGCCCCGGCTTCTTAATGAGGACCAGTTTCCCCGTCTTCCAACGAAGCGGAAACTGGCCCTCCTCCAAGCATGCGCTTAGGAGCCCTCTTAGTCGAGGCCCGAGAGCCTGCAAGGCCAGGACCCAGGCTTTGCCGGGCAAGCCGTCGGGTCCTGGGGCGGTATTCTTGGCATTCAGCCTACGTACCGCCACTCTCAGGTCTACCTCGGTCACCTCTGGAGAGCCGTCGTCGTCGTCGGTGTGGTCCGCATCGGGCACCGCAGGAGGCGGAGCCATAGGCGGGGGAGCGTGCTCCCCTCGCGAGGGGAACAGAGCGCTCACCACGTCCTGCACGAGCTGAGGCCGGAGACTCTGCGTCAGCGGGGGAGCCCACGGGCGGATCTTGTCCCGCACCGTTTTGTAGGGGCGTCCCCACGGGTCTCTGTTCAGAGTCTCCAGCGACTCCTCGCGGGCCACCACTCTGGCCCGCAGGATCTCGTCTCGCAGGGCGGTCTTCGCCACTCTGTACCCCTCGTACAGCTCCGCCTCAATGGCTACCGTATCCGGAGGGCGGATACGGAGCCTGCGGTGCCTGGAGTAAAGGTGTCGCGCAGCAACACACGCCTCGCGCAGTGCTGTCAACTGCGGCGACCACCAGTACACCTGGCGTGAAGCACGACCTGGCTGGACCCGGGGCATTGCCACGTCACATACCTCGGACATGGTCTCCCGGAACCACTCGGCCTCGTCGTTGATGTCGGCAGGCCTGTCCGGTGATGACACCCAGGCCTGCACGATCGAGGCTTCCAGGAGAAGCTCCCGGTCCAGCTGCTTCAACGCTCACCGCGGACCACACGGGGCCTGTCGGACCGGCGCGCTCGAGGTCTGGGCGGAGACGTCAAACCGGATATACCGGTGGTCGGAATACGTCTCCACCCCCCCATGACGCGCCAGTCGATGACACGCGGCGACAGAGCGGGGCTGGCGAACGAGATGTCCACCACCGACTCACCCCGCATCCGCACACACGTGGCGACAGAACCCCGGTTTAGGACGACCAGGTCTGCTTCCAGAGCCCAGTCCTCCACCATCCTGCCCCGCACATTCGTCAACCGGGAACCCCAAGCCAAGTTCTTGGCATTGAAGTCCCCGAGGACGAGCACGGGGAGGGAACGAAACCCGACGACGACGTCTCTCAACTCCGCAAGGGAGTTGTGGAACTCGGCGAGAGTTCGGCTCGGGGAGAAGTACACCCCTACCACGACTATCTCCCCGAACCGTGCTGCAACGCAACCCTGTCCCCTCTTGACACTCTCGAGGGTCGGGGTACCGGCGGCGGCCGACGAAATGAGGGTCACTGAGCCGTTCAGGTCCTCCACCCAGTCATCCCTGGGCGGGACAAAGTACGGCTCAGCAACCACGGCGATGTTAATCGACCACTGCGCCATGCTCTGGATCAACAGATCCTGAGCGGCGGCGCAGTGGTTGATGTTCGCCTGGAGGAGGCGTAATGGGGCCGTTAAAGGCATTCCATTTCAGTCCCCTCCGGGGCCTCCTGGGTAGGCCTTGGCGGAATGGCGGCAACTACGACGACGGTGGAGGCGGCAGCGGCGGCGGCAGTGGCGGCGGTTGCGGCGGTGACGGCGGTGGCGGAGGGTTTGGGTCTGCCTCGGCCCCTGGCTTCAGCGGGTGGAGCGCAGGCTTTACTCCCAGCCCGGTGTTCGGCCGGCTTGCCAGCTGCCGCACATAAATAACAGTGCGGCGTGGCAACGCACGAGCCGGCCTTGTGACCGGGCTGACCGCAGCGGAAGCAGTGACTGCTGCGGTCTACCTCCGAGGTGCATTGCACTCCCACGTGGTGGCCCACCTGGCAGCGGAAGCACCCCAGAGGTCTGGGTTCCAGCAGCTTCACCTGCGCAGAAACCCAGCCCACCAGGAGCCTTCGACCCTCCTCGGTTATTTTTCGGGCCGCCGACACGGGGCAGCACACCGTGACGGTTCGCATCCCCGTGTTGTCAGGACGGATGGTGCCTGCCTTCACCTGCTCGGCAGAGCATTCTCCCGTCCCGACTACGGCGGCCACCACCTCGCCCTCCGTCACGGAGTCGTCCAGGCCCAAGATGCGCATGTCAGCGCACTTGGTGGGCCTGGACATTCGGACCTCGTCCGCGTCTAGGGACGCCCTAAGCCTTTCGGCCAGGGCGTCAGCGGTCGGGCCACTAGCCGCGCCGGGGATCTCCAGCATGCGGGCTCCGGTCGCAGTGACCCTCATCCGCATGCCATTGGTGACCCCCAGCTCCGCAAGGTTCACCGCCGCCCTTGCTTTGGAGAGCACGTCGCGGTAGGACACGCCCTTCTTTTCCGCCTCCGGCTGTAGGGTAATTACTACAGCTGCGGATTTCGGGGCGCGTAACCTAGCCGCGGCGTTACGCTTCTTGCGCCGCTGCCGCCTCTCCTTTCGTTTGGCCGCCCTTGCGGCCTTACCCGCCTTCTTCTTCTCCCCGGCCACTTGCCATTCAGCGTCGGCCGGAGGAGATTGAGGAGGTGGGGCCGTCCGTTCTGGCACCACGGCTGGGGCCTGCCGTCCCGATACCACAGCTGGGGCCGTCGCCGCCTGCATAGCCACCCCACCCTTCTTGGGCTTGGTCTTGGTCGGCACCGGTTTCACCGGGGGCCGTCCCGACTGCGGTGCCGACTTGGCCGTGACTGAAGTGGCAACGGCGTACGTGGCCCCCTTTTGTAGGCCCGAGGCCGGCCGATTCGCCGCTAGCGGAGGGCGCAGGACGATGGCCTCCAGGGTGGAAAACCGGCTCTGGAAGGCCGCCAACTCCTTCCGCACCAGGTTCAGCACCCGGTCTTCCTCCTCCGGCATGGGTCCACCTTGCCCATGCCGCGCCCCCTTCTGAGGCACAACCGTGGAGCCAGCTCCTCGGAGCACGGCCAGGTCCGCTCGGAGCTCCTCGTTCTCCTTTCGGAGAAGCTCCATGGCGGCTGCCAAGCGGGCGACCTCCGCCCTCATCTCGGACATGCTGTCCGACGGAGGTCTGGTGTGGATTTCCTCCGCTGCCGCCATGATGGAGGCGATGGCTGCGGGCACGGCCTTGTCTTTAGAGGACTGGAGCCTCTTCAAGGCCACACCCTTTATCGCAGCAGCCACAGCCTCCGCGAACCTTGCCATTCGCTCCGAGTTGGAGCCGCTGGCGGCATCTGGTTCATCGCCAGACGACTCCGAGAGGGCCCTGCTACTGGTCCCCCCAGAGAGCTGTCCTTCGTTGGCCGTCGCCTCGGCTCGCGGGGCCGCCTCGGCGCTCGGCTCGGCGGGATCCTTCACGGTTAGGCTTCGGCCTAACCGAACCCCACCCCGCCGACAGAACTTCCCAAGCTTTAGAGCCGAGGCCGTCCCGCCATCCGAGGACGACCCCTGGCCGTCCTTTGGTTTGGGGCGCTTCTTGAGGAACTCTGTCCTCCTCGAAGCGCCCACTTCCACATGCTCCGGGCCCTGTTCAGAGCCCTTCATGCTCGATGCGGTGTCGGACTCCGACCCCGCACCACTCTCCTCCTCTTGACGCAGGCATTGAAGTCCCCGAGGACGAGCACGGGGAGGGAACGAAACCCGACGACGACGTCTCTCAACTCCGCAAGGGAGTTGTGGAACTCGGCGAGAGTTCGGCTCGGGGAGAAGTACACCCCTACCACGACTATCTCCCCGAACCGTGCTGCAACGCAACCCTGTCCCCTCTTGACACTCTCGAGGGTCGGGGTACCGGCGGCGGCCGACGAAATGAGGGTCACTGAGCCGTTCAGGTCCTCCACCCAGTCATCCCTGGGCGGGACAAAGTACGGCTCAGCAACCACGGCGATGTTAATCGACCACTGCGCCATGCTCTGGATCAACAGATCCTGAGCGGCGGCGCAGTGGTTGATGTTCGCCTGGAGGAGGCGTAATGGGGCCGTTAAAGGCATTCCATTTCAGTCCCCTCCGGGGCCTCCTGGGTAGGCCTTGGCGGAATGGCGGCAACTACGACGACGGTGGAGGCGGCAGCGGCGGCGGCAGTGGCGGCGGTTGCGGCGGTGACGGCGGTGGCGGAGGGTTTGGGTCTGCCTCGGCCCCTGGCTTCAGCGGGTGGAGCGCAGGCTTTACTCCCAGCCCGGTGTTCGGCCGGCTTGCCAGCTGCCGCACATAAATAACAGTGCGGCGTGGCAACGCACGAGCCGGCCTTGTGACCGGGCTGACCGCAGCGGAAGCAGTGACTGCTGCGGTCTACCTCCGAGGTGCATTGCACTCCCACGTGGTGGCCCACCTGGCAGCGGAAGCACCCCAGAGGTCTGGGTTCCAGCAGCTTCACCTGCGCAGAAACCCAGCCCACCAGGAGCCTTCGACCCTCCTCGGTTATTTTTCGGGCCGCCGACACGGGGCAGCACACCGTGACGGTTCGCATCCCCGTGTTGTCAGGACGGATGGTGCCTGCCTTCACCTGCTCGGCAGAGCATTCTCCCGTCCCGACTACGGCGGCCACCACCTCGCCCTCCGTCACGGAGTCGTCCAGGCCCAAGATGCGCATGTCAGCGCACTTGGTGGGCCTGGACATTCGGACCTCGTCCGCGTCTAGGGACGCCCTAAGCCTTTCGGCCAGGGCGTCAGCGGTCGGGCCACTAGCCGCGCCGGGGATCTCCAGCATGCGGGCTCCGGTCGCAGTGACCCTCATCCGCATGCCATTGGTGACCCCCAGCTCCGCAAGGTTCACCGCCGCCCTTGCTTTGGAGAGCACGTCGCGGTAGGACACGCCCTTCTTTTCCGCCTCCGGCTGTAGGGTAATTACTACAGCTGCGGATTTCGGGGCGCGTAACCTAGCCGCGGCGTTACGCTTCTTGCGCCGCTGCCGCCTCTCCTTTCGTTTGGCCGCCCTTGCGGCCTTACCCGCCTTCTTCTTCTCCCCGGCCACTTGCCATTCAGCGTCGGCCGGAGGAGATTGAGGAGGTGGGGCCGTCCGTTCTGGCACCACGGCTGGGGCCTGCCGTCCCGATACCACAGCTGGGGCCGTCGCCGCCTGCATAGCCACCCCACCCTTCTTGGGCTTGGTCTTGGTCGGCACCGGTTTCACCGGGGGCCGTCCCGACTGCGGTGCCGACTTGGCCGTGACTGAAGTGGCAACGGCGTACGTGGCCCCCTTTTGTAGGCCCGAGGCCGGCCGATTCGCCGCTAGCGGAGGGCGCAGGACGATGGCCTCCAGGGTGGAAAACCGGCTCTGGAAGGCCGCCAACTCCTTCCGCACCAGGTTCAGCACCCGGTCTTCCTCCTCCGGCATGGGTCCACCTTGCCCATGCCGCGCCCCCTTCTGAGGCACAACCGTGGAGCCAGCTCCTCGGAGCACGGCCAGGTCCGCTCGGAGCTCCTCGTTCTCCTTTCGGAGAAGCTCCATGGCGGCTGCCAAGCGGGCGACCTCCGCCCTCATCTCGGACATGCTGTCCGACGGAGGTCTGGTGTGGATTTCCTCCGCTGCCGCCATGATGGAGGCGATGGCTGCGGGCACGGCCTTGTCTTTAGAGGACTGGAGCCTCTTCAAGGCCACACCCTTTATCGCAGCAGCCACAGCCTCCGCGAACCTTGCCATTCGCTCCGAGTTGGAGCCGCTGGCGGCATCTGGTTCATCGCCAGACGACTCCGAGAGGGCCCTGCTACTGGTCCCCCCAGAGAGCTGTCCTTCGTTGGCCGTCGCCTCGGCTCGCGGGGCCGCCTCGGCGCTCGGCTCGGCGGGATCCTTCACGGTTAGGCTTCGGCCTAACCGAACCCCACCCCGCCGACAGAACTTCCCAAGCTTTAGAGCCGAGGCCGTCCCGCCATCCGAGGACGACCCCTGGCCGTCCTTTGGTTTGGGGCGCTTCTTGAGGAACTCTGTCCTCCTCGAAGCGCCCACTTCCACATGCTCCGGGCCCTGTTCAGAGCCCTTCATGCTCGATGCGGTGTCGGACTCCGACCCCGCACCACTCTCCTCCTCTTGACGTAAGTTTTTGTTTTGTTTTAAATTCATTTCCATTTTTGTTCCCACGAGTATAAACAATTTAATTTACTCAAAAAATTGTGGTTCGCACTCGAGACTAATTAAGCTACCCATTAGTCAAGCTTACAACCTCCCTCACGGTGCGCCGCCGCTTGGAGGTTTGGGGTAATTTTTTATAGAGGATTTCTTCCTCGCGGCCCGGGCGGTTAAGCCAAGGCCCTTGACCCCCGTCAAAAGTCAGAGACATGACCGTGACAATCTTCGGGGCTACGAGAATAACGGTGGCAGAAGGAGAACCCTCCTTCTTGCCTGCCCGGTGGCAGGGTGAGTGCACACCGAGCCCGCTCTTACTCCGCCGCTGTGCGTCTCTGCATGAGCGCAGAGATACACGCGTTGGAGCGTCCCGCCGACAGGATATTGGCATACGGGCAACGACACCCCTTAGGCACAGTACCCAATGGGGTGACATTGCCCGCATCCCAGGGTGCACCGTCCCGGAGACTGGCCTTTCCCCCAGACGTATCCAAGGGAAACTCCAGCCCACGGGCACACGGGGAGGTTTCCTGTCCAAGCACCCCGACTTTTCATGGTCAAGAATAGTTTGTGTGAAATTGCTTCTAACCGAAACACCGTTAACCCAAGCAGAGGAGTACGATTTGTTTTGACGATCTGCTAATAACCAACAGAAGTGACAGTACGGTTTGTTTAAAACGTTAGAATAACATAACCATGGTCTTATAATTTTTATGCCTGCCTGATTGAAATATGAATAATAATAAGCTGAAAAAGGTCGGTTATTTTCTGAAACTTTTGGAAATGGTCCTTGTGGTTTAAATGAACCCAATTTAAAAATCATTTTTCAGTTCGCATTCAGTTAAATTGTCACCAAAATTTCCTCTATCTGATGAAATTATATTACAATCTGCATTATCTGCAGATATATCAGAATCGTTGACTTGGGGTTCCTCGATTTCTGGATGGACATCCGATAAAGTATGTGCTTGGCTTTCTTCTATTTCCGGATGGATATGTGACGAAGAACATGCTTCAGAAGAATCTAAAAATAAACGAGTAATTGTTAAAAAGTAAATACGAATGCTTTGATACTAAACTAAAAAGAGTTATATAGAAATAAATAACGTTACTAAGGGTCACAGTTAGAGAGTGTTCAGTTCAGACGCACACAGATTCTACGCGGATTGTGCTCGTACCTATTAGTAGATACAAAATCACCTGCAGCCCGTCCGTGCATTACTATACACCTGCGTGCTATTTAAACGCAGCGCGTAGTGTAGTGGCCATACAAAACGAGAACCCGAAAGCGAGTCTGCACATCTGAAGTTCTCAACACGCAATTAACGATACGATACGGACTGATAAACAAACAACAAAACAAATCGATCCTATAGATAAGTTAGAATTTTGTTTTTTTTTAATCAAGGCACGGAACCCTAAAAACAGTATAATTGTGAAAATCGAGGGGGGAGACAACTTTTTGTGACGGACAGATGGACAGACCGAAATTAAAAGATTTCCTTGTTTTATCACTACGGGCCCCTAATAAATGGGTTGGGTAGTAGTGTAGTACTTACCTTTCCAATCTAAATCACTCACAGTATCTTGT
The DNA here is from genome assembly GCA_949987655.1 of Polymixis flavicincta. Lineage (NCBI taxonomy): Eukaryota > Metazoa > Arthropoda > Insecta > Lepidoptera > Noctuidae > Polymixis > Polymixis flavicincta. Next base: position 9,905,854 of record OX465185.1, on the reverse strand, counting down.
CTCTGAAAAAATGAAGAAATTTTGGGCACTTTTTTTATAACCTCGTCCCTTTTCTGTTTAATTTTTCTTTTCTCAGCGCCGCTGGGATAATCTCTTTTCCTTTCACTCATTTCTTTTACAAATCGTTACTAATACTGCTAAACCAGAAGAACCTTGAGTTTGGAGTTCCTTTGTTCAATAAATGACCAACTTTGTGAAGAATTTTAAAATACTTTTTTTGGTTGTCGTACCTACGTAACAATTCGAAAATCTTTTCTAATTTTACAATAAGGCCTGATTCACTGAACTCCCTCGGATTTCGGAAGAATGATTAAATTGGATTTCTGAATGACAGTTAACCATCACCGCACATCAGACATCTCACACCAGAGGCAAAAATTTGACATTGACAACGCCTCTAAGGGGTAGCTGTAAGGGCGGTTTTCGTAGTGCAACTGGTACCTCTGATGACTGACTGGATTTAATAGAATAGTATAAACTCACATAATTATGGAATTACGTACAAAATCTCTCAAGGTTTCTTAAACTAGTCCATCAATGCGTGCGTGCGAGTTTGCGTAACATTGCCCTTAGTTACTCAAGACGGATTTCTTTTATAGCAATTTGTTGATTGTGAAACTTAGGGCAAAGTTAATTGCGATATAATTTGTTCGTACAGAGAAATCTCGATGCGTAACAAACGTAAATGGCATTCTTAAGATGGATACGCTAAGTTAGCCTACTGTAAATTAAATGTACTTTAAGCAGGAATAAATACGATAGATTTACTTGGATCACTTATTATTACACAGCGAATTAATTAATTATAATAAGTATTTGACAACAATAATTAACAGTATAAAATGATGTTTATACGACGAAGCGCGAGTAACAAGAGAGCTTAGCCCACTCAGCTCGGTGTTTTTAAAACCTTGGGATTCCCGCGCAGAAGTGACATTAGCCAATCACTCGCCAGCAACGTTCCAACGTCCGGTTTGACGCAGATGGCAGCACTGGACCCACGGTGCGTCGCTTGACTCGTGATTAGTCGTGATACTATGGGGCGCTATGTTTGGTCGCCGGAAGCAGCGGCACCAACACTACGAAATTCAAATTTTCTTCCGTTTTCTGTATTTTGCAGGTGACATGACCATGACTATTCCATGAATAAGTCTAATAATAATAATGAAATTAAATGAGCATAGAGGGAACAATTAATTCCTTCATACATAAGTAACTAAGTGTTACGGCCGCGAATCATTTGTACAACATAAAGCCTGATACTGACCTACTAATCGCAATAAACTTAAGAAAATTAGAATTTCGTCAGCTACCCTGGCGCTTCCCCCTTAAGTAGATAATACCTATTACAGAACACTTGTTTTGCAAACACATGAATTTCTTTAAAGCAAATTGTTAATTGTGAAACATTAGGGCATAGATAAATGCGATATAATTTGACCGACGTCGGAGAAATCTCGATATGTATAGACGCCAGCAGGTCAACCTATCCCAAACTGTCAAATTTTCCCAATTGAACATTAACCTTATTCCTTGGTAATAAAGTTGAAAAACTATCAAAGAAATTTGACAGATTGGGGTAGCTTGTTGTGCTGGCCTCTGTACATACCAAAGACTACAATAATACACTGGCAAGTACATACTTAGTTCACAGTTGACATGACACACAACGAACTGCATACGCGTAAGCGTTTCGTTCAACAGATCATTATGATTTTACATACAGACGCCAGCACATCAAGCTACTCCAATCTGTCAAATTTATTTGATAGATTTTCAACTTTAAACCTTAAGCATAAGGTTCATGTTCATGTGCAAGCTGATCTCGCATTGTATAGGATTTCCGTACAGAGCTAGATCAGCGTAAACTGGAAATACATAGCTTGATGTGTAGCCGTGTGTACAAACGCCAGCACATCAAGCTACCACAAACTGTCAATTTTTCCCAACTGAACATGGACCTTATGCTCATGGAATAAAGTTAAAAATCTATCAAAGAATGTTGACGGCTTGGGGTAGCTTGATGTGCTGGCGTCTGTACAAACTTAAATTGCATCCATCAGTACCTACCAACACTTGTTAGGTACAGACGCCAGCAAATCAAGGTACTCTAAACGGCTTAAGGGTCATTCGGCCCACTATGGAACTGGGACCACGGACCAGTTACCCCTTTAAAAAACTTATAATGGTTCAGGTCAAGCTATGCAAAACTGTCAAATTTTCCCAATTAACCTTATTCCTTTGTTATAAAGTTGAAAAACTATCAAAGAAATTTTTCTGTACATGATCACCACTTTTGATAAGACTTCAATACGCCTGAAACTGTTTGACTCCTTCTCAAAAAAACCTTATGACCTGCAAACGAGATTCAACCTTAGGGTGATAATAAGCAATTAAGAGGGCGACTTTACAAATATAGGTTGGTAAACGAGTGACCCCTGAGGTGAGGCCAGTTTTGATTCTAGGAAGTGTCTACGTGGCGCCATCTAGTTGTGTTTTGCTAGGGCATAAAATGCTCTAAAAAGTAACTTTTTATTAAATTTGGCTATTATATTTGACCTAAGAACATTGCTGCATACAGCAACTACTTTAATTTTACCTAGTAATTAAATAATCGCCGTCGATCTTGCGCCGCATGCCGTGCCATCTGCACTAGACGTGGGTCGTAATGTCTTTTGAGCGTAATCGGTTATACGTAGTTTCAAAACCGATTATTTTTGTAACTAGTTACTTTTGTATACAGTAGGGTGTTGGTTGGTTTTGAGTTTGTATTATGTTATGATTACGAAAATCTTACAGGTTATACGTATTACAATATTAGTTTTACCTGTCTTATGCTAGGTACCTATAATTATGAGTATGTAACAGTTTATAATTTCGAAGGGACTATTTACTCTCGTTGTTTTAGGTACAGACGCCAGCAGGTCAACCTACCCCAAACTGTCAAATTTTCCCAATTGAACATGAACCTTATGCTTAAGGTTTAAAGTTGAAAATCTATCAAATAAATTTGACAGATTGGAGTAGCTTGATGTGCTGGCGTCTGTATGTAAAATCATAATGATCTGTTGAACGAAACGCTTACGCGTATGCAGTTCGTTGTGTGTCATGTCAACTGTGAACTAAGTATATACCTAAAATAATCGTTACATTTTTATCCACGAAACTAGTTACAAGATTATCAGCCTCGTAATAAGCAGTTTCTGGAACCGATAACGTTAAATAACGCACACTTCTAATCTGCACACCTGAGGCTCCTATTGGTTGCTCAGCAAACAGTACCTATTAGTGTTCCACAATTTGGGGCAAACAAATTTTAAGAATTATTGTTAGGTAGGTAGTGTTATTTTTGCCATCAACACTATTATAAGTCTAGGTACCTACTTTTAGTTAATGGTGCTAGCAGTAAGTTGTGATTCAGTTTACTGACTGCCTAAAACTTATATTTAACTCTATCAGGGTTCTAACTTTCAACTTAGTTAAACTTAGGGCCGATTTTTCAATTCTTTGATAAAGCGGTTTGAGATATTTTCTAGTAGCAATGTTTTTTTTTTTTAAACGTTGCCCCACACCCCTAAGACGACCCACTGACCGGAATTTCTCCAGTATTGTGGGTGCATTTACAAACATTTAAACTCACATACACAAACAGCCAGACCCGGAACAACTAATTGTAGGTCATACAAATATTTGTTCCGTGCGGGAATCGAACCCGTGACACGCAGTGCAGCAGTCAATCGCTTAACCACTGCGCCAACCGTGCCGTTAAAACCTATTGCTCGCACTTCGTCTGGGATCCCGTATTTCTGAGTAGCCTATGACCTTACCTAGGTCACGGCGTATTTGTGTGCCATATTTCATCTAAATCCTTTCTGCTGCTTTAATGTAAAAGCATAACACAATTGCAAATTTACTTTCACATTTATAATAATTTAAGTAGGTACCTATGATACAAAAACTATCAAACCACAATTGTTAATTCTCCAATAAAAAATATTTGAGGATTAAATGATTAGGTAAAAGAAACAACATCATTAATCAATAAATTATTTATTTATTATTTACTTATACTAAAAAAATATCATTCAAGCAGTCATTTGAAGTTTTAATAATTTAAATTTTCCTACATACTTTTTAACCTCATCTTTTGGATATGGCTTGAGAGCTAAACAAGTCGGAATATTTTCTGGTTGTTCTATCCATAATTTGTGTGATATGAAGTTTTCTTTTAGTTTATCTGCAACTTGTTTTAGTGACTCCTCATCTGGGACCTGTAATTAATATAAAATAATCAAAATCTAGAGGCATTGGTGGCCCAGTGGTAACGGCCTGAAGTTTGTAGAAGTGTAAATTATTTCATCACCACTGCTCTCAAAATGATGAAGGAAGACATCGTGATAAAACCGTCCTAGAAACAAAAATTTGAAGAAATGTGACATTTACCAACACGCACTGGGCCCGCATAGTTGATAATGGTCCACTCCCTCTCACTGAGAGGAGGCCTGTGTCCCAGCAGTGGGAACATTATAGGCTGATTATGAATCAAAATCTCTGTGAACTTGACTTAAATCCATCTGAGATCTAATTGGCAATACCTCCTTACAAAGGCACAAAGTAACTATCATAACGTAACGTCTTGTTTCCCCAAAGAATTGGGAAGAGATTTTCCCATAGTACACCCACATTTCAGAAACTAAAACTCTCATATTACCTAAAGGAATTGATACAAAATATAGCCAGCTGTTTATTATGTCTAAACACAGCAGTATGTCAAGCAAACTTTGGTCATTAGACTTATTCAGGACATTTAATTTGCATCACTAAAATATTTTTTAATTATAACTTTCACCATCTACACATTTTAAGTACCTAATTCACACATACCTCCAGCACAACTTTATGCATATTATCCATATCATCTAGGTACTTTATGGTGTTTTCATCATCTTTGTACAAGTGTAGTACAGCTGTGGATGCGTGACAAGCCTGAGCCACGACAGATCCTATGGACCATCCCAACTCCTTCAGTAAATCAGTACGTAGCAGAATGTATTGCACTATTGGGTTAGACATGATGTACCTAATTTGGTAATGATATAAACAAAAGCTCGGCTTTTTAAAATAGTAGGTTATTTACACAGCTGGCAAGAAAACTGTGCGAAACTAATACAAAAACGTGGCTTATAAGTTCAGTTTATGTTGTTATTTACAGTAAGCAGTAAAATCATATCATGTTTTCATAAATGCTTAAAATCTAAGAAGAAAAAGAAATACAAAACTATTGACAGACATACAATAAGAAATTAGAAATGAACTGTGACAGCATCACAGCAGGGTCAGCAGGGTAGAATGTCATGTCATCATCTAGTCTCTGTCAAACAGTGTTGCCAACTCCTATAAATTCGAAAAGTCGCCAGAAAGTCGCTAAAACAGATTTTAATCAGCAGGATTAGCACGAAAACCGTAGAGAAGCGTTTTATCGACGGAAGAGTAGACAAAAATAACGTTAACGTGTAGACAGGTGACAGTGTTGTACCTACCCAGAAATGTAGACAAGCGATTTCTGTTCTATGGTAGAGTAGAAATAGAAAGCGTCATGCAGCCTGCTGGAGCGGACTCAGGATTTTGTTCTGGGAAGAAGAGGATAGTGGTGGTATTTAATTATAATACATAAAAACACTAATGTTTTTTTGAACTAGATGATTTCCGAACGCTCTCAATTTTTATATCTAGTTTGGGGTAGCTTGATGTGCTGGCGTCTGTACTCCAAAAGTCTTCTCGTCAGATAAGTCGCTAAAACATTTTTCGCCATATCTATTTTGTGTCGCTAAGACATAAACGAAAGTCGCCATTTCTAGCGACAAAGTCGCTAAATTGGAAACATTGCTGTCAAAGTGAAATTGTCAGTCGAGAAAAGAAAACCATTCTGCAAAAATTCGTTGTTGTTGCTATGAAAGTTGCCAATGCATTTATATTCTAGCGTGATTTCACTCATTTCAGTGTGTCTTGTAATGGTCGCGTTCCGAAATTCAACAAAAGTGATAATATCGCGAACCCGACCAAATTGAATAGTCAAAAAATTTAAGAGCTATCAGATCATTAGTACTGATTTTTATTTTGGTTGGCTTCGCGATATTATCACTTTTGTTGAATTTCGGAATGCGACAAATGTCATGTCTGTCATTTATAAACGGTCTGTCACCTACTGTATGTTTTGATTTGACGGCGTGTTTGTGATTTTCTTTGCATTTTCAAGTTTCTACGAAACAACCTCACGCATAAATCGTATTCACCGGCAGTTATTTGTTTATAAAGCAATTTAATAAAACTGTAACGCAATGGCTTCGGGACTAGAAAATTATGTGAATCAAACAGTGTCCGTGATAACTTCGGATGGTCGAAACTTCATTGGAACTTTAAAAGGATTTGATCAAACAATTAATATAATACTAGATGAATCCCATGAGCGAGTGTTCTCTTCTTCAACTGGTGTGGCGCAGGTGGTGCTTGGACTTCACATAATACGCGGTGACAATGTCGCGATCGTTGGCCAAATAGATGAAACTCTTGATAGCAGATTAGACCTTTCAAATATAAAAGCAGAACCTTTGGGCTCTATTATACATTAATTACTTTTAAGCATAATATGTAATAAATAAGTTTTGTGTACTAGTTGTGTTTAATTTTTCAATAATGTTGATTTAATTATTTGAGTATGATTCATTCATTAAAATGTTGATCTGCGCTTCATCATGAGCTTAGTTTCAAACTCTGGTTATGTTACCTGAATAAAATTGATGGAGCTCATTGTATACTAGAGGGTAACGTCTATGCAAGACAGGAAATTTGATTGCATCTTTGATTGCAGCTGTCAACTGGTCAATAAAACTGAGTGTCAGTAATTCAATTTGTTACTGATACAGTACTGTGGCTGTAGTGTGAGTTTCTTTTAACCATCTCGGATCTAAGGCATCAACTGTATTCTATACTCTGATTTGTCCTTCACCAATCCCAGGCCAATCAGACCACCTAACAAGCTTGATGCATTTGATAAAGATGGAGAAACTCCTTAGTGTGAGTTCCTTTTATCCAAGTTGATCGGTAGAACCAAATTCATTAGGCACCATAATACATACTTAGGAATTAGTTAGCTAGGGCATTAAGGTTGGCTTACATGGGCAACTATAATTGCTCCATCTTTGGCAATTCTCATCAAATATGACATCACGACTACATCCAGCAAATTAGGGCAATGGCAACATGTAGCAACCCCTGTTGCCAGGGATACGGCCACACATTATGGAGCAACTTAAACTACGCAATACGCCTCTCCCCGCCCCCGCCGCCGCGCGGTAGGCTGAAAATCGTCTTTCAATATTCAAACCCCCCCCCGGTTTGAATATTAAATTATTAATCAAAAATCTAGAAATCAAATTTTACTGTAATTATTTTATTGTTTTGATGCCTGGTCTGGTATACCTAGTATTCTCATGAAGCGATGTGAACTTTACTTGTGTTTACCAAGTGTTTGTGTGTACATGATAGAAGCTCTTACTGTTGGGAAATAGAATGGCGAATCATAATTACAAGAAATAATGAAACAGTCTATAACATGGCCACTGGTGGGACACGCCTCCTCTCTGTGAGAGCGAGTGGACCATGATCCACCATGTGGACCGAGTGCAGGTTGTTGGATGTCACATGACTTCGAATTCTTGATTCTATAACGTTTCCTCATGATGTTTTGGTGATGAAATTAAATACACAAAGTAAAGTGCCTACCTCGGTTTGAACTCACAACCAACGACTCATGCCACGGCCGATGCCACCGAGCCACCACTGCACACTGCTCTCACAAACAAATAATTAAAAACAATTGTTCTTTGTCAAAGTTAATTTCTAGTGCATACTAAAGTTGTTACCAAAGTACAGCATGTGTCACATCATGAGAAAAGTATCAGACATTGCAGTGGATTGTCTAAAGCTGTAGAGCTCTTATTAGAAATATTGGAAGTATTAACAATATCTTTGCCTATTTTAGAAGTTTTTTTCAAAAACTTAGCCTGCTAAAATTAAACAATTATAAAATAACAAAACTTTTATTCCATACTATATACAAATTCAATCGGTAGCATATTTACAAACTTCATTTTGTTCTGTTATTTACACAGTCCCGATTTATACAAAATAAAGTAAATAACAAAACAATAAAGAAAACAAAAATACAAGTAAAAAAAACAGAAATATTCGATAAACTTTTGAGGATCGTCAGAAATATTTTCTAGTTGACTGGTTAGATGTATAGGGACCTAGTTAAACTAGCCAATACTATTTTATTGCACTTGGTCATGATCTTTACTGCTATTTATTCATACATCAAATAATTTGTTGTGTAAAATATTAATGTGCTTCTGACTGGAAATGTTCATTCTCAGGGAATCACTTTCTTGAGAATCCAGTTAGGAGGCACACAACACATCACTACAACAAATATAGCAATCGAGTTTTTACTTGATGTGCTTCTGACTGGAAAATGGAAATGTTTCATTCTCAGGGACTCCCCCAGTTGAGAATCCAATTAGGATACACGCAACATATCGCTATGATAAATATAGCAATCTAGTTTTTTCTTAAAGTGCCCCTTCAGCACCCTAATTGCGTAACTCACGATTCATCATAATCTGTTTCGTTTTGAAACAGATTGTTAAACCATTGCTTAATATGTTAAAAAAATGTGTCTGTTCAACAACGTAAATAACGCAATGAATACTGTTGAACTGTCAAATTGAAACCGATTATGATTAATCGTGAGTTACGCAATTAGGGTGCTGAATCCAATTAGGATAACTATACAGCACAAAGCTATAACAAAAATAGCAATTGATTTTCTTCTTAATGTGCTTCTGACTGGAAATGTTTTATTCTTAGAGCCACCCCCTGGAGAATCCAGTTAGGATACACACAACATATTGCTATAATGAATATAGCAATGAGTTTCTTATTAATGTGCTTCTGACTGAAAATGTTTCACACTCAGACACACACACAACACTTTGCTATAGCAAATATAGCAATTGGTTTTCATCTTATTGCCAAGTGCCATAGTGTGCAAGTTATCTAACTTCTAAGATTTATTTATTTACCATATTACTGACAGCTTGCAACATGTATGTGCTTCTGGATGTACATGTTTCATTTTCAGGGGTTACTTCCCCATTTGAGAATACAGTCAGGGTACCAAAAACTACAGCAGCTCAAAAGTGTTTCTTATTGCTAACTTTGCCATATACATTGAATGGAAGTCATCTACTAAGTCCTAAAGACTCGGTTGTCATTATTCACTAAGCTTACCATATTCAACAAATACAATGTTTCATTTCTGGTAAACACTTACCAGTTGGATAATCGTAAACTATTTAAATGGTAGTTCACATTTGGTAACTATAAACATTGGACATGAACAGCCATAAAATACTTAAACTGTACTACAGTTCTATCACATTTACTATCATATTCTGATATTATCTATTCTAAACTATGATTACTTCCATTTGTCATTTTATGAGTAATCATTGCTGGAAGATTTACCCACCAGCACTATTTCTTGATGCCTGAAATTAAAATAATGTAATTACTTTAAAAATATTGAGTAATATTTCAAGATGGTTAGGCAGTGTTAGTGGGTTTTTCCATCTAGAATTTGTCAGTAGCACGGAGTCTGGGTTTATGCTCGGTTGATGGCAATTGGCTCCCCCCCCTCTTCATGGGACTTCAACATAACTGGCGAAATGTGGGTGTACTATAATACACTTTGCCGAACCGCTCGCGGAAACAAGGCGTGATGGTATGTTATTTCGAGATATCTACGACAAATATAAGTATAAAGAATAGATAATGATTGTCTAACAAGAGCCAAATTGTCCAAATAGGTTAGAATGTTAGATATTTGAATACAGAACTTGGTAGGCTTTTTCGATTAGGTACTCACTTTTGGTAAAAAGATAATTTTCTCTTCATATTAATTTGGAATAAATTATCTTTTTCTTTTCTATGCAGTCTGACAGTGACTGCGCTTTAGCTCTTGTCAGAGATAAGTATTCCGAAAGCTATTGGAGTTACCTAAATACTTCTAAGTAGGTGAACAGTTATAATATTCTTTTAAAATTACAATACTAGATAATGACAAACTATTATTACTACAATGTATTCGTAAAATACCCTAATTGTAGACTCTCTACAATACCTTTAACATAAAGGTCCATCTATCAATCTTCATCTGTAACAATTTTGACGTCTATTCCTTGTCTGAAATTAGTATGATTTCACAGGAATAAGTTTTAAACCGAAATCTAATCTTGAAATTAATAAATAGTTATAATTGTTTATGAGAAAATCAAATAGAAAATATCGAACTCCATTGAACTGTAATATATTGGCTCTTATACCTTTGCATTTTCTCCTTAAATTTCTGTGTGTTGTATTTCTGGAAAAATTGTTTTCCGTATTCGAACGTCGCAATCATAATTGCGCATGCTGGTGCCACTTTAAATATCCGTGGTAAGAGTCCCGTGAACATTCCTCTAAATCCATGATTGACGTATATCGTGCGCGCTATTTCCTTCATATTTGAAGCTCTTTGATGGACTTTACCATCTGAAACAGTAACCACATCAACAAAACCAAAATAAAATACAGTTAGCCGGGAATTTGTGATTATTTTAGTTCTTGAAATGAGCATTGATACGCTCACTCGCGGTAATTTATTGCTTTTATTGAAAATAGGACCGTATTATCACACGCTAAAGTAGAAATTTGTATGAATATCGACACTGCTTGCGCATGCTCGCGACCAGGCTTAGCATGACAACCGTAGACAAGCGTTTAGTCATCGGAAGAGAAGAAGCTTGTAGATAAAAGTGGAGGCAACACTCTAAATACCTAAGTGAAGACGACTGTGCGCTAACGCTCTCTAAATACATACATAAGAACAAGACAGTGATATGTGTTTTCTCTCCCATGTATGTATTTAGAAAGAGAGCGATATACCACAGGTTGTATTCACTTTAATATTTGGATTGTGGGCTCCACTTTTATCTGTAAGCTTTTCGTCGGAAGAGTAGACAAAAATGACGTTTCGCTATAAAAAGTTGACAGTTTTTTTACAATTGAGAGTAGAGTAGAAATAGACAGCGTCGTGCTAAGCCTGCAGGCTCATGTCTTATCTATTTTAGACAATGGTTAAATGGTCCTATTGTTAATGAAGCCAGTAAGTTGACCTCTAGTGTGCCATAAGGACTAATTGTTAAGACGAGAGTGAACTGAGGCCAATTTGAAATTTTCATTAAAATTCGCTAGAAGTTGAAAAGGTGAGTAGAACTAACAGGGGTTTTATTTTTGGTTTGGAATTCATCAAATAACTTCTCCCGCTCTGGGTGGAGCAGGGGGGCGTGCCAGACTTTTACTGACTAAAACCCACCCGTGTTCCCTCAGTAGCCCGTATGCCAGGGGCTGTGGTATCTCTTTCGAACAAACCCGCACCCGTCGACTTGGGCTTGGTCCTTACCAGACAGCGAGCTACCCATTACTCGCCGTCCGCAAGCTCATGCCTACACGGTGGCCGGAAATCTGCCTGGGATTCCCGACGCCCAGGGCGTCTCCGTATCCTGCGGCGGCTAGGGTCGCGAGGGCGCATAGACTGCCTCTCCCTCACGTGTGCCGCCCCCCTCTTCACGAGCATCACTGATTCGCTGAAGGAGGTGACGGCTAGCCATGCCCTCTCGCTCCGTACCATGGCCTGGACCAGGGCCGGACGCGAGAGATCGCCGCCGCCGATCGCCTCCACGAGGACACGGCGGTGCTCCACCCAAGCCGGGCAGACCGCCACCGTGTCCTCAGGGCGATCTTCGCAGTGGAAACACCCGGGCGTTTCCTCCCGCCCTATCCGAAACAGGAACCTCCCGAAACAACCGTGTCCGGTGAGGACCTGCGTCAGGCGGAAGGTGAGGACGCCATGCCGCCTCTCAAACCACTCCTCAAAGAGGGGACTTACCGCCGCAATCGTGTCGTGCCCAGCACTGGGTTGTGACAATCGCACTCTCCATGTCGCCATGAGATCCCGCCGGAGCTGTCTGCTGTGCTGCGATTTCCTGCGGCATCGGAGTTACGCCCCGGCATTTGGCCTCCTCGCGCCATTGCCACATGTGCGCGAGGACCTTTGCCTCCAGATCCCATGGCGAACTAACAGGGGTTTAGATAAGGCTTGGGGTACAACTAGGAGTAGCGCAAAGCAGCTGACAATGAATAATAAACCTTAAACGAAACACGCAATGAAAGCATGCCAACGGAGCTGTTTGCCGTCAGCATCGGTGTTCTTACAAGTTATTTAAAGTTATCAAAAAATGCTATGCTCTGCACTGCTCTTCGCTTGCTTAGGACCTTGTAATTTTAATTTTGTTGCAAAAAGGACGTAAATGGACAAAATAAAATGTTGCCAACCTGTGTATATTTCTTTTTCTCCTAATTCAATTTGTTGATGTGTTTTTACAACGTCAAATGGAAGGGTCACTAATGCCGCAAGCTGAAACATAAGTTAATAGTTTAGTATTTATAAACTCGTATCGTATTTAAGTGTTTGCTACTTGTATACTATCTTATCAGATCACCCCACGTAAGATGGATAGCAACTATATAATCTACAAGAGCCATTCTTTATCTTAAACTGTTATCTATCAATGAATTTGTCTCCGCCACTATCTGCTATGATGACGCGAATATCGAAAACTAAGCTTCGTAAATCACAGCCCAGCGCGGGTTTCATTAAATAAAAATATAAAACAAACAAATATCAACCTAGCTGCAATTGAAATAAAGTCGAAAAAGCGACGATCAAGATAGATTGATAAATTGTTAGCAGTGATAACAGTGCTGCGCCGCGTTCCGTTTGATTTTTGCTTGCCCTAAGGGGTTATTACATATTACTTTCTTTACAGCAGTGATGTTCATTGGGTAAATCAAAAGAAGTTTTTTACTTCCCACTGCAGGGAATGATGGCAAAGACCTCTTCTCATACTAGTATTGGCTACCACATAAGCTGTAAGCTAGTTGATTATGAAAAATACCACAAAAAGCACACCACGCTTTTGATTTTGATGAATATTAATTTGGAAAACTTACGCTTCCCGCGACTGAGCCACAGAAGAAATTAAACAAAAATGTATTCTTTTCTGAATCCGGTTTGTTAAAAGCGCTCTTTGTTGATTCAAATGTCGTCCAATATATACCTGGAAGTACACAACGATACGCCTTTTAATAGCTGTGAGAAAGAAATGTATTTCTTTCAGGTTTACCCGATTAGTTTAGAGTTCCTAAGTTCAACCTTTAATTATTTATTGCCTTTAGTTATTTTTTATCAGTATTTTAAACCAGTAATTGAATCATCATTTCAGCCAAAAGACGTCCACTGCTGGACATAGGCCTCCCCCAGGATGGGGGGTTTTGCCATAATCGCCACGCTTGGCAGGCGGGTTGGCGATCGCAGTATGGTGGTAAAATGCATAGAGAACGCTGCTGCCCATTCTCTAGTAAGTCCTTAGTCGCCTTTTACGACACCCACGGGAAGAAATGGGATGGTGCTATTCTTTTACGCCCGGCGACACATACGGGACGTGTAATTGAATACAAAGAAAAAATGTGTTTAATTTATTAAATACCTATAGAACAGTTCGCACATGTTATAATTTACAAAATTAGCATCACAAAGCATCGCAGATGTGGTCCATCGCGTGATTGAATTTTGGGCTAATAGACAAAATTTGATCCTTCACGACATATTTGTTATTTACCATTGATAGGCTAAGAAGAAAATCACAAGGCTTGTGACCATGATTGTGTGTATGTAAAGAGAACATAATTATAATAATTACCTGAAAATGGTACATCTCTCAATAATGTTGAGCCCAAACCTCTGAAGACTCCTCTTATACCTTCATATTTTACAACCTGACGCAAAGCATCGGAGATTTCTGAAAACAAAACGATAGTTAATTTTTTTACTATGTTAATTATTTTCTACTTAATTTTTTTTCTACCCTATCCTGTCCCACTCCTCGGCAAAAGTCGACCTGGACTCCTTCCATCTTTTTATTTTTAAACGAGCAGCGCTCCGCGGTTTCACCCGCGTAGTTTTCGTTCCCGTGGGAATACGGGGATAAAAATAGCCTATGTCACCCGCGGATAGTGTAGCTTCCCAACAGTGAAAGAATTTTTCAAATCGGTTCAGTAGTTTCGTAGCCTATTCAATGCAAATAAACAATCAAATCTTTGCTCTTTATTATTATTATAGATATCTTCCATTAGGTATATACCTGTTAATATCTACCAGACTTGGAAATGTTTTCTTCATATGCAATATGGATTTAAAATATTATCAGCATAAATTGATCATTATCTTTTATAAGAGTAAGTATATACCTGGTTTATTGGCCTATACATAGGGTTCAAAGGTTCTGATAAACATTTCAATATGATTGGTTATCTGAACCTTTGAACTTAACAATCATTGAGAACATTTTTTTGAAGTCAAAACTTCTTTAGCGGCGTTGTACACTTTTTTTGTAATGGTAAAAATGTTAAACTCGCGTCAGGACACGTGACCTGATCGAAAATTCGTAAGACGGATGGAGAGTAGACAGCCGGCGCGGCGTAGGAGAGGAAGTATCCCCCTCTCTTTCTACGGCGCGCGAATGTTCGTGTGTGTTTATGTTACAGCGTGCCACGCGCATCCATGGATGGTGACAGCAGATGGCTTGATTTTTCTGAGATATACAACTTTTTAATGTAATATTAATTGTCATGTTTGTGTACGATAGCGCCATAAATAAATATTGTATTCTACCACATAAATGATAGTACTTTTATACTGATAATTAAAGCAATTCGTGCAAAATTATTCCCTAACCATTCCAAAATATCAAAAATGCACATTGTTAATATTCAAGTTTCCATTTCTGCCGGCACTCCCGGAGTGCAACCCGTCGTTTTTTTTGTTTCAATTTAGATATTAGACTTGTACAATTCCACCCCGCTGCCTCTCAAAGAGTGCTTAAGTAACTAAGGCATAGTAACACTTTAAGTTGACTCTGTTATGTATGATGCACTATCATTAAGTGAATAACTGTAAATATCATAGTTCTATATAAAACCTTTGATTGGAAGTTGTTAATTAGTTGAATCCTGTTCATTACTGCATATTAGCAGAACAATGTTTTCTTTTTGTTTCAAGAGGATACTTGCAATTGCATGCAATTGTTATGCTGAGAATTCAATGTAAAATATTTATAATATGAATCACTCTTAGAATATTGCATACAGTATACTAGGATCTGACCGCGGCTTCACCCGAGTCGATGTAGGAAATGTGACATTGCGACAAAAATCTAGCCGGACAGGCTAAGTTTGTGTTAGGTGTGTAAGGCTAAGTTTTTTTTGTCTCCTTGCCAAATTTTATCGAATTCCATTCAGAGGTTTAGGTGTGAAAAGTTAACATACAGACAGAGTGACTTTGGAGTTTATAATATTAACTAGCTGACCTGACAGACATTGTCCTGTCCGTCCAATAGTCATTCATACAGAATCCCTACCCTACCTACCCTACCTACGCTATAAACCTCACGGAGCCCGAGACCTTTCCAACGAATGCAAAACCGTGGAAATTGGTTCGTGCGTTCTGGAGTTATAGCGTCAGGAAGGAAAACCCGACTTATTTTTAAAAAGTAGATTGGTATACATTTTCATCAAGAACTTAACTGGATTTCTGCACATAACAGTATAGTTAAATTAGGAAAGTCTCTTTATATGTAAATTCACTAATACAAAACGTAGTACAGTTTTTCCAGCATTATGTTCAAGCTTACCTGCATAAGTCAACTTTTTGGACTGCATCTTTGTTCTTATAAGTTCTAGAGGACTGACAATTGTTACCGCTAACATTCTTGCGGTGGCTCCCGCTATCATTGGTATCCATAATGGTTGTGATGCTAAAAATATAAAAGAATAGATTCAATTAGCTACATGAAGAAAAATAATTTAAAGATCCTTTTAGTTGTTGATTTACAGATTATAGTTTTTACACATAACCACATCAAGATAATGATGTTGAAGCAGATTTCAAGATATGAAGATAAACTTGTGAAACTAACATGAATATTATTTTAGATAAAGTACATGTTTTGACCTACTGACACTTTAATACATAATCATAACAATTTGTTGTGCTACTTCTTCTTCCCAGCTAAAGCACTAGGAAGTGGTGAAGGGCGGGCGTTTTTGGGGGACTGTCTTATGTAATTTTGACATTCAAAAAGTGCTGATTCTCAGCCTAGTTTGAATAAATGACTTTTGATTTTGATCATTATTACAAAAAAATATGAAAAATATTTGATTATGATAAACTTTTGCCATAATCATCTGTTTATCAAGCACCATGGTGAACAAGTTAACAACAGAATTGTCAAGAAATCGAGAAGTAATACATTTTTCAGAAATTTTCAACTTGGCAACAGACTTGTAGGTTCAAAGTCTTGGGGAATTCTTTTTCCCTTTCTTTAGGGATAAAAAGACTAATCAAAAAACATAATTATGATGTACTTATTAATTTTACAAGTCAACACTATATAAAGAGATCTATACTGCAACAAACCAAGTCATAGTTACAAAAAAATTGTGAACAGTTTATGATAACTTGTTATTTGCTTCACCTATAACCTTGAATTCAAGGTGAGAAATCTCAACAAGTTGGTACAATAATGTGAACATATTTTGTACCTATATTATGTAGGTGGCAAAACACATGTATGTATTCTTTATCTCCTACCATTGTCATCAATCATGAGAACAAAAGAAGACAGAAATAAAATATTATCTGTTTGTGGTGAGGTATGAAATGTACAATCTAATAAAAATGCTATATCAATTATTTATAAATTTACAGGTGTCAGAGACATTGATGCGCAAACTGTAACCATTAATCCAGTACATAATTCTAGACACAACAGCTAAGAATGTTTCCAGAATTATTAAAAGAAATTCTGCTGTTTCATAGAGAAGTGCAATAACTATGCAGTTGAAAGGTATGGAACAGCAATAAAAAAAAATTCAGTGAAGGAGGTTCAGAATCATCATGGAGACAGGTTGCATGTCAATAGCAATGACACATTTTGTAGTGTAAGTTCTTGTCTAATTACTTACTGTTAAGCATGTAATTATTGAATGTTGTTTTCATTCTATATCTCAGTTGTTCATATGTCACGAAATAAATTACTGTACACGGAAGAGCTAGGACTAAAGTAGGACTTAATCCTGACCATAATGCAGGAACTCCTTCTACTTTGGCTATTTTGTAAAACGCATCCTGAAAGAATAGAAAAATTTCGTGAATATGGAGATCAGTTATACACTGTGTAGAATGTAGACCATATAAATTAAGGACCAAATAAAAAGTTGACACTAAAATTGGATTTTACCATTTTACAATGTTTTATTTTGCATTATACAAATATTTTAACAATCATCGTTGAGTTGAGGTTCCTATCGCCCTGATTCCGTTGGTCTACTCCCCCTTGGTACAGTGTATGTTGAAGTGTTGAGGAAGTTGTGAAAAGAAAACCATGTTATACATTACCATAGTTCCACTGAAATGAACTCGTCTGGGCAACCATGGCGATTCTCCACAGGGGCATATGTGTTCCATAAGACCATTGCAATACAAGTAGCATTTATTCGACAGCAATGCCTTCTGTTGTGCTTGCAGCCTTATTTTAACCACATCAAGAGGAGTCACTAAAACAAGCGAACGAAAACGTATATCATATGAAACTTTAACGAAATTAATATTTGCTGACAATAACAGAAAGTGAAGACTTACTGAATAACGAGGTTATAAGGGCACCGGAACATGCCGAAGCCATTTGCTGGACTGTAGTTATCCGGAACTGAGGATCATCTTCTCGAATCATGGCATCAGTTTTTTTTTCACAATCTATTCTAATAATGTTCTTCAGCGAAACTCATTCGGATCTTACCCCGTATATTTACCGTGTTTTTTTTTTCTATTCTTCCATTCAATTCTGTCGCGTCTGTCAGTGTCAGTGTCATCAATAAAATTCGATTCGATTGTTCATAGAGAAGTTCAATAGATTAAAGAGTGGAGAGTGAAACGACATCTCTATATGCAACTGTGTTACCAGCATTTAAAAACTTAGTTTGTAAAACTGTCTATGAAAAATCAATAGTTTTGTATTTTGTAATCGACTAATAGTCGAAGTAAAAAGCCATTTCAATACGTAAACGTATTGAAATGGCTTTTTATTTCTACTTACTTACAAGATACCAAGGTAAACAAGTACAGGTAAGTGAATAATCACAGTCAAATCTCAGAGGAGAGATGAGGAGGATAACAATAATAACCTTTACTGGCGCAAAGTAACACTGGATAGTACGACGGTAGATCTTTAGAAAATATTCTATTTTTATTAAGAACCTGGTACTTGCTTGTTTAAGCCCACTGTCCTCCCAAACCTATTAAACATTGTAATTAGTAAATATTGTAAAAGCTAATTATTTTTGCCCATGGAGACTCCAGGTGATTTTTTTAAATTATTATTTGAGTCAGCTCAGCCAAACCCGTTACACTCTTTTAACTCACTGATAATGTGTCTAGGGTAACTATTTGAGAAATTAATTGTCCCTACACTATTACATTGATAACAAATTGTGACTACCACCTTATAAATTGGCTAGCTTATTAGCTCAAGAAATTATTATCATTATTGCTGAAATGAAAGCAGACAACTTTATAATTTCCAGCATACTCGAACTGTTTAGTAAGTATTTTTAGTTGACAGGTGTTTGAGTACGAATAGCGTCCATCTCTAGTAATTTCAGTCAAATTCACTGCCACATGAATGGAGGGCGTTACTGAAATTATTTAGTACATTTTTTAATATTCGGTAATAAAAACTCTACACGAAAGCGGCGCTCTTTCCTGAGGGTTTCAGTTGTGTAGATGAAAAATAATTTTTGAAATGTTTACCACAGCGTCTAAATCTTTAATGTGAGTACCTTTTCATTTATTTTTGGAGTTTACGGGAGTTTACATAACGTGACAGCTGTTTTTTATATCGGATCTATAAACAAATTGTTAGCTGCATAGTAATGAGACGGTCACACACCGATCATTCGTGAAATAGTAATAATATGAAGTAATAATCGCGTCAGATACTACGGGTAACAATGAAATGTCGAATGTTATTTATTATTCGAGCACGATTGATTTTAGCTTTCGTTCTCCGGTTCCCCATGTTCGACCAAGTAGGTAAAGGAAGTGTTTTAGTGTTTCGTCGCCGTGATATTATCAAGGTCTCGTTTAAATTGTGGCCATACATACCTTTCTATTTAAAATTCAATATTTGGTCCACTCAGTGTCACTGTTGAGGCCGCGAGTGCCTTCGTTGGGGTGGAGCTCTTCCTCATCGTCCTGTCACTATCCGAAAAGGATGCCTCTTTATCTTTCTTCAAAAACTAGGTCTTTGTTTTGTCATCAATTTATAAAAATGTGAGTACCTAATTCATAATGAGGATGGAAATATTGAAAAGCATTGCCCAAACCATTGTCACTCGAGCTTAGTTAAATTTATCGTAATAATATTTGTGAAAAATAAAAGCAGTGGCCAAAGGAATTTGCAAAAAAAAAAAGACCCTGCAGAAACGTTTTCTAATTCTCTTTAAATCTTTTAGGAATGAGGACTCCCAAAGTTCTTTTGCAGTAATTTTCTGCACAAGATTTTATGAAGTATTATTGTCATTGACATTGTAAAATGTAAAACATATCAGTGCCACCTTATCTAAAGTTTTTGCGTCATTTCATATCAGATTCTCATGTTAACATTTTGATTAGGAAACAAAAATTAACTGTTATCAGTTTAAACATCCGACTAATTTATAATTAAATCAAGTAGATATTAAATATTTGTGTATCTCGTTAAAATATTTACATTACATTTCCTTTGTAATTATTTCCTGTAACCGAGACTGAAACAAAGTGGTCCAAATTAGCTCTGGATCGAAAGAGCTGGAAGTCAGACCTCTTGTCTTTGCCCAGCAGTGGAATGTAGGCTAACAGTAGCAGTAAAGAGTGAAGGGAAATCCTAAAGGACCTAACTTTCAAATGTTTAAATTATGGTTTTCCTGAGTCTACATAAATTGTTGTGTTGCCCTTAATAATTGGACGTAAACTACCTGTATTAAAGTTGCAATTTCAACAATAACTGGGTGAATGCCGTAATTACAGAAACAATTTAAAAGCCAATGTATCTCGCATAAATCCTCATACAAAGGCTTAAATTAAGGAAGATGCATTAAATTATCTATGTACCAGTGGGGCACATTCATAGCTAAGAAAGTAATGTATTATTGATTTAGTGTTGGGCCAAATAGTGACACAAGTTAAGAAGTAATAAGCTGACAGGAATTTTCTTACTCTACTGCTATTTACACTATTAAAAACCTTTTAACAAAAATTTAAACTACCGAAAAAACTGAAAAGCAAAAAATAATAAAGCTTTTTTGTTTAACCCTAATAACGAAGTTCAGAAGGCGTTGACATAAAATTAAAATACATATCGAAAGTCACCAACGAAGTTTTTATTTTATAATTTATTTGTGGCTATAATCTACTCATTACTACATGCTTAATTTTTGATAACTTTTTGTAATAAACTCAGTATTAAAATCTGTGAGTAAAAAATCAATCATCCCCTGTTTTCCTACCCTTAAGGTTGGGTTCTTTTTTTCGAAATTTATATGGGACCAACTTCGAGGTATACCCTTTCCAATAAAAAAAAGAAACGACGGGTTGCACTCCGGGAGTGCCGGCAGAAGTGAAAACTTGAATATTAACGTTGTGCATTTTGGGCACGCCACGATTGCGGCGGTAAGTCCCCTCTTTGAGGAGTGGTTTGAGAGGCGGCATGGCGTCCTCACCTTCCGCCTGACGCAGGTCCTCACCGGACACGGTTGTTTCGGGAGGTTCCTGTTTCGGATAGGGCGGGAGGAAACGCCCGGGTGTTTCCACTGTGAAGATCGCCCTGAGGACACGGTGGAACACACGGTGGAACACACGGTGGCGGTTTGCCCAGCTTGGGCGGAGCACCGCCGTGTCCTCGTGGAGGCGATCTCTCGCGTCCGGCCCTGGTCCAGGCCATGGTACGGAGCGAGAGGGCATGGGTAGCCGTCACCTCCTTCAGCGAAGCAGTAATGCTCGCGAAGAGGGAGGCGGCGCACGTGAGGGAGAGGCAGCATATGCGCCCTCGCGACCCCAGTCGCCGCAGGATACGGAGACGCCCTGGGCGTCGGGAATCCCAGGCCGATTTCCGGCCACCGTAGGCATGAGCTTGCGGACGGCGAGTAATGGGTAGCTCGCTGTCCGGTAAGGACTAAGCCCAAGTCGACGGCGCGTTGTGTTCCACGCCCGCCTCAAAGAGATGTCAGCACAAAAATGATAGACCCCACCAGTGGTAGCTGACATCTCTGACGGCGCGTGTGGAACAAAACGCGCCGTCTCGCCTGCCACTTTTCGGCCGCAGGGGATAGGGAAAGCGGCCAACGCTATACCGACACTCCTCTTCCCCTGCGGCCCCACCGAGTCCGCCATCAAACGGTGGCGGCCCCGTCCAGGCCACGGAAGGGAAGGGCGCTGCTCAGAAGCACCGGCACTCCTCCTCTGCCGCAGCCTGTAACCCTCAGCCGCGATGCCTCCCATTCGACATCGCGGCCCATCTCAGTTGCGGTGCACCTCACCGCAACCGACTTTTTGGCCGCTACGTCATTGGCTTGAAGTTAAAAGCCCTGACGAGCGGCCCCATCTTTGGGTTCCTCTTGGCTTCACCGTGGGTGGGAGACCACGGTTATGACCCCCCCCCCCCGCAACGACCATGCGGGAACCCACTTGGGGGGGATATTTTGGAATGGTTAGGGAATAATTTTGCACGATTTGCTTTAATCATCAGTATAAAAGTACTGTCATGTATGTGGTCAATCAACAATCAACTCAGCCTATCGCAGTCCACTGCTGGACATAGGCCTCTCCCAAGCTGCGCCACAATACTCTATCCTCCGCCTTCCGCATCCAGTCTGTCCCAGCCACCTTTTTAAGGTCGTCGGTCCATCTGTTTGTAAACGCACCCACAATACAGGAGAAATTCCTAGTGTGGGGCAACGTTTTTAAAAAAAAAAAAAAAAAAAAAATCTAGCTGGGGGTCGTCCCACACTACGTTTGCCGAGACGCGGTCTCCACTCCAGGACTCGTCTGCTCCACCGTCCATCGGTCCTTCGACAAACATGGCCAGCCCACTGCCACTTCAGCTTGCTCACTCTATAAGCTATGTCGGTAACTCCGGTTCTTTTCCGGATAATTTCGTTCCGGATTTTATCCTTCAAAGAAACTCCGAGCATAGCCCGCTCCATAGCGCGCTGAGCGACCTTAAATTTGTGGACCAGCCCGACTGTCAGTGTCCACGTTTCGGCGCCGGGTGTCATCACGGGCAGGACGCACTGGTTGAAGACCTTAGTCTTCAAGCATTGCGGAATAGGCGACGAAAAGACTTGACGTAGTTTCCCAAACGCTGCCCAACCCAACCGGATCCTCCTGTCGGCTTCCTTCTCAAAGTTGTGTCTACCGAGCTGGATGACTTGTCCTAGGTAAACATACTCCTTCACAACTTCGAGAAGCGACCCTTCGATGTGGATTGGACTCGGCAAGACGTGAGAATTGCACATGACTTTCGTCTTATCCAAATTCATGCCGAGGCCAACCTTCCGAGAAGCTCCGCTTAGCCTGTGCAGCATCTGGACTAACTGTTCCAGTGTCTCTGCCATTATGACGATGTCATCGGCAAACCGAAGGTGCAAGATGTATTCGCCGTTAATATTGATACCCTGTCCAGTCCAGTCCAATGTCTTAAAGATATCTTCCAACGCGTTGGTGAACAGTTTCGGGGATATAACATCCCCCTGTCGCACCCCTCTGAGGAGTTGGATGGGACTTGTTTCCTTATCCTGGATCTGGACAGTCATCGTAGCAGCGTCATACAAACATCTCAACACCTCGATATAGCGCCAGTCAATTCGACATCGTTGCAGAGAGGCCAGAACTGCCCATATTTCGATGGAGTCGAAGGCTTTCTCGTAGTCCACAAATGCCATACACAGCGGTTGGTTGTACTCTTCAGTCTTCTGTACAATTTGCCGAACAGTATGGATGTGGTCTACGGTACTGAAGCTTTTTCGAAAACCGGCTTGTTCTGGCGGCTGGAACTCGTCAAGTCTTCTGGCGAGACGATTCGTGACGACCCTCGAGAACAGCTTGTAGACGTGGCTCAGAAGTGAGATGGGTCTGTAGTTCTTCAGCAAGGTTTTGTCACCTTTTTTGAAGAACAGAACCACCGCACCTCTGCTCCACGCCTCGGGCGTTGTACCCTCTTGGATGACGGAATTGAAGAGACTCGCTAGCTCTCTTAGGACTGGAGCCCCGCCCGCTTTAAGGAGCTCTGTCGTTATTCCGTCATCACCCGGTGCCTTGTTGTTCTTAAGCTGCTCGAGAGCCGCCCTAATCTCGCACTGGTCGACATCTGGGATGTCTTCCGTGTAGTGGCGCGTTAATTCGGCTCGGTGGTCATCTGCACTATGTTCCGCTGGTTTTGCCGTCCGCGTTGAGTAAAGTTGCCCGTAAAAATCCTCGACTTCCTCGAGTATCTCGGACTTTGAAGTCACGATTCTGCCATCCGCAGTTCTTAGTTTCGTCAGATGGGACCTCCCTAATTGCTGATCGAACACTTTCGACCCTCGGTTTTGCTCAATGGCGACCTCAATGTCGCGGGTGTTGGAGCACCGAAGGTCGCGTCGCATCAGCTTTCGTATTTTTAGGTTTAAGGCCCTCTTTTCTGACGAAGACGGCTGCGTGGATGGCAATTCCCGTCTTTCCCTCATAAGTCCGAGAGTCTCCGAGGAAAGTTTGGACACCTTACATTTTCGCTGCGACGGGAAAAGTCTGCGGGACACGTCACGTAGTGCTTTAATCACCTCGTCGGCTTTTTCGTCAACAGTGCCTGAGGTTTCCAGCAGGGCGAATCGATTTTGAAGTTCCAGTTGGAACTTTTCGGATCCTAGAGCAGTTTAGAGCTGCGTAGGTCGGAGGGTAGGCCGCATCATGCGGATTCTCTCAGATCGAAAATTGATATTTAGAGTGCCTCTGACAAGTCTGTGATCGCTTCCGGTTTTGAACCTGCTGATCACGGAGACATCTCTAAATATGTGCTTCTTATCCGTCATGATGAAGTCGATCTCGTTCCTTGTCACGTTATCGGGGCTCTGCCAGGTCCACTTCCTTTGGGGCTTCTTTTCGAAGAACGAATTCATCAAAAAGAGCCCCTGCGACTCTAAGAAGTTTACCAGCATTTGCCCCCTATGATTCCTGCGCCCCAAACCGAACGGTCCGATTTTCGATTCGCCGCGTTCTTGTACTCTCACTTTAGCATTGAAGTCCCCCATAACAACGTTGTAGTGAGCCTTGGTCGTATTGTGCATTGCTTTGGTATGTGGTAGAATACAATATTTATTTATTGCGCTATCGTACACAAACATGACAATTTATATTACAATAAAAAGTTTATCTCTCAGATAAATCAAGCCATCAGCTGTCACCATCCATAGATGCGCGTGGCACGCTGTAACATAAACACACACGAACATTCGCGCAAGCGCCCTGCGCCGCTTAAACGAAACAGCAGGCGCAGGCATACATTTTCGCCGCGCCATAGAAAGAGAGGGGGATACTTCCTCTCCTACGCCGCGCCGGCTGTCTACTCTCCATTCCGTCTTACGATTTTCGATCAGGTCACGTGTCCTGACGCGAGTTTAATTTTTTTTACGTATTACAAAAAAAGTGTACAACGCCGCTAAAGAAGTTTTCACTTCAAAAAGAATTATCAAAATCGGCGTACTCTGAAAAAGTTATACGTGGTCATACATAAAAAAATACGCGTCGATTTGAGAACCTCCTCCGTGTTTTCGTCGGTTAAAAATAATGTATCATTTTATTTATTTATTTGCAAACAAAAAGTATTAGGATAACTATTTATGTGTAAATACAATAACAAATCAATTTTGTTATCATTATGAACAGATTTGCAGCCAAAAATCATGAAATGCACTAACTTTGACTCTGAAAAAATATACATTCGTCCACAACCTGTACTATTTGACCCAAATGTCCACCCTAAATGTCTTCTGTCAATGGCTTTGTATAATTATAAACAGAAAGTGTTTACATTTATAATCCGAAATTCTTCAACAATAAAAATTACGAGTACTTTCTATTTTAGTCTGTCCCATAATATTGTGAGTTGGCACAGACGCGTTGTGCCTAAAAATACTGTGATCGCCAGAGTAACAAAAATTTTCGTACTAACAGTCTTCTATGTTGATATTTACCAACAATACTTAAATCTTTATCAGTGATTATGATAGGTATGTCTTGATTGATTGTGTGTACACTGACTCCTGTAACTAGATAGGATTATCACTAGTTTGATTCTATAAGTCTTTTACCACCTGAATAGTTGCTAGATTTGATTTTGTATTTTATTGTCTGACCTGACCTGATGCACCTGGTCTCCTCGTCGCCCTCTAGTAAGTATGTAAAGATTTCAAGAAAAACAAAACAAAACAAAATCTTTTCTTTTCAATATGTTAATTGTCTGGATCATTCTCATACGTTACGTCGCTGTGGGCGTGGTAATTACGTAAATTACCTCACACTCGGATAATTTTAACTGAATATATCCATGCCAACAATCAGTAAGGTGTTCTATAGAATTATTGTACCTACCTATGTTTTATCCATTTGTGTGGCCGGGGCATTTGATAGAGGATGCATTTTTCGCATCCTTGCTCCCTCGTAACTCGCCATTAATCTCTCGCCACGGTTTATGTACCTAGTCCCGTTACTCGCGCAGTTATTGATAGTGTTTTGTTCATGATCTCATTTCAGGTGTTCCCCGGGCTTAACAGCTTCGTCTGAGTATTTTTAAAACATAAATCTCTTTTATCATTGACACTAACAACCGTTTCAGTATTTCGATAGGTCTTCACACTCTTCACGCAAATCGAGTTGAATATCCATGAAACAATAGTAACTATTTAACTAGGTACGAATGTGTTTTAAGTAAAGTTATAATAAAAGAAAGTTCAGTAGTATTCACTATTCAGTAAAAGATTCAGAAATGTGACATCTCTAAAAGGCCGAAATTGCAAGATTCAGCGATACTATTTCCGCCGCACCCGTAATTAATGAAGGTGAATGAATCTTTTGCCCTAGCTGAAGATTCAGTCACCTTTATAGATAGGATAGCATTAGTAGGATATACTATACCTACAGTATCCTAAAACTGTAGGTATACAGGATGGGTAAAACATCGTGGATCAAACGAAACAGGGCGATAGTTGAGGTTATTTGCAGTAAAAAATATCTCTGTGGCAGAGCTCTCACATGATCTTCTTAAAAGTTATGACTGTTTGAGTGTTTTTTGAAGAAAATCCAAAATTTGTAAGGCAATAGAGTAAAATGGGTACCTATTTAACCCTCCTTGCCGGATGATTTAGGCCTCCTTGTCGGATTACCGCCATGGGATCTGTAGGCAAAGGTGCTCGCACCCATCTGGGAGTGGCGCGAGGAGGCCAAACGCCGGGGCGTAACGCCACTGCGCGCTCCGCGGGAAATCGCGGCACAGCGGACAGAGCTCCGGCGTGATATCATGACGACGCGACATAGAGAGTGCGATTGTCGCAACCCAGTGCTGAGCACGCCACGATTGCGGCGGTAAATCGACTCAAGAGTCTTTGAGGTGTGGCTTGAGAGGCGGCGTGGCATCCTCACCTTCCTCCTGACGCAGGTCCTCACCGGACACGGTTGTTTCGGGAAGTTCCTGTTTCAAATAAGGCGGGAGGAAACACCCGGGTGTTTCCACTGCGAAGATCGCCCTGAGGACACGGTGAAGCACACGGTGGCGGTCTGCCCGGCTTGGGCGGAGCACCACCGTGTCCTCGTGGAGGCGATGCGCGGCGGCGATCTCTCGCGTCCGGCTCTGGTCCAGGTCATGGTACGGAGCGAGAGTGCATGGGTAGCCGTCACCTCCTTCGACGAAGCAGTAATGCTCGCGAAGAGGGAGGCGGCGTACGTGAGGAAGAGGCAGTATATGCGTCCTCACGGCCCTAACCGCCGCAGGGCACGCCTTGGGCGTCGGTAATCCCAGGTTGATTTCCGGCCAACGTAGGCGTAGTCTTGTGGATGGCGAGTAATGGGTAGCTCGTTGTCCGGTAAGGACCGAGCCCAGGTCGACTCCGCGTTGTGTTCCACGCGCGCCTCAAATAGATGTCAGCACAAAGTGATGGGGCCCGCAAGGGCCCATGCCTGCCAGGGGTGCGGGTTTGTTCGAAAGAGATACCGTCGCCCCTGGCATACAGGCTACTGAGCGAACACGGGTGGGTTTTCGTCACTAAAAGTCTGACACGCCCTCCTGCTCCACCCAGAGCGGGAGAAGTTATTTGATGATATCGCAACCAAAAAAAAAACTCCTAACCGTTAAAGAGTTGTACCATTATTCATCAGATCAGCGTCATGAGATGATGATGACCATACGCAAATGTCTCAATAGCTTTAGAAAATGTATGAAAAACACTGACAATACCTATAAAATTTGAGGGTTTCCCTCGATTTCCCTGGAATTCCATAATCAGATCCTGACTTGGTGCCAATGGGACCACCTCAGGAGTATATTCTTTCAAATAAAAATAATAATTTTGAGAATCGGTCCACAAATGGGGGAGAAATCGATGAACATACAAAAAAAAAAACATCTTTTTGGAAGACGGTTAACAATAAATGATGTTTATTTTGGTTCTAGGAAATGTATCATCACTACAAAAGTGCTTTTATGATAGTAGGTAGGTACCATGATTTATGAGTATTGACAAAAAAAAATATCTTTAGGTCTCACGAAAAATTGTTTGTAACTTTAGAACATAACTGTAAAAAAAAATTACCTACTACCAAAACCTGTGTTTTTTATTTTATTTATGTTCTATATTTTTACTGCAAATAACCTCAACTATCGCCCTGTTTCGATTTTATACCCACCTGTATACCTATCGTACTAATCTTATCCTATGAATATTAGAAAAGTAAAAGTTTGTGAGAACGGATGGAAGTTTGCTGTATCAATTAAACTTTCAATTAAAGGCAGAACAGTCTATCAGTCATCAGAACTGATACAGACAGACAGGGTCAGAGCCTGCAATGTGCTCGTATTATACATATTTCTGCGGCAATGTCAAGGCTGAGCCAGCATCGCGGGCACCGCCCCTCCCAAACCCGTTACGATCCGTCTATTAAACCAGCCAATTACATAACGCGATCATCATAAAAACGACTTACGGAAAGAGTTAATTAGTGTTACAATAAGCGATGATGCTTTTGTACAAGGCTCGTCCAATGTATATAGTAAACTTGAACACCGAAGCTGACATTGAATAGGTCCCTTCCTCAAGTATCGATTACCATTGTTGCATGTTGATATCTAAAGTGTTACGATGTATTATCGATGTTGCGGTTCGTATTTTATAAAGCCGTTATCGTTTTGCAGCGAGATTTGAGTGAGCCGATGCGTGTACAATTGTACGTGTTATTTTACGCTATAAAACCGAGATTATGATGACTTATAAAATTTAAATACTTGGACAGGACACTGACTCTCTGCGTTCCCATGGTGTCTACTCTTGTCGTATATAATACCCAATCTGATGTCTTTCAGAGAATATTTTGACTTTGATTTGGCGAAGGTGAATATTTTCAGCTCTGCGCGACAGAGCTTCAACTAATTCAAAACTTGCAATGAATGGTTGCCAAAAAATGTTGAATTATTAATCTGGCTACATTTTTGAGTTGTCTATGATCGGCCGAAAACTTTGTAGATTTTCAATGCAGAACCGAAATACTTGGTTCAAGTCGTCTGAATCCCAGGTCATGAACCTTATATTTCATTCGCGGATTCAGTTTTTTGTTGGCACGTTAACACTGCGTAGAATGTTATGAAATCTGGCACGAAAAGCATTTCGATTATCGCCTACAAAGAAATGCTAGATCGAGATAGATAAATTAAGATAATGTTGATCTTGATACAAAAAGTAACACCATTTACCAAATGGTGGTAAAGGTTTATTTCAAATGAATAAATGAATCGTATATACACACGGTGATTTTTATATATTGCATCCATAAAACGTCACGGGGTATTTCATGGCTTTCAGATACATTAATGTAGATAGCGTTATCCATATTTCCGACAAAGCTGAAACCGACAACGAGGATTTTTATCTTTTGTTAGCGTCAGCCGAGAGGCAAATGACGTAGTTGATCGACAAGTAATGAAGTAACTGTCACTATTATCATCGATCTTTAAATTTAAATGTCTATTGTCATATGGTTTAACACGAGCATTGGCCGTGTATATATTATTATTTACATCGTGAAGGAGAAAAGAACCATCACACAATTTAGTAACGTTCTGGCGTCCGTCGTTTTGCTATTAAGCA
Organism: Polymixis flavicincta; assembly: GCA_949987655.1. Taxonomy (NCBI): domain Eukaryota; kingdom Metazoa; phylum Arthropoda; class Insecta; order Lepidoptera; family Noctuidae; genus Polymixis; species Polymixis flavicincta. Next base: position 9,876,154 of record OX465185.1, on the reverse strand, counting down.
TCGTTCCTTCATTGATTATGTCTCAAGTAACTAATTTAAAGCGACGTGATTGCTGTCCGGATTTAGCAACCTTTAGCGAAAGCAGTTTCTCACTGTACGTAATATCAACTATTATTCTGTATTCATCATCAGCGCAACAGCAGGCCTAGACAAAACACATTTCTGTTAGCGTTCACGCCAAACGCCACGCCAAAATGTATGGGAATGACATTACCTGCGGAAAGGTTACGTCGTGTCCTTTCCGCAGATAATGTCAGTCCCATACATTTTGGCGTAGCGTTTGGCGTGAACGCTAACAGAAATGTATTTTGTCTCTAGGCCCAGGACTTCTTTCATACATCTTTAACAGCAGTTCTCTAAAGTTCCCAAGACATGTTCCTCATTTTCGAATCATGTATCTGCCCCAGTATGAGCATCTCTATATGTATAGTTGCTGTGCTGTCCATTCAGCTAAGTCGTCGTAAGAAGGTTGGATGGTTGTTTTAGTCTTATGCGTTATATGGATATCAATTTACTCTTCAATGGATTTACTTTGGTTGTAAAGTCTGGGGGACTTTGAAATGCATCTATCGTAAATTAATTAATCCTTCTATTTAATTGCAATAAAACGTAATTGTCTGATTGCTGCAGTGCGGTGTCTTTAGTCCTTACGTTCAATTTACTAAATTGGCAAATATTGGTTTAGGCTTTTGGACTAGCTATCACAAGGTCGATCAGGTTGTACCACTAAGTGTGTTCTTTTCATTAGTGATGAGATGTGAGTTGCGATCTTGTGAGTGGGTTACGTGACAATGATCAGTAACCAGTAACTGTCCTGCACAATCACGGAAAAGTGTGCTTAGTTACTCAAGGAATTTCACACGTTTACAAAATGACGTAAGAAATTCGAACGTTCCCAAATTGGAACTAAAAATGAATTGGGGTTAGTGCATAATTATTTGGGTTATTGCTTTTACGATTTAAATCTTATCAAAATTCGGCCTTGACACGTCCCTAATGAATGTTACCTGTATTACTGCTAAATCCCGCTCCAGGTCTACGTCATGGAAATCTCCGTCACTGCCCGAGTTTAATGTTCTTATATCCAAGGCCCACAGTTCAGACAGTGAGTCACCCACCGTTTACTTCGGAAGTTTGATGTTATACTAAATCGCTCACATTGCTCTGTTGCTATACTTGGTACATCGTGAGTCTCGTGATTTTCCTCAAAGCATAAGAAATTCCAAAACTAACACAGAAACTCTAATTTCCTTATTTTCTGCTTGTTGATTTCTTTGACGCTACTCTTACAGTGAAGCTTATATATTAAGTATGGATCTCCACACTACTCGGTCACAATTCAAACGATTGATGCTTGAGCTCTGATCTACAATACGATTATAAGAGTGCCTCAATATGGGCAAACACTCCTTGTTTTGGAGTTGTTTTATTGCCTTTTACATTAAAGTGCATAGAGATTTATTTATTACTTTAAGAGCGCTGTCACAGGTCCACTAGCGCCACTTCTTTTTTGACTCATAAGGAATTGTGAAAAACGGCTCAATCAGCTGTCTCGGTAAGTATGTCTAGAATTTTCTAATACTTTTTATAAAGTTTCATATTGAGACACGAAGCAACAAAATACGATCAAGAGGAATGTGACCGTTTTTCTTTAGGTCGAATTTTGTTGCTTGGTGTCTCAATTTGAAACTTTATAAAAGGTATTAGAAAATTCTAGACACACTTACCGAGACAGCTGATTGAGCCGTTTTTCATCATTCCTTTTCAATCACGAAATAATATTTTTTTAAAGGAGTGGCGCTAGTGGACCTGTGACAGCGCTCTTAATGACGTTTAAAAACCAACGTTTCTTGTGGTAAGAGCTTAACATAATCACATCATCAGCCTTTAATATTCCCACTGCTGGGACACAGGCCTCATTTCTGTGAGAGGGAGTGGGCCGTCATCCAACACGCGGGCCAATGCGGGTTGGTGTATGTCACATATTTTCGAATTTTTGGTTTTAGGTAGGACATGCCGGTTCCCTCTCGATGTTTTCTCTCACCGTATTAAGAGCAGTGATGATGGAATAATTTACACAAAGTAAAGTGCTTATCTGGGTTCAAACACCTACAACTCGTAAGTCGCGGTCGTTTTCACTAGGTCACGAGTTCACGACTGCTTTAAAGAAATAATTAAACGCTTGCTGTTACAGAAATTCAATGTGTCATTCTGGTCGTGATTTGTGTCGATTGACTGTAAATAGTCATGTGTTATGTTTGGTAATAAAATTTGAATCATGTGACATTGGAACAGTTTATTGTTTGTACAGCTTTGATGTATTAGCTTTGACAATACATAATCCATATCCGTGATTGATGTTCCTATTATATATGAACAACTAATAACTTCTTGTTATGATTAAAGTTGTTAGTTTACGATGGTGATTGTTGATTCAAGAAAGTCGGCTGACAAGCTGTTCAATGTTTTTGTCTTTGTTTATACGTTTACTTGTGCGGTTTTCCTGTCATAAGAATCATGGTCCTTCAAATACTTCATCAGTGACACGAACACCATAATTCATCAATGAAATATAAGCTACAATTATGTACCCATTATGTAATATGTTTTGGCTATACATTGATACAAAATTATACAAACAAAATACAAAAAAGTTTGTAGACACTTAAATGAATTCATGTCGTTTTGTTATTTTACTCAATCTTAGCCATTGCAATCAAAACATGAGTTGAAGTTGATTAAATACCTACGACACACTTTGTATAAATGTGTCTGCTCAACAACGTTAATAACGCAATGAATATTGTTGAACTGTCAAAATGAAACAGATTATGATTAATCGTGAGTTACGCCATTAGGGGCTGATTCATAGAGCATGGAATAAACTATGTTTAGGAAAACCGCAATTGTAAAGTGCATTATTATAGAGTAGGCGCGTGCCTATTTTATACTATTCTTGTGTAACGATACGTTACATAACCGCGAACTGCGGTTATGACGCACTCGTAAATATGTGCAAACTCCGGGAATTCTGGCAGGGTGGAGGAAAACTAGACATTTCTTCATATTTGGGAAATACGAGTTTTGTTGTTGTTGTTGTAAATTGGATTTATCGAACATCGGTCGTTTACGGGCTAGGTCCATAGAGTCCTTAGGGGCCATCCATAAATTACGTCAAACGTTAAGGGGGGGGGGGGGGGAGTCAACGAAATGTGACAAGGGACAGGGGAGGGTCAAAAGCTTTGTGACGTCACATGTTAAAATCTAAAATACAACTCGAAATTTATAATATGTAAACCAATAACTTAAAACTTTTAGTAACTCAATCTATGCATATATATGTATGTATAAGGCTTATGTAGATTATAGTAAATTATTTTTATTCAATAAACGATTTATCTATCTATCTATTTATTTTTATTTTTAAACTGATGTTTTAAAAATATGTGACGTCACACAAAGGGAGGGGCGATTCAAAAATTGTGACCACCTGTGACAAGGACGGGGGTGGGGTTCAAAAAACCATTAAATTTGTGTGACCTAATTTATGGATGGCCCCTTATATCAGTCCAGGAGATTTAAATGTGACAAACTTTGTATCACAATCCGCCGAATTAATTATTCGGAGGTGTTGAAACAGGCGATTAAGGCCCAAGTCTTTATAAACAAATCTTTTTTAAATATCGATCAAAGTGAGCTGGTTAGTTAGTTCATATGCATTGTTTAAGCTGCTTCCTTTTTACAGATGTTGCACAAACGCTATAGGCCCACACAGGGCGCTGGCGTCGATCCTTGCGAAGAGCCCATCCATTGTAGCAGTGTCGCTTCAAACCCGGGACTACCACGAGGTCACCGGCAACATAATCTGCCCCAATGTTGTGAGAGGCATCGACCACTTGAGAGATCCGCGTCTCAATAAGGTAATAAATGAAGAATCTCAACAACTTGCCGCCTTTTTAATTTTTATGGATTTTGTCTCCATTTATTTCGCCATATAGTGCCAAATACGCTAAGTACAGACACTCAGAAATACGAAAACATTAATTTTGATCCAGCTTCAACTGTAGCTGCACCCTAATTGCGTAACTCACGATTAATCATAATGTTTCAATTTGACAGTTTAACAATATTCATTGCGTTATTTACATTGTTGAGCAGACACATTTTTAGAACATATGAAGCAATGGTTTAACAATCTGTTTCAAAACCAAACAGATTATGATTAAACGTGAGTTACGAAATTAGGGTGCTGGTTTGCCGCCCTATTATTTTTGAAGCTCATTTTGGCCTGATACCAGCCGAAACCAGACTAAGTGGGACAGTATTTGTTTTTAAAACGAGTGTAGGTACAAATTGTTGGCCTCGTTCGTAGTTTATAGGGTTCAGTACGTCCAACACCACTTAAACCGTCCACTGTTTGAGTGGGGCGATAAGCTACCAATATAATTTTTATGTTTGCATACTACCTAGTACAAACTGGAATATTGGTCAACTGTAATTTTCCTTTTTGTTTAGTTTTCACTCCTTTTTCCTTAAAGTCGGTATTGAACTATTCAGCTAAACGTAAGGAAAAACGAGTGACATTGACGATAGATCACAATGGCATACCTACTAGCATTGAAATTCGCTTTGTTATGAAATATATTTAAATAAAAATACACTAAGATCGCACGTAGTTACTTATTGGTTTAGTAATTTTGTCTGGAGCTGAGTTTTGGTTTCGTGTCAACGAATCGATCTATAGTGTACAAACAAACAACAGAGACAGCAGACTAGAACTTAGTTGACGTCCAAACTGACGAACTAAAATTGCGGCAGGATGTTTTCGGGCACTACATCCTCAACGCATTGCTTAGTGCCGAAGCACATCAAGCTGTCCCAAGCTGTCAAATTTCTTTGATAGATTTTCAGCTTTATCACGTAAGCCTAGGGTTCATGTTCAATTGGAAAAATTTGACAGTTTGGGGTAGCTTGATGTGTCTGTATAACGAACAGTGTGTATTTTCGACGCGCTGCTGGGAATGCTGGGATGTAATGCACGAATTAAAAAAAAAATCTTTCTAATTGAATACTTCCACGTGAACGTTGACTTAGAATCCGAACCGAGTTTCCGTAGATATTTCTCCTGGTTGTATAAATTACCCTATTGGCATGATAATAAAATTACACACATACACGATAAGATAATAAATAGGTACCCTTTTATAGGTGAAAAACTCACTTAAATGATATCTCGATTGCTATGAGTGATGATAAAGATAACACATGTTATTTTTTTAGGGTCTTGCTTTCACGCTGCAAGAGCGACAGGCGCTCGGCATCCATGGTCTTTTGGCAGCCAAGTTCAAAAGTCAAGAGGAACAGCTAGAAATATGTACCATTTCCATTGACAGATATGAGGACAATCTCAACAAATATCTCTACCTCGTCGAGTTACAGGTGACTAAACATGATACAGGTACCGTTGATTCTGTGAAACTATATATAGAATCTGGGCTTTGGATACTGGGTCTGGTTTGGGGTGTTCTTTTCAACAAATTCTAGTTTGAAATCGGAGTTCTAGGTATGAAGTTTAATGCTTACTTATTTGATTTGTTGAATTAATTTACTAAACATGAAGAGTGGATTTTTATACTGTGAGTATTTGTTTTTTGGTTGGATTTGAAATTAGATTTCGGTGTAATGATAATGACTGATAACCGAAAATCATTGACTGGGTGGGTAATTGGTGGTGAAAGGAATGTCTAGAAGGTGTGAACAATCATTTCGTATTTTTTTACTAACAATAATAAATAAACGTCTTTATTGAAGACCAAATTTAATGGTCCATAAAAAGGCACAGTAATAAAAAAAAAAATTGTTATTACAAAACAAAATACAATAAAATGGCGTCATACACACTAACTCCCGCCTTTCTTAGTTATCTCCTTATTTGAAAATGGCATGTTTTTTTTAAACTGCCATTTAATCACAGCAATGAACAATCTGGCTAATCTTTTTGGCCTTGACCTAAATTCGTCATCGACCCCGTTATACCTCGGTTTGAAGGACTTGAATGCAGGGCCTTTAAAAAATTAAACATTTTCTGTATAGGAACTTATTGGTGTGTATGAATCGTGTAAAATATACAGCTCAACGTAACAATACGTCTGTCCAAATCCAAAAACATACCTGTTTTGATAAAATATACCAACTTAAATGGGTATTAAGTATGTATCCAGAATTACAATGATGAATAAATTAAACGTGTGTCTGTTGAAAACAGCTTCAATGAATGTTCATCTGTAATGGCCTAAATTGGAACAAATGGCAACATTTTTGCCATGTCCGCGGAAACGGGTCACAGCCTACTTATTTTGGAGGTTGTTTCATCGCTGTAGCCCCTGTAAAATACGTAAATGTTTCACAAAAGAATTGCGTGGATAAGTTGGACTCCTTTAATAAATAATATTTTTTTGCAGCGCTGGTCAGAGAGTAGGGAGCCTTTGCCTTGCAGTGGCACATGAATCTGATACTCGTATATAAAATTTCCATGTCACAATGTTAGTTACCGTACTCCTCCGAAACGGCTTTACCGATTTTTACCAAATTTTATATGCGTATTCAGTAGGTCTGAGAATCGGCTACTATCTATTTTCCATACCCCTAAGTGATAAGGGCTAAGGCAAAACAACGTTTGCCGGGTCAGCTAGTCTTATATATAAAATTTCCATGTCACAATGTTAGTTACCGTACTCCTCCGAAACGGCTTTACCGATTTTTACCAAATTTTATACGCGTATTCAGTAGGTCTGAGAATCGGCTACTATCTATTTTCCATACCCCTAAGTGATAAGGGTTAAGGCAAAACAACGTTTGCCGGGTCAGCTAGTCTATATATATAAAAATTAATCGGCGAAATGTATGTACGCGCATAACTTCCGAACGACTGCACCAATTTGGATGATTCTTTTTTTATGTGTACAAATAAGGATATTTATGTAGCTAATGCCAATTCAATATTCATAGCTAAGACAGGACAACGTCTGTCGGGTCAGCTACTGGCTAATAACAATAAATTATGTGATCATTTTTGTTAAATTAAACAGAACTGTTGTATGACCGGGTATGAAAAACGAATAGGACGGGGCATTTTTATATTGTGCAATTAACTAAAACAAATATGATTAAACATGTTTGATGGTATGCATCACAATTCATTAAATGCGTTTAGCGGAACATCATTCTCTATCTCATCTACGCACGATTGACAGATTCAAGGCCAAGAACGATTTTTAAATGTAGGTATATAGCCCTAATCGAATTTTGTAATTTGTGGTGCATGTGTGCCCTCCTAATGTATGTGTGGTTTAAAGCAGGTTAGCGGATGATTTGTTCAATTACCTATGTACAAAGGACTGTTGTGAAGTTTGTTGTGCGCTGGAGTATACCTAATTTTGTTAATGACAACTATTACTACTGAAGCCTTTGACATAATTGGTCTCATTTATTATTTAATGTTTGCCTTTGTGTTTCCCTGATTTTCTTTACATTCTCTTTCAAGCAAATTTCGACTTTATTTTAGTAGATGGGTAATTGAGAAAAAAAAAAACGTCAGCAAAGATTGTTTTAGGAAAAGAATAGGAGTTATTTATTTGTTGTCCTCATAATAATTTTCTAACGGTTCGATTTTCAAAGACGGGGTGTCTTTTTATTTTCGATTGGTTGAATAATTATTGCATTATTTACACTGCTTCAAATAACTTGCGCAATATGGGAGAGACCTACATATATCCCATGTCCATGCCTTAAGCGGTAGGCAGTAGATATAAATAAAGAACAATGGCGAAATCATAGCTGAAATTTATTGGAGCGTCTAAAAGTGATTAATATACGAAGGCAGTTCTATTATTTTTCTACGTTTTTTCAAAGTATCACATTAACTAGTTAAAGCCGGATAAAAAAGATATTTGAAATAAAAGGTTATTTTTCTGCCAAGTGACAGCAAGTACAGCATTATTGTATTAAAATCAGTTTTTGTTTGTTATTATAATTAAATGGAGTAAATGAATTAACAATACTGTTTATTTCTAAGTGGATGTGTTCTTTGCAGGGAAGTTAAAATGTTGTACTGTAAAAATATATAAATTACTTTCAATTAATGACGGGCAAAAAGATTAATATCCCAACAAAAAAAAAAACTTGGTTTGACTTTGACAATGGTTTTACTCATGTCACAGACGCTTGCGCTTGTGGTTCGTGTGTATTTGTTCTCGATTGTTTTCCGTTTTCTTTAATTTTTACTGCTGATCGCAATAACGTTTTATGCTTCCCAACCCTGGAATATAGAGATTTGATTCTCTTCGCCCTGGGAACGTACCAAATAAGACAAGCTCGCTCATATTATGGCGAGCATGTACGTTTCCACGGCGGGTACAGAATTGAAGTTTCCAGTGAACACATTGATTCCTCTGAATACAATCATAGAGGCATTAGCGAGACAACACTTATAAGAGGAAAAATTAAGTCACGTCACGTATCCAGGAAGCAATATTATGTGTATATTTTAATAGAAAATAATATTCCTGGTAGGACAGGAATCAGCGAGTATTGCTGTAATTGCTTAGTTGGTCGGCGCACAGTAGGATGTTGCGCTCATGTCTTGACGCTAGACTGGTATTTAGGATGGGCCAGACATCAGCAATATTTCAGCACCTGCAGAATTTCTGGATGAAATAAATATAAGAGAGGATGACGAAGAATAAAAATTACTTAATATAAAAAAAAAAAATGTTTTATTGATTCTTTTGAACATACCTACTCAACATATTCCAGACGCATTCTAGGATTTTGTAAATTCTTATTTATCTGAATGTTAGCAAGTATTTATAAAATCCCAGAATACTATTATAATCCTATTGCTTCAATACCTAAAAAAATGCTGATGGTGACTGGCAGCCTCAGTCCTATAATTGTACATAGTCATGTAGTAGGTAAGTATATATACCTAAGATAAGGCCTACTAAAGAGTATTTATACCTTTTACAAGGCATTGCATGCTAAAATAACTGGGTAAGGAAAATACTAATGCAATATTGCCCTTTTAACTCCCTCGAATTTAAATTACCATTGACATAACCTACAAAAGTTCACGACTGAATTTCTATTAACTCCGGCTTTCTTGAACAAAAATTCTTGCACCAACTAATTCAGAAGTTGACGCCGAGTTTAACTAGATATTATTCATTTAAAGACGCAAGAGTTTAATCTCAGCTAAATTAATGTATGGGTGGCTGCCATTGTTCTTTACCGCCATTAACATCATAATCTTTTCCATAACAAACAAGGCAATGTTTTTAATAATTTTATTGAATTATTGCAGGACAGAAATGAGAAGTTGTTCTTTAGGCTTCTAGCGGAGAACGTTGAGAAGTATTTGCCGATCGTATACACCCCGACCGTGGGACTGGCGTGTCAAAAGTTCGGTCTCATTTACAGAAGACCTAGGGGCCTTTTCATCACCATCAATGACAAGGGACATGTATTCAACATTATAAAAAATTGGTGAGTTGATTGATTTTTGTGTATATCTTCCATGAATATCTAAATATATGTTGTATCTTTGTATGTGAGATTCTTTATACTCTCAAAGAATCCTAACGGCCCGATGGATTTTTATAAATGAGTAGTCTATTTACTCGTTTAGGTCACGCGATGGTTATCTACGTACTATGGACTTCCCAAAACCCATTTTCTAATATCACTTGTCTTTTTTGAAAAGGGTTTCGTTTGCTGTTGTTTTTCTTCCGCTAAAAATCATAACAGCTGAAACAATTTCTAGCAGTAAATAGATTGGCTCGTCAATTTTTTTTCCCTTTCTCTATAAACATTACTTAGAGTTAAGTAATGATAAGCGACGGTTTAACCATCATTTTTTGACGTTTAAACGTATCTTAACTTTAAGCAATGCTTATGAATAAACCCCTAAATCAGTATCTTCTAAATAGGGACGCATAGCATAACATTCGCTGGAATCAAGCCATGTATAATTCAATTTATAGTTATTAATATAAATAGTTTACATTTTACCTTAGGTACGTGCGATTATGTTCCTGGTTTATTTAAACAAGCTTGTTCTAGAAATCAAGACAATTATTCATTCAACTTTGATTGTTTTGTCGATGTAAATTCAAATCATAGTGCAGGTTACCGTTTTAGATACTCGTAAAAATAAATTTTATTCGCAAGTCTATAAGTACTATTAGGGTGAAATCTTTGATACTACTGATCCGATATCGAAAATTATTTCGCTGATGAGAAGCCACAGTTATTGCTGAGTGCCATAGGATATATTTTATGTTAAACCAAGAAATTTCATGCGAATGAATTTACGGGCAGACGCTAGTATTAAAATATAATTCGTAAAACGACAGTTTTACCAAACATTCCTTACGTACGAATACGGCGGGCGGCGTAACCTCTGTAAGTAGCTTTCTTAAATCATTTTAAAAATCAGTTGAAAGCACTAAGCCAGTCTAGGTCGACCTGGATTGACCTCGGCTGCTAAAGGCTAGAGAAAATCGATAGATAGCAAGAGCGCATACCAAATGATATGGCTTGAAATTGCTCAATAAAATTTGTAGGTAATGTTTAAAGTAAGTATCGTGATCGGTGTTTGATGACTAAATTCAAAAGCAAGATAGAGACTGTACAATAAAACAGATAATACAGTAATATTATCATGCCTTCAATATAATTATTAGGTCATAAAATAACGTCAATTCTCAATTAAAAAAAAATGAAGGTGATTTTAAACAAAGATAGATAGATAGGTATAAGGATTCAAAAATTAAAATTAAATCGCTCAAGTTTTAAATGGCACTTAAATCTATATTTGCGTAACAATAAAAAGTATTTTGACATATTTGTTAAATTGTGTTGAAGCATAGTATAACTACCGCTTTTCGTTGCACAACGAAATAGTTGGGTGAAAGTTTATTTCAAATCTAATTTTCTATTCGCTACTATAAGGTTTTGTCGATGAAGATTCATAAAATCATAAATTCATAACATAATGTTCATTCTTTACCTACAAATACAATATAAGATTATCTTTAAAAAAAATTGTTCGTAAAAGCATTAAGCCAGTTTAGGTCAACCTTGATTGATAGAAAAGATCGATAGATAGCAAGAGCGTATACCAAATGACAAGGTTTTAAATTGCTTAATAAACTTCGTGAGCGTAACTAGTATCGTGATCGGTTGTTTGACCAGTAAATGCAAAAACAAAATAAAAAGGTTAAAAGAAGTTAGGTTATACAGTAATATTTACGTTACATACCTTCGATAAAGTGAGGTTATATGAGGTTATAAAATAACCTCATTTCTCAAATGAGAAACGTTAAATGACACTATAATTTGCCATCCGCGTGTTCGTTAACAAATGAGTTTGTTTACATATTTGTTAAATTGTATTGAAACAGCGTATTACATAGGTACCTCATAAATGTTGAACCTAATTTTCTAATCGATAGACGGTACTATTTGTATTACTGAAATAGACTCACGCCCGCCGCGGATTAAGAAAGGTCATAATGATTTATGAAACTGTTAAGTCCGGTTTAGACCAATGAAACCACATTCCATCATTTTAACAAATTATTTTTGTGCAAACATCACCCTAATTGCGTAATGCACGATCAATCATAATCTGAATCATTTTGAAACAGATTGCTAATCCTTTGCTGCATACGTTCGAAAAATGTGTCTGCTCGACAACGTAAATAACGCAATTAATATTCTTGAACGGTCAAAATGAAACAGATTATGACAGATTATGATATCCATGCTTGAATCATTAATATACAGTATGTAAAATAATTTACGCAAGACCTCATTCACAGTCACACCAATTAGAGTACCTACCTACTGAGTTATACAAAGACTTTTGAAGTTTTTTTTAAGCTTATCTATTTAAAACAGGAGATTATTAATAAGATATTCGTGTTGACCCTAGCATTACATTACTTACATTAATAAGAGTTTGATTAATTTTCTTTGGCTCAATCGACATTAAAAAAACATTAAAAAAACCCATATTGAAAGTTACTGAAATTGATTCAATTATGAACAAACGAACTCAGGACTTGCGTTTATTCTGTAACATCTTGTATAGAAAAGAATGCTCTTGTTCTGCAGGCTTAGCACGAGCATCGATTTGTCGACGGAAGAATAGACATGACTATATTAACTAAATGATGTACAATAGGAGAAGATGACTATGTTTTTCTATTAATGATCCTAGTTATGCGTTCTAAACGAATCATGATTTTGTAGATAATCGTATATACTTTGTGGCCGTCGAGTAGAAAGTTTGTTGTCAGTGTGATTTTGACAGTTTGGGAAGAAATAATCTTCTGAAATAGTCTACATTTATAAGGACCTAGACAAAGATAGTTAGAAACGAAAGACAAATTGTAGAAGGATGTTTTCGGTGCGATGTCAAAAATGGAGAAACAAAATGTCACTTTAAATTGAAAAAGCACTGTCTATTCTTCGTAGAAATAGCGTCATGCTAAGCCTGCTGGTTCTTTGTTTGTTTGGTTTAACCCTTTAATGAACAATGGAAAAGCTTCTTCTAAAAGAAATCATAACATTATGTAAATCACATTTGATATCGTTATTCATTCCTTGTCCTCACCCTATAAAGCAATAAAGCAACAATTTTTTTTCATCGTATGGATTTAGCTCGACGCAATAGCTCCGACGTTACTCTATCGTACGTAAACAAAGCTTACGGTGAATGAAAGTAAATTGTACCGTAATTTATTTGTTTTTACGATCAATTTTGCCTTTGGCAGCTCTTATAGTCGTCACTGTATGATTCATATACCTACATGTAGCCTATTATTAACGTCTAAAACGGCCGTTTTTATCCCAAAATCCATCTATCCGAAAAGGTGAAGGAAAAAATCGATACCTGTATGTCCTGGAACCAAAAATTCGAAGATGTGAGACATCTACCAACCTACACTGGCCTGGCGTGGTAGAAAATAGTCCACTCCCTATGGAAGCGAGGAGACCTACCTCCGAGCAGTGGGAACAGTGAAAGCTGGTTATGCTATATGAATGAATACCGTGGACATTTCCATAAAAGTGACGCGTGACGAGCCATAGAACTACTATATTATGTTGCGGAAATAAACTGATTAGCCTGTTCCTTATTTTCCTGAACATCTTCGTCAGCGCTTTAGTATATGGCGTGGCTTTATAAGTAATCGATGTCGAAGAAAGCAACTACTGTATAATATCAAGATGATCTAATAAATAACAGAATACTACATCCGTCTGTGCCAATAAGCGCAGTTGATCATAGTTATATCCCCTTTAATCCGCCTAATGTATTACGAAGCCCACGTTCAGCGCCCGAAGTTACGAGACTAGGCTATTAATAGAGATAGTTGGGTTTTCGTGAACTTTCTCGCAAATCAGCTACAAAATAAAAACAAAAACATTCGCCAGGTAATGTGGTGGTAGCAGGGCTGACTACTCCTGGTGCGTCGGACGTACATTAAAGGATTTCCTCGCGGAGACTACTTTATGACGTCACACCATTCACAAAATAAATGTTTGATAAGAGGATGCCGTGTGGAACTGCCATATAATAGGTCTTTACCTATGAAATTGCCGTTTTGTATGAAAAAATTTAAACGAATTTTTTTCATGAATTTTTTATTTGTATTAATCGAAGTAATCACCCATGCAATCAATGCATCTTTGCCATCGCAGTGGCAGTTTATTGATGCCCTTCTTAAAGAAATCAGCTGGACGGGAGGCAACAAATTCTTCAAAGGCATTTTGTACTGCCTCTCGGGTATTAAATTTTTTTCCCGCCAAGAAGTTATCCAAATTCTGGAAAAAGTAGTAGTCTGTAGGCGCAAGGTCTGGTGAGTAGGGCGGATGACGGAGAGCTTCCAACCCCAGTTCTTGCAACTTGGAGACCGTCTGCTGTGCAGTATGAGGTCGCGCGTTGTCGTGCAGGAGCAGCGGAGACGAGCGATTGACCAATGCTGGTTGGAGATGCGCCAGCTTCTCCATCATTGTGTTCAGTTCTTCACAGTACACATCTGCAGTAATGCTCACCCCGTTTGGTAAGAAGCTGTGATGAATCACACCGGCGCTAGACCACCAAACAGTGACCATCACTTTTCTAGGGGTAAGTTTTCGTTTAGGGCATTGTTTAGGTGCTGAACCAGGATCCAACCAACTTGCTGAGCGCTTACGGTTATCAAACAGAATCCATTTTTCATCGCAGGTAACAATGCGGTTCAAAATTCCTTCATTTGTGTGTCTGTTGAGCAGTGCAAGGCACGTCTCGACGCGTACTTCGCGCTGGCGATCATTGAGTTCGTGGGGCACCCATTTGTCAAGCTTTTTTACCTTGCCAATTTGACGCAAATGGACCAATATTGTTTTGACGCTAACGTCGAAAGCTGCTGCTAATTCAGCCGTAGATTGTGTATCATCAGCTTCCACAATCGCCTTTAATTCGTCATTGTCGACCAAAGTCTTCGGACGACCGCGAGGTTCATTTTTCAGGTCGAAATTTCCAGAACGGAAGCGAGCAAACCAATAACAGGTGGTGCGTTGGTTTGTAGTGTTAGCTCCGTAAACGTCGTTGATGTTGCGTGCCGCTTGTGCCGCGTTGCTGCCACGACGGTACTCATATTCCATAATTACTCGAATTTTTAACGTATCCATGATGACGAAAAAGATTGAAATGCGATGAAAATGTAACACTAATCAATAAAGAAATGACTACTTTTAGAAAAAAAAAATCCATGTTTTTAAAATAAAATTAATTTGAAATTAGAATTCTTAGCCAAACAAAAATTATTTTGATTTGAAATGGCCAGTACTGCAGAACGGCAATTTCATAGGTAAAGACCTAATATATATATATAAAAAAACCGTTTAAGGCCAGCGTACAACGGCGGACGACGGGGCAGAGTATTTTAAGTTTACCAACGTAAATTCATACGTATGTAATGGTATCGAAGAGTGCGCTGGAGGATACCGCAGCGGGATGCGATATAAGCGCCAAGTCCGCTAAAATACGATCGGAGGGGAGAGGCAGTACAAGCGGGCGTGCACACCATATTTCCCCCGTGGCTTACCGCGGGATACTTCTTGGTAAATCTTCCTCAATGCTGTCCCCCGCCGTCCGGTGGTGTGCGGTAGGCCTTGAGTAACCGGTTTTTTGCCTTTTTACTCAATCTTAAAAGTAACATTTGTTTTTAGGCCTGAACCCGATGTCCGTGCGGTAGTCTTCACTGACGGAGAAAGGATTTTGGGTCTCGGGGATCTCGGTGCATATGGCATGGGTATTCCTGTGGGAAAGCTGTCCCTGTACACTGCCCTGGCTGGTATTAAGCCCCATCAGTGTCTCCCCATCACTTTGGACGTCGGCACCGATAATGAGGTAGCGTAGTGTATAATTTATGTACGGTTCTATAATGTCAATGTCAAGGCCAAAACCGGTGTCTATTTTGGAGAATATGTAGTAGTTTAGTTTCCTTATGTTTCGTTCTTTTGGTTTTGTTTTATTATTGTAGGTACTATTACGTTGGAATTTTAAAAAGGTGAATATGTGTATAAATCATTTTTCTTTTGTAGTTACGTTATGTTAATATTAATGCTAATTATATTTAGGAATTAATTTTAAAAGATTACAATTCTCTCAGAACTGCTCGATGGTCTAGTGTCCTTAAGCGCAACTGCTGAGCATGAGGTCCTGTGTCCGATTCCCAGGTCGGGCAAAATGGTGTGCGTAGTCGCAGCGGAAAAATTACGATTTTTTGCGACAAGTTTCCGCTGCGACTACGTACACGGCAAAGTGTTACTTATTGAGTTTTTCTATTTGGTATTACTTAGTAGCAGCCCGGGGTCTGCATTTGTGCCCAGTTGATGGCAATAGGCTCGCCCGCTATTACATGGGACTTAAAAATAACTGGCGAAATGTGGGTGTACTATGGGTACACCTCTACCGAACCTTTCGGGGAAAAAGGCGTGATAATGATATGTTACAAGTGTCTCAGAATTTGATTCTTGCATTAGGAATCCAGAAAAAACTGTTGAAAAGCATCTGTTTAAGCAGAGATCCATACCAAATCATCTGAACGAGACGATAGTTCGATTAATGAAAAGCTGATAGTAAAATGAATAAAATACGATCATCGTACAACTCTGCTTACATTGACTGAGTAACTAAATAAACAATTTCGGAATAGTTGTACTGCTGGAGCAAAAGCTGCAACTATACAATTTTATAAATTTCAACTCTACGGATTTTGATTGAAGGTTGATTTTTCAGGATCTCCTAAAAGACCCGCTATACATTGGTCTCCGACAGAAGCGCGTACGAGGCAAAGAATACGATGAGTTTATCGACGAATTTATGGAAGCTGTCGTCCTGAGATACGGACAGAATACATTATTACAGGTGAGCTATTAGTATGTATCTACTACCATTAGGAAGTAAAATCATTGTAATTTGGTATGGGCTTTTGTGTATGTGATATCTCACATAAAACTCACTAGAGGGTGAATTTTAGAGCGTTCGTGGACGGCTAAAACAGCGAAAAATACTAAAAGAAAGAGGAAGTAAAACATAATATTTTAAACACGCATGGGAACAAACAAAAAAAGGTTCATTTAAAACGTTTTCATTTTTAAAAGCAGTTATACTGCCGATGGAAAAAAAACAGTGGCACAATAAGCGGCCGGCGCAGGGAAAGATGTACTCGTATCACGGGAAAAAGTATGCAGTTAATTTATTGTAAAAAGGGAAATGTTTCATAAACAGAGTAGTCGTAACAGTAGTGATTCATGCATACTTGAGTTGCTTTCCTTACAGTCATAGATTTATATTGCACTAGCAGCGCTCCGCGGTTTCACCCGCGTAGTTCCCGTTCCAGTGGGAATACGGGGATAAAATATGGCCTATGTCACTCGGGGATAGTGTAGCTATTCTAGCCTATTCAATGCAAACAAACAAACATACAAACAATCAATCAAATCTTTCGTCTTTATTATTAGTATAGATAAAACATGGTTTCATGGGATCTATGGCTGTATTTTTTATATGTAATAATATTCGATTTTGAAGACGATACAAATCATATAATTATGATATATCAATTTATTTGGTGTCGGCGCAACATGTCTTTTTCTTCTACACTTCTCTATTAGACGTCATCTCAGTAGTCACTCCCTTTGTAACCATAATATCATCATTCACAAAGTCTGGATGGACCGTCGTTTCTTTGGTTTTCCTTCCTACTCTTATAGCCATCAACATTCATACTTAAAATTTTCCTCAACACTTTTTCCTCATTTCTCCGTATCACATGCCCTTACCATGTCAACCGATTTCCATCGTCTGAAATCTGGTACAGCATTGAAAATTTGGTTTCGTAAGAATATGGTGAACGGACACACAGTATCGGTTGTCCAAACACGGAGTGTTTATTGATACTGGTAAAAATTACAGATTTTCATGAAGGCTCCTATAATATGGGGACCGCTTTCCTAAGAACCCAAAGGTTAAGGTTAAGGTTAGATTTAAGACGATGTTTCACCTTCTGTGCTTTATTCGTCTTTGTGACATTGTCTTTCAATCAAAGCAATTGTATGCATAAGTTCAAAAAGTAAAACTAGACTACGGAAAAATCACGGTCTAAAAACTTTTTCCAAAAAACAACAACCGACTTCCGGAAAAACACTACAAAGTGAAAAATAACTTTAATTTCGGAAGTCCGTGACTTTGGATATGTATTTTATTAATTTCTTGTCACCGCCTTCCGTAATTAAAGTTATTTTAAAGTGTTTTTTCGGACACTATGGCACTTTGCCCCAAAGTTTATGATCGCTTACTACTGTTACAATATTGTTTTGTTAGGATAGGGGGCCATTCAATGTAACGTGACGTCACATAGCCTATAACGAGCGGACGATGAAGGCGCTTCCGACGATACCTCATTTGTCCATAGACACCATAGAGATAGAGAATGGACTGAGCGTTATCCTCACAAAAGTGAAGTCGCTTTAGAACGAGATAAAGCGACTGTGCAGCCAATACCTGTCTCTTTTCTGCAAGCCTGTAATAACATACTAGAAAGAGACAACTATTGGCCACATTCGCTTTGTCTCTCTTGTACCACCTCTGAATCTAAAACAATATTCAAAAACACGCAAATAGAAGAAGTTAATACGTTTAGCCTACTTGGCATAAATATTGACACACACATTAACTGGAAGTCACACATAGACCATATAAAAATAAAACTCTCCAGATTCTCAGCTCTTTTTCAAATTAAACAAAGCACTAACACACAAACAGCTATGGCTGCTTACTACGCATACGCATACTCATGGCTGCGATATGGCGTTATGCTATGGGGAAATAGTGTTAACGTAGATGAACTATTCATAATACAAAAGAAGTTAATAAGAATTCTAGCCCAAATTGATAATACGGAGAGCTGCAAACCATTATTTATAAAATATCAGATTCTAACTCTGCCATCAATATACATACTTGTTCACAAAAGCAGAAGATACGCACAACGTCAACACTCGCCATAAAAAGAGGTTATGCGCTCCATCCTCAAGAATAAAAATGTTAAGTGATAGCCCATATTATATGGCAATAAAAATATGTAATAAGTTGCCCAACATGTTTAAAACTGAAAAATCAGTAACAATATTCCAAAAAAGGGTAAAACTATACCTAATTCAAAGTTGTTTCTACTCAGTGAAAGAATATCTAGAGTTTAGCTTAAAATAAAGTTTTTCTCTCATGTACAAAAGTGGCGATCTGTCCTATACAAACAATAAATTTTAGTCTATCCTATTCTATTTAATTTCATACGATTCTTTTAATTATAATTTTATTTATACTACCTGAAAAGGATGACTTGAATATTGCTGAATAAAATATAAATAATGTACCTATTGAATTCATTATTGTTGACATTAATTTGGACTTAACTGTAATTTATAATATAAAACAAAATAACTTAATAATAATAATCTTTAATGCATGCTAATTTTGGGACAGGCAGGCGAATTATAACATTGCAATGCTTGTAAAAGGCTGCTAAGTCATAAGTACTAACATCAGATAACACCAACATTGTACACTTAGTTCGCAATAAACGTTTTGACTTTGACTACTTTGTGGTCTGTATTCACTGCACAACTGAATTTTGAATGCACAGTCCATTCTCTGTGTCTATGACTGACACTGTTATGAGGGAACACCACATACTGGTCAAAACCATAACCCTCCTTCATGCTACGCCGTAGGAAAACATGTTAAGGTGTGCAAAACAGCCAGTTAAAATGTTTAAATGGCATTTTTATTTATAGTACTATAATCAGATATTGTTATCTTTATTGATATCGTTTTTATCCATTCATTATCTTGCAATTAAGTTATCTTTGCACGTATTTAACCATTCCTGATTTAAATCAGTTACTTAATCAATTATTATTGACGTAATTATGTACTAGTACGTATCGTATTAAAGAAGCCTAAACACTGCATTATGTCAAGATAAAATAAAATAAGTCTCACAGAAAGTGTTCCGTGCATTTTTCTTACAAAGAAAAACAACATAATGGCAATCCCGAAGTAATGTTTTTTTTTGGAGAACCGCCAGGTCCGCGAAATTCAAATTTTCTAACACCTTTTTAAATACCCCTATTGAACCCACCCCTATTATATCCAGGGGTGCGAGTTGTTTGAAAGGGATACCGTGGCTTCTGGCACACAGGTAGCTGAAGGAACACGGGTGGGTTTTAGTCAGTAAAAGTCTGACACGCCCTCCTGCTCCACCCGGAGCGGGAGAATGATTTGATGATTTCCTACCCTCACAAAAAAAACCCATATTATATAAATTCTGAGGGTTGTGTTGATTATTCTAATTACTTTTTTATAATTGTCTACATACATATACTAGGGTTGTTCAATAAAAAGTTAGAAAGAGTATGAAGCAGTCTATATTATTTATTATAATTTTTTTTTCGACATAATCACCTTTGAGGTTTATACATTTGGTATATCGTTTTTCTAATCCTAAGATTCCCTTCTTATTGTCAGGACCGATATGACACTTAGATATCTTTTTAAGTTGTAACAGACAGACGGACATCGATAACCAATGTGTATGATAATGTTATGTCGTTTTATTATTTTTAGCATGCACCAAACACGTGAGCAAATAAGTAATATCATGTGCAGTCTGCACACACGCGGACGTTACACGACGTAATCGCATCCGATATATCACAAAATCGTTTAAGACTTGAACGATTTGACAGCATCTGGTCATTTCCAAATAAATCTGTTAAGGCGATATGTTTTAGTTATTGACTTGTAGGTTTATCGCTATAACACCTAGTAGGTATTATGGTTTCGATAAGGCGTTTCAAATCTAAAAATATTTTAAATCACTATGCAAATTTATGATAGTTTCATTCATTACAGGTGTATTATTGATAAGCGTGTAAGGGTTATTCAATAAGAAAATAAAGAAAACATTATAATTTGACACTTTTTAGACTTATATATACAACACGTATTAACATTTTTTTTACTGTCACCTAACAAAACATTGGGGTAGGTCAGCATAAAAATAATGTCCTGTGAGAAATCATCAAATAACTTCTCCCGCTCTGGGTGGAGCAGGAGGGCGTGTCAGACTTTTACTGATTAAAACCTACCCGTGTTCCCTCAGTTGCCTGTGTGCCAGGGGCGGCGGTATCTCTTTTGAACAACCCGCATCCCTGGCAGGCATCGGCCCTTGCGGACCCGCCAGTTGGTGCTGACAACTCTTTGAGGCGCGCGTGGAATACAATGCGCCGTCGATCCGGGCTTGGTCCTTACTGGACAGCGAGCTATCCATTACTCGCCGTCCGCAAGCCCGCGCCTACGGTGGCCGGGAATCAGCCTGGGATTCCCGACGCCCAGGGCGTCTCCTACGGCGACTAAGGCCGAGAAGGCGCGTATACCTACTACCTCTCCCTCACGTGTGACGGCTATCCATGCATTCTCGCTCCGTACCATGACTTGGACCAGGGCCGGATGCGAGAGATCGCCGCCGCCGATCTCCCACTAGGACACGGCGGTGCTCCGTCCAAGCCGGGCAGACCTCTACCGTATGCTCCATCGTGTCCTCAGGGCGATTTTCGCAGTGGAAACACCCGGGCGTTTCCTCCCGCCTTATGCGAAACAGGAACCTCCCGATACAGCCGTGTCCGGTGAGGACCTGCGTCAGGCGGAAGGCGAGGACGACTTGCCGCCTCTTAAGCCACTCCTCAAAGAGGGGACTTACCGCCGCAATCTTCGCGTGCCCACCTATAGTCCGGTTACACTAAAAGTTAGCTGCTAGATCTGCTCAAATATTATGCCCTCGATGCATTGTTCATCTTGACGGCCAGCAGACCGTCATGTCCAATCGTGTTCTACGAATCATCGTGCAAAGCGTTTATTATGCTAAACGTTCGTGAATCAAAGATTTCAAGCGACAGACTGTCGAATCGAAAATGACACGTTTTCAATTACTAATTTTGCCTTGCCCTAGGCAGCAAATACCTGTCGTAAGAATGGGGGTGGTCTATTTTATTTTAACTGACAACATTTTCGGGTTTTTTATTTGGGAACAGCTTTTATGGGACTCTTGAAAACATTGTTTTATGTTCGATTCGGCGCGGAACCGTATCGAATGGTTGTGAATATTTTTGCAGATATGTATAGGTATATTACGTACATACCGATGTAATCTGAAATTTAAATTAGTATCTACATTATTGAAAAGGAAAAGATTTTACATGAGAAATACCTTCTTGTCGCGTATCTTAAAAATGAATATCTATAATAAAATCAATCTTAAATAATCCATTTAATAGTAACACTTAGCGTTTAAACGCGACAAACTAGGGTCTTAGATAAATCAAGGTGTCGAGTGACGTTAGCGCGCCGTACTGATGTCATTGCTATTGCTGACACATCTTTGGCTTCGCACCTTCCTAACAGGCTGATTCTTACATCAATGTCACGGGCAATGTTCGGTAAACGATATGTCTTCTGTAATCTCTCGTTTGTCTGTGTATTAGATTAGTCGTTTTAAGGATTTTTACGCTCGTTTTGGTCATCAGTTAGTGAAGCCCGTTTCGGCCATATATTTTTAGGATTCCGTACCTAAACGTAACTGTATTTCTATGCCTCCGCTGTCCGTTTACCTCTGTCAGCGAGCTGAATCTGTAGACAGTTGAATTTTTTTAAATGCAGTGTACGGATCGCTACTGATAGATGAACTACATTCCTACCAAGAAGCTTTCGATAAAAGTGGAGGCAACACTCTAAATACCTAAGTGAAGACGACTGGGGAAAGCTGTTCATCCACTCTTTCCATCTTTCGCGAGCCAGCGAGGCCTCCCTCCAGGATTGACGGAACCTATCCAGTTTCCAACAGCGAATACTTAATTAAAGCAAAAATAGTCGTGTCACAGCAATTATTTTCGCACAAGTTAGGTAGGTACTTCGTTTGATGTACAAAATGCGCAAATGACGGCTTCGTTATGCACTCATGTTTTTGCACACTTTATGAGTACCTATATCATAGGAAGTCAGGTTTCAATGACCGTACAAACCGTAGTGACTTATTACTAAGATAACATCGGATGATTCAGTTTTATTTAAGTTTCGGTATTTCCCGGTAGTAGTTACTACGCTGTTACACCACCATGAAGCAATATTTCACGTTTGCTTGCCTCTTCGGGGAATGGAGGCGTGATTTATGTATATAGTAATGACACGGACACTTCTATTTCATGAAAGTCTGGCATTTATTCATTCACTGACAAACAAAGCACAGCCTAAACCACTGGGTAGAAGCATGAAATTTTGCATAAGCTTATATAGGTACCGAAGTAAGCAATAAGGATATTTTGAAATTTCATCTTCTAAACTTTACGGGATGAATTTACGAAATAAACAAAAAAAGTTATCATACTTCTAGTGTCTACAGGGATTAAACAGGGGTTGAAACTTTGTATCGAACTGAAATTTTTTGCTGATGCGATGGGAAACCCTTTCAAACACAGATTGTATTTTTATTTTATTAAAATTAACATTACTAAGTATACACAAATAATAAATTTAATATGTAAGTACTGTGTGTACCTACTTACGAATGAAAAGAGATTCACTAATTCGTTACAATTTTAATAATATATTTCCGTGTTCGAATGCCAGCGTGTCCTTGAGACGCGTTTACCGAATTATATCGTAAACTTTAGCTTAACTTCTACAGGTCAAGGTGAATGTCTAGGATCGTAAATGTAAATGTCAAGGCCGGGGCAATAACCTGTTAGGGATAGGACGCAAAACGTAGATTGCATTAATTTTGCATGAACATGTCCGGGCTACAAGCGCTCCAATATTTCAGGGTTGGAGCTTGAAACCCTGAACGGGTATTCTCGGAATAATCTGGAGAGCATTCTCTTAAATACTAGGTCACTGCGCTCGGACGGCTCGGTGTCAGGAAGAGCCTAATCCGGAATTGTGTAGATAGAGCTTCGACACACGTAATTTAAAAGCGTTGCGAAGTCGCTTTGCAAAGTTCGGTGATGCAGTAGGTATCTAATAGTTTCTAAAGGTGCTCCTTCGAAGGCGATCGTAGCGGCTACGCTGCCCATTCGCAATGACAGACCATAGCGACACGAGTAGTTCCTACTACTCAATAAAAACGGATTTAGCAGTGCGTTAAAGATCTAGTGCGCGAAAAATTTCCACCGCGATTTTATCACGACTGTGGGATTGTGGGCTTCAGCCATGATTTCAGTGCACTTCATTGCGCTGCGCTCTCGTTACCACATAAATGGCAAAGTGTGACTAAACGCACATTGTTAGCTAGTTAACTAAGCGAATAAAGGTTTTATCGGTACATTTTCTGTCATTATAATGTTCAACGCGCACATTAGGGCATTCAATAATGAACCTTAGCATCCGAGTAGTTGATTGCAAATACAACCAGTCTTTTGATTCGATGTATGGAAAAAAATCTGCTCTGACCTTTTTGATTTGCCTAATGATCCTGATTTTGTGCCAGTAGTAAAACGGATTGACATAGTTTGAACACCTACTATTTATTTGAATTTTTTGTTTGAGGATAGTCGTATAAATTTAATATTTTACAGGTACTGACTATGGGCAAGTATGTAAAATAACCATTACATGCACAAAATTTATATTTATGCTGCAACATCGAAAATAGTATTAAACCTTGTAATTTAGACCATTGTACGGGAGAACATTTCCACTGAAAAGTCAAGTTTGTACCTCAATCCAATGTAACTTTTGTTATTTGATGGTACGGAACCTTACTGCGCCAGCCCGACTTGCACTTGGCCAGTTTTTCCCTCTCGAGAAGCAGAGTGGTCGCTAGTTAATAAAAATTGTTTTCTTTTTCTTACCCACAGTTCGAAGATTTCGCCCTGGCAAATGCGGGTCGTCTTCTAATAAAGTATCGCAACAAGTATTGTACCTTCAATGACGACATCCAAGGTACCGCCAGTGTGGCCGTCGCCGGCCTCATGGCCGCTGTCAGAATCACCAAGAGGAAGCTCAGTGAAAACATCTATCTGTTCCTTGGAGCTGGTTCTGTAAGTATATATAGTATATAACTGTCTTTTAATTATTTTGTAACAAAAGAAATGCCAGATAATAGAATGGATATCAACCTTAAGTAAATGAACTCAAGACTGAACTTTCTCAATATTTAATTTCCAATTTAAAACTCTGCCTAAAAACTAAATTCATTAGAAGATACACCTTGAATCTAAGAGGGGCTTGTGGCTAAATAATAGTCGCCGCACGGATTGATCGATCGCTTGCTGCGGTTGATCCGTGGATGGGTGATCATCTTTACATATCAAGACCTAAGCCGTTGGTCCCGACTGTCATTCGTGGATCTTTGACAGTGTCGTCAGAAGCCCCAATGTCTGTCAGTCAGTCTTACCAAGGGGTATCGTATCACCCAGTAACTGGGTTGTGGAGGTCAGATAGGTGGTCGCTCCTAGTAAATTCAACTCGATGCTGATCCAATATGCACCAAGCGTTTAAGCGTCAAGTCGTCCTGCCATCTCCGCCTGGGTGTTCCGTCCTCATAAGTAATATTATTTTCGCCTTTTAAGTCCCACTTCCACTTCGTTTCATCATCATCATCATCATAATTTCAGCCGAAAGATGTCCACTGTTGGACATAGGCCTCCCCTAGGCTCCTCCACTTCCACCGGTCTTGTGCTTTCCACATCCAGGGCACATTGCTCGCAGAACAGATGGCCGATGGGGCTGAAAGGTTCTGGAGTGTTTTATATACAAATCACTAAATTCGTTTGGCGCTGTATTATAGCGCTAAACTAATTTGTGGTGCAAGCGGGTTAAAGGCAGTTTTCAGTTTTTTCTAATTTTGTATTTTTCTTATTACCAAACCAGGCTTCCAACGGCATCGCCAGTTTGACGGTAGCCGCCATGGTTACCGAAGGTCTGACAGAGAAACAGGCTCAAGATCGAGTGTACATGTTCGATATTGACGGTTTGCTGTCCACCCGTCGCGAGGGCGGAGTGCCGGCACACGCGAAAGCTTTCGGAAAGGATATCGAGCCAGAAAAGGACTTTGAAGCTGTCGTCGCAAAGATTAAGCCCAGCTGTCTTATTGGTAAGTATCAATTCAAACTCCAAAATAAAGCATTTATTTCAATTAAACCATTTACTGGCACTTTTGAATTGTCAAAGGAGTCGGTTAGGTTGGGTTGGGGTAGTCAGTAAGATTCAGCTAGACGGCCATTCCAAAGCGTAGTAGGTTTTTATTTAGAAGAACGAGCAAGAAATTCCACGTACACTCTTTTAAATTAAAAACATTGGTACAAAATCACGTTTCATCAGCCATGTTGAAATTATACATACGTGGGACACTCAGAAAGTTTTGCGAAAATAAAATAAAATGTTCTATAGGTAAATATTTTTTTTATTAAATCGTTTCAAAGTACCCTCCACTAGCCTCACAAAGTTTCATGCGTCTGAACCAGTTTTAGAGACACTTTTTCCAGTCCGCAGTAGCCCGCGGAGCTCTGTTTTTTTGTCGCTTGTTGCTCACAACAGAGAAAACTTCTGCCAAGCATTTGGTAGTATGCCATTCAACGTTGATGCTTCTTTGGTCCCGTAAAGGAATTGACACCAACTAGCCAGTCAAATTGAAAAAGCACGCAATCAAAATCTACCCCCGCTTCTAGATCGCTTCACTTTGGTAGGCGTTGATTCGTATGGAAACACCCAAACCGTCGACTGGCGCTTCGTTTCTGGATCGTATTGATAAATCCAAGACTCATCAACTGTAATTATGTCGTAAGCACGCCGAGACGAGTCTGCTTCAAATTTGTTTATCATAATTATTACGGCACAATTCCACCGGAGCCTGCTTCTGAGCATCGGTGAGGTTCTGCGGCGCCAGTAGTGTATAATTGGGGGTTCTGCATCACTTGCTCTCGCTTCCGCTCGAGCTGCGCGCCGCAGAAGCCCCCAATTATACCCTACTAGTGTAAGTTTCTGATCAAACCTTCACACTGACATTAAACTTATTATTTGAACTATCTTTGAAACTGAGCATGTTATGATAGAATAAATCTGCTTGCGTTCTGAATTCAATAGAGTAACTGTTTCAGACACTTATTGACATAATATTTTCCTTTCACAGCGTTTAAATAAAAGCATTCAGGAAACTGTACAGCATGCTGCATCCAAGGATCGTCGTAAATTTCCCAATCTTCTATAACACCTCCACATGAGAAACATGCTGCTTTATCATTTACACTATTTCCACAATAAAAAAATCCAGCGTCAACCATTTCCATCACCAATCTTCTCTTTGAATCAGCCGTTGCCCAATAATGACGAAATGAAATTTCACGCATTTTGTGCACATTATACATGTCATATCGAGGATTGTAATTATTTTGTGACATTTTCTGTTTACCCACTTCCTAGTTCTTGATACAGATAATTATAAAGTGTAATGACACCCACATCTGTTTACAACAACTTATAACGATTAACATTGGGCGGGTTTGGTAGGGATAGGAAACATATTACCCAATTTTGAAAAAAATAATAAATAAGAAAATATTTATTTCAAATATTTATTTTCCATACACCATTTATTTAAACATATTACATTTTTTAAAGCACATATTTTATCATGATAAATACAACTATACACATCATGAGAATGTTTATATTTATCGTACAAACTTAATAAATTAGGACAACCTTCATCTTCTAAATTATATATATTATTATTATTTGAAATGTTTTTTAACCATAATACTTTTTCTAAACCTTTGGTGTGAACACTTTTATCTCTTAAAATATCTGCAATCAAATTCTGATGACTTGAGTAAGACACAAATCCTTCACTCCAGTATATCTTTCTATTACGTTCTATCCAACTGACTTG
The DNA here is from genome assembly GCA_949987655.1 of Polymixis flavicincta. NCBI lineage: Eukaryota > Metazoa > Arthropoda > Insecta > Lepidoptera > Noctuidae > Polymixis > Polymixis flavicincta. The sequence continues at coordinate 9,848,597 of OX465185.1, read as the reverse complement.
CCGTTTCTCTGGTTTCGTCAAATCGTAAAATGGAAATGGCGGCCTAACTAAAAACACCTGAATTTTGTTATTACAGAATACAGCAATTTCCTTGACGATAAACTCATTTGTTTCGGTTTTAAATCCTTGAACATCTACAATGGCAGTCATGATAACCGACGCACTATGTTACTCAAAGGTTTATATTCCACAAGACGATCGTTAATAATTACACAATATCCAGCTGTGTTGTCTGGTATTGGAGCTGAACATTCAATCTCCAATCGCACATCTACGGGACCTGTTTTCAAAGTATCGTTTTGTCTTGAACAATCTATGATAAAGAGAGGAGCCTTTTCCTTGAAATCGGTTATATCAAGTAACGGGTCCGCAGGACAGTTATAATACGACTGACGAAATTTCACATACATCTCGTATAATATATTATAATTGTTTTCACTAAATTTTAAGCCTAAAGGTTCGTACGGATAATACTGTGAATTCAAAAATAGTGTTATATTTGTTACTCCACAATGATCGAACAACGAACTGTCTTCGGTTTTACTATTTTTTCTATTAGTTTGTAAGCAAAAAATTACATATCGTGGTTTCTCTAATTGAGATGCAGTCTTAACTGACCAAGAATGCTTAGTGGTTTTAGGAAGTAATGGATACTCGTATAAATCCCAATTTCTAAACGCCATTTGAATAGGTTTATCTCTTTCTAAATGTTTTAGAAGAGCCAGTCGTTCCCGGTCTGACACTTTTATGTGTGGTATACGCCATTGTATTCTTTGCACATCTATTTGAAAATTAGCAATGTCATCAGTTAATATGATGCTGTTTAAGTTAGAGTTACTTCTATTTAGTATAAGTTCATGTTTACAATTTATCACAATTTTATTGTAATCCTCCGCAAACCCTAAAATCTTATTTAGAGGTATGATAGCACTAAAATGACCGGCACTTTTAAATCCATCCATATTCCAACCCCATAAGGCTGCAACTTTATTTTCTCCTTCATTCATTGACACGTATGATTTTATTGTTGACGTTATTCCAGAATTTTTTATACGATCTATTTCAATTCCATTCATTTCGTACCTGATGTCTTGAAACAAAGACATAACAGGGTTATTAGTGAACGCAACAGTTTTCTTGATCTGTTTCCCATCTTTGCCGAACAGCTTTGCTTCACCTTCGATGTAAATTGAACTGGCTGATGGTAGGACATATATGTCTTGCTGATGTATGGGGATTCTGATTTCATCGTTTTCTCTGAAGCTATTATTGTAGGGATTATATGAATGGATTTCATAACTTTCGATCGAACTATCGAAGTGCGGTAATTCAGTTATCTGTAGTATATTCATAATTTAAAACCTAGGGCTCTAAGAAAACCTTTATTTGCTTCAGTCAATTTCTTAACTTTTTTCTCTTTATTTGCTTCAGTTACTTTCTTAGCTTTTTTCTTACGTCTATGCACCTTAGTGATCGTAGAAGGAATAAGATGTTTCATTTTCACAGGAGTGTTTTTATAATATAGTATCATTTTGTTTTTCTTAAATGAAGACGTAGTTGAATATTAAATTCGGCACCAAAGTTAACGCAATAACCAAACTGATCAACAATCCTAACAGATATAGATGAAATTATATTTTTGTTCACTGGAAAGTAAATAACGTTTCGTGGTATTTCTATGTACTGATGACCCGGAGCAGTATCAAATACAAATTCATGAATAAAATGAGTTGGTAATCCGTTGCAGTACGAACTGTGTACAAGATCACATTCGATTCTGATTACAGATAGACTGCTGCTATTGACGGACACATTCGGTCTTGAATTTAACACTGAAAAGTATAATAAACCGCACTCGTATTGATCGGAGAAATGCAGTGGTGGTTGAAAGTATGACACCAATTCAGATTTATTTCCAGAGATGGTAACCGTTGTAGACATGCTTGCATACTGGACTCATTCAGAAGATCCTGTTTATTTTATTCCTAGACTACACCAAAAATTCCTTAAAAAATTTAAACACAGATGTCCGCAATTGAAAGGATGATCGCGTTGTATATTATCATAATTATAGCGGACTTTAGTACCTCCATATTTTATAAATTCTTTTGGAGGCTTAAGATTTCCGTAACTGTCAAAATACTCGATATAATCATTGTATTTTGCATAGGCTACCCAATGAGACCCAGGATCTTTAGAACTATCTAAATTAATAACTCCACATTCTTTTTTAAAAGGGAATTTAGGAAGCTCATCTCTCATAAAGACTCCTCTAAAATAAGGAATACTATTTCCATACTTCAAAATGTCAAAGTTAGTTAAGGCTCGTTTGGGTAGCCGATATCTTAGTTTTTTTTATGCGATACAAAAATTCCAAGCCCATTTTTATGTTGTTTAAGATGTAGTCCTTTCCCAATGCAGAGAGCTTCCATTTTTTCATTGTGTCTCTTCGATTCAGCCAACAACTTTCTAGCCATCTTGAATTCATTTATGGTTTTGGCAATACCAGCTGCACCGCCTGATAATGCTCCCACCGCTGATAATCCAGCAAAAATAGGGATCAAAGGTAATACACCACCTGTTTTTGGTATAGGAATAACACGCGGAAGTTTAACAGATAAATCATCAGCTAATTCTCTGGATGCGGCCATAGCTAATTCTATTGCAGCTTTTTTGCATTTTGGTTTCACTTTTTTCATATGTCTTTTCGTTTTAGTGATAACATTTTTAAATTTATTTTTTAACCCTTTTCCAGGTTTAAGTTTTTGAGAAATCTTTTTAAATTTATTTTTTAGGCCGGAACCACTTTTAAGTTTTGCAGACATTGTCTTGCTTACTAAGCGTGCTGCGATTTTTTCGCTTACACTTGCATCCGAGGCAACTGCTCGCTCTTTTGCCATTTTCATCAAAATTAAATCAGCTCTGTGACGATCCTTTAAGTTTGATGATTTGAGATAGACAATGTCGTGTTCTTTGCAATATTCGTCTAATTTATTAATACCTTGGTCGCCGCGTGTAAGCCTTTTAATTAATTTTGTACCAGGACCACAATAATTGTATCCTGGTAAGTGTAATTCAAATGGTAAATTGTTTATAAACCAATTGAGAAGACTACTCTCTCTTATACACATCATAAGACTAATGAATCTGGATTGAACACTTTTATAAATACTTATACGATTCACCAATGACTTTTTTGTGTTATTAATTATTTTTGTTTATAATAATACATTCGATTTATCGATCCAGCTGTTTTCAGCAGAAGACAAACCCAACCATTTTACTAAAACCCTGCTTCCTTTTTTTCTAAGAACTTTCTCGACTAGATATACATTGGGATGTTTTGTCTTTTGGAGCTCTTGTAAGTAAAATGCCCCTAAAATAGGTTGACCTCTGATTGTATCTTCAATTAAGTAGGTAATAGGAGTTGTATTTTGTATTTTTCGAATTTTAAATATTTCCGTCGACCAATTGGGGGTATATCCTTTTTCAAATGTTCCTTTGTACTTACTTATGCGTACATAATCACCCAATTTATACTTGCTTTTTATTCTTTCATTTTTTACCAACCTTAAATACATTTCTAATATACGTTTCTTATTAATGTTATTCACATTAGCAGGAATTTCATGAATTGTTCGATGGTAAGTGTGATTGTATTTATAAATAACATCATTAAGGGTGCTATCCACCCAATTATAGTTGCCTTTTAAACTAAATTCCTTATACAGTTTAGATTTCAATGTTCTGATAAATCGTTCAACTATTGAGGCCTTTTTTGTTGAAAAGGTTGAATAGTGGTTAATATGATTAGACTTCATAAGCTTTTGAAATTTATTGTTATAAAATTCTGTTCCATTATCCGTTTGGAGATTTTTGGAAACACGTCCTGTAGCCAACAACACTTTGAATGAGTTACATACATCATCTTTAGTTTTACTTTTTAGAGGAAAGGCCCAAGCATATTTCGAAAATGTATCAATAACGGCAAGAATAAATCTGTAATTTTTATTTTCTTTTGAAGTGGATTGCATATCAATTAAGTCTGCTTGCCACAGGTCATCTATATCTTTCATAATAACATGTCTTCGTGGAAAGTTCACCCTCGCATTTTTATGAATTTCGTTCACCACATTAGCTTTACTCATGTTCAGAATTCAGTACATTTGTCTTGAAATCCATCTATAACACTGAATAAAAAGTATATTATTACAACTATTTATTCTGTAATTATGTCAGCTTCTTTTAATTCTTCAACTATCGATAAAATTTCATTGTCATGATTTGTATTGCCAGCATCTCTTGAAGCAACTAATAGTTTTAATCTATCAACTAATTCATTAGGGTCATCCCAATATACAAAATCAGTATTGTTTTTGTATTTTTTTAGTGTTGGTAAGTTTCCCCCAAGTTTAGTGCAAGCGAGTTTATCATCGTTTGACGATTCGGAAAATAGTGGTTTGATTATTTCACGATATTTTATTCCTTTATCACCTCTTATTTGTCCATTAGGATTAAAATCTCTCTTATGAGCATTTGTAGAATGCAGCATATCCTTATAGACAAGTTTATCTTTACTCGAAATTAATTTTAAATCAGGTTTTCTTCGAAGTAAAAGTTCTTTCAAGCCAGGGGTTAAATTATAGGCTTTGTCATCGACTTTAACTAAAATGGTATTACCGTCATTTGAACTATCAATTTTAGAAAATGACACTACTGAATTACCTAACAATAAAGTTTTGTTTACACTCCTTATTCCAAATGGTATATTTACACCATCATAAATATCATGGATATCACAACCCTCTAATGAAATTTCTAAATCAACTGGTAATTCCAATTTAGTAGACTTTGTAGGTGTTTTGGCAGAATTCAGTTTTGGATCGTAACAGTCTTCAAACTTTGTAGATGAGCTAGTATTGATTTCATCAAAGTCTATGTCTTCAGAATTAGCGAGTGTTGTATTTTCTAAATGTTTTATTTTTTCCATAGATATATTCGAATCAACTAGGGTTTTAAGGGGATCTGTAACAGGTTTTAGTATTTTATCGAGTGACAAGTTCATTGTGTGTTCCTGGTTCTTCATTTGCTTTATTTTATTCTTTATGGAGTCTACAGACTTCATTAATTCTATTTTAATATTTTTCTCCATGTTTAGAAAACTGTTGAACACAGTTGAAGAACAAATAATACTAATTTAGTTTTTGCGTGTTATTTACTTTTATACCTTCAGTCAAATTTCAAAAAAATATCAAAATTCTGTCTGTACCTTCCATTATTTAATGGTGACTCTTTGCTAATAAGAAGAAATTGATATGGATTACTCCAAACAGTTTTACAAATATCTTTGAACTGATTCCATGGTAGATCCGAGTTGACATGTTCTTCATAGATATGCTTTAAGTTTACGTCATCTTGTTTAAATATTATAAGAAAATTGACGTTGTCACGTAACAACTGTTTCGGTATTTTTGAGTAGGTTTGCGACAAGTAAAAGCAATCAATTTGTTTATGTCTACCCATAGAGAAATAATTACGGATATTTATTTGTTTTTCACACGCAACATCATCAAATATAAATATAGAATTTGGTAAAGCTTCGCAGGGAGATATGACTTCTTCATTGTTGTTGAACACATTGAAGTTAATCTGAGGCACTCTTTTTAATACTTCACTTAAGAAACGATATTTTGGTTGGAAAGTAGTTTTCGAGTAAAGATAAAGATTTTGAAATTTAAGACCATTTTCATCAAACAATAAACTAATCATAACATTTGTCTTGCCGCAGTTCGAAGGTCCACATATTATGCAGCGAATTGTATTAGGCAATAGAGCACTGTGTCTAATCTGACGAACAGAGTCAGTGAAATTGATATTATTCACATTCAGAGTTATGGGTTGTTTGATCAACTTCATCTTGCCTATTATTTATTTTCATTATTTACTATCCTTTATATATGAATATGTGACTAATAACTGAAAGTAAAACATATTCTAGGTGTTTCAAAGTAAATAAGCACCACACTTCATTGCAGTAGCTGATTGAAGTAGGACCTTATTGTTCACGATTATTATTTTAATCGCTAATTTATCTATTTATGATTGTAAGTAACTAATCAATTTGTGAAATCTAATAATAAAATAATGTTTATTTAGTATTTTAGTAAATGGAAATTAATTATATATATTTTTTATTTCAGAAAATGGATGACATTGACATTGTGGATGACGTTATTAAGTCATTCTATTTTACTCAAGAAGTCACTGGGAATAATATTGAACAAACCGAGTTCCAGGAAAATCAGCAGGATAAAGTCAAGGATACTCAGGAAATACCAAAAAAAGGAAAAAATAAAAAGCCTAAATTAACTTCTAAAATTACCTTATCCAAACTATTGAATACGCCTTCTACATCGTACGTAATTCGTAAGGAGCCAGGAAAAGCACACCATTTAATAAAAATATCTATTTGTGATTTAAATGATAATCATTTAAAAAGTCGTATTGATCGCAGCGATAGTGATTGTGCTTGTGTGAATGTTCAGTATCTAGTCAAGGACAATTACGATGAAATTATGAATGAAACAGAATATCTTGTCAGTAAAATAGTTAAAAAATTAAGTTCACCTACATACAGTCCTTAAATTAAATTTATAATGTATTGATTAATTAAATGTAAAACAATAAAATTGAAATTGATTCTATATACTGTGTTTTTAATCACCTAATAAAATAGTAGGTATAGATGATACCTCTCATTAATAAACACTGCATTTAGTTATGTCAAGCTTACAGACATAAAAAATATAGAAATACTAATGTTATTCATAACATAATCTATACACAGTAACTATAAGAGGGAACAACATTCGGAATGGAAAAAAAAACAACAAATAAATATTTATTTCACATTTATTGATTATAAGTGGTTACATTCATTTATTACATTTTTTATTCGACTAAATACTTGTTACAGAATTAATTTAATTATAATTAACTTTTATTTCAGTAGAACAAATAGAGTAGGTAATCCTACAATTAATTCAATTGTAAATAGCTTTTATATCTTACAAGTACTAAAGTATTGAACTATAATGTCCCCAAGGTAAAGTGTTGAAACAACCTTCAATTCTCTGCCTTTTATCGTCATCACTATTAAGTATGAGTTTATTTAGTTTTTGTGTATAAACTTTATGATTTTTAGATCTTATAACATACATATCATCTCGCAGGTTATCATTAAACATTAATGACCTTTTATATTTTTCAATATCCAATTTTTTCGTTATCGGCTTCGTTACGCCCTTTGCTTTCTTTATAGTTTTATTTTCAGTGCGCACGCAATACAATTTAGCTCGCAAACCTACAAATTCTGAAATAATCTCTCCACCCAATTCGTCTTTAAAATAGCCGGGCATTTTCATGTTGGCTTTAGGTAACCCATATATATTGTTTTCCTCAAAATTGCTTGTGTCAAAATAATGAATATTGTTTTTCATATCCTCATAAAAATTATCAGTTTTTACAAAATAAAGTAAACTGTCAGTATCAGTATAACATAAAATTACATTATTTCCATACATTTTTTTAATTACAGAATAATGAAAATTATATAAATGGGTTTTAGAAATTTCAAGGATAGAAAATCCGATATAAATAGGACGATCTAATATAACTTTTGTTTTATTTAATTGTATAGCTACTAAGTTTTCGGATAAAATTGACAAGTCTTTAAAATGCGGTGCGCTAATATACCTTTCAGCGCCAAACAATTTGTTCGTTGTATTTAATTTATCTTTCCATAATTTCACGAGTCTAACATCAACTTGTTTCCGCTTGTTTTCAATTGTTTTTCCAAAAATAGAATTGTTTTGTTTCTTAAAAAAATCTTTTTCAAAATCTGATTTAGCTTTTTGTCTGAGAGAAGTATTTAATAAAATGTATGGTTTTAAAAAGTTATCTTGATAAAATGATAATATTCTATATATTTTTAACAATATTAAACCGTTTTTTAAACACTCTTTTAAATGTATATAATGGATAACAAAACGATGTTTGCTGTATAAATTTGCAATTAACTTTTTACACTTGCTTTGCATAGGAGAATATTTTTCGGCAGCAAAAGGCAGATCCGAATGAGCATTATGAATGTTAGGGGGGTAATATAAATCTACCTCCAAAATGTATCCTTCGTTTTTGTCAACATCATTTATATTAAAATGATTTATTTCATTATCATTAAGGAATCGGAAGTTACGCATTGGAAGTTTCTGCATCATTGCAAAGCCGTATAAATTCACACAGTCAAGATAAATAAGGTATGTGCTTGCCTTGTCCTTATTATACGATGGTTGATATTTGTTATTGGCTTTGGCATATCTTAATGAGCATTGGGCAAGACCTCCTCGAATCCCGTTTTCTAACATTTGGTACATTTCTACATCAGATATTAAATCAAGCTCTACTTTAGTATACAATAGCATAGCATCCCAACTTAACGATGGTGATGAAACATAATAGCATGGGTCTAAATTATAATAAAGTAAACTCATTTCTCGAAACTTTTCGAAAATATCGCATAATAACAGTACGTCACATTTTAAATAAAGATCTGTATACTCTCCCAAATTTTTTATTTTAAAAGTTTGCCATACGGTTAAAGCATGCTGATAATCTTCAGTTGAAATATTTTCTCCCGTTAGTTTACTGAAAAATTTTGAATGTTCTGGCAGTTTGGTTTCATCATATTTTTCCCATTTGTCTACATAGTCATAACAATATACACCTTTTCTACACGCTAAATTAAATAAACGATCATGATTGAAAAACAAGCGCATGTGTTGAAAATCATCCGAGTGTAACGTTTTTACCAATCTATCTAAACTAGTACTTAAAAAGTTAAACGAATCAATAAATTTCAACTGAACTATATTTTTATTATCAATTGGTATGAATTTTGTAAACGATATATACTTTTCTTTTGATTTAGGAATTAAAGTTATTTTGCCAATTATATCCGATAGCTCTTTTATAAATAAATGACAATCATATCCAGATAGATTGTGAAAAATTATAGGGATGTAATGACATTGTTTCAAATTTAAATTACAAGCATTGTGTGCAGTACCTCTATATTTACCTGTGAAATGATCATGATCTTTAACTTTTTTATCATTTTGCGAAAACTTGGTTTTACATATGTGACATACTTGAGCTGTTTTAAATGATTTTAACTCATCAGAAGTAAGAGGTAACATTGGCTGTTTATTTTGTAAAATGTTATACAACCTTTCTAGGTCATTTGTAATGGTTTCAACAAATGTTTGTGCACAGTTCGGACCTCTATAACTAACGAAATCATTTAATTCAGGTTTAGATTTGCAACAAATATAATAAGCATACGATGATGCTTGATGTGATTGTACAGATTCAGTAAAAAGCGATTTATTTTTGTCTGAGTATTTACAAAGCAAACTTTCAAAATCTCCATATATTACAATTGGGATTCTTTGGGTTCTCTCAAAGTTTGAAAATTGTAATTTGCTATGTTCATCAGGCAAAACTGTTTTTATTCTACTACAATTGTGATTTAATAATTTATCTTCATTGTCATAATACAAAAAACATTCATCACATAAAAACACTTTAGATTTATGTTTGGTTAATTGTCTGTGCACAAGGCGACTAAAGTTTTTTATTAAACAAAAATGGGCTTTATCATTTTTCGTTATGTACAGTAAATTGACATGTGTAAGCTTTCGTTCACGTGTCAAATATAGAGGGCCTGTTACATGATTATTAGCTTCAAGACCATAAACATTCACACTTATAGAAGGATTATTTTTCTCAAAGATTTTAATATCGTCGAAACTTGGTGGAAAAGACATATCATTTATGTTTAAAAGCAACGTATAGTGTGGGTACGATTGCATTCTGTTAGCATTCAATCTTTTTGGAAACATGTGTGCAATGATACACCACAAAAAACAATTATTGTCATTGTTGCATATGTTCAAACATGACTTAGTGTTTTTTATAACTGCAGGCAATTCTAAGTATGATCCAGCTCTTAAAGGGTTGTACTTGTTTATGTTTATTTCCAAATGGCTTATACAATTAACAGTCCAACCAGATTCACCAAGTTCAAACTCTAAACATTTAGATATTAATTTTTCACAGCATTTAAAATACATGTTATAAATATCTGTATTCAGAACTGCTATCATGTATTTGGTGTTGAAAGATTTCAAAGAGCTTTCACAATTTTTTGGCAAAATATATGACACAAATAATTCAAAATTGACTTTAATTGCTTTATGTTTTTGAATCATAAGATTGATAATGTCACATACAGATTTTGAAATTTGATTTAAAAACTTTTCTGGAGTTATTGTTACTGCATTAGATTTAAGCGCATTCACTTTATAAGTTACAATTCTATTTTTAAACGCAGTAGCAATAATTTGAATATTTTCGAATTCTGAGGAGAGCAATCGATTCGATTTATGAATATTTGTTCTACTATGGGCTGATAATTTTGACACATAAATATTACAGTCTTTACAAAAAAACATGTTCATTAAACTTCTCTTAAATTTGTATAATTCAATTTTTATGTAACAGTTTTTAATTTCAGAATTTCTGGTTTTTAAATTTCACAAGTTTTAATATTAATCAGTTTTTAATTTCAGATTGTCTTATTTCTTATTTCTCAAGTTTAATTTCGATTTTATATCGAAAACTCTGAAAAAGCACTAATTTCAGAATTTCTTATTTCTTGTTTCTTATTTCGATTTTACATTGAAAACTCTGAAAAAGTGCTAATTTCAGAATTTCTTATTTCTCAAGTTTTAATATTAATCAGTTTTTAATTTCAGATTGTCTTATTTCTTATTTCTCAAGTTTAATTTCGATTTTACATCGAAAACTCTGAAAAAGCACTAATTTCAGAATTTCTTATTTCTTGTTTCTTATTTCGATTTTACATTGAAAACTCTGAAAAAGTGCTAATTTCAGAATTTCTTATTTCTCAAGTTTTTAGTTTCGATTTTACATCGAAACTCTGAAAAAAAGTGCATATATTAAATAATGCAAATTATTCACAAATTACAAAAACTTGTACATAAAGAGTGAGTATAGATAAGTTATAAAAACTGAATTAAACAAAATTTAATTTAAGAAGGTTTACTGTATAGAACAGGCTGAATTTCTGTAAATTCAGCCTTTCCAGTATTCACTAGGTGTGTTAAAGCCTTCCACACAACATTATCTTTATCGGTTGATAATTTCAATGTTACAAGAGATTGTTTCCAACGCTCGTTTGGGACAAGTTTTTCCACCTCGTTTGTATTATAAACTCTTAATTCAAAATAATATTTTCCAACCCTGCCCAGGTCTGATTGGAAAGTTTGACCACCAGCCACTCGTTGAGTGAAGCTGCTCTTCAGATTGGCAGCTCGGATCAGCGGTCGAGACGATTCATCCTGAAATACATAAGATAACTAGATTTAGTTAAAAATAATAAAGCGCGAGAGCAGCGCAGCGTGTCGCAGGTTCGATCCCCACACACGGAACAAATATTTGTATGATCTTGCGGGTCTGGGTGTTTGTGAGTTTCTATGTTTGTAAACGCATCCACGATACAGGAAGAAATTCCTAGTGTGGTGCAACTATTTAAAAAAAGTAATTAAAAAATAGATAAATTTGGAGACTTCCACATTGTTTATTGCGCCGCTACCATAATTATTAAAGATAATCTATTAAAAAAGTCTATTTAAACTCGAATGTCTGCAAAAATAAGTATAGTTTTTGATGGAGAAAAACACCCACTGTGAAACACGGATAGTTTATGAATGCTTTCTAATTGAATGGAAATTAACATGTTTAAAAAAATCTTACCTCAGAGTTTGGAACAATGGTATTCCGCTTTCTTTTTGGATCTGGTGTTGTAACAGCTGGCAGCCCCTCGCTGTCAGACTCTGATTCTGAAGCGAAAGGATTTTTAGAAAGCACGACCTTCTTCTTCTGAAACACTTTTTTGTCTCTCTTCACAGCTTTTTTTTTTGAGCTGCCGATGGTTTTTTCTTTCGTTGTTTGGGACGTTGAAGGCTCGAAATCCTCTTCTTCAACCCAAAAAGGATTGTTCATCGATTGAGCCCTGAAAACATTATTAAAATGCAATAAATATTTTTGTGATAACAAAAAAAATATTTACATTCCTAGTAACATGAAACAACAGAACCATATTTTTACTAGACTAGGTAGAGGTGTACTGTTAGTCCTTTTACTTTTCACGGGAACGTTTTGAAATCTCATTGAGCTGTGGTGGCCATGTGGCACCGGCCACGACTTACGAGTTGTAGGTCGTGAGTTCGAACCCAGCCAGGCGCTTTACTAACCCGCACTGGGTCCGCGTGGTGAATTACGGCCCACTTCCTCTCACCGAGAGGAGGTCTGTGTCCCAACAGTGGGAACATTATATTAGGCTGATGATGATGATAATCAGAAAAAAAAACTTAAAATGACTTAGGAATCGAACCCAATTCTTATGTTTATTGCATGATAGAGCAACGATTATTAAGAGTTATTAAACGTTTCTAAAAAATATAACTATGAAACTACAAATACAGCACAGGTATCCAAGTACAATAGGTTTGAATTATTAAACGAATATAATTATCTAAACTTAATTAAATAATTTAAGTCGTTAAACAATTAAATATTACAATCGTATCCAAGAAAAAATTAAGTAAAATGTAATACTCACATACTTTGTTTCAACTGCAACACTTGTGAAAACAACAAAATGTAAACTCACTGTTCAGTGAAATGCACTTCGACACAGCAATGGCAAGATGTAAGGAATGATATCTCAAATGCTTATTTATAGACCTAAATCCTAAAGCCGCATTCATATATTAGTTTCTAACAATAAATTACTTCGAAACTTTAAACAAAACAATATTTGTTATTCGAATTTCATCTCTATCACCTGAGCACTTAAAGTAGATTTTATTTTATTCATTTCTCGTACTGAAATCGCAATATGAATGCTTCCGAATACTCCAGGTAAGGAAAGTGTTTTCACAGCACTTTATCCTTATTAGAATTTTTGGAGGCGACCTGAGACGACAATCGTAAAAGGAATGAGGTGTCAATTCGCTCTGGCGAAATACATGCAAACATGTAAGAAACCAATAAAATGAGATCTCTGGTAGTTATTTGCCATGTATACAAAAATGTTGCCTTATTCTTTAAACTCTCAAGTCGTAAAGGCTGTGTTAGATATAGTTATCCTGCTCATTTTAATGATAATAGAAAGAGATGGCAATAGATTTCAAAGTGATTTTTTGTTTTAGAACTCGTATTAAGATATTACAGAATTAGGCTGCGTGAATATTGAATGTTGGGGAATGAAACACACAGAATTTTAATTTGTAAATTAAATATATTTATTAAAAGAGTAATTAATCTTCTAAGGAATAACAGATTCTTTACCTAATCTAACATCAATGAATATCAAAAATAAGTACTATTTATTGTAAGACTAAGAGATACAATCATCAAGGATCTTAATTGTACCTACTATTATGTTTATGCATACTTTATTTATTTATGAAAAGGTTAGCCTACAACTGTTTAATCGTTTTTCATTTCATTAGGAAGCATAGGATTTACATTTGTAAGTGCAACACAATGACTTAAAGGCTAACACTAAATGCACTATATATTTAGGTTTAACATTTTTTATTACTGCAATTAATTGAGAATTACGATTGATAAAAAAAAAATTAAAAAAAAGCGTTAATCTAACAATTTAAAGCAAGTCTATACTACATTTTTTCTTTTTTTTAGTTGTTTTTGTTTTTTCTTTTATTTTTTAAGTTAACCTACTTTTATTATGCTAATTATATACAAAAAAAAAAAACATTTGTCCCAACTTATTGATTATCTTGAATATCATAACATAAAAATACATGTTTACCTATATAAAAATTATAATAATAAATTCTCACGAATTTTACTTATAATGTTTTCTAAATCTATGTACACTAGTGACAACATTTTCAGTTATAAATTGTACACACTTATTTGCACTGCACTCGCAAGATTTTTCTGGTAAATTATCACTCTCGTATATCTCAATTTTGATTGCACATGTCCTTGAAGACACATTTGGCGCCCTGGTTTTGATATACGAGTAATTTTGCGGTCGTTCACGTTTCTGTAAAGGACCTGTTGTAACATTTCTTCTCTTTAAATTGAGTCGTGATGTTGTTGATTCTTTGGGTTGCTGGTTTGGGACAAAATTAAAAAGATCCTCGCTGTCCTGAAAACAGAAAAAAAATGGTGTTTTTGAATATGAATACATACAATACCTACATTATAATAACTAAAAAATATTGAAATTAATAGTAATCATTTAATTTGTTATAACTATTACTTACCGACATTGCGATTGAATCAAACTAACCAAAAAAAAAAAACTTGTGTTTACTGTGTTGCAGTCAAAGGCTCTCTACGATCTAAAAAACAGATTCACTTATATATGATGCATGAATTCATGTCTTTAAGGTTTAATTTTCTTAATAATATTATAATTCAATGTTTCATCATCATGCTTGGTGGTAAAATCAAGTCGAAACATGTCGATATCATCTAAGTACTACGAATACATTGCAATAAATTGGTAAATCGTGTTATTTCTACTGAAAGAAATATCAACTTTAATAATGTAGAATTAGATCGATTTTAGAACAACTGGAACTACAAGACGTGCAAAGAAAAAGGTCTTATCTGTATTTTTTGGTTGCACTGGAATTAGAAATTTGTTATTGTAATATTATGTTTGTAGTTCCCAAAACTTAATAAATTGCATATTAACAATAGGACAAAGAGGTTCAATATTTTGTCACATCTTAGAGAACACGTTTGGCACATTGGCTATTCGATACATCACAATGTAAATAGTAGGTTTAATTAATGTTGTAACTAATGGTTCAAACGTGTTTTTGTGGGATCGATTCCCACGCGGAACAAAAATTAGTACCTATTTCTTCGGATTTCGATTTGGTTTTTATGATTTTTTACAATTTTTTACATTATAATCAATTACCATATCTCCATATTACGGTTACTTTTACACACAGCTACACATTAAATTATAATTTCCAGTAATCCTGAGCATTCATCAGTACAAGATGTGTAATAACTCAATCATCTCACCGAAATGGTTATCACCGGATCTTAAAATGAAAAGGAAAAATTATATGATACTTTCATTAATATATTAAGTAAAACATTATAGTGAAAAACGTGGTTTCTTATATTGAAAAGTCAACATTCCAATCTATCCCATTTAAAACTTACTTACATGCATAGGTATATTAAGTCAATTACATGAGTTAGAGCAGTAGTGGCTCAGTGGTAGCGGCTGCAACTTATGAGTTGCAGGTCGTGGGTTCGAACCCGGTCAGACATTTTACTTCGTGTAATTTAATTCATCACCAACCTGCAACCTGCTCGATTCGAATCGATTGATACTTGTAAGCCTATGTGATTGAATGCGATATACGCTTGATGACCTATAATACTATTAGGTGTTAAAAATAGATGTTGTCAACAATTGTCTCGACGCAACGTTTAATATGAACAATCGTTATAAGCAGACACGCTTCGAACCATAACTGCTAACAATAAAATAATCAAAACATCAACGCGCATCTGAGTCGATGCAATCAGATTACTATACACATTATATTAATCAACGGTTGTTTATAAAATGTTGTTCCACAGCCAGTTCCAGTTCGATGTCGCGCCATAGAATGAAATACAATATCTGCAATGCAAATTGTATCGAAGATAGTGTATGATTGGGGAGTTCTGGATCTTGATCCAGAATCCCCAATTATACACTACTGGCGCCCAGCGTGAAACTATCCTCCTCACGCGCAGATGCACGTGTAGAATTTCGTGAAGGCTTCCCGATCCAACCTGCAGTATGAACTGAATCTCTTGATACGTAACTCGCCTATTGTAATGGATAATATTTTTCACTGCTAGCACGTTTTCTTCGTCAAAGGGCGACCACTTCTTTCTTCATCCCCCAAAGTTAGTCGACCGCGCTTGAATTCGTTTATACCAACGATACACGGTTGCCTTAGAAAGGCCTTCATCCGTGAATGCCATTTGAACTCTATCGTACGATTCGTCCGGTTTCAGGCGACACTTGAAATCGTAAAAAATCATAGCGCGAAAATGTTTCCGGCGCAGATCCATTTTTTTATGAGGCACGTTAATTTTAAATTAGCTCGCAATGTGGAGGGAAATTTTGAAATTGGAACGTACCTATTTTTACTTACAAAGAATCATATTTTCAGAATAGATTATAACTGGCCATTCTCTCATACATAAAACCTTTTTTTCGCAATACTTTCTGAGTGGCCTGGTATAGGTGTGTGAGAAAGAAAGCGTCGAGAGCAAAAAAAAATTGTTAAATTCATAAATAATACCAACATCGACCAAGCCGACTCAAGGTACCATTATTATTAACTATTTAGTAGGAGCCCGACACTACCCCGCTGCCTTAACTTGGAGCAAATATATAAATAGAAAAAATCTCTCCCTCCTTTCTCCGTTCTTTCTTCTTTCTTTCTTAATTAAAACAACGTATTTCGCGTCACAGGATGCTCGACTGTCGGCGGTGCGTTCACAACGCAAGTACTACAACAGATGGCCAAGAACACCGACCGACCTGTCATCTTCGCGCTGTCAAACCCGACCAGTAAAGCTGAGTGCACTGCTCAAGCTGCATATGACAATACAGGGGTATGTTGTAAAAAGAAAAGAAAAACAAAGACTTAGTATTAGACATAACAAAAGGTATTCGTGATGCTGAATTAAATATTATGACACAAACAAAAAAACTAAGTCCTGTCTGAGGCCCATATTAGGGCTTTTGTTTTGCGTTGTATGTAAAGTCCAAATAAAATACCTAGACTAACATTTATAGAATACTGTCGTCATCACCTAATTTTATTTGGGGTCGGCACAACATGATATTTCCTTCCATGTTTCTGCATTTCATCACCACTGCTCTCAAAACGGTGAAGGGTTTTTCTTTCTTCCATCGTGAGGAAACCTAGAACAAAAATTCGAAGACGGCCCACTCCCTCTCACAGAGAGTAGGCCTGTGTCCCAGCAGTGGGAACAGTATAGGCTGATTATGTTTGTATAAGATAATGTTAAGTTAGAAGTAAAGATAAAAACCTGTTACCGTTACATTGCAGGGCCGCTGTATCTTCGCGTCCGGCTCCCCGTTCCCCCCCGTGAAGTACGACGGCAAGGAGTTCCACACCGGTCAGGGCAACAACTCGTACATCTTCCCTGGAATAGCTCTCGGCGTCATCGCGACGGCTACCCACCACATACCCGAGGGCATGTTCTTGACTGCTGCCAGGGTATGTTAACACTATTCAAATACAACGGTGCAAGGATCTTTTAAAATCGGAATGAACGCCGCCATCTTGTTTTTTCAATACAATTTTACAAATGTTTACCAACGCCCAGTGGCGTGCAGTCCATAAAGACAAAGACACTGCCTACCCTACCTAAATTAAATAAATATTTAAAACAAATATTATTTTAACAATAAACAAAAAAATCTTTATTCATAAATTAACGAGCTCCACCTGTCGAGCGTCGGTCGTATCATTAGTATCATCCGTATCATCTATGCAATACCTGTTCCTTCGTACAATTTGACACAACTTCGGATTGCGATGCACTAGCGCCGCTGAGTGCCTCAGGAGAGATAAACATTCGCGTCTTAATTTTTATGTGTGTGCTCTTGTGGTCATGCAGATTTATTGGGTGTGCGTTCCTATACATATGTGGCACACAAAGTAACAAATAACGCACACAACTGTACAGGGTAGTCAGTGGCTTTTGACACAACGAATTACGAAACTGTATAAGTCCATTTTGTACAAGGCCAGAACGCAAGGGTATGAAACTAGTTGCGTATAGATTTGAAATCACTTTTTAATCAAGGTCTTCCAATCTATACAAGAGTAGTACGCAAATACTCGTGTATACTTTGTAGTGGCCAAAGTAACTAGCTTGTTTCATAATATACAGTGCTAGTCCGCATGCAAACTAATCCTGAATAGATTGGAATAAGCGCGACAAACTCTAGATTACAATCATACGCGAGCAGTTGCATGCTCGCCATTTTGAACAAATTAACAACTATATTAGAGAAACATCCATCGTCGTCAAATTTAAAAGCCATTCATTTATCCAACAATTCTCTTTAAAATATCACTACAGACCAACAGACCCAATTTTTTAATTCAATAACTTCAAAAAAGGACTGTCCCGCAAAATATGATGTGTTCAGCCAACATCTGTATCAAGATGAACCTTATAACCAGTGATAGGGATAGGAAGTGCCTATTTGCCTAAACTTCGAAGAACAGAGACAAGAAACGGAGACTTCCTTAGGACTAATTTTTTTTCCCGGGACTCGGGAAAAATCTTCAGTAAGTTGAAAATAAGCTTTATTTAAGATGTGTAAAAGCTATATTTAACTAAACTTGCAACTACCAAATTTTCAGGATTTTCACGTAACATCCCGAAATAAATCATCTAACTTTAATTCATGATTTGATACAACGGTTAGTTGGATCGTAAATATAATTCGAATACATGAATTAAAGTTTGGTTATTTATTTCGCGATTTTACTTGAAAGTCCCGAAAATTTGGTAATTGCAAGTTTAGTTAAAAATAGCTTTTACACATCTTATACAGGATAAGTTTTTATCCAGTGCGCAAATTTTAACTTACTGAAGATTTTTCCCAAATGGAAAAAAGAAATGTCCTAAGGAAGTCTCCGTTTCTTGTCTCTTTTCTTCGAAGTTTAGGCAAATAGGCACTACCTATTCCTATCACTGCTTATAACCTTAACAAGGGAACCAGAAAAATAATATAAGTAGGCCGACCCTCAGCTTCATCACCTACATGAAAAAATATAAGAAAAAGGAAACACTAGCTTGCATTTAATATTTCTTAAAACATAATAATGATCATAATTTTTTATATTTCATATTTTCTTGTTTCTTTTTTTTTTTTTGCAAGTTTTTAAGTGCAATAAAAATTAGACTAAAAACCAATTCTTATTTAGCAACGTTTATGTATAAGAGCTATATATGCCTAGCCTATTGTAACATTGTATTCATATTCTATTGTAACATTGTATTCATATTGTTGCAGACTTTAGCCGAATACGTAAGCGAGAAAGACCTTGCCATCGGCCGTATTTACCCGTCGCTCTCGGAAATTAAAGATATTTCTGTCAATATCGCCTTGGAGGTCGCGAAGATGGCCTACGATGAAGGTACGTTATATACCTCAACCTTATCATTAATACAGGCATTTCAACCGACCTATTACTTAAAAATCGCACCGTTAGATTTTAGGTGAAGTGATCTGTTAATAGTTTCAATCATCGGGTTGAATGACAGCTCATTTCGCTTAAATGTTCTCGGTGAGGTCCTCACAGAATAGACCAGTTGAATCTGCCTAGCCTTTTCCTAATTATGTTGTGGTCGGCTTCGAGACTAACTAGATGCAGCAGAATACTAATATTTTACATTGAGCGACCACCAACCTGACCACCCCAGTTATTGGCTAACACAATACACCTTTGTTTGACATACTTTCGGACTTCTGACTTAACATGATTTCCGAGGCCTAGGGTCTCGGCATGAAATGGCTGGTCCCCCATCTTCAGACCGACCTGGGCAAGCGTTGTTTAATCGAACGACCCGTGTAAGTTTTACTTAACCACGGGCACCTATTTGCTTAGCCACGACCCCAATGCACGTTTCCGCATTTTGTTTAGTGTTATGCATCTAAAAATCTTGACGGCACGGTTGGTGCGCTGAGTGTCGAGGGTTCGATTCCCGGACGGAACAAATATTTGTATGACCTACAAGTAGTTTTTCCGGGTCTGGATGTTTGTGTGTTGTAAATGCTTGTAAACGCACCCGGAGAAATTCCTAGTTTGGGGAACGTTTTTATTTTAGGAACACTTAGATTTGTTATATTATAACCTAATTATTTTATAATTTTTAGAATACGTTCTTAGATATTTTTCTTTTACTACGCAAGTTGATTCTAAACGAAATGTGGACAGGAATAATGCACGGTCCGTTTTTCGTCATTAACGTAGATTAGTTATTTTCGTTCTTCCCTTAGGTCTTGGATCAGTATACCCAATCCCAAAAGATTTAAGACGGCACATATTAAAATGTCGGTATGATTTTCGATACGTACTTCACTTACCGGAACAGTATGATTGGCCGAAGGACGTAAGTTAATTACAAAAGGTCCAAAGGCCTGTTACAATCGATTGTATATTTTAGAACATTGCTGGTCTTTTAGTTTCGATTTTATGTAACAAAAAAAGTAGAAAACAGTTCGCGTAAGAAATACAGCCTGGCAGGTCAATTTGACGACGTAGGTTTGGACTTTTGGTGAAGCAGCTGATTTATTTTCGATAACCGATGAAAAATTTAAACGTAGGGGTGTCCAGAATCATGTACCGGTGTCCATGGTAACAGGTTTCTCGTCGATATCCCTGCCACTCTGCATTTCTAATTTGAACTGAAGTCTAGTTTTTATGTTATATAATGAAAACAAAAATAGTAGGGTAGGTAATTATTTATGGCGTCTATTAGAGTAGAATAATTGATTTAATTTCAAGTCTATTGTAATTTATGACGTAGAATAAATAATGTACAATGTAGGAGCTAAACCATAACAGTAGTAGTTCATACTTAAAACAAAATTGGTGTATTTAGAACAGTCGATTATTTTACCTTCATGTACTGGTACATTGTAAGTACATTATAAGGCGTTGACCTAGTTAGAAATATTGTTAATGTTATTGAGGAATTGATCCAATTGTATAAACCTAAAGTCAACCGCAAGCACATGGTAACAGCTTTGTTTCGGCGCCTTTATTTTGTGGCAGTAAGGGTTTTTTTTTGGTTGGGAAATCATCAAATAACTTCTCCTGCTCTGGGTGGAGCAGGAGGGCGTGTCAGACTTTTACTGACTAAAACCCACCCGTCTTCCCTCAGTAGTCTGTATGCCCGGGGCGGCGGTATCTCTTTCAAACAAACCCGCACCACCCCTGACAGGCATTGGCCCTTGCGGGCCCCATCGGTTTGTGCTGACATCTCTTTGGGCGCGCTTGGAACACAACGCGCCGTCGACCTGGGCTTGGTCCTAACCGGACAGCGAGCTACCCATTACTCACCGTCCGCAGGCCCACGCCTACGGTGGCCGGAAATCAGCCTGGGATTCCCGACGCCCAGGGCGTCTTCTGAGAAGGCTAGAGCCGTGAGGGCGCACATACTGCCTCTCCCTCACGTGCGCCGCCTCCCTTTTTGCGAGCATCACTGCTTCGCAGAAGGAGGTGACGGCTACCCATGCCCTCTCGCTCCGTACAATGGCCTGGACCAGGACCGGACGCGAGAGATCGCCGCCGCCGATCGCCTCCACGAGGACGCGGCGGTGGTCCGCCCAAGCCGGGCAGACCTCCACCGTATGCTCCACCGTGTCCTCAGGGCGATCTTCGCAATGGAAACACCCGGGCGTTTCCTCCCGCCTTATGCGAAATAGGAACCTCCCGAAACAGCCGCGTCCGGTGAGGACCTGCGTCAGGCGGAAGGTGAGGACGCCATGCCGCCTCTCAAGCCACTCCTCAAAGAGGGGACTTGCCGCCGCAATTGTGGCGTACCCAGTGGCAGTAAGGGTGGGTTATATCGAGCTCGCTCTAAATTCATAATTTTCTTAATATAGTAATTGGTAAGGCTATTTAACTCGTATTGTTTTCTTTAATTTAACAAAATTATGAGTTGTAACCTTATGTACCTTTCATCATGTTTTAGTTATTTTGGTATAACTGTTGCAATCAAATTTGAATCTTATATCATTTCACTAAAGTCTGTATTCTTTCACAGGATTAGCTTCAGTCTACCCCGAGCCGAAAGACCTGATGAAGCATATACAAAACCAGATGTATAGCTATCACTACGAATGCTCTATGCCGATTGTGTGGGACTGGAAACCCGAAGAGAAGTTCGATGTAAGGCCCATAGAACCTGTTCCGAAAAACATCTAAATCAGTATTTGTTTTAATTGTTTCGGTTATGTGTCAAATTTAATAGGAAAATTCGCCCGTTTCAATCGTAAAAATCCATGTAGTTACTGTATGAAAATAGAAACACTTCTATGTTGTTTAGACAGATAAGTTTTTTTTTTTTTACTGAAGGTATCCCGCCTGTTTTCTTCCGAAGGGTTAGGCAAAGGTGTACTATTGTACACCTTCGTTTTGCCAACGATGGCATTGACTTTTAATGTAAAACGCGGGAGCAAAGACAAGTATGTCACCTTCAATAATTTACTTTTGTTTTAATCATCATTTTAGTGCATTTTTACTTGTTCAATCAAAATGAGACAATTAAATCATTAAACGTATCATAAACACATCCGACTTTAATTATTAAAAAAGCCAGGCAGTTTAAATATTAATATTTAGCCTACGGGTTGACAGGCGAGTTATAAATCATTTTAAACACGGAACGTTCATTTTGGAATGTTGGTAGTAAATGCAATAAAGACGCGTTCAGTGCACAATGCCTATTAATGGGAGTGTTCATATTGTCCATGTATTATTATTGTTACAATAATTAATTTACACAAAGTATTTTATACCTCCGTATTATACATAAATATTTAATGTTCAAATTAGAAATCTTATATATTATAATAACAGTTGGGTTTAACGTCCAGTTACTCGAATCTCTTGTTGTGTTTACTCACTAATTTTAGGTATTGTTTTAAAAGTATTATCTGTAATTATTTTTTATTTTCTTCAAAGGGCGTAATTAATAAAGCAGTATTTCCGAGTATATTCACAGACCATTGTACAATATGTTAAAACTCTCAGAGTGACTGGACTAAATCCATATTTAATGTAGTGTTTCAACTGTAATCGTTGTGTGCAAGTAGCGAGTAGTTGAGCATTTTAACTTAATAATTATTATAACATGTTATCTGTAGTATTCAGAGAATAATAATCACGGTGGCCTTTTAACGTTGTTTTTTAGCTTTGCTCACTAAATGTTACACAGTTGCATTTTGAAATATTAGATGTTCGAGTTTTAAAGTAGTGTTAAACCGGTTAAAATATACTTTCTCATAGACTTTTTTTTTCAATTTAGTTTACTTCGACATGATCATTACAATAGTTATTTATTGCATCTTTTAGTTTTCATTTTATGTGATGCGGCGAGCTATTTATTTAGTAACATATAATTCTAACATTATTTTTAAGTTATAAATGGATTGTTTAGCAAAATGGGATGCAGGAACCTACTTAAATGTTGTGAATATTTGAAATAATTACACATAATACAATTAATGGGATGAAAGTAAAGAAAAGTCTAGTCACCGCAGCATCAGAATGCAGGTCATCTATTTAATATGCATTTCACATCGTTATAATTATAATAAGCATTAGAAATGGAAATACAAACGAGAATAAAATAAAGACATTTAGAGAGTAATCGGATATAATGTCTAGGATTTATTGTGGAAATGTAGTAATGGCACCATTAAAAAAATATTTTTGATGAAGTTTGTAATTCTGTTACAGTAATAAATACCTACTTAATAATGACACACATTATTTTACACGCATTTATTTTATATTTTACATTATAATTGTTTTTTTTTTTTTTGTGTCGTTTGGTATCCACTTTTTATGGTAATATATCCGCATGTGCATAAAGTGCTCATGAATTCGAGAAAACATTAATAAACAATTTTACAACGAGTTGCAAATCTTTGCAGATATTTCCCGTCAATGATGAATTTTTCTTGGGGTCAGCGCAAAATGTGTATCAATTCTTTGGTCCCCTCTCCTTCTTCCTCAACATTTATAATTTATCCCTCTCTGACCATTATCCATGCGTTCGCACTGGCAAAACATTCACACCATACATGTTGAAATTTCTGTTTACTGTAAATGTGCGTTTGCAGTGTCGCACAACTTGTTGAACTGAAATTTGTTAATCTTTTATTAGTCCAGGGTCGATAATTTTTAAAACCAAAAAAAATCATAATAGGATGAAACCCATTAGAAAAGGAGGGAAATATGATAAAAATGAAAGGAAAAATAATTTACGGGCGATCTGAGGTTGGGAAGGGGATGGGGGTGAGTTTTTAAGGGTAAAAAACGGTTTTTCTCGATTTCCGGCAAAACTAAAAGTCCTATCGAAAAAAGTCAAATGGAAAAGTTGTAGATAATAAAAAGATCTAAAACTTTTGTTTTTACACTTTTTTCACATAACCTCAAAATTTATGTGAAAAATTCAAAAAACCAAGTTTTTGGTTTTTTATTTTTATCTTTTACAAAAAAAATTTTTTTTTAACGAAATTTTGTGAAAACTTACCTTTTTATGTCCCAAATACGCTGTAATTTATTTAATTAAAAATATTTATTTTTTCACCTTATTTTGAATTAATATCGAAAAAACACCCTAATTTTCAATCGAAAATTCACCCGTCAAAATATCAGCTTTTTTCAAAAAGTTGGTGTGGTTTCTGTTCGTTGAAATCTCTACTTTCCGATGGTGAAAAAAAAAATATATGTTACTATGGTAAATCTTCTCAGAAAACGCAAAAATTAAAAAAAAAAACTTGAATTTGAAATTTTTTTTTAATTATTATAAATAATTTTGAGAAAATTTAGACTTTAATCACTCGAAAAACGTTAGATTATATGTGACGTTGATAACAAAAAAAATGCAAATAAAAATATACTACTATAATTAACAAACAAATAAGTTAATTAAATTAATATTTAATAAGACATCTACAATATTTGGAGAAAGTTGTCTAATTTTCTTTAAATTATATGCGTAGATGCTTATTTATAACTATTTTGAGATAAATTATATATATACCTGAGTAGATATACCTGAGTGACCTACGAAAAATTGTAGCCCATCAAAAGGTATTTCGTGGAGAAGTGGGGAAGGGGCTAGGCGGGTTTGGGTCTTACTACATACATACCTACTATTATATACTATATATTTCGTAGCAGCTGTTACAACCGCTAGCCTAACCAGTATTCGAAATACAGTACAGTATACAACATCGTTTATAAAAATACACGTGCACGCTGAGTTTCTTGAAGATAATTGTGACAAGTTTACTTAAAAAAACAATAAAACTTTTCGAATCTGCATAGGAAGGTAAATACTATCTCTATTTTTATCTGTATCAATCAACTCAACCATAAAAATCGTAATATTTTCTTTAAAAAATAGTATGCTTAACTTAACATAACCTAAAGATTGAAATTAAATGATATTTTAGTACAAGATAAAAAAATAATTATCTCCTTAATTTTGCACAAACAAATTTAGTTAATCCCATGAAAAAAATATATTTCAAAATCTATAAAAAATATATTTAAAATCTATAAAAAATATATAAAATATATATCGTAAATATATTTCTAATAAAACAAACTTTTGGCCGATTTTCATATATATTTTATACTTTTTTTATAGATTTATAATATATTACTCATACATTTTGACATTGATTTCTTTAATATATTTTTTTTTCATGGGAGTTTATTCACGATTAAATAGTGAAGACATTATTAATTCGATTTTGTCTTTTCAGATTATCAGTATGGATGAATCAGTTTGTATCATTTGCAATTTTCGAATTCAAGTTTTTTTTGAATTTTTGCATTTTCTGAGATGATTTACCATAGTAACATATTTTTTTTTTTTACCATCGGAAAGTAGAGATTCCAACGAACAGAAACCACACCAACTTTTTGAAAAAAGCTGATATTTTGACGGGTGAATTTTCGATTGAAAATTAGGGTGTTTTTTCGATATTAATTCAAAATAAGGTGAAAAAATAAATATTTTTAATTAAATAAATTACAGCGTATTTGGGACACAAAAAGGTAAGTTTTCACAAAATTTCGTTAAAAAAGTTTTTTTTTTGTAAAAGATAAAAATAAAAAACCAAAAACTTGGTTTTTTGAATTTTTCACATAAATTTTGAGGTTATGTGAAAAAAGTGTAAAAACAAAAGTTTTAGATCTTTTTATTATCTACAACTTTTCCATTTGACTTTTTTCGATAGGACTTTTAGTTTTGCCGGAAATCGAGAAAAACCGTTTTTTACCCTTAAAAACTCACCCCCATCCCCTTCCCAACCTCAGATCGCCCGTAAATTATTTTTCCTTTCATTTTTATCATATTTCCCTCCATTTCTAATGGGTCTCATTCTATTATAATTTTTTTTCACTTTTCATTATTTTTAAAGGCTTCTACCCTGGTCTATATGGCGCTTGACATTACATGAATAATTTTTCTGGTGCGAACGCATGGTTAGTAATATCCGCTTCATACCTCCTTATCATTTTACCCATGCCAAAAAAACGGTTCTCTTTCAACTTTAACTACGTACGAATAAAATATAACACGTAACTCGGTAGTATTATCATTGTAAATTTGACCAAGTATTATTTTTGAGTTCAGTATTGTAATGATAGTGAGACGAATTTTTCGCAGAGCGAAATAAATACAATGTTTTTATTTTAAGTAGTCAGTTATTTATGTTATATTACGTATCAGGTGATATTATGTGATTTATCTTGCTGTGACGATGTATAATAAAATTTATCCCGCTGCTCATGTTAAATATTTGACTTAATGTTACATGAAACGGAACATGGTCATGTTATGGAAGCATCTTTTGTAAGTCGGTCAATTATCTGGAAATACTGTTAAAATCAGGGTTTTATTTTATTTTTACACTGATTTTATTGCGTCAATTATTTTGTCACGTCGTTTATGTAATGCAGCTTTCGGATATTTGTTTTTTTTTAGTAATCATTAGATAGTTTTACTCACAAATAAAACTAACATTATTGTGGATTAATTAATGCGATTGTTAAAATGAAAATTATAGATGTTACTCATTAAACATGTTCCAAAGATATTTTATTTTTGTTTTATTTATTGCTTTACTAGCTTTCGCCTTTGGAGATCGGTAATTATCCAACGGGAACATACTACTTACCGAGATAAAAAAAAGTATTCTATGTCCAAAATCGGGTTATGGTCTATTCGTGTGCTGAATATCCAAATACTTTAAGCCTTTAATGCGTGAAAAGAGAAACAGATGAGAGTTACATTCGCATAAATATGGTGGATTCAGGTGAGATAGTGGTTCTAGAAAAGCTGTTCCAACACTTTGATAATAATACAACACTTTAACAGTATGACCTTTTCATTGGTAGGGTATTTTATCGCTATTGAGCGTAAAGGCAGATTTGGCCAGTCTCCTTTGATTTTACTCCAATAATGTTTTTTATACGCGTCTCCGGCAAACAAAATTGTTGAGGTTTCAGAACAACTTCTAGAACCCCAAATAGTCGTACATTCTTTCTAGTGAGGCAGCACGTTTCTAAGCCCAACCCGAAACCGATGTGGTCGACGATGGTGCACGCTTACCTATAAGTAACAAATTTATTCTTGAATTGAAGACTCCATTGGAAGGAATTCCACATTCTCGTTGCTTGAAAGTCGAGAAACTCTCCCTGCGTACCTATCTTATCACTATGACTATACTGATGATACACTACGGTGAGAGAAACGGCTCCCGACCTGATGACTTCGTATCTAAATGTAATGTAATTTTCAAGAGATCTGTACGATCTGCGGTCACCATGGGTGTTCTGCAGGGTTCAATTCTAGGTCCCTGCTTGTTGCTGATTTAAATAAATGGCTAACCCTATCACATAAGGTATAATCACAAGCTTTCAATTTCTCAATTTTATTAACACAAGCGTCACTTAATCTTTCGATGCACTGTCTAAAGTTGTCCATTGGTTTAATGTAGATAATATTCTGAACGAAAGAACTAATGCCGTGTTCCGAAATGCAACAAAAGTGATAATATCGCGAACGCGACCAAATTGAATAGTCAAAAAATTTAAGAGCTATCAGATCATTAGTACTGATTTTTATTTTGGTTGGCTTCGCGATATTATCACTACTTGTCTAATACGGAATGCGCCCTAAGAAGGTACTAAGCTCATCATCAACCCCGTATGTCAGATAGCTAACATTCTTCATCTAACCTCTAATGGAATAGAGTTGGACCCAATTGAGTCGATTTTGTTTCTTGGAACAACGAATGACGGTAAAATCATTGAGGGTTAAATACAATGGGGCCCACACAGAAAAATGTCGCCAAAGCTAACGGCCAGCCAAGCCTATGCTGTAAAAAGAAAACCCTTTTAATAAATTACCTACCTTTATACAATTTGACATTCATGAATATTATAGACAAAATCACGAACTCAAACTCAAAGAATTTATTTCGTGTTTAATTCAAATAAACCAATTACAGGCAGTTTTGAACTGTCAAGGTGTCGGTCAGAGAGATGAAGATAGTTGTCCATTCCAAAGCGTAGTAGGTAGGTACCTATGGAGAAGAACGGACAAGTAACTCCATGGACAGTCTTAAATCAAAATATTGTTATAAACTTGGTTAGATACATCATTCATGTTGAAATTGATTGAAAACAAAATGTGAGTAGGTATAGGTAATAGAAACATGATATTAAAATAAGCCATGGCAGCTAAGAGATGACCAGTGTCTACTGACGGCGCCCGTTCACGAACATGACGGATGGATTAGCACCATTCAGTCATCCAATTTGAAGGGAACTTAATGATCCAAGATCCAACACACACGCCACCACCAGCAAGACATTTGAGTGAGTATGACAAACTCTCAGCTGCCAGCGCTCATTCAAGTCATTGTAAGACGTATCCAGTAAATGGTAGCTTTATAGTTAGTCTACACTAATAATCTCTATGTACTAATAATTTGATTTTTGATTTGAAAAAAGAGGAAAGATTTGATTGTTTGTTTGTCTCAATCGATTTGAAAAATTATTTCACTGTTGGGAAGCTACACTATCCCCGGGTGATATAGGCTATATTTTATCCTCGTATCCCCATGGGAACGGGAACTACGCGGGTGAAACCGCGGAGCGCTGCTAGTAGGTAATAAAAATTGTACCTACTCACACATGTGTGCAAAGATATCTAGTTTTTACAATCTTCAGCAGGTCCAACAATATTTTAGAATGCTACCTAATCAAATTAGTTTATGCAACCTTATGGAGCAGGAACAGCGTGAACCAAAGAACCAAGCAGGGCAGAATAGGTATTTTATTGTACCTATCATTATGAACAGTACCCCATGATAGTCTACTTTAACCAGTCTGAAACCTGGTTGAACTAATTTGACCCTATTTGTGGTCCTATAGTTGTGTCTTTCACCTATGTTACTGAAAAGATTTAAATTTTGCTTACGTAGGTACCTAAATGATATATGATGATGTCATAGACACTGCCTGTATTGACAAGTTACCGTCATGATGTTAATATCTTTAATAGCGGCTACAGACCCACGCGAGAAGTCTCGCCGAGAAGTCTTGCCGAGAAATTGCGCGAGAACCGAGAAGGCATCTACACTCATGCGACCTTCTGATTCGCATTCTCAATCGTTATCCAGAATGGACGACAGTGCAGCGGCTTTGGTTTTGTGTGCCGGGCATTAGCATATTATAATCTTGTGAACACTAAAATTTGAAATCAAATCAAGAAGCAATCAAATTGTAATAGCTTGGCGACCACAGACAGTACATCCTATTTACCTATTCTAACTAGAAATGTAGGTAGGTACCAACCAGTGAACGAAACATTTCGTTCACTGGTACCAACACAACAACACAATCAATGCCAAGCACGGTCGCACTGAGACCGAACAAGAATGTGATACTGTTCTCTTTTCCCGCCCGAGAAACCCTTTGAAGCGGGCAAAAACACCGACACAGATCGGAGAACAGGCGAGCGCGAGAACGAGACGGCAAGAAAGCGATCACATTCACGCTTCCTCGGGGCTTCCTGTCCTCGGGGGTTCTCCGCGTGAGTTTGCAGCGGGCTTTTAGCTTCTTCAAACAGCAAAGCACAGCCCACAGAGCAAATAAAACCGTGACTTAGCCGTCCCAAGAGATGTTAAATGATGTCAACACGCTTTCAGTCAAGCGTGATCCCCAGGAAAACAGTTTTTTTGATGAATTCTAGTTCAGACAAACTCATCTATGTCTGACTTGATGGGGCCTCGCTCAAGTCTGGATTATTCCTTTACTTAGGCAGAATACAATAATTAACCGGAAGGAGGTCAAAAATGTGATAGAAACTGATATATATGCTAAATACTGGCCAGTAAGACACGAAGTGATCTTTTCTTAGTTACAATTCAAAATTCAATGACCTATGTCAGGTATTGTCCACTGTCAATTTAAAGGGCAGTTGGACTAGTTTTAGTTTTATATATACCTTTTATTTTATATATTTTTGCAAAATGTCTGAAAGTTTGCTAGTTCATTTGTAAGTATCTAGTTTTTTGTTTCTTACATTGTTTATTCGGAAGAGTCTGACGATGTAAAATTGTGTACCGCTCTGCAATGCTATTCTCTAAGCCTTGCACGCAGCGCAGTCGCAGCGGCGAAGTTAGTGTGATTCACTAAGCTGCGGGGGTTACAGCCTAGATTAAGTCGACGACCATAACGACGACGACGACTGCTAAAATCATAACCCTTTTGGCTATGGCCGTAGTTTGGTAAAAATGTCGATGACGGGAATAATGACAAAATCATAAACGATTTTTAGTCAAGTATAACATTACATTACCTTGATGATTGCTGAAATGCGCGGAATGGTTAAATCAAATTATCATTATGTAATTATTTATTAAGAATGGGGCTTACTTGTCCACCTTTTGGGTGATCCTAAAAGTTAGCCCGCGAAATCTAATTTATCTTAGTTTGCAACATTCGTGGCAGTGTATTTAGACATTGATGATTTGATCGTTGTCATTTTGTGGTGAAATTACTTCAAAATAGCAATGGTTTTTACTTGTGACTGATATCGGACTCATCCTCTGGTACGTTAGTGAATACAGTTTGAATGAGCCCTGCATGCACTGTCTCGACGACGATCTCGTAGAGTACCTACAGCGAAGAGATTGTCTCTAAGAGCATAGCATAGCTGTTGATATACCTATTGGACATATATGACAATAATAGGGTCAAGAGAGATAGTCCTAGTGGACTCACAAATCATCATTTGTTTGCCAGTTCGTTCCCCATCCGTTGCATAATCCCTTCAATGTAGCTGCCTGCAACTTTGTCCACATACAAACTTCAAACCCACGTTATACTTATAAATTCAGGAACTTAAAAAAAGGTTTTGTGCTTATTGACAAAAACACCCAGCAAACGTAGGTAGACATCAACTACTTTTGAAACTGCACGCCCCTCCACTGCCTTGCTGGCGTCTGTACCAGTAAAAATATATTTCTGAATTCAACCCCCAAGCAAGTAATAATTAAGGTTGTATGTGAACGAAGTAGCGTGAAGCTGTTGGTTCGTTTCTTCTGTAGTTACCTAGTAACTGATTTTTTTTTCTTTTTTTTTGGTACAGACACAGTTTAAGGTCTGTAGTTTTCAACCGTTTAGCAAAAAC
This sequence comes from Polymixis flavicincta, assembly GCA_949987655.1. Lineage (NCBI taxonomy): Eukaryota > Metazoa > Arthropoda > Insecta > Lepidoptera > Noctuidae > Polymixis > Polymixis flavicincta. The sequence goes on along the minus strand of OX465185.1, from coordinate 9,816,881 downwards.
AGTCTTGAACAGCATTGCAGAGCCCATTTTGATAAGCACTCGGAAATATGCCACCGACGATGGTGCCTGTCCAAATATATTGAGAGGCGTTGATTACATAAGATTACCACACCTCAACAAGGTAAGGCCAGAAAAAGTAAAATGTTGGTATGATAAAAGAATAGAATAGAAAATGTTAATTGTAATATTCCTAGGTACCTCCTTTATCGAGGCGCTAATAAAGATAAAAATATAAGGAGAAAATGGTTGGCATCGCTCATGTATTTACCTTTTTTTTTCTTACATGTGAATTGCAGGTCAAAGCGGATATTTTTTCATGAGCATCAATTGGTTCCCTTACAGTTTAAACAAGGTGTAACAGAATTAAGAGGGTACAGGGCGTGCGATTCTCCATATAAACGTATTCCCCTTTTTCTTCCTGAATAATGCCTCTAGAGCATTTTTTTTTTATAAAATCAATGTTTGCTGTAAACACGTCCCTGTCATTTTATTTTTTTCAGCAATTATTTGGATGACCCTATAAAAATTACAAAAATGCCCTTTTGTTACCGCCGTGATTAGAGGACTACCAGACAAATGAGAAAAGTTTTTAACATTAAAAAAAAAGCCAAGAAAAAAATAATTGAATCGGCTCAGTTTTCGATGAGAAAACATGGAGAATACGAAACGTCGATTTCGTCAAAAAATTTGTGATAATTTCGGTCTGAGTTACAGCTGTCCTTTTCACACACTACGGGGGCAGAGTTACTGACAGCGCGACGACAATAGTTTCTTCAAATACCTATTTTTCAAATTCCTGGCAGGCCCCGTCCCCTCTTAACGCAAAAGTTCATACACCCCAAGGAGTAGCTATTGAGTTAAAAAGCATCATTCAATGCCCAAAACTTATCTTTTATTAGGTATTATAAAAACGTGTTGACCCTAGCATTACCTAATGCATTTAAAATTCCGTCTTATTCCCTTGAAATCAAATTTATTAATTTTTTGGCTCAACTGTGCAGTCAGCATGACATCCCTAAATTTTTTTTGACAAAAAAAAAATACTTACGGATATTAAAAGTTACTGAAATCCATGTTAATTCCGACAAAACTTTCAGGACTTGCGTTTATTGTGTTATATCTTATATAATAAACTCAGGACATCTAAATGAAATGCATAGTCTGACATTGTTTCTAGGGACTCGCATTCACGATGTCCGAACGGCAAACGCTTGGCTTACAAGGACTTTTAGCCGGCATGGTCAAGACGCAAGAAGAACAAGTTGCAATATGCACCTACTCAGTGGATAGATTTAAAAGCAACTTGAACAAACATCTTTATTTGGCTGAATTACTGGTAAATATATATTTATTATAACGCCCTTTGCGCGTACTGTAATAATATCTACATTTACACTAAAAACGTTAAACAAATCAGGAATATTTTTTAAAGTCCTTAGTATTTTAAACCATTTTCATCTATGTGGAGCGTTTTTCTAATTCTTGTTAAAAAAAAAAACTGCAACAATTACACTATCGCTAACGGCATATGCCGTTAGCGATAGTGTAATTGTTGCAGTTTTTTTTACATCATTACACTATTACACTATCGCTAACGGCATATGGCTCACTTTCTAATAACTCAATAAAAATGAAATTTTCAATTCGCTCCACTCAATAGAAATAAAAGTTTTAGCGAATTTTTATTTTCATTGAGTTGAGTGAGAGGGTACGGTATTTCTTTGCAAATATTGAGCTTTTACTTCAAGACGAGTAGATCAACCATTACTAAAAATAAAGTATATTTTAGAATTATTATGGATATATGGATTGAAGGCCCATTTTTTAAATCCTTGCGAATCGAAACAAGATTTACAGGGAAATTAGTAAAAAATAGTTAAAACTTAAAACAAAGGGCCATGAATTTCATAAACGAGAATTAAAACTGTTATCATTAAATAACTTGTGCCTTCAATCCAGGGGGGGCTACTCTCTAAGTCCGTCATCGAAGATACGGGCCCGTCCGAAAATAGTTCTATACTTAAGAATGAACCCTACTCCCGATAGCCGTCACCTCCTTCAGCGAAGCAGTAATGCTCGCGAAGAGGGAGGCGGCGCACGTGAGGGAGAGGCAGCATATGCGCCCTCGCGACCCTAGCCGCCGCAGGATACGGAGACGCCCTGGGCGTCGGGAATCCCAGGCCGATTTCCGGCCACCGTAGGCATGGGCTTGCGGACGGCGAGTAATGGGTAGCTCGCTGTCCGGTAAGGACCAAGCCCAAGTCGACGGCGCGTTGTGTTGCCATACATTTACAACTTCGGGCCCCATACTACTCTTATGTCCGCCTTCGTCTTCTTCGTGTCTTACGTTGTATGTGTATGTTGTGTCTGTTAATGTCTTGTGTCGCTCTTATGTGTTGTGTCTAATGTTGTGTTAAGGGTGTTTCTTACTCCGTATCACCATACGGTGTAAGAAATGCCGGGGGTTAACGGCTGGGGATTTTCCGAAATTGCCTGTTTCAGAATCAAGATTAAATGATCAAATTCATGTATTTAGGCCCTGAAAAAAATGTCATAGATACGTCCTTGTTTGAGGGAAACAGACCTAAGTTTTATTACCACGAGCGCAAAACCAACAGATTACAAAATATTTTATTTCAACATTCCAGGATTGCCGTATATTAAAACGTAATTTGAATTATATATATATATTTTAAACGTTGCCCCACACTAGGAATTTCTCCTGTGTTGTAGGTGCGTTTACAAACATTTAAAACTCACATACACAAACAGCCTACACTGACCCACTGCTGGGACAGTAATATATTATACTAATATTTTATTTTAATTAATCATATAAGTCAACTTAATTAATATTAGTACAGTGGTGAAGTGAGAGCCCGCAGACGCAGATACAGACAGCGAGCGAGGAGCGCGCGCGAGTTTTGCGTTTGAGGGATTTCTAATGCCTAATTTTGTAGGCGCTTGTGACCAGTAGTACCGACTTTCCTCAAAATACCGGACATTGTTCTGTCCGGTATGACCATTTATTTTTTACCGGACTGGCCTCGAAAATACCGGACTGTACGCTTAAATACCGGACATCTGGCAACCCTAAACACGGTACATTTAAAATTATTTTGAACTTCTTAGGTGGAACTGGGGATCCAAATACATCGATCGACATTTGTGTCGAATGTACACAATACCAAAATTCAAATTCTGACGTTGCCCAGATCTCGAGAAAAACGTCTGTGACGGACAAGAAAGTTTTTTTATAAAAGTGCTGTTTTTCCAAACAAAATATGATTCGACCATTTTTAAGGTTCCTCATTCCGATCCTTAAGACCATTTTTAAGGTCGGGGCCCAAAGAATCTTTTGAAGTTCCGGAAACAAAAGCTGACAATAAATTATTTCACTTTTTTCAGGATACAAATGAAAAATTATTTTACAAATTACTAAGTTCCGATATTGAAAAATATTTACCGCTGGTTTATACCCCCACTGTGGGGTTAGTATGTCAAAGATTCGGACTAGTTTACAGAAGACCTAAAGGTCTCTTCATAACGATACATGATAAGGGACGAATAGCCCAAATTCTTAGGAATTGGTAAGTTTATACATTACAATATTGTTTTACCACAATAATTGGAACAGGATTTAATCAACTATTTCTGTATAAGTTACTACCTCTCTAAACTACCTTAAGTTTGTTATTGAATCTACTAGAATCCCAAATAAAGTAAAAAAAGAAACCTATCACTCATCTATTGCTCATAATTACGATGTAGGTACAGTTCACCACAGATAAAACTTGAACGACTACCGTCTTCCCCCCCGAGTGGGTTCCCGCATTGTCGTTGCGGGGGGGCTCAGTAACCGTGGATTCCAGCCATGGTGAAGCCAAGAGGAACCCAAAGGTGGGGCCGCTCGTTAGGGCTTTTGCCTTCAAGCCATTGACGTAGCGGCCAAAAAGTAGGTTGCGGTGAGGTGCACCGCAACTGAGGTGGGCCGCGATGTCGAATGGGAGGCATCGCGGCTGAGGGTTACGGGCTGGGGTAGAGGAGGAGTGCCGGTGCTTCTGAGCAGCGCTCTTCCCTTCCGTGGCCTGGACGGGGCCGCCACCGTTTGATGGCGGACGCGGTGGGGCCGCAGGGGAAGAGGAGTGTCGGTATAGCGTCAGCCGCTCTCCCTATCCCCTGCGGCCGAAAAGTGGTAGACGGGACGGCGCGTTGTGTTCCACACGCGCGCCGTCAAAGATATCAGCAACCACTGGTGGGGTCCGCAAGGGCCGACCATAAAAAATGGGACAACTGATTATATTTCTCAATTACGCTGCTGTTCCAATGGAGAAAGTTGTTCAGTTTGATGGTCTTTACTGCACCACACTTTTAAATTAGACCTCACCTATCTGATACATAATGATTAGGCTAGGCTATTTACTTTTCAACACAAATAAGTAATTATCCACTAAGTTCAGTGAATTCTTTAATGAGGGTTTTCTGAAATGACGTTCACTAGATAGCAGCACTGAGACGTCAGGTCCGGGCACCCGTCAAAAGTGTCAAAGCACCTACGGATTGTATGGTCGTTCACACAATGAATGAAACTAATGACATCAAACATTTTAATTTCATTGTCGAACTGGAAGACCTCATGTCAAAGTGGCGCTAAATGGTGGCTTGAATATTCAAGAATACCCCCTTTAATTCTGCCATAGCATAATCAGCCTAATTTACTGCTGGGACACAGGCCTCCTCTCTGTGAGACAGTGGGCCCTCTTCGATCACGCGGGCCCAGTGCTGGTTGGTAGATGTCACATGTCTTCAAATCTCTAGGACATGCTCTCTAGGTTTCCTCACGATGTTTTCTTTCACCCTTTTGACAGTAGTGGTGATGATATGATGTACACAAAGTTAAGCGCGTCTGTCTGGGTTCGAACCTACGACCACGTATCGCCCGTTACCACTGGGCCACCACTACTCTCTGCCAGCTATGTCAACATAGGTATGTATGTGGACATTCCACCAATTTTCCATCTTTTTTATGTTGCGTTTTTCAGGCCTGTACCGAACGTGCGTGCTGTCTGTATTACTGACGGTGAAAGAATTTTGGGGCTGGGCGACCTCGGTGCTTACGGAATGGGGATACCTGTGGGCAAACTGAGTTTGTACACCGCGTTAGCAGGGGTCCCTCCGGGCATATGCTTACCGATCACTTTGGACGTGGGGACCAATAATAAGGTTGTTAATTTTTGATCACAAGTAGATAAGTATGTACACCTACTAGTTAGCTAGATCTAGTTTTGTATTCGTCAAACAGCACATGAAGAACTATGGTCACTCCCACTCTCCTAACATGCTTGGACTTAATATTCATCATTTATTTTTAGCCTATGTTGTCCCAGTGCATGGAAAATGCCTCCCCGATATTGTAACGTGATGATACTTATTATATTTATATAAAACTTAGTACTTCAGAGCTGCATATGGCAATATGAACTATGAAGTCAATAAACAGTCTTCCTATTCTGTAAACATCTCAGTGTCCGCCCTAGAACAAGCCGGGTGGACAGAAGTCATTATCAAATTCCCGGAAATTTGTACTTTCTACCTGTAAACAACACCCCTAAACCTCTGATTCCAAGAATTGTTTACATCTAACATTCCGTACTGATGAGTCATCGTATATCAAAGTAAGCTAACGAGGTAAATGCAGTTAAAGAAATAGGTCAGTTGCATTTTCGCGACACTTGCACTAACATCTCATGGTGGCAGTTCTAATTTTGTGGAAAGTTTTAGTGATGGATTTTACTTCTGAAGGTATGTACTATATTATTTTCTTATTAGAATCTTTCTGATTTTTTATATGATTTAGCTACATGGCTAAAGAAGATTATGACATATATATTATGTAGCACACTTGAGTACAACATTTTTTTTCTTTCTTTGCAGAAAAAGTTTACTCTATTAGTAAAATAGAGTTTTTCGAAGAGTGGCTCACGCAAAAGACGAAATAAATGATCGTCTATTTGAATTTATTTTGTCTAAGTGTGATTTCTCTGACATCACTGAAGAATGTCAAAGGGAAATTAAGATGAAATTAGCCAGCATTTCTTCGAAAATTGCTACCAAGTGGGTGTCTTCAGGAAAGTCAATAGAGCGTTTCCTGAATAAAAATAAGTGTTGGCTGGAAGGCGAGAAGATAGAATTCTGCCTGCGATCGACTCAACCGCAACCTTCTGCGTCATCCGCTGACCTTTCTCTACCCGGAAGACCTAAAAAAGTCTTTGAAGATTCATCTTTTAAAACTAAGAAACGTAGAGTTGCTGATCTAGTTCAATCGCGGAGTGTTGGGGAATTAATGACTGCTGCAGAGGTAGCTGCACGGTCAACTGGACATAAACGTTGCCAGAGTTATAAAGGACATTGGTGAAAATCCTGCTTCTGCAAGTGCGTGCCGTGCACCTTCAACAACCAAGTGCTGTGCCAAGTGATAGACCGCCAAGTAGTGACGAGGGATTAGCGTATTATATTGATTCAAAATCAACAACTCACTCATATAAACAGACTAGGAAGTGGACTATGAAAGTCGGGCATCACGTGTTTCCTTCATATGATTGCATTGTTAAATCAAAAAAAGCGTGTTATCCTTCCGAGGAGCACATTGTTGTGACACAAACTCGAGCAGAAATTGACCTACAAGCTATTTTGAATAAAACAGCAGAAAGTTTAGTCGAAGCTCAGAGAGAAGTTGTCACAAGTGTGCTCCCCAATCTAATACCCAATTCATCGTTTACTCTTATAAGTAAATGGGGATGTGACGGTAGTTCCGGTCATAGTGCTTACAAACAGAAATTTGAGAACAGCGAAGACACTGATGAGTTCCTTTTTGTTTATTCGTTCGTTCCTCTAAGGTTAATCGACGAAGGTAACAACATTATCTGGCAAAATCCTCGGCCATCATCGACGATGTCCAATTAAATTCATTTTTGCAAAAGAAACTACGGAATTGACAAAAATCGAGACAAATAAGGTTTTGGAACAAATAAACAATTTGGACGCTACATCTTGTGATCTTGGTGGTTCTGAAATTTCTGTTAAGCACAAGCTTCTGCTGACTATGATTGATGGAAAAGTGTGCAACGCTTTGACAGAGACACATTCATCACAGATGCTATATTTGTGGGGCTACTCCCAGAATGATGAATGATGAAGGAAGGCATTTTGATAGCAATCAGGATAATTTTGGCTTTGGTTTGTCAACATTATATGCTTGGATTCGTTCGTTTGAGTGTTTTTTACACATTCGTTTTAAGTTAGATATTAGGAAATGGCAAGCTAGGTCTTCAGAGGAAAAAGCAAGTGTAAAACAACGATCAGATGAAATCAAACAACGATTCAAGCATGAAATGGGATTAATTGTGGACAAGCCAAAGCCAGGATTTGGTTCCTCAAATGATGGAAACACAGCTCGACGTTTTTTCGGGAACCCCGAACTGAGTGCTCAGATCACAGGATTGGATGTTACAATCATCAAACACTTTGATGTATTGTTGAGGACATTGTCTTCTGGTTTCGAGATAAATCTTGTTGAATTCAAAAAGCTTTGTCTCGTGCCAAGAAAACTTTATCTAAGTCTCTACTCGTGGTACTACATGCCTGCTACTGTGCATAAATTGCTTATCCACAGTACAGAGGTGTTTAAGACGGCAATAGTTCCAACAGGGCAGCTTTCAGAGGAAGACAAAAAACGAGAAACAAAGATTGCCGGAGGTTTAGAGAGCACAACACCAGAAAGTGCTCTCCTCTTGCCACGAATAGAGACTTGCTCAATATGTTGATTTTAACGTCTGATCCTCTGATCAACAGCCTCCGGGAAGTACCGAAAAAAAAGTGTAATAAATTGTGCGCGGAGGTCTTAAAGCTCATCATAGCTCCCAGTATAGAGCCTCGACTCCAACTGCAACCAAGACCTCCACAAACTCAGGAAGACAATCTTCTATCGGATTCATCGGATTCTGAATCCGATGAGTCTGATATTGAGAATAAGTTTTAATTTAAATAGATCCTCACCGGACACGGTTGTTTCGGGAGGTTCCTGTTTCGGATAGGGCGGGAGGAAACGCCCGGGTGTTTCCACTGCGAAGATCGCCCTGAGGACACGGTGGAGCACACGGTGGCGGTCTGGCCGGCTTGGGCGGAGCACCGCCGTGTCCTCGTGGAGGCGATCGGCGGCGGCGATCTCTCGCGTCCGGCCCTGGTCCAGGCCATGATACGGAGCGAGAGGGCATGGGTAGCCGTCACCTCCTTCAGCGAAGCAGTAATGCTCGCGAAGAGGGAGGCGGCGCACGTGAGGGAGAGGCAGCATATGCGCCCTCGCGACCCTAGCCGCCGCAGGATACGGAGAAGCCCTGGGCGTCGGGAATCCCAGGCCAATTTCCGGCCACCGTAGGCATGAGCTTGCGGACGGCGAGTAATAGGTAGCTCGCTGTCCGGTAAGGACCAAGCCCAAGTCGACGGCGCGTTGTGTTCCACGCGCGCCTCAAAGAGATGTCAGCACAAAAAAATTATGGGGCCCGCAAGGGCCGATGCCTGCCAGGGGTGCGGGTTTGTTCGAAAGAGACACCACAGCCCCTGGCATACGGGCTACTGAAGGAACACGGGTGGGTTTTAGTCAGTAAAAGTCTGACACGCCCTCCTGCTCCACCCAGAGCGGGAGAAGTTATTTGATGATTTCCCACCCCAAAAAAAAAATATAATTAAATAGATAGCTCTAGTCTTAGATTTATAATTTTTGTATTTAATATGTTGGTCTAAGGTTATATAATTAGCGTTGATTTTGGAGCGATTAAGATAATTTTATTCTTATTTTTTTTCCTATAAAATATTTATACACAATTCTATGCATTTTCTTTAAAAAAATATATTATGGTACTATATAAATAACTCATTTATAGATACAGTTCAAAAACCATGAAAAAATATTTTTCTCCACCTGGCTTGTTCTACGCCGGACACTGTGCACCGTCAAGACTCAGGTGAAATGATCTGTCATTCCACCTGATGATATAACTCGAATGGGATTTTACACAGTAGACAGTTTGGTTTCAGGAAAGGTAGGTCGACGACGACGACGACTGACGCAGGACTAAAACTCATCAGGACTCCATTGGCATTTTCTGTAGCCTCTCAAAAGCGTTTGACTGCGTTGACCACAATACACTGCTCTGTAAATTACACCACTACGGAATTCGTGGACAAGCTGATGATCTTGTACTTTCCTATTTATCAAACAGGCAGCTAAAAGTAAACGTTAATGGGGCGACGTCCTCGGGGTCTCTAGTTAAGATGGGCGTGCCTCAAGGTTTAATTCTTGGCCCTTTTTTATTTCTAGTTTATATTAATGACCTTCCTTACCTGATGGCAAAATTCTCGGATATCATTTTATTCGCTGATGACACTTCTCTTATTTTTAGGATAGATAGAAAAGATACGGATGTCTTACATGTCTAGCTGTTCTTTCGAAATGGTTTGCTGCTAATAATATTTTACTCAATGCGAACAAAACTAAATGTCTAAAGTTCTCGCTACCAAATGTACCCCAAAGTGGTCTAAACTTAAAACTTGATGGCAAGAAACGAGATGCTATTTCGGAAACTATATTTTTGGGAATTACTTTAGATTCAAAATTGCAATGGGGTGCTCACATTAGAGCTCTTTCAAGTAGATTAAGCTCAGCTGCTTACGCAGTAAGAAAGATAAGGCAGTTGACTGATGTAGCCACAGCTAGGTTAGTTTACTTTGCTCATTTTCACAGTATTATGTCTTATGGCGTTCTGTTGTGGGGATCGGCAGCTGACGTAGATTCAATTTTCATTTTACAAAAGAGGGCAATCCGCGCATTCTATATCGCGAGTCTCTTAGAAACCAATTCAGTGAAATTGATATGCTAACTCTGCCTTCTCTTTATATCCTACAAAATATATTGTATGTTCGCAAAAACTTAGGCATTTTCAAAAAACGATGCGATTCCAAAATTTAGATTGACTAAAACTAGCAAGTCATTACTAATAAACAGTATCCGCTTCTATAACAAGTTGCCAAAGTCAGTTACAGAACTTAGCGATGGAAAGTTTAAGGTGACACTTGTCCACATTTTTTCCATACAAACTTCAGGAGGGTTTTACTCCACTGTTTGACTATGTACATCAAAAATTAAACATGGTATAGTTTTGTCTCGTTATTATTTTTGTCTGTACGGAAACAGAATACTAAAATAAAAAGCCATTACAAAGTTATGAGCCAACAAAGATTCGTTTTTCTTGCTAATTTAACCTAACTTTGAGCGTGTTTAAGTAATAAAAGGAGTGTAAAATCTCGAAAACCAAGACGGTACCGACAAAGTTTAATTAACAATAAATTCAATAAACTTTATAGGTCATTGATTTATGCAGTGGTTTTTTCATAAAACCCGATCTTCTGAAGGACTTTTCTTAATTTTTTCGCGATTTTTTTGCCAAAAGTGCTCCTGCGTCTCACTCAATAACGTTGTGCGTGTAGACTAGCGTCTAACTGCTCACCATTGATACTATCTCTGTCGGATACGAAGCCTGGTGAGACAGCGTGATTTTTAGCCAGGCCCACCAGTGAGTTCGAGCCCGCGCAAAGTGTACCCTTAAAACGCACATCAAACGTGTCCTTATCAAAAAAGCATATTATAAGATAAAAGACTACGTTGAAGACAGGGAAGTTTGGCATTAATTCCTTCTGCACATGTGGCTTCCCTGGTACCTCATTAACAGCATAACTATGTGAAAGTCTATTAACTGCTCTCAAATACAATGTTCTTTTTTATTCTTTTTATTTTTATAATGCTGACATATTCTCGTCATTATTTGACATTATACATCAATATCGACTATTTTTAGTGATTGTCATGGAAATCATGACACTATGTTTAAAGGTTCATTTTCCCTGTATGTATCCCTTCCTCTTGGACCGCCAACTGGTGCTAACGTGTAGTGAATCCGTATTTCTTTATTTTAATAATTAAATAATTCAGAATTCGACTCAGTTAAATCTCACATAAAAATAGGAGTGCATGAACCGGAGGAGCCTCAGTGGAACCTAATACGGTGCAACATCATCGACCTCCTCGCGTCACCTAGTACCCTGGTACATTGAAGAAAATAAGCCACTAACAAGGTACGATCTGTTAATTATCATACCTGCCCACCCGCACGGCAACACCCTGTGAAGCGCAAAACCCCGCCTACTCACGCGTCATTGGGCCGTCAAGGACAACCGTCCGTTTGGAGTGAACTGTCGCTGTGTGCGTACCTATACTAACTGCTACATATAGCACTCTCCTTGCGTTTTATGTTCTCCTGGTACCTCGATCGTTTTAACTCGACGAGATTGGCACGGTTTACTATCGGTTAAATAACCGCTAGTCCGCTAACGAAACAGCATACAACCAGCTCGATTATATCTGCACTGTTTTATTATCTCCTGGTACTTGAGATGGAAGATATGAGCGGCAAATCCCTCTCTGAATCCAACATCTCCGATCAACCTGAACAGATCGCGTCTCCTGGTTTCGTATATCAACGCAATATTAAAAGGTCAAGAGAAAACTACTACGACTCTGACTTTCGCGCCTTTAAAGATGAAGTCAAAGCATTAATATCATCTTTAATGTCGCCGCAACAAGAAGAGCTCAAGAAGATATACCCGACCCTAATGGAAATCAAAACCACTAATAGCAACATAGAAGCCTCCATGGCCTCTCTGTCAGCACAAAATGAAGAATTAAAGACCAAAATTGAACAGCTCGAAGTTCAGTCAACGAAAGACAGAAACTATATCTCAATTCTAGAGGACAAAATAGAGGATTTGCAAAGAGGTAGCCGAAAGGCAAACTTTGAGATAAAAAACGTACCAAAGGTGGCTAAAGAATCCAAAGATGACCTAATAAAAATGGCAATATGCTTGTCTAGCGAAGTTGGCTGTAATATCACAAAATCGGACATTAGTGACATATTTCGAGTGAAGAACAAACGAACTAACACAAAAAATAGTCCAATTATGGTTGAACTGACGTCGACTATTCTTAAAGTGGACTTCTTGAAGAAGTCTAAAGACTTTAATAGGAAACATAATGAGAAATTATGTGCGAAGCATCTTGGATTTAAGACAGAAGAGTATACACCAATCTATGTCTCCGAACAGTTAACTACAAAGGGAGCCCGATTACATTTTCTTGCACGTGACCTGGCAAAATCCAAAGAATACAAATACTGTTGGACTGCCTACGGTAAAGTACATGTGAAGAAGGACGATAATTCTCCCACTATTATTATCAATAGTGAGGCACAGATACATAATCTTTTGCAGCTTCAATGACTAATTGTTATCGTACAAACGATCTATCGTCGTAGTATTAACTTCTTACTTTATTTCACCTGTCTGCGAAATTCTCACCGAAACTTAAAACACTTAAAATTTATTAGCCTTAAGTTAAACACTAAGTTATATATTAAGTTATATTATGTTAACCAATTGCGCACTAACACCCATTTTTCATCACTCAAGCCTTCATTCTACCCGGAAACCATACTCACAAACTTTCAGACCACACTATACACACTACACAATACCACTACGCACTCACACATACTTACACGCATCTACACTTGCACACGAAATGACTATGTAATTACGTTATCTAGCACTTATAAAGCATATAATTATGGATAATACTTTAATAACTTTGAACGATATAGACAACACTGAAATAGCCCAAGTCTTTGACTATGAAATAGATGACTTTGCTAAGCGTATGGGGTCTAACTCTTCCGACTTTACTATTGTTTCGCAAAATATCAGATCTATTTACTATAACTTTGATGATCTTCAACTGAACTTAGTAAATCTTAAATCTGATATTGATCTGTTAATTCTTACTGAATGCAGGCTGAATTCAACTAAACCAATACCTCAAATGGCTAACTATAGCTCGTTCCAAACTACAAACCACCTTAATAAAGCTGATGGTGTAGTCGCCTATATAAAAGGCAATCATAAAATCAAAACAAGAGAAATAAAGCTAACTCACGCATCTTGCCTAGAGATCCATATCAAACCTGACCTTTTAGTTATAGCGATTTACCGGTCCCCCTCAACTGTGAACGCGGACCAATTCATTCAGTCCTTAAACAATCACCTAGCTACCATTGCATCAATTAAAAACGTAATAATCACTGGTGATATAAACATAAATCTGATATACAATCAGAACGAGCAATCACACGAACGCACGAATAGACTTAATTACCTCAACATGTTAGCAATGCATGGTCTTCTCCCTGGTCACTCACTCCCCACGAGAGGCAAAAGTTGTCTCGACCATTTCATAGTAAAACTCAAACCTGAAAGGAAAACCGCAACCATTGCCATTATTCGCACAACCATTACTGATCACGTCATGACGTTCTTAAAAATCTCAACCCACAGTGACGTAATACGATGCTCAAAAACAAAAACAGTTTTTGATTTGGTAAAGGGCCTTGAGTACCTCAAAGCCAGTAACCTGTCAGACCTGCTAAAACTAAATAATCCTAATACGCTTACTAATAATTTAATCGAAATACTACAAAATTGTGTCACACTCAGTTCAGTTACGCTAAACATACCTTTGAAAAATAGAATTTTAAAACCATGGATGACTGTTGGCTTGTTGCGCTGTATTTTTAATAGAAATCGCATGCAAAAGAGTCTGAGACTTGATCCATTCAACGAGGTACTAAAAATAACCTACAAAAGGTATCGAAATTACTGCAATTGCATTATTAGAAAACAAAAACGAAAACATGACAGAGATCAACTTTCTACCGCACACAAAAATCCTAAAAAAACATGGGACATCATTAACAACATCACACAGCGCAAACCTAAAAAAACAAATAATTTGGAACTGTTGGAAATATCCGCTACCCCACAGAGGTCTGTTGACGAGGTTAATGATTACTTCTCTGGCATAGGCAAACTTCTAGCAGATAATATCACGACCTCTCAGTCCTCTCAGGGAAATAATACCAATCCCGACTCGTCTTCGACAGAATGTACTTTGGCCTCATCTTTTGTTCTACTCGACACAGACCTTGACGAAGTCCGTGCTACTCTAATGAGTCTGAAATCAGATAGTGCACCTGGATGGGACAGGATATACGTCAATTTCTTAAAAGCGGCGCACGAGCAAATAGTGCCAATTATAACCCATTTGATAAATCTATGCTTCGAACAGGGACTTTTCCCGGATGCTTTGAAGATAGCCTTGATAACACCTGTGTACAAGTCTGGGGACGTCACTGACCCGTCAAACTACAGGCCAATTTCAGTCCTGCCATCCATTTCAAAAATCCTTGAAAGACTTATAAACTCACGCCTAATTAAATTCCTCAATAAATATAAAATACTGTCGCCATCTCAGTTTGGATTCAGGCAGGGAAAGTCTACTGAGGATGCAGTTCTGTCACTCACTTCTGCCCTGGTAGATAAAGTAGACAATGGCAGCAAATGTCTAGCTGTTTTCCTCGACCTTAAAAAGGCCTTTGATACAGTGTCTGTCCCCATACTTTTGTATAGACTCGAAAGCATCGGCATAAGGGGACCCTCTCTTGAACTATTTAAATCTTACCTGAGTAATCGCAAGCAAACAGTTAAAATTGGGAAGTACACTAGCTCTGAAGCATCTGTTACTTTTGGAGTCGGACAAGGCAGTGTCCTCGGCCCGACCTTGTTTCTCGTCTATATTAATAACCTATGCAACATGAAGATTGATGGTGGGTTCATATTCTCTTACGCAGACGATACAGCCATTGTCTTTGCTGCTAAGACTTGGGTTGATGTAAGAATGTCGGCGGAAGATGGCCTGGCTAGGATAGCAGCTTGGCTAAACTGTAATCTCCTCACATTAAACGCCTCCAAATCTAATTTCATCTGTTTTACGAAATATAATAACTCGCAACCGTCACTAGATTTCCAATTAAAAATCCACAACTGCCCAAACCCCTTAATCCCCGATTGCACATGCGTAAAAATTGACAGATTACAGCATACTAAATATCTAGGCATAATGATTGACCAGCGCCTGTCCTGGCACATGCACACCGAACTGATTATGAAAAGAGTTAGGAAAATGATATGGACCTTTAAAACACTGCGTCACGTGGCTTCAAATAAACTTCTGAAGCAGGTGTACATATCATTGGCCCAATCAATCCTCACTTACTGTTTGCCATGCTGGGGAGGACAAACAAAAATGAAATTTTTAGAACTTGAGAGGGCGCAGAGAACTTTGCTTAAGGTTATGTACTTTAAACCCTATAGATTCCCTACACAAAGCCTTTACGTATTATCTGACCTTCTGTCCGTAAGAAAACTTTATTTGCTTCAACTTATACTAAGAAAACACAAATCTCTCCCTTATGATCCCTCTAAACCAATTAGCAGAAGGAGCTACTTAGTCGCCCCAACTGTTACAGCTAAATCGGCTTTTGCTAAAAGGCAGTACGCAAGACAATCTTCCCACCTTTACAACTTCCTCAATAAAAAGCTACGTATATACTCCCTGAAGCTCCGAGACTGTAAAAAAGTCGTAACTGAGTGGCTTATGACGAGTACCTACGACGATGTTGAGTCAATCGTTTCTACGCTTCAATAACTTAATTTACTTTTGTGGTAAAGCAGCATTTGACCTCTTCTGATCCCAAGTCACTGTCGCAGGGTTAACTCACACCTAAACGTATAACGTTGTTAATTATCAATTCTAATTTTAATTCATACACACTACACACTACACACTACACACCCTCACACACATCCACTCATAACACTTCAATACGCGCATGTCCTGTCTTTTACCTGTATAACGTTCATCCCTATATTTATTTTTATTTTTTTGTATTACTTTGTGTTACTTAATATTTTTTTTATATTTTTTTTTTTTTATATTTACTTTATAACCAATTGCAAATGAATGGTCAATGCCAAGTGGAAGAGCGGAGTCACCTAACACAAGCATCTCATGCTTAAAAGGTGATCTCCAAATTTTGTTTGTAAACGTATCTTCTTCGTAATGGAAATAAATGTTTTTTTTTTTTTTTTTTTTTTTTTTTTTTTTTTTCATTTTATTCATGCCAGCCAATTATTTTAAATATTTTTATTTCATATAAACCTGCATGGGCACTTATGAAACGTCAGAAGCTAGGTGCACGGTTCCAAAATGTTGTTTCCTATGGAGCAGAGCCGGCAAGAAACTCCACGGTTACTCTTTTAAAATAATTGGCTTTAATAATGTTTCCAAATTACAGAGATAAAATGTATGGGAGGACAATGCAGGCCTGTCAATAAGTACCAGGTACTTAGACGAATACAGAATAGAAAATCGTCTACAAATCTACAGTCTGTAAGGCCTACAACGTTCTCTCATTCACAATATGTAAAATAATCTACATAAATAAAATGAACCTTTAAACACAGTGACATGATTTCCATGACAATCACTAAAAATAGTCGATATTGATGTATAATGTCAAATAATGACGAGAATATGTCAGCATTATAAAAATAAAAAGAATAAAAAAGAACATTGTATTTGAGAGCAGTTAATAGACTTTCACATAGTTATGCTGTTAATGAGGTACCAGGGAAGCCACATGTGCAGAAGGAATTAATGCCAAACTACCCTGTATTCAACGTAGTCTTTTATCTTCTAATATGCTTTTTTGATAAGGACACGTTTGATGTGCGTTTTAAACTTTCCATCGCTAAGTTCTGTAACTGACTTTGGCAACTTGTTATAGAAGCGGATACTGTTTATTAGAAATTATTTGCTAGTTTTAGTCAATCTAAATTTTGGAATCACAATTTCATCTTTACTACGTGTATTCAGATTATGGAAATCGCATCGTTTTTTGAAAAGGCCTAAGTTTTTGCGAACATACAAGATATTTTGTAGGATATAAAGAGACGGCAGAGTTAGAATATCAATTTCGCTGAATTTGTTTCTAAGAGTCTCGCGAGGCCCCATTTTATAGATTGCGCGGATTGCCCTCTTTTGTAAAATGAAAATTGAATCTACGTCAGCTGCCGATCCCCACAACAGAACGCCATAAGACATAATACTGTGAAAATAAGCAAAGTAAACTAACCTAGCTATGGCTACATCCGTCAACTGCCTTATCTTTCTTACTGCGTAAGCAGCTGAGCTTAATCTACTTGAAAGAGCTCTAATGTGAGCACCCCATTGCAATTTTGAATCTAAAGTAATTCCCAAAAATACAGTTTCCGAAATAGCATCTAGTTTCTTGCCATCAAGTTTTAAGTTTAGACCTACCTGGGGTAAAATGGTAACGAGAACTTAAGACATTTAGTTTTGTTCGCATTGAGTAAAAGATTTTTAGCGGCAAACCAAATCGAATTTAATGTTTGCAAACACCATTTACGCAGTGTTCAGTAGAGAGATATGTACCGTGAAGTTTTTGTAATAATAATAATAAGATAACTATTTATATACCTCTTCAGGCGCTGATAGAAGATCCTATGTACATAGGTATACGAGAGAAGCGAGTTCGAGGCCAAGCATTCGATGATTTTATTCAAGAGTTCATGGATGCGTGTTGCGCGAGATATAGCCACAACATACTTATACAAGTAACTTTTAAGTTTCGTTACAAATTTTATGACCTAGACAAATTTATACACCTTATTGGTTTGAGCATACGTAGGCAGTTTCAGCCACCGGAGCAGGCAGGGTTTTGTGGAAGATATAGCACAATAGATCATATCCACATAGTGCGGCAGAATAAACAGAAGTCCGAAGAGTATAATCGGTCCCTCTGTCTTGCATTTGTGGACTATGAGAAGGCTCTTGACTCTATCGAGACCTGATCTGTTTTGGAGTCTCTGCAGCGATGCCAAGTCGACTGGCAATATTTCCAAGTGCTGATGTGTCTGTTTGAAAACGCGACAATGACCGTCCAAACTCAGTATTAGCAAACTGAACACATCCCTTTGCGTCGAGGGGTAGGTAAGACAAGGGGACATAATTTCCCCGAAATTATTCTCTAACGTACTAGAGGATGTATTTAAGATACTGAACTGGGAAGGACGCAGCATTGCATTAACATTTACGGCGAGTACATCTCACATTTGAGATTTGCAGATGAAATAGTCATACTGGCTTAATCACCGCATGATTTGCAGCAGATGCTGAACGGCCTAGTTCATTCTTCTATACGCATTGGTCTCCGAATGAACTTGGACAAAAACCAGGTTATGTTCAACGATCACGTCACTCCGGGACAGTTGCTGTATGGCAGTGCTATCAAAGTTGTTCCAGAATACGTTTACCTCGGATGAACTCTGCAGTTTGGTAAGAACAACTTTGAGAAGGAAGCTAACAGAAGAATTGAGCTGGGCTGGGCAGCGTTTGGAAAGCTTCGTCGAGTCTTCTTGTTGCGTATTCCACAGAGCATAACTAAAGTCTTCAATCAGTGCGTCCTGCCTGTTATGACTTACGGAGCCGAAACATGGACACTCACGGTACAGCTGGTCCATAAATTCAAGGTCGCTCAGCGAGCTATGGAACGAGCTATGCTCGGAGTATCTCTGAGGGATAGAATAAGGAATGGAGGATGTGATCCGGCAGATAACAAAAGTTGTCGACATAGCTCACAGTGTTAGCAAGCTGAAGTGGCAATGGGCTGGCCACATTAGCCGTAGAACCGATGATCGTTGGGTAAACGTGCTCGTGAGTGGAGACCGAGAATCGGCAAACGTGAAGTAGGACACCCTCAGGCTGGTGGACGATCTTCGCCGGGTAGCAGTTGGATGAAAGTTGCCGAGAATCGAGCTGAATGGCGTGCTATTGGAAAGGCCTATATGTCCAGCAGTGGACTGCGGTAGGCTGATGATGATGATCTAGGCAGTCTCTAGTCAAGAAAGGCAATATGAAATCTTGTGTGCTTAGTCTGGTGTGGTTAAGAAAGAGATTCGCTCCACTAGATTGAATCTCGAAAATGGCTAGAAATTGCGTCTTATTTTCTGAGATCGAGATTGCCGTCCCTATTATAGGAAATGCAGTGCATAGTCGCTAATGCTTAAATTATACTATCTATAAGGCTGAATTTAGTGCTCGACCGTCGGTCAGCGCTGATACCGGTCGCGTACCGATTTATGTATTATCGACTCGCGCTTGCTGACCGTCGTACAGTATACACGTCAATTTATCAGCGTCTTGGAATGCGTGATCGACGTCAGCGTAACACCAAATGCAGCCTAAGTATATTGTTCACAGTTTGAAGACTTCGCCTTGCCTAACGCTATCCGCCTGCTAGAAAAGTACAAGAATCTGTATTGTACGTTCAATGACGATATTCAAGGTACTGCAGGTGTCGTGGTCGCTGGTATGCTTACCGCTTGCAGAATCACCAAGAAGAAACTTCATGAAAATATATATTTGTTTCTCGGAGCCGGTTCTGTAAGTTTTTTTTAGAGAATTCCTAGTAGGATTTCAGGTCAACTAGTTTGGTGTGTAATTTTAAGGCGGGTATGGATCCACACTACCGTGGCAGGTGTTGCTTAAGATTTTACAAAAAAGAAAATGAAAAAGGTTATCCGAAGTCGGAACAAGCATCACCAAAAAAAGCTTGCAGGCGACATCATTTTAGTCATTATAATATTCTACCAAAATGGCTTATAGTTATTATATAAACAGTTTATTGAATAACTAATCACAACTAATTTATTATTTGTTTACACAGCAATAACGTATTGTAGATTTAGTTTAAAATAGTTTATGATAAGGCTGACCTACCACTGTGATATAAAAAGGAAGTATTTCCTCTTGAGCACCACGAGCACCAAAGGTATGGGAATACCTTGGTGCTCAATGCATTAGGTGCTCTAAAAATTGGTGATCAAACGGGAATACTTTAAAATAAAACTTCTTATAAAATTGATTAATTAATTAATGTACAAAAAAATCTGGTGAAATCAATGATAGAGTTCTTGCTGGAATTCTAACTAAGTATATTAATAACTTATTATCTTCAGGCAGGCGTTGGTATTGCAAATTTGATATGCGATGCAATGCTCCTAGATGGCATCAAAATGGAAGAAGCTGTAAAGAAAATCTACCTGTTTGACATCGATGGTCTGTTGTCGACCAAACGTCCGAATGGAGTACCAGACCATGCGACTAAGTACGGGAAAGATATGGAACCATCTAAGGATTTTGCAGGTTTCGTGAAGCTTGTAAAGCCAACCGTATTAGTCGGTAAGTGAAAATCAGTTTTCGAGCAGACTGTTCCAGTTTTCAAAAATGTAGTTAGTTAGTAGTTGTTTCTAAAAAGTAATGTAATGTCAAATGACACCTCAGGGTTGCGGGTTGTTCGAAAGAGATACCGTGACCCCTGGCACACAGGCAACTAAAGGAACACGGGTGGGTTTTAGTCAGTAAAAGTCTAACTCCTCCTGCTCCGCCCAGAGCGGGAGAAGCTATTTGAAGATTTACCACCGCACCACAAAAAAAAAAAACAAGTGATAGCCTTCCAGCCAGCATTGAACCCTCTAATTGAGTGTGTATCCGAGCGTCTATGGCCCAATCTAAGAATGCCTATTACTCAGTACATTGTTTTTAGGTGTGTCGACAATGGGTGGTGCCTTTACACCAGAAATTTTGAAACAAATGGCCCAAAATTGTGAACGACCGCAAATCTATGCTCTTTCAAATCCGACGCAAAAAGCAGAATGCACGCCTCAGGTTGCATATGATAATACTGAGGTACAATAGTTTATAGTTTTATTAAATTAAGGACAGCACACAAAAAAGAAGAAGCTCATTGACCAAATTACCTTTTTTGAATGAAATAATAAAAAAATCGAAGACATGTGACATCTACCACTGCTCCGCACTGGGCCCACGGCCCACTCCTTCTCGTAGAGGGGAGGCCTGTTTCCCAACGCTGATCATCATTTCAGCCGGAAGACGTCCACTGCTGGACATAGGCCTCCCCCAATTTGGGGGGCTTGCCATAATCGCCACGCTTGGCAGGCGGGTTGGCGATCGCAGTATGGTAGTAAAATGCATAGAGAACGCTGCTGCCCATTCTCGAATGTCCAAACCTGCAGCTAACTCCTAACCGTTAAAGAGTTGTACCTTCCTTCGTCATGAAATGATGATGACCATACGCAAATGTCTCAATAGCTTTAGAAAATATATGAAAAACATTGTTAATACCTGCAAAATTTGAGGGTTGCCCTCGATTTCCCTGGGATTCCATCATCAGATCCTGACTTGGTGCCAAGAGTTTACTCCTGAGGTGGTCCCAACCACCTCAGGAGTATACTCTTTCAAATAAAAAAAATATTTTGAGAATCGGTCCACAAATGGGAGAGAAATCGAGGAACATACATTAAAAAAAACATACAGCGGAACATATAACCTCCTCCTTTTTTTGAAGTCGGTTGAAAAAGGGGCTGATTATGCGTAGAGTCTAATTAAAAAATCTATCAAAGCAATAATCTGGGCCATCAAAGATTTAACTATTATCTATTTAATTACTAAATCAATTTTATAAAACATAAATCTAACGTGTTTAATAAACACTGTTCTTGTTATAGGGGTACAAATCAAATTCCAGGTAACTCTATGAATTGCCACTCATTCTTTGATTACTCAAAACAATGAGGATGTTCGTGAGCTCCTTCTTTTCCTGTGCCCATAAACTGCTTACAAGTTATTCAGGGTTTTAAGAGTCCTATCACAAAGCCGTCATCCATGCATTATATTAGGTCTTTACCTATGAAATTGCCGTTCTGCAGTACTGGCCATTTCAAATCAAAATAATTTTTGTTTGGCTAAGAATTCTAATTTCAAATTAATTTTATTTTAAAAACATGGATTTTTTTTCTAAAAGTAGTCATTTCTTTATTGATTAGTGTTACATTTTCATCGCATTTCAATCTTTTTCGTCATCATGGATACGTTAAAAATTCGAGTAATTATGGAATATGAGTACCGTCGTGGCAGCAACGCGGCACAAGCGGCACGCAACATCAACGACGTTTACGGAGCTAACACTACAAACCAACGCACCACCTGTTATTGGTTTGCTCGCTTCCGTTCTGGAAATTTCGACCTGAAAAATGAACCTCGCGGTCGTCCGAAGACTTTGGTCGACAATGACGAATTAAAGTCGATTGTGGAAGCTGATGATACACAATCTACGGCTGAATTAGCAGCAGCTTTCGACGTTAGCGTCAAAACAATATTGGTCCATTTGCGTCAAATTGGCAAGGTAAAAAAGCTTGACAAATGGGTGCCCCACGAACTCAATGATCGCCAGCGCGAAGTACGCGTCGAGACGTGCCTTGCACTGCTCAACAGACACACAAATGAAGGAATTTTGAACCGCATTGTTACCTGCGATGAAAAATGGATTCTGTTTGATAACCGTAAGCGCTCAGCAAGTTGGTTGGATCCTGGTTCAGCACCTAAACAATGCCCTAAACGAAAACTTACCCCTAGAAAAGTGATGGTCACTGTTTGGTGGTCTAGCGCCGGTGTGATTCATCACAGCTTCTTACCAAACGGGGTGAGCATTACTGCAGATGTGTACTGTGAAGAACTGAACACAATGATGGAGAAGCTGGCGCATCTCCAACCAGCATTGGTCAATCGCTCGTCTCCGCTGCTCCTGCACGACAACGCGCGACCTCATACTGCACAGCAGACGGTCTCCAAGTTGCAAGAACTGGGGTTGGAAGCTCTCCGTCATCCGCCCTACTCACCAGACCTTGCGCCTACAGACTACTACTTTTTCCAGAATTTGGATAACTTCTTGGCGGGAAAAAAATTTAATACCCGAGAGGCAGTACAAAATGCCTTTGAAGAATTTGTTGCCTCCCGTCCAGCTGATTTCTTTAAGAAGGGCATCAATAAACTGCCACTGCGATGGCAAAGATGCATTGATTGCATGGGTGATTACTTCGATTAATACAAATAAAAAATTCATGAAAAAAATTCGTTTAAATTTTTTCATACAAAACGGCAATTTCATAGGTAAAGACCTATTATACATCAAACTCACTCTACTGAAACATTGTGCATAAATAATTGAAGTTTTTTTCGCGTGAAAGTTGGCTGTATACGGTAGCGCACAATGAAACTTACTCTAAAGATCGCGCTTTATAAGTGCATGCAACTTTCCAGGACCTGAAGGGTATTTAAAATGATGTTAAATAATTTTAACCGTCAAGTAGGTCACTACCTGACGTTTAAAAAAGTCAATAATGTTTGAAGACCTTCAACATCTCCGTCATACTGTACTGGACCATACTACTTCCCAAATTTGCACAGCCCTACGATACGCTTTTGTGCCGAATAGTAGATCAATCGATGTTATCAAAAGAGCCCTCTGAAGGCTGTTCGCAAAACCTAAATCAAAATCAAAAGTCATTTATTCAAACTAGGCTGAGAGTCAGCACTTTTCAAACGTCAACATTACATAAGACATTCCCGCAAAAACGCCCACCCTTCGACACTTCCTAGTGCTTTAGCTGGGAAGAAGAAGTGGCGCAACAAACTCCCCAGCAGCACAGCTGTCTGATAAGTTGGAAGAACTTGATTCTATACAGTAATAGGTAAGTAATTAAATTTCATCAAAAAATGGCAATTTCAATATTAAAAATAAAAAAATGGTTTATACAGTCAAATAAAATATGACTGTTTTGCATTCCAACAAAACAGGTATTATGTGTGAATAAAACACACAGTGTTGCTAGGTGAAGAAGCTGATGTAAATCTGCCTTTATATTGATATCTATGGTTAAAACTTACCAAATTATCCATGGTTTTATACCTGTCTCTTTCTCTCACCAGCATGCGTCCTTTTCTAATCAGGAAAGGACGCTTGGCGCGAAGCCGTCAATCTCATAGGGTCTTCAGCTCATCAGCTAGAGAATTGCTGCAACACTGTGTGTTTTATTCACACATAATACCTGTTTTGTTGGAATGCAAAACAGTCATATTATGTGTTTTCTAAAACACACAGTGTTGCTAGGTGAAGACCTGTTTGGTATCTGCTGGTGATAAACACAAACGCTATGTTGAATGAATTATACAACTGATCTAGAAAACAAATAAGTTTTATTGCAATGACAATAACTTAAATCTTTGTCCAAATGTAACAAAAAAGGATAAAATAACATAAATTTCTTTAAATCAAACAAAGATAATTCTGAGCTAATCTTAAATTAAGAAGTAAATTACTTAATGCTTATTAAAAGCTATTCTAATTTAACTAATACTATAAAAAATTTAATGCAATGAATCAACATTAGAGTTGGTATTATCAACTCTGTTTACTGGACGACAGTAAAACTTTTGAAATGTTTTAATACTTTTCCAGTTTCCTCTGTTAAGTATTTCTTGAACAGGTCTATTGTCCAACCAACTTCTAGAGGCTACTGCTGACCTGATACTGCCTGGTGTTGCATCAATATTAGCATCTTTAAAAATACTACGAATCCAACTTGCAATCATTGTTCTTGAAGCAGGATTTAATTTCCCTGATAAGGAAATAAATAGACTTGAGACAGTCCCGTCTGTGTTTCTTCTAATTTTAGAACATTCTATAAACTTTTTAATGTGCTGGACAGGGCAGACATGATGGTCTGGGTGTTTCCGCAACAACCAACCTGACTGTCTGTGTGTATAAGAATCTGTTTTTGAGCCAAACCTTGGCCACAGGGTAATGTCATCTTCCGTAGAAATTAGATTCTCAGGACTATTTTCTAATAACGTGAGATCATGAATCCTACGACCTGAGGCCAGCAAGAGTATTAAAGCTGTTCGCCTAGTGATTTCAAATAAAGAATTTGAATTTGTTGAAGTCCTTAGCCAGTTAAACAAAATTGCAGTGTCCCAAATTGGTAGCTTTTGCACTGCAGGTTTAGCAAGTGAAATAGCTTTTAAAACTTGGTGAACAAAAAATTTTTTTTGAGATATCTACGGTTGATGTTGCGCAGTAAGTAGAAATTGCTGATTTATGGAGAAGAATAGTTTTATATGCTAACTTGTCTTCTAAAAACAATTTTGCCAAAAATCTAGCAACCTGCTGGCACTCAGGAGTTTTTGGGTTAATTTTATTGGTATCACACCACAATAACCATCTTTTAATAGGTGCACTATATGTTGTTAAAGTAGATGTCCGCCAGCTACTTTTTAACAAGTTCTGTTCCTCTATGGACCAGTGAGCAACTTGATTGGCCCACCCCCAATTTTCCAGGCAAGAAGAGTCAACTTGTCCACTTGTGCAGGGCAATTGCCTGTCGTCCGATCTATTAGGACCTTCCGCAGGTCTTTTATCGGAAGTGGCTCTCCTATGGCTCTCGCACGCAGGTCGGGTAGCCAAAAACATTTTTTCCAATCCGGTGCTATTAGGATGTAAATTCCTTTTGCACTGTTTAAATGAGCCAGTACTCGTGGTATTAAACTGGGTGGGGGGAATGCCCACCCTAGATGATAGTCCCATTTTCGGCTGAATGCGTCGCAGAAGACTGCGGAGCAATCTCTGGAATCCAATGTTACGTACTTTGGTACGATAGCCGTGTCTTTTGACGCGAACAGATCTACGTCTGGGAGACCCCACACTTTGAATATAGCCTCCGTGGCTTGGGGCAAAAGATGCCACTCTGGTACTTTGCGACCCCTTGGTAGGCGATCCGCAATTCCGTTTAGACTCCCCGGGAGGTAAGTGGCTGAGAGAGTTAAATGTAACTGCTCTGCAAGTTTTAGGACTCTGGTCGTCAATCCTAGTAGTGCCAGGGAATGCGTTCCCCCCTCGTTCTTGAGGTACGCGACCAAGGTCCTGTTGTCCGACTGGATATGAATGTGCGCACCCTCTAGAGTCATCCGCTGACTGTTGATGGCCGCAAATACGGCATACATCTCTTTTCTGTTTGAGTGCCAGTGCTTTTGATATGGAGTCCACTTTCCTGACAGGTAAGTGCTGTTTAATTGAGCTCCCCACCCTGAATTTGCAGCATCCGTGGTCAAGAAGTGAGTTACACTTTTCTTGACTATTGGTGTCGAACTGTAATTTACAGCTCTTAACCACCATTTTAGGTCTTGCTGAACGAGTGCAGGGAGATTTTTTCTTTCCCTTAATCGGTTTTCGTCGAATAATTTTAGAAAGAGTTGGGCTCTGCGACAGCGCAGTCGACCCGCTGATACTGCGTAATTTGCGAAGTTCAGCAATCCTAGTAATGTCTGAGCTTCTCGAAGAGTACTGTTTCCATTGCTCAACATCTTGGAAATTATTACTTTTATCTTTATTATCTTCTTGGGAGGAAGTTTTACCCAGTTTTGCCGAGTGTTCCATACCAAGCCAAGATATTCTATCTCCTGAGAAGGTTCCAGAACGGATTTGTGATAATTTATGTGCCATCCCAAAGTTTCCAACGTTCTCAGTGTTTCCGAAACCTGAGAAACCAGTTTGGTCCGATCCTGATTGACCAGGAAGAAATCGTCCAAATACACAATTATGCGGAAACCTCGTGCTCGTAGGATTTCCGCAATCCAATTTGTTACTGAGGCAAACATCTTTGGGGCCGATGCCAGGCCAAATGGCAAGGCTGTTAATTGTAGAACTTCGTTGTTGTAAATCACTCGGAGGAACCTCCTGTGTGTGTCTGCAATTGGTAAATGAAAATAGGCCTGGTGAATGTCTATTTTCACTAACCAATCGTTTTTTTGTAGGAAGTTGGCTACATCTATTTGTGAAATTAAATGGAAATGTTTCACTGTCACATACGAGTTGAGACCTCTGAGGTCGAAGATGGGACGTAACCCTCCGTCTGATTTTTTTACTAGAAACATTCGACATAGAAAACCTGGATTGAGGATTTGCGGGGTCTCTAATATTTTTTCTTGTTTTAAGTGAAGGATCATGTCCGTCATGTCCTTTGTTATTTTGGTTGCAAATTTTTTTAAGACATGGTTGTCTGGGTACTGAAGAGGAGGTTTCTTGAAGAATGGAATGCGGCCACCCGTTATTAATTTCATTATATAATCGTTTGCTCCCTGTTGTTGCCACAAATTGGCATGATCCTTTAGACAACCCCCTTTGAAAGTTTTGATTAGATAGTCATTGTTTATTACTAGTGTTGGAGTGTGTGTTATTTGCTGAATACTTTTTACGAAAGGGCTGATTCGGTTTATATTTTGGATTTTGCTTCTTTTGTAACTTGTAATCTTTGTTCTGTGTTTTATAAGGGCCGCGATGTTTCTTGTTTTGAACATAAGTTGTATTCACGGCTTTTTTCTCCGTAATATAAGCCGGAGTGTTAAGCCACATCTGAGATCCACCTAAAGAAGCTATGATAGGCTGCAAAGCATCTCGGCTAAAAAGATATGCTTGGCTAGGAGGAACATCATGGAGCGTAGCTTTTAAATTTGAATTTACAATTTCTTTTAAAATACGATCCCGTCTAATTTCAATGCACTCCGCCCTTTTGCCACACACAATCTGCATTGCAGTTTCCGAATTTTTATATGATGGGGACTCCGGACCAAAAGTAGTAGAAATCTTTTCAAACAATGTGTTAATATTTAAACTATTAGAGTTTGCTGATGCCCAGTCAAGCAATTCTTGTAACCCTGACTTTAATAGTTGTCTTTGTTCCAAAATATTGTTTGATAAGCCTGCTAATAACTGTTCCGTGGAAGCTAAGTAGTCTTTGCCCTTATTAAAATGGCATAACTCTTCATTAAGTTTAAGACCTACAAAACCAGGACTGGCAAAGCAAGATTGTAGAGCATTTTTGTACCGAATGCCCTTCCAAGAAGGGGAATCAAACTTTTGAAGGCTAGCTAATTCTTTTAATCGTTCTTTGTCAGCTTGTGGAATAATTGTTTTTTCATCAAACTTTGTACCAAGTACACCTAAAGAGAGTTTACAATAAGTGTCGGATGTTGTTGGCTTTCTCAAAAAATTTGATGTGGATGGGGTCGGATCACTCTCCAGTTGTTCCTGCATTGATCTACCAGGATTATTCGAAAGTAGTGGCAAGTTAGTTAAGTAACTAGATATAAACCCCACTTGTTGAATAAGAGTGTCTACACGCGGGTCCGGACATGCTTGAACTTGTCTGTACTTACGTGAAAGTTTTCGTCTTTTGTTGGGCGGAGGTGATGCTATGCCCTCCTCATCCTCCGAGGATGAAGAAGATGATGACGTTGAGTCATTAGGTCTCGTATTATTCGAGTGCTGAACTCCATCCGAAGCTTCAACATTCGAGCTTTGCTCACCTCCAACACTTACCCGTACAATTTCGTCCGGATTCATCTTGAAACACTAATTCACAATGCAAAAAAACCCGACACGTTTACTTAATTGACACTGTGTGTTAATTTCATACGATAAATGATTGTATTTAGTACTTTTTAGTCTTTTGAAATTTTTTCGATATTTTAGCGGCAAAATTTACAAACGCTATGAGATTGACGGCTTCGCGCCAAGCGTCCTTTCCTGATTAGAAAAGGACGCATGCTGGTGAGAGAAAGAGACAGGTATAAAACCATGGATAATTTGGTAAGTTTTAACCATAGATATCAATATAAAGGCAGATTTACATCAGCTTCTTCACCTAGCAACACTGTGTGTTTTAGAAAACACATAATAAACAATGCTATGGAGCAACTCATATAACCTGTCAGTAGGTAAGCTAATTCTGGTGAAAGAACACAAACGTTGTCTTGAGTTAATCACAGCGACCAACAATTCTTATCGTTTAAGTAGTCGTTGATTGAATAGTATGCCTTCGAACAAAGGTTTGATTTTACTTTAGCTTTAAACGCATTAAAATGTAAATCTAGCAAAGAAGAGGGAAGCTTGTTATAAAAGGTGATACCGAGCCCAACGAATGAGTTATGAACTTTATGAAGCCGGTGAAAGGGACCACGTAGTTTGTCCTTATTTCTGGTATTAATATTATGAATATCACTGTTTTTAGTGTATAAGTGTATATTTTGCCTAATATACAACGTGTTTTTTTTGATATCCCATAACTCTAGGGTATGATTGAGGCCATATCAAAGAATCAAGTGGCATATGAGTTATGTTCCAATCCTTCGTTTTTTTTTTTTTTCATTTTTCATACAAAATAATTCAGGAAAGTCACGATTATTAATGTAAAACACCCTTACGTGAAATATGACAACGTCGCATTTTCTTAGCTTTAAAATGAATGATTGGTTTGAATAAAAATGAATTACTCGTATTTATCAATGAAACTTGGATACCTAAACACATCGAGGGTCTATTTTGTACGGTAAGCAAACAAAATTAGGTAGGTGAACTTTATAATTTTAGTTTCATCAAATTCAGCTTTTAGTGTTTTTAAAGGACGCAACTAAGACAACGCTAGGATGATGGATAGGATAATTTGAAATAAGCTAAGCGAAAACAAACTGGCCTAAATGTTATCACTTCATTGTTTAATTAAGTTTTAGAAACTTATGAAACCTGGGACTTTTGGCAATTTGGTATAGCACTGGCTTTATTTTTCTTAATTTGTAAACTAAACTGATAATTTTTACCTGCCTATCCAAATATGTCAAAATATGCCATCGTTAGATATTGAGTTGAAAATTGATTGCGGGGATTTGACAGATTTGGGTAAGTTGATGTGTTGTGTGTGTGTTTTATGGGTTTAGGGTATGATAAATAAAACAAGTTTTGTTAAAGTAATCCGTTTAATTTAAATGATTTTCAAAGTGTCCGCCATGGTATTCCAAGCACACATTTAGCCTGGTGCGAATCTGCCTATTTAAATAAACATTGTTTTGGCGCATTTCATTAGCTGCTTCTTCAATTCGCCTAAGTAAATGGTCCCTTGATAAAATTTTTTCTTCATACACCTTACTTTTTAATGTACCCCACACGTAAAAATCTAGTGGGGTAAGGTCTGGTGATCGCGCCGGCCACGCTATAGTCGGGCTTCCACGCCCGATCCAACGTTCTGGGTATTGTTCGTTTAGGTATTCCCGTACCTGTGTCCCATAATGGGCAGGCGCGCCATCGTGTTGGATCCACATTGTGCGAATTGTCTCCAGATCCACATCCTCAAAAAAATCTAAGAATATTAGATTCCGTAAAAACGTTAAATAATTTTCTGAGTTAAGGCGGTGCGGGATTTCTATGGGGCCTATTAATTTATTATTTAAAATTCCCGCCCACATGTTGACAGAAAACTCATGTTGGTAAGAAGTTTCCCACACAGCTTGCGGATTCTCTGTTTTCCATTGATGCTGGTTTTTTGAATTAAAAACCCCAGCGCGCGTAAATTGGGCTTCATCCATCCATAAAATTTTACCTATCATATTTGGGTCCTGAATTAAAAATTCATTCATGCGCTGACAAAAGGCTATTCTAGAAAAATTATCCGCGGGTAATAGGCCTTGAGCTTTGCGATAATGGTAAGGGTGGAGCCCATATCTTTTCCATAATTTCCACACTAAGTTGTGAGACACTCCAACTATTACACCCACACGTCTCGTAGATAATGTTGGATCTTCAATTATTAGGTTCATGATCCTCATTTCTTGAACCTGAGTCAAATTCAAGACTCTTTCGTGAGAAGATGATCTTAAACCATTTTCCCGAAATCGTCTATGTATCTGTAACAAGTAAAGGTGCGCTTAAAATGTGACATAGGTAAGAGTGGGAACAAAGGCAACCGGGGACTTTTTTGCCTATTTTTTTATAAAAAAACGTTGCCCCACACTAGGTATATCTCCTGTGTCGTGGGTGCATTTACAAACATTTAAACTCACGTACACAAACACCCAGACCCGACCCGGAATAACTACTTGTAGGTCATACAAATATTTGTTCCGTGCGGGAATCGAACCCGCGACACGCAGCGCAGCAGTCGATTGCTCAGCCACTGCGCCAACCGTGCCGTCGAATTTGGTTTTGTTTACACCGGCTTCAAATTAAACACGCAGCGTCTCTCCTAGAACAACAATTAAATGTCATTCGTCACGTCATCATATACCTATTCAAATCGGCATTCGCCTGCACATCACATACCTATTCAACGCGACTGTTGAGCATGAGGTCCTGGGTTCGATTCCCAGGCCGAGCAGTGTTATTGGGTTTTGCCATTAAAAATTTCTGAGTAGCAGCCACCGAGTCTGGATTTGTGTCCGGTTAATGGCAATAGGCTTGCAAACCCTCGTGTCCGATACTAAATTAGTAAGTCACCAGGAGCATAGCAGAATTATTTAGGTACAATTTTTTTCGAACCTTTCAATAATATCAACAAGCGAAACCTTAGCGATACCTATTTTTATTTAAAAAAAAGATCATTTCATCCTATGTATTTTACTGATAAAATAAATAAATAAATCATTCATTACATTTAACTGTCATGTAATAGTACATTATGATATAGGTAAGTGTGGTAAGTTGAAAATTACAGCCGAGGCGATATTGCTACAAGAAAGCAGAGGCTGTAATTATCAAAGCGCACGTGTGTCATACGACGTTTTATAACATATTTGCGAGTAAATAAATAAAACTGTTCACGAATAAATCTTTTACTTGTTCACAAATTAGCGATGCAATAAGAGACCCTTTACGAGCAAATGTGTTACAAAAGACGTTTTATTAAACTGTGTTGCTTCATGTATGTTATTATTACTGAAAGAGACCATACTAAGGGCTAAAACGAATAAATAAACTATGTGAACTTACGTTTATGAAGGTTTGATTGTCCGGCACAGTGCGATTCGGAAATCGACGCTGGTATTCCCTCATAGCTTCCATGGAATTTCCATTACAATATCCATACACAAAATGAATATCTGCTTGATGTTCTGGCGGCTAGTTGTGCCTCGGCATTGTAACTGAGTTATCACCCAAAACACTTCAACGTACAAAGTTCAACAAAAACAAATTAACAAGAAAACTTAATAAAAACAACAATAAAATAACAGCAAAACCGTAACAATTTTACGTGGCACAGAAACTTGTAAACGAGACGAAAGTCAGGAAACAAGTGTTAAACAAAGGGCTTGCTAAAAATAATTTCACTTTTTGCTAACGCTACGAGTTCCATGTGTGCGTTCATTGTATTTAGTAACTAACAGGTCGGTGTCGGATAAAAGAATTAGTAGGGTTGTCAATATTTATGTAGGTAATTGAGTCATAAACTAGTTGTGAAAGTGAGATTCGATCAGGACAGGTTTGATTTCGTGTTTGGTAAAATGCGTATGGATATTATAAAAAAGGACGAAGGGATCCAGGTACTTAATGTTACTCAACAATTTAACATCATACGATAGTATCTAGTTTGTGTAGCTCAACTTTAGTTATGTTTAGCCACGCAAACTAGATACTATCCTTGAAAAATGACGTCATTTCAACTTTGCACATTGGAATGAAAAACTTTTTAGTGTTTCAGAAAAGTAAACAGCTAGGATAGATACCTCATGGAAACTAACATAAACATTTTTAAATTCGTTTATTGATTTGTACCTACATAATAAATTCCAAAAAAGTCTTCTTCAGTTACTTAATTGGAATATCTAAAACATATTAGGTACATGTGATGTGGCTATCCAGGCCGTTCGTTTCGCTTAGAAGAATTAACTTAGGAAAAATCTGAAAAAAGCCAATGACTCCTAATGAATGAAAGACTAAAAAATCTTACGTACATAACTACCTACGCATTATAAACTCGTAGGTGACAACCCTGATATTCCGAGCACTACACACACATAGTACTCATTGTTAACCGTCCCGTCCGAGCCCGTGACGCTACGCAGGAACCTACTCAATAGCTCTATCTTGCTTACACAAAGCGACAAGCGCCAATGAGAGAGTGAAAAACCCGAGTCGTAGCAGGTGCACTTCACCGAGTTATCATTGTAAGTATCTAGGCAACTCTTGCGCGCCGCGATATGTTGTGCTGCCTTTTTAATGAAATCGATATCGATTAAACCCGTACTTAGTCTTCAATGTCATTAAACACTTACTTTGATTTAACGCACATAATTATTCAATGAAGATTACGAATTTTCTAGTCAAGCAAAAATGCGAATATTACGAAGGTGGCTCAAATTAATAATAACCTTCACCCAGTACTTAATTTAAACTTTAGCCATAGGTTACAAACCTTAATTAATGATGCTAATTCGTAGTTAGTTTAGGTACCATACCCGATCATTTTGGTGCAGTAGTAGTTCTACTAAAGCGTACAATGTGTTTCAACTAATAATAGGATGACCTTTATAATTATTGTGACGACAATTACATTAAAAAAGACTGCAAATCAATTTTCAATAGTTTTTATTATCTTGTTAATGTTACTTTCATATTTTTAAGAGCGTGTAAGTATTAGAAAAGCGTGCATTAAATCACAATATGGCGTCAAGGTCATCCTATTCTTAGTTGAAACGCATATTAAATAAGATGTAATGTCATTTAAATTTTGCTTCGTAATTTAGATATTCAAACTACTTGAGGTTTCATCGATGTCGACAAGGTAGCTTTCCCTTCACTAGCTGCCGCCGGGAAGCCCCGATACCAACATACCTACATATTTTATTTTACTATTTATTTTACTACACTACTGCGAAGTTTGGCAACCTCGCAAAAGTAAAGATTCGTCATACTAGTGACAATTTTTGACCTAATTTAATTATGATTGATGATATCTCCGAAACGATGCATTTTTGGACCACCTATTCTAGGAGTTTTAGTATTATTTTTACCTACAGAATATAACCCTAGAGTTATGGGATATCAAAAACAACAGGTTGTATAAGATGTTAGCGAAGATGAATTGTGATGCCACCGTGAGAATACCAATATCTTTAAAAAAATCTCTCAGAGAAACTCTAGCACCTAATTGGTAAATTGCACGTACAGCTCGTTTTTGCAGAACAAAAATATTTTGAATGTCAGCGGCTTTGCCCCACAGCAGAATGCCGTAGGACATAACGCTATGAAAATAACTAAAATAGACCAACCGAGCTGTATCAACGTCAGTGTATTGTCTTACTTTCCTGACGGCGTAGGCAGCCGAACTGAGCCTTCCCGCTAGGCTTGATATGTGTGATCCACACTGAAGTTTGGCATCTACTGTTATGCCCAGAAAAAGTGCCGAGTCTACAGTTTCAAGCACCTCATTTTCTAAGACGATGTTGGGTCCCAGATTTTTTACATTCGGCAAAGCGAACTTTATACATTTAGTTTTCTTAGCATTGAGAACTAAATTATTCGTAGTAAACCAATCCGTAACCATTGAGAGTGCACTGTTTACGTCGTCAAAATCTTGTCTATTCCTGTCTACTTTAAAGATAAGAGAGGTATCATCAGCAAACAGTACAACGTCACAGATACCCTTTAAATAGAATGGTAAATCATTAATGTACACTAAGAATAAGAATGGACCCAGTATTGAGCCTTGAGGTACACCTAACTGAACTGGTAGCCCGGAAGATTTCACACCATTAATATCTACACATTGGTGCCTATTATTTAAATAGGAGTTTATTACGTTAAGCGCTTCATTTTGAACACCGTAATGACGTAATTTACGCAAAAGCGTGTCATGGTGCACGCAATCAAATGCTTTGGAAAGATCACAGAAAACTCCAACGTTATTTTTATTACCCGATTTAAATAATGGTATGACTTTACTACTCTTCATGAGGTCAGGAAACGTTCCTAAATCAACACATTTATTAAAAGTAATAGCTAGATAGGGGGCTACGATCTCGATTATGTTACTTAAAAGTTTAATAGAGATGCCCCAGTAATCACCAGTGTTTTTAGACTTAAGTGTATTAAAAATATTAACTACATCACGAGGCGTTACATGTTCGAAACTAAATAAGTGACTACATTTGGGCACACTACTATGCAAAAGGTTTTCCGCTTCAGACGGGGACGAATTTAAGGTGCGAGTCGTAGTTAAAGGTATGTTGGCAAAAAACTCATTAAATGCCTCAGCTACGTCAGCAGCTTCATTAACTAATTTATTGTTGACTAATACTTAATGGAGAAACATCTAAAATATTGATATTAAAATCTCCACACAAAATTATACTTTTATTACTTGATTTTAACTTATTGAGTAAATCCTCCATTACCGATTCAAAACTAATAAAATCCCCAGAGGGTGGACGGTAAACGCAAATTATAATGTAACGCTCGAGTTCAACACAAGAAAACTCAATAGTACGCTCAATAGAAAGATTAACTAAATCTAAACGTTGTTTACATTTCAACTTGTTTGAAACAAGGACTAAAGATCCACCGCGAATAGCAGTCTTTCTTACAAATGCACTTTGTACGGTAAAATTATCATCATTAATAAACAGTACTTCGTGTTCTTTCAACCAGTGTTCAGTCAGACATAGCACCTGAACATCATAGTTCTCCAAAAATAAGCTTAACTCTAGCTCTTTGCCGGATAGACCCTGCATATTTTGATGAACAACATTCAACATGAACCTGATAACTTTATCAGTTTAAATCAAATTAGTGCGAGATCTCAGAGCTTTCTGACATACCTTATTTTCACAAAGATGAAACCTTAGGTTTTGAGTAGTGGCCTCATGGCCTTATAATACCTGCGTGTTTGTGGAGTTCTCTCAGTGACACCTGGGCAGGTACCAGATGAGAAAAGTAACTAAAAATAAGTGTTACTTTACTTAAATTCACATGGCAGATTTTTATATACAAGGCGTCCCACGGATATGCCACATGGAGGGAAAGTACCTTGAATATTGTAGATGGAACATTTTACTGAAAGAAGACATTATTTGAATTTAAAAAACAATTTAAACTGCATTCATAGATATTTAAATAATTACATGGTTGAACCGGGAATCGAACCCGTTACATGAGAAAAATAATCGTTCTGTAGCTTTATCATACCGATCGAAAGGCTTCATCGTAAGGAGTATTTTTTGCTAAATAACGAATTGTCACAAGGACTAGGAACTGATTAAATGGACCGACTTGGTATTATATGGATCTCACAACTTTTTACGATAGAAGAACTGAGTTGTGAGACTTGTTTTTTTTGACTAGTTACAATTCTCAAACAACTGGTTCAAATTAAATGAAATTTAAAATATACCGAGTTTATACAATGCCTGTTTGGTTACTAAAAATTTAGGCTTCTAATTATATGTACAACGAAGTTATAAGGGGGTTGAAAATGGCCTGAACTACTTCGAGAAAAGGATGGTACTGCCGTGCCGCTTGTTGTTGCGCGACTTGGCGGGGGCACTGCCGTGCCCCCAGATTTAAACTGAGCGGGTTTTGAAGTTGTGAACAGTGTTTATAGGACTCATAGGATAACATTGATCGATTTTCGACTCAGTACGGAAGCGTATTGAATGGTTGTGAATAGCTATGCAGAAGGACGGGAAGACTAAAGGACTCTCGGGTATTTTGGAACCCGTTACAATAAGCATTTGAAATTGTGTGATGATGACAAGGTAAAAACAACCAATTATTTACTTAATAGCGAATATTGTTCTAGGGTCGATGCATTTATGCATCTGGTTCGCCTTTCCCTGTAGTTAAATATGGCGGGAAGGAATATTTCACAGGCCAGGGTAACAATTCCTATATATTTCCGGGAGTAGCGCTCGGAGTGCTCGCTTGCTACGCTCATCATGTTCCTGATTCCATGTTCCTAGCCGCAGCCAAGGTAATTCACTTGCTAGTAAAATTTATCTTAGTGGGTAGTATGTGCTCTTCAACTGGAGAAGTAATCCTTCCCCGTGGAAGACGCTTGTTCCTATTTTCTCGTAATATTATATGTATAGTAGATGAGGGGCTTGTAGCTAAGTCGATCGATCAGGTTACGTTATACGCTTTTCGCGATGGTTACATATAATATAATGTAAACAGCACGTACAACTCTCCCACTATGTATATTATACAACAACAACAAATATTCCTAATCGTGCATCAATTTTACGTGTTATTTAGACGGTGCCAGTCAATAATTGTTGCATCAATTTCATGGTATGCAAAAGGTAATAAAATTGCACCGTGTAAACACTATATTTTTTTTAAAAAAATCTGAATGTTTTAAATAAAAATTACGTTATTGCATAGACAAGGTAACATATGACATACCAAGGTCTCGTTTTACTTTAAAGGTTGGAACCCTATCGAATTTGGTTATGGCTCTGTGGTTTCTGATCGTAGTAAATTTTTTTCCAGAGTTTAGCGGAAAATGTTAGTGAAGACGATTTAAAGCTTGGCCGAATCTATCCAGCTCTGAATAGCATCCCATGTTTATCTTTAAAAATAGCTGTGGCCGTGATTGAGGTTGCCTACGAACAAAGTACGTATAAAATAAGTTCACTGTTACCTTATTGTTCAGTAATATAACAGTATTATATGAACTTACACATAAAGTTACATAATTACAATTTAGGTATACACTAAAATAAGTTGCATTTGAATATCTTAAATTCCATCAAACAATTAAAAATAACAAATTTACATTTTTTCAATAGTGTTTCGACACGTAAATTTATCAGCCGGTCCGGTGAGTTTTAATGTGAAAAAAATTTTCCACACAAACTTAAACTGTGCCAAATTACATAATCCTCCGTCCCGCGTCCGGGTAATTTTCGTAAAAAGGGGTACAAAGTTTTTGCTTTATAAATTAATAACACCAAATAAAGGTTGTGCCACAGACAGTTGTTTTGGAATCAGGACGACGGCGACGACGGAGAACCCGTTCAAGGATATTGAGGTTCACCGTCGATTTAAATTGGACCTACCATGAACAATGAACGAGACTATGATGAGAACTACGATGGCACAAACAGACAAACAAATACATAAATACATACCTAGTGACAGAGCCGTCAAACGAATAACATCTCTCTGTATACGGCAGGGGTTATTTATTAAGTACTAGCTTTTGCCAGCGGCATTACCCGCACGGATGTCGGTTTTCGCGTAAAAAAGTAACCCATGTCCTTCTCCATATCCCAGGCATATCTCTACCAAATTTCATGACGATCGGTTCAGCGGATTAGGCGTGAAAGCGTGACAGACAGAAAGACAGAGTTACTTTCGCATTTATAATATTAGTAAGGAAGTAGGGATTTCTATGTCATGAAGTGACACGTGCTTTGCTTGCGGTTACCAAGTGTACAGACACGCTGTGAGTGTTGTTTAAGCGCTGGAGCTCACACCACCACCATCCGAGACATGGCAAAGTCGGAAATGTGTGTGTTTATAATGTGCTGACTCTACTCTTTTCGCTGTCTTTTCGCCCACATCCACAACATCTTTGTACACTTGGTTACGACAAGCGAGCTTCGCTTCGTGAGTTAAATATATAGTATTAAGTTGGAAACGCCTAGGAGGCCACTCACATCCCACGCACGTATTTCTCGTTAACCATAAATAGAAATATATAAATACATGTCACATTATTTGACTGGGCTGACGTTGCCTGTCTTTGCTTTTTTGTCAGTGTCACAAGATTGTGCTGTCGGCCGTTACTCCGATGATATTTTTAGTAAAAAAAAAGTAAGTTCTAAAACTAAAACCCGACTACTGAATAATCACGAAGCACAGTAGTTATTTCAAGTGGTCTGAACCAGGGACCACTGATAACACAAAACACTCAGTCTCATACCTACCTAGCTCGAGAGTCAGAGGGATCTATCTTTGCTGTCTTCTTATAATAGATAATTAGATATATATGACAAATATACCTAATTATCTATTATACCAGAATCGTGTAGCTGTTGTTACTTAGCCACGTACGATTCGATCGATCAGGGTAAGCTACGCTTGCCGCGGTTGCTCCGTTTCTGGTTGCCCATTTTAACATTCCAAGACCCCTCCTAAGCCGTTGGTCTCGTCTGTCATTAGTGGACCGTTGACAGAAGCCCGGAAGTCCAACAACCAGCTACCAACATTTCTGTAGGTCCACCTTTATTTTAGCTAAGCAGTAGGGTATTTTACTACATATGTGAAAAAAAAAATATATTGTTGAGATCGATTAGGGAAAAATCATTTGGAAAATGTTGGTTTTAGTTCATGAAATAACAAAATAAATTTTAAAATTCAATTCAAAGATTTCAGTTTTTCAATCTGTTTCTGAAGACCATGAAATAGTAGCCGCCATGTTATTACGTCATACCGCTGCTTAAACTTGTCAACTGAACAACCTTGTACTTTTAATATTTTCGTAACTAAAGTAACTTTTATTGAAATAATATTTTAAATTCAGGAACCAACGGTATGTCGATCTACGAGGGTCATTCAATAAATACTTAGCCTACAAAAAGTAAACGAAAATTTTGGAAAAGTGGCAATTTATTTTTCAACATAGTCTCCTTTTAGTTCGATACACTTAGCCCAGCGATGCTCCAACTTTTTTAACCCGTCCGAAAAATAGTTTTTGTCAAACTCTGCAAAATAGGCCTCCGTGGCGGCGATGACCTCCTCATTCGATTCGGCGAGTGATTTTTTCAGATTAGGAAACAGAAAGAAGTCACAAGGGGCCAAATCTGGAGAATACGGTGGATGGGGCAGCAATTCGTAGCGTAATTCGACTAATTTGGCCATGGCAACGGCAGACGTGTGAACCGGTGCGTTGTCGTGGTGAAACAGCACTTTTTTCTTCGCCAGATGGGGTCGTTTTTTCTTTAATTCGGCGTCGGATCGGCCCAATAAATCGGCATAGTAAAGCCCTGTAATTGTTTTACCCTTCTCGAGGTAATCGATGTAGATCACACCTTGTGAATCCCAGAAAACAGTGGCCATAACTTTTCCGGCCGATTTTACAGTTTTCGCCTTCTTTGGAGCACGTTCCCCGGTCTGGGTCCATTGTTTTGATTGCTCCTTGGTCTCTGGTGTGTACCAGTGGATCCAGGTTTCATCGACGGTCACAAAACGGCGCAAAAACTCCGCTGGATTCCGCTTAAACAGCGCCAAACACGTCTCCGATGTGGTCTCACGGTTGCGCTTGTTTTCTGGTGTGAGTAAACGCGGCACCCATCGCGCCGACAGCTTTCTCATGCCGAGTTCCTCGTGAAGAATATGATGCATTCCTTCTGAAATGCCTACAGTCTCAGCTAGCTCCCGAACCTTCAATCGGCGATCTGCCAATACGAGATCATGATCTCGGATGAGGATTTTTTTAATGTTTTCCTCCGTAGCAGCTGTCCACCTGGTCCACCTGGACGTGGTTCATCAAAAACTGACGTATGGCCACGTGCAAACTCGTTGAACCAATTCTTGACGGTGGCCATCGATGGAGAAGAGTCACTGTACACAGCATCCAAGCGCTCTTTGATTTCGATGCGCGTTTTCCCTTCCAAAAATAGGAATCGAATCACCGAACGATATTGCTCTTTTTCCATTATTGTAAAACCGATCGACACGTTCGCTTCCATAAGTTGTCAAATTAAAACAAATGAAGGGATTGGAATGAAAATTTGAAAAAAGAATTAAAAAAGAATGTGCTACACTGTGGTAAAACTCTTTTGAAACTACAGCGCCCTCTGGCGATGAGGCTAGGTACTTATTGAATGCACCTCGTAAGAGGGCTCCTAAGCGCATGCTTGGAGGAGGGCCAATTTCCACTTCGCTGGAAGACGGGGAAACTGGTCCTCATTAAGAAGCCGGGGCGCCCAGCGGACTCTCCGTCCGCTTACCGGCCCATCGTGCTGCTCGACGAGGTGGGTAAGTTCTTTGAGAGAGTAATTGCAGACCGCCTCGTCGGGCGGCTGGTGCGGGTGGGGCCGGATTTGGCGGGGAGCCAGTTTGGTTTCCGCAGGGGGCGCTCTATGGTGGATGCCATCATGCGCGTGCGAGCCCTCACGACGGGGGATGCTGTGGCCCGGGGTGGGGTCGTCTTGGCGGTGTCTCTGGACATCGCCAATGCCTTCAACACCCTGCCCTGGAGTTACATCAGGGAGGCACTCCGATATCACCGGATGCCGACCTACCTCTGTCGTGTGGTCGAGGCCTATTTGACGGACAGAGCCGTCATCTACCCCGGTCACCTCGGAGAGTGGAACCGGCGAGAGATGTCGTGTGGTATCCCACAGGGATCGGTCCAGGGGCCGCGTCTGTGGGACATCGGGTACGACTGGGTGCTGCGCGCCGACCTCCCTGGCGGCGTCAGTGTAGTTTGCTACGCTGACGACACGCTGGTCCTGGCGCAGGGGAGGTCGTACCAGGCGGCGGCCGACTTCGCGACTTTCATATGCTCTCCGTGAAATTAAAAAAACCACCCATCTCCAAACAGCGCTCACCATCTAATATGCTTATGCTTATTCATGGCTAAGCTAGGCGTTACCCTTTGGGGAAGTAGCACGGATGCACCAACATTATTTACCCTCCAAAAGAAATTAGTGAGAATCCTAGTAAATATCGATCAAACTGACAGTTGTAAACCTCAATTCCAATATTATAATATTTTAACACTCCCTAGTATATACATATTAGAAACCTGCAAATTTGTTCGTAAGTATCAAGAATGTTATACAAAGCGAGAGGATATA
This sequence comes from Polymixis flavicincta, assembly GCA_949987655.1. Taxonomy (NCBI): domain Eukaryota; kingdom Metazoa; phylum Arthropoda; class Insecta; order Lepidoptera; family Noctuidae; genus Polymixis; species Polymixis flavicincta. The sequence continues at coordinate 9,775,252 of OX465185.1, read as the reverse complement.
CAATCACGTTACACACTCCGACACAAATCGAGATTAAATATTTCAAATTCTAGGCTAAAAATATATTCTACAAGCCCCTGAAATAAACTACCTGAAATAATTAAAAAAGAAGATAAAACAAACCTATTTATAAAAAAACTGAAGCAATTTTTTATCGAAAAATGCTACTATAGTTTAAACGAATTTTTGAGCGATAAATTATAAACAATCCTATATTATGTCACAGTCCACAAACAAGTAATTTTGTATTTGAATTTACACATAAAATTATTATTTTTATATAAATGACATCAACAATTAACTATAAATTTACATTGCCTTCAATAGCATTTCGACAAATAACTCAAAATAACAATAAAGTCATGGTCAATGCCTTAAAACTAAAAATATTAACATTAAAATTAGCTTTAGATTGATTTCAAATCAAATCAAAATCAAAAATCAAATCATTTTTATTTCAGGCATTGCACACACATATACATTTCACCCATAGTGACTACATGTCATAAATAAACAAACATTATAATAAGTTAAAGATTGAATTGCTACTTCCATGCAATATTATAAATTAAAATATTAAATTTATATATAAAAAATATTATATAGTATAAATTATTAAATTAATATTATAAATTAAATTATTAGATTTAACTATGTAAAATTCATAATATAAAATGTATAGTTAGATCAATAAATTAGAATTAACAAAATGAAATAATAATTTAAATCATCTATCATTTACATTCAGAATTAACAGCTCATGATTATCTCAATAAAATCACATTTCTTCTACATATTATAGCTTGTAGGTATAAAGAACCCATAAAGTGGTATAATTGGACTTAGTTTAGATGTAAGTTTAGCTACTTATTTAAGGCTTCCTCTTTCCTAAAATTTTTTGCTGTGCCCGACAGGGTCCATAATAATCACAATTTTGTATTATTTACCACCTAAGTACACATTGTGGAATGCAAATAAAATATGAGTATTGAGTAGCGACACAAGGGGTTGCGACCCCCCCCCCCCCCCCGAGTGGGTTCTCGCATTGTCGTTGCGGGGGGGCTCAGTAACCGTGCTCTCCCACCCACGGTGAAGCCTAGAGGAACCCAAAGGTGGGGCCGCTCGTCAGGGCTTTTACCTTCAAGCCAACGACGTAGCGGCCAAATAGTAGGTTGCGGTGAGGTGCACCGCAACTGAGGTGGGCCGCGATGTCGAATGGGAGGCATCGCGGCTGAGGGTTACAGGCTGCGGTAGAGGAGGAGTGCCGGTGCTTCTGAGCAGCGCTCTTCCCTTCCGTGGCCTGGACGGGGCCGCCACCGTTTGATGGCGGACGCGGTGGGGCCGCAGGGGAAGAGGAGTGTCGGTATAGCGTCAGCCGCTCTCCCTATCCCCTGCGGCCGAAAAGTGATAGACGGGACGGCGCGTTGTGTTCCACACGCGCGCCGTCAAAGATGTCAGCAACCACAGGTGGGGTCTGCAAGGGCCGATGCCTGCCAGGGGTGCGGGTTTGTTCGAAAGAGATACCACAGCCCCTGGCATACGGGCTACTGAGGGAACACGGGTGGGTTTTAGTCAGTAAAAGTCTGACACGCCCTCCTGCTCTACTCAGCAGGAGAAGTCATTTGATGATTTCCCACCCAAAAAAAAAAAGAAAAAAAAAAAAGGGTTGCGACAATCGTAAATAGGATCCGGCAACTGGGACTCGAGGTGGCCTTGCACAAGTCCAAGGCCATGTGGTTTCATGGTCCTCGGAATGCGCCACCGACGGGTTCCCAGATAAACGATTGCGGCGGTTGTTTCGGGAGGTTCCTGTTTCGGATAGGGCGGGAGGAAACGCCCGGGTGTTTCCACTGCGAAGATCACCCTGAGGACACGGTGGAGCATACGGTGGTGGTCTGCCCGGCTTGGGTGGAGCACCGCCGTGTCCTCGTGGAGGCGATCGGCGGCGGCGATCTCTCGCGTCCGGCCCTGGTCCAGGCCATGGTACGGAGCGAGAGGGCATGGGTAGCCGTCACCTCCTTCAGCAAAGCAGTAATGCTCGCGGAGAGGGAGGCGGCGCACGTGAGGGAGAGGCAGCATATGCACCCTCGCGATCATAGCCGCCGCAGGATACGGAGACGCCCTGGGCGTCCGGAATCCCAGGCCGATTTCCGGCCACCGTAGGCATGCGCTTGCGGACGGCGAGTAATGGGTAACTCGCTGTCCGGTAAGGACCAAGCCCAAGTTGACGGCGCGTTGTGTTCTACGCGCGCCTCAAAGAGATGTCAGCACAAAAAATGATGGGGCCCGCAAGGGCCGATGCCTGCCAGGGGTGCGGGTTTGTTCGAAAGAGATACCACAGCCCCTGGCCTACGGGCTACTGAAGGAACACGGGTGGGTTTTAGTCAGTAAAAGTCTGACACGCCCTCCTGCTCCACCCAGAGCGGGAGAAGATTGACGTGCAAAAGTGTTTGTGCAAACCTACTTACAGAAATAAAATCATTTATCATTTAACTCATTTTTTAAATTGTAAACAATTATCATACAAAATTTCATGCTTACACGGCAAACTGACGTCATACCCACAGAGCAATAATGGCGTCTACTGCGTCCAGTGTTTTCGTCAAATTACGCGCAAAGTATGAAAATTTAAAATTTAAATGCACTAATCGATTAAATAAAAATGTTGTTTTTTGTGGTTTATTAGCATTTTAGAATCCAATTAAGACACTTTTCAAAAATGGGTGTAATACCCTATTGAAAATTTGATCAGATAATACTAAACTTGCGTTTTATTATTTTACAGAGCTTGCGAGTTTTTATCCCAAACCAAAAGACTTAAATAAGTTTATTTCTGAATATGTTTACGATACTGATTATGATTGCCACAGACCAGATTACTATGACTACCCTGAAACCAAAGTAAAGGTGAAATCGATGAAAGAATTTTATAAATCGTAAGTACTTTATTACACTTCTTAGGCTACGACCATAGAACAAGATACGTCTTTCTAACATACTGTGGCTCTTTGATTGTGGTTCCCATTGTATATTTTATGATGCGTACACGCAAGCTAGTGAACAATGTTCGCTGGTTTTTCCTTGGTCTTGGGTTTTTGATTATCGGCAAATTCAGCAACCAATGGATTTATTATTACCGGGCTATTTTCAGAGTGCAGCTCTGTTAAATTTACTTAGTCAAATAATTAGGCAAATTAACCAATTATTTCTATTGCAGAAAAAAAAAGTGAAAACATAAAATGCGAAGAAATCATTTTCAATTTATTTTTACTAACTACTTTATTGATGTCTCGGAAACAGTGAATGAGGTTGGTATCTTTTTAATTTTTGATCACTAATACATACATGACAGCATAACATAAGCATAATCAGCATAACATTAATAATATTCCCACTGCTGGGCCACACGCCTCCTCACTGTGAGAAGCCGTGGGCCCTGCATCCTCCAGCAAAGTGTTAAAGGGTTCTAGGTTTAGCACAACCAAAGCGGAAACTATCACCCTGAAATATGCCGTAGGAGGTGACATGACAGATGTCGCCTCCGATATTATTATAGGCGTTTGTTTAATTAATATCGGCGCTATCTCACGGGCGAGAGAATTAAGGCGACAGTCAAGCCGTCGCGCGTCGTGGTTAGCCGCGATGGGTTTGCGTGTGAAGATTGGATCAAAGATTGTCTATTTAATTTTGTGTATATATTTTATATATTTGATTTATTAAATGCCAAGGCACTCGGTCGCCACGACTCGCTCGCTTGTGCCTTTATACAATTTCAAGACGTTCAGACTCCATATTGGCTCCAATGTAATTACCGTTATGGAGATTATATACCTGTGTCAAGTTTGCGTTATTTTTTATTATCCTATACAGCCTACAGCAGCCTACAGGAGGACATTCACATTCCTATCTCTGTATTCACACGACATTTCAATGCTGCAAGTAGACTACGGTCGATCGAATGTGGTGGTTCACAGTAGCCGGATAACAGTTGCTGGATAACTGTTATCATTCGATGTCGGTTTATATAATAGTCACAATCTAAGTAGTCCAGATCCAATAGTATGTTAGTTGGATGTCGATCGATAGCAGTCTGGTTGCCCCTTAATTCGGTTTTCGGCTTCGCTTAGTAATAATGAGTATGTAATTAATAGACATTTTATTTTTCATGCTTACTACATAGATCCTCGGATGCAAGACGATTGATTGTTTGAAACCCAGAAGAAACCAAATTACAAAGTAATGGAACTATGGCCGTTCGTGCGAACAGTTTTAGTATCTAAGGGCAAACTAATAAGTGTTTAAAAACATTGAGAGACACTAAACGGGACACTAAAAGTATTATAGAAATTACTTCTATGCGTTTACTAAAAAAGAAATATTGTATTTTACGTGGGTTTTGATGAAACTTATATACGTTTTGTGTATAAAAGTTTTTGCTGTAATTGTTGTACGTAAAATTTTTGGTGTCTTTTTAAATTATTTTGTGTTTATTCTAAAAATAAACTCATGATTGAACCATTTTTAAGTATTTCATTTTAAATTGAGGTGAAATGTAATAAAGATGCATATTCATCGTCTTTAAAATTGTAGACTTTTATCACTCTTTCATAAAATACAATGGTAAACCTAACCCATACGAAACCTATTTTAAATTAAAAATAGCGTCAAAAAATGTTTATCCAGTCGTTGTTAGTTAGTAGGATGCTGTAAGAATAATACATTTTTAAAGTCTCCTAAGGCTGATTTTTCGATATTCAGATCTTTTATCTCAGGAATAAATAGATCGGTTTGACAGCGTTTTTCTATTTTAAATATGCCAAATTTTCAGATTCATTCTTCTGATAAAAGTTATCTATCGAAAAATCACCCCTTAGAAGAAAGAAAGAATTTATGTTCAAGCAACATCTATACTATATCTTAATACCTTTGAACGAGCAATTCTTGTATATAGGGTGACTGGTAATTAGTGACCGAAATTTAAACACATGATTGTACTCATCATTATGAACAACTTTTACTACGGGACCAAACCTGAAATCGCGAAAAAAAATCTGCTGTTCCCTACATTTACGTTCGCATAACTCGTCAAAATGTAGGGAACACCTGATTTTTTTTTCGCGATTTCGGGTTTGGTCCCATTATAAAAGTTGTTCATAATGATGAGTACAATCATGTGTTTAAATTTCGGTCACTAATTACCAGTCACCCGATATATATAATCTGAATCTAATCTCGGAACAGGCTCCAACGATTTTCATGAAATTTAGTATGCAGGGGTTTTCGGCGGCGATAAATCGATCTAGCTAGGTTTCATTTTTAGAAAAAGTCAAACAAAAAACAAACCGAGCATAATCTGAATCTCGGAAACGGCTCCAACGATTTTCATGAAATTTAGTATGCAGGGGATTTCGGGGGCGATAAATCGATCTAGCTAGGTTTCATTTTTAGGAAACGACAAACAAAAAATACCGAGCTGATGCTCGGTCATCCAGATATTATATATTATGTAAAAGAGTTTGTTTGGCTGAACGCGCTAATCTCAGGAACTACTGGTTCGAATTGAAATATTCTTTTAGTATTGGATAGCCCATTCATCGAGGAAGGCTATAGGCTATATAGCATCACGCTAAGACCTTTAGGAGCCGAGCAAAGAGAAAAAAAGTCACAAATACGAAGTACTCGCGGTGTGGGTCGGGGGCGCAAGAAGTTTGACGCGAACGAAGTCGCGAGCAGAAGCTAGTAATATATAAATGGAAACAGAGGGGTGTTGTAACTTTCACGTGGTCTAATCGAGAGTGTTTCTTAGCTTTGATTCAAGAAAATATTTTTAGTTGTTTGAAGATTATTATCAGCTCTTCTAGTTGATGAAGGGAAATCGCGACTGGTTCGACGAGTCGAGATTTGGTGTTCTGTAACTCCAATGATATTATAAGAGCATAGAAGGTACCCTTGAAGTCATTATCACCTGGATTTTGCAGGATACCCATCTCTCTCACCAACTATACCAGAAGTATCGTGTTTGAGCTCATTGGAAAGGTCTCAATGAATAGGTTAAAGATAGATTGAGTGATGAGTGATAAGATGATGGAGTAGCAAAGAGGGTTGAGGATAAATTAGTAACTAGCTTCACAGTGGGAAACATACGTACAGCTGCGCAGGCTTAAGCGAATGTGCATCTGGATTGAGGGCCCATTTTTTAAACCCTTGCAAAACTAAATAAGACTTATAGGGAAATTAGTTAAAAATTTGTACATATACATAGTAGTATATTAGATTCGATATTAGTATTAGTACCTACATATTCTACAGATTTGGGAATTTCTTAAATATTTAAGAAAATTTTAACTAAATTCGTAAATAAAAATTATTAACTCAAAGATAGATTTAGGCTATGCCACTTTATGCACGCGTCTGGATTGAGGGCCCAAGTTATTTAATCATAACAGTTTTAATTCACGTTTAAGAAATGTATGGTCCTTTGCTTTTTTCTTACTAATTTTTAATGAATTTCCCTATAAGTCTTATTTAGTTTTGCAAGGGTTTAAAAAATGGGCTCTCAATCCAGATGCACATGTGTCTACTATTACTAGCTATACGAAGATAAATGAAAACGCCAAAGAGACGACGCCCAGCAATAATGAAAGTCTGCTATTCTAGAAAGGATAACTCTTGGAAACTTATTTTAATTAGTCGTCACCCGACGCGGTGATGCTTTGATCAAAATATTATCTACAACTTGAATTAAACTTAGAGGGCAGATACCTACATTTTTTTTACAGTTTTAGAGGTTATTGTTTGTGTCGGGGTTTTTTTAATTTTGTACAGGAGACGTATCCCTTTACTTTATTTGATTCCTGTACCGAGAACTTGGTGGGAGGAGGGTATTATGGATTGAGACGATCAGGGGGTCTAAAACCTGCTTTACAGAATCATGATGGGATAGTACAAACATAATGATTAAAAAAATCGAAAAAGGAATCTAGGAATTTAGGAAATGAATCGCTTTTAGAGAAATTACAAATGTGGCGTTTTAGGCCCCCAGAAAGGCAGTCGATCCATGTAACTGGTATTGTTGGCTTTGAAATAACCGTCCGGTTAGCTTGAATTTTTACTCTCGTCGTTTTGGAGGCCTTTTATATGATTTTCATATATCTGCTGGGACTTTACTAGAACTCTAGAACTAGACTGCTGGGTCTATGGTCCCCATTGAGGTAATATGTACTAGGGTACCATGTTTTCTGTTTCCATGACATCAGTTTTGCGTCAAAAGTAAGACGATCTCAGATTTTACTAATTATTTTCTTTTTGGAAATGTATTCTAGAATTTGGAGGAACAATTTGTAAGTACTTTAAGATATTATATTCACAATTTTGTGCTGAAAGTGAATATAATTGCTGCTTTCTTTATGTAGATTGAAATGGTTTATTTGTCGTCTTATTCTGTTGTGAATGGTTCTGACGCTTAAACTTCTGTCAAGTGTATACGTCCAAAGTGTGGTTTTATTCATTGGCATTTAGTTTCGAATATTAGGTATCTTGCTTTATACATAGTTTTGGCTTGTCTGTGAATGAGGTGGTGGTCTTAGTAGCAGAGGAAGGCGAACTTTCAACTATTAAAATTTTACTTGGGAATGCCCTGATTCCAGCAGTGCAGTCACTCAATCTTTTCTATTCATTATAAGATTTTGAAATTTTCGCCTCTAAGATGACCCTCTGGCCGAACTTTCGTTCAGAAAATAACCGATTGATTAATTTTTTTACCTGTCTTGTTAGGTTCAAAAACATTACCAAGACTGCGTGTATTAATTGCTGGGCATCAGTGAGGAAGCCGAAACAACAGTTACTTGCCCATTTTTCGCTAAGTGTGACAAAACTGGTTGTACATGGCAATATAGTTACTTCAAATTCGACCAGAGGTCTCGATCATTTAAGAAATCCACGTCTAAATAAGGTATGTACTCAATGTAAATGCATCAAAATTTAAGAACAATTTATTGAATACAGGCTAAATTTAATTAGCACTGTCTAGGTATCTAAGCTCCAAAATCGCCTGCTTCTTATTATAATGAAATCCTTAAGTTCGGAAGAACCAACGCAACAAGCTCTACAAGAATACATTTTTGACTGCCACTTATTAAATTTCAGGACTGCCTGGCTTCCTCTAAACACAAATGCTGGTCTCAGAAGCTACATAATAATGTATATTTTACCTGTTTAATATAATTTTGTTCTCAATTTTACTAGGGTCTCGCGTTTACTTTAGCAGAGCGCCAGAAGCTAGGGATCCATGGTTTGTTGCCAAGTGAATTTAGAACGCTTGAGCAGCAAATATCTATATGCAGACTATCAGTTGACAGATACAGAAACATGTTGAATAAATACATTTATTTGGCGGAGTTACAGGTAAGTGAGAGAAATGTTGTTCCTAGATTGTACCTGCCTACACATTTAGGTTACTCGTTTTTATTTGTTTACGGTTTGGGTTGGCAAAAGTAAAACCCAACTTGTGGGATAGATAGAACCTTAGTATCTAGCACCGCCACAGAAAACAGATGGAATTTATCCATACTGATATTTACATATACCTAAAGAGGAAAGATTTTATTGTTTGTTTGTTTGCATTGAATAGGCTCCGAAACTACTGGACCGATTTGAAAAATTATTACACTGTTGGGAGGCTACACTATCCCCGGGTGACATAGGCTTATTTTATCCCGTATTCCCACGGGAACGGGAACTACGCGAGTGAAACCGCGGAGCACTGCTAGTTTATTTTATAAAAATGTTTTTACAAAGGCGGACTTAATGCCTAAAAAGTAATATCGTATGTCAAAGCACGCGAAGTGCTGTTAAAATTGTGTACCAATATTTTCTTTAGTGTAGTCACCAGTAGGTAAACGAGATGTTGCGTCACCTCTTCGTTTGAGGAGTCATTCAGTCAGGACTTTTGTTTTTTATTTATATAGATAGATTCGCCGCGACTTAAGAGTTGTAGGTAGTGAGTTCGAACCCAGACAGGCGCTTTACTTTGTGTAAATTATTTCATCACCATTGCTCTCAAAAACGGTGTAGGAAAACATCGTGAGGAAACCGGCATGTCCTAGAACCAAAAATTCTAAGACATGTGACATCTACCAACTACTACTACTACAACTGGGCCCGCGTGGTGGATTACGGCCCAATCCCTCTCACCGAGAGGAGGCCTGTGTCCCAGCAGTGGTAACATTATAGACTGATGATGATGATGAAATAGATTCAGTGTTTCCTACATTTCAGGATACGAACGAAACATTATTCTTTTGCTTAATAAATCAAGATTTACACAAATACATGCCGTTGATAAATAGTCCAAATGTAGGGATGGCATGTGAGAGGTTTGGTCTCGTGTACAAGCGATCGAGAGGTCTGTTTATAACCATACATGATAGAGGTCATGTCATTGATGTTTTGAAAAATTGGTGAGTTATGAGGTTTTTGTCATTTATGGGTTTAACTTGGCTTATTTTGAGATGATCGATTTTTGTTCCGTTTAACCAAAAGCGATCGAGGCTATGTGACACCTTGATTACACGTATCGAGTACAGTGTCGAGACCATAGATCTATTGGCGAGAGAGTGCCAAGACAGCGTGTTCGGTAGGTGTATCTATTTACCACAAACGGAATAGTGACTTTAGTTTTTTAGCTTCATTAATATTAGTATCTGGATGACCGAGCAAATCCCTTCGGATGCAGTGACTTCTGTAATTATGGTCAAACTTCACTTTGGTGAGTTGGTTTAACCTTTAGATACTGGGTGATTATTTAGTCACCGTCGAGGGTGATAGCCTCCGTGAAATTGAACAACTTTCTCAAGGAGCATGGGTCGAAAAAAAAACTGACCTCCCATACAAAATCGATCAGCTGACTAATGATTTTGCACGGGAGGTCCGATTTTTTTCTTCACTAATAAATCACCTAGTATACATTGAGAACCAGAGGGGCAATTCTCGTAATTTTAAGAACGTTCACAGTCTGATCTCGGTCTCAATCTGTCAAAAAAACCGCTATATATTTTTGACAATTGTTTGAGGTTTGATTGTCGCTGAGATGAGACTGCGATTAGATTGTGAACGTTTTTAATTAAGAGAATTGGCCTACAGATAGTTACCACCATCCGTTATCCACTATGTTGAATTTGAAAGAAATATGTTCTGCAATTCTGTATTTTAAATTAAGTTCTGCATTTTATGTCGTGATAGCCCAGGGGTCAAGGTTTCGCCTTTCATGCACAAGGCTGTCTGAATTTATCCCGGAAATTTCTGACATCCGTAAAGGAAAAAATCGTGAGGAAACCTGGACGAGTCTAGAATAGCTAACTCGTCTTGAGCTAGCGTAGTCATCAATGCTCATGCGTTCTTTGTATTAGAAGAGGCATTTGCCTTGCAATGGGACAATACTATTACTGTCCACTTCAGGGCAGACGGAATAATATTAGCCTATGTTAATAATATTTTAAAACGTCGACTACATTAGGAGATAAATCTAATACGAAATTGAATTACTCACTTGCATGACTCAAGGCTCCATAACCATTTTAGGCCAGAACGTGACGTCAGGGTGATAGTGGTGACTGACGGAGAAAGAGTGCTGGGTCTAGGCGACCTTGGGGCACATGGTATGGGTGTAGTCCTAGGAAAGACAGTACTGCTCACAGCCCTTGCTGGTATCAAACCGCATCAGTGTTTACCGGTCTGCCTCGACACCGGGACTAATAATCTGGTGAGTGACTCGTGAATTTTAAAATTTACATTAATTGTTTAATTAGGCTGGTCATGTCTGTCGAAAGACCGATGGCCGGTAGAGCAGACGAGTCCTGGAGAAAAGAAGTGGGGCATCCCACGCTATGCTTGCCGATACGCGGATTGGCAAGCGTAGCGTGAGATACGCCACTGACGACCTTAAGAAAGTGGCTGGAACAGACGATGCAAAAGGCGGAGGATATGGTATTGTGGCGCAGCCAGGGAGAGGCCCATTTCCAGCAGTGGACTGCGATAGGCTGAGTTGATTGATTTAAACTTATGAATTTCGTTTATTCAACTAGGCCTAGGGTGAGTTCTCGGACATACGTGTCGGCGTATCCACTTTAGGGTGCATTTTTTGGGGTGGATAAACGGAATAACCAACCAACCAACCAAATTCTTTGGTGAATGCAGGCGTGATGTAATGTGTTTCTTTTTTCAGCCTCTTATAGAAGATCCTCTTTACATTGGCATACGAGAGAAGAGGTGCCCCCGCCATGATTATGACGAACTCATAGTAGAGTTTTTCAATGCGGTTCAGAAGTTATATGGAAAGCAAACCGTTGTGATGGTATTCCCGTTTTTTTCAAGTATTTTATAAAGCACAATTGTTTTTGACATACCGCTTTGTGGACCGTAATTGCCTGACATACTATTAATCAGAATCTGAATCATTTTGAAGGTTATTTCTGATCTGTTTTTTCTTATCTTCGAAATAAAATCTGCTTAGCAACGTAAACAATGCCATGAATGTTGTGGAGCTGTCAAAGTGACAGCGATTCCTATTTATAGTGGATTACGCAATTACTCCTCCGATCGCGTTGTCACACCGACAGATTGACCTTCCAGTTTTGCGTTCAAAAAGTGTCCTATGGGTGATCATCGCGTATTCTGGCGACGATCGCTTTTGGCTGGGGGTCACCTAGCGTGACCATTTTTTTTTGCCAGAGCTGGACATCCGCAGATGCAGTGCAGCGCGAACTAATAATAAAGGAACACTTGCGTTTATCCATTATTGTTGTGTTACAAATCACTGCGTTGCGTTACACGATCCTAGTTTCGTGCGGGAAAAATTCATTTTAAATTATCGTTTGGTCTGTTTGGAAAAGTGGGACTATGTCCTCGCTGCGAAAAAGCGGGACTGTCCCGCCCAAAGGTAGGAGTATGGTTACGTTAGTCATACCCACTGTTGCTCAAACTACTCTCTGCCTTTCAATGGTAGCAGTAGCGTTAGTAAGATCTATACTAATAATGAATGTCTGTAAGTCTGTTTATTTTTTTACACTAAGAAGGCGTGAACGGGTTTGGTTGAGCTGGGGTAGGATATAACATATCTATACAGGATGCTAGAGACATCGACGCGCAACCTGTTACTGAACGCCAGCGCCTCTGCTCAGAAAATTTTCTCCAGTTATTAAATAAAATGTTGTTAAATGTTAATTACATTTTGATAGCGTAGGTATTGCTCTTGTAGGAAATAGCAGATTTTTTTGTAATAAACGAAGAAATGTTTAAATCCAAGGGTATCTATCTAAAATCATGTACGGAATCCATGGTAACAGGTTGTGCGTCGATGTTTCCTATCAAATTGTACAGATTTTTGTCCCAGTAGTACTTTCTCATGAGATAGTTTCTGACATCAAAGCGGCCGAAGACACGGGTAAAAGCTAGTTCTTGATAAAATACATCTTTACAGATGGAGGACTTCGCAACACAAAATGCCTATCGCGTTCTGAACAAATTTCGCGATGATCATTGTGTATTTAATGATGACATTCAAGCCACTGCCGCTGCGGTGGTAGGTGGTCTAATGGTTGCGTGCCAAAAGATCACTCAGCAAAAACTGAGAAATCACACCTACATGTTCGTTGGGGCAGGATCTGTAAGTATTTGTTTGTTTTGTTTTGTTTAATGTTTGTTTATAAGCGTGGTCTCATGTGGCTCATGAAAATAATAATTCAATTCGAAAAAATATTTTTTTTACATGACATCGGAATAATCTTTTCCCACAGTTTTTGTAATTCCAAAATAAAGATAATCCGGGTCAGCAATTTTCACAAGGATTTTTGTCCCTTATCCGTTATTTATAAACCCTTGCTTAAAGTTAAGTAATGATTAACAACTGTTTAACCCTACAGTTTTTCGATGTTCCTCGTCTTTTAACTTTACAATGTAGAGTGCTAATCATATTTTCTTGTGAGCTAGACGGGTGTTGGCATCGCAAATTTGCTATGCGATGCGATGGTTGAAGAAGGCGTTTCCAGTGAGTCAGCCAAAAACAAATGCTACATGTTTGATGTCAACGGACTACTCTCACTGAAGCCGCGCATAGAAATACCACCTCACGCAAGGAAATATTTCCGAGATTTGGACCCAGAGACGAATTTAGTGAATTGCATTAAAAGGTTTAAAGCGACATGTTTGATCGGTAAGACTTTGAATATTTTCACTAAGACTTCGATCGCGGAGATCATGTAGGAATGTGGTACTTACTAATGTGGGTCTATCAGGCGAGGGGTATTGTGGCTGTTCAAGTAGTTGATGCCGCCTTTAATCTAATAGTCCAGCGGGTGGATCATACCGCCCACATTGCATGGTTTTGTGTGAGATGGTGACTTCTCCACATCGCTAAAGGGATTTGGTATCCCGTCGCTGCCCGATGGGCTACGGTGTCGTACCTAGCAGTATTTGAATTACCATAACTCCACCGTTTTCCCAGGAGGTGGGTCTTGCGCATAGATACGTCTATACACCACCACAAAAAATAAACTGTGTGACGATAGAGGTGCAGTGTGTGCGGTCATGTTGGTGGTTTTTTGCTCTGATTTATGTAGCCACTTAGGTAGTTAAGGTCCATTTTCTTGTGTACTGCTAAGCTATCACTGCGATTGAGGAGGTCATTTGAAGTGGAAAAAGAGTAAAAACAAAAAAAAACTGTATATTATAGATGGCCTTATTACATATTCAGTGTTTCTCATTTCTTTATTTATCTAAGGTTTAAATAGGAGCTTTTTCTCAGGTACATCGGCATCCAAAGGTGTTTTCTCGGAGGCTGTTTTGAAAGAAGTGGCAAAAAATACCGAGAGACCCTTGATCTTCGCCTTGTCAAACCCGACTAGTATGTCAGAATGTACCGCTCAAGAAGCTTACGAACATACAGATGTAAGTATCATAGGGATCCGAATAAGAAATGTTTTTTTTAAGGACGTATGTGTATCTGTTCCCTAAGTACCTAAGCCTCGTGAACTCTTGTCCATATTCAATGTTTATTTTGAGAGTCGCCTTCGATAATTTTGATTCGTACACGTTGTGTTTTTAACTATGTTTTTTTTTAATTTGTGGAAGACTGGTGCCTAAACTAAGTTTTTTACAAAACCTGTATGTCAGGATTGATGACAAAAATTACGGTTCTTAGCTGTCAGAATCGTGATATCTAACTCGGAACGCAAAATATCGATGTGAGCGCTCACAGCGTTATTTTTCTAATTCGGAATGCGGCCTTAGTCCATGGCCGATCGCCATTGTTAGATGCGCGCGCATTGGAAAACTGATTACTTTTTCCCGCCATTGGTAAAAAAAAATCTCAACGCGTTTTCACTGTTGAAATTATAGTTATTTATTCATTAAAATGACTACAAGTACTAGTTGTGAAGAAAATTATTTATGTTGTAACACCGCCCGTTATCAGATGTTTAAGCCCTTAATGTTATGGAAAGTTTACTACCTAACAACTCCAAGGACAAAATGATTTTTTAGTATTATTTTCTTCACTAGTGTGTTGAAAAACGTCGTATGATACACGTGTCTATTGATGATTACCCTCTTCGGCTCTCTTAAGACCCTCGCCTGACGGCTCGGGTCTCAATGGCGCCTCAGCGGTAATCACCAACGTTATACACTTGTACCATAATGTACTATTAAAAGACATACGTCTATCTCGTCATAGTCATCCTCTAACCTACTTACAGAGCATTCACGATCATGTCTATCGTCATCGTCATCGTATAAACTACTTACAGAGCATTCATGATCATATGTCCATTGTCATCGTCATCGTCTAACTTACTTACAGAAATAAAATGTTTTTTTTTTTTTTATACACGGTATGTTAAATGATAAATGATTTTATAAAGGTTGTAGGTTTGTACAAACACTTTTACACGTCACTCACATTTTTTTTAACTAGATGAGGTCGGCGTTTCCTGTCTGAGTACGCTGAGAAGAAAGGCCGAAACAAACTCAGAGGTCACAGTCTCTTTTAAAGTCCAGACATAATCTTGGTCAGATCATGTGAATACCATGTGGATTGGTGTCTGAAATGGTCTTTTGAGGAAAGAACCACACAGATTGAGTGGACCTGTCCATGTGTTATGGCCCGACGACCGTTTTGACCCTGCGTCAGCCGTTTAAATGTAAAATCTGTGTTAAAAAAAAAAAAGAAAAAGCTTAAATTAGCACCTGTTTCATGATATTTCTCCTATATAGGGTCGTTGCATTTTTGCTTCGGGGTCCCCATTTCCTCCTGTGGATTACAAAGGTCAGCTGTACTACACTGGTCAAGCCAACAACTACTACATCTATCCCGGAGTGGCTCTGGGCATGATCGCAGCTAATGCATTTCGTGTTACTGACGCTATGTTTCTCAGCGCTGCCAAGGTAAGTTTTTAAAAGTCTCTCATACATCATTCCGGTGTACACTAAAGCCTCGTTAGTCTTCTTTTGCAAGCTCGACTGTGACGCACTATCCTGGGTTCGATCTCCATGAATTGATGGATTGGCTTTATAATAAGGATATTTTTATTAATGAAAGGGTTTTTAGCCATGCGAATATACCAATCCCATCATACCTTACACCTTAGGTTTTCTTCTTATTTTCAATGAGAACTTTTGGGTCTGGAATGTGACTGCTCTCGCCTCAATTTAATGAATGTATAGGATGTATAACGGAGTTGGGCATGTGAATGCACTTTCACTGTTTATTTTTCTTCAATAGATTCTCCAGCTAGAAAGCCAGGCGAAATTGTATGGCGGGACCTTGCACGACATCTAGCATCTTTGTTACAAACAACTTTCCCACCAAATGGTGTTTGCGCGATGGAGAACTCTGTGCCGTCAGTGTTTTTGTGGCGCCATCTACATATTTGAGTAGACTGTCTGGCTGTGTAGTACTTTTAAAGGCGTATAGGTGTCGCTACAAAATTATCACCTAGTGCATTTTGTTTCATTCATCTCATCCTCAACAAGCGACTGTTTTTTTTTTTACTTTTCAGCCTGGAAAAATATTGTAATACCTACTTTATTGTATTACTTATTATTTATTTACTTTATATAATTTATATAACACTTTTTTTTTTCATTATCGTTACAGACTTTAGCAAGTAATGTTCGTGTCGAAGACATCAGTGTTGGTCGCATCTACCCTCATGTCAATTGTATGTGTTCTATATCTCAGGCTATTGCTGCTAATATTGTTGAAATGGCATGTAAAAAAAGTAAGTATGTTATGTATTTTTGACTACATATTAAACCCCATATTTATAAACATTGCTTAAACTTAAGTTGTGATTAGCGACTGTTAAACCAAACATTTTAGGCGTATAAACACATGTTAACTTAAAGGAACGTTTATAAATAAGAGGGAAAGTCTTGCAGATACAACTAAAACTTATTCGATAATTTATCATCCCTCGAGTTACATACTTCAATAATTATATTTTATCTTATAGATCTAACATATTTATGTCCAAAACCCAAAGATTTTATATCGTTTGTGCAAGAACAAATATACGAATTTAAATATCCGTCCAGCATTCCCAGTTTCTATACTTACCCGGAAAAGAATGATCTTATTAAACACAAGAATGTCGGAGTTGCTCACAAAGCTCTGCTGTAAGTATTTTTAATCGTTTTGTATTCATCTTCTTTCATTTTTAGTTTTGAAGTCAGTAGCATAGAGCGATAATTGGTGATGATTCTGTTGTGCAGTATCTAATTAAATATAATATAAGCTATTGCAATTTTTTCCTTCTAATGAAACAAGAAAGTGACGGAAATAAATAAGAGCTGTCAAATTTAGTTGAACTAAGATTTTCTTCGACGCAATTACGACGAACTAAATTACTTATGTTTTAAAATCACGCCAAATTCAAGGCAATCAAGATGTAATTACGTTTGACATTTATAAAGCGTCACTGGTTTTTTCTTTAGCGGTCTGTCAGATAAAGACAGCAATACTCTTAATAGTTTAGGAGATGAATACAAGAATCGCCATTTTCAAACAAATACCCTTCCCACATACCTTGTGGCCCTAGTAGACCCGTGTCACCTTTTCGAACTGTTATAAAAAAATCATTTCAACTGTTCGGAATAAGGTAAAACAAGGCAAGCTAAACTGAACTCAAGGTTCTTAACATGTTTATTCCTTGACTGTATCTTCTGCGTGGGTCTTTACCGTCACATGTCAGTAAGGTGAGAAAGGACCTCAAAATCTACAGTTAAACATTATGATCTAGTATTAAAATTAACCGTGAGGTGCCGGAAGTAAAAGAATAACACCATCCCATTTCTTCCCATGGATGTCGTAGAAGGCGACTAAGGGACATACTAGAGATATCGAGAATGGGCAGCAGTGTTCTCTATGCATTTTACCACCATACTGCGATCGCCAACCCGGCCAAGCGTGGCGATTATGGCAAAACCCACCTTTTGGGAGAGGCTTATGTGCAGAAGTGGACGTCTTTCGGCTGAAATGATGATTGATGATAAGTTCGCCTTTGTACAGTATTTGTTTTACCCCTAAAGAAAGAAGAAAAGAAAGAAAAAATGTTTATTCTGCACAAACAAAACGCACATTACACAAAATAAAATAAACTATGAAATAAAATGCACACATGCAATGTGGCCAAAAGCCCCGTATTCAGGTCATAACGTTTTAATAAATAAATAATGTCAGTTAGCATCTTACAACCGACGTGAGTCTATGACCAGTGCGGTTGTTGCGTAACATACTAGTAGCAATAGCTTTTATTATGACAGTTCCATAACAATAATTGCGTTATTTAAGTTGCTGAGCAGACACATTTTTCAAATATATGAAAGGAATACTGCCGTCCGCAAGTTATAATGCCGTTAACCAACAAAATAATTTTTCGAGTTATGGACAAAAAAGCGCAGAAAAATATGAAATGCATGCTATTTAGTTATAATAATAATATCTTTATTTTTGTTATGCAACGGATGCTAAAAATTCCAGTAAAAATGTAAATTAAAAGCCCTTAGTCACTTTTTAGTTTAGTAATGTTGCTTACCTGCGTTTTAAAACATATCAAACAAGGTAAGTTAACGGCGTTTTTATTTTATTTTATCTCGGCATCCTTAAATAGTAGAAAAATACTGCTTAGACAGAAAGATACTCGTAGAGATTTTTTTCTGACTATGGTGGCATCAAAAAACGAAAATCGACCACCGTATGCGAGCTAACGGCATTACAGATTGTGGACGGCAGAATAGTCTTCAGAATGATTCAGATAGTGATCGAAACTTTGTTTCACAATTAGTTATTAAGTTAAACAAAGCAAAAGTTTGAAACGATCTAATGGAATGAATGTTTTTATTTTGTAAAAATATATCGGAATCACTTTTACACGTAATATATATTTAAAAAGAAAATGGTTTTGGCAGCGGCTTCGCTCACATGGAGGTTGGAAATTATTCCACGGGACCTTACTACCTTACGAGCTTGGGGGAGGCCTATGTCCAGCAGTGGACGTCTTTCGGCTGATATGATGATGATGATGATGATGACCTTACTACCGGGATAAAAGTATACTTTATGTTAATCCAGGTCATGAGCTATCTGTGTGCCAAATTTCATCCAAATATCTAAACATCTAAACATACAAATTCGCATTTATAATATTAGTAGGATATAATAAGCTAGATGGAGTCGATTTGTCCTATCTGATATCAATCATAAGAAATGGGGAAACAAACTGAGGGGTCACTCAAGAGAGTATGGATCATAGGACTTTGTAGGAAGTTTCTGCCTTCCTATGGGAAAGAGGCGTGAAATTACATAAGTATGTATTTTAGTTAGCCCTATCAAACGTGAACATTAGATTCGCCGTTGTTCATAAGCCATAAGAAGTTTTTTTAAGAAGTTGGGTTTGCAGAGCGTCATCCCTTATATACAATTTGTTGCTGTCCCATATATCGCCATGTCTAAATAAGCGAAAGCAATGACAATTATTGATGATTTATTTTAAAAGTACCTCTTCCTTACAGCCCACGTAGCAGGAGGCGGCGACCAGGAAACAACCCACCAATTTTATTATAAACTCAACGTGCAATGATGGTATTTATAAACTGTTTAAGTTTATGACTTCGAAACGAACTGTGTTTTCGCATTTGAAGTCCTACTTGCTTTAGGTAAGTAATAGTATCTTTACGACACGTTCTTGAACAAATACATATAAACAGGTCGATTAGGTATGTTGAAGTGAATCGGTACAATACTTTAAAATGGATTTTAACGTTGAACTATATTCGTGGGACATTCAGAAAGTTTTGCAAAAACGAAATAAATATTCTATAAGTAAACATTTTTTTATTAAATCTTTTCAAAGTACTCTCTACTAACCTCTATACAAATTTTCATGAGTCTGAACCAGTTTTCGAAACACTTTTTCCAGACCGCGCAGACACCTCGTTTATAGCCTGCTCGAACGCTGACAGCGCATCTTCCAGCGACGAAAAATTGTATCCCTTTGAGCTGATTTTCGGGAATAAAAAGAGGTCACACAGTGCTAGGTCAGGGCTGTAAGGAGGGTGACCCAGGAGTTTGACCGGCGTGCTGTCCAGGAAGTCCCTCGTTTTAAGCGCGGTGTGCGAAGGCGCCTTGTCGTGGTGGCGCAGTAGCCCGCGGATCCCTGTGTTTGGTCGCTTGTTGCTCACAACAGAGAAAATGTCTGCTAAGTATTTGGTAGTATAACATTTAGCATTGATGCTTCTTTAGTTCTGTAAAGGAATTGACACCAAGTAGCCATTCAAAAAGCACGCGATCAAAATCTTCCCCCGCTTCTAGATCGTTTCACTTTGGTAGGCGTTGATTCGTTTTGAAACACCAAACCGTCGACTGGCGCTTCGTTTCTGGATCGTATTGATAAATACAAGACTCGTCACCTGTAATGATGTCGTAAACACGCCATGACGATCCTGCTTCAAAGTTTATCATATCACGGCACCATTCCACCCGGGCCTGCTTCTGAGCATCAGTGAGGTTGTGCGGCACCCAGCGTGAAACTATCCTCGTCACTCATTCTCACACTCGTCACATCTTTACTTTAATTAATCATATTTACAAAATTGATTATAACCTAACTGGCCAGTCTATCATACATAAAAACTTTTTTCGCAATACTTTCTGAGTGGGATCTGGGACACTTGCGCGAAAGACACTTGCGCGAACCCACATGCGCGAAAAAAAATTTCCGCGCATGGACTTTTGCGCGAACGGACTTTTGCGCGAAGGGACACTTGCGCGACAAGACATTTCCGCGACTGGACTTTTGTGCGACTGTACCTTTGCGCGAACGGTCATATGCGCGAAAGACACTTCCGCGAACGACAGTTGCGTGAAGGATACATGCGCGAAGCCGCTTGCGCGATAGACACTTGCGTGAATCCACTTGCGCGAACGGACAGTTGCGCGAAAAAGTTGCGGAAATGAAATTTCTTCATAACATCACGCCTGTATTCTATCAAAGGGTTGTGCAGGGGAGTGGCAGACTGGAAATAAACAGTCCAATTAGACTTAAATAGCCGTATCGTAGCCTTTTACGGCACATTTTTTAAATTCTATCTTCATACTTGTAGATACCTACCTAAGGTACTTATATTTTCGAATTTTCCATCATGGGTGTCGTTTTCAGGGTATTTGGGGCATCTATAGCCGATGGTGGGGTCAAAATGAAAATCCAGGATGGCGCTCGAGAAAATTTTCGAATTTTCCATCATGGGTGTCGTTTTCAGGTTATTTGGGGCATCTAAAGCCGACGGTGGGGTCAAAATGACAATCCAAGATGGCGGTCGATTTTTTTTTCGAATTTTCCATCATGGGTGACCATTTTGTTCATTTTGACCCCACCATCGGCTTTAGATGCCCCAAATACCCTGAAAACGACACCCATGATGGAAAATTCGAAAATATAGGTACCATATGTAGGTACCTACAAGTATGAAGATAGAATTAAAAAAAATGTGCCGTATAAGGCTACGATGAATACTATTTAAGTCTAACTGGACTGTTTATTTCCAGTCTGCCACTCCCCTGCCCAACCCTTTGATAGAATACAGGCGTGATGTTATAAAGAATTTTCATTTCCGCAACTTTTTCGCGCAACTGTCCGTTCGCGCAAGTGGATTCGCGCAAGTGTTTTTCGCGCATATATCCTTCGCGCAACTGTTGTTCGCGCAAGTGTCTTTCGCGCATATGTCCGTTCACGCAAACGTCCAGTCGCGCAAGTGTCTCTTCGCGCAAAAGTCCGTTCGCGCAAAAGTCCATGCGCGGAAATGTCTTTTCGCGCATGTGGGTTCGCGCAAGTGTCTTTCGCGCAAATGTCTTTCGCGTAAGTGTCCTGATACCTTCTGAGTGGCCTGGTATGTATATTGTTGCTAACAATACAAAGGTACAGTCGCGCAAAAGTGCAGTCGCGCAAAAGTCCATGCGCGGAAATGTCTTTTCGCGCATGTGGGTTCGCGCAAGTGTCTTTCGCGCAAATGTCTTTCGCGCAAGTGTCCTGATACCTTCTGAGTGGCCTGGTATGTATATTGTTGCTAACAATATTATTGATTTTAAATTATGTAAATATCTACATTCAAACAAGTGTTCCGTTGCCAACAAGGGTACTTATCATTAAACACATTGGAGGCCTCTTTGAAAACAAACTTTATTAATTTACTGTTATAATCCCTTTTAAAGTTTCGTCCCTATTCACCACTGCATCCTTGTTCACCCCGTTTGGCGGTACACACCTATTTTAATTTTTGATGAACGAAGTTTTCATTACAGATTTTTCTGCATTTTCCTGCGTTTGCGATGTTTTAAGAAGTCAAACGATGTTATAGACCGAAGTGTTTTATTGGTTTACTTATAATACATAAAACGCGTCATAGCAGACTAAATCCGCGGTCCCACGGCCCATTAACTGACGGGCCGCATCAGGCATTGTTACGCCTGTTCAGCCCTGTCGCGGATCGTGGTGAGGGGTTCCCACGACTCATTAACTGACAGGCCGCGCCAGGCGAAGGTACGCTTGTCAAGGCCTGTCGTTGCTCGTGTCGAGCTTTCACATTTGAACAAAGCAAAAAGAAGCTCGCCTGTACAGGCCGTAGAACACGTAAAACTTACCGCCTTCCGACGGATCGACGGACGGCGACGGGCCCCCTCAAGCCTAATCAGTTGCGACAGTTTCTACGGTCTATTGTCCTGTTTCGGCGCGGTGCGGCCCATCATTTTAGGGGCCGTGGGACCACGTCGCCACGGCATGATATAGACTTTATTTATTTTGTTTTAAAAAGGAAAAGTTTGCTTTTATTTAGTAGCCTATTTATAATTCCCTATTGTTAGAAATAAAATAGCTTTAATAATTTATAGTTGTTCTTTTTATTTTATTCAATTCTGGTCTAGTTTAACGACTAAATGTGATTTCCCCTAACTACTTAGTATGATACCTGCCACATTTCTTCATTTTAGAAGCTGGGTGTATATCTTAAAACGAATTTAAAAATTCGGAGACATGTGACATCTACCAACCCCTACGCGTGATGGATTACAGCCCACTCCGTTTCACACAGAGGAGGCCTACGCCACAGCAGCAGTGAAAACGTTATAGGCTGATAATGAAGCTAACGGTGATACCTTAACAATATACAAATTTAGTCTTTCAAGAAAGCTTCACTTACGTTAATTCTCCAAAGTTTGCCTAGTATCGATTAGGGATAAAATAAAATGAGAGCTATCTGACTTGCACGTCATGTATCGGACAGGCTCGAAGTCGGTCGTCTAACTGGCACAATATCCGGGGTTATCACACGACACGCCAGCTGCTACAGTGTCGATTACACTGGACCGTTGCCACCGAAAATGTTTGCTATACACACATAGCATGTTATACCTAATCGTGTCATATGTAGGTGAGCGTGTTCAGTTGTTCATACAAATTGGTACGCCAAAAGTTTTGGGTTGCGTTCGATTATGGGACTCGACGGTTCGAATTTGGAAGTTTTTTAATTGTCTATTTTATGCGTTCTTTGTTTGATATTACGGAATTGTGTGTTGTCAACAGTTTGGATGAGATCCATTATAAAAATTACATTTATAGAAAAGAGAAATATAGGTACGTAGTGTAATTATTTGGAACTTGAATGACTGTATCGCTCGTCCTTGTCGTAACTTCCAGTATTTATTCATACAAAAGCAGTACGATCCTCTGAGGTTTATCAACACATAGATAAACCTTTAGTCGACATTCATAATCATCATCAACATCATCGTCATTTCAGCCGAAAGACTTCCACTCCTGGACATAGGCCTCCCCCAGGCTTCTCCACTTCGACCGGTCTTGTGCTTCCCATATCCAGCAGATTCCCGCGGCCTTCACAAGGTTATCGGTCCGCCTTGTAGGAGGCCTTCCCACTCTATGTCTTCCGGTAGGCGGTCGCTACTTCAGAACCTTTCGGCCGCATCGGCCATCTGTTCAGCGAGCAATATGCTCTGCCCACTACCACTTCAGTTTGGCAATTCTTTGGGCTATGTTGGTTACCTTGGTTCTCCTGCGGATCTCTTCCTTCCTGATTCAATCACGTAGGGAAACTTCGACCATACTTTCCATTGCCCTTTGGGTGACTTTAAGCCTTCTGATAAGGCCCATTGTGAGCGACCAATTTCCTGTGCCATAGGTCATTTTCCATTCACGATAATTTTAGCGAGGGGATTTTTTCGCACACTGACTCTTCAAGGCAGCTTAGCACCGGCAGTTGAAAATGAAACTGTGTGGGTTTTCGACGCCATGAGATGCACTGTTTCATTCTCAATGCTCAGTTCAACGACAAGAGTTGAAAATGAATTGCGCGATAAAATCTCGCTACGATATTTTTTTGTCCATTTGAACGTCGAGTTCTGGGTCGCTTCTGCTTGTGCATGTGCTTCTGAGTGGCAGTAACCATTTGCCCTCAGGTCAGCCGCCATCTTTTTCTAACCTTTCACATAAAAATAAAACACGTTTCAAAGGCTCCATAACTCAACACTAGCCAACAACATAATACTAATATTTTCCATGACCAGCGCCTTTGGGCCTCTGGATTTGTTATGCAAAAATTGAATTCACGAATGTAGAACAAAGAACATGTTATAGTCATACATCACTTGCCACCTGTCTCGGTTCGCTACACGTTACTAGCGTTTATTTTACTGTATGAATACAAAACCTCTTTGTCGGATATGCTGAAATAGGACGCAGTTGCATTGTGATATAACTTTGTTAACTTAAAGTTGACTGGTTCAAAGGTGTTAAATGTGTTGATGGTATCTTTATCGGCTTTGCTAACATAATATTGATGACAATACGAGTTGATTTCTTCTTCTACGTAAGAGTCACCAGTTTTTTGGTCCAGTGCTCCCTAGTTTTCTTTATTGATGGCCCCTCTGACCTTCCTTTATGTCGCGGCCTTCATTTTGCCCTCACTTTGGTCTAAGTCTACTTCTATCCTTCCTTCTTCCTTCATGATATTCTTTAGGAATGCATCTTGACGTTTAAGATGGCGTACCATTTTGCCTATTTAGTTATACCCATTGGTAGTCTTCGAACGAACATGAAAAAAATTGGTAGTTATTGCTCTTGTACCGTACTAATTATACAACTTCCGTCTGCCCACCTCGCCCCAACAAAAGTTATATAACTAACTGCAACTAATTACCCTCTTTATGAATCACACATCAAATGGGTTGTTAGGTATCGCAAGCTCATTTTTTTTTGGGTGGGAAATCATCAAATAAATTCTCCCGCTCTGGGTGGAGCAGGAGGGCCTGTCAGACTTTTACTGACTAAAACCCACTCGTGTTCCTTCAGTAGCCCGTATGCCAGGGGCTGTGGTATTTCTTTCGAACAAACCCGCACCCCTGGCAGGCATCGGCCCTTGCGGGCCGCATCACGTTTGTGCTGACATCTCTTTGAGGCGCGCGTGGAACACAACGCGCCGTCGATTTGGGCTTGGTCCTTACCAGACAGCGAGCTACCCATTATTCGCCGTCCGCAAGCTCATGCCTACGCTAGTCGGAAATCGGCCTGGGATTCCCGACGCTCAGGGCGTCTCCGTATCCAGCGGCAGCTAGGGTCGCGAGGGCGCATAGACTGCCTCTCCCTCACGTGCGCCGCCTCCCTCTTCGCGAGCATCACTGCTTCGCTGAAGGAGGTGACGGCTGCCCATGCCCTCTCGCACCGTACCATGGCCTGGACCAGGGCCAGACGCGAGAGATCGCCGCCGCCGATCGCCTCCACGAGGACACGGCGGTGCTCCACCGTGTTCTCAGGGTGATCTTCGCAGTGGAAACACCCGGGCGTTTCCTCCCGCCCTATCCGAAACAGGAACCTCCCGAAACAACCGTGTCCGGTGAGGACCTGCGTCAGGCGGAAGGTGAGGACATCATGCCGCCTCTCAAACCACTCCTCAAAGAGGGGACTTACCGCCGCAATCGTGGCGTGCCCAAGGTATCGCAAGCTAAAACGATAATTACACAATTCATCAACTATGATTTCAGTGGTCAAACGTGCAGTCAAATTATTCAATAATTTACATATATGTTGATTTATTTTACGGCTAACCTATTTTATGTATTTAATAACACAATTAATTGGACCACCATAATGTAATTGTATTAGTTTGCAGATGGCAAACAGATTGTTATCATTAAAACAATCGATACACTCAAATTAAATGCAATAAAAACACGCTTCAAAAACCAATCTAAAAAAGCAGAAAATAATTTCAAAAAAGCGTGGGGTGCTTTTTGATCTATTATTTTTTTAATCTATTATTTATGTTCTATTTTTTAAGTTCAGCTAACTACAAAAGCGTGTTTAAAAAAAAAAAAATACATTAAGGTGAAACAAGTCCACATTTTTTCCATACAAACTTCGGGAGGGTTTTATTCCACTGTTTGACAATTTACATCAAAAATTAAACATGATATTGTCTTATTATTAAAATTGTCGGTACGGAAACAGAATACTAAAATAAAAAGCCATTAAAAAGTTATGAGCCAACAAAGATTCGTTTTTCTTGCTAATTTAGCGTAACTTTGAACATGTTTAAGTAACAAAAGAAGTGTAAAATCTCCAAAACTAAGTCGGTATCGACAAAGCTCAATTATCAAATTCAAATTCAAATTCAAATTCAAAGATTATATTTCAGACCATTGGATCCATATAGTGTTAGTATAAACTTAGCCTATGTTAGTAATATCAATAAATTAAAAATAAGACACCTAAACATTAATTGGCTACATGCACATGTGCACGCACATGTCTGCCAGCCCAGAGCCTGATAAAAGGTCCATCAACCTTGTCCGCCAGTGTAACTAAAATATTATTAGGGCTACCCCTGAATCGCCGTAGCATCGAAGCACACCGTTTGCGCATGATGGCGTGAAAGTCATCTACTCGCGCTTCCGCAAACATACTCGATGCACTGCAAAACCGAGGCAGCCCCAACAACATCCTCAGCGCATTATTATATTGCACGCGCAGAGCGTTGTAAGCCTTCTGCGTATACCTAACCCACAGGCTACACGAGTAAAACGACTGGCAGTAGGCTCTGAAGAGCGTCAGTTTTACCTCGTCAGAGCACCGCGAAAACCTGCGGGCAAGCATATTGCATCGGGCTGCCAGCGCCCTGCGCTCCCTATCTATATCCTGGTCATCTGTGAGAGAACCCGTCACCACATGACCGAGGTATTTAAATTGAGTGACGACTTTTAACGATGTTCCTTGTAGCGTCACCGGTGGTATGTTCGTGGGTGTATTATTACGTGCTTTAAACACCACCACCTCACTCTTGGTAGCATTATACCTCAAGCCATGAGCTTCCGCATACCTCTCACAAATGGCCAACAACTTTCTTAGTCCACAGATTGATGGGCTGAGCAGCACCATGTCATCAGCATAACTAATGTTGTTGATCATTTTGCCATCTACAGAACAACCAACCATAGTGCTACTCAGCTCACCAACCAGGCGGTCTATGTACAGGTTAAACAGAGTGGGTGAAGTCAACCCCCCCTGCCTCACGCCACAGTCTAGTCCATACTGTAATGAATGCGCATCTGACCATTTAACACAGTTTATCTGACTTTCATACCAACATTTAAATACATTTATAAGCTCAGGTGGAAGGTCTGTTTCATCCGTCATTTTTTGCCACAGAATGTCATAATTCACCAGGTCAAAAGCCCTTGACAGGTCCAGAAAACAACCATATACAGGTGTCTTCCTGTCTGTGTAGTACTGCACAGTCTGCTTGAGACACAGGATTGCACTTTCCGTTGACAAACCGGTTCTAAAACCAAACTGCGCATCGTTGAGTTTGAAATGCAACTTCAACCGTCTCTCAAGCAGGCTGTCCAGCACTTTGCCAATGACTGTACCCAGTGAAATAGGCCTGTAATTGTTCTTGTCGGATGAATCACCTGTCCTATTCTTAACTATGGGAACTACTATAGTTTTTACGAGATCGTCAGGCAAGTACGAGTGACCCACGCAAAAATTAAAGAACATGGTGAGTAACCTAGGTAAATGCACACCAGCGGACCTTAAATGCTCAACACTCAAACCATCGTGCCCTGGTGACCTACCTCGTTTCATACTTTTTAACGCATCTTTAACATCTTTCACATTGAATATTACAACAGGATCACCTTCACACATGGTTCGAATGTCTCGCCTAGACGCATTTGTTATATGCGGTGCGACTTTAAAGTGCTTCATAAACATGTTGGCTATATCACTGTTATGTGATAAGCCATCAACGCTCGCCGGCAGGCTCGGCCTAGGATTCAAAGAATTGGTTTGCTTCCAAAAAGAACTAAATTTCTTTTCTTCGTGAAGGGTTGCAATGATATCCATTTTTATCTGGCTTTCATTGTTCTGACACCACTTCAACTTAGTTTTAAATCTATGTCTCGACTCTTTCATTTCCTGATATACTACCCCTGACGCAGGTTTTCCATGTGAGATCCACCTTTGAAACCCAAGCCGCGCCCAAGCATGAACCTCTTTCACATGTTTATTCCACCCCGTTACAATTCTGTTCCTATTCTTAACAAATGTATTATGGCTCGAAATAGCAGACGTCTGTAAGACAGATACAATTTTATTGTACATACGATTAATTACTAATCTGTGTTGTTCATTATTACATAACTTATCACTACATTTCATAAACTGACTAGGAAAATCAATATCACGCAGGGCCTCATGGCAAAGATCAGAGTAGTGGCGTATTTGTTCAGAATTTCTAGTTCCCCAAATTATTTTATTTGGCACTACTCTTTTATTACTATATTTCGGGACTAACACATTAAAATTACACGTAATTTCCAGGGGAAAATGGTCTGACCAAGACACATCATTCAAAACATTAACTTTCAAAATAGAACACTTAGTAACACTTGTTACCAAGCAGTGATCCAGCCATCTAACGCACCCGTGTGAGTCACTCATGTACGTATAGGTGTCTGAAGTTCTACCAAGTATATCAATATCAGCACAGGTTAAACGAAAATCACAACAAAACTTTAATAATTCATTACAGAATAACTCACCCGGGTGCGCGTTGAAATCCCCCAACACAAACACATTTTCCACGTTATTACATTCCACAATTGCATTTATTTCAGCCAAACAGTCGGTGAATTCACTTAAATTATTAATGTTACACACGGGCATATACACCGAAAATATAAGAATTTCTCGATCCTCAATAACTACCTTAATCGCGACCAATCTTACGTTATTACACTGTATGACCGAAACACTATCAAACGCACTAGTTCTCCATAGCAAGGCCACTCCCCCATAGGGTCGACCACGCAGCAGTTCAGACGATTCAGTGCCCGAGACGCCTGTAGAACCAAAACCGGGGCAGATGGTGTTCAAATATGCCAGATCATGTGATAGTAACCAAGTCTCTTGTAGTGCAATCACATCCGATGTTAAACATAATTCTCTTACATAATCAATCGATCTCTTAATTGATTTACAATTGAAGCTAATAAGCTTACATTTCCGTTTATTATTCTCCCTAAAAAGTTTCTCTTTTATAACTTATTATTCACCGGACCTCGTACACTTCTTGTCTTAAACACAAAGTATTTTCTAAAATACACACCGTCAGGCCACATTTGATCGTTCTCAAATAGATCAATTTTATGTTTAGGAATTGAAAACTTATAAGAATCGTAATCCTTAGACTGTCTCGTTTCAATCTTTTCCGGGGCCACGATAACCTGTGTTTTAGCCTTTATGTAATTTGCAATATCCTCTGTACTAACATCTTTCGAAACATTGTACAACATAAACGGTGTTTTAACATCTGCGGCTTTAAATTTAGTTGTCATGTCAACATTAGCGGTTCCTTTTCGCCCTGCAAAACGAGACTGTTTCTTTCGTGATTGTACAACCGTCCATCCTCCATTATTCTCGGGCAGAGGTGTATGTTGCTGCTCATTACTACTTGTTTGATTAGTTACCATTGCAGTCACTATATTCTGTGTGTTTATTTGCTGTTTCGGCGTTATAGGCGCGAGTGACAGGGATGGTTGGAAACTCCCATTATGCGCTGCATTAGGTAGTGGAGTGAATGAAACGGCAGTATCACTGTCGCTCGTAGGTATCACACCATGTTTAATTTGTGAATCAACACAGCTGTTCTCATCCTCATTCAAGGACTCCAATACACACATAGGTCCACTATCTACCGCATTATTATATGAATGGCAGGTAGATGCACCGCGTCTTCTGTAGTTCACATTGCGCTCGAAGTCGTATGTTAACGACTTATTACTGATCGTCTTGACTTCCTCAAGTTGTTCCTTGGTTGCGTAGTCATTCTTGATCTGCTTCATCTCCGTTTGCAATATAATAATGTCCTTCAACAATCTTGTTACATCAATGTGATCGAAGGTCAAGGGGGGTAGTTTTTGCAGGTCTTTCGCCACAAAAATAGGCACACTTTCTGGGTCTGTATTCTTAAACAGAGAAATGATGTCTTCCAGGTCCCGACACACTTTATTTTCTTTTCTACGCGATATTTTTTTTGTTGTTGTATTCACTGATTTGAATAGTAACGTCTTTGCAAAGTCTACATCTTCGCCAGTAAAACCGGAACTACACACTTTAACAATACTTTCTTCATCCATAATTTGAATTTTGTTTTGTATGAATGCCAG
Organism: Polymixis flavicincta; assembly: GCA_949987655.1. NCBI lineage: Eukaryota > Metazoa > Arthropoda > Insecta > Lepidoptera > Noctuidae > Polymixis > Polymixis flavicincta. The sequence continues at coordinate 9,744,972 of OX465185.1, read as the reverse complement.
TACTTCGCTGATTACAATATTACACGAATTACACTTTAACAACGCCATGATTTTTTGCACTAAGGCCAGTGACCTCACGCGTCCGCACGGTAACTCGTTACGAACGAGACTGGATTATCGATAAGTTCAATAAACTTAATTGGTCATTGATTTATGCAGTGGTTTTTTCAGAAAACTCGATCTTCCGGAGGACTTTTCTTAATTTTTACGCGCCTGTTTTACTATATCTGATCCTGCAGCTCACTCAATAATGTTGTGCGTGTAGACTAGCGTCTAACTGCTCATCACTGATACTACCTCTGTCGGACACAAAGCCTGGTGAGACAGCGTGCTTTTTAGCCAGGCAGACCAGGGAGTTCGAGCCCGCGACTAGTGTACCCTTAAATATGGAACAAAATGAAATTATTGAATTATCATCGGTCCTCGATAAATCTACAAAGTTTAAATGAAATCTGACCGTAAGAGGTGGTTGGGTTTGAAGAACTTGATTTCTCATAAGAACTTAAAAAAAAAACAGTTAGCTTAACCTGAGATACTTAAAAAAAGAATTGTTATAACTGGTATTTAATGTTAATATTAGTCACCTCTAGGGTGTTGGAAACATTGTTAGCATAGTGTTGTTTCAAATGATGTGATGTATTGTCTTATTCTATGTTTGAATGTGTTTACACTGTCACACTTTTTTATGTCTTCCGGTAAACTATTGAACAGCCGTGCTCTTTCAACTAATATTGTTTTTTTGCCATAATTCGTGCGTGCGTGCGCTGGTTTTAACTGGATTTTATTTTTATTCCTTACGTTGTATATTATATTTTTCCTGTGTAGGTGTATGTTTGATTGTCAAAATCAAGTCCAAAGGAGTCGGTTACAAACATGCTTACACACATACAGGTGAAGCTAATAGAAGCGTGTTAAAAATGCCATATTTTGTGCCTTGACTGAGTATATCTTTATAAGTGTTACAGTATTTATGCTATAATAATATTATAAAGAAGTAAAATTTGTTCGTATGTTTATATATCTTTGGAAATACTTATCGGATTTGAATAAATATTTTTGCATTATATAGCCCAGTTCTTGAGGTAGGTTGTAGGCTATTTGACATCACGCTGCAACTCTTAGGATCCGAGGAAAAATAAATAAAACAATTGGAAAGAACACTAAATGAAAATTAAGTAGATAATAGCGCGAGCGAGCGAAGGGATTCGATGCGTTGGGTCGGAGACTAAAATTTGACATGGGCGAAATCGCGGGCGAATTTAAAAAAAATCCAGGGTCCACTATTCATGATAAAGATGAGACTGACAAAGTAATGTTATTGACGGGATTTTTAGCGGCACGTTTTATTTAAAGTCGTCGCTCATTACATCGTAGGTAGACGATGCTATACCATACTATGAAGTATGAACGCCTCAGAAATGACGAACAAATAATTCAATAGGAATCATATTTTCGCATGTGGCAATATGGTTACCGTCATGCCAGTCTGCGAACTTAAAAATACTTTCGTTCTTTTCTCTTTCTAAGGTTCCGTACTTAAAACGGGAACCCTAGTATCACTCCGTTGTCTGCGCGGAGATATCAAATTGAAATTAATCTACAGATACAAATACTAAAGTATGTGGTCTCTCAGAGCTCTAAAAAAATTAAGCTTGAAAGTAAACACAATAAAAATATATGACCATCTATGGGACATATTTTGATACTCAAAAACAAATCAAAACCTTTACCGCCTTATTACAAAACAAGGTTTTCTTAAGGTATGGTTTAAACCATCGAGCCTGTTTTTGAAATAAGAACCTAACTGATATCGAAATACAGCTCCTTTTACAACACTGACAACTTAGTCCAGAGCTAAATTGTCATTTTTGTATTAAGAACTTTACTCAAATAGAGTTTTAGGCTAGAACTAAAGTTAAATCGCGTTTTGTAATCAGACAGTTACCCCCTTATTACAGAACAAGGTTTTACTTTAGGTATGGTTTAAATCGTCGAGTCTGTTTTTTAAATAAGAACCTAACTGAAATCGAAATACAGCTCCTTTTACAAAACTGACAAGTTAGTCCAGTGCTAAATTGTCAGTATTGGAAAAGGAGCTGTAATTCTATTTCATTTCTAAGTTCTTATTTCAAAAACAGGCTCGATGGTTTAAACCATACCTAAATAAAAACCTTGTTTTGTAGTAAGGGGGTTAGGGTTTTTCGCTTTGTCTTAGAATCGTGAAATTTGGCGAGGTCTCACTCACAGCACAAGTAAGGAAAACTCCGAAAATCAATAATTTGTAGTTTTTCACACATTTTTTTTTTTTTTTCAATGTTAAACTAACATTTTCAGTTGGAGAATTGACCGTGTCGTATATCGATGCATGGGAGAACATTTTTTAACAACAAAGTTAAGTTTGTTCTTGGTATAAATTACTCCCAACTACGGAACCCCTACATTAGGTCGGGTTTTTTTTATTTTCCATAATGAGATTCATCGATTGTTTCGTAGAAGTCGTTCCATTTATAGGTATGAGCGAAGTTCAACCACCTCAAGAGCAATCGATATTGTGAAATTGCTGTCTGCTTTAAAGTAGTCAGGTTTACGTTCTGGCAATAAAAAAATGCCCCAGGAAAATAACAGTTCTCTGATGGGATACGAGTCTCCTCTCAGAGAAAGTGGGCTGTAATCTAACACGCGGGCCCAGTGCGTGTTTATAGATGTCATATATCTTGGAATTTTTGGTTCTAGGACATGCCGGTTTCCTCACGATGTTTTCCTTCACCGTTTTTGAGAGCAGTGGTGATGAAACAATTTACACAAAGTAAAGCGCCTGGCGGGGTTCGAACTCACGACCTACAACTCGTAAGTCGTGGCCGTTACCACTTGGCCACCACTGCTCTCGCACGTTTTTGAGCACAATGTAAAAAAGGACCTGTTTGAGTTCGAACTCATGACCAACAACTCGTTAGTCAGGGCCGTTACCCCCGCCACCAGTGCTCTCAGGAAAATAAAAACTGCTTATTCTTTAATAATTTCCCAGGATAGGTCAGTACCTACTCCGTAGGTACACATTTCTTTAATTCGAATTTCTTCGAATTCACAATGGGCTGCGTGTTGGATTCCGTCCCGCTCCCTCTAACAGAGAGGACACCTGTGTTCCAGCAGTGGGAAAGGTATAGGCTGATTATCCTAATCTGATTGATCGAGCTGTTTTGCAGCACATAGGTAAGTAATATTAATTTAAGAAAGAAGTATTAGATTTTAAAATCCTGAAAGTAAAATTAATGTAATTACGGATCCAGTCCTAATTATTTGTGTCACGGCACAAAAACACGTTCGTTCATTTGTTAATAAAATACGTTCAAAACAAAAGGAAGGTGCAGAATAATAGTCTGTGTGAAACCCATTTTCTATAGATGTGTATTTTTGGTTCTAGGACATGCCAGTTTCCTCACGATGTTTTCCTTCACCGTTTTGAGCACAATGTAAATGACCTGTTTGAGTTCGAACTCAAGACCAACAACTCGTTAGTCAGCGCCGTTACCACTGGGCCACAAGTGCTCTCAGGAAAATAAAAACTGCTTATTCTTTTAATAATTTCCCAGGATGGGTCAGTAGTCCGTAGGTACACATTTCTTTAATTCCCCAGCTCAAAAAGTTTAAACGTAGTACTAAAATATGTACACAGACTAGACAACAAGTGAGTTTTTTAGTCACGCACATACCCTGCGGAATAATTAAAAGGTGCCTATGCCCTCGCACATTCGTTGCGGTGCGCCCGTATTAAACTTTAAAATTAATGTTGTGCTCTCCCCGGTGAAATGTATCAACATAGAATTCCACTTAAAAGGTCGAAATCCCATCGTATCCTGTTGTTTTCATCGTCTTGGAGGGAACCACTGAAGAGCTTTATAGTAAATAATCCTAATCTTCAACCGAAGGGCGGTTGAAGACAATCGATAGTGCCTCAGAAAGTCTTTTTAAAACCACCGCTGTCACCGATGTCCAATTTAAAAAAAAAAAAAAAAAAAACACGCTATAAAAAGCAGAAATTAATTTCAAAAAAGCGTGGGGTGCTTTTAGAGGTATTTTTATAATCAATTAATGTCAAGCACCCCACGATTTTTTTAAATAATTAAAGCGCGTTTTTTTTTAATTATTTTTTTGTCATCGGTCCTCGATAAGTCGACAAAGTTTAAAAGAAATTGGACCGTTTGAAGTGGGTCAAAATCAAAAGTCCAAAAATGAAGTCGGTTACAAACAAACAAACATACAGGTGAAGCTAATAAAAGCGTCTTAAAATTCGGCTGAGTTAAACAAAAAAATATCGGTTTTCATGTATTACATTGTCATTAATTAAGCAAGAAAGAAAGAAAAAGTATTTATTAGACTCGCACAGGAATATCACAAAAATAACTACAACACAATAAAATTAAACACTAAAAAGCTAAAACACTGCAACGCTACGCTGGGTATGTATATAATTAAAATTAAAATCAGATTTATATAAAAAAAGTAAACATAAAAAACAAGGTCCTGTACGAGGCCAAAAGGCCACTATCTCAGTATGATGCTGCGACATTTAAAAAGTGTCGCAGCGCTGGTATTCTGATAGGGCCCGAGTAAGTGCATTTGAAACACATAAACAAGAGTAACAAGCGCCATGGTACGCGAATTCAAAATTTCATTACGTTTTTTGCAATTTGTTGGTCAGTGATAAGTAAAGGATATCTGAAGGATATCGGAGATGTCCTGGGCGTCGGGAATCCCAGGCTGATTCCCGGCCACCGCAGGCGTGGGCTTGCGGACGGCGAGTACTGGGTAGCTCACTGTCCGGTAAGGACCAAGCCCGGGTTGACGGCGCGTTGTGTTCCACGCGCGCCTCAAAGAGATGTCAGCACAAACTGATGGGGCCCGCAAGGGCCGATACTTGCCAGGAGTGCGGGTTGTTCGAAAGAGATACCGTGGGTCCTGGCACACAGGCTACTGGGGGAACACGGGTGTGTTTTAGTCAGTAAAAGTCTGACACGCCCTCCTGCTCCACCCAGAGCGGGAGCGCCTTTTAAAAACCTTCGTATCAATATTCCCATTAAACATTTAAGTAAGTACAACCTATCTAGGATGTATCTCGGTCATTTTCCCCGTACGCGTGCATTTAATAGTGTCCTATTTATTCAACGACATTTTCCCAAGATAGCTGCGTTACACAGCTAGAAGCATGATATTTTGTAATAGAGACACTGCAGATGGGGCGATTTTCTAAAACAAGAATATACTGAACTACATGAAATGCATACAGCGTAAAATGGAACGGGCTCCTAAAATATTATCTTTAACGAGAATATAGGAACGTAATTATTTTATGGGTGAGCTGCAGAGTTAATGGTAGAAATTCGGTTTCAAGATGGTTTTACGGCTATGTTATTTTAATTTTGGAAATCCAAAATTAAACCATTTTTATAGCTTGATTGGTGTGGCGGATCAAATTGGAAAAATGTTTGATGAAAAATTCGAAAAATATGTGACATCTATCGACCCGCACTGGGCCCGCTCCCTCTCACAGAGAGGAGGCCTGTGTCCCAGCAGTGGGAAAATTATAAGCTGATTATCCTAATCTGATTGATCGAGCTGTTTTGCAGCAGATAGGTAAATAATACGAATATAAGAAGAAGTATTCGATTTTCAAATCCTGAACGTAAAATTAATGTAATTACGGATCCAGTCCTAATTATTTGTGTCACGGCAAAAAAACATGTTCGTTCATTTGTTAGTAAAACACGTTCAAAACAAAAGGAAGTTGCAAAATAATAGCCTGTGTAAAACCCATTTTCTATAGATGTGTAGTTTTCAGCCTTTTCACGTCCGTTCGACCGTCCAGGTTGAAATAATTGTGAATGCAAAATAACCTAAAACGTGAAGCTCATGGCTACGAGCACTGTGATTATTTTCCACTAACTTCAGCTTACAAGCGAATATGCCATTCTAGGTTCCAACGAGTTGTTTTTGTATTTCTTTAACTTTACACTTTTGTTCGTGGATTGCAACTAAGTTTTTGTTTATAGGTATGTTTTAACTGAAAGGTTTTCTGTGTGTTCTTTATTTTTAACCGACTTAAAAAAGGATCAGATTGTCAATTCAGTTGTATTTTGAGTTTGTTACCTTAGAACTCCATCATTTATAATCTGATTTAAAAAAATCTTCTATGGTGGCAAAAAACGAAAATGCAATATCAAATACTCCGACTTCCGAAATTAAAGATATTTTTCACTTTGTAGTGTTTTTTTGAAGTCGGTTGTTTTTATTACGCGTACATTAACACCCTCTTCGTTCATTGTTCTCTTACCCATACTGCCCCACTGTTGGGCGAAAGCCTCCCCCAATTCCTTTCTAGGCACTCTTTTCTCGTGTCACCTGTAACTAGCCCTCGCAGTATGCGTCAGAACATCACGCTACCTCTTAGTGGGCCAGCCTCAGTATAATAAACACAAAACTTTTACATCATCCATCCAATCCATGCCGCTCTTTGTATATTTTGCGATGTTTTTTTTTTTTAAATGTATTTTCCTGGTCGACAGTAAAGTAAAATAAAATATTAAAAAAAAAAACATAAAAACCATATTAACCGCATAGTCAAAACTATGCGTCATGCAAAATTTATTAAACCATTATTAACAATACCTTTGAACACACGTTTAATTATTAAAAAATTAGTTCTCTGTTTCAAACTTTTAATAGTTTTCAATAGGTAAGCCCATTGTCAGGAAGTAAACCGTTATTTTTTAGTTTCAACAATCCAGGACGAGTTTAATAAGCGGATTATAGACATCATAGTATTATGTTAAAATATTTTTGAGCTAATTTTGAAAAAAATGTATTTGGTATCTCGAGAACAAAAGGCTTGAGTGTGCCGAGATATTCAATGCCTACTGAAGAAAACGGACACATTTTTGTATTGTTAACTAGCTTTTGCCCGCGACTTCGCCCGCGTCGATGTCGGAAAATATCTTACACAAACGTATTGCCGAGATTAAAAGTACCCTTCGTGTTGGTCCAGGTAATAATCTTTATGTTTGTCAAAATTCATCCAAATCCGTTCAGCTATTTGTGCACCAATCCGGAACATATATCCAGACCACCGAACAAAAAAAAAAAACATCTTCGGTACCATTCTCGGTCCCACACCTCGTAGCAATACTTCTTTTAAATAGTACAGTATGGTACTAGTGTGTAACGTTGGTGATTACCGCTGAGGCGCCATTGAGACTCGAGCCGTCAGACGAGGGTCTTAAGATAGCCGAGGACGGTAATCATCAATACACACGTGTATCATACGACGTTTTTCAACACATTTGTGAAGAAAATAATACAAAAAAATCATTTTGTCCTTGGAGTTTTTAGGTAGTAAACTTTCCATAACATTAAGGGCTTCACATTTTATATCGGGCGGTGTTACAACATACATCATTTTCTTCATAACTAGTACTTGTAGTCATTTTAATGAATAAATAATTACAATTTCAACAGTGAAAACAAGTTGTGACTTTTTTTGCCAATGGCGGGAAAAAAATTGTCAGTTTTCTAGTGCGCGCATCTACGAGTAACAATGGCGATCGGCCATAGACCAAGGCCGCATTCCGAATTATAAAAATAGCGCTGTATCGATATATTGCGTTCCGAATTAGATATCACGATTCTGACAGCTAAGAACCGTCATTTTTGTCATCAATACGGAACGCTCGTGATCGCGATAAAAGTGTTCACCTCATCGATATTATTGTAACTCGGAACGTGGCCTAAAAGAATGAGGTTTCTTTTTTTTGGCTTGTCACGGATAGGGTTTTAGCCACGTACAAAATGGTGAATTCAAAGTTTTCTTTATTACAGAGAAAACAAATGTTATTTGAGTGAAAGTTTTATTTATTAAAAACGTACAAGAAATGAGCAAGCAATAGGTAGATTAATTTATTTGTACTATTGAACATGACCTTTTTTGTGTAAAAACTTTTTAGAACAAAGCAACTCAACCAATAAAAAAAAAAATATAACTCACTAGTGAATAATAGTAATAAAAAAGTCACAGTTTGATAATAGGTGTCATTATGTGCCTAATTGCGGTGAAATTAGAGCCATTTTATGAGCAAGTGTGTTGAAAAGATATTTAATGCACAGTTTTGAATTCGTTACTATTTAACTATACGTATTGTAGATAGGTACATTCATCGCATTTAATCTCATCATTGTTCAATATAACGTTAAAAAAAACCGTCATTTAGGTATGCAACAGTGCATTTCCCGTACTTCTATTCTTGTTAGTCCACGTAATTCTAAAAGTGCAAAGTTCCTACATTATAGTGTTCCGTATAATTGTGCCGGCATTCCCTCCCTGTTGTGGAAATGTGCACTGGCTAAATGGCTGAGAACTGCCAACTACAGTGCAGGAGTACACCCACAGGACATGCAGGTAACACTCTGTAGGTTTTACCTCTACTATTTGCGCTGTAAAGAAATGGTGAAAGTTTCTACTTTGTGTTTCGAATTGTAGTAGTTGTGTAAGTTTCAGAAAGAGGAATCGCAGCTTTTTGCTGGCCTTTGTACTGTAGAGGTATAAGGAACAGGGTGTAAAGTTCACTCATACTCTATGGAAAAGGGAGGATCCTCCGACCAGACGGGTGTTGTGTCTGGTGGGCAACTACCCGACAGTTGATGTCGGGATGTTGTATATATTCCAGTCGCGTGGTAAACTCTGCTTGCGCGATGTAGGATTTGTGTGTGAAGTCTTTTGATGCGTAGTTCGCATGTAGTGTTTTATATGCTGCCACAGTACCTTTTGAGAAAAATACGCATAGGTACCTACTATACTTTGAAGTATCTGAATTAAAAGCATCAATTGAGAAGGTCGAACGACGTTTTTCATTCGCGTTTGCTATTCGTTTAAAATATGTTTTAAGAGAGTTTAACTTATAATTGTAAGTGTTTTGATCTGTTTTGCACGTTACACACACAAATTAAAAATATGCTCGATTCTAGAACATTATTCATAGCAGTTTGGCATCTACTCGCCCCAAAGAAATTTAAATTTCTGGGAGTAGGCTTGGCTTAACTTGGCTACTAGATGAATCTTGTTTTGATCCTACGTAACTTTTAGGCCTTGGCTTCAGTATAAAATTAAACTCGAAAACTTGTCGTGAACGTATAGTAGGTTAACCCGACCGTAAACTAAACTAACAATATACGGCTTAAAAAGTAGGTTTCTGTCTATGGGGCTGTGGTAAGCTCTGAAATACTTTTATTTGAAAACAAATGACTACAAAATTGGTCAAACCAATGTTTTTAAATAAAAAATGTAACGTTTGACCTTTTCACAGGATATAGCCAGTAGTACTAGGCTAATACAATTCTAAAATATATAGGTAATTGCATTGTTTTATGCTCAGATTATAAAACAAGGCAGATAGACCGCGCGGAACACCAGAGTGAAGCCAAAAAACCAAATACTAAAGCGTCGTATTGTATATACTAGTGGCTTTAGTATTTGTTTTTTTGACTCTTGGGTGTTCTGCGCGATCTATCTGCCTTTGTTTTATGAACTAAATAAAAAAAAAAAAACCGTCGCATTGTATGTTACATAAAATACGACGCCTTAGTTTTTGGTTTTTTGGCTTCACTCTTAGTGTTCCGCGCGGTCTATCTGCCTTTGTTTTATAATCTGAGGTTTTGTGTTGATTCGTCGTAATAACCATAAAAGTTATAAGATTATAAGTACTTCATGCGCCTGGAGTAGGCCTCATGTTAAGGTGCTCTTACACGGGAAAATTTTTGAGCAATTTTTGCTCGGCAACACTAATGGATCAATCTGGATCAAAGAAGTGCATTAATCTGGAGCAACAACAATAAATTACGGATCTGTTTCGGGAATATTCCGAATATTGCTTCTGATTGCTCCATATTTCATGAGTTGCCGAATATCCAATCGGTTCGGATTATTTCAGTCAATTTTCTTTTAACAGGTTGCTACATGTTGCCATTGCCCTAAATTGCTGGATGTAGTCGTGACGTCATAGTTGACGAGAATTGACCACGATGGAGCAATTTTAGTAGCTCGTGTAAGCGCACCTTTAGTACCTAAGGCCTACTCCACGCGGAAAAAGGGGTTATTAGACTAACTTAATAGGTTAGTCACTAGGCAGAATCTATACTATATATAGGTCATCATCATCTACACCTAGCCTTTTCCCAACCATGTTGGGGTTGGCTTCGAGTCTTACCCGTTGCAGCTGCATACCATACTCAATAATATACAATCTATAGGTACCACTAATTATTATAAAGAGGTAAAATGTATGAAGTTTTATGTCGGGGGAAATCTTCGGAACTACTGAACCGATTCCGAGAATTCTTTCACTAATGTGAAGCTACCGCGGAGAAGCAATAGTATTTCCGAGTGCAATGGACAATAATGTGTACATTTTCGACTTGAATACGGGGCTTTTGTCCACATTGTTTAAGTGCATTTTATTTTTTGTTAGTTTATTTTATTTTTTTGTAAGGTGCGTTTTGTTTGTGCAGAATAAACATTTTTTTTTTCTTTTCTTTCCATAGGATATATTAAAATTTCACGCGGATGAAGTCACGGGCAGAAAGTAGTACACAATAATGAAACTATCCAATTAGGCCTTTTATAAGTGTTCAGTTATTTGTCACGAATAGTCAAACCGAACATGACTTCTATGGCAGCAATTAAGGTAAAATATTCGTGACTGTATCGCATAATGTGAAAACAAGGGAATATATAACTTTTTTGTTTTTGACGCTTGAAGTTTTAAGAATTGGTTACTTTGGTTTTATGGCGTAATTGTTTCTAATCAAATCAAAATATTTTATTTCACATGAACCTTCATGGGCCATAAAAGTCAGAACCTTCATGGTTCCAATTGGTAATTTCCTATGGAGAAGAGCCGGTAAGAAAGTCCACGGTTACCTTTTTTTTAAATAATTGGATTTTACAATGTTTTAAAATTATAGTACCAATAGGAATGGGAGAACAGTGTAGGCTAGTAAACAAATACCAGGTACAGTACCCGGCGATAAATATTGCACATCGACCTTTGGAAAGAGACAATCGGCCAATTTCGGCTTCGTAGAGCGTTATCTCTGTCGCACACTACCTATGTGACATTTTGTCAGTCGTTGTTCAAGTGCGATAGAGTGCGGTCGCGTCCAGTTCAAAATATATATTGAGAGTTATTAACACCCCCAAATTTAAATAATTTAAAGTTGTACTACTATGGGATCTGTGGCATTGGTGTCTATGGCATTTTATTTTACCCCAACCTAAAGCCATCACTTATAGAAAAATTGGTGTATTTTATACAAAGAATCCCCTTGAGCGGCCACGGGATAAATTTAATCCCACCCGCAAAATGCCGTTGAGCGGCCACGGGATAAAATCTATCCCACGCGCGCTCTGTTGCGGAGTGACTCATTTATTTTAACACGTGGCAAAAATCGACTAAATAGTTCTCTATGGTAACCGTACATTCTGATTCCATGCTCAATATACTACGTTTCAAGCTAAGAAAACCCTGGAACGTTCGAACAAAAATATTTTTAATCTATTTGTTTTGCGAAGAACACCATGCATTTAAAACCATAAAAAAACATAGGTCATCGCTTGTTTTTTTTTGTTATTGTTATTTTTTTCGATAACGTAAACATTCTAAGGTAAACATTCCCACGCTCATTTTCCACGAATTATCTAATTTTTTTCGACCATTCATTCAAACGAAAGTAAGAATAGTTAAATCGTCCGTTTACTCAGAATTCCAAAGCAATAACCGTTCGAACCACTCCACGAACAAAGAACCCTTGTTTTTTTCGAGTTTGCGATAAGAGGCGGACCACCCACGACGCAAATGGGTGCGATGACGTCATCGTGGCCGCTTTACGTTATTTAATTTAATTCGCTTGGCCGCTCGAGGAGAGAATAATCAAAAGAAGCAAACCATAATTGTTTTAACAGCTCCTAATAGATACCGGACTGTTTGTATTTCGTGCGACAGAGATAACGCTCTACGAAGCCGAATTTAGCCGAATGTCTCTTTCCAAAGGTCTATGTGCAATATTTATCGCCGGGTACTGTACCTATTTAATGAAATAAAAAATGGCCTACAAATCTACGGTCTACGGGGTCTACAACGTTCTCACATGCACAAAATATAAAAGAATCTACATAAATAGACAGTTCGATTAGGCTCTCTTTTAAATTAGCTGTAACTCTATTTTAGAACCAATTTCACGCTGAACGCGATGATCAGCACATATAAATTGCGTACAAGAGCTGTCAGTGTCAAAACTACATAACAATAATGACAGTGACAGCACTTTAATCTATACATATAATAAATCTGTAAAGGAACTTTTTCTGTACATTTAAAATATTTCGAAAATAATTGCTTGGGGTGGTAAGGGATAATCAATAGATGACATTTTAACCCTTATCAAAATTTTTGTCTGTAGCTCGGTTTTTCAGTTTCTATGTTGAATAGATCAAGTATCACGTCAAAAGAACGAAACTAATATGGTTATCTTTCATACTCAAATATTGTTTATAACTCAGAGTTTATATTAGTCTTTGTTTCATCGCAATCGCTTCGGTCAACCTATCTAAATAATTTAAAGTGTTCAAGAAGAATTTATTTACGTAATGTTGAAACACTTAGCGACATCTATTGGCGTGAAACGGTACTAACGAATACTTAATAATAACACGTCATTCTCATTGTTACTTATTGTGTCTGTGTTATTTCAAAAAGTAATGATACTGATTACTAAAATCGCTTTCCGTTGGTGGTTGATTCCCACGAATCAAAAAAGCTAAAAGAATTTCAAATAAAAAGTTGTGATAATATTAACTGACGTGGTGTTCTGAGTCATATACCTAGAATGCAATGTTAGATAAATATTTATTAGTTTTATCAATCAAATTAATACAAATAGAGGGGAAGAAATCTCATTTTTAATTGTGATAAAAGTCTTAGTAGCGCCATCTAGCATAATATAGCAAAATTAGAGCGGCTAGAGGAACATCTCCATAGAAATTCTTAATCTCTAGCGTCAGTAACGCCATCTTGGTTTGAATAGCAAACATGCAAAGACAACAACTTGATTTCGCGCGAAATTTGATAATGTTAAATTTAAATGCGTGTTTACAGCATTACTCGATTCAAATAATGGGAGTTTTGGGAGTAAAGAGTTGTAAATACTTATGTGCTAATTTTCGTGATGTTAGTTTTCGAGGTGGGGAGGGGTTCAAGCGAGGTCGGATGGTGAAAGTCAGGAAAAAAAATCCAAAATTGCGACCATAACTACTGGTGGATTTGAGTAAATAGATAGGTTTTCACACGGGCAACTGTAGTTATGTCGATGCTCTTCCGAGCAACATCGCTTACAGAGAAGCATTTTCTTAGTTAAAACAAGTTTAAAAATGTATTTATTTATCCATTGGGCATCTCCAACAAAGGATACATTACCTACACAGGAACAATAGAAATCACAATAGTAAAATATTGACAATTTTAAAGTCTCTTCTTTAAATATAATTATTTATTGGTCTACAAATAAATGTATGGCTGAACAAAAGAAACACTGAAACATTTTTGATTACAATTTACAATAAAAAGGCATCGCAACTGAGAGTCGCGGAGGATCGCTCTGTTACGTCCATTATCCTCGGGATCGGGCTCTCTCTCTTCCTGCTGCCTGCGTCAGCAGCGGGGAGAGAGGTGGGAGCGCGCGCGGTATGGCACTACGTAGCAACAACATCGTACTTACTATGTTCATAGAAAACCCGTGCTATACAATTAAATAGTTTTTTTTGCCTGGTTTGGTTTTTTTTTCAACAGCGCTTTTAATTTGGATAATGACCGACGTTACGGGGCGTAGGTAATGTAACATTCGCAGCGAGCATGTCTTTACGCCGTGTGCTAAAATCAGTGTTGCTCGCTCGCATGTTTTGCCGTAGGTACTACTGACTGCACGAATACTTGCTTGGTAACATATTAGGTGCATTTTGACCCGTGACGCCGGTCAGTATCCACCTTTACAGCGTGATCTTTCTTCATCGTGATAACGCCACGGTCCCACGGGCTGTTAACTGACAGGTGGCGCCAGGTGTTACTGCACTGCTACCTGTCGAGGCCTATCGCAGTCCGTGCAGAGCATTCCCACTGCTGTGGTTTTATTCAGTGGTCAACGTTTGATAAACAAAGCTAAAAGACACGCGCCTGTACGGGCCGAGATAGGCGCCCGCCCCCGCGTGGAATAATGCTTCAGCACACTCAACCAGACGCGCAGTCGATTTATTGAATATGTACAGTAAAAGCTCCTTATTCGTGCTTCCTTCATTCGCGTTTTCACTATTCGCGGATTAAAAAAATGCGACCCAATTCCTATATCCGCGGCTAAAGATTTATTTATTTGCGGGTCTAATCGGTACATCGGTACATACATATTAACAAATAACAAAAAGGATTCACAATAGGTATCCAACCCAATATCCTTTGTAAACGCGTCGTCAGATGGACTATAAAAAAGTGAAATAGACCTTATTACAACTTCGCCTAAAGTACATTGTCAAATGATATCGCCGCTGTATTGGTTCGGCCTTTGACATCTACAATAGCCGCCTTCGCCGCGGTCGGTGTTTTTAACCGACTTCAAAAAGAAGGAGGTTATCAATTCGACATGTTTATATTTTTAATGTATGTTCAGGCATAACTCCGTCGTATATAGACGGATTTGCAAAATTCTTTTTTTTTTTCGAAAGGGGTTTACTCCGAAATGGTCCCATTGAAATTTCATATAGACAGGGCCCGATCTAGCTATTTAGCCGCTCCGGGCAAAAATAACATTCGCCGCCCTTTGCACTAACACCATCAAAGATGGTATGACCATAATTATGTGATATTCTTTTAACTATATAATATTCACATACGTTAGTCTACTACGGCTTCTGAACAAGTATACTAAAATTCATGAGAGTAGGTATGTTTGTAAGTATACATTTTGCCGCCGCTCATTTTTGCCGCTCTGAGCATTTGCCCGGCTTGCCCCCCTTAGATTGGGCCGGGTGGGTGAATCTATATGCAGATAGATCTGATGATGCGTTTCGGAAACAGACAACGGAACTCTTCAAAAAATTACAGCAAATCAACCGCGAATGTTGCTATCACATAAATAAGTATGCATTGTTTTGACCCAAAGGATGATGAAATTTCGAATTGGTGTATGTATGGTAACAAAAAAGTTAAAAATAAAAACTTTTTTCAAAAAAATAACAACCGACTTCCAAAAAACACTACAAAGTGCAAAATAACTTTAATTTCGGAAGGCGGTGACAAATAATTAAAATACACATCCAACGTCACCGACTTCCGAAATTAAAGTTATTTTGCACTTTGTAGTGTTTTTTGGAAGTCGGTTGGTATTTTTTTGAAAAAAGTTTTTTGAGAATGTAAACAAACATAATGAAACCAACCTCATCACCATAAAGTATATTTATATAGGTATCATCATCATCATCATTTCAGCTGAAAGACGTCCACTGCTGGACATAGGCCTCCCCCACATTTATAAATGCTGCGACTTAATAGACATTCCATCCTTTGGTACGAGCCGCTTTGCGTGTTTTACCTATTGTTTCATCTTTCCATTTATTGCAAAATGTTGAAATTTTTTTTTTACTTAGAAACGATTTTCGACGCGAAAAAATCTGTTTAACGCATAGAAATGCTTGATCGTTTACGCCTTGGAGAGTCGCTTGCATCCATATCACGCTCATACAATTCATCAATATGGTCAAAAACTTCAATTAAATTGTTTTTTTTTTGTCACTTAGGAACGTATCCCCTATAATCCCATATAAATTACCATTCCATAGTCACGGTTTCTGTATTCGCGGTAGGTATTTTACGGAACGTATACCTCGCGAATAAAGAGCTTTTACTGTACCTACGGCAGGTGCACATTTATTATAAAATGAGCCTCGACCAGGCGCTTTGATCTATATTTATTCTTAAAAATCTGAGTGAGACTTCGTCGCAATATCATTATAACCCCTAAAGACGCCTGCAGGCCTAGACAAAACACCTTTCTGTTAACGTTCACGCTAAACTCTACGCCAGAATATATGGGAATGACATTACCGTGTCCTTTCCGCAGGTAATGTCATTCCCATACATTTTGGCGTACCGTTTAGCGTGAACGCCAAGAGTAATGTGTTTTGTCTCTAGGCTCTGGACTGCATTCGAAAGCTGTGGTAGATTCCTACCAGGATAGATCGGAAGATCGGAGGAGTGGTACCTACACCGTCAAAGCGACACATTATTGTTTTCCGACATGCACGCGAACGAAGTCGCGGGCACAGCTAGTGCAGAATAAATGTGCTGATCGCGGTCAGTTTCATTGATTCTTTGATGAAATAATTTGCCCTCGTTTAGATTTCGTTCGTGTTGAAATATGATTATTTTCTTTGTATTAATTTATTTAAGAGCAATTAAACAAATATTTTTTAACTTTACAGAGAGGGTTTTATCTTAAACACATACAATAATGTTGTTTGTATAAATAATTAAATTCTTATTAAATTCAGAATTGAAATTTCTTATGACTGTATACTTGTTTAATATACGTTGTTTATCAGGTAAATACGTCGTAATTAATTTCAGAATGCTTATTTACTTTCTAAATATTTTTATTTATTCAAATAATAGAAAATGTTTTAAATTAAGTCTCGTTCTTTTGAAGTAATTTAAAATACAGATTTATTTAAACGATCATTGTTTGAAACTGAGCTGCTTATTTACGTTAAGTCGCAATAATTATACCTAACTCACATTGTTTGCTTTTTAATTTAAATAAACCAGCTATGTTGACCGCTAGCGTATGAATGTAATCAAGAACAGGCTTGGCACTAGCACTGGGACCGCGTGGTACGTTACAGCCCACTCCCTCTCACAGAGAGGAGGCCTGTGTCCCAGCAGTGGGAACATTATACAGGCTGATTATGCTGCGGAATGTCGTAAAAATGTGATGGTACAAATAAAATCACTGCATGTGTTTTCAGGAGAATTGTATTCGAAAATAATTATATTTCAGCTATTACCTGCGATATTATCCCACAGGATCGTAGTACCGAGATAAAAATAATCAAATGTCTTTTAACCCAGGTTACAAACAGACATACCGACAGACAAAGTGACTTTTGCAATTAGACACACTAATTGCTAAAGTCACTTTATTGATTATTATCATAATAGTTGGTAACACGGCTTAAGTATTGCCCAGATTATACCTAAATTACCTGTATCGTCACCTTAGGTAGACGAATAGGCTGTAAGTTGTTCATCCTTCATAGAATAGGGAAGATTCTCCGACTCCGACCAGACGGTTGTAGTGTCTAATTAAAATACATATCCAAGGTCACCGACTTCTGAAATTAAAGTTATTTTTCACTTTGTAGTGTTTGTCTAGAAGTCGGTTGTTTTTTTTTTTTGGAAAAAGTTTATAAATAGATCGATGAAGCAAAGACCTCATAGCTTTGCATCGTAGGCCCTCGCATATGTAAATAGCTATAGTGGGTAAAATAAGCTTTCGAGTCTATTTATTTGCCCAATTAGGCAATAAAATGCTACCATTGGTAAGCGAAACGATTCGTTTTTGTTTATAGGAATCGAGCATTAGTCCACTTCGCGATGCAGGTTTTTGAGTGACGTTAATGTGGTACGTAGTTCGCACGTGGTGTTTTAGGTGCCGCCACAATCTTATTTTGACGTGTCTCTGTATCAGTATAGAATCATCATCTGCCTAGCCTTTTATCAACTGTGTTGGGGTCGGATTCCAGTCTAACCGGATGCAGCTGAATGTCTGTATTTTACATGGAGCGATTGCCTATCTGACCTCCACAACCCAGTTACTGGGTAATACGATACAGAATAACCATGATATTATCGTATGTAGGTTGCTAAGGTTTGCTAAGAGCATTTTAACTACATCATCAGAGCCGTCACGACATTGTAACGTGAAAGGTTTACGTTCGGATTCACGCTTGCTACGTTAAAAGAGATTGTTATAGCTTGCCATTTTGGTCATGAATCATCTGAGAAAGAACGTACATCATGCAAATAGATGCATTGAGTGCCGAGTATTTATCGCCAGACTATGCTCGATTGTGAATAAATGAAGACGAAGATATTACTAATGCTTTTTATAACATGTAAAGAATAAAACGATTTCTTTCAAACGATTGACCGCTTGCACCAGAATTCAGTAAAAAACGCTTAGCGATAAACGTAATTAAAACATCTTTCCGTCTTTGTCAACTTCAGACAATTGGATGAAATGGCACGATGTTTTAAATTTATTTAGTGTTGTGCTTTATTTGTGGTTACCAAGTGTAGATGAGTAGCGTCAGCACATAACACGCACACGCACACATACACACATTTGAATTGTGTGCTCTGTATATAATTACAGAATTTTTAAATGTTAATTGTTTTGTTTTATCATAGGCTGAATATAGTCAAAGCTATGTAAGTTCTTTAGTTAAATTCAAGTTTAGCTACTTTGGCCAGTTAATATTACATTAATTAGAGTTCGCGGTCACTGGTCATGCATGCTCAGTGCGTGACTAAGCTTGGCCCACGCTACTACACGTAAACAAGCCGTAGTTTGAAATATATAGTGAACACGCAATCCCACATCCACTGTATACCTAATAATATAAATGTTTGTATGTTTGAGTATCAATACAGGGTAAATTTTTAACCAGTGTGCAAACTATTACCATGAATTCAGACCCTATAGTATAGAAATTTTTCGTCGGTTATACAAAAAATAATCACCTGTTTCATAGAAAAGTGCCATAACTTCGCGGTCAATATGTGTGGAACAGCTGTTTCTTTTTGTGTAACCGACGGAAAATTTACCCTGTAGGTATGTGCTATTTTTAAAACGACTGCCTGGTTGGTCTGCCTGGTCGGACAGTGTAATTGAGTTTTTCAAAGAGGGTTTTTTTAGTATTCTGGAGCTTGGATTTGTGCCCGGTTCTTGAATTTCCAAACTTAAGTGGCAGTGGGCAGGGCATATTGCTCGCAGAACAGACGGCCGATGGGGCCGGAAGGTTCTAGAGTGGCGACCGCGTACCGGAAGACGTACCGTTGGAAGGCCTCCCACAAGATGGACCGATGTCCTTGTGAAGGCCGCAGGAATCCGCTGGATACGAGAAGTGCAGAACCGGTGGAAGTGAAGGAGCTTGGGGGAGGCCTATGTCTAGCAGTGGACGTTTTTCGGTTGAAATTATGATGATGAATGGTGATGGCAATAGGCTCGCCCCTATTAAATGGGACTTAAACATAACTGGCGAAATGTTGGTTTACTATAAGTAGACTCTGCTGAACCATTTGAGGATTACAGACGTGATGCAACGTATCTTTCATAGCTTCATCGGCTCACTCAGGAAAAATAAAATCAAGTCTTAGTAGCTTGATATGCTGGCGTTTGTACGTCAGTAATAACATTTGAACTGCAAAAGCCGCCCTAACCTAAAGTTGAATCTACTGGTTCTGGATGTAAGGTTGACTGTACTTAAGTATAGAACACCAAATGTCTTTTTGTACTATTTTAATGCGGGTGGAGCCGCGGGAAATACTAGTTATAATATTAATGAGAATTATAATTCATGTAAATGTACGATGAGTAATATTTTTTAGTGGATTTTAAAGCGAATGACCTTCGAGTGTAATAAATTAGGAAAGCATTACTATTTCGTGTTGTAACTACTTTTGAAAATGACATAATAATTGTCCCCTCGTGTCGGTTATCCCCATGAGTAGGTATTGATTTGTGTTATTAGTTTAGTTGGCTTCTATTTGTATTTTTATGTTTTTTGGTGTAAAATCACTTATGGAGAGTAAGATTGGCAGAAAAAAAAACTTTTGAGACTTTCAAAAAAATAAAAATAAACCATAATGTGAAAAATAACTTAAATTTCAGTTTATCTTTTTTTTTGCAAAAAGTTTTTGTTTTTCACTTTTTAGCTACAGTAGCTACCGACGCTAATTTGTAAACTACTACTGGCGAGGTATCAACAATGTGTTACAACATCATCAAGATACAGAAAGTGGATTAAACACGTATTACCGAAGCTAACGCAAAAAATACCAAAGCAAATTAAATTAAATTTATACGAAACCACCCCTGAAGCATTACCTATCCATAAAAATAAAAAAAAAATCCGAATCGACTTACAAATGCCGGAGATATAACGGAACATCATCACCATTTCAGCCGAAAGACGTTCACTGCTGGACATGGGCCTCCCCCAGGCTCCTCCACTTCGACCGGTCTTGTGCTTCCCACATCCAGCGGATTCCTGCGGCCTTCACAAGGTCATCGGTCCGCCTTGTAGGAGGCTTTCCCACTCTACGTCTTCCGGTACGCGGTCACCACGCTAGAACCTTTCGGCCCCATCGGCCATCTGTTCTGCGAGCAATCTGCCCTGCCCACTGCCACTTAAGTTTGGCAATTCTTCGGGCTATGTCGGTTGCCTTGGTTCTCCTAACGGAATATACATACAAAAATTAATACATACAAATTGTGAACCTCCTCCTTTTGGAAGCCGCTTAAAAATATTCAACTCGAATTTAGGAATTAAAATTACCACCCATGAGGAAAATAATCTTAACTATGGAAAAAAAGGCACAAAAATCTTTTTGCCTAATGCTAAAAGTTTTTCCTAAAATTAGCATTTAATTAGGGAGTATTTTTGAGCCCTAATCTAAAAACTTTGTAGACACGCAATTTTAGGCTACATTTTTCTATCGCTTATTGAACTAAATTACAGATGATTACAGTTTTAGCACTAAACCGCATGTGAACGTTATAGGCTTTGGGTTTAGTCTATAATTTTATGTAAATTTTTCAAATAGCTGACTTACGTTAACGTACAAAATGTAATCAAATTATTAATTGCTGTAGGTTATTGTACGAGTAATAGTATTCTGTTAAAATAATTATGTTAATTGAAGATAAAAGCGTACTAGTACCTAAGTACCTAAAGCCTCAAGTGTTAAAAAAATCAAGAAGTAAGTAGTCTTTTCATCCCAATAAGTACGTTCTGCCCACTCTTCACAGTTTAAGAGATAACGTTACACTGTTGGGAAAATCACGTAACTCACGGTCACCAAAAGTCCCATACGAGAAGTCCCAAACTTACACATTCAGAAGAAGATCTCGAATATTCCAAGGCCGAAATTCATCAATTGAAAAAGTTCCTAAAATAAATACTGAAAGTATTTTCCCCAGTTTACAACTTTTTACTTTATCCATTTTTATATCCTAAAAGTTACCAGATTCAAGGTTTTTTTTCCACGATCTGTCAAACGCAGATTAGTCATTTACGAATTTGCCATTTTAACCTTCATTACTTGACTCAAATATAAAATAAGTACCTAAAAGCCTACTAAAAGGAATGCTAAAAGAAATGTGGAAACTCATTCAGTTCGACTCGGTCGTTGTAAGCGCACGGACGCCTACGCCGTAGCTGTGCTACGCCGTAGCTCGCTCTACGTATCGCGTGTTAACTTCGTTCGATTGTTAAAATTAGTACAGTTTATGGTTATAGTTTAGAATAGGTCTATAGTGTTATGAATATGTAGATATTCTTTTTAAAGTGTTTTTTGAATGAAACAATGTTCAGTGACATTAGAGGAGGGCAGTGACTGAATAGTGCACACGGTAACCTACTTAAATGCTTCGTCATAAAGGGGAGGTAAGTAATGACTTCTATATTTCGTTGTAAAGTATGTGTGTTGTTTAGTTGTTGTGAAGTTGTAAAGTATGAAAATGTATGTAAAGTGGGTGACAGACTATAGTTTAATTAGAGGCTAACTTTATAGCCACAAACTGAACATGTGGCGGTTGAACATGAATTTAGATTGTACAGCGAACATTTTACATTACTTACATAATTATGTTGAAGCATACATAATTATGTTTTCAATTGATTACTTAATTATCGCATAAGAATGTTATTGAAACATATTTAAATGGTTTATGTTGATTTTTTTATTTTCGTCATTTGTTATAGGATAACATTAAGATCTTCAAACTATTAGAAAATGACTGAACTTTTATTTTATTTTAAAAGGTGGCTAGACACTAGGCAGATCAGTGATAGATAATGTTAGTATGAAAAAAAATGGGAATTATTCAACGCATAATTAAACTGTGTTTACATAGTTTCGATTTCAGTATGTCAATTACGATTATAGAAATGCAAATTCCAAGCCATGTCGTACGTAAAATGTAGTTAGGTTAGTCTGCACAAGCGTTGCACGCTAGTATCGTGTTAAAAAGGGCGACTTATATATCATCGTTGTATACTATGTCGCCCATGCGCATGTGACCGCCCGTAATTTTATGAATATTCATGAAAAAATGTCGCAAATAAACTTCAAAAGGAGGGGTCTATCTATAACATTTTTCATGTTAGGTATTCAATTTTTTAAATACACAATTTTTACCGAAAAAATGACTTCGATTCCGTTTTTTTTTTTGTAGTCGATTAGTTTTAGTAAAATGTTCATTAACCTGTTAAAATGACTCATAAGCTTTTGGAAATAATAAACAGAATCCAAATCGACCCATAAACTTCGGAGATGTGTCAAAAAATAGAAAGCAAATCTACAAACTCTACTTACAAAAATAAAAATTGAATAACATGAAAAATGTTATAGGTGGACCCCCCCTTTTAAAGTTTATTTTCGACATTTTTTAATGAATATTCAGAAAATTACGGGCGGTCACATGCGCATGGGCAACATTGTATATTCAGGCCTTTAACAGAGTGACTTTATATTGGGTAGAAAAAAAGAACCCATCACGAATCCGTCATCTACGTATTATGAAACGAAGTAACTTTCAACAAAAATAATTGCTGGGAGTCATATTATGGGTGTGAAAATTCTTGTTTACGGTAGTGTACAATGTAACACACACAAAACATTGTGCTTGTATGCATGCAACGCACGTAAAGCGATCGTGGGAGTATCTATCATAGAATTAATTTATCTTTATTGCTTCAGTTGCATTTTGTTACCTTTTTTTGGTATAGTAATTTTATTCTGTGTGCATCGTTTTCACATATAATTATATAATGAATGTACTATGATAAATTGTATGTAAAACATTTTAAAAGAGTAACGGTGGAGTTTCTTGCCCGTTCTTCTCCATACGAAACTACATTTTGGAATGGGCGACTAGAATCAATTCCGTTTAAATGTAAATGTTGAAGTTCAATAGTGCCTTTTAATTGCCTAATTGAAATAAATGCTTAGTCTTTGACTTGACTTTGACTTAAAGTTATGACATCGAAAAATAGTGTTCGTGAAAAAAATTGGATCTAGAACTTTCAATAATAACCAAAAAGTTCTCATACGTGTGGTATATTCCATAAAAATATGATCATAATAAAGTGACTCTCGACATCGTTAAGGGTACTTTAACATTCGTTATATGCCAGTCAGCCATACGTAAGGATTTTACCACATGCTTTGCTAAACATCAAAATAATCAAGGCAATTTTAGGAAATCATCATCAACATCATCATTTTAGCCGGAAGATGTCCATTGCTGGACATAGTGCCCCCCAATTTGGTGCGAGTTGCCATAATCGCCACGCTCGGCAGGCGGGTTGGCAATCGTAGTATGGTGGTAAAATGCATAGAGAACGCTGCTGCCATTTTCTTGTAAGTCCCTTAGTCGCCTCCTACGACACCCACTGGAAGAGATGGGATGATGCTATTCTTTACGTCCGACCACACGGAGCTTAGGGACACGGAACTTAACATTTAGGAAATACGAGCAAAAAAATGAGCACATATGTAGGAATCGTGACCTCGCGTAATTAATTAATTATTTATTATATACACGAGCATTTTTGTGTGCTCGTCGCTCATCCGGCCTTTCCGCTTTTGTTTTTTCGCCTCTCCATCTCAGTTTAATATTGCGGAAACCGTTGGTTCAAGTTGTCATTCGTGAATTCTTCAGTCGTTATAGCCCCTGTCGTCAGAAGCCGTACAATCTGACAAAGCGGCGTCGTGTTACCAAGTAATTGGGTTGTGTAGGTCAGATTGGCAGTCGCTAGATGTAAGTTATCGGTATTCAGCTGCATCCGGTTGGACTGGAAGCTGACCTGCAAATAGGAAAAGGTAGAAGATGAACTTAGCTAATGCATTATGCTTATGCCAGGACAAACTTCACGGTAGTGCAACATATCGTTTGCCAGTTCCACGTTGGGCTGTGGTCACTTAAGGGCTGCCGTATAAACGTCCAGTAATCTATATGGGTTCCTTATTGCTGTCCCTTCCTTAGTCCCCTTTAACGTTTTCATTGTATCTTCATAAGAAATTAATGAACCCCTGTAACAGCTAAAATAAATCGATTAATCTCCAAATAAAATACTGCAGAATTCAATTAAATTCCAAATATTTTGAGGAGTTGAAAAGGGCTTATTAATTAACGAGTTGTCATCAACGTCAAAGTTCATAATTATGTCGGAAGCTTTTGATAAGTCTTCTACTGATTTTTTGGAAAATTGTTGTTTTCGGTGGATTTGATAAGTATCGGTAAAAGCTGTCGAGAAAATTGTTGATACAGGAGTCACATAAAGGCAATATAGCGAGCATTTGATTAGTTTGTTTTGGTATTTCCCGGAATTCAAACGCATTAGGGTTACATTTAAAATACCCTAACTGATTTGAACTGAAGTGGTTTTACCCATTATTTGTACGCTTAGTGCCAATGTAAAATTTTCAGAAAACGGTGTTAAAGTGTCATGTACGAAGATCATTTTTGAGTATGGTATTTCAAAAATTTCTCCTATAACGTACTGTTTGAAGTTTTAGAAAATTTGGTTAAATCGTAAGGTGTGCTAAAGTATTAGGTACCCAATAGAATAACAATGAAGACCATTCAATTTAAGACAAATTCTGGGAAATTTTAAATAATACACGAATTTGGGTTTGAATTCCATGAAAGTTCGCAATATGTATATTATGTAAGTAAGTACTTATTTGATTAACGAATATAATAATTTAAAGAAGTATTATTTTGCTGTGTGCTTAACTTCTTCAAACAGGTCACACTTTCACATCCTGGAGGAATACGTCAAATTACAAGTCACCCTGTATTAATGATCTAATCTAAATGTTGTGTATCTATAAATTAGGTAGAAATATGAAGATACTTATTTGATTCACGAATAAAATAATTTAAAGAAATATTATTTATATGTTACCATTTATCCATAATACTGACATAACGAGTTTATCCATTATATATGTAATAAAATCACGCCATTGAACCCTCCAAATTACCATTAACATTAGTTATTACTGTCAGGTACTTTTCAGGGCCTATTTAACGTTCCATAATGCTTTTTGTCTGATAAGGTTCAGGATATAAGTCCACTGACAGTAAAATTACACAGAGTTCAGCATAAAACAAAGTAAAGGCGCGGAAAAATCATTTTTTTGGTATTTGACAATAGGGCTTTGCGGCAACTATTAAGGCTCATAACAGCAATGCGTATCATGTTAGTTGAATCAAATGACCACCGAAATAAAAGCAGTGGTCCAAATTCGACCATAATTAATTTAAATAGATCATCATCTGCCTAGCCTTTTCAAGTAAAGTAAAGTAAAGTTGGGGTCGGCCTCCAGTCTAACCGGATGCAGTTGAATACCAGTATTTTACATGGAGCGACTGCCTATCTGACCTCCACAACCCAGTTACTGGGTCATACGATACCCCTTGGTAAAACTGGACCCGTAACGATTGTCAAAGATCCACAAATGACAGCCGGGACCAACGGCTTAACGTGCTTTTCGAGGCGCGGAGGAGTCTTGGTGTGTAAAGATGGTCACCCATCCACGGACCAACCACGGCAAGCGTAGCTTAACCTGATCGATCGACTCGCGCAGCTATTGTTACTTAGCCACAATTAATTTAAAAAGATACATATAAATATATAAAAATATAGCTTTCTGCACTCCTCCATATAAACTTAACCGTGCAAAATTTTAAACTCCTCCATCCGCGTAGTTTTCCTAATAAGGGGTACAGTTTTCACGTATCACTACACGTATAGATTTCAAAATAAATCTACGACTCAGTGGAATAATTTTAGGTATCCCTTTAGTTATTCCCTTAGATTAAAAGATAAAAGAAAAAAACTAAACATAAATAGTATCACGAAAAAATAATTGTAAAAAAGGGCGAAAAAAGAATTTGGTCACATAGTTCTTAAACTTTTGAGCGAAAACATATTTTATGCAATGATAATAATTTAATAAAATATGTGATTGTTTGTGCTCAAAATTTATCTCTATCTTCCTCCTACTATTGAGATATGAGGTTCCTTTCTCTACCTACTACACTCCTGACTGGTGCCAATATTCCGAGGTAGGTGCCGATTTAAAATAATAAAATAATAGTGTTCTATGCACACAAGCTAACAACACAATAGGCACGCCACGATTGCGGCGGTAAGTCCTCTCTTTGAGGAGTGGATTGAGAGGCACCATGGCGTCCTCACCTTCTGCCTGACGCAGTTCCTCACCGGACACGGTTGTTTCGGGAGGTTCTTGTTTAGTATAAGGTGGCAGGAAACACCCGGGTATTTCCACTGCGTAGATTGCCCTGAGGGCACGGTGGAGTATACGGTGGAGGTCTGCCCGTCTTGGGCAGAACACCGCCGTATCCTTGTTAAGGCGATCGGCGGCGGTTATCTCTCGCGTTCGGTCCTGGTCCAAGCCATGGTACGGAGCGAGAGTGCATGGGTAGCCGTAACTTCCGTCTGCAAAGCGGTAATGCTCGCGAAGAGGGAGGTGGCGTACGTGAGGGAGAGTATATGCGCCCTCACGGCCCTAGTCGTCGCAGGAGAAACCCTGGGCGTCGGGAATCCCAGGATGATTCCCGGTCATCGTAGGCGCAGGCTTAGGGATGGCGAGTAATGGGTAGCTCGCTGTCCGGTAAGGACCAAGCCCGAGTTGACGCGCGCCTCAATGATATGTCAGCACCAACTGGTGAGGTCCGCAAAGGCCGATGCCTGCCAGGGGTGCGGGTTGTTCGAAAGAGATGCCGTGATCCTTGGCACACAGGCAACTGAAGGAACACGGGTGGGTTTTAGTCAGTAAAAGTCTGACACACCCTCCCTTCCACCCAGACCGGAAGAAGTTTTTTTTGATGATTTCCCTCCCAAATAAAAACAAACCTAACAACAAAATAATGAAGCTCATAATGTCTTCACAACATATTAATCGTCTAAATACTATTAATCGTATTCTATGCACGGAATTGGCAAACATTTTCTACTATTTCCATGCATTTTACATTCTACACACGGATTTAAAAAACGCCTATTCACTATTTCCATGCATTCTAAATTCTATGCACGGATTTAATGTCATAAGGCATTATCTCGTCTAATCATCATCAGTTCGTTAACGCCTACTGCTTTAACATGAACCTTATTAACATGAAACCGCTTCAATTAATTGTTGCGGTAAGAGAACAACGCTTGGCTTGCCAATTTTGGATTGGCGATTGCAACATATTGTTGTTAGTACCTCCGTATGCTAGTAGTTATCCTTTTGGTATAAAGACTTGGTTGCTTTATACGATACTTAATAGTCGCAAAGTTGTATTCCTGCTAGAATGCAACTTTTTAAAAGAGGTTGATCACTGTGTTTGAATTATTTCATCGATATCGGTGTGAAAGTGTTGATGGCGAAATCTTTTGTTTTAAGTGTCATCATTTGAATTAATACTTCAAAGGAATTTCAACGAAAAGGTGGTTCGTCTCAACAAAAAACGGGCCAAGTGGGAGTTGAACTCACACACGAATGGGATGTATCTTGTTTCTTGAATTTTTAACTTTATTTTCTAATTGTTTGCGGCCATTGAAATACGCACTTGTGTGTAAATTTGAACTATCTATCTATTCCGGTTTATGAGATACAGCCCGCTGTCAGACAAACAGACGGATGGACAGCAGAGCGGACGCTTAGTAATAAGGTTCCGTTAGAAACTTTTGTGTAGGAAACCCTAAAAGTACCTACTTCGATAATTAATACAAGTAAGTCGATGGTCTTTTTCATCCCAATTTTTTCAACGCTCTACAATTAAATCAACAACTAAAGTGCATTAAAAATATTCGCGACACAACACTAACGTCGATAAGTGTTCGAACAAGCGTGCCACATTCACCGTTCATTCACAGTAAGTGCATGCAGCGACACACTTTTATCACAAATCAAGTGAGACGTCGCGACAATGTTGTATGCTGTGGAACATAACCGGAGTGCACAATGGAGTTACGAACAACGCACGTCTGTTACACCGAGGTGATACTTGAATCCGGAAGGTGATGCCATTGTGTTACTGGCTTTATAAAGTTATGAGTTGTGGTTTATAAAATAAGATTAGAGTAACTAGTATGAATTTCTGAAGACCCTGAAAACATTTACGGTTATTGAAAACGTTTGTTTTTTTTTTAAATGAGCCACCTAGCGATAGTAGTATAATTGTGTAGTTCTTTTTATAAAATTGACAACTTAGTCCGTTACAAAGCTGCCAGTTTAGTTACGAGAACTTTACCATAGTCGGAAAAAGATTCGAAATTTAAAATTGGCTCTATTAATGTGAACCTTTTTTTTTTGTAATAAAACGGTTATAGCTTTGGGATCTTCGGTCTTTTGAACGGAGATTGTTTTTTTTTTTTTGTTTTAATCGTCATAAACTTTGTACAGGATGGGTTTATATACTCTGAGTAGGAGCGTACCATAACAGCGAGCCCATCGCAGATTGCCGATGATAACAGCTATAACATATCGAAACCAAATTGGCTTTCCTGATTGGCTCTAGCTTAGTCAGCCTTGACCGTTCCCACTGCTGGGACACAGGCCTCCTCTCACATGGGCCCAGTGCGGGTTGGTAGATGTCGCATGTCTTCAATTTTTTGGTTCGAAGACATGTTTCTTCCTTATGTTTTCTCTCACCAAAACGGTGAAAGAAAACGAAATTATACGAAATATTTTACACAAAGCAAATTGCTTGCCTGAGCCACCACTGCTCACTTGGGTCTAGGTGACAGAAAATTCCTTTCAACTCGGCTTTTAATGTCAAACAATGCTGTCCGTACTGAAGGTTCTGTTGGCTTTTGCTGAACTTCGGGATAAGATCCCGAAGTTCTTAACGGTGTAACAGGCATCCATCTCTCCTAACGCGCGCCGTCAGAGATGTCAGCAACAACTGGTGGGGTCCGCAAGGGCCAATGCCTGCCAGGGGTGCGGGCTGTTCGAAAGAGACACCGTCGCCTCTGGCACACAGGCAACTGAGGGAACACTGGTGGGTTTTAGTCAGTAAAAGTCTGACACGCCCTCCTGCTCTCTACCCAGAGCGGGAGAAGTCATTTGATGATGAGAGAACATGGGCCGTAATCCACCACGCCGGCCTAGTGTGGCTTGGTAAATGCCACATGTCTTCGAATGTTCGGTTCTAGGACATGCCCGTTTCCTCACGATCTTTAAATTCCCCATTTTGTTGTTACGTTTTCCATTTGTTGATTTAAATAAATATCGAAGTAAAACGACTTGTTGAATAACATCAATTTCGTACCAATTAACACCCTGTACATACCTTCATTGTACATTGGTTAAGATACTTAATTTTGACTGTACTTGTGGTTTACGAGACTGCCTCGGGATGTTTTATTTTGCAGTAAGAAATACGCCCTTATTGTAAACTTGGACTTGCTGTGATTATTAAGTTAACGGATTTTGTTAGGGATTAAAGCCGTGATGTTATGTAAGTGTATTTAAATAAAATCATTACATATAGTACTAATAAAATTCAAATAATTGGCTTCATTGGTGAAGAGCTAAAAGTATATGTATAAAGTATAGTATAAAGTGGAACAAAAAGTCAGAAATCCTCATTGATGGAGATTGTCAAAGTGGATTATTGGAATAACCTGAACCCATGACCTCATGCTCGACAGTAGCGCTTGCAACCACTAGATCATTGAGGTAGTCTCTAATTTGTCAAAAATGTTGTAAGTAAGTATTATAATTATGTATTACCTACTGACCACATCTGGAAAACGGATTAGGGATCAATCAATCAATCAAAATATTTTATTTCACATAAGCCCACATGGGCACTAATGAAACGTCAGAAGCTAAGTGCACGGTAGGGATGCTGCTGGTGCGGGTGGGGCCGGATTTGGCGGAGAGCCAGTTTGGTTTCCGTAGGGGGCGCTCCACGGTGGATGCCATCATGCGCGTGCGAGCCCTCACGACGGGGGATGCTGTGGCCCGGGGTGGGGTCGTCTTGGCGGTGTCTCTAGACATCGCCAATGCCTTCAACACCCTGCCCTGGAGTTGCATCAGGGAGCCACTCCGGTATCACCGGATGCCGACCTACCTCTGTCTTGTGGTCGAGGCCTATTTGACGGACAGGGCCGTCATCTACCCCGGTCATCTTGGAGAGTGGAACCGGCGAGAGATGTCGTGCGGTGTCCCACAGGGATCGGTCCTGGGGCCGCATCTGTGGGACATTGAATACGACCGGGTGCTGCGCGCCGACCTCCCTGACGGCGTCAGTGTAGTTTGTTACGCTGACGACACGCTGGTCCTGGCGCAAGGGAGGTCGAACCAGACGGCGGCCGACTTAGGGACACAAGGGGTTGTGACAATCGTCGATAGGATCCGGCAACTGGGACTCGAGGTGGCATTGCACAAGTCCGAGGCCATGTGGTTTCATGGTCCTCGGAATGCACCACCGACGGGTTCCCAAATAACGGTGGGAGGGGTACACATCGGCGTCGAGTCGACGATGAAGTACCTAGGACTCGTCCTCGACAGCCGGTGGAACTTCGCGGAGCATTTCCGCCGTTTGGCTCCCAGACTGGAGCGGGCCGGTGCTGCGCTGAAGCGGCTCCTGCCCAATCTAGGGGGGCCAAACGCCTCCTGCCGGGCCTCCACACGGGTGGGTTTTAGTCAGTAAAAGTCTGACACGCCCTCCTGCTCCACCCAGAGCTGGAGAAGTTATTTGATGATTTCCCACCCAAAAAAAAAAAAAACGGTAGGGATGTGAAAAAATTATCAATTATTTATAAAAAAGATTTTTTTCACTAAAAATCTATTTTCTAATCGATTTACATATGCCAAAAAATCTATTAATTAAAAATCAATTTTTATTCACTGCCGATTTTTTTCACCGGGAACACACAGCTTTAGTTAGGAGCGCGAAACGCTAATTTTCTTCATATTTTCTTGCGTCTTTTGCAATTTGTAGGTCAGTGTCTGGTTTTATCTTGATCAAAATATGATTCGCGACAATATAATATAATATGTATTTACATAATTATAACCGTTAGAATCAATAATATGTACATCTCTCTTAGTTAGATTTGTTCTCTTTTGATCCAAGAAAATTAGAATTTCGCGGGCTATTCACCTTAAAAAAAAAAACTTTTTTTGTGTGAAATTTAAATTAATGTTTATCTTGTTGATTATTAGATTAATAAAACTGAGCTATGATAGAGTGATTCTCGACATTTCAAGCGTTTCATTTAATCTATCAAAAAATTAGGAATAAAACGATTATTTCAATAAAAGCGATTAATTTTACTAAAAAAATTGTTATTTTTTGAATCGGTTTTATTACTAGGCAAAACAATCGATTAATTAGTAACCGATTTTTTATGTATACCGTCACATCCCTAGTGCACGGGTCCAATTGGTTGTTTCATAAAGAGAAAAGCCAGCAAGAAACTCCACGGTTACTCTTTTAAAAACAATTGACTTTTATTATGGTTTCAAATTACAGTGTTAGTAGTAAAATATAATGTTTTATTCTGTTAATAATATTCTCTTTAGTTTACGAAATCTATAACTCGTTTATACTATTCCATCCCATTCTATTGAAGGTGTTATTGACTGTTCAAAACTCCTTACCTTCGGAAGATCATAAGTGTGACTATGTGACGTATATGTTTGTCCATAAACAGTTTTACTAATGCTCGAAAACTCAAACGTTTTCCCGTAACTGTCTCGTTAAGGAAAACCTTTAAGTAAGCTATTAGTTTCTTGCAAGTAGATAGTTGATGTTGACAAGTTAAGTTTGCCCTCAAGAAAATATATTTCATGGAAAAAGTTTGACACTCACTGGCTTATTATGATACTTTGTAAAACTTATATCGTGTTACGTTGAAACCAATTATTTGAATCGAATCGTATTATTTATAAACGTTGATTAAAGTTAAGAGGTGATTAAACGTCAAAAAAGTTGCTAATCATTATAAATAAGGGGTTTAGTGTATAAAACATGACAATCTTAACTCTACTTCGAAAATAAAAACTAGAAAGCTTAAGTTCTTATTACCCCATCGCGGTCTATAAATATAGATTGGGACCGAGCACTGGTCTTGATCTGGTACCGTGTGGTTCCGGACGTAAAGAATAGCACCATCCCATCTCTTCCCGTGGGTGTCGTAAGAAGCGACTAAGGGACTTACTAGAGAATGGGCAGGAGCGTTCTTTATGCATTTTACCACCATACTGCGATCGCCAACCCGCTTGTCAAGCGTGGCGATTATGGCAAAAAATTGGGGGAGGCCTATGTCCAGCAGTGGACGTCTTTCGGCTGAAATGATGATGATGATGACGGGTCTGGGACACAGTCTAGATCAGGAAAGGTCTAACATAGCTTCATTTGTTGCTATCGGTCCAGTAGGCTAGGTGATACAACTACAACGATTTGATAATCATTGTATACCCCTAGCAACAGTCTGATAATCAGGCTTACTTAGGGGTATCGTGTAAACCAGTTACTGGGTTGTGGAGGTCAGATAGGCAGTCACTCCAAGTGAGATACTGGTATTCAGCTACGTGCGGTTAGACTGGAAGCCGACCTCAACATAGTTGGGAAAGGGCTAGGCAGATGATGATAAAGATAAAGATGTATTTATTTGTATTAACATGTGTAACATGATACATAAATATGCACAGATGGATGGAAATTTGTTTAAAATTGCAGGTTCAACATGTTTTTCCATATTCGGCGTACAAAATAGTTTAGTAATAATCTTTTTTTTAATTATACTCAAAGTTCAATCAATTCAAATAGATACATAATCAGTCAATACAAAAATACAGTTAAAAAAAAATTGAAACAGTAAAATTACTAAAACTAAAATACTTATTAAATTATCTAAATTCAAAATTTGACATTCAAAAACTCCGTATACCTTACTAATTAGCAATATTTTTAGTTGTCTCTTAAATGAATTAACATTACGATGATACACTTAGTAACACACACACGCCAAAGACAAATCAAAGAACGAATTAAATAGAAAGGGTGATAAATCAAAAGGTGCAACGGAAACTGTACTATCTGTGATAGAATTTAGGTTGAAAATAAATACCAATTACTACTAAATTGTAAGAAGTTACTGCATAGTTTCTTGAAAATAGTTGAGCATTTTGGCGTAACATACACGACGCGTGAAACGTTTCATATACTTTGAAACTTACTGGCTTATTATGTAACTTTGAAAACTTCGTAAAAGGCGTACTGCGTCTGTTACCTGCCAATTATTGTAGTATGTTGCAGGGTAGCAGTATAGAGAGAGCAACAATGCAGTGGTCCGTAAAGCTTGATATGAGCTGATAGTGTGTTCACTATGTAACTTTCGCCTTTGTGTAATTATTTAGG
Organism: Polymixis flavicincta; assembly: GCA_949987655.1. Taxonomy (NCBI): domain Eukaryota; kingdom Metazoa; phylum Arthropoda; class Insecta; order Lepidoptera; family Noctuidae; genus Polymixis; species Polymixis flavicincta. The sequence goes on along the minus strand of OX465185.1, from coordinate 9,711,147 downwards.
AGTTCGACTCTCCGAGCACGGAGTATACTCGTAGTACGATATACCGTATCGGTTTGCTTTTGTTTTTTCATTAGTGTGCCTTCGATTTAGTTTTGAAACAACAAACAAAACATATTTCGGGGCAATGGACATAGGTACTGGAATATCAGAGGAGCAGTTCCCGTATTTTAATTAACGTTTGCAATGCTACTCACAGTCTCAATCTGTCCAGAATAGTACAATCGGAGTTTCTTGCGGGCTCTTCTCCATAGGAAGCGACAAATTGGAACCGTGCACCTAGCTTCTGACGTTTCATAAGTGCCCATGCAGGTTTATGTGAAGTAAAATATTTTTATTTTTTTAATCATTAGGTTGTTGACACGTTTTTGAGATTTATTTATTTATTTGTAAATACTTTATTGTACACACAAAAAACACAAAACAAAAAAATAAGTTACACTACAAAATATACAATGGACGGCCTTATCGCTTTCCGCGATCTCTTCCAGGCAACCTTGGCATGGACAGTGATTAGTCTGGATATGAAATGGGGATGTCGTTGGCGCAAATAATAAATATACAATATACTAAAAAAGATACACAGATATATACATATCCTATATATAACAGATACATTATGTGTCCCGTATGTGTCGCCGGGCGTAAAAGAATAGCACCATCCCATTTCTTCCAGTGGGTGTCGTAGAAGGCGACTAAGAGACTTACTAGAGAATGGGCAGCAGCGTTCTCTATGCATTTTGCCACCATACTGCGATCGCCAACCCGCCTGCCAAGCGTGGCGATTATGGCAAACCCCCCCTTATGGGGGGAGGCTTATGTCCAGCAGTGGACGTTTTTCGGCTGAATATCAATTCAGCCGAAAAACGATGATGATGAGATACATAAATACATAGATACTAAATATATAAGGAACGAAAATAAATGAAGACTTTACATCGAAAAGTACAGTTTGGTATGAGAACCAGATCACAACGACAGGTAATGATCCTTGACGAGTCTAATTTTAAACACATATAGAGACTGCGCGCGTTTAATTTCAACAGGCAATGCATTCCACAAACGAGTGGCCTGGACAGTGAAGGAACGGTTGAGGAAAGTTGAGGAATGCATAGGCATTTTAAGCTTCAAGTTATCTGATGACCTTAAGAATTTAGTGTGGGAGTCACAAAGAAACTAAAAACGTTTTTTGAGATAGAGAGGGGTGGAAGGAGAGAATAGCACATTTTACAAAAGGGAAAGAATGTGAGCATTCCGGCGAAGGCGGACATTATTGTCTCCGAGATGAGATTGCGAATAGATTTTAAACGTTTATAATTATGGCAATTGGCCTTCAGATCGGTAAGATAGTGCGTATGCTGGGGTCAAACTGTCAGACTCGAAAAACCATCGAAAGCATATGACATAAATATATTATCATTTCATATCACACACATAATCATCATTCGCCTTTTCCCAACTTACTTGGGGTCGACTTCCTGTCTAACCGGATGCGGTTAAGTACCAGTATCTTACATGGAGTGACGGTCTATCTGACCTCTACAACCCGATACTGGGTAATACGACACCCCTTGGTAAGACTGGTTGTCAGACTTTCGGGCTTTTGACGACCCGTAACGAATGTCAAAGATCCATAAATGACAGCCAGGACCAACGGCTTAACGTACTTGTCGAGGCACGGAGGAGTCTTGGTATGTTAAGATGGTCACCTATCCACGTACCCACCGCGGCAAGCGTAGCTTAACCTGATCGATCGATCCGTGCGACTATTATTACTTAGCCGCAATCCCCTCTCTAATATTATATTCCTTCCTACATTTAATTCTACAAAAAAAAAAAAACGCGTCCACTAGATAATTACCGAAACTTGTCCTTAAATTTGTTTATTCACAGAAAGTCGGTTGTGGTAACTCAATGGCGTGTTTCCGACAGTAAAATTATGTTTCTGCCTACGTAGTGGGAACGAAACCTGCGGACACAGCTAACAATGAAAACTTTTAATATCATCGGAGAAAGCAATGATAATAAAACTTTTTATTGGTTTTCAGACTGGAATAATATAGTCCGTCTATTTATAGCCAATCTGTTTTAGAACAGCTGAAACTGCTAAATGATAAACTTACTCAGAATTTTAGTTTGATGAGCTTTTAATGTTTATTTATAAAATTATCTATCTTTATAAACGCATTTTTCAGGTATATAGTTTTGACGCTTTTATTAACCTGAAAACCGAGTGATTAAGGATTACACACGGAAAATTCCTCTTTATCGGGATTCATAGTTCAGCAGCTTCAATTCAGCCGTCCAATGATGGACATAGACGTCCCTAAGGCACCTATTAGGTACTACAATATGTATTGGTGCTTCCCTCGTGCTTCGGGTATCCGCTGGATGTGGGAAGCACAAGACCGGTCGAAGTGGAAGAGCCTGGGGGAGGCCTATGTCCAGCAGTGGACGTTTTTCGGCTGAAATGATGATGATGATGATATATATTGATTTTGGAGACCCATCATATTTTTGGAGATGGTTCGTCTTCTCTTAATTCCACTTATTTCAGTTTCACTTTCACCAAATTCATGAATACTATTAAAGTCAAAAAGATGGTATAAATCCTCTGTTTGTATTTCACATTTATTATTCTTAATTTTGAAAGCAGTGGTGGCCAAGTGATAACGGCCGCGACTTACGAGTTGTAGGTCGTAGGTTCGAACCCAGACAGGCGCTTTACTTTGTGTAAATTATTTTATTACCACTGCTCTCAAAACGGTGAAGAAAAACATCGTGCGGAAACCGGCATGTCCTAGAACAAAAAATTCGAAGACATGTGACATCTACCAACCCGCACTGGGCCCGCGTGGTGGATTACGGCCCACTCCCTCTCACCGAGAGGAGGCTTGTGTCCCAGCAGTGGGAACATTATAAGCTGATGATGATGATGATTCTTAATTTCAAATATTTTTACCATTTAATTTCTTAAAAATTAACTTAAAGATTTTAAAGTTAAATGATATTTTGTGACATTTATTATTGGTTTGCTTAAATCAAACAAACACCGTAGTATGACAACGGCTGAAACCCACAACCGACATGTTCCTTAAAGGGTTCAAGCAATAGGAACACTTACATTAATAGGTTTAGAACCAAGGCCTTTTCCCTTATGGGAAAAGGCCCATTAAATTAAGTACCTACTAGGTTATTAAAGTTACGGTATATTTTACTATTGTAGTGATTATTTAGCTCCCGTACAACTGAGCCACTTGAGACTGGGTTGGCATAGTTCTTTTGTTTATTTTACTTGTTCAATATTCCGACTTGTTTTGTTTATAAATTGTTGGAAGCTTGGGAATTATTGTTTCATTGTTACTTCAGTTTGGTGATAATTTGTTTACGTTGGCCATTTTGGTTTTGCTCAATTTAGTTCTAGTCTTTTCTTTCAATTTTAGCGTTGTTTTTAATGTCAAATAAATAGGAAAACTGCTTTATTCAGTAAGTATAAATCCGGTAACTACTTGAAAATTCTGTATCTTATAAACGGTTAGATTACATATTTCAGCACTTTTAATTAGTAAATTATTAAAAAAAAAGTACTTAGTAGCTGGATTGTGAAGGTCAGATAGGTATTCGCTTCATCTCAAAAGCTGGTACTCAGGTGCATCCGGCTAGACTGGACGTCGACCCGGACATGGTTGGGAAAAGGCTGGGAAGATGATGATGATAAAAACAACATAATTTCATAAAATAATGTAATGAAAAATCGTCAATGTACAGAGGCCAGCACATCAAGCTACACCTATCTGTCAAATTTCTTTGATAGTTTCTCAACTTTATCACGAAGGAATAAGGTTCATGTTCAATTGGGAAAATTTGACAGTTTAGGATAGGTTGACCTGCTGGCGTCTGTACACACAATTGAAAGCTTCCAAAAATCAATAACATATGACAAATACTTCGCTCCTTAAATCCTTCATTCGATTCAGTTGCCTCCTACGACTACCTTCCTTAAGGGGACACTTTGCGCGGGCTCGAACTCACTGGTGGGCCTGGATAAAAATCACGCTGTCTCACCAGGCTTCGTATCCGACAGAGATAGTATCAGTGGTGAGCAGTTAGACGCTAGTCTACACGCACAACGTTATTGACTGAGATGCAGGAGCATTTTTGGAAAAAAAATCGCGAAAAAATTAAGAAAAGTCTTTCAGAATATCGGGTTTTATGAAAAAACCACTGCATAAATCAATGACCAATAAAGTTTATTCAATTTATGGTTCACTGAACTTTGTCGGTACCGACTTGGTTTTCGAGATTTTACGCTCCTTTTATTACTTAATCACGCTCAAAGTTAGGTTAAATTAGCAAGAAAAACGAATCTTTGTTGGCTCATAACTTTTTAATGGCTTTTTATTTTAGTATTCTGTTTCCATACAGACAATAATAATAACGAGACAAAACCATACCATGTTTAATTTTTGATGTACATAGTCAAACAGTGGAGTAAAACCCTCCCGAAGTTTGTATGGAAAAAATGTGGACAAGTGTCACCTTAAGAAAAGCTATAGAGAAACACATGTATTTACTAACCTTGTCGTGTCTGACCGTAATCTGACGCCGCGCCGTTGGACTAACTTCACAGTCACTTCGCGCGTTATCGGAGGTAGGGGACAGTTTGCGCCTCGGATTGGGGACAAACAGCCCAGAAGTGTGGGACTTCAGGTGTATCGTATGAATTGTTGTACTGCTTTGTTTAAAAGGCATTGTAGTATGTTTTTCGTGAGGTATTTTTACATAAGAGTTGTTTCTATTGAAAATGTTCACATGTACGGAGGCCAGCAGATCAAGCTACCCCAATCTGTCAAATTTCTTTGATAGATTTTCAACTTACTTCCATAATCATAAGGCTCATGTTCAATTGGGAACATATGATAGGTAGGGATAGCAGACCTGTTTTAGAGAGTCAGTCAAAAATATTATAATCTGTCTAATAATTTGTTCATTGCACTTCATGGGTAACTTGTATGTTCACTGCTAATAATAGGCAGTCGAAATATTTTCGTCATCATTCCAGTCCATCTGGTTGAGCCTACAACAGAAACTGAATTTGTCATCCTCTGCCACCCGTCCAATTTCTTATTAGTGCAAAGCATTAAAAAAGTCCTCTTGCATTCCACCACTCGCAAGAGTTGAGCATACCCAATGGTTGCAAAAAAAGTGGAATGACTTCATGAATATCCGAATACTCAGAGTGCTCGTAACGAAATACTTAAAAAAATTATGTAATCAGGCGGGATGGTATCGATCCTGCACCCTTGCGGTGTAGCGTGTCTGCGAATATTATTAATGGATTCTAAATTGCCTTTAAAGCATACTTCCGCGACAAGCCGAACGTGTCAACGAGGTTACTTTCGCAAATGGATTAAATTAATATTTGTGTACAAGCGCCGTCTGTGACGTTGGTTGGTTTTGTGAGATAGGGAAATTCTGATATTGTTTCTTTAATATGAGCTTACGTGATGGCTATTAAAGAGAGAAATAAAATTATATTAGTTAAAGACTGACTTCAAAAACACACACACACACACACACACATACATACATAAACACATATGACATAGACATATGGTTGTTTAGCGACTGTCTAGAAGATTTTATAGAATTTCAATTATAATTCAATATACTTACAATTCAAGAGCGATTCAAAATCCAAAATAAACTGTTTTGGATACTTATTGAATCGTACATTAGCCCTTATCCTGTATGTTGTGACTGTACAAATTAACAAAAATTGTGAACACTCATCACGATGTTATTAGGTATAACAAGTGATCTTGGTGACGAACCGCATTGATTTATTTACTTTGACACTTATGAGAAACTTGCGGTTTTACCAAAATTCATATGGACAGCACTTTCACAACGATGTTGGGGTTGGCTTCGAGTCTAACCGGATGCAGCTGAGTTTCAGTATTTTAGATGGAGAGTCCGCCTATCTGAACTCCACAACCCAGTAACTGGGTAATACAAAACCCCTTGGTAAGACTGGTTGTCAAACTTTAGGGTTTCTAAAGACTGTCGAAAGATCTACCAATGACAGTCGGTACCAACGGCTTAACGTGCATTCTGAGGCACGGAGGGGTCTTGGTATATAAATATGGTCCCCTACCTACCAGGTGATTTATCAACCCTCGCGGCCCCTCAAGAATTGCCCACCATTAAGCTTTAATTTGTCAGACAGACAATCAGTTCCAGAACTAAAGCATTTATTAACTAAATGTGTGTATTACGCGTGACCGTAATTGACGCAATCACATATCCGTATATCATGCACATAACACAATAATGGCGGGTCGTGTAAAGTAATTACACATAGTTTGATTTAGCTGATGAGGGTGGCTATAAACGGTCCTGGTATAAACACAAACAAATCTCAAAATTCATGTGAGCCGCACGTTTGTTCATAATCCTAATGTGTTAGAGGCTTTATAATTTAGAGCAGGGGTTTCCATACTTATTTTGTCTACTGCCCACTTTGAGAATAAATTATTTTTAGCGCCCCCATTTTTTCACCTACTTAAAAACCTCTATAACTTCAAATTAAATTAATTATTTTGAGCTATATTAGCGGAGATTGAGCGGATTCAGCGAGTCTCTTACGGGGCGTTATCGCCCACTTTGGGAAAGGCTGATTTAGAGTCATATATTGCATGAATGGTGTTATGGGTCCGATTAACGATAAAGTGTTGGTGAAATGTGTTGTAGTCATTTACATAACAGCTACAGTGTGAAGTGTAGTATAATCAGTCTATATCGTTTCCACATTATACAGGCCTCCTATCGTTGAGAGAGCGTGGGCCGTAATCCATACCGCGGGCCCAGTGCGGCTTGGCAGATGTCACAATGTCTTCGAATGTTTGGTTCTAAAACAAGCCGGTTTCCTTACGATGTTTTCCTTTATCGTTTTAACAGCAGTAGTGATGAAATAAATTAGGGTAGGCCGCACACGATCATACCAAAATCAATGGCTCAGAAGATCATTTTATTTTTGTTCCATTTTCTAAATCTTAAACTGTGTCCCTGATAATTGGGCTCCTATCAGATTTTTTTAAATATATATTCAGTGCTTTCTCATCACCTACCCAGCAATCAACTTTTCGTGCTTCCATGTGCTTGCTCAAAAGCCCTCTGGGTCATGTCCATAAGTGAATTTTACCGTAAATATCTGGACACACATATTTATGACGATATTATTATGAATACAGATGACAAATAGACGACGCATTGATTCAACCCATAATTCGCTGTCAATTCGATTGGAGACAGGCAAAGAAAGATAAGCCCCGCAGGCCTTGATTGATATAATGTTTACTCATACATAACAGACATCCGATAGTTCATAGACATAATTATATTTATGGAAATATCTAGGTAGGTATATTTTGGTACTTACTACAGAAGATAATGATAATTAATGCATCATGCATAAAAGGGGAACATTATAGGCTGCTTCTGCGAAGCAGTAATGCTAGCGAAGGGGGAGGCGGCGCACGTGAGGGAGAGCCAGTATATGCGCCCTCACGGCCCTAGTCTCTGCAGGAGACGCCCTGGGCGTCGGGAGTCCCAGGCTGATTCCCGGCCACTGTTAGGCGTGGGCTTGCGGACGGCGAGTAATGGGTAGGTCGCTGTCCGGTACGGACCAAACCCGGGTCGACGGCGCGTTGTGTTCCACGCGCGCTTAAAACAGATGTCAGCATAACCTGATGGGGCCCGCAAGGGCCGATGCCTGCCAGGGGTGCGGGTTGTTCGAAAGGGATATCGCCGCCCCTGACACAGACTACTCAGGGAACACGGGTGGGTTTTAGACAGTAAAAAAAAAACAAAAAAAACCATGGCCCGTTTCGGATAATAAATGCAAACAGCTTGAAATTTAGAATTCAATTCAACATTTCTTTTAACAAATATCAAATAGTTAAATGTGAAATATAATTGAAATCGAACCTCAAATTCGATTTAGTTCTAATATTGACGTGACAATACATTGGAAATTTTCAAATAAGCAATTAAAATCAAAATTCGGGTCGGTTTTGATTGAATAAACTTCTAAACAAATTTTCATTTACTCAGCCAACTAAACTTGGATTATAAATTATTGGATATTTAAATGTTTGAATAAATTAAGGAAGTTTCTAAATAGATAATCTAAGTATTTATCTACTGATGGAATATTAAGTGCTATTACGAACTTAATCTTCATTGTTCAGCCTGATTACAATATCTCTGGAAATAAATTATGTTTTGAAACTATTCGTACCAATGATTATAATTCAATATAGAGATGATGGAATGGAGGACTGCTCAAACTTTCTTCGGCCAAAATGTATTGTCTCGACTTCAGGGTCTTGTTTAAATTCGCCCCGACAACGTAACTTCACGCCTTGCGTCCCCAAAGGTTTGGGCAGGGGTGTACTTACAGTTCACCCACATTTCACCAGTTATGTTTAAGTCCCATTTAATAGGGGGCGAGTCTATTGCCATCTACCCGGCAAAAATAAAGACTCCGGGTTGCTACCGAGTAATTCCAGGTAAAATAACCCAATAACACTGCTCAACCCGGGGATCGAACCCAGGGCCTCATGCTCACCAGTAGCACTTGCGACCAAAGACCAACGAAACAGGTTCTACTTGATGTAGCCTTTAATTTGATTTTGACATATTGGTTTGTACAAGAATTTACTAACTAAATATATATACACATTATTCTTTAAAGGTTGAGACAAAGAAAATAAAAGATCTTCTTCTTAGCTTGTCGATAGCAACCTTTATACAGTCAGCCCTGAATTTGGCTAGGAGCTTAGCACTTTCAACAGCGTCCATCAACTCCTGCAGCGTGCAGACAGCAGGACACGCTGGATAAGATATTAAATGCCCTATTGTTTGTGGGACAGCAACACATTTACACTCTAAGGCGGAGTCATGTGTGAATTTCCACCTTAGCAGGTTCTCTTTACTTCGGCCTACCGGAGTCCTGAGTATATTTGAAGAATTCCCGTGAAGCCAAGGCAACTCATGTTTGGGTGCGAGATTTTCAACAGGTGGAACGAATGGGTTTTGTAGGGAAGCACCATCTCTTCACTAGCTTAGCCTTAGATGTTTCGCCAGTGAGTGCCCACACACTTTAAGAAGCTGTTGCGGATTTTAAGTCTGTGTGACACGAGGATGTTATTGTGCAGAGGGTAACGTGTGTCGGATGCCATCTTGGCTCTTTCATTTGAGCTTACCACCACTATTCGAATTTTTAGTGACGCTATTCCAGTTAATCGGTAGAGCATTTGCACTGGGGTCGGATTGAATAAATGATTATAAACAAAGTTTTCGCATATTTGTCTTTACCTTAATCCTTTCCACGAAGAGATATCACCCATTAGTATTCGAGAGGTGAAACCATACGGTACAACACAGCAAATAAATTTTATTCATAGGTTTAATCCCGTTCATAATTACGATACTGCTAATTGACGGCGACCTGAATGCCGAAGCGGAATAAGGCTTTATTTGTTCCGCATGACTGCTTTGATTTCCGGATGCTGACAAAATTTCGCTTCGTGTACAAATTGTTTAGCAATGGGTTCGGGAGACTTCGGGCCTAAGGTTGCTTGACAAGGCTGTGTTAGTCAGTTACCTCTGTAACTTCTTGACAATTTTGAAGTAGGACCTTTCTTTCAATCCAAATAGCTGAACTGGGATAATGCAGGCTAATGTAACCTTTGCTTCTGTTTGATAAAACCTAAATATAGTGGAATTATGTGACATTATTACGTAAGTAAGAAGGTAAGCAAAGTACACACACACACACACACACCCACAGATGGCCACAGTTAAGTACTCTTTTACAATTATTTAGGAACTCTAAAGGAACGAACCTTTAGCACACTTGAGCCTTTACCTATGTGCAACGTACAGCACCATCAAACCATAATGTGCTGCTATTGTTCTAAAAGTAATATGAGTAACCATCGATCGGCGAGTTCGTAGAAGTCGGTAGAAGATAATAATGGCTGTCCTGCAACCAATAAGAGTTCTTACCCAAAATGATATCATCTGCCTAGCCTTTTATTAACTATGTTGGGGTCGGCTTCCAGTCTAATAGGATGCAGCTGAGTACCAGTTTTTACCACTGCCTATCTGACCTCCACGATCGAGTTACTGGGTAATAAGATACGCATCGGTAAAACTGGGGTCAGACTTTCGGGCTTATGTCGGCTCGAAACGACTATCGAAGATCTACGAAAGCCAGCCGGGACCAACGGCTTAACGTGCTTTCCAAGGCACGGAGGGGTCTTGGTATGTAAAGATGGTCACCCATCCACGGCCCAACCGCGGCAAGCGTAGCTTAAATTGACTGCTCGACCCGTGTGGTTATTACTTAGCCACAATACTAAAATTATATACACAACCCGTTTTGAACAGTGCCTTCCACACTAGATCACGATCTCGCAGAGGCCAACATCAGACCGCAGTAATAGTCAAGACAAGAGCTCATAACGTAAGAATATGAAATATAGGTTGAAACAAAGGTACTAAGACCGTTAAAGCACTTGAAAGACCAGAGCAGTGAAATATTTCACATCTTTCATCTGCTTTTGTCCGGAGAGCTAGACGTAACCCTATGCCCTGGCAGGCAGGCTGCCAAATGCACTAAAGACTGTGCTGGCGATTCTGCCCTGTCTAAATAAATTATTGTTATGCTCCTAGAGCAGGGTTGACACTGATTTCTGTGTTTTATGGCTTGAACGATGCCTTGCTGAAGGTCGTGGTAAGTCAATAGATTCGGGAAGTACAAGACTAGTTGATGTTGAGTATAATGAGGAGACTGAATCATCTTCAGTCTAGCCTTTTCCCAAGTATGTTGGGGTTGGCTGGCAGTCTGACCGGATGCAGCTGAATACCAGTATGACAGACTGACAGTGTGTGAGACTTTCGGGCTTCTGACGACCCGTAACGACTGCCAAGATCTACGAATAACAGCCAGGTCCAACGGCATAACGTGCTTTCCGAGGCGGTACGGACATTCACGGACCAATCCTGGCAACCGATCGATTTATCGACCCGTCCGGCTGTTATTGCGTAGCCACAAGCCCTTCCATTTCGAAGCATTTCGGCTGAAAATTACGAATGACCTGTATAGAAACGGGTAGTTACTTACATCTTACAGCACCCAGGAGTTAACTTGACACATCGATAGAAAGAGGCTCTGAAAGAGTTCACAGAAAGAGTTTCCACTAATTAGTGGTTCGTTTGGGAACCAGCCGGCCGCTACCGGTAAGTTTAGGGGAGAATAGGGCAATGATGGTCAGCGGGCAATGGTGGTCATGCACACAACTAAAGTATGAACAGTTCTTAACGCCTGTGAAGTGTATTACGTCTCTCTCCTCACTGCCCGCGAGCGTCGAGCGCCCTGTGCTGTCATTCCGCACGCGACTTTGGTGCAAGGCGAGTGTTTGTCGTTTTCACGCCAAATTGATATAATTTTACGTCTCAACAAATTAACGAGGTAAGCTGTGAAATATTCCTTAATCCACGTAAACGCTGTCTTGTTATTTGAGACTGTTCATTATGATTATTTTGTAATGCTCAGTTCAAATCAAAATATGTATTTGTTTGAGTAAAAAAAAATATTTTCGACGAAGTCCGTTGCGGGTTATCGTGGTCAACTGACCACCACTGTCCGCAATGTTATTATGAGAGTCGTATGGTAACTAAATCTAATTAATTTGTTTTAGGATGCCAAAAAAAGATCCAGAAAAACGCAGAAGGCTGCATGGTCTTTAGAAACGTTGGACATGGCTCTGAGACTTTTTTTGTTTTTAACCGTTGCCCCACACTAGGATTTCTCCTGTATCGTGGGTGCGTTTACAAACATTTAAACTAACATACAGAAACAGCCAGACCCGGAACAACTACTTGTACAAATAATTGTTCCGTGCGGGGAACGAACCCGCGACACGTAGCACAGCAGTGAGTCCCTTAACCACTGCGCCAACCATGCCGTCAAACCGAAGGCCATAAAAGTTTTTTTTCCCTTTGGTTTGATGGCACGGTTAGGCTAAACGGAAAGTTCTTCAGGAAGACAATGGCTCGTCATTGACTGACGTAGATATTGAGGACCTCTGCGTAGATAATGATGCTGACGAGGACTCAGAAAATAATTGTCTTAAAAGCGGAGAATTCGACCAACACAATGAGGTATGCTACCGGTGCACTTCCTGTTGGCTGGGGGCTCACTCTGCTTGCACTGGTTGGGATTCCGCTACAGGATACGTATGTGACATGCGTTAGAAGCGCTTGACCATCATTGTCAACAGCATGACTACCATTGCCCTCACGTGCGTACAATGGTGGTCAAAGCTATTATTTTTTATTTTTGTACCTATTAAATGGATACTCCAAATATGATTATTTTGATCACAAATTATAATAGTCCTTTAATGTAGAATTGGTATGTTATGTTCCTCATAAAGCTGTGATGTACATTTTGAGTTTTATTCCAAAAATTGCTTAAGTGACCGCCATTGCCCTATTCTCCCCTACTTTTGATAAAACTCGATTTATGTAGAATATAATAGAAAACATTTATTCGACACAGACACAACACAACAGCAACAAACACAAAAAAGAGAGTATTAAACATAACAAAAAATTGCAGTATCAGGTGCCGAGCGTGTCCATATCGAAAGGGTTTCCATCTCAGCATTTGCTGGGCGTGAGACACCCAGCGCTGGTTTTCAGTTGGCACCCCGCAGCGACACATGGACGTAGGCAAATAAAAGTAAACTATTGCAACGAAAAATATAAACAAACTTGAATATTAATATAAGTAAATAAATACTGCAAAGGATTATTTGTGTGCTACTCAGTTCAGAGATTTTTTTTAAACACCCACGAATCTACAATATAAAATAGTGCCTGTCGCTTGACGCGAGGACGCATCATCGAGCAGCCGCAAGAAGTCAGCGAAGGAAATGTGCTTTCCATAAAATATTTATATGTGCAAGTAAATTAATATTCTAAGGCGTAGGGCCGCCCTACCACAAGATAAAGTTTATATTGTAACAGAAAAGAGAAGATAAGATCGAAACCTTCTGGTTCTTGGAGACATACCGCATCACATGCAGCTTAAAAAAGGCTAGTTTCTGTAATAAGAGATTATTAAATAAAAATGACTGATTTTATTTCATCCACTTTTCTCAAAGAAATAAAATGATTCATGTATTAAAAGCATCTGTTGCTACCTACGCTTTTGTTAAAGTTCAGTCATTTCGAAATTACACATTATTAATTAAAGTGGCCTTGGTTATACGGAATCTAATTTAATCAAGTCACAAGACATCAAGCAAGTCGGTGGTAGAAGTGGGAAATAGATACACACGCCTACACATCAAGCTACATACATTTCCACTATAAGCTGATCCCGCATTAATCAATCAATCAATCAAAACATTTTTATCCCTACTAATATTATAAATGCGAAAGTAACTCTGTCTGTCTGTCTGTCTGTCTGTTACGCTTTCACGCCTTAACCGCTGAACCGATCGTCATGAAATTTGGCCGAGATATAGCCTGGGATATGGGTAAGGACATAGGCTACTTTTTTACGCGATAACCGACATCCACGCGGGCGGAGCCGCGGGCAAAAGCTAGTTTCATATAAACCTGCATGGGCACTTATGAAACGTCAGAAGCTAGGTGCACGGTTCCAAATTGTTGTTTCCTATGGAGAAGAGCCGGCAAGAAACTCCACGGTTACTCTTTTAAAAATAATTGGCTTTAACAATATTTTCAAATTACAGAGATAAAATGTATGGGAACATTGAATAGGATTTCCGTACAGTGCGAGATCAGTGTAAACTGGAAGTGTATAGCTTGATGTGTAGCCGTGTGTACTTGGCGATTGAACTAGTACCATTTTAAACACTAAGATATGTAGACATAAGTGGATGAAGGTGAATAGGTGAAATATCGCATTTTCGGATTTTCGCTGTTCTACGAATTATTTAATTTCTCTCTTATTATAAAAATATTAAACGGCTTAGCCGCTAGACGCCTTTTTTTGAAAACTGATTAAGTGTATTTAGCCAAAAAAGGCGTGAACAGCGAAAATCAGAAAATGCGACATATCTCCTTCATCCACTCATGTCTTCATATGTTTTCAGTAAAATCTAATATGCTCATAATTATTTTCCTGGCATCATCCCAATTTATGCGCAACTCATCTTTTTCTTACACACTTCTCTATCAGTTGTCATGTCGGTAGTCACCTTTTATTCTCATCACACAGACCAACTATAATTTTTTGGTCTCCCTCTACTCCTATAGCCATTGACGTGCATGCTCTAAACTTTCCTCGCGATATTTTCCTCATTCCTCCGTATTAAAAATTAATAACCCCTATCGTAATCTAAAAACGACACCTGACATTTTAACTTTTCACAAAATTACCGGCTGGTAAAATTTGCTAAATGCAGAAAAAAATGGTGGAGAAAATCCACTAGCATCGCAGCAGTGTTCCTGGTTTTCGTTACGCAAACACAAACAGAAAATGCGGACCACCAAATCCCACCCACTCGAAAGTAATACTACTCTCATGATAATGAACACGAAAATCTTTCTATCCTTTGTGTAATGCAATCATATCCCTTTGCTCACACATAATGCAAATTATTTATATCCAACAAAACACAACTGAGCTATCAACCCGTCATTTGTGTGTTCCATTAATCAAAGACGAAATTCGAAGGAATTGGATTTAAGAACGCGTATTTCTTTATTTTACTTTGCTTATTATGCTTTTCATGGTACGAACTCGTAATTACGGGAAATGCGTACCAAAATAATAGATCCCGGGTTGAGTTTCGAGTTCTTTGAAGCCGAATATGTTTTTAAAGATATTCCGATGTGTATAAGGTTTTATTTGACGTCGATATGATGGATATATGAAAATGTTCCGACTCGATTTGATTGTCAGTTTATTTTTTTCATCCTTTCAATTTTCAAGTAATTTGGTATCGATTACTTGTATACTTTCAGATACCTTTATAAAAGGATCCAATACGAATCGCTCCCAAATATATTTTCACTGGAGTATGTTCAATGAAGAGATCGCAATTAAATCAGATACTTCCTACAGAGACAGTTGAAATTTTATATCGATATTTTTTGAAGATAAAAGAATGTCGGCCTATTGATGTGTCTGTTCCCTTTTAGTGTGAATCATTCTTTCTGGAAGCCTTCTGGTTACGGAGATGTTCCAACTGCGAAAGCAAATTTTAAATGTTAAGACTTAACCTTAAGTACTGCCTTGATCCCTGTATCGTAGCATTTACCCATAAGCGCAATGTTTTGCGTGTGTTACATTGCGTACTGCCGTAAACAGGGAATTTTCACACCAAAAACACTAGTCGGTTCCCAGAAAATTATTTTTGCATGAAGTTACCTACTTAGTTTGATGTTCATAATGCGTTTATGACGGATTCGTGAAAGTTACACCGTGTGTAAGTTGTGAATACCCACGTGATTTTCCCAGAACAGTAGCAATAAAAAAACTACTCAATTTCAAGACACTCGTACGATTGCGAAACAGCCATACATATTTCGCCTACATCTACGTTCAATATTGATTCCTCTTTGTCTTCCATTGAAAACTTTTTCTACCACAGTTGTATGAATTGAACGGCAGCACCACAAAGCAAATGAATGCGGAGCTCGTGAAACAAATTGAAAGAAAAAAATACGATTCGATATTGAAACAGGGAACGAAAATATGCGCGACCGCCGGTTAGGAACGATGAGACTATAGAAAAGAATTTTGACAGTTTTTCCGCGTAGGGTGTTCAATAGGACTGTCTTTATTCTTGTTCTATTTCGAGGTTGTTTGAAAAATTCATGAATGCGAAAACAATTTCAAACCAAACCACTGACACAGACAGTAAAGCAAATTTGATTTTTACTGGATACTAATATAATGTGTAAGTCAGATCAATAATCAGACACCATAAATGATGTATAAGTATCTGCCTATAATGTTCGCATTGCTGTGACACAAGCCTCCTCTCTGTAAGAGAGGGTGGGTTGTAATCCAATTGTTGGGTTAATTAAGACTGTAACATCAAAATTAACGTGTAAGTTTATATGTGATCTGTGGCAACACTTTTTTTTAACACGAAGTTAAAAGAGTCCGCCTTTTCATTACTTTCCTCGGCAACAACGCTACCAGCACCTATCAGCAACCACCACCTATTACAACGCTGCACACCAACAAGCCGGCTCGTCCGGGTTGATAGATGTCATATATGTCTTTGACTTTTTGGTTAACATTGTAGACACTCGGTCGCTTCGTTTGCTCGACATTTTGGGAGCAGTGGTGCTGAAAAAAGAATATACTTGGCCGTTAGAATTGTGCTTCCACTGCTCTCACCGCTCTCTTAAAATGATGCTCCTACGATGATAATTTGATACCTATAACATTAATTGAAATGGTAATTCTTTGTAAGAAGAAAAGTCGCCAAATGTATGGCAACGCAGGATGGAAACCCATTTTCTTTAGACTATAGTTCAGAGTCTTATCATTTCCATAGCTTACACACACAGAAATATTTCCATAGCAACATGAAAGTCCTTGCATTTGCCAAACGCAATAATCGTTACCCTTTGGTACTTATTCGGAGACGGTATAGAGTGCATTTTTCCTGTCAAGTCGACGCAAATAAATTTTCAAAGCGGCACACTTGACATCGGACGAGGTATGCGAAAGGTTACCAGTGCTCTTAATTAAATAAATATGGAATAACTGAGTCAGGACATTTGAGTATTCCTACGTGATTAGGAAGAAATACGAGTATAATACTTAGCCATTTACATTAGTGTTTGTTTTACTCAAACTCAAAAGCATTTGTTTCAATTAAACCAATTACTAGCACTTTTGAATAATCAAGAGGTCAGTCTGAAGATGAAGATAGTTGTCCACTTCAAAAAAGTGTAGTAGGTACCTATGGAGAAAATACAGACAAGAAACTAAATGGCCAGTTTTTAAAATCAAAATATCGTAACAGTTTCTTTTTTTGTCATTGGTCTGGTGGGTATATAAAAGCATATACTACTGTTTATTTTTTTAAACGTGATACGTGATATCATTTGCATAACTGTAAACATTTCATAGTGATAAATGATTTTATTTCTGTAAGTAAGCTCAGTGAACTTTCTATTGACAAAGTTCACCAATTAAATAAAATTGAATATAACAATATTGAAACATTATCAGTACGTTTAAAGTGTTAATTAAACTCGGGTATTGACAATTTTGCGGCCGTCGTTGGTTGGTTGGTTAAAATTTTACAGTAATAATTATTCTGATTGATGTTCAGTAAAGTACTAGAATTTTGCTGACTTCATTATTGTAATTATTTGACAATACATTATAATGGGTAACCCAGTTGGCAATCGACTTGCAACCAATGATAACATGAGACTCATCGTCATCATCATTTCAACCGAGAAACGTCCACTGCTGGACATAGGCCTCCCCCAAAAGGGGGGGTTTACCATAATCGCCACGCTCGGCAGGCTGGTTGGCGATAGCAGTATGGTGGTAAAATACATAGATAACGCTGCTGCCCATTCTCTGGTACATGAGACTCAAACATAACTAAAGCGAAATGAGTTACTTTTTATGAACATTTAAAATTCAATGTATGTTTAGGAATTCAATAATATCGACTTTGCGGTTGGAATGCGCCTTAATCCGGTATTGGGTAGGGCAGTTTCAAGAATAGTTAAAAGTCATAATTCGATTATCCAGAACATTTTCTTAAAGGGTTTTTCTTTCAGAAATTAGTCAGTAGCAGCCCGTAGTCTGAATTTCTGCTCTGTTGATGGCAATAGGCTCGACCCCTATTACATAGGACCTAAACATAACTATGCTCAGAGTTTCCCTACGTGATCGAATCAGGAATGAAGAGATCCGCATGAGAATCAAGGCAACCGACATAGCCCGAAGAATTGCCAAACTTAAATGGCAGTGGGCATGGCACATTGCTCGTAGAACGATGGCCGATGGGGCCGAAAGGTTGTGGAGTGGCGACCGCGTACCGGAAGATGTAGAGTGAGAAGGCCTCCCACAAGGTGGACCGGTGACCTTGTGAAGGCCGCAGGAATCCGCTGTATGTGGGAAGTACAAGACCGTCGAACTGAAGGAGCTAGGGGGAGATCTATATCCAGCAGGGGACGTCTTTCGGCAGAAATTATGATGATGATGATGATGAAACATACCACCACCACCACCAATAACTACCTATAGAGCATCCCAATTTCTCCAGTTTCTGCTTAACCCTTCGCGTATTACAGGTGTGATGTAATGTCACACGTCATGTGCACAAATTGCCCTATTTTATTGTCAAAATAAATAAGTAACTGAAGGCTGATGACCTCTTTCTCATGTCTTTTACTATTTAAATTGCTTCGTAAATATTTTTTTATTTATTCTTGATTCACTCTCGAATAAAAGTCGGTGTCCCGTTTACGTTGCCTTAGCAGCTACTGACATTAAAGTGTTTTGAAAGGCGCTAACGTGGGTATTTAAGTTGCAGACACTTCTTTGATGGATTTTTCTAACATTGGAGAAAGATTAGATAAATCCTTGCTAACCATTTTATTTTGAATTGAGAATACGCATCGAAGTGAAAATATAACGTGGATTCACTTTGTTGGTTTTAAATCCACAGCATAAATAAAATGTTTTTTTAGTTGTTTTTCAATCTAGGCGTGATTCTAAAATCAAAACGAACATTGGAGCTAGGTTCGTTTTGATTTTAGAATCGAAATCGATCCTCTTGAAAACAATACACAATTTTTGTTGCGGGTTGTACTTCGTATCGAATGGTATTCTCGTGAAAATTGATATGTAATATTGTTGTGAGGGCCTCACAAACAAGATTAGAGTCGGGGACGTGCCTTAGTCCATCAGTAAATCTAATTGTGACTCGTGTCGGGAGACGATCGGCGACGGATCAATCCACCGATGGACGCCTGTTATTATTTACATTTAATTTTTGATTGAAGCCCTTTCAAGGCATTGATTTGGGATCGATTGGACAAAGTTGTACTATCGACATTGTGATGACCTTTGAATGTCATCGAATCATTTATATTTAGGGTTATTTGTGTGTGGCTCCTTTTATGTTACTGGTTGTAAGTATTGAAAATCTTAAGAAGATAACTATCTATTCTGTAACTATCTATGCTTTCTATGTAATCTTTACGAATTAACGACGATTACCGCTGTTAGATTTATTTTACGACGAATGATCAATCTAGACTAGTGGTACCAGAAAACAGACATTAAAGCCACTGAAAATCATCGTCATCGTCTTTCAATTGTTTTTGTGCTCAAATCATAAATTCCAGAAATAGAACCTCATTTCAAAACTCACAATTCGCCCCTCTTGACCCCTTGTTGTGGGCAACTCTTAAACAATTTAATATTAAAATCATACTTACAAAGAAATAAACGATTACGTTGACTCTAAAGAGTCTGAAGAGACAACAATCCTAAACAAACATACTTGTGGTCCCTTATGACGTATGAGTTTCCTCAGCATCACATTTGAACAAGTTTCGCGGACACACCGGCTGAGGTCGAACGTGACGCGGGTCTGAACGAATAAACCGACGCTTCCCGATCTTCGTGCCAAAATGGTGGAATAAGCCCTTAGGTACCGTGTGGAGCTAAGACGCGGCCTAAATGGATTAGAAGTTAGACAGAATAAGGGTGAATGTGTTCTGTGCTCCTGATGGAGTGTGTGTTGGTGTTGATACTTACGAGTTTCTGAGTTTTAAACTTGTTTCTTGTTTGGTGTAGTGTCCGTGTATCCTCATCATTTTTTCAGCCAAAAGACGTCCACTGTTCAATTTAGGCCTCCCACAAACTGGGAGGGTTTGCCATAATCGCCATGCATGGCAGGCGGGTTGGCGAAAGTAGTATGCTGGTAAAATGCATAGAGAACGCTGCTGCCCATTCTCTAGTAAGTCCCTTTGTCGCCTCCTACGACACCCACGGGAAGAGATGGGTTGGTGCTATTCTTTACGTCCGGCACCACACGGAAGTATCAGTGCATATACAACATTAGTTTTTGGATACCCTAAACTCGAAAAGGGGTCATTGTACTCATCATTTTGAATGAAAAAACATTTCGTCGATTTAAGTGAACACAAATGTATGGAACAGCTGATTTTTTTTTGCGATTTCAAGGTTAGTCCCATAGAAAAAGTTGTTCAAAATGATAAGTACAATGACCCCTTTTCGGGTTTAGGGTAAACAAAAACTAATGATGTATTTATATACCACTTGCAAAAGGTTCAACTATGGCAGTAGCATAAATAAGGTAAATAAAAGACAAACAAACGCACATATTGGACAATTCCAATTTCAATATTGTCCAGTGATCTAGTAAAAGCCAATCGCAGTCAACTGGAAAGTTAGAAAATAAACACAAAATATACAAATACATGGACGCTTCTTGTACCCAAAGCTTATTAATACAATAGAAACAAAAGGAGAACTTGTTATTTTCTGTCTGACATAACATGTTTAAGAACTTATTTAATATCTGGGAAAGAAATCTGAAAAAACTACGATGTCTAAGTTCTGAATGGATGTTAATAAGAAAAATTATCCCTTTGTGGTCAGCCCTCGGGCTACGGTTTAAAGGTTTGGTCCTTTCAAAGAAAAAGTCCCAAGAGTAAAGTTCAAATGAGCGATTTTAGTACTTCCCAAGGCGGAATTAGAAGGGGAGGAATATTTAAAATATAATAAAAATAATCCGCGAATGTAACAAGGTAGGAAAGGGATAAATTTATGGCTTCCAATTGGCTGCTCTGCCGCTTACCCCAGTTTTTCACTTGTTTAATCTTTTGTAGGTCACTTAGGGCCTTACACGGCTTTGTTTCACTGATCCGGGGTACTTTGAAACAGATACAGTTCGGACATGAACACCATTTTCAAAACAGCATCATCCATCTCGTGTGTAGCTGTAATGTAGCTTCATATAGAAAGTTGCTTATTTTAAATTGTGTATAAATTAAGTATTTTTTTATGAATCATTGCATATCGCGCACGCAACAGCCGCACGGGTCGATCCATCAAGTTAAGTTACGCTTGTCGGGGTTGGTCTGTGGATGGGTGACCATCTTCACATACCGAGACTCCTCCGTGCTTCGGAAAGCACGTTAAGCTGTTGGTCCCGGCTGTCATTTGTGGATCTTTGACAGTTTTTACTGGTAGTCAGAAGCCCGAAAGTCTGACCGGTCTTCCCAAGGAGTATCGTGTTACCCAGTAACTGGGTTGTGGAGGTCAGATAGGCAGTCGCTCCATGTAAAATACTGGTATTCAGCTGCATCTGGTTAGACTGGAAGCCGACCCCAACATAGTTGGGAACAGGCTAGGTAGATTGATTAATTAAGCATCAATTTATCTTATTCTCAGAATCGCCTTAGAAAAGACCTGTCTTATGTTGACGAGGAAGAATAAAATGGTCTTTTGGAAACCATATAATACGGAGGAGAATTAGCCCCTAATGTTCCTTTCAAGACTAGATAGACTTGCTCAGTAGTAAATTTTTTCAGGCAGAGATATGTTATTACGGCGCGAATTTCAATTTTATCCATTTTTACGTACCACGCTCCGACACGATGAAAACAAATGACTTCTATTTTTAAAATAAGAAAAGAAAATCATTTTTTTTTTTAAATCAAATATCTGGGCTTTACCTGCCCGTATTTACTTTTTTGTTATTCAAAGAGTTTATATGCCAATATTACTTTTTATTGAACACCACTTGATAGAATAGATACGTCGTTTGTTTTTAACAT
The DNA here is from genome assembly GCA_949987655.1 of Polymixis flavicincta. Taxonomy (NCBI): domain Eukaryota; kingdom Metazoa; phylum Arthropoda; class Insecta; order Lepidoptera; family Noctuidae; genus Polymixis; species Polymixis flavicincta. The sequence goes on along the minus strand of OX465185.1, from coordinate 9,689,241 downwards.
AAGAACAGTAGGTATATGTACAGTAGCCTCCACTAATGGTGCCCCAATCTCAAAAAGCAATAGATTGACACTTCGCTTTAACTTACGACCTTCTTATAATAAGCAATTTCTATTGGCTATAATACTATAGACACACACACTCTCATACGTTTACAAATGAATGTATTTCCTAAATTCAACCGTTAAAGCAAATGGCATGATAGCTGAGCGGTTACCGCACTTGATTATCGCGTTTCAGCGCAGCGAGTCGCGGTTTCGAATCCCACTCGCTGTGTGACAGTCTTTTTATGGTTTCAAAAATCACTTTTGAGTATAGTTTCTTGTTCTGTTCGTCTTATTCACTAAACTCGTAAAACTTTATCACTATACCCACAGAAACCTAAATAAATTTAAATGATTTACGACTCATTCACCGCGACTCGGTGTTGGTTGATATTGTGTGCTAGTGACGTGTGTTTCATCTATTAACGTTCTTCTAATTCATTTTAAAATGTAAGCAAATTTAAATATAGAAATGAAAGCAAATATTATTGCGTTGCATAAAAGTGGACTTAATACCTATATCACAAATACCTATGTGATGAAACCGGACTGAGTGTGAGTATTACGATTTAAATATTTTATTAAACATTTTTTTAATTAAAGTATAACTGCTGATCCTTGTAGTTATTTTTAAACGTTTTATAAATATCATAATGTCTAAATAGAATAAAAATATAAAATTTCGATGTAAATTTATTTCCTAGATTATAATATAGAACGATGAAAATAACATTATACTTAATATTTATGTGAAATTGCCCTTTTAAATAATTTTGTTAGTAGGTAATACATAAAGTGTGCATTTTGCTTAGTAGCCTAACATTACCCCTTTTTTGTTTTAGTGAAATACTGTGAGTCGGTGGGTGAAAAGATATGAGGAAGGCGGTAGCCTTGCCCGTGGAAAGCAAAGTGGAAGACCCCAGCTCCTATAACAGGCACACGTTCAGCGAATATGAAACAAGTGGTTTCAAAACGACAAGACATTTTGCCGAATTATTCGACACATCTTTACGAACCGTGCGCCGTGCACTCCACGCAGAAGGTTCGCATCATCGCGAAAACCAGCTCGAGAATCAGCTCAATAACATAGTTAACGGAAAAAACAGTAACATTAAGTTATAAATTACAAACATTTATTTATTTTAGTAATATTCAAATAATATTTTGTCTTATCCGTAATCTGGATTATTTTGAGGTTTAGTTTCAATCTTCTTTTCGGAATGAAAATGAACACTTAAGCTATAACCTCTTTAAGTCCTATTAAATACGATTTGTTAACTTTGAGGTTTGAGTTAGAACGAACTCACTCGCAGTAGAATAAAAGTAGTACTACTGAGTCATTTAATTGTATTGTGACAACTTGTCTGCATTTGTTACTTTTACGTGGGTAGATTTTTGTAGAATATTGTGATTTATTTAGAGTACCGACACACAGTAGTAATCAGCACAATATTATTATATTACTAAGATACCATAGCCTGATTATCATAGTTCACCAACTAGCTTATTTACTTCAATAAATTGTTCTTTATGAGAAAATAAACTGTTTTAACAAGAAGTTATTATTAGTTATTTTTATACATTCTTCATGAAGTTATAACGAATAAACATTTTGTAATAATTTATTATTGTTAAACCTTTATTTAAATAACAATACGACTAATAAAAAAAAAATTGTTACATTATTATTCTGGTATATTAATAAATCGAATAATAAAAGAACAGATGAAGATGACTGTTGAAAAGAAAAATTAAAGCTTCATCGCGAGATTTGAACCCAGACCTATGAGTTTCTTAATCCAAGACGATACGCTGCACGCTACCGGAACTCAATTTATACAAGTAAATTTTAGCAATGGTATGAACCGACCAAGGTCATGTCTGTGCGTCGCCGACGGTATGTATAAAAAGCTAGTGTGTGAGTGCAGCAGTGAGTTTTGTGTTAATACATCACTTATATACACAGCTGTAGGTACGGCCTGGACCGCCACTTCATAGCAATATAGCCCTTATTATGCGACTGCTATTGTGAATCTTGATAGTACATAAAAGTATCTATTCTTTTGCTCCCCTGTTCTTTTGTTTTGCTAGTTCATTTGAGCCCTCATTAGTGATTATATAGGATAGTTCAGTTCTACTGAAGACGTTACCAGTGTGGGCGATGATTGACGTCATCCTTGGATTTATAATGCCTTACATTATCATGTATGTATGTCAGTACTAGCGACCCACCCCTGCATTGCATGGTTTTTCGTATCGTCGTTTCTCTAATATTAAAAGTTTGATATATATTTTAATATTACATACACACAATAAATTTCACGAATAAATTTTGAAAATTGTGGTTAGAAGGACAATGTATAGATATAGATGTTTACTTTCTTCAAGGGTGCTATCAGCTTTAAGCTAGGACTTATTGAAGAGTGTTGGATCTAGGTAATGTTTACCGAAAATGTAATATGTAAAAGGTCATATTTGATACTTGAAATAAAGTTCGGCTTAGCTCAGGGATCGGGTTTTTGATCGCTGTAGGTTTTTATATTATACCTACCTACAATACAATATGCTGATTTTGCAAGTCATCGATGTCAGATCATAATAAGTCAGAAGTTGCTTTCTTCATTGGACAACTAATTCGAACTCCGTCCTCCTATAGATAAATGGAAAAACTCAATAACATTATGCAGAATTCACATTTGTTACCATTAGACCAAGCATGTCCACAAGCAAATTTGATGACAAAGTATTATTGTTTATGATAGATAGATACATAGGATACGCTTTATTATAAGTCCTCATCATCTGCCTAGCCTTTTTCCAACCATGTTGGAGTCAGCTTCCAGTCTAACCGGATGCAGCTGAATACCAGAATTTTACATGAAGCGACTGTTTATCTGCCTCAACATCCCAGTCACTGGGTATTAGGATACCCCTTGGTAAGACTGGTTGTCCGACTTTTAGGCTTCTGATCAACTGTCAAAGATCCAGGAATGTCACCCGGGACCGATGGGTTAACGTGCTTTCCGAGGCATGGAGGGATACTTGGTATTTGAAGATGTTCACCCATCCACGTACCAACCGCAGCAAGCGTAGCTTAACCTGATCAAACGAGCGGCTGTTATGACTTAGCCACAATCTCCTTTTTATTATAATTACTTATATTATTGAGTTTAAGCGAGTGTTCTTATTCCCTTGGCTGGTAGGTAGAGTTTGATAACAATAGAAAAGTAATTAATTGTGCTAATTATTTGACACTTGAAGGTTTATGCATGATCCGCAAGGGCCGATGCCTGCCAGGTGTGCGGGTTATTCGAAAGAGATATCGCCGCCCCTGGCACACAGGCTACTGAGAAAACACAGGTGGGTTTTAGTCAGTAAAAGTCTGATACGCCCTCCTGCTCCCTAGCGGGAGAAGTTATTTGATGATATTCCACACAAAAAAAAAAAGGTTTATGCATTCCCATATCATGACTTCAGTTTTCAGTTGACATACAGGAAAAGTTTTTATCCAGTGCGCAAATTGTAACCATGAATTCAGCATATCATTCTAGACCCCCTAGCGCAGAAATGTTTCGCCGGAGACACAAAAAAAAAATCTGCTATTCCATACATTTTGACCGCGTAGGTATTGCAATTTTCTATGAAACAGCTGATTTTTTTTTTGTACAACCGGCGAAAAATTTCTACGCTAGGGGCTCTAGAATGATATGCTGAATTCAAAGTTACAATTTGCGCACTGGATAAAAACTTACCTTGTATAATGCCAAAGGAACCCCCCACAGTTACGTAAGCGAAGCTACGACCACAGCCAGTTAGATAATAAATATTATGAACTCATTCTACCATTCTTACTCAAGTTCTAAGTTTCTAACGAAGCGACAATGCCTGCAGACATATAGTGGGAACGTGTTAAGAGATACGGAAGAACGTTATCTTATGAACATGATTAATATTATGAGTTACCGCAAGAACTGACTTACTTAGCTGCAGTAAGAAAGTTAGCTGTAAAGTTCTTACAAGTAGTAGGTACTAGTCTACAATACGAGTTAAATTCAAGATTGAAGAATTAGTCATGTGATTTTTGGTTCGGATGGCTTTCGGATCATTATAATAATATGTAATTATTTATTTTACATTATTATTTTACATTGTTGATTCTCGAGTATTCTCATATTAAATAATATAAATGATGTATTTAATTTAATAAATTATAATAAAGCATATATCATGAAAATGAATATATGAAATAAACATACATGAATTGTAGAATGTTCAAGGAAAAAAAAAGAAATAATCTTGAATTTTTGTGTAGGATTTAATGGAAGCATTAAAAGCGTTCGAGCGAAAACATAATAATTTAGATCACTTTTCTGACTTCTGACAATGAAAAGCAAAAGTCTGCTTAAAAAGAGCATTGAGTAATAAATAAGTATTGGAAACCTATAACCACATTATTATTTATATCTCCAATCATTTTAAGTAGTCACTTGTCATTACTTTCGACACTCTCATCAAATAATCATAAACCCTCAAGATCTAAGACAAAACTAAGTAACACATAATCATATTATTATCGTGTATTCGTAAATAATTTATTTATTATATTATCGCCCCGTTATTACATGAGACAGGTGAGTATAGTAAATATATAAATACACTGTGGATAAAAGGCGGAAGAGTCACGTTCCCTTATGTTACTTACGCCTATTTAGACCTGAGGTATCGATATGTCAATCAGACGCGAAGCCTTTCATAACAAGGATAATCTTGTCATTTTGTTCGTGATGCCTCGGTTCGGACAGGTATTATTATATTTACTTCTGTTTCAAGCCAATCTTACTTATATTATGATTTGATGGGAAACTCACGGTCACAGAATTTGGGGCATTTTTTGTAGCTTTGTGACTCAATGTATGATGTTATCCGTGTTTTCTGATATAACAGGCAAAAATACCTGTCAGTTGTTGGCCTGATATTGGCTTGAATACTTTTTGCGTGTAGGATGTTATGCCTATGAGAGTACAACTACAATTTGTTTATTTATCAATGTGAACTTAAAAATATTGTTATGTTGCATTTTTTTGTACTAAATGAATTCCTACGTTGAAAAACAAAGCTAATAATAGCATAGAATTAAGAATCAGAATTTCTTTATTTGTAAGAATATAGTTTTACATAGTATGGTGTCAATATTTATTAAAAAGTTCTGTAAATTATACCACAACATATGGGACTATGGGTGTATAAATATTCAAACGTTATTCTTAATAGAATTGTTATTAATTTCAAGATTTGTGATTTACAATAAGTACCATATGAATTAAAATTATTATAATAAGGTAATCGTTACTATAAAGTTAATGTCAAAATTGAGATCTTGGACGTCTACATTTTTTACAACATAAATTACCCAATTTTCCTTTCATAAAATCTGTTTCCATATAATTTATTTTTGAATGGCTCGCTGTTTTAAAATCGTCTGTATATTTTATGTTTTCCTGTTTCATGTGACAGAGTTCGATGTTTTCTTCTCATTGACTGCTCATGGAGGCATGTGACAAATACTGCTAGCTACGGTTTTTCCTCTTTATGATAATGTTTGATGTCCTACTTTTTTGTCGTTTTACTTTATTTAGGTACTTAAATCCTTTGATGCAAATTCTGGGTGATTGAATTTGAATGTAAATTGAGGATCGTATTATACTGTTTGGGCATTTATTTGGTAGGACTTTTCTTTTCTGTCTAGCGAGAGGAGAAATTGTCCCGTATGTGTCGCCGGGCGTAAAAGAATAGCACCATCCCATTTCTTCCCGTGGGTGTCGTAAAAGGCGACTAAGGGACTTACCAGGGAATGGGCAGCAGCGTTCTCCATGCATTTTACCACCATACTGCGATCGCCAACCCGCCTGCCAAGCGTGGCGATTATGGCAAAACCCCCCATCCTGGGGGAGGCGTATGTCCAGCAGTGGACGTCTTTTGGCTGAAATGATGATGATGATGAGAGGAGAAACATTGCAGGAGGTAAATGGGTATTGCTTGTGGTTGTGGTACTGGGTACCATATAAGCATGATCAGCCTATAGACTTCCCACTGCTGGGACACAGGCTTTCTCATTGTGAGAGGGAGTGGGCCATAATCCACCACGAGAGCCCATTGCTGGTTGATTGGCTGGGTGGCATAGGGATTATATGAAGAGCAGTGCTCTTAATATTTTTGCACATAACAATATCCGATTACAAATAGGTGTGTTATCCAGGAGCAAAGATACTAGTATTACAACCTTATCAACTTCATACGGAGGCCAAGTTCACGAGTCAAAGTATTACGACGCTATACTTGAAAGCAGACTTTGGAAACCGGGTTGTATGCTAAGAGAAAGTTTATATTGACCTGCGTGATCAACTACCAAGGATTAACAATTTTGTCATTTCCTCTGGGGGTCGGTGACCAATAGCTGTACAAATGTGTCAGTACACAAGTAACATAACTACGTACGTTACTTTAAGTAACATAACTGTAAAGTAATGGGAAATAGTTATGTATGTCACTGAGCAATACAATTGCTACTGAGCTGCAATATCACCAATTAATAAATGCTTTGTAATAATTGGATACCTACTAGAAATAAATTTAAAAAATAATGAATCAATTCCTGAATACGTTTTAAAACTCTGAAGTTTTAGTCTATGGTAACATTTTGTCTGAATCAATGTTTTTATGTCGTAGTAGTAAGGGCGGTTTTCATAGTTCAAGTAAAGTGAAACCACTGATGTACAGTTGACCTCTTATGTCACTTAAATTGTATTGTTAAACAAACTTATATTATTGGAAATCGCCACCCACGAAACTCTAATCTAATTCGCCGAAATTTACCCCCGTACTCCATTTTAATTATCTCTTGCCCACATACATTGAACTACGTGAAACGCCCGGCATATTTATATAGCAATACACGTCAAGCGGGCCTGAATGGTCGATAACCTACTGTTAGCGATGTAGTTAATCTTCTTAATGAATTTTCATAGACAATTCCAGTTCATGCACAATCCATTCGTGACTGGCGTTCAGTGTCACTGAACAATGGGGACGAGTATTTCAACAATGTGGAGAATTATTCTGGGAATGCTGTATTCACACGGGATTAAATATTCACAAGAAAAATATTCAAAAAGAAGTTGTCCTGTCTATTTGTGTATTTGGATAAGAATTTAAAATTATGGGTTTTGGTTATGTATTAATAATCGATTTTAGTGGGGTATTAATCCATTAATCTATGCCTTCCATAATAACGGTTCGATCGATCTTGTTAAGCTGCACTTGCCGTGGTGGGTCCATGATGGGTGATCTTCTTTTCATGTCAAGACACCTCCGTGCCTCGGAAAGCAAGTAAGCTGTTGGTCGCGGCTGTCATTCGTGGATCTTAGACAGTCGTAGCGGGTCTTCAGAGCCCCGACATGCGACAGTCTGACAAACATTCATACCAAGGGGTATCGTATCACCCAACAACTGGGTTGTGAAGGTCAGATAAGCCGTCGCTTCATGTAAAATACTGATATGTAGCTAGCTGCAGCAAGTTAGATTAGAAGCTGTCCCCAAAATAGTGCGGAAACGATTTTGATGGAGTTTTCTAATTCCAGAAGGGCAATTCTCGTAATTTTACGAACTTTACAGTGGGATCTCAGTCTCAATCTGTAAATAATACCAGAAGAAGAAAGAAGGAGTTTCCATTCTTTTTTGACAAGTTGTTGACGTTTGATTGTCGCCGAGATGAAACTGCGACTAGATTTTGAACGTTTTTGATAACGAAAATGGTCTTTAGATCGGTTCATGTTGACAGTGGTTATATTTAATCACTATCAACTATTATTAATGACTGATCCGGGCCGGGGTAGGTCGCTAGTATTATAATATCAAACGTAGATACTGCACAGCATGATGTCCATACTTTTCCTTGTTTTCGGGGGAATACTTGTTATTGAAAAGGAGGTCAATTTCGTGACTATGCACTCACAAGACAATACCAGCACAGCTCAGTGCACTTTTACAAATTTAAATAGATTTCCATTGTTTTCGAAACGGAAGCAAAGCATTATTACTTTTGGCTATCTCAGTAATAAACAATGTTAATGTAGTCCAAGTAGAAAGGATTTGATAAATGCTTGTTTTGCTTCTAAGAAACCGCTTCTTAGATTCTTACCATAAAGGCGTCGTTAACTTTGAACTTTTCATTTATTATATTCTATCTCAAAAAGATTTTACCTTCATGTGGAACAAAGAAATTCGTATGTGATGTTTTGATATAGTACCTTTAAGGATTTACGTAAAGGGTCCGCATTGAGAAAATCCACAAGACTCTCCTACCGGAACCCTAATCTTTTATAAGACTCGGAAGCGATTTATCGTAGAGAATTCTCTCTAAATATTCCCCTTTCAACATTCCACTACCAAGAAAGGTCTAGTAGAAATGCTGGATACACATACAATTTACGTTCATTTATAATACATTGCTGTATTTCTGTGACATTTCCACGAACGATTGCTCTAAAAACAAAATTGGATTTGAAGCAATGCGAAATAACGGATTTCTTATTTTTGTGTAGCTCAGAATAGTCCGCCTCGTTGATGTTTACGTTTCTAGATACAACTTGACATTTGCCGTAAAATATGTTGCTATGCGAAATTAAATCTTATGACGAAATCATAAGACTGTTTTGGAATTAATGTGAGAGGAAGATATGTCGGCTTTTTATGTGTAAATCCTTTGTTGGTGGGCGTGTAGGTGTTTCACTGGTTTACAGCTCCTAGATGTGTGTTAGTTCAGTTTAACGTATTGTAATTTTTTTGTATAAAAATAAGGGAACGAAATATACAGTTAAGGGATTTTTAGCTAAGTAATAAAAGTGTGTCCCATAGCACAGCATCATGCTGAGTGGAAGCTTTCTTGTCACAGTCACGGCATGCAGCTGCCGACTATTTATGTTCTGTATGCCTATGTTCAAAAATATTTGTGTTGTAATCGTTTTTTTTTTAATAAGTTATTTCATCTTTTTATATGCACGTGTTTCTGTGACAAATAAATATATTTTTCTTTCTTTCAATCGATCAGTTTAAGCTTCGCTTGCCGCGGTTGCTCCATGGATGAGTGACCATTTTTGTATATCAAGACCCCTCCTTGTCTCGGAAATTATGTTCAGCCGTTAGTCCCGGCTGTCTGCCTTTCAACCAGGCTTACCAAGGGATATTGAACTACCCAATAACTGGATTAAGGTGGCCAGATAGACATGCAGTCGCTCCATGTAAAATATTGGTATTCAGTTGCGTTAAGTTTGAATAAAAGCTGACCCCAACATACTAGGGAAAAGCCTGGGCTGATGATAAACACCTTACGCATATAATACAAAAAAAATGACTAGCAGCGCTCCGCGGTTTCACCCGCGTAGTTCCCGTTCCCGCGGGAATACGGGAATAAAATATAGCCTATGTCACCTGGGGATAGTGTAGCTTCCTAACAGTGTAATAACTTTTCAAATCGGTTAAGTAGTTTCGGAGCTTATTCAATGCAAACAACATACAAACAATTAAATCTTTCCTCTTTATATTATTATTAAATTATGTGCTTAGAAGACAAACAAGTAGGTACACCAAGTTGTAGATTTGTCTGACTCCTGCGCTAGTTATATAATTAAGTTGCAGAAGCGAGTGTCCAGTAACATTTTTTTATATTGATTTTGTTTCCCAACGATTATTCGTTACCCTTAAACGGCTTACTTTAAGCTACTACGTATAGATAGGTTATCATCACAACAGCATCATATAAGCCAGGAATGTCCATAGGTGGACATAAAGTCAGGGAAATGAATACTTAAGCAAAACCAGTTAAGAGCGTTCATTCCACGCAGGCTGGTGATAACGCATTGATAGTAGTTTTTCGTGATTATTTCATTAAATCAAATCAAAATATTTTATTTCATATAAATCTGCATGGGCACTTATGAAACGTCAGAAGCTATGTGCACGGTTCCAAATTGTCGCTTCCTATGGAGAAGAGCCGGCAAGAAACTCCACGGTTACTCTTTTAAAAATAATTGTCTTTAACAATGTTTCAAATTACAGTGATAGTAGGTATGGGAGGACAAAACACACACAAACAAAACACCATACAAACAACAGTACAATTTTTTTTTGAGTCAAGCACTAGATCATTGGTATTTATAATTATTTTTGACATTTAAGTACTCTTTAATAAAAAAAAATTATCGTATTAAGAAATGCAAGTAGAAAAATAATCGACGGCATATCGATTTTCATGAGTAAATACCAAAATAACTGTTAAAAATAGCATACAAACTTGAAAATACCAACGATCTAGTGCATGGCTGAAAAAAAAATGTTTACTTATGTATTTATTTAATTAGATAATCACGAAAAACCGCCATTAATGCGCTGTTGCCAGCCCGCGTGGGGAGAACGATCTTAAGCAAAATATATAGGTATTCAAATCACAAGTTTCATTCTTTGACAGTTGTAGGAAATGCAGCTATAACATGCATATTGACGTAGGCTGCACTTGCCATACATGTTTGTTTTTTTTTTTAAATATATTTTCTTCTAATTAATTTCTCTGACTCCCTAAAACATCCCCAAGAACTGTCACATTTCGTTGTTGTAGGTATTTTTTGTGATTTGTACCTCTAATGTGGGTATATTGTCTATTCTTTTCAGTTCTGCTTGTAAACGGAAAACATGCGTCGACAGTGAACTGACCGTTGTCTGTGACAAGAGAATGTATGTGAAACTGATAAATGAGTGATGTATGGAGTACATTGTTTGTGTTGTATTGTGGTGCATGTATTTTCTATTGGGATGCAGTTTATCTATGGGAAATATTGGTACGTTTTATTCTATATAACTTTGAAAAAGGAAACCTTTTTATCAATTAGTATTATGCTACTGCTTGAACGCGGGATTGTCCAGTAATTTTAGTAGAATATTTCAGTGCTTGAAGGCTGTAATGTGTTCTAAATAGAAAATCTATTTTGAGGGAGATGCGTTTAGGTAAACCGCGAAAAAAACTTGAACTCGGCGGGATTTTTTATAAGTATCCGGGCAGCTTTTCCTATTTTTGTAAAACTTATTGGGACTATAACGGACTATTTTTAAATTTGGTGAATTGCTCTAGCAGTACTAAGTGATGCGCTTATCAACAAACAACATTGAATTTAATTTTAAGGTACAGACATATAGGCTAGCTGAGCGGACAGAGCTTATCTTGTTTCCTAGAACTCAATCGCACCGCCACCTACCGGATTTAATTGTGAATCTAAACCATCCAGAGACCCAAACAAACACACATAGAAAATTCAATAAAATTCGGCCCAGCCGTTTAGGAAGAGTACAGTGACATACACACGCAAATTTTAACCATGAGTTCAGCATATCATTCTAGACCGCAGAAATTTTTCGCCGATTATACAAAAAAAAACAGCTGTTTCATAGAAAAGTGCGATACCTAAGCGGTCAAAATGTATGGAACAGCTGTTTTTTTTTGTATAACCGGCGAAAAATTTCTGCGGTAGGGGGGGGGGGGGGGGGGCTAGAATGATATGCTGAATTTATTCATGGTTAAAATTTTCGCACTGGATAAAAACTTACCCTGTATAAAAGATAGAAACAAATGGATTTTTGGATACAACTAAAATCGCGATAAATCCGACAGCATGTGGATTCAATGACCTTTGAACTGAAAATAGAAATCAATTAGATTTTAAATTGAAACAGCGGCTACATTTTAGGCAGCAAACCACTTCCGCGGTTGAACTATTCATGACTATTGGCTTGTTTAGAATTGAAATATTGGATTTATGTTATTGACTGTAATGTGATGACACTACATGCATACGGGTACTACATAGGGTACTCGTAGTGATATCGCTAGTCTGTACGGTCGAATACAAAATCTAGCAATACAAATTTTCAATGGATTCGTGCTTGTATGACCTGATGTACGTACGACGTAAGCGAACGGAATAAATATTGGTATGACCTACAAGTTATTGTTCCGGGTCAGGCTGTTGTGTATCTGATTTTAAATGTTTGTACTCATTCATTCATCATTATCAGCCTATAATGTTCCCACTGCTGGGACACAGGCGTCCTCTCGGTGAGACGGATTGGGCCATAATCCACCACGCGGGCCCAGTGCGGGTTGGTAGATGTCACATGTCTTCGAATTTTTGGTTCTAGGACATGCCGGTTTCCTCACGATGTTTTCGTTCACCGTTTTGAGAGCAGTGGTGATTAAATAATTTACACAAAGTAAAGCGCCTGTCTGGGTTCGAACTCACGACCTTTAACTTGTATGTCGCGGCCGTTACCACTTGGCCGCCACTGCTCTCCTCCAATGTTTGTCTACGCACCCACAATATAGGAGAAACTCCTAGTGTGGGGCAACGTTTTTTTCATAAATACAAAAATAAAAAACAAAAGAAAAAAATATCAACGGTTCCCTACATTTTGACAAGTTATGCTAATACAATAAGTCTAGGGAAGAGCTGAGTTTTTTTTTCGCGATTTAAGGTTTGGTCCCATAGTAAAACTTGTTGATATGAGTACAATGACCCCGTAAGAGGTTGTGCGTTACACCTTGTGTATAATGATATAATTAAGGTGTACAAAATAAAAACATAAAGCGTAAAAACATCTGCCAGGGGTACGGGTTTGTTCGAAAGAGATACCACAGCCCCTGGCATATGGGCTACTGAGGGAACACGGGTGGGTTTTAGTCAGTAAAAGTCTGACACGCCCTCCTGCTCCACCCAGAGCGGGAGAAGTTATTTAATGATTTCGCACCAAAAAAAAAAAGCGTAAAAACATTAAAAGACACGAAATCACCTTTTGGAAAACGCAACTACTATGAATTAATTATATTTCTCTGTCAATGATGACGTTAACTATCTATATAAATAAAAAGAAAAGTCCTGACTAACTGACTGACAGACTCATCAACGCCCAGCCCAAACCCTTGGACCTAGAAAGCTGAAATTTTGCACAGAGCTTCCTTTTATAATGTAGACAAGGATTAAGAAAGGATTTTTCGAAATTCAACGGATGTTATATAGGGGGAGTTAAATCGTTGATGAAAGTTCCGCGCGGGCGAAGCCGCTGGCAAAAGCTAGTTTGAAATAAATTATTCGACTTGAACGTTTACTTTGAGATTATCTATTATGTATGTGCGATTAGGTATCAGCAGATCTCGTGGATACTGCTAGAGACTTTCTGCCAAAAATACCAATTATTACGTCACTTATTAATATGTCCATTAAGGGTGTAGGATTAAAACCCAAAGGTAATAAATACAATTGAAACTAAATGATCTCCGAAAAAATTCTGCTATAATAACATGGATACTCTGCATTAATCAACTCTTGCACTCAAGACTTTAAACTTAAAACCGTCTGCATCGAAACTTTCTTAGCATATACAGCAAGAGCATTTTCTTCTTAATTAGCCAGGGCGAGTCCATTGTTTTAACGTTCGAGCCACTTTCCATTCGTATTCGCTTCTGTTCCCTGCCAAATGGTTTAAATTTTTTGTTTTTATTACTCTTCTGCTAATTTCTTGTTTTCAAGTTTTATGATATAATATTTTAAGTTTTATGATATAATATTTTAAGTTTTTTTGGTTCACCGCGTACCCTATAACTTTAATAGAACAGAATTTTGAAGCTCGTAAAAGTAAATAAGTGTAAACATTCTGAACAGATTACTGTTCAGAATGTTTACACTTATTTACTTTTAAAGCTTCAAAATTAAACGTTGCAAAGTGCAGCGATAAAACGATAATTCTCCAATTCGTTTTTGGTATTCATGGTTGTTCCATAAACTCTTACTTACGTAGTTTGATTTGCCATCGTGTGAAATATACACACGATGAGATACAAACGTTTTTACAAAAATAGAAACAACCGACTTCAAAAAAGCAATCAGTATAGGGTCTTTGGATCTATATTTTAGTTTTATGCCACCGACTTCCCACTTTGTAGTGGTTTTTGTTTAAATTGTCGGTTGCAAAACACACATACAAAAACTACCGAATAGAGTACCTACTCCTTTTTGAAGTAGATTAAACTTAAACTTTTTTAATATTCCAGCTAAGTTAGCATATAAAACCTGAACAAAGAATTGTTACCTTTTATACTCCAACAACAACATAACACACCCACTTAAACACATTCTTCGAATCCTCGTTACAATTCCTCCAGAAAAACTTGGTCATACAAATAGTACTTACATTCCCAGTTCGTTTCTAGGTCGCAGGCATAGTATGTCAACAATAGGGAATGGCTGGAGATTAAGAACGGAGGGAACTGTAGCAAGAAATACACGGAGTGGGCCATGCACGGCAAGTACTCCGAGTTAAACTTGTGTGATATCCGGTGCCGTACCGTCAGCCTTAATGAAAGGAGGTTTTTATGTTTTCTTCGAAGCGCTACGGGGAAAATCTTTTGGAAGATTACTGTTAATCGCTGGAAACTTTACGTTTTATGTAGGTGTGTGTTCAAGTTCTTATTTATATTCGCATAGAGATATCGTAGTTTTTACATTACTGGGTAATCTTAAGGAAAACAGCTGTTTGTGTTGTGATGCAGAATATCAATTGTTCAATAATTGGTCTTATTTTATAACTTTTAAGCATGTATTCAGATAAATAACAGATGGCCAATGGGGTCGAAAGGTTCTGGAGTGGCGACCGCGTACCGGAAGACGTAGAGTAGGAAGGCCTCCCACAAGGTGGGCTGATGACCTTGTGAAGGCCTCGGGAATCCGCTGGATGTGGGAAGCATAAGACCGGTCGAAGTGGAGGAGCCTGGGGGAGGCTTATGTCCATCAGTGGACGTCTTTCGGCTGAAATGATGATGATGAAGTATGTATTCAATGCATTTTGAAAAGTTTTTGCTAAGTAATGCGGTACCTCCGTATGTAAGGTATATTCCCCTCAAGAACGTTAAACATCGTAGTAGCTCTTTGTACACGACACGGTGCAGCTGCAGGAAAAACGTATCCGTGAACAAGCTTCGATAGAGATCCAAAGAACACTAATGATCGTGCCTACACACGGCGAATAAATCGTAGCTACACTGCAAGAAAAACGTGTGTGTTTGCAGGCCCAATGGTAGAAGTCCTTTGTTCAGCAGGGGGGGGGACGTTTACGGCCTAATATAATGATGATGGCGTAAGTATGTAAAGTCGGCTTTTGTGTTGTAGTACAGTTTTGTGTAGGTGTACCTACGTACGAGTACCTACTAGGTCAACTATGTGAAATTATTTTCGCTTTTGTGTAACAAATTATGTAGGTGCGTGCACGTTCCCATGTAGTTCCCATTAATTAGATAATTAGGTAATTAATGAGTGAGGTTGTAATGGAAGGTCACAACATCCATCTTTGCTTTAAGGTCAGCATTACTTATTCAAGGCTTTATTTTCCATTTGCTGCGTAATGTGGGATCTAATATAGACACTTGGCAAACCTGAAAATTATCATTTTACTTTTAGGCGCTGTGAGAGCTCTTACGAGCTCTTCGTACCAGGACAAGTTAATTAAAATAACAGTTTGTCGTATTTCAATCATCATTCCTAGAAATCACTCTACGAGTAATATTTTTCAATCTTGTCTTCTTCGCTTGTCAGCTCATCCGACGTCTACTGTTTTTCGTCTGTTCCATTTCTAAATTTGCTTGACTATTCGAATACAGCTAGAGTTATTTTATTGCCAGCCTGCATCACATAAAGTCGAGAAAACAATCTTTACACCTATTACTAATAATAAGTGCTCCACAAACCAAGCCTGGTTGCAGGGTTGCAGCTCGCTCTATGTGGTTTGTGGGCTGCGTTTCATACAAAATCGAAGACTAGCGTTAAAAATCAAAATAATGGTCCCTACAACCTGCGCCACACCGCGCCCGCGTAAAAACTTCTCACCATTTCCATGCGGTAAAAGTAAAAGTTGCACCCAGTTCAAATTCCCCCCATCAACATTAACACGGGAAGGAATATCAAACTTGTTTACTTAATTCGAAACACAAACGACACAAAATAAATAAAGGAAACAAATAAAGTGGTTTGGCAACTCTGGTAAGCTCACAGTGGATGGAGTAATAAAATGTAAATAGCTACAGAAGTGTTAAAAGGAGTCGCGGTAAAAGTTTAGCTCACGCGAACTTAGCACTTGATGGCGTCCCTCGGAGTTAGGCAGTGGTCTAAGTTAGTAGAGGCGATGGTGGTGACAGACAAGTATGGATTTTACCAATGAAACTAAACGCGATCAATACTCCTAAAAAAAGAAATAAAAATAGATTTATTTGTCCCAGAAACTCGTGAATACAAAAAGATGAGATCGCATTAAACAATAAAACATGGAAACTACACAGATTTAAATTTAGGCACATAAAACGCGTTCAAAAGCAGTCAGTGCCAATATATTTTTGAATAATTTGATACCGGCGGTTCTTGAACGCGTTCAGTTTCATTTGTGAAAATCGCCCTAAGAGAGCGTTTAAGAAACGCGAATAAAAGTCGCTTACAGAGTTGCTCATGTATTCTAAGTCGGGGCTACTTTTTGAGGTATATATCGATATCGATTGACTTTTCAGCGATATTTTAAAATTGTTCTAGGAAGGTAATTAATTGATTGAGGAATTTTTTCTCCAAAGCGAGAGTTTTAGAGAATGTTGGGTTAGTGCTCATGATTAAGGTGACACTTGTCCACATTTTTTCCATACAAACTTCGGGAGGGTTTTACTCCACTGTTTGACTATGTACATCAAAAATTAAACATGGTATGGTTTTGTCTCGTTATTATTATTGTCTGTACGGAAACAGAATACTAAAATAAAAAGCCATTAAAAAGTTATGAGCCAACAAAGATTCGTTTTTCTTGCTAATTTAACCTAACTTTGAGCGTGTTTAAGTAATAAAAGGAGCGTAAAATCTCGAAAACCAAGTCGGTACCGACAAAGTTCAATGAACAATAAATTGAATAAACTTTATTGGTCATTGATTTATGCGGTGGTTTTTTCATAAAACCCGATCTTCTGAAAGACTTTTCTTAATTTTTTCGCGATTTTTTTGCCAAAAATGCTCCTGCATCTCAGTCAATAACGTTGTGCGTGTAGACTAGCGTCTAACTGCTCACCACTGATACTATCTCTGTCGGATACGAAGCCTGGTGAGACAGCGTGATTTTTATCCAGGCCCACCAGTGAGTTCGAGCCCGCGCAAAGTGTCCCCTTAAAGTTAATAATTGAAACCAAAATGTCTCAACTGTCAAGTGTCAAATAACTAACAAAATTAGTTTTCTTTCCCCCTTATTACAAAACAAGGTTTTTCTTTAGGTATGGTTGAAACCACCGAGCATGTTTTTGAAATAAGAACCTAACTGAAATAGAATTACAGCTCCTTTTACAAAACTGTCAATTTAGCACTGGACTAACTTGTCAGTTTTGCATAGAAAATATGCATAGAAATATCTACTGAAGAGATAGTAAACGCTCTTAATTATAACTTGCACCAAGACGTAAACGGTTCCCCCTAGCTGGTGAAATCCGCCACAAATGGTTTCAGAGAGAAATATAAGTATTGGAGTTATATTGAGTCAGAAATTATGACGATTGTATTAATAAAATCTCATTACGCTTTCGACTTTATGTTGTGGTGATATAACGTTTTATTGTTTAGACTAGGATTAGGTAAGTTCCCATATTTATATATATAGAATTTAAGTTATCATATTCAATGTTTATGAGGAACTTTGGCTTCTGAGATACAAGTATCTTTTTACTCAGTTCAAGAGCCAACTGTTCAACATGATTTTGTCCACCGCTTGTACAATCATGTTTAGTGTATGACTATATTTATGTGTTTATCTCTGTACAATAAAGTTATTATTTATTTTATTTATTTATGTTCGTCGGTCGCGCCACCGGTTAAAAATAATTTCGAAAGGTTGAGGGTGATGGAACTATTTTGTCACAAATATTTAAGTTACATTCTAAGTTATCCTCTCCAAGGTTGTCAGTTAATTTCAATCTTGTTAAAATATTTTCTGTTATCTAATCCATTATGAATCTGTAATGGCATAGATTGAAATAAATGGCGTTCATTGCCTAAAACAATGCGCTCAATTATTTTTCTGACGGAGAGTAATCTGTTCAATTATGGCGGATTAAAAATACATTTGGCAAATGTAGAATAATTTTGATGTTATAATGAAAATATTTTTGGTTTCTTTTGGGGCTTTGTTATTATTAATTTGTTTTGCAGAGCTTGGTTTTGTAGCTCGGTAATTATAGATATAGCCAGTCATCGATTATTTGGTATATAATCGGTTAATTATAGGTGATTGACATGTCATAGCACAAATCCTTATTACAGACCTGAACCGTAACACAAATATAAAGTAGGTTATCCAATATCTAATCATCATCATCATTTTAGCCGAAAGACGTCCACTGCTGTTCATAGGCCTCCCCCAAAAGGGAAAGGGGGATTTTGCCATAATCGCCACGCTTGGCAGGCGGATTGGCGATCGCAGTATGGTGGTAAAATGCATAGAGAACGCTGCTGTCCATTCTCTAGTAAGTTCCTTAGTCGCCTTCTACGACACCCACGGAAAGAAATGGGATAGTGTCATTCTTTTACGTCTGGCACCACACGGAACCAATAAATCAATAAAAAATAAATGCTGTTCGTTGGTATGACTATCAGTTGAGAACGGCTGGACTGATTTGGCTAGTTTTTTCTCAACTATGTTGGAGATGTTTCAGTTTGACCGAATGCGTTGAATATCAGTATTTTACATGGAGCGACTGCCTATTCAGGAGGTCAGCCTCCAAAACCCAGTAGCGACCCCTCGGTAAGACTAATTGTCAGACTTTCCAATGGCTTAACTTGCTTTCCGAGGTAAGGTGTAGTCTTGGTATGTTGTTGGTTGGGGAAGGAAAAGTTCCAATGTTTGTTAGGAAACAAGAAAATTTAAGAAAAAAAAAAGTGCTTTTTATAGGAATTATATAGGATAGGAAAACGTCTGTCGGGTCAAATAGCAATAAAAAAATAGCATTTTTTACACGTCACATCAATCACTATAAAATTAAAAATGCTTTAACTAATGCATTAAAAACTGACATTCATATTAAATGCAGTCCAACATTAATACTGACAACAGATTGTAAATTGCTCGACGTAATGACGTCATTGAATAAATATGACGTAGTAAATTATACCGAGGTTCCCTACGAACCACGGAAATAGAACTAACAGTATATTTCCACACATGCTTCCTAGTCTTACTACTCGAATGAGATTCCCTTTGGGAATTGTAAGAACTACAACTTACAAGACTTTAGAATCTGGAGTCTTAAGGGGAAGAAAGTTTTGTTCGTATGGATTTCTTACTCTATTTTCTTGTACCTTGTAGGCAGTACTGTTTGGGCAAACTGGTATTTATTTTGTTCGTAACCAGCGTTTTTTTTTATTTTTTTTTTTTTGGGTGGGAAATCATCAAATGACTTCTCCTGCTGAGTAGAGCAGGAGGGCGTGTCAGACTTTTACTGACTAAAACCCACCCGTGTTCCCTCAGTAGCCCGTATGCCAGGGGCCGTGGTATCTCTTTCGAACAAACCCGCACCCCTGGCAGGCATCGGCCCTTGCGGACCCCACCAGTGGTTGCTGACATCTTTGACGGCGCGCGTGAGGAACACAACGCGCCGTCCCGTCTACCACTTTTCGGCCGCAGAGGATAGGGAGAGCGGCTGACGCTATACCGACACTCCTCTTCCCCTGCGGCCCCACCGCGTCCGCCATCAAACGGTGGCGGCCCCGTCCAGGCCACGGAAGGGAAGAGCGCTGCTCAGAAGCACCGGCACTCCTCCTCTACCGCAGCCTGTAACCCTCAGCCGCGATGCCTCCCATTCGACATCGCGGCCCACCTCAGTTGCGGTGCACCTCACCGCAACCTACTTTTTGGCCGCTACGTCGTCGGCTTTGAGGCAAAAGCCCTGACGAGCGGCCCCACCGTTGGGTTCCTCTTGGCTTCACCGTGGATGGGAGACCACGGTTACTAAGCCCCCCCGCAACGACAATGCGGGAACCCACTCGGGGGGGTTCGTAACCAGCGTTCATGTAAGGTTTCAAACTTTAGCTATAAGCTGCTAAGACTGTGAACTAAGTACAAAGAAATAGTAAATAATAAGTTATTATCTAATATCTTAAAACGATTTTCATGAAATTTAGTGTGCAGGAGGTTTCGGGGGCGATAAATCGATCTACATAGGTTCTTCTGTTTTAGAACACGTCAAACAAAAAAAAAAAAAAAACAGACATCCAGATATTTTGACTTTATAAGACGTCGCTTAAAGACGCTGGGCTAAAATGTTGATCGACAATTTCTTCAAAAATCTCCAATTCGCAAACGTTTTAAAACTACCAAAACTTACATACATACTTAAGACGTCATTATTGGTGATATTCTTCAGAAAAATCAGGTGAGTAGTATTTATTTGCAACCTGCGTGCGTGTATGGAAAATGTGTAACCAAAATAATACTTACAAAAAAAAAAAAAAACATGAGACAAAAAAACACTACAAAGTGAAAAATAATTTTAATTCCGGAAGTTGGTGGCAAAATACGGAATAAAAGACCACCTTGAGGCATACTCTATCGATTAAAAAATGATTTTTTGATATCTATCCACAAATGCCGGAGGCATCGCGTAACAAGTATATGTCACCGTATGATTGTGAACACCGTTAGTTTATAATCTATCTCGCGAGATTACAAATTGTCAAAAAATTGTGAACTGCACCATACTGTTTACCGACCGAATAAGTTACATTAGGTTAATTGCGACTAACCGCGCACGAGCCGAGCGAGCGAACCGAGCGGTGCCCGTGCAGCGGCCGACGAGCGTTACTTCCAAGTTAGCGGCAGTTGACTATTTAGAAATAACGCAAGGTTTTATCCGTCTTGATACCAGTTCACAATTTGACGATTTCACTTCGACAGAAAAATAATGCGTTAAATTGTAAGCAGTATGTTACGGTTCACAATCTTTCGACAGTTCACAATCTCGCGAGATAGATTATAATCTAACGGCATTTACAATTTTACGGTGACGTATATAAATAAAATAAAAATACAGTCAATTGAGAACATCTCCTTTTTGAAGTCGGTGAAAAGGAGAATGTAAGGGTCATAGCAGGTAGAATTCTGTAGTTTAAGGCTACCCTATGGAAATAAGGGGTAAGTAATTGACTAAGAAAACGAACATCTAACAAGAAACAAAGCAACAAAAAGACAACGTGCACTTTCCAGTCAATTAACCCCGTTAACAAACTGTACTAATGAAAATGCTAACAAAGTGAAATGTCAAGCGCATGATATATTGACGTTCAGTCGCTGTCCATCCGAGTTCACTATTGTTCCCAATTTACAACATGACTGCGTTAAAATTGAGAATAAAATGCCCCTACAAAATTTTTTTTCTTTCAGTTTTCTAGCGGATAAAAATCGTTGTTATTGATTTCGGTTCATGAAGCGAACCATATTTACGGTTATGTTTTCCACATGAAAATTCTATTGGACTATCTGAATATCAACACGAGGATATTCTGTTAATCTCCTATAAACCGAGCAGCTAATTGCCACATTAATGGTGGGTATTTATTGCATGTACGAAATAGATTAAATTCACTACCCATTTTTGGCTCTAATGGACTAGCGTATGTTGTCATTCATGAATGACTTGATGACATGACAATAAAGTCTGCAAGCCCACACCTACGGTGGCCGGGAATCAGCCTGGGAATGCCGACGCCCAGGGCGTCTCCTGTGGAGGCTGGGGCCGTGTGGGGGGCTATATACTGCCTCTCCCTCACGTACGCCTCCCTCTTTGCAAGCATTACTGCTTTGCAGAAGGAGGAAAATACTTCTCAAAGCAAGTCAACGCCACCAACAGACTATTTCGTCTAGTTTCGATCATGAATGCAAGCAAAATCAAGCATGAAGATACATTTTACAGATAAAAATATATTCTTTAAAACACCAATTTTATTTTTATGCAAAAATACTCAGCATTTCTTAAGCTATCTAGATTATACAGTCGAATAGAGCGTAATGCCTAGATTCCGAAATTGCCTACTGAATTCATAAACGGACAGTTTTCTCATTTCCCCTTGATAACTAAATTATACGTATAAAATTGCGTTGGCTCTGTTCTCAATAATGATAATCAGATAAAACTGAATTCGTTTGTTTGTAACATTAATTTTCAGCTGATTATACACGTGCCTACCCCAAGTAGGTACCGCTCACGTACATTTTGATTTCACCCTTCCTTATCTTTTCAAAATTATTTGTAGAATTATCCGAACGTGTATTTTTGTAATTTAGCAAGAAAGTTACAAACTCAACTTCGGGACTTAATCAAAATACTCTGCGGCTTAATTTTGTGCTCAAACTTTGTATCGATGCCGTAGAACAGTTATATAAATAAAACATTTCCATGTTAGAATGTATGAGTTTTCACACTATCGATATCGCCTCCATGATACTTCGGAAAATATGCATTGAAGTGAAAACGTATCATATACACAACCGTATGAATGACACTTACAGCTGATTTCACCAATGAAACTGAACGCGTTCAGCACATCTAAACTGCGTTCATTGGCTGTCAGTGTTTGACAGCTTTTAAACGCGATTTAGATGTGTTGAACGCGTTTAGTTTCGTTGGTGAAATTCGCCCTTAGTAATAATAGTAATCTTACAACCTTTATTAACAATCTTACAACCTAGTTACATAATTACATAATAATAATAAAATAGTTAAAAGAAAATTAAAAAAGAAATTCCTTTCTCTTATTTCGTCTTCAGACATCGGTTTCCGAAGATGGTTTTCATTAGCATAGGCCTCCTCCATATTTTTCCATAGTTCCCGGTCATGGGTTTCCCTCTTCCACATTGGCCCAGCTGTCACCTTAAGGTCGTCATCCCACCTACGTCTTGGGCGTCCTCTCTTCCTTTTGCCTTCTCTTGGGTACCAGTCAGCTACTAATTTAGCCCTTTTCTCCTTTTTGTCTCTGATTAGGTAGCCCACCCATTTCGATTTCACCTTTTTTATCTTGTATGATACGTCCGCTATTTACGTTTTCTTTCTGATATGTTTAAGGCTTAGTTTGTCCTTTCTCTTAACATTAAGCATACTTCTTTCCATATTTGTAATGTCTTAGTATTCTGCTTAGTTAAAGCCCATGTTTGGCAACCGTAAGTCATGGTAGGAAGTATACACAAGTTAAATACTTTGCTTTATAAAGTTAATGGTAAGTATATACTGATTTTTAGTGACATCTTTTAGTGACCAGTATCGCTTCTATGCTACGTTTACCCTGTTGAAGACTTCTTTAGTGATCAGTCCCATGATAATGTCATACGTGTATTCATCTTCAAACTCAATTAGGTCGTTGTTGTCTCGTATGGGTGGTTTCAAACGATTCGTCATCAATTTAGTTTTTGTAAGAGTCATCTGTAGGCATAATTTGTCCTTACTGTAATAATAATATTTTTACACCTTGTATAAAGTTTGTTTACGGTTATTTATTTGGTGGCCTGAAATACAGGCTTCGGCTTAGCTTAGGCACCAGTCTCCCACAATATTATTCTATGAACCCATAACTGGACAATATTGTTCTATGTAACTCTTATATAAGAATATTGTGGTGAGAAATAAATAAATAAATAAAAAATAAAATAAAAAATTAAGGTAGAAGCTCCAGAGTAGCCCCAGTCTCCAGTAGGTAAGAAAATTTGAATTTCTAAATTGAATCTATTTTCCGTTTTTGGGAGCATTCACCTTAAGCACATTCTTACCACAAAGCAAATAAATATTCCAAACGTATAATAATATTCATGAAATTAACGAAAAGCATAATATTTCAGTCCTATTTACAGTATTCTATCTCTACCGTAAGCATATTCACAGCGAAAACAAATGAAAGCTTGATAAATATTTCAAAACAACTTTCATCTGATAATGAAATATTAACGCCCCAACATTTGTCTTAGAAATTAACCCTCGCTTAAGCCCACAAAGGTGTTCTATTTGAATTTACAACTGGAATGTAGGTCGCTTTAGTATGAGAGCTATGAGCAACTGTGGGCGTTATTAATAACGGCATAAGCGTACACCTGAGCTGTTTGAGAACTATAAATAAGTCGTTAAGTTAGTCCATTTATGTCAAGCTGACGATCGAATAAACTTTGGTTGCGTCGATAGCGTCTTTTATCGACTAAAGTTTACTGATCGATATTGTGTTTGGTTCTACAAAGGCCTGTATATTTTTAGCCTTTGCACGAACTGGTGTTTCTTTTTATTTTGGCTTTGGAGCTGTTATGGACTAGGCATTGAGCGTATTGCTAGTTTCGGATCTTTTAAATAGTTCACTTTTGTCGATATTCAATATTGAAGTCAGATAAACCTGTGGGCTCTTATTACTACACACAAGTAGTGCCCTGATTTTGCATACGGGTATGAGATGACAGGATGAGATAAGCAGATGCAATATCAAACCAATCAGTTTGAATTCAAAAAAGCCTGCCGCCAGGAATTCGTTAGAAGGTAAACAGCTTCTTCTTTCAACACGGTGGTGCCTCTAATATATTGGGCATTTGGGCCTAGTAACTGGCCACGTCTATCAATATTATCCTGCATTAATGCTGACGTTTAATTTTAATGCACCGTAAAAAAAACCACGGTGTCACTATCCAAAATAATCAAACAAATTCGAAAACGCAACAGACATCTAGGATTTTCATTTTGACCTCACCTTCGACTTTAGCACACTTGATAACCACGAAAACAACGTAAAAGTATAAAGTAGGTAATATCCTACTTCCTATTTTCACTCGGCCAATACCCCATTAATTGACTACGTAGAAAACAAACCTGCTTCAGAATCTATGTGGGCGTTAATTACTAGTAGTGAGCGTGAACACCTGAGGTGTTCCAGAACTATAAATATCTACTATGTCCATTTCTGTGGAAGCGTGGCGGTGAAACGGCTAGGCCGCAATCGGAAGGTCGCAATTATATCCACTCGTTGACTATAACGCCCTGAGGCGCTACTATGGGTTCGTTTGAACTTATTTTTTTAAATAAAATACTTTGTAACTGGTGTAAAAGACGCTAAATACACCCAAAATTCTTGTATTGCTGATACACACGAGCGACATGCATCAACCGCGGAGGCAATTGCAGCCGTCGATGAGGGTCGACGGTTGCCGTCAATCAGCTTCGCTCGTGTATTTGAGCACCGTACATACACGTGCGGTACGTTATCAGCACGTCGACGGCTGCCG
Source organism: Polymixis flavicincta (assembly GCA_949987655.1). Lineage (NCBI taxonomy): Eukaryota > Metazoa > Arthropoda > Insecta > Lepidoptera > Noctuidae > Polymixis > Polymixis flavicincta. Next base: position 9,663,792 of record OX465185.1, on the reverse strand, counting down.
TTGCCTCTGCCGTGGACGCGTGTTACACGTGCACCGTTGCATACACCCAAAAGCTCAATGATTTTTCTGTATATAATGCGAAAATAACCGTTATGTGATGAATATAGTTCTTTTTGGATAATTAAGCTAGATGAAGTAACTTTTTATGTTCCTGTAGAGCTCTAGTAACGATTTCCAACGATTGGCAATTCGGTTTAAAGAACTATGTTCTCATTAAGACAATTATCTATAGTCACTTTTAAGAATGTAGAGGCCACAACTGTTTAACACATTGCCTAATAAAACCTATTACGACTTTGTCAAATATTCCTTGTAAAAATGTCTCACCAAGTTAAAAAACCAAGTACCTAAGTTTAAAGGAGTTAATTTACCTCGAACATACAAAAAAACGCCACGAGTGCTCATTTTTTCTTAAAGAAATATTTTTGTATCGCCAAACGAATCCGAAAACTTCACTCGAATTTTCAAAAGTTCCAGATTTCAAAGAGTTTCGTGTTGACTTTACAGGATGCTTAAAAATTCAGGATACTCCTGTATTATTTTATTCAACTTTATACAAACCTTCTTAGAGTTTTACGGCAAAGCAATTCAAGTATAGAATTCGAGTGTTCTTTATCAAAATCTCGCTTCCTTTTCACGCGAACAAATTCGCATCGAAAAGTTTAAATGGCTTCTATAGTAGGGGTATTGTTATGCCTGAATGAACTTTCGCACCCTCAGTATAGACCGACCGAAATAACTATGCACATGAAAAATAGTCAGTTGGATTTTGTTCTTTACATCTTTGACTTAGAATTCTATTTCACTGGCTTGTGTAAGGATATACTTGTATCTAAGGGTAAAACCGACTGGCTGACCGTAATGGTTTCACATTATAGTGGTACTTCTTTTGATTCGGAATTGTTCTGCTTTGTTTGCGTTAATTATTTTTCCTTTTGTATTGTTTTATTTTGATGAAAAACGACCTCGGGAAATTAACATAATTTAGGGAAATATCAATTTCTATTCCTCACAAAATGAGCAGGGATTCGCGTAGTTATTGCGAATTCGAAGTACCGTTTTAAATTAGATGGTAACGTGAATTTCTCGAAAAAAGAAATAGAGAGATTTCGATTATGGCGTTGACGATTTTTGAAAAACAGCGGTGGCCCAGTGGCAATTTACGAGTTGTTCGAACCCTGAACATTACTTTGCGTAAATTAGTTAATTACCACTGCTCTCAAAAAGGTTTTTTTTAGTGTTAGAAATCATCAAATAACTTCTCCCGCTCTGGGTGGAGCAGGAGGGCGTGTCAGATTTTTACTGTCAAAAACCCACCCGTGTTCCAGTTGCCTGTGTGCCAGGGGCCACGGTATCTCTTTCAAATAACCCGCACCCCTCGCAGGCATCCTTCTACCCTGGCTTGGTCTTTACTGGACAGCGAGCTGCCCATTACTCGCAGTCCGTAAGCCCACGCCTACGGTAGCCGGGAATCAGTCTGGGATTACTGACGCAAAACGCCGAAACAGTAAGCACATCAGAAATAAGATGAATAAGGTTGTACTTAAAAAATCTTAAATTAGTAGCAGCTGAACATTTTATACGCTAATTGAAATCACTTTAAGATGGTGAAGGCCCATAAAAAAGGTTGTAAAGCTTACCTGGAATTCTTTGTGAGGCTATACGAGGCTATAGACATGTTCGTGTATTACAGCCATTAGTTGTTTCCTATAAAACCCGGTTTAAAAGTCGTGAAGGAAGTAATTTAAAGATAATCGTCTAATTGTTCGTAACATTTGTAACGAAAATATTTAACTGATTCTCTAAAAACATATTGATCTTCCTGATGATAAACTTTTTTTACTCGACTACGGCAAGGCCAAAGGAGGTTAATGATTTAAACAGTATGCATGTTCTTCTGTCCCCTCATAACTTCTAAACTACTCGACGTATTTCGACATATGAGGTATAATTGGAAGGCGCCATGAAGTTCCGCGGGTTATAAGGAAATATGACGTCAGACAATGGCGGCTTAAGTGTTACGTGTCACAAAAACAAAAAAACTTTTATCATTTTGGGTACCTATCTAAGCAATGTTCATGAGAAGTAATTTCTGAAAATATATCGGGTATTTATAATAACACATACATAAACCTTAAATTAGAATAAATCCAAAGGACTCCAAAATGTACATTTTGTATAGGTTTTCAAAAGTATACTATTATAAAGATAAAAACTTTTTAATAAAAGAATTAAACCGCCGAAAAACCGAAAAGTAAAAAATAATAAACTTGCTTTGTCCAACCCCAATAACTAAGTTCGGAAGACGGTGACATATAATTAAATACATATCCATCGGACTTATATATACTATAATTATAATTATATGGGACCAACTTCGGGGTATACCCTTTCCAATAAAAAAGAATTATCAAAATCGGACTACTCTGGAAAAAGATATGCGTGGCCATATATTAAAAAAAAAATACGCGTCGAATTGAGTAACCTCCTCCGTTTTTTCGTCGGTTAAAAAGATAATGTTACGCTTTTGCGCTTAGACAGCTTTACGGATTTGTACGAAATTTGGAACATGAGTAGATCATGATTTGGATTGGGACAGAATTTCACACTGTTTATTCCAATATACCCCTGGGATCGAGGCTTATGCTGGTGAAATCGCGGGGCGCAGCTAGTTTAAAACATTTTTGTTTCCTTGCGTTATAATTTGGTCTAGTTTTTGGTCATTTAACGTTTACCTTTTTTGTCAGCCATTTCATAAATCCCAAGATGCCCATACTTTAGTACAGTAAATATATTTCACAGGGAATTTATGTCGTGAGAAGTGTTTATGTCACCGTAAGATTGTGAACACCGTTAGTTTATAATCTATCTCGCGAGATTACGAACTGTCGATAAATTGTGAACTGAAAAAACCATTAACAATTTAACGCACTATTTTTCGACAACTTATAATCTGTCTGTAAAATTGTGAACTGCATCCTAATTGCGTAACTCACGATTAATCATAATCTGTTTCGTTTTGAAACAGATTGTTGAACCATTGCTTCATATGTTCTAAAAATGTGTCTGCTCAACAACGTAAATAACGCAATGAATATTGTTGAACTGTCAAATTGAAACGGATTATGATTGATCGTGAGTTACGCTAGATGGATAGTACCTTGCGCTATTACTAAATAGTCAAGAAACTGCCACTAACTTGGAATTAGCGCTTGCCGGCCGCTCTACCGCGGCACCGCTCGCTTCGCTCGCTCGACTCGTGCGCAGTTTGTCGCAGTTCTAACCTAACCTAACCTATTCGGTCGGTAAGTAGTATGGTGCAGTTTACATTTATCGATAGTTTATAATCTCGTGAGATAGATTATATACTAACGGTGTTCACAATCTTACGGTGACATTTACAAGTATTTACGATTAGAGAATTACTTAGTTTAGGTAGAAGTTCTTAAGTGTCACATTCGTTTACATACTCAGCCTATAACGTTCCCACTGCTGGCACACAGGCCTGCTCTCCGTGAGAGGCAGTGGGCCGTAATCCACCACGCGGACCCAGTGCTGGTAGGTAGATAAAAATAAAATTGGAACGTTTCACGATTTTGCACTTTCATTTAGACTTTGTTAATCCTATGAAAAAAATTAACTTTTTATTTTCTAAAATAAATATACAGGTGCACGCACGTGCGACGTTAACTTTAAAAACGTTTATTCCTCGAAAATACAAATTTCCTAAATAGAATATTGGTTTACATTTTTAAAACAACCTATACATTTTAATAAGGTCTTAAAACTAAGTAAGTGTTATGAGCGAAACGCGTTAGTACTTCAATTTCACATAACATAACGCCTTGTTTACCCGAAGGGTTGGGCAGAGGTGTACATTATAGTAAACCCATATTTTGCCAGTAATTTTTTTTAAACCTATGTAACAGAGTGGAATAGGAATGAACCCATCTGCCGTATGTCAGACGGTCAATGAGCCAAGCTTACGACCCAGTGGGTCCCGCTTAATGGCATACGACATCGCGGCAGGCCCAGACGAAGATGGCGGGATGAGCTGGACTCCTTTAGTAAAGATTGGTCCTTGTCAGCTCTGGACAGTGAGAGGTGGAAAGAGTAGTAGGGAGGCCTTTGCCCAGCAGTGGGATGTTAGTGGCTAATAATAATAAAATTGAGAAAATGTAACCAGGGGCGAGCCTAATGCCATAAATCCAGACTCCGGGGTGCTACTGAGAAAGTCCAGATAGAAAAAACCCATTAACGCTTTACCCGACCTGGGAATTGAACCCAGGAACTCCATGCTCAGAAGTAGTGCTTACAATCACAAGATCAACGAGGCAGTCTATTTAAATTTTCAAAATCGCTTAAATTTCTGTTACCTTATATGAGGTGTAAAAAAATTAACTGCAAGAATTTCGTCCATTTACTCGACATCGAAAAACGAACACATTTTTAATTTTGAATTTTTAATTGAGCGTTTTATATTTTCACATAAATGAAACAATTTGTTAAAATATTTTTTGTGCACTGTACGCAGGGCTGCGCCCAAGACGCAAACTTGGGCCGCCATTGTACCGATGTGATGGGAAAATTTTAATCAGCTGTTTACGAATTTGCGCCGTCGCGTGTCGTGTACGCAAGGGTGAACAACTCACGCGTGCGCCGGGGCGGCAGCGGTGTCCTAGGCCGCCGGCGCCGGCGCGCGTGCGGTGTACAGTGCGCATATTCAATAATTTCGTTCGAAGTGAAAATATTGCATATCTCGGAAACGGGTTGTTATTTTGAAATCTTTTTTTTGCCAATATTTTTTATTTATAATTCTAAACAAGTCCTTACTTTTCTTGCATTTAATTTTTTAACACCTTATATAGTACCTATTGTCCACGCGCTCGTGCTAAGCTCACAGTTCGCATAAAGATGATCAGAATTACTCTTGAAGCTTTCGTTCGAAATGTTCAATGACATCTTTATTTTATAGACATGTTTTCTGCCCGCAACTTCGTCTGCGTCAAATTTCTTGCTCCCCGATCCACCCCGTCGCATCGAAACGCCTGGCCGTTCGAGTACTTCATATTCGTGACTTTTCTCTTTTTGCTCGGTTCCTAATTGCCCTAGCGTGATATTATACAGCCTATAGACTTGCTCAATAAATGGGCTATCCAATTCTAAAATATTTTTTCTTTTCGTACCAGTAGTTCCTGAGATTAGCGCGTTCAAGCAAACAAACAAACAAATTCTTCAACTTTATAATTAGTATAGGTGGCGGATTCAAAATGGATTATAAAATAAAACAGGTTAATGAAAATACTACAAGAGTTTTTAGGTCGCAGCATATAACTTGGCGTTAGCAATGATTTTTTTCATCCACCATAATATTATCGTGATCATGACAGATTTTAGAATTTTAAATGCACAAAATTAATGTAGGTACCTGCAAAAATAAAACAGATTAATGAAAATACCACTAGAATTTTCAGCTCGCAGCACATAACATGGGCGTTAACAATGATTTTGTTTCATCCACCATAATAATATCGTGATCATGACAGATTTTAGAATTTTAAAAGCACAATTTTTTAATGAAGGTACAGTGGGCTGCGTCAATTGGGTACCCCAGCTGTATTAAAACTATAATTTGATGCAGCCCACTGTACCTACCAGATTTTTTTTTTAAATATTTTTCATTTAAAATCCGAAAAACTGATATAATTACGAAATATTGACTAATAACTATGACTCGCTCGACAGGTCATATACTCACATTGATTTTGGTTCGACTTTTCGACGTCATTTTTTTACCAGTTCATTTTATCATTCTTTCATTTGTCTAAATTCAATATTGTTCACGAACCTATACTTCATTGTTAATACGAATTATGAGTAAGCGATGGTTCTAGGTGAAAAAAAAAAAAGACTTCACATGAACCTAATTAACTCACTTACGAAAAGTCAGAAGCTAGGTGTACGGTTACTTTGGTCGTTCCTTGTGAAGAGGAGCCGGCAAGTAAACCCACGGTTACTCTTATAAGTATGCTTTTACAATATTTAAAAAGTTTACTTAGCTCAGAACAGAAGCATTCCCCCTAATGAGGTTTTCTTACACAAATTGCTGAACCAATGCAATCATTATGCAATCAAATTTAAATCAGAATGTACTACACGACTTCTTTTACTACACGAACACTACCTACCCATTTAACACAAGCCACTTATTCTTTTCTTAATGAACAAGCCCTGGTTAATTAGTTTCAATATATTAAAAGAGTTAATATAAAAGCCTCATGTAATAACATAGTTTCATTTACTGGGTAGCGCACGCGACTGACGCCCAACACTTTACCGAAAGTGCGTGCTTATTGGCCGGAATGGGTGCGGACGACCAAGTGAATTTCCAGGTATACCGGTATAATGAAACTCCTCACGCAACGATTCATCGACATTAGTGAACCTAGCCTTTAGAATATGGTGGAATATATAGTGGAGCAATTTAAAGCAGAATATGGTAGATATTATCCTTTAAATTGCTCTATTCTCACCCTAATGCAAGTAATCATAATGGGCTTGTGGCTAATTAATAACAGCCGCTTTTTTGATCGATCAGGTTAAGCTACGCTTACGGTTGATCCGTAGATGGGTGACCATCTTTACATACCAAGACCTCTTCATGCCTCGGAAAGCACGTTAAGCCGTTGGTCCCGGTTGTCATTCGTGGATCTTTGACAGCCGTTACGGGTCCTCAGAAGCAATAAAGTCTGACAACCAGTCTTATCAAGGGGTATCGTGTTACCCAGCAACTGGGTTGTGAACGGAGTGGAGGTCAGACTATCGGGGAAAACACCTTACGCGGGAACCCTAACAGCATTCCAGATATCAATTTACATAAACTGTAGCGTAAAAAATGCATGGAAATCTTTGACATTTTACATCAATAAACAACTGTATAAATACTCTCTTTGTCACTCTTCCGTTTAATAACTTCTCTCTTTCTATGCTTAAAATACTGGTCAATATAAATAACCAGCTGACCCGACAGACGCTGTCCTGTCTTATCTATGAATATTGGATTCGCATTGGTATAATATTACAAAAGTTAAAATGGTCGTTAGGTTTTCTTAAATTTTCTAATGTTACGCGTAACTATCTTAATTTCTTGTTTCATAAGAACCATCTGATAATAACAAACACAACAAAAACAGAAAACATATCCAGCCTTACACGTATGCTGCCGTGACAAAAGGAAATGGGATTCATTTTTATAGGTCTCAAAAGTCAAACTCAAGCATTTATTTCAATTAAACCTTTTACAGGCACTTTTGAATTGTAAAAAAAAAATCGAAGTTGAAGCTAGGTGCCCATTCCAAAACGTAGATCTCTATGGAGAAGAACGGGCAAGAAACTCCAAGGACACTCTTTTAAATCATGGGTATTACAAAATCTTGGGAACATTATTCTTGGTGCTTCTTTAGGTGAGAACAATGAAAAAAAAAAATAAGATTCAAATAAGCCATGGCAGTTAGGAGATGACCAGTCTCACCCGACGGCGCCTGTTCACAAACTTGACGCGTGGATCAGCACCATCCAGCTCAACCATTTTCTAGGGAACCGAATGATCCAACACACGCGCCACCATCGACGTACCTACATCAAAACAACATATTATAAGGATGCATGGTGTATAGATTTAGAGATATTCCAGCCACTGAAATGGAATTGCAATACATAAATAGCAATGTTTATGTTTCGTATCGAAACTCGCGAAGTCTCGAAAAACAATCGATTCCTACCTTACAGACTATTTCTAGAAGATCTAAATAAACTACGACTCAACAACCAAGATTACCACTTGGCGCAAAAAGCAGGAAATAGATGCATAATTTGCACAGTCCCTAAATACCTACTGTTTTATTATTGACATTGCAATAATTGATTCAGCTACATCCGGTTAGACTGGAAGCCGACCCCAACATCGTTGGGGAAGGGCTAGGCAGATGATGACAATAAGTAATCATAAAGGTCGGCTTTGATTCATAGTTTGTTGCGCCACTTCTTCTTCCCAGCTAAAGCACTAGGAAGTGTCGAAGGGTGGGCGTTTTTGGGGGACTGTCTTGTGTATTCGACGTTCGAAAAGTGCTGATTCTCAGCCTAATTTGAATAAATGACTTTTGATTTTTTGATACGTGTTCTTCAAGTATTCTTCGCAGTCACGAACAATTTTCAGAATTCCGTTGGTTGGATCATGTTATTCTGTCTTGTAATTATATTCATTTTCTCGTTCTTGCCAAAACCTTTGTTGTATACTCTTTCGTAAGTAATTTAATTTGTTTCTCTTCTCATCTCTGAAGTATTACAGTTTTCAAGCGGACCTCAGGTAACTCAACGGTCACGTCTAAACGAAGTAATAAATTAGAATATTCAAACCTTAATTTACAGGTAAAGTGAAAAATAAACGAAATTAGCTTTACCGTTAACTTAGCGCAAAGTCGACCCTATTAGAGTGAACGCGAAAGGACGGGGTTTTTAAAGGCTGGTACACGAGTATCGACATGACGACGTCGTGTCGGCGCGCCAAGGATTTAGAATGGCATACGACGCGCGTCTCGTTTTGCATAGGTTTAAACCAGCAGAATACGAGAAAAGCATGTAAATTATATCTACTGCGTCATACATGAATATTTTTGCTTTTTGAAGCCATTATCGGCGTTACTTCGACATTTGCATGCCCGTTTTGGTTCCTAACGCGACTTTGGCTCTGTATATACACATGAATGATCCAGATTTCAGCTGTAATATTCTGAATTTGGGTTCTTAACGGTTCTATGTTCTTTTTAACCCATTTCAAAATAAGGAAGGAGGTCTTCAATTCAGGAGCATTAAAAAAAATTTTTTTTACTTCATAACACCGTCATTTTTACATCGATTTGAAAAATTCTTCTGCTTGAAACGGTATAATCACTAGTATGAAAATACTAAACCAAAGACACCGACTGCCGAAATTAAAGTTATTTTTCACGTTGTAGTGGTTATTCTGAAATCTGTTGTTTTTTTTTTTTTTTTGTTAAATTGCAGTCTACGTATATACGTTGAACTTTCGTAGCCGCCATTGCTGTGTAAGTTCAGTGTGCAACACGCTTTAGTTGTGAAGGAAAACCTACTAGCGACACACTAATTGGGTGCTAAAGTAAATATTTAAAAAGGTGAGCGAGAAAACGTGAGGTTTTAACTTTTCAATTACGTCAATTAAGAGTGCCGTGCGCAGCTGCGAGCAGAATTATTAGGTGTGGCCATTTTTGTGAAAAAACAATTCATTCGATATAACGAACAACGGGCCGCGAACGTATAATTAAGTGACTTCTTAATAGAACTAATAATTTAGGAAAAATTGCTACATTTTTATTGCTTTATTAAAATTTATTGTAGTTTTATTTGGCGACGTGACTTTGCAACATGGGAATAACAATCTTGCTTGCGTTAAAGTTTATTAATTAGGTACACAACGCTGATGTGGAATCAATTTTAAAGAGTGTATCAGGTTTTTAACCGACTTCAAAAAGAAGGAGGTTATCAATTCGACATGTTTATATATATATTTTTTTATGTACGTTCGGGCATAACTCCGTTATACGTAGACGGATTTGCAAAATTCTTTTTTTGTTCGAAAGGGGTTTATTCCGAAATAGTCCCATTTAAATTTCATATAGATCTGATGATGCGTTTCGGAGACAGACAACGGAACTCTTCAAAAAGTTACAGCAAATCAACCGCGAATGCTGCTATCGCATAAATATGCATTGTTTTGACCCCAAGGATGATGAAATTTCGAATCGGTGTGGGGTAGGTAACTAAAAAGTGAAAAATAAAAACTTTTTTTCAAAAAAGTTACAACCGACTTCCAAAAAACACTTCAAAGTGCAAAATAACTTAAATTTCGGAAGTCGGTGACTTTGGATGTGTATTTTAATTATTTGTCACCGCCTTCCGAAATTAAAGTTATTTTGCACTTTGTAGTGTTTTTTGGAAGTCAGTTGTAATTTTTTTGAAAAAAAGTTTTTATTTTTCACTTTTTAGTTATGTTTATGATTATTATTGTGTAAAATGGGATAAAAATAAATACCTCGAATTTTCAGAATAAACGGTACACGAGGCACGAGGTTCGCTGGAAAAAGTTTGGCACGCTTGTTGAAACCTATGCTTTTGTTTTCATAACATATTTCATAATCTTACGGCTTTTTCCCGAAAATGAAATCTTTTCCAATCCTATCCTACTAATATTACAAATGTCAAAATTTATGTGTTTACATATTTAGATGTTTGTTATTCAATTTTACATATTGTGAATGAGAGAACGTTGTAGGCCTTACAGACTGTAGATTTTAAGACGATTTTCTATTCTGTATTCGTCTAAGTACCTGGTACTTATTGACAGGCCTGCACTGTCCTCCCATACATTTTTCTCTGTAATTTGGAAACATTGTTAACGCCAATTATTTTTAAAAGAGTAACTGTGGAGTTTCTTGCCGGCTCTTCTCCATAGGAAACAACAATTTGGAACCGTGCACCTAGCTTCTGACGTTTCATACATTTTGATTTTGAATCAGGCACAAATGGGTCAACGAATTCGGATGATATTTGGCATACATATAGATTAAAAACCAGTATTAACAAATAGGATACTTTGTATCCCGGTAGTACCTACGTACTATCAAGACTCACTAATGCAGTCGCATACTAAGGGCTATATTGCTATGAAGTGGCGGTCCAGGCCGTACCTACAGCTGTGTGTATAAGTGATGTATTAACACAAAACTCACCGCTCCACTCACACACTGGCGTTACTCTTTGTATTTTATACATACCGTCGGCGACGACAGACATGACCTTGGTCGGTTCATACCATTGCTAAAATTTACTTTTATAATTTGAGTTCCGGTAGCGTGCAGCGTATCGTCTTGGATTAAGAAACTCATAGGTCTGGGTTCAAATCTCGCGATGAAGCTTTAATTTTTCTTTTCAACAATCATCTTCATCTGTTCTTTTATTATTCGATTTATTAATATACCAGAATAATAATGTAACATTTTTTTATTATTACTCGTATTGTATTTAAATAAAGGTTTACCAATAATAAATGATTACAAAATGTTTATTCGTTATAACTTCATGAAGAATGTATAAAAATAACTAATAATAACTTCTTGTTAAAACAGTTTATTTTCTCATAAAGAACAATTTATTGAAGTAAATAAGCTAGTTGGTGAACTATGATAATCAGGCTATTGTATCTTAGTAATATAATAATATTGTGCTGATTACTACTGTGTGTCGGTACTCTAAATAAATCACAATATTCTACAAAAATCTACCCACGTAAAAGTAACAAATGCAGACAAGTTGTCACAATACAATTAAATGACTCAGTAGTACTACTTTTATTCTACTGCGAGTGAGTTCGTTTTAACTCAAACCTCAAAGTTAACAAATCGTATTTAATAGGACTCAAAGAGGTTATAGCTTAAGTGTTCATTTTCATTCCGAAAAGAAGATTGAAACTAAACCTCAAAATAATCCAGATTACGGATAAGACAAAATATTATTTGAATATTACTAAAATAAATAAATATTTGTAATTTATAACTTAATGTTAATGTTTTTTCCGTTAACTATGTTTTTTGAGTTGATTCTCGAGCTGGTTCGATGATGCGAACCTTCTGCGTGGAGTGCACGGCGCACGGTTCGTAAAGATGTGTCGAATAATTCGGCAAAATGTCTTGTCGTTTTGAAACCACTTGTTTCATATTCGCTGAACGTGTGCCTGTTATAGGAGCTGGGGTCTTCCACTTTGCTTTCCACGGGCAAGGCTACCGCCTTCCTCATATCTTTTCACCCACCGACTCACAGTATTTCACTAAAACAAAAAAGGGGTACTGTTAGGCTACTAAGCAAAATACACACTTTATGTAATACCTACTATTTAGAAACAAAATTATTTAAAAGGGCAATTTCACATAGATATTAAGTTTATTGTTATTTTCATCGTTCTATAATCTAGGAAATAAATTTACATTGAAATTTTATATTTTTATTCTATTTAGACATTGTGATATTTATAAAACGTTTAAAAATAACTACAAGGATCAGCATGTCGATTCTGCAACCATCTCACCGTGTGAAGTGAGCGTGGAGTGACCTGTCAGTGACATCCTCCTGATGCTAGTGATTAACCAAGCATTAGGTGAAATGACATTGACAGTTCACTCCACGCTCACTTCACGCGGTGAAAATGTTACAGAATAGCAATGCAGCAGTTATACTTTAATAAAATAAATGTTTAACATTTATATTTAAATCATAATACTCACACTCAGTCCGGTTTCATCACATAGGTATTTGTGATATAGGTATTAAGTCCACTTTTATGCAGCGCAATAATATTCGCTTTCATTTCTAAATTTGCTTACATTTTAAAATGAATTAGAAGGACGCTAATAGATGAAACACACGTCACTAGCACACAATATCAACCAACACCGTTCTATAAGTCGCGGTGAATGAGTCGTAAATCATTTAAATTTATTTAGGTTTCTGTGGGTATAATGATAAAGTTTTACGAGTTTAGTGAATAAGAAGAACAGAACAAGAAACTATACTCAAAAGTGATTTTTAAAACAATAAAAAGACTATCACACAGCGAGTGGGATTCGAAACCGCGACTCGCTGCGCTCAAACGCGATAATCAAGTGCGGTAACCGCTCAGCTATCATGCCATTTGCTATATCGGTTGAATTTAGGAAATACATTCATTTGTAAACGTATGAGAGTGTGTGTGTCTATAGTATTATAGCCTATAGAAATTGCTTATTATAAGAAGGTCGTAAGTTAAAGCGAAGTGTCAATCTATTGCTTTTTGAGATTGGGGCACCATTAGTGAGGGCTACTGTAACTCTGGGATAATTTCCAACCTCTACGCGAGGGAAGCTGCTGGCAAAACCTGGTACCAAATATTCATAATATTACTGTAGATAAAGTTGTATAAGTAGTAAATGAGTAGTAGCGTATGCGGAGTAACTTCTATGGTGTAATATAATTTATAGATAAAAAAAGATGATGCCCTGTAAGTTTTACATTTTCAAAACCCTGAAAGCATGGTATATTTGATCCGAGCCAAATATGTTTGTTCCGTTTAAATTACATTAAACACAATTTTACACCATCATCATCATTTCAGCTGGAAGACGTCCACTGCTGGACATAGGCTTCTCCCAGGGTCCTCCACTTCGACCGGTCTTGTGCTTCCCACATCCAGCGGATTCCCGCAGTCTACATATGATCATCGGTCCACTTTGTGTGAGGCCTTCATAATCTACGTCTTCCGGTACGCGGTTGCCTCTCCAGAACCTTTCGCCCCCATCGGCCATCTGTTCTGCGAGCAATGTACCCTGCCCACTGCCACTTAAGTTTGGCAATTCTTCGGGCTATGTCGGTTGCCTTGGTTCTCCTGCGGATCTCTTCATTTCTGATTCGATCACGAGTGAAAATCCGGCTCCATTGCCCTTTGGGTGACTTTAAGCCTTCTGATAAGTCCCATTGTGAGCGACCACGTTTCTGTACCTTATGTCATCACTGGAAATACACACTGGTCAAAGACTTTCGTCTTGAGACACTGGTATTTGGGACGAGAAGATATTGCAAAGCCTTTCGAACGCTGCCCAGCCGAGGTGGATTCGACGATTAACCTCTTACTCGAAGTTAGACCTACCTAACTGGACAGTTTGTCCTAGGTAAACGTACTGGTCCACAACTTCGAGTGTAGCGCCTCCGATCGTCATGGGAGTGGGTATTACATGGTCATGCGACATGACCTTTGTCTTGTCCATGTTCATTTTAAGACTTACTCTTTCGGAAGCTCTACTGAGGTCATCGAGCATTGCACTGAGGCCCTTCATGGTCTCAGCCATGATATCTATATCATCGGCAAATCGAAGGTGAGTGAAGTACTCGTCATTGATGTTGATGCCAGTCCCTTTCCAGTTCAGACCCTTGAAGATATCCTCCAGTGCAGCGGTGAACAGTTTCGGAGAGATAACATCTCCCTGTCTCACACTTCGCTGCAGAAGGATAGGTTTTGAAGTCTGGTCCTGGAGCCGGACTGATATAGTGGCGTTTTCGCACAGACACTTCACCACCTCGATGTACCGATAGTCGATCTGGCACCGTTGAAGAGACTGCAGTACAGCCCCTGTCTCGATCATATCGAAGGCTTTTTCGTAGTCTACAAACGCTAAACAGAGGCTTCGGTCTTCAGTTTAACCTGCCACAACGTATGTATGTTGTCTAAGGTGCTAAAGTGCGTTTACGGAATCCAGCTTGTTCGGGAGGCTGGAAGTCGTCTAACTTGCGCGCGAGACGGTTCGTGATGACTCCATGCTCTATGCAAATAAATGATAAATTAATTTTATTAAAATGGAACGAATAAACATAACATCATGCCTTGTTTCCCAGAAGAGTAGGGTAGAAGAGTAGGGTGACAAACGAAAACGGTTGTTTACACCAAACAATACATTAAACTTATCACTCACTAGTATTTCGCCCACGAGTTCATCCGCGTGGATTTCGAAAAAACAACCCATAGGTATTATTCGCTGATATTCTAGGTTTCTATAGCACGAATAATTCCGCTTTCAACCAGTAAATAATTTTAAGAATTGGACCATTCGTTCCGGAGATTTTTTTTTTTTTTTGAAAGAAGACATTATTTTTATTCTAATATGTACAGGTATATAAAAAGAAAATAATCATAAAGCATCAAAAAATACGTCCGCATCGTTATCAATGGGAAAAGTGCCCAAAAGGCTGGCAGCAATGCCACGTTGTATGGCAATGCTGATTCTTTGGCCGAAAAATAGGCCAGCCCTTTGGTCACGTGAAGAGTCGACCAACCGCTTGGAAACGTCTCGGAAAACCAAGTGGGCACTCGGACCCCATGGCCCTAGAGTTTCAACCCCAAACGGCTCGAACATATATGTTCCAATAAGATTGGAATATTCCGGAGATTACCTCCTACATACAAACTTACAAATAAATACCTCTTCATATCATTGAGCTCCTCAAGTTCTGAGTTGAGCCGTATGATTACTGAAACATGCGTGTACTGAATGGATAGGTCCACTCAATCTGTGTGGTTCTTTCCTCAAAAGACCATTTCAGACACCAATCCACATGGTCTTCACATGATCTGAATAAGATTATGTCTGGACTTTAAAAGAGACTGTGACCTCTGAGTTTGATTCAACCTTTCTTCTCAGAGTAGTCAGATAGGAAACGCCGACCTCATTTAGTTTAAAAAAAATATGATAGATTTATCATAATATTAGTATAAATTGTCGGTCACGTGAACCAACCAATTGATTTTCTTTTGCGTG
This sequence comes from Polymixis flavicincta, assembly GCA_949987655.1. NCBI lineage: Eukaryota > Metazoa > Arthropoda > Insecta > Lepidoptera > Noctuidae > Polymixis > Polymixis flavicincta. The sequence continues at coordinate 9,648,379 of OX465185.1, read as the reverse complement.
CAAAACATTTTACCGCGATTACTTCGTATATATACCCTTTTATTACTTTTCCAATGAACTGTGAAAATAACTCTTTTTAAATTATCATTTTTTTATGTTGACGATTGAGTTTGTATTGTATTTTTGTGAGTGGCTTGTGGCTAAGTAACAATAGCTGCACGGGTTGATCGATCAGGTTAAGCTACGCTTGCCGCGGTTGGTTCGTGGATGGGTGATCATCTTTACGTACTAAGACCCCTCCGTGTTTTGGAAAGCACGTAAAGCCGTTGATCTCGGCTGTCATTTGTTGATCTTTGACAGTAGTTACGGGTCAGAGGCCCGAAAGTCTGACAACCAGTTTTACCAAGGGGTATCGTATTACCCAGTAACTGGGTTGTGGAGGTCAGATAGGCAGTCGCTCCATGTAAGTACTGGTATACAGCTGCGTCCGGTTAGACTGGAAGCGGACCCCAACATAATTGGGAAGAGTTTAGGCAGATGATGTGTGTAGTTTCCATTATATCCTCCAAAACCCGTGCTATTTCGGTAAAACTTTCACTGCAATTCTGTATTCTGTATAGAAACAGAATTCTCAAACTGACACTGCAGGTGCAAAACATCTGCACGTCATTGTTACCCACAGCTAACTCGAACTCAATAGTGCTGTCATCTTACATCTTACTAATATTATATACGTAAATGTGAAAGCTTTTATGTTCGGATATTTATATGTTTGTATGTTTGTTACTCAATCACGCAACAACGGCTGATCGAACTTAAATGAAATTTGGCACACGGATAGATTATAACCTGGATTAACACCTTTTTATCCCGGTAATAAGTATCCGTGGGACAGTTATCAACTTCAGGGCGAAGCCTCTGGCAATAGTTAGTTCGTCTATAAAGAAAACTTGTGTTAGTAAGCACATTTTCCCGCGTGTCTGTAAATCTGACAAATTGCTTGCGTAAGCAATGTTGACAGGCCGACGAGCGCATAAAGCAATTCTATCAGGTATCGGTAACCAGACGAGAAAGGGAAAATAGTTACCTACCTGTACCGGATTTGTCTGTTAAACGTGGGAATTTGCACTACTCATACTGCGTCAAGAAATTGTCACTGTTTCGTTTTGACACCTAACACACAATGTGGCAGAGACATCACTTGATTGATCATCATCATATCTTTTTAGTAGGTAGGTATTCGCCCCATTTTCGTGCGAATAAGTGTGAATTGCACGCGATTACCACATCTAAACCACGATCAAGAGCTGCCAGTGTCAGCTCTTAAGCATGGTTATGTGCTGATCGCTTTCAGTCATTGGTGAAATTCTCTCTTAGTACGGTGAGGGCAATCTCATCATCTGCCTAGCCTTTTCCCAACTATGTTGAGGTCGGCTTCCAGTCTAACTAATGCAGCTGAATACCAGTATTTTACACGGAGCGACTGCCTACCTCCACAACCCAGTTACTGGGTAATACGATACCCCTTGGTAAGACTGGTTGTCAGACTTTCGGGCTTCTGACGACCCGTAACGACTGTCAAAGATCCACAAATGACAGCCGGGACCAACGGCTAAACGTGCTTTCCGAGGCACGGAGGGGTCTTGGTATGTAAAGATGGTCACCCATCCACGGACCAACCGCGGCAAGCGTAGCTTAACCTGGTCGATCGACCCGTGCAGCTATTGTTATTTAGCCACAAGAGATTTAAATCACTAGATTTGAGGGCAAATCTAGTGATTTAAATCTTTCCTTCCATTTAAGAGATAGATCAATGTGGCGTATGTTATTGCACTTTTCCTTAATACTGAATCCTCTTGCATGCCATAACCCACAGCCATGAAAGAAAGGATTGATGTAATCATCATCAAGGGATTAAACCACGGTCGTAAACGTTGACAAAGGAGGTTCCCTTTTACGACACACCCATGAAAAGCGGTGGCTTCTAAATGTAACCACAGGCGTTGTTGTCGCTAATCTTAGATTTTAACTAAACCTGCTATTGCATAGGAGGTTTACTGTACTTTAACTGCATAGGGGGTTTTGGACGTAAATTTCTCTAATGTTAACGAAAAAGGAAAAAACGGGAGTCGGACGACCGACAGAGGTGAAAACATAAAACTAACAAATATTAGGAGTCAACCTTGTAGCTACAGATATTCTGTTAACATAAGCATGTTGGTGATGCAAACTTATAAGATTTTCTCCTACCTACCAAAAATCGTTCTACTCGCCTAAAGAAGTTTTCAGTGCAAAAAACCTGCGAGGTTCGAGACGGCTTGAAGCCACCTAAACTTACAACTAGCGTTATTTAAGTCAATCATAATATTCTACACACGTTTAAGGTGCACAATTCGGTAGCATTTAGTGTATGATCAAGTTAAGATATTGTTTAAGTTTGTTCCATTTTAGCGATAAAACCGCCCGTTGTGTCACCCTATGGAAAATTAAATTTCTATGGTGTCAGTATTAAAGTGTTTGAATAGTTCGATATGCTACACCGACTTTGGAGATTATCGCAATAAAATATCTTGTTTAGATGGTTGGTACCTTTCCTATATTACTTTGCCGAACGATACCCCTAAATACTTTCATAATTACATTACAATAACGGTGATTAACTACTTACCATTGGTAAGTAGTTAATCACCGAGGGTGAGTGTGAGAGGGTGAGTGTTCGTGATAAGTTACCACGAACACTCACCCTCTCACATTCACGTACACACATAATCATATCACACAGAGAGACCATCTACGCAATAACAAGATCTATTTTTATTTAATTTTAAATTTTTATTTAACTTACTTATATTGTTTTTAATTTTACTTACTTAATTTATTTTAATTTTGTCTTTAATGATTGTATTTTTTTCATTGTATCGAATTATTATGTTTTATCATCACTTTTTTTTCTTTGTTTACATACAAACGCTAACATTTCTACTTGATGGCTATTTATAAGTGTACATTTTTTGAAGGTTTTGGCGCTGATAGCCGAAATACAGGCTTTCGCCTAGTTCGGCTACATATGTCTATTTCATTTGTAAAAAGATAATATAGCCTATACGATATTTGTCTAATTTTAAACAATTATTGAAATAAAATTACTTAGTATATATACTTATAACAAAAGAAAAACACAGCACTTATTAATCTACGTCATTTTTGGTAATTATAGTGTACTGCAACATTGTGTTGTTTCATAAAATAATAAAGTAAGTAGTAAAGGAAATACAAATTAACTCAGCGTATTATTATTGTTCCAAACGTATCCCGGAGCGGTAGTACCTACAGTAACATCCACTATTGAGCTATTGTAAGATCGTTTGTATGCATTCCACGAAGACGAGTCTAAATAAAAGATGACGCAGGTTCAAACATCTATTTTTGAAATGGATTTTGCAGAGACAGCTTTGAGGTAAGAAAACAAATTACCCTTTAGCCGAGTTTGAACTGAATTTGGCGCGAATTCCCGTTTCACATTTATGCAAACCTGTGAACGAGTATGGCGACCTGAATGACACCTATTCGAGAACTTCAACATGCAGAACATTAGACTACAAGCTAGGTACTACGTACTTAATGTACGATAGAATTTGCATTTTCATGTTTATTTATTTTCCCGGGTTTATCTTTTGTTTTTAACTGTTTGTAGCTTGTGACAAGAGCATGTTTTAATCTATTTTCTTAAAATGTGGCAAAAATATATGAACAAGAAAGTACTACTTTTTAAGAACAGACAATGTTTCATAATACTTTATGAAATTATTAAAATTTTGTTGAAAAATATCGATACTTAGACGTAACAATTGGAACACTTTTCCGGAAAATTAAAACCAATGAGTTGATAATTTGTCTTGCCCATTGTTGTTCAAAAACAAGCGATTAACGAAAGAAAGGGCGTTACGACCTTTGACATTTTTCCGAATTCCATTCTGATTAAACAGTTTCATTGTGAAGCCGCAACATTGTTCGTTTATATGAAGTGATTTACCAAATTTCCTCAATCGTTAAGGCTTTCATGTCGATCGCAATTTGTGTATTGTTGGAGTCGGCACGCGATACCTAACTGAGTTTTATTATTTTTTAAGCATTTCTTTTATTGTGAATCATGGTTAACTAGTTATTGTACAAGTTCAAGTGTGCTCTAGGTCTGTGGGATAATAATAATGGTTTTTTGAAGGAGATTGTTGGTTAAGAAAATGATTTGTTGTGAACGAGTGACTCAATGTTTTTCGTAATGTACAGTCACGAGCATAAATATGTGTACACATCGCCAAATTCAAAAGCGATTTTCTTTTAAATAGTGATTGCGACTTGGAGATAACTTGGGTATTTCATTATAGTGTGGGTTACAAAATATTATTTTCATAATAAAATTAGATTATAATGAGTAAAAGTGGAGAAAATCACTTTTAAAAGTTGGTAAGCGTTTACATTTTATTGCTCGTGACTGTACAATGTAATATTTGATACTACTAACGTCTGTGTTGCTACATTTAGTTTTTTACCCACAACCAAGATACGTAAATATAGTAAGTATGTCTGCGAAATGTTATATTTGTATTAATACACAGCGAGTTCTATGAATGTGCATCCATAAGTTAGCAGTCATGTTTAAATAATGAAATATAGCTCACATGCGTAGTACAGTACACCTAGCTACAAATCACCAGTAATAATGGTTTTCAATTATTCTTGGACCCACTTAGATAAACCACAAATACCTAGTAAAGACATTTAAAACCATACGAATTTAAAAAATCGTGATGTTTCTGACAGTCGTTTGAAGGTAACTGATACAGAATCATGTTATAATAATATGTCACCATCACAACATCCAGCTGCTGACTATTTCTATTGTGTGATGAGATGATAGATCTGTTTTTTTTTTCTTAGGGCAAATTTTTCAATAGTCAGAAAACTTTTATCTGGAGAATAATTATGTCAAATTGATAAGTACCTATTCTTTAATATTTATTCCTCAGATTTAAATTATCCAAAGTCAATATTCGAATTAACTTACTTATTTTGTTATGTTCACGTGTTTCTGGGCCAAATAAACCTCATTTTCTTTCTTTCTACCAGCTGCTGAGAAGAATTTCAAAAATTTTAAGGTGCATTTTTGTGTGCAACGATAATTACATGTAGCCTTTCATTATCGTCCTTGCATAAAAATAATATTGCTTGCATTCTACGAAAACAGCGGTGGAAAATAATCCTGCTAATGGACGCTAGAAAAAGTTAACAGCAAACGAAGCAAATTAGATATTAGAATAGAAACAAAGAGAAAACACGAAAACATAGTATTTTTTTTATAATTTTACCCGGGAATCACGAATACTGTATATTTTTTCGTAATTTTCTAGTCAGTAGTTAAACAATATTAAAACTATGGAAATGTTGAACTACAGTAGTATTGTAATTGAATTGAATTGATAGTATAACTATCCAATAGCATTTTGATAAGAAAATTGGCGCGATTAGTGTCGCACATAGGTATTAACTATAGAATTTTTAATATACATAAATATGTAAGTTCCGTATTTCTTTTCCAGTAACTTAAAAATACAGTGTGGCCAGGACATTGACACGCAAACTGAAACCTTGAACTCAGCACATAATTCATAAACCCCTTAGCGTAGAAATTTATCTTCAGATAGAAAAAAAATCTGCTGTTTCATAGAAATTTTTGGTAATAGCTACGCGGGTCAAAATGTTTGGAACAACATTTTTTTCTTTTTAATTGAAGAAAATCTTCAATGCAGGATTCAGGTTCAGGATTATGTACTGAATCCACGGTGATGATAGGTTGCGCGTCGATGTCCCTGCCACCAATGTTTTATTACTTCTTCAATTACAGCAACCTGTGAAAAATAAATTGGTAGATGTATTGAGATCCACAGAGCTCAAATTTGGAGTAACATTAAAATAAAGAATAGCTGTTATCACTAAGTCCACCGGGGACGGGTACTGTAACAAAGTGGTTTATTTCCATTCACATAAGTAAATATATTTCAAAACAATAGGGTTCGGGACGACGATAAAGTTTCGTAAATTGTAAGTACGACCAAGTATCCTTTTTCAGTGCAATCGAAAAAAAAAATGCTATAGAGGAGCCCACTTGACGGACGTGAAACGGCTAATGACAAAAGAAGGGCCCGCGTCATCTATATCGTACACGCCTTCTAGAACATACTAGCTAGAAGCTGCGCGTTTTTGTTGCGGGAGTGGTTCGAAATAAGTCATTTTTATAAACGAAGGGCAAATTTCACAAATTAAACTGGATACGTTCGGCACATCTAAGCCGCATTCAAGACGTGTCAGTGTCAAAATTGTTTTGGAATATTGACATTGACAGGTCTGGAATGCAGTTTGAAAGTGTTGATAGCGTTCAGTTTATTGGTGAAATCCGTACTTAAATATTGTGTGAGGACCGATTATTTTGAATTTTAAAACCGTACGATGTTTATTCCTTTTGCTGAGCCCACAGTTTCTTGTGCAAATAAGTAAATGTAATCCACTCTGTTGGATACAAACTAAAATAAAAATATTGTTGGTTTTACATAATGGCAGATCCAAAAAGAGATAGACAGGAATCAGGGTGTTAAGAGCTGACAGACTAAATTTCGGTGGATAATGTGGAGGCGTATTATTATTGGGTTTCGTATAAATCTGTATCGTAGTTACATATTAAGGTAAATTTGACAGCTTAGCTTCTGGATTGAAAAATTGTAATAAACTTATAAATCTTCCCAAGTATACGACATAATAATTATTGTTCAAGGAGCAGTTTATTTATTGCCAAACTTTAAAAAAATGAAATTAGATATTTGTAATCATGTTGGCTGCCAAATTTATAACAAAACCATTAAGATGCTCTCTAACATTGCAACAAGTAAATAAGCAGTGCCACAACATAATTTAAATTCATATGTAAGTCACAATATTGAATGATTGAAAGGACAAATTGTAAAAACACGTCAATACAACAGCGTATCGGTTAAAATGTGAAGTCCGAATGAAAATCATCGATACATCGGAACATACGGTAAACGAATACCTACAAAGTAATTGTAGCATATCTGTTCGGATGATCGCAAATAATGCCGCTCGTTTGTCATGTTTCCATTAAAATAAACGCTTTACGGTTATAAACTCTGGAGTAGAGATGAGCAAAATCGAATGGATCATTCGAACAGGAGTAGGCGATTATTCGATGGGAAGAGACATGTTTTCGAATCATTCGATTGATGTCAAATAATTCGTAAGTAATAAGAATCTTTATCTAAATAATTGGTAATTTAGACAATGACTAACCTAAATAGTTTTTGGATAATAATTGGGGTTCACTTAACGTTTCGTTCCTCTTACTTTAAAAATAAAAATAAAGAATGGAATAAAAAGGACGACATTACAGTTTGTAGATTGTGTGTGTGGGGTACGTTAGTAGGCAGGCTTTTTTTTTTTGGTTGGGAAATCATCAAATAACTTCTCCCACTCTGGGTGGAGCAGGAGGGCGTGTCAGACTTTTACTGACTAAAACCCACCCGTGTTCCCTCAGTAGCCCGTATGCCAGGGGCTGCGGTGTCTCTGTCGAACAAACCCGCACCCCTGGCAGGCATCGGCCCTTGCGGGCCACGTCACTTTGTGCTGACATCTCTTTGAGGCGTGCGTGGAGCACAACGCGCCGTCGACTTGGGCTTGGTCCTTACCGGACAGCGAGCTACCCATTACTCGCCGTCCGCAAGCTCATGCCTACGGTGGCCGGAAATCGGCGTGGGATTCCCGACGCCCGGGGCGTCTCCGTATCCTGCGGCGGCTAGGGCCGCGAGGGCGCATAGACTGCCTCTCCCTCACGTGCGGCACCTCCCTCTTCGCGAGCATTACTGCTTCGCTGAAGGAGGTGACGGCTACCCATGCACTCTCGCTCCGTACCATGGTTGGACCAGGGCCAGACGCGAGAGATCGCCGCCGCCGTTCGCCTCCACGAGGACACGGCGGTGCTCCACCTAAGCCGGGCAGACCGCCACCGTGTGCTCCACCGTGTCCTCAGGGCGATCTTCGCAGTGGAAACACCCGGGCGTTTCCTCCCGCCCTATCCGAAACAAGAACCTCCCGAAACAACCGTGTCCGGTGAGAACCTGCGTCAGGCGGAAGGTGAGGACGCCATGCCGCCTCTCAAGCCACTACTCAAAGAGGGGACTTACCGCCGCAATCGTGGCGTGCCCAAAGTAGGCAGGCTTAACATAACATAAACAATCAAAAAAAAAAAACATTCAAGATTCGAAGCCATAATTTGAATTACAAACGATTATTCGAGCATTTCCTACCAAACAAATCGAATAATCGGATTGATATTTCGTCAGACCCATGACTATTTTGAACATTTATCACCAATACGTCATTTATGGGCATTTATGTTATTGATAAATATGCTACCTGCTGGTGTTTCTCTCAACAATATTATGTTGGATTCCTGATGATAACTCAGTTGTTCTATCGCATTTGTCAGTCATTGACTGCACGCGTTGATGATTCGATTATCGGCTAAGAATTTAGCTAGTTGACCGACTTTGATAGTGGGACGTTAATTTACGTATTTAGTTGGGAATGTATTTCTTGGGATCAGGAGAACTTATATTAATTTTGAAAGTAAAGGGTTAGTTTGTGTATCGTTTATCTCGACTACACAATAAATATTTTAGACTATCCTGTTGGTTAATTACGTAACACACGTAACACTAGGAATGGCTTTCATTTTGAGAGTTAAACTACATTTATTGCATTATTTACGCTGTTGAGCAGACAAATCTTTCAAACATATGAAGCATTGAATTAGCAGTAGGTATCTAAAGTAAATATTCTGTAACGCAATTATGATGCTGCCGGGCCGTTTAGAAGAGAATACCAAAAGGCTACTGTTTTCTTTTCTTCAGAATAAAAAATCTGTTTCTTTAAAATAAGTATACTTCTTGAACATTGTACGACTTGCTAAAGAGTGTAGTATTTTTCCCTTTATCTACTACATAAAGTTTAAATATTTGTTTATATCAGCGAACGGTATAAATTGTGTACGTATTTTCGTATTATCTGTGCCATCGACACGCTAAGAAGAATAAAGTTTAAATTGAAATCCACACAAATTTACCAAATACTCAAATATCCTGCAAAATATGTTCTGTAGCATAATTTTTTAAATGAACCTCGCCATCATTTCGACCATATAGTTGCATATCTAACTTAGATCTATGGTAAATCGGATCGCGTGCAGCAGGCGTGACTACAAACTCGCACCACATTCGCTGGAGCAAGTTCCTAAACATTTTTAATTGTTACCTCGTTAAGTTGCGGATTATATCCTTTCTATTTTGGTTTAACAAAAGGTTATTAACATTTGAACCCTTGAAATGAAGGCTTTGAAGTTAGAAAAGTATTTCGTTTCAAAATTCGTTAGAAAACGAAGTATTTCGTTTAAACATTTTTTTTGTAAGTCCGCCCGGCTAATGGGACTTCCCAGCGGCAAAAATGACGAATATTTATCCCCTATCCAAACTGTTCAGGTGATGAATTTTCAAAAAACGTTTTTGGAGCATTTTTGTTAAGCAAGGTAGATATGATGATGACGATGAGCTGATTCACTTTTCTATGAAATAGATTTTTTGTTTTGATAACTGACAAAAGTTTTCTACGCTAGGGAATCTAGAAACGTGTTGAATTCATGGTTCATTTTATATAGTTCCATAAAGGGCACAAGAGGTGCAAAATTACATGCTTCTGGATCCAGCCGTTTAAGCTGTGTGTTATTTCGGCGGTCCCTACGTACAATCCCCACGTGATTTGCATGTTTTGTTTACGTGACCTTCAGGCCAGCCTATACTACCGTTTAGTGTAACAAAAATAAGTGGCATAATGCACTTTAAATCGATCAACGCGATGTACATGTGTTTGAAAATTTGTGGCGCCCTCCTGTAAAATTTGTCTTTTGTAGTTTGCGGATTATACGTAGGGACCGTCGATTTGTCTGTGGATAATTTAATTATTTTTTAAGCGAGTATTTTTGTTTGTTTCAGGATTGGATAGTTTGAGGCGATGTCGGGTCGCCATGGGGCGAAGTGGTAGTGCGATGGAGGTATGTACTGATTTCTTTTCACAAAACGAGCTTAAACAATTTTATGAACTGTATTTTAGCTTTTTACTTATTTACGGAATGTTTTTATTGAATCATGTAGGATCCAGGTAAGTAACTGCAATTGAATCTGAAAATGATCAAAAGTTGCATTTATTCATCTACTACGTTATTTTAAATCGTTATGTTTAAAGCTTACAAATAAAAATAATCATATTTTGAAAAATAAACGCCGATTTAGTAACATCCTTCTACTTAAAATACTTGTTTGTTATTAAGCAATTTCACATTACAAGCCTTTGAAGGAAAATATTAGTTCGAGGCACTTTGGAATCTAGAATCGATTCTTTGTCAAAGCTACTCGCTTCGGTAATTGGTTGCATCGAACTCCACTTCCATATCCGATACTCAATTACTTACAAAAGTACACATAGATGCTGAGCATAGATGCGAACTTTGACAACTGTCATACGTTCACATGCTAATTAGGCATCGTAATTCGCTTGAGCAAAGGAATCAACTCGATATAATCGATATTACTTTGTGCATATAGTATTGATTAATCGTTCGACGTTTGAAACGACAGAGTGGGAATAGTTCATTGGTTGAAAGTTGGAACTTGCAAATTGAGATGATTCGATTTGTTTTGTGAGTGTCCTGAGTATGTAGGGACGGCTGTATTAATCGGTTACCACTTCAGAGGGTACGTATCTGTCCTATAAATACAATAGTACTTAATCCCTTATCATAGATTGATCGATGACTCGACGACCTTAAGAAAGTGGCTGGGATAGACTGCATGCGGAAGGTGGAGAGGACACAGTGGCGCAGGCCTATGTCCAGCAGTGGACTGCGATAGGCTGAGTTGATTGACTGATAAGCAAAGATACATGAATAAATTCATGGTACCATTTCACTTCCTGTACATACACACATCTCCGGTACAAAATGATTTTGCCACAGTGGCTTAAATCTTTAATTCAATACCGAAGTACCTAATTAAATATAGCTACATGCACATGCATGGTAGTGCACAGACAAATGACTAAAATGTCCGGTGTACAGACGATCTCTATGTATGATCTCTATGTACGGTGTATAAAGGAAAATATAAAAGTGAATTATTATTAAGTGGATTCACGTGAATCTATCACGTGAATCCACTTAATAATCATTCACTTTTATATTTTCCTTTATTTATACCTACATCTATTACTTCTGCCATATCTCTAGCGATCTTGGTCATAGGTGGTAGTAAAGCTTTTATATAAACATAGATCAGAGACAAACAACAAAATATTTATCACTAAAATTACCCATTAACAACAAAGCAGTTTAATATTATATAGGCTTCCCTATTGTTAATTTTCTTCACATCCTCTTATTTTCCTACATCACTATTATTTTGCGACGAATACGGCTGACATAAAAGCAGTCGTTACAGGACCATTAAATGGTAACATTGTCCGGCGTACGATTTTCATAGATGTGGCAATAACATTCTGCTTTTATGGAGTAAACACCTATTGGAATGAGGAAGCGGTTTGAATCCAGATGTTTTTTTTTTAAATCTTGATCGCCAGTCTTAGTATCATCGTGCAAATACGCGATTTGACTAAGAAGCCAGGTGGGTCACTGCCGGCATAACTTGGTCAGGTACTCCGATGAGCCGCAGTGCGACTGTGGAGCCACATCGCAAACTTTGTCCCACCTCGAGTCATGCTCTTTTTGCAGTAACACCTGCACTATGGAAGACTTTTGCGAGGCCAACTTTGACGCTGTCGAAGTGGCCGAATTCTGGTCGAAGCTTATTTAAAACTAAGAACTGGAATCGTCGATACGATGAAGAAGAATGCGCGAACGCGATCACCACGTTCGCTTGTCAATTTTTAGATCAGTGAACCCGAACGTGACCTCTGTCAGCGCGAAGACGCGAACGGGGCTAGGTTGTTCTAGCATGTAGGCCTTTGAAACGCTACCTCCGCCTCCCCCAAATGCGGCATGACGTATTTATTTACGATGAACTGTCAACCATTTAGCAGAAAATCCATGCCATAGTATAACATTTTGCAGTTGATCAACTGAATTATTTTTTCTTAGGTTCGAAATTTTTTCCTTGGTTTTAGGTACGGGTATGGTAAAACTAAAAATATTACTTAAAGTTCCCTGTGTAGGGTAAGTGTCCTGTAAGTTACCTATTGAGCGTTTTCATATTATCAGATATTGATACCAACCCGATACCGATATATATGTCGGCAGCTGTACACTTATCGATTCGAAACCGATATATTTAATATCGGCCTGATGATATTGGCGAATATCGATGACCATCGCGACTCACCAAACGACCACAGTAGGTACAGTACCTAAGTATCGACGTCTCGAAGTCAGCAATGTGAATAAGTGTGTTCAATTGAAAGAATGGCCAGTTCTCTCACCTCTATTGTGCTGCAGGCTTAGCACGAGAACCGTAGACAAGCGTTTTGTCGTCGGAAGAGTAGACAAAAATTATGTTTGCCTATAGACAGTTGACAGTTTTGTACCAAGAAAAGTAGACAAGCAATTTCTATTCTACAGAAGAGTAGATATAGAAATGCGTCATGCTAAGCCTGCTGATATCGGAGTCAGTCACTGTCTACGACGACTTATGTGACAATAACAACTCTATATAAAAGCGTTTATTAGGTACTAAACGTTTGCGAAAATCTAATCCCCGGTATCGTGGCGGTGTCGGAATCGGCTAATGTGCTGTGTTGTAATTTAATGTAATTGTTATAGTGATGTAATCAACTAGTTTCGAATGAAAATCAAGAAATGTATTTTCATTCAAAACGTAAACGTTCCAGAAATAGCGATTTCAAACATTTATGAAAAAACAAACCCGGCTTTACTATTATTATGATTGCTACGGGTTTCAACCTCAGGACTAGCTGCTTCTCACACGGATAACTGTTCGTCAATTGATCCCGCGACACCAGTCCTGTTTGCTTTGTTTCTTTGTATATTTAGGCTGTTGAGAGCAAATCTACAAATGTGACATAGTTGTGTACAGGGAAGTTTTATATAATGTGGCACAATAGTGGTGTCTTACGACTTCTACGCGAACGAAGTCACGAGCAGAAGCTAGTTACAGATACATATGGTTTTGCGGTTGTAAGGTGAAAATGAAAAATAGCAATAGTTTCATTTGGAAATCATGCTTCCAGACCTTTCAACCAGATAATTTCCAGACAAGTTTTAGTTGTTAGTGAAATTTAAGAATTTGAATTCGAACTGATGGAAAAAAGTCTGATAAGCCCTCCCGTTCCGCCCAGAGCGGGAGAAGTCATTTGATGATTTCCCATTTAAAACCAAAAAATACCCTTGTGCAATTTGTTTTTTGAGAAAACAAATGTCTTTAATTAGAAATCATGCTTCTGGAAGCATGATTTCGAATTAAATACATTTATTTTCAGAGGTTCCCAGAGGTAAGCTAAGCGTAACTTGTCAGTGAATTCAAGAATTTATAAAGTCGACAAGCTGTGTGTCCGACGGTATTTCTCTTCTTCAAAATGGTAGATTTCCATACAAATCATCCACTATTTTATTTACATCTTTGGTGGCAGAGGTTTCAAAGATCCTGATTTTTTTTATCGAGTAGAATACGCTTAAATGGTCATACTGTTTCGGTTACACTGTAACCATATTCTTTTGTTTTTGGTGTTTGCCATCGCTCAGAAAGAACCGTAAATATTGTGAGCTACATATGAAGGAACAATTGCCGTACTTTATTGTCTAGTGACGTACCTACTGCTCCAGCTGTAATTTATCGAAACTATTATTTTAGGACATCAACATTAATATTTTAAAATCACGGATTCGAGAAAAAATCTTGTATTGCTAGCTCCGCTATTCGAGAAATGTCAATAAAGTTGTTATCGTGTTCCTTCCAATCGGTCGTGTACCCTATAGCAATTTTGTCTGAGCAATTTTTTTCCTATTTTCTCTGTTGGTGTCAGACTGAAAGTTCTTTATATTATTAGTATACAACCGACAACCAGACATATTGTATAACATGTAATATTAATGTAGGATATGATAGTAGCGAACACAATTCGGTGCAGAGGAAATATCATAGTTGATATGGATGAAACTGATTAAAAGAAACTTAGGAAACTGTGATTTGTACAAACTTCTTCAAAAACGACGAATTCGACTCTCACTTGACTATTATTTCATCGATAATAATTTGTAATGTGGCAACACTATTTTAAGATGACAATTAAATGTCATCATGTTGCCTAGAAATAATCACATTTTCGAAAACAATTTTATGAATTAAAACTATTATATAATTACAAGATATTTTTTCTGAGCTATCGCAATTTCATAAATTAATTAGTTATTATTTTACTTGATTTTTTTGTACAGGCGCAGAATGAGCGAGTTTTTGAAAATTTTGACACAGGTCCACCCTCGATGACGTCCCGCAGGACTCTGACAGACTCTGAGCGTGAGCTGATTTAGCCGGATTTAGATCTTGTTGAGTTTATTAAAAAAAAATCTACTAAACTAAAAAATTGAACCTTTAGATTCCCTCTTAAATACGATTCCCTCATCGTACATGCAATTTTCACATAATTTTGTGCTCTTATTAGGAAATGAGACGGAAACTGGTTTTGAAATCGACCCTGTTTCGGTTTTTTTTTTTCATCGAGCAAATTGCAATTAATCGTGTTTTGAACCTTTAATTTCCCTCAAACAAGGATCTATCTATGACATATGTTTTTTTTTCAGGGCCATACACGAATTTGATCATTTAATCTTGATTCTGAAACAGGCAATTTGGAACAACCCCCCGCCACTGAGTGGGTCTAGACAAAGTTAATCAAAAATGTGTCCAAGCAGTCTAACTCATTTGCTTTAAATGTTGCTCAAGCTGTGTTTATTCACCTACGCTTTTATAATGATTTGATTAAAAATACAATAATCTAAACGATTCTTTGAAATATTTCGAAAGCTTCTTATCCATAAATGCTTCAACCACTGAATATCAAGCCACTATCTTACAGAATAAAAATATCACGAAATAAATGGACGGTTCCAAGTTCCAACGTTTTATTTCTCAGGGAAATATGGTTGAATATAATGTATCATTATTAAAATGTCACTGCACATTGAAATGAAAAAATAACACAACTGAACGTATTCCAACTGCATGTTTGTTGGAATAACGCCAGTTACTTATGACCAGTTTAAATGCAGTCCTTATGGGTTGCCGACGCGGGTCGCGAACTTGGTCGCCCCTCTTTTTCCTTGCGAAGCGAGTGGAATTCCAAACGTCATCTGAATTAACTTGGTACTTTGAATCCGGTCAAAGCAAGTAAGGTGTTGATTTGAAAAATGTTGTTAGAGAGGGTCTTTGGCAAAATTTGTTAGGTCAATGGTTTTAGGGGAAATTTACATTTGTTGCTTGCATAACATAACATCAAATATATGTTATCACTGAACGTTAAAGGTCTCACGTCGCGAAGCGTGGTTTACTTGTGATAATCAAGTGTAGAAACACGCTGTGACTTTGTGTGTAGGAGCAGGAGCTCTCTGTCTCGACAGAGACAATGACGAAATCGGAAGCGTGTGTGTGCACGCGTGTTTTATGTGCTGACGCTACTCGTCTTCACGCACACATTTACAGCGTGTTTGTACACTTGATTACTACAAGTAATGGCGCGTATCGCTTCGTGAGATAAAAATTACTGTTACGAAACTTATTGTAAGGATAACTCAAACGAAAATAGATACAATGTGTAAAAGTATTTTCAACTTAGCAAATCCTAATGCTTCGATATTCCAAAAGATTTACGAGTAAATTCTTTTCGAATACATTTTCTATTTATGATTCTTGTAGAAAAATGTCAGCCTTTTTTTTTTGTTTGGGAAGTCATCAAATAACTTCTCCCGCTCTGGGTGGAGCAGGAGGGCGTGTCAGACTTTTACTGACTAAAACCCACTCGTGTTCCCTCAGTAGCCCGTATGCCAGGGGCTGTGGTATCTCTTTCGAACAAACGGCCTGCGGATACCTACGGTGGCTGGAAATCGGCCTGGGATTCCCGACGCCCAGGTCATCTCCGTATCCTGCGGCGGCTAGGCTCGCGAAGGCTGCCTCTCCCTCACGTGCGCGGCCTCCCTCTTCGCGAGCATCACTGCTTCGCTGAAGGAGGTGACGGCTATCCATGCACTCTCGCTCCGTACCATGGCTTGGACCAGGGCCGGATGCGAGAGATCGCCGCCGCCGATCGCCTCCACGAGGACACGGCGGCGGCGGTGCTCCGCCCAAGCCGGGCAGACCGCCACCGTGTGCTCCACCGTGTCCTCAGGGCGATCTTCGCAGTGGAAACACCCGGGCGTTTCCTCCCGCCCTATCCGAAAGAGGAACCTCCCGAAACAACTGTGTCCGGTGAGGACCTGCGTCAGGCGGAAGGTGAGGACGCCATGCCGCCTCTCAATTAAGCGAAGGGGGCCTTATGTACTTACATTTAAGTTCGGGTTTTAGTGAACAATTAAAATCCGTTACATTTTCGACATAATTACGTTGAAATCGTCAATCTAACTTATATTTACAAAGCACAAGTGTGCTGACCACCCGCATCGAAAAGAAAAAGATAAATAGGAAGTGAAATAAAGTTCAGTGAATAAAAAATGTTCAGGGAACATTCCAGAGATAAAATTGCTCCTTGAGAACTTACGATTGGGCCAAAAACTTTTTTAATATCAACTTTAATGATCTCGATTTTCGTACAGTTTTAATGAGAATTTATTTCAGGTTATTTAGAATCGATTGGTGTGTTTTATGAAGAGTGTTTGCGCTTTAAACTGGGAATGGTTTTTATGATTTTCAGGAAGTTGAACATCAGTCAATTAATTAGACTTTTGATAAGAAATGCAATGGTCATTGATTGATTATTATGAATTCTATCTATCTATATAAATAAAAAGAAAAGTCCTAACTGACTTACTGACTCATCAATACCCAGCCCAAACCCTTAGACTTAGAAAGCTGAAATTTTGCACAAAGGTTCCCTTTATAATGTAGACAAGGAATAAGGTAGGATTTTTCGAAATTCAACCCCTAAGGCAGTTAAATAGGGGGTGAAAGTTCCGCGCGGGGGAAGCCGCTGGCAAAATCTAGTATTAAATAAACGAGGTGTTTTTTTAGGACACCGACATTTGCGTATATTTCCTATCGAGTTGATATGATTGGACAAATAAGAACAAGAAATAAAAGAGCATTTAGGTTCATCTGGAAGACGAAAGACGAACTTTTGAAACCACAAATTTCTACAATCTACATACTTTTTTTATTGTTTAACGGGCTTTGTCGCTTAGCGACCACATCGGCCAATCTACATACTTAGTGCAGGGTTTACGTAAACTAAAAAAAAAAAAAAACTAATCAGTCTCTTTGCTCACTTTGCAAGGAGAAAGAGCTCATCACAGCGCTTCTGTAGGACAGGTTTAATTCGGAAACCGTCATTGACCGAAAATACCAGTGTAACCCTACTATTCGATACCACATCAGAACCCAGTCCCTCACACATTCGTTTGATTTTCCGCATCACAGCCATTTAATTCGGGACACCCATACATCGACCATGCAAACACAGACACCAATAAACTCTAAAATCATGTGTAGCTTAATTGTGGGATTAATTGATAAAGGGATTAGGTTGCAAATAAACGTGCAAATTTGGTTCGTAGTCGTAATTCAGAACATAACAATAGTGTCACAGAATATATAGGTACAGAAAGTTGACACCATACAGGGAGCGAATATGCACGCACACATAGACAGGCGTCTACGTACAGCAACCGCAAGTGACCGCACCGTGCGTCATCGCATCGTCGCAATACCGATTTTGTACTTTATTACGTAGTTCTTTTTTTAAATTACTTTAGCATGATGTTAATTATAAAACTAGGTTTTTCCCGCGGCTTCCCTGGCGTGGACTTCGGGGATTATTCCTAGGGAATGTAGGTACTACTTGCCAGAATAAAAGTTTTCTTTGTATTAATCTAAGTTATAAATTACCAGTGTTCCAAATTTTATCCAAATCCGTGCAGTCGTTTTTTTTTTTCATTGAGTAACAAACATCTAAAGAACTTTCACTTTTGTAATATTAGTAGGATATGTATTAACCCATATGTTAGGATATTTAGTAGATAGGTACCTAAATTGCTCAAAAATGTTTCAACATGCGTACAAACCTATGGAGGTTTTTGTCATATTTCTGTTTGTTTTGTTTTATTCTGTAATTAAGAAATGAGTAAATAAATAGTGCAGTCGTGGCAATCATTTCTTTGAAATAGTTTGTCATTTGTTTGTTATGTTTGATTGCATGTATCTGTGTGCGCATGCAACCGTTTTTATTTGTTGCATAAAGCGAGCATTCTGTACCTATCTATTCTTTGATAACGAGCTGTGTAAATTACATTGTTTGTCAAAAGACGTATTCGGGTCACGGCGGTTTTGTTTGGTTTCGCATCAGTTTGATGTGTTGTGTTGAAACCACGTAAATAAAGGTGTCTCTCTGCGTGTTTTCGGGTTGGTCAGGGCTTTTTTAATACCTGGGTACGGCTAGGCAAGAATAAATGGATACGTTTTTAGCATGAATTTTCATGTTGGTAGTTATGTAGATACAATTTCCTATTGGTTAATATTGGGAATTGATTTGACCTGTGTACTATGGAAGCGTTAAGTATTTGTTCCGGCTGTAGCCGCTGTTGTGTCGTTTTAAGAGGCCTACGTACAATGAACTGTCCATACATACGTAATACCTAAATCATTTGCAACTTGAGCATATTTTCATCATATTATGATGATATTCGGATTCAGACAGTATTTATCTAGGCTCGTAGGGTTTTTTTTTCCAAAATACTTACCTGAAATGAAGTTTAAGCGAATTGCATTTCGCACATTTTTACAGCGTAAATGACATGTTTTCTCACTGTTTTTTTGGTATTATAACCAACAATTTCCGTAATATTGTTGTCTCAGAAGCATAGCTCATATTATCAAGTTGTAAAATGTCGAAAAAAATATTAAAATACAATAAGTTTTCATTCATCATTTTTGGTATTACGGAACACATCCAAATTCATCATAAATGGTCAGTAGCTAGTAGCGCTATCGCGTCAAGCCATTGTCAATGTGTGTGTGATCGTACTGCTCACTGTAGGTATGTATCCTCGACAGGTACTAACACTAGCGCAACGATAGCAATTTTCAGACGAAATATTGTCTCCGCCCGAATCCTAGTTGCGAGCTTCGGTCGTAGGATCCTTAAGGTTCTTCGATTTAAATGATGGACTGTATTGCTGGTTAAATATATTATGTATTCTTGATGTAAGGTTCTGGTTTGTTCTGATGATTCTTATGAAAGGATTCTGCTTCGTACGTCTGCCATAATGAATAAGTGGTTTTTGCTACGACCCCCAGCGCCCCTAGCGGTGCGAAGAGGAAACGCCGGCGCTGCGGCATGGCTGCGCGCAGACACGGCGATAGTAAGTCCTGCCGTGCGCCATCTGGCGGCGGCGGGGCCGTAACAGTATTTCTATAATAGCATTCTACAAATGTTATTTTTGTCTTCTGCATTTGGCTTGTCAGCCCAATCTCTTACCGTCTGTTTTTTCTACTATTCAATTTCTAAATTAGTTTGACTGTTCGAATATGATTAAAGTTACTACTGGTCTACTTATAAATAAATTACTGGTGTCACTCGCTAATTGGATTTCAGTGTTTTGTTGACATATGCTATGCATAGGTATGTCTCATATATTTAGCTGCGTCTAAGATGACTGACACCATGTCGATTCTGTAACCATCTCACCGCGTGAAGTGAGCGTGGAGTGACCTGTCAGTGTCGTCCCACTGATGCTAGGGATTGACCAAGCATTAGGTGAAAAGACACTGACAGCTCACTCCACGCTCACTTCACGTGGTGAGATGGTTTTAGAATAGCAATGAAGACCAATTCCCGTAAACTTCTAACGTTCAAAATCTAGTCGCATCTCGATCTCACCTCACGACAAGCAATTTCGAAAGCTGGTCAAGACTGTACAGGTATTTTTGACATTTAAGACTGATAACAGACTGTTAACGTTTTTCTACGGGAATTGCCCATCTGTTGACGTATTAAAATAGCTGGTCTTTTAAGCTGTTAAATGGAAAATGTAAAAAAAAAACAGAGCACTCCATCACCAGGCGTTAAAAGCTAAAGGACCACGGAACTAAATAGAATATGCCCAATAAAGGGAAGCCCGACAGAGTTTCTAATTAAATTGTCCATTATTTGGTAAAAACAAAGCGTCCACGGACGTTGTAAGCTTGGACTTGGCGCTTGGGCATTCCGAAGTTTGCGAAAAAGTGCTATAAAATAATGGACTAGAGCGGCGCTTGTCGGCGGGACATCGTCGGTTTCTAGTTATGAAACTGTACCGAGACAGAGAACATAGATACTGCTATGCTTATGGGACAAGCTCACAGGATTTATCGGTCTAAAAAAGTTTATCCTTAAGTCCACGTAAACTACGCGCACCTTCTCTTTTTCTCTCTGTGCCCTATAACATGCAGCCGTCACCGCACCGGCCGTCGAAGTGATGAAGGTTTGGATCAACATAGTTCGAAATGCTGTCGTGTCAGTGACACGAAGAAGAAGGATAGGTACATATTTGAAATCGAAAACTGTTATATTCTTAATATCTTACTGTCATTCATCATCAGCGATCGGAATAGGCTGACTATATTTGCCTAAACTTCGGAGAACAGAGACAGAAAGTGGAGACTTCCTTACGACTACATATTTTTTTCCGGGATTCGGGAAAAATCTTCAGTAAGTTGAAAATAAGCTTTATTTAATGTGTAAAAGCTGTTTTTAACTAAACTTGCAACTATCAAATTTTCAGGATTTTCACGTAAAATACCGAAATAAATAATCTAACTTTAATTCATGATTTGATACAACGGTTAGTTGGATCTTAAATATAATTCGAATACATGAATTAAAGTCCCCATGCTTCGGAAATTTCCTAGGTTCAATTCCCAGGTCGGAAAAGTTTTATTGGGTTTTCTATTTAGAATTTCTCAGTAGCAGCCGGTAGTAATCTGGATCTGTGCCCGGTTAGGAGTTAAACATAATGTGAAATGTACTATAGGTACACCTCTGCCCAAACCTTTGGAGAAACAAGGCGTGATGTTATGTTGTAAAATCAATCGTTTACATATTGTAAGACGTGCCCTGCATCTCTGTTCTGTTCTGAAACCGCTACATCTCATGACTTACCCCACAGAAGCACGGCAGTGCAGTTCAACGTTCGACAAACGATACTCCAAGTTCCAAACTCGGTCCCGCTCCGTTTTGTTTGTCGTTAAAAACACCGGACCAGATGAAATTGAAACATGTATTTTAATATTTTTCATCTTTTTCACTAGTACAAAATTTTTCTTGTTAATGTTTCTTTTTAGTTTTGTTATATGCAGCAGAAAACTATAGTTTGGTACTACTAGAATGTTAAGTAATGTGTAATGTGTAGTGTAATGTATAAGTTGTACTAAGCACTATAAGGTTTTCGTGTTGACTATGTCGGTTCAGAATCATGTAGGAATTAAATCCGTGGTATTTTCGCGTGTCAGAAAAGGACTTTAACATACATTTGTTAGTGCAAACTTCGGTGAGAGAAACTGGAGCGATAAAAGAGTGACACGATTCTCACCCCAATATTAAATCAAACCAAATACAAAAATGTCCAGGTTTTATTCCATCTGTATGATAAAATAAAAACATTATTACACAATTTGCATTTGCACGCATTTAAGGCTAATCGAAATACTATTAAACTCTTTATTTTCGTCAAACTTGTCATGTAATAATAACATTTTAAAGTTGGGGTTTATTTATAAGCGTTGATTAAAGTTAGTTAAGAGATGTATAATAAACGTCCAAAATGGATGGTTAAACAGTCGCTAATTATTACTAAACTATAAGAAACGTTTAAAATAAAGGGATTCTAGCATACGTACCATTGTTTCAATCAAAATATTGCCTATAATAGTTTCAACCGTTTTTATTTTCGATACCTTTGTTATTTGTTATCTACAATGATTGATCAAAGCGAATTCCGTGTTGTGCTTAATTGATTTTGCTGTTTGTTGTTCAACGGGTTAGGATTTAACCCATCTTTATGTTAACAGTGAATTGTGTTGATAAAATAAAGTTATGATTGTTACCGATTATTTTTTGCCAACAACTGAATTGTGCGTATATGTTCTTAACATTTGGATTTACTTAGAGAGGGGCTTGTGGCTAAGTAAAAATAGCTGCACGGGTCGATCAATCAGGTTAAGCTACGCTTGCCGCGGTTGGTCCGTGGATGGGTGACCATCTTTACATACCAAGACCCCTCCGTGCCTCGGAAAGCACGTTAAGCCGTTGGTCCCGGCTGTCATTTGTGGATCTTTGACAGTCGTTACGGGTCGTCAGAAGCCCGAAAGTCTGACAACCAGTCTTTACCAAGGGGTATCGTATTACCCAGTAACTGGGTTGTGGAGGTCAGATAGGCAGCCGCTCCAAGTAAAAACTGGTATTCAGCTGCATCCGGTTAGACTGGAAGCCTACCCCAACGAAGTTGGGAAAAGGCTAGGCAGATGATGATTTGGATTTACTTAATTATTTAATTGAGGGCTGATTTTACCAAAGTCAGTCATATTTTATCCGTTGAATAACATAGACGTCTGAAAGTTGTAGTAAGAATAGAAAAACTGTAAAAAATAAAAATAAAAAATTCGCAAAACTTATTCTAGTTACAAAAGTTTGGTAATTTTCGCCCCAAGGCATGTATTTAATCGAACCCAAAATAATTCCTATTTTGAATGATTAAAAATATTAATGTTGATATTAGAATGATGACTCTTTTTGTGAGTCTCAAATTATTTTACACATTTTGGTTTGCTTACAATACTAAATCGAGACGCTATTATGCTTGAACGCATTGTTATGATATGCTCTACCCCTAGCCTAGTACCTGCGAATAAATTGGATGTAGCGATTGACTGAAAAAAGACCAAAAAGTATAAAATTCTCAGGAAGGTCCTGTAGGTCTTAAATTGAAATTAATATAAAGGACGAAAATATACGATCCTATGGACCTCTTAAAAAACAAGCTGCTAAGTCAACGCATTAAAACAATACGGCAATACACATACATACCTACTCGCACATAAATTAAAATTTGTGGGGTACCTACTTCCTGTCGACCTAGAATGATGAAATTTGGCAATTGCTTCTTGCCAAATTCTTATAGCCTGACAGTGATCTGCAAATTGCAAGAAAAAAAACATAAGACAATGCGTATTTAGCGGGCTGTCCTGGCACTTCCCCCCTAAATAGTCAATATAATATTTGTACGAATTCAAACTTTTTAAAAGTAAACACTAACATTTTTGGGCATGCAACGATTGCGGCGGTAAGTCCCCTCTTTAAGAAATGGATTGGAAGGCGCCACGGCGTTCTCGCCTTCCGCCTGACGCAGATCCTCACCGGACACGGGTGTTTCGGGAGGTTTCTGTTTCGTATAAGGTCTTGGCCCTAGCCTCCGTAGGAGATGCCCTGGGCGTCGCGAATCCCAGGCTGATTCCCGGCCATTGTAGACGCGGGCTTGCGGACGGCGAGTAATGGGTAGCTCGCTGTCCGGTAAGGACCAAGCCCGGGTCAACGGCGCGTTGTGTTCCACGCGCGCCTCAAAAAGATGTCAGCACCAACGGGTGGGATCCACAAGGACCGATACCTGCCAAGGGTGCGGGTTGTTTGTAAGAGATACCGTGGCCCCTGGCACATAGGCAACTGAGGGAACACGGGTGGGTTTCAAAGTGGGAGAAGTTACTTGATGATTTTCCAAACTCAAAAAAAAAAAGAAAACACCAAAATTTTTCTTCGATTGTTAAACATTTTCTTTGCTTTGGTGAGTGTACTACGCACTCAAGGTATTATTAATTAACAGTCAAGGGCTGTTTTAAGGACGTTGAAAGTGACAGGTTTTAAGCCCTTTGTCAGCCAGAACTGAAACAAATATAATTAATTATAAGGAAAATGGTTTTGTTAGGAGTATTATTAAGAGTCAAAACGATTCGTAATAACTGTAGATGTAATTTTCGTATAGATTAAAATACCTATGTCGGTGCCTTTCAGTATATTTCTTGTATTTTTGACTGTAATTAACTTCGTCTGTCCTTTCCAAGAACACTGTTTGAAGCTGTATACGTCTTTACTTACACCGTATGTTAGGTTCAACGAGGGACATAAAAAATAAAATGATTAACTTTTACTAAGCGACTAAAACTTAAATCGCAAAAATAAAACAGCTGCTCCATACGTTTATGTTCGCATAAATAGACAAAAATTAAGGAAACGCTGTTTTTTTTCTTTATATTTTGGTGCCCACTCCATAATAAAAGTAGTACCTTTATTTTCATGACTACCACACTCCTTTACAGTATGTCCCTCGTTTAACTTAACACACTGTATTTTTGGGGACTATTTTATAATCATCGAACACAGTGCAACGAAAGCATATTTGGAGAATTCACATTCATAACTATGTACTCCAGCTAATTATTTTGATATTAACACCAACACAATTACTCAAATCTACGTCAAAGTTAACATAATAAGTGGGTTCGCACTCAAACCGCAACTTCCACAGTTGTAGCGACAAAGGAAAAAGTTGGCCCACCGAGAGATTTTCAGATGAGACAATTCGTCCCAATTTAGCATTCAACAGAATTACCACACTTAAAGAGTTTCTCACGAAGTTCTGTGTGTAGATGCCTTAAGTGGGCGGATTTTACGAAGAGCGCGGAACATTTGAAACTTGATGTAGGAAAGTAAGTAACTTGAGTCAAATTTCCTATTCCGTTTATTGTGTACTAGCTTTTGCCTGTAGCTTCACTCGCGTTAATTTAGAATTTGTTATACTTTTTTAGGTTATACTCTGCTTGTAATAATATAATTCAATCATGATTCGAAAGACACGTGGCGCCATCTATTATCATATGTACGTTATTTTTGTTTTCCTCGGGCACTTATTTCGGGATAAAAGGTATGTCCGTTTCTGCGCACCTGACAACGTATATGCAATATTTCAGGATGATCGGTTCAGTGATTTAGGCGTGAAAAGGTAACAAACAAACTATGTTTCGCATTATAATATTAAACAGTTTTTATTTTTTTATCTCTATTTATTAAAGAGGGTTTGACCACATAGTGAACATGCCACGCTCATAGGAAACCTTTGTTACATGCAAACCTTAACATCTACGCTTAATCCCTACATTAACTAATTAATAAAATATTCTATGTTAGGATTAGGATTAGGATAGAGCAGTGGTGGCCAAGTGGTAACGGCCGCGACTTACGAGTTGTAGGTCGTGAGTTCGAACCCAGCCAGGCGCTTTACTTTGTGTAAATTATTTCATCACCACTGCTCTCAAAACGGTGAAGGAAAACATCGTGAGGAAACCGGCATGTCCTAGAACCAAAAATTCGAAGACATGTGACATCTACCAACCCGCACTGGGCCCGATGGGGGATTTTGGCCCAATCCCTCTCACCGAGAGGAGGCCTGTGTCCCAGCAGTGGGAACATTATAGGCTGATGATGATGAGGATTAGGATTATGATTCGACATTAAAGTACTCGATGGTGGACTGAGCTTTTCCTTGTTTTCGACTCGGTTTGGTATGGAGATTGCTCGCTTACTTAAGTTTGGAAGTCACCGGGTGAATAAGTTCACCCGGTGACTTCCAAACTGCGTGTGTCATTTCGCTTTCTTTTCAAACTCTTCCTTTAGTTTTCGACGAGGTCTATTCTTCCCATAGTGATCGAAGCAAGGCAGTAGTCATAGTTGTCGACCTTGACGTGACAGTTTAGAAAAAATGGCTGATGACGTGAAGGCAATTGGTTTCCTCCTTTAAGAGGCACCTATTACGTAATACCACGTCCAACGGACGTAAAAATGTCGCGGCGAGATTTTTTCTTGCACTGGATTTTCTACTCTCGGTGTTGAACTGTAAATTGAGAATCCAACAGAATGCATCTCAGCGCGACGAAAAAAAACACTGTTCGATTTTCAACTCTCGGCGCTAAGCCTTGCGTTGAAGATCCAACATCTATGCTATATGTCATCTTTTTGTATGCACATCTTTATGTAACAAATAAATCTGTTTTCCTTTCTTTCAATATGCGAAAACATCCCGCTGCGATGTTATTATAGTCTATTCGCATTAAGAAAATATGGACTCATCGTTGTCACTCAGCTTAGTTACACCTCTTGACCAATTATATCATAGTAAATTAGAAAGCCGTGTTCACATTGACCAGTTGAAGCAAGCCCTTCAGACATACATTATAATTTATTATGATCTAATTGGTCAAAGGGCGTGGCTAAGTTGAGTGACAACAATGAGTCACTATTTTCTTAACCTGAACAGACTATACGGCCGTGTGCACGTCGACGTAATCAACCTCTTCTAATATTACCTATGTTGCAGTCTAATATTAGGTTACAGATAGTTAATGTACCTGTAAAATAGGTCTATAGTACAGTAACATTTTGCTAACGTCCAACAAAGCTATGCCCATTCCGAAGCCAGATCGTATCTTAACGGTCAATAGATAGTAGGTACATTCCCGGTTACTGCCCACATAACAAGCTCCTCAACGTAAGAGCGGATTAGGCATCTCATCGGAGGCTTGACCATCTACGGTTGGTAATGTCATAGACTAATAACGAATAGATACAATACCTATTTTAGTAATTTTATTAGTGCTTCCATCGATGCTGCGGTAAAAATCAACTAGTCTACAATTATTATTGGATACTACACCCAACGATCTCCTAAACCAATGTATGAGTTGATATTTAAATATAAAGATAAGTATACAATATTTAACCACACTATTTACACCAGGAACTAAATGAAATGGCTAAATAACTATAGAAATCAACCCAAAAACGAAAGAACACTAAACTTATTCGTCGAAGGGCTCCTCCGCATCGATGTCATGCGGAAAAGTGCTCAGAAAACCGACAGCATTGCATTGCATTTAACAGAGTTATTTATTTCGTCGATGATCAAGCATTGATATCTTATTATGAACGTCGATACAATACTGACTATGTAATTTATATTTGTGATCACAAACAGAATATACACAAAATACGAGTATATGACACACTAGCTGTTGCCTGCGACCTCGTCTGCAATTCAGGATGAAATGTAGCCTATGTCCTTACATATGTTATGTGTGTCAAATTTCATCCAAATCCGTTCAACCGTTTTTTATTAAGTAGGTCTCCTTCACTAGTAGAAGATCACTCTATAAAATCTACGCTTTATCCCTATATTAACTAATTTATAAAATATTCTAAGTTAGGATTAGGATTATTTTTCGAAATTAAAGTACTGGATCGTGGACTGAAGTAACCACAAAGCTAGAAAACGAGAGTGTGTTGAACGTATCATATGTCCTGACACTGTATCCTAGAATAGACTAGCGCGATGTAGATAGCGTTCAGAGCGGGAATGTTACTTCTATACGTTCTTATTCTTTGGTAATGCTAACCTAGAACTCTGTTGGTAATGGTACAAGTACAAGCTGTAGTCACAGGTATAGGTATAGGTTATAAATGTGAACGTATAAACAGACGTTTAGGTGTTCATAACTTACATTATCAACTATCTCTAAGTACTAATATTATAAAGAGGAAATATTTTATTGTTTGTTTGAATAGGCTCCGAAACTACATTATTTTCTACTCTGACAAGCTTGTGATTATATGTATAATAATTATTCAAATGTAAAAGTTTGATTCGTGTATAGAGTATAAACAATAGCGGAAATGTAATTATTAAAACAGGATTAGCTAGAAATATTAATATCAAAGTTATAAACAGATTCCCATAAACTTTGCCAGCAGAAATATGAACTAAGTTTAAATCGTGGCGCAAGCAATACTGCATTTAACAAATTAATTGCCGTTACATTTGCCGAGAGTGGACGCCGCGCCGCCATCTTGAATCTCGAGACTCGATCCTCTCAGATCGAATCTCGAAGACTTGAAGATCAACTGCGAGATTTGATTTGATTTTTGATGACGTGAAACCCGTTTGTCGATTAAAGAAATGGTCGTGACGGACCTATATGTGTAATTTAGGAACCTCCAGTTTAATACTTTTTAAAAGTGTTTATTTTGTATTTTTTTATGTTATCTGTCATTTAAATTAAATAAAGGAACCTAATTTACTGTCGACATTACGAATGTAAATTTATACATCGTATGTCTAATGACGTCCCCATTCTGCAAATTAAAATTCAAGCAAATAATTATATCCAAAGTTTAGTCACTGACACTTATTGCTAGTGAAATATTGGTAAAACCCATAGTCCATCACTAATATTTAGTTCATTTTGATGTTAGGATTTATTTGACAGTTCTAAAATACTCCATTGTACTTTTATTACCCGTGTTTTCATTAAATTTGATATCTCTCTCTCCACATATTATTTTGGCATAGGATTTTTTTTGGGTTCCTACTTCCTGTATGTAACTAACTCATCATCATCATTTCAGCTGAAAGACGTCCACTGCTGGATATAGGCCTCCCCCAAAGGGAGGTTTTGACATAATCGCCACGCTTGGCAGGCGAGTTGGCGATCGCAGTATGGTGGTAAAATGCATAGAGAACGCTGCTGCCCATTCTCTAGTAAGTCCCTTAGTCGCCTTCTACGACAACCACGGGAAGAAATAGGATGGTGCTATTCTTACTAACTGCTCGTGGTCAAATTAAAACATTTACAGGCATAAATAGTCAGTTAAGAAGTTAGTCAGTTCATATAATAACATGAACTATTTTTACCTGACATAACATTCACCGTTTTTACCTGATAACATAACACAACCGCTGGACAAAGATCTCTACACAATGGGTGCCTGAAGATGGACGACGGCGCCGCGGTAGACCCAGAAAGCGGTGGCGAGATAACCTGTATGCGTACCGCGAGGGCTGGTTCGAAGTGGCGCGGGAAAAGGAGTTCCTGGAAGGATTTGGGGGAGGCCTTTGCCCAGCAGTGGGACAGTATAGGCTATTAAAAAAAAAACATTACGCTTGCATTCTCCGAGTGTTAGGCAGAGGTGTGTCTATAGTACCTACATCCACATTTCGCCAGTTATGTTTAAGTTCCATGTAATAGGGGGCGAGCCTATTCCCATCAATGGGGTACAAATCCAGACTCCGGGCTGGTACTGAGAAATTCCGGATTGA
Organism: Polymixis flavicincta; assembly: GCA_949987655.1. Classification (NCBI taxonomy): domain Eukaryota; kingdom Metazoa; phylum Arthropoda; class Insecta; order Lepidoptera; family Noctuidae; genus Polymixis; species Polymixis flavicincta. The sequence goes on along the minus strand of OX465185.1, from coordinate 9,618,918 downwards.
AAAACCGTATAACACTTTGTCCGACTCGGGAGTCGAACTCAGAACCAGCAGCTCAGCAGAAGCGCTTGCAACCGCTAGACCCACGTGGCAGGCTCTTTTTAAAGAAAATTAAATATCGTAATAGTACTTACCTTAGGAAATTACAATCTATTAATCCAATAAGGTTACAATAATATTCATCGATAGAAAAGTTTGATTCCACATAAATAAGCGAAAGCATCCGTTTACCTAACCGCGTATAATATGCCCTCAATCGTGTCCCCTTCAAAGTTATTCCTAGGAAACAAGATAAAGTAGTTTGTGAATTAGCACGTGAGCCGGATCCAACCCAACAACCCATAGATTTTCTTCCTCATTTAACTTTCTCCGTTTCGTCACGATGTTCGAGATAAGTTGCTAGAAGGCTTTGCCAACTTTCGTATATGTATATACACCGGGCTTATGATTTATATATTTTTGCTGATTTTTGTGAGTTACGAAATCTTATACAAGGACACAAATGAGAAAATAAGTTGGTTATGCAGTACACATACACGTACAAACCCAGGCCTTTTTCTCATGAGGTAGGGCAGAAACTACAGAACACCAGTTAAATCAGTATGAAAGCAATCATCCATTGCTTCCCATTTTAGGAAAAAAAATCGGTTCAAAAAAGTAAATAATGCAATGAATGTCGTTGAACTGTCACAATGACAACCAACTTCCGGAAAAACAGCACAAAGTGAAAAATAACTTTAATGTCAGTGACTTTGGATATATGTTAAAAAAAATTGTCACCGGCTTTCGAAATTAAAGTTATTTTACACTTTGTAGTGTTTTTCCGGACGTCGGTTGTTTTTTTTTTTTGGGAAAAGTTTTTATTTATTTTATATTATAGTATCTACCCCACAATTCGAAATTTCATCATCATTAGGGTCAAAAAAATGCATATTTATGCGATAGCAGTAATCGCGGTTAATTTGCTGTCATTTTTTGAAGAGATCCGTTATCTGTCTCCGAAACGCTTCATCTGATCTGTATGTAATTTAAGTAATAATAAAGTCGTTTATTTATAAAAGGAACACGTTTACAATAAATACCAAATGGGATCATCTCGGAATAAACCCCTTAAAAAAAATGCAAATCCGTTAATATACGACGGAGTTATGCCCGAACAAACATTAAAAAAAAAATGCCAAATGGATAACCTCCTACTCTTTGAAGTCGGTTAAAAACCAATCATACTGTTAGTGTGATACCCACTTGAAACTATGAGTTTAGTAACTCTTTGTTTTATTGTCATTACATATCGATACCCAACACGTCTGCGGGGTATCGTTAGCTTATTAAAGAAGAATGCCCATTATTGGGTGGGGTTGCGGACAAACACACAATAATATTAGGTAAGTTGTTTCTACTCGACTAACCAACACAAATAACAACCATGCAGTCCATTTCTATTATTAATTTTTCAATTTTTTCAATTTTGGAAAAAAAAAATATTAACTACTTCTTTTTCGACTTATTAACGTTTCCAATAAAAGGCCAAAAACAGTGAGCATATATAATATAATACGTACATATTATAACGTTACGCCTTGTTTCCCCGAACGCTTGGGCAGAGGTGTACCTAACTTACACCCATATTTCGCCGTGTTTAAGTCCCATAGAATAGGGGCCAAGCCTTTTGCCATCAACTGGGCACAAATCCAAACTCCGGGTTGCTACTGAGAAATTCCAAAGAGAAACACCTTAACACTTTGTCTGACCTGGGAATCGAAGTCAAGACGAAGTTGCTAAATAGCGCTTGTGACCACTAGATCAACGAGGCAGTCGAAAACATATACACCGTGACATTTTGGTCGTCTTACAACGGCAGCCCACTTCATGTATCCCATGACTACAAGAAATTTAAATAAATTAAATAAATAAAAAAATGAAATTTTATGAATAATAAAAAATAATAAAAAAAAAATCACGAAGACGCATGACGTAGTTTGCAACACTCTGTTAAGGAGATGGCGTGAATGATGGAATGTAATGGTATAGGTGTCTTCTACCCTTTGATACGTGAACATTATTAACAGGGTGTTTCATAATTCTAAAGCATTATTTATTATTCTGTGTACCAATTTTTTTTTTATTAATGGTTACAATTTTTAATCGCGCCTAGAGGTTTTTATGTCGGATACATTGAGTGGACAAATTTTGTAAGACAACTAAAATGTCACGGTGTAACTTGCAAATAAAGGATAGTCCCCAAACAAGTAAAGTTCTTCGTACCGGCTATGTCCTATGTATCACGCGTTCAAGACATCTCCGTATTTCAAAGACTTTTCATAATATAAGACATAGATATTACTCTTTTGTCTGATACTACGCCGTTGTGAATTGCGTCGGTAAGTGTACTACAAGAAGATTTTCGTAAATTTAGGTACAAGCAATAAACTGGGAGCGCATTCTTTGTGTCTTCTGTTTTTACATTTTCTTAACTCGCGATTAGAGAACTGTGGTAAAGGCTGCGACTTACGAGATGTAAGTCATAGGTTCAAACCCAGACAGGCGCTTTACTTTGTGTAAATTATTTCTTCACCACTGCTCTCAAAACGGTGAAGGAAAACATCGTGAGGAAACGGGCATGTCCTAGAACCAAAAATTCAAAGACATGTAACATCTACCAACCCGCACTGGGCCCGCTTCCTCTCACAGAGAGGAGGCCTGTGTCCCTGCAGTGGGAAAATTATAAGCTGATTATAATTCGCCGATGGGGTCACGGCATAACTGATGAATAGTGGTCAATGGAATAAGGCACGTGAAATAATAGGCATAAAATACATTCATACAGACCCTGGTAATTGGACTGGTGAAATCTTATCAAACATTCTCAATAATGGTTTTCCTTTTTGAGCGTAAAATCAAATTCCCACGCCTAAATCCTTTGGGTTCAAAACACAGCTAGTATCGAATGCACAAGGCAAGTTATTTACGGACAAACTGAATGTTTTAACGGCTCGAGGCGTCCCCAACTTTGCGCCAACGATGGTGTTGCTATACGAAACCTATGTCTCGTTTTCTGAATACGGACGAGCACAGTGCAGATTGCGAATGTTTTGTTTCTTTTTTTGAGATACTAAAATGTACATTATTTATGTTTCTTTTTTAGATGAAAGTTTTGTAACCATCGGTGCATTTTTCACGAGTTTTTGTAGTGAGAATATTTTATTCTGCTACCGATTCGGCGGTCATATGACGGTCACATAAACATTATACTACGCCTGTATGCGGAATAAAACGGCTAGTTAAAGGAGTTGTGCTTAAAACTACACCCAAAATTCACCAGCAATGTTTAAGTTCCATATAATAGAGGACAACCTCATTGCCATCGACCGATCATAGATCCAAACTCCAGGCAGCTGCGACCAAGAAATTTCAGATAGAATAACCCAATATCTCTTTGCCCGATCCAGTTATGACCCGATCATGGCAGTCATCTCACATCCAGTGGATTCCCGCGGCGTTCACAAGGTCATCGGTCCACCTTGTGGGAAGCCTTCCAACTCTACGTCTTCCGGTACGCGGTCGTCACTCCAGAACCTTTCAGCCCCATCGGCCATCTGTTCTGCGAGCAATGTGCCCTGCTCAATGCCACTTAAGTTTGACGATTCTTTGGGCTACATCGGTTGCTTTGGTTCTCCTGCGGTTCCGCTGGATGTGGGAAGCACAAGACTGGTCGAAGTGGAGGAGCCTGGGGCAGACCTATGTCCAGCAGTGGACGTCTTTCGGCTGAAATGATGACAGTCATAACTGTAATACTTGTAATACTAAGCTCTGAATATTTTAGAACTATACCATCTTAAACGCTTGTAGAATGTAAATAAAGATAAAGCGATACTTCATAATCAAGCCATCACTTTAATGTAATGCGCACTTCATTATGCGGCAATACCACCTATGGACTCCACGAGACAGGCTGGACCTTGTGTGGAGTTCAGAAGCAAAACGCTTCCTTTACGTCTTATTTTTTTAATGTGAACTTAGGTATTATAATGTAGATCATAAGGAAATGTAAAGCACTGTTTTTGAAACAATAACAAACATAATCAGCCTACAATGTTCCCACAGCTGGGATACAGGTCTCCTCTCTGGGTCCAGTGCGGATCGGTAGATGTGACATGTCTTCCAATTTTTAGTTATGGACATTCTGGTTTCCTCGCTGTTTCCTTTGCTGTTTTGAGAGCAATATTGATTAAATAATTATGTAAAGTAAATTGCCTGTGTGGGTTCGAACCTACGACCTACAACTCGTAAGTTCTCTCACTATTACTGGCCCACTACTTCATCATCATTATTTCAGCCAAAAGACGTCCACTGTTGGACATAAGCTCCTCCACTTCGACCGGTTCTGTGCCGGTCAAACCATCCTAATCATGTAACCATCCTATTTATCCAGCTTAGTTTTCCTGTGTTAGAAAAGGCGTTATCAGTCCCACTTCATTTCAAAAACTAAATTAAATGCCTGTGTTAGTGTGTTAATACAGTGTGAACAACATCCTATGTTATTAACGATTGTCTATTTGGGCTCCTAATGAATAGTATTTGCATGACCATCCGGTATCAACGGTTTGCAGGAAGTTGCTGGGCCTTTGTGTGTGTATCAGGCTCTTTGTTCGGTTAAATTTAGATCAAAATTAGGTGATATGTTGTCCGATAACGTGTTTGATCGACGGAATTAGATTTAGATGGCGTTTGCACTACCTAGTGATAGTGTTGGATGTACCTACATTTTCTCTGTGGATAATGATATCGAAAATGTTTGATTCTACGAATAAAATCTAATATTTATTGGAACTAAAAACAGGTTTACAAATTTTTAGTGTTCGTTAACAGCTACGATAGTTTAAAAAGCTGTGTTGCAGCCATTAGCGCGCACCTCCGAGAGAGGAGACGTCGGCGTTCCGACATTGTTAATTCTAAAGCAATCAAATTAAATTAAAAAAGTTATAAAAGAATCTAAAGTATCCCAATCCTACTATCCTACTCTTCATCTGCTTAGCCTTTTCCCAATTATGCTGGGGTCGGCTACCAGTCTAACCGAATGTAGCTGAAAACCAGTATTTTACATGGAGCGACTGCCTATCTGACCTCCACAATACAGTAACTGGCTAATACAATACCCCATAGTAAGACTGGTTGTCAGACTTTCAGACTTCTAACGACCCGTAACCAATGTCAATATCCACAAATGACAGCCGAGACCAACGGCTTAACGTGCTTTCAGAGGCACGGAGGGTCATGGTATGTAAAGATGGTCACCCATCCACAGACCATCCGCGTCAAGCGTAGCTTAGCCTGATCGGTCGACCCGTGCGACTGTTTATTACTTAGCCACAAGCCCTTCCTACTATCTTAATATTATTAATGCTAGCTTTTGCAAGCGGCTTCGCCCGCGCGGAACTTTCATCCCCTATTTAACTCCCTTAGGGGTTGAATTTCGTAAAACTCTTCCTTATTCCTTGTCTACATTATAAAGGGAACCTCTGTGCAAAATTTCAGCTTTCTAGGTCCAAGGGTTTGGGCTGGGCGTTGATGAGTCAGTCAATCGGTCAGTCAGTCAGGACTTGTCTTTTTATTTATATAGATAGATAGATTTGTGCATTTTGTAGCCTGAAGCACAGGTTCCACCTAGTTCAGGCAAATTAGCAACTGTGCTATTTTATTTGTTAAGGTATTTATTGTCAACGTGTCCCTTTTATAAATAAACGATTTTATTATTATTATTTTAAAAAAAAATGGCTAATAGGAAATTTCAAGACTTGCGAGACTCTTGCTGCAAGACCGTGACCAAGACCAAGACAGAGCGCAATACCAAGACCAAGACGACCAAACGACAAACGAAACGAACGAAACGAAACGATTTATCTATCTATCTAAGACCAAGACCAGGTGTATTGACGCAAGACCAAGACTGGCTAAGTCTCGTCTAGGTCTTGCATTTGGGCAACACTAAGTAGCTCCACGTAAAACAATGATATCCAGCTAAACTCAAAGTCAAAGCATTTATTTCAATTAAACTCTTTACAGGTACTTTTGAATAGAGTCGGTTAGTTAGTCGGAAAGTTGCGTAAAAGCTCGGCGGCAGATTGGATATACCTTTGAGTAATAACAATCTTTACAATGTTGTCTTTAAAATGCATAATATTGCGATACAACAATATTTTATTCTTCAGTATATTTTCCAATAATCTCTCGCCCTAGTTACCCCGAAGCAACACAAAACAGCTTAATTCCTTTCCTTTATTTCTTTCAACAGAATAGGACGGAACAAATAAAAGAAAAACGAGTATTTAATGACCCAAATAAAAGTCAGAAGGAAAAAGTTTAAGTTAATTATACGCCCATACCAATTATTCTCTTCTGTGACAGCCGATCACTCTTCAAATTAGAACCAGCGTTGAGTTACGATGCTACTTAAGTTAATTGTTTTACGATCCATATAATTGTTACAAAACGGTACAGAGTTCAAATTTGATTTAATTTGAATGCCTTCTACACGTCACGAGGAATGTTCAAATAATCTAATGTGTCCATAAAATTCTTATATTAACTTCTTAAGGTAAAAGCTACAGGGTAGGCCCGATAAATTCAAATCCAACTTTTTTGCAGATCAGTGTATGTTGATTCAAATATAATTTACGACCGTAAAAAATATGGCTTTACATATATATAATTATTTAAATCATCAATATAACCCTCTAAGCGAAACATCCCGTGATCTAAGGGCTGGTTTTAACCTTGGCCAGAGGCTAAGCATTGCCTTGCAACGTAGCAATGCCGCCAGTCTATTGGGAACATTATCCTAAAATAGGATTGGGATTATTTCCCTAAAATAGGGTTGAGCTACACGGTGACTGATACATACATACCGTCTGTTGGGACAGGTCACCTCAAAGCTGCAATGGCTCTTTTTCAAAAAGCCCTTCCAGACATTGCCCTGCATTGTTAGACTCACATAAAACTCAAGTAATATAATGTTTGGACTTTAAAAGAGACCATGACCGCTGAGTTTGTTTCGGCTCTTCTTCCCATGGAACAGTCAGCTAGGAAATGCCGGCACCATCTAGTTTTTAAAATATTTACTAACAAAATATTGACGTGTTTCTTTTAAGATCTACTTACATAAATAAACATTTCATTTCATTTCATTTACCAGTCGACAGCGAAACGGACGGTTAATTCGTGAATTTTTAGTTTTAGTCCGTGAAGTTTTAGTTAAGTTAGGATAAAATTAGGATTTGATTGTTAATTAAAACTCTCCAAGTTAATTTAATTCGATTGAATGACTATTTCTTTCTTTATGACTATCTCTTGTTTCATTATGATTTACATTTAATAATTGCAAAAATTACGTAAAAATAACTCCATAATTTACTATTTAAGTAATGACTCGTCAAATGACAAGCACTGAGATAGGTGATTTTATAATGTTAAAGTTAAAAAGTCATATACATTTACAATGTTCATGAACCTATTAAATATATACGTAACGTAACGTAACTAAAAAGTCACAAAAAGTCATCTTCAGAAAATAAATTGCCTATTATGCCGAGGTGCCCCCGTTTTTATTATCATATCTATTCTCCCGTACTTCAGAACATCTCAATCTCAAAAATTACGCACCCAACTCCAAAGTTATTTGAATAAAAACTTAAAATAACCCGCAGATGGCACACATTTTTAACACAGTCAAGAAAGAACTAATCGGTCCATGAAACTGCATTTTGAACTTTGAAATTGCTTCAAATGACCGTGATACCTACTGGAAAAATTCATCACTCAGATCACTCTTCAAATTAGAACCAGCGTTGAGTTACGATGCTACTTAAGTTAATTGTTTTACGATCCATATAATTGTTACAAAACGGTACAGAGTTCAAATTTGATTTAATTTGAATGCCTTCTACACGTCACGAGGAATGTTCAAATAATCTAATGTGTCCATAAAATTCTTATATTAACTTCTTAAGGTAAAAGCTACAGGGTAGGCCCGATAAATTCAAATCCAACTTTTTTGCAGATCAGTGTATGTTGATTCAAATATAATTTACGACCGTAAAAAATATGGCTTTACATATATATAATTATTTAAATCATCAATATAACCCTCTAAGCGAAACATCCCGTGATCTAAGGGCTGGTTTTAACCTTGGCCAGAGGCTAAGCATTGCCTTGCAACGTAGCAATGCCGCCAGTCTATTGGGAACATTATCCTAAAATAGGATTGGGATTATTTCCCTAAAATAGGGTTGAGCTACACGGTGACTGATACATACATACCGTCTGTTGGGACAGGTCACCTCAAAGCTGCAATGGCTCTTTTTCAAAAAGCCCTTCCAGACATTGCCCTGCATTGTTAGACTCACATAAAACTCAAGTAATATAATGTTTGGACTTTAAAAGAGACCATGACCGCTGAGTTTGTTTCGGCTCTTCTTCCCATGGAACAGTCAGCTAGGAAATGCCGGCACCATCTAGTTTTTAAAATATTTACTAACAAAATATTGACGTGTTTCTTTTAAGATCTACTTACATAAATAAACATTTCATTTCATTTCATTTACCAGTCGACAGCGAAACGGACGGTTAATTCGTGAATTTTTAGTTTTAGTCCGTGAAGTTTTAGTTAAGTTAGGATAAAATTAGGATTTGATTGTTAATTAAAACTCTCCAAGTTAATTTAATTCGATTGAATGACTATTTCTTTCTTTATGACTATCTCTTGTTTCATTATGATTTACATTTAATAATTGCAAAAATTACGTAAAAATAACTCCATAATTTACTATTTAAGTAATGACTCGTCAAATGACAAGCACTGAGATAGGTGATTTTATAATGTTAAAGTTAAAAAGTCATATACATTTACAATGTTCATGAACCTATTAAATATATACGTAACGTAACGTAACTAAAAAGTCACAAAAAGTCATCTTCAGAAAATAAATTGCCTATTATGCCGAGGTGCCCCCGTTTTTATTATCATATCTATTCTCCCGTACTTCAGAACATCTCAATCTCAAAAATTACGCACCCAACTCCAAAGTTATTTGAATAAAAACTTAAAATAACCCGCAGATGGCACACATTTTTAACACAGTCAAGAAAGAACTAATCGGTCCATGAAACTGCATTTTGAACTTTGAAATTGCTTCAAATGACCGTGATACCTACTGGAAAAATTGATAGCGGCACTAACTCACATTTTTGTTCGTGGAAATCCCATATTTTATAGGTAACACTGATTCAGCTGGTAGTGAATCAGTCGACATGAATATTCATCGGAATAAATTTCAGGTAGTTATGTCAGGTAGTAAATTACATAGAATTTATTTATGTGAGAAAACTTCTACCGCTAACGGCTTCCTTTCGCTGATTTTTTACACGTCGCACTAAAAGATTGGGTGTTGAAATATCGATGAAGCTTTAATCATAACGTCGGTGTTCCCCTTTAGCGGGTTGTGGAACAGAGTGTAAAGGTCAGTCATACTCTGTGGAAAAGGGAGGAGCATCCGACCAGGGCCTGAATTCACTATAACCATTTAACGATTCCTTACTCGTAAAGACGTCAATAACACACGAATTCTGCTAATATCGTATTAATAATATCGACAAATTGTGTTGGAACATACAGAATAAGACATTTTGATTCGTTACATGATAAAAAAAAATATGTTGCATAAATACCAGTCGCGTGGCAAACTCTGCGCGAAACAGGATTTGTGTGACATCATGTCTTTGATGCGTAGTTCGCATGTGGCGTTGTAGATGCCACCACACCCCGATGGTAGGCAAAGGATTACAAACAACCCTAATTCCTCCAAAATTGGCTATTTTAGTAGTCGCTTGCAACCACCAGGCCAATCAACGAGGGAACCGAAATTCCTCTTTGGGTCCTTACCAAAATAGGTGTTTTAGTTACAATAATATTCATCATCAGCTGAGCCCTTTTCCCAACTATTTTGGGGTCGGCTTCCAATCAAGCTGGATGAAGCTGAATACCAATATTTTACACGGAGCGATTGCCTATCTGACCTCCACAACCACAAACCAACTGGGTTATACGATACCCCTTGGTAAGAAAGGTTGTCAGACTTTCGGGCTTCTGACGACCCACAACGACTGTCAAAGGTCCACAAATGACAGCCGGGACCAAAGGCTTTACGTGCTTTCCGAGGGACGGAGGGGTTTTGGAATGTGAAGATGGTCACTCATTCACGGACCAACCGACGCAAGCGTAGCTTAAACTGATGGATATTCCCATGTGGCTGTTATCACTTAGCCACTTACCCTCCTACAGTCACGAGCAATAATATGCATACACTTACCAACTTTTAAAAGTAATTTTCTCCTCTTTGACTAATCGTAATCTTATTTTAGTATGAAAATAATATTTTGGAAACCACACTACAATGAAATACCTAGGTTATCTCAAGGTTGCTATCGCTATTTAAAAGAAAATCGCTTTTGAATTTGGCTGTGTGTAAACATATTAATGCTCGTGACTGTACATATTGCTGTGACAATAATTGTAACTACATGCATAAAATAAATATTTTTATTCAGCTACTTACTACTACAACATTTTGTCCCTTCTATGCTTCAGTTTCTGCAACGTCGTAACTAGTAAATTTCAGGGTCGACAGTAGCCCTAAACAGGTCTGGATGGGACAATAAATCCATATACGTATCTATGTCCATACGAGGTGATATCTTGTCATGCGCAACGCGCTTTTGTTGGTACAATGTATGTCACTTCTCGGGTACATAATAGACGTGTTTGTTACAATGTGTTATTTAAATTTTTATGTCTACTTTTTCAGCTGTTTTATTGTATTTCGGGCTGGTAAAAGTGTTTTAAACGTGTTTCAAACTGGATGCAGCTGAATAATAATATTTTTACATGGAGCTACTGCCTATCTGACCTCCACAACCCAGTTACTGGGTAACACGATATCTCTAGGTAAGACTGGTTGTCAGACTTTCGTGCTTCTGACGACCCATAACAACTGTCAAAGATCTACGAAAAACAGCCGGGACCAACTTAACGAAAATAGCTTTTACTAAACTTTAACTTACTTTTTATAAATAAACATCAACTATAGCTGTAGCCTATTATTAATTGAAAACTAATACAGTATTTCAATTCTTATCGATGTTTCTTCTGTTTGACATTCGATATAATCGTGACATTTCACTATCCATGACATTTAATTAAATAATGATAGGAACCTAGTATCAACATACAAGTTAGTAATTCTAAGTTTGAGCCTTAACTATATGTTTACGCCTACTAACACGGGGCAGCACTAGGCGCTCTCATGTCCTTGTTTATTATTTACGTGTTGGTTTTGTCGCTCTGAATTTTAATACCATTTTGTGTAGTTTGTTTAATGTTTGGGTCTAGAAAGTTAGTTAGTTGACATGTCGTTGTCATAGTTTATATTTTTCATAGTTTACTGTCAGAAGATAATATTTTTGATGCATGGGAAGGTAGGCATCTCGTAGGTTGTGTCAAGAGGTTGTCGGTTGCACAACCGGACTGTACTGTGGAAGCCTTATAAATAAATCCATCCAAAAAAATTATAAGCAAACCCATTTTCTAATAAACACTGATTACAATTATACCAGGAATAACAAAGGAATAACCATATATTTTCATAGGCTTAAAGTTGGAATAACTTTATTCTGTGTTTATTGGTAGGAGGGTAAGCGTCTTGTATTTATTGATTCATCTCCTAATGTGTGTATTCTAGGTTCCAATTATGGATCATCAGTTTGAAAGTTCCAAGAATATCACAAAGAGTATTTCTAGAAATAATAGTAGTTATTTTTCAGTGAATAATACAGACTTGGTGGGTAACTTATATTATTGTCTATCTAATAACGAAGTAAAAGTACCGGTACGAAGTATAGGTATTTTTTTCCTTATCTGAACAACTTCAATTATGTCTTATCATCGTATTGGGTTCGTTTCGCAGGATTCAACCATCCAAAATACTGCCTAAACTCGGTTCAACAACCTACAAATTAAAAACGATCTGTAAACAACTTTCAGCCAGCCAAAACTGGAGCGAAAACATACAAACTCTACTAAAATCAGGCTCGGTATATTCTTGACGCGTCCGTAGCAAGTTTAAAGCCGACATGATGGCTAACATTAGCCGCGAGGAGACATTATCGTGTTGTAAACCAGAGATTTAACGGCGTCAGGTAACATACTGGTACTATTGTACTAACCGCTGGGGATTCCACCGCGGAGGTTAGTTCAAGCAAATTGTACTGTGAAGGTTTTAATCATTTATAAAAGCGTGTGAAAATGGTGGTTGGTTTACATTAGTGGGTAGTGTTCGTTAGTTACTGGCTGGATACAAAATATGCCGTTTGATTTTTGGATTAGACACCCTGTTCGGTGTTTTCACCGAACACCTTAGTTTGCTATTACGGCGTGACGCGTTGACCTAATTTTATTACTTGTTTCATGTAATTTATATTAGATTCAGTGCACTTTTGTCTACTGCGTTAGCCGGGTGTATTCATTAACATTTTAACATTAAGAACAGTTTGACAGTGAATTAATAAATAGTGTTCAACATAAACATTTGTTTCCCCTCAAAACACCGACACCTTGCTACGTACCCCGACACACCCTAACGTTTTTTGTTTAGAATTTGATGATTCTAAGCACAAATGTGATGACAACGGTTTTGAAAAAACGTCGTGAGGAAAACTCAACTAACTATGGTCGGAAATTGTTAACATACTGTATATCAGAGGGGTAATTCTCGTAATTTTAAGAACGTTCACAGTCTGATCTCAGTGTCAATCTGTCAAAAATACCTCGAGGTTCCATACATTTTTGACAAGTTTTTGACATTTGCTTGTCGCCGAGATGACACTGCGACTACATTTAATTACGAGAATTGGCCACAAGGTACTAGCTGTTAGCATGCTCATATTATTGATTATTCCTTCTCTGCATGACAAAAGGGCTTTGCTCTGCAATAGCACAGCTGCAGGCAGGTAATATTGCCGATATTACAAGTTCCTTGACGAGTGATGGCTTGAATACGAATTAAAAAACGCACTAATTTGTTAATTTGGTGTTTCTAAAGAATGCAGGTCGTTTTTCAGCAAACTTTGTTCGCACTGTAAACAATTTTTTTTTTTTTTTAAGAAATGTCCCTTTAAGAAGTTTTACACAAACTCTTTGTAAAAAAGATTTCAGGAAAATACCTCAATCAAATAAATCGCAACGTCCATTTCGAGGGCCTGTCTACGATTTCCTGTTATGAAAAACGTAATAAATTCTGGTCCACTTTATGCTTTGTTGTTGCTAAAGATGATCCTTAAAAAAGATGGAAGGCCACACAAGGAAAACCTGCGAATGATTTCAATTTCAATTTTGAAATTATTCTCTTAGGTTTTTTTTGGGTATGTTCAAAATTATCAGTTTTAGTAATTGATGAGATTGAAAGATTTGATGATAAATGGCATAGTAAAAACATTAGACAGGCAGAAAGATTGCGCATGAGACTGACTGCGCATGGTAAGCCGGAGAGGTTTCTAGGCCAAAGCCCAATGGAATATTAGTAACATCGAATCATTAAATTGGAAACCATCTTACTTTTGAAAGTAAACCGAGTCGATCACCAAGTAGGTTGTTCAAAATATTTTTTAAACATAATGACATTATAATGGAAAGCAGTGTTGGTCGAGAGCAGTGATGGCACAGTGGTAACAGATGTGACTTACGAGTTGTAGTTCATAGATTCGAAACTAGACAGGCTCTTTGCTTTGTGTAAATTATTTCATCAACACTCATGCTCTCAAACCGGTGAAGGAAATTTCAAACTCAAAGAATTTGACTTCTAAATTGTCAAAAAAAAAAAATCGAAGTTGAAGCTAGGTGCCCATTCCAAAACGTAGATATCTGTGGAAAAGAACGGGCAAGAAACTCCAAGGACAATTTTAAATCACTTTTAAATCATGGGTTTTACAAAAATCATAGTGAGGACAAAATTTGAAGACGTGTGACATCTACCAACCCGTACAGGGCTCGCGTGGTGGATTACGTCTTACTCTCTCTTTCTCGCCGAGAGGAGGCCCTGTTTCCCAATACACATTACAGGCTAATTATGTAACCGACCAAATTCAGGGAACCTCAGCATAAAACACGATTACACGAATGAGGCGTATGTTCTCTTTAGGTATCTAGGTCATTTACTTACTTTTCACATTTAATATTTCACTTGAACTCGTTATTGCGGGAGGTAGGTGTTGGAGGCTGTAAAAAGCCTCGACATATTTAGTTGATGCCACCCTCAGGTATTTTTCCTTTTTCGGAGAAAAAGAGTGTAAAAAAGAAAAAATATTTCTGTGTCTGTGAGTGTAGAGAGCGCGTTACAAAAAAAAATGTCGTGAAGGATGGGCTGTGGTAGAGAAATATGTTCTATTATATTGTAATTTTAATTAAACTAACAAACATAGGGCTCAATGTACCGGATCCTACTATATTATACAAATATCCTACGAATATTATAAGTGTCAAAATTTGTATGTTTGGATATTTAGATGTTTGGATGTTTGTTACTTAATCACGCAAAAATCCACGCACAACGGACCGAATGGGAGTCTACGTGCGGAAAAGGGAGTCCCATCACGCAAAAATGGCTGAATGGATTTTATTGAAATTTGACACACATATAGTTTATAACCTGGATTAACATATCGGATACTTTTTATCCCAGTAGGTAGTACGTTCCCGTGGGATAACTTTCGACCTCCACGTGGGTGAAGCCGCTAGCAAGAGCTAGTATAAAATTATATATTTTTATTTCAACAACGCAACTGAATTACGGAAAATTTTGAGTGGTCCCTCCCATAGACAACATTGGTCATCAACATCCCCTAGTGGGGCAACTGACAAACAATTTTAATACAGGAGGATTCAAAATCCTGTACTGATTCCATTTAAACGGGATGTGCAACTATGTACTTGCCGCCCTATAGTTTTGACGACACGGTTGGCGTAATGGCTGAGCGATCGACTGCTGCGCAGCGTGTCGCGGGTTCGATCCCCGCACGGAACAAATATTTGTATGATCTGCAAGTAATTGTTCCGGGTCTGGGTGTTTGTGTTTGTGAGTTTCTATGTTTGTAAACGCACCCACGATACAGGAAGAAATTCCTCGAGTGGTTAAAAAAAAAATTAGTCATATTAACGATAGTTTTTTAGGTGATAGGTAGACCATTAGCAAAATATTAGGGGTTTAAGTGTGACATTGCCGATTTGTACTGAAAAATTGAAACCTGTTTTTTAACCGACTTCAAAAAGAAGGAGGTTATCAATTCGACATGTTTATATTTTTTTTTATGTATGTTCGGGCATAACTCCGTCGTATATAGACGGATTTGCAAAATTATGTTTTTGTTCGAAAGGGGTTTGTTCCGAAATGGTCCCATATAAATTTCATATAGATCTGATGATGCGTTTTGGAGACAGACAACGGAACTCTTCAAAACTTTACAGCAAATCTACCGCGAATGCGGCTATCGCATAAATATGCATTGTTTTGACCCTGAGGATGATGAAATTTCGAATTGGTGTGGCGTAGGTAACTAAAAAGTGAAAAATAAAAACTTTTTTCAAAAAAATATCAACCGACTTCCAAAAAAACACTACAAAGTGCAAAATAACTTTACTTTCGGAAGGCGGTGACAAAGAATTAAAATACCTACACGTCCAAAGTCACCGACTTCCGAAATTAAAGTTATTTTGCACTTTGTAGTGTTTTTTTGGAAGTCGGTTGATATTTTTTTGAAAAAAGATTTTTTTCTAAGATATAACATATTTATTTAATCAAAATATTTACCCTCATTATCTATACATTGCTGCTATCTAAACAGAAGTTCATTTGTGCCTTCACGATAGAACTCTGAGGATCTAGATTCGACAAACTGTGTGAAAGAATTTGGTACTGCCTCCTGGGAACAAAATTTTTAACACGTAGAAAATTGTCCAAATCACGAAACAAATGGTAGTCCGTTGGAGCAAGCTCTGGTGAGTACGGAGGATGACGTAAGTTTCTAACTGAAGCTCTTGTAGAGTTACGGTTTCTCTTGCAGTGTGAGGTCTTGCTTTATCATGAAGCAATTATGGTGAAGATCGATTCACGAGTAGGGGCTTCTTCACTGCCAGTTTCACCGTCTTCGTCGTAAATATCCGCTGTTATGCCTGACCAGACCTGAGAAAGCTATAGTGAATAAAACCATGAAGAGACCATCAAACAGTTACCATTACCTTTTTATTGGTAAGCTTTGCTTTAGGGCACTGTTGCGGCGTTTGACCTGGGGTTAGCCATTGCATTTTTCGCTTAGGGTTGTCGTAAACAATCCACTTTTCGTCACATATCACAATTCGATCCATTATTCCTTCATTTATGTTCCGATTTAACAAGGCAACACAAGTTTCAACACGCATTTCTTTCTGCAGATCAGTCAAATCATGAGGCACCCATTTTTTATATTTTTCATATCTTATTGATTTGATGCAAATGAGTCAATATTGCAGGTAGGGTAACGTTAAACCATGCCGCTAATTACTGGGTAGTTTGACTCGGATCGGCTTCTACCATCTCCTTCAATTGTGCTTTATTCACCTGTATCTCTACCACGTGGTTCGTTCTTCAAGTCGAAGTTTCCATTACGAAAGCATTTAAACCAAAACGCACGGTGCGTTCATTAGCAGTCCTCTCTCCAAACGCAACGTTGATTTTGCGAGCTGTCTTCGCCGTGTTAATTCCGCGTCTGAACTCGTATTCAAAAATAACGATTTTCGAAGTATCCATCTTTACGTCTAAGCTGAATAAAAACAACAATTTAAAGTCGAAAATCGAATGTTGCACCTTTTTTTTTAAAGAAGAACCTCATAGGTATGACGTGAAAAAAAAATTTCTTTTTGGGTTTTGTCTTTGCATGGTTTGTGTATTTGGCCAGCGTCAAGTAATTTTTAAATTTTCGATCAAGTAAATGGCCCGTTATAGGCACGAAGTAACAAAAATGTCATAGTCAGTTAAGTCAAAGTTATTGTAAAGTGGTAGTAACTTTACAACAACCTAACTAGGAGTTTTAGTGGGAACACGAAAAGTCCACGTTAGTCACTTATTTTAACCTTCACTACACTTGTGCACTCACAAGTAACTAAATTGCATAATTCACTACCAAAATTCTACAATTTAATTCGCTATTTCACAAAATTTCATGATAATGAAAATTCGTGCGACATGTTCCATCGCGATCCCTCCAAAAGCTCGTGAAAAAAGTTTCACACTAAAATCTCACACCATGAAGATTTTATGTCAAATCGAAGTGTCTATTACTATACAACGGCAATTCATACTTTAACCCCTATTATAACTTCCCCGAGTGGGTTCCCGCATTGTCGTTGCGGGGGGGCTCAGTAACCGTGGATTCCGGCCACGGTGAAGCCAAGAGGAACCCAAGGGTGGGGCCGCTCGTCAGGGCTTTTGCCTCAAAGCCGACGACGTAGCGGCCAAAAGGTAGGTTGCGGTGAGGTGCACCGCAACTGAGGTGGGCCGCGATGTCGAATGGGAGGCATCGCGGCTGAGGGTTACGGGCTGCGGTAGAGGAGGAGTGCCGGTGCTTCTGAGCAGCGCTCTTCCCTTCCGTGGCCTGGACGGGGCCGCCACCGTTTGATGGCGGACGCGGTGGGGCCGCAGGGGAAGAGAATTGTCGGTATAGCGTCAGCCGCTCTCCCTATCCCCTGCGGCCGAAAAGTGGTAGACGGGACGGCGCGTTGTGTTCCACACGCGCGCCGTCAAAGATGTCAGCAACCACAGGTGGGGTCTGCAAGGGCCGATGCCTGCCAGGGGTGCGGGTTTGTTCGAAAGAGATACCACAGCCCCTGGCAAACGGGCTACTGAGGGAACACGGGTGGGTTTTAGTCAGTAAAAGTCTGACACGCCCTCCTGCTCTACTCAGCAGGAGAAGTCATTTGATGATTTCCCACCCAAAAAAAAAAAAAAGAATAAAACCCCTATTATAAGGACCTAGGGATAAAGGAATTATAAGTTTCGTCGCAGACAGTTGCCAACAAAATCATTATTCTTATTTCTATGGTTTTGTACCTAAAGGGTACCAACAGGTCCCTATTACTAAGACTCCGGTGTAAGTCCATCCATCCAGTCGTCTGTCAAAGGGCTTTATCTTTTGAACCGTAATGGATATAAATTTTACATTTTCACTGAGCGCACACACGGCCACATTTGAAGCTATACAATTCCAGTTTACGCTGATCTGAAACTGTAATGAAATCCTATACAATGCGAGATCAGCTTATACTGGAAATGTATAGCTTGATGTGTACCCGTGTGTACTACTGTAGTCGCTATTATCTATATCTATATCTATACATATAATAAATCTGTAAAGGAACTTTTTCTGTACATTTAAAATATTTCGAAAATAATTGCTTGGGGTGGTAAGGGATAATCAACAGATGACATTTTAACCCTTATCAAAATTTTTGTCTGTAGCTCGGTTTTTCAGTTTCTATGTTGAATAGATCAAGTATCACGTCAAAAGAACGAAACTAATATGGTTATCTTTCATACTCAAATATTGTTTATAACTCAGAGTTTATATTAGTCTTTGTTTCATCGCAATCGCTTCCGTCAACCTATCTAAATAATTTAAAGTGTTCAAGAAGAATTTATTTACGTAATGTTGAAACACTTAGCGACATCTATTGGCGTGAAACGGTACTAACGAATCTATACATATAATAAATCTGTAAAGGAACTTTTTCTGTACATTTAAAATATTTCGAAAATAATTGCTTGGGGTGGTAAGGGATAATCAACAGATGACATTTTAACCCTTATCAAAATTTTTGTCTGTAGCTCGGTTTTTCAGTTTCTATGTTGAATAGATCAAGTATCACGTCAAAAGAACGAAACTAATATGGTTATCTTTCATACTCAAATATTGTTTATAACTCAGAGTTTACATTAGTCTTTGTTTCATCGCAATCGCTTCGGTCAACCTATCTAAATAATTTAAAGTGTTCAAGAAGAATTTATTTACGTAATGTTGAAACACTTAGCGACATCTATTGGCGTGAAACGGTACTAACGAATCTATACATATAATAAATCTGTAAAGGAACTTTTTCTGTACATTTAAAATATTTCGAAAATAATTGCTTGGGGTGGTAAGGGATAATCAACAGATGACATTTTAACCCTTATCAAAATTTTTGTCTGTAGCTCGGTTTTTCAGTTTCTATGTTGAATAGATCAAGTATCACGTCAAAAGAACGAAACTAATATGGTTATCTTTCATACTCAAATATTGTTTATAACTCAGAGTTTATATAAGTCTTTGTTTCATCGCAATCGCTTCCGTCAACCTATCTAAATAATTTAAAGTGTTCAAGAAGAATTTATTTACGTAATGTTGAAACACTTAGCGACATCTATTGGCGTGAAACGGTACTAACGAATACTTAATATTAACACACGTCATTCTCATTTAAGTTACTTACAGTGTCTGTGTTATTTCAAAAAGTAATGATACTGATTACTAAAATCGCTTTCCGTTGGTGGTTGATTCCCACGAATCAAAAAAGCTTAAAGAATTTCAAATAAAAAGTTGTGATAATATTAACTGACGTGGTGTTCTGAGTCATATACCTAGAATGCAATGTTAGATAAATATTTATTAGTTTTATCAATCAAATTAATACAAATAGAGGGGAAGAAATCTCATTTTAAATTGTGATAAAAGTCTTGGTAGCGCCATCTAGCATAATATAGCAAAATTAGAGCGGCTAGAGGAACATCTCCATAGAAATTCTTAATCTCTAGCGTCAGTAACGCCATCTAGGTTTGAATAGCAAACATGCAAAGACAACAACTTGATTTCGCGCGAAATTTGATAATGTTAAATTTAAATGCATGTTTACAGCATTACTCGATTCAAATAATGGGAGTTTTGGGAGTAAAGAGTTGTAAATACTTATGTGCAAATTTTCGTGATGTTAGTTTTCGAGGTGGGGAGGGGTTCAAGCGACGTCGGATGGTGAAAGTCAGGAAAAAAAATCCAAAATTGTGACCATAACTACTGGTGGATTTGAGTAAATAGATAGGTTTTCACTCGGGCAACTGTAGTTATGTCGATGCTCTTCCGAGCAACATCGCTTACAGAGAAGCATTTTCTTAGTTAAAACAAGTTTAAAAATGTATTTATTTATCCATTTGGCATCTCCAACAAAGGATCACAATAGTAAAATATTGACAATTTTAAAGTCGCTTCTTTAAATATAATTATTTATTGGTCCACAAATGTATGGCTGAACAAAAGAAACACTGAAAAATTTTTGATTACAATTTACAATAAAAAGGCATCGCAACTGAGAGTCGCGGAGGATCGCTCTGTTACGTCCATTATCCTCGGGATCGGGCTCTCTCTCTTCCTGCTGCCTGCGTCAGCAGCGGGGAGAGAGGTGGGGGCGCGCGCGGTATGGCACTACGTAGCAACAACATCGTACTTACTATGTTCATAGAAAACCCGTGCTATACAATTAAATAGTTTTTTTGCCTGGTTTGGTTTTTTTTTCAACAGCGCTTTTAATGTGGATAATGACCGACGTTACGGGGCGTAGGTAATGGTAACATTCGCAGCGAGCATGTCTTTACGCCGTGTGCTAAAATCAGTGTTGCTCGCTCGCATGTTTTGCCGTAGGTACTACTGACTGCACGAATACTTGCTTGGTAACATATTAGGTGCATTTTGACCCGTGACGCCGGTCAGTATCCACCTTTACAGCGTGATCTTTCTTCATCGTGATAACGCCATGGTCCCACGGGCCGTTAACTGACAGGTGGCGTCAGGTGTTACTGCACTGCTATCTGTCGAGGCCTATCGCAGTCCGTGCAGAGCATTCCCACTGCTGTGGTTTTATTCAGTGGTCAACGTTTGATAAACAAAGCTAAAAGACACGCGCCTGTACGGGCCGAGATAAGCGCCCGCCCCCGCGAGTAATAATGCTTCAGCACACTCAACCAGACGCGCAGTCGATTTATTGAGTAAGTACAGTAAAAGCTCCTTATTCGTGCTTCCTTCATTCGCGTTTTCACTATTCGCGGATTAAAAAAATGCGACCCAATTCCTATATCCGCGGCTAAAGATTTATTTATTTGCGGGTCTAATCGGTACATCGGTACATACATATTAACAAATAACAAAAAGGATTCCAATAGGTATCCAACCCAATATCCTTTGTAAACGCGTCGTCAGATGGACTATAAAAAAGTGAAATAGACCTTATTACAACTACGCCTAAAGTACATTGTCAAATGATATCGCCGCTGTATTGGTTCGGCCTTTGACATCTACAATAGCCGCCTTCGCCGCGGTCGGTGTTTTTAACCGACTTCAAAAAGAAGGGGGTTATCAATTCGACATGTTTATAGTTTTTAATGTATGTTCAGGCATAACTCCGTCGTATATAGACGGATTTGCAAAATTCTTTTTTTTTTTTTCGAAAGGGGTTTACTCCGAAATGGTCCCATTGAAATTTCATATAGACAGGGCCCGATCTAGCTATTTAGCCGCTCCGGGCAAAAATAACATTCGCCGCCCTTTGCACTAACACCATCAAAGATGGTATGACCATAATTATGTGATATTCTTTTAACTATATAATATTCACATACGTTAGTCTACTACGGCTTCTGAACAAGTATACAAAAAGTATGTTTGTAAGTATACATTTTGCCGCCGCTCATTTTTGCCGCTCTGAGCATTTGCCCGGCTTGCCCCCCCTTAGATTGGGCCCTGCATATAGATCTGATGATGCGTTTCGGAAACAGACAACGGAACTCTTCAAAAAATTACAGCAAATCAACAGCGAATGTTGCTATCACATAAATAAGTATGCATTGTTTTGACCCAAAGGATGATGAAATTTCGAATTGGTGTATGGTAGGTAACAAAAAAGTGAAAAATAAAAACTTTTTTCAAAAAAATAACAACCGACTTCCAAAAAACACTACAAAGTGCAAAATAACTTTAATTTCGGAAGGCGGTGACAAATAATTAAAATACACATCCAACGTCACCGACTTCCGAAATTAAAGTTATTTTGCACTTTGTAGTGTTTTTTGGAAGTCGGTTGGTATTTTTTTGAAAAAAGTTTTTTGAGAATGTAAACAAACATAATGAAACCAACCTCATCACCATAAAGTATATTTATATATCATCATCATCATCATTTCAGCTGAAAGACGTCCACTGCTGGACATAGGCCTCCCCCACATTTATAAATGCTGCGACTTAATAGACATTCCATCCTTTGGTACGAGCCGCTTTGCGTGTTTTACCTATTGTTTCATCTTTCCATTTATTGCAAAATGTTGAAATTTTTTTTTTACTTAAAAACTATTTTCGACGCGAAAAAATCTGTTTAACGCATAGAAATGCTTGATCGTTTACGCCTTGGAGAGTCGCTTGCATCCATATCACGCTCATACAATTAGTCAATATGGTCAAAAACTTCAATTAAATTGTTTTTTTTTTGTCACTTAGGAACGTATCCCCTATAATCCCATATAAATTACCATTCCATAGTCACGGTTTCTGTATTCGCGGTAGTATTTTACGGAACGTATACCTCGCGAATAAAGAGCTTTTACTGTACCTACGGCAGGTGCACATTTATTATAAAATGAGCCTCGACCAGGCGGTTTGATCTATATTTATTCTTAAAAATCTGAGTGAGACTTCGTCGCAATATCATTATAACCCCTAAAGACGCCTGCAGGCCTAGACAAAACACCTTTCTGTTAACGTTCACGCTAAACTCTACGCCAGAATATATGGGAATGACATACCCTGTCCTTTCCGCAGGTAATTTCATTCCCATACATTTTGGCGTACCGTTTAGCGTGAACGCCAAGAGTAATGTGTTTTGTCTCTAGGCTCTGGACTGCATTCGAAAGCTGTGGTAGATTCCTACCAGGATAGATCGGAAGATCGGAGGAGTGGTACCTACACCGTCAAAGCGACACATTATTGTTTTCCGACATGCACGCGAACGAAGTCGCGGGCACAGCTAGTAATAAATAATAACCATAAAAGAAGGTTTAATATTAAACTGGGTTCCCGTGGTAGAAAATCCATTTCTTTTTAACTAATGTGTTTATAAAAGTATGTAATGTTAAATATTGTGTTGTTGTGTTGGAGGTACGAAACTCTTCGTGTCCGACTCGCATTTGGCCTTTAGAAAAAAAAAAATAGTAGCTAAGTAATCCTTTTCTATAATTTATATTTCCATGAACGGCCAAGATAAAATTATGAATCTGTCTCTAAATATTTTTCTGCCTCGACACAAATAAAACTAAGATTAAAATGGACTCGAAGTTTTTTATTATTGAAACACAATTTGGCCAGCTAAGCCTATTACTTAACGAAAATGAAATCTTTTTCTCAATAAACTCTTTTAAAAGTAGGTACTCTTATAAATTAAGTTTGTTCTAGGGTCCCCTACCCAATGGGTGTCAACGGGACCTTATTACTAAGGCTTCGTTATCCGTTCGTCTGTTACAGGGTTGTATCTTTAGAACCGTAATAGGTAGACACTGAAAACTTTCACAGAGCTTAGTACCAATATGGCCGCTCGCGCTGTTAGAAAAAAAGGTAAAATATTAAAGCGAAGGGCAAGAAACTTGTTTTTTTTTTTAACTAGAGTACAATAGTATAAAGTGTTAAATATTCTACGGTGGTACAGAACCCTACGTGTGCGAGTCCGACTCGCCGATTTTTTAAATAAAATAAGTGTAACTAAGTAATCGTTTTCTTTTATATTTCTATGAGCAGCCAAGATAATATTATTAATCTGTACCTCTGTCAAAATATTTTTCTGCCTCGACCCATAAAACTGAGATAAAAATGGATTATTCGTAGTTTCATTATTGAAACACAATTTGGCTAGCTAAGCGTATTACTTAACGAAAATTAAATCTTTTTCTCAAAAAATTCTAAAAAAAACAATTGAGGGCCTACTCTTTTAAATTAAGTCTCTTTTTAATTTAACTAACAGACTGGATCGTTGCACAAATAAAATTTGAATTATACTTAGTTATTCACTTTCAATCAATGACCTTGAAACTTAATCGCTTTTTTGGTTTTAAAAGTAATATAAATCCATCGGAAAATATCGAGCATCTGAAGTAATATTAAAAAGAGGAAAGATTTGATTTAATGTATGTTTGTTTCTTTCGCTTTCAAGCTAAAACTGCTAAATGGATTTAGACAAAATCTGGCTCATGTGTAAACCATGACCTGGATTAGAACATGGGATACTTTTTATCCCAATTTTGAAATTTATGCAGGTGAAACCGCGTGGCGTAATAAATCGGAAATAATAAGTTTTAGCCGTATTACGTGTTTATTCGCTCTCCTCCTACATATTAGGTATGTAAATTCTTTGGCAATTCCAATTCACATGATAATATGTACTGCACTTAAGCCGTGAAATCACAAATATTCCTGATAAAATCGAGAATTATTTTATGAGGCCGCTTCTACGAATTACGCTTTTGAAGTGAATACCTAATAAACGATATGTCAGATAACTTTCAGTGGAAATATCTGGGCAAATATTATCGTTTGTAGGAAATCTACTTATATGATTTTACGAGTAAGTACATTTCCTCCTACACAGTGTTTGAAATGTCGTTCCAAAATCGATCCTCATCATTATTTTTCGGCTCGTAAGTTTTCCTAAACCTATGTTGATTTACTTGAGACGAAAAAGTTTTGTAGAAACCGTACTTACAAGGTAAACAGATAAAGGAAAGGAAATCTTTCTGGAAGAAGTCACTGACTCCCGAAGTATAGGTAGTCTTATCTGCTATCCTACTTATGCTACTATTATTTTAAATGTTAAAGTTTGTATGTTTAGATGTTTGAATGTCTGTTACTCAATCACGCAAAAACGGCCGAACGTATTTGGATGAAATTTGGCACATAGATGGTTTATAACTTGGAATAACACATCATCATCAGCCTATAATGTTCCCACTGCTAGGACACATGCCTCCTCTCCGTGAGAGGGATTGGGCCGTAATCCACCACGCGGGCTCAGTGCGGGTTGGTAGATGACACATGTCTTTGAATTTTTTGGTTCTAGGACATGCCGGTTTCCTCACGATGTTTTCCTTCACCGTTTGAGAGCAGTGGTGATTAAATTATTTACACAAAGTAAAGCGCCTGTCTGGGTTCGAACTCACGACCTACAACTCGTAAGTCGCGGCCGTTACCACTTGGCCACCACTGCTCTCATAAAAGAATAACACATAAAAATACTTTTTACCGCGGTAGCACGTTCGGGTGGGATGATTTCCGACTTTCACGTAGGTGAATTCTCTGATAAAAGCTAGTTTACTAGAAAGATTTTTGACAAATATTTAAATGCAAACGCGCAATGAACCTGCCTAGGGTGCGGGTTGTTCGAAAGAGATACCGTGGCCCCTGGCACACAGGCAGCTGAGGGAACACAGGTGGGTTTTAGTCAGTAAATTTCTGACACGCCCTCCCGCTCCACCCAGATTGGGAGCAGTTTTTTGATGATTTCCCACCCTCAAAAAAAAAAAAACACGCAATGAACAAACAAAGTTATCAATGCTTGTTGCTGCCTACATAAAATAGGTCTTTGCCCTGGAGTAGGCCAATTACCGGCCGGTGTTATTAATTCTTTCTTTCATAAAAAGCGCTCGCTTCGCTCCCTGTTCCGCAAAGCGTGTATAAAAAATTCATACACTTGGTAGCTAATCCATCATGGCGGATTACTTTATGAAGCAGCGCCGAATGATTGAAACTGAAAACAAAATGTACTATTAATCTTACATATTAGATACTTTTTTTGTATAGGTAAATGTAAAGGCTTATGAGAATATAAAGGGATCAAAATAAAAGGCATGTTTTGGTTAAATGTCGTATAATATTAATATTTGGTACAAGATTTTTCCTTTTCGTATTATGAAAGAAACTTGTATCGGGTAGAGTTTGATCCTTGGAAATATGTTTTGTTCGATATGTTTTCTTTTTTGATAGACAAGTCTTGAATTTTATAACTGCGAGGGTTGATGTGAAGAGCAGAAGTTGATACAGATTTCATTTCTCGTACTTACCTACACACTCAATCAGCTCGTAACTTTCCCACTGCTGGGACACAGGCTTCCTCTAGGTGAGAGAGAGTGGGACGTAATCTAACATGCGGGCCCAGTGCGGGTTGGTAGATCTCCTACTCACTAGACATAAGAAATCAAACGGAAAAGTGCAAAATTCTGCATCAGCATACAGCAATTTTTTAAGAATGATTATTTACTAACTTTGTCAGCAGCTCCGCTCGCGTGAAGTTTGGAAATAATCCCACGGGAATGTACTACCGGGATCAAAAGTATCCTATGTATTAATGCAGGTTATAAGCCATCTGTGGGCCAAATTTGATCCTAATCCGTTCGGCCGTTTTTGCGCGATTGAGTAACAAACATCCAAACATAAACATTCACTTTTACAATAGGTATAAGTAGGATCTGAAAAACATTTATGTATTTACATATTATTTCTCCGCAAAACATTTATGTATTCACTGAATATCAACCATCTTACGTGTAGGTACCTGTTTGTTTGCCTACTCGGCTAGGCGTGCCATTTTAGGCGTGCCCACATATTACGTTTAGGAAACGGCGGTACATTATTTAGTACTAAGCCATGCCCGTGAGCCAAGAATGAGTTATGAGTATTAGTTTTTGGCTATACATATACTACATTATTTTAAGACGTGGTATTTTGTCTTTGCTGTTTATACTTGATGACTAGCAGCGCTCTGCGGTTCCACCCGCGTAGTTCCCGTTCCCGTGAGAATACAGGGATAAAATATAACCTATGTCACCCGGAGATAGTGTCCTGCTAGGGGTGCGGGCTGTTCGAAAGAGATACCGCCGCCCCTGGCATACAGGCTGAGGGAACTGAGGGAACACGGGTGGGTTTTAGTCAGTAAAAGTCTGACACGCCCTCCTGCTCCACCCAGAGCGGGAGAAGTTAGTTGATGATTCCCCACCCAAAAAAAAAACCCAAGGATAGTGTAGCTTCCCAATTGTGAAAGAATTTTTCAAATCGGTTCAGTAGTTTCGGAGCCTATTCCATGCAAACAAATAAACAAACAATCAAATCGTTCCTCCTTATTATTAGCATAGATATAGATTATATATTATAAGTATAAATAAATGATATTTATTTTTGTAAATTGATTATGTAACACATACAAAACATATCATCACGCCTGTATTCCCTGAAGAGTGAGGCAGAAGCGCACCTATATTTAGTACATCCTTTTTTCGCCAGTTATGTTTAAGTCGCATGAAATAGGGGGCGAGCTTATTGCCCATTGTAAATTGGTTTGAAAACGAATAACAATCGCAGGGTTCGATTGATCAGGTAAAGCTACGCTTGCCGCTGTTGGTCCATGGATGGGTGACATATCAAGACTCCTCCGTGCCTCGGAAAGCACGTTAAGACGTTGGTCCCGGCTGTCATTTCTGGATCTTTGACAGTCGTTACGGGTCGGCAGAAGCCCGAAAACTGACAACCAGTCTTAACAAGGGGTATCGTTAACTGAGTTTTGGAGGCCAGGTGGTTTTAGCTGCATCCAGTTAGTTTAGAAGCCGACCCCAAAATAGTTGAGAAAGACTAGGAAGGCAAAGGAAAGGCTATTGATGAATGTGAAAAAAAAAAAAACGTAACGTCGAATAAAACTAGAGCTCAGTATTTTTTCATAATGACTACTCTGTGTTCGTCTCAGACTGAAACAAAGTCAGACTCTTTTCATTATTGTACCAGTATATCAAATTGCTTTTGCAATTCGTGTAAATATAAAACTCAAATTATGACGTTCTAATATTAAATAATTAGCATTTTTAAGTTACTGGCTGTTTTATTGATTTCTGTAGGTTTCGATTTATGAAATAAGTTGAATGTGGTTTGCAACAATTTCAGCATTTTTAAGGCCCCTGCAGATAAGCGCGACGCGGCTCCAATGGATCAATTTTTTTATTAGTCTCGTCACGCTGTCGCATCGGGCTAGTCTGAAGGAGTTTTCATAAGGCTTTATATGTATACACAGATGGATTATAATAAAGATGCTGTAATTAATCTGTGTTACATGAAATTCCCCTAATAATACCCTTTGCGGTCGAAGTATATTTTGTGACGGGACTATGGCCCAATTTTCCACTGGGGTGCATTTACTTTACGTCCATCGGATGTCTTGAAAAAGCTTTCTTGATTATGGACTGGTCCCCTACCCTTGGTCAACCTTGGTCATAGTAAAATTAAAATAATTCCTCTTCAATTTAAGTAGGTAATGTAACTTCAAATTTAAAAAATATATTTAAAAGACTGATTTAATATGGAACTTTGATTACTCAGACAGACAATGGCTTCAAATTTACAACACCCCCTTTTGTGCATAAGGCGTTATTGTTTATTCTTCCTCTACATTCTAGCCTCCAGACGTCCAAGTACTTTACGCAAAACCGTAAACCTTGATAAAAAGCCAGAAACTTGCATTAAAGTTAGCGAAAAAACTGATTTAAATTACTTTAAAAGCTTCCAGCAGCACCCAATCTACTTAAACAAAACCCACCCAATTTAAATACGTCACTGTATGAATGCGGGACTCAAGGAATGGAGCGGCTCCTTAACTCTGCATGCTAACAATGAGTACAATAAAGATTTTAGGCAGATTATCTACATAAAACAAAAGACGGGGTAATGAGCTAGCTCAGATTCAGTGTTGCGTCATCGATTTTCTTTTGTTTTTACTTATACAATCTTGGAACAATGTAGTTGTGAATTAACAATGCTTTTACTTGCAGTAGATATTATTCAGAACTGCGTCATTTGTGAATATGCGCTGGGCGTCGGGAATCCCAGGCTGATTCCCGGCCACCGTAGGCGCGGGTTTGCGGACGGTGAGTTAGGTAGCTCGCTGTCCGGTAAGGATCGAACCCGGTTCGACGGGGCCTTGTGTGCCACGCGCGCCTCAAAGAGATGTCAGCACCAACTGATGGGGTCCGCAAGGCCCGATGCTTACCAGGGGTGCAGGCTGTTCGAAAAATATACCGTGGCCCCTGACACACATTCAATTGAAGGAACACTGGTGGGTTTTAGTCAGTAAATGTATGACACGCCCTCCCGCTCCACCCAGAGCTGGAGATGTTATTTGATGATTTGCCACCCAAAACAAAAAAATCATATGTATACCTAACTTCTTTTTTTAAAACGGCACACAGGTAGCTCAAACCAGCATAATGTTCCCAGTGCTGGGACACAGGCGTCCTCTCTTCGACAGACAGTAGTCTACCACGCGGGCCTAGTGCGTATTGGTAGAGGTCACATGTCCTCGAATCTTTGGTTCTAGGACAGACATGCCGGTTTCTTCGAGATGTTTTCCTTTACAGTTTTGAAAACAGTGGTGATCAAATTATTTACATAAAGTAAAATGCCTGCCTGGGTCCGAACCCACGACCGGGTCAAGGCCGATACCAGTGGGACACCACTGTACTACCAACCAAATGTCAATCCCGTAATTTTAGCATAATAAACATTTTAATAGCTTGCATTAGACATCAATAAAGTCAGGGTGATTTATTGATTACCAACTTAATTTATCCATATATTAAAATCATAACTGTCATCATTCTATGACAGTTGTATGAAATGCTTATAATACAGAATATTGACGTAGGGTGGTAATTTCATCATCATGATTTCAGCCAAAAGATGTCCACTGCTGGACCAAGACCCCTAGGAGCCACCGTGCTCGCATCTAACGGATTTCTGTGGCTGTTTTCAAATTATTTAACAATTAACTTCCCTATCCCTGAGTGTACCAAAATGTTGTTGATGTCTTTCCTCATTGTATACTTGACACTTGGATGAAATAAGCTATTATAAAAAAAAAATGGTGCTGTTTGATTTACTTCGTGTGCAGTACCTACGGTATTTCCCCATTGGTGCACAATACAATTGCTTTTACCGCTGTTCATCTGGACTGTTGGTTTTATGGAAAATTGAACTATCACCAATGTTATTGTTTGCTATGCAAACTAGTTTTTTGGACGCAGATTTCCCTTAACTAAACAAAATACGATAAAAATGTTGCAAAACTGTTACATGTAAACAAAGTATTTTCATTTTTATTTACTACATTCAGCAATTTTACGTCCATTTATCTTAACGGGAATATTACATTCACGATATATTCAGTATCTAGATTTAAACCATAAGCTGTTATAAAATGAGTATAATAGGCATCTACGATAGTATTTGAGTAAACCTTATGCAAATAACATAATATAACATCACGCCTGGAAATTTCGAACAGTTTTCACCTTACCTACTTATAGTACACCTTCATTTAGCTAGTTAAGTTTAAGTTCCATGTAATCACGCGGGCACAAATGCAGCCTACGGGCTGCTATCGAGGAATTCCTGACCCAAAATCCCAATGATATTTTCACCGACATGGGAATCGGACGCAGGACCTCAAGCTCACTCAGCAGTAGCACTTGCGACCACTAGACTACGGGGGAGTCAAATAACATAGATAGATAGATAGATTCATTTATTTGCCTGAAACATGGTATTTTACAGATTTTATAACACATAGGTACACAATAGTTCTTCATATTGTACCTAACGTACCTTGCCTACTAAATTAGGCATGCATTTTTTTAAATCATAATAATGATTCTAATTTTAATTTAATCAATTTAAACAAAATAATTGTATATCCATATAAAAAGTACTAAATCAAGCATTATTATTGTCTACATTTGAAATAAAATATCAAAGAAAATTAATGAAATTACAAATGTCAAAGAAAATCAATTCAATTACAAATGTCAAAGAAAATCAATTCAATTACAAATGTCAAAGAAAATCAATTAAATTACAAATTGTCCAATTCTATCAAGTTTCAAATGAAATCCAAGGAAATTAAAATTAATGTCAATGGTTAAAAATAAATAAGCTAAGAACTTACAACATACAGCTAATAAGCTTTTAACTGTTTTTTGTAAAAAAAAAAATCTTATGTTATCTAACTTTCTAGTAGTATTTTTTTTTGTTTTGCCTGTACTATCCCACTGCTGTGCAAAGGCCTCTCTTATGTCCTTACAGGAACTCTACTCCCGCGCAACCTCGAACCAGCCCTCGCGGTACTCATCTAGGTCACCTCGCTCCCGCTTTCTAGGCAGCCAGCTGCGGCGCCGTCCATCTTCAGGACTCAATGTGCACTATTGCCTAGCGTTCATCCTGCATGCAGCTGATGTTACTCGCCCTATTCCATTTGAGCCTGGCAGCCTTCTTTATATGCTGATTATTTTATTTGAACTCTTAACTTGTACTGGGCCATAGTTGACCACGTGCACCTTTCCTCAATATTCTCCCCAAATAAAGGGATAGAGGTGATATCCGTCATATTAAGCGTGTGCCATCGACGCGCTATGCTCAATTACATCTGCTCATTTCCTCTTCGATAAAGTGTGATAGTAATAAACGTTTCCTTATGGTTTCTCCTCTAGTATTTCCGATGTTTTGGTTGTGTTATACAAATCACACGCACAACTCACATAATTCGGGATTGAGGAAAAATTGTGTCGAAAACAATAGTTTTTTTCTCATACGGGTTTGAATAAAAACCAGTTTAACCGAGTTTCAATTTGAATTGTATCTATATTTGCGACTATGCTTTAATTTAGTGTTTTGTATTTCAAAATCCTACTATCTTCTTAATCCTGCTATCCTACTTCTTACTAATATTATAAATGTATAAAAGTTTGTATGTTCATAATATGTTTGTTACTTACTCCATTCACGCTGAGCGCATTTGGATGAAATTTGACACACAGACAGTTTATATCCTGCATTTGATAGTTTTCTAGAGTCTGAATTAATCCATTGTTTATCTGATTTAACACATAGGGTACTTTTGATCCCGGTACCTAGTACTTTCCCGTGGGAACATTTTCGACCTCTTTAGGGACGAAGCCGCTTGCAAAAACTAGTTAATAATAAATTAAAGAAGCATTTTACTTCTCAATTTTATTATTCACAAAATAACACGAAAGTATCCCATAACAAAACACAGATTTAAATTCCAACATTGCTGACTTCCCTCACAAAATCTGACACATTCTGACGTAACATAATCTTCCCTCCATATAAATCACCAAGCCGTCATTATTATTGTACATGTTTTGTTTTAGACAAATCATTAAGTAATGAAAAATAGCCTTACTAGGTAAGTAGGTACCTTTCTAGAGTCAGCATATTAGTTCTTTATTTCAAAAGTGATAACAAATGAAATGAATGTTTAACTTCTTTAGTTTTTTTTTTTTAAACTAGCTTTTGCCAGCGGCTTCGCCCGCGTGCGTGACTGTTTATTATACATATAAACCTTCCTCTTTAATCACTCTAGCTATTAATGAAAACGGCATGAAAATCCGTTGCGTAGTTCAAAATATATCTAAGCGTACAAACACGAAAAGCGACTTTGTTTTATACTATGTAAAGATAACACTAAAAAGCACAGATTTAAATTCCAACATCGCTGACTTCCCTCACAAAATCTGACTCATTCTGACGTAACATAATCTTCACTCCATAATTATAAATCATCAAGCCGTCATTATTAAGTGAGACGCAGAATGTATGTTACACAGACGGTTCTCAGGGGGCCTGTAGCTGGGGTAAGCGTGGACTCATTAACTCATGCCTAATGATGTGCCGCTGTCTTAACTTACCCTCTCGCTTTAGTATTCTATTAAATCACGTCTGCGCGAGTTTTGACTGAAAAATGTGACCCGTTTTGTTTATCATTTCAATGAAGGCGGAATAATTATTATTTTATTCATTTTTTGAAGCTGTTTTGGGCTGATCATGACTTTGCAAAATGTTAAATCGTTAGTACACGTGTTGAATTATGAGATCATTTGAGGCGTCAACAGATAATTACGCTAGAATTTCGGAAAAGCTGGACATACCCTGATACCGAACTTGCAACGCGTAGTCGCAAACTATAAACATATCTAACTACATAAAAAAAACAGCGGTAAAAATGTATGGAACGCCAAATTTTTATTAATATAACCTACGATACATTTCAAATCAAAACAAAATATTTTTATTTCATATAAACCTGCATGGGCACTTATGAAACGTCAGAAGCTAGGTGCACGGTTCCAAAATGTCGTTTCCTACGGAGAAGAGCCGGCAAGAAACTCCACGGTTACTCTTTTAAAAATGATTGGCTTTAACAATGTTTTCAGAGATAAAATGTATGGGAGGACAGTGCAGGCCTGTCAATAAGTACCAGGTACAGTAGGGGGGGGGGGGGGGGCATTTCATTGCAGGGGTCCTCAAATCAAGTACTGAATCTATGGTAACAGAAAGTGCGTCGATGGCCATGCTGCTCTGAATCTATGGTAACAGAAAGTGCGTCGATGGCCATGCTGCTCTGAATCTATGGTAACAGAAAGTGCGTCGATGGCCATGCTGCTCTGAATCTATGGTAACAGAAAGTGCGTCGATGGCCATGTTGCTCTGAATCTATGGTAACAGAAAGTGCGTCGATGACCATGCTGCCCTGTATTTCTGAGATTCAAAACTCTGTACACCAGAACCTACACTGTCTAAAAACTCAAAATATATTACCCTTTTATTGCTCTGACAGCAAATAAAGTAATATTTTACTTCCCACATTCCTGTCTGTGTGTCAACCATCAAGGGACCGAGATACATAGAGTCTAGATGAGCGAGGAAGTTGCCGAGTAATGTAACGATGCGGTACGTGAGTTGTGTTATTAAAGTTAGAAATATTTCTATAGGAAATGGAGTGAGCGAAAGAGTTTGAGTGTGTTTTGTTGGTCACAAACTAACTTGGCATGTTGGTTAGAAGTGTTGGTCTCTTGAACTCAATCAAATAGATGACGAAAATGTTTTTGAAGCTTGAATCCTATCCTAATAATATAAGTATCCTAAGAGATACCGCCGCCCCTGGCACACAGGCTACTGAGGGAACACGGGTGGGTTTTAGTCAGTCAAATTCTGACACACCCTCCTGCTCCACCCAGAGCGGGAGAAGTTATTTGATGATTTCCCACCCAAAAAAAAAATCTTAATAACATTATAACACGTAAGTTTGTAGGTTTCGAAGATTAGATATTCGGATGTTTATTACCTATTCAATCACACAACAATGACTAAACGAATTTCAATGAAATTTGGTATATCCTACTAATATTATAAATATGAAAGATTGTATGTTTGGGTGCTTAATAGTTAGTAGTTCGTAGGTTTCTTACTCATGTCAAATCGGATTAACGGATTTGGATGAAATTTGGCATACAGATACTTTATAACCTGAATTAGCACATTTCGAGTCGCGGGCAAAAGCTAGTGTCGTAAAAAATCGATAAAAAGTTTTTATTAAACAATTAGCTTGAATTACAATCATTACATTGTCATACACATAAAATGTTGTTAATAGTCTGTTACTAAAAGTTTATAGGTTCTAATATGTTTTGAATACGGTCATAAAACGGACTTCACAAACACAGTACCTAGTGTAGTATCACTACTTTACGACACTACAACAAATAAAACAGATACAATCAAAACTTACTAAAACGTCTTCATTCCAATATCAAACAAAACGATCAGTCGTAACACTGAACTTAACATTACAATACGCGATGATACTCCGGATCACACTTTACGCTCACTACCCGAAATGATCCGTTTATTATACCCATTAACAACCGTATCTCTGAGAATGGAAATGACGGTAGTTGCCATCACACGTATTTATGGACCCGACTGTACCGGCGAGGCCAGTCAATGAAGATTTAATTTTGGAATTCCCTTTGTATTGAATGTACGTTTGCATGATCTGGGAATTCAATAAAATATGGCGGTTAAGTGACTTTACGACCCCTGTTTTTTATGTTTATTTTAAAGTTATGCAGTAATTGTTCGAAGTAAGGAATCGTTAAGTGGTCATAGCGAATTAGGGCCCAGGCGCGACGCGACACTTGTAGAACAAAGTTCCATGAAGTTTTCATAGAAATGTCGCTTTTTTACGTTGCGCTAGTCTGCACGAGCCTTTGGGAGCACGAAACAAAAGACGGCAGAAAAATTAAAATACGAGTATGTTCCAAAGGGTAAAAACATTTGGTCTAACGAAGCAAAGGATTTGTATCCAGTCAATCAGGCTTATGTTCCTAACTAACTCCTTAACGTAACTGGTCAGGTTTCTGTGACGTCATTTCTTTTGTAGAAAGTAATAAAATAAAGAGAACTTTGTTAACTATTGAGTGCTGTTAGATTTTAATGAGAAACCAAGAGACAAAGGGAAAATATTTATTTTTAGCATAGGTGTAATTTTATCTTATTATGGTTTTGTTTTAATTAAAGAAAACATAGATAAGTAAGTATCATTCGATCAAACCTCATCATCTTATTTATATTTTGTTGAAGTAAAGCATAATCCTGAAACTGAAAGTTCAATTGCTGCCCGCTGTGAGACAGTAACGGGTTGAATAATCTACACATACATCCAATTGAAGTGTCTGTTTGTAAAGTCATAGTAACAGCTCTTTACTAAATGCATTTGAAAGTATTCATCATCTACTTAGCCTTTTCCCAAATATGTTTGGGTCGGCTTCCAGTCTAACCGGGTGCAGGTGAATACCAGTATTTTACATGGAGCGACTGCCTATCTGACCTACACCACCTAGTAACACGATACCCCTTGGTAAGACTGGTAGTCAGACTTTCGGGCTTCTGACGACCCGTACCGGCTGTCAAAAATCTTCAATGGACGGCCAGGACCAACGGCCTAACGTGCTTTCCCAGGCATGGTGTTGGTATGTAAAGATGGTCACCCATCCACGGACCAACCGCGTCAAGCGTAGCTTAACCTGATCGATCGACCAGTGCGGCTGTTATTACTTAGCCACGAGCCCCTCACATACATTCATATAGATAAAATTGAAGTGTCATGAAAGTATCTACGTTTATATCTGTTTTTTTTTTATATTTATTTTTATTGACAGGATATTTACTGACGGAAACATTATGTTATACGGAGTAACTTAGGCTACTTTTATTTAAAAAAAAAATAGTTTGCCGACATACAATAAATAAATAATAAATACACGTAAACATTGTCGCGGGCACAGCTAGTATATTGTTCTAACATATTTATGTTAGTTGGTAGGTATACGTACCTACTATGTAGATCACAATCATCTCATCAGGTTATTTATATTTTCTTGAAGTAAAGCATAATCATGAAATGTAGGACGTGAAAAATTATCAATATTAGAACCTCCTCTGAAAGAACGGGTTGCTTTCCCGCTGTGAGACAATTACGGGTTGAATAATTAATTATATTACAACAGGATATCACCGTAGGTACCTAACTACGTTAATAATTTGTTTATTTTTTTATTCCTTATTTCTATACTAATCTATATATATAAAAGAAAGTCGTGTTAGTTACTTCACTTATAACTCAAGAACGGCTGAACCGATTTAGCTGAAAATTGGCAGGGAGGTAGTTTAGAGCCAGGAGAAGGACATAGGATACTTTTTATCCCGGTATTAGGTAGGGTAGCGTAGGTAGGGTAGGTAGGATAGTGTAGTGTAGGGTAGGTAGGGTAGCGTAGGTAGGGTAGGTAGGTAGGTAGGGTAGGATAGTGTAGGGTAGGTAGGGTAGTGTAGGGTAGGGTAGTGTAGGGTAGGTAGGGTAGTGTAGGGTAGGTAGGGTAGCGTAGGTAGGTAGGGTAGTGTAGGGTAGGATAGTGTAGGGTAGGGCAGTGTAGGGTAGGGTAGTGTAGGGTAGGTAGGGTAGAGTAGGTAGGGTAGGTAGTGTATGGATTTTGTATGAATGACTTTTGGATGGACAGGACAACGTCTGTCGGGACAGCTAGTTAGGAATATTTGTCTAAACATGATCAAATAACTTATTTGTTGAGAGTAGACGAAAAGTTTTTTTATATATTTAATTTACTGAGACACGTGTATACACGTACCATTACATATTTTTTTTTTAGATATTTTAATATTTATGATCAATTGGGTAAATAGGTTTCATTTCTAGACGAAGGTATCATTAAATACATGGTAGCAGAGACATTTACGCGCAAACTGTAACCATGGGTTTAGTACAGAGGCCAGCACATCAAGCTTCTCCAATCTGTCAAATTTCTTTGATAGATTTTCAACTTTATCACAAATATATAAGGTTTATGTTCAATTGGAAAAATTTGACGGCGTCTGTACTTGATTTTGAACGCCTGAAATTTTGCGTTAGTTACTAAGCTGATTATAAAAAATACTGCTGTTTCAAAGAAAAGTGCGAAATCTACGCGGTCAAAATGTATGGGACAATGTATATTTTTTAAATAACGGACGCAAAATTTCTACGAAATAACGTTACACTTTACTCCTCGATTTACTAGGCTCACAGAATTAACACCTCGTAAAAGTACGCGATAGTTAACAAAATGGAAGTATAGCAGTAAAATCCCGACCCCCATAAGACTGACCCACACACGTTACTCAACTTGATGACTGTACAAGGTCTCATTCAAACGAATCCTGCACAGCTTAAGCCGAGATTCTACGTCCAATACGCGAACATTACGGGCGCTTAATACTCCCAAAGTATTTGCTACTATTTGGGCCACTATACTTACTGCAAGTTGTCTCATTAAGTTGGATTTAGTTACTTGAAACACAATTAACTACACTAAGAACACTGAACAGGTCTTGGTTCTCGTTTTGTGTGAATGGTCCAGTTTATTATGTTGTTGTGTCGGTTTTTGTTTTGAGTGTTGTTTTGATAAGTTTTTTGTTACCATTTGATCATGTTTATAAAAGACAAAAACCAATAAAATTGTACAAGTACGCGCTTTAAGAACAGTAACTTCGAGAAATTTTAATAAAGTTGGGTTTATTTCCATGAAGACAGAATCATAGGATTTTTCTTTCAGATTCCGTATTTAAATCGTGACAATTTACCTTTTACTTTTGCTTTTGATGTATTTTTTTAATCAATTAATATCAAGCACGCTTTTTCGATTCTTTTTTCTACTTTTTTAGTTTGGTTTTTAAGGCGTGTTTTTTTTTAAACTATTATTTTATTTTCGATTTTTTAGTTCAGCTAGCTACAAAATTGTGATTCTTCAGTTTTTTTTAACATTTTCTTTTTACCAAACCTTATGGAACAAATTTATGAAATTATTGAATTGTCATCGGTCCTTGATAAGTCTGCAAAGTTTTAAATCAATCCGATGTTTTGAAGGGGGTGAAAATTACGTTCAAAGATTCCGTTTCATAGATAAATACATACCAAGCTAATAAAACTGTGGTAAAAAAACAACTTAAAGAAGTTCTATAAATACTATATAATATTCTATTAAATAAGGCTTTTCTTTTCGCCAGAAAAACACGAGTCTTTTCAATTACCTACTACGTACCACAATTAGACTAAAGCTACTTTGCAAGAAAAACATGAATATAATTTTCTAGAAGATAGTGCTCCGCCCGCAATGAGGCGGGTAGGCGACCGAGTTTATGGCAACCGACAACCGTACCACAGTCGGTAAGCAAGCAACTACCCGCCTGCCTGCCTTCTGTAGACATTGCCTGAATGTAACCGCTAACGAGAGATTCACAGCCGACTTCATTATACTATACAACGTAACAATGTATTCTGCACTAATTTTACCTTTTACACCTTTCATAAATCACCAGACATGGGGAAAAATACATAAAATTTCCATTTATTTCCTCTCTTTTTCAATAAGACGATGACTCGTAGGTTTAATAATGGTTTTTCCGCTACCGTGTCATATACCAAGTAATCAATTTGTCGTACATGAAACACCTTCGCGATTTTACGGATATTGGACTTGAGAAATTCTTTACAATGAATCGTGAAATTTTCACGAAGGTAAAGTTTTCCTTTTGTAATTGCAAATTTGAAAGTTGTAACGCCTTTTGATTCGAACAATGTGTTGATCAGCTGTGTTTATTAAACCATCATATTTTTTTCATCAAATAGTAGATCATGTCTTAAGAAGTTTTTCACTTTAACTTGAAATACAGACGATCTAAATATTCTGTTATAGTCTCAATGTCATCTATATTGAAACTATAATCAGGTGGAATGACAGCTCACTTCTGCTAAGTTTTCACATTGAGATTTTTTGAGTACCTATAGTTATTATTTTATATTTGACAGTCGTTACGGGTCGGCAGAATCCCGAAAGTCTGACAACCAGTCTTACCAAGGGGTATCGTAATACCCAGTAAATGTGTTGTCGAGGTCAGATTGGTAGTCGCTGCTAGCAAAATGCTGGTCCGGTTAGCTTTGAAGCCAACCCTAACATGGGGAATGGCTACGCAGATGATTAGACCGGCAGTTATTCAAATGCTAACTTTCTTTGTATAAAACAAAACATAAAAACTTATCTAAATTCTTTAAAATATTTTACGTATTCATAAATGTTTACACCTCAAAACTCGTTTAAAACTCGCTTCAAAATAACACAAAATCACAAACGAGGCTACCCGTTTCCGTGCTCTCAGGTACACCGGCCGCATTAAGAAGCATTAGTTCAGTAACAAAGGATGGTATGACAAAGTGCCTTCTTTTCTTGGTGGGGTAACAATAGAGGTGTCGCTTGTTGTACCCCCGAGTTGTCGCACGACCGAAGACGACATTGAACAACCCTAACGACTTAATGCATCGTCTCGTTATTTCTAGAAATGAAAGTATTTTGAACTGGGTTTTTTTACTTGGTTTATTTTTACTGACGTCACAATGTGGTTTAATGGTTGTCGGTTGTGGTATCTCTGCTGTAAAGGTAGAAATATAAATGAAACTGTCTGATAACATCATTTGAGGACGTAGATTTTTTAGTACCTACTCGTTTTTACAAAAAATAATATTTCAGAAGCAGAGACAGAAACCGCTGCTTTTCGAAATATTATTTGTACTTAGCTGTTCTTATTAGGGTTCCATACTGGAAGGGTACCAACGGAATCCTATGACTAAACCTCCGCTGTCCATCCATTCCTTCGTTTGTCTGTCATCTTTCTCCTACCCTTATCCCAATTTACTTGTGGTCGGCCCAACATGTCTTTTTCTTCCACACTTCTCTATTAGTCGTCATCTCCGTAGTCACACCCTTTCTAACCATATAATCATTCACACAGTCCATACATCGTTTCTTTGGCCTCCCCCTACTCTTGTAGTCATCGACATTCATACTCAAAACTTTCCTCACGACATTTTCCTCATTCCTCCGTATCACATGCCCATACCATGACAACCGATTTCCACACAACTTTTCATTTATCGGTGCCACTTTCAGGCTTCCTCTTATGTACTAATTTTGTATTCTATCCATTCGTGTAACACCACACATTCCTCTTAACATTCTCATCTCGGCTACATGCAAATTGCCTTTTATTCATCTCTTTTGTGGCCCAACATTCTGACCCATACAAGACGGCAGGTCTTACTATGGTTTTATATATATGTCTGTCAGCGGGATATATCTCATGATCCGTAATAGCTAGACAGATGACATTACCACAGAATGTGTATTTCTGTTGTCGCTTTAGCAACAAATAATACACATAAATACAAAATTAAAATTATTCATACAAGAAAAGGTTATTTTTCGGCGATTTTTGCCTTGTCGTACGGCCTTCATCTACGAGTCCGACTCGCACTAAGCCAGTTTTTGGGTTATAATAAATAGAACGTTCATAAAACTAGATCTCATGTATATTATTTCCGGGTGCAGAAGCAACATTCACCCTTCCCGATGTTGAAAAAATCAGCTTACTCTAAGCGCTCGCTCAAAATTATTCAGATCACTGCAAAAACAACTTAAGAAACCCTACTTACATAGAGAACACGATTTTTTACGTTTGCATAACATTGGATTCGCAAAAGCGATTATTTTCCGGACTACAGGATGGACAGGGAATACTAATCTGTTCCGCTGTAAGGAAACGGATCGGAAGGGGCGACCAACCACGTGTAGGTAGGTACTTACGTACTACCAGCTCTAGGTAAGGTCAACTCCACAGTTGAACTACAAAAACCGCCCTTACCGCTACGAAATAAGGCGCAATGAAAGTTTAATTGTACATGGACAAGTGGTTGACGATACTACGACCCTTGATTAGGAATCCTGTTTGGGTTCTATGTTATTCGTATGTTCTGGATGTTGTATGTATTCTGTCTTTAGTATTTTACATAGGAAATATTTTAATTCACAGTGTATTGTTGTTGTTACTAAGATATGAATTTGCAAGAAAAACTGCATCTTAGGTATAATATGGCACGTATAAAATATGTCGAGGTTCTTTCGGAAAACGATTTCCAATGATGATGATTTTCATTCATTAAAATAAAGAACACTCGTCAGATTCATTCATTATAATTAAATAGAAGGTTGTCTTTGAATTTAAAATAAAGAACACTCCTCAGATTAATTCATTATAATTAAATAGAAGGTTGTCTTTGAATTTAAAATAAAGAACACTCGTCAAATTAATTCATTATAATTAAATAGAAGGTTGTCTTTGAATATTTTTTTTTTAAATATTGCAGAAAAGGTTGTACGGATAACAAAATGTCATCACAATTCACAGAATACCATTCATCATCTTCAGACTATAATTTTCACACTGCTGGAACATAGGCCTCTCTGTGAGATAGGTGGCTGTAAATCTACTACGCGGGCCCAGTGCTGGTTGGTAGATGTCACATGTCTTCGAATTTTCACATTCACCTCTGTTGAATCTAAAATAGGACT
Organism: Polymixis flavicincta; assembly: GCA_949987655.1. Taxonomy (NCBI): domain Eukaryota; kingdom Metazoa; phylum Arthropoda; class Insecta; order Lepidoptera; family Noctuidae; genus Polymixis; species Polymixis flavicincta. The sequence goes on along the minus strand of OX465185.1, from coordinate 9,576,886 downwards.
AAATATATTATAACTATAACATACAGTAATTTTATCCAATGCAAAAATGCTGACTAAAACCGTCGTTTGGTCACGTAATATAAATACAAAGCTATGAACAACCGTTCAAACGTAAAATGCAAAACAGTCTGTTTTTGTGCAAACTTATGAAACAAAATTTTACCGTTGACGCATAACTAACAAAAGTTTCCAAAACTGAAAACAAGCGTCGAAAATGTTTTGCTGACCGTAAAAACAAATACTGCTGTTTATCCATCGTTTGAATTTAAAAAAAATAATTTGGAGGGCATAATTCACCTTAGTATATAAAATGGTCACCCATCCACGGACCAACCGCAGCAAGCGTAGCTTAACCTGATCGATTGAACCGCACGCATGCTCAACCACAAGCACCATGCACATGACTTGAATTACTTTTTATTCCGGTAGTAGATACGTTCCAGTGGGATAATTTTCGATCATTATGCGGGCGAAGCCGTTTGCAAAAGCTAGTCATACACGTGTGTAGGATAAGTAAACTCTCTCTGTTTTTGTTTTCAATAACACGAGGAAAGCAGACGGGTTGAACACAAAGATACTCCGGCTTTCGCCGAACGTCGTCTACATACACCCGAAGTTTTGGAATTCACCCAGTTTAGGACGGTTCTGTGTCAAAAGATTTTCCCCTATTTTACAATTTGGGTATTTCAGGAGCTGAATTTATTTTCTTTTGTTTTAATTTCTCGTTGTTGTTATAATAATGAACAGTTTTGTTCGTTGTTTCTGTGAATGATTTAAATATGGTCAATCCAGGACGTAGGAAGTTGATATGGGTTTGTGCAGAGGCGTACGTGCGTAATAAGATACAGATATAGATTTATGTATACAACATTATTTTAGTATATGCGAAACCTGAATATACGTTAATCAGAATAAGTAACTGAACCGATTCCAATAATTTTTACACCATGTTATATTTTTTCCCAAAAAAGTTTTGCAAGTGTGCTGGAAAATGTTATCATTAGTTAATTACAATACAATCGCCGTACGGTTAGGTACCTACTCCGCAATTATATTCAACGAGCACAATACCAAACGGGACGCGCGGGGCGTCGCGGGGTCCGCGTAGTGACCATGTTTGTGTAGACAACTAGATACCATAACAAGCTTTATAACTTTGCGATTTTTAGAGTATTTATACAGGTTTGAAATTTTGTACATAGAATAGAATCCAAATTGTGTTTCGGGTTTCGCATATTCTAAAACTAGGGTTGTATATAGTTACGGCACACCTATTTTTATCCGGCTACAACTAAGTGCAGCGTCCTTATGCGGTTATACTTAGATGTATCCTACTTATGTCACCGTAAAATTGTAAATACCGTTAGATTATAATCTATCAAGCGAGGTTATAAACTGTCGATAAATTGTGAACTGCACCATACTTTTTACCGACCGAATACGTTAGGTTAGGTTAGAATTGCGACCAACCGCGCGCGAGCCGAGCAAGCGTAGCGAGCGGGGCCGCGGCAGCGGTTGGCGAGCGCTAGGCCGGCTACACGTAGTTGTAGCCGGCTAAAACTAGGTGTAGCCGCACTTCGGCTATTAGCCGTAACATATACACTTAATAAACTGAATTTTCATTTTATTTGGTCGAACAAGGAATAGTCTTTGACTGGATAAACGAGCACTGCCTCGTTCGTCTTGTGGTCCCAAGCACTACTGCTGGGCATGAGGTCCTGAGTAATTGCTAAGTAATCTAACTGGCGAATTGTGGGTGTTAGGTACTGTAGGTAAACCTCTGCCTCTCCCTTCAGGGAAAAAGGTGTAATGATATGTTACAAGTAAACGTTTATAGGCCCAGGTGGAAGTAAAGCAAGTGGACTGTATTTTATAAAGGTTTATTAAGTGGTTCACAATAACAGCAAAATTAAAAGGGAATGTCCGAGCTCGGTCGTGGCGAACGTTGCAATGCCGCGAAGCTGTCGCGTCCCGGTCCCCGCGCCGTGCCGCGCCGCTTGTTGTTGACATCGTAGTGTGTTCGTTGGATTTGTATGTATGTGTGTGAACAAAACGTTTATGAAAATAGAACTATCTCGTTTGCACCAACTGACCCTCGTTCTTATAATGACAGTTTGATTGTTTGTATTTAAATAGAAGTCATTAACATAAAACTAATTTGTGCGACCTCAGCGGATAATATGTTAGTCTCAATACATAGTTATACAAGCCCCACTATTCCTTTCAGCTGAACTCTTGGGGAGGCAAGTAGAATTATTCAGAAAGTTAGCTCGTTAAACCTCGTGAGACACGGCTAACTTTCTTAAAGTGAAACACGAGGAAACGACGACGAATATACTTGTACTTATAAGTATTGTTCGTTACTTGAAATAGATTTCGTTGTTTAATAGTTTTTGAATAAGTTGTAACACTTTCCACGTAACGTGTTATTATTATTTTTTGGGCGTGGGAAATCATCAAATAACTTTTTCCGCTCTGGGTGGATTAGGAGGGCGTGTCAGACTTTTACTGACTAGAACCCACCGGTGTTTCTTCAGTCGCATATGTACCAGGGACCACGGTATCTCTTTTGAACAACCCGCACGCCTAGCAGGCATGGGCCCTTGCGGACCCCACCAGTTGATGCTGACATCTCTTTGAGGCGCACGTGGAATACAACGCGCCGTCGTCCCGGTCTTGGTAATTACCGGATAGCGAGCTACCCATTACCCGCCATCCGCAAGCCCGCGCTTATGGTGGCCGGGAATCAGCCTGGGATTCCCGGCGCGGCGCCCAGGGCGTCTCCTGCGGCGACTAGGGCCGTAAGGGGCATATACTCCCTCTTCGCAAGCATTACTGCTTCGCAGAAGGAGGTGACGGCTACCCATGCACTCTCGCTAACATAAGATTTATTTGGCTACCCTGCCGCTTGTAACAATATTTCCATCGTCATTAATTTCAGTGGTAGTAGCAATACGCAATAGTGATTTGATCACACACTGATGGCAATTTTATTTTTGGTTGCTTTTGCTTTAGTTTATAAACAATAAAAACTTAAAAAAAAAAAAAAAAAAAACTACCGACTTCCAAAAAAAACACTACAAAGTGCAAAATAACTTTAATTTTGGAAGTCGGTGACTTTGGATGTGTATTTTAATTATTTGTCACAGTGAAGTCGGTTGTTATTTTTTTGAAAAAGTTTTTATTTTTCACTTTTTCTAATTTCATCATCCTTGGCGTCAAAACAATGCATATTTATGCGATAGCAACATTCGCAGTTGATTTGCTGTAATTTTTTGAAGAGTTCCGTTGTCTGTCTCCGAAACGCATCATCAGATCTACATGAAATTTCGGACCATTTCGAAGTAAACCCCTTTCAACCAAAACAAGAATTTTACAAATCCGGTCTATACACGACGGAGTTATGCCCGAACACACATAAAAAAAAAACATGTTGAATTGATAACCTCCTTTTTTTTAAGTCGGTTAAAAACGCCAAGGATAGAGGAAGGATAAACGCACTACAAGTACCTTTAAAAATCACTATTTACTTTGTTTTGTTTTGTGTTTATACCTGTAAAACTCAGTGTCACAAATTCTTATACTATCCAACTGTACTTATTTATAAATAAATAAACTTCAATTTGAAATTTCTTTATTTAGATCTGCCAACAGTCATTTACACTCCAGAAATTACAGGGAGCAACAGAAAATATAAAACTAAATGTTACCAACATTATTGTATGTAAACACAGCACTTTTTTATAATTACCTATTAAAAGAAGAATCTTAAAATAGAGCAGTTAAATTATTTGTTTAAAACAAAATAAAGACAGATAAGGCCGTCTCAAATCTTATTAATAAACAAAAATCGAAAATAAAAATAAAATTGAGCGCAATAAAATTATTTATAACTTGCGACACGATCAAAAAGTTTAGATCTTCTATTCCTAACCTTATCGTTAGATATTAAAATATGGGCACTACGCAGCAACTGGTGAACATTCTGCAATAACACAGGCATGTTTATACCTATAAGCAGTCACTCACTCTCGATATTTCGTTCAAAAGATTTCCAACAATTCTTTTACACATTCAAATGCGCAAACAAAATGGATTACGAAGGCAATAACGAAATTGATTTTTGTATTATGACAGGCCATAATCAAAGTTAAGTCGAGTGGAAAAGCGAGCTCCTTTTATTTAGGAAAAGAACTTTCAGACGATTTAACAGGCCTTTCAGATACCCTTTTCATTTGTAAAAGATGAATAATAATATAAACAGTGACCTCGGTACCATGGCTGTTATAAAATACAGCAATTAATCTGAAAGAAGTTGGCGACAATATAACACAATCATGATCCTTTTTGGGGTCAGTGAATTTTTTTATGTTATACATTTTCGTCTAAAGTGAAAAAGTTACATTTGTTCATTGTAAAGATAAATTATATAGAGGCCTTTTGTTGCGTCGGACAATATAAAAAGAATGGTGTCAGTGGTACGCGAAATAAATTAAACCGTTGCCATAAAAGTCCTATGTGTATACAGGGTGAAATTAAAAACCTGCGCCAATTTGAAATAGAAGGTTCAGTAACTTTTACAAATTGCAATTTGCGAAATCTAAATTCTTGGAAAAATTACAATTACAGTATCGTCTTAAATACCGAAAACTAAGTTATTGCTTTCAAGTAGACACAAATGATCGTTCTAGTAAAAAAAAAATGATCTTAATCTATAAAACAAAAAAAAATAAGTATCAATTTTAGCGCGCGCTCAATTTGCAACCCATAACATTTTAGAGTTCACAATATGAAGCAAATTCGCAATGCGTTGAGCTAGCGGTCATTCACCCAAATTTGGACAGTTCATAGGAAAAAGACGTTGCCTATGAGCAAGCCTTGCCTATGCGCACTTATTTGCATCCCTTTCCTTAATTAAATTTAAGAATCATTTATTTCAGGAAATTATTCCCATATGACATGCTCTAACTAACACGTTGAATTATATATTTAATAATTTGGCGCATCTATTTAATTTCATCCTACCTATATAAACTCTATCTTATGTCATACGAGACTGCACGTTGCTTTGTTATTCGCAATTTTATTGTAGACAAAAAGTGTGGAGGCAACCGCACTTTCGTAATTACTCATACGAAGTGTGGAATGGGATCACCGTTAAAGTTTCGAGAGAGTTCCGTTTATTTTCCACTTATTATGTGGGCAGACAAACCGACTAAATTGCGCTTACGACATCTGGGGTCGGCCTTGTTGACTGTACGCTTACCCCTTTTCACCCTCTTACGACTTCGATTTTGATCTCCACAACACACAAAAGAAAGATCAAATAGAGATTATTTACCCATTTTTATTTTAGAAGCAAAGCCTTGACGATGCTTTAACGAACTTGACTGAGGTCTTTCAATTCCTTTTAAGACCAAATTTAACAATAAAAAATTATGAATAAATAGCTAACGTAAAATATTTGATGGTATCGATTTAATTCAATCTTTTTCTGATCTTGAAGAGAGAGTTTTGAAATAATACCCATATTGATTGAGTATTCCTGAATTTCAGATATAAAAATATGATCATTATGTGATTTAACAGTAAATTAGACTTGTTGTTTACTTTTATTATGATGGTCATAGTCTTGGGTTTGATGTTCACTACCTTTTTTTTCGTGTCGATGGCACTCAAACACTTTTTTTATTTATAGTATTAGAGCCCCAGTAGGTGGCCACGTTTATTGCGGCATCAGTGGCTGTATTGAGATCATCCAACGTGCAGGTGAACGGGCACTTAGGGCACTCCAGCAAGTGCGGCATGGTCTGATCAGGACCTAGAGACAGAATACATTTCTGTTAGCGTTCACGCCAAACGCTACGCTAAAATGTATGGGAATAACATTACCTGCGGAAAGGTAACGTCGTGTCCGTGCCGTGTTTTGTCTAGGTCTGCAGAAGCACAGCACTCGCACTGGGTGTTGGATGAGTCAATAATCCCCCCAGTTTGACAAATTGTGTTCACAGCGGCCTACTTGGGTACGTAAACGGTTGAGAGCTCTCCATATAGGACACTGCAGATCACACGGAGGCAAGTGTTCACTATTACCATCAGACCCCAATTATAACATGCATAAAGCTTTTCTATACTTCATTGAGAGAGCAGTGGTGGCCAAGTGGTAACGGCCGCGACTTACGAGTTGTAGGTCGTGAGTTCGAACCCAGACAGGCGCTTTACTTTGTGTAAAATATTTCATTACCACTGCTCTCAAAACGGTGAAGGAAAACATCGTGAGGAAACCGGCATGTCCTAGGACCAAAAATTCGAAGACAGGTGACATCTACCAACCCGCACTAGGCCCGCGTGGTGGATTATGGCCCAATCCCTCTCACCGAGAGGAGGCCTGTGTCCCAGCAGTGGGAACATTATAGGCTGATGATGATGATACTTCATTGCACAATACCACCAGCGTATTTTTTAGAAAATAATATCAGTTAAGTAAAAAAAGAGGCTACTTTAGAAGACACAGACTGAATTCACGTCGACCAAGATAAAAGCGAAAGACTTGTATTGTCCAAAGAGCTCAGAAAGTTTCTCCCGAAAAAGATTTCCGAGTTAGAGATTAGATTAGAACTGGGACGCGAACTCCTAGAATAGTGGTGTTTGAATAAATATATATACGATATTTGGGACAAGTTGTTATCCTCATAAATTATAGACTTTGTCAAGAAGACAACCGTTGTTACCAAAAATATTTCATTAACTTGATGAAACAGACGGACCTATTTCTTGCCCGTTCTTCGTCATAGTTGTCTATAAACTATGTATGGCGGAACCTAATTTAATCTTGGAAGTTCAAAAATAAGTCAGTGGTCTTACTTAAATAATTGCTGGATGTCGATTATAACCAAGAACTCGGTGTACCAACACTTTTGTCAGAATATTTGTTTATTTTATTATTTATGTACACACAGAAAAACACATTGCGGCACTTGTGGCTAAGTAATATCCACAGATCAATCAAACAGGTTTAGCTACGATTACCGCGGTTGGTACGTGGATAGTTGACCATCTTTACATACCAAGACCCTTCCGTGCTTCGGAAATCACGTTATGCCGTTGGTCCCACTGTCATTCGTGGATCTCTGACAGTCGCTACAGGTCGTCAGAAGTGCAGAAGTCTGACAACCAGTCTTATCAAGGTTTATCGTGCTAAACAGTAACTGAATTGTGGAGGTCAGATAGGCAATCGCTCCATGTAAAACACGGATGCATCCGGTTAGACTGAAAGCTGACAACAACGTATTTGGGAAAAAAGGTAGGCAGATGATGACACAGTAAAACAGATTGAGAACTGTAATAAAATCTTGAACTAAATATCTTCATACAGAGTGTAACAGAAACCCTATTTCGATCCTTAAGCACTAAAGATAACAACTGATATAGAATCACTATATATCGTTTCAGCTCAAAAGAAAATACACTAAGAATTGATACCAAACTTTCGGTTTCTTAAATTTCTTAAATTCAAATCATAATAAACGTGTCACCGCACTACTTAAGGTGACACTTGTCCACATTTTTTCCATACAAACTTCGGGAGGGTTTTACTCCACTGTTTGACTATGTACATCAAAAATTAAACATGGTATGGTTTTGTCTCGTTATTATTATTCGTTTATTTTCTTTTGTACTTAATAGGTATATTTTTAAATATTTTTACAAAAATAAAATAAAAACATTTAAAAATATAAAAAATAGTGGCCCATCGGCATCAGGAGCAGGGTCCAAGATGCCGGTGGTCAGGGCTCTAGAGAAAGGAACCTCCTGACTATGCGTGCCGTGTCTAGGAGTACTGCTTTCTGAATCAAGCCCTTGATCCAGCCGCGCAATGAGAGCCTCCTGAGATGTTGGTCGAGGCTCTTCGCTATTAGGCCATTTACTGTAATGATTATCGGTACAATGATTGCTGAGTCCACGTCCCACATGTCGACAACCTCGTGAGCTAAGTCAAGATACTTGATTTTCTTATCTTGCTCAGCTTTCATGAGATTCTCGTCATGAGGGACAGCGATATCAACAATCATTGCACAACGTCAGGCTTATTGGCTACAATAGTCCTGTCAGTGATGATAGATCGATCCCAATACAATGTGGCGTGACCATTCTCGAGAACTGGGTCGGGCACATATCTGTAGTATGGTACTTCAGACTCCACAAGGTTGTACTGCAAAGCAAGTTGCTGGTGGATAATCCTAGCTACTAGATTGTGTCTGTGCAAATACTCGCCGTTAGCAAGACGAGAACAACCGGAAACGATATGTCGGATTGATTCACCGGGACGGTGGCATGCCCGACAGAGATGTCAACCGTACCATCCTTGACAATGTATTTCCGATAGTTATTCGTCATGATAACTTCATCCATAATCGCACAAACAAAACCTTTGGTTTCCCCGAAGAGGTCGCCGAAACGTAGCCAGGATACAGACGCCAAAAAGTCTACATCAGGCCCATGAAGAGCCCGGAAAAAGCGTCCGTGTAGCTCTTTGCCTTGCCATACTTCCTTACGATCGTTAGTATCCAGTACTGCAGGTTTGCGCCAGTTCTCTTTCGCCAAGGAGAGCGGGGTGAGGCTCTTGTCCACTGCGACCACATCTTGATGCATCCCCACGTCAGTGTTAAGGAAATATTCCCTGAGACTGCAAATCTCGCGGTTGTGAAGGGTTTTAGCATTCAAAAAGCCTCGGCCCCCACACTTCCGCGGGATGTACAGTCTCATCACTGATGACCGTGGGTGATGCATCCGTCAGCAATGTACGGACCTTCCTATCCAGGGCGTCAAGTTCCGTTTGAGTCCATTTGAGTATGCCGAAAGAGTACATCAAGACCGGCATGACCCAACCGTTGAAGGCGCGCACTTTGTTTCCGCCTGATAAAAGACTATTTGACACTTTATTCAGGCGGCCAAAGAAGCGCTCCTTCAACGATTGTTTCATGTCGGCAGTATTGATGCCTAATGCTTCCGACATACCCAAGTACTTGTAGGTTTCGGTTGAGGAGAGTGATCTAAGGTGTATAGAATCCGTAGTTTGGGTTCCCACGGATTCTATAATCCTTCCTCGCTTTACATGCATGACTGCACATTTGTCCACACCAAATTCCATCCTGATGGCGCTACTGAAGGTTTCTGTTACCTTCAGTAGCTCCATTAGTTGCAAGTTGTTGGGGGCAAAGAGTTTCAAGTCATCCATGTAAAGGAGGTGTGATATCACCTGACCACCTTTTCTCAACCGATAGCCTAGACCTGAATCCTCCAGCAGTGTGCTTAGAGGATTCAAGGCTAAGCAAAACCAAAGCGGACTCAAACTATCGCCCTGAAATATTCCACGCTCAATCCTAATCGGTTCATCGGTCCCCTGGATCTGTTGACATCCTGGATACAGAAGGACCGTCCTCCATTGCCTCATACACGACATCAGGAAGGTGCGTAGAGTTGCGTCTATTTTGTACAACTCCAGCACCCTCATGAGCCATGTATGTGGCACCGAGTCATAGGCCTTCTTATAATCTATCCAACATGTCGACAGATCCTTCCGGGATCTACGAACCTGTTGGCTTATGGCCATGTCTATAAGGAGCAGCTCCTTAGTACCACGGGACCCATTCTTACATCCATTCTGAGACACCGACATAATAGCGTTGCTTTCAATATGACTTGTAATTTTTGCTCTAAGAATGGATGTAAGAACTTTGTAGACCGTCGGTAAACATGTAATAGGTCTATAATTTTTAGGTTCCGCAGTACTTCCCAATTTATGGAGCAGGTGGGTAATACCTGTCGTAAAGAACTGTGGTAGCGACCCATTCTCTAAAGATGACTGGAATTGTGAAGCTAAGCAAGAGTGTGACCTTTGTAGCCATTTAATCCAGAAATTGTGCAGTCCGTCCGGCCCTGGAGATTTCCAGTTAGGCAGCGGACGGACTGCACGGGCCACATCCAGAGGACTGATAGTGATAGCCTCCATGTCTGGTATTGAATCACACGCCCGTTCAACAACACGCATCCAATCATCTTCAATGTGACTGACGGGCATTAACCAAATGCTCCGCCAAAACGCACACATGTCATCATTATCCGGTAGACGCGCGTCAGTCACACCTTGTGTGGGAAAGGGTCGCTCCCAAGCTCTGTATACCCACCTTTGATCATTCTGGAACATACGATTCTGAGTGTACCGATCCACTCTTCGCCTATACCGACGGATACGGTTTGCCCATGCATAAACTTTCTGCTTCAGGAAGTCGATGCGCTCTGTGACACGGGATGCGTATTCTCGAGGACTAATACTAGTTCCCGTGAACGCCCGCCTCACAAAGCGCATCACCCTTGGTCGTGTATTGCCCTCCCTGAAACAGATAAGCTTCCCGATGAGTACCCTGGTCTCATTAATACGACGCTCAATCCTGCATTGCCAGGCTGGTGCGGCGGGTTTCGGTCGTGTAGCTCGATCAGTGTTTGGGAATTTGACACGAGCTATACGACATGCCGCAACAGCCGTGTAATACAAGATTGAGTGTGTATCGCAAAGGTCTGCGCTGCTTTCAATAAAATTTGGTAACAGCGCATCCAGGGCACACACCAGTGCTCTGTTTTTTTTATTCATGGGCAAACGTGGTAGCCGTGGTCTAAGGTCAGGTGATGTGAACCGGTACTCACGGATGGCATCTTCCAGAATGCTCCCTATATCCACATTGCATAGGTTCTCTGCAGATATAGCCCTGGCTTCTTCCTCCTCATTGTGCTGGTTTGCCTGTAATGGAACGTCGGCAGGCGCATGCACGACATTCTGGGGTGGAGGAGGGTTACTAGCAGAACTATTCTGCATTTCCGAGCGCAGCCGATCAAGTGTAGCGTCATCCAATCTATGATTGTGCTGAATGACGCGCACCTGATCCGATAATCGTTGGGCCGAGACGTTGACGGCTGGTTCAAGCACCTGAAACAGAGAGAGCATCCGAACTCGGTACGCTGTAAGGTTAATTCCTCCCTCTGTAGCCCCATAATATGCGCGCATCACACTTTCGTTCATGGACTGCGTCCATCGTCGTATGCGCGACACATTTCCACCGGCAGCGGGGACCCTGCTCGAGGCCTGTTGGCTTCGAGGTCCCAAGCCCGCTGGTAGCCGTCCTCTTCCTCGCCGTCGTTGTGGTGTTGGTGACGACGACGGTGGGGAGAAAAACTCGTCGCTCGAGCTCGACGCAACTGCAGCGACCGGTGACACGGCGCTCACGGTTGATGCGCATCAACCGTGAGCGCCGTGTCACCGGTCGCCGTGTACCGGCTGCGAGGCGGAGCTGAGCGACGAGTCCGGAGATGGTGGGTGTGCCTGGAGTCGTGTCTTGGCCAAGAGCCAAATTCTGCATAATTAAATCACTCGCTCACAAATCACATAGGATATTGTTTGGTCCATTTTTTTCAAATATTTGTGGTCCGTTTTTAAAAGGTTTTTCATTTTTACTTTCATATTATTACTATTCTAGTTGTTTTTATTTAATATTGAGGTAGAATCTGGACTCAGATACTATTTATTTTATGTAAAAAATTATGCTTGAGAATTTTTCATTGTGACGTTGACAGACGCCATAGACATTTTTGTCTCGTTATTATTATTGTCTGCACGGAAACAGAATACTAAAATAAAAACCTATTAAAAAGTTATGAGCCAACAAAGATTCGTTTTTCTTGCTAATTTAACCTAACTTTGAGCGTGATTAAGTAATAAAAGGAGTATAAAATCTCGAAAACCAAGACGGTATCGAAAACAAAGTTCAATTAACAATAAGTTCAATATACTTTATTGGTCATTGATTTATGCAGTGGTTTTTTCATAAAACCCGATCTTCTGAAAGACTTTTCTTAATTTTTTCGCGATTTTTTTTGCCAAAAATGCTCCTGCATCTCACTCAATAACGTTGTGCGTGTAGATTAGCGTCTAACTGCTCACCACTGATACTATCTCTGTCGGATACGAAGCCTGGTGAGACAGCGTGATTTTTAGTCGGGCCCACCAGTGAGTTCGAGCCCGCGCAAAGTGTCCCCTTAAGTCAATAACTTTCCACGTTACTTGCAAATATCACGATAAATCTCTTCCGAGTGATGTGTTTATTTCAATTTGAAAAGTTCGGTTTCTGGTATCGATATGTTAAAAATTCTCATAACTTCCGAACATGTAGAGATAGGATTTAAAAACCCTTCCAACATCGTGTGATATCATTCAAAGAAGCCGTGCCCTTGGTATGTATATACCCTTTCCGTTACACGTTGTTATATGTAAAGACTATTTTATAAATTTCCCTTTCCATACATTTTCGTAAATGTAGCTATATATATTATTATTCTCCGTATTCGAACTAGGTTTGAACTCACCACAATCACGCCAGCGTGGTTTCAATTAGTCCTTTGATACTGGTTTGAAGTTTCTAACATCGTTTTATTCGTCGAAGATAACAAATGAGATTTACATTCACTATTATCCAATTTGTGCAGAATGTCTAGGGATTATATTATTTTCACATAAGCCTGTCTAGACTAACTGGATTAGGCAGAATGTATATCTAGTTTTGAATATTTACATTTATACATATGTTAACAATATCTTCGATCTAATATAATTATAGAGCTTGCAGCTGGAAATACGCGTCATATAGATATACGCACACCTTTTGTTGTAATCTGACATTATGCTGAGCTGAGGCCCTTTTGGCATTACGATCATTGTTTTCTATTATTTTTATGGTTTTACGAGAGCAGTGGTAATAGTCGAAACTTACTCTAGGACATAGGTTCGAACCCAGACAGGCGCTTTACTTTGTGTACATAATTTCATGACCACTGCTCTCAAAACGGTGAACGAAAACATCGCGAGGAAACCGGCATATTCTAGAACCAAACATTCGACGGCATAATTAGAATAGAATAGAACAGAATGCGTTGGTAATGGCTTTGTTCTAGGCTCTGATTTGGTACACAGATCGTTTTTAACCTGGTTTAACACATAAAATACTTTTTATCCCGGCAGTTTTACGTTGCCGTAAGGTCAATTGTGCGCAGTGGTGGCCCAGTGGTAACGGTCGCGACTTACGAGTTGTAGGTCATGCGTTCGAACCCAGCCAGGCGCATTACTTTGTGTAAATAATTTCATCACCACTGCTCTCAAACGGTGAAGGAAAACATCGTAAGGAAACTGGCATGTCCTAGAACCAAAAATTCGAAGACATGTGACACTACCAACCCGCACTGGGCCCGCGTGGTAGATTACGGCCCACTCCCTCTCATGGAGAGGAGGCCTGTGTCCCAGCAGTGGGAACGTTTATAGGCTGAGTATGTATGTATGTATGTAAGGTCATTTGTAACATCCACGCGTGAAGCCGCTGGAGCTAGTCATTAATAACCATTAAAATTCTGCTTATTAAACCTTTTTTTTTGTTTTAGGATTTAACAACATCAAACTTAATTTGTGGTAATTTGGAAACAATACCGTCACGTTTGTATTGAATTGTAGATACAGTTGCCCCGCGCGCGTCTAGTGCCTCATTGTCCAGGGTGGTATATTTCGTGCCAATTTTTACGTTATTTAGATAACAACTTGTAATAACCGCTGTAGTTTTGTATACATGGTTACTACAAAACTATTTCACCACAAGATATAAGCCGTAAACCCGAAAGAACGTTCTAATAATATCCTAACCTTTTGACTTACAGCTCTTCGTGTAAAAACGTACCACAGCTCTGTACCGCGTGTTAGATCACTAAATCTTCGTTAAGCGGGGGACGACAGATGGTACGAACCCGAGTAAACCGCACACTAATATAATATATGTGGACTACGCTTATATTGAATTAAAGTACGTGACAGTTTTGATAAAACTTCTAACTTATCTACTATGTTCTTTCAAGGTTGGGGCAATGAACTGGCTGTAAAAAGTAAGAATGTAGAACTAAAATGCACTAGCACTTAGCTTGTTTTTGACATCAATATGACCGTGATTAGAAGGTCCTAGGTATTTTTTTTTTTGGGTGGGAAATCATCAAATAACTTCTCCCGCTCTGGGTGGAGCAGGAGGGCGTGTCAGACTTTTACTGACTAAAACCCACCCGTGTTCCTTCATTAGCCCGTATGCCAGGGGCTGTGGTATCTCTTTCAAACGAACCCGCACCCCTGACAGGCATCGGCCCTTGCGGGCCCCATCATTTTTGTGCTGACATCTCTTTGAGGCGCGCGTGGAACACAACGCGCCGTCGACTTGGGCTTGGTCCTTACCGGACAGCGAGCTACCCATTACTCGCCGTCCGCAAGCCCATGCCTACGGTGGCCGGAAATCGGCCTGGGATTCCCGACGCCCAGGGCGTCTCCGTATCCTGCGGCGGCTGGGGTCGCGAGGGCGCATATGCTGCCTCTCCCTCACGTGCGCCGCCTCCCTCTTCGCGAGCATCACTGCTTCGCTGAAGGAGGTGACGGCTCCCCATGCCCTCTCGCTCCGTACCATGGCCTGGACCAGGGCCGGACGCGAGAGATCGCCGCCGCCGATCGCCTCCACGAGGACACGGCGGTGCTCCGCCCAAGCAGGGCAGACCGCCACCGTGTGCTCCACCGTGTGTCCTAGGTATGGTACAGTGCATTTTTTTTTTTTTTTTTTAAATCATACTCGACTCTCGAGTCTGTCGGTTTTGTCAAGGGTATTTTTACACCCCTTTAGAAGGATTTTAAAGGGTTATTAATTTATATTCATGATGTACAAACAATTTTTTATGCAAATTAATAAAAACTGGACGATAATTCCTGTATTTTTAAGTACGTTTGCACCCTATTCTCTCTAGCGATATGTCAAAAATACTTCTGATTTTCCTTTTTTGTACAAGTTTTTGACTTTGATTACCGGTGAGATGAGATTACGAATAGATTTTGAACGAATTACGGGAAATGGCCTTCTTCACTGGGCATTTATTACCTATAGCTACTATAAAATTACACTAATATAGATTTAAAGTGAAATACGAGTACAATCAAAGTCGTATCAAATGCTTTTCGATTTATGTAACGTATGTTTCATGCTGGATTATATTCGAACGCAATATGAATTGTTTTTGAATAAGTTGTTTTTAATAGCAAAAAAATCTTCTTCAATTAATTGGCGTATTTTAATCGTACAGGGCAACATGAGAAGGTTTTAGACGTTCCATAATTTAAGTATTCGTAAATGTTTTTAAAGGTGCCAAAGTCTGCACAAAACATCGAATCATAACGTGTAATGCTGTGTAATAAGATCTGAATGTCACTTATCTGTTTCGTTTATCTATACTAATATTATACAGAGGAAAGATTTGATTGTTTGTTTGCATTGAATAGGCTCCGAAACTACTCAACCGATTTGAAAAATTCTTTCACTGTTGCGAAGCTACACTATCCCCGGGTGACATAGACTATATTTTATGCCCATATTCCCACGGGAACAGGACCTACGCGGGTGAAACCGCGGAGCGCTGCTAGTGTTAAAATAAAGAAATTACAAATCAATCGAGCAGAGCATGCTATAGGTATATTGAGAAAACATAATGACAAAATAAATTGTAAGCTTAAAAATAATATTAGTAAAGAGAATATCGTAAAAGCACGTGTTACTCGAATATCAGTTCAAAACGTTCCTCGTTTTATACTGAAATCGTAACACAAATGTTTATATTCATACGAAACCAATTAAATGAACACATATCTCGTGATCACTGTTTATTTTCAATTATTTCAAACAGTACAATTCATTTATAGCTAAACGTAGCTGAATTTAAACTCTACTAGTAGGAGGATAGGGTTCGCAAAAACCATGAGAAGAAAATTCGGACATTCTATCCGAATCGGTCGGTAATAAATAAAATAAATATAAACTATCTTACTTATCCAACTAATATTATAAATATGAAAGTTTGTATGTTTAGGTGTTTGGATGTTTGTTACTCAGTAACGCAAAAACGGCTGAACGGATTTACATGTTTGGTAGTCAGATAGCTTCTACCTGGATTAACCTTATCATCATCATCATCATTTCAGCCGAAAGACGTCCACTGCTGGACATAGGCCTCCCCCAAGCTCCGCCACTTTGACCGGTTCTGTGCTTCTCGCATCCAGCGGACTCTCGCCTGCCAGGCGTGACGATTATGGCAAACCCCGAAAAAAATGATTACTGTTTATCTTCATAAGTTCGATAAAATATTCGTCACGCTTTTTGAAACGTTAAAATGTTTGTTCCAGTTCAAGATTTATTATCCTTCAGTGGCTTTCACGATAACTATATCAATAACCAGGACGTGACCGATGACTTTTCAGGTACAAAGACTTTCACAAAAATATTACATTTCAGCAACCCGGACGTACAAATTTTTGACCGGAAGAATCCGAAAGTCAAAACACATACTAAAGACATCCCTAAAATATGAATATCACAGTATAACGCCAGGATTTAACTGTGTGTAATGTAATTGAACTCGACAACGGTTAATCAAACGGGAGTTGCACGTAATTTGTGGGTTGTATATTTTAATTTCAGCCGAAAGACGTCCACTGCTGGACATAAGCCTCCCCCAAAAGGTTTTGCCATAATCGCCACGCTTGACAGGCTGGTTGGCGATCGCAGTATGGTGCTAAAATGCATAGAGAACGCTGCTGCCCATTCGCTAGTAAGTCCCTTAGGCGCCTTCTACGACACCCACGGGAAGCGATGGGATTTTGCTATTCTATTACGTCCGGTACCACACGGTAGATGATAATGGCAACTACGAGTTCTTGATACCACAGTATAACAGTATTATATATTATTGCGTGAGATTGACGGTTCTGAATGGTACTAATATTATTAATTTTGTTTTGTGTTATTATGACATAACACGAAAAAACTTAAAAAAAGAAATATTTTTAAGGAATATATTTAGAATGTAATAGGTCTTTACCTATGAAATTGCCGTTTTGTATGAAAAAATTTAAACGAATTTTTTTCATGAATTTTTTATTTGTATTAATCGAAGTAATCACCCATGCAATCAATGCATCTTTGCCATCGCAGTGGCAGTTTATTGATGCCCTTCTTAAAGAAATCAGCTGGACGGGAGGCAACAAATTCTTCAAAGGCATTTTGTACTGCCTCTCGGGTATTAAATTTTTTTCCCGCCAAGAAGTTATCCAAATTCTGGAAAAAGTAGTAGTCTGTAGGCGCAAGGTCTGGTGAGTAGGGCGGATGACGGAGAGCTTCCAACCCCAGTTCTTGCAACTTGGAGACCGTCTGCTGTGCAGTATGAGGTCGCGCGTTGTCGTGCAGGAGCAGCGGAGACGAGCGATTGACCAATGCTGGTTGGAGATGCGCCAGCTTCTCCATCATTGTGTTCAGTTCTTCACAGTACACATCTGCAGTAATGCTCACCCCGTTTGGTAAGAAGCTGTTATGAATCACACCGGCGCTAGACCACCAAACAGTGACCATCACTTTTCTAGGGGTAAGTTTTCGTTTAGGGCATTGTTTAGGTGCTGAACCAGGATCCAACCAACTTGCTGAGCGCTTACGGTTATCAAACAGAATCCATTTTTCATCGCAGGTAACAATGCGGTTCAAAATTCCTTCATTTGTGTGTCTGTTGAGCAGTGCAAGGCACGTCTCGACGCGTACTTCGCGCTGGCGATCATTGAGTTCGTGGGGCACCCATTTGTCAAGCTTTTTTACCTTGCCAATTTGACGCAAATGGACCAATATTGTTTTGACGCTAACGTCGAAAGCTGCTGCTAATTCAGCCGTAGATTGTGTATCATCAGCTTCCACAATCGCCTTTAATTCGTCATTGTCGACCAAAGTCTTCGGACGACCGCGAGGTTCATTTTTCAGGTCGAAATTTCCAGAACGGAAGCGAGCAAACCAATAACAGGTGGTGCGTTGGTTTGTAGTGTTAGCTCCGTAAACGTCGTTGATGTTGCGTGCCGCTTGTGCCGCGTTGCTGCCACGACGGTACTCATATTCCATAATTACTCGAATTTTTAACGTATCCATGATGACGAAAAAGATTGAAATGCGATGAAAATGTAACACTAATCAATAAAGAAATGACTACTTTTAGAAAAAAAAAACCATGTTTTTAAAATAAAATTAATTTGAAATTAGAATTCTTAGCCAAACAAAAATTATTTTGATTTGAAATGGCCAGTACTGCAGAACGGCAATTTCATAGGTAAAGACCTAATAAATGAAACCATAGTTCTAATTTAAACCTATATAGTAGACTGCCAGGGATGCGAGTTTGTTCTGCCAGGGGTGCGGGTTTGTTCGAAAGAGATACCGCAGCCCCTGGCATACAGGCTACTGAGGGAACACGGGTGGGTTTTAGTCAGTAAAAGTCTGACACGCCCACCTGCTCCACCGAGAGCGGGAGAAGTTATTTGATGATTTCCCACCCAAAAAAAAACCTACGTACTAGAGTGTCATCGGGTTCTGTAATCATCTGCAATCATCATCAATTGCGCCCAGCTTTAATGAATCACTAGTCTATCCTTAGACATTTAATTAAGAGGAAAAGAGGCTTACGCTCATCAAAATGTTCCATGGCAGAACCTGCTTATTAGTCTACGCCATAGCAGTCTACGCCGTAGCAGTCTACGCCGTAGCAGTCTACGTCGTAGCAGACTACGCCGCCACCGTAGCTGGCGTAGACCTCTGAGTACGTAAATATACAAATGTTTTTTTTTTTTGTGATTGCCTTGTTTACTCTAGGTCAGAGTGTAGTATCTTAACAGTCGAATAAATAAGATAGAACTAAACTGAACAGTAGTACCTATAGAAGGCAATACATTCATGCCGATCGCATAAATTGTTGTTTGACCTAGTTGAACGTCTAAATTTAAGCCCAGCCTTTAGCAACATTGTTACTAGGATGCTTGGGTACGCAAATCTTCACTTTGAAGACGGTGTAGCGGTGCGCTTATCAAAAAGCTGCGGATAGCGGTACGAGGCAAGGCGAGGCGAGTCGAGATGAGGCGAGGCAAGGCAAGGCTCGTGTTTGGCTCAGCGTTCTCTTTGTTGCTACCTAAAGATAAGCTGCAAAGTTGATACAATTTGTATACCAACGTTGTCAATGTATAGTTTGTAGTTCTGCATACTTTGTTGTTATATTTTGTGTTCGAGAGTTTTGAGTTGTGGAGTTGGGAACGTATTGTTGGTGTGTATGTTGTACAATTGCAAAATTAGCTGTCTGAACTTTGCTTGAAAACTGATACGGGACGTTATTCATCGATAGTTGTTAGTTTGTTGTTCATAAAGCTTTTCGCCATACATTTCTGTAACAAAACATCAATTTAAAAGCACCCACCAAATTGTACATAAATTGCGTCGGAATTTTGTCGTAAATCCGCTCTTTATATCAGAGATAAAAACTTTTTTTCAAAAAGTCGGTTGTTATTTTTTTTGAATAAAGTTTTTATTTTTCACTTTTTAGTTACCTACCCCACACTAATTCGAAATTTCATCATCCTTGGCGTCAAAACAATGCATATTTATGCGATAGCAACATTCGCGGTTGATTTGCTGTAATTTTTTGAAGAGTTCCGTTGTCTGTCTCCGAAACGCATCATCAGATCTATATGAAATTTCAATAGGACCATTTCGGAGTAAACCCCTTTCGAAAAAAAACATAATTTTGCAAATCCGTTTATATACGACGGAGTTATGCCCGAACATACATTAAAAAAAAAACATGTCGAATTGATAACCTCCTTCTTTTTGAAGTCGGTTAAAAAGTACCGCTAATGCTTCTAAAAAATGTTACAGCTTAACATCTTCACGGGGTCCATAAATTCTATTTTGTGTGTAAGTACCTCTTCGTTTATGACCGCCTGGTCAGTGACTTTAAGAATCTTGGATAAATCGTGTATTAGAAAGAAAGAAAGAAAAGTATTTATTGTGCCTCGCACAGGAAGATCACATACTAAAATAAACACACAACAATACAAAAAAAAAAAAATACATTGGAAGTACTACACAAAACAGTAAGTCCTGCACGAGGCCAAAAGGCTCCTACCTCAGCCTGATGCTGCGACACTTAAAAAGTGTCGCAAAGCTGGTATTCTGATGAGGCCCAAGCGATGTGATGTCACGGGAAGTTACAGTATGAATAAATAATCAGTATTAAAGATAGATAAAATGTAATATGTTAGCGAATAAAACAAAATACCGTCAGCGCCAAACTTGACGTGGCCTCACGCTTATGACATTGACATTTGTCAATGTCATAAGCGAGGCACTCTGTGGCATCCTTGTGACAAGCAAAGAGTCGCAGGCGCCGACATTCAGCGAAAATAAATACATAAAACATTACGGCTATTTATAGAGCAGTGCAGTAGTGAAGTGAATATACAGTGAAAATGGTCTGTGGTAGTGTATTAACGGCATTGATTATATGGAAAAATAGAAATATACTAGTGACAAGAGTGCTATTAAATTATGAATTAGGGCCCTTTTAATGCCAGGTAGCGATTAGGTGCAAATGATTTACCAATACAAATATATAAAAAAATACATGGTGACTAATGCCAGGATACTAAGTGCACATGGCTACACATCAAGCATACATTTCCAGTTTAAGCTGATCTCACAATGTACGGAAATTCTATACAATGCCAGATCAGCTTATATTAGAAATGTTTAGCTTGATGTGTAGCCGTGTGTACCTAGGTGCAAATGACTTGACAATGCAAATATAAAAAAAAACAACGTGACTAATTCCAACTTTACCGAATAGATTTTATATTTTCTTCTAATTTGTCAAGGCTGATAACCCCGAAAGATCACTTAAATACGTTTAACTAAGTGAAAAAAGATCTACTTTTCTCCAAGATCTAATTTGAACTTGATGTCATAAACAGTTTAAACTTACTCTTGTCGTATAAAAAAATCTGTCACTGTTATCTACTTAGCAAGTGAAGGTCTTTATACGTATTTGTGTGGGGTAGGTACCACTACTAAAAAGTGGAAAACAAAAAAGTTAATTTTAATTATTCTAAACATTTTATTTTCGTGATTAGGATGTTGGTCCCAAAGAGAAAGTGGTTCAATTTGGTAATCTGTAACACACCCTTATACATGATCACACATTTTGAAATACACGCTGTATATAGGATACAATTTTAAACAGTGCGCAAACTTTTTTTTTCTGTGTAACCGACGAGACAGTTTGCACACTGGTTAAAAATAAACCCTGTATTTTCATTCTGCAAGAAATTCTGGCCAGTTTAATATGACTCGTTGGTAAAATTGCTCTCCCTAGATAATCTATTTTTCACTGTCCCAAGTTGATATTCAGCTTGAATGTTAATATGAGTGTTATTAATGATCTCTGAATGCATTGTTCTTTAATATTTAACGTGACTGATATTAAGTGATGCATTATGAAAATAAACTGTGTCCATTGACTGAGTGAACTGAGCTCGGGAAATATTATGAGTTTCAGAGCGGATGGAAGCTTTTACTACTGAGCATGAGGTCTTTGGTTCGATTTCCAGGTCGGTCAAATTGTTATTGGGTTTTTCTATCTGAAATTTCTCAATAGCAGACCAAGGTCTGGATTTGTACCCAGTTGATGGCAATAGGTTCGCCCGTTATTACATGGAACTTAAACATTACTGGCAAAATGTGAGTTTACTATAGATACCCACACCACTGTCCAAACCTTCGGGAAAACAAGCCCGTTTGTTATATTAAAGGTGGGAAATCATCAAGTGACTTCTCCCGCTCTGGGTAGAGAGCAGGAGGGCCTGTCAGACTTTTACTGACTAAAACCCACCCGTGTTCCCTCAGTTGCCTATGTGCCAGGGGCAACGGTGTCTCTTTCGAACAACCCGCACCCCTGGCAGGCATTGGCCCTTGCGGACCCCACCAGTGGTTGCTGACTTCTCTGACGGCGCGCGTGGAATACAACGCGCCGTCCCGCCTACCACTTTTTGGCCGCAGGGGATAGGGAGAGCGGCCAACGTTATACCGACACTCCTCTTCCCCTGCGGCTCCACTGCGTCCGCCATCAAACGGTGGCGGCCACGTCCAGGCCACGGAAGGGAAGAGCAGTGCTCAGAAGCACCGGCACTCCTCTTCTGCCGCAGCCCGTAACCCTCAGCCGCCATGCCTCCCATTCGACATCGCGACCCACCTCAGTTGCGGTGTACCTCACCGCAACCTACTTTTTGGCCGCTAAGTCATCGGCTTGAAGGCAAAAGCCCTGACGAGCGGCCCACCTTTGGGTTCGTCTTCGCTTCACTGTGTCTGGGAGACCACGGTTACTGAGCCCACCGCAACGACAATGCGGGAACCCACTCGGGGGGAAAACAAGACCTCATGTTATGATATTTAATACTAGCTTTTGCCAGCGGCATCACCCGCACGGAACTTTCATCAATTTTTTATCCATATTCCATGTCTACATTATAAAGGAAATCTTTGTGCAAAATTTCAGCTTTCTTCGTCCAAGGGTTTGGGCTGGACATTGATGATTCAGTCAGTCAGGACTTTTCTTTTTATTTATATTTTTTTTTTACAAACTCAGAATATTTTTTAGAGTGTAACCACATGCCTTAACTTACCACTAAAACATCATCAAAATTCCTCTACCTTCAACCCATGTCCTCACGTAACGTATTCTATAAATGGGCTCATTTGTACCGGTCTACCGGGTCTGGCCCTTATTTAATCACCATTACGACTTCCCGTGTTGACGGGTATTAGTCCTAGCCACTCCTGGATTCAGTGTGTGGGCACAGGAGTCGGAGTAACGAAGATTAACAGCCGCCGTACGAGACCCATTCTTTTGCGGAGACTAATAATAAAGGGTAATGGGAAGAAATATGAAGACCGTGTTTTGTTTTTGGTTGCTTGATTGATGTTGTGATTGTTTTGATGAACGAATTGTCTAATATGGTAACGCCAAGGGATTTATATTATAATTTGCTAAGCATCGTACGGTTTTTTTTTTTTAAACTCGTCAATTCCAACATTTTAAATGAAATGAAGCCCGTATGCGGCAAACGAATTTGCTTAAAAATTGCTGAACATTCTCGCTCCTTGACCGTTTATGTCTTGGGCTTGCGGACGGCGAGTAATGGGTAGCTCGCTGTCCGGTAAGGACCAAGCCCAAGTCGACGGCGCGTTGTGTTCCACGCGCGCCTCAAAGAGATGTCAGCACAAAAAATGATGGGACCCGCAAGGGTCGATGCCTGCCAGGGGTGCGGGTTTGTTCGAAAGAGACACCACAGCCCCTGGCTTAAGGGCTACTGAAGGAACACGGGTGGGTTTTAGTCAGTAAAAGTCTGACACGCCCTCCTGCTCCACCCAGAGCGGGAGAAGTTATTTGATGATTTCCCACCCAAAAAAAAAAAACCGTGAAAATTTGCGGAACACAATAATAGAATGAATGAATGGCTTTAATTTAGACAGTTCAACAGAATCCATTGCGTTATTTACGTTGTTGAGCACACAAATTTCGCAATTGATAAGCTATTAATATCCTCCAAAATTGTTCAGATCTGAAAGAAAGAAAGAGAAAGAAAGAATACCGTTTATTTGGACACAGTCTGGATTGATACTGTACTACGCTGTTGTTAGTAAACGATAAGCGACTGTAATTTGAATTGATAAAAGATTATATTACAAATGGGAAAGTCATTCAGTTACATTTAGAAAATCATATCACAACTAGACAGATACTGAACTAGCTTCGAAATATGAGACATAAGCACTAATTTGACTTCGTTTAATTTTTACTGTAAATGTGCAATACGTTATTAACTATCAATCTCCAAAACTAAAGTGCTTAACGCATAAGCATACTATCTAAGTGTATCGTTAACCAACAATTCGTACGTAACTAAAGCACCATGTGGGTGCACTTCCTAATGAAACTTGACTATGACATAGGCTTTATGGTTAGCGAAACACGCGCCTATGTTAATCTAACTTAGTTATTAAATTAAGTTGGCACTCACTTGGTGGCTGGGTGTTATTTTTCTAGTGATTATAAATATACTAAAATGGATGATGGTGAATATTTATTTGCTTATTTATGAATCTGGTAGTTTAGAGTTGTAGGTTTAAATACTATATTATCAAAAAGACAAAAGAGCCACTTACAGGAGAATATAACTTAAACTGAATCTAGTCCACATTTTTTCCATACAAACTTCGGGAGTGTAGTTTAGTTAGTTACTCCACTGTTCGACAATGTATATCAAAAATTAAACACGGTACGGTTTTGTCTCATTATTAATATTGTCTGTACGGACGCAGAATACTAAAATAAAAACCCATTAAAAAGGTAGGACCCAACAAAGATTCGTTTTTCTTGCCAATTTAACCCAACTTTGGGCGTGTTAAACTGATAAAAGAAGTGTAAAATCTCCAAAACCAAGTCGGTACCGACAAAGTTCAATTATCTGAAAGTTCAATAAACTTATTGGTCACTAGCTTTTGCCAGCGGCTTCGCCCGCGCGGAACTTTGATCTCCTTTTTAACTCCCTTAAGGGTTGAATTTAAAAAAATCCTTCCTTATTCCTTGTCTACATTATAAAGGGAACCTCTGTGCAAAATTTCAGCTTTCTAGGTCCATGGGTTTGAGCTGGGCATTGATGAGTCAGTCAGTTAGTCAGGACTTTCCTTTTTATTTATATAGATTGATTTATTTCACTCAATAACGTTGTGCGTGTAGACTAGCGTCTAACTGCTCATCACTGATACTATCTCTGTCGGACACGAAGCCTGGTGAGACAGCGTGATTTCTAGCCAGGCCCACCAGTGAGTTCAAGCCCGCCACAAGGTGGGGTACCGTGTACCTTGTTTAACATAATCTAACAAACTTATTCTAGGTAATGATCATCAATTCAAATACTAATATTACGCTTAAATTTTTTTTAGTTTTCAATTGGTTGCCTTACAGGTGCAATGGTTTAATTCTCAACAAGTAGGCTATTAGCATTGTTAGTGAGTGTTTTTAATTATACCTATAAGTTGCTAGTGTTGATGCAAAACCGCTGAAAGAGCTTGCAATTTATATATAGGATGGTAAATTGTTATAAAATTGTGCTCCTTCATAGGTGATATTTTATTATTCCCCGAAGTCTTATAGTGTCAATACACCCATATTTTGCTAGTTATGTTTAAGTCCTATGTAATAGAGGGCGAGCCAATCACCATCAACCGGAAATATATTCAGACTTCAAGCACCTACTGAGAAATTTCTGATTGTAAAATTCGATATCACTTTGCCACGACCCCATGCTCAGCAAGCGGTAACTTGCTTCCACTAGATCAATGAGCGTTTATAATAAAATTAGGAGAAGTGAAAAGCGCGCTATATCAATGCCAATTAGTTAGATTTCCACAAAAAGAAAAATATATCGATAACTCTGTGGTTACGAAACAAATTCTTGATCTTGGCCCGAAAAATATGAAACAGTATAATCAAATAGGCATCACATGAGAAAGCTATTGTTACCCGAGACGAGTTTGTCTCAGCGACAGACACTACAATATTAGATTTGTCTCCAATTCAAAGCCCGTTACATCGACAGACAATACAATTATAATAAATCGTTATATGTAGGAATGACGCCGTGGAATTCACGTACAAAAGGCCTTCAATATCTGAATGTCAAAGAAGTAATAAAGCCACTGAATCAACATTTTTGTTTTATTTATTTTTTGTTCGAAATATTTTCATTTGAATTTATATTAAGTCAACAATTTTTAAAAGTGAGTGGCCAATTTTGGCTGTGCCTTAATCAAGTTTTCAGGTACCAGTTGGAGAAATAAGGCTTTTAGAATGTAATTAGAAATGACGGTTTTCTTTTGTCAAATAAAGTATTTTTAGAATTATGAGAACGAAACCTTTGATGATATATTTAATTAGATGCTTATAATATTTTCTATCTTTAACGAAAGAAAAACATTGGAGGCTGGAGCATAAAATGATGAACGGTCATTCGAAGTGGTAGGATGTATGAATATCTCGCTAAACTTTTGGAGGTCACCGAACTAATCTGTTCATACGTTATCATCATTCGACCATTTGCTGTACGCCATATTGTGCCCCTTTTATTGCCTAAGTTGGCTCCTTTACCACGCACATGATTTGTGTGAGTTTACCATATAATAGCATAATTTGTATATATCGTGGCCCGTTTAGTTCGAAGCGTATTCGGCGTGTTTTCGTCTAGACCATAAATATACCGCAGAACTGAATTTATTGAGGAAGTAGAATTATGTCTCTGATTTATAAATGCAATATTTGTATTCGAGGTGGTTTGGTCAGAAGATTTTATGAATTAAAGATTTTGTGACTTCAAAAAAATGCGTTACTAAGGCACAAATAATCGTGTGCTATCTCATAATATTATAAAGGTGATTTCCTTTATCATTATTTATTTTTGGTGCTTCAAACTATGTATAATTATTTTATTTTATAAAATATTATTTCTTCCCAAAAGATTAATTTTTAAGTATTTTGAAAGTAATATTTTAATTTATGTGTAAATGCATGCCCATGTGAAGGCAGAGCATGGAGAACATTATGAAAATATTCTAACATCTATACCCCTACCCATGTTGGCAAAAAAGTAAATGATTTGATTTTGATTTGATTTTTTCATGCACTAGAAAACGCGCACTCAAGTCAGCTTCTATAGATAAACCATCCCATTAATTAAACTCCTGAAATGGAAATTCATACCGACATTTTCTTAGAGTCTTACCACATCCATTGACCTGATTTAGACTTATAGCCACTTACCATATTGAAGCAAATGGACCATATAAACGTATGAGCTCCGAGCAAGGCGCTGATCTGTTGAATTTAACGAATGGAGGCCATTTTTCTACGCTGCCGCCAATTTACGAAGATGGCGCCCTGTACAGCTGTTTAGATAAAGTAGGAGCAACTGATGCGTTCACATCGCGAGGGTTTGTCTCGTCACTTACTCATGAACTGGTTCGCTTGTCTTTTTTAAAGAACCTTGGGTTCTTGAAAAATGTATGGTGTTTTGGTACGATTTTTAGGTTTATATTTTTCTTTAGCGTTACCTTTGTACTGGATGTAAAATATTTCATCGTGATAGAAATTGGTGTTAGGCGCTAATTTAACTATATCACTAACCCGAAACTCGTATTAATATAGTCGCTACTTCAGGTCGTATTTGGCTTTGTGATAGTATACTTACACTTAACAATTTTTTTTTTGTTTCTTATAAGTACAATATGAAAATTATTTGCCAAATTTACAACAACTAGCTCGTCAAGGTTTGATAAAATTGCTCCCTTGAACAACATCTTTCAAAAAACTACCTTCGTCGCATCCTTCACGAATGCCCAGGAGACGTCCTCGATTCGCGCCAATTGTTGGAATAAAACCTCTTTTGTGAACTTGACTCGTAAGAAAAAAAGTTTTATTCAACTTTATCGTAGAACTAAGTATCGCGCGTCATGTGACTTTTGTCATTGACATAAGGTTTAAATTGCAATGATGGAACGCGCTTGACATGTAACAACTATAACTAGTATTACAGGGGTGATTATCGATATCTGATCCTATTTCAGTCCATGTCAGACTTCAGAGTCAGCTAGTTAGATCTGATCTTGACATTTAATTAAAATTTTCTTTTGTAACGGAATTATTACAGTTATATCTAAGAGGATTCCGATTATTTTCGGAGATTGAATTAGTTGGAATTTGTTGGAATATTGGGTTGATAAGAAATTCATTTGAGGGACCGTAGGATCAGCAGACAAGAATTAGTATACTTAGAGGTCGAGTCTATCAAATTTAAATTTAAATTAAAGTTAAAGATGACCTACAATTTTCTATAGAATTTGGATTCGAATCAGTCTAACGTATTTGAGCAAGGTGTCATCTTAATAATGAGTTAATTAATTTTATTAACTTGACAACTTACTAAATAATGCATTTTTTGCCTGTACACGCTACGTCTTCAAAAATCCCATTTGTCTTTACTCCATGTCCGTGCCAAGGCAATTTTACTCTTCTACAAAAAACTTGAAAATATATGAAGTCAAATCGCGTTAAAAACTTCGCCGGCTTGTACTCACTGAGTAGGTGTAGTACAAAGCTTTTGATGCAATTTTAACATGAACACGCTTTAGCAAATTATTTATACTGGCGTAACCCAGTTTGTGTCTAGTTTGTTTAAAAAACTTTAGCCTACTCGTACTGTGATGAAAATAAGCAAATTGGTTTGGTATTTTCTTTTATTAATGGGATATTTTATTATGAAATACACTTAGGTACATAGTATCACTTCAACTAGGATAAATTCAAAGTTGCTGATTAGTGACTACGACACTTGAAGATTTTATTTAACATTTTAATTATAGTAGTGTTGATGTTTTAACAACTAACAAGGACCTGTGTAGGAAACTGCTAGTAGAAGATTATTTCAGTCTGAGGCGTATTAGGAACCAAATGAATGTCACTTGAAACTTGTCTCCACAGACATCGCGCGATGACACGCTACCTCACCTGATGTAGTCAGAACATCACCAAAAATCACGGGGCACGGACCCAGCAACATCTAGAGACGATAGTAGGTACTAATAAAATTCGTGGCGCTGAAAGTTCGTTGAGCACAAAAATTAAAATAATATGTTACGTAACATTTTCAATTAGGGTTTTATTAAACTGATTTTTTGTTTGTTACATTTTTTTTTAATTTATAGTACCTACATACTTATTACAAATTAAATTAATTAGAAAATAAAAAAAAGTAAGTATTAATGGCTATTATTTGACAACTATTGTCACGGATCGCTGTCCATCAGTTTCAAGTCCGTATTCGAGTAAATGGTGGCTCGCTTGGTTTGTATGTAAAGTTTTGACGTGCTCTCTGCCAGAGATCATAGCGCCTAATCTCCAAGTCCGTAAACGAAGATACGAGCCCGTCGAAAGTAGTTAGATACTTCAGAATGAACCCTACTTCCGATTAATTAACTTTTTTAGTCGTGTAAAAACAACACATCTGAAGTAAGTTAACTGTCAAATCATGTTGTCATTCATTGTAGTAGAGTAGGAAATACTTGTAACTTCGGCCGAAACTACGGATTTCGTGCTCATAGAGGACAAGCCGGATTCCGTAAAGGCTTTAGCACCGTAGACCACATACATACGCTGCGGCAGGTTATACAGAAGACCGAAGAGTATAACCTGCCTCTCTGCTTAGCGTTTGTGGACTACGAAAAAGCCTTCGATTCGATCGAGACATGGGCTGCAGTCTCTTCAACGGTGCCAGATCGATTATCGGTACATCGAGGTGCTGAAGTGTCTGTATGAAAACGCCACTATGTCAGTCCGACTCCAGGACCGGACTTCGAAACCCATCCTTCTGCAGCGAGGTGTGAGACAGGGAGATGTTATCTCTCCGAAACTGTTCACCGCTGCACTGGAGGATGTCTTCAAGGTTCTGGACTGGAAAGGGGCTGGCATCAACATCAATGGCGAGAACATCAGTCACCTTCGGTTTGCCGATGACATAGTCGTCATGGCTGAGACCATGGAGGACCTCAGTGCAATGCTCGATGACCTCAGTAGAGCTTCCGAAAGAGTGGGTCTTAAAATGAACATGGAAAAGACAAAGGTCATGTCGAATGCCCATGTAACACCCACTCCCATGACGGTCGGAGGCGCTACACTTGAAGTTGTGGACGAGTACGTTTACCTAGAACAGACTGTCCAGTTAGGTAAGTCCAACTTCGAGAAAGAGGTCAATCGCTTCGCAATATCTTCTCGTCCCAAATACCACAGTGTCTCAAGACGAAAGTCTTTAACCAGTGTGTGTTGCCAGTGATGACCTATGGTACAGAGACGTGGTCGCTCACAATGGGCCTTATCAGAAGGCTTAAAGTCACCCAAAGGGCAATGGAGAGGGCTATGCTCGGAGTTTCCCTACGCAATCGAATCAGAAATGAAGAGACCCGCAGGAGAACCAAGGCAACCGACATAGCCCGAAGAATTGCCAAACTTAAGTGGCAGTGGGCAGGGCACATTGCTCGCAGAACAGATGGCCGATGGGGCCGAAAGGTTCTAGAGTGGCGACCGCGTACCGGAAGACGTAGAGTGGGAAGGCCTCCCACAAGGTGGACCGCTGACCTTGTGAAGGCCGCGGGTATCCGCTGGATGTGGGAAGCACAATACCGGTCGAAGTGGAGGAGCCTGGGAGAGGCCTATGTCCAGCAGTGGACGTCTTTCGGCTGATATGATGATGATGAGGACAACCCCATAATCGGACCAAATACAATGTGGTCATTGTATTTGGTCCAATTATGATCTCTGAGATTGAGAGAGAGACAGAGAGAGATAGAGACTGTATCTTCACCAAGTTGAATCTCAATTAAGTCAAAGATTGACACGTCAGTCTCCAGTGTGTCGTGACCATTATTCATCGCGTTAGATACATTCATTTCCTCAGGGACGTATGCTAATATTGTCATGATTAATTGATGTTCTAACCTTGCACTTAATAGAATATTTACTGTCTGTAAACCATTTAGAATGTAGGAATGCGTAGGATCATGTGGTTTCTTGAGAATATAAGCTGTGTACTGTGTTCGGATGATGTTAAAAACGATTTTGAAACTATTGTTATAAGTTCTTGTTGCAAAATTCAGTTAAAAAAGAAACTTTTCTTTCATTTCTGATTTCAAGTAAAGACCCTAATTGAATAATTATGTATTATGTGAAAATGGCCGTTTTGGGTGGATGTGACGCATATTTTCCACCCAGTTGAAATGTTTTGTGTTTTATTTGCGTCATGTCTTACCGCAGATGAACGTGTTCTTTTTCTGTTCTTTAGATTATAAGAAACCACATTATCCAAAACATTTCTAAACGTGTAGAAACTGTGTTTTGATAGAGTAAGGCAATTTAAAATCGTTTGCAGCAACAACAAAGTACAATAGATTTAAAATTATTGCTAATTCAATTAGTAAAAAATAATCTTAGATATCGACAGCAAAAATATTAGGTAAAGCATTATTTTCATTCCTTTATTCTAACTCTCTTACTAATAAACACAGAATAAAGATATTCCACGTTCAAACCTATGAAAATGTATGGTTATTCCTTTGTTTTCCCTGGTATAACTTTATTCAGTGTTTACACTGCACTAAGAAGTGGCCTCACTATGAAACAGACGAACAAGAAAAAGAACGATTGCCATGAAAACATTACTAAGCAAACGAATAGTTTTTCTATGATGTTCAACTATTTCGATTACGTATTCCCTTTAGAAACACAACATTAACAGAAAATACGTCCCAAATTCTAACGTTACACTCAGAGCCGAAGTTTCTCTAATTATATACCAACTAAAAGGGTTTCTTAGCTTCGGCTCGTAAATAATTACAAGTTAGTGTTAGGTACATTCTCAAGGCAGGTTTTGCCGCAGCCAATATGTACTGGAATTCGGTTCAGTCTGATCTTAATTAAATATTAGTCAGGTCGAGTTCGACGTTTTGGTTCGACGTATTCAACGCCCTACATTAAAGGCAAGCGTCTTAAGATAACCATTTGGCAATTAGGGTTTATTTCACATTTCTGACATAATTATTTGGTGAAATATTTATTCATGTTGTGGTGCAATATTCTGACAATAAACTAAAGTAAAGCATAACAGATTAGTCCCAGAAAAAAGTGAAGCTTAATTTTGTGTTTCAACAAAATATAACGACGTCACATACATAATTCAAAGTAAGTTTGTATTCTTAAATTTTTACAGTAAGACTTTTGATTATTTTTTAATTTAACTACAGCAAAGATACTAGTACCTATTTATAAAAAATAACAACATGAATTGTAAACGGGATTTGGCAAGATTTTCGAAAAATAAGGAACTTTTAAAATCAACTCGTTCCGTAATGTTAATCGCCATCAGTTCATCAAAAAAACTAAAGCTAATTGAAAAACGGTGATACTAGGAATACAAGTAAAATCTTTTTATCATTCCTATTATTACAGCAATGAAAACTGCCCTCAAGATATCAGCGGTTACCGCCTCAAAAGTTTAATAAAGCTTCTTTGTATTTAAATCCCCCATTTAACTTTGTCACGACATAAGTCCTAGGATTAATGGCAAGACATTGTCAGTACTAGTAATACTCTTGGCGTTTTTAATCTCCCTTAGTTTGCATTCGCCGTTAATTAAAATAATACTAGCAATTCTTCTTATCTGGTACGACGTTCTATTGTCTGGCTTACTGATTTATTCAGATATAATCTTTTAAATTCATAGTGTTAGTGGATATTGGAATTTATATGTTCGATCCGTTTGGGGTTAATACTCTAGGGTTATGGGGTCCAAGTGCCACTAAGTATTTCGAAAAATTGCCAAGTGGCTGGTCGACTTTTCACGTGCACAGAGGGTTGGCTTATTGTTGGCCAAAGCAACAGCGTTCAAATCAAGTCAAATCAAAATATTTTATTTCATATAAACCTGCATTGGCACTTATCAAACGTCAGAAGCTAGGTGCACGGTTCCAAATTGTTGTTTCCTATGGAGAAGAGCCGGTAAGAAACTCCACAGTTACTTTTTTTTTAATAATTGCCTTTAACAAGATTTTCAAATTACAGTGATAATAGGTATGGGAGGACAGTGCAGGCCTGTCAATATTTTCATTGCATTGGCATCGCAACGGCTTACAATTTTCTTCCTGGCAACTAGCGTCATGATACTTTTTAGCGTAATAAGAACCTACAAGATGAGTCTTATCTCCTCAAATAGATGCCCTAAAAATAACAAGGAGAGTATTTTAAATGGCGAGCGGCATCCAACTATAAATTGATAAGGGTTGCCTAGATCAGACGGCAGTCGTTTCCAGAAATTAGTTGTGTCAGCAATTCAATGTTCTAGTCAGCTAAAGATATATTTTTCTTAAAGAAAATATCAAAACATAATCTTTTGAATGCTATGCTATCTCTCTGTTTATAATGTTTCATGGAAACAGCGTTTCTAAACTGAATAAAAACTAAAAACTCTAGGGCCATGTGCCCACTTAGTTTCGACTCTTCTTCTCTCACGTGACCAGAGGGCTGGCCTATTTTTCGGCCAAAGAATCAGCATTGCCATACAACGTGACAATGTTGCCAGCCTTTTGGGCACTTTTCCCATTAACAACGATTCGGACGTATTTTTGATGCCATATGATTATTTTATTTTGTAAATACTTGTAAGTATTATTATTTTATTACCAATAATAGTTTTTTTTAATTATATTGAATAGTAAATAAAAACATTATGAAAATAAAGGCATCTCACAGGACATTCTCCGCAGGCTAATATTAGAAGCTAAATGGCTAAAGTTTCATCTTCGCTAATGATTCATTATTAATTAAAACATAAAACAATACGGGAAGTTCCGCCAAACTTTTGCAGCAAAAATTATAATTCTACACAAGAAATTAATTAGTATCTAATTTGATTATGTTCGAAACTCGGTTTCTTAAAGGGTGTGTAAACACATTCTGACATGTTAATTTCTGTTTCTGTTATATTAAGTTTAACCGTAATCTAAACAAATTTGGCTCGAGGCATTTAATCTAATCTACATAAAACTTTTTTGCTTATACAAAATTATTTCTGGGGCATTCTTGGAAAATATTTGATGAACCAAACTTGATACTTTTTGAACAGAATTACCGAGATTTCGTGTTGTTATTTTTGAGCAGTAATTGTAGATTATGCTTTAATATTGATTGTTCTTTATTCCTGTTGTAAATGATCGTAAGTTGGCTTTGAATTACCGGTTACGGTTCAGGGACATTATTTCCGTCAGACCACTTCAGCTCTGATGTTAATTAATTTATTATATATTTGCCCGCGACTTCATCCGCGTTGTAGTCGAAAATGGTTGTAATAGGATTTCTAATTGGTTTTTACGTTATTAATTTTGTTATAACATAAATTATTATGTTCAAATGTAAGCGCTTTCTAGCTGACACAACTATGTCAGGTATGCTCCTACTGAGTTATGATAACCTGGTACTTCGAAGGCATACAGCGTTTAAAAAGCTGTCTAACTAAATTTACTGAAAAAAAATAAAAAAAAGGTGTGCTCCTACCGTGTTATGCCAACCTGGTACTCTAACGGCATAAAGCGCTTTCTAGCTGACACGACTATATTAGGTGTGTTCCTACCAAGTTATGACAACCTGGTACTTCGACGGCATTTAATGCTTTCTAGCTGACAACTATGTCAGGTATGCTTCTACCAAGTTATAACAACCTGGTACTTCGAACACAAAAAGCGTTTAAAAGGTGACTAACAAGTTGTACTCTAAGAAAGGGGTAGAATTTTGGAAAATCCTTTCTTATCGGATGCCTACGTCATACAAAGAACACACCCTCCAAGTTTCAGGTCTCTACGATCAGCGGTTTAGGCTGTGCGGTCTCCGTCAGTCAGTAATTCAGGACAAAGCATTTTATATGTATAGATTTAATAATCCTATTAAGTTATTTACTTTATTCCATAACGGTATTATCTTCTTATTTATCTAAAGAGTTCTATAAATACCTACAAAGTGCGTTAATTAAACATCCCGTTTTAATATATACAATAATCTAGGGCAGTATTCCTTGTAATTACGATTTTAATTACGATCGTAGGTACTATGAAACCCTTACGACTTTAGGTGAATTTAATAAAGCACAATTGTTTTACGATATGATGAACTCCGTATTTGGTAAGAGCATGGAGTATGAGGAAATGGAGTGTTGAATATTGCAAAAAAAAGCGGTACTGCCCTTTGTAGCACCGCAGTTTTCATCGTTGGATATCTTCCTTTATTTACAGAATTTATAATAACAATTTTCATGTTATCACTATTATAGTTAAGTACGCAAGCTCAATGCTCGTGACTCACACCTTATTTCCAACCATTTAACCACAAACCCGGTAGCAATTCACTAATAAAGTGATATGTAGAAGAGACGTAATAAAATCTTATAATTATAGAATTAAGCTTTTCTTTAGTGCAATTCTTATAGGCGCATATTATTGTTTTAAGCTATGATATCAGTAGGCTAGGTTAACTCCCGACATTATTGAAATTCGAATCGATTTCAAATAAACTCAAGTAGATTTTTTATTTTGGCTCGCACTTGAATTTCTCCTTAGTTGTGGGTTCGTTTGCTGTTACAAATCTCACATACCTACAGAAACACAAGTTACGGCAGATCAAATTAACACCGCTTCGAATCAAATGTTCAAACCCTCGGTATAAGCCCTCCATCCTTATAACTCCATGGTTTTATTTAGGCGGTTGAATATATTTTATCTTCTCAGTCGGAAATGGTACTACAAAAATACAGACACGCGTACGTTACACGATTCAGTTTTTGCACTGTCGTAGTTTATGAATTAGTGGTGAAACAAGGATTTATCTTTGAGTAGGTACTTATATTTTATATTGACGTAAAAGCGCATTTCATTTTTCACCGAAAGATATAATTTAACTAGAAAATGTCACGAAGCAGATCAATCTAATTTCATCTTGGCACGGAAATCTTTTATTGATAAAGCACCTTTGCAAAATTCGAATGTGAATTCCCATGAATGTAAAAAAAGATTTAAAGACGTAGAAATAATCCCATATCTTGTCACTCCACAAAAAAGCGGAAAACAACAAAAAATCGCTACATATCAAGTTACGATGTAAGGAAAACTCCACCAAAGTTTTCGTATTAACACGAGAAGTGTCCGTATCCAACTGTTACCCGATACTTCGTATTTTGTTCTCCGATTTCCGAAATTGAAATCCATTTAAGTCATGGACGTTCGTTCGTCGCATGGCAGTTGTTTGGATCAGTTAGACTTTTTCTTTTAGGTAACATTTCTGAGTGGAAATTTTGGCAATACCCATACGTTTTATGACAGCTGGTATAATCCAATATTGGTTCCAACATTGGTGTCGAAGACAAATGTGTTTGTCTTTTTTATTAGTTTGGAAATTGATGTTTGTTGGTGCATCAATGAAGATTGATCGGAGTAATAAGACTGACTTCGATACACTAGAAGCTTGATTATTACTGCACATGATCCTGTAGTTGTGTAAGACATAAATATAGAATGAATTGTTGAATCCATTTGACGATGCATTCTATAAGTAGTTATCAATTATTCCATCTCATATACACTAAGCCGCACTGGGTCCACGCTGGAGCCCCAGCAGTGGGAACATTATATTATAGGCCGAGTAAGCTATTCCATCTTAAACTTTCATATCTTTAGACTCACAAAATGGTACCTACCAAAGTCAAAGCATTTATTTAAAAAAGACACTTAAAAGTCACTTTTGAACGTCAACATTTACATTAAAATAAAATTGATTCTAGTCGCGCATTCCAAAATGTAGTTTCGTTTGGAGAAGAATGGGCAAGAAACTCCACCGTTACTCTTTTAATTTAAAATGTTTTAAGTACAATATTTAACATACATTCATTTTATAATTATGTGTGAAAACGATGCACCCAGAATAAAATTACTAGACCAAACTACGGAAAAAGAATGAAATTGAAGCAATTATAGATAAATTAATTTTATGATAGATACATGGTGCTCACATATGTACGAGTATGTACAAATATTGTAAAAGTAATTATACGATTTTCCTAGAATATGTAAGTCAGTGTGCGAGTTAAAGTAATCACTGAGCGTAAATCAATGTCATCATCATCATCATCATTTCAGCCGAAAGACGTCCACTGCTGGACATAGGCCTCCCCCAGGTTCCTCCACTTCGACCGGTCTTGTGCTTCCCGCAACCAGCGGATTTCCGCGGCCTTCACAAGGTCATCTGTCCCCTTTGTGAGAGGCCTTCCAACTTTACGTCTTCCGGTACGCGGTTGCCACTCCAGAACCTTTCGGCCCCATCGGCCGTCTATTCTGCGAGCAATGTGCCCTACCCACTACCACTTAAGTTTGGCAATTCTTATAATCAATGTCATAAATATAATTAATTATACAATTCAATTAGCAACCAGTTTGATTTTGTCTAGACTCTAGATTGTCCTATGGAGCAGGACCAGCGTGTTTCCAAGCATTCTTATCTTGGATATAATCCTCTAATTTGCAATAATGTGTTCCCCTGTTTTTGTAGTAATCGCTACAGAATTTTATAGTAGGTAATAATAGGTAGGCAATATTTTACAATCACGAAAAAACTAACCAAAAATAAGTATCGAAATCCGTTTTACGTCCGTTTATTTCTGTCTGTGCCTACATACCAAATTCAACCTGAATCTGAATCCGATTGATTGAATTTATCCAAGATATCTCTTCGCACTTAATTGTAATTGTTTGTTGTAGAAAAACTACCAGCTGAATTTTACCTGAGGGAAGTTGATTTACGTAAGGTATTATTTTCTCTTCGCTTTTATGAAGAATACGTGCGAGAAATATACAAATATCTGAGCGATTTGTTATGAAAATACTGTTAGTTATCTGTACTAACATTATAAAGAGGTAGTATTCTGTAACTTTGTCTGTAGAGGGTAATCGCTACGGAACTAATAGTCCGATTTCAGAAAATATTTCACTAACAGAAAGCAATATTGCCGAGTACCTTAGAATATGTTGCATAGTGTAATTTCACATCTATGAATTCCGTGGCAAAAACTAGTCTTTACAGTAAAAAATACAAAGCATTAAATTATTTTGTTTATATGTTTGGTATGGGTACTGGTAACACTGACCCGATTTCAAACAACTTTCATTGATTGAAAACTACACTATACTCGAGCGACATAGGTTACTTTTTGTGCCCGAAATGTACACGTTTCTTAAAGCATTTTTTAGTAAATGCACACAAATTTAACTCTCCTCCTGGACGTAGACTTCTTGCAATCCAATTTTCCACCTGAATGAGTCTTTCTATAGGTCACCGATGCCGTCTCTCGTCGTGGACTGGACATCTATGTAATCAATCAATTAGGTACAGTTCGACGGCCAACGGTTCATTAGTTAGCATTTTAAATTGAAGGTATCTGATATTCGTTAAGATTTAAATGCAATCAAAGTTTCTCCTCGCCACGCTTCTCCACAAGATTACTTTTTTTTCCTGACCCACATAAAGTGAACGTAGGTACATTTAATAACTCCGGCAAGTTAAATGAGTATGTATAAGTGCGGAAATGATAAGTTAGATTGAAAAAGTACTACAGAGCGCCGGCGGCGTCCGTCGCTTCCGCACGATGTTAAATGACATTTGAAGATACATTAATTTCATCATAAATATGCCGAAGATGTTCGGGACCATATTAACTTTATAATAACCAAGTTTGTAACAAGAAAAAGATTTGAAAGTACCTTTAAAAAATAGTACCCAATATAAAACATGAAGTTTCCGTCTATTCCATAAACAAATACCACCCAAAATGACATGGCCAGTTTCTGCCTAGTTACTGAGTACAATGAACATTATTAGATACTTGATTATAAATAAATAAAAATAGAAATAAAAATTATAAAACTATTTATATTTTCGTACAACTTCAGAAGAAATATTTAGACATAATAGTTGTTATGCGTTTCCGGCGCGTATCGATATAGCACGCCATTTTGGATAAACGTTCCATTCCCTGTAAAGCAAAATAAAATATATTCCATCGAAGTTTTAATAAATTATTCGGACTGTACAATTATTATTCATTATCGTAATCATAATAAAAAAAATAACATTTTACGTAATTAATAACGAATGCTATGAAATATTATTGTTTAAAATAACTTTTTCTTGTAACAACGAAACAAAACGACATGACAGTGACATTCAACAATCGCTCGACGTCACAACTAGTGATGTGCCATCTCGGAATAAACACAACTCGAGTAACTCGAGTTGAAATTCGCGTAACTCGAGTTCAACTCGAGTTAACTAGGTGAAATGAAACTGAGTAAATGATTTGTTTTTGTAACAATATTTAAAAAAAGTGAAGAGATTCAGCATAAATATGTATGGGGACCATTATGATTAAAGTAGGTAGAATTTAAATAAAAAAGTAATGTTTTATTTATCATTTATTTATGTTTCATGTATTTAGGATTTTTATTAATTAAAAACAAAACTATATTTGTATGAATGTGAACACTGTTTGCACTTTGCATCTCCATTCACTGGCGATTCAAATACATTCCAAAGAACAGATTTTCTTTTAGGTCCCAACATTTTTTCTATACAGTACTTAATAATTTGAAAAACTAACAACAATAACAACCGGCTCTGCAACAATGCAATGTTGTGTTGTTGTGACATTGACATAATCGACATTTGTAGCGAATTAAATTAATGAATATAGTCATAAATGATCGGCAAACTTCGCGCCATGTCAGTGTCTGTCATTCGGTTGACGCGCTAGGGCGGGAGAATTCAAATCGACTAAATCAAGTTACAGAGAATTCAAATCGAGTTAACTCGAGTTAGTAACTCGAGTTGATACATCACTAGTCACAACATCCGCCATTTTTTTATTTACGTTTGACATTTTGTAGTCGCAACTTGAACTGTGCGCGTGCGTTTGTTTCTTGTTTGTGAACTTATCTTTTCTCCCTAACGACCATTGCTATTCTACACGGACTGATTCCATTGTCAAACGATTATCTAGTGCTTATTCATACGGACTTGATTGTGCTTACGTTTTGGACATTGTCAACTGCTTACAAAACGATGAGGTGTATGAACTGCGGGATAGCTACGGGTCGGCTAAGAAGACATGTTGTGTCTTCATTAGACATGCCTCTCCAAAGAATGCTTGTGCAATGGCTAACAATTCAGGTACCTATGTACTTGTTTAAAATAAATTATGAATACCTAGAAACACTAAAACATGTTCTCTTGTGTTATCTTAACAGCGCAGCGATTAAGTTGTAGAAGCAATTATTATTTATATTTGTAAAATTGATTTTCACCTTCAAATATTTAAAAAAGAATTTATTGAGAACCTTCATATTACAAAAGATAAAATGTTGATATACCTATACTCTAATAATCTACTTTGCCTCTCAGCTTCCAGATGATGGACATATTTGTCACCCATGCTTCTTGCTGCTAACTTCAGAAACTGCCAATCAAAGAATACTGGGCCACACTATGGTGTGCCTTAGTTGTGGCCGATCAGTAAGGGACATAAGACATCACATCATTGAATCAGGGTCACCACTTCTACTGCAATTTTCTTTTACTACAAGACTTCAGGTATGATTATTATCATGTAATGATTTATTATGATGTATGAAAATAATACAAAAATAAGTAATTATCAAAAAACATAACTTTCCCAGTGGGCCTTTGCTAATAATAAGTGAAATGAGACTATAACCTATGTCATTAGCCAGTACAGGTTGCCTGAGTTCACACACCTTTGAGAATATTATGGCTTGTTGTTCCAGTGGGCTGCCTTAACTGCTTAGCGGTTGTGGGTTCGATTTTCAAAGTTGTCCCTTGTCAAATATTGAGCATAAGTAATTGTTCTATGTCTGCGTGTTAAGTATCTATATATACTATGTATTTTAAAATATTTATGTTCTATCTGGTTGTTATAGTATTAGCATCATACACGCACGGCCATCCCAAACTAATTATGTGAGATGTCCAAAGATATTTATTTATTATGAATAACTTACATGCAGAGGTTTTTCATATGATATTCTTTTATCTTATATAAAAAGTGTTAAATTATTATAGTATGTTGTATGTAAGTTCTAAGAATCAGAGGTGTATGTCTGACATGTACGCAAGACCGAGAAGACAAAGACTTTACATTCTATGTAACATTCGCACCATTAAGCTGTCACAAGTTATATTAGTAACAAGTCAATATTATTTGTTTTAGGGAATAACAAGGAAGTATCTTTGTCATCCCTGCTGGATGAGGGCTAATAGACAATTACGTCAAGATTCATCTCGAGAAGAAACTGGTGAACCTGCAGATATCATTCAAAATGAAAATCCAATGTCACCACCACCAGAGGCCCCCATCTTACCTCCACCAGCTGTTTTACCACCAACGCGTAGTTCTACTCAAATAAGATTACCTAACTATAAGCGAGCTTCAAATACCTCTGCCCATTGTGTATTTAATAGCTGTAATAATAGATCATTTTATCTAATACCAGATTATGTAAAACGGATTTTAATCAATGATCATAATTTTTATATTCCTCGCAGTTCAAGAGTATGTGAGGCACATTTATATTCAAATCAGTGGCATGACTTGCCTCAAAATAGTACGGCATTTTCTTTTTTTAATGCCAGTCAAATAGAGGATATAATCAAAATATCTAAATGTACAGGTGAATATATTAATTTTGAAAATATTGATGTAATGCCTAACCATGTATGTCATTATTGGACAGGACTTACTGTTACTGAGTTCATTAGCTTATTGAATAGTTTGCCAGCACTTAATGTACGGAAACCAAAAACCTCCTTAGCTATATATTTAGCCAAGTTAAGGTCTGGTGAAAGCAACCGTAGATTGTCAACAATTTTTAATATTCCTAGAGCTACCTTAGAACTTAAAATGAAAAAAGTTAGATCTTGCCTTTATGAGAATTTCGTGCCACAGCATTTAGGAGTTAATCATATAAGTCATTCTGAAATTGTTGCCAGGAATTTACGAATTCCTACTGCTCTCTTTAGTGACCCAGAGGCAGCACCTGAAAATAGGTCTGCTATAGTCATATTTGATGGTACATATATTTACCTTCAGAAAAGTGCTAACTATATGTTCCAAAAGAAAACGTATAGCTTACACAAATATGATAACTTAATCAAACCATTTATGATTGTGTCATGTGATGGTCATATTATTGATGTTGTTGGTCCATTTCCCGCAACTCGGACTGATGCTGATATCATGACCAATTTGTTTGAAAATGTAAATGGTGCTTACCGTAGACTCTTTAGAGCTAATGATATATTTATCTTAGATCGTGGATTTCGCGATGCTATACCAACTTTGGAACGTTATAA
The DNA here is from genome assembly GCA_949987655.1 of Polymixis flavicincta. Lineage (NCBI taxonomy): Eukaryota > Metazoa > Arthropoda > Insecta > Lepidoptera > Noctuidae > Polymixis > Polymixis flavicincta. The sequence continues at coordinate 9,534,805 of OX465185.1, read as the reverse complement.
CTATAGAGTTTTTAAACCAGAATCACTAGACCAAGGCCAAACTCAATTAACTTATTCTCAGGCTAATAAAAGCAGAAAGGTAACACTTTGCAGATGGGTAGTTGAAGTTGTTAATGGCAGGTTCAAAAGAGATTTTAAATTGTTTAGGCAACGGTTTTTTAATCTAGCTGCTACTCATTTAATTATTGATTTTAAAATAGCTGCAGCTATTTTAAATAAATTCCATCCTTGTATCATAGATAGTCCTAATTGTGAACAAATTATTCAAAGGGCGTTACGGTTCATGGATGTGCCAAATCATCTAGGGCAGTTTGTGAACGAATTTAATTTAAATAGGAGAAGAACTATGTTCGCAAGAATTGACGGTAATCTTCCGCAGCTTGAGAGGTTTCCAATATTTTCATATAATCAATTGTTGTTATTCGCATTAGGGCCATACCAAGTCAAACAGGCACGATCATATTACGGTGAACACATCAGACAAAATGGAGTTTATGAGGTGGAAGTGTGTCCAGAACTGGATCACTCCCAAGAGATGACCCTAAATGTAGGTGGGAATACGCCCTATTTATTAAGGGGGCGTATAAAGTCTAGGCATACAAGTCAAAGGATATATTATACATATATTTTGTTTGATGTTGAGCCCAGCAGCAACTGCCCACTAGAATCTATTTTGGGTTACTATTGCAACTGCTTGGTTGGTAATAGGACGGTAGGGTGTTGTTGTCACGTGATGACAATGATCTGGTATTTAGGCTGGGCAAGACATCAGACCAGTATTACCCCACCAGCATCATTTTTAGACGATATTTTTGTTAGAATTGTTGAATATTAAATATTTCATTTACAGGTTATTCAATGTTTTATTGGCTTTATTGTACATGCACTTCGAGGCACGGTAGGGTATCTCACCCATCCATTGATCAGGACAAGTGCAGCTTACACACGCAGAATAATCTGGCTACTACTTAGTTCTGAGCCCGAGTAGGTTCATGACCTAGGCACGTTTTTGTTAATTGCTAAGAAATCTGAAGTTTGTGGATTATGTAACTTTTACAGTTGATTTTAGAGTATACTACATTAAAAATAAAGCAAAATTCGTTAATGTACATGAATTTTTAGATACTAGGCAGAGTGCCCTAAGAAAATGGGCCATCTCCTTTATACAGCGCTTCTAAAAGCATAAACTTTAACAGAATTTTAGTTTTAAAATAAAATAAAACTAAAATTTTAGTCGGCATCTGTTCCGTGCTGAATTTTAAGCACACGACCGCGCATCCTGGAAGTTTGTTTAGAACTAACTCGGCGCAGTAAAAACGGACAAGATAAAATATTACCACAAGCGAATGTTTTATGCGTTTTACGGGAAGTGCATGTTTTGTTTCTTTCAATATTTACACAGCTGACCACTGTGCAGTTCGACGCGGAACCTCGTAACGTGTAACGTATGGTTCTTTTTTTGTTGTATGTATTGGATTAGCCTTGTTTGTTGCTGTTCGCAGGTTTAATGCTGTGCTTTGTGGTTTGGTGAATCCTTTCTTTGTTTTCGAAACTGAAAGTAGGGCTGAAAACAGGACTAAAAAAAACATTGGCACTCCGGGAGTGCCGATATAAGTAAAAACTTGAACAATTACATGTGATTTTTTAATCAACAATACAGGATTTCACATTGGGTAACAGCACAGATGTTTACGATAAAAATACAAAAAGAGAAAGAAAGGAATAAAAGAATTAGAATTTCCTAATGAAACAAAGGGACTTTTCCAAAAGACATCAACGCGCGTCTCATCCGTGTGCTAGTTCACCCATATGCACACAGTTTACCTATAGCTCATTGAAAGGGTTCGGTGACGATGACGCGAGTTTCATGATTTTTGCTCACCCAAAAAGTACTCAACGCGCCTAAATAAGTTTTCACTTCAAAAACCCAAGTCTAAGTTGATAAAAATAAAACCGCCAAAAAACTGAAAAGCATAAAATAATAAACCTTAAAATTAAAACATGTACCAAATGTATGACTTTTGGTATACATATATTTTAATTTTATGTCACCGCCGTCCGAACTTCGTTATTAAGGTTAAACAAAAACGGTTTATAATTTTTTGCTTTTCAGTTTTTTGGCGGTTTAATTTTTTGTTAATAGTTTTTATTTTATTATTTTTTGTGGCTATAATCTACTAATTACTACATCCTTAATTTTTCATTACTTTTTGTAATACACAGTTAAAAAATCTTTGAGTGAACAATCAATGATCCCCTGTTTTCCCACCCTTAGGGTTTGAATTTATATGGGACCCACTTCAGGGTTCACCCCTTTCCAATAAAAAAAGAATTATCAAAATCGGATTACTCTGAAAAAAGTTATGCCTGGTAATACATAAAAATAAAAAATAAAAATATACGCGTCGACTTGGGAACCTCTTCCGTTTTTTTGTCGGTAAAAAATATGATGATTGTCTATCGTATCTAACGAAAAATTTAGGTATGGCATGTTTTTATTATCTACTTCAAGGATTTGATTTTAGGTAGAAAGTGCCCACAGTAAAATACTGGTATTCATCTGCATCTGGTGAGACCGAAAGCCGACCCTATATGGTTGGGAAAAGGCTAGGTAGAACATACAAGGGAAAGACAAAGGGAGGGGAGGAAGGGGAGGGGGGGAAGGGAAGGGGAAGGGTAGTACATACATTCATTTGATGTACATAAAGTATTCTATTCGATTGTAATTGCAACTTGTAAAAACGCCAGATTGTGCATGTAAGTGTACTAGCGGCGATCATGTGTTATTTGTTTATCCAATAGATACTTTTGGCCATTGATGTTCGAATTATCGGAAAATTAATGCAGCAATTTGCGGTGTCCGGTTACTTTGATAATAAATTATTAATGTATTGTAAAATGCTAAACATAATAATGTGGTTTTGTGGTTCCGATAGTTTATTGGCTTTCCGCAACTTTAGCAGCGGTCAATTTCACCTAATCTATAGGTACTATATATTATTTGGAAAAGAGAGAGAATATTTTGTGAGTTTGTATAGGTATATGTGGAGGGTAATCTACGGAACCACGACTATTATTTAAAAAAAATCTGTCACCATTTAAAAGGTACATTATTACAGTCATAGGCGTTATATCTGCCAGGGGTGCGGGTTTGTTCGAAAGAGATACCACAGCCCCTGGCATACGGGCTACTGAAGGAACACGGGTGGGTTTTAGTCAGTAAAAGTCAGACACGCCCTCCTGCTCCACCCAGAGCGGGAGAAGTTATTTGATGATTTCCCACCCAGAAAGAAAAGGCTTTATATTATGTATATACATATAAATATATAAAAGCGAAGGGTCACTCATTCATACATTCATTCAATCACTGAGAAATCACGAAATCTCAATATACTGAACCCACGAAAAAAAAATTCGGCACAGAGATAAATTATAAGTAAGAGAAGCATCATCATCGTTTCAGCCGAAAGACGTCCACTGCTGGACATAGGCCTCCGCCAAAAGGAGGTGGTTTGCCATAATCGCCACGCTTGGCAGGCGGGTTGGCGATCGCAGTTTAGTGGTAAATGCATAGGGAATGCTGCTGCCCATTTTCCAGTAAGTCCCTTAGTCGCCTTCTACGACACCCACGGGAAGAAATGGGATGGTGCTATTCTTTACGTGTGGCAACACATGGAACGGAGAAGCGTCAGCTAAAAAATAATTTTGGGAAAGTACCCCCATAAACGGGTGAAATAGGAGGTGGAAGTTTGTATGAAAATATGTATTTTTTTGACGCGGCTGGAGCCGCGGGCAGCAGCTAGTATATTATACAAAAAGCAGTACTTAATTATACCTATGAAACTTTCATGGATTTACGCAAGCCTAGTACGTTATTCTTCTTAGGTTAATGCCCTGAATTGCCCAACGTGTCGTGAACAGAACACCACCTTCACATGTAAATTGCACCCATGCGAAACCGGAGCAGGTCACTAGTATAATGGTTCTAAAAGTTAAACCTAAAATATTACAAAAGACATTAAAATATCTCCTAGGGAAAGTTGTCATTCATATTTCCTGAAAGCTGAAACCTAGGATGAGACCATACACGACAACAGACGATGATCGGCAATTTACTTTCTAAGCTTTGTTTTTTTTTCATTTCCCCATGGCATTTTATTGTATGTAGCGAGGCAGCAGACAGTCGTGAGCTATTGCCGTATAGCCCAAGCTGGCACTGATGATGTATGCAATCTGAAGTAATAACCGAGTAGGTTGCTATCTACACTTACGCAATACAAGTACACCTCTGCTCAACCCTTCGGGGAAACAGGTATCATATTATGTTTATGTTATACTAGTTTTTCCCACGGCTCCGTCCACGTGGATGTTAGTTATCGCGTGAAAAAGTAGCCTAGGTCTTTCTCAATATCCCAGGTTATATCTGTGCCAAGTTTCATGAGAATCGATTCAGCGGTTTAGGGGTGAAAGCGTAACAGACAGACAGAGTTAATTTCGCATTTATCATTAGTAGGGAAGTAGCGATTATCCTACTTTCGTATTCCGACTAACATTATACTCGTAAATGTGAAAGTTTGTATATTTGTTACTACATCACGCAAAAACAGCTGTAGCATATAGTTTGTAACCTGTATTAACACTTAGGATACTTTTAATCCCAGTGGTACGTTCCCGTGGAATAATTTCCGAACTCCGCGCGAGTGAAGCCGCTGGCAAAAGCTACTGTTTAATAAAATATTGGTAATACCAGCCTTGTACTGCCCCACTGCACGACAAAGGCCTCTTCGTACAGACAAGCCATGAGCATTTGGTCACCACGCTTGTTCTCGGCAGGTTGGCGATTTGTATATTCAAGTGAATTTGTAATTACCGCATTTAGAAATAACGGCTAAAATTGCTTGACCAAAACAACAAGTTCCAGTACATTGAACTCTGAAACTGTTTCATCTCAATTTACTATAATAACGGACATTAAGGTTTAACGGCACGACGACAAGCGTCCATCAATAATACCCCCCCCCCCCTCCTCCCTTCCTACCCCACCTGGCAATATAAATGAGAAAAAGATTAATGTGAACTGTTGGTACCAATAAATCATGAGATCTTGTACCCCTTACCTTATAAACGGTGCTTAGTAAGGGCTCAATGTACAGGGTGTTTTTCTGACGAGAGATTTTTTGAAACCAGTTGGATTGAGATAAAATTATCAGGTGTATAGCTATCCTTAGGTAGGTAGATATATAGATAAATAGTTTATTTGGCGCACACGAAAGACAGCACAATACACAAAAGCACATTGAAACAAACTTTTTTCAAAAAAAAAAAACAACCGACCTCCAAAAAAACACTAGAAAGTGAAAAATAACTTTAATTTCGGAAGTCGGTGACTTTTGATATGTACCTATTTTATTAATTTCTGGTCACCGCCTTCCGAAATTAAAGTTATTTTTCACCTTGTAGTGTTTTTTTGGAAGTCGGTTGTTTTTTTTTTTGATAAAACTTTTTATTTTTCACTTTTAGTTATGGTACGTACCCCACACCAATTCGAATTTCATCATCCTTGGGGTCAAAACAATGCATTTTATGCGATAGCAGCAATCGCGGTTAATTTGCTGTCTTTTTTCGAAGAGCCCCGTTCTCTGTCTCCGAAACGCATCATCAGATCTGTATGGAATTTAAATGGGACCAGCAAGAATTTTGCAAATCGGTCTATATATGACGGAGTTATGCGAACCTCCACCTAACTCCTAACCGTTAAAGAGTTGTACCTTCCTTCATCAGCTCAGCGTCATGAGATGATGATGACCATACGCAAATGTCTCAATAGCTTTAGAAAACTCATGAAAAACATTGTTAATACCTACGAATTTTGAGAGTTGCCCTCGATTTCGCAGAGATTCCGTCATCAGATCCTGACTTGGTTCCAATGAGACCACCTCAGGAGTATACTCTTTCAAATAAAAAAAGAATTTTGAGAATCGGTCCACAAATGGGGGAGAAATCGGGGAACATACATTTAAAAAAAAAATACGTTCAGTGGAACATACCTCCTCCTTTTTTTGAAGTCCGTTAGTAAAAATTAACTAATTAGATGAATATTAGGAGTACAAAGTAAAATTAGACCATTCATTAAACAATGACACGGAAAAAGCGAACCTCCACCTAACTCCTAACCGTTAAAGAGTTGTACCTTCCTTCATCAGCTCAGCGTCATGAGATGATGATGACCATACGCAAATGTCTCAATAGCTTTAGAAAACTCATGAAAAACATTGTTAATGCCTACAAATTTTGAGAGTTGTCCTCGATTTCCCAGAGATTCCGTCATCAGATCCTGACTTGGTTCCAATGAGACCACCTCAGGAGTATACTCTTTCAAATAAAAAAAGAATTTTGAGAATCGGTCCACAAATGGGGGAGAAATCGGGGAACATACATTTAAAAAAAAAATACGTTCAGTGGAACATACCTCCTCCTTTTTTTGAAGTCCGTTAGTAAAAATTAACTAATTAGATGAATATTACGAGTACAAAGTAAAATTAGACCATTCATTAAACAATGACACGGAAAAAGCGAACCTCCACCTAACTCCTAACCGTTAAAGAGTTGTACCTTCCTTCATCAGCTCAGCGTCATGAGATGATGATGACCATACGCAAATGTCTCAATAGCTTTAGAAAACTCATGAAAAACATTGTTAATACCTACGAATTTTGAGAGTTGCCCTCGATTTCCCAGAGATTCCGTCATCAGATCCTGACTTGGTTCCAATGAGACCACCTCAGGAGTATACTCTTTCAAATAAAAAAAGAATTTTGAGAATCGGTCCACAAATGGGGGAGAAATCGGGGAACATACATTTAAAAAAAAAATACGTTCAGTGGAACATACCTCCTCCTTTTTTTGAAGTCGTTTAGTAAAAATTAACTAATTAGATGAATATTAGGAGTACAAAGTAAAATTAGACCATTCATTAAACAATGACACGGAAAAAGCGAACCTCCACCTAACTCCTAACCGTTAAAGAGTTGTACCTTCCTTCATCAGCTCAGCGTCATGAGATGATGATGACCATACGCAAATGTCTCAATAGCTTTAGAAAACTCATGAAAAACATTGTTAATACTTACAAATTTTGAGAGTTGCCCTCGATTTCCCAGAGATTCCGTCATCAGATCCTGACTTGGTTCCAATGAGACCACCTCAGGAGTATACTCTTTCAAATAAAAAAAGAATTTTGAGAATCGGTCCACAAATGGGGGAGAAATCGGGGAACATACATTTAAAAAAAAAATACGTTCAGTGGAACATACCTCCTCCTTTTTTTGAAGTCGTTTAGTAAAAATTAACTAATTAGATGAATATTAGGAGTACAAAGTAAAATTAGACCATTCATTAAACAATGACACGGAAAGCGCTTTAAGTCGTTGGTCCAGGCTGTCATTTGTAAATCTTTGACAGTCGTTGCGTGTAGTCAGAAGCCCGAAACTCTGAAAAACAGTATTATCAAGGGATATAGTGGTTGTAAAATGGTTGGGAAAACGCTCAGCTAATAACATGGGATAGACAGAATACGGAAAATTAACAACTGCAGGCTTAGCACGAGCACCGACTTGTCGACGGAAGAATAGACAACACTATTAAATAAATTATGTACTAATAGGATAAGATACCTATGTTTTTCCATTCGTTATCACAGTTATGCGTTCTAAACGAATCATGATTTTGTAGATAATCGTATATACTTTGTGGCCGTCGAGTAGAAAGTTTTGTTGTCAGTGTGATTTTGACAGTTTGGGAAGAAATACTCTTCTGAAATAGTCTACATATAAAAGGACCTAGAGAAATATCGTAAGAAACGAAAGACTAAATGACAGATTGTAGAAGGATATCTACGGTGCGATAACAAAAATGTAGGAACGAAATATCACTTTGTATTGAAAAAACACTGTCTATTCTTCGTAGAAATACAAAGCGTCATGCTAAGCCCGCTGGGCATTTTGGTGAAACGTAGAAGAAGACTATGCCAATAGTGGACAGCACTTGAGTTGATTTAATTCTTCATACAATGACTTAAACTTGTGCTGAAATATATATAACCTTCATTCACCCTGTATGGCATATAAATCTTGATTTAGCGTACAGTCCATAATTCTAGGACTGGACATATTTTTTTGTTCTACGTAGGTACAATCTATTCACGGTCGTGAAAGACGGTAAATTGGGTAAGGGATCCTAGTATTACTTAAAGGAGGATTTAGGACTAGATTTAGGACTAACATAAGTTCCAGTTCAAGGTTTTCTAAACTACGACTACAAGGATTGAATGCCTGAATGAAAACTCTTAGGGCGCTGAAGAATTTAATTTCAAAAAGATTAGAGGTACTGTTTGAAATGACAGTGGTAGATTTAACTACAATAATTATAAATGCAAAAGAAAACATATTTGCTTATTTTTTTAATCTATACACGATAAGTTTTTAATCAGCGCGCAAACTGTCACCATGAATTCAGCATATCATTCTAGACCCCCAGCGCAAAATCAGCAGTTCCATACATTTTGCCCGCGTAAGTATTGCACTTTTGTATGAAACAGCTGTTTTTTTTGTATAACCGACGGAAAATTTCTGCGCTGGGGGTCTAGAATGATATGCTAAAGTTCATGGTAACAGTTTCCGCACTGGTTAAAAACTTATCCTGTATATTAATTAATACGTGAAGTAAAAACGTTGCAACCCTTTTTTCCGAAAATTAAACGGACGGAAGAGAATTAAAATTTACGTAGTTAAAGTTTATATGTAGAAGGATTGCGGTAAACTAACATCTATATAAATAAAAATAAAAGTAGGTACTGACCGACTGACTCATCAACGCCCAGCCCAAACTCTTGGACCTAGAAAACTGAAATGTTTCACAGAGGTTCCCTTTATAATGTAGACAAGGAATAAGGAAGAACTTTTCGAAATTCAACCCCTATGGGAGTTAAATAGGGGATGAAAGTTACGCGCGGGCGAAGCCGCTGGCAAAAGCTAGTTTTATATAATAATGCATTAGAGATACAATAATTTTTTAATGAACTATAGTCGACTTTCGACTACTGGGTGACTAGAGTGGATAAGATCTGAATATATACTTAGCTTGCAAATAGTGGTTCAATTTGTTACGTGAAACACAAAAATAGAGACAACCCAATACAAAAGGAAACGTTTTACCGAAATTCAAAAACAAGTGTCAAAACAAACCCGAAAACCACGTTCAGCTTTAATGTGGCTTAACCAACAAACGAGTAAATGAAGATACTCTCAACCGTTTCCTTGTAACGCTCAAAACATTAACTTAAACTGTTCAGCGACCGAAAGGGAGTTATGAAAGTGCCAGATAGTAATTAAGAGCAAATAATTTCTACGTGAGGCAACTCAAAGTCTGGTGCTGCCAATTATAGCAATTAGCGTTTGTTTGCGACTTGTTCTAAATAGACACGCGACTCTAATATTGTGACTGTCTGCCGCTATGAGAACTTCCGTCTAACTGCTGGTGGGAAAAGAGTTTTAGCGTTTGTTAGTCAAATTATATTCTGAAACTAGGGTTTATCGTGAACTAGCTGACCCGACAGACGTTGTCCTGTTCGTCCAAAAGTCATTCATACAAAATCACTACCCTACCTACGCTACCCTACACTACCCTACCTACCCTACACTACCCTACCCTACACTACCCTAACCTACCTACCTACCCTACCTACCTACCCTACCTACCCTACCTACCCTACCTATCCTACCTACCCTACCTACCCTACCTATCCTACCTACCCTACCTACCCTACCTATCCTACCTACCCTACCTACCCTACCTACCCTACCTACCCTACCTACCCTACCTACCCTACCTACTCTACCTACCCTACCTACCCTACCTACCCTACCTACCCTACCTACCCTACCCTACCCTACCCTACCTACCCTACCTACCCTACCTACCCTACCTACCCTACCTATCCTACCTACCCTACCTACCCTACCTACCCTACCTACCCTACCTACCCTACCTACCCTACCTACCCTACCTACCCTACCCTATCTACCCTATTATCCTATCCGTGAAAATTTTCGTTTTTCGACAGCCAACTTCCACTTTGATACTTTTTTTATTTCTCAAACAACTGAACGGGATAAAAAGTATCCTATGTCCTTCTCCTGGCTCTAAACTACCTCCCTGCCAATTTTCAGCTAAATCGGTTCAGCCGTTCTTGAGTTATAAGTGAAGTAACTAACACGACTTTCTTTTATATATATAAGATTTATAAATAGTATTCAACAAAGTTTAATTGCCAACGGTTTTCGAAAAACAAATGACTGCTTGTAAATTCACGAACGCAATTTTAAGGTACGGAGTACTGTTATTTCACTTTCCTACGTGGTGTAGACTAAACACTTTCAAGGTGATAAAATTGCATTACAAATACCGAACACAACAGTGCGGGACGGCAAAACCTACACCTCAAAATAATGCCATGCTACCGCACCGCATAAATCCCGGTACACACTGCACTACTGTGATACCTATCACTGTATACTGTAGGACAAGGATTGTTTATTTGTTGTACCAAGGACAACGTAGTATTTTCCAGACTGCCATGATAACAGTGTATTCTAGGCCTAACTTGCTGCACACTACTGTTCATAAAGTTGAGCATACATGACTACTATACTCAATTTAAAGTTCAGTAACTCCTATATCTACCTATAGTAAGAGTATGTCAGTCTAACTAGAATATCGCGATAAAGTAGCAGTGAAAACACATGAATAACCACCACCGTCGCGTGACCATCGATATTATGATAAACCTAATATAATAAGCCGTCGTGTCACGTTTTAATCACCTATAAAATAAGTTATTTACAACATAAAGAGAAGTTGTTGTTGCACCTTAGATAATTAAATAAAAATGGGTTTTAAGTTAATTATGAAAATAATTAAAAGTTACATAATTAAGAATATAGTTGGTGTAAAATGTCTTTTATTTTTCATACCTCTTTATTGGTCGCCTTCTTGGACGTCACTCCCCTTAAAGGAAATACAAGAATGAAAGGTACAAATAATATACTGTGTCATATTTTCTCAGTTACATAAAAATATAATGGAATAATATAATTCATCATACATACATTTAAACACACTGTTACTCAGTGAAATTAAATATTAAATAGCAGAGGCAGCTCATGAAATACTTGCAGCATAATTTCCAAAAAAAAAAACAACCTAGAGGTGTAGCCAAGACCGGGGCTGCGGGTACAAACACAATTTTTCATTTTGCTCCGGCGTCAGGACAAAGAGGAATTTTAATGCAATTTAGTAGTCGCATTGTACCCTAGAGTTGTTGGCATTTTTACAGCACACGGCTTACGAAAGGTGTCACGAGGAGAATGTACCTAAAAAATAATTACTCTCCCGTGTCGGTGATATTATAAGTAAGGCTTGCATTTTTAAAAGGGTTAAGAGAGAACACGTATGAGTGGAGCTAAAATTTTTCGCACTCATGAAATATTTGTATTGACATGTTGAGTGAAGTGCGGTGGTTTAAATATAAAAGCTGTACTTCAGAATAAATATGCTAACACTGAATACGAGTATCTAAAATTAGGTTGAGAATAATTGTATCCGTTGTCAGTCAAAAAATACTAGACAGAAATGGCAGCTGTCAATCGACAAGGGACGGGAAATCCGTATCATGGAGAATAAGATCCGTGTCATGGAGTGACGTAATGTTTGATCCACCCTGCTTCACACAGTTTTTAAAAACTTAGCAAAACGTCCCTATTTAATCATGTTAAAAATATAAGTTACGGGTCTAAAATCATGTACTGAATTAATGGATTTTGTTTGTGCGTCGAAACCACTCTGTATAATTTTATTTCAGTGTTAATAATTGTCATATATCGTTGTTGCAGTTGTCAGCAACGTTGCTGGTGTTTCTCCACCTATCGATGCACGTCGTCGACGAAGGACACGCTGTCAATCCCAGTGAGTATTAAATGAGTCAAAATTTTGTAAAATATGGTAGAATAACGGTACCCACAAAAAAAAAAAAAATGCATTTATGCTCTCTGGGGTGTTTTCATAAACGATGATTTTTAAACGTCAAAAATGTATGGTTTATCAGTCGCTAATCATTACTTGACTTTAAGTAGCGCTTATAAATAAGGGGGTTAATGTGCAGACACTAAAAGAGATAAATAACCAGGGTCGTCGGATATTGTTGAAGTTTTGTAAAAAACCGACGGATGTTTTCGAATAAAATTCGATTGAATTAATGGAAAACAAACAATTCATTTATCAAGTAAAATTTCATTCAATTTCATCCATCGGTTTCTTACTAAACTTCAACTTTCAACCATATCCGAAGACACTGGTTACTTATCTATTTTGGTGACTCTACGTGCTTAAAAATGTACCCTTAGTTATAATCTAGTATGTAATAATGAGTTATGAAATTATATTTGTAATGATTTTCTGATATAATATAAACTAAACGTTAATAAGAAATTCAAATGAAGAATAAACTATTGAAACTATAAACTCAACGCCAAGTTAGCTCAAATAAAAACACCACCACAACATTGGCTTCACAAAACACGATGAAAATAGCTGAATTACCTTCCGTTTAATCCAATTATCCGGTCTTTGTAAGCCATTAAATAGGGAAGTTAGGAAACTCTTTCCCTCCCTTGCATTTTATCGTCTGATTAATTTCATTGCGGTTAGTGCGAACAGTAACTTTGCGAGAAAACTTGACAACGGACACTTGTTTTTAATGATCTTCTCGTACTTGGACATGCTTCATTAACTTTTTGTACCAGGATTCTGCATAAAATATCTGGAGTACTGTGGCTCTTTAGAATAATAGGTTTGCATCTCGACTTTTTGTGTGATGTCTTCGAATTTGTGGTTCTAGAACATGCCTCTGTTCCTTATGATGTTTTCCTTCATCGTTTTGAGAGCAGTGGTGATGAAGTAATGTACATACACAAAGTAAAGTGCCTGTCAGAGTTCGAACCTACGACCTACAACTGGTAAGTCAAAGCCGTTACCACCGGCCCACACTGCTTTCAACTTCCGTTCGTCGTTGTTCCAAATCTCTGTTTTTTGTTTGACTTTTAATATACAGCAGGACAACGTCTATGGCGTACTTCAGAAGAAATTTAGGTTAACTTAATTCACATAATAGTCTTAGGGCGAATGTTTTTAAAAGTTACTTAGCACGTGCTTTGGCTGAGACATGTTGCCGTCTCTATCTTAAACTTGTAGTTTGATAGCTGCGCGACAGTGTCAGGAATAAGGCTTAGCCAAAAAGGAGCGGTTATATATTAATAAGCTAAGTGATGAGGAACACACACCATTACTGGAAAAAGTACAAAGGGCAATGGCTTTAAATGAGAACTCTCAACTCCAAAAATGAGCTTTCACAACAAACTAAATACTCACTGTTCCAGAATAAGCCTAACGGACAGTCCTCTATGTAAGGCTTGCATGTAGTCTGGAGGAGAACCGTTTCGCATGTGCTCTTTGAATGCACGGGCATCACCCAGATTAAGACAGAAAGAAACCTTCGGAGCAACCAGATCTGACACAGATGTTCTTAACATACCAGGAGATACAATCGACTTCTGGAGGGAGGTGGGTAGGTTGCAATAACCAAAGATGGCCGCCATGGCCCACATACAATGAATCACTTGACGCAGTAAGTGCGAAAACTAAACCCTCTAACATACATAGTACATAGAATAAGCTTTCACAAAGTTTGCAATGAAGTTTATTAGCAGTCTCAAATTATCATCTCAGCCTATCGCAGTAGCGCGTGCGAGCCCTCACGACGGAGGATGCTGTGGCCCGGGGTGGGGTCGTCTTGGCGGTGTCATTAGACATCGCCAATGCCTTCAACACCCTGCCCTGGAGTTGCATAAGAAAGGCACTCCGGTATCATCGGATGCCGACCTACCTCTGTCGTGTGGTCGAGGCCTATCTGACGGACAGGGCCGTCATCTACCCCGGTCACCTTGGAGAGTGGAACCGGCGAGAGATCTCGTGCGGTGTCCCACAGGGATCAGTCCTGGGGCCGCATCTGTGGGACATCGGGTACGACTGGGTGCTGCGCGCCGACCTCCCTGGCGGCGTCAGTGTAGTTTGCTACGCTGACGACACGCTGGTCCTGGCGCAAGGGAGGTCGTACCAGGCGGCGGCCGACTTAGCGACACAAGGGGTTGCGACAATCGTAAATAGGATCCGGCAACTGGGACTCGAGGTGGCATTGCACAAGTCCGAGGCCATGTGGTTTCATGGTCCTCGGAATGCGCCACCGACGGGTTCCCAGATAACGGTGGGAGGGGTTCACATCGGCGTCGAGTCGACGATGAAGTACTTGGGACTCGTCCTCGACAGCCGGTGGAACTTCGCGGAGCATTTCCGCCGTTTGGCTCCCAGACTGGAGCGGGCCGGGGCTGCGTTGAAGCGGCTCTTGCCCAATCTAGGGGGGCCAAACGCCTCCTGCCGGAGGCTCTACGCGGGGATCGTGCGATCCATGGCCCTATACGGGGCGCCGGTGTGGGCGCCTACATTGAGGCGCCAACCAGCTCGCCGGTTGAGGGCGTCCCATAGGGTCATGGCGATCAGGATGATCCGGGGATATCTCACGATCTCCGGCGAGGCGGCAGGCCTCCTTGCCGGATTACCGCCATGGGATGTGGAGGCAAAGGTCCTCGCGCAAATATGGGAGTGGCGCGAGGAGGCCAAACGCCGGGGCGTAAGTCCGCTGCCGCAGGAAATCGCGGCACAGCGGACGGAGCTCCGGCGGGATCTCATGGTGACATGGAGAGAGCGATTGTCGCAACCCACTGCTGGGCACGCCACGATTGCGGCGGTAAGTCCCCTCTTTGAGAAGTGGTTTGAGAGGCGGCATGGCGTCCTCACCGGACACGGTTGTTTCGGGAGGTTCCTGTTTCGGATAGGGCGGGAGGAAACGCCCGGGTGTTTCCACTGCGAAGATCGCCCTGAGGACACGGTGGAGCACACGGTGGCGGTCTGCCCTGCTTGGGCGGAGCACCGCCGTGTCCTCGTGGAGGCGATCGGCGGCGGCGATCTCTCGCGTCCGGCCCTGGTCCAGGCCATGGTACGGAGCGAGAGGGCATGGGGAGCCGTCACCTCCTTCAGCGAAGCAGTGATGCTCGCGAAGAGGGAGGCGGCGCACGTGAGGGAAAGGCAGCATATGCGCCCTCGCGACCCCAGCCGCCGCAGGATACGGAGACGCCCTGGGTGTCGGGAATCCCAGGCCGATTTCCGGCCACCGTAGGCATGGGCTTGCGGACGGCGAGTAATGGGTAGCTCGCTGTCCGGTAAGGACCAAGCCCAAGTCGACGGCGCGTTGTGTCCCACGCGCACCTCAAAGAGATGTCAGCACAAAAATTGATGGGGCCCGCAAGGGCCGATGCCTGCCAGGGGTGCGGGTTTGTTCGAAAGAGACACCACAGCCCCTGGCTTAAGGGCTACTGAAGGAACACGGGTGGGTTTTAGTCAGTAAAAGTCTGACACGCCCTCCTGCTCCACCCAGAGCGGGAGAAGTAATTTGATGATTTCCCACCCAAAAAAAAAAAAAAAAAAGCCTATCGCAGTCCACTGCTGGACATAGGCCTTTCCCACAACGGTCCTCCGGTTTCCGCATTCAGTCTGCCCCAGACACTTTCTTTAGGTTGTCGGTCCATCTAACTGGGGGCCGTCCCACGCTAGGCTTGCCGATACCGATCTCCTCTCCAGGGCTCATCTGCTCCACTGGCCTTCGATCTTTCGTCAGTCATGGCCAGCCCACTGCCAGTTCAGCTTGCTTACTGTGAAAGCTATGTCGGTAACTCCGGATCTTTTCCGGATAATTTCACTTCTGATTTTATCCTTCAAAGAGACGCCGAGCAAGGCTCGCTCCATAGCGAACCTTGAGTTCTCAGGTCTCACATTAAGTTCTGTCAAATTATGAAACAAATGATTTCAAGTAAATCTTTCATATCTTACTCATTACAATTTCATTCCTCATTCCGCCATTTTATTGTTACTAACCTATCTTGATACGTAGTTTCTCTACACATTGTACCTCACCGTGGTCTCTAAATCGGGTTGCTTTTGTTGTTTGATACTTAAATCCGGGCTAAACCGTGCATTTGACACAGAAACCCGGACTTACCGCGAGCGAAACGCAATCATCCAGCTTAACTTCACCGGGTAATTCCACCAGTTTGAGCGTACATAACGAGCAGACGAGTAACTAGTAAAGAGTTTTTAACAGATTCTGAGGATACGCTGATGGTTAACAGGTCGTGACTTGGCTATTAATATTTTAAAGTTGGTTTTAGACTCATCCTTTGATAAAAGCGAAAGAAAGTTGTTAAAAGCGATCGAGGAAGTTGTCAGAAACAAAAACATGAATCATATAAAAATGAAGTTGGTAATATTTCGCAAATTTTTGGCTACATATGTATTATGCCTTTGTTTCGGACTTGTTATGGATAACAACATAATAGCTTCTTTGGTAGAAAAAGGTCTACGCAGTCTAATATTTAAATGTAGGAAGTAATTTCACCGAGCTTTGCGGCTGAAATGGTAGCTACTTAAAAAACTGATGTGTACATAAAACTGCATTTTTTTCAATAGAGAGCCAATGAAGTGTAGTAGTAGTTAAGAAGAAATTCTAGGTTCGGTAATGGCTATTTACGTACATTCTAGCTCTGGTTACTGTAGATTCTCACTAAAATCTACCTCCATAAATATATGTAGGTACGCTTGATTTACATTCACAAACACTTAGACCAACATTAGTACAGTCGCCAGAAGGTCAAGCTATCCCAAAATGTAAAATTTTCCCAATTGAACATAAACCTTATTCCTTTGTAATAAAGTTGAAAAACTATCAAAGAAATTTGACAGATTGGGGTAGCTTGATGTGCTGGCCTCTGTACCTTAGTTCAGCTAAAATCCTAGACTAGCCTAACTTAAGTAGTTGGGATTATAATAATAGACATCTACACGCCTATCTATAAGCCTATCCTGTACCGTTTTGAGACCGTCCCAAAGGCTTAGCAACCATGTTCTTTTGTTTGTTCTAAAATAATGTTCGTTATAATTCCGGTTATTTCCTGCTATATTACGAGTATATGTCCCGCGGGTTTTGTAAAGGCTACTAAGATATGCATCTGGGGATGACTATTGATATTAGTAGGATGGGAGGTATGATAAATTAAACTATACAGAGAATAAGTATGAGTTTTCATAAACATTAAGGTCTGCGTAAAATTAACTGCGTACTTCTATGTTGTTTATGAAAATCACCACTTGTTATCAATTAGATTATCTTATCTTCAGCATCAAGTCCGTTCTATGTTCTATGTTATGGGGTTTGGTTTCCGCACTTAGTCCTTCAAGTGGACCATTGTGCGTGAGCCATGGCGGCCTTTTGGTTTTATTCCAGCCAGCCCACCTCCCTCCAGAAGTTGGCTATAACTCCTGGTTTGTTCAGAATATCCGTGTAACATTTGGGTGCCCCGAGGGTTTCTGTTCTAATCTGTGCTACGCCTGTGCATACGAAAAGCACATGCGCCACGGTTTCCTCAGCCTCCATGCAAGCCCTGCACAAGGGGCTGTCCGTTATGCCTATTGTGTAGAAGTGTTTGTTCAGCGGGCAGTGTCCTGTGATGGTTCCAGTCACCAGACGCAGATCTTTTCTGTCCAGGCGTAACAGACGTCTAGTCAGCCTGCCATCCAGGGATGGCATTGCTTCCCTAGACTGCCTGCAGCCTGGTGTCAGGGTCCACCAGCTCTCGGCTTGTTTGTGGGTGTGTTCCTGGAGCCACCTGCGTAGTTGGTTGAAGGGGATGGGCACAATGGGCTCGGGACCACAGATTGGCTCGCTGGATGCCCTTCTGGCCAGTTCGTCTGCGGCGTCGTTGCCCAGTGACCCACTGTGTCCTTTTATCCATTGCAGTGTCACAGTGTTGCGGTTGGCAACTGTTACTCTTTCTAGTGCATTGTGACATTCTAGTGTTAAACTCGATGTAATGTATTTTTTCCGTAGGGATTGGAGAACTGAAGCACTATCGGAGAGTATACGTATGTGTGTATCCGTGACCCTCCTGGCTTCTATGGCATACGCCGCTTGTATAATGCCCACACATTCCGCTTGGTATACGGTGTTGAACATTCCCAGCGGGCTGGATATGTTTATGTTAAGGTCTTGTGAGAAAACACCGACTCCGGTTCCAGAGTCGGTCTTTGATCCGTCAGTGTAGACTCTAAGCTCATCCGGGCCTGAGTAGTCGTTCTGTTCTCCTGTGAGTACTACGTTGTAGTGTCTCTGGAAGTAGTGCAATTTCGGGGTTTTATCACAGGGTGATGCCATCATCGGTTGTCGTTTGATCGCATCTTCCTTAATGCGTGTGTGCTTGACTCTGGAATCGTTGCTTAGGGTTCCTGCTATGTCGAGCCTCAAAGCAGCCAGTGCTGCTTCCTCCCGCACGATGAGGTGTAGAGGAGGCAGCCCCAGCATTGCCTGTAGGGCAGCGGTGGGCGTAGTCCTCATGCAGCTGGTGATTGCCACACAGGCGCACCGCTGCAGTTTTTCAAGGTCTTTTTGTGCTGTGCTTAAGTCCGTTCTGGGCCACCAGACTATTGAGCCGTACGTAATAATTGGTCGAATAACCGTGGTGTACAGCCAGTGGGTGACTCTGGGGCTAATACCCCAGTTCCTGCCAAGCATTCGCTTGCACTGCCACAGTGATATGCTGGCTTTTGTCGTGATGTAGTTGGTGTGTTTTGCCCAGTTCAGCTGTTTGTCCAAAAAGATGCCCAGGTATTTGGTTTCAGTTGCTAGGCTTAGGGTAGTGCCAAACAGACGCGGAAGTTCCAGTTCCGCGAGTTTCCTCTTTTTTGTAAAGAGGATCAGTTCAGTTTTAGTTGGGTTTACTGATAGTTGGTGTTCGTTGCACCAGTCTTCGACTATTTTAAAGGCTTGGCGCATAAGGTTACATAGGGTATTTTCATGGGTGCCGTTTATTATTATGGTTAGATCATTGGCATAGCCTACGGTGAAATAACCTTTGTCATTTAGTGTTTTGATGAGGCTGTCTACGACCAGGTTTCATAGAAGCGGCGAGAGGACGCCACCTTGTGGACAGCCCTTCGCCACTACTGCCCTTGTAGTGTCGTTTACGGTGACTTGCACCGCTCTCAATTTGAGCATATTGGTGATCCACCCACTCAGGGTCGTGTCTATGTTGTGTCTGTCGAGGGCCATGCATCAAGTCCGTTCATAAGGATTAAATAATAGCCAAGCGATACATACATGACAAATGAGAGAGAGGGTGAGATTGTAAGATAAAGATTGGTTGTAACTGGAAATTACTTTTTCTACAGAGTAATGCCGCGATCCCGCGGCCCGTTAACTGACAGGCCGCGCCATGTGTTCATACGCCAGTCGAGGCCTATTGCGGTCTGGCCATTCCTATATAAACAAAGCAAAAAGAAAAGAAACGCGACTCTTATAGGCCGTAAACTCCGTGACAGACGACACCTCGCCGCGCCTTTGAACTTACCGACTCCCGACGTATCGGACGGCCGACGGGGACGCCGCAAGCCTCATCTAATGCGACAGTTTCCACGGCCTGTCAGCCTGGTCCGCCGTGCAGCGGTCCGGCAGATAACGGACCGACGGACTGCAGCATAATATATCTATATACCATGTTATGATTAGTTTCAAGTTACAATGCAATCTCATAGAACAATCCCTTCCAAGTTATTTTCTAGTAAATATTTTCTATTCACCCTGTTATGTTTGGATTCATAATAACATGTGTAGATAGTCGACGTGATGACAATAGTGAATGCCGACGTTTAGTACACTCACTCTGCGTGCGTGCCATTGCAATGCGGAAAAACGGTTAATATACACGAGTGGACGATGAAGCGAGCAGCTACCCTAATCGCTTCGGTGTTGTTGTTATTTTTTGCAAAAGCTAAATAGGATTATTGAGTTTCAAAGTGCTTCCATTTTTATTTTGAAGGTTTATTTAAATTGCAACGAATACAGACACAAAAATTGGTAAAAGTTCTTCTAAACCCCACTTCCAAACTGACTGCTTTAACCTACTCAGAAAACATTAAAATAAATCATGTGGCTTTATCCAGTCTCCAAATTCAATTCCACTTAATAACTTGAACACAATACAATGAGTACTGTATTATATTACTTGATATTATTAAAGCGCGCTATTATATTTGCGCGCCAAGTCTCTAACCTATTACAAGGCCTTCATTTACATCGCCGTTGTGAAAAACCTCATCACTCATTCTTGCTTGGCTGCAATCTAGTAATGAATTAGCTTCCGTTCAGCTTCGCTAATTACCCCACAATATACAAGCTGGATAGTACTGTGTATGCTCACGCAATGTGTGTGGTAGGAACTAATGCAACGCATATCATTATCTATAAGCAATTTTAAGTTGCTGTTAAGATTATAGCCCATATATAAAATTAGACAGGGTTTTCCCCGCATGTCTGTATTTAGGGTTAGCCCGAAGGTAAAATGTAGACTCGAATACAACTATTTAAAGTTTGTACAATTGGGTGTCCTTAGCTTATTTTCATGGAATAAATATCCAATGGCACAAACCTAATTGCACCTTCCCCGAGTGGTGATGGAAGTTCGCCATTGTATCTTATTATTTTTCGACATCCTCTGCCAAACTGAAAAGCAGTTTGTTGGTAGCCCCATTTTTGGACTGGTAAATAAAATGAATGAACGTGATGTACCGTGTGGTGCCGGACCTAAAGAATAGCATCATCCCATCTCTTGCCGTGGGTGTCGTAGGAGACGACTAAGGGACTTACTAGGGAATGGGCAGCAGCGTTCTCTATCCATTACCACCATACTGTAATCGCCAACCCGCCTGCCAAGCGTGACGATTATGGCAAGCCCCCCAAATTGTGGGGAGGCCTATGTCTAGCAGTGGACGTCTTCCGGCTGAAATGATGATGAATGAAATAAAATGAAAACCCTTTTTTACCTATAGGTACGCTGAACTATTCATATATTCCTTAAATTTTACAGAAACAGACATACAAAAAAGTTTAAGACAATAGCATTTGCGTATCAGCCTTACGTCCCCACTACTGGCACTGGGATACGACACTCTTCTTTCTGTGAGAAGGAGCAGATCATAAAACCGCACGCGGGTCCAGTACGGTTTGGTACATGTATCATGACTTCGTTTTTTTTTGGTTCTAGGACGTACGCCGGTTTCCGGCACGATGTTCAGGATGTTTTCCTTCACCGTTTTTGACAATAGTGGTTATATATAAACTTTAACAATAATAATGATAACAGTCTCACATGACAAGAACCTCGTGAAAGCTGAGCAAGATAAAAAAATCAAGTATCTTGACCTGGCACGCGAGGTTGTCGACATGTGGGATGTGGACTCAGCGATCATTGTACCGATAGTCGTTACAGCCAATGGCATTATAGCCAAAAGCCTCGACCAACATCTTAGGACGCTCTCGTTGGGCAGCTGGATCAAGGGCTTGATCCAGAAAGCAGTTATACTGGACACGGCGCGTATAGTGAGGAGGTTCCTAGCTCAGCAGCCCTGACCAGCGGTAGCTTGGACCCTGTTCCCGATACCGGTGGGCTACTATTTTTTATATTTTGAAATGTTTTTATAAATACTTTTTATATTCGAATATTTAAAAATATAATTTATATGTATACTTCAACGAATTAAAGAGAATAATACTAAAATTGGATAGCGCCACAATAATGTGACTTTCGTCAAGCTTATTAATAATGTAAGTAAATAAAGAATGAATCCAGTAAAGATAACAGACTAAGTGCTTTTGTCTGTCGGCTGTATGACATGTGAACAAATATTATTATTCTGAGTTTCCTTATTGGAGCAGGAAAATTCTCGTTTGTGACAATAACCACCACTTTTCGCAAGTGGTTTCTTCTTGATGATCATTTCTTTCTGTCCTATTAATAGCTTAATCTCAATGTTTGATAGTGACAATAGGTAATTATCGTATGCAAGATTTTTACGTTCAAGTTTCAAGACCCCGGGTATGGAAAATGTTGTTGTCGAACTGGTGGGCCTGGCTAAAAAGCACGCTGTCTCACCAGGCTTCGTGTCCGACAGAGGTAGTATCAGTGATGAGCAGTTAGACGCTAGTCTACACGCACAACATTATTGAGTGAGCTGCAGGATCAGTTATAGTGAAACAGGCGCGTAAACAAATTAAGAAAAGTCCTTCGGAAGATCGGGTTTTCTGAAAAAACACATAAATCAATGAACAATTAAATTTTTTGAACTTTTCGATAATTGAGCTTTGTAGATACCGACTTGGTTTTCGAGATTTTACACTCCTTTTATTACTTAAACACGCCCAACGCAACCCTCCCGAAGTTTGTATGGAAAAAATGTGGACAAGTGTCACCTTAAGTAAGTTATCTTAGTTGTGAAAAGAAAATATATCTTACGTATTCTATTATTTATATTAAATTTATTCGCACAAGAGATATACAGTAGTCACTTTAGTTACGCAAAACATTATCTATTCAAAGACACAAGAAATATAGAAAAAAAAAAAAATTAAAACAATAGCGATGACTGCAAAAACCAAATAGGTACGATAATTTATCTTATGTTAACGACATATGTCCATATGTACCAGGTAACGATATAGAAAATAATCATATTATCGTATTTGTGACAGTCTCCTGGTTAGCTGTTTTTTTTTGGTACTACAATTTGATATTGTAATGCCAAAAACTAAAAGTAGAATCAAAATCATGGTAGGTATACGAAAAACTGCCAATCTTAAATGGGATTGCGCAGGCCAAGACGAAGAAGGAGAGAAAATCTTGACTTTTACCGAAAGGACTGTCCCAAAATGGCATGGGACAGACGTGTGTGGAATGGTCTCCTTAGCGTAACAGTCGGACATTACGGGCTAAATAGATAGATATATTGATAGACGACTGCCTCGTTGGTCTAGTGGTAGCTAGCAATACTGCTGAGCATGAGGTCGTGGGTTCAATTTACGGGTCGGGCAAAGTGTCCATGGCGTACCAGCAATATACACCAACTATATTACAAACCTAATAGCGTAATAGACATAGAGCATGCAATATTTTTTTGCAATACAATTTCATGTTTTGTACCATAAAATGAAATGTTTAAACAACCAACCATTTTTTACTATTGCTTTTGGAAGTAATGCAACTCGTTTAGGAGCTTTCAGTATAGTTTGTGGCAGCAATGGGCGATTCCGAGGTGTTTTAACAATCGAAAGAATCGAAGTCGTTAAAATAAACCATCAAGTCAACCACCGACTCGCCGTTCTACAAAACAATCGAGATGTTTTTCGATAGTTTCGAGTCAATGGAATCGACCGCTAGTTTTCGATTGTTCGAATCAATCACTCTCACTCACCGAGTCTCGCTCGGTCACCGAGGTCAGTTGATTGCACGCATCGAGCCGAGGTGCATGTTATTTAGAGGCGAGAGCGTGTTTTTAAAATCATCAAAATGCCACGAATTTTAAACCATTGCGCCAACCAACCTACTCGCGAAACTCTAAAACCTTCGAGGAACAACTTTCGACTCAAATGAACGCGCCATGCGCCAGTCGCAATAACAGACCGAGTCCAAGTCGAAACAATCGAAAACCATCGAGATGTTCGAACAATCGAAACAAACGAATAAAACCTCTCGCCATCGCGCATCGCTAGTTTGTAGTATCTTAAGAACATCACACCGGGTTTCCAAGAAGGACCGATAGGGTCAATGTTTTTCTGACGGTTGGTGATAGGTCCTTAAATAATTACCAAACTCAATTTGCCCAGGCTTCAGCCAAAAATATTGGGGTTGGCCAACTAAATGTAGCTGATTACCAGTTTTTACATGGAGCGACCTATCTGACCTCCAAAATTCACTTTTGGACTTCTAACTACCCGTTAGAAGCTCGACTTTCGATTCGATTGACTATATTACCTACCTACGTAGATAAAATAATGATTCACCTATTTCCTGAACAAAAGACTACATTGTGCTGTAAACACCTACGTTTACTAAGTTAATCAAACGTAATATCATCGTACAATACCACTAAACAACCGTTTTCACTTCCTCACCAAGAACTAAACACAATAGTTGGGATTACGATAAATGGTTAAACAGTACACAGTAGCCGACAGGAAATTTGACACTATCACAGCTATATCAACTGTTATTGTGAATTAATCAGAGCTTAGACACTGGTGCAATCAATCCCTATTATAATTCGGTAAGCATTGAGACTGTGGCACTTGGGGTATTAATAAGGCGAGCTATACATACACGATAACTGACAAACGCTTGCACATTCTGGACTGTTTCACTCAAATCTGTGTGGTTCTTTCCTCAAAAGACCATTTCAGGCCTCATCTACACTGTCCGCGCTTGATCTGACGAAGATTATGTCTGGACTTAAAATGAGACTTTGACCCTTGAGTTTGTTTTGCCATTTTTTCTCAGGGGTAGTCAGACAGGTAATGTTGGCCTGATGTAGCTTATTTTTATGACAAAAATATATAGGGTATTAAATAACACCACAGTATTTTTTTCCCACAAAACTGATTTAAAACATCGTGATGAAACCGTCATGTCCTAGAACCAAGACATGTGACATCTATCAACCCGCACTGGGCCAGCATTTAACCAGCCCAGTCCCTCTCACAGAGAGGAGGCCTGAATCCCGTCATTGGGAACATTATAGGCTGATTATGCCAAATCAGTGCTCTAAAAACAATTCTTGTATTATTCATACTTTAAGCTGTACATTTTACATGTGTACATTTCCATAGAGATTAATCTTAAACACAACTCTGTTTGACTACCATACACTTGAACGATTTTAGCGCCAAAACACACAAGTTAATGGATAAATTCGATAAACCTTTATCGATACGCACCGCCACTACTCTATGTTTGTTTTCTCGATGGCAGTGCGATGCCCGTAAACATAGTGTGGGGCGACCCTTGTTCTCATATTCACGATAACTGCTCACACAAGATTCTACTTTATAATTTCATGGTTAAGGTTGATAATACTAGGTGGCAAAGCGATAATTCGACGACCATTGGTTATAGTGATGCCGCGTATGGAGTAAAGAAACCCTTTGCAACGTCGTATTTGGTGTGCGGTTCGAGGAGTACGTTTTGTGGATTGTCATGTCGGCATGACCGCGTGTGAGTTATGGTCTGGGAAATTAGAGGCTGTGGCAGTAAGCTGCATGCAAAATTAGCGTCCGATATATGGCTTCGTGTCATTGTGTGGAGCAGTGCTCGATGGGAAAATAGTAAGCGTTGGATATTGAGTGTTTGATTTTCACGGTTTTCATAATATTATGGGCAAAAAGTCCGAGTTCTTTTAAGAAATATTACTAGGCATTAGTACGATTGTTTTAAACTTATTATGCAACAAATATTTTTACTTGTAAGATGAAAATATATCAGTAAAGGAATATAACTGACATATTTTATCTCAAAAAGAAAGGTGGTTGTTGTTTTAATTAGACTTTTTTCCATAAACACGTGAGATGCCTATTTCAAGTTTGTGGGTGAAATAAAAAAGCACTAAACAAAATTAAAACTTTAACTACAATTTGACAGTGACTACAATCATGTTCGTAAAATAATAACGTTCCCGCCCAATATCCAACCCTAAATTTAATAGGAACCAACATAATTGCACTCGTTGCGTCGAAATAGGTCGTGCGCATTTTCTATAGGCGAAAAACAAAAGTTTTATTGGAGTGGAGCATTCAACACAGGAGAGCCGTTTCAGCTTTTGAGCAGGTTAATGTTCATCACAGGAAACAAGGGAACCGGGCGAAAATTCACTGCACTTTGTACATACAACTGGGCATTTTGCGCAACTCGACCGCAGTTTAGGGGATTTTTGTGAATCTCTTTTGCGAATCTGCGAACTGGCCAGTAATTATTGACTTTGTTTAATCAAGTCGGCTTGCGATTCATTTTTGAAAATGGAACGTGACCATTTTTCTTTGTGAAGTTCAAAATGGAAGGTCCTCTTTACGTCCTACTTCTGACATTTTGAAACTGCTAGTTTCGTATTCGATTCGTAACTGAATACTACCAGTTTTGCACAACTGGTCGGCGGTTTTTGTGAATCCATTGTGAACTTTCGAGTCTACGAACTGACCGGTATTGCTCGATAGTTATGGCTTTTATTGGTTGCGTTCTAAGCGAGGAAAATGGATTGTCTGCAGTGTTGTGGTCGCCATTTTTAAATGGAATTGTGAACTATTACAACGCGCATTCTCTTAATAAAGTGTAGGTGTGTTATTGGAAAGATGTAAATGCTATTGTGGTTTGAGTACCTAGTGTTTACAGTTTTGAAAGTCCTGGAAAACAAGATTTTTCATTAGGATCCTCGACCAGATGGTCTATTCCTGCAAGAGAAAATGTTTTGATTTACGAGGTATTAAGCACACGCGGGTTTTAAATTTAGACTTACACCAACAAAAAAGCAATCTATATGCATTTAACCCATCGTATTCTGACCCAGTTTCAAATCACAGATCCAACAAACACACATCACAAAGTCAAACAACTGAAAGCATCATTATATAATATTTAGAGGAGAAAAATAAGCAATAAAGTGTGGGGTACATTCAACTCGATATGGGCGTATGATGAGCGGCCATCGCTGAATAATGTATGAAGGGCCGAAACCACCCGACGTCAGATAACCTCGTGGCCAATAAACAGGACCCTAGTAAAAGTTAGACGAGAATAATGGATATTTATTTATCATAACTGTTTTATTTTTCGGCAGAACAAGGAAAAGAAGTTGCTCGACAATTAGTGAAATAAATTATTCTGTGTGTTCTTAGAGTGAGAGATTCATCTTACGTGACTTATAATAACATGCAAATGTTGTTTTTTTGATTTTATTACCAATCAATGCTTGCAAGCGTCTATAGATAATCAACTTTACCATTCAGCTGATAGATAGCCAACAGATAGAGGTATAATGCCCAGCAGTGGCGATCTTAGGGAGAGACTTATCAGACACACTGACTAGTCTTTTGCTTTCTGAATTCAGCAGTAAATTTAGCTTTCATAAACTATTATAGAATACATGTAATAAGAATGTGCTTGAAAAACATAGTACGTAAAGTTAAGCGATGAAGATTTTCTCTCTTATGGGAAGCAACTACCGTGTGTAGTGTAGTGACAACGATGCTTAACGCAGCAATATTACTCATAGCTCTATGAAAAACACTTTTAAAGGTACTGTATTTTACACACTTATGGTCTGCTGTAATGAAAGTAAACATACCCTGTTCAGGTAATATTTTTTACATTTGTTTACCTTTTCACCAGATACTTTGAGAGCAGATTGTAATTTGAAAAATATAATAAAGATAATTATTGTATAGATTTCTGGAGATACAAACGAATGTGAATAAAAAATGTTGTAGAAAATCTTTCAGTCACTATCCATTTTATTACAAAACGCGATCTAACTTTAAGATCGCGTTACTGGCTTTCCTAATTTTATTTTTATTTGTGTAAAATTCTTAACACAAAAATGACAACTTAGCACCGGACTAAGTTGTAATTTTTGTGAAATGAACTGCATTTCTAAACCTAATTGAGTTCTTAATTCAAATGTTGTCTTGGTTAGTTTCAACATGATCTTGAATATAGGGTAAGGGTAATAAAGGGTAGGTGTTTTCACAATAAGTCAGTAAGTTTCACTAGAGCATGCACTACAGATTATAATTAGTCCACTCAATCCACTGCTTCTGAGAGCTGACCCATTTCAAGGAGGAAATAATAAAAAAGACTTTCGAGCGTACTCATGAAAAATTATGCTCGAACGACAGAATTTTCGATCAGTTTTATATTTGAGACTAACGAAAGTGACAAAGCACTATCAATTTTGTGCACACAACTCGCGTAAAAAGGCTGTCACAAATTAGTTGATTTTTCTATTTAGTCAGGGTTTTTCGAACAGCGATCAGTATGTACATATGTCAATTGATTGATAGAGGTATTGAAGATGTTGGAAACCTATAAAGAACATAGCATTAATGAAAAACAAAAAAAACTGTTAGTAATGAGAAAAGTGTGGAAACCCTTCTGTCCATAAATTCCATCCCTAAATTAGAACGAATCTATCATTGAAACGCAATAGTCGTGCATTACTGCGTAAATTGACATGAATTTATGCTTTATACAGCACTATTTCACAAACAGTAATTGTCATGTTGGAATGGAACGCGTTGAAACAGCTTTAATAGGTTTGTTACTCGTACCTATTTATGTGTAGGTATTTGTGTGATACCTAATCGTATAGGTATTCAAATGAGGGCTATCTATATTAAGCATTATTTTATACCTATTTAGTCCCTCCTAAATATAGATTACTCAGTGATTTAGCTAGGAGAGGAGAGCAGCGTTTCACCCCACACATGGTTGTACCTTCACCATGTTATTAATAATGCTTACTTTGTATGTAAGCCTCATGTACGTTTCGCATATGGCGGGAGGCAACGCCCAGGTGTTTCCACTGCGAAGATCGCCCTGAGGACACGGTGGAGCATACGGTGGAGGTCTACCCGGCTTGGGCGGAGCACCACCGTGTCCTCGTGGTGGCGATCGGCGGCGGCAAACTCTCGCGTGGCCGAACGCGAGAGTTTGCCTGTTCCACAATATGGTACTGAGCTGGAGTGCATAGGAAGCCGTCACCTCCTTCTGCGAAGCAGTGATGCTCGCGAAGAGGGAGGCGGCGCACGTGAGGGAGAGGCAATATATGCGCCCTCGTGGACTTAGTCGCCGCAGGAGACGCCTTGGGCGTCGGAAATCCCAGGCTGATTTCCGGCCAACGTAGGCGTGGGGTTGCGGACGGCGAGTAATGGGTAGCTCGCTGTCCGGTAAAGACCAAGCCCAGATCGACGGCGCGTTGTGTTCCACGCGCGTCTCAATGAGATGTCCGCAAGGGCCGATGACTGCCAGGGGTGCGGGTTGTTCGAAAGAGATACCGCCGCCCCTGGCACACAGGCTACTAAGGGAACACGGGTGGGTTTTAGTCAGTAAAAGTCTGACACGCCCTCCTGCTCCACCCATAGCAGGTGAAGTTATTTGATGATTTCCCACCCAAAAAGCCTCTCATGTACTACAAAACCTTTATGAACCTAAATAAATATACTAGTAAATTATTATTTATAGGAATACATGACATTTTGTATGTTCTAAATTCGAACGAACGGACTTCGGATCTGGTACACCACCCGTCATTCAAATAATAGATAAGTAGGTGTAACGGTCACTTCAAACCATTGTTTTTCGGTTTCCAATTGAGTGTAGTACGCAGATGCTCTAGATCAAGCCGACGCAAACCATTCAACCTCCAAGTGACCTCTAAGTGACCTCCAAGCGCTGATAACGTAAAGATACAACTTTGTCCATAAATTATCATGCTCATTTCCCTTGCAGGATAAACAGGGACACTCAATCAAGTGTTAGTGATCGTGGTAAGCGCTTAGACCTCGATGTATCAGCGTCGGTGTAGTCTTTAGTTAACGAGATAGGAGGCTGCGTCTTACCCTCTTAGGGAATTACATGCGCTTAGTTCTGTGGAAGGCGATACGACGGATTTGGTTTCATATTTTTTGCTGACATTGTCATAATTTGATGGTGTTTTGTTTTCTAACGTGATGCACATCTTTCTACTCGTATCTAATACATTGAAAACATGGCGTGTTGCGTAGTTCGCATGTAGCGATGAGATGCAGACACATATTCATTCTCATTTTTTTATACTACAACATTCGATTGATTTATTTCTAAGTGTTGAAAATGTGACGTATGTGGGTGATTTTTTACTCGGAAACAACAATGCTTGTGAGTAAAATTTCATTGTATTTTCGAACAAATATTGAAAATGCTTGTTTCGGAGGATTCTGAAAAATGTAATCAGCTATAAAAACAGATTAATTTTGTATTCTTATTTATAAAGTAAAACAAGATAAAAAAAACGTTTAATTGCAAAAAAACATCGTGGACAAAATTATTTTCTCGGTCTCTAACGGGCTTAACAATTCTGAAAAGGGCTTATCTGCATAAAGATTATAATTACTTGGTCCCTTAAACCACCAGCCTAGATGTCTTAAGGCGCCACGGTTTTGTGAGCTCAACAATTAATCAGGCCACAAGGAAGTAATGGTATTGTTATGCGCTCAATTTATTATCGCTTTAAAGTATCCCCAGAGCAATTCAACTTCCCTTTGTTGAAAATTACAAAAGGGTTATACAATTTTTCCTCTTGGTTTAACCCTTTTTGTACTCTGTCGTTTAATTTTTTCATAATTTTTGTTTCACTGACGATGTGCCTAAGTCCTCTATTATAAATTAAATTAAACAAACGATAATATTATTTATTACAAAGACAGAATTTGCAGACTTGATCCTAGAATCAGAAGACTTTGTAAGACATGAAATTTACTACAAAGACAACATACCACATATGAAAGAAAGAAAACGTATTTATTGAGACTAGCGTTGCATGCAGAGCGTCAATAATTTATAATAATATCACTAACTGTATTAAGAAATTAAATACAGACCAGTTCAAGAAAACATTGAAAAAAAAATACTGACGGAAAAAGCCTATTATAATGTTAAAGAATTTTTTAATGATAAATCGCTCTGAAGATACTGACTGAATCTACTGTATTTATTTTGAATCGCATGACTATATGACCTATTATTTTATTTAATATTATTGATAATTGTTGATTTATTTATGTTATTGTTTTTTTTTATATCTTATTGTCTTTTGACCTAATTTGTACACCAGCCATCGTCAAACATGTTGATCTAAAAAACCTTGTAACACCTATAATAAGCATCATACCATGTATTTATTATCTACACATGTTTTTGAAAAAAATAAATCTGAATCTGAAACACAGGAATAGCACAGACTAAAAAAAAAAACAAAAGTGAAAGTAAAATAAAAACAAAGTCCTGTACGATGCCAAAAGCAGCATGATGATGCGAAATTTTAAAATAAGTTTCGCAGTGTTCGTATTCTGATTATAACCTCAAAATGAAATGAATTGAACGCACAAAATGAATCAACCATCCTCATCATCCTAAAATTAAATGGGAATAGTATTTGTTTGGCATACATCAGAATCCAATCTGCAAATAAAAATCCCATCAAAATAATATCAAAGGCAACAAGGCAACCCTAAAAACACGTTCAAACAAATAAAATTATCTAAATCCGTTTTTAAACGGCACTAAAATCAAGCAAGGGGTGTGAATAGCGTGCATAATTAGAAATCTGGGCTATATTCCTGGTATTAATAACTCGCTAACGGTACTGAGCCGAAGGCGTAGCGATAACCATTAAGCTAAAAGCCTGCGGTACTTCCCCTAATGTGTCTTCAATTTAGAATAAAGTAATCTTTATCACGTCGTTAGAATGTATTTTATGCTTCAAGTTCTTGAAGACCTCCCTGCGTTCTTTTATGAGCTATCATGAGTGATGGTGTTGTCTAGGCTTTGATGATATCCTGTATTTATCTGTTTTTGGATTTTAATGGCCCACAATTATTTTGTCCAAAACTTGTAGGTACTCTAGATTTTTAAATTAATTAACTGATTAAAACCTCGCCCATTGTATATTTTGTAGTGTATTTTTTTTTTGTTATGTATTTTTGTGGTGTACAATAAAGTATATAGAAATGTAAAATATCTGAATGACCGAGCATAGGTCAATTTTTTTTTTGTTTGACGTTTTCTAAAAATGATACCTAGCTCGATCGATTAATCGCCGCCGAAACCCCCTGCATACTAAATTTCATGAAAATCGTTGGAGCCGTTTCCGAGATTCAGATTTTATTATATGTATATACAAGAATTGCTTGTTTAAAGGTATTAGATACACAAATTAAAACATGACGATCTTTGGGTAGCTCTAAGTTTTGAGTATCGATTCTGTGAATTGCTAAATTGACAAATTTCTCAGAGGATCCGTCTCGATTTTACGGGGTGTTTCTGTTCATTTTAGGATGGTCTGAAAGTTAACCTCAGATATAAACAAAAAAACAATCTCGTAACCCACATAAACAGTCAATTTCCTATTCGTATAACGTTTTTACGCATCATCTCCGAAAATCTCAGTTAAGATCTCGATTGCTCTCAAACTGCCGTCTTCACAAGCTAAGCACAGTTTGGCACAAACGTGATCAAAATATTTGTGCAACAGTCGGAACAATGTTAACTGACTCCAATTTCCTCAATCTGAATCGAACAGTTAATTGGATTACCAGTTTCAAGGCGAAACCTGATGAATTCCGTTATTGGTGAATTGTTATTCATTGTGCCATGCCCAAGAACATGGGTAAATAAAAAATATATTATAAGTTGTTTGTGCTTGGGTTTCTGTATTATGTTATATTTATTCGATACTTTTTTAATCTGTTGATGGAGAAGCCCTTTTTAACCGACTTATCAAGTTATCGAGTGGTCCCACATTTTGGTCAAGTTCTGATCGGTTTTAAGTTAGCTTTAAAACACATATTTTTTTTTTTAGAGAAACAAGAAAATATTTTTTTTTATTTCAGAAGTCGGTGACAGAAAAACGAAAATGAAAAACACAAAACATGAACTTCCGAAATTAAACTTATTTTTCACTATGTTGTGTTATTTTTGGAAGTCTTGTTTTTTTTTTTTTTTTGCTTCGTTTAATTTGAGATCATTTTATAAGTACCTAGCTTGGTAATGATTCAGATTCAGATTCAGATTCAGATTTTATTTTTTGCAAAAACATGTGTAGATAATATACATGGTATGATGCTTATTATAGGTGTTACAAGGTTTTTTGGCTCAACATGTTTGACCATGGTTGGTGTACAAATTAGGTCGAAAGACAATAAGAATTTAAAATACTAATAACATAAATAAATCAAGAATTATCAATAATATTAAATTAAAAAATTAGGTCAATAGTCAAGCGATTCAAAAATAAATAGAATAGATTCAGTCAGTATCTTCCGAGCGATTTATCATTTAAAAATTCTTTAACATTATAATAGGCTTTTTCTGTCAGTATTTTTTTCAATGTTTTCTTGAACTGGTCTGTATTTAATTTCTTAACACAGTTAGGGATATTATTATAAATTATTGGCGCTCTGCATACAACGCTTTTATACATTAGCGCAGTCTTAGCTGGCTGAACACGAATTTTACTATTATCCCGGATCGCGGCCCGTTTTCCCAGCGACGCTATTCGAAATCAATTATCATTATACGTTCGTTTCTATTGTTATTTTATTGTGACAATTTCATTATTTTCACCCAATTCCTTTTCCAAACCCATGATGAGCAATTTTTTCTTATCTGATGGTCACATGAAATAGATTTGTGGGTTTATAATTTTCACCTAACATTGATGAATAAATTCGTCCTGTTATACCAATTTCCTTATAGGTCATATGAAATAGGTTTATGGTTTTATCATTTTCACCTAACATTGAAAAAATAAATTCCTACTGCAATACCAATTTTCATGAAGGTAGTCATCCTTTAAAAAAGACACAATGCCCATTTTCCGACTGATTGTCCTATTGAAGCTATATTTATTGTTTCTTCTCTGGTGGTCATATGAAATAGGTTTATGGTTTTGTAATTTTCACCTAACATTGAAAAAATAAATTCGTACCGTAATACCAACTTCCATGAAGGTAGTCGTCCTTTAAAAAAGACACAATGCCCATTTTCCGACTGATTGTCCAATTGCAGCTATGTTTATTGTTTCTTCTCTGGTGGTCATATAAAATAGGTATATGGTTTTGTAATTTTCACCTAACATTGAAAAAATAAATTCGTACCGTAATACCAACTTCCATGAAGGTAGTCGTCCTTTAAAAAAGACACAATGCCCATTTTCCGACTGATTGTCCAATTGCAGCTATGTTTATTGTTTCTTCTCTGGTGGTCATATACAATAGGTATATGGTTTTGTAATTTTCACCTAACATTGAAAAAATAAATTCGTACCGTAATACCAACTTCCTTATAGGTAGTCGGCCCATAAAAAGACACAATGCCCCTTTTCCGACTGATTTTCATATCGACGCTATATTTATAAATAGCTCTTATCGCTTCCTCTCTGAATGATATTCTATTTCACCAAATTATCTAAATGTTATCTACGTAAGTAGCACACTGTTGCTCGGGCTATTAATAAGATTATAGGATAATAGCGTTACCTATAAGCACTTACATGGTTCAATACCTACATCATAGGTTTAGTTTAATACTCCATTGTTTAATTCAAAACATTCAAAGAAAAGCGTAAAAATCTTAATATCAACTTTTAACAAGGCAGATGACGATTATCAGTGAAAACACTATTACCAAACAACAAGTCTCCCATCATTACGCCGTCAAAATCTGGTGGAGGGTAATTCGAAAACTTGATGCCTGACAAGTCTGACACGCGTCGAGGACAGCAGGTCATTTATCATTGAAGCCCCTCACTGTCCGGTCGTGTTTATCGCTAAATGACATTTGTGTCCTACAGCGAAAAAAATGATGTATTATTGTAGTGACACTGCCGAGACTTTATTTACAAAGGAATTTTTGTCATACGTGGTTTTTCATTCGGGCATTTGCATGTTGAGTTTGAGTACATGTTTACCATTGGTGGCCCAGTGGTAATTGGCTGTTACTTACGAGTTGCAGGTCGTGGTTTCGAACCCTGATAGAAGCTTTACTTTGTGTAAATAATTTCAACACCACTGCTCTCAAAATAGTGAAGAAAAACATCGTGAGGAAACCAGCATATCCTAGAACCAATAATAGTTCGAAGACATGTGACATCTGCCAACCCGCACTGGGCCCGCGTGGTCGATTATGCCCACTCCCTCTCACCGAGAGTAGGCCTGTGTCCCAGTAGTGGGAACGTTATAGGCTGATTATGATGCTACATGTTGAATTTTAGTGGTTGGTGGTACAGTCAGCGTCAAAAACATAGGGACAAACAGAGTGTTCAAAATGATCTAGACAACTATGCAAAACAACTATGCAACTCAATTACATAAGGAATGTTTCAGAATGAAGACAGTACACGACAAATCTCATTCTGACAAAAACTTTATCCCATTGAGATAAAGTTTAATTTTCTTAGTCGTTGAGATCATTTTGAAAAATCTGTACGTCCCGATATTTTTGACGGTGACTGTACAACTGGTTTTGTTGTAGGTACAGTCCCGGACTTTAATTGATGAGCCACTTTTAAACTTTCCAATTTTGCAGTTTTATACACTCACGAGATTACAGAAACAAGATGAAATCGGAGATAGTCTTATTCATAGAGGTTGAAGGTTGACTAATAAGTTGTCAATGAATGTTACGTCAATACACTGTTGCATACGTTTATCCAATCTATTTGATACTGGCCTCCTTTGAATTAGAGCTCATTAAATACTCGTTATTTCTGAAAACCTATCCGAAGACAGTGACAGTTGAAATGTCAACTACAAAACAGAAATAGTAAATAAAATTCGTGATCAATTGTTCCAAGATGGCGGCAGTTAGGTGTTATTTAAGTTTATGTGCAACAGTTATCATGATTGTCATGAACGTTATCTTGGGCGCTACGCGTTTGGATTATATCGTGGATACGAGTTTTTCCGATGTCGAAATGATCAATCATAATATTTCTCCGTACGCTAACGTTACTATCAATACGCTTAAACAATTGTCGCTAGGTTACGGTTGCTAGCCCTGGAATTGGTTGACTTTTGGTTGTCAGTGTGGACTATATACGAGTATAACCGACTAAACCCGATTTGTATTACACGGCTAAAATAGGAACCGTGGCAAGTGGCTCATCAATTAAAGTCCGTGACTGTACATAATAGATTGTAAGTGCCTACTGTAAATAGATTACAAATACAGATGTATCAAGGAATAGCATCTCGCATCATCGCTTGCCCTCCTGCAGTCTCTCCTTGTAAAATACCGATACTCAGCTGCATCCGGTTAGACTGGAAACTGACTCTAACATAGTTGGGAAAAAGATAGGCAGATGTTGTTGAAGATTATGACGAAGTCAGTGATCAAATCTTGACTTGACCCAGGGCTGAACAAAATCGATGGATAAT
Organism: Polymixis flavicincta; assembly: GCA_949987655.1. Taxonomy (NCBI): domain Eukaryota; kingdom Metazoa; phylum Arthropoda; class Insecta; order Lepidoptera; family Noctuidae; genus Polymixis; species Polymixis flavicincta. The sequence continues at coordinate 9,498,525 of OX465185.1, read as the reverse complement.
TCCGAATGGCAAGCCACTCAGTAAAAGATACTGAATCCCAATAGTCCTAAATAACTGCTGATACGAAAAAAAAGGAGTGGAAAAACTGCTGTTCGAAGCAAATAACGGTTTTGCAAAGGGCCGGAAACTGAGTTAATTCAAGTCTACGCTTTCACATATTATTTTCTAATCAATACCCTGATCTTTGACCTGATGATAATATAATTGGGAGGTAACATCTCGAAGGGGCTCATTAAAACTACATGAATAAGGGAATATTCGACGGTGTACGAATCTAGTCTGGTAATCTCGAATCAAGTTAGAACAGCACAATTTTCAGAAACGGTAACTTGAAGTTAACTTTCGCACAAAAAATACAGTTATTACCTCCAGAAACGCTATCAATTTTATATACTTCCTGTTATTTATAACCAAGGGTATCTATGCAGGAAATCATTTAATGTTACAAGTTTTTTCTCAAGTTATGTTCAGCCAACTTTGGTGCTTAGCTTGTTGGAAAGTTACGGTACTCACTCAACGGGAAAAAGTTTATTTTAGGTGTTCCGAATACAGACAAAGAATGTCTTCGAAAATAAATGAATGCTGAGACGGGAAATTAAAGACTTCTAAGTTGACATTTCATGACCAATGTGACAGATTGAAGACACTTAAAACTCATTACTTCTTTAATTATGAGGCCATTATCGACTTTTTTGGTTAAATGTTAGCTGTGACAAATGGTTGAAAGTGCCAACAAAACTGGCCATCCCAACACGTAGATGATTTATTGTTGGTTTGCCTTTTTTTTTTTTTTTTTGATTACGGGGGGAAATCCTCATGGATGTCCTCCGCCCCGGGGAGGGCGGAGGGGTCTGTCAGACTCTTACTGACTAAAACCACCCCGGTGTTCCGTCTCTCACTTACGCCGGGGATCACGGGAACTAGTAAGTCTTCCGCGATCCCCGGCTAGTGCCGGCCCGCCTATGCGGGCCACCTCGCGATAGGGGGGGAGTGAGGTGTTAAACTCCCCCCCACAACAAAGAGAGGCGCGCGTGGAACACTACGCGCCGCCATCTCGGGTCCTAAGAAATAGGGGGCGACGGATTCCCCAGTCCGTCGCCCCTGGACCCATTCAGGGGGGCTGGAAGAGGGCGTTGTCCGCCCTCCGCCGACGCCCGGTGCGTCTGCTGCGGATCGGGTTAGCAGAAGCAATCTCCCGCTCCCTCTCCGCAGCCTCCTTCTGCGAAATGACTGTATCGCAGAAGGACACCACCGCGTCCCAGGACTCCTCGCTGTCGACCATCGAGTTGACAACGGCCGGCAGCGACAGGTCGCTGCCTACTCCTGAGATGAGGGCACGGCGTGGCTCCGTCCAAGCGGCACACTCTGCCAGCGTGTGCCACGCCGTGTCCTCCCGAATTGTTGGTTTGCCTAACTTAACCGCTAGTCAATGAAAAAACAGTTTTACTGTTTAGTCTGTAACTTAGGTAGCTCAGAAGACATATTTTGCGGCAGCATGGAGACTTGGCGCAGCAAAACCTTACGTGTGGAGACGGCGGCGCCCTTGTTATTTGTAAAGAATTTTAACATCATAATGCAACCCTTAGGAATTTTCATTTTTTTTTTTTTAACAAAAGAGCCTCATATATTGACATAAATCCAAAATATACAACTTTGTAACGGCCAATATACTGGCACATCCACGTCCTATATCACTAATTATATCCCGCTCAACTTAAGTAATCCATTGATATATAATAACGACCTTGTGTAAGTCGCGACCCCTACATTTTACGCCCCAGTGACTCAAGGGATGTAATACCGACCCCTTAAGTTTCTAATTGGGTTCATTGCTTCCAAACGTTACAAGTTCTTACAGTAACCCTGAAAATATTTTACTGTAGTATTTTATGTTGGTGGCGCCTGGCGTTTTATTATTTTCGGTAACAGAAGTCATGAAGTTTTGTGGTAGGTACCGAAATATTTAGTTGAAAGAATGGAAAGTTTATTAATGGCTGTGATCTTTATTGTTCATTCAGCGTGCGGGTTGTTCGAAAGAGATACCGTGGCCCCTGTCACACAGGCAACTGAGGGAACACGGGTGGGTTTTAGTCAGTAGAAATCTGACACGCCCTCCTGCTCCACTCAAAACGGGAGAAATTTTTTGATGACTGCCCGCCTTCAAAAAAAAAAAAGACTGTTGCACTGCCAGTATTTTTTTTTTCACCAATAAGGATATTTTTTGGAAGCCTTTTATGACTAGCAAGTTGTTGGTTCTTATAGGTACTCTAATTTTCACAATAAAATAAGCACAGCTACCTGTACTTTACAAGAGCATTTTAACCTGAAAACATTTCCAAGAAATAACTTTAGCAAAAATCTCAAACTAAAGTAGAGAAGTTTTCAGTCTAACGTAAAACATCGCATCTGCTGCTACAAATGTAATTAAATCGGAGACATTTTGTTCACTTTTCATCTTAAACAGAAATCATTTCTTTACGTAGATCAACCCTGATCATCTTGATTATTCTTCATTAAAAGTTGGAGACATTTTCATTACTTCTAATAGATACAATTGTAGCACAAACAAAAGTTTGCACACAATTTCGGCACTTAAGAAGATTCCTAACAGATATTAGGAAAATTATTATCTTATTTTGACCAACAACTAGAACGACCCAGACTAAAACCTTAGATATTATCAGTTCGGATCTAACTCCATTCGTACCTAACAACAACACAGCCAGCAGTTACTTTTATCTCCGTTTTATTGCTCTTTAAAGACGTGAAGTACCTAATTAAAAAAAGTTGAGCCCATAATCCAACTCTTCACGTTTTGAAAATTGTTACAAGCGGTTTTTTTTTCAGCGGTTTTCTGCCATCCCCGGGGAAATCGGCGTATTCAATTGCCACGGTAATTTGTAACTGGAAAACGTAGTAAGGTTTAACGAGGTCACAAGGATTGGTGCTGTAATCAACAATAAAATAAAGGGAAGTGTAATTAACATAATTGCTGAAGATCTAAAGTGTGTCAGCCATTTTGGGATTTTCTTGAATTCCTTCGTAAAGCGTTCTATTTTTCTACTTTCAACTAACAATTAATCTTCGTTTCTTTTGTATTATCGTACAGAACCAGAGGAAAAACAATGACTGTTTTCTTTTGGATAGAGCTTAAGTTTAAGCTGTGCCGGCAGGTATAATATCAAAGTACTTTTAGTGTACCTACTGATTCTTTATTTTGTTTAACAAGTCCGTGTTACACAACTCGACGAGATCACTACCTTTCTAGCAACTGTAAAATACGTAGTATGAATTTAGGATTTTCTTTTATAAAATCTTAAAGGAAAACGTAGGTTTATGCATTGTTTGTAAATGTGTTTTGTCGTTTTGTAACAGATCGTAAGTTTCATTCGCAGCTGGCATAACTTCAAAGAAATTTTGGATGCTTCAATGAATCAAACACCTACTTCCGAGCAAAGGCATCCTGTTTCACGCTATATGTATAACCAATTGTATCTTCTCAGTCATGAGACTCATCATTAGACACAAACGGATGACCGTTTGTGTCTAATGATCCTCACAATACAGCGCTAGACTTAGGTGGGTGAAATCAACAACAACAATTCAAACATTTCAACAGTCAATAACAATTGCAACAATAATTTGATTTTAGCGGTTTAGCGGTAAGATTGTTCATTGTGGCACCCTTTAATTGTATTCTGCCCGGTGCTGGTTTGTCCTGCCAGGGGTACGGGTTTCTTTGAAAGAGATACCACAGCCCCTGGCATACAGGCTACTTAGGGAACACGGGTGGGTTTTAGTCAGTAAAAGTCTGACACGCCCTCCTGCTCCACCCAGAGCGGGAGAAGTTATTTGATGATTTCCCACGCAAAAAAAACCCTTTCATTGTATAACCGAATAATTTTTTGTCTTTGACATCACCATTGCCTAGCCTTCTTCCAACTAGGTTGGGGTCAGATTCCATTGTACCCAAATGCAGCTGAATATAAGTATCTTACATAGAAAAATTACATATTTTACCTCCACAACGTAGTTACTGGGTAAAACCATACCCCTTGGTTCTTACCACCTTAGAATTTTTGGCTTCTGACGGCCCGTAATGACTGTTAAAGATGGCCACCCATCCACGGACTAACTGCGGCAAGCGTAGCTTAACCTGATCGATCGAACCATGCCGCTGTTGTTACTTACTTGTACATATTAAAGAGTCATCATCATCCGGTTAGCCTTTTCCCAACTATGTCGAGGTCAGCTTCTAGTCTAACCGGATGCAGCTGAATACCAGTATTTCTTCCAGAGCTTCCAGAGCTTCTGCTTATCTGACTTTCACAACCCAATTTCCGAGTCCCCACAATTTCAACTCTTAGATGAATGCGATTGTAGAACAGAAGTAAGTAAATTTGTCACTGATTAAAGAAAATGTGCACGTTAAGAGCGTTTAATCTGAAAATGGGCAACGTTGCAAATAGCTGTCAAATATTTCACTGTTTTGATTAATTTGGCAATATTACTGTATAGAAATATGAAATATCGCTAACTAGTGACCTAAAATATTGATTATGAAATCCAATAACTAATATCTTAACACCGAATATTTAGTTTTAGATGTAAAAAAAGAGCTTGGAAACTTTCCAAATGTCTTTTTTACACCTAAATCGGTTATAACATCAAATTCTGTGTTATAATTGCAAATCATTATTCATATTTTAGGTCACTAGTTAGCGATATTTCATAGGTATTTCCATACAGTAATATTAACAAATTAACAAAAATAGGTAAATATTTGACAGCTATTTGCGACGTTGCCAACTTTCAGAATAAACGCTCTTAAAGTAACTCAGGTTTCTTTTTCCAGGAAAACCATGACTATACGATGTGTTTTATTGGTGCAACCAGGAAATTATGTTTACTGGCCGTTTCTAACTTGAAAAGCTCTAAGGGTATTCAATTATTCATCTTCTTACTGCTCGTATGAGCTATATGGGTCAATTGAGAAGAGTGCTTTGGTCAGCGCTAACATTGGTTTGTGGTATACCTACGCTTTTATGTTATCTACATTTCAGGTTTAAGTATGAGAAATCAATTTAAATCTTTTGAAAACTGAGTAATAGTAAGTACTAAAAACTTCATAGTTCAAGCCATATCATCTCTTTAATATGTTTATTCTGGATAGCAAACGTTGTACTGTCTTATTGGATAGATAGATAAACCGAATAGGTATAATAGAATTTGGTGGAAAAAGAAATAGCACAAGGCACAAAAGCACAATCCTACTAATATTCATATGTGTAGATATTTGGATGTTTGTTACTGAATCACGCAAAAACGGCTAAATGGATTTGAGTGAAATTTGGCACACAGATAGTTATTATATTCTTGTAAGTTTATTTTTGTTTTTTTTCTCTTCTTATTCTCTCCTTTCTCTTCTTTTATGCCGGTAATACGTTCCTGTGGAATAGTCAAGCTCCATGTGGGCGAAGCCACTGGTAAAAGCTAGGTAAAAAATAAACAATAAGGTCTGGCATTAAATAAAAAATACAAGGTTCCAATAGACAAATAAAAAACGTCAACTTGGGTCAACGTTCATAGAGAGAAGCTGACCTATGTTTGTTATTTATAACAGATACTGCAATGCAAAGTTCTAATTTCCCAAGAGGTTCCCGAATATCCGTCGGCCATCACTCACCATGAACCGATACGGATCCTGATGGGTATTTCAAAGAAAACACGAAAGTTTGAAAGGATAATAAACGTCAAATCATCCCCATAATATCATTAATTTTTAATATCATAATATTATTAATATCATAATATCATTAATATCATAATATCATTAATTAAAAGAAAGATAGTCAAATTAGGTTCAAATAAAATACAACAATTTTTTCATGTCTTGATGCAGAATATCATTCATTATCATCATTTTAACCAAAATACGCCCACTGCTGGTCATAGGCCTCCCCCAAGCATGCAGAGTATAATAAATTAGCATTCTATACAAAATTGCTACCACAAATTCCCGTACGAACCTAAAAAAACATTAACAAAACCAAATTCTAAAACAAAAAGTTTCAAACAAACACGAATTCATAAATACTTTATCTAAAACAAAGCGTACAAAATCCTAAAACCAAACAATTTGTAATACTTGGCCGCAAAATTAACCGTGTGGCCGCCGCATTCTTTTAATTCCGGCCGCAAAACATTCTGAACAAAATAAAAAAATGGCCGAAATACTTCGTGAAAACAACGACACAGAAAACCTGGGTCTACAGGTAATAAGTGAAAGTGCCTCGGCACCGCCAAATTAAATATGAATGCCGTTGTAACAGTACTCTTTCGTAGTTGAAATATAATCCTACCTACCTACCTTCTTCCATTCATGTTGTTTTTATTGTAGTTTTTACGAGCGACGCGACAGTGATAGTGATGCGGTCGCAGAGTTAAATTTATAAATATTGCATTAGGATGTATTGGTTTGTCGGTATTTTGTGGTATTTGTTGACAGTTTGCGGTATTGCTGTGTATGCTCGGAAAATATCAAACATGACCTCGTTAGAAAAATATTAAGGGAGCAGCAGGCAAGTAAGTATTCTGTTTTATTAATAAAGTAGAATTGCAAGAGGGCTCGGTCACCATACAAGAATCAATGTTTTCTACGAATTACTTTTGCTAAAGTCTCTTGAAGAACGATGAAAGAGAATTCCATATAATTTGTAACAGTTACAAAATACGCAGAAAGAATCGATCTTCATCGCTCGATCTGTAATCTCTCCAGCTTCCTTCACTTCCATATTTCATTCACATAACTTTCATTCACTTGAACTCGATTCGAAGCGCTCATTTTTCATAGCTGTGACTGGTACTTGCAATTCATGCTTTGAACGTGCAATAAGTACTGAAACCTCTACTCATAGAACCAGGTCTCAAGTAGATTATCGTGTTTTGCACAAAATTGCGGTGGTCTTCCAAAGTAATTTTGAAATACTTTAAAATGAAATTTTCGATGTTTGATCTAAGTTTTTTTGACTTAAATCTCCTAGCTTGGAACTTTTAAATAACTCGTACTGTATCGACTAAGTTGTGTTAAAATAAACGTAGAGTGTACGTAGTGCTTTGATGAGATATAGGAAGAAGACGACATGCAGAGTTGATCGAGTAAGATTCGTCAATGATTGAGCTTATAATTATTTTTTGTGTTCTTCTGCGTAGTAAGGCAGAGGCAATTAAAATGATCGCATTCAAGTCCCCCCAACGAATCTGTCTGTCTAAATGCGATAAACTCACAAACGAATGAACAGATTTCCGAGCAGTTTTCACGAATGAACAGAGTGATTTATGAAAAATCTTTGAGTCTATAATTCATTAATGTTTTGTGTGAATTGGCTGAAATATGACAATGATTGATTGTTGAAGGTGTCGGAAAAAATCATGAGAACTGGGAGCTTTACTGGTGTGAGTTGCGTAAACCAATATAATTAGGTTTATTATATGAAAACAATGTATTACGGAATTAATACATTGTTTATCTGGATTATCACAAAGGGTATTTTTGATCCCGGTAGTACGATCACGTGGGATGTTTTTCGACATTCACGCGACTGAAGCCGCAGGCCTAAGCTACTAAAACAATCATAATGAATTGTACATACGTAATTGTTCATACATTTTTTTTAACATCATCCCTCTCATTATAAGAAGACAGTAACCAAAACATACGCAGTATTAAATAATCTCCGAGGCTCTGAACATACAGTTCTGGCCCATTACCTACATAACACAATTATACGCCTTCCCCTATTTGTGTGGAGCCGTTCTAACCACGTTCTGTGTTCCATTTGGTAAAGAATACCTAAACTATACATACATGGGTATGCAGACATATAGGTACTACCATGCTGTGTTGTTTAAGGTTCATTCGAAAACCAGCGTCTGACAGCAGATCTGGCAATAATGTTGAAATGAACCTTCTTGGCGCAGCCGTGAAAGATACACTGTTGTTATTAAGATATTCATCATCATCATTTCAGCCGAAAGACGTCCACTGCTGGACATATGCCTCCCCCAAGCTCCGCCACTTCGACGGGTTCTGTGCTTCCCGCATCCAGTGGATTCCTGCGGCCGTCACAAGGTAATCTGTCCACCTTCTGGGAGGCCTTCCAACTTTACGTCTTCCGGTACGCGGTCGCCACTCCAGAACTTTTCGGCCCCATCGGCTATTTGTTCTGCGAGCAATGTGGTGCCCACTGCCACTTAAGTTTGGCAATTCTTCGGGCTATGTCGGTTACTTTGGTTTTCTTGCGGATCTCTTCATTCCAGATTCGATCACGCAGGGAAACTCCAAGTTTAGCCCTCTCCATCGCCCTTTGGGTGACTTTAACTCATTTTATGAGGCCCATTGTGAGCGACCACGTTTCAGTTCCATATTTATGTCATCACTGGCAACACGCACCGGTCAAAGGCTTTCGTCTTGAGACACTGCGGTATTTTCTACTTTATCGTTATTTTTTTGTATTTCTGTAATAATGTTGAAATGAACTTTCTTGGCGCAGCCGTGAAACATAAACTATTATTTTTTAAATATTATTTCTACATTTTTTTTTTTGTATTTTATTCTTCACAAGCTATGTCCAAATAAACATGATTCTTTTATTTTTTTCTCAATACAATGCATTTGGTATGAAACTTTCGGTTTTATAAGTTTTTTGGTTTTAATGCTACGTGTTATCTTCATATTACTAAATGAGCCTGCTTTTGACCTCGATCACGCCTGATTAAAAGCGATTGGTCTATCATGGATAAAAATATCAAAGTATTTTTGTCAGTGACAGCTTAGTCAAGGTTTACCTCCACGTTGTTTATTTTAAATTAGTTGAAATAACAGTTTTCATGAAAAGGAACTTAACTGCGACATAATCAGCCTATAATGTTCTCACAGGTGGGACCCACGCCCCCTCTCAGTAAGAGCGGGCCGTAATCTACCATGCGGATCCAATGCGGATCGGTAGATGTCATATGTCTTTGAATTCAGTTGTTATACTCATCGCATCTTCGGTCAACGTTCATGGACAGAATTTGGCCTTGTTATTTATAACAGATACTGCAAAATTCTAATTTCCCAAAGGGTTCCCGAATTTCCGTCAGGAGTCGATCAACTTGAACCAGTAACAGATTCTGACACGTGGTTCAAAAGTGATTCTGAGAGTAGTTTGCAGAAAACATGGATATTATTTTAAAAGTCAAAGTCAAAGTATTTATTTCAAATGGGCACATAAAAGGCAACTTTGAATTGATTCTAGTCACCTCTTCCAAAAGGTAGTTTTGTATGGAGAAGAGAACGAGTTAATTATATAATTTTATGTGAATACGACGCACATAGATAGAACATACTATACTACAAAAGGTAAAAATGACTAAAAATGAAGCAATGACAAAAACATTAATTATGTGATAGATACACGGTGCTCTCATATCTACAAGCATTGTTAAACGGAATTAGGTCCAAAAAAATAAATTTTATAAAATAACTCGTATTCATCAAACAATTGTTCGTCGGTATTAATTCGTCATTAAAGCGAGACCTTTATTCCTTTTCATAAAACTCATCGCTATACGCGTAGCTCAATTCCGGCACCCTTAAAACAAATGAATGCAAAATGTTGCTACCCCTCTCACAAACAACATAAATTTTGCAGCCCGTGTCCATTACATACTTTATCTCTGAGACATGTATACAGATATAGACAGTCTAGATATGTGCTAAATGTGCCCTGAAAAATCGAATTAAGGACACAAGGGACTGAACTGGAAACACGGACAAAGTTAACTGAATAACTTCGTAGATTAGTTGACCTAATAAATCATATGCAGCCTAGGCATAAAATTAGCTCAATACAGCTAGTAATTTTTAACGTTTTTTTTATTGTTACCTAAGACAAGTTTTTTACAAGGTTCTTGGATCATACTTGGATACGTAATGCATTTTTTTAACGAATTATACGATTACGCGGACGGAGGAGTATAAAAGGCACGTGCAATGTACACGGTACGAGCTACGCTTTAAATTTACCTTTGTGTTTTGTACGTCACACTCATTTTTATAGAAGTGCCTTTCTTTAACATTTAACTGTTATAATTTTGCAATTATATTCAGTAGAAATCAATCCATCAAGGGAATCGTTCGTCTATTCATTTACATAAGATAACATACCATAACAAGTACATAGTAATTTCACTGTTGGGCATAACACCCCAACAGGCACAGTTAAAGTTTTTAAGGAGAAGGAGCGCAGAAAACCAATATTTTTGATGAAAATTTTAATTAATTACCTATGGTCGATAGCCTAGTACATATTACTCATCATCATCATCATTTCAGCCCAAAGACGTCCACTGCTGGACATAGGCCTCCCTCAAGCTCCACCAGTTCGACCGGTTCTGCGCTTTCGCATCCAGCGGATTCCTGCGGCCTTCACAAGGTCATCGGTCCATCTTGTGGGATGCCTTCCAACGCTACGTCTTCCGGTACGTGGTCGCCACTCCAGAACCTTCCGGCCCCATCGGCCATCTGTTCTGCGAGCAATGTGCCATGCCCACTGCCACTTAAGTTTGTAAATTCTTCGGGCTATGTCGGTTGCTTTGGTTCTCCTGCGGATCTCTTTATTCCCAATTCGATCACGTAGGAAAATTCCGAGCATAACCCTCTCCATTGCTCTATGGGTGACTTTTAGCCTTCTGATAAGGCCACGTGAGCGACCACGTTTCAGTACCATATGTCATCACTGGCAACACGCATTGGTCAAAGACTTTTGTCTTGAGACGCTGCGGGATGTGGGACGAGAAGATATTGCGTAGCTTCCCGAATGCTGCCCAGCCGAGTCGGTTTCGACGATTGACCTCTTTCTCAAAGTTGGACCTACCTAACTGGACAGTTTGCCCTAGGTAAACATAATCGTCTACAACTTCGAGTGTAGAGGCTCCTATCTTCATGAGAGTAGGTGTCCCATGGCTTTCGACATTTCCTTCGTTTTGTCCATGTTCAAATACATATAACTACACAATCTCATTGCACCTTTCTGTATGATTACTCTGCAAACAGTATCGCAAAACTCTCCGAAATACCAGCAATTTTCAGTTACAAGGCCTTTCTGAAATTATCTCTCCACAGCTGCGCTCAAAGTCTCATCTAGTAAAACATATTTGGCTGTCCGTCCAACCTGATGAATGGGCAAATGGTCCCTAATTGAATATTAAATGCGGCTGCCTACGAGCCGGATGACAGCCGGGCTAAGGTCGCAAATAAGGTCACCATCACCCTACGCTCGGATTACTGCCAGCCTACCCGAACATCATTGGTTTTCTCGGGATAAGTAGCAAATGCTTCGACTTTTGTGTCTAAAGCCTTAAATTCCCTGATCAGTCGACAATGTGTAGGAAGGTGTTTTCTGCCAAACTTTTTCGATTCAGATAAGTACTGTTGTGAGGTTTTTTTTTCTAAATATAGTACCTTGTGAGGGGTTTTATAAAACTTTGTGAATGTATACAGGGTGGCAGGTTTACACCAAACGTTTTACCAATGGATTCTGCAGTACATGATATTGAGAAAGAGAATGTTGTTGCTTACATGTTTTCCACGTAGGTATTACACTTTTCTATGATACAGCATTTTTTTTAATTGATAATCGACGAATTTGTTTTATAGGGTCTAGAATCATGTGGTAAATTCAAGCTTACAGTTTGCGCGTCGATATCGACCGTCTATCCTCGGAGAGTTTCAAATTTACCTGTATCTTTCGTGACAATTATGCCATCATTCTCTAAACATCAATTTGCTGATGAGCATGATCAGCAATTTTACTCTGTCAAAATTACTTCCTATGGAATATCTTTCAACCATATTTTTCAACTAAGATACGGGCCACAGGGATATACGACAAAACCAATATTGACGTTACCGAATACTTGATATACGGAACTACTTTTGTTTACCTTGTCTCTGCCATAGGTGCTCTATATTTATGTCTTATGAAAACATCCTTATATACAGGTGTTGGTCGTCTTTATGAAAAATAATATGGCGTCGTATATTTTCAGTATTAAGTTATAATAAGGATAGTGTCCCGGTTTTTTACGACGTCTTTGTTAACTTTTGTAGGTAGTTGGTTTCGGACTATCTGCTTTGATATTGATCGTAAACATAAAGAGAACAATGGTAATGGGAATTTTAGGTCACGTTTTTACTGTCTAGTAGTATGTAGTGATCGTGGCAAGAGGCGTTCTGCAGTTTCTGCCTACCTCCATAGGAAGAAGTTGATGTATGTAGAGGCGTCATTCCTTAACACAGTAATGGCAAATCATTATGACAGTTCAACAACATTCATTGCATTCTTTACGTCACTGAGCAGGTAATTTTTTCAAACATATGGATCAATGGATTGGCAATATACATACTTTAAAAATATACAGATTCTTACTGATCCTAGTGTGTAACACAATTAAGGTGCACCTATGTATATTTGTTACTTTTAAAACTGGCCTTCGCGTCTCAGTAATTAAGTACACGATGTTTCATAATTTTGGTATCGTAATAGTATTATCGAAAGATACCGCACCGTAGTAGTATCCCCCCCGAGTGGGTTCCCGCATTGTCGTTGCGGGGGGGCTTAGTAACCGTGGTCTCCCACCCACGGTGAATCCAAGAGGAACCCAACGGTGGGGCCGCTCGTCAGGGCTTTTGCCTTCAAGCCATTGACGTAGCGGCCAAAAAGTAGGTTGCGGTGAGGTGCACCGCAACTGAGGTGGGCCGCGATGTCGAATGGGAGGCATCGCGGCTGAGGGTTACGGGCTACGGTAGAGGAGGAGTGCCGGTGCTTCTGAGCAGCGCTCTTCCCTTCCGTGGCCTGGACGGGGCCGCCACCGTTTGATGGCGGACGCGGTGGGGCCGCAGGGGAAGAGGAGTGTCGGTATAGCGTCAGCCGCTCTCCCTATCCTCTGCGGCCGAAAAGCGGTAGACGGGACGGCGCGTTGTGTTCCTCACGCGCGCCGTCAAAGATGTCAGCAACCACTGGTGGGGTCCGCAAGGGCCGATGCCTGCCAGGGGTGCGGGTTTGTTCGAAAGAGGTACCACGGCCCCTGGCATACGGGCTACTGAGGGAACACGGGTGGGTTTTAGTCAGTAAAAGTCTGACACGCCCTCCTGCTCTACTCAGCAGGAGAAGTCATTTGATGATTTCACAACCAGAAAAAAAAAAAAAAAAAACCGTAGTAGTATCTACCATAGTATATTGTGATTTTGATTGAATTATTATTGCTGCCTGTTTTATACAAAATCGTCCCACTGTACAAGTTTCGCTTGATTTATCATCAAATTACGTAACATAAAAATTTCCCAACTTGTTTAAATTGGAGATCAGTAGTTACAAGTTGCTTGATTAACTTCGTTAATCTATTATTTTATTTTACAACGCCAGAATGGATTTTAAATCCCGAGGATGACTGAATAGACAAATGCTAGATTTGCATGGTATGAGAAAATAATTAGATATGTAATGCTCCGATTATTTTTAATCCTTGTCTGTCTACAAGGACATTAGGACATTGTTGGATATTGAGTTGTGTCCACTCAATACATTTAAAAATGAGCAATGTTGACTTGTTGTTGTTAACTTGATAAAGTTATCTCATACTTCATAATTAGTGAGATAAAAACACTTTGAATAAGGATAAATTACGAAAAAATATAATATGCTATCAGAGTGGTCAAGCACACTGCGAAGATCGCCCAGAGGACACGGTGGAGCACATGGTGGCGGTCTGCCCTGCTTGGGCGGAGCACCGCCGTGTCCTCGTGGAGGCGATCGGCGGCGGCGATCTTTCGCGTCCGGCCCTGGTCCAGGCCATGGTACGGAGCGAGAGGGCATGGGGAGCCGTCACCTCCTTCAGCGAAGCAGTGATGCTCGCGAAGAGGGAGGCGGCGCACGTGAGGGAGATGCAGCATATGCGCCCTCGCGACCCCAGCCGCCGCAGGATACGGAGATGCCCTGGGCGTCGGGAATCCCAGGCCGATTTCCGGCCACCGTAGGCATGGGCTTGCGGACGGCGAGTAATGGGTAGCTCGCTGTCCTGTAAGGACCAAGCCCAAGTCGACGGCGCGTTGTGTTCCACGCGCGCCTAAAAGAGATGTCAGCACAAAAAGTGATGGGACCCGCAAGGGTCGATGCCTGCCAGGGGTGCGGGTTTGTTCGAAAGAGACACCACAGCCCCTGGCTTAAGGGCTACTAAAGGAACACGGGTGGGTTTTAGTCAGTAAAAGTCTGACACGCCCTCCTGCTCCACCCAGAGCGGGAGAAGTTATTTGATGATTTCCCACCCAAAAGAAAAAAAAAAAAAAAAAAAAAAAAAAAGAGTGGTCGAGAACTTCACTTTCTTGATAACTCCGTGTTATTGAACTTGACTCCTAACAAAAAACACAACCAATTAGCCCGTGACACTCGCCCCGAGCGCACGTGCTAATTGCTCCTGATACCGCTGCGTGACTCATCCTCCGCCGCCAACCTGACTCGCCGCGCCCCGCTGCGAACACTCCGAATTAATAATCCAATTAATTTAATTATTGACTGGATTATTAATTACATCAAAAACTGTCTTTTTCAAGGCAAACCTCTGTTTCTTTACGGAAGTAAATCGTCAAGTAAATTCACTTGGCCCCTTCTGGGTAAAATCCACAGTTTCGTGGTTCTCGGTGGAAACCTTACGGTGCCAACGAAACCGAGAGGGTGTTGTCCCAACACACCCGCCGAACCTCTTCAAGGCAAGGCAGTGAATTGGACGGGTCCCAGACCGACGGCCTTGGGGGATCTCCTAGTCGTCACTGGTGACAGTGTTCCTTCCACAGCTACACACCTAGTGTCTTTGGGGCGTGTCTACGCCCCTCGCGCTAGACTGACAGGGCCCTGTTGCACATTAAGATTGGGAACAGGTTTACAAGCTTAGGGCTCACCCGAGGTACACATCTCCCTGTCTATACCCGACAGGGAGGAATCACACATCCCCGGGCATCCCCCCGGGGAAGTAGACGTTAGGTTGATAGGAGTTATTAGGGACTCAGGCTCACTCCTTATGAGTGAGCCTAAGTCCCTATTTCTCCTAACAATCCTAACGTTCGCGGGTTCCGGTAGGGGAAGACCCCCGCTGGAAGCTGCCGGACGATGTACGCGAACTGCTGAATGAGAAGAACGCGGCCGTTCGTGCCTACAGCAACTTTCCCTGCGACGCGAACAAAGCTCACATGCGCTATTTACAGCGAGCTGTAAAGACACGCATGTCGGAGCTACGTGATGCGGGCTGGGACAAGATGCTGAGCGAGTTGGAACCCACGCACTTAGCTTTCTGGGAACTCCAGAGGAAACTCAAGTCCCGAGAAGTAGCCACCATGCCCCCCCTGACCCGGCCCGACGGCACCGTTGCCTTCGACGACATCGAAAAGGCCGAATGCCTTGCCGATAGTCTTGAGGCCCAATGCGCGCCCAGTTCTCTACCTGTAGACCAAGCACACCTCGATGAGGTGGACGCTGAAGTCGAACGTAGAACCTCTCTCCCGCCCGTCGAAGACCCTGATGATCCATTACCTCTCGTCACCCCGGACGAAGTTCACGAGATCATCAAAGGTCTGAAACCCCGAAAGGCCCCCGGAGCTGACGGCATCACCAATAAGGTGATCCAGATGCTACCCGCCCACCTGATCATGCTCTTGACCACCATCTTCAATGGAGCCTTGAGCAATAACATCTTTCCCCAAGCCTGGAAGCAAGCCACGGTCATTGGCTTTGCAAAACCAGGCAAACCCAAAACGGAGCCCGCGAGCTACCGGCCCATCAGTTTACTGGACAGCCTCGGAAAAATCTATGAGCGACTTATTTACAAGCGTCTCAGGGACTTCGCCGAGACTAAAGGCCTGATACCCAACGAGCAGTTCGGCTTCCGAACCCAGCACAGTTGCGTACAACAGGTACACCGGATCGTAGAGCATATAGGCGTTGGTCTCCAACACAACTATGCGACCGGTGCAGTATTTTTCGACATAGCGAAAGCCTTCGACAAGGTCTGGCACACCGGCTTGATTTACAAGCTGTACAAACTCGGCGTGCCGGACCGACTCGTACTCATCTTACGAGATTTTCTGTCGAACCGCACCTTTCGCTATCGCATCGAAGGGGCTCTCTCATCCCCCCACCCGATTCGCGCCGGCGTCCCTCAGGGCGCCGTGCTATCCCCTCTCATCTTTACGCTGTTCACCAGCGATATCCCCAAGAGTGGTAAGGCACAGTTGGCTCTGTTCGCAGACGACACGGCCATCTACCACTCTGGGCGTAGTTCCAAAGCGATAGCCAAATCCCTCCAGACCGCAGTCAACGTACTCGGTGCATGGTTTAGGAAATGGCGAATCGAACTAAATCCGGACAAGAGCCAGGCGGTTCTCTTTAAGAGACCGCAGCGCCGCCAAGACCCCCTCCCGCCCATCTCCATATTCGGCAAGCCGATCCCTTGGGAAAAGCAAGCCAAATACCTTGGAGTAATTCTAGATCAGCACCTCTCCTTCTCTGAGCATATCAGGAAGGCGCGCTCACGCGCCGCCTTCGCTCTCGGAAGGTTGCACTCTGTTCTGAACGCACGTAGCAAATTGTCACTCAAGTGCAAATTGCGTATTTACACGGCGTGCATAAGGCCCATCATGACGTATGCATGTGCAGTCTTTGCACACACGCACCCCCGACACATCCATAGGATGCAGGCCCTCCAAAACCGTTTCCTCCGCCAAGCCACAGGCTCCCCTTGGTACGTTCGGAACGAGATCCTCCATCTCGATCTGAAAATGCCCACTATTGCTCAATTTATGAAACGCAACTCGAAGCGTTTCTTCGATAAAGCCGAGATACATCGCAATCCCTTGATTGTGAAGGCCGCTAGTTATGTCCCCAGTAGAATCAGTAGTATTCGCAGGCCGAAACATGTCCTCTCAGACCCAGACGACCCCATCACTGTTCTCCAAGAAAAGAATAGGGCCACCAGTACAGTACACAAACACAAACGACGACCGTCCTACCGACCTCGCCGCCGAGGTCCTCGCGCCCCGCGAAGACTCCCGAGTAGCGATCAGACCCCCGACCGTCCCTTGCTCGTTGATGCGCCAGCCCGCGCCGCAGCTGAGCCAGTAGCTTTAAATTCCCCGTCTAATAATCATGAAAACAACTCGATCCAGCCTGTCCCTGATAGTACTAGCTGCCCCCCCCCCCCCCCCCCCGCCAGCGACTCCATGAGCCGAGGTTCGTACCCCACAGGGGGTGCCCTCAGTGCGCAGTCGTTTTAGGTTTAAGTAGGTTTACGCCCTGGCTGGAGGCTTTTAGAATCCTAAAAACCTTCACAGGAAAGTCCGGTTGAGCAGTCACGGCCTCTCAAGGTCAACTGCGAGATGCCAATTCCAAAAAAAAAAAAAATTGACTCCTAAACCGGCCGTCAAACGTATGTATGATAAGTAATAAACGCTTGATTGGTAGACATTACATTTATTTTTACTTTTTTAAATAATAAAGGACATTCAATAAATGCATTGCATCTGAAAGGAATACTACCATTTTCTTTTGTTCAGGAACATGACGTCACTGAATTTTATCGCCAGCATAGTGCTGTATCAAAACTGAGAACGGAGCATTACGCTCTAAACTTTCAAATTGATACTGGACAGTAACATGCTATTACTAGATCGGTAACTTCTAAATCAAAGTTCCAAACAATTTCGCTTCTAAAGTCGACCGTCCACAGCTACGTAGAATGTGCTTGACGAGGTTTATCACGGTAGCTGTGTAGTTTATTTGTTTGCTAGCCATGTATCCGTGAGTAGTATGTTCGTGGATCGAAGGGGACGATCTCGCCTACTTTTTTTCTCCTTAATTGTTTGTAGTGGCTTTTACGCATAGCGTATGTCAGTCCCATTGTATCCTAAACAATTTTAAATACTTTCATAAGACGTGGGCCATGAATTTGAACTTCGCATCGTTGCCATTCGCTTGGAATATAATCGTATGGATCATGCCTACATCAGTTTCTCTTCAAATTCAGGGACCTCACTAAAACATTTCTACTGGACTCATGAGGGACACATTCCACCAATAAAATATGTTGTAGGTCCTCGACAGATCTCGCCTACTTTTTCATACAAAATCGACATTCTCGCGAACGTAATAAATAGCGCCGGGATTTTTTGCGCAATGGATTTTCAACTCTCTATGTTGAACCTAGCATTCAGACTCCAACAAACAGCAGCTTGAGTAAGTTTTGCACGTCGAAAAACATAGTGTTCGATTTTCCATTCCCAGCGCTAAACAGTGCCTTATGGGCTGGTCGTGGGCTGTTATACGAGTGCCACCAGTGGCTCAACGAGATAGGTAGCCTCGATAATATTACCATTCAGTGGATCAAAGGATACAGCGGTTTGCTAAGCAACGATATAGCCGATGAACTTGCCAGAAGAGGGTCGAGCATGGCACCAGTGAGACCAGAACCCATTGCGCCACTCCTCTTCGGGTATCCACGCACTCTGGTAAGGAAACGATTTAGGGATCGATATCACAAAATATGGTTGAACCTAAGTGAGTCCAGGCAGGCTAAGAAAGCACTTCCTACGATCGATGCCCGCCTCACGAAACAGTTTCTCCGTCTAACTAAACCACATCATCATCATCATTTCAGCCGTCCACTGCTGGACATAAGCCTACCCCAAGAGGAGGGTTTTGCCATAATCGCCACGCTTGGCAGGCGATCGCAGTAAGGTGGTAAAATGAATAGAGAACGCTGCTGCCCATTCTCTAGTAAGTCCCTTAGTCGCCTCCTACGACACCCACGGGAAGAGATGGGATGATGCTATTCTTTTACGTCCGGCACCACACGGAACTAAACTACAGCTGTGTACAATTACAGCAGCTGAACTGGCCATGGGCCATTTAACAAACATCTATTTGTCATAGGAGTAACAGACAGTCCGCTGTGCAGGACCTACATGAAAGACGACAAGACAGCAGCTCATGTGCTGTTAAACTTCCCGGTGGTCGCTAATTACAGGACATAATACTTCGGTAACCCAGGTACCTTACACGTCCGTGGGTCATAGGCAAAGCTAAGTACATTACAACTATTTTCTTAATGTCACTCCTTTTGGTTTCGTCAGTCGTCGGTTTTCTTTCAGTTGCCCTTTGCACTTGGTGCAGACCGGACGCTCTCAATAGATTTCGAAATATACATAATTATATAGTTGTTCATACTCTTTTACCTTAAGCAGAACCTTTAGCAATTTTTTTCCCATTTTAAAATAATGTAATTTATTTTAAAAATGGTAAAAAAGCTGCTAAAGTGAAAATAATTCGACCATTTCCGAGGAATATTAAGAAAATAGTTGTACTGTACACGTGTGTAGATTAGCCGTGGGCGGCTGTGGAACGGCGCCTCAAGACATATCGAAGTCAAGTTGGCAGATTCATCATGTTCAAGTTCTAATCTCGAAGTCCGAGATCAGAATCACGAGCTCCGTTTATGACTAAAGTTCTCGTGTTTGTGCCACAGACAATGTGACCTTAAGGACACAATAACTGTGCCCTCGACGATTAAAACATGGGTCTCGTGTTATGTTAATTGTTTACGTGACAGCCTTAAGAATGTACTAAATAATAAACGTTTAGTTGACGTGGGAATTACTGCTCTGAGAGATTTGTGGTAATGGTGCGGTTGATGTATTGCTTTTAATGATTATGTATTTATAGGGCTTGTGGCTAAGTAATAACAGCCACACTGGTCGATCGATTAGGTTAAGCTACGATTGCCGCGGTTGATCCGTGGATGGGTAACCATCTTTACATACCTCCGTACCTCGGCCAGCACGTTAAGCCTTTGATCCCTGCTGTCAATCGTAGATCTATGGCAGTCGTTACGAATCGCCAGAAGTTCTAATGTCTGACATTCTTACCAAAGGGTATCGTATTACCTAGTTACTGGGATACACAGTTCATCATCATCATCATCATTTGACCTGAAAGACGTTCACTGCTGGACATAGGCCTCCCACAATTTGAGGGGGTTTGCCATAATCGCCACGCTTGGCAGGCAGGTTGGCGATCGCAGTATGGTGGTAAAATGCATAGAGAGCGCTGCTGCCCATTCTCTAGTAAGTTCCTTAGTCGCCTCCTACGACACCCATGGGAAGAAATAGGATGGTGCTATTCTTTACGTCCGGCACCACACGGAACGATACACAGATGCTTCATGTAAAATACTGGTATTCAGCTGCAACCGGTTAGACTGCAAGCCAACCTCAACATAGTTGGAAAAAGGATAGGCAGATGATGAATATGTATTAAACTTTATTGTCTGGTTGGTCATAGCTATGAGTGTCTGAAAGAGTCCATTTAATACTAAACCATAGATTTGCGGCATCACCTCGTGATTAGCTCACGATGTTTCGTACTAGATCGAAACTAATCGAATAAACCCAAAGTGAACAAGATACATGAAAAAGTACTTTTACAATCGTCTCAAAATTAAAGAAACGGTATAAGGTATAGCCATCTGTATCTGCTAGACTTCGTGATAAACATAACACTAATTTCTCTCGTTTTGAAACATTCGTTTACCTATGGCTGATGTCCCATGTCCACATGGAATACATATTTGAAAGGCCTATACCTAGATAGAATATAATAACAAATAATAAATAAATTTATTGAAACAAAAAACACAGGTTACAGAAACTGGTGTTTTGGTTGTTTGTGTATGCAATCATGCTTGTATAGATATGAATGTAAAATAATAAGACATTGGCATCTGTATCTTCTAGACTTCGTGATAAAGACAACACTAACTTCTCTTGTTTCGAAACGTTCGTTGACCTACGACTGATGTTGATACGTGACGTCAGTCACGTATAGCACATTGGCTTCCGTGCTACCGATCGCAGGGCGATGTCCGCACGGATCAAATATTTGTATGGCCTATACCTAGATAGGTATTGAGAGTCTTGGTTGTTTGTGCATGTAATCTTACTGGTAGATATAAATGCATACAAGAATCGAAGAAAAATAACCTCGAAAGCTGAAATTAGTGACCATTTTTAGAGTTGATCGGCCAAATTACGACCCGATGGTTCCCTCTTAATGGCAAGCGACATCCCGGTAGGTTTACTCTAAAATGGCGGCATGAAAATGAAAAATATATTTTTTCCAGGTAATACAGTATGCAGGTTCACAGGTTAACACCAAGTTTGTGACGACATTGGTGGCTTAAAATATTACTTACGTACAGCTAGGTTAGAAGATAATAATTATTTGCCAGTGAGACCCCAACTAACCAGTCTGTATCTTAAGCCTCGTGACTTTTTAAATTTCTGATTTCTTTAATAATGACTTATTTCTGGCTATAGAAAGAGAGAAGTGACTCTTCGCATGTAATAAAATACTACTAATATTGTAAATAGAAATTTTATATGTTTCGATGTTTGGATGTTTGTTACTCAATCACGCAAAAACGGATAAACAGATTTGAATGAAATTTGGCACACAGATAGTTTACAACCTAGATTAATACGTATCATACTTTTTATCCCGGTAGTACGTTCCCGTGGAATAAATTTCGACCTCCACGCGGGCAAAGCCGCTAACAAAAGCTAGTAGGTTATAAAAATACATCTGTGTATAAAATATTATTTACATCGATACTGTTATTTATTGTAGACACTCCGCAAATACAGTTCATTCATCGAGGCTTTAAAATTCGTGTCAATTAAAATTCATACAGAGTTTATTATTGATACAATTCTGTTAAATATTCAAACATAGTATGTTTGAATATAAAGTAAAATTTTGTACGGAATATGAGAGTTTCGCTAACAAACGTATGAAGATTTGCAAAACATTTATATGATTAAAATACCGACTTTTACTCGAAGTTACGCCCAGGGCTAGGTCTCGGTACTAGGTTACCTGGACGCACTTGAAACTATAAATTACGGCTATACAGCCCACTTAAATTAGGTTTGTAAGGGTGGTACTTACGGTTTTCTATACTAGGCACTTATTCACCACTGTCTATTGGTTTAACTATTACTGTTATCACTATTTATTTAAGTTAATGTCAAAAACAAACAATATAACTATTTAGTGACGCGTCGTCGAGAACAAATTATCTTGGAACATACAGAATATGACATTTCGATTCCTTATCGTTACATTGGTAAAAAAAAAAAAACAATATCGACGTAGTTTGAACGTAGTAAGAATCGGCGGGTCATCTTTATAACCATACATAATGTGGGCCCTGGCTCAAAGCGACAGTGCGACGTGACTCTACTAGATCAATTTATATGAAAACTGCATAGAAATTGATCTACTAGAGTCGTGTTGCTTCAGTTTGCAAGAACCATAGCTACTCATGTAAGGTTCCATGAAATAGGATAGCTTTTATACTCAATATTACTTAGTTATGTACCTCAATTTCAGTCCCCACAAAAGCATATTTCCGTTATAATAAGTAAATCTAAATAGAATTACATATTCAAAGCACGAAACGCTTTAACAATCTCAAAAGCCTTAATTATTTCTGTTCCCACGTTTTCTTCAAATGTCGTTTCAGTGATTAACGAACCAGTATGTGTGGGCGATAAATAATAAACCCGACGAAGTTCACTCCAAACTGAATTTGTGTTTGGAAACTAACTAAAATATTGAGATTTGGGGCAGCGTAATCCCATTCCCAAAGTGGTTGTATCGGAAGATTAGTGTGATAACTTAGTTTTAAACAGCTCACCTATTGTATTGAATAAAGGTCGCTTTGTATCTGTAATTATTTGTTAGAAGTTACGTTATCAATGTGTTTGTGTTCAATTTGAATCAAATGTAAATGTGGATGCGTGACATCAAAACAACTGTTTACCTACGTAATTGTCAAGATTGGATAGGTATAATGAAACAAATCTTTAAGATAATGACACTGTATTTATAAATCACAATCGTAGTTATAACAATATCTAATAAGGTCGGACACAATTACGTTGGAATGAAGCAACAATATCTGGTATACCGTAATTCTCTGGAACTACAGGCGCATCGAAGAACGGATCCGTTGGGGCTGCCGTACCTCCCGAAAGACCGTCGGAAGATGGGTAAATGTGGAAAGCAGCTGGGTATACATAGTTCTCGTAAACTTGTGTTGCCCCTGCCGGGCCCCACGTCAGCCTTTGAATCTGTCCACGCCAACGCACCAACACCGAAGGATACGGATCGCCACTTTGCAGAGTCCGCAACTTGCACTCAAAGTTCAAAGGAGCCAGTTCTTTCACGTCATTTCTCTCCGGTACAACAATAGTCTCCGTCTCAGCCGGCACTACCCTCCCCGCACATAACTCAAATGTGAATAATAAAAACAGAGGAAATAAATATTTCATCTTGTCAGTTTGAAACGACACCGGGGAATGAAGTAAATTTAATGTAGACTGTTCCGTTTCACCACGCGTAAACATCATTAGATAAGGAGGGTAAGAGTCAACTTAATGTGTTTGTGTAAGATAAAACTATCGCTTTAGGTTATATCTCTGCCAAAAGTCGAGTTTAATGTTTTTTGCTGGCGATACTAACACTGGTCGCATGTTAACTTGCAGTGTTTTTTAGTGTAAGTAAACAGACGAGGGCAATGCTCTTTTTGAGTTGTGACCTCTACGCCATTTAGTTACCGAGTTTATTATCCGACTGCGCCAGAAGGAGGGTTATATATTTCTAGTGTATGTATGTATGTATATTTCTTTGTAACGCTCTGTAGCCTAAACGGCTTGAACGATTTCGGCTTGGGAGGTGCCGTTAGATTCGTCTTAATTTTGAGAGTGACACTGGGTATATCAAAATTGAAAAAAAATTAAATGGCCGATTTTTGGCGCCATAATAGTGTCCTCAATTTTTTTTTTCTCAAACGCTGTTGAGTGGGGTATCAAAATAAAGGGTTTCATAAGTAGGTCTCATTAACGTCAAAAATAATTATATTAACTAAAAACTGTGAAATAAAAAAAAAAATTACGGCATTAAAGGTCTTCATTGTTAAATATATGATCATGTCTCCGACTGCATGAGATTGCTTATAGTATTCAGTCTAATAGTCGTCCTTTTAAAAACAGTTTCCTTCTTGTTTCAATCTTTTTTAATTAAATTTCACTTTAAGGCAGTCGGGTTTTTTGATTTTGTAAAAAAAAAAACCTTTTTATTTTTAGCCTTTTCTCAGCTTTTTTTGGGGTCAGTTTCCAGTCTAACCGGATGGAGCTAATTACCAGTATTTTACGTGGAACAACTTCATACACTTTGTAGTTACTGGGTGACAGTATACCCCTTGGTAAGATATGTTGCTAGTAAAACTATATTGAGATTAACCGGAGATGACAACACACAGGGAAGAGTAGAAAGTTGTGGGAGAGACTTTTCTCCAGCTTTGGGATGATACAGGTTGAAACAAAAAATTACGAATAAAACCAAAGTTTGATAAAATATCGCTTTAATTGAATAACATCACAAACTCCCCATTCCAAATTTATACAATTAAAGTTTTATGAACCAGCGAACAGAATACTCATCTACGTACATATACTCGGAAGATTAACGCAGTGAGCCTGCCCCAATAGCGGGCGATATCCAAGGAAAGTTTAGATCGTGACTTACTGTATGTACTTCGCTCCATAAAGCATCGTGGTTCCGCGGGTAAGTTCAGCGGGCGAGAGATCAAAAGGAAGCCCCGAATGTTCAGGAAATAGTTTCAATTAGCTAGTTTGTGGTTGGGTAAAACGTAAGATTACGTACTTACTGACTCTTATAGGTGTGCCTAGCAGTTTGCTTGACTTTTGTCAATCGATACGTCATCACTACAAATTACTCGCCTAAAGAAATCTTTGACAATGTAATGAGAGAGTTTTTGCTATCTACGACGCGCTCCATATGCATAAAAGGTTGCTATTTCACAGATAAAAA
This sequence comes from Polymixis flavicincta, assembly GCA_949987655.1. Taxonomy (NCBI): domain Eukaryota; kingdom Metazoa; phylum Arthropoda; class Insecta; order Lepidoptera; family Noctuidae; genus Polymixis; species Polymixis flavicincta. The sequence continues at coordinate 9,473,485 of OX465185.1, read as the reverse complement.
CTCATTACATACTTACTTAGACAGTTATAGTTGCATATACATACTTGCCTATACATACATAGATAGTGAAGATTTCGAATTATTTGCTGTGAATCACACTTATCGCAGATACATAAAGAACAAAATTTCATTGCTAACTCAGAACCACACAACACGTATATCAATAATATTGGTACACGTGCTGCCACTATATGATATGGACGTATGCTATTGAGTCAATAGAAAACGTCCATATCAGTATCTAATCATTTGTGTAGGATACTATTGGCTTACAATACCAATTCTCCAATAAAATGAACATCTAGGCAAGCGTAATATTAACATAACATACGTTGTACGTAGCTTGATTAGAGTATAATATCGAGTAATCTTTACGACTTCTCTAGGTTGATACTAAGCTTTTACTCGTTATCGACCTAACAAATCTAGGCATCCTAAGGTTACTGACTCGAAAAGCCTGTTACGAATTATATTGCCTAGAACACCGGCACAAGCACAATGTGGATAACTTTGTAGCGAGAATGATTGTGTTAACGCAACCACAGACCAGATAGGTGCAGAAGGTACAGCTCCCGTCCCGGAGGACCCTGAATACAATAAATATGAGTACATTTCTTTTTTTCTAATGTTTTCTACTTGTACGGTCGACATAAAAAGTTCTTAAATGTAAGTGTCTGAAATACTTAAACCAAGAGTAGTTTTTTTGTAACTTTGAACAATTTAGAATCATAGTTTTAATAGAGTTAATTACGGTTTGCATAAAATGTATCAAAAATATAAAATTAATGTTACAATATTATCAAATTATACCTATCAAACATGTCGAAAGCAGGTCCGGCTAAAGCGCGCGAGCACATTAATGAATTTTACGAAAAACAGATTGGGAGAAAGTGGCTAATACGCCTGATGCAGGTCCTTACTGGACACGGATGTTTCGGGAGGTTCCTATTTCAGATAAGGCGGGAGGAAACGCCCGGGTGTTTCCATTGCGAAGATCACCCTGAGGACACGGTGGAATAACGGCAGAGGTCTTCCTGGCTTGGGCGGAGCACCGCCGTGTCCTTGTGGAGGTGATCGGCAGCGGTAATCTCTCGCGTCCGGCCCTGGTCCTGGCCATGGTATGGAGCGAGAGTGCATGGGTAGCTGTCTCTTCCTTCTGCGAAGCAGTGATACTAGCGAAGAGGGAAGCAGCGCACGTGAGAAGGAGGCAATATATGCACCCTCACGACCCTAGCCTCCGTAGGAGATGCCCGGGCATCGGGAATTCCAGGCTGATTCCCGGCCAAAGTAGGCGCGGGCTTGCGGTTGGCGATTAATGGTAGCTCGCTGTCCGGCAAGGACCAAGCCCGGGTCGACGGCGCTTTGTGTTCCACGCGCGCTTCAAAGAGATTTTAGCATCAACAGGTGGGATCCGCAAGGGCCGATGCCTGCCAGGGGTGCGGATTGTTCGAAAGAGATACCGTGGCTCCTGGCACACATGCAACTTAGGGAACACGGGCGGGTTTTAGTCAGTAAAAGTCTGACACGCCCTCCTACTCCACCCAGAATGGGAGATGTTATTTGATGATATCACACTCTCAAAAAAAAATCGCAGTCCTCTGGGACGGGGGCCTCGGGGATCGAGGTACTCAGGGAATAACCCCAATATCCATGCAATCAAGGAGTGAAAACACACACACATTAAAACTCGCTTCATGGACAGCGAGTGAAAGCGCACTTGCTACTGGCATTTGTTTGACATCGCTCGATCAATGCAGTATGGTTTATAGAAGTAGGTATGACAAAAAGGATTCACTCTTCCGCTTTAGAAAATGGAGGAGCATCCAACCAGTCTGTTGTAGTGTCCGTGTCGTGACGTTGTATAATTATACAGGGTATATTTTTAACCAGTGCGCAAACTGTAACCATGAATTCAGCATATTATCATTCTAGACACGTAGACATTTTTCGTCGGTTATATAAAAAAACTGCTATTTCATCGCAAAATGTATCGAACAGCTGATTTTCCTGTATTCTAGTAGTATGGTAAGCTCTGCATGCGCGATGCAGGCATACGTGGCGTTGTAGACGGCCAAGAGGTATATTACAAACTTTATGTTACAGTTATTCAATCAACAATTCTTGTTGGTAAAAATGGTGAGATGTTACTAATTCCCTTTAGTGAGTTTTTTTTTTCGTGAACATTAATTGTTTACACTTGGTTTTTTGGTTGATTTAACCGTGGGTCATAATGTTGGGCCACAAAAGGGATGAATGAAAGGCAATTGCATGTAGCTGAGATGAGAATGTTAAGAAAGATGTGTGGTGTTACACGAATGGATAGATTAAGAGATGAGTACGTAAGAGTAAGTCTGAAAGTGGCACCGATAACTGAAAAGTTGTATGGATTTCGATTATCATGGTATAGGCATGTGAAACGGAGGAATGACGAAAATGTCGTGAAGAAAGTTTTGAGTATGAATGTCGATGGCTATAAGAGTAGAGGGAGACCAAAGAAACGATGGATGGACTGTGTGAATGATGATATGGTAAGAAAGGGTGTGACTACGGAGATGACGACTAATAGAGAAATGTTGAAGAAAAAGACATGTTGTGCCAACTCCAAATAAACTTATTTTATTTTACCTTTATATTTTTTTTTTTCACTCCAAACATAAAAATTATAGCTAGAACCAGTGCGATATTGTAGTAAAACTAAAATTTTTATTTTTCCACTGTTTGTACCATAACAAATTTTATAGGTAGCTAATCTTTCGAATTCACCCAAAGCGCAACAGAATATGTCGACGTCATCCGCAATGAGGTTGAGGGTGCGGAGCGCGCTCGTCAGCGGCGCGGCGCCTCAAGCAGCAAGTAAGTTCGCGCGCGCTTCACCGCCAGCAACCGCGGTTGACGACGACGACCCGTCTGGCACAAATGGTATGGCACAAATTAGGATGAGAACAGGAGAATGATGATTGATTGTTTACACTTTCGTCAGATTCTTTTGAAACAGACTAAATGTGTAGTGACTGCGCCAGTTTTCGGGCGTTGTTTGGAGCCGATCTTCTTTACATATCTGTTCTGTGACGCTGCCGTCGCTTGTCACATAGTTACGTGAACGTGATATAATTGTAGACAACTGAGAAATGTCTCTAGGAGGGTCCAATCAACTTAATTTTGTCTCTTGCTTGGAAAATGTAACGTTATTTAACTTAGAAAGCTGTCGCTTTATGTTTCTTTATTTTTGTTTTCAGGTAACATATGTAGGTAGCTAGGTAATTTGGATTAGTTACTGATGATAAATTAAGGTTTTGTGGTACTAAGCCAAATTGGTAATAAACAACGGACCGTTGACCTACCCACGGCACCTAGACCATAAAAAAATCCGTTGACCAAGCTAATCTGCCTTCATAATGAAGTCTATAAAATATTTTATTTCAAATGAACCTTACCTCAATCTACACAAACTGTTTCAGTCTACACGTAAAGATTTGTTATTATATAACAGTCATGAAACCGGTAACTGGAGTACCTACCTATATAAAGGCGGTCACCGGACTGTTCTGGTCAAGTCGACAATAAACATAAAGAAACCATCACGTCTCCAATTCGAATACGATAGGGCAATATATCCGAACCAAATCCGCAGGGACTAAGAATCTTGAAAGCAAATAATATTTTATCTTATTTTCTCAACATTTGCTAGCTTTATACGTCATTCATTTATCGGAAAACTTTTCTAGATAACGTTTAGGTTGTATGGATCAGATTTTCTCTTGTTTGTCTCGATGTCCTTGGTATGTAATTGGTAAACCGCTCGATCTTGATTAAACATTCAAGTTTGTTTGTAGTTGTAACCTTTAGCAATATAATTGAAGCCAAAGTATCTAAGTAGGTACCTACTTCTAATTATAACCCACTTTGTCACTCTTGGAAATTGTTTTATACTTTGCAGACTGAAATGTGTTTCGGTTTTATCAAAACTTAGCCTTAATTAGTTTTTAATTAATATCCAAAATTAATGTTGACTGTTATTGGATTTTTTTAGCATTTTTAGAATTGGATTGTAAGGTTAGCCTATTACGTAAATAAATAAGATATTCTTTTAACCAATATTTAACACAATAAAATCTCGAACGAAGCTATTTTATTTAAAATTCATTTTGAAATGCTGGGTAGAATCCAATACATTTGTAAGTAAATAGGATTACTTATTTATTATAGAGCATGCGTGATATTTAATTTCATCAATGTATTTCTATTACCTGTTTATAAATATCGGTACTAGTTCACCAAAATAATAACCCAAATATTTCTGTCAATGCATGAAAAGCCAATGACTAGTAAAACCAATATAGCATTTATTACCCTTGGATTTAGTTTTTGATTCCACGAATATTTTTGTAGTTCTTTTTGGCTACACAAAAAAAAAACAAAAGTAAAAACCTAAGTAAATAGTAATAAACATTAATGAAAAGAGATTAAAGATCGAAAGTATTAAGTCTAGTGATAAATCAACAACTTAAGTCTATATTTAAACTTTTTGACCCGTTTTGACTTCGCATGTTGAGACAAGAGGATATTGTTCTAGAAGATCGACTAAAAACCAATCTGCTTCGAGAAAGCGTTCTGCAGTGCACAACAGCAGCTGCAAAGCTACTATCTCCTTTATAAGCAGCGATATAACCAAATGCCAGCAATACAACTTTATCAATATTGATCCCCACAAACAGCTACCATCAAGCTGCACAACAGACAAAAACATATTAACTACATTCCCAATTCCACGGCAACTTGGGGTATCTCACTGTTCTGCATTTTGTGTTCCTTAAGCTGTGCGTACATGGATAACTAAAATTGCTTAATTCTGGGCAACCTTTGTCAAATGTCTGTCAAATAACGTTATGACCTCACTATTGTTTCTAGAGAAACTACCAATGCATATTGAGTGATATGGAGTAGCGTAATAACCGGGGAAATATATAAGTCAGAAATACAGAATACACAGTTGCAGTAGTTGCAGAGGTAATCTATTCAAAATAATATGATTAAGTATAGAATGTTTTTTTTTCGGAAACAAAAATAAGTAGGTTGCTTCACAATTAATGCTCCGAAATAAACGAGACAATACATTTATTACAAACTCCATATATCTGTAAAAAGAAAGAGGACTGATTTCCGAAACAACAAAATAAGTAAAATTTAGGAAATCAAACAAAAAAAAAATAAAAAAAAATCTCCAAACATAAATGAACAAAAACAGATTAGTGATTGGAGCCTAAATACCTGTGTTGGGAGAATCCGCTCTTCAATACCGGAAATACGCAATGTAGATTAATAGTCCGTTACCCAGCAACTGCATTGGCAACTGTTGCCTATTGAGTTGCTAGGTAATCATTGCTGGCGAAAATCACCCGTGTAAGCGCAGCTTAAGGCAGGTAAGGTACGAGTAAATGCTCGCTTGCGCACCGCAATCAGACTGAGATAAGGTTATTGTTTGAGACAGCCGAAACACTACGGTGTAGAGCACTAGAGACCCAAGAACACTTAGGTGTAATTAAAGTGCAGGATATCTGCATACATGTTTTGTACAACGTACAAAGACTTTGGGGTTAAGCCAGTGTGCTTTTGCTTACAAATTCGTGAGACAGAGAAAATCTTAGGAATTGTAAGATGTTTCGTATATCTATCTGACATTTTCATCTCTATTTATTTTCTTATTACTCTCTTCATCGACTGACATCGTAATTCTGCCATTCTAGGTATGTCTGTGCACTTTCACTAACATGAAGTTAGAATCATTGTCAGATAAGACAATTACTTTGAGATGGAACAAAAGACATGACCGAAATCATGGTTACAAAAATATTCTGTTCGTCCTTGTAGTTGTCAACCACGAGACCGTCAAGCCCCATGACCCTCCATTATTATGGTACAATTTAGGACAGGGCCCTAATTCACTACTATTCCTTTCTTCAAATCCATGTCAGTTTCTTAGATCACAGATGACATCTGATAATAACTGCGACACAGTTACTAAACTAACGCATTATAAACGTACACAAAAATTGTAATGTGTATTTTGTTCCAATACATTTTTTTAATTGTATTTATATTAATATCGACAAATTGTCTTGAAACATATAAAATATGACATTTCGATTCCTTATCGTTACATTGGTTTGTAAAGACACGATATTGACGTGGTTTTAACGTAGCAAGATTCCGCGGGGAATCATTATAACCGTACAGAATTGGGGCCCTGACCAGTCCAGCTGTCTTGTCGATATACTAATTGTACTTGATAAAGCACTCGCTATAATTCAATACTTGCTTATGACGTCATCCACGGCTGATACCTAGTGACCTATTAACCACTGGGGACAGACAATAAATCAAGATGACAATATAAGGCAACACAAAATAGGAAAACGCTAACTCCATACATTTATCTCACTAAAACCAGCCAGCAAGAAATTGCCGCAATTCGGTAGATGGATGGAAATTCTTAATTGAACCAGTTAACTAATTGAACTAATTATGACGAGACATTCGGATAAATAATGGATAAGGCCACTTCAATCTTCTAGAGGCCAGATCTGGGTCTATGATAGAATTATAGCAGACGGTTTTAAGCAATTATGCTTTATGATAATGTGGAAAAAGGGGCTGTTCTGTTCAGTTGAATTTGTAGCAAATATTGTTAGGTAAGAATACTTTTTAGTAGGCACACCGTATGGATTCACAATATAAATGTAGAAATTTTAAATAAGGTGACACAATAGGCGGTGAAATCGCTAAAAGCGATCTTTAAAAGACAACTTTTTATTATTGTGTTTGAATAGAATGTCTTGATACCGAGGATGTCTCATTAGCCAATTTATAACCTGAAAGACTTAATGAAAGATTTTAAAGACTCATATGCTGACATATGAGACTTTAAATCTTTCATTAAGGCTTTGGGCTTAGATCTTTCATTAAGGCTTTGGGCTTAGGGCACAGACAGCCCTGACAATGGTCGCAAAACTTCCTATCACTTTTTTATTGAACGCAGGTTGCGGTAGGATTAAAATTTTACAAAACGTCACGTAACAAAAAAAAAGTGTTACGTAACGAAAAAGCGTAATGGCCTCCATGTGACTTTTTATTATGTATGATAATAGGTCTTTACCTATGAAATTGCCGTTTTGTATGAAAAAATTTAAACGAATTTTTTTCATGAATTTTTTATTTGTATTAATCGAAGTAATCACCCATGCAATCAATGCATCTTTGCAGTTTATTGATGCCCTTCTTAAAGAAATCAGCTGGACGGGAGGCAACAAATTCTTCAAAGGCATTTAGTACTGCCTCTCGGGTATTAAATTTTTTTCCCGCCAAGAAGTTATCCAAATTCTGGAAAAAGTAGTAGTCTGTAGGCGCAAGGTCTGGTGAGTAGGGCGGATGACGGAGAGCTTCCAACCCCAGTTCTTGCAACTGGGGTTGGAAGAACTGAAAGAACATTGTGTTCAGTTCTTCACAGTACACATCTGCAGTAATGCTCACCCCGTTTGGTAAGAAGCTGTGATGAATCACACCGGCGCTAGACCACCAAACAGTGACCATCACTTTTCTAGGGGTAAGTTTTCGTTTAGGGCATTGTTTAGGTGCTGAACCAGGATCCAACCAACTTGCTGAGCGCTTACGGTTATCAAACAGAATCCATTTTTCATCGCAGGTAACAATGCGGTTCAAAATTCCTTCATTTGTGTGTCTGTTGAGCAGTGCAAGGCACGTCTCGACGCGTACTTCGCGCTGGCGATCATTGAGTTCGTGGGGCACCCATTTGTCAAGCTTTTTTACCTTGCCAATTTGACGCAAATGGACCAATATTGTTTTGACGCTAACGTCGAAAGCTGCTGCTAATTCAGCCGTAGATTGTGTATCATCAGCTTCCACAATCGCCTTTAATTCGTCATTGTCGACCAAAGTCTTCGGACGACCGCGAGGTTCATTTTTCAGGTCGAAATTTCCAGAACGGAAGCGAGCAAACCAATAACAGGTGGTGCGTTGGTTTGTAGTGTTAGCTCCGTAAACGTCGTTGATGTTGCGTGCCGCTTGTGCCGCGTTGCTGCCACGACGGTACTCATATTCCATAATTACTCGAATTTTTAACGTATCCATGATGACGAAAAAGATTGAAATGCGATGAAAATGTAACACTAATCAATAAAGAAATGACTACTTTTAGAAAAAAAAATCCATGTTTTTAAAATAAAATTAATTTGAAATTAGAATTCTTAGCCAAACAAAAATTATTTTGATTTGAAATGGCCAGTACTGCAGAACGGCAATTTCATAGGTAAAGACCTAATAGAAAGATACAAAGAGAGAGAGTGTAATCGTTTTCATGGTTTTCGAGGGTGCTGTAGCCGATATTAGGGTCAAAATAAAGTTTGAATATGTGAAAGATAGAGTAAACGATGTTACATTCGGAGTTGAGGAAAAACCGTAATGAACTTCGTTCCAGACATTTTTTGTATTAACAATACATTTCCGGCTACATTCTGGTCAACACCCAAGAGTGCGTGCGAGAGAGAAGTGCGATAAAGATGATTAATATCCGCCGTCATTAGTCCGCAAAGCCTCGAGTAGATTACTCACTCATCGACGGAATCAGGAACAAATCATTTCTCTTTGTTGACATACAATATTAATTAATTTATCGTCTTAGTCTATTTTGGATCAATGCTATAAGGCTGGAAATAAGGCTGTTTTCATAAGATACACTTAAATGGACGGTCGAATGATGTGAAAGTCGGATAATGGATGGCTACAAAGGACATCATTCATTTCGTACCCAAAAATTCAAGTGCACGAGTATAATATACTATTTGAGTTGTAAAGTGCCAATAATCTCATTTTTCCAAGAATATTTTGGACATTCTTTAAAAGCCGCAAATATTTATCGCCCCCCATGGTTTAAAAGAAACATGAAAATAATTTATTAAAATATAATCAAAATAAGACTTTTAGATATGTTTTTGTTTATTGCACACCGTCGCTGTAATGGTAAAAAAATCGTGTATTATTTGCCATGTGATTACCGTCTGTTATTTGTGTTTTTTTTTTTGGCCAGCCACTTTAATTTTTGGATACAAAATGTTCGAAACCTGAATTATATGATTCAGAATCACCCACTGACGTACAGTGACTTCTGCGCTTTCCTAGTTAATCAAAAACAAAACCTTACTAAACATATTTTCTATTTCAGTCATAACTAAAGTCAAACAGAACTAAATTTGGATATATGTTCGCATTATAATTGTGGTCTACTCCTACATATACAAAATCAGTCTACCAATTATTGAGGTTAGTTTATTTGTCCAACCAGTCAATTATTCACAGTATTTCCTTCAATTATTCCATTAAGCTATCAACTTGATACAATAACATTGCAAAGGTCAATTATTCAGAAATTCCAAGTTAACGAATGGTCAATGCGTTTTAACAAGACGTCGCATCGCCTGTATTTTGTTCCGTATAATGTAATATTGCTCCGAACGTGCGACAGAAAGGAAATTGTTTCACCTTTTGATGTAGCGGAGTGAAGCTTTACAAAGATAGGGATTTCGAGGTCGAGGTCACGTTGTATTATTTAGAGGTTAATGCTGTAAATTCGTAAAGCGTCACGAGTATTGATCGTGTGTGGACGTCACGAAATATACCTAGTACTTATCCTAATTATTGTAATCATAGATAATATATATCAGTTAGTTTATTAGTCTTTATGTGTAGTTATATGTGTATTTGACAAAAAAAGGGGCAAGTAGTTATTAAGATGTTTTTTTGTTTATATAATTCTTATCGATTAGACGTTTGACAAGTCTAGAGAAAGATAACAGTTATGTGATATCAAATTACAAATTCACGATACTAACAGAGTCCCCTAGATTCATACCTACAACCACATTACCTAACGACGCTAAACATGATCAAAGCCACTATTAATTTCTAACCAAATTATTACGACCGCTATCTTCCCAGCATGAGCAACTTCGTCCGGGCGGACAGTCCGGTGTCCGGCCAAGCGGTGCCAATTTCCGGACACTCGCACACCAATGATTGCGGACACTCCGATTCAAATCACATATAAATGGATCACTGGCTGTAATAGCTAAGTTGGTGCATTTTATATCTAGAGAATTTTGTTGACCTGCAATTTTTCTTCGAAAAGATTTTCTTGATTGCTTTGCGGCCATTGATTTAAATAGTAAAGATACGGTCGTCCGAACATTTGACGGAAGCGGTCGCCCTACAAAAAACACTAACGCCATCTATTAGAACTACGATGTCAATCGGCGTGTCTGCTCCTAGACGTAACCTTGTAAGAGCGGGGTGTGCTATTCTTCGAGGTACAAAGAAATAAAATAAAAACCTTATATTTTTCAAAATTTATATTTGTTGCAGTTTGTTTGTGTTATTAAGTTTACATTGGCCTTCGAATAAAAACAATTTAAAAAAAAAGTCTTGTTGTTTTGGTAATCTGGACCTATTTTCCATTTTGGATTCGTAGTTTTTTCTGACGTTGGACATTTTAATTTGCTTTTAATAAACAATAAAAATCAATTTTGTACAAAATTTAATAATAGAGTAATATTATTAAATCTTTTCATTTCATCGGCTACAACGAGCGCCGCTGCAAAGTTATGTCGCGCTTTTACGCGGCTTCGCGTCGTCGAATATACATAAGAAAGAAAATTGTTTTAAATAATGTTAGAAGTCGATTTAATGACATATTTTTAACTTACCGGGGATATGAAATGTTATCATTTTTTTTTAACGTGCTTTTTGTCGTAGTTCACGCAACCCTTCACGGCACAATTTGGCATTTTTGCTTGCAAAAATGTACGACCGCTCCGATGACAGCCGATCGCGTTCTAGTTCACTTCGCTATAGGGAAGACCATTTTGGGACCAAGTTCGTGGCGTCATTGTAACGTGCGGTCCGCCCAGTCCTTTTATATATGTCTATGTTTGCGGCTAATAAAATGTATGTCATTTGACCTAGCTAGCTAGACCTTGCGAGGTTATGTTGTTACCTCTTAATGTGATGCTAATTAATTATCACTGTTATAACTTGCCAATAGGAATGTCTTTTCTCTTGATGTTGTTATCTTCATCGCTGTAGCTTACTGCACCAATAACAAAAATAATTAACAATTACAATAAAAAGCATAAGCGGTGTTACCCGTCGTCGGTGTGTGTGCTGGTGGTGCCCGCGCTGTAAGCATGGTATTATTACCGTCCTTAAAAAATACTTGTAAGACTGTATCAACCTACTTAGTTGTTTAGTTAAATTGTTGATAAGTACCAAATGTTTAAAACTAGCGCTAATCCTGCCGACAAACTGTCATTCAGTTTGGCAGGCTTATAACAGTAGATTGTATAATATTTTGCGCCCGAGTGATACACTCTACTTTTCATCACCCTCTATGAGAAAATAAAAGGCACCTCATATTTATTGTAATAAGAATTCATTTTTCAAAACGAAACCATGAATTTCTAACAATCCGTGAAAATTGACGAAAACGCGGGCTGTAGTTCGCGCGTTTTTAATTTGATTTCTTTTTTTTTATTTAGCTGGCGGTGGCGGCGCGACTATGGGCCGTCGTACCAGCCAGTCTTTATTCAAACAATATTTGCGTTCGATTTCTTTGGCGCTGAACATTAAGATGTTCCAAATTCAAAAAGTGCGCGGCAAAGATAATTGCGGCGCACTTAAAAAGAGGATTAAGAACTCATTACTGCCCGCTAAAAGTTTCATAAAGAAAACACCACCTTTGGGTGCACATAAAGGCGAACCAAGTCGTCCTTTTCGACTAGATAGAATGAAAGTTTTGTTCCAAATCAACGACTTATTTGTTTATTTTTTTAATTGCCATGAACGTAACTAAATCGCGGCGGGTTTTTAAATTTTCTGCATTGGATTTTCAACGCAATGCTAAGCGTCGAGAGTTTAAAATCGATCAGTGTGTTTTTTCGACGTGCTGAGATGCACGCTGTTGGATTCTCAATGGTCAGTTTAACACCAAAAGTTAAAAAATTCAATGCGCGATATTTTGATGCCAGTGTGAACGTTGACAAACAATGAGTACTCTTTACCGGGGACCACGTGAATGTATTCTTCCATTTCATGATCATCATCATCATTTCAGCCGAAAGACGTCCACTGCTGGACATGGGCCTTACCCAATTTGGGGGGGTTTGCCATGATCGCCACGCTTGGCAGGCGAGTTGGCGATCGCAGTATGGTGGTAAAATGCATAGAGAACGCTGCTGACCATTCTATAGTAAGTCCTTTAGTCGCCGTCTACGACACCCACGGGAATAAATGGGATGGTGCTATTCTTTTACGTCCGGCACCACACGGAACATTCTTCCATTTGCCAACAAAAAATGTGACATCTTTTAGAAATAATAATATATATACCACACACAGTACAATTTAAATAAATTGTACCCACCTTTTGTAAGTAAGTATACTATTTACCTAAAGTAAAGAAACTCAAAGAGTCTTCGAAATTTCAAACAATGAAAGAAATCAGAAAACTTTACCAAAAGGTCTCGATTGAAAAAACTTTCATGTACTTTAATGAATAAGTTATTAGTTGAAAAAGAAGTAGTTTTATGTTAGTTATAGTTACTTTGTGTTCTGTCTTTTGCTCTCTTGGGTATACGGTTACTTAGATGAGTATTCCTTTTTCTTGAGTTGTGTTTATGTTTTCAAACGTAAATATCTTGATACTCTACGTTTACCTACTTGTGTTTTTATTAATTTTACTGTCTCTGAATGTCAAAAAATGACTTACACGGTAACGTACTAAGTCGCAACGAAAACATCCTACGTTCGAAAACCCAATCGATACAGTGCTTAGAAAACACAAACAAATAAATTCATTTCACTTCTGTTTTGACAGCCACTGTTCGTTAGATTAATACTCTTTGAGCAAAACATCATGAATCAGCAAAACTAACGTCAAAGGCGGCTTTGTTCATTGAATTTCAAACAACATTACTATAACCAATAATGACTGAACTTGGTCTGCTTACGCAATAATATCCCATCAATTCTAAAACGCTCTATAATCAAGAAAGGAAACATTCAAACTAAATTGGAATAGTTGACTGAAGCTGCTCGAAGGGTTAGTAATTTACTAACTGAAGGAGTTAACCATGTTAATGAAAATTGCTTTCGATAAGATCTGATGTCTGAGTTATTGAATATGAGGTCTGTGATGAGGACGGAAGATAGGAAGTCCAAGGGATAAGTTATGGGGACCTTTTATGAGAGGTATTAAATTTTATCGGCACTTCTGTGGAAATCGAGGTATTGTGTACTCTTTAATGGGTTTGGGAGTCAATTAATTTACATGTTTCGATTTTTTGAACGTTTCATGAATACTTGATAATGAAACCAAACAAAAAGGTGAGGCACTGTTCTAAAAAAATATGATCTCTTTGTGTGAGAACAAAGCCAGGAGAAATAAAATACAGCACGTGTCGAAATAAAATAATCAAATTTGAAGGTATCCCTTTGTACCTTATAATATGGATGATGAATATAATTATTCTTTACAGAACTCGACAAAAATCATCGTACGTTGTGAACATTGTGAACGACCTACAATAGGTTTTTTGAACACCTTTTGTAGGTCGTCCATAATGTGAGTGAGATTGTTGTGAGTTTGTTTCGGAAGAGAAGATTATTGCTGCAAAAAACTAATTCCTACATGCGAACTTTTACCCAAATTGACATAGACAATTGCTTTTAATTAGTGCTGTAATAAAAAAAAAACAACATAATTAGTTTAGTTTATGAAAGCAACACTTGTTTGTTGTTTCCCCAAACATAATCCATCTAATCAACAATGTAACAACGCCCAACGAAAGATAATATAAAAATGCACCTAACACTACAAAATCTTTTCTCAAGTCTAGGTCTAGATTTCAAAGCCTACATAAACTGCGAGGATTTAACGCAATCCACTTCACGCCTGTAGGTACTTCACGTAAAATAAAGCTAATAAAACCAAGTAAAGCCTTGTTTACACGAGATCGCGTGTTGAGAAGCAAGAACATCCATGCAAGAATCGTTGGCAAGAATAGCCAGGTATGTCACTCAAGGAGCATTGGTGGCTCAGTGGTGGTATATTTGACTGTCGTTAAGGGTAGTCAGAAGCCCGAAAGTCTGCCAACCAGTCTTACCAAGGGGTATCGTACTACCCCGTAACTGGGTTTTGGAATCTGGAGGCAAAGGTCCTCGCGCGAGGAGTCAAAACGCCGGGGCGTAACTCCGCTACCACGAGAAATCGGAGCACAGCGGACAGAACTCCTGCGGGATCTCATGGCGACATGAAGAGTGCAATTGTCGCAGCCCAGTGCTGGGCACGCCACAATTGCGGCGGTAAGTCCCCTCTTTGAGTAGTGGATTGAGAGGCGCCATGGCGTCCTCATCTTCCGCATGACGCAGGTCCTCACCGGACACGGCTGTTTCGAGAGGTTCCTGTTTCGCATAAGGTGGGAAGAAACGCCCACGTGTTTCCACTGCGTAGAACACCCTAAGAAAGCGATGAAGCAAACGGTGGAGGTCTGCTCGGTTTAAGCGGAGCCCCGCCCTATTCTTGTGGTATTCAGCAGCATCCGGTTAGACTGGAACCCGACCCTAATATGGCTCGGAAAAGGCGAGGCAGAAAATGTTGCCAATGTTTATTTGAAGTTTTTAGACAATTGTAACTTTGCGACTGTTAGTTATTGTGAGTGAGCGACCGGTATATTATCATAAGACGGTATGGACTCTGTACACAGCCTAAGAAGACTTTCTCACATACAATCGCTGAACTTAATTTCTTACATAATTACCTTTGCAGTCTCAGGAGTAATCGAATGTGGGCGAATAATTTACTACCAACCTTTGTGAATTAGTGCTACAATATACTACGGACAATTTGCGGTTTAGGAACTATTTGGTACCTGGGGTGTGGTTTCAAGGGAAACAGAACATCTTAATGAACTATTTGGCACCTACAAGTCCTACAATTTTCTAATCAAGGTCTTGGGATTTTCGTATTTTTTTTCAACCAAGTACGCTTAGCTTGAACGCTGGCCGTTAGAGGTCAGCAGGTGCTATAGTTAAGTGCAATTTGTTCGACTAAGAAAAGCCAATAGTTAATTTTAACTTATTTATAGTTCATAAAATCAAAAATCAAAATCAAAAGTCATTTATTCAAACTAGGCTGAGAGTCAGCACTTTTCGAACGTCAAAATTACAAAAGACAGTCCCCCAAAAACGCCCACCCTTCGACACTTCCTAGTGCTTTAGCTGGGAAGAAGAAGTGGCGCAACAAACTCCCCAGCAGCACAGCTGTCTGATAAGTTGGAAGAACTTGATTCTATACAGTAATAGGCAAGTAATTAAATTTCATAAAAAAATGGAAATATCAATATTAAAAATAAAAAAATAAAAAAAATGGTTTATAGTCAAATAAAATAAACAATGCCATGGAGTAACTCATATAACCTGTCAGTAGGTAAGCTAATTCTGGTGAAAGAACACAAACGTTGTCTTGAGTTAATCACAGCGACCAACAATTCTTATCATTTAAGTAGTCGTTGATAGAATAGTATGCCTTCGAACAAAGATTTGATTTTACTTTAGCTTTAAACACATTAAAATGTAAATCTAGCAAAGAAGAGGGAAGCTTGTTATAAAAGGTGATACCGAGCCCAACGAATGAGTTATGAACTTTATGAAGCCGGTGAAAGGGACCACGTAGTTTGTCCTTATTTCTGGTATTAATATTATGAATATCACTGTTTTTAGTGTATAAGTGTATATTTTGCCTAATATGTAAGATGTTAGCGAAGATGAATTGTGATGCCACCGTGAGAATACCAATATCTTTAAAAAAATCTCTCAGAGAAACTCTAGCACCTAATTGGTAAATTGCACGTACAGCTCGTTTTTGCAGAACAAAAATATTTTGAATGTCAGCGGCTTTGCCCCACAGCAGAATGCCGTAGGACATAACGCTATGAAAATAACTAAAATAGACTAACCGAGCTGTATCAACGTCAGTGTATTGTCTTACTTTCCTGACGGCGTAGGCAGCCGAACTGAGCCTTCCCGCTAGGCTTGATATGTGTGATCCCCACTGAAGTTTGGCATCTACTGTTATGCCCAGAAAAACTGCCGAGTCTACAGTTTCAAGCACCTCATTTTCTAAGACGATGTTGGGTCCCAGATTTTTTACATTCGGCAAAGCGAACTTTGTACATTTTGTTTTCTTAGCATTGAGAACCAAATTATTCGTGGTAAACCAATCCGTAACCATTGAGAGTGCACTGTTTACGTCGTCAAAATCTTGTCTATTCCTGTCTACCTTAAAGATAAGAGAGGTATCATCAGCAAACAGTACAACGTCACAGATACCCTTTAAATAGAATGGTAAATCATTAATGTACACTAAGAATAAGAATGGACCCAGTATTGAGCCTTGAGGTACACCTAACTGAACTGGTAGCCCGGAAGATTTCACACCATTAATATCTACACATTGGTGCCTATTATTTAAATAAGAGTTTAATACGTTAAGAGCTTCATTTTGAACACCGTAATGACGTAATTTACGCAAAAGCGTGTCGTGGTGCACGCAATCAAATGCTTTGGAAAGATCACAGAAAACTCCAATAGCATTTTGTGAGTTCTCCCATGCGTTAAATATGTGTTTCAGCAGGGCAACACCCGCGTCTGTAGTCGAACGACCTTTTGTAAAACCATATTGTTCATCATGAAGGAGGCTATTTAAATTAAAATGTCTTAGCAACTGCTTGAGTATTAACTTTTCAAATATTTTACTAAATGCAGGTAAGATAGAAATGGGCCTAAAATTGCCAACGTTATTTTTATTACCCGATTTAAATAATGGTATGACTTTACTACTCTTCATGAGGTCAGGAAACGTTCCTAAATCAACACATTTATTAAAAGTAATAGCTAGATAGGGGGCTACGATGTCGATTATGTTACTTAAAAGTTTAATAGAGATGCCCCAGTAATCACCAGTGTTTTTAGACTTAAGTGTGTTAAAAATATTAACTACATCACGAGGTGTTACATGTTCGAATCTAAATAAGAGACTACATTTGGGCACACTACTATGCAAAAGGTTTTCCGCTTCAGACGGGGACGAATTTAAGGTGCGAGTCGTAGTTAAAGGTATGTTGGCAAAAAACTCATTAAATGCCTCAGCTACGTCAGCAGCTTCATTAACTAATTTATTGTTGACTATAATCTCTAGTTGCTTTTCCTGTTTAACCGACTTACCCGTTTCATTATTAATAATTTTCCAAGTGGTTTTTACTTTATTATTGGAATTTTTAATTGTATCGCTTAAAAATTTTGATTTAGCAAAGACACAGATTCTTTTAAATAACATTCATAATAAATGATAAGTTAATTTTGAAGAATGCTTTATCATACTACTTTATTAATCGCTTACGACTTCTGCAGGAAAAACTTGGAATTACCCACAAGCTTGTTTCACAATATGTATAGGTAATGTCTTTTGTATGGCAGTTTTGAAGAAAACAGTAAAATAACTACAAAAACCAGTTATTTTTATCATTTTAAGATCTATGAAGTTAATTTTAATGAAGCATCTTCTTCAAAATTAACCTTTTTTTCCTTATTTAGGCCACCGCTTACAACTTCTGAAGGAAAAACAAGCAAATGATTACTAGACTAGTTTCAAAATTTCAATACAACAAATGATCATTAGTATCTACGTCATTAGTAAAATTTTAACTTCAAAAACCATTTATTTTAACCACTTCAAAATCGCTTAGTTAAAACAACACGCCGGGCCAGCACGGGATCCGATTAATTCACAACTAAAATTCCCCTCGGCCCGTTTACAACGTTATTCGTTAAAATAATCCTATTCAGCTTCCAGTGTTACATTTAACGCTGCGGTGATTATTTGTGACTAAAATGAATATTTAAAAGGAAATAATATGTTTTTTTTTTTAATTTATGCACCTCTGCCATCTGGAACGTTGCAGAAGCCGTGCTTCTTTGGATGATATCAAACGATATTGTAAGGGTTTTTTAATTCTATCTCTACATGTTCAGAAGTTATGAGAATTTTTAATACATTGAATACATTACCAGAAACAGAACTTTTCAAATTGAAATAAACACACCACTCGGGAGAGATTTATCGTGATATTGGCAAGTAACATGGAAAATTATTGACCTACGTAGTGCGGTGACACGTTTGTTATGATTTGAATTTAAGAAACATGTGAAACCGAAAATTTGGTATCAATTCTTAGAGTATTTAATTTGAGCTGAAACTTTGTAAAGTGATTCTAAGGTACTTGCACTCAATAAGGACCACCTTTATTAGAATACTTATAAATTTAAAATTTATTGAATTACACAAAGTAACGCTTATAAGATAGAAATAAAATTTTGTGAAGATCTATAATTATGACAAAAAATACACAGTTTGCTTTGTTAAACTATCAAAACACAGTTCTAAAAAAGGTTTATGTTTGGCCAAATTAAGCACCTATGCTCCAGACTTTCGGGCTTTGGATGACCCGTAACGACTGTCAAAGATCCACAAATGATAGCCGGGACCAACAGCTTAACGTGCTTTCCGAGGCACGGAGGGGTCGTTGTATGTAAGGATCCACGGACCAACCGCGGCAATCGTAGCCTAACCTGATCGATCTACCCTTGAGGCTAATTAAAAAAAAAACTAGAACTTAATTCCATTACATTCCACAGCAGAGTCAAAACCTCATCTAAAAGAAGATTATGATTTATCCCCACGTTTATGCTATATGTGGTGATTAATTTCAGATTTTGAAACCATCCTACTTCACTAGTTCGAAATAGCAATATGTATAGAAAGTTGTGTAACCCTCGGGCCATCACGATATGACTCAGTACTACTACTACAGAACAGGTTCTGTAAGTAATACCTATGCCATTGTGGTTCAAGTTTATATTGAACCTCAATGACCTACACTTATATGCAATACTTAACTGTCATTAATTTGTTGCAGGTTGCACGTGTATCCGCTACACGTCGACGTATGGTAAGGAGCGTGGCACGTTCAGCAGCCCCGACTACCCACGCCCTTACCCGCCGCGGATCGACTGCCTCCTTTACACCTTCGTCGCGGCGCCTCACGAGATCGTCGAGCTCGTCTTCACTGACTTCGACATTCACAAGGAGCATCTTGAGTGAGTTGAATTTAGAACACCACTGACATTTCACAGCACTTTTGAATTTAGAACACCTTCTGATGTTTTATTTTTCGTTTTCTTTATCATCGAGCAGAGGAAATTGTTCAAAGTTTTCATCGTCTTTTGTTTCGTTTCAATTTGCAGCGAACGCTTAAATTCTTCGCAAGATCTTTTAGTGGCTTACAAAGCTTCGAAGGTTGAAAAGCTATTTAATGCATTTTAATTTAAAATTGAATCGGACTTTCACTGTAGAGTTTCTTAACTAAAAGAGACTAGATTCAATATTACTCGTCGTCCATTATTACCGTCAGTCAATTATAGTTAAGCAATGAGTAATTGATAGATGAGTTCAAAACTATGTCTGAAATCGTTAAGTTTTCACTAAAGACATCTTAATTAAGATCAATTTAGAGCTATTCTAAACGCTTAGCGTAACTTTAATACCTGATAATATTAATCTAGATAATAACTTTCCACCTCCACTAAAACTTGGCACTCAATGAAAAAGCTATATGAAGTTAAAATCAATTTTGAAAATAAATTCTTGAAATTCACGAAAGTTAAGATTTAAAATAGTTCATTCCAAGGACCCAATTTTGATGTAAGTATGGCGAATTGTAATAAAACACTTCAGATTTACTTAGTCCCTAAAGTCTGCAAAGTTTAATACTACAATCGAAACTTCTCTCTTTAGCAAATCCTGCTAGAAAACGATCGATAACCAAGGAATTCGAATTTGCTTTTAGAATCGTTGATTTCATGTTGTAATAATTTGGTAGTGACTGTTTCGAGGGGCTATTGGTTGCAAACTGCAGTGCTTGAGGCTCTGGGTTCGGTTCCCAGGCAAGGCAAAGTGTTTTTGGGTTTTTTACCAGGAATTTCTTAGAAGCAGCTCGAAGTCTGGATTTGTGCCTGGTCGATGGAAATAGGCTCGTTCCCGACTTAAACATAACTGCCGAAATGTGATTTGACACAGTAATTGTTACAGGTGTGTTGTTATGATGTTGTTTAATAGAAGGTATCATTTATTGAATGAACTAATCAAGCCAAATAATAAACAAAGGGAAATTGAAAAGGGAATAACTTTATTGGTACGTGTAACTTTGGCATTCTATTATATGATTTTTCTTGCTCTCATGACTCAGCAAGAGAGCAAAATTTTGGTTATTTTAGATAAACATACTGTAGCGGCACTACAAATAAAAATGCTTCACAACAAATATCAAGAAACACAAAAACAAAAGTGGCGCCATCTACAATGCCACAGGCGAACTAACTAAGCAATTCTACATCGCGCAATCAGAGTTTACCACGCTACTCAGATAGATAAAATATCCCGACAACAACTGTCGGGCAGTTGCCCGGACCAGACAATATACCCGTCTGGTCGGAGGATCCTCCGTTACCACCATAGGTATGAGTGAACTTTACACCCTGTTCCTCATACCCCTATACTGGTGACCCCGTGAAAGAAAGTCAGCGCAGCCTTCGTGCAACACTTCGGCGTGACGTCATCTACATCACATCAAGACCACTTCCTCAAGCTTTCGAGCGGCGAGTCACACAGCCAGCCAGCACCCACGGCTTCAACGGGTATCCTGACCACCTGCATGCAGCGAACCGCATGCCTGGTCATCACCCACAGCCTCATCAGCAACCATGGCCCAGCACACTGCACTTTCGGCCGGTCGAGAGCTCAATCTCCCGGTCGACGCCAGCAGTCAGCCTCAACCTCTCAACCCAGCGCTGTACCAGATCCGACTCACTGGAGCATAACGCAGCGCAACCCCGACTCACTGGGGAATCGTCGCAGACAGTTCCGACTCACCGCGAACTATGTGACACCCGGTTCCGACCCACTGGAACCACAACTGGCACTGGCAAGCATCATAACATGCACTGACTCAGCCCACTATCGACCTCCGGTCTCCGGGGGGGAGTGATGTAGCGGCACTACAAATAAAAATGCTTCACAACAAATATCAAGAAACACAAAAACAAAAGTGGCGCCATCTACAATGCCACAGGCGAACTAACTAAGCAATTCTACATCGCGCAATCAGAGTTTACCACGCTACTCAGATAGATAAAATATCCCGACAACAACTGTCGGGCAGTTGCCCGGACCAGACCCAATACCCGTCTGGTCGGAGGATCCTCCTTTTCAATAGAGGATGAGCGAACTTTACACCCTGTTCCTCATACCCCTATAATACAAAAGAAAAATAAAGTGCACATTTTAGGATAGAAAACCATAAAAATAATAACAAAACCTTTATTTCTCACATCGTGCTAAATGCTGATATGAACCTGGTTCATTTTTATATTCTCTTCATTTGACTTCGATTTTGGTTGGTTTCCTCAATCCTGCAAGCTTTCTGCAGAACTTCACGTAGTCAATCATGGTTGATCCGTCATTTTGCACAATCATCGGTGCCTCGTCCAATGCATAATCTGCTTCTTTTGCTGTGAACTTGTCTCCGAAGGTCATAAGGTCATGTCTGATCCTGGGAACAAAGTTACAGAAATGTTTATTTTTTACCAGGTCTTAACTTTTTCACACGTTTTTGTATTATCTTTGTTGAGATAACAATGTATGTAAAAACATATTTTTTTTCAATTTAGGTTTTGAAAATTTTATTCTAAATCAGTAAATATTATTACAATACGGACAGGTTAAATTAAAATCAATTGAACGTGAGATTCTATTGTTTATGGAGCTGACAAAGAAGACACAACAAAGACAGATTTGAATAAGAGAATCCGAAAATAAATATTTTAGCTTGAGATAAACAATTCTGCGAAGACGGGCGAAGTATTACCAACAGTGTATAAATTAGATAAAACAATGTATGTTTTCTTTATAAACAGTCGTGTTTATCATCCTAAATTGATAAAAGGGAAAGTTACTCGTTTGTTTTTCTCGCGAACAGCTTATCCAATTGGCACTGCCATTTGTTTTCATCTGTATTATTGATAAAATCAGGTTGGACATTCGATAAAACATTATTTTCTTAGTGACAAATAATAAATTGTTTGTTTATCTTAGACAAGTTGTTGCCCTGATGTTTTGTTATGTTGAGCGGATGAGTGCAAGGCGACTTAAAAAATTAAAAAAACCCCCGACCAAAACAAAAACTATAAAAAGAAAAAAAAAATGTATTCGTTTTTTAAGTTGAAGGTAATATTTTGATCAAAGCATTGTCAAGTCGGGGGACGATCAATAAAAATGCTAGGCCTCCTTTGTTTGGCGTTTCCATTGATCGTCCCCCGACTTGACAACGCCTTGATCAAAATATTATCTACTTTACTTTTTTTTACTTTTTAGAGCTTTTTTTTTGGGTCGGGAGTTTTTTAATTTAACATTTATTTCCTCCTTTTCAAACTTAAAGTCTCGCTTAAATCTGCGCAGCGTTGTGTATGTTTCCCACAGTGAAGTTTGTTACCAATTTCGTCTCATCTCGGTAGGCAACCCTTTTCTAACCATATCATCATTCACACAGTCCATACATCGTTTCTTTGGTCTTTCCCTACTCTTACAGCCATTGAAATTCATACTCAAAACTTTCCACAGGATATTTTCCTCTTTCCTCCGTATCACATGCCATGGGCATGGTATGGACCATAAGAACAGATTTCCACACAACTTATAACGAAAGTGGCCTTATTGTTGGTGTTCATTAGAAAGATAGTACTCATAACCGGCGTGCTTGACCAGATATATGTATGAAAACGAAGCAGAAGGAGTGTGTAAGGATCGTGCAGAATGCCATCTACGTTCTGTTGTCTCACCCCCAAGGTAAGAAAGCGTGAGTTTATGTACTAGTATCTCACCTGAGAAAAGATGGCATCAATTTTTTTTACAGAAACCTTTACTATCGACCCAATTAATATAGAAACTGGATTTAAAAGCCTGCAAAAAGCTTTTTACTGTAAATTGAAGAAGTGGCAATGCCCTAAATAATAAAGCGAACTTTACACTTTTTACAAGAGCTTTACGTGCCCCGCTTAGAAACATGGGCAGAGTTTAGTGGAACTTTTACTGTAAGAATGTGTAAGACCATAGCAACCGAATAAAATATTACTCCACGCTTAGACGTGACTGAGCAATAAACCTTTTTTCCCAAGTCTAGAAGGTCGCGAGAACGAAGCCGTGAGAAACAGCTAGTATGTAATAAATTTTATTTTAGCGTTTCACATTATCTCTTACAGTACGGAATAAAAGAAAAGCGTTGTGTATTGGAAACTTACTATAACGTGAAAGTTGGGATATATAAAGGCTGTTTTGTTAAACTACACACCTGTCTTAAGCCATTATACTTTGTCATAATAATACGGCTACTAATGTCATAAGATTTACTACGACTTTTATGTTTATTATCCAACTACGTATAACTATTACCTATAATATTCTTTTACATCTTTCTCATGTTCCCTAGGTATCTTCTATACTAAAAAACATTAAAAAAAAAAATAACAACCGACTTCCAAAAAGCACTACAAAGTGCAAAATAACTTTTTCAACACATTTGCTCAAAAACTGCATTTACGAAGCCTGTATACATGGTTCGAAAGTTAAAAATTACGCACTAACACAACGGAACGTGCGGTAAAATAGGTACTCTCACCTAAGTACCTATTTTACCGAATTCCTCGTTGTATAGCACCGTGCGTATTCTTTACGGTTTTTTTTTAATTTCCATAAAATATTATCAGAATTTCGTCCAAGGAGTTTCACATTACGAGAATAAATAAGCTGACTGATCGAACCTCCTTGGAAGCGATTTTGCTCAATACGTTTGTCTCACTTTAATAATAATGAGTAAATGAGATGAAAGATGTAGTTCTAATTTTCACCACGGGCATGTGGCGCCATTTGTAAATTCGCGCCATTTCCATATTAGAAACGGCAAAGATTGTTGCGAGTTTCCGACTGATATATTTTGCAAACAAACTTTTATTATGAGTTCAAGCGAGGAAACTGATATTAATATGGAATCTACTCCACCTGATATTTTGAATGAGGCGCAAATTGCAGGAAACGGTCTCTTGCCGCCAAAATCGGAGAGCGCTATTTAATGATGTATAAGTTTGTTTAATTACATATTGTACTGTTTTCTCGCAAATGTGTTAAAAAACATTGTATGACACACGTGCAGAAATTGGTTTTTATAAACTCGACTTCGTCTCGGGCTTACATTCGTCTACTCGTTTGTAAAAACCAACTTACCGCACTAGTATCATAAATACGTACTGCACGTGTGTCATACAATGTTTTTCAACACATTTGCGAGAAAACGGTACAATATGTAATTAAACAAACTTATACATCATTAAATAGCGCTCTCCGATTTTGGCGGCAAGAGACCGTTTCCTGCAATTTGCGCCTCATTCAAAATATCAGGTGGAGTAGATTCCATATTAAAATCAGTTTCCTCGCTTGAAATCAAAATAAAAGTTTGTTTATAAATATCAGTCAGAAACTCGCAACAATCTTTGACGTTTCTAATAATATGAAAATGGCGCGAATTTCCAAATGGCGCCACATGCCCGTGGTGAAAATTAGAACTACATCTTTCATCTCATTTACTCTTTATTATTAAAGTGAGACAAACGTATTGAGCAAAATCGCTTCCAAGGAGGTTCGATCAGTCAGCTTATTTATTCTCGTAATGTGAAACTCCTTGGACGAAATTCTTATAATATTTTATGGAAATTAAAAAAAAAACCGCAAAGAATACGCACGGTGCCATACAACGAGGTATGCGGTAAAATAGGTACTTAGGTGAGAGTACCTATTTTACCGCACGTTCCGTTGTGTTAGTGCGTAATTTTTAACTTTCAAACCATGTATACAGGCTTCGTAAATGCAGTTTTTGAGCAAATGTGTTGAAAATAACTATAATTTCGGAAGGCGGTGACTTTGGATGTGTATTTTAATTATTTGTCACCGCCTTCCGAAATTAAAGTTATTTTGCACTTTGTAGTGTTTTTTGGAAGTCGGTTATTATTTTTTTGAAAAAAGTTTTTATTTTTCACTTTTTAGTTACCTACCAATTCGAAATTTCATCATCTTTGTGGTCAAAACAATGCATATTTATGCAATAGCAGCATTCGCGGTTGGTTTGCTTTAATTTTTTGAAGAGTTCCGTTGTCTGTCTCCGAAACGCATCATCAGATCTATATGAAATTTGAATGGGACAATTTCGGAATAAACACCTTTCGAACAAAAAAAAAATTGCAATTCCGTCTACATATGACGGAGTTATGCCCGAATATAAATAAAAAAATATAAACATGTCGAATTGATAACCTCCTTCTTTTTGAATTCGGTTAAAAATAAAACTGATGAGTTTGTTTGAACGCGCTAATCTCTGGTAATATTAGTCAGATTTAAAAAAATGTATTTTAATTATAAAACACAATTATTGGAGAAGGTTATAAGCTATGTAACATCACGCTATGTTCCTGAGTAGCCGAGAAAAAAGAAAAAAAGTTGAATAGTTAACGAGGTAATAGCGCGGGGTGGATCGAGGGATGATGATAAGATATCGCGTGGGCGAAGTGGCGACAAGCTTTTATATCATGTAAATTGTGTAATGACGTTATAAATTGATATAAATAGTTTAAAAGAACATTTTATTTTATTAAATTAAATCTTGTTTTAAGTAAGTTTTTTCACTTCTAATTTCTATCTAAGTTTTATAGCAAGAATTGCTATAAAAATGACGCACATAAGTACGTAATTAAGAAACTTCGCATAAACTTTTTACGCGATGCTTCAAGTTTTTAGTTGATCAATTGGATAAAGTTTGAACATCTACATTTTAGCATAATAATTACACTAAAACATTTCTAATAAAATTAAACTTTCTACAATTTGCATTAACAATTACCTACTTTTGTTTCATGTTTAACAAACTATGTATTTATTAGAAAACTTTACTGGACTCCCAAAATAAAATATAAAATTTGAAGTGTATAATAAAATTATCGTTGAAAAAAGTTTTCACATTAATTTTTTTTTAGATTCATAGTAATAAGTGTAAGTACTTATAGTTCAATAAAATAATTATTAATGCTATTCACAAAACATAATGGCTACATTCATTTAATACCTTTGAGGCAGATTTTCTCACTTAAACGAATACAAAATGTAAGAACACATAATTCTACTTTACGATCTTTCTGTACGACGCGACGTACAAATAATGTTTTCTTATACGTTTTCTCGTCAAAATTTGCCCTTAGAATTATACAAAAGCATATCCGAGGGTTGTCGTAAAACGCAGATTGCACTGAGAATTTTAATAAACCTCCATGGTGTTCCTGCTTAAGTTTTGAATAAAGTCACGCATAAAATTATTTATCTTTAAGATTTTTTGAAGCGGTGGAACATAATTTATCTTTTAAATCTTAAAGGAAAATTTAAGTTATGAAACTTTTTATAGGATGCATAATTATCAGTGCATAAAAACGTATAGTTGTCATCATTAGGTACTTTGCAAGTTCATTTTTCGGTCTCAATAATCTCAATTAGATAACGAAGAATGAAGAATGGGTTTATTTGTCTCAAAGACATCGATTTGTATGCATACAAATCAATCAATCCATAAATTCGTAGAAGAAATAAGGTTTTTTTTATCTAACCATTTCTATCATTCATTACAGGAACCAACCTATCCTACCAACCAGATTAAAATCACAAATTACATTTTCTTCATAAAACACAATTCCGGGAACACAAACCCAATTAAATCTAAATAATTAGGTACAACTCAAAAACATAATTAAAACATCTTACCAAAGCTACCCGAATACTCGGAAACAAACGTCATTAGGTTTCGGAAAGTGCCCAAAGACCGCTCTAAATCATACTCTGACAGATACCCGAGAAATACATCATGCGGATATCTGAAAATGTAATTTAAATCTTGATCCGCAATATTTACCGGTCTCTAGAGTAATGTAAAATTTAAACGTTACCTTTTTATGGCTATTAAGATATAATAATGTAATTCATTTGGGTTTAATAATAATTAAAATTATTTCGATGCTGATAGGACTGTTGTTTGCTTCTGGGATTAATTATAATAATATTATGGACAGTATCAGTTCAACAATGACAAGCTTTTCTGAGAATTAAAATCGTTAACGTTTTTTTTCGTCTGCTGTTTTATTTGGCTAGCTGGAATTTATTATATATTTTATGGATAATTATTTACCCGCAATATGGGCAGTTTTTTTTTTTTTTTTTTTGTAAATTTATATTTTTTTTTTAAATAAAGAGCGCTACTCGTTTTCGGTTTCGATTCTGCACGAATTGAATTTACGCACTGGGTTCCTTACTGATGCCATGATGTATTGGGATAAAGTTAGGTGCATACAGAAAGTTCCATCCAGTTTATAAACAATCTATGTGTCAAATTTCATCCGAATCTGACCGAGCGTTTTTGTGTGACTGAGTAACAAACATTCAAGCATCCAAAACTTTCACATTTATTTTAGTAGGATTGTAGGTAGGATTTGCGTTATCCTAAATGTTTGCAATTCTTATAGATTATCGTACAACCACCCTACAAAACTTTGGACTTTGGAGGTCGATGAACTCAAGCATGTAATTGTTTTTCCACGTAGGTACGTATTCCTATTAGTTTTCGAAGGTCGTACACAAAGTAGTTTGAACAAGATGGAGTTTCCTTAGTAACTGATCGGTCAGTCTTGTTTTTGATGTTTTTCCCCAAAGCTACTAAGCTCCCGATACGGTTTTGCCTTATTTACGTAATCCTAAGTATACTGAAAGAAACGTCGATGTATTTTCATAAACAAACATTCAAATATGTTTTTGATAAAACATGGATAGAGATATTATATACGAGTATTTTACAATAGACCTTCAGTTGGATGAAATGGATAAACATCCAAATTGAAAACATTACGCTTGTAGATAGGAAACCTAACAATTGGATATTATTTTTGTTATGGTTAGTTGAAATCTACATAGTACCATTTTTTTGATAACAAAGAAAAACGTGTAGTGCAATTCTATCTCGCAAAGGTTTTAATTTGCGTTTGCAGTAGGTATTCTCGAAAAACAAAAAAATACGCGATGTAGTGAAACTTATTAATACAATAGGTCGATTTGAAAGTATGTACCTATGTATATTCCATCATTATCATAGTTCTGTATATGCGCCCTCACGTCCACCCTGGGTGTCGGGAATCCTAGGCTGATTCCCGGCCGCCGGCGTGGGCTTGCGGACGCCGAGTAGTAGGTAGCTCGCTGTCCGGTAAGGACCAAGTTCGGGTCGATGGCGCGTTGTGTGCTACGCGCGCCTCAAAAAGATGTCAGCACCAACTGGTGGAGTCCACAAGGGCCGATGCTGGGCCTTCCAAGGGTGTGGATTGATCGAAAGAGATACCGTGGCCCCTGGCACACAGGCAATTGGAGGAATATGTATGGGTTTTAGTCATTAACAGTATGACACGCTCCCCCACTCCAACCAGAGCGGGAGAAGTTATTTGATGATTTCCCACCTTCAAAAAAGATAAAACTAAACTGGGTTGTGGAGGTCAGATAGGCAGTCGCTTCATCTGCATCCGGTTAGACTGGAACCCGACCCTAACATGGCTGGGAAAAGGCGAGGCAGATGATATGGCTAATTTTTTACCGACTTCTAAAAGAAGGAGGTAGTCAGTTCGACATGTTTATGTATTTTTTATTTAAAGATTTAAGACAATTGTTAATTGTAAGTGAGCAAACATGGGTATTAAAGTACATAGATGTTTTATTTTAGTAACCCTCCATGTTCTACCGTCAGATGGGCATGCAAATCATATATTATTATTATTGAATTTACACAATTTTAATATAAAATAATTTTAAAATAACAGTAAGGAAAATTAAATACTTACTACAAGATACAAATTCATGTCAAATCGTTTGAACTTCAATAAAAATGACACAATAATACGAAAATGTCAAATAACAACCAGCAGCCTAATTGCGTAACTCACGATTGATCATAATTGGTTTCGTCTTCACAGTTTAACAATATTCATTGCGTTATTTATGTTGTCGAACAGACACATTTTTCGAACATATGAAGCAATGATTTAACAATCCGTTTCAAAACGATACAGATTATGATGAATCGTGAGTTACGCAATTAGGGTGCTGGTTACTAAGGATACATTAATATCAAAAAAATAAAATGTAAAAAGGAATAAATAGCCAATCAATCGGTCAGAAAATCATTATTAAGGAAATTGACAATCGTGTAATTACTTTTTTCAATTTACATTTCGCTTAGTGCCCTTTTAAATGCGCTCGGCTTGTAGGGGGTCCTAGCGAGAATGTATCAAACGCATTTTTTTAAATCTGTCTGATGTTACCGCGTAACAAAGAAACTCTTCAGCTTATATTATAAATCTCCTAGAACTGTAACCGCTATAATATAGTAATTCTTTTTCCACATATAACTGTCTTATTCTGCAAAGCTCACCATTGTGATGGTTATATTAGATCTTCAAATAAGTTCATATATTCTGTATACATACATACACTTGTCTTGGAGTTTCAAGTCGAAGTTTATTAGCGTCCTCAATACACTGCGGATTACACAAGTTAGCCCATTCTCATAGTTTGCTAACTTTAGCTATGAGATGATGTAAATTCATTATCGGTTGGCCCATTTAAATTGGACTATAAATTAAAATTTATGAATGTTATAAAAATTGGAATAAAAACTCTTTGATGTGCCATTCGATTTAACTTTTGAGTAATAAACCAATTATTGGAACCTGCAATTAATTATTGAACTAAAATTATGTTTGTTCAAAGAATCAAGATGGCAGAGGATTATATTTTTAAATTTGAATCCTAGATTTATTTTCATTGTCGTCAACCTTTATCGATCTACTGCTGTACTGTCAAATTCTGGACGATTCTCATCTAACTGCTACCATCCACGATGAATGTTGTCCCATCGAGGCTCTTCTTAAACTACTTTTGTCGATTCACAGTCTCACTCAAGTACACGTCTACATATATACGTAAACTGACTTCTTCTTCCTATGAAGGTACGCAGAAAATACAGAACGCCACCTGCTATGACCCCTATGGTGAAACGGTATTCTTTCTTTCTTTTCTTTTTTCTTTACATTTTTTCCATACAAACTTAGGGAGTGTATTGCTCCACTGTTCGACAATGTACATAAAAAAACACGGTTTGGTTTTATCTCAATATTAATATTGTCTGTGCGGAAACAGAAAACTAAAATAAAAAGCCATTAAAAAGTTAGGGTCCAAATAAATATTTGTTTTTCTTGCTAATTTAACCTAAATTTGGGCGTGTTCAAGTAATAAAAGAAGTGTAAAATCTCCAAAACCAAGTCGGTACTGACAAAGCTCAAATATTGAAAAGTTCAATAAACTTCATTGGTTATTGATTTATGCAGTGATTTTTTCATAAAACCCGATCTTCCAAAAGGCTTTTCTTATTTTTTACGCACCTGTTTTACTATAAATGATCCTGCATGTCACTCAATATGGTTGTGCGTGTAGAATAGCGTCTAACTGATCATCACTGATACTACCTCTGTCGGACACGATTCTTGGTGAGAAAGCGTGCTTTTTAGCCAGGCCCATCAGTGAGGTCGAGCCCGCGACTAGATTTCCCTTTTTTTGGATGGGAAATCATCAAATGACTTCTCCCGCTCTGGGTGACTGACTTTTACTGACTAAAACCTACCCGTGTTTCCTCAGTTGCCTGTGTGCCAGGGGCCACGGTATCTCTTTCGAACAACCCGCACCCCAGTCAGGCATCGGCCCTTGCGTACCCCTTGGTCACCCTGCGACGGGTCGGCACATTGGCCCCGCTGCCTATCACTTTTCGGCCGCAGGGGATAGGGAGAGCGGCATACGCTATACCGACACTCCTCCTCCCCTGCGGCCCCACCACGTCCGCCATCAAACAGTGGCGGCCCCATCCAGGCCACGGACTGGAAGAGCGCTACTCAAAAGTACCGGCACTCCTCCTCCACCGCAGCCTGTAACCCTCAGCCACGATGCCTCCCATTCGAATCACGGCCCACCTCAGTTGCGGTGCACCTCACCGCAACGGCCGCTACGCCGTCGACTTTGAGGCAAAAACCCTGGCGAGCGGCCCCACCTTGGGGTTCCTCTCCGCTTCACCGTGGCTGGGAGACCAGAACTACTGAGCCCCCCCGCAACGACATTGCGGGAACCCACTCGGGGGTACTAGATTCCCTTTAAGTAATCCTTTGTCTTCATTTACGTTCAAATATCTGTTCATACACACACGCCAGTTGCGAATACTCGTCATCCAACCTTTCTGAAGAACATCACCAATAAGGTCACTGTATGTCCTCCTAGAGTGTCCCATCCCGGCGTTTCCACTCACATCTACCTTATAAATACCTACCTAAACACCTAGAACACATCTACGTGAACCTTAATTACAATCTTATGGCCAATAGAGTGAGTGATTCTCTACTTCTCACCTTAAATATAATTTTAATTTGCAGTTCTTATAGGAAAATGGTTCGTTAATACTTACCTGTCTTCAGAAATTAATCCACTATTGTTCTTGTCCCAACGAGACAAAGCTGAGAGAAGAGTTTCTTCAGAATCCAGCTCCAAGGTCCTATATCCAAGAAGATTGACGAATCCATCAAAATCTAACGGGTTCGGCGCCTAAAATGTAAAATGAAAATAATATCAATACACACACATCACATCATACAGATTTTGTCCATGGAATCCAATTATCAGATCTCTGAAAAATAATCATTTTGCGTTTTATCACTATTTCACTTTATAATGTTAAGTGGTGATTCAGCCAGCAATGCTATGGAATGCACACGTAGCATGGAAAATTAGCGTAAATTTCTTGTAAATGGAACTCTAAGCTCTGAACTAATTTATTTTAAAAGGTCGCTCTCGTTTTGATCCCGTCTGTGAAAGCGGATTCATTCGTAAAGATACTAATTAGTGCAACGATAGGTACTGATTGAATGCGGTTTGCTTCCAACAGATCGGTACGTGTCGGGATTAAAGATCGCAATACTAATTGCTAAACCATTTTAACGTAATGCCAACAGCCACACAGGTCGATCGGTTGATCGATTTAATTTTTTTGTAGTTTATTAACTGTTCCATACATTTTGACCGCGTAAGTAAGTATGGCACTTTTCTATGCAACTGCAGTTTTTTTAAATCTTGTTTCTAACATTTCTTGCTTTCTGTCTAAGATACTGTCCTTGATCTGTTTGCTTTGGCTGTAAGTCTCCCATTTTATCTATAATATAAAATAAATAATCATATTAATATTTCTACGCTAAGGGATGAACTATGAGATGGGCTGAATTCATAATTACAGTTTGCGCATCGATCTCAATGCAACCCTGTGTAATTGAAAACGCAAATAAAAACATCGCTATTTTTATTTAATCAGCTTTTAGCCTACCTACTTTATTGTTCGGATAACAATATGATTATTCGGAACTAGAAGCAATGTGAACCAACGTTATTGGGAACCCAGACCCAGAAAATTAAAATGGCCATGTCTACGTCTAGATTCTTTAACAAGATTGTGAACCAACATTTGTAAAACGGGCAGGGAACTGTACAACCTAATGTTAATAATAATAAGCCTTTATCAGACCGGACCCAAGTTAAAATAAATTGGATAACCTTATCTGATAAATAAAAACAGAAGAGTATTTTAATCTAAAAAAATTAAACACCCCGAACAGATGGTAAGAGAAAAGAAAAATATTAATTTGAACAGGAAATATTAGGTTAGGATCCCCTTGTTTAGTGACTTAAATTATTAAAATTAACACGAACTGAGAGGTAAACATTGCTTTTGTTTCAATTCTGGAGATTCTTGAAATGTTATACATTCCTATTCACCTCCTACGGGAGTAGGCAGACTATGGATAACCACAGAACGACAGTCGACACCTGCTACGATTCCTAAGTAGGTACTCTCTTTACCTTGTTTACGTTCATACATCTGAGGCCTTGTTCTGAGTTTCTTTTAATCACCTCGATTGGCCCTGGATAGGTGAAGGACCAATCGGAACGCCGAACGAGGTCGATACGTTAGATTGAAACTCAAACTACGGTCACTGGTCATATACGCACGCCACCGCGGAGATTGCGAATACTACCCACGGTACTCAAGATATGACCTTCCAGAGCGTTGCCACTCACATCTGCCTTGTAAATATCTTTCGTTAGTAATATTTTAGACATAAAAGAACAATATATTAATATTATTATAAAAAGGGTACCCTTACCTACCCTTACCCTTACCTTGGTACCTTTTTTTTGATATTTTTTCACCCTAAATGGAACATCATTGCCGATCTTAATAGATAAATAGGTATCTCAAATGTATTTGTGTTACATACTTAATGTTTTTAGCATTAAGTATGTTTACGTATTTCTCTAAGAAGGTATTTGTTATTTTCTGGCATTATATGTGTAGGTATACTTTAGTTTAAAACTTCACAATATTTATACATTTTTTCTTCTCACACACTTTTTATTGTCTACGTTTCTTTTTCATTTCTCCTTTCGCAGGTCTGCTGGAAAAATATTCTAAAAGAAGCAGTACCTTTGTACACCACTTGTAATTATATCGTATCGTATTTTACTGTGTGTACATAAATAATAAAATAAAATAAATCCTCGATTAGGAACCTACTACACAAATCTTGTACCTATGCCATCGTCTCTTATAAAACACCTATAAGTGGATTACGATGTTATTTCTAGATTATAATAGAAATTTAATTTCAATTTTCCGGCATGAAAAATTGGGAAGAGCATAAGTCCCCTTAATCTTAGGGATACAGGAAAAATATACTATAATGCCGAAAAATCTGCAGACACTGTCCTAGACAAAGGAATTTAAATTTGATCCGTTGGAGCCACAGAGTACAGAATCTAAAGACAGCAGTAGCCATAAAATAAGAGCCGCCGAAAGTGCGTGGAGCTCACCACAGTTCTGTCATCAACCGCCTTCAAAGGCATCTAAAAAGAAGCTAGGTGCACGGTTCCAATTGGTCGTTTCCTATGGAGAAGATGGCAAGTATTTCGACGGTTACTCTTTTAAAAATAATTGGCTTTTACAATGTTTTAAAATTATAGTGTTGGACAGTGTTGGCCTGTCAACGAGTACCAGGTACTCAATCAAATAGAAAATGGTCTACAAATCTACAGTCTACAAGGCCTACAACATTCTCACATTCAGAAAATATAAAAGAATCTACATATCATCATTATCATAATTTCAGCTGAAATAAGTGCATGGCTGCACATAGGCCTCCCCAAGCTCCGCTTTCACAAGTTCATCAGTCCACCTTGTGGGAGCTCTTCTAACTCTACGTCTTCCGGTACGCGGTCGCCACTACAGAACCTTTCGGCCCCATCGATCATCTGTTCTGCGAGCAATGTGCCCGACTAGCCCACTGCTATTACATATAACATTAGATAAA
Organism: Polymixis flavicincta; assembly: GCA_949987655.1. Taxonomy (NCBI): domain Eukaryota; kingdom Metazoa; phylum Arthropoda; class Insecta; order Lepidoptera; family Noctuidae; genus Polymixis; species Polymixis flavicincta. The sequence goes on along the minus strand of OX465185.1, from coordinate 9,438,673 downwards.
TAAAATATGAAACCCTATCTAAATATATACGTCATTTCTGTCGTAGTGCGAGTAAACGGTTACGATTGGTTTGCATGGAAAGTGTTGACAGTGCCGCCTCTAACAGAGTCCGCCGAGGCGTCTCCGTGGTCTATGGTTGAAGCTGTGGGGGCAAATCCCTGTGACCTCGTCAGCGTTGTGGATTGACACGAGCTTAAGGGTCTCTTTCGTCAGGACTCAGAAACTTTCCTAACAATACTTAAGCGGAATTAAAAGAAAAGCAAAGTTTCGTATCTGTTTTGAGACCGCCTTCAGTTAGTACACTCTGTTGTTTTATTCTCATTGGATGAATTATTTTGATGTTTGTGTCTCGAGGTTGTTGTTTTGGTAAATTGTGTTATTATTGTTTGAATGTAATTAGTTAGTGTTCTCTGTTTGTTGTTTTCAAAACGAACGATTTGGAATACCAATTTATTTCTATTATCACAAACAAAAAAAAACATCAATTCATCCTTTAGCTAGTTTGACGCGATAATTAACGTGCATTGAACAAATAATATTTAGGACCCTACCCATTTACGTCATAAATTTAAATTTCGATGAGACCGACTTCGAAATCTAAATTCCACAAGCGTTACACATGAACGCACTATAAACTTTAATCTTATTCTACTGGTCCATCTGGCTACGACCAACTTTCAGCCAGAGTTTGGTCACCTGACTTAGTTATATACACACAAGTCTGGCCAACAATTGTCTACTGACACAGATGCCAGCTGGCTAATTGGCTATGCGCTTACAATTTATGGCTAGTTTGTGCATATCCAAACTACTGGTAGCTACTTATGAGCACAGATGTTGATATTACTTACTACAATATCTGGTATATACAGCCACTTCCAGCTATAGTAGGAACGTAGATGGGTTAATTTCGTTGCACTGAAATTAATATAGGTTATTGCTGTTCGTGGTTTCTGGGTACAGTCATGAAACTGGTGTGAAATTGCGCTCGGTCTTGCTAATTTCTTAAGTGAAATAATTTCAAAAGTAACTAAAATTATCAACAGGATATTACGTACTCTTTGAGGTAAATCTGTTAGATAAAATGCAGATAACTTCTCTAAAAACGTCACGAAAAATTCCTCGAAAATAGTTAGATTTTAATCTATGTTTATGAAGATTTTAAATGTCCCTGGCATTTCATAATCAACTATATTTACCTCAGAAATCATGCTGCGGATAGCATTTTCGTCAATCTTGTCACCAAGGCTGACAAAAGTAGCTCGAAGATCACTGAAATCGATACTGCCGTCTCCATCCATGTCAAATAGTAAGAACGCCTGGAAATTTATAAACGCTAGTTATACTTAGTGGAAACAAAATTGTTACTAATTAATCTGTGTCTGAGTGAAAAAAACATGGTGTATCAATTTGAGGTAGACCAGTGATGGCGTAATGGTAACCGCCGTGACTTACGTACTGTGGGACTTACGTACTTACTTACGTAAATTATTTAATCACCACTGGTCTCAAAACGGTGAAGGAAGACATCGTAATCAAACCAGTATGTCCTAGGACCAAAAATTCAAATACATATTATGACATCTACCAACCCGCACTGGGCCCGCGTAGTGGATTACACCCCACTCTCTCTCACCGAGATGAGGCCTGTGTTCCAGCAAGAGGAAAAATTATGGGCTGATTATAATCATGGTGTCAGTTGACAAGTAATGACTTAATTTAGTGGTCAGAGGAAATGTCAATAAAAAAAGTCATAATTACTACTCAAACCACGGTGTAACAGTACTTTTTAGGGTTCCGTACCTCTAAAGGAAAAAACGGAACCCTTATAAGATCACTTTGTTGTCCGTCCGTCCGTCCGTCCGTCCGTCCGTCCGTCTGTCAAGACCGTTTTTCTCAGGAACGCGTGGAGGTATCAAACTGAAATTTCTATATGATACTTAGTTCTACTGTCCCTGGAAGCTGTAGAAAAATCAACCTTCTAAGTCAACGCAATCAAAAGATACAGCCATTTAGGCCGCAAAATTCCGCAAATTTTCGAAACTCGCACGGGAATCAAAACCTACAGGGTACTTCCCGTGAACTTAGAATCTTGAAATTTTGTACGAAGTCACGTCTTATAGTACAGATATAGGAAACATTACGAAAACCGAAAATTTTTAGTTTCGTCATATAAAAAATAATATTTTTGACAATTTTGAACTTTTACTTATATACCCACAGGTTTGTACGGAACCCTCGGTGCGCGAGTCCAACTCGCACTTGACCGGTTTTTTAACTTTACCTATATTTTATCTAGAAATCTATTACAGGATAAGTTTTTAAAAATCAGCTGTCTCATTGAAAAGTGCAATACCTACGCGGTGAAAATGTATGGAACAGCTGATTTGTTTTTTGGTTTAATTGGCGAAAAATTTCTGCGCTATGGGGTATAGAATGATATGCTGAATCTATGGTTACAGTTTGCGCACTGGATAAAAACTTATCCTAAAGAAAAGTCCTGACTGACTGACTCATCAACGCCCAGCCCAAACCCTTGGACTTAAAAAGCTGAAAATTTGCACAGAGGTTTCCTTTATAATGTAGACAAGGAATAAAGAAGATTTTTTCAAAATTCAACCCCTAAGTGAGTTAAATAGGGGATAAAAGTTCCACGCGGGCGAAGCCGCTGGCAATAAAATGGTCAAAGATTCAAAATTCAAATATGTAGGTACTACGATACCTGATCAAATCAGTTTATAGTATGTATGTGTGTGTGTGTGTGTGTGTGTGTGTGTGTGTAGTTTATTTTCGAAATTGCATGCAATAAACAGGATTCCTACCTCTTTCAATTCAAAAATTTTATTATCGTCGAGTTCAGACGCAACATTGGCTGGTATACAGAGAGCTTCCCTTGCTCTAGACGCTGAACGGGATCTCGGCAGCGGTGGGACAGTTAAGTCGTTTTCATTCTCCGATATAATAGAACTGTGTGAAAACAAAATGTTACCTGAAATAAGTTTGTTGTGTCAGCTCAATTCTGAACATTTATTGTTCAGAATTGAGCTGGACTCAACAAACTAGCAGTGCGATCAGAAATTGGTTTCAAGTTTGGAGTTCAAACCAATTTCATTTTAGGGCCATGAATTTTTTGGCCATAGAATCAGCTTTGCCATCCAACGTGGCAATGCTTGGCAGCATTTGGATATCTTTTCTATTGAGAACGATGCAGACGATTTTTTTGATACCCTATAATTTTTTTCGTTTTTGTATAATAGACGCTTTTAAATTAATTCATCTTAAAAAGAATTCCAGTCCTAATGATTTCGACTTTTCGTTATACAGTAGACGTTTATAAATAAAATGCGGACATTAAGTTATTCATGAAAAGATTCCAACGTCACTTTTCTCTCGCAAAATAGAACAATATAAAAGTATTGAGAAAACACTCAATATTTTACGAATTTAATATTCAAGCGCCTTTTCAATCACTTCTCAATAAAGACATTTTACAGCGACGAAATAGCTTTTTGTTAAACCCTGCACGTAGCGGAAATTAAAAATTACAAAAATGAGATTTTTTATGGAGGCAGCGTTACATAAGAAGTTCATAAATTGATGAATATCCACTTTTATTATTGTTAAATGCTGGGCCGATAGTTGTCTGTAGGCCCAATAATAAAATCAACTCCACACCTCGTAAGATCTGCATTAAAAATAAAATACTTCACAATGGTGCCGATTCTGTTGTACACCGAACTAAACTATAACTAAAATTCCTTACTACGATGAGAATATTAACGCGATTCTGCAAAAAATATCTCTAAATAAGATGGCGAAAAATTGTATGGACTCGAACCCCAGAATGTACAGATATCAAATCTATATCATTGAATACTATTAACCTTCTAAAAACAAAATTATAAAGGCGCATGTTGCTCAGCAGCAGTGGACAAAAAATATGAGGGTTTAAAAAAGTTGAACTTTTCCCTACGGCTAAAGTATTTTATTTAGATTATTGTGTATAAACCTATCTGTGCCAGGCATTTAACATGAATAGTATAAAACTAGGAGAGCAGTTTTTTTATAATCCGAGAAAATCTATAGTTTGCAACTATATTATTTAGCATAAAAGTATCGCATGGGGCTACGATATTATAAAATATAAACGTATAATAAACGATTTCGTATTACACAGATAAGTGGAGCACTCGCATGGGGCTGCGAAACCATAATATATAAACGTATAAACAAAAACATAAACACAATACGAACGAATACCAAATTACCGAAAGCAAACCGGCGCAAACGTAAAAGATGGTATGTTAACCCTTAACTACCTACCGCGGTCTCACAGATACCAACTAAATTATTTTGGTGAATAACTTAATCTTTACATTTTGAGCGTTTATGCACCTACCCGCTACCCATATTGTCGCGCGTTTACTTTTTAGTGTGTATGTAACATTTTTCATCGGTCTGAGAGACCGCGCGATGATAGGTAATTACGTAACTTTTAATATTGAATATGTTTTATTGCTTTAGTGAAAAATGGCGTCTAATAATATAATTATTGCGTGTTGTCTGCTGGTAAAACCATCCGATGTAGAGGATAACCAAATAGAGACTGTATTGATGGGGAGGTTGATATGGGAGATATTTTTGTGTTGGAGGAAGTTCGAGGATTGGATTCTGAATTGTTGGCGAAGAAGAGTCGGCTTTAGTGGAAGACAATCTGCTATAAATTACGCCTCCGGTTTTTCCCCATTTCATCATCGTCAGACGGAGAAGCCTCATTGTACCAATTGCGAACTAACAGGTCCAGGAAAAAGAGTTTTGCTTTCTAGAGTGTTGTGGCGCAACTTAGGAGAGGCCTATGTCCATCAGTGGACTGCAATAGGCTGAGTTGATTGATTGAGGTCCAGGAGGATAAACTATTGCGGTAAGAATCACTTTTGCTGGTCATCATTGAGACGGTGGCGTCTTATCGTACACGAACATAGCAACATAACATACTGTCAAAAAGAGAGGAACACCTCACAGAGATATACTCAATCCCTCGTCTTCTCTGCATTACATCTGGAGCAAGCATTTAACAGATGAAATGCTAGATAAAATATTACTGTCGGCTATTGCTACTCGATGAGGAACGGCTTCTTCCAACCGCAGGAAGTAGAACTAATGGGGCAGATAGGCTAGAGAGCTGCAAGATATGTTCTGTGTGTGATCACAAAAAGAGACATAAAACCCAATACTAGTGTTTTCGATCCAAAATTATATTTGCCTATGTCGCTCAAACTTGATGTGCCTTCAATAAGGGCTAGGTATTTAAGGGTTACAACAAATTGTCATTGTCATAATGGTGACAATTGACATTTGTAGGCGGTGCTGCCAGTAGTAACGTGAAATGATCGTATTCGTAACTGCACTAACATATTATATAAATTAAATAACAGATGATTCGATTTATAGAGTTATAAGAAAACACACAAAAGAGAGCAGTGGTGGCCAAGTGGTAACGGGCGCGACTTACGAGTTGTAGGTCGTGAGTTCAAACAAAACACGACTACAGGCTAAACATCTTGGCCTCACAAGCAACGAAGACTCCCCTGTTTTTATAGCTGAACAACTTACTTCTAAAGGGGCTCGTCTATTTTTCTTGGCTAGAGACCTTAAAAAGGCTGAAAAATTTAAGTATTGCTGGACCTCTATGGGAAAGGTTTTGGTCCGGAAAGATGACACGTCTAAACCTATCTATATTCAACACGAAGCACAGGTGCACCAACTATTGCAAGAACAATGACTTACTATGGGTATATATATCTCAAAACTGTTTCTCCTACTTAAAAATGTTTACCTAAGCCCTACACCATATTTTTTAAATAATATGTCAAATGTCTACTATACAATAATATACGCACAGAAATCTACACACAAACTTATATATGTCTACACACTTATACACGTCGACACACCATGTGGCCTTTGTCAAGCTGGGTTTGAGTGGCCCAGCTTGATAAAGGTAATATCAAAAGTCTACTATATACTAGAATGCTCTAAGAAATCTATTTACAAACCCTTATATAACTACACACCTTTATACCGCAATTACAACTACCAACTTTATATCCCACATACACATCACTTGACCTCTGGCAAAAAACATAAACACGCTCAAAATACAAACATATCAACATACTTACACGCCGTCTACAAACCCAGACACAATAGTTCTAAACCTATATTAGTAGAAATCCTGTATAACTTGGATGTCAAATATACAATTTGTTACCCCCTGTTTTCCCATAGACAAAATGTTGAATTCATCCGTGTATACTTGCACTTTCTAGTACCTGATCTGCTATTATTTATACCATCTAACTACCCTAGTTGCAACCCCGAGAGTACTAACTTGACATGTTTAAATGGATAATTTCGATACACTAAAGGAAATTGATCAGATTAAACCATCAGATTCGATAAAGTGTAACATACAGGAACTAAAATTAAACACGGGTAATTCTTCACACAATTTAATTATTTTAACACAAAACGTTAGAAGTATATACAAAAATTTTGATGACTTGCAACTCACACTATCGCAATTACCATACGAAATAGATATTCTGATCCTCACAGAATGTTGGCTAAACCCTAAAAAAAACATACCACAATTAGTGAACTTCACATCGTTCCAAACAAAACACCATATTAACCAAAGTGACGGGGTAGTTGTACACATCACAAATAAATTGTCAGTAAAATTTAAAGAACTAAACCTTATTAATGCCACTGGACTCGAGTTAAATATATCAAATTACACTATACTGGGTATCTACCGCTCCCCATCATTTCTACACGCAGGCAACTTCATTACATCCCTTAACAATCATCTTGAAAATATGACTCCTAGTAAAAACGTTCTAATCCTAGGGGATATTAATATTGACCTAATTATTTCCCCTACTGAAACTAATATTGAAAGAAATAATAGACTAACCTACTTAAATATGCTATCAACACATGGACTTTTACCGTCTCACAACCTTCCTACGAGGGGGGATGGGTGCCTAGATCACGTCTTCCTGAGTCTTGACAAACAAAAAAACACAGCTTTTACAGCGGTTTTAAATACAACCGTAACAGACCACTGCCTGATTTTGTTATCTCTCGAGTCTAAATATTGCCATAATATTCCTAACAAGCGCAAAATAATAGTCAACTACGAAAATGCTTATAATAGTCTAATAAATATTGATACCTCCTTTTTTAACATCTTCAAAGACCCGGATACGTACGCCTTTGCGCTTATACACATGGTCAAGACAGCTATACTTTCGAATTCTAGAACTATAACTATCGCGAATAGCAAAAGATCTATTAAACCCTGGATTACAGCAGGTGCCCTACGGTGTATTAGACTAAGGAATTCAATTTATCTTAAACTGAAATCGAACCCACATAATCAGATTCTAGTGATAACATATAGACGATATCGGACCTTCTGTGGAAACCTTATAAAAAAACTAAAAAATAAATATAACAAAGATAAAATTAAAGCATCTGCAAATAACCCTCGGGCATTGTGGTCAACCATAAATGACATCACTAATTATAAACCGCCCAGGAGCTCCAATGGCGACCTACTTAAAATAAAATCATGCCCCCAAGACTCAGTCAACTATGTTAATAATTATTTTATTAACATAGGACAAACTCTAGCGCAAAACATCCTAAATAGTTACGTACCCCAAACATCTTATAACACAGACCGCCCTAATCTGTCCTCTTTTGTTCTGCTAGACACCACACAGGAGGAAGTTGAAAGTATCCTGATTTCCCTAGACTCTGGGAGTGCACCAGGTTGGGATGGAATTCCTACCCTTTTCCTAAAACAGGCCAGTCCCGCTGATCTGCGACCTGGCCAACCTATGTTTTAACACTGGTATCTTTCCCTACCTTCTTAAGCGGTCCGTTGTTACCCCGGTGTATAAGAGTGGAGATAGAGACGATGTTAATAACTATCGGCCAATTTCTGTGTTGACTTCCATTTCTAAAATCATTGAGAAGCTCTTGAACTCTAGAATAGTGAGCTACCTGACTAAGTATAAGATCCTATCTTCTTCTCAGTATGGTTTTAGGAGGGGAATGTCGACCCAGGATGCTACTGAGGAGCTTGCAACGGTAATAACTAAGGAAGTGGATAAGGGGAACAAATGCCTAGTGGTCTTTCTTGACCTCAAGAAAGCCTTTGATACCGTCTCTATTTCTAAGCTTATACACAGGCTGGAAAACTTAGGATTTCGAGGTTCTGCTCTCTCCCTTCTCAGCAGTTACCTTCGAAATAGAAAACAGGGGGTAAAAATTGAAAACCAGGTTAGTGACGAAGAGAACGTGACGTATGGCGTCCCGCAGGGCAGTGTCCTCGGCCCGACGCTCTTTTTGATTTATATTAATGAGCTTTGCAATCTTATTATAGACGGTGCGAGGATACTGTCCTACGCGGATGATACCGCTATTATCTTCTCCGCCAAGACATGGGACAAAGTTAGGCTTGAGGCTGAGAGGGGATTAGCTAGAGTTAGTAATTGGCTAAATGAAAATCTACTTACGCTTAATACCCAAAAAACAAATTATGTCTGCTTCACTAAATACACAAACTCTCAGCCGGCGCCTGACTTTAATATTAGAATACATTCTTGTCCTACCCCAACCCAATCTACCTGTAGCTGCCCTATTATTCAGAAGGTAAATTCCACCAAGTACCTAGGTATTGTAGTAGACCAAAGATTAAGTTGGTACCCACACCTCGAACTGACTATAGGGAGGGTAAGAAAACTCATATGGGTTTTTAAATCTCTGAGACATGTTATAAGTGCAGAATTACAGAATAAAATTTATATCGCACTGGCCCAGTCTGTAATTATTTATTGTGTCTCGGTATGGGGTGGAGCAGCTAAGACGTATTTTTTAGATCTAGAGAGGGCACAGAGATCCTTGATTAAAGTCATGTACTGTAAGCCCTACAGGTTTCCTACTGAATCTCTATACTCAAGCTCTAAGCTGCTCTCCGTCAGGAAACTCTACATCCTATACCTTGTACTCAGATACCATAAAATTCTACCCTTTAGCCATGCCAAACTTAAAAAAAGACGCTGTGATATAGTAGCTCCTACATACTCAGCACGTTCAATTTTTGCTAGTCGCCAAAATGTAGCTCAAGCCCCACGCGTTTATAATAAAGTAAATCGCATACTTAACATTTACCCTATGCAGCTGTACGAGTGTAAGAAGCTATTGAAGGAATGGCTCTTCACACTTAATTATGATGCCGTGGAAGACATTTTGGTTACACAGGGTTGAACGTCACGCATACACACACACTCACACACACACAAACCATCTCACTCACTCACACACACTCACATACACTCTAACTCACACACACACACCCACACACCCACTCAAACACACACACATAGACACAAAATATACTTTCACACGCACAGAAACACACATTTACACCTTTCTACCATATGCACGATTAAATTTATTTTCAATTTTGTTTTTCTTTTTTTTTCTTATTGGTTTGTTTTTAGTAGTTTTTAATTTTATTTATTTTTTGGTTTCAAAAAATATGTGTAACTTATACCTAATTAGCACAACGAAACAATTGTACTAATCGAGGGAGAGCGAGGTTTATCCCATCACAAGTATCTTCGGATTACTTTCTGGGAAGCCCCGGCAACTTAATTGTATCTAGATTTAAGATAATAAACACATATTTTTTTTTTTTTTTTTTTTTTTTTTTTAGTTCGAACCCAGACAGGCGCTTTACTTTGTGTAAATTACTCGTATTTCATCACCACTGCTCTCAAAACGGTGAAGGAAAACATCGTGAGGAAACCGACATGTCTTAGAACCAAAAATTCTAAGACATGTGACATCTACCAACCCGCACTGGGCCCGCGTGGTGGATTTCGGCCCAATCCCTCTCACTAAGAGGAGGCGTGTATCCCAGCAGTGGGAACATTTATAGGCTGATGATGACACAAAAAAGATATGTTTCATACATTTAGGTTATGAATAATTTACGAGTATATTTTGTACCTGCTATGCGTATGGTTTTGTTTTTCTTAAGCGTTAAATTATCATTTTTCTCCTGTTCTGATCTTTGTTAATATAATAAGGCAACATTAAAAGGTGATTTAGACCAAGTTAGAGCAAAATCATACAAAATACTTTTAATTATGATTATTTGTCCACTTCTGGTATAACGCATAAAAAGTTTTTCAAAATTATTTATTTTTTTAATAAATTTTACTGCAATAAATTTATGTGGTGGTCCATCTCTTTTAAAAACAATTTTGACAACTAAAATCGAATTTGACAATCGCAACTCGCACGTGGTACCTATGTTTTGGCTTCGCAACGTGGTACTTGTTTGCCCTATCCCGTGATTTTTTTAGAGCCAGAAGCGCGCAGGGGCGGCAGCCTTGACGTGATTTATATGGAATTTTCACTTTTTGTATGGAAATTATGAAAAATTATTACCCACATGTTGAGTTTTAGAGGTGTATGGGGTCTTATAAAGGGGGTCGAATTTTTCATTATTTTTGCGATAGGACACACCATTTTCGAGATATAAGCAAAAGAAAAAAAAATACAGTACTATTTTTGCACCAAAAGTCGAGGTGTCGTCGGTGTGAATTTTAATTCTTGACAACTAATTTTAGTCCACACCTATATAATCGCGATTAAAAATAATCAGATTTAGTTAGACAACCAAAATTTTAGGTTGAATAGAACAATGAAATTGACAACAACAGAATAGCAAAATCGCCATTTTCACTAAAGTAATAACTGAGTGCAATCTTAGTGCTGTCAAACTAAAATATAGTTAATTTGTGTCACTTTAGTCAATTTCAGAATGGGAAATCGTCCTTTGACAGAAATAAACTAAATTTTGGTGATTTTTAGTCCAGTTTAGAGAATTTTGTGTCAACAGGATCGGCACCGTTGTTTAAATTTGCTTAAATATATCGTATGAATGTCGAAAAGTTCAACATATTTTGCACTTTGGTGTACGATTGTATTTTTACTATTAATATTTTTAGTATAGTATTGTTTGTTGATTTACGTAACGATAATGAGATGGAGATTGAAATTCATAATTTTTGTACGACCTTAGTATGTCTCAAACATATCTGATGCTATTTTTTTTTATGTTATCCTGCATGCATTTTATGTTTGTGTATGTATATACCTATACATGTTTAAGCCAATAATAATTTCTTATCTTATTTTAACACTTACTCTCCAGTCGAAACCGATTGTAGAAGATTCTCTTTAAATTTCTTTATTTCGTCCTTAGCATCGTCAGGCTTGCTACGACGACGCTCCCCTTTTGATCCCCTCTGCGAAAATACAATACACTTTGTAAAGCCGCCATTTTAATAGGGACAATACTTTCATCCTATTATAGCATATTAAAAGTTGCTCCTTCTATAAACAGAGCACTTAAAAAAAAGTATTTTACGTTCTGGAAACGATTCAAACTAAATTGAGAAAATAAATTTTAAAAATCATTTTGGTAAAAAAAAAACACTACAAAGTCAAAAACAACTTTAATTTCGGAAGTTGATGTCTTTGGGTATGTAATGTATTTTACTTTTTCGCTACCGACTCACAAAATTAAAGTTATGTTTCACTTTGTAGTATATTTTTTTTGGAAGTCGGTTGTTGTTTTAGCAAAATAGTTTTTTATTTATCACTTTTTAGCTATGATACCTACCCCACACTAATTTACATACCACTCCAGGCCATTTAAACAACAGTGACGATAAGTATTCATCACGGAACACAAAGCGGATTATCGAGGCTAACGCAATAACTACTCAAGCAAAGTCAATAAATTTATATGAGACCATCCTTGAAGAATAACGTATCCCTCTTTAAAAAAAACTGAAATCGACCAACAATCGCCGGAAAAATCGCGAAACATACATACAAAAAAAAAATACAGACGAATTGAGAATTTGAAGTCGGTTAAAAATGAAGGGTCTCCTTTGATAAAAACAACTGTTTCCAATCGACGGTAAAATATTAATTCTCTGTTTGAAGTGACCGGAAAAGATAACACTGGTGACTTCCCAAACTCAAAAGTCAAGTCACTTTGAGAAGAGAAATTACTTACTTGTCAAAACTTTGTTCACAGTTTAATTTACAAAGGGCCCAAACCTTGTGTTCACTTTATTTATTTAACATTTAAAACGTATTCTATTTTAGCAGCTTAGAGTGAGATTACTTTGAAATAACTTACTCTTTTTGCGGCGCCGTTCTCATCTTGGTCCGCCATGTTAAAAAAATCACCTAAACAGCGATTTTTCTTCGCTTGTGTCCTATGCGTGTGTCCACGACCGTACTGACTAAAGCAAGAATTGTAACTACTTACACGTCGGAAAGATTAAATTTACATTGCATTTTCCGTCAGCCCAGATAATTATTTATTTCGGACGGATGCACGCAGATTTCGAGATTAGCCGTGATGTTGGCCTAAACTAATTAATCTTTGGGGCAAAACTGCGTTAAGATTTCCAGGTCAACGAATTGTTTGTGCAACGATTACATGTTTCCACTTGGACTGGGAAGGGTTGAACGGTTTGAAATGTTTGTGTTTATTTTGGCAAATATGACGGCTGCACGTTGCGAATTTAACGCCATTATTGAGGCTTGCAATTCAACGGATAAAATCATTTACCCGAATTACCGTTGTAATTTGCTGTTAGGTTTCTCTATGGATTACTAGCTCGCCTCAATTTACGTTATTAACAGCAATATTGTTATTAGCGAATACCGTATTCTACTCTGCATTAATATTAAATTTTGTGGTGTCTTGGGTTAATCTAATCTCATCTAATCTTGTATGGATACACATGTTGGCAGGAGATCAAAAATAAATAACGGCTATTAATCTCTGCGATATGACCAGGATAGTCAATTAAATAATATTTTACGATCTAGAAGGAACCATAATGATGACAAAAATAAATAAAATATGTGTCAACATAAATTAAACCTATAGAAAAGTTTTAAACGTCAATGTAAATATGTTTTTCAAAATTACTAGATTCAAAGCAAAAGTGACACAAATATTATGTATGATACTTTCTATTGCAACGATCCGTAAATAAAGTATTTAGCGAAAATACAAAAATAAAACTTAAAAGTTTTTTTAAATATAATAAATAATAACACTACAATTCTGAAATATACAGCACGACGTCATGGGAAAATTATGACGTACCTACGTGTGTAATTACGTTTGTGAAAGATGTTAAAAAAGGGGGAGGCTCGTGTACACGTATTATTATTTTATTTATCTTTGATAGATTATCTTCTATTTTTGTGAATATGAGAACGTTGTAGGCCTTGTAAATTTAATTTTGTTTTTTAGTTATTTCCTATTTATTTAAGTACATCTTCTTGTTGAAATTTTTGATTTGATTTGTTTGTATAGCGAATACTGCAATGTGGCAAGTTTATCAATTTATTACAAAAATATTTCAAAATGTTTAAAATAAAACGGTTTCTGTTCATAAAATGTAATGTAACGCAATAATTAATTAATTTATTATTATTATGTAATCTACATAAATTAAAAGAAAAGTCCTGACTGACTGACTCATCAACGCCCAGCCCAAACCATAGGACCTAGAAAGCTGTTTGTCTCAGTGGTTCCCTGTATAATGTAGACAAGGCATAAGGTTTTTCAAAATTTAACCCCTAAGAGAGTAAAATAGGCGATGAAAGTTTGTATGGAAAATCGTCGTTTTTGTAGTTAAAACCATAAAAATTGGTGTTTATCATTCTGATAAAAAATTAAAAACCACGTGTTTCAGTGTTTTTGGGAAATCTGCCTCTAAGGGCGTAAAATAGGGGATGAAAGTATAAATGGGAATCCCAAAATAACCGAACGCCACCTCGGCTCGGTCCGCGAGTAGGACTGACGATTTTCCGATATCCACGCGGGCAAAGCCAAGGGCAAAAGCTAGTATACAGGGTAAGTTTTTATCCAGTGCGCAAATTGTAACCATGAATTCAGCATATCATTCTAGAACCCCTAGCGCAGAAAGCTTTCGTCAGTTATGCAAAAAAAAATCTGCTGTTTCATACAAAAATGCAAAACCTACGCGGTCAAAATGTATGGAACAGCTGAATTTTTTTTTTGGTTTATCTGGCGAAAAATTTCTGCGCTAGGGGGCTAGAATGATATGCTGAATTCATGGTTACAATTTGCGCACTGGATAAAAACTTTTCCTGTATAATTAAACTGAATAAAACTTTGATGAGCTTCATTTGCTTACTTAATAGTACTTTTTCATTTCTAAATCTGTCTAAAACTGATAAATTTAAAAGCTGTAGCACGAAGTAAGCTAGAAAATATTGTATAACAAAAGTAGGTGTCGAAAATACGAGAAGTTTCAATAAAAGCAAATGGTTTGAACAAAATGTGACTACCTATAATCCCGTGACATTTTCCGTCTTCAACGCTGAGACATGAGATTTCTCAACTTTACGATTTGGTTATTGTTTATGTCAATGTAACCTAATATTAAGTTTTATGAGAATGCTGTTCTCATAAAAGTTAATCGGATGAAATATTGCATGTGTTCAATTTTATTTAATCGTAGCTTTTGTTTTCTTTGCTGAACCGGTTTGCCTTATTAAAAGGGACTTTAATGTTTTGGACTTTCACAAAGCCCTCTTCTCATACTAAGGAGAAAAGATCATTGACCACCTATCTAGCTAACTTCATCTATAGATCTTATATAAAAAAAAGTGTCTGTTTTGTATATATAACAACTTTTTACTAAATGCATGCATGTGAAAGTATACAATATTATTTTTATTATATCCGAAACCTGAATTTAGTTTGAATTCAGAATTCAGTTCAGAATAAATAACTGAATCAATTCCAATATTTTTACACCATGTTATATTTTTTCCTAAAAAAGTTTTGAAACCGTGATGGAAAATGTTATCACTAGTTAATTACAATACAATCGCCGTACGGTTAGGTACCTACTGCCTAATTATTATCAATGAGCACAATACGACGCTGGATGCGCGGACGGCGCGTGGTGCCGCGTGATGTCCATATTTATGTACACAACAACTAGGTAACATAACAAGCTTATAACTTTGTGATTTCAGTTTTGAAATTTTGTACATAGGTTCTTTGCATAAAAATACTAGACACGTGTTTCGGGTTACGCATACACTAAAACTAGAGTTGTATACGGTATAGAAAATTTTTTTTTTTTTGTTGTCTGTTTGTTGTTATTCACCGAAACGGTTAGACTGATTTTGACGAGACTTTCATTAGCAGATAGCTGATTATAATCATCATTATCATCAGCTATCTGCTAATGAAAGTCTAATCGCGGGCTCGAAGTCACTGGTGGGCCTGGCTAAAAAGCACGCTGTCTCGCCAGGCATCGTGTCAGACAGAGGTAGTATCAGTGAAGAGCAGTTCGACGCTAGTCTACACGCACAACGTTATTGAGTGACATGCAGGATCATTTATAGTGCAACAGGCGCGTAAAAAATCAACCTAAGTTCTTTGGAAGATCGGGTTTTATGAAAAAACCACTGCATAAATCAATGACGAATGATGAAGTTTATTGAACTTTTCGATACTTGTGCTTTGTCGATACCGACTTGGTTTTACAGATTTTATACTTCTTTTATTGCTTAAACACGCCCAAAGTTAGGTTGAATTAGCAACAAAAACGAATCTTTGTTGGCTCCTAACTTTTTAATGGCTTTCTATTTTAGTGTTCTGTTTCCGTACAGACAATGAGACAAAACCACACCATATTTAATTTTAGATATACATTGTCGAACAGTGGAGTAATACACTCCCGAAGTTTGAATGAAAAAAATGTCGATAATATTCACCTTAAGAAACCAATTACCATCGCCTCCTTCCTTCGTCTGATCAGCTAAATAAACGCAATCATGCAAATACGATGGAGTCTCAAGTAAATCAACAGCGGCGAGGTAATCCGCACCACGAACAGGTGTAAGTGGGTTTTTAATCAACTACAAATGCAACGGTTTAGGAGTGTCTAAATGAGATTCGTCTAGGGTTGGCGCAGTTCGGATTTTGAGAAATTTACTGCAGAATTATACACACAAAGTCTTTTTTCTCGATGGACTGAAATTTAAAATTTTAAGCGCAGTCTAGTTGGCTGCTTAACTGGGCTTGCTTGTGGGTCTTCAAAGGTAAGACTACTAAAAAAAGGTAAGCTAAGGCCACGCCCTATGAGATACGGACCTCGGCTGAGGGAGTCGCTGGGGAAGAGCAGCAAGGGACAGGTTGCATCGGATTAGCGGGCCTTAGATCCTCTTTCAGATAGTAATTCCAGGTAAAAGCTCCCACAGACAGGAGTGACGCGATAGAATGATTTCCATAAAGTTTTCATTGAAATTGTTCCACCGGGTCGCTTTGCGCCTGTCTGAGTAGAGGATCAATATTATGCCAAAATCATCAACGCTTTATTTATAATTGGCCTAAAATGTTCCCACTGTTGACACATACGCCTCTTTTCAGTGAGAGGGCGTGGGCAGTAATCTGCCTAGCGGGTCCAGTGCACGTGCCAAAATATCTGCGAATTTTTGGCTCTTGGACATGTCGGTTTCCTCGAAATGTTCACAAATTAGGTACTTGTCCAGGTTCACCACTGCTTTAGCAGCCATTACCAACTAGCGCACCAAAGCTCTCCACTGTCAAATTTATCAGTCTCCAGAAAATCAAAATAATGATTAGGTACCATAACCGATCTCAAAAACGGTGAAGAAAAACATAGTTGGGAAATCAGTATGTCCTAGAAGCAAAATTTCGAAGATGTGATGAGAAAACTACCAACCTGCACTGTACCCGCGTGGTAGATCACAGCCAATTCCCTCTCACTGAGAGGAGGCGTGTCCCAGCAATGTGAACGTTATAGGCTGATTATGTCATGTTACGCTACCATAACCATAGTGCAATATACAGTCCACATCATGCTCCTGTAGGCGAAGTTTTAATTAACAATGCACATGCGAACAAAGCAGAAAATGTCTGCTATAGACTGATGAATCGGTTTAAATATATAACAGAAGCTTTCAAAGAATTATGTACGTTTTTAAAATGTACGACGTACGCACCAAAGTTAATTTACTGTTTAAATTACAATACGTGGAATTAAAAATAATTTATGTATTGAATGAATACAATGATTTTGTACTATTGCTAATGGTTTAGTTGGAATATGGCTACAAAAACATAATTTTTGAGAATAATTCCTACTAATCCCTACTTTAATATTATAAATGCGAAAATATCTCAGTCTTTGTGTCTGTCTGTTACACTTTCACGCCAAAACCGCTGAGCCTATTTTTATGAAATTTTGCAGAGATATAGCCTGAAATATGAAGAAGGACATAGGATATTTTTTTACGCGATAACTGATATCCACGCGGGTGGAGCCGCGCTTTTTGATATTTTGCACCCGTCTTCGCTTCTTTAGTTTTTATTTGGATAATTTAAGACGGTTTATAGTGGGCTATTAAACATGAAAATTTGCAAAATTTGGCTGAATTGACTGCCCATTATGGCCAGGCGCGGTCCGAGGGGGGGGGGTCCTAGCTATAACCCCCCCCCCCCAGCTATAAACGTTTACCAGTTTTTTGTGCAATAAAGTCTAATTTACTCTTTTTATTTACCTATTAATATGTAGTCTTTGTCTGTGACCCCATAATCAGGCGCGGTCGCAGCCAAAGACTTTGGCTGCGACCGCGCCTGATTATGGCTTTTGCAAATTTATTTCATTACTAGCTTTTGCCAGCGGCTTCGCCCGCGCGGAACTTTCATCCCCTATTTAACTCCCTTAGGGGTTGAATTTCGAAAAATCCTTCCTTATTCCTTGTCTACACTATAAAAGAAACCTCTGTGCAATATTTCAGCTTTCTAGGTCCAAGGGTTTGGGCTGGGCGTTGATGAGTCAGTCAGTCAGTCAGGACTTCTCTTTTTATTAATATAGATAGATAGATAGATAAAAATTTCTCTTCTAGAAGTGGCAGCCCTGAATGTGAAGGTGATCTGGAACGGAGGCAAGAAATTGGGATTGCACTTAAGTTTCTTTGGCATTTGAACACCGCAATTTATTTTTGTGGGATGATCGAGGATTCTCGATGTTTGCTTTCATTAATATCGAGATGGATGATAATTATTATTTGAGTAGCTACTTAATTTAATTTCATGGTATATTTCTGTCGAAGCTTGTTGCTAAATAAAAACAGCCGCATGGGTCGATTGATCAGGTTAAGCTACACTTGCAGCGGTTGGCCCGTGGATGGGTGACCAGCTTTATTATTCCAAGACCGCTCCGTGCACCAGAAAGCACGTCAATCAGAACCAAAAGTCCCAGCTATCAGTCAGACAGTCACTACGGGTCGTCAACCAGTCTTACCAAGGGCTACCCAGTAACTGGGTTGTAGAGGACAGATAGGCGTCTGCCTAAAAAAAAAATGGTAAAAAAAACGGAGCGACTGCTCCATTTTAAAATACTGGTTTAGCTGCATCTGGCAAGACTAAAAGCCGACCCCAACATAGTTGGGAAATGGGTTAGGGAGATGATGATTTCTGTCGGGGCTTGATTTTAGGTATTTGATGCCATTCAAGCTGTGACTAATTTAGTTACAGCTTGAACTCTAACATTGGAATGAAAGATGGTTTCATGTTTGAACACCACACTGGTGTTGCTGGGTTGATAACAATCAAGCTTCTCATTTTCGCTTTGTGTCTAAAGATATTTTTGGAAACAATTGTGATATCGGTAGACACAATATTTCGTACAGGTTTAGCGCGAATAGAAAATAATGATAAAATCAGCACATTTTTGTTTCTATTCGCGCTAGACCTGTACGACTTAGGCACTCAGTTTCTTGTCTTACAAATCTATGTCCTAAGTACGCAAAAGAATTGACATGTTACAACAAACCATCTCTGGTTTAATGATACAAATAAAATAAAAACTTGTATTAAGACTATATATACGATTAAATAAATAAATAATAAAAAATACTTACATATTGTACTTGAACAGTAAAGTGTCTGACAGTAATAATAGATCTTAACACTTTAGATTGCAAACACTACTTAGTAGAAATATAATCTATTTTTAAGGGTACTAAATAATGTCCAAAAATAAACTAAATAACTTAATTATTATTCCAATTGACTAATGACATCATAAATTAGCGTCATTAAAATTTAACATTTCTATATCTATACAAATATATAGGGTGACTGGTAATTAGTGACCGACATTTAAACACATGATTGTACTCTTCATTATGAACAACTTTTACTATGGGACCAAACCTGAAATCGCGAAAAAAAAAATCCCTACATTTATGTTCGCATAACTCGTCAAAATGTAGGGAAAAGATGAATTTTTTATCGCGATTTCGGCTTTGGTCCCATAGTAAAAGTTGTTCATAATGAAGAGTAGGTACAATCATGTGTTTAAATGTCGGTCACTAATTACCAGTCAGAATCTTGCATAAAATAATATTATAGAGTTGTTGTGTACTAAATGCAGCGACCGTACATAAAACCCCTCAAAATAAATTCTAAAGAAATACAATCTCACAATGATACTGCTAAGCATGAGATCCTGGGTTCGATTCCCTGGTCAAAGTGTTATAGGGTTTATCCAGGAATTTCGCAGTAGTAGTAGTATTGTATGTAATTAAAGGAAGTAAGTACCTTACTATCCTAAGACCACGTTCACAGAGACGTAAAAATACCGGTGTCGGATTTTATCGCGTACTGGATATAACTCGCAGTGTGGAACCGAGCATCAAGAAACCAACAGAGTGCATCACAGCGCGTCGTTAAAACATACTGTTCGATTTTCAACTCTCGTGGATAGGCAGTAGGTTGAAGATCCAGCGCGTAAATAATCCTACCACGATATTGTTTCGCTACCGACGAACGTTTCTTCTATTAACTACAATTAGATACCGAATAAATATTATCTTATCTTGTCTTATGTATGTACGTTGTATTGACAACATTTTTCCTTTCACCCAATCAAATTTTCTCGTTGCTTCAAACGATGGAATCACTTAATCTCCCTGAAAACATTTTAAGTAACGTAAATGCTTTTAGTTAGGACGTCTTAAGCCTCACATTTCAGAAACAATCTGCAATACTAAGTGGTATTGATGCTATGTAATCCCTTATGTACTTTGCGGATTATTTTGTACAACATGCAGACTCTGGTTGGAAGTAGGTACTTATTTAAGTGGATGGCAAACAGAGACCTGTGTGGAAAAACTTCTTTTCGTACATATTGGTGTAATTTTATTACATTATCTACTGTTAGTGCTGGACATGAAGGGGCTCGTGGCTCAATGATAACAACCACGCAGGTCGATCAAAGGTTAGGCTACGCCTACCGCGGTCAGTACGTGAATGGATGATCGTTCATTATAATATATATCGAGACCCCTTCATACCTCGGAAAACACATTAAGCCGTTGGTCCCGGCTGTCATTTGTAGTTCTTTGGGGTAGTCAAAATCAAAGTCAAAAGTAATTTATTCAAACTAGGCTGGTATCAGCACTTTTTGAACGTCAAAAATTATAAAAGACAGTCCCCCAAAAAACGCCCGCCCTTCACCACTTCCTAGTGCTTTAGCTGGGAAGAAGAAGTGGCGCAACATACTCCCCAGCACAGCTGTCTGTAATGTTAAAAGAACTTGATTCGAAACAATGTAGGTACGTAATTAACGTTACGAAACATACAATTTAAATATTTCTGGATATAATAGATCAATTGTCGATTGTCTAGATTATGTCAACACTAAGTAAATGAAAATAAAAATGAATTTATACAATCAAATCAAAACAAACAATTATGTTAATAAAGATATGACCTGTCAGTATTCAAGCAAATTCTGATGAAAGAACACAAACATTGTTTTGAGTTAATCACAGCGACCAACGATTCTTGTCGTATAAAGCCGTTGATAGAATAGTATGCCTTTGCGTAAAGGTTGGATTTTACTTTAGCTTTATACGCATTAAAATTCAAATCTAGCAAAGAAGAGGGAAGCTTGTTATAAAAGGCTATACCAAGACCAACAAATGAGTTATAAACCTTATGAGCGCTCGACATGACCTTGCTGAAAGGTTTTTTTTTTGAGGCTGGGAAATCATCAAATAACTGCTCCCGCTCTGGGTGGAGCAGGAGGGCGTGTCAGAATTTTACTGACTAAAACCCACCCGTGTTCCCTCAGTTGCCCGTGTGCCCGGGGCCACCGTATTTCTTTCAAACAACCCACACCCCTGGCAGGCATCGGCCCTTGCGGGCCCCTTTCAGTTGGTACTGACATCTCTTTGAGGTGCGCGTGGAACCCAACGCGCCTCCGACCTGGGCTTGGTCCTTACCGGACAGCGAGCTACCCATTACTCGCCGTCCGCAAGCCCGCACCTACGGTGACCGGGAATCAACCTGGGATTCCCGACGCCCAGGGAGTCTCCTGCGGAGGCAAGGGCCGTGAGGGCGCTACTGCCTCTCCCTCACGTGCACCGCCTCCCTCTTCGCGAGCTTCCCTGCTTCGCAGAAGGAAGCAACGGCTACCCATGCACTCTCGCTCCGTACCATGGCCTGGACCAGGGCTGAACGCGAGAGATCGCCGCCACTGATCGCCTCCACAAGGACACGGCGTTGCTCCACCGTATGCTCCATCGTGTCCTTAGGGCGATCTTCGCAATGGCAACACCCGGGCGTTTCCTCTCGCCTTATCCGAAACAGGAACCTCCCGAAACAACCGTGTCTGGTGAGGACCTGCGTCAGGTAGAAGGTGAGGACGCCGTGGTGCCTCTCAAGCCTCTCACTCCTTAAAGAGCTTATCGCCCCAATCGTGGCGTGCCCATTTGCTGAACGGTGAAAGTAGGTTTTAAAATGACAATACACTGTTGTAAAAGACATTTTATGAGATTTTGGTACATGACTGACTGATATTTTTTAATTTCAATTTTGTTTTATCACTTAGTGATAATCTCACCTCGCTGCCAAAGTCTATGCGCCCTCACGGCCCTAGCCGCCGCAGGAGACGCCCTGGGCGTCGGGAATCCCAGGCTGATTTCCGGACACCTTAGGCGTGGGCTTGCGGACGGCGTGTAATGGGTAGCTCGCTGTCCGGTAAGGACCAGCCCGGGTCGGCGGCGCGTTGTGTTCCACGTGCGCCTCAAAGAGATGTCAGCACAGTGATGGGGCCCCGCAAGAGCCGATGCCTGCCAGAGGTGCGGGTTTGTTCGAAAGAGATACCGAAGCCCCTGGCATACAGGCTACTGAGGGAACAGGGGTGGGTTTTAGTCAGTAAAAGTCTGACACGCCCTCCTGCTCCACCCAGAGCGGGAGAAGTTATTTGATGATTTCCTACCCAAAAAAAAAAACCGCACTGCCAATTAGTAACTGACACTGTAGCCTATCGCTTTGACGTAATCACTCAATCGCACTATACGTCACCAGTGAAATAGGTTCCTTACTTTCGTAGATATCATAATTTGGCACCGCTCTACTTAACAGTCTTTAACAGAACAGCAGCGGCATGTGGTACACTTTGTGTTGTCATCTGACATTATGCTGAGCTGAGGCTCTTTTGGCATTTTTATCATTGTCTTATGTTTTATTGATCGCTTTAAGGTTCATAATGCCAATAAACGCATTTTACTTTCTTTCTTGTTCCAACCCAAAAGCTAAACTTCGTTTATAACACAAGAACAGCTGTTGAACAAACAGTAACAAATATTCAGCAACTGGACGTCTATTCGGCTTAGTAACTAAGTCGTCATACAATTTGCGAGGTGGCTCTGAGCTGCTTCTCTGACCTAAGTATTACCATATGTTACAGTTCTAACTTGTTGTTTCCCAAATACTTGGATATGGAAACACTTGGTGTACCTAATATGGAGTAGGTATCCATGTGGAGAAAATTGTTCATTTTTGTGAACTTTTCCGCTGGGCTGTCTAGACCAGACAGATAACAAAGTTTTACCCACGATCGTACAAGGTATGTTTAGTTTTCCATCGTTTTGAATGTCACATCCCTCTGAGACATATCGAAACAACGATTTTGCATAACCAGTAATATGTGAACTTTTATTCAAGATACAAGTTTTCTTGGCTACTTTATTGATAGTTACTGACGAGTCAATATAAAGGGCGACTTGTAATTTGACATATTCTCGCCAACACGGGAGTGTGAATCATTAGGAATCATTAAGCACCCGAATTCTATGAATTTTCGTCTGTACTTCATTGTTGCAAATGTGTCACACTATCATATCCTGGAACGAGTACGACATATTAAAAGACATCCTTTATTTTCTCGCCTCTATTCAATAAGCAATCGGTGAAATACGGGTGTTCTCTACTACTTTACCTTCTCCTTTGGGAAATGCAAGCGTGATGTTATGTAGTGTAACCCCTGTTGTGCAAATTTGTCAACCTAAACCGAAAGCACCAGCATTATAAAATATTCTAACAATTCATTCAAGGGCATGGTTTGGGTATCGGTTACAAAGGTGACCAGGTATTCCACCTGATCGTTGGAGGAACACCGTTTTACCCTATTGAACACACAATTTTGCATCAAATATTCAACACAACCGTGAAAGGACCGTACACAGTATCTCATGTAAAAGGCACCGAAGCGGTTTTGTAAATAAGTGAAAAACGTTTTATGAAAACACAATCTGCTTTTAGGGTAGCAACGTGTGTTTGTTTTTCCGGAAACGTAACATTGACGTCACATACTCCAGATGGCTTATAAGAGCGTGTTGACATAACCTTATTAGGTTTTTTTTTTTTTATATAAGCCTTCAACGATGTTAATCCAATAAGATTTGATTTTGTAAATTCGTGTGTAACTGCCAAATAGAATGCTAACAAAAGTAACTTTTATGAAAATTGCTGTTCCAATAAACGAATTGAAACCGTGCACAAAAAGGCTGCAAATAAAAGAGCAGCGTCGATTGGTGGTTTGATTACACAGCATGCGTCGACTGGAATCACCGACAGTTAAATACAATTACAAACACTAACAGACACCGTAAACTGCAGAGATGTATGACACAGACGAAATTGTCCCATTTGCACTTTAGTACCGCTTAAACTTTTGTTAAAGTACACGCTCGCTCCAAACTAAATGTGTTTTCCAATATTCGTTCGTGGTGTTCGGAAAGGCGCTGCCGTGTCATTTGCCGTAATTGTACTAGTAACAGGCGCTTGGAGGCCTAACATTTCGCTTGCAACTGCCACCCATTTATGTTAGACCCACAACCATTGGTACAAATATTTACCAACGCAAACTCATTTGCTTTAACACCGCCAACAGTATGGAGATCTTCTAACGCTGGTGCAATGACATTCCGTTTCGGGACGAAGCCGTTTCCCTACTCATTATCGTTAACAAAAGGATTGTACCCAATTTACATTTCATCGCAGTATTTCCCTGAATATTATATCGCTCATCGTTGATTTCCGTTGATTTTGTATATGCTAAAACATGTGCCATTTGATTATGCTCTAAATCACCAAAACGAATAGAGTGCAATTCCATAATCCCGTTTCATATTGCATGTGTGTGTTCCAGAAATAGTATATTAGAAAGGGATACTGCCACTGCTGCTCGTAAGACAAACATCCATCCGTATGAGAATAAATGTTTTATTCTGTCTCATACCATATCTGAGGGCTTATTCGTATTGACAGCATAGATGTATTACATTTCTCCAATTATGCGGAAGGTCGTTCAGTGACAAGAAAGAAACCAATCGCACCATGATATTTCGACGTCTTCGTGATCTTGAATAAGAAATACTATTTTTCATTCTCATTTCACCGGAATACGGCAACTCGTCTTTGATATTTTATAAAGCACTTGTTACTTGACAAGACTATTATATTTCAATGTGAAGTGAAAACCATTTCGTTTTGCTTTTGTAGTTATTGATTTATTTAGTCGATGCATTCAGAGTTTCGCATGAATAATTCAGCAAATTGTTATTGAGAGCATTTGTCTCTGTTATAGGTAATATCTATGCCTTTTCGAATAACTTTTCGGTTTTTTGCCTTAATTTTTCTGCGACCTAGGTTTATATATTTTAAAATCGACAAAAGACTTCCATTCCAGTTTTAGCCTGCCCTATCTACTGCAGTTCCGGGAGATATATCACGGCATTTAACGCCAGCGTTCCCCCGTGTGTCCTCTATAAACGCGCGCACAGCTATATGCGGTACTACAGCGGGCTGCATGAAGCTTACCTGCGCCTTTGCACCCAGTGTAAAATATTTGACGCTGCGAGCTCCAAATTTCATAAAATAAAATATAAAAAAGTTCTGGTGCTTGAAAGTCAAATTGTTTTGCTACCAAATGCGAAAACGGCATTGATGTGTTCAGAAATTGACTTTGATGGAAGTCTCAATTTGCATTGTGTTGGTGGTATTTTATATTGTATTGTCAGAATAAAAGCATGCCAAATGTTAAATGACTCAATTTGAATTTATTTTATGACAGGTATAAAAACGACGCCCAATATTCGAAAAATGAGACGCCGTAATATTTATCACACGGTATCTCATTGTTTAGGTGTAGGTGTTATGCACATCATTTATTTTAACACCCCTAAACATAATTTTAACGTCTCTCCTATTCAGCAGAATAGTTTACAACAAACAAAAGGTTTTAATGTTGACTGTCCGTAGTCAGCCTCTTGGGCGCAATTTTTCCTGACCCGCCAACTCGAGACTGCGATTACTTGACTTTAGTAATCCCTATACACGAATTTAATCTTTGTTCTTTCCACTCTAACCCTGTTCACAGTTCATTAATTTAGTCTACTACGACAACACATCATGTTGCTATACACAGTACTCACTTTAATTAGTTACTTTGATCCGTAAATTCTCTGTAGAAAAATTTACTGTGATAGCTTAAATATAAATTTCCTCGGCTCCATGGTCTATCGTAGCTGAGCTAAGAGAAATAATATAAAAAATCCGCCCCGGCAGCGCCGTTTTTCTTTAGCCTGACGCTTATTTAGCTTTAATATGTTCCTTTCTTGCTGAACCTAAAAGTTTATGAGGCTTCGTGTTTGATTCTTAAGCGGCATCGTGATGAAAACTGAGATATCGTTGCAGCGTACATTTTAGTGTAAATTTCGCGTACATTTTGTCACTGCTTTGAGGCACATGGTGTAGCTATACTTTCTAATTTTTGAGTTGGAATACCTGTGTTTTAAGTTAGCTTTTGAAAGTTAATGTTATTCTTTAATTAAGTTTTGTTGCTATCATTTTACATGTATTCTTTTTAGACACATATAGGTACTACATAAACTCAATTCCCACAAGGACCCAGTTTTTCTTTGCACTACAAATATTTTCTAAAGCCGTCCAAGCTGAATGTGCTTGTCGTAGCCATTCTTCCAACGTAATAGCTCAACTGGGTCACATTATGTGCACTTCTTATCTCTGAACAAATGACCCGATCCCAAATGGCTTCACTAAAGTGAGTCAAAAAATTAATCCAACTTTACGTAGTCAATATGACGCACAAATTCCTCACATTGAACAACAATAGAGGGTTCATTAATATTGTGACGATGCCCCGTCCGCCTCATCTGACCTCGTTAATCAAAACTAATGACAGAGATAAAAATATTTCCCACGTTTGCTGGAGCTGGGAAATTACTCGTTATAGTTTTTCTGATGATGTTGATTGCTGAATTAAGTACTTGTTTTGATTTTAGTGACGATTTAATTGAATTTACTTAGGTTATTCCGTAACAATTTGCTAACACATGAACAAAAGTAGTCCTACTGCCAATAGGTAGATATGACAATTCGTTATCAACAATATTTTATGTGGTTGTGGCGGCATCTACATCTCCACATGTGAACTATACATCACACTGACGTCACCCAAAATCCTGCAGCGCGCATGCAGAGTTTAGGTACCGCACAACTGGCATTTACTGGGTGATTTTTTAGTCAACGTCCAAATTTTTCATAGTTATAGTACCAACCCGTGAAATTGAACAACTTTCTCCAAGGAACATGGGTTGTTTTTTTTTTTTCATTGTTTGACCCATATTCCTTGAAGTAAGTTGTTCAATTTCGCGGGTGCTATAACCGTGAAAAAGTTGGAAAGTGACTAAAAAGTCACCCACTAAACAACGTTCCGATATTAATCGTTGGCTCACTCCGATCTAGCCTTATGCTGAGATCCGTATACCCCACAGGGGATGCTCTTAACGTGTTGTCTAATGTTAAGTTTTAAGCCCTGGCTCGATGTCTCAATAAATTAAGGCAGTCACAGATAAGTCCGGTTAAGCAACCGACAATCTCCTAGATTGAGCTGCGAGATATCATAATTACAAAAAAAGTCGGACAGTTCACCTGGAACGACACCCGTCTTTTCGGAGGATCCACCCTTTCCAAGGGAGGATGAGTGAAGTTTACACCCTGTTTCTCATACCTAGCATACATAGCATGAAGACAAAGCATGTGCCTACTTCGTTGCAGGACATCCTTCTTCAGTCCACACAAGCTACATAGCCTGTGTGTAGTGTTTTCTTATCTAAAGTCAGTAGTTAGCTAGAGCCAACTAATTAGAGACTTTGAAAGCTAACGAGCCAGCGATCTTGGCTATTTTTTTATCGTTGAAATGAAAATAGTATCCCCGCTTTGACATTTTACTTTGTGCTGTTTTAAAAGCGAAATAAGTCTGTGCACAGACTTGAATCAAGACTTTATTCAAACAGGCTTTTGCTTTGTGCAACAATAAAGCCCACATTAGCAGCAAAACAGTCTTTAAGTCAAAGTTGTGATAAATCTGCTGATTTGAACCCAAAGCAGACAAAACTGTTTTTGTTTCTGGTCTGCGTAGTCTTCTGACTGTATTCATGAGCATATATACAATAGAGGTTTGAAGAACATTGTCTAAAGCTCGCTCATCCTTCATAGAAACGCGAGGATCCTCCGACCATACGGGCATTGTGCTTGGTGGGTTACTGTCCGACAGTGATGTCGGGACAATTATAATGCTAGTTAAGCAGTTAGCTCTGCTTGCGCGAAATAGAATTTTGCGTGACGTCACTGTGATGCGTAGTTTGAATGTGGTGATGTAGATCCCGCCACAATAGCACGCACACACAAATACACTACATACAGGATAAGTTTTTAGCCAGTGCCCAAACTGTTATAACCATGAATTTAGCATATCATTTTAGACCCCCTAAAGTAGAAAATTGCGTCGGCTATACAAACAAAAAAACAGCTGTTCCATACGTTTTGACCGCGCGCACTTTTCTATGACACAACCGATTTTTTTTTTTTTTTTTGTAAAACCTACGAAAAATATCTGCGCTGAGGGGGTCTAGAATGATATGCTGATTTCATGGTTACAGTTTGCGCACTGGTTAAAATCTTATCCTGTATGTAAAATTCAAAATATATTTTCTGCACAAAATCAAATCAAATCAAATCAAAATATTTTTATTTCATATAAACCTGCATGGGCACTTATGAAATGTTAGAAGCTAGGTGCACAGTTCCAAATTGTTGTTTCCTATGGAGAAGAGCCGGCAATTAACTCCACGGTTACTCTTTTAACAATAAATGGCTTTAAAAATATTTTCAAATTACAGAGATAAAATGTATGGGAGGACAGCGCAGGCCTCTCAATAAATAAAATATATATAAAATAAAAAATAAAAAATTGAGTAAATACCAGGTACTTAGACGAATACAGAATAGAAAATCGTCTACAAATCTACAGTCAGTAAGGCCTACAAGTAGGTATTGATAGATATATTGTGGTGTTACAAACATAGTTATCCGACCATGCTAATATGAAACATCATAAAAATTTATTTCACGAGAAAAACACTCTTAAATTTTGCGTAACTGTAAGGTATTTGTGCTCGTGACTATACTTTATAAATTCTCTCGTTGACGAATTTATATAAAGTGCTAGTCATAAATCTAAGTATACAGCCAGATTATTACAATATTTAGCTCCAATCTACCCTCGAGAACCCTTACGCCTAGAGGAAGGACGTGATAAAGGTTTGACACCCTCCCTAACTCTTTTTTTTGCTAGGATCTCGCTAAAAATCTTTCGCAGTAAAAAAAGTATATTTTTTTGTCAATAAAGCGATTATCGCAAGAAAAACAAAATAAATGTAAATGTCTCAATCTACAAATTAATAACTTTCATTTAATGAACACATTTTCATAACAGATTAATAAATTTATCAATCATATAGGTAAGTATGTCAGAAATAAATCGAAGAAGTAATAAGTTGAGATTTATTGAAGGTATCTTCATGGTATTAATAATATCAATACCTAAGAAAAAGTACTTAGACAAAGATATTACATTTCTAATCAGCTGTAAATTATATCTCGTCTGAGAATGATATTAGAATTTCACATAAGTATGACAATAAAGATTTTAATAACTTTCTTAGAATTGATTTATGTTTTGAGTGGGCATTTACGGTTCTACTTAAAACAGTGAACTATATATAGGTTCATAATAACACAATATAAAAGCTATCTGTTCTTATAATTATGATATGTGTTGACTGGTAGAAAATGCCTATGGCATGAAGTCCGCCTCTGAACATTTGTGTGCTTAAAGTGTTAAATAAATAAATATGTACACAAGTGCATTTAATCAGTTTTTATCGACCACGTGCTCCTTCTCGCATGATTTTTACAACTTGACAAAACATAGAGATTTATTTATTATAATGTTTCAACCACATAAAACTTACAAAATTTCCAAAATGATCGCGAAAACCGCATCAAAATCGTTTGCGGACTTTACAACATCAACGTGGTCACACAGATAGATATTCAAAACGACTTCAATGTATGTATGTGTGTAGGCATAGATGATAATTTTCGACCACAGCACCGATTCAATAGATCCTAAGCACAGTCACTAATTCAGTACAAATTGAACCTATAGAAAACTGAAACAAAATGCACGTGAGTAAACCTGAATGTACTTCTGTACAAGATCCTGAGTAGCCAGCAATTACATTCACTACGATAACTTGCTTTTGCAATCAGAAAATCGAATGCAATTTTCTTTTAACAAATCTAATACATCTACCAACCAACCAGTATCTGTGTTTTAAAACTACAAAGCAAAAGAAACCTCTTTGTAATTTACGTAAACAGATGTTACCTACTTACGGATATTAAATCCGTTCGGATCTCGGCCCAGTTGAACGCAGTCCAACTAATATTACATCCTTTTATATCTGTTTTGACTTTGCTATGCGTTGACTTAATGAGTCTTGATTAAAATTCTTTTTTGTACTGATTTAAATTTATTTTTAGATGGTTCGAAGTTTACACTATTTATTCTAGTTAGCACTAGGTTGATTACAATGCTACAATGAGTTTCAGCTTAAGTAAAAACTACACTAGTGAGAATCCAAAAATATAGTGCAGGCAATGGGACATAATTAAAAGAAAAATCGCGTGGAATTGAGTAACCTCCTCCGTTTTTTCGTCGGTTAAAAAATATGTTAGTATCAGTTGTTTCATGGGACTAGTGGGACATATTATCCCACTTGTCCCATCATGGGACTGGGTCAATGGGACTAGTGGGACGGACCGAATATTTGTATCAACACGTTTTCTGAAAGGTCTTATTCGCCAAAAAGAAATCATGTAGAAACACCAAAATGGTTTAACAAAACCATCCACGAAGAACCAATGTATAATCGTCATTTCCAAATATGTAGACAGTAGACTTTTCTTTCTTTGTACGTGAAAAATTGCGTCTACGTTTTTCAACTAATAGCATAAAGCTTATACTGTCTTTTTTGCCGAAACCATCTGCCTGGTATCTTTTAGCATAACCTACGTGTCTACGTTACGAGGCGACGAAATACACTGTTGGCCAAATAAATGTGGCACCATCTTACAAAGTAAATGTAGGGTTAAATCGAGGATCCCTTTCTTATGTCTATACTTTTCTAGGTAAACTGTAGTAAAAAAGGTGGAATGGCAATTGTCTCTCGGGTCGGAAGGTTCAGAAGGATGACACAACCTGTCGATTCATTTGTGGGATTGTAATGTTTTTACCCCAAATTCACAAATTGCGGTATACCTGTGGTGCTTTTAAAGATGCTTTACGTTTTCACTCGGTTGCTACTAAAATGAGCGTACAGTTTACAGAAACACAAAACTCTATTCACTTCAAATCGTTGAGAAAAATAAACAATGCACACACAAGAGTAACTGCTACCTACTTGACTTACGTTACGAGAAATATCAAGTGAAAATTGAGTTCATTTTTACCGTCAGTTTTTATGAAACCCGTGGGATTACACATCGTGAAATATTACCTGTTTTAATACATATATAACTTTATCTACATAAACAACGTCGATGTTTTCTTTGCGAAGCTTGTCGAATGCTGGTGCATGGCCATGCTGGAGAGGAAGCCTATGGACTTAGCGTTTGTGGAACGTTCACTCAGCACAGACGACTCACGTGACGTTATATCGATAAAAAAGATCTTTTGGTAATTGAAAGACTTTGCTGATAAATATTTATGGAATGGTATTGAAAAAACAAGATGGCGGCGTAAATTCATGTGTTTGCCACGCACCAAAAGGTCCTTGTATATTAATTGTAGACGAAGCAAGCAAAGTGTGACCATTACGGTGGTATTTGTTAGGTTAAAGAATTCATTCAGTCAAAAATACACACATTTACTTGTATGTATTTTACACTTTACATTTAAATCTTATTTTATTTAGGATTGAATGTTTGAATGACTAGTCATTGGAGCTGCAGTTAGCTTACACAATACTGTTTATGTTGGCTTGTCTGCAACCGTAATAAACTGCCGTTTGCTGCTTTACTCAAGACAAACATAGGCTGGTACCTACCTACTACAATTTGCATCGTAGTGCCTAAAACGAAATAAAGCGTGGACCAAGACTACTGTTGTCTTAGATTTGTTTTTCGAGGAAAAAAATTATTAGGTAAGAAACAGTAAGTTTAGAGTCACTTTGAAGACTGTAAAACGCATTTTGTTACGGATTTTAGCACCATTAAAGAACGGTTTCCTAAGACGGTTTTCGTGTATTAATTTTATGTGTGCAAAGCCGCTAGCGGGTCGCTAGTGTACCATAAAATTTATCTTGTCATCACTCAGTAAAAGCATTTTCATTTTTCGTGTACATGGAAGGAAAATGTTAGCAAGAGACCGTAATATATCATTTATTTCCACTTACTTGAAGAATAGTGTCTGATAATATAATGTTTATGTAATATGAATGATATTATATCTACCCTAGACTGATTTATTGTTCCAAGTAAAATATGGAGTACCTACCCTTTCTCACCGTGGTGACTCTGATAAGTCAAACTGCCCTCGTAAATGATACTTACAGCGGCGAGGTGTCAATTTTTCCAAGAGAGTAACCAAATCGAAATCAGCTTTAACTTATAATGACTTATCAATAAGGAATACTTACTGCTATCATTCTAAAATTAATATAAGAATATAAAGAATTAAATACAATAACATTTTAATGTAAATTAAAAACCAAATAAAATGTGCAATATTCCTCCATCTCGTTCTCGCTGACGCATTCTTCTATATCTGTCTCTGTCATAACCCGTTGTACAGCGGCTTGCTCTCGACCATATCAAGCGGTGTCACGTGACCTAAAGTGACATCATTGCGGGATCACTGTTGTATGAATTTTTAGTTCCCGATTATGACGTTATGGTGCCGGGTTAATTTAGAATATTAGGATTGGTAGATGTCAAATGTCTTCGAATTTTTGATTCTACGACATGCTGGTATAATCACGATGATTTCTTTCACTGTTTTGAGAGAAGTGGTAAGGAAACAATTAACAGAAAATGAATTTCCTGCCTGGGTTCGAACCCATTACCTACAATTTGTAAGTCGCGGCCATTACCACTGGACCACCACTGGTCTTCATTATTATATTAGTAGCTTCCGCCCACGGCTTCGCCCGCGTGGAAGTCGGAAATTATCACGCGGGAACTTACTACTGGGATAAAAAGTATCCTATGTGTTAATCTAGGTTATAATCTATCAGTGTGCCAAATTTAATTCAAATCCGCTCAGCCGTTCTTGCGTGATTGAGTAACAAACATCCAAACATCTTCACAAACCTTCACATTTATAATATTAGTAGAAAATGGCAACGGAAAAGGAGTACTATAGCGTTGATTTTAAAGTTTAAGTCCTTGTAAGTTAGTTTATATGACACAGTTTTACTTTAGTACCCGGAAACAGGAATGTTAAATAAAGACGGGAATTGTCTTCAGACAAAGCATTCCTTGTAAGAAAGGCTTGTTCCAAAATATAAAAGCTTTTGTAATGGTCCTATATAAACTCGTATTTAACATTTTATGTAAAATACAATTCAGAATCTATACAAATATGTAAATACAATTGAAGTGTCCGTTTTGTAATGTCAAAATAACAGATTTTTATGAAATGCATATGGTATATACGGTACCCATGATTTAAAAACAAAAAAAAACCATTTTTTAACTTTTTTTGGGCTCTCTGTATAACGGTCTGTTTGTTCCGGATTTTCTCCGAAACGGCTGAACCAACGTTGACAGGACTTTTATTGGCAAGAGTAACACAGGCGTACCTTTTGTTCCAGTAGCACTATCCCGAGGGATGATTTCTGACATCCACGCGGTTGAAACTGCTGGCACCACCTAGTAGAATTGAACATTCAGACCACTCCATGTTTTCATCATCATCATAATTTCAGCTGAAAGACGTCCACTGCTGGAAATAGGCCTCCCCTAATTAGGGGGGTTTGCCATAATCGCCACGCTTGGCAGGCGGGTTGGCGATCGCAGTATGGTGGTAAAATGCATAGATAACGCTGCTGCCCATTCTCTAGTAAGTCCCTTAGTCGCCTCCTACGACACCCACTGGAAGAAACGGGCCACACCATGTTTTAACGTCAAACATTCGTGCATAACTTCACCCTTCTACACATGGGGGTAGGCATCAATACTACAAATAAAATAAAAAAGCGCCATTTCCCTTTGATGTTGTTTTCAAGCCTCACTCTACCACTCATTACAACTCCAAGTCTATGTACCTTGATATACTTTTATATCCTCTAATTAACCCTCTTTTGCCCCGCAAATATTTCCTAGCCTACACTCAAGGAATATTTTTATATTTTAGTTTATGCTCCATCATGAGACGCCATTACTCCATATTACGTCCTGCTGCGTTAAACCAAGTAATCACTGGGAGACTGCTTGCCTTTTTCATGTATACGGGATTTATCGTAGCAAGGCATGCCGCTCATAAGTTATGGTAGGAAAGTAGATATGGCCATAGATTTATAGACTAACGTTTAATATTAAAGGAGAATGCATGATAACTCGTCACTTTTATGGGCTGCAAATAAAACTATATAAATTTTAGTAGAAAACGTAAAATCCAGCTGTTGAAGTGGTAAATCAGTGTGAAAAGATTATCTACATATATCAAGAAAACTTCTGACTGACTGACTGACTCACTCATCAACTCCCAGCCCAAATCCTTGCAGTTTATTATATAAACTAGCTTTTGTCGACGGCTTCGCCTGCGCGGAACTTTCGTCCCTATTTAAGCCCCTTAGGGAACAAATTTCGTAAAATCCTTCCTTATTCCTTGTCTAAATTATAAAAGGAACCTCTGTGCAAAATTTCAGCTTTCTAGGTCCAAGAGTATAGGCTGGGCGTTGATGAGTCAGTCAGTTAGTTCAAACACATGTGGTGGCATCTGCCAACCTACCACGGCCCACTTCCTCTTACAGAGAGTTGGCCTGTGTCCCAGCTGAGGGAATATTTTAGGCTGAATTTATGTTGGTAAAACCAAAGCAGGTAGGTATTCGTCTCATGAAGGCTTTAATCTAATTTTTCGGATTAGCCTTTTTTCAACTCACAATTTCACAGTCCTCAAGCGATCCATCTCCGTTTAAACTTTCCAGTTCTGCTCATTCCTCGTCGCTGTCAGTAGGCTCCCAACTCTACAAGACTCACGTGGGGACGCCGTGACGGCTGACTGATTCTTGTTGAGAACTGCGACATTCCCGGCTGTGTACGGGAATATGAATTTGAACAAATATTTTGTGTATTTACTCCCGACGTAGCTCCTTTGGGACAAAGTAAATGTAGTAAGGTACATGAAAGTATTCGTTGTAGTCCTTATGAAAATGTTTGTGTGATTTAGGACGCTTACGTGTTTTGGTTTGGGGTTTAATATGAGAATAATATTGAGAGGAAAGGATTTTTAGATATTCAGATAAACTAGCAAAGATAATTGAAAATTGTAGAACCTAATTAGTTATTTGTTGTTGTGGTAGTTAGTTTAAGGATAATTTTAAACTCAACATCTGTTACATGTAATTATTCTATTCTATTCTATCAAAGCTCTCAAATTCGGTAGACCATTTAACTGAAACTATCGTCATTTACTTCATCTCGTCAATTTAAATTAAGATATTTTCATATTGATGGGTAACTAGATAAATGTAATCCTGAGTATTAAGTTTGTGGATAGTCTTAGTTAAGTTAGAATATTATTGATTTTTATTAATTAACTAGCTACTGCCGGGGCTTCGTCTTACCAAGGGGTATCGTATTACCCAGTCACTGGGTTGTGGAGGTCAGATAGGCAGTCGCTCCATGTAAAATACTGGTATTCAGCTGCATCCGGTTAGACTGGAGGCCGACCCTAACATAGTTGGGAAAAGGCTAGGCAGATGATGATGATATTTTTTGTATATATAATTGTAATAATAGATATTTGTATATGTAGATAAGGCATAAGTTATTATTTGTTTACAGTTCATTTTCATTCTTAATTTGTATACTAACCTTGAATACTGTGTAAATTTACGATTTATTGCTAAACATAATTCACAAACAATAATCAAAACAAACGCAAGAAATTTTATCATAAAACAATCTATCTATCTTTCCTGCCATTGATCATCGACCACAGACTAACTACAAATCCCTGCAACAATTTCGTCTATAACAAAAACAGGGCTAGTATTTTCATGGCAACAATAACATTCAGTTTATGTAAATCACAGAGCGAGTGACTGCTAATATCCGGGGAATAAATAATGTTCCAGCGGTTCCCACAAATCCTTTTCTCCTAACGGAATGGCGTAATTTTAGGAGATTGGGCGAAAGAAGAGTCTGTGAAATATTGATTCGACGTAGCCATTGTTTATTGGTTGGGACTTGATTGATATTTATAATGCTACGCGTTTAATGTTTGTTTGTCGAAGAATCTGTGCCTTTAATAAATATTACGATCACTTTTTTTGGCCGGATTTGTAATATGTTTTGAATGACGAGCTGATTTTCGTACATTTGTTTTTGGATAACAGAATATTGTTTCAACGTGGAGGACAACGATAATTTCCGTTGTTATTGATATTCGGAAATTGATTTTGATATCAGTAGAGCTGAAACGTTTAGAAATATTAGGTTTTTCATCATTTCACGACCGGTTGTTTCAAACGCTGTGGGAAGTAAAAGTGTCTTGTCGCGATTTTACCATAGTTTTTTTTTTTTTTTTTTGGCAACGTGAAAGATACAAAATGTTGACTGATATGCAACATAAGTTATTTAAAAACTAAAGTTCTACACACCTGAATACTTTTCTCATAAGTATTCACACCTTCATAGCAATGGTATGCAGACAATTAAAGGCTTTTGTTTGCTGGTTCCAAACTTCTATTCTTACCACAGCTGACAGCAGGAACTATTCATATTGTAAATCAACAACTAACTTCTCCAGCTGCGAGTGGAGCAGGAGAGCGTGTCAGACTTTTAAAACCCATACGTGTTCCTTCAGTTGCCTGTGTGCCAGGGGCCACAATGTTCCTTTCGAACAACCCGCACCCCGGCAGGCATCGACCCTTGCAGACCCCATCAGTTGGTGCTGACATCTCTTTGAGGCGCTCGTGGGATACAACGCGCCGTCGACCCGGGCTTGGTCCTTACCGGACAGCGAGCTACCCGTTACTCGCCATCCGCAAGCCCGCGCTTACGGTGGTCGGGAATCAGCCTGGGATTCCCGACGCCCAGGGCGTCTCCTGCGGGGACTAGGTCCGTGAAGGCGCATATACTGCCACTCCCTCACGTGCGCCGCCTCCCTCTTCGCGAGCAT
This sequence comes from Polymixis flavicincta, assembly GCA_949987655.1. Classification (NCBI taxonomy): domain Eukaryota; kingdom Metazoa; phylum Arthropoda; class Insecta; order Lepidoptera; family Noctuidae; genus Polymixis; species Polymixis flavicincta. The sequence goes on along the minus strand of OX465185.1, from coordinate 9,401,348 downwards.
TACTGCTACGCAGTAGGAGGTCACGGCTACCCATGCAGTCTCGCTCCGAACCATGGCCTGGACCAGGGATGGACGCGAGAAGTCCAATTTATTAGGGGTCGGCGCAACATGCCATTTTCTTCCACACTTCCATATTAGTCGCCATCTCCGTAGGCACACTCTTTCTAACCATATCATCATTTACACAATCCATCCATCGTTTCTTTGGTCGCCGGACTCTTATAGCCATCGACATTCATACTCAAAACTTTCCTAACTACGTTTTCCTCATTCCTCCGTATCAGAAGACATGCCCATACCATGACAACCAATTTCCACGCAACTTTTCAGTTATTGTATCAATACGGGAGGAGAAAAAGTCCTTATTTTAACAAACGTAGGCAGAGGTGTAAACTTAGGAGAGCAGTGATGGCCAAGTGGTAACGGCCGCGACTTACGAGTTGTAGGTCGTGAGTTCGAACCCAGCCAGGCGCTTTACTTTGTGTAAATTATTTCATCACCACTGCTCTCAAAACGGTGGAGGAAAACATCGTGAGGAAACCGGCATGTCCTAGAACCAAAAATTCGAAGACTTGTGACATCTACCACGCACCTACCCGCGTGGTGTATTATGGCCCAATCCCTCTCACCGAGAGGAGGCCTGTGTCCCAGCAGTAGGAACATTATAGGCTGATGATGATGATGAGGCAGAGGTGTAAGCACTTATACTGTTGCCGTTAACCGAGCATAAATTCAGACTCCGGCCTGCTACGGAGAAATTCCAGATGAAACGAATCCAAAAACACTGCCTCATCCGGTTTTCAAACTCAAGATCTCTTGCTCATCAGTATGGCTTGCGATCGCTAGTCCAACAAAGCATTGGTACATGTACATGTTATTTTGTCTATTAGTCCTTTCAAATGCGACCCTATTCAAAATATTACAGTTAACTGGATTCTGACCACTTCAATCAATACTAAAGCGTACGGTTCAGTTCATTATGATTAGCGCTCGACACTCATTAATTAATATCTGCTTGTTATTGTCAGTGATCATCGAGTTCTGCTAATGTACTTCAAATCTAAACCTCATTCAGTTCTGAAAAGGTGCTATTTCAAAATATAATTGAATTTAGTCCAAATATTTTAATGGAAGAATTGAGTTGGAATAACTGTATACAAATAGTTGTATCTAGAAATATTTAAACTAAGTTGTAAAATGATTCGTCTGCTTCTTTTGTTTGTTTTTCATTGCCTTTCAAAGACTGAAGGTGGCTAGAAAGGGGACGTGGAGTGTTTTTTGTTTTACCACGTGGGTTTCAATGTAATTGAAAGTTCGCCGTTTATGAAGGTATCGATAGTTATGTTATATTACAGCAGGGGTTCCCAAGCTTATTTTGTCTATTGCCCACTTTGAGAATAAATTATTTTTTAGCGCCCCATTTTTTTCACCTACTTAAAAACCACTGTAACTTCAAATTACATTAATTATTGTGAGCTGTATTAGCGGAGATTGAGCGGAATTAGCGGGTCTCTTACCGCCCCCATTAGGCTTGCAGCGCCCACAAGGGGGCATTATCGCCCACTTTGGGAAAGGCTGTATTACAGTTTTAAAATTTATTTGAAAATTACAATAGTACAATTACCTTCTTCTTGTTTTCGTGTTGACAGTACAATACGCTAATAACGGACTTAATATAATCAGCTTATAATTTCCCCAAGTGAGCCTTGTCAAGTTGGGAGCCTACTGACAGCCACGAGGAATGAGCAGCGCTGGAAAGTATTAACGTTGACGGATCGCTTGAAGACTGTGAAATTCTTGAAATACTTTGTGCTATAGTTAAAAATTATAATCCGAAAATAGGATTAGGACCGTCATTTTGTAGCTGTATTTTAGAAGATGAAACGAATACTTACCTGTTTTGGTTTTGAAAATCCATTGCATTATCAGCCTATAATGTTCACACTGCTGGGACATAGGCCTCTTCTCGGTGAGAGGGAGTGGGTTGTACTGGGGCACCCACTCCCACTGACATGTGTGTCTTCGAATTTTTGGTTCTAGGACATGTCGGTTTCCGAACGATATTTACCTTCGCTGAGACTGACTCAATTAGCGCAAAATATACCATTTTCAATGTAGAACAATTGAAAATGGTATATTTTGTGCTAATTGAATCCAAAATTAGATATAGCATACTTCACTGGGGACACAGTTATGATTATAATATTAAAAGAGCCTTCGTACTGCAGAAACGCGCAAACCGGACAATGGTCCGTATACCCCAACCAGAAAGCTGCCGTCAACATTTCATAAAATTAGGCACAGTTCCCAGCATTTATGTCCTTGTACTTTTAACTAATATGGCTACATACATTCATCTATTTGAAACTATAGAGGAACAAGAGGTAAGAGAAGGTACCCGTAGAAAAGACCTGAAAGGTGTGATTAATCCGATGTTCAATGTTGTGAAATACAGTCCCCGATACCAATGAGTAAAATTATTGAATAGGTTGCCGTTAGATCTGAAAAGCATGGTTCACACTAGTTCCTTTAAAACAAAACTAAAACAATTCCTATTGAACAAATGTCCATATACCATTGAAGATTTGTAGGTTCCTATCTGATTATTGTATTATTTAGAATTATTATATGACATAAGTACCTAATTAGAATTCATTTTGTAATATCAAAGTTGTTTGCTTCTATAATGTGTAAATTAATTTTTATTTAATTTAAATGTAATGTTAAAATGTAAAGTCAAAAACAAAATATTGTTAATGAATAAAAGACTAATGACTAATGGCTAATGACTTTTCAGAGCAATGGTGATGAGAAAATTTACGCATGCCTAAATTCAAACCTGCAACCTACAACTCGTGATTTGCAATTACTACTGGGCCACCACTTCTCAATACGCTAATAAATTGTATAAAATATTTAATCAAATTAAAATACTTATGTTAATTTGACCGTGTTCAAATTAACGTAATTGTTTCAATTTGTTTGGTTTTGGAACTGGCTTTAAACCGCGTGGAGGTCGGCAGTTATCCCACGGGAACACACTGCCGGAATAAAACGTATCCACTGTCCGAACAAAGGATACTTTTCAACCCAGGTCTTGGTCTACCCATGTGGCAAGTTTTATCAAAATCCGTGCAGACTTTACGCCGTGAAAGGGTAATAGAAGACTTTCATTGCTGGACATAGGCTAGGCCTCCCCCAAGCTCCGCCACTTTGACAAGTGCGGTGTCTGCTCTCCCGTGGGAGACCTTTCAACTCTACGTCTTCCGGTACGCGGTCGCAATTCCAGAACCATTCGGCCCTATCGGTCATCTGTACTGGGAGCAATGAGCCCTGCCCACTGCCATCTAAGTTTGGCCATTCTCCGGGATTTGTCGGTTACTTTTGTTCTCCTGCAGATCTCTTCATTGTCGATTCGATCACGTACGGAATCTAACATTTATAAGTTGTTGCAAACTCCTAACTCATTGCTCTACGTAGGTAGATATATTAGTTTCGCCCAAAATTGGTAAGGATTTTTTTTTTTCAATTTCATACAAAACCAAACCTTGACATTCGGCCAGATACACATCAAAATCAAAAAGTCTCATAAAGCTTGACACACACAAGGTTACATCTCACCGTAATTGTCGCGCCACGTCACACTGAGCTCGTCATCGCTGTCATAACCGAATCCCTTCACCGCAGGTAAGACCCTTGCTCATGTAATATGCATGGGGGTAATTTCACTTACAATCCCTAGTCGGTTGCATTTGATTAATGTTTCATTAGTGTTTGGGCTAGTACTGGTTTCATAAACGGCAGCGGATAAGGCGGTTCACACATGGACAGTTTTTGCAGTAAGGCTGTTCCCGTCTGCATTGTTTAGCAAAATTATGTAAATGCAAAAATCTTATTAGGCCTTCAGGATTTTTTTTATGTTAGTCCTTTATTAAAATTTAATTACAGCAAAATCCTGACATGGAATCTTTATTTCCATTGCAGTTTTTTTAATAGTAAAAATGCTCACAATTTTGTTTTAAAATCTCCCTTTTATATCCCCATGTATTCTAAACGAATCACTGAGAAAAATTTCCTCTGCCGCACTACGTAAAATAAGGACAAAAATCGACCACAATGACGTGTGTAACCCGCTCCATTACGCGTAAGTAGCCAGTCATACGTAGTCGGCATACTGACGCTCATCATGGAGCGGGTTACGTAATTTACTCGTGGTCGATTTTTGTACGTACGTACGTAGCCCGACATCCGGCTACGTAATACGTAGTGCGCAAGTCGCACTGAATACTCCTGAAACTACGATTGCAACACCCGTATACTATTGTTGCGAGCACAGTAGAACACGGTGAACCTTACGTGTGTACCATGGCGGCTTACGTACGATACTGTAGCGGGCACGTTAAATAATGATGAGCCATATCTGTGCACCGCGACGGCATACGTACGATACTGTGGCGGACACAGTAAAGCACGGTGAGCTGTACGTGTGTACCACGGCGGCATACGTACGATACTGTGACGGACACAGTAAAGCACGTTGAGCCGTACGTGTGTACCACGGCGGCATACGTACGATACTGTGACGGACACAGTAAAGCACGGTGAGCCATACGTGTGTACCACGGCGGCATACGTACGATACTGTGGCGGACACAGTAAAGCACGGTGAGCCATACGTGTGTACCACGGCGGCATACGTACGATACTGTGGCAGACACAGTAAAGCACGGTGAGCCGTACGTGTGTACCACGGCGGCATACGTACGATACTGTGGCAGACACGGTAAAGCACGGTGAGCCGTACGTGTGTACCACGGCGGCATACGAACGATACTGTGGCGGACACAGTAAAGCACGGTGAGCCGTACGTGTGTACCATGGCGGCATACGTACGATACTGTGGCGGACACAGTAAAGCACGGTGAGCCGTACGTGTGTACCACGGCGGCATACGTACGATACTGTGGCGGACACAGTAAAGCACGGTGAGCCGTACGTGTGTACCACGGCGGCATACGTACGATACTGTGGCGGACACAGTAAAGCACGGTGAGCCGTACGTGTGTACCACGGCGGCATACGTACGATACTGTGGCGGACGCAGTAAAGCACGGTGAGCCGTACGTGTGTACCACGGCGGCATACGTACGATACTGTGGCGGACACAGTAAAGAACGGTGAGCCGTACGTGTGTACCACGGCGGCATACGTACGATACTGTGGCGGACACAGTAAATCACGGTGAGCCGTACGTGTGTACCACGGCGGCATACGTACGATACTGTGGCGGACACAGTAAAGCACGGTGAGCCGTACGTGTGTACCACGGCGGCATACGTACGATACTGTGGCGGACACAGTAAAGCACGGTGAGCCATACGTGTGTACCACGGCGGCATACGTACGATACTGTGGCGGATGCAGTAAATCATGGTGAGACATACGTGTACACCACGGCGGCATACTTACGATACTATAGCGGACACGGTGAATCATGGTGCGCCATACGTGTACACCATGGCGGCATACTTACGATACCATGGCGGACACGGTGAATCATGGTGCGCCATACGTGTACACCATGGCGGCATACTTACGATACTATGGCGGACACGGTGAATCATAGTGCGCCATACGTGTGCAGCGTGGCAGCATACGTAGGATACTGTGGCAGGCACAGTAAAGCATGATGTGTCAGACGTATTAACTGTCGTAGTAGAGGTAAGGTACCGTTGCCGGTACAGTAAGGCATGATGAACCGTGCGTATGTACCACGGCAGTGGACGTACGATACTGGTGCGGGACCAGTAAAGCACGGTGAACCATACTTATGTACCACGCTAGCGTACGTACGATACTGCTGCGGGTATAGTAAGGCATGGTGCACTATACTGTGTTACGTATGGCACACCATGCCTTACGATACTCGCACCTGTATTTTCCTTATGCTGGCGCATGGTACATACAAAGGTGTTCAGATACTTATTTTGAATATTAAACACTCAAATCAATGAAATTTTGTAGACATGATCGAGAAACTAATATCTAGGTCTGTGGTTTATTACATTTTCGTAAAAATGTATAGTTTAAATATTGCAGGGAGTTTTGAATGAAAATATGAAAACCCCCTGCAATATTTAAACTATACATTTTTACGAAAATGTAATAAACCACAGACCTAGCTAGATATTAGTTTCTCGATCGTGTGTACAAAATTTCATTGACTTTGATTGGTTAATATATAATAATATCTGAACACCTTTGTATGTACGGCCAGCGTCATAAAAATATATACGTTAACAAGAGCTCAAAAATATCTACACGCCTCTATGTCACTGACAATAAGGTTGGTGTTTACATATTTTGACTCGATGGCTGTATATATTTATATATTAATGACGTTGACTGTAACCATGCCAGCATAAGGAAAATACAGGTACAAGTATCGTAAGGCATGATGTGCAATACGTAACACGTAGTGCAATAGTTCACCATGCCTTATACCCGTAGCAGTATCGCATGTAGGTACTCGGGCGTGTAGATGGACGGGTATGGTGAATGGTATGGTGCCATATTGTCCCGCACTAGTAATCATACCTTTTATTTTTCTTCTCAGCATATATATTCGTCCACTGCTGGACATTTATGCTTCTCCCATGGTTTTTCTATGTCATCCTCGATGCGGCGTATCTGGTCGAGGTCGGCCCTGCCATCTTAGGAATGGCGGTCTGCCTACGCTTCGACTTCCCGTTCATACCTCTACTATAACAGTTAATAAGTTTTATACACATTATGCTTTGTAGTATAAGTAGTACAACCTGCACTGGTCACATAGATATCTACTTATAAATAATGGTGCGGGTACGGTAAAGAATGATGTATCATTATAAAGCTGACCAGATGTTTTAAAACCCGCGTGCGGTATTTTTCAGATTTAATTTCTTTTACTGGCAATAGTTACGTATAAATATATCACAAAAGGTCGCGTCCTCATTGCAGGGTTTTTTTAAAACTCTGGTCAGGCTTTACCTACTGTTGTTGAATTTGTACGATATTAGTGCGGCTATTATTATTATTATGCAAAATAATTTTGTAGCAAACTTAACAGCTACACCGATATAGCACCAAATCGGACCTGTAAGTGAAAAGCATACACTAATTGGTAATTTAGATAAAATAATACTTCACGATACATATACATTTAGTGTAGGTACTACCTACACAGCAATGATACATCATTTTTTATTTTTTTAAACTTTTACAAGGTTATTAACAGAAGAAATTCTGAAGAAGTTCTGTTCTCAAACCCTGTACAAGTTTTATAACTTTACATGCTTAAAAGGAAATAGACATAAAAGATTCATATTATTTATTTTCAATCGTAAAATTGAGACATACAAAAAAACCACAAGCTTAATTAATCATACTATTCTAGAATTACATGGTAGTCAACTATGAACGAGGAATTTCACCGTCTGTCGGTTGTTGACAGGCGTCCACCATTGCAAGATTTAAGGCCTACTCAAATCTGACCGGTATCCCGTACCGGTGGCGATAACGATATCCCGATGGGTATGCGGTAACGCGCTGTTCAAAGGTGTTCCGCAACTGCTGCCGGTAATGCCATACAAAATACCGGTCGGGATATCGGTCAGGTTTGAGTAGGCCTTTACAAAACGTAATACGGAAAGGACGAGAGGATTGGCGATTAGATATTTATTAAAATATAAGGGCGTCAGTAGATATCCTATCTTATATAGATTTCGTCTGAATGTTTTAGGGCAATTATAAATACTTAATTAGGTATAACAACAGACAGTCCATTATCAACATGAACAATGTCTCAGATCTCCGGTATTTGTAGCACGAGCCGGAAGCGGGTAAGTAAGAGCAACCTAGGATTCCCGACCAAAGAATCACTAGTACGAGCCAGTCCACACGGCGCGTTGCGTCTCCGTTGCGTCGACGCAGCGCTGCCGTTGCGTCATTTTACATTTTGCGTTGCGTCGCCGCAACGCGCCGTGTGGACTGGCTCTAAGGGTACCTTGGCATCAATGGAGTCCGCGTGGTCGTCGCTGGAAACCAATGCATCTAGGCCTACGGTAAACTTAACTTAAAGCTCGTTCGCATACGAACGCTAATACATACGCATAAACCTAACTAGTTGCGGAACCTATGTCGCAAGGCCCGACTTTAAACTGATATAACCGGTATTCTACAAAAAAAAAAATACAAAATGTGGGGATCGCCCAGTTTTGGTAGCGATCCGAGAGCCACCTTTTGGCAGTAGGGGCGGTGCACCCCTACCCCATGGCCTAGGTGAAGGTTAAACATCAGTACCGAGTTTCGATATTTTCTACTTTTACGAAATTTGACTGATTTTAAAAGCATAAATGACAATACGATGAAAGAATACAAACAACAAATGAAACTCAGCTGATGTTTAACCTGAAGTTAAGTTAAAGAAACAAATTGGTGGTGGGCCCGTATTCACGCTTTTGCAAAACGGTATATAATGTAAGGTATGGGTACGTAAAATGTGTAAACTGTATCACCTGCGGGCAACAGATCCGCACAGGTGGGTGTGTTTCTGAATTTTTGCACGTGTTGTATGTGTTATAGTCAAACCCCGAAGTCCCGGCGCTCCAAGGTTTGCCTAGTCAAACCTCAGGTTTGACAAGAAGGCTTAGTCAAAGTCCAAAACTAATAGCGTGTTTCGACCTTTGGCTAACGCATTTATGGCCAAACCTAGGAGAGACTAACTTGGAAAGTCAAACGCCGAAACGCAATTTGATCAAATCGCAATTACTCCGCTGCGAAATTTCTAACCTGCAGGACCACGTGACCTACAGGAGTAAGGCAGTTTTGAATCTAACATCGGAAATGAATGAAGTTTTTCATACATATTTAGGTTATATAACCCATTCTGTCCCTAATTTAAGTCTGACTAGTCAAACCCCGATTTGATCGTACTGAGTTTCGGCGTTTGACTACCCAAATTGGTCTCTCCAAGGTTTGACCATAAATTCTTTTGTCAAAGGCCAAAACACGCTTTAGTTTTGGACTTTGACTAAGGCTTCTTGTCAAACCTGAGGTTTGACTAGGCAAACCTAGGAGCGCCGGGACTTCGGAGTTTGACTACATATGCATGTAAGTGTGTGATGAGAGAAAAATAAACGAAGAAGGTTGGTGCTAATATGATGGGAAGTCCTACCCCAAGGGTACGTACGTCGTATGTGATGTGTAATGGTCGTTGTTATTCTAAAGTCCATCGAACAGTGACATAAAGTTTTAAATCTGACATTATAGTAATTGTAGCCGGTACAGGCGAAACAAGGGTATTATAATTATGTAATAGGTAATCGTTGGTTCTCATCACTTGATACGCATAGTAATGCTGATTAAAATCTATACACTCTAATGAAACACACTCAAATGTAACTTCATCATTGTCAAGTAAATAAATATTTTTTATTTCACCAAACTTTGGTAAGCCTGAAGATTCTGAAATATCTAGAATGACAATTGACGACAGCTCAAATCGGACACCATACAGTTTCACCCATGATAATGAGTACCAACAATTATTTTCGATTATACCTCGAGAATGAAAGTTTTGTCTTACATTTTCAATTTGCGCTTCTGTCATATTTGCCTTTTTGCCATAAGAGATCGTCTTTACAGTTTCATTTTTAAGAAAAGTATCGTTTAAAATTAATTGATGTTTAATAGCTATTGTTTTACAAACATTTACTCTGTTGTGTGATGCTCTGGCCACAAATTTAGATATACGATGCTTGGCTTCAAACCTCATCGTCCAGATTTGGGTAAGTGGGCCAAATTTTTTTAACATTTCTGGATAATGTGTAAGAAAATGAAACTTTGGCTTTAAGTCTGTTTCAGCAAATTTTCGATAGAGCTCGTTTAATTCAGCTACTGAAAATTTTACTTGATCAATAGTATTTTCATGGATTCTATGACTCAAAAGTTTATCCAACAATTGTCTTAATTTGATGTATAAGAACCAAACTTCGTTTTCATCTGGGACATTATATCCGACAATCAGCCCAAAATATCGAACAAGGGTAAGCATTTCAGAAGCCGAACATTTTAACTTTAATGTTGAGCCTTCTTTTGCTACAGAATCGCACGGTGTCGATGTAGAATCAGGTCCATAATTAAAATACCGTATTCTTGATTTTAAATTGTCAAAAGAAATTAGCATCTGAGTACACACTAGATTCTGTATCACAAATGGCATCACATATCGACAAGCACCCTCGAGATAGTCATGTAAAACATCTACGGCGACGTTTTGAAATAAGTCAAACCCATCTAAAGCAAGCCACGAGCATTTTTCTTTAAGACCAGTCATATGAATGTCATTTAAATGTAAATCATTTTCATAATTGACATTGTTTCTCAACAACGTGTCATCTTCATAAAGCAGTGTTTTGATTTGTTCTTTATTAGCAGTACAAATTCTACATGGCCGATTTGCAGAAAAACTTTCAACAAAACCTAACATAGCATTCAATCCTAAATTATCTCCCGTCACAGCTGCAACATAAAACTTAATTTTGCCAGTATACACATCAGTTTCAACATGAATACCATTGTTCCTTAAATCATTAAGAACATCAAAAACTTTTTGAAAAATTATGTTGTTTCCAAAGCTTGTTCTGTCTGATGAGTGAAAAAGAGCCAATAATAAAATATTTTGCAAAAGCGACACGTAGTGAGGTGGAAGACATGGTACTGAGGCATAAATAGCTCCAAGTTTATGAATCCCAGCGTGGCTTCCTAAGGGATTGCCTATTTCAAAATCGTCAAAGTAGATTATTAATGGTAAAATCATTGCATCATGCTCTACAGAATTTTCTGTCATTTTTTTCCATACTGAACCCTGAACAATATTCTCAATACCGAAAGAGTCATTTTGTACTGTGTCCAAATATTCAAGAGTATCCTTAATGAAATTTTTTGATGAAAAAATTAGTTTTAAATTTTCTTTTAACGGAATCACCTGCATTGTACAATTTACTTGTACTAATAACAAACCAGCCGCTGTTTTTTTAGACTCATTACGTTGACCTACAACCACTTCAAGGGGCTCAGAATAAGTTCCTATTTCATTAAAATATTTTAAACGTTTGTGTTCCGAATCTAAATTCTCAAACGCATCGCTGAACGCGCTAAATATTTTTTTAAAGCATTTTTAACATGAACATTATCTTGGTCTGGTGGTACCATATCATTAAACTGTCGCTCTATAATGCATTGTGATTTAGAATGAAATAATTGAAGATTTTCTACAAGAACTTGTACGGCTTTACGCGGTATTATTGGGTTAGCATATAGAGTGGAAACGAGACTTGCAGCATGGTGACCAAGAGAGTTTTCGTCTCTTTGAGTTGGTAGAGATTCCATCGTATTTGCCGTTTCGTAAGTTTCTTTGCTTGACGTTGAAGGTAAATTTGAGATATTGGCTTCTGTATCAATCGGTTTGTTACTATTTGGATGAGGCAAGACTGACAATGATGACTGGTGCTCTCTAACTAAGTGCTTTTTGAAAGATGCAGAGGAAATATAATGACGATAACACCCTTGTTCACCACACCGAAATCCGGAAAATTCTACCGTTAATTTACAGAAAGTTCGCACATGAGTTATAAGTAAATTCGGAGACACACTGGCTTTTTTGCAATAGTAACAGGTAAACATTTTTAAAGTATTAACTCTAGATCAGTTAAAAGACTATTCACAGCCTGTGTGGGCCTGTCAAATTTAGTTTTAATATCGTAGAAACCCAATTGAATAAAAAGCCATATGTCTCCAGCTTCCTCCGGGTAACAAGCTCCTATCGATTGAAATATTTTAAATGCACAGTCTACTGCTGTTACTAATTTGTTGAAACTATACAATGTGTCATTTATTACCACATATGCTACTTTTACCTCAGTAACGGTAAGGCCAACAAAAATAACGTAGGGTTGAACTGTGCGGCCTAGCCTCTGCAGGTTCTCCTTTTTTTGAATGATCTTGTTGGTAACGTCGGCTTCAGAAGCAGCTTGCGATATATAGCCGTCGCATACTTCTGCTCTGGATGGCTTCCACGCTGGCTTTCCTTTTATTTTCCGTGCAGGTGAAATGTTGATGACATAAGCCAGCAACATCAAAGCAACATTGCTAGATGTCTCTGGTTCATCTTCTGTATTCAAAGAAAAAAAAAAAGTTTCGGTTAATTTTTAAGACTTAATTTTACTAAAATTAAAAAAAAAAACACTATGGACGTCATTTTTTCAATACACTAACTGAGCGGCTCGGTGCTGAGGGGAGGGGGAAGTCACAAATCTGTGCGATTTCTAGAATGGGCGGGGCCTCTGAGACTCCACGTCATAGTTAAAGATTAATAATAAGAACTAATATTTGAGCAAAACTTCTTACCGTCAATCAGTGCAATTATATTTGCTATTTTTGTTCTCGTATCTTGGTCTCTAATTTTTCGTAATTTTAATGAAGCATATTTTATAATTTCTTCATTTTTGAGGGAGATAGAGGAAAATAATTTGTTTTCCTTTCCCGGATACAGACGACTGAAATCGTTCATTAACTGAAAAAAAGAATACAATAAATGTGCGCCACGTTATTTCCACTGGTGAGAAAGGTCCGGATGGCTACCACATAGGTTATTGGGTTGTTGAGCGAGAACTAGAATAGCTTGTCTCTTTTAGTGCCTGCACAATATCTCGTTCTGCAATGTCGGCAGCGCGCGAGTGTTGCAAGTGACTAGAGTCTGTGCGAAAAGAGAAGAACCGTGGCAGATACGGGAACTAACATTACGAATTTTACATGGCAATCGAAATTCAGACACTTGTCTTATAACCCCTCGTTTTCACCAAAGTATAATACATGTATTTTACAAATTGAATGCAATGTTTTAGTTTTTCGCATGTATTAAATATGTTGTTCAAAACTTGTTATGAAACTATATTACATGATTGTATAAAACTTGTTGTAAGTATACAAAACTTGTATGAAACTTGTTAGTTGAAAACTTCTAGTCGCCTACATGTTTATGATCTCATATACAGAAATTGCAATAAAATAAACATTAATTGTCTAAACCACGTTTGTATTTTGTAGGTGAGAACGCTGTCAATGTATCAGAGGGCCTAGTGTGAGTTTCTTTTAACCATCTCGACTTTACGCATCGACCGCTTTTCTCCGATTGGCACTCGTTTGGTGAAGGGCCAATCAGAGAGCAAAACGCGATCGATGCGTAAAGTCGAGATAGTTAAAAGAAACTCACACTAGGGCCACAGACGAGTTAATACATGTCACAGACTTCATTGTAAACGCAAATGTGTTTTATACTTGTAAAAATACTTGCTGGCTACACAGTTGAACGAAATAATGTTTGAGACAGTTTTGACAAGTATTCTACAAGTTTTTTTTTTACATAATCCTTGTGGTTATTTATAGAAAAACCACAAGGATTATGTAAAAAATAAGCGGCTGCGGTTTATGCTTACCAAGGTATAGCCTTGTGATTGTTTTAAGGCTGGGAAATCCTTGAAGTAATCTGCTATATCACCTTTTCCACATTGGATGCGATTTAGGCGGTAATCTGCAGTTTCTGCCCACTTTTCTTCAACAGATTTCCATGGATCGACATTGTTTTTCAGCCATAGTAATGTTTCTTCATAGACAATACCTGTAATTTATATGTGTATGGTGGGATGAGTCAACAAGAGGAAGGGCATCATAGTACAGTCGCCCGTAGTACATTTAAATCACGAAAAAGGTGACTAGCGATTATTTGCTTACCACTTTCCAGAGATTCCAGGCTATAAATGTCATCATCTGTGATAGTTGGCGTGGATCTGAGCGATGATCTGGACGACTTCGAGGATGAACGGCTAGTTCCCGGCAACTGTCCACTTTCTCGCAACTTTCTCCTTCGAGCTATATAGCTCTCGTAGAGCTTTCCGCTAGCATTTTTTTTAGCTAATTTATTTGTAGCTGAAAAATATGCAGAATAATACACTACAACGCGTTCCTTGTGAAATATTTCCACAATTTCGGTAGCTAGTTTATAAAATTCTTCACTGGAAATTTTCTTCGCACAATTGTTTTCTAGTATGTGGTGTATTAGCAGCTGGCTCAATTTCCTTCGGGAACCCTCCGTCAGTAAGCCTCCTTTTCCCTCTTTGAGTATTGCTCTGCCGTCTAAACTTTCCTGTATGTAAAACACAAACACTATTGATACCAACTTTTTAAAGTTGTTGAACAAATTGATAAATTAATGAGTAAATGGTCCAGTTGGAGAACAGCCTTCGGAGCTCTATGAGTAGTAAATAAAACCAAAAAAAAAAAAAGTAGAATTGTAAAAAAATTTTTTTCGGTGACCGATTGTCCCTCCTTTTTTTGCTCTTATTTAATTGAGGATACCCATAGAAACAATTTAGGCTTTATACACTTTTTCGTAAAATGCATATTTTTCGAGTAATTTAACTTTGAAGATTTTTTTACTTTTTTTTAATAATTAAATATCTCGTGATAATAATTAAATAACTGTGAGTCGGGGACACATCATGCCCATGACATAAATTGATGGGGACAATGATCGAAAATCGATATAAGTTCTCAGTAAATATGCATTTAACGAAAAAAAAATTATAAGTTTAAACATGTTACTATATGTGCCCTAAATAAAAAAAAAGCAAAAAAAAGTCATCGGTAAACGATTTTTTTTTCAAAAAAAAAAAATTAAAAAGATTCTGAGTCTTTTTTCCCATAGGCCCCAAAGGCAACACTCCAACTGATTCCGACGAATTGAGAACGTCCTCCTTTTTAAAGTCGGTTAAATGCCGCGCAGTTACCAAGTTAAGCTAGCTAATGATAAATACTATTGAATACTAAATAGGTATATACTACTTAGTAATGCAGACCATACACGTCCAATTCGATCGTTCAATTGGCATGATACTGCTGATTGGATCCAATCTGCAGTTCGTCCATATACCTACACCACACACGATCAATTCTAACTGTCCAATCGGACAAATAAAGAAAAAGAAAAAAAACATAAAAATCGGTCTATAAATATCGAAGATATGCGCAAACAATGATAAAACAAATATATACAATCTAATTAAGAACCTCCTTGTTTTTTGAAGTCGGTTAAGAAAAATCATACGATCGATCGCCCACTGCCATACACGGTCCAATCGGCATGATCCAGCCAAAATAATTGAATTTTGATTGTTCCGCCAATTCGATCTGTCCTGCCTGCCGATCCACGGCCACATACGGTCAATTCGATTGGATCCAATCGGCAGTGTCATGCCAATTGTACAATCGAATTGATGGTGTATGGCCTGCATAACTATACGAGTTGTAATAATACGGGTTTTAATAATGTACCAAATAAATACTATACATACGGATGTACTTACATTTTTGCTGGTTAAACAATATACCTAAACTATGAATATTCTACTAGCACACTAACTTTGACTAGTGCCTTCTAAATACTCATACAATCTACTAAAGAAAATAACATTACATTTAATAGTTTCAATACCTGAAACAAAACAAAACGTAATCTAAGAATTATTACAAACTTAAATAGGTACCCGGTCCTATCTTAATGATGGGCATTTTCAATTTTATCTTAAGCAAGGTTTACACGAGGCCATCGCAAGCCAAGCCAGCAACGCTGGCGAGAATAAAGTGCCCGTCTATTTTTCAAGCCAGTGAGACTGGCAGCCAGCGATGGCCTTATGTAAACAATGCTTTTGGTCCATAACACAAACATAAAGTACCTACCAAATTAAGCTACAAAATAAAAATTTAAGTGAGCACCAAAAAAGGGTGGGGCAGCCTGTCAGTATTGTATTACAATCACTGTAAACTATACAAAAATGGACTTAGCAGGTTAACGAATTAGGCCGACGAAATACGTTTTGTTATCAAACTGAGTAATTTTATTATTATAAGTAACTCACAGTGTTATTAGCTGCAGCAGTACAATCTGTAGAGATTTTTGCATTATCACTGACATCAGTGTCCCGTACAGCGTTTTGAGTTGAGTCGTTTAGCCCAGCATTCCTAATTTCAAGGTTCTAGAAAAATAATTTAAAAGTATACGGCATCGGTCCAAGAGAAAAAATCGAAAACATTTTTATTAGCTAAATACAAGATGTACAATAAACAAGTAGGTACGTACATTGACACTGGTCGCTTTTTGATGTTGTAGTAGCCAATTTTTAAATTTTATTCTGGGGCCAATCTTTGGAATCATTTCTTTCAAATCTTCATCGTTTAACAGAATGGCAGTTTCAAGTGATGTTATAAGATTGTCTGAAAAATACAAATACAAACATGTACAAAACTTGTTATGTAGGTAAGTACCTACCTACTTATAATTGCCTACATGTTCAGTCGGAGAGTCAGGTTTTTGGGCGGTCTCTTGGTTTTCAACAAAAAATAATAATCTTTTTAACAAAAAATTGAACCGACGAAAAAATAAAAAAAGGAAAAAATAAAAAAATTAACGTTTTAGTCCAGCTAAGCTCCACATTAATTTCGAGTCGGCGCCAAAGTTTGTATGGCGCCACCTGTACACTGTTGAGGACCTCTTGGAACTGACTTCACTACAACATAACAGGGATCTGGAGTTGATCTAATAATGGAGACGCCATCATCAGATCCGTGTTATGTTGTGGTGTCATCACACATCATAAATGTTTGGTTAATTTCAACAGAATCGGTTCACAATTGAAAATTCAGTAGGAAAATTATCAATAAATTCCTTTTTTTTCTACCCTTAGGGGCAGATATAATTTTTCATATTTAAATGGGACCGATTTTTAGATATACTCTTTCCAATAAAAAAAGAATTTTTGAAATCGGACCACTCAATAAAAAGTTATGAGTGGTCATACATAAAAAAAATATACGTGTCGAATTGAGAACCTCCTCCTTTTTTTTTCGTCGGTTAAAAAATGCTGTCCGTTACCGATTAGTAAAGTTTACAACTTTATCCAACAAGCAATAATAAGGTTTTAAACTTGTTTGTAAGTAGTATTATATGTAAAAGGCTATCAGACAAGTTCAAACATGCCACCAAAGATGAGAGTGAAAATAACTCAATGAGTGAAAACGAGGGGTTATGTTATGACGCAACATACTATTTCAAAGTGCGACAGATCTAAGAAAATTTATAATCTAAATAAAACAAAAAATCTTGACTAAATAAAACCGAGAAACTGGCTTACCTTGAAGGAATGGTATTATTTCAGATAAACCGGCGTTTAATATCTCTTCCATAAATTCCATGATGGCTACGCTACGACGCGTTTTAGCACAAAATCACTAATCATAATTCAGCCAGACTTCGTGTTGTTCGGTCTGTTTTTCTCAGGCGACTGCTGACTGCCGCGCCGTTGCCGCGAGGCGCCCCCGCCTCTGGCGCCGCCGGGGGCGGGGCGTCACGGGCTGATGCAACACATTACCTTATTTGGTAGCGTTTCGTGACCTTCGCGATGTTTCTTTATTTTTTTTTTCTTTACCCTTGCGGGAAGGCAAAGGAATCTAGCCCATGCAGCCTGATCTTATGTTATTGATTAACACATTTTGTAATCAAAGGCAAAATGCAAAGTCTTTTTTTTTATAATAGTTCTTCACTTTCTGGTAAATTCTAGTGTTCGATTCTATAATGTCCAATTTTTGGCTGATTCCCTGTTTTAGAGCCTCTGCGCAGTGCCTTGCGGGGGAGCGCGGTGCGTTTATTCTAACGTGCGGTCAGTGTAGCCAACCCTACAGTTTTAACTGTAGATCTACAGTTTTTTGTAAATTCTCTCAGTTTTTAGTTTAGGCCTCGAAATCTAAAGTTTTTTATTTAAGATGATGGTGTCTCTGTTTTGTTTGCTACGTAGTCCGTATACTAAGTCAGCTTCAGTAAAAAAGAACAATGCCCACCTTCCATACATTTAAAAACCTGATAATGAAAGTATATGTATAGTTATATGATATAGTAGAAATACTTCATATAAGTTTATAAAATAATGTCTTATAGTCATTTTGGCGATTTAAACGCCACGAAGTCCAAAAAATATTAATGTTTCTTTTTAGGTTAGGATTTGGCGTTAGGTACCAAAAATAATGAAACAAACGTGCATGAACTAATTAATTAGGTACGCTCGATGTTTTGTCTAAAATAGGAGTATTTACCTAACTATGGTATAAAACATCCTTTTTACTTTGTTAATTCCTTGAAACTAACTGCCCCTAAGTCAACAATGCTAAGACTGCGCCGACCAGTGTTGCCATATGGAGGAGGCGTGAAATCTATATTTTCATTTTAAAAATCCGTATTACCAGTAAAATCTCACCATTTTTCATTGTTTTTTGGCAAAAAAACCTGTAACAGATCTTTAGGACGTTATAGGTACTGAATTTCAATGTTTAGTCGTGTTCATGTACATACTTAAAAATATTCGTCTTACCTCCGCGTCCAATAGATAAGTCACTCAATTTCTTTTTACATAATGCAAACGTGCAAAATCCTTCTTGCTACGTTTCAGCAAAACCTTGAAAGTAGATTCAGCCAACCAATCTAAGTTGAAGCGCTAAATTATGCCAGATTTTTTGCATTTCCAGCCATTGTTTTCAAACTACACTTAATGTCCTTTTCAATCAAAGACAATAGCTCTAAAGGTTTTGTCTTTGATACACGGTTTCGAACGCGACCTATGGCACGGTATTCCCCACATCTCATGTTTGTGTTACGGCTCTATTATGTTATATTTCCATGAAATGAAAATAATAGTTGCGACAGAGGACTAAAATGTGATTTATAATGAATACTACGAAAAAAACTTCGGAATATGCTCTGTACAGCATCTGGCTGAGGTTGAGTCCATCTGTACGTAAATCCGTATAAAAGTCCGTAAGCATGATTCATCCGTACTGGACTTCCAAAATCCGTACAAAATATGGACAAATCCGTATATATGGCAACACTGGCGCCGACCGCCGATGCAAATCACAGAACTGTTAAATGTCAAAAAATCCATTTCACTTGCGCACACTCAATGAAACACTGAATGATTAATTTAATTCAATTATTGTGTTATTTTTATATAATTTAATTTATCCCATGACTAATAAAGAAATAGTTACTGATCAAATTAAACGTAAAATAAGTATTAAACTACGAAACGAAGTTAAATATGGTCAACCAGCAATGTTTAAAATGGAACGTTTAAAAAAAAAGAATGATTGGATGCGTTCAAAATATGTCAATACGATATGTCATGACGTAGAATTAGCTTAAATTAATGTTAAAAAATCTTTTTTTCCTGCGTTTCTTTTATCATTGTGATAAGCGTAATCAATATACAATTCAATAAGCTATATTTTAAGATTTATTTCATTTCTATACATAGTCAGGTCAAAAATAAGCATTCTTCTTTGCTACGTAGTCCGTACACTAAGTTAGCTTCAGTAAAACCTACTATTATCGGACTGGAATTAATTGTCAATCGATTTATTAGATGGCGTTAATGGTGGACATAGTGAGTAGATCGTTCGGTCGATGTCTGTTTTACCGACATTCCATTGTTTGCTTTTTTACTTAGGTACTCGGGAATCCCCGTGAATGCTTTGACTATCGAGTTATATGGTACCTTTATTGTCATGAGTTATTTTCAGGGCAAGCTTCCTCAAAAATCACTAGTCACTTTTTCTGAAGTGCTGTATTAGCTTAACAATACTAGTTTTTAGATAATACTAATGTTACTTGACGTAGAAAATAAATGTATCTTTGAGACTTTTAACATTTAATTTGATTAAAACTTTGATGATTACATGTTTTTTTTTTTTTTTTGTTTTTAATTCCTTCGCTATGATGTATTTTATTTACTACTATCACATTACTGTTGTTAGTTAAATTTTCGCACTTCTTTGTATTAAACTGTGACTGGAATGCACCCGCAACGGAAATTATGTAATTTTGCAACAAAACTCATTCATGACACGTCAGCATGGCAACCTAACATGTTTGTTTACTTTTAATTTTCATGAACTTCCCTAAAATACTATATTTTTCCCACTGTTTGAAAAAATACTATTATCCTTCAAATCAAATCAAATCTTTTTATTGTGGGCATAGGTTATACAGATGATCAAACAATAAAATTTATTGTTTGATCATCTCGGCAGGACATAGTGGAGCTTAATTTAATTAAGTTCCACTATGTCCTGCCGAGTAGACATACAATAATTATGTATTACAGCAGGTATTCTGGAATAACTTACAAAACTACATACCAAATCAAACTACCATACAAATTATACTACTATTTTGACAAGGAAATAACGCAATGTTGAAAATATTGAAAAATCCAATATGGCGGCCAACTTTTTTGTTTTTTGGTCGATTTCGATGAAACTCGGTTTTTGATACTATTTTGACAAGGTAATAACGCAATGTTGAAAATATTAAAAAATCCAATATGGCGGCCAACTTTTTTGTTTGTGGGCCGATTTCAATGAAACTCGGTTTTGGTACTATTTTGACAAGGAAATAACGCAGTGTTGAAAATATTAAAAAATCCAATGTGGCGGCCAACTTTTTTGTTTTTGGGCCACAGTAATTTCATGATGCGACTGACGTCATAAAGATTCTATGTACCGAACACAGTCAGCAAATAACGGAGTTCGTAAAATGAGCCAGGATACGTAATAACTGATGATGTAGGCGGAGACATTATTAATTATCCAGTGTGCGTAAAATGTATCGGCATATCCCCTACCCTGCTCGTACATTATGTACGTAACCGGGACCATTACTTAATGAGACGGATTCAGTACAATGATTTGGCAACCAGTTACTGTTATAAAGAGCCTGGATACTGAAATAAGGCGGCTGTATAACGTCGTACTTACGTATAGCGCATACATATTTTATGTTACGGGTTAAGTAAATTACGTATGCTGCTCTGTGCGGAATCAATAAACCGCATACGTAAATTTTAAGAGTGCGCTGCAGTAATTTCATGATGCGGCTGACGTCATAAAGATTCTATGCACCGAACACAGTCAGTAAGTAAACGGAGTTCGTAAAATGAGCCAGGATACGTAATAACTGATGATGTAGGCGGAGACATTATTAATTATCCAGTGTGCGTAAAATGTATCGGCATATCCCCTACCCTGCTCGTACATTATGTACGTAACCGGGACCATTACTTAATGAGACGGATTCAGTACAATGATTTGGCAACCAGTTACTGTTTTAAAGAGCCTGGATACTGAAATCAGGCGGCTGTATAACGTCGTACGTATAGCGCATACATATTTTATGTTACGGGTTAAGTAAATTACGTATGCTGCTCTGTGCGGAATCATTAAACCGCATACGTAAATGATAAGAGTGCGCCACAGTAATGTCATGATGCGGCGGACGTCATAAAGATTCTATGCACCGAACACAGTCAGTAAGTAAACGGAGTTCGTAAAATGAGCCAGGATACGTAAATGATTATGTAGGCGGAGACATTATTAATTATCTAGTGTGCGTAAAATGTATCGGCATATCCCCGACCCTGCTCGTACATTATGTACGTAACCGGGACCATTACTTAATGAGTCGGAGTCAGTACAATGATTTGGCAACCAGTTACTGTTGTAAAGAGCCTAGATACTGAAATAATGCGGCTGTATATCTTCGTTCGTATAGCGCATACATTTTTCCTGTTGCGGGTTAAGTAAATTACGTATGCTGCTCTGTTAATACATATGCGGCATCATTAAACCGCATACGTAAACGTTAATAATGCGGGCACAGTAATTTCATGATGCGGCTTACGTATTAAGGATGCGGCCTCATTACAAGTAACTTGTTTACATTGTCTTTACAGAGCATTATGCCGCATACTTACTTAACATGGTGTCGTTTCATTATAAGTATGGCTCTTATAATTTTCATGTCAAAAGCACATTATACGTATCTGGCTGCCAGTACATTACAAATTTGCCAATTTTAAGTAGCCCGTTTTTCTCAGTGAACTTAAACTTACCTTAGCGAATTATTAACAGTGAGAATAAGGACACTGTCTATTCCACATCAGTTTTCATTCAGTATCGTGGCTTTTTCAATATCAAAATCCAAGAATAATTGAGTTGTGCATGTAAGTAAAGAATGGGAGATTGTAACTTACATAGATTACCAGGGAATTTGCATAAATGTTGTCTATTCGTAGCATAGCACCCAAATTCACTGTGTGTTCCAGGCCTACGTGAATTTCGCATGCGACGCGATATTTTGTGTTGATTTGTGTTCAGTTCGGTTGCACCCTAAATTAAGTACGTCTATTGTGAAACTTGTGTGTTTATGTGTGTGTGCTATTCGTGTTTGATTGTGGAGTGAAACGTTTTATCGCAGGCGTTTCGTCTACTATACGTAAGCTCGTACGATTACGTTTAAGTTCCAATGAAATAGCTTTTATTGCGTTTCAAGTTGTATAATTTAAACAAAGGCCTTGAGCGAAATTTATTTGATAGAACCTATTTTACATTTATCACGTGGAAAACGAAGCGGTAACATTTATTTATTTACATTATTAGAGTTATGTTGCGAAAGTTTTGTTGAGCTGGAGAATGTTGGCTTGAAAATCAGCAGAACCAAAACTGAATATATGTTCTGCGATTTCGGTCTCTCCAGTTCTGGAGCCATAGCGCTTGATGGCGTGCTTTTCCCAGTCTGCTCCGACTTTCGGTATTTCAGTTCACTCGTGCAAAGCGATGGCGAAGTAGATCGGACGGTTAAGAGGCCTACGTACAATGAACTGCCCATACATACGTAATACCTAAATCATTTGCAACTTGAGCATACTTCCATCATATTATGATGATATTCGGATTCAGACAGTATTTATCTAGGCTCGTAGGGGTTTTTTTTCCCAAAATACTTATCTGAAATGAAGTTTAAGCGAATTGCATTTCGCACATTTTTACAGCGTAAATGACATGTTTTCTCACTGTTTTTTTGGTATTATAACCAACAATTTCCGTAATATTGTTGTCTCAGAAGCATAGCTCATATTAACAAGTTGTAAAATGTCGAAAAAAATATTAAAATACAATAAGTTTTCATTCATCATTTTTGGTATTACGGAACACATCCAAATTCATCTTAAATGGTCAGTAGCTAGTAGCGCTATCGCGTCAAGCCATTGTCAATGTGTGTGTGATCGTACTGCTCACTGTAGGTATGTATCCTCGACAGGTACTAACACTAGCGCAACGATAGCAATTTTCAGACGAAATATTGTCTCCGCCCGAATCCTAGTTGCGAGCTTCGGTCGTAGGATCCTTAAGCACAGAATTAACACCGGAAGGATGAAATGGCGGCAGGTCACGGGAACCATCTGCAACTCCCATATTCCCCTTAAACTGAAGGGAAAGATATATAAAACCATGGTAAGACCTGCCGTCTTGTATGGGTCAGAATGTTGGGCAATTGCATGTAGCCGAGATGAGAATGTTAAGAGGAATGTGTGGTGTTACAAGAATGGATAGAATAAAAATGAGTACATAAGAGGAAGCCTGAAAGTGGCACCGATAAATGAAAAGTTGTGTGAAAATCGGTTGTCAGGTATAGGCATGTGATACGGAGGAATGAGAAAAATATCGTGAGGAAAGTTTTGAGTATGAATGTCGATGACTACAAGAGTAGGGGGAGACCAAAGAAACGATGGATGGACTGTCTGAATGATGACATGGCTAGAAAGGGTGTGACTACGGAGATGACGACTAATAGAGAAGTGTGGAAGAAAAAGACATGTTGCGCCGACCCCAAATAAATTGGTATAAGGGCAGGAGAATGATGACATTATTAGAGTTATGTGTGAGGGGTTTATGGCTAAGTAATAACAGCCGCATTGGACGATCAATTACGTTAAGCTACTTTTATATCTTCTAGCTTTACATACCAAGACCCCTCCGTGCCTCGGAAAGCACGCTAAGCAGTTGGTCCCGTATGTCATTCGTGGATCTTTGATAGTCGTCACGGGTCGTCAGAAGCCCGAAAGTCTGACGACCAGTCTTACCAAGGGGTATCTTGTTACCCAGTAACTGGGTTGTGGAGATCAGATAGGCAGTCGGTACATGTAAAATACTCAGCTGCATCTAAAAGAGAGATGATGATTATGAGTTTTATGAGTTAGTCGTGTTATCAATGTGTCTGGTCATGAAGACAGAAGGACATAATCATGAATCGCTAATAATTATCAAAACAGGTCTGTTTCGACCTCTCACAAGGCTAAAAGAAACGTCTCACCTTCTAACAGACGAATCAGTTGACAATATTGTACGACTTTGTATAGTCTGATATTCATTCGTAATACATGAAAGCAACTTGGTTCTAAACCGAAACGAGTCGGGACGATAATAATACAATAATGGCGCGTACAGTTCAGACGACGAGCGAAGCACAGTAGCGCCATCTAACAGATTTATTATGCAGTAAGTCGGACACGAAATATAAAAAATATGAATGTCTCGGTCTTGCCAATTTTATTGAAATACTGTTAAGATAAGGACGCCTTTTGTGATGTTTTATAATTTGTTCATTTACAAGGACATCGTTATTTTTTTCGTCTATATTTTTTGACATTCTGTGTCTTTACTATTTTCTATCTTCCGATATCCACCTAGTATGAGAGTTTAAACCAGAGTATAAATAACTAGCAGCGCCCCGCGGTTTCACCCGGGTAGTTCCCGTTCCCGTGGGAATACGGGGATAAAAAATAGCCTATGTCACCTGAGGATAGTGTAGCTTCCCAACAGTGAAATAATTTTTCAAATCGGTTTAGCAGTTTCGGAGCCTATTCAATGCAAACAAACAAACAAACAAATAATCAAATCTTTCCTCTTTACTATTGGTATAGTATAGATAACATAATTATTTCACTAGAAAACGAAATGAGCTCTACATAATCGTCGTAAATAAAATAAATTTGCAAAAATGAGACTTCTCTCTATCTTTTAGTGGGTAATTATAAAGAACTACCCAATTTTCTCTGTTTATAAGTACCCCGTTACAGCCTGCCTATATACGGCTGGGTTTATTTTAGTAACAATAATAATTGAGGTTAGCCAAAATATATATGTGTGTGTGGAGTACGTACTTATTACAAAGCCTCTTTCTGATTTAAAGTTAACGATATTCATAAAATTGTATTAACCGCAAAGCTTGTCTATAGTCTGTTCCAAAAATAGCTGATGAAAACAAAAGGATCAGAAAAGGTACTTGTGGATGGCAATTGCCATTTACAAATTGAGTGCTTGAATTTGATTATTTAAATCCGAAATTCTAAATTTAAATCACTTTAAAGCTGTCTTTCCTACCTCAAGTTTCATCGGTGATTATTTAATTAGAATTAGATAAAGTTCTGTAAACAACTTGTTGTTTTGGTTGTTGTGGAACATTTTTGGAAAGAATGGTGAGATAATTATAAAGACGAAATCTTTAAATACAGATAAATGTGTTACTAATTCCATATAGTAATTACCTTACAATTTAACGTGAAGACAGTTTGTTTACACTTTTATTAGATACTTTTAAAACAGAGCATACGTAAACATATTTTTACTAGCTGATGCCCGCGGCTTCGCCCGCGTAGATGTCCAAAACCACACGGAAACGTGCTACCGGGACAAAAAGTAACCAAAGTGTTACTTCTTATTACATCAGCTATCTGCTAATAAAAGTCATGTCAAAATCGGTCCAGCCGTTTCTGAAATAACCCGGAAGAAACATACGTACGTTTTATGTTAAAAGTATCGTATATACTTTCTTAAGCATTTAGTAAAGAGTTTTCTTTTTACATTACCAAAAGACACTTCAATTTTATTTATTTGTGTATATGTGTAGAATTGAATATAGATAGTTACCTACAGTCCAGGTCGAATCTTTAAAACATCTAGAAAAGGATAAGTAGGTATACGTACGATATTCCTCGCTTGAAAGGCAGGCGTGATAATCCGTTGGAAGCCGTACAAAGGTAGCAGGCTCGATACGAAACCAAGTGTCTACCGGCTTCATAGTAACAGAATATACTGTACGATATCGATCACAAATAGGCCATCTAGAGGTGAATTGGAGGGCACCTAAACTATAGTCCATTTATGAATACACGTGGAGTAAAGGCTGCAGTAGTGCTTAAATATCACGTGAATACCAAGCTGAAGTGAGCTGTCAATAGTGTCAATTTCTATACAATGACAGCTCCTTCGATCAATAATATTAATCGAAGGACAGCTCAATATTAAATTGAACTGTTCAAATTTACCAATAGGCATCTTGATACACGCGAAACCACGACAGTATTTTTTTAAAAATAGAAATCTCGGTCTCGTCGCCAAAGGAACGTCAATAAAATATGTGGGTTAACGACAAACTGGTTTATTCAAAAACTTAAACTAACTACGTGGGTAGTTAGTCACCATACAATATTATGGGTACCGACCGATATTACAAATATAAGCTCACTTCACCTATACTTTCACTGCCAGGGGTGCGGGTTGTCCGAAAGAGATACCGCCGCCCCTGGCACACAGGCTACTGAGGGAACACGGGTGGGTTTTCGTCAGTAAAAGTCTGACACGCACTCCTGCTCCACCCAGAGTGGGAGAAGTTATTTGATGACTTCCCATCCAAAAAAAAAAAAGAAAAAAAAAAACCTTTACTTTCACGGTGAGATTTTCACAGAATAGCCAAGCGACTCTCGCAGAACAATTTTGAAAACCTCATAGAAATTGTTTTACCGCGTCGCGTTGCTACGTCGTGCCTTTCAGCGGGAGTCTTATAAAGTTATCTCTTATTATAAACATGGGAATTAAACATATCTAGTGGAATGTGAGTGTAAGTACTATAGGGATTTCTCTGCCTAGCCCGTCGGGGATTACAGGTGTGATGTTGTTATGTTAAGTAACAAACAGTATCTACCTACCTATAACCATCATAATCAATACATCTTTCGAGCTACAATACGAGAAATGGCTATCTATAAAATCATGATTTTACAGGAGAGCGTTTTGAACACATAATAACTGTGATAACTAATAAAAGCACAAAGCTATCTTCTTCTATTTGCATCATTTAGTTAATAGGGCATTACCAAAGAAATGATCTTTTTTCATTACTCCGTGATTAAGGCAAATATTACTGTAATATTGTTATATTTATATTTGTGACTTAATGTCAGTAAATATTGAGAACCAAACAGAAAAAGAAAATTCTAAGACAAAACAAAGAATTCTCAGTCGAATTATGTAAAAGAGTGAATTTCTTAACAAGCGCAGTTGACTCTTTCTACTTGGCCGCCGTCGATATCCCTACTTATATTATTATAAATGCGAAAGTAACTATGTCTGTTTATATGTTACGCTTTCACGTTTAACCCTCGGAACCTATCGTTATGAAATTTGGCAGAGACATAGCCTGGGATATGAAGAAGGACATGGACTACTTTTTTACGCGATAACCGACATACACGCGGACGGAGCGGCGGACAAAAGCTAGTAATACATAAAACGCATTCATTCCTTAAAAGTCCACGTTCGCAGGAACGTAAAAACGTCATCGCCACGGGATGTTTTCAACGAACTGCTCACCGCAGTGAGTTGAAAATCTAACGTTGTGTTTTTTCGACGAGCTGGTATGTCATCATCATCATCATCATCATATCAGCCGAACGACGTCCACTGGTGGACATAGGCCTCCCCCAAAATCAAGGTGCATTTATTTTACGTCCGACACCACACGGAGCTGATATGTACTCTGTTGGATTCTCAATGCTCGATCCAACACCGAGGGCTGAAAATCGAGTGCACGATAAAATCCCGCCACGATATTTTAACACCCCTACAAACGTGATCTAAAGTTCACGTTTGTTGTGGTCGAATACATACGAAAAAAAATAGCTTATTAATTTATTCTACTGCGGAAGTAAAGTTTTCCAATTTCTATATCAAAGAAAACACTTCGAACCAATTTACACATTTATTACTTTCTTTACAGCGACCTGTAGATCCTTCTTCGCCAAACATTTCATTTTGCATAATAACACTGTACCGTACCGTATTTCTCCGGGGAACGCTTCGGTTTCCTTCGAAGGCTGTGGTTGTTCATGCATTGAATTTCAGATGCAGCTCCAAAGAAAGTAACACGCTTGTCATGAATTTTGTAAAATCAATCTCAGAATACTTTCTTTGTTACGAAAGAATTGTGGTCTAAAATATTTCCAAATGGAATTAAAAGAGTTGGAGATTGTTGTTACTTAGTAGCTCTGACTTTCAATTTAATCCAGTAACCAAATATTGTTGCCTTAAACATGAAATATGTCTTGAGCTAAATTTTGGTGTCGCAAAAGAATGTAGTTGCTAAATCAATGTGAATATTAATAAGTAACGTACGTATATTGACACCTCTATGGTGATGGTCTTCAGAAAGTTCAGGTGCATAGTAGGTACTCGCAACCGGCGGCGCCGTGTGTGTTTATACGCACGGGTACACATCAAGCTATACATTTCCAGTTTACGCTGACCTTGCACTGTACGGAAATCCTATACAATGCAAGATCAGCATAAACTGGAAATGTATAGTTTGATGCGTAGCCGTGTGTACCAAGTGTAAATACACTATATACGTATTCGAAAATGATCATAATACACGAACAGAACGCGTCAACGGCGCGGCAGTGGCAACTGCAGCCTGCGTCGACAAATCTACGGCAGCCGCGGATGCGTCGATGGCGGATGCAGTTGCCTCTGCTGTATTTAAATAAATGCCTAATAGAATTAAGAATTAGAGATTGCTGATATTAAGTAGCCCTGGCGTTCAGTGTAATCCATCAGTAACTATAGGTTATAGGTAAAACGGGCTGTTGTCCGCAACTCCACGTCAAAGCGCGTATTTTGCGTCCGGGTGGGAGATTCAGTTACTCGATCCACCCCAGCTCCTCGAGAAAGGCCAGCAACGCCTTGGTGTTGCTGACAACCTCACGTAGGGTACCTGGGTTACCGAAGTATTTTGCCCTGTAATTAGCGACCACCGGGCAGTTTATCAGCACATGAGCCGCTGTCTCGTCGTCCTCCATGCAGGCCCTGCACAGCGGACTGTCTGTTATTCCTATGACAAAGAGATGTTTGTTAAATGACCCATGGCCAGTTATGGCTGCTGTAACTATACGCAGCTGTGGTTTAGTTAAACGGAGAACCTGTTTCGTGAGGCGAGCATCGAGCTCAGGAAGTGCTTCCTTAGCCTGCCTGCACTCACTTAGGTCCAACCATAATTTGTGATGTTGATACCTGGTTCGCTTCCTTACCAGAGTGCGTAGATACCCGAAGGGAAGTGGCGCGATGGGTTCTGGTCCCACTGGTGCCATACTCGACCCCCTCCTGGCAAGTTCATCGGCTGCATCGTTGCCTAGCGAACCGCTGTGTCCTTTGATCCACTGAATGGTAATATTGTTGAGGCTACCTACCTCGTTAAGGCGCTGGTGGCACTCGTATATTAGCCCAGAGTCAACTGTGTGACTGTTCAGCGCTTGCAGAATAGCCATGCTGTCCGAGAGTATGCGGATTGAGTGGTCCTTAACTCCCCTGGCCATGATAGCAGATGCAGCAAGGGAGATGCCCATGCATTCGGCCTGGAACACTGTGTTATGGACCCCCAGTGGTGTGGCTATGTGGATGTTGAGGTCCTTCGAGAAGACCCCAGCTCCTGTGCCACTACCTGTTTTCGATCCGTCCGTGAAGATACGCACCTCTGCGGGACGCAATCCTTCGCACCGGCGATCCTCATGCAGTTGGATTTTGTATTTTTTATCAAAGATAAATTGTTTGGGCACCCGGTCATTTATTGCCTTCGTGATAGGGAACTCACTGTTGAGTTCCTTAAGCAGCGCGGTGTGTTATGTGTCACTCTTACTCCATAGATTTATAGCCATTAGACGCGCCGCCGCCATCGTTGCTTCCTGCTGTATGAACAGGTGGAGCGGCGGCAGTCCCAGCATGGCCTCAATCGCTGCAGTCGGAGTAGTCCTCATGCATCCCGTGGTCGCCATGCAGGCTAGTCTTTGCATGCGCTGTAGTTTGTTAGTGGCTGTAGCTAGCTTGGTGCGGGGCCACCAGACCACGGCCCCGTAGGTGATCATGGGGCGGATCACTGCGGTGTACAGCCATAGTATTATTTTGGGTGATAGACCCCACCTCTTACCTATCATTTTCCTGCACTGCCAGAAGGTGATGCAGGCCCTGCTCAGCTTGTTGTCTAGATGACTACTCCAGTTTAGCTTGTTGTCCAAGATGACCCCGAGATACTTGACTTCGTTGGCCAACTGAAGTTCTGTGTTGAACAGTTTCGGTAGGCGAAAAGGGCCTAATGCTCGTTTTTGGGTGAACATGACTAGTTCAGTTTTGGTGGGGTTCACTGATAGTTCAAATTCCCTGCACCATCTTTCCGCGATACGTAGTGCTTGCTGAGTGAGGTTACAGATCGTTCCCGTTACCTTCCCCGAAACCAGGATTGCGAGATCGTCCGCATAACCTATTGTGAAGTAATGGCTGGCGTTGAGTTTGGTGATAAGGTCATTAATCACCAGATTCCATAAAAGGGGGGACAGCACCCCTCCCTGGGGGCAGCCTCTGGCTATCATGGCCAGCTGCTGCTCACCCTCAAGGCGAACCATTCGTTTGCTAAGCATGTTAGTAATCCAGTCCGTTAGTACCTGTTCTACCCCATGTCTGGAGAGGGCGCTACCGATGCTGGAGAAGTTGGTTTTGTCGAAGGCTCCTTCGATGTCTATGAAAGTGCCTAGGCAGGTGCCTTTTTGGTGTATCGCTTCTTCTATCTGGCTGACCACTTGATGAAGAGCAGACTCGGTCGACTTACCTGAGCTGTATGCGTGTTGGTTACCGTGTAGTGGTATGGTTTTGAGTGCGCCGTCTCTCAGCTCCCTATCACATAGCCTTTCCAATGTTTTCAAAAGAAAAGAGGTTAGGCTGATTGGTCGGTGGGATTTGGCGTTAGTATAGTCCCCTTTACCTGGCTTTGGGATGAAAATAACTTTCACCTCCCTCCATCCCTTGGGAACGTATCTAAAGGCCAGGCACGCTCTCGTTAGAGGCACTAGTCTAATTGCGACAGAGGCTCCCCCCCATTGCAATAAAGCGGGGAACACGCCATCGGGACCAGCTGCCTTGAAAGGATGGAAGCTCCGGATGGCCCATTGGAGTTTCTCCAGTGTGATCACCCTATGTGCGTACCGCCAGTCGTCTTCTAATGGTGTTTGAATTACGTCTTGCCAGTCAATTACCTGCTCGAAGACACATCCAGGGAAGTGAGTTTCAATCAGGACGCGTCTTGCTTCTTCAGGCGACGTCGTGAGTGTGTTATCAGGTTTGCGGAGGATGGCGGGCCCCGACGAATTCGGCTGCGCCAGAACCTTCCTTACCCTGTTGGCCTGCTGGCAGGATTCGATCCCGCCACAGAATTTGCGCCAACCCGCGGTACTTCTGTATCTGATGCATTTTTTGTAGCTGGATTTGGCTGCATAGTAGCTATCCCAGTCCTCATCCGCACAAGTGTTCATGGCTCTATTCAAAGCTTTCCTAACCTTCCCGCGCTTGCGCTCCAGGTCAGCGCCCCACCAAGGCTGTTTGCCTGGTGTGCTACGCGGAGTGGTTTCTGGGCAGGCGGTGTGGTAGCTGTCTATCATTGAATTGGTTATCTGGCTTACTTGTGCCTCAATCTGTATCGTGTCCGCACATGACGTCGGACCGCTTGGTGTCGCAAGCTTGAGTTCTAGGCTGCGTGTATAGATGCCGCGATCCGTGTTACGCGGGTTGCGACGTGGTGTTATAGGCTGAGCGCAGACCTGGATGTCGAAGCGGATCCACCTGTGATCAAAGCAGGAAACCTCCTCTGAGACCTGCCACCCCGTGGTGATTTCCGCCGCGCCCTCTGTTGCCAGTGTGAGATCTATGATTGTGCGGCTTCGCCTTGTTACGAAAGTTGGTTCGGCGCCAGTATTTAGTAGGGATAGGTTAGTCGAGAATAGATAATCAACCAAAGCCTTACCCCTTTCGTTCTGCGTGTCCATGCCCCACAGTTGGTGATGAGCATTGGCGTCGGCCCCGACGATGAGCTCAAACCCATGACTCTCACAATGACTCACGAGACGGGCGAGGTCATGTGGGGGCGGCGCCTCCGCCTCCGGCATGTAGGCCGAGGCGAGGACGATCACCATATCCACGGCATCGGCACGTTGTATTGACAGCTTAGCTGCAGAGACATCTCTGCAACAGAATTCAGTTAAAAGCTGTGTTTTAAGGTTACCTGTGACATAGATGCACGACCTGGGTTGATCGTGCTCAGTGGTGACCAGGATCTTACCTCCAAGATTGGAGAGTCCCTGTATGTGGCCGGCCCTAATCCACGGCTCCTGAATCAGGGCAATGGCCGTGTGTTGAACCTCCAGCCACTTCCGGAGCTGAGTCGTCGCGGTCTGACTGTGGTGGAGGTTCGCCTGGAGGATTTTACAGTTCGACAAAAGGCACGCCATTTCTGGTCGACCCCTCGTCTTCCTCCAGTCTTAGCCCGGCAAGCAGGTCGCCCTCGTCGAAACCGTCCTCCCCTCGGCAGGAGGCCGGGGACAGTATTATGTCGTCCAGCTCCTCGCCCAAGGAAGGGGCGGCACCCACGGTGGCGGCAGCAGTGGCGGCCGACTCTGCTACGGCAGGTTTGGCCACGGGTGCTTCCGGGTTGTTTGGTGGGGGAGTGGACTCCCCCGTTGGTGTCATAGGCCGCTGTAAAGTGGCCTCGGAAATAGTTCCCGTGGATGGATCCCATCCGTATCGGGTATCGGTGTACCTGCCGTTCTGACCCTGGAACCTAATGTACACCGACCCTACTCCTATAGAGAGCCGGCGCTCGGCCCTCATAAGGGCCGGAATTTGGTCCACAGGGACCCCCACCACGACAAACCATGCAGCGGCCTGTTTTTTCACGTGGAGAAGTACCCACCGTTTGATATCTACCCAGGGGTTCTGGTAGCTCAGAGCGCGCCCAATATCGGTCGGCTCCTCAAAAACCCCTTGCTCGTCCGGGATTACGATACCGCACCGTGCTCGTCTGCCGATCTCCGACTGTCTCTTAACTACTAGCGGGATGCTAGTGAGGAGAGACAGTGCGGGGAGAGTTTCGTTCAGCCAGGCTAAAGTGTGGTCATTACCGCACCACAGTTTAAGGGCACCCCCAGCATACACCGGCTTGGTTTTGAAAGTCGGTCCTGGGGTGTCTGGCTTGGGGGACCGGGCCTCGAGGATGATCTGCTTCTGTATAGCAGTGAGCACCCGGTCCGATACGTCCTTGCTGAGGATTTCCGTACGTTCGCAAGTGATCGCGACGTCTAGGGTAGCGCTAGCAGCTTGGGCGTAGCTTTGTTTGGCGGCCCGTTTGGATTGATCAAGACGCGGCCGCTTATGGTCCCCACGAGGTGTTAATGTCTCGTTGAGAGCTCGCTTGGCCGCGGCCTGATCCTTCCAGTCGGGCCGCTGTGTTGACGTTGTCGGTCTCTCTGAGACACTGGGTGGCCGTTGGCTTGGTGCGACTCGACTCGAGCCGGCCTCTATTTGTGACCGCTTCCCAGTGCAGAAGTTGAGCTGGCCGCTAGTCGGTTTGGCTGAACTAGTGGCAGGGTCCTGCGGGGTTTGAGTCCCCTTACCTGGCCCCCTGCGAGCCTGACGAGCCTGACGGCGCTCCTTCCTGGTCGGCCGTCCGCTTTGTACTGAGGCGGCTGATGGGCCGGAGGGGCCTGTGTAAGGGCAACGGGTTTGTTGGCTTCGTTTACCCTTGCCCTTGCCTCGTTTTCCTACAACCTGCCAGACGCGTGAGAACACATCGTCGGCGCGGCTGGCCGTCACCGTTTGGCCGGTTGCGGCCGCCTGGTGGGAGGAGGTTGGAGGAACTACAGGAGTGGGAGGGGGTTTCGCTGTGCCAGTGTTACCCTGCACCGGAGTTCGTATGGCAAGGGTCCGACCGGCAGTGGTATGAGTCGTCGCCGTCGTTCCCGCCTGGATTATAGAGGAGTCGGTACTGGACCCAATCAGCGCCGACGTCCTCTGTCTGTTTTGGGACTGGTTTGGTTTGGTCTTGGCTGTGGTTCTCGCCACAGCTGGACCGGCGCCCGCACTGGTGCCTGCGGCGTTAGCTGCAGGTTGACCAGGGGCAAGAGAGGTGCGAGCACTTCCCTTGGGAGTTTCATCGGCTTTCGCCTCCGCTCCTTTGTCTGGGGTTTTAACTAGCCTTAAAGCATCCATGTTAAATTTTTTGTTATAATTCGTCTCTCTGGCTCCCACCCACCATGGAGCCCGCACCTGGGAACGTCTCACTATAAAATAAGCTCGAACGCTAGGACTACCAGAGAGATATAGGTGCGCAAGGCTGGTTTACAGTGCGACATCGGGTGCTCGATCAGGTTGGCCCCCAACGAGCTGATCAACCCTCACTTACACCGTCAGCATGACCTTTACCTACCGCTTCAGTCGTCCGAGAACAACCTCAGCGGACCTCACGCACCTCGCCTGTGGCCCTCTGACGGGACACTGTGGCCATTTCCCTACCCCTGGCTATTGGATAGGGTCACCGTTTCGCTTGAAATCCAGACCAAAGGGGGCGTGTTCCTCACGGGCACATTACAACCACAGCCGCTCGGCTCAAACCCCCAGGACTCCTTCATCCCCGCTCACGGCGCTCAACTGCGCAGGTCCTAGCGCAGGTGACTATTTGCTCCTGCCCGCCGTCAGCTGATTTTAGTGACGGTCGAGCCCGCCACCACCCAGTCACGGCGGGGTCGTGGTTAGGAGCGGAGGTACGAGGTGTGGGTTTGGAAGGAGGAGGGATGTGGGTAGGGTGGAGTGGGGAGGGATTGTGAGAATTGGGGCAGGAGGGCTAAAATACGGGAGAGAAAAAGGGGTCAAGGGAAATTGGAGGGGAATGCACTGGCGCCTGGTGGTTTTTGTTACGTCTATTTCTTAAGGAATTAGACCAAGAAACGGGGTGGCAACCTCGGGAAGGTACATCCACCAGACTTGCCTTGAGGATCTACACGACTGCAGCGCTCTCCCTCAAAACCCCGCCACCCTGCTGCTTCGGAAGGAGGCAACAGGGTAGGCCTGCATCTATACTACCAAGCAAAGCAAAGCAAAGCATGTCGTTGTGCAACCGTGAAAGCATAAATCCAGACCGACCCCCCCCCCCCCCCCACCCCCAATAACTAAAGACTGTTCGATTTAAACATCAAGCATCTCTAGAACGAAATGTTGGTGTAGCAAAAAATTAAGTTTCTAAAACAAAATCAATGTAAGTAATAATAGGTTTCGCACGTAAATATACACCTTGTTGGTTATTATTTTGAGACAGGTCAATTTCTTAGTATTTTATCACAACCTGCGTCCCTGTATGTACCAGGTGTATGTATTAACATTCACTTTTTAGATATAGTACCTACCCCACACCAATTCGAAATCTCATCATCCTTGAGGTCAAAACAATGCATGATGATGATGGGACTCCCTTTTCCGTACGTAGACTCCCATTCGGTCCGTTATCCGTGGGGATACTGGCTAACAAAGCCAGCCTAGCTCCGCCCAAAAGCACAGAAGCTTCCTGGGAGCTTCACAGGCTTCGCGGAGCGACCTCACTGTTCCGAGGATTTCTTCACGTTGTGAAGCCACGGCCTCGCATTCCAGGATGACGTGGGCGGCTGATTCCTCGGCGTCAAGGCAGCCCCTGCAAAGCGGGCTGTCTGTGGCGCCTATGTTATAAAGATATTTGTTAAGGGAGTTATGGCCCGTAATTGTTCCTATTTTTTTTTTTTTTGTATTGTATAGTTGGTAAAGCCAATTTTGACTGTCTACAGTCTGTTGCCCGTGACCATCTGTTGTTATGAAGTTCGGTTGACCTTTGGCTAATCCACGCACGAAATTGTGAGAAAGGCAGGGGGAGAAATGGGTACGGGCAAAACAATACATATTTTTACGATAGCAGCAATCGCGGTTAATTTGCTGCCATTTTTTGAAGGATTCTATTGTCTGTCTCCGAAATTCATCATCAGATCTATATGAAATTTAAATGGGAGCATTTTGGAATAAACTTTCGAAAAAAAAAAATGCAAACCGGTCTATATATGACGGAGTTATGCCCGAACCTCCACTTTACTCCTAACTGTTAAAAAGTTATACCTTCCATCATCAGCTCAGAGTCATGAGATGATGATGACAATACGCAAATGTCTCAATAGCTTTAGAAAATAGATGAAAAGCATTGTTAATAACTATAACATTTGAGGGTTGCCCTTGACTTGACAAATGAGGGAGAAATCGGTGAACATACATTAAAAAAAACATGCAGTGGAACATATAAGCTCCTCCTTTTTTTAAAGTCGGTTAAAAGGAGTATGTAGGGATCGTAGTAGGCATTCTGTAGTTACTGCCTACCCGCATGGAAAGAAGGCGTGAGTTTATGAGTAATAGTACGTAAACGTAACCCAGCCTGTTGTAGAACATTGTGTACGTTTAAATTCCAAAACCATTATGAAATGTCGACGTTGTAATAACACTGGCTACGTTTGTTCAAGGCGAGGGTAGATTTACGAAATTGCCCCTGTATTATTCTGCTAACTCTGCAATAGGCTGGTGGTCATGTCTTGTGAACCAGAATATTGCCGTACAAACTGTCACAGTGTAAACGAGCAATGTTAATAACGTCTTTGTAGGTTTAATTGGTAAATTAGCGTAAATAATTACCAAAAATGTCTAATGGGTTGCTTGGAACTAGGCCTGTAAGTATTACTACATACATACATACATACTCAGCCTATAACGTTCCCACTGCTGGGACACATGCCTCCTCTCCATGAGAGGGATTGGGCCGTAATCTACCACGCGGGCCCAGTGCGGGTTGGTAGATGTCACATGTCTTCGAATTTTTGGTTCTAGGACATGCCAGTTTCCTCACGATGTTTTCATTCACCGTTTGAGAGCAGTGGTTATGAAATAATTTACACAAAGTAATGCGCCTGGCTGGGTTCGAACGCACGACCTACAACTCGTAAGTCGCGGCCGTTACCACTGGGCCACCACTGCTCTCCCAGGTATTACTAGAATATTTTGAATTTTGAAAGCGGTGAAATTCTGGTTGAAATATTTATGATACTAAAATTATGAAGTAGTGTTCTAATATGATGCTTCTTTCAGCATCATTTCAGCCGAAAGACGCCCCTGCTGGACATAGGCCTCCCCCCAAGCATCGTCACTTACACCGGTTCTGTGCTTCACGCATCCAGAAGATTGATGGCCGATGGAGCCGAAAGGTTTCGGAATTGACGACGGAAGAATAGACATGACTACTAACTAAATGATGTACAAATAAGAGAAGATAGCTACGTTTTTCTATTAATTATCACAGTTATGCGTTCTAAACGAATCATGATTTATATACTTTATGGCGAGTAGAAAGAATATTGCCAGTGTGATTTTGTCTGTTTGGGAAGAAATATTCTTCTGAAATAGTCTACATTAATTGTAAGTTTAGACAAAGATCATTGGAAACGAAACACAAAATAACAGATTGTAGAAGGATACCTACGGTGCGATATCAAAAATGGAGAAACGAAATGTCACTTAGTATTGAAAAAGCACTGTTTTTTTACAAGTGTTATGTGTGTACATTTTTCAAAATGTAATTCTGTTTTTACCAAAGACAGAAAATTCGAGTCACGAAACGAATATCCATTGCCATCGTTAATATCATCTATTACAAATCCAATTGCATTGAAACGATAAATCTCTTACCACTCCCGAATATTCCTAAATTCATTCTGTATTATTTGCTTCGCAAAACTTTCATTTAATCGCTTCGTCGCAGCATCTTATATCTACATACAAATAAGGAAAATATTTCGTTGATCCTTTAAAACTTGTTGACCTTTTAATGATGGACAGTTTTTTAGTTTAATTGATCTCTATAAAACTATTAGACCTACTACTGATGCACACTGAAAAAATATTGTCGCTCTTTTTATTTTTCTGGCTATTTCCCATGGTTAGTCGAGTAACGCCAAATTAATTAATTAGTTGTTTAGGAGTTTTAGGTCCCAAAATTAATATAATTATTTGAATTCAATGACGTCGGTGAGATGACTTATCAGGTAAAGTTGCGATTGCCGCGGTGGGTCCGTGGATGGGTGACCATCTTTACATAAACAAAACCCATCGGTCCCGACTGTCCTTTTGTGGATCTTTGACAGTCGTTACGGGTCGTCAGAACCCCGAAAGTCTGACAACTAGTCTTACCAAGGGTATAAACCCAAAACCGGGGTTGTGAGGTCAGTTAGTTGCTCCATGTAAATAAACAGGTATTCAGCTGCATAAACATAGTTGGGAAAAGTCTAGGCAGATAATCAACGATTATCGGTGAGATGATATTGCGACTAGATTTTGAACGTATTTAATTAGTGAGATTGGCTTTTCATTTAAAAGTAATAGTCTACAATTTTATATTCGTTTTATCAATAGGGAAAACTAAGACATTCTGCACCATTTATTTTTGAATATTACTACCCAATAATACTTATTAAATCACCATAAATAATAACATTGTTCAATTACACTTTAAGGTCAAAGTTAAAGTAGACTAATAAAAAGTATACGAAATAATGAGTAGGTACCGTACTTAATTGATGGTAAGTTAAACAAGTAGTTTGTAAGTAGGTTAACCATATTACTATTAGTAGGTAATTTCATGTCCCAAGGAATAAATTATTCCAAGAAACGACGAAATTATTCGGGCCTGTTCTTGACCACATAACTTCCCTTCCTGTGATTTGTCGGTAAACGGAACATAGTGTCGACCATATTTAGAGCGAAACCATATCGGAACATACGAGTACATTACCTACTTTGCTTACAAGGTAATTTTCGTAGCAAGCTTCAAGGGGAATTACTTTTTCAAGAAATTATTAATTCAATGGGATTCTATGAATTTAAAAGGTTGTATTGTTAATTTTAATGTTCATAATTATGTAATTACACACGCGTTACGGTCGCGATCATGTTTAGATCAACATACGGCCTGAAACTGACCTCTAAATTAAAAAAAAACGCTGCGGTTACCCTGGTCGGATAAGACGGGAGGAAACGCCCGCGTTTTTCTACTGCGTAGATCGCCCGGAGGACACGGTGGAGGTCTGCCTAGCTTGGGCGGAGCACCGCTGTGTCCTCGTGGAGGCGATCATCGGTGATCTCTCGCGTCCGGCCCTGGTCCAGGCCATGGTACGGTGTGAGAGTGCATGAGTAGACGTCACCTCCTTCTGCGAAGCAATAATGCGCGGCAAACGTGATGGAGAGGCAATATATGCGCCCTCACGGCCCTAGTCGCCGCAGAAGACGCCCCGGGCTTCGGCAATCCTAGGCCGATTCCCGGCCACCGTAGGCGCGGTATTGCGGATGGCTAGTAATGGGTAGCTCGCTGTCCGGTAAGGACCAAGGCCGGGTTGATGGCGCGTTGTGTTCCACGCGCGCCTCAAAGAGATGTCAGCACCAACTCAGGTGGGCTTTAGTCAGTAAAATATCTGACACGCCCTCCCGCTCCGCCCAGACCGGGAGAACTTATTTGATGATTTCCCACCCTCAAAAAAAGAAACCCTGGCACTTCCCCGTTAAGATACACAATATACAATGGTATTTTTGTGTAGTTTCTACTTGATTTATTACTGGTAGTTTCAAGTTTTAAGAACATCAACAGTGTTGCACGTTCTATTATTTGGGTTCTATTTTGACGTTGAAGTTTTTAAAATTAATTAGAAAAAAAAAATGCAATTTTCCACTGACAATATAATTTTCTAACAATTTAAAAATAACGGGAATTCTTTCAATTTGTTCTACACCGACACAAACCAGACAAGATCTAATACGAAATAGTCACATTCCCTTAGGACACTAACCGCGATGTTTTTATTCTACCCGCATCAACATTTGAGATCAGAAAATTAATCCTCTAGGATTTTCTGAATTTCATATTTATTGCTGCCTAGTCTTCCCGTCCGAAGGTTCAAGGCGGCAATATTTTACGGATCTTAGAAAAAAAAATGGCCGACAGTCGTCCGTATTTTCTAGGATATTACTTTTCTTTTTCTCACGCATTATTAAATCAAATAACACTTCAATTTATTTCGTAGAAACTAGATTAT
Source organism: Polymixis flavicincta (assembly GCA_949987655.1). Taxonomy (NCBI): domain Eukaryota; kingdom Metazoa; phylum Arthropoda; class Insecta; order Lepidoptera; family Noctuidae; genus Polymixis; species Polymixis flavicincta. The sequence goes on along the minus strand of OX465185.1, from coordinate 9,361,020 downwards.
TAGTAAAATGTTATTTGATTTGAAAGACAGGAGTTATTCGATCAACATTTATTTATACTCCACTCGGGTATCAAACGTCTAAGGTTTCTACGGAAATCTAATTTAAGCCAGCTACGTTTGTGAATTCCGAATTTTCTTGTAGCGAAATTACGGTTTATTTGAAATTGTTTCTATTTCAGTGTATTTGTCGTCTACCATTTTATTTCCAAAAAAATTTTTTTACGTGTACTCATTTTAATACGATATTGGTTTGGATAAGAAACACAACTTTTAAAAAAATCTGTTAAATGTAAAAATTACCTCTTGTTGAAAGAAGAACTAGGAATGCGATAACTGAATTGACATTAAGCCTTTAAAATATATCTGTGCCTAAGTGTACCTACTTTGTGAACCTATAAGATCAATCATTGTAGATACTGCTGAAAAAAAAGCCCTGGAGACTCAAGCCTTTTTTCAGCCGGCGATCTTTACGGTATGAGATAGAATCAAACTTTTAGGTTCTACCAATGAAAATGTCACCAAAAAGGAAAAATACATAATAATCTGCAAGATTTATGAATCAAGGTTAGCTTTTGCACAAAATTGCATCATAAACCATATCTTTTACACCTATCTGTCAGTGTTTGGATCCAAAAAGATCTCAATTTAGTGAACTTGCAATAAAGATCTCATTGATTTCAATGGACCATGGTACCCATCCATAATATGGCTTTATCGTGGGTCTCTCTCATATTTCCCCCAATTTATACGGGTTCGCTTTTTGCGGTTTCCTGACAGTTCTTTCGCATATTCGGATTAGATTGAATTTATTCGACTCAACCTACACCGATATTGGATCGTTCTACCTTTAATATTTCACAAACTCAATTTTAAATGTACGGGATTTTTGTTCCTTGGTTATTAATGTAAAGTGGTTTAATTTAGAGGTAGAATCCGAAAATTAATAAAACACAAGAATGTTTGTTGGATATGGGTTTAAATTGTAGGTAACATTTATAGATGATTTGATAAAGGTTAAAAGCAAAATCAAATACCTTCAAACGAGCAATTCTTGTATATATTTATTTATTTATTAAAACTTTATACACAAGTAAAAAATACTGTACAGAGGCGGATTTAAGAGCGCTGTCACAGGTCCACTAGCGCCACTCCTTTAAAAAGATATTATTTCGTGACTGAAAAGGAATTATGAAAATCGGCTCAATCAGCTGTTTTGGTAAGTGTGTCTAGAATTTTCTAATACCTTTTATAAAGTTTCATATTGAGACACGAAGCAACAAAATACGATCTAGACGAATGTGGCCATTTTTCTTTAGATCGAATTTTGTTGCTTCGTCCAGACATTAAACTATATTAATAAAACAATAGAGGTCAAGTATTGATAAATTATTTTTATTTCTCCTTGCTTTAGATGTCGTGCAGGAGAGCTATCTATACTAATATTATAAAGCGGAAAAAAAATTATTTCACTGTTAGGAAGCTACCCCGGGTTGACAAAGGCTATATTTATCCCAGTATTCCCACGGGAACGGGAACTACGCGGGTGAAACCGCGGAGCGCTGCTAGTATAGTATAAAAATAAAACATCTTTAATTTACCACAACACACGAGTTATTCTGTGACACAGTAAACAATACGAACACCATCTTTCCATATCAAATTCTACACCAGAAGAACATACAATCTGCTTCCCAAATCCTAAGCCACTTACCGCAGGAGCCACGGAATGCGGCTGAAGCAAGGGAATGCCCGCCTCGCGTCAATGGGTGCAGACAATTGGAATGTTTGCGCCGACATCCTGAATCTGGGGAACAGAAACTACAGGATTTCTGTTTCTAACCAGTAAGTAGGGAACAATAAAATTGGGAACTGAAACAATTGCATCTTGTTTTTGTTGTTTCGGTTGGTTCAGTTTAAAGTTTGTGAAGTTAATTGAAAATTACAGTATTTTAAGCATTGTAATGTGCCATTTTCAGCCCTTGGTGTTGGAAAATTTGAAAAGAAGGGTAACAATGGCCTCATACTGCAATTGTAATTCCGTTAGTAATAGTTTAACACCACCATATTTTTAATGATACGTTTACTGAATTGATGAAATGGTTCAAAAGAACTTCAAATCATCCCTTTTGTTCTTCATCTAACTTTGTTCCAGTTTTATCCTATCTTCTCGTGATGAAATGAGATAGATGTGCCCCAACGGAAATTCGTCGTAGTGATGTATTTCCTTATCAGAAAATATAGTTTTCTATATCCCTGTTCATGAAAAAGATTTTAGCCGAATCCTTTTTAGGTCAGGAGACTCAAGAACGCGGTACCTACAGTTTGTTTTCGGTATTTATAATTGGGACGCATTCCACAAAATGTGCTTGCAAATAAACCAAAAACGTTTGATTTTCCTGTTACAGAAGCACAAAAGAATTCAGATTTACGTCCAAAGAATCTTTATTTGTTTCCTGTAATTTGCATAAAACTTTTGGGTAAGTACCCCAATTTGTAGCAGAAACCACCCTCGCACAAATTTTGTTTTACCAACCAACCTACCCGCATACCCCAAATTAATCGTCACTGATTCAGCTCCGAACATTTAACGCGGTGTTCCTGCAAACATAAATTGAATTACAAGTGTTACGAATCGTGTAGCACTTGTTCACGAAATGTCTAGAACACGTCGCCTCCCGGATCCTCCTAGATCCTCCCAGTTATTTGACGAATGTCTTGGAGCGCAACCAAATGGATGTAGCACGGTGAATGCACTGTCTACAGCCGCTATTTGATAGCAATTCGATCGTGCATCGAACATCAAGTGTCTCGCTCTCTGTGGCGGCGGAGAGTTTTGTCTTATGTTGAGCTCGCTTGTTGCGAAGTGAGATAGATTGTTTAGTGCGAATGTCGTGCAGCAGCTTAGCACGAGCACCGATTTGTCGACGAAAGAATAGACATGACTATTAACTAAATGATGTACAAATAGGAGAAGATAGCTATGTTTTTCTATTAATTATCACAGTTATGCGTTCTAAACGAATCATGATTTTGTAGATAATCGTATATACTGTGTGACCGTCGAGTAGAAATTTTGTTATCAGTGTGATTTTGACAGTTTGGGAAAAAAATATCCTTGTGAAATATTCTACATTTATAAGGACCTAGCCAAATATCGTTAGAAACCTACGTTAGAAACGAAAAACAAAATGACAGATTATAGAAGGATATCTACGGTGCGATGTTAAAAATGGAGAAACGAAATGTCACTTCGTATTGAAAAAGCACTGTCTATTCTTCATTGAAATATAAAGTGGCATGTTAAGCCTGCAGGTAATCGCAATGCTTTTGGAGTGCGTCTTTCATACTTATTTAGTCTTCATCTAAGAATGGTCTACCATTTTCGGAAGACGTGCATTACCTTCGATGTTTATTTATATCATGGAGTCCTGCTACACTACCATTACCTACTTTATTAACAAATTATAGCAACAAAAATTATCATTCTTTACATGATATGAGGAGATCACCTCAAATCGACCAGTGCGGGTGGTGATTATCTAGCCACAAGCTCCTCTTACCATGAGTTATGGAGTCGGGTGTGCATTATAAATTTCCTTTGGACTCTGACCACATAAAATAAAGTCATAGAATAATGTTGATAACAAAGCTAGGTAAAATGTTTGCTTTCAAGACTATCATCCCTATATCCCTGATAACTTCATCCCACTCCAATTCTGCTATAATTTGTCTTTCTTTCCCAAATTAATATTGTAGTAACGTTGCCCCTGATCCCATTTCTTCCAGTAAGAACCCCAATCAACTAAAATTGTTCGGCATTAATGAAAGTAACGTCTGTTCTATTATATTTCCAATACATCCCTTTGTCTTTGTTATGAAACTTGATTTGGATTAACGCGGACTTCGAAGTTTTCCGTCAGCAAATAGACGAAGGTAGGTATAGAGGCTCTATATAGGCGCTGAAAATATGCATACACATGCTCATAAGCAAACATACGGGGTCTTTAACATATGCAAGTCACAAGTGCGCTTGTACTTGCTATTTCTACGTATGCAGTGTTTATGTGTGCGTGCGTTTCCTCTCACTGTACGAAGCTGACCTTCTATACTCATCAATTTTGTGATCTTCCTTCCCATCTTCACATTTCCGGAGATCCATGATTGTAAATTACATTATTAATTCTCCGATGATATCGTGAATTCTATCATTGCGTTATGATTGATACGCGTCGAAATTATGTATTAAATTTTCATTTCGTGTTGTAATTGGAATACCTGGAATTTGGTAATAATTGAAATGGGTTTGTGTCGTCAGTCGACAGCCAGTAACTTTAGCTGCCACCTTTTGATTTATATTGGCAGCTTTAATTTTCGTTTTATTGAAAAACAGTGATCACTGAAATAAGATTGAATTTATTTTGTGTTTATGCTTCTAGTTTTTGTAAAAAAATGGAATAATCTTCGACAAAAATAATGAACTTTGATAAAAACATTATCATTCCCTATTGTTAAACCCGTTATGGCTGCAATAAAAAAAAAACATTTTTAGCGCTTACTTTCGTTGTATAAGAAACTCTTGTGCGATTTAAGGCTGTGAATTGTCTGTAAGTGAATAAATTTTAGATTTACACACATTCATTTGAACTATCGAGCCCATCTGAAACTAGCCAATTCATTTAATTTTCATTAGCAGTAAAACTTTTGGAATCTAACGATCAGAAGTCTGGGCACTTTATCAGCCTGGGGATAAACTTGGGAGCAGGGTTCCGTCGGCAAACACGGCAGTGCGGAACCGTGATAGCAGTGTGGATGACGTATGACCGCGTTAGCGAGCTTTCACCGTCTAGTTATTACCTCCCTCCATTTCTCTAAAATGATTTGAATTTCTGGCGCATGGTAATCCAAATTGTCGTAGCTACACTCTAGTGCATTGCTCAATTTATGTTCTCCTTTGAACACTTACTGTTTATGATACAGTAAAGTTGTGATATTTATTCAACAAGAACGTTAACTTGAGGACAGTTTGTATTATTCTGAATTTTGATAACTTTCTTCGCTCTGCGTTTAAATGAGGTAGATTTCTGGATAGTGTGAACTCATTTTGATGTTGTTAAGTGTATGATCTGATGCAAGATTAATGTTGTGTTAAAAATGTGAAACAATCAAAATCAAAAGTCATTTATTCAAACTAGGCTGAGAGTCAGCACTGATTTTAACGTCAAAATTACATAAGACAGTCCCCCAAAACGTCCACCCTTCACCACTTCCTTGTGCTTTAGCCGGGAAGAAGAAGTGGCGCAACAAACTCCCCAGCAGCACAGCTGTCTGTTAAGTTGGAAAAACTTGATTCTATGCAATAATAGGTAAGTATTCAACAAAAAATGAAAATTTAATTAGTTAAAAATAAATAATATGGTATAATAATATACAGTCAAATAAAATAAACAATGATATGGAGTAACTCATATGACCTGTCAGTAACTCGTATGATCTGTTTGTAATACTCGAATAGACTAGTGATATTATACCATTTCAATCATAAAGGTAAACATCCTCACTTAGTATGAAACATAGATCTTAGATCTTACTTCACAAACTTCCAAATTGAAAACATCTGGAAGTGTTCCAAGTATGAAAAAAATAAAAGTGGCCGTTTCTCTAGATTGCAATCTAATAATTTTGCCAAGAACCCTTCATGCGTAGCAAGATGGCCGACATATGTGAAATTAATTCAGTTGCCATTATTAATACTTACCTGCGCTTGCGTTGGGGAATTTATTACACATAAATTCCTTACGTCCTGATTTATAGCGGGAAGATCCATTTATAGGACGCTACTAGTGTAACTAGATATACCACTAACTACTAACTATCAAACTCAAAGCATATATTATTTCAATTAAACCATTTACAGGCTCTTTTGTGTGTCAAAGATTCGGTCAATTAGTCAGAAAATTGAAACAACCAGGTCTCGGTATTTATAAATGGTCACCCATCCACGACAAATTGCGACAAGCGTAGCTTAACCTGAAAGATCAACCGATGCAATTGTTATAACTAGCCACAAACCCCTTCTATCCTGGGATGTCTATCATCCGTTTAATGATAATGTTTCAAATGATCTTAATTTATGCAAACTTATCACCAAAATTTGGCTTTCGTACCTTATCAAAACTAGTTGATTAATGATATTGAGCTAAATGAGACTAGCAGCGCTCCGTGGTTCCATTCGCATAGTTCCCGTTCCCGTGGGAATACGGGGATTAAATATAGCCTATATCACCAGGGGATAGTGTAGCTTCCCAACAGTGAAATAATTTTTCTAATCGATTCAGTAGTTTCGGAGCCTATTCAACGCAAACAAACAAACAATCAAATCTTTCCTCTTTATAAAATCTGTTAGTATAGATTACTGTAAATTATGCGTCGTTAATTAGATATACTCGCAGGGGAACGTCCACGGCTGAGTCATAATTACGTCTATATTCACACCCAGAATGAAAATTTTCCTGGTGTATTTATATCTTCCACTGAAATAACTTTACCGTCATCACTTTCGCGTTCTGAGAGTGAATGGAGCAGGTATCGCATATTAATTACACTAGTATTTTTTTTTCTTTGGTTACATATTATTCGGCCATTGCTCCAATTGTAAGTGGCTTTGGCCTTTATCGGTTTGTAGAGCTCACTGGTGCCTGTACATCTGTCTTTATTTTCGAGATTTTAAGCGATATAAAAAATAGGTTCCATAGAATTAATTTATCTTTATTGCTTCAGTTGCATTTTGTTGCCTATTTTGGTACTGTAATTTTATTCTGGGTGCATCGTTTTCACATATAATTAAATAATGAATGTATACTATGTTAAATTTTATTTAAAACATTTTAAAACAGTAACGGTGGAGTTTCTTGCCCGTTCTTCTCCATACGAAACTACATTTTGGAATGGGCGACTAGAATCAATTCTGTTTTAATGTAAATGTTGACGTTCAAAAGTGCCTTTTAAGTGCCTAATTGAAATAAATGATTTGACTTTGAGGTAGTCATGGGGACTACTGATAGAAGGAAAAACTACTACACGTCACATTAGTCGGTTACGTCCTTGCCGCGATCCTAGCCCCTACCAAAAGTCGCTCTACGCGGCTAAAGCAGTTTTCTGCTTAAAACATAGACTTGAAACTTACTACCATTTTCAACATAGCTCTCATCGTTTCTGATTTTTCAGTTAGAGCGATGTTATCAGGAAATTAAGTCTTTTACGCTTGAACTGGCATTACGTTTTTAAATTAGTTTGTATACTTTTGTACTCAACAAAAGAAGAGTATACTCTTCTCTTTTTTTCTTACTTGACAGGATCATTATGTCAACGAAAAACCTATAGTTTTATGACAGCTGTACGCACAGATTACTATAGGCCGGCGGCGCTTGAGTGTTACCATTTTATTCTAACGTAACGCGATGGACGTTTTACGTGGAATTTGACACATATTTTTCCCCTACTTGTTCTTTTTGTGTTTGTGTTCTTTCTCTGCGTCTTAGTAACTACAAATAAACATATCTTCTTCCCTTCTTTGCCATGCCAGTAAGCTTCTACATTTTTTCAAAATGAAGAGGAGTAAATACTTGACAGGCTTCAACGTTTGCCATATCAGTAGTAAAACTTCAAGTAGTTAAAAGGTCTTCTTATGTCGTGTTTATAATTCAAAGAAATGTTAAAGAGTATATAACATCGCTTTAAAAACAATAAAGAAACAGGTACTAGCTAAAATACTAATTTATTATCGATACTACTCTATCGTGAACCGTTTCGATCCGATATTTTACGCTTAGAAACCGAAGCCTTTGAAACATTGATTAATATTAATGATTTCCTTTGGCAACTAATTTTAGTGGATAATGGATCTTTTGTATTTCATGAAAAAGTAATTTGTTAGACTCGCCGACCGACCAATTAGAATACAGAAAGCACGACAGCTCCTCGATTAATCATCACATTCAGGAACGCAGAGTATTGAGATATCGCGTGTTTCAACGCAATTTGTATACAATACATACTTGTGGAAATATAGTGGGCTGCTCCGTTCAATATACTCGTTATTATTGTATGAAATTAGTTTTTATTCATAAGGAAAGTAATAATGTATTTTAGTAAGTAGCCAAGCTACCAATTAGCAATGGCTCTGGTGTCATTAAGTAAGAGCAATGATGGCACAGTGGTATCGGCCCTGACGTACGAGGTCGTGGATTCGAACTCAGGCAAGCGCTTTATTTGTGTAAATATTTTTCATCACCACTGCTCTCAAAACGGTGACGGAAAACATCGTGAGGAAACCAGCATGTCTTAGAAACAGAAATTTGACGACTTCTGACATCTACCAACCCGCACTGGGCCTGCATGGTGGATTATAGCCCACTCCCTCTTGAAGAGCTCCTCTCTGTCCCAGCAGTGTGAATATTATAGACTAAGTAATAATGATGATAATGAATAGTTCCTTCACACTGACGTGGGGATGCATCGAGATTTGGTCGCAGTGGACAAGGGCCTCACCCCGCTCTCCTTGGCGAAAGAGAACTGGCGCAAACCTGCAGTACTGGATATTAATGATCGCAAGGAAGTAGGGCAAAGCAAAGAGCTTCACGGACGCTTTTTCCGGGCTCTTCATGGGCCTGATGAGCGTCATGCAATTATTGTTGATATTGCTGTCCCTCATGACGAGAATCTCGTGAAAGCTGAGCAAGATAAGAAAATCAAGTATCTTGACTTAGCTCGCGAGGTTGTCTACATGTGGGACGTGGACTCAGCAATCATTGTACCGATAATCGTTACAGTAAATGGCCTAATAGCCAAGAGCCTCGACCAACACCTCAGGAGGCTCTCATTGCGCGGCTGGATCAAGGGCTTGATTCAGAAAGCAGTACTCCTAGACACGGCACGCATACTCAGGAGGTACCTTTTTCTAGAGCCCTGACCACCGGCATCTTGGACTCTGCTCCTGATGGCGATGAGCCACAATTTTTTTATATTTTTCGATGTATTTGTACGATTTTTGTAAAAATATTTAAAAATGTACTAAATATGTATGAAAGAAGATGATAATGGTGCTGTTACTATTATCATTTTCTGCTTTATCGATATTTCTTCATCTGTTGTAAATTGTACTCATAAACTTTTAAATAAAGTAAGACATTTATTAAACAGTTTATAAGTACAATTTATTCATATCTATTTACGTCAAAACTTGAAGCGCCAATCAAAGCTACAAAGTACAAATAACAAAAGTTATTTGAAAAGCAGAAAAGGTCTAAACTCGGATTTATTGTCAGCTCTTGTTAGACAAAAAGAACGTTGACAGAGCTCTGAATTTAACAACTTTTTCGACTTATAAATCGACTTTCGATTAATGAAGCTCGACGGATCCGGGGGAAATGGACAACAGAAAAAATATAGCGGAAGCATCCTTCATTTTAATATAAAAATATTTTGTTTCGAATAAAATACTTCCTGTTTTTAGTGATGTGCATCAATAACACTCAATAGCCGCGTTGCATGATTTTACCTTTTTGTCAATCTATCAAGAAATATAAGTGAAATTATTTCCACCTCACATAGGTATTTGGTTTATTTTAAGTTAATCAAACAGGTATTTTCAAGGTAGATGTGACGCCCTAGAAGGACACAGAGTGGTGATATTCTTCAGAAAGATCAAGTGCCTAGTTCTCACAACTGGATTGCGTATAAGACCAGATTTTTGACGTACCTAAACGAAACAAAAGGAATATATAAGGATCGTAGCAGTTGGAGTACTCTAGTTTCTGCTTACACCATTGGAAGAAGGTGTGAGTTTTTGTGTATGTGTTCAAGTTTGCTCCGAGTAAAAGCAAAAATCAATCTTTCGTAAAGACTAAATAGATTTAATGATGGACTAAATCAAAGATAATGCAAGGGTATAAGCATAATCAGCTTTCCCACTGCTGGGACACAGGCCTCCTCTCTGTGAGCGGCAGGGGGCCGTAATCCACCAAGCGTGCCCAGTACGGGTTGGTGGATGTAACATGGCTTAGATTTTTTTGGTCCTAGGGCATGCCGGTTCTGGGAACAGTGATAAAGAAATTATTCGCAGTTACCAGTCAGCCACCACCACTTAAAAAAAAACAACATTTATTTCCGGCAGCACGATAACAACCTTAGGAATAACGAATTACATCCCTACTAATATTATAAATGCGAAAGTAACTCTGTCTGTCTGTCTGTCTGTCTGTTACGCTTTCACGCCTTAACCGCTGAACCGATCGTCATGAAATTTGGCCGAGATATAGCCTGGGATATGGGTAAGGACATAGGCTACTTTTTTACGCGATAACCGACATCCACGCGGGCGGAGCCGCGGGCAAAAGCTAATATCTACATAAATAAAAAGAAAAGTCCTGACTTACTCTTTGACTCATCAACGCCCAGCCCAAACCCTTGGACCAAGAAAGCTGAAATTTTGCACAGAGGTGCCCTTTATAATGCAGAAAAAGGAAGGATTTTTCGAAATTCAACCCCTAAGGGAGTTTAATAAGGGAAAGTTCCGCGCGGGCGAAGCCGTTGGCAAAAGCTAGTAATAGATATACAAGGTGTAACAGAATGGAGGCAAAACCCTTAAGCAGCCCGTTTCCAATTGACAACTGAATCGATTTTAGTAACTTTTCATCATCATCATCATCTGCCTAGCCTTTTCCCAACTATGTTGGGGTCGGCTTCTAGTCTAATCGCAGCTGAATACCAGTATTTTACATGGAGCGACTGCCTATCTGACCTCCACAACCCAGTTACTGGGTAATACGATACCCCTTGGTAAGACTGGTTGTCAGACTTTCGGGCTTCTGACGACCCGTAACGACTATCAAAGATCCACAAATGACAGCTGGGATCAACGGCTTAACGTGCTTTCCGAGGTACGGAGGAGTCTTGGTATGTAAAGATGGTCACCCATCCACGGACCAACCGCGGCAAGCGTAGCTTAACCTGGCCGATCGACCCGTGCAGCTATTGTTATTTAGCCACAAGCCCCTCAGAAACTTTCCATATGGGTATTTAAAAAGAATTGTGTGTTTTGCCATAGCTACTGCTGATTGAGACATAGAAAATTCAATCCCATGTCAAGGCGATATGGCTCAAGTTTTAATGCTTAAAGTAAAGCTAATCGCAACACGATTTCCGTAATAATAACAGTTAGCCTTAAAAAAAAAAAGTGTTTTGGTCATTGCGTTAGGCTTTTAGCTCAATACTCAATATTGGAACTGGCTTAAGGAAACAAGACGTGTCTTTTAAATTCCAAACACCACAAACTTCTTTAATTTCTACAAACCTATACAGGAAAAGTTTTTATCCAGTGCGCAAATTTTTACCATGAATTCAGCATATTATTCTAGACTCCCTACCGGGGCTCTAGAATGATATGCTGAATTCATGGTTAAAATTTGCGCACTGGATAAAAACTTATCATGTATAACCAATATCTACATTAGAAGAAAGTAGAAACCAACCGACATACATACGTTAGTAAATCAAACTAAATCCACTTTCGGTTGCGAAGGATAAAGTCGGAATCTCCCGACCGTTCTATAAGACTTCAAAGGCTTTACTCTGAAATAAATAGAAATTATTTTCGTAGAATACACACACATTTTTGTGCTTGTTAGAGGATGTGTGACAGTGATGAAATAAAGTATTTTATTGAAGATGGAAGATTTGTGTTATTCATAAATGAAATCTAGTAGAATTTAACGAATTCTCGATAGTATTGAATCCTACATAAATAAAGTAGATTTATAGTATTTGTAGATTATAATATTATATAATTTTATTAATGTGAAAGTTTGTATGTTTGAATGATATTTACTCAATCACAAAAATACAGCTGAACGTATAGGACTTTTTATCCCATTTATAGGTATATAGAGAGAGAAATAATTTTGACCATAACGCGGGCGTACAACGGGCAAAAGAATGTTTTTATATACAGGATAAGTTTTTATCCAGTGCGCAAATTTTAACCATGAATTCAGCATATCATTCTAGACCCCCTACCGCAGAAATTTTTCGCCGGTTATACAAAAAATAAACAGCAGTTCCATACATTTTGACCGCGTAGGTATTGCACTTTTCTATGAAACAGCTGTTTTTTTTTTGTATAACCGCCGAAAAATTTCTGCGGTAGGGGGTCTAGAATGATATGCTGAATTCATGGTTAAAATTTGCGCACTGGATAAAAACTTATCCTGTATATACAATATAGTTGCAGATAAGAACCACAACCCAAATTCATTTAAAGACTAACTTATGCCAGCAGCTTCGCCTTAGGTACCCTAAATTATCCCACGGGTATACGTACTCTTTTTTTTTTTTTTTTTTATTATTTTTTATATTCCTTTTTAGTTCTAATAAATTTAAATTTAAATATATTATTTTTTCTATAAGTTCGCTGTACCAGTTCAGTGTCCTATTAATTGTTTGAGGCACCGGGCGACGTCAATACGTCAAAGCCGGCTGTCACTGAAAACCAGCGCTGGGGCTCTGTCTTGCATAGGGTCGCAGCATAATGCTGAGCGATAGCCGTTTTGCGTGGATGTGATGCATGTTTCCCTCAACCTTTTCTTATTTTTGTATTCCTGTTCTTTTTGCGTCATGTTTACCGCAAATAAACGTTTTTTCTTTCTTCCTTCTTTCTTACCCATACGCTACCTGCGGGCTTAGCATGACGCTTTGTATTTCTACGAAGAATAGACAGTGTTTTTTCAATACAAAGTGATATTTCGTTCCTACATTTTTGTTATCGCACCGTAGATATCCTTCTACAATCTGTCATTTAGTCTTTCGTTTCTTACGATATTTCTCTAGGTCCTTTTATATGTAGACTATTTCAGAAGAGTATTTCTTCCCAAACTGTCAAAATCACACTGACAACAAAACTTTCTACTCGACGGCCACAAAGTATATACGATTATCTACAAAATCATGATTCGTTTAGAACGCATAACTGTGATAATGAATGGAAAAACATAGGTATCTTATCCTATTGTACATAATTTATTTAATAGTGTTGTCTATTCTTCCGTCGACAAGTCGGTGCTCGTGCTAAGCCTGCAGGATGTAAAGATCTTATGATGTAGTTTTATAATCTATATTTACAACAAAAAAAAACCTATTTCCCTTAGTCACGGCATCACACGTGAACGGCTAGACCAATTTTGCTATATCTTTTTTTTGTTGTTTGTCGTTGTCAGAAGGTTTTATGAAAGAAAAAATTAAGAAAGTTGCGCGTAGTATTAGTAAATTTCTATAAACTTGACGACCATATTAACTTTTATAATATTATAGTAATGTGAATTCAATATTCACAGTTAAGACAGAACAACGTTTGACGGGTCAGCTAGTTTATTATTAAACTATATGCGTTTGTAATGTATATTTTATTATCCTTTAATCTGCTAAATATACATATAAATTACATTTTAAATATTATTAAAAACATTTAGAAATATAAAAAATAGTAGCCCACCTGTATCGGGAACAAGGTCCAAGCTACCGGCGGTCAGGGCTCCAGAGAGAGGAACCTCCTAACGATGCAAGCCGTGTCCAGGAGTACCGCTTTTATTATTATTATCTTTATTTTTTTATCTCCAGATTGCTTTGCTCTTTAGTAGATGCCTCCCCTAGGGTTATTAAACACAGCCCACAATCGTGAGCATTTCTCCTCCATTAAAAGAAAATAAAATGTCTTAAATTCACAAATAAAAAATCTTTCCTTCTATTCATGTATTCATCCCTGTATCTTTGATCATTACATTCTAAGGAACATAAAGGAGCACGTACACAATATTCAATTACACACCGTTTAAATTATACGTGGTCAAGAATCCGTAAAGTGAGGCAACTCTGGCTAACAATTAAACTTTAGGGCACTTCTTTGAAAGTGATTTAAGTTAGAAGAATCCCCAGAAAGCCGGTATCCCGTCCACGGTCTAAGGATCTCTCTCGGCGTTAATGAAGGAATTCCGTTTTTATTATACTGGAGTGCTCCCTGTCCCATCCATCTTGCCTTTTAAAGGTTTTTCCTGGAAACGGGAAAGACAAAAAAGGTAAATCGACAATAGATTCCTATAAGTATAGGCCTCCTTAGAGTTTTATGGAAATGTTCGCCATAAATCTTTTTTGTGCATTGTCAGAATACATTTATGGAACTTTGGTAAAAACTTTTGACATTTAAGCTTTTGTAATTTCACGAGTAACAAAGGTAGAATTACATTACACGTTCCCAAATTTGATAATTGAGTTAAATTACAAAGCCCGCAACTGCGTACCTGTTATATCCGTACCTACCTATACACAAAACACGTGTAAGCGAGACCTCGCTTTGAATGAGATTCCATTTCAAAAGCACTCCAAGCTTTTTGAAAAGTTCGACAACCTGAATGATAGCAACCACATCTTCACATTTAAAACAAGAACTAATCGATTTATATTCTTCTGAAATCTACCGAAGATTGTTTGCATACTTGCCAATATGTCTAAATATCTATAGCATAAACACGGCTCAAGTCGATAACCCGTCGTCCCTTAACCTCAAAGCGAAAATCTATCTCCATCCCTCGCAGATGCACTGGGAGTAGACCGAACTAAATTCATAATAAAGTTTCACAACTCCTAGAAAAGGCGGACGGGGCTAGAGGAAAATATCTCTCGAGTAACCTCAACTTCAGAGGATTATATAAAATACCTGACAGAATTGAAAATTGTGTTTCATTTTCCACTGAAACTCTGGAACGAAAAATCTGTAAGATGCTGCGAAATACTTCCCCGTAACTTTTATTGAAGGATTGTAATTGAATAAAACTCTTGCTGTATTGTTCACATCCATTCGAAATCGGTATCAAAAATGAGAAGATTAAATAAATGTGTGTGTATGTGTTTAATAAATGTGTATGTAATGTAATGTGTGTGTGTAATTACTTTTGATAGTCAAACTTTTTTGTTTCAATTTCTGAGATATAAATTATTGTAACTTAACAGCACTTATATGAAAATGGTTCTACTTAATTATTTTTTTATCATACCGAAATTATCACACTGCCATCGGGCCTATAAAACATACCTGCATTATAAACTTCTATAGCGCCCGATGTGATGCCACGGACGTACCTACGGACATAAAATAAATCCCACTATAGGATTATAACTAACTACTACTCTAATTATCTACCATTTTTTGTAATATGTGTGTGCCACTTACTGAGGCAAGGTGCCATCAGTGATATCTAACTTACAATGTTGTAGCACCTTTTTAAAGCCTGTGTGCACAAATAACCATATTAGATTTGATTTGATGATCTTGAAATTTGACTTCAAACCTCCAATTACGAACTAATTGCATTCCTTCGCCAACAATACACCTCCAAATTCATAGAGAACCAATAGCTCCAGAGTGCTGATTAGAAATCCGTACGGTTAACCACGCTCTTATTAGTGCCGACCACAAATTTCGGAGCCGCCTGACTCACGGCTGCTGCGAGCGTCTGCAAATAACTATGAGTTACTACCTGGTACATGTGGCTTATTTGGGGAAGCCCAATACCGCTATTTACGTCGGCTGGTATATGGAGATGTCATAGGTTTGGGGGTTTTGTTCAATCATTTTGTTATGCGTTTCCATCATACTGTTCGACGCTTTTTCGAGTATTTATTTGAGTCTCGGATTCAAGTTAACTTATCTGTATATGCACGTGTTTACGAGTATGTGACAAATAAACCAGAAGAAAAAACAACAACATATTGATTTTTTTTATTTTTTATTGTTATTTTTCAAAATATCTCAGACGCAGCCCTGTTGGATTTGTGCCCGATTGATGGCAATATGCTCGGCTCTTATTACATGGGACTTTAACACAACTGGCCAAATATGGGTGTATCTACTCAGTATACGACTAAACGCCGACAGACACTACGCCGACAGACTGAACACCGACAAGACTTTACCTACTTCCACGGGAATTTTCACCGAAAGGACACTTTGCCGACAGGACTCTTCGCCGACAGGGCTCATCCTTGCGCTATTACTAAATAGTCAAGTAACTGCCCGCAAGGGTCGATGCCTGCCAGGGGTGCGGGTTTGTTCGAAAGAGACACAGCCCCTGGCTTAAGGGCTACTGAAGGAACACGGGTGGGTTTTAGTCAGTAAAAGTCTGACACGCCCTCCTGCTCCACCCAGAGCGGGAGAAGTTATTTGATGATTTCCCACCCAAAAAAAAAAAAAAAAAAAAAAAACTGCCACTAACATGGAAGTAGCGCTTGCCTGCCGCTGCCGCGGCACCGCTCGCTCGGCTCGCGCGTGGTTGTTCGCAATTCTAACCTAACCTAACCCATTACCTACCTAATGAGCCCTGTCAGCGAAAAGTCCTGCGCGCGAAGTGTCCTGTTGGCGAAGAGTCCCGTCGAAGGTAAAGTCTTATCGGTGTTCAGTCTGTCGGCGTAGTGTCTATTCGCGTTTAGTCGTACACTAGTATCTACTAGGGGCACAGGTGTACCAGGCGTGATGTTATGTTAAGTAAATAACTTTGAATATCAGCCTTTTCAATAACGATTGGTTCAGATTCTGACCAATAGTTTTTAAACGTTCTGCGACGAGTTTGTTTTATGAGGTAGTCATGACCTAATAATTAATGCCTTTCTCCACTATTTCTACCTATTGATACTGGGGTAAACTTATACTTTTTATTTCATATAAAACATAATTAACACGTTAAAATAAAGAAAATAAATTAACAGGTGGAATTAATAGATATAACACAAATGGTGATTTCAATTCAATAATGTATTTAGACTTACCAACTTTGGTATGCTCTCACAGAAATTACAATTAATCAGAAAATAAAGAACAAAATGTAACAAAAAATCGTATAATACAGCATTTTCTTTTACTTCTATGCGAAAAATCTTAAACTAGAACAGCGAAACATTTTTAAACATAAAGATACAGCTGTCTCATCAAATTCGTACGCGGAACCTCTATTTAGTAGAGATCCCTAAAACCAGTACATTGTTTCACGGGAGCTCACTCTCAACTTTATTTCTCGTTATAAAGTTTCTCCTTTGTAGTGCATTGTCAAGGATGCCCGTCGTTTGAAGTCAAAAGATTTTAAAACAAAAATACGTGACGATTTTGATGCAACGCTGTCTCAACTTTTTAAATAAAATTATTACTATCCGACTTTTAGTCAAGTGGTTTTATTGGTATTGTTTTGACAAAACTATTTCCATTTACTAACAGGCTTCAAAAAAATGAGGAAGTCCAGAATTCGGTTGTATTTTTTTTTATGTTTTAATACCTAAGAAAATGTGTGAACCGATTTAAAAAAAATATACTGTCCTAACTGTAATAATAAACGTCCTATGTCCAGCAGTGGACGTCTTCCGGCTGAAATGATGATGATGATGATGATATTGGATTTGAAATTTACTTAGCAAGTGGTAATACAAAAAGTTATACGAATTTGTATCGTACAAAAACATTAACGGTCTTATTCATAAACGCCTTGTAACTTTTAATCAATTGCTAACTAACTGATTAGCAAAATTCTTATTTATAAACGCTATTTAGCGCTATAAGGTCGCTAAGCAAATGATTTGTAGCTGTCATATTTAAACACCACCGGTGCCCTGTTTAACTTGCACGGTCTTATTCATAAACGCCTTGTAACTTTTAATCAATTGCTAACTAACTGATTAGCAAAATTCTTATTTATAAACGCTATTTAGCGCTATAAGGTCGCTAAGCAAATGATTTGTAGCTGTCATATTTAAACACCACCGGTGCCCTGTTTAACTTGCTAAGAGGCAACATGGCGGATTTTATTTTAATCAGCTGATCGATTCAAAATGATTTTTAGTGTACTTCAAGGTTATTTTGTTCTTAAATATGGAATTATCATTAGTAAATGTGGATTTCGACAATATTTTACGGGATTTCAGAACGACACCGAAGAATTAAATAGTTTTGAAACGCCGCGGGCGCCTATTGTTAGTAAACGGAGGAAGACCTACAAGACTCGTTCAAATCCGCTACGAAAAAAACATATTCCTCATTCTAAGTACACGTGATGATAGCATTTATAGGGTAGTTCAATCGGAGATAGTGATTATCCATTGTTATCCCATGTACCCCTCGTTTTATGACGCAGAGAGTACTTTATACGATACTGATGACGCCTTCTAGGGCCCAGAACTAAAGAAATGCCACGTTATGGCAGTCATGCACAATAAAACAAGATACTTTTTATAAAAACCAATTTATTTCGATACGCAATAAAGCCATATTTGTGTTATAATTTCATTATTTTTGATTTCCAATTCTTCTTTGTCCAAAGACGGGTGCACTTATTTTCTCATGCCACTCTCATTCCTCATCTTTTTCACTTAGCATGGTGACCCCCGTTGCCATCTTTGCAAGGTTGAATAGTAATGGTGCTAACTGCTAAGTAGTGGCTTTCATAGCAGCAGTCAAAATTGTAACTGCAAACAAGTATAATTTTATTGTTATTAAAATACACTGAAACCCTGCAAAAGCACTAGGAATTTTCATAGAATATACATACATATATACGCATATGTTTTTAAAAGATAATATCCATGTAAATAAACGTAAAGAACTTGTAAATACATAGTTATTATCAGCTAATACGATAGCATTAAATTGGGTCACTTTGCAATAGAAACTAGATAAAAATTCAGACGATACATTACCTTTTCCTGTTTACTCCAATCATGGGAGCGTATTATTTTCATTGCTGATTTGCTTCCATCGTAAACACAA
The DNA here is from genome assembly GCA_949987655.1 of Polymixis flavicincta. Classification (NCBI taxonomy): domain Eukaryota; kingdom Metazoa; phylum Arthropoda; class Insecta; order Lepidoptera; family Noctuidae; genus Polymixis; species Polymixis flavicincta. The sequence goes on along the minus strand of OX465185.1, from coordinate 9,342,170 downwards.
TAAATTAATTTATTCAAATACAATTACATCAATGAAATTTTTGACATAAGTCTGTTGAAGCCACCACAGATACAAAAATCATGCATTTGACATAAAATCCTGTTTTTTAGGCGACTATTTTGATTATAATCTGTGCTGAACGCATAATTTCACCTCTATTTCGTTTCGCTACTAATCACCTGCAAACTAGCGTTTATAAATAAAGAAAAGTTAATCAATGATTAGGAGGTAACCAATTGATAAGCTAAACAGTGGCTAGTGAGTGATTAGCGAGTTTTTTATAACTAAGGCTGTAAAAGTTTATAAAAAAAAACAACACAATATACAACGTGTAACATAATTAACGCAAAACCTCATACACTCGAATTAGAGTATTGAGTTAAAAGCATAATACAACCAAAACTTATTTTTGTAAGGCTATAACTGTTATTATTAAGAATACCGTGTTTACTTAAATAATAAACAATATTAACCTATTAAATATTAACCCCATTTTGATGTCCACGCAATCACTATCCATTCAAGGTTGCCTGGAAGAGATCGTAGAAAGCGATAAGGCCGCCCATTGTATGTTTATTTTTTAGTGTTTAATGTTTTATTTTGTCATGCTTTTTCTGGTGTACAATAAAGCGTATATAAATAAATAAATATAAATTACTTAATGCGTTTAGAATTGAGTCTCAATTAGCGGTAGGCATAGGAAAAAACAATAAAAAAAAAACTTACAAAGTGACTGAAATCTATTTAGCAGTCAGTTAGGAACAGACTATTCAGGTTTTGAGTTTATTCCGCTACACCTTGTATAAGGCCACCAGTAATTTATTTATTTATTTGGTTCACCAACAATTGTAAATGGTACACTGGTAAGTAAATGAAACAAAAGCAACAAAATCAGAATAAAGTGTAAAAATCACTTATAGGTAAACTCTGCATGCACACAAAACAAAAAAAAAAATAGAAATAAAAACGTAAACAATAAAGTTGCACTGAATAGAAAGAACTTAATAAATTAATTAAACTAAATTAAAATAAAGTTAAAACAAGATTAAAACAAACTATGGGTAGCCTAAATTGAAAGAGTCACAGTACCTGTACTAGTTGATACTGTATTACAGTGGAGAGTGAGATTAATCCTTCATCCTTTATATGACCTTTTTTTATTTTATTTATTTCACCGAAAAACATACAACGGATTAAATATATTTATGGGCTAGTATTTGGGAGAATATAACATTAGCATCTGTAGCCGAACTAGGACGAGTCCTGTATCTCAGCATACAGCGCCAGACCCCTCAAAATAGACATATACCTCGAATAGACCTCGTTAATATTAACCTCAGTTTTAGTGAGCAGTAATTTGTAAACATATTTTAAATCCACCAACAAACAGTTACATTTATTTCTGCCTAGTCTACCTTACAAAATAATAAATAGAACTAAATCTCTGACTTCATTTTACCCGGACAACCCCCGCAGCTCTATTCATATTCCACAAAAAAGATAAAAAATCTTTTTATCCTAACTAATATTATAACGGTTGGTTGTTTGTTACGGTTAAAACGGCTGAACGGATTTGAATGCAATGTGGCACATGGGTAGAACATGACCTGGAGAAAGACAGCTTTCTCCTAGATCGCAGACGAAATCGCGGGCAACAGCTAGTCATTTTATTAAAAAAAAACGTGTGGCACTCGGAGATTGCCACGGTAAAGCTATTGCATAGCATTTTTTATCAACTTATGCAATTATAACGAAATAACCAAACACCCAGTATGAAATGGCTAAAATACTGCTAAAACGGTAAGAAAATTTCATAAACTATCCATAAATATACGATGTTGTGTATGAAAATTCAGATAAAGCAGTCAAAATTGCAATTTTAACATGTCATTCCTCCGTTGCTATGCAACAGTCCAACCTGTTGCTAGGTGTTAGGTTATTTTCGTTACGGAATTTCTGGATTCGGTCTCCACGCTCAAGGCCCGCGATAGAAGCTATGCAATAGCTTAAAAGATTATATTAAAACTAAAGTACCCCACCGTTCCATTTTCAGTATGATCAACGCATCATTCTAACAAGTTGTGTGGGTAGACAAACATCTAAAACATCAAAAATATTATTCTTACCTCAAATTCAGTTTCTAAGTAATAAAATACGTTATATTTATCTTCTTTTGAATTTATCAAGTGACGTTTAAACTGACGCACAGTTGTGGCGAAAGCGTGGCATTCCATATATCCACGTAGTTCAGGTATCATATTTTATTCCTAACATGACAGCTTGCTACCTCACCTCAAGAGCATATAAACATTTAAAATACACTTGAAACTAGTGATAAATGGTTGAGTTGAGTTATATTTGAGGAGGATTGTTATGCGACAGAAGGAAAGAAAAGAAATCATTTTGCATGCCACAGATTATTAAAAAAAACAAATACTAAAGCGTCGCATTGTAAATAATGACTGTGAGTTTTGGGTGTTCCGCGCGATCTATCTGCCTTTGTTTTATAATTTAAACCAAAAAAAAAAAACAAATACCAAAGCGTCGCATTGTATGTTACATAAAATGCGACGCTTTAGTATTTGGTTTTTTGGCCTCACTCTTGGTGTTCCGCGCGATCTGTCTGCCTTTGTTTTATAATCTGAGTTGTATGCATAGAGTTTTATTTTTACTACCGCAAGGGTCGATCGATCAAGTTAAACTACGCTTGCCGCGGTTGGCCCGTGAATGGGTGATGATGATGATCATCTTTACATACCAAGACCCTCTGTGCCTTTGAAATTACGTTAAGCCATTGGTCGAGGCTGCCATTTAACAGTCCAAAGCTGACCCCAACATAGTTGAAAAAGGCTAGGCAGATTAATTGAGTATTTTATTTTTATAGTTAAAATATTCACCTATTTCAAGACATGTTTCTTGGTCAGCCTTAAATGTTTTGTTTCAATAACACACATAATAATGTGTGTTACATTTCACTTTATTTAAGTAGAAATATTATGCCATGTAGTGATGAAGATAAATTATTTAACTTGCTTAGCCTGTTTTTAGTTGGAAATTAAAACATAGTTATTATTTTCGTTTGGCATTCAATTCCAGTGAACATCAAAATTAAGCCAAATTCGCTCAATTATTATAAATTTCAGTGACGAAGTGCCTACGTATAACAAAACGGAGCTAATAATGGATTATAGCATCAATAGGTACACGAAACTATAGTCGGACGCATTAATATGCGGCGTTCAGCGCAATGCAACGTTGTGCAAATACACCGGGGTTTGTATTAGTGTTTACTATTGTCACAAAGTAGATAGAGTACAGAAGGCTAGGTCTATGCAACGAGTGAAAATAGACACACGCACACACAGACGTAGTACAGCGGTGATCTCAAATCTCAAACGAATGTCAGTCGCGTCGCGAGTGCGCTTGCACTCGCTGTACACAGACGCGTGTCTATGTGTCTGTGTCGACCTTTTGTAACTTTCTATTCTGTGGTATTCGTGTTTACTATGGTCCCACTATATTCACCTTTGTTGTACATTTACACAATTCCGGTGTACTTGTGTCATGATTCGGTGAATTAGATTATTGTGCCACGTGATTCAGGTTTAGTAAGTGACCATTCCAATTCAAATGGTTGCACGTATTTGCAATTAGACGAGTTCTGAATTATTGGGGGGCTCTCAAGATAACAGTTTAGATCTCAATTATTATTACAGTATTTTTAGGACTGTTTGAATAGGTACCAGAATAACAAACAATTCAGATAAACAGCGAATAATAAATACTTATCTGAATGAAATCTTTGTCTCAAAGTAGCCAAACGGAAATTCTTTCACCAGTAGATAACGTGGAAAAATGCACATCCTGAATATCGTGCTGAGCCGGAACGCGCAGCTAGTAAATTTAATTCGATCAAAAATACTAAGATTGGCTAAGGTTTTTTTTTTGGGTGGGAAATCATCAAATAACTTCTCCCGCTCTGGGTGGAGCAGGAGGGCGTGTCAGACTTTTACTGACTAAAACCCACCCGTGTTCCTTCAGTAGCCCTCAAGCCAGGGGCTGTGGTGTCTCTTTCGAACAAACCCGCACCCCTGGCAGGCATCGACCCTTGCGGGTCCCATCACTTTTTGTGCTGACATCTCTTTGAGGCGCGCGTGGAATACAACGCGCCGTCGACTTGGGCTTGGTCCTTACCGGACAGCGAGCTATCCATTACTCGCCGTCCGCAAGCCCATGCCTACGGTGGCCGGAAATCGGCCTGGAAGATTAGCTAAGGTAAGGCTTGAAGATGGCTAAGGCCATTAATCGTTTCATTCTTATCAAATCATCATCATTACCTACTTAGCCTTTTCCCTACAATGTTGGGGTCGGCTTCTAGTGCAATGGGATTCAGCTGAATACCAGTATTTTACATGGAGCGACTGTCTATCGAGAGCAGTGGTGGCCCAGTGGTGACGGCCCCGACTTATGAGGGTGGGTTCGAGCGTTCGAACCCAGGCAGGCGCTTTGTGTTCATAATTTCATCACTATTGCTCTCAAAATGGTGAAGGAAATCATCTTGAGAAAACCGAAGACATTCGAAATCGAAAACATGTGACATCTACCAACCCGCACTGGGCCGGCGTGGTGAATTACAGCCCATTCCCTCTCACAGAGAGGAGGCCCGTGTCCCAACAGAATAAATCGCAACTAATTTTCATCCAAAAGTACATCGATTCTTAGCCGAAGTTTTCTAATCAAATTCCTATCACTCATCATAACCAGCCTATAATGTTCCCATTGCTGGGACACAGGCCTCCTCTTAGTAAGAGGGAGTCGGCCGTAAATCACCACGCGGGCTCAGTGCGAGTTGGTAGATGTCACACGTCTTCGAATTTTAACAAAATAAAATTTATATCACACTAAACGATGATTAGTTTTGTGTGTGGTTTTGCACGTAAAACCACACACAGAAACTAATCATCGTTTAGTGTTCGCAACTACATTTATCGCAGCATGTTTCCGTGTCAATCGAGCTCTCATTAGAGACAGCCACATTAATATTCACTTGTTCCGGAGCGATGTCAATGCAAGTTGAGCGGAACTGAGCTTTGATTTAGTGCCTTGTATTACCGGTTGTGTGTTGAGCTGTGTGATCCCTTTTCAGCAGGAGACTGTGTTGTGTTCTTGTAGGTTGTGTCTTGATGACTTGGAATTTAAGATATCTGTATACCTTACAAGTATCGTTTTCTCAAAAGTCTGCTTATTAGTCGATTCACATGAATTTACTCGCTCAAATCGGACGAATTGTTACATTTAAATAATACTAGCGGCTTCACCCGCGCGGAACTTTCATCCCCTATTTAACTCCCTTAGGGGTTGAATTTTGAAAAATCCTTCCCTTTTTATTGTTTACATTATAAAGGGAGCCCCTGTGCAAAATCTCAGCTTTCTGGGTCCAAGGGTTTGGGCTGGGCGTTGATGAGTCAGTCAGTCAGTCAGGATTGGTCTTTTTATTTATTTAAAATGAAATAATATTTTCTATAGCAAATATTATGACTCGCATGAAGTTAATTTATTTGTGGGCGAATCGACAATTTCAGAAATACGTATTGGTGTGCGAGTCATCTATAGAAAATATGATATTGTTTAAAAGAATAGGTAAATTCGCTCGAGTGGACTAATAAGCCTATTTATCATGCACTAGGTCGTGGTTCTAAACCGAACTCGGATCAAAGTGATTTTTTCAACTTCTCAAATCGTCCCACGGAAGCTATCACAGGAGTACAGGACATAATCGGTGTATACTACAAAAAATAAACAGCAGTTCCATACATTTTGACCGCGTAGGTATTGCACTTTTCTATGAAACAGCTGTTTTTTTTTTGTATAACCGCCGAAAAATTTCTGCGGTAGGGGGTCTAGAATGATATGCTGAATTCATGGTTAAAATTTGCGCACTGGATAAAAACTTATCCTGTATATACAATATAGTTGCAGATAAGAACCACAACCCAAATTCATTTAAAGACTAACTTATGCCAGCAGCTTCGCCTTAGGTACCCTAAATTATCCCACGGGTATACGTACTCTTTTTTTTTTTTTTTTTTTTATTATTTTTTATATTCCTTTTTAGTTCTAATAAATTTAAATTTAAATATATTATTTTTTCTATAAGTTCGCTGTACCAGTTCAGTGTCCTATTAATTGTTTGAGGCACCGGGCGACGTCAATACGTCAAAGCCGGCTGTCACTGAAAACCAGCGCTGGGGCTCTGTCTTGCATAGGGTCGCAGCATAATGCTGAGCGATAGCCGTTTTGCGTGGATGTGATGCATGTTTCCCTCAACCTTTTCTTATTTTTGTATTCCTGTTCTTTTTGCGTCATGTTTACCGCAAATAAACGTTTTTTCTTTCTTCCTTCTTTCTTACCCATACGCTACCTGCGGGCTTAGCATGACGCTTTGTATTTCTACGAAGAATAGACAGTGTTTTTTCAATACAAAGTGATATTTCGTTCCTACATTTTTGTTATCGCACCGTAGATATCCTTCTACAATCTGTCATTTAGTCTTTCGTTTCTTACGATATTTCTCTAGGTCCTTTTATATGTAGACTATTTCAGAAGAGTATTTCTTCCCAAACTGTCAAAATCACACTGACAACAAAACTTTCTACTCGACGGCCACAAAGTATATACGATTATCTACAAAATCATGATTCGTTTAGAACGCATAACTGTGATAATGAATGGAAAAACATAGGTATCTTATCCTATTGTACATAATTTATTTAATAGTGTTGTCTATTCTTCCGTCGACAAGTCGGTGCTCGTGCTAAGCCTGCAGGATGTAAAGATCTTATGATGTAGTTTTATAATCTATATTTACAACAAAAAAAAACCTATTTCCCTTAGTCACGGCATCACACGTGAACGGCTAGACCAATTTTGCTATATCTTTTTTTTGTTGTTTGTCGTTGTCAGAAGGTTTTATGAAAGAAAAAATTAAGAAAGTTGCGCGTAGTATTAGTAAATTTCTATAAACTTGACGACCATATTAACTTTTATAATATTATAGTAATGTGAATTCAATATTCACAATTAAGACAGAACAACGTTTGACGGGTCAGCTAGTTTATTATTAAACTATATGCGTTTGTAATGTATATTTTATTATCCTTTAATCTGCTAAATATACATATAAATTACATTTTAAATATTATTAAAAACATTTAGAAATATAAAAAATAGTAGCCCACCTGTATCGGGAACAAGGTCCAAGCTACCGGCGGTCAGGGCTCCAGAGAGAGGAACCTCCTAACGATGCAAGCCGTGTCCAGGAGTACCGCTTTTATTATTATTATCTTTATTTTTTTATCTCCAGATTGCTTTGCTCTTTAGTAGATGCCTCCCCTAGGGTTATTAAACACAGCCCACAATCGTGAGCATTTCTCCTCCATTAAAAGAAAATAAAATGTCTTAAATTCACAAATAAAAAATCTTTCCTTCTATTCATGTATTCATCCCTGTATCTTTGATCATTACATTCTAAGGAACATAAAGGAGCACGTACACAATATTCAATTACACACCGTTTAAATTATACGTGGTCAAGAATCCGTAAAGTGAGGCAACTCTGGCTAACAATTAAACTTTAGGGCACTTCTTTGAAAGTGATTTAAGTTAGAAGAATCCCCAGAAAGCCGGTATCCCGTCCACGGTCTAAGGATCTCTCTCGGCGTTAATGAAGGAATTCCGTTTTTATTATACTGGAGTGCTCCCTGTCCCATCCATCTTGCCTTTTAAAGGTTTTTCCTGGAAACGGGAAAGACAAAAAAGGTAAATCGACAATAGATTCCTATAAGTATAGGCCTCCTTAGAGTTTTATGGAAATGTTCGCCATAAATCTTTTTTGTGCATTGTCAGAATACATTTATGGAACTTTGGTAAAAACTTTTGACATTTAAGCTTTTGTAATTTCACGAGTAACAAAGGTAGAATTACATTACACGTTCCCAAATTTGATAATTGAGTTAAATTACAAAGCCCGCAACTGCGTACCTGTTATATCCGTACCTACCTATACACAAAACACGTGTAAGCGAGACCTCGCTTTGAATGAGATTCCATTTCAAAAGCACTCCAAGCTTTTTGAAAAGTTCGACAACCTGAATGATAGCAACCACATCTTCACATTTAAAACAAGAACTAATCGATTTATATTCTTCTGAAATCTACCGAAGATTGTTTGCATACTTGCCAATATGTCTAAATATCTATAGCATAAACACGGCTCAAGTCGATAACCCGTCGTCCCTTAACCTCAAAGCGAAAATCTATCTCCATCCCTCGCAGATGCACTGGGAGTAGACCGAACTAAATTCATAATAAAGTTTCACAACTCCTAGAAAAGGCGGACGGGGCTAGAGGAAAATATCTCTCGAGTAACCTCAACTTCAGAGGATTATATAAAATACCTGACAGAATTGAAAATTGTGTTTCATTTTCCACTGAAACTCTGGAACGAAAAATCTGTAAGATGCTGCGAAATACTTCCCCGTAACTTTTATTGAAGGATTGTAATTGAATAAAACTCTTGCTGTATTGTTCACATCCATTCGAAATCGGTATCAAAAATGAGAAGATTAAATAAATGTGTGTGTATGTGTTTAATAAATGTGTATGTAATGTAATGTGTGTGTGTAATTACTTTTGATAGTCAAACTTTTTTGTTTCAATTTCTGAGATATAAATTATTGTAACTTAACAGCACTTATATGAAAATGGTTCTACTTAATTATTTTTTTATCATACCGAAATTATCACACTGCCATCGGGCCTATAAAACATACCTGCATTATAAACTTCTATAGCGCCCGATGTGATGCCACGGACGTACCTACGGACATAAAATAAATCCCACTATAGGATTATAACTAACTACTACTCTAATTATCTACCATTTTTTGTAATATGTGTGTGCCACTTACTGAGGCAAGGTGCCATCAGTGATATCTAACTTACAATGTTGTAGCACCTTTTTAAAGCCTGTGTGCACAAATAACCATATTAGATTTGATTTGATGATCTTGAAATTTGACTTCAAACCTCCAATTACGAACTAATTGCATTCCTTCGCCAACAATACACCTCCAAATTCATAGAGAACCAATAGCTCCAGAGTGCTGATTAGAAATCCGTACGGTTAACCACGCTCTTATTAGTGCCGACCACAAATTTCGGAGCCGCCTGACTCACGGCTGCTGCGAGCGTCTGCAAATAACTATGAGTTACTACCTGGTACATGTGGCTTATTTGGGGAAGCCCAATACCGCTATTTACGTCGGCTGGTATATGGAGATGTCATAGGTTTGGGGGTTTTGTTCAATCATTTTGTTATGCGTTTCCATCATACTGTTCGACGCTTTTTCGAGTATTTATTTGAGTCTCGGATTCAAGTTAACTTATCTGTATATGCACGTGTTTACGAGTATGTGACAAATAAACCAGAAGAAAAAACAACAACATATTGATTTTTTTTATTTTTTATTGTTATTTTTCAAAATATCTCAGACGCAGCCCTGTTGGATTTGTGCCCGATTGATGGCAATATGCTCGGCTCTTATTACATGGGACTTTAACACAACTGGCCAAATATGGGTGTATCTACTCAGTATACGACTAAACGCCGACAGACACTACGCCGACAGACTGAACACCGACAAGACTTTACCTACTTCCACGGGAATTTTCACCGAAAGGACACTTTGCCGACAGGACTCTTCGCCGACAGGGCTCATCCTTGCGCTATTACTAAATAGTCAAGTAACTGCCCGCAAGGGTCGATGCCTGCCAGGGGTGCGGGTTTGTTCGAAAGAGACACAGCCCCTGGCTTAAGGGCTACTGAAGGAACACGGGTGGGTTTTAGTCAGTAAAAGTCTGACACGCCCTCCTGCTCCACCCAGAGCGGGAGAAGTTATTTGATGATTTCCCACCCAAAAAAAAAAAAAAAAAAAAAAAAACTGCCACTAACATGGAAGTAGCGCTTGCCTGCCGCTGCCGCGGCACCGCTCGCTCGGCTCGCGCGTGGTTGTTCGCAATTCTAACCTAACCTAACCCATTACCTACCTAATGAGCCCTGTCAGCGAAAAGTCCTGCGCGCGAAGTGTCCTGTTGGCGAAGAGTCCCGTCGAAGGTAAAGTCTTATCGGTGTTCAGTCTGTCGGCGTAGTGTCTATTCGCGTTTAGTCGTACACTAGTATCTACTAGGGGCACAGGTGTACCAGGCGTGATGTTATGTTAAGTAAATAACTTTGAATATCAGCCTTTTCAATAACGATTGGTTCAGATTCTGACCAATAGTTTTTAAACGTTCTGCGACGAGTTTGTTTTATGAGGTAGTCATGACCTAATAATTAATGCCTTTCTCCACTATTTCTACCTATTGATACTGGGGTAAACTTATACTTTTTATTTCATATAAAACATAATTAACACGTTAAAATAAAGAAAATAAATTAACAGGTGGAATTAATAGATATAACACAAATGGTGATTTCAATTCAATAATGTATTTAGACTTACCAACTTTGGTATGCTCTCACAGAAATTACAATTAATCAGAAAATAAAGAACAAAATGTAACAAAAAATCGTATAATACAGCATTTTCTTTTACTTCTATGCGAAAAATCTTAAACTAGAACAGCGAAACATTTTTAAACATAAAGATACAGCTGTCTCATCAAATTCGTACGCGGAACCTCTATTTAGTAGAGATCCCTAAAACCAGTACATTGTTTCACGGGAGCTCACTCTCAACTTTATTTCTCGTTATAAAGTTTCTCCTTTGTAGTGCATTGTCAAGGATGCCCGTCGTTTGAAGTCAAAAGATTTTAAAACAAAAATACGTGACGATTTTGATGCAACGCTGTCTCAACTTTTTAAATAAAATTATTACTATCCGACTTTTAGTCAAGTGGTTTTATTGGTATTGTTTTGACAAAACTATTTCCATTTACTAACAGGCTTCAAAAAAATGAGGAAGTCCAGAATTCGGTTGTATTTTTTTTTATGTTTTAATACCTAAGAAAATGTGTGAACCGATTTAAAAAAAATATACTGTCCTAACTGTAATAATAAACGTCCTATGTCCAGCAGTGGACGTCTTCCGGCTGAAATGATGATGATGATGATGATATTGGATTTGAAATTTACTTAGCAAGTGGTAATACAAAAAGTTATACGAATTTGTATCGTACAAAAACATTAACGGTCTTATTCATAAACGCCTTGTAACTTTTAATCAATTGCTAACTAACTGATTAGCAAAATTCTTATTTATAAACGCTATTTAGCGCTATAAGGTCGCTAAGCAAATGATTTGTAGCTGTCATATTTAAACACCACCGGTGCCCTGTTTAACTTGCACGGTCTTATTCATAAACGCCTTGTAACTTTTAATCAATTGCTAACTAACTGATTAGCAAAATTCTTATTTATAAACGCTATTTAGCGCTATAAGGTCGCTAAGCAAATGATTTGTAGCTGTCATATTTAAACACCACCGGTGCCCTGTTTAACTTGCTAAGAGGCAACATGGCGGATTTTATTTTAATCAGCTGATCGATTCAAAATGATTTTTAGTGTACTTCAAGGTTATTTTGTTCTTAAATATGGAATTATCATTAGTAAATGTGGATTTCGACAATATTTTACGGGATTTCAGAACGACACCGAAGAATTAAATAGTTTTGAAACGCCGCGGGCGCCTATTGTTAGTAAACGGAGGAAGACCTACAAGACTCGTTCAAATCCGCTACGAAAAAAACATATTCCTCATTCTAAGTACACGTGATGATAGCATTTATAGGGTAGTTCAATCGGAGATAGTGATTATCCATTGTTATCCCATGTACCCCTCGTTTTATGACGCAGAGAGTACTTTATACGATACTGATGACGCCTTCTAGGGCCCAGAACTAAAGAAATGCCACGTTATGGCAGTCATGCACAATAAAACAAGATACTTTTTATAAAAACCAATTTATTTCGATACGCAATAAAGCCATATTTGTGTTATAATTTCATTATTTTTGATTTCCAATTCTTCTTTGTCCAAAGACGGGTGCACTTATTTTCTCATGCCACTCTCATTCCTCATCTTTTTCACTTAGCATGGTGACCCCCGTTGCCATCTTTGCAAGGTTGAATAGTAATGGTGCTAACTGCTAAGTAGTGGCTTTCATAGCAGCAGTCAAAATTGTAACTGCAAACAAGTATAATTTTATTGTTATTAAAATACACTGAAACCCTGCAAAAGCACTAGGAATTTTCATAGAATATACATACATATATACGCATATGTTTTTAAAAGATAATATCCATGTAAATAAACGTAAAGAACTTGTAAATACATAGTTATTATCAGCTAATACGATAGCATTAAATTGGGTCACTTTGCAATAGAAACTAGATAAAAATTCAGACGATACATTACCTTTTCCTGTTTACTCCAATCATGGGAGCGTATTATTTTCATTGCTGATTTGCTTCCATCGTAAACACAATAAATTAATTTATTCAAATACAATTACATCAATGAAATTTTTGACATAAGTCTGTTGAAGCCACCACAGATACAAAAATCATGCATTTGACATAAAATCCTGTTTTTTAGGCGACTATTTTGATTATAATCTGTGCTGAACGCATAATTTCACCTCTATTTCGTTTCGCTACTAATCACCTGCAAACTAGCGTTTATAAATAAAGAAAAGTTAATCAATGATTAGGAGGTAACCAATTGATAAGCTAAACAGTGGCTAGTGAGTGATTAGCGAGTTTTTTATAACTAAGGCTGTAAAAGTTTATAAAAAAAAACAACACAATATACAACGTGTAACATAATTAACGCAAAACCTCATACACTCGAATTAGAGTATTGAGTTAAAAGCATAATACAACCAAAACTATTTTTGTAAGGCTATAACTGTTATTATTAAGAATACCGTGTTTACTTAAATAATAAACAATATTAACCTATTAAATATTACCCCATTTTGATGGTCCACGCAATCACTATCCATTCAAGGTTGCCTGGAAGAGATCGTAGAAAGCGATAAGGCCGCCCATTGTATGTTTATTTTTTAGTGTTTAATGTTTTATTTTGTCATGCTTTTTCTGGTGTACAATAAAGCGTATATAAATAAATAAATATAAATTACTTAATGCGTTTAGAATTGAGTCTCAATTAGCGGTAGGCATAGGAAAAAACAATAAAAAAAAAACTTACAAAGTGACTGAAATCTATTTAGCAGTCAGTTAGGAACAGACTATTCAGGTTTTGAGTTTATTCCGCTACACCTTGTATAAGGCCACCAGTAATTTATTTATTTATTTGGTTCACCAACAATTGTAAATGGTACACTGGTAAGTAAATGAAACAAAAGCAACAAAATCAGAATAAAGTGTAAAAATCACTTATAGGTAAACTCTGCATGCACACAAAACAAAAAAAAAAATAGAAATAAAAACTAAACAATAAAGTTGCACTGAATAGAAAGAACTTAATAAATTAATTAAACTAAATTAAAATAAAGTTAAAACAAGATTAAAACAAACTATGGGTAGCCTAAATTGAAAGAGTCACAGTACCTGTACTAGTTGATACTGTATTACAGTGGAGAGTGAGATTAATCCTTCATCCTTTATATGACCTTTTTTTATTTTATTTATTTCACCGAAAAACATACAACGGATTAAATATATTTATGGGCTAGTATTTGGGAGAATATAACATTAGCATCTGTAGCCGAACTAGGACGAGTCCTGTATCTCAGCATACAGCGCCAGACCCCTCAAAATAGACATATACCTCGAATAGACCCTCCGTTAATATTAACCTCAGTTTTAGTGAGCAGTAATTTGTAAACATATTTTAAATCCACCAACAAACAGTTACATTTATTTCTGCCTAGTCTACCTTACAAAATAATAAATAGAACTAAATCTCTGACTTCATTTTACCCGGACAACCCCCGCAGCTCTATTCATATTCCACAAAAAAGATAAAAAATCTTTTTATCCTAACTAATATTATAACGGTTGGTTGTTTGTTACGGTTAAAACGGCTGAACGGATTTGAATGCAATGTGGCACATGGGTAGAACATGACCTGGAGAAAGACAGCTTTCTCCTAGATCGCAGACGAAATCGCGGGCAACAGCTAGTCATTTTATTAAAAAAAAACGTGTGGCACTCGGAGATTGCCACGGTAAAGCTATTGCATAGCATTTTTTATCAACTTATGCAATTATAACGAAATAACCAAACACCCAGTATGAAATGGCTAAAATACTGCTAAAACGGTAAGAAAATTTCATAAACTATCCATAAATATACGATGTTGTGTATGAAAATTCAGATAAAGCAGTCAAAATTGCAATTTTAACATGTCATTCCTCCGTTGCTATGCAACAGTCCAACCTGTTGCTAGGTGTTAGGTTATTTTCGTTACGGAATTTCTGGATTCGGTCTCCACGCTCAAGGCCCGCGATAGAAGCTATGCAATAGCTTAAAAGATTATATTAAAACTAAAGTACCCCACCGTTCCATTTTCAGTATGATCAACGCATCATTCTAACAAGTTGTGTGGGTAGACAAACATCTAAAACATCAAAAATATTATTCTTACCTCAAATTCAGTTTCTAAGTAATAAAATACGTTATATTTATCTTCTTTTGAATTTATCAAGTGACGTTTAAACTGACGCACAGTTGTGGCGAAAGCGTGGCATTCCATATATCCACGTAGTTCAGGTATCATATTTTATTCCTAACATGACAGCTTGCTACCTCACCTCAAGAGCATATAAACATTTAAAATACACTTGAAACTAGTGATAAATGGTTGAGTTGAGTTATATTTGAGGAGGATTGTTATGCGACAGAAGGAAAGAAAAGAAATCATTTTGCATGCCACAGATTATTAAAAAAAACAAATACTAAAGCGTCGCATTGTAAATAATGACTGTGAGTTTTGGGTGTTCCGCGCGATCTATCTGCCTTTGTTTTATAATTTAAACCAAAAAAAAAAAACAAATACCAAAGCGTCGCATTGTATGTTACATAAAATGCGACGCTTTAGTATTTGGTTTTTTGGCCTCACTCTTGGTGTTCCGCGCGATCTGTCTGCCTTTGTTTTATAATCTGAGTTGTATGCATAGAGTTTTATTTTTACTACCGCAAGGGTCGATCGATCAAGTTAAACTACGCTTGCCGCGGTTGGCCCGTGAATGGGTGATGATGATGATCATCTTTACATACCAAGACCCTCTGTGCCTTTGAAATTACGTTAAGCCATTGGTCGAGGCTGCCATTTAACAGTCCAAAGCTGACCCCAACATAGTTGAAAAAGGCTAGGCAGATTAATTGAGTATTTTATTTTTATAGTTAAAATATTCACCTATTTCAAGACATGTTTCTTGGTCAGCCTTAAATGTTTTGTTTCAATAACACACATAATAATGTGTGTTACATTTCACTTTATTTAAGTAGAAATATTATGCCATGTAGTGATGAAGATAAATTATTTAACTTGCTTAGCCTGTTTTTAGTTGGAAATTAAAACATAGTTATTATTTTCGTTTGGCATTCAATTCCAGTGAACATCAAAATTAAGCCAAATTCGCTCAATTATTATAAATTTCAGTGACGAAGTGCCTACGTATAACAAAACGGAGCTAATAATGGATTATAGCATCAATAGGTACACGAAACTATAGTCGGACGCATTAATATGCGGCGTTCAGCGCAATGCAACGTTGTGCAAATACACCGGGGTTTGTATTAGTGTTTACTATTGTCACAAAGTAGATAGAGTACAGAAGGCTAGGTCTATGCAACGAGTGAAAATAGACACACGCACACACAGACGTAGTACAGCGGTGATCTCAAATCTCAAACGAATGTCAGTCGCGTCGCGAGTGCGCTTGCACTCGCTGTACACAGACGCGTGTCTATGTGTCTGTGTCGACCTTTTGTAACTTTCTATTCTGTGGTATTCGTGTTTACTATGGTCCCACTATATTCACCTTTGTTGTACATTTACACAATTCCGGTGTACTTGTGTCATGATTCGGTGAATTAGATTATTGTGCCACGTGATTCAGGTTTAGTAAGTGACCATTCCAATTCAAATGGTTGCACGTATTTGCAATTAGACGAGTTCTGAATTATTGGGGGGCTCTCAAGATAACAGTTTAGATCTCAATTATTATTACAGTATTTTTAGGACTGTTTGAATAGGTACCAGAATAACAAACAATTCAGATAAACAGCGAATAATAAATACTTATCTGAATGAAATCTTTGTCTCAAAGTAGCCAAACGGAAATTCTTTCACCAGTAGATAACGTGGAAAAATGCACATCCTGAATATCGTGCTGAGCCGGAACGCGCAGCTAGTAAATTTAATTCGATCAAAAATACTAAGATTGGCTAAGGTTTTTTTTTTGGGTGGGAAATCATCAAATAACTTCTCCCGCTCTGGGTGGAGCAGGAGGGCGTGTCAGACTTTTACTGACTAAAACCCACCCGTGTTCCTTCAGTAGCCCTCAAGCCAGGGGCTGTGGTGTCTCTTTCGAACAAACCCGCACCCCTGGCAGGCATCGACCCTTGCGGGTCCCATCACTTTTTGTGCTGACATCTCTTTGAGGCGCGCGTGGAATACAACGCGCCGTCGACTTGGGCTTGGTCCTTACCGGACAGCGAGCTATCCATTACTCGCCGTCCGCAAGCCCATGCCTACGGTGGCCGGAAATCGGCCTGGAAGATTAGCTAAGGTAAGGCTTGAAGATGGCTAAGGCCATTAATCGTTTCATTCTTATCAAATCATCATCATTACCTACTTAGCCTTTTCCCTACAATGTTGGGGTCGGCTTCTAGTGCAATGGGATTCAGCTGAATACCAGTATTTTACATGGAGCGACTGTCTATCGAGAGCAGTGGTGGCCCAGTGGTGACGGCCCCGACTTATGAGGGTGGGTTCGAGCGTTCGAACCCAGGCAGGCGCTTTGTGTTCATAATTTCATCACTATTGCTCTCAAAATGGTGAAGGAAATCATCTTGAGAAAACCGAAGACATTCGAAATCGAAAACATGTGACATCTACCAACCCGCACTGGGCCGGCGTGGTGAATTACAGCCCATTCCCTCTCACAGAGAGGAGGCCCGTGTCCCAACAGAATAAATCGCAACTAATTTTCATCCAAAAGTACATCGATTCTTAGCCGAAGTTTTCTAATCAAATTCCTATCACTCATCATAACCAGCCTATAATGTTCCCATTGCTGGGACACAGGCCTCCTCTTAGTAAGAGGGAGTCGGCCGTAAATCACCACGCGGGCTCAGTGCGAGTTGGTAGATGTCACACGTCTTCGAATTTTAACAAAATAAAATTTATATCACACTAAACGATGATTAGTTTTGTGTGTGGTTTTGCACGTAAAACCACACACAGAAACTAATCATCGTTTAGTGTTCGCAACTACATTTATCGCAGCATGTTTCCGTGTCAATCGAGCTCTCATTAGAGACAGCCACATTAATATTCACTTGTTCCGGAGCGATGTCAATGCAAGTTGAGCGGAACTGAGCTTTGATTTAGTGCCTTGTATTACCGGTTGTGTGTTGAGCTGTGTGATCCCTTTTCAGCAGGAGACTGTGTTGTGTTCTTGTAGGTTGTGTCTTGATGACTTGGAATTTAAGATATCTGTATACCTTACAAGTATCGTTTTCTCAAAAGTCTGCTTATTAGTCGATTCACATGAATTTACTCGCTCAAATCGGACGAATTGTTACATTTAAATAATACTAGCGGCTTCACCCGCGCGGAACTTTCATCCCCTATTTAACTCCCTTAGGGGTTGAATTTTGAAAAATCCTTCCCTTTTTATTGTTTACATTATAAAGGGAGCCCCTGTGCAAAATCTCAGCTTTCTGGGTCCAAGGGTTTGGGCTGGGCGTTGATGAGTCAGTCAGTCAGTCAGGATTGGTCTTTTTATTTATTTAAAATGAAATAATATTTTCTATAGCAAATATTATGACTCGCATGAAGTTAATTTATTTGTGGGCGAATCGACAATTTCAGAAATACGTATTGGTGTGCGAGTCATCTATAGAAAATATGATATTGTTTAAAAGAATAGGTAAATTCGCTCGAGTGGACTAATAAGCCTATTTATCATGCACTAGGTCGTGGTTCTAAACCGAACTCGGATCAAAGTGATTTTTTCAACTTCTCAAATCGTCCCACGGAAGCTATCACAGGAGTACAGGACATAATCGGTGTACTTCTTTCCCTAAAAACCTAATGCGGATTAATAAGAACGTTTTAAAACAAAATCGATCCAGCTGATCACCATGTGCTTATCGTATCAACGAAAAGCATTTCATTTTTATTTGTACAGAGGCCAGCACATCATGCTAACGCAATCTGTCAAATTTCTTTGATAGATTTTCAACTTTATGACAAAAAAATAAGGTTCATGTTTAATTGGGAAAATTTGACAGTTTGGGATAGCTTGATGTGCTGGTGTCTGTACATTAGCTTCTGCCCGCGATTTCGTCTGCGTCAAATTTTTTGCTACCCCGACCCACCCCGTCGCATCAAATGGCCTGCCCGTACGAGTACTTGGAATTCGTGACTTTATCTTTCGCTTGGCTCTGCATAGTGCTATATACCCTATAGCCATTCCTGATAAATGGGCTATCCAACACTAAAATATTTTCCTATTTGAACCAGTAGTTCCTGAGATTAGCGTGTTCAACTAAACAAACTGTTCAGCTTTATAATTTTAAGTAGATATAGAGATATAGATGACGAAGCAGCGACCTGTAGATATCGCTCTTAAATTCAAGAAAAAAGGTGCTGTAGTTATAAAGGCAGCGTCTTCGTTGTACATAGAATGGACCCAATTTGCAATGATAATAGTCTATTCTATCACGAAATGACTGACGTTGGAAAATAGCTGTTATTTTCACATAGACATACAAAATCGTTAGCTACGTACCAGGCAACAATGAAACCGCGAAGGTTTGACGTTCAGCTAACATTAAACGCATCCTACTCAAAGCCGAGTTTTGGCTCCGTTTCCACTCGGCTGCACTCCGTGTTGATTCTGTTTCGCTTCATCGAGGTTTGCTTGCTATGTAGTATAGCTGGTAATGGTACAATAGTTACATAATGATTTTGCTATTGTTAAATTTAGATTGTAATGAAAATAATGTTCGAAAGAAGGGTGGCTCATAACTTTATGCTGCAAAATGACTGTGTCAATATTAAAAGTAGGTAATATATGCATATAGCCTAGTAAGGAAAACTATAAACTTCTAAAATAAAAATGATGTTCAACCATTTTCACAGGCAAATTGTTTTTATATCAATTTACTATCAAGTTAAATAATCCGTGAATTTATATTACAATTCATTCTTTGACTAGTAGAGTGTCAATTTGCTTAAAAATTTATAATATCCTATCCTATATACCTAACTACCTGCAGGCTTAGCACGAACACCGTTTTGTTGACGGAAGAATAGATATGACACTTATCAAAATGATGTAATAGGAGAAGATAGCTATGTTTTTCTATTAATCATCACAGTTATGCGTTCTAAACGAATCATGATTTTGTAGATAATATATAGTCTATATATAGTCTACAATAGTCTACATTTATAAGGACCTAGACAAAGATCGTTAGAAACGAAATACAAAATGACAAATTGTAGAAACATATCTACGGTGCGATGTCAAAAATGGAGGAACGTAATGTCACTTTGTATTGAAAATCACTGTCTATTCTTTGTAGAAATAGAAAGCGTCATGAAGAACGATCGATTAGGTTAAACTACGATTGCCGCGGTTTCTCCGTGGGTGGTGACCATCTTTACATATCAAGAACCCTCCATGCGTCGGACCATTACTCCTACGTTAAGCCTTTGATCCCGGCTGTCATTCGGGGTCGCACCCGTTTGGTAACGCTCCCGTTTGGGCTCCACATATACTTAGCTATAGCGGTATGTCGCATGCATGAGGTACAGACAGTAAGGAACAGACTTTCAAAAAAGGAGGAGGTTATACAGGGTAAGTTTTTATCCAGTGCGCAAACTTTAACCATGAATTCAGCATATCATTCTAGAGCCCCTAGCGCAGAAATTGTTCACCGGTTATACAAAAAAAAAATCAGTCGTTTCATAGAAAAGTGCACAAAACCTACACGGTCAAAATGTATGGAACAGCTGTTTTTTTTTTTTTGTATAACCGGCGTTATACAAAAAAAAAATCTGCGGTAGGTCCAGAATGATATGCTGGCCACTATATTTGGAACCGAACCATAATCACTTTTTTACAGTTTTCAACAAAAACTGCTTTTTAATGTAACTCAAAATCTGGTATAAAACATGAAGAGTGTTTCGTTTTTTTTTTTTTGGGAAAGCATCAAACGACTTCTCCCGATCTGGGTGGAGCAGAAGGGCGTGTCAGACTTTTACCGACTTAAAACCCACCCTTGTTCCCTCAGTTGCCCGAGTGCCAGGGGCGACAGTATCTCTTTCGAACAACCCGCACACCTGGCAGGCATCGGCCCTTGCGGACACCTCGGTCACCCGCGACGGGTCAGCACAGTGGCCCCGCGCCGCCTACCACTTTTCGGCCGCAGGGGATAGGGAGAGCGGCCAACGCTATACCGACGCTCCTCTTCCCCTGCGGCGCTACCGCGTCCGCCATCAAACGGTGGCGGCCCCGTCCAGGCCACGGAAGGGAAGAGCACTACTACGCAAACCCTCAACCGTGATGCCTCCCATTCGATATCGCGGCCCACCTCAGTTGCGGTGCACCTCACCGCAACCTACTTTTTTTTGGCCGCTACGTCGTCAGCTTTGAGGCAAAAGCCATGACGAGCGGCCCCACCTGGGTTCCTCTTCGCTTCACCGTGGCTGGGGGACCACGGCTACTGAGCCCCCCTGAAACGACAATGCGGGAACCCACTCGGGGGGGAAGAGTGTTTCGTTGAATTCAATATTGTATTGTTCACTATTGTACTTAAACTACCCGTCATTCGTAGATCTTTGTCAATCGTTACCGTTCAACAGAAGAACGAAAGTCTAACAACCAGTCTCAAGGTGTATCGTATTACCCAGGAACTGGGTAGTGGAAGTCAGATAGACAATCGATTCATATAAAGTACTGTCAAATACTACTCCTACATCCAGTTAGATTGGAAGCCGACCCCAACATAGTTGCAAAAAGGCTAGGCAGATGAGGATATTTTATACCAGAACTGACATTGGCGAGTTCTATTCCTGAACCACTTTCCTAATAAAGCATTATAAATAATCTTCGTACCGCACAAAACCCGTTATTTAACCAGAAACGTAACATACATAAACCGACTTAAAACGGTTCCAAGTATTAGAAGGTTCACGGAAATTTCTAGTAATTGGAACACAGCTTGTCTTTCACAAACATTGAATACCACCTATTCTTGGAAGGTATTGATATATTGATGGGTAGATTGAGCTTATCCACGGTCCTGCCTTCACTTATAGGTACAATATTATGATTTTACTAGTGTTTCATGAAAACTACTCATTTATGTGAAAAATATCATATAGTTCCACCATAATTCCTAGGAGTGTTTGGCAGAGATCTGCCTATAGTTTTCCACATCTCGACAGTCATGTTTAAGTCCAATGTAATAAGGAGGTATATTTTTGAAGTCTGGATTTGTACCGGGTTCTCAAACCTAGACTCCGGGCTGAGAGGCCAAGACATTACTGATGGAATACCCAATAACTTTTACCCGACCTGGGAATCAAACCCAAAGTCGAAGACATCGTACAAAGTACCAATTTTTAATCAATATCCGTTCAGCCGTTTACACGTGACGGAGTAACAAACATTTTCACAAACTTTCACATATAAATATTGGAGAGATAGTAGGATTGGAGTAGCTCACTGTAGTTGAAAGCCTGTCCTTTGATCCGCTAGGCTAGGCTGCACTGGCCTCGGATAACAAGTTAAGCTGCCAGTCATACGACCTTTGATAGACGTAGCGTTACAGGCAGACGGATGGCCAAAAAACCGACGGCTGGATTAACCTATGGATATTCGTAGATCCCGGTAATCCAATCAACTGTTAGGCGTATGATATTCGTGGCATTGTATAAATCGGTATACGGTATGTACACTGTGTAACGATATTGAGGAATATAGACATGAAAAATTGAATAGTCCACTACAACGTGTTGTCCTAATTTTTTTGCCATAATTCGGAGCTGGAAAAATACTGTTAGACTGTAGATATGCTTATGCTTAACCTTTTGAGCATTACAGGTTTTCATTCTTTAAATCTTCCCAAGTTTTTATTGCAGCGTCATAATCCTACACACAGTATTTTATTTGTGTTTTTCAAGCATCCCTTGCAGGTCCAGTGAATATTTTTTTTTTTTTTTTTTTTTTTTTTTTGGAATTGGCATCTCGCAGTTGACCTTGAGAGGCCGTGACTGCTCAACCGGACTTTCCTGTGAAGGTTTTTAGGATTCTAAAAGCCTCCAGCCAGGGCGTAAACCTACTTAAACCTAAAACGACTGCGCACTGAGGGCACCCCCTGTGGGGTACGAACCTCGGCTCAGGGAGTCGCTGGCGGGGGGGGGCAGCTAGTACTATCAGGGACAGGCTGGATCAAGATATTATTTTCATGATTATTAGACGGGGAATTTAGAGCTACTGGCTCAGCTGCGGCGCGGGCTGGCGCATCAACGAGCAAGGGACGGTCGGGGGTCTGATCGCTACTCGGGAGTCTTCGCGGGGCGCGAGGACCTCGGCGGCGAGGTCGGTAGGACGGTCGTCGTTTGTGTTTGTGTACTGTACTGGTGGCCCTATTCTTTTCTTGGAGAACAGTGATGGGGTCGTCTGGGTCTGAGAGGACATGTTTCGGCCTGCGAATACTACTGATTCTACTGGGGACATAACTAGCGGCCTTCACAATCAAGGGATTGCGATGTATCTCGGCTTTATCGAAGAAACGCTTCGAGTTGCGTTTCATAAATTGAGCAATAGTGGGGCATTTTCAGATCGAGATGGAGGATCTCGTTCCGAACGTACCATGGGGAGCCTGTGGCTTGGCGGAGGAAACGGTTTTGGAGGGTCTGCATCCTATGGATGTGTCGGGGGTGCGTGTGTGCAAAGACTGCACATGCATACGTCATGATGGGCCTTATGCACGCCGTGTAAATACGCAATTTGCACTTGAGTGACAATTTGCTACGTGCGTTCAGAACAGAATGCAACCTTCCGAGAGCGAAGGCGGCGCGTGAGCGCGCCTTCCTGATATGCTCAGAGAAGGAGAGGTGCTGATCTAGAATTACTACAAGGTATTTGGCTTGCTTTTCCCAAGGGATCGGCTTGCCGAATATGGAGATGGCCGGGAGGGGGTCTTGGCGGCGCTGCGGTCTCTTAAAGAGAACCGCCTGGCTCTTGTCCGGATTTAGTTCGATTCGCCATTTCCTAAACCATGCACCGAGTACGTTGACTGCGGTCTGGAGGGATTTGGCTATCGCTTTGGAACTACGCCCAGAGTGGTAGATGGCCGTGTCGTCTGCGAACAGAGCCAACTGAGCCTTACCACTCTTGGGGATATCGCTGGTGAACAGCGTAAAGATGAGAGGGGATAGCACGGCGCCCTGAGGGACGCCGGCGCGAATCGGGTGGGGGATGAGAGAGCCCCTTCGATGCGATAGCGAAAGGTGCGGTTCGACAGAAAATCTCGTAAGATGAGTACGAGTCGGTCCGGCACGCCGAGTTTGTACAGCTTGTAAATCAAGCCGTTGTGCCAGACCTTGTCGAAGGCTTTCGCTATGTCGAAAAATACTGCACCGGTCGCATAGTTGCGTTGGAGACCAACGCCTATATGCTCTACGATCCGGTGTACCTGTTGTACGCAACTGTGCTGGGTTCGGAAGCCGAACTGCTCGTTGGGTATCAGGCCTTTAGTCTCGGCGAAGTCCCTGAGGCGCTTGTAAATAAGTCGCTCATAGATTTTTCCGAGGCTGTCCAGTAAACTGATGGGCCGGTAGCTCGCGGGCTCCGTTTTGGGTTTGCCTGGTTTTTCAAAGCCAATGACCGTGGCTTGCTTCCAAGCTTGGGGGAAGATGTTATTGCTCAAGGCTCCATTGAAGATGGTGGTCAAGAGCATGATCAGGTGGGCGGGTAGCATCTGGATCACCTTATTGGTGATGCCGTCAGCTCCGGGGGCTTTTCGGGGTTTCAGACCCTTGATGATCTCGTGAACTTCGTCCGGGGTGACGAGAGGTAATGGATCATCAGGGTCTTTGACGGGCGGGAGAGAGGTTCTACGTTCGACTTCAGCGTCCACCTCATCGAGGTGTGCTTGGTCTACAGGTAGAGAGCTGGGTGTGCATTGGGCCTCAAGACTATCGGCAAGGCATTCGGCCTTTTCGATGTCGTCGAAAGCAACGGTGCCATCGGGCCGGGTCAGGGGGGGCATGGTGGCTATTTCTCGGGACTTGAGTTTCCTCTGGAGTTCCCAGAAAGCTAAGTGCGTGGGTTCCAACTCGCTCAGCATCTTGTCCCAGCCCGCGTCACGTAGCTCCGACATGCGTGTCTTTACAGCTCGCTGTAAATAGCGCATGTGAGCTTTGTTCGCGTCGCAGGGAAAGTTGCTGTAGGCACGAACGGCCGCGTTCTTCTCATTCAACAGTTCGCGTACATCGTCCGGCAGCTTCCAGCGGGGGTCTTCCCCTACCGGAACCCGCCTCGAACAGTCGTTCAGGACAGATTGTACGTGACCCGTGAATGAGTCGATCGCGGCCGTTGTGTCCGCGAGAGAGTCGAAATGGTCGGGGATGGCGTCCAAGTGGGCGGATGTGTTGGATTTCAGCGAATCGCTTAATCTCCTCCAGTCTGTTACCACTTTGGTGAGCGGAGGTTGGTCGGTATCTGGGAGACCCGTGCGGGGGGCCAGATGCACGACTACCGGACGGTGGTCAGAGGTGAGCTCGTTTATTGCCTCTATGGAATTCAACCGTAGGTTGATCCTTTTCAGAATTGCAATGTCGAGTACGTCAGGTCTGTGATCCACTGTGTGGGGGAAATGAGTCGGCGACATCGGGGCGATGACGTCGAAGGACAGGGTCGAGCAGAGGTTGAACAGGTGTCTCCCTCTGGTCGATTCCCTGGAACTATTCCACGCGGGGTGTTTCGCATTGAGGTCGCCCGCTATGATAACGGAGTCGCTCATGCTCAACAGGGCGGTGAGGTCATTGGAGAACAGTTGAAAGTCCTCTGATTCGGTCTGGGGAGGAAGGTAGGCTGAGACTAGTGTGATGGGTTGATGACCCGTCATGCCCAGTCGGCAGACTGACACTTCTAATCGGGAGAGGGGGGGGGCATCCATAGGAATGCAGTGTAGGGACTTTTTGTAATAAATGAGAGTTCCACCCTTATGGCAATGTGCTCTGTCGTTGCGAAATATTTTATAGTTGGCAATTCTCGGGTCACGATAGCAGGGTTTTAAGAACGTCTCTTGAACTAACAGGATATCCAAGTGATGGTCGCGGAGGAACGTGGCGATCTCATCCCTTTGGGTACGGATACCGTTGGCGTTAAAAGTTCCTAGTTTTAGGGATCGGGGTTTAGTACGCGTAGGGGCCGTATTATCCATTGTGGTTCACGGAAAGTCTAGCGTTTAAAAGGGCTTGCGTAATGTCAGGGTACGCGTCATAGATGGCGTATATCCTAAGGATATCGCCTGCCTTTGTGGCGGCATCTACCTCCATAGCCATCTGATGGGCACGGGGGGTGCAGAATGTAAAGAACGCGTTTTCGAGCTTTTGATGCACGACGGCGGGGGACATGGTCATGGGACCGGCGTAAGTGGGTGCGGGGCGCGCCTCGGGGCGTGCTCCAACGCGGGGGTCGCGGGACGCGGGGGTCGCGGCGGCGGGGGGCGCGGCGGCGGTGGTCGCGGTAAGGGGTGCGGTAGGGGGCGCGGGAGCGCCTGAACCCGGGTTCTTGGACTGAGGGATGGGCGCGGGGACGGGCCTGGCTGAAGCCATCGCAGGGAACGCCTGCTGGTGGTTCAGGAAGTTCCAGGGGCTCGGTCTCTGGGGAGTGAGCCTATCTGGGAGGTACCCTGAGGGGGCTTCCCTTTGCTGGCGGGCGTCGGCACGCTTCACCAGCTTGGGAGAAGTGGTCTTGGGTGCTTTCGAGCACCCCCTATAGTTGGCTGGGTGACCGGCTTCGCCGCATAGAACGCAGCTCGGCGGTTCCGTGCACAAGGAGCGGTCCTTGGGCCTGGTACATTCCGCTGTACCGTGGCCACCTAAACACTTTACGCACCTCGGGGTGGCGTAGCAGTGTGATTGCGCGTGTCCGTACAGCTGACACCTGTGGCATTGGCCGATTATTCCCGTCTTGTAGGGCTTTTCGATCCGAATGCCGGACAGGTTGCAGATTGTGCGGAGATTAAAAATCGGGTTATGGCCCTCAAAGGGCGGGCATACTACGAGCACCATATCGTATGGCACTCCGCGGCGGGCGCGGTGCATCCGGTGCACTTCGGTGAAGGGAATGTTTTGAAAATCAAGGTCGGCCTTGACTTCTTCAACGGTTATTTCGACCGGAACCCTCTTGAGGACAACTCGTGTCTGTCGGTCTTCAGCAAGGGCGTACGTGTGGAAGGACACGTTACGGTTTCGGAGGAGTTTGGTAAGGCTGCGGTAGTCGCTAGCCGTCGGGATCGCTACCTTTATCCCTTGGAGGGTGGTGCGGGCGCTGGTGTAGGCAGTTTTTTGCTCTAAGCACCATTTGGACACGTCGGTCCATTTAGACTTGTCTTGGATGAAGACAGGGGGCGGAACGGGCACCTTTTTCCCCGCAGCGGCGCGGGGTACGGCGGTGGGTGCGGGCGCGGTCGCGGTCGCAGTCGCGGGGGTCGCGGGGGTTGCGGGGATCGCGGGGGTTGCGGGGGTCGCGGGGGTCGACTCGGTCGGGAAAGGGGTGGGGGGGCGGTCGGTTACGAGCGCGGTAATTTTAGAAGAGCGCGAGGAATCGCAGACTTTCTTCTTTCTCTTCTTCCCCTTCGTCTTTGACTCAACTGGGGTGAAGCCCTCTTCTTGAGTCACTGCCACTTCCTCCTCGTTCGAGGAGGGAGAAGAGAAACAAGCTGTTCCTGGCGATTCGGGGGTGCAAGGGGAGTCTTCAGCGTCCATAAGGTCGGACGCTGCGTCGGAGAAAAGCTCCTGGGATTGCGGGGTTGCCAATGCCGGTGAAGCCGGGGAATCGTTATAAGTTATAACGGGCGCGGGGGGTTTATACGCGGTCGCGGTCGCGGTGGGAAAAGTGGGTTTTTCAATACCCAGAAAACGGTTGACTCGTGCGCGAAACACGGGGTCCTTCATGTTCGCTTCGAACGACGCCCAATGGGCGTCGTCGGAAACGTCCATGTTGAAAGAAGGGAGGGGGTGACCTACTTCCCACTCATAAGGAGTGAGCCTGAGTCCCTAATAACTCCTATCAACCTAACGTCTACTTCCCCGGGGGGATTCCCGGGGATGTGTGATTCCTCCCTGTCGGGTATAGACAGGGAGATGTGTACCTCGGGTGAGCCCTAAGCTTGTAAACCTGTTGCCAATCTTAATGTGCAACAGGGCCCTGTCAGTCTAGCGCGAGGGGCGTAGACACGCCCCAAAGACACTAGGTGTGTAGCTGTGGAAGGAACACTGTCACCAGTGACGACTAGGAGATCCCCCAAGGCCGTCGGTCTGGGACCCGTCCAATTCACTGCCTTGCCTTGAAGAGGTTCGGCGGGTGTGTTGGGACAACACCCTCTCGGTTTCGTTGGCACCGTAAGGTTTCCACCGAGAACCACGAAACTGTGGATTTTACCCAGAAGGGGCCAAGTGAATTTACTTGACGATTTACTTCCGTAAAGAAACAGATGTTTGCCTTGAAAAAGACAGTTTTTGTTGTAATTAATAATCCAGTCAATAATTAAATTAATTGGATTATTAATTCGTAGTGTTCGCAGCGGGGCGCGGCGAGTCAGGTTGGCGGCGGAGGATGAGTCACGCAGCGGTAGGCAGGAACAATTAGCACGTGCGCTCAGGGCGAGTGTCACGGGCTAATTCTTGTCCAGTGAATACTCTACATCTCTACTTTATACCATGTAAATGTGGGCCTTGTAGGCTGTAGATTTGTAGACCATTTTCCATTTTATTAAGTACCTGGTACATGTGCTCCCATATCTATTTAACACTGTAATTTGAAAACATTGTAAAACTCAATTGCTTTTAGAAGAGCAACCGTGGAGTTTCTTACCAGATCTACCCCATAGGAAACGACCAATAACCGTGCACCTACTAGCTTCTGACGTTTCATATGTACCCATCATGTAGGTTTGTCCTACTAATATTATAAATGTGAAAGTTTGTACGTTTGTATACATACAGGAAAAGTTTTTATCCAGTGCGCAAATTGTAACCATGAATTCAGCATATCATTCTAGACCCCTAGCGGAGAAATTTTTCGCCGGAAACACAAAAAAAAACAGCTGTTCCATACATTTTGACCGCGTAGGTATTGCACTTTTCTATGAAACTGGCGAAAAATTTCTGCGCTAGGGGTTCTAGAATAATATGCTGAATTCATGGTTACAATTTGCGCACTGGATAAAAACTTTGTATTTAGATAAAAATTGTATTTAGATGTTTGGATGTTTTATACTCAATCACGCAACAACGGCTGAATGGATTTGGATGAAATTTGGCAAACAGATCGATTATAACTTGGATTAACACATAGGATAGTTTTGTATCCTGCGTTTCCGTAGGATAATTTTCAACCACCACGCGAGCGAAGCCGCTGGCAAAAGCTAGTGTGGAATATAATATTTTGATGTTGATTTTGACTTGTATCTCCAAATAATAAAATACAGTTACAGAGCAATCTTTCACACATATGGAAAAAATGCCGAGCTGTCATTCGGAGACCGGCCACTAGATTGGTGACAGATGATTGATGAAACTTATCCCTCGCACTGGACAGTCTCGATTCGATTGATCAATCACAAACGAATATATCCAGTATCCAGTTATTCTTTCGTGTCTGTGTGTGAGTGACGCATCAATCTTGTGATATGAAAGTTAAGATAGTTAGAGAAAAAGTTTTTAGCTGACACTTGTCTGCAAAAACGTTATCGCTCATCTTAGGAGAAATTCTTAAGCATTTTGGGGCTTGAGTTTTAGCTGAGTTCAAGTTTTTGTTTGTGTTTTTCATGTTTTGAGCACATATGAGAACAGTCCACAATTACAGGCAATATGTGAGTACATAATCTACAAAAGTTCTGGAAAATGGAGAATAATATATCTTTATCAAGTTCCATTGTTTGCAAAGTAACTAAGCATTGAAGAAGACATACAATTTAATCATTAATTTAAACATTTTATAAGTACCTACGGTCAGAGAAATAAGTCACAATTGTTAGCTTGTATCTGGTAACCCTACTTTTTACATCGCCTAATTCTCGTATGTCACTCAATCGATTACTCGTTCATCGTGACATTCACGGTCACCCTCTATGGTGGACAACTGAAGCCGGCCTTCTTGATCGAGACGCCGAGCAGTGAAGACACATTTTATTATCAGCTTAACAAATTGGTGTTATTTTAAATATTAGCGAGTACCTATAGGACTTATTATTTTGGTGTTATCTGTGTGATTTAAAAATATTGTGGAGAAGGAATTAAATATGTTTCTGTTTGAGTAATGTTTTGTGTTTTCTATTGCGAACCCCTTCAATTCTGAGCTGTCGCTAACACAATAGTCAAAGAATGACAGTTGTGATTTGAATATACGCACAATTTTAAGTACGTAGTATGTGGGAAATAACATAGATGAATTAATTAATTAATTTAGTTATATACTCTTTATTGTATACACCATAAAATACATGACAAAAATAAAACATCAAACACTAAAAACATACAATGGGCGGCCTTATCGCTTTTTATATCCGTGTAAAATAAGCACATACATGTTATCAAAATAGATTTATTATCACATACTATATTCAGCACATTTGCTAAATTCCTTTAATTTACATATTCAGCTGCGACAGTCAAAACTAATTTAGGAATTAGAAGATAGTAAGGACTTATGAGATGGCGGGATGAGCTGGACTCGTTCAGCGAGAACTGGTCCTTAGAAACATTAAACAGAAAGAAGTGGAAGGAGGGTAGAGAGGCCTTGGCGCTGCAGTGGGACACCACGGGCTCTTAACGTGAATCTAGTCGACACTGTTTCCAAACCAATTTCGGGAGTGTATTACTTCACTATTCGACAATTTACATCAAAAATTAAACATGGTATGGTTTTGTCTTATTATTAATATTGTCTGTAGATTCGTTTTTCTTGATAATTTAACTTAATTTTGGGCGTGTTTAAGTAATAAAAGAAGTGTAAAATCTGCCAAACCAAGTCAGTACTGACAAAGCTCAATTATCAAAAAGTTCAATAAACTTTATTGGCCATTGATTAATGCAGCGGTTTTTTCATAAAACCCGATCTTCCGAAGGACTTTTCTTAATGTTTTACGTACCGTTTTTAGTATAAATGATCCTGCATCTCACTCAATATCGTTGCGCGTGTAGACTAGCGCTAACTGCTCATCACTGATACTACCTCTGTCGGACACTGGGCCTGGCTAAAAAGCACGCTGTTTCACCAGGCATCAGGTGAGACAGCGTGCTTTTTAGCCAGGCCCACTAGTGAGTTCGAGCCCGCGACTAGGTTCCCCTTAATAATAGGACTTATGCACACGTTGATACTTGTTACCCTTTTTCACAGACTAGTAGATAGCTGTTGTCAACTCGTTGAGAACTTTGCGAAGACTGGCTGTATCAACTCGTGAAACCGCGTATGAGTAAACGCTCGTTTGCTGATCGGGCCAACGTCAGTCATGTTCCGGAGGTGACGTCATAAATCCTTTTCCAAATAAATAAAACACGTTGACAACAATTAAATTTGGTTAACAATTTCTCTGGTTTTAATTCTCCGTTGGTTTCATAAGCCATAAAGGCTTCTGTAATCAGCGGAGCAATTCTTCTAATTTTAAGAACGTTCACAGTCTGATCTCAGTCTCAATCTGTCAAAAATGCCTCGTGTTTTCATACATTTTGACAAGTTTTTGACATTTGATTGTCGCTGAGATGAGACTGCTAGTGTAGATTTTGAAAGTTTTTAATTACGAGAATTGGCCTTCAGGTTATCACACATCACACACCTATATGACGTGACTTTCATTAAATTAAACTTCGTTAACCCAGCACGACAAAGCGAAAAGGCGAAAATATTGTCACAGTAAAAAGTATTGCAGTTGGCGGCGAAAATTGAAAACACAACTAGTGGAAACCGTTTCGTTACGACGTGCAAAACATTTTAACGATGTTCGTTTTTTTGGGCTATTACTATAACAAGTGAACTCTAGCTGGGTGACATTAATTTAGGAAATTAGACCTTTAATATAGCAGTTTGATGAGTGTACATTCAACGCGGCATCAATTTATAATAATTTTCTGCATTTGTATTTCAATGAATTAATAAAAGCAATAAGTTAGGAAAAAAAATTGTTACTTATTTAAGAGCCAACTAAACAGAGCTGATAGCTATTAACAATATTATTGTAATTTATCTGAAATAAATTAATTGAATTGAATTAATTGTAACTGTGTTAATCCATCAAACATAACTTTTCAAAAAATTATGACGATGAAAAATAAAAAAGCAATTCCACATCCTCACAATATCAACAGTAAGCCCAACTGTTTTATCGAAGATTTTTATAATTCTACTTTTTTTTTTCTTAATACCACCACAAGCGCTTCCAATTTACTTCAGGCATTGACAGAATATTCGACACCGGCTTTGCTTGCCAAGAATAAAATAGAAAAAATAACAATGAAAAACATCAAATTTCAAATCAATAATCACCATTTTAATGAACGAAAAAACTTTAAGTATTTCTCCAAAGTCTTCCAAACAGTATTGTTGTTTCAATCTCTCTACACGACACTGGCAAACGGGATCCAAGATTCAGTTCGCAATGCAAACACCGTTTATCAGGCGTTGATGGCAAACTTGCTTTACAAATCTCTTGCATTCACGACCAAAGTCAGTTTCTATTTCGTTCTCAGCACTACAGATTTCCCAGTTGCATCGTTTGTCCTCAGTTTAAGAGGCAAATACGTATTCCCGTAACGCATAGACGACGCTAAGTGTATTCTTTTGTACGTCTTGCTGTTACAGTGAAAATTGTTTGCGTTTCAGTTTATTGTAGTGAGGATTTCTTCATTGTTTTGGATCATAATTTGAATCAGTATTGTGTAGGAGTTAATTTGTTTCAAAATATCAGTGATCCAAAGTCAACCAATGACATATAACATTATGTTTAAAACCAAAACCAGTTTTGCGTTTTTTATCTATACATGCGAAAGGTCTCTCATTCATTCACTCACTGTTTATAAACGAAATCTCAAAAACTACTAGACCTACGAAAATGAAATTTGGCAACGAGGTAGATTATGAGTAGGAGACGTCGGTTAAGGATTTTTGGAAACCACCCCGTGATGGGGTGAAATTGGGGGATGGAAGTTTGTATAAAAACTTTCAACATTGACACAAGCGGAGCCTGGGGCAGCAGCTAGTGTTAATATAAAAATAACTTTCCCAGTTTTGAGACCAAATTTACAACAATACATTTAAAAGCAACAGATTTATCTGTGGGGGCTTGTAATTAGCAATATAGTTATATGTTATTGTTACTAAAGTGTTATTAGTCTGTAAGCCTTCCGAAAATAAATAAATAAATAAAAGGGCCTGTGGATTGTTGTTTCTTTTCTAGGAAACATCTGCTCTGTATTGCTCCAAAATTATTGTGAAGAAAGTGTAAACAAATCTGTTTACAGTCTGTACTCCCTAATACAGGTTCTTCGATTACCTAGCTGGGAATGCAGCACCTCACCACCATTGATATATATGTCACCACCATTTCAGTTGTAGTTTTAGTACACGTAATTTGTCTACCCTGTAAACTGTACCACAATGCTGTTATTATGAATAAACAATTTGAAATCTGTTTACGCTAAATTTTCACGCAATCACTCGTTTACATTTTCATCAAATTGTTTAGTTCAAAACTACAGACTATTTATACATAATATTTTCAGATAGGTACACATATAAGTCCGTTATTTTGATTTTGGGCTTGCGGCTATTAATAGCCACACGGGTCGATCGATCAGGTTAAGCTACGCTTGACGCGGTTGGTTCGTGGATGGGTGACCATCTTTACATATCAAAACCCTTCCGTGCCTTGGCAAGTATGTTAAGCCATTGGTCCCGGCTGTCATTTGTGGATCTCAGACAGTCGTTACGGGTAGTCAGAAACCCGAAAGACTGACAACCAGTCTTACCAAGGGGTATCGTAGTACCCAGTAAATGGGTTGTGGAGGTCAGGTTAGAACGAAAGCCGTCCCCAACATAGTAGATAGATTAATACTTCTGGTATTTTGATTAGGTATGGGTTTGAGATACCTGCCTAGTAATATTAGATAACTGTAGTTGAACAACAGTTCAATTCTGCTTCCAATTTGAAATACAGACGTGTCTAGAGATGAGTTAGTTCATGAAATAGTAAACTAGTTCTGTTCTGCATAATTTATGCTGTGATTATACCGTTATGGAATAACATGAAAGGCATATTCCCAATCGGTACGTTTGTCGTGTTATGATTTAGAAGCGACCAATTTGATACAATATTATGACATTATGAATGTTCTCATAGAAGAACATTTTGAATGTTCTAATATTTTGAATTTATTGCTAAACTCACGCCTTTTCCCATAGCGTCTTTTTTTGAGGGTGGGAATGATCAAATTACTTCTCCCACTCTGGGTGGAGCAGGAGGTTGTGTCAGACTTTTACTAACTGAAACCCATCCGTGTTTCCTCAGTTGCCCGCAGCCAAGGAAAGAAGGCATCGCCCTAGCGGACCCCACCGGTTGGTGCTGACATCTCTTTGAGGCGCGCGTGGATCACAACGCACTGTCGACCCGGGCTTGATCCTGACCGGACAGCGAGCTAGTCTGCTACGATCCTTAGATACTGTTTTTGCTTCGTTTTTAAAAGGAGAATATTATTAAACTAGATTTTTTCAACGGCTTTGCCCACGTGGTTGTCAAAAATTATCCCACGGGAACGTACCTACTACCGGGATAAAATGTATTCTATGTGTTAATACAGGTTACAATATTATCTGTGTGCCAAATTTCATCCGTTTAGCCGGTTTTGCGTGATTGAGTAACAAACATCGAGTAACATTCATTCATCCAAACTTTCGCGTTAAAAATATTCAAATTAAATCAAATTATTTTATTTCATATAAACCTGCATGGGCACTTATGAAACGTCAGAAGCTAGGTACACGGTTCCAAATTGTCGCTTCCTATGGAGAAGAGCCGGCAAGAAACTCCACGGTTACTCTTTTAAAAATTATTGTCTTTAACAATGTTTCAAATTACAGTGATGCAATCAGCAATTTATAATTTTTCTAATGAGAAAAGATATGATAATTTTCTCCACACCTTTTAACTTATGTGATATAACCCAAAATTGAACTGTGTCTGAAGGGTTCTTCAATTTTGTTCATCAAACAATAAGTTAGTTTCGTATTACCAAACTTAGATAAGTTTGTTCACTAGACTGTGCTTACAAAGACAATCAAATTGCCTATTCCCAGACTATTCGCATGAGACTTTTTGCAAAGTATTATGTGGCCTCGCAACACTAGAAACATTAAAATGGAACTAAAAAACTTAATTACGTACTTACTACAAAATTAAAACTTCCTTCAATTTTGTGATCTTGATGACGGAGTTCCGAACCCGAAGGGTAATCGTCGGACCCCTATTACTGAGCTTCTGCTGTCCGTTCGTCCGTCTGTCTGTCAGCAGACTGTATCTAATGATCCGTAATAGGTAGAAGGTTGAAATCTTCATAGAATGTGTATAATTGCTGCTATAGGATGAAATAAGAAAAATTATATAAAGTAAAAAATTTAAAGGATCTGTCTCCATACAAGAAATTTGTTTTTTCGGCGTTTTTTGCATTGTAGTACTTAACCCTTCGTGTGAGAGTCCGAATCGCACTTGGCCAGTTTTTATTTCCTAAAATTATCAATTAACGATTTGATTAAAAGCCAATTTCTCAAATTAAACTTAATTTTAGTCGTCGTTAAATCTCAAGCTGTCTTCTGTCTTCTACATAAATAAATAAAAAAGTCTTGACTGACTGACTCATCAACGCCCAGCCCAAACCCTTAGACCTAGAAATCTGAAATTTTCGAGAGAGGTTCCCTTTATAATGTAGACAAGGAATAAGGAAGGATTTTTGGAAATTAAACCCCTAAGAGAGTTAAATAGGGGATGAAAGTTCAGCGCGGGCGAAGCCGCTGGCAAAAGCTAGTTGAAACATAATGTTATATTAGGTTCTTCTGACTGAACGTACAGCTGTGCCACTAGGTAGTTTGTTGCGCCACTTCTTGGCGCTGCTAAATTACGAGCAAGTGGGTGAAGAACAGGCATTATGAGGGACTGTCTTATTTAATGTTGACGTACAAAAATATGCTGATTCACAGCCTAATTTTAATGAATAACTTTTAATGTTTGCGGTTTTACTTTTTTTGCTATTTTATTTGCGGTGATACTTTTAAGTCTCCCACAGACGAAAGTGACGCGACAGCGCGTCGCTACTCAAGTAGAACAATTTCCATGAAGTTTTCATAGAAATTATTTTTGCCTTTACGAACGTTTACTTGCATTCACATAAAATAAAAATATCCTCTATTATATTAAAATAGGGTAAATAGGTACCCACTCAAGAATTTCAGCTTCCTTAGACCTAGTAAAATATTCATGAGTCTCGTTTTCTGTCTCTTTCATTTGCTCTTAAGTCTTTAGCGAATCTCTTTGGTGATGTGGCGCAGGATAAACTGCATCATTTAATACCTTGCGTCGTCTGGATTATTATTTCAATAACTTTTGCAATAGTGGTGCTCGTTAGTGTTGTTCTATTGTTATCAGACCCAATGAGTCTGCCTAACAGAGGAGGGGATAACTTTTACGGCGATTTGCTGAATCTAAAAACCTTTATTTACATTTTTCGATATTGAATAGTCAAACACCTCTACCGTTGAATATTGAAATTCAATCAAAATAATATTATGCGATATCATCGAAACAACGCCGATCCTATCCCCGATATAATATACAAACTGTATGAACAGTACTGTGGGACGATACATTAATATGCATCAAGTGCAAACTATCGCCGACCGCGATCGCAGTGGGCACTGCAAACACGACTGACTGCATAACCGAAACTGTTCGCTTTCCACTTATAGACACAGAAACACAGTGTTGCCGTAACCTGCATGAGTACTGAATTATTTTGGAGCCAGTTTGGGATTGAGGAAACAGCGTGTCGGCCACTTATCTTCTTGCCGAGACAAGTGACGGAAATGAGTGACTTAATGGCGCTACGAGCGATAGCTGGGTTGTTAGCACTTGTACGACGGCAGGAATTTAAACGATTTGTTATTTGTAGTACTGACAAATCTTACGATAAGTACGACAACAACTCCAAAATTCGTTTAGCCTAAAGTTTGTAGACATACCAGCCTCCAATGTTGGCTTAGATTTTTGAAACAACACGAAAGTTCAAAGTCAAAGTCAAAGTCAAAACGTTTATTGCGAAATAAGTGTACACTGTTGGTGTTATCTGATGTTAGTACTTATGACTTAGCAATAGAAAGATTTTAGATACGTTCTACCTGTTGACAACGACTAGAAATAAAAATATAAAATTATACTTTCACAGTACCTCGTAGTAGGTAGATAATTATAATAATTACATGTACTAGAAGAAATATCTACCTGCTACAGTCTCACGAAATATATTATGTAATAAACCCTATTACAATATGTAAGTTGGGAATCGTATGACTCAAATAATATAAAAAACTATTGATTTGGGAATTTAAAGTTCAGCTATCATATTTTTCAAACTTTTTATGCAGTCGGCCGCTACGAAAGAATTGAATAAAAGTCATATGTGAATGTTCTGATTCAATCCTATACGTGTTTCAGGAAAATCTAAAAATCAAATGTACCGCGCTTTTGTTCGCCCGGTTTTGATGCCTTCGACCGTACCGGGTTTTTGCGCCCAAAAATATTGATGAAAATATTTTTGCAGTTTTTTTTTTTTATATTATCAAAAAAGGAAAATGGAAGGCATACATTGGAACTTTCAAATTCAAATTCTTACCATCAAGAAACTATTTAAATTACCTACCTGCCAGTTGCAATTGAGATAATACAAGAGACACAGTAAGACTTTTTGCATACGCCAACGCCCGAATAGATGTCGAAAATTTTCTCACAGGAACGTATTACCGAAATAAAAGTATCCGTATGTACTAACTTAGATCACGGTATATCCCTTTTATCTAAATCCATTCAGCCGCTAAGGCTAAGGTGTAAATGTAACAGATAGAGTTAATTCCACATTTAAATAATAAAGTTTTTCCTACGATTTCATCTGCGTGGATTTCAGCATAATTGATAGACGTCGTACGATAAATTATTTTCCGCTACTAGGGATGTGTAAGTTTTGGGTACTCGATACTATTGAGCAATCAAATCCAAATCCAAACATACAAACTTTCACATTTACAGTAGGTACAATATTATACAAAATAAATAGTAGGACAATAACAATGGTACATGCAAATTTAATAATGCACTAAATCTCATGACAGATGCTTCACCCAACCTACAATTTAACACAGCGCTTAGGATTCAAAGGAGGATGGTTTTACTCCCAACTATAGCAGTCTAGATAACTATGAAGCGGTTCTTATTAATATGCAACAGCTGACGACACCGAACTACAGATTCAATAATAAGAAACTGATCAACGAAGTTTCTTGCTCTTGCTACCAAGCGAGTTTCAATTATGGAGTCGATGTTGAAATTCGAATTGGAAAACAGTGCTGATATTTTGTGTAAAGATATCTATCTATTTAGTTTTTTTTTTTTTTTTTTTTTTTTTTTTTTTTTTTTTTTTTTTTTTTTTTTTTTTAGTGAATGGCATCTCGCAGTTGACCTTGAGAGGCCGTGACTGCTCAACCGGACTTTCCTGTGAAGGTTTTTAGGAATCTAAAAGCCTCCAGCCAGGGCGTAAACCTACTTAAACCTAAAACGACTGCGCACTGAGGGCACCCCCTGTGGGGTACGAACCTCGGCTCAGGGAGTCGCTGGCGGGGGGGGGGCAGCTAGTACTATCAGGGACAGGCTGGATCAAGGTATTATTTTCATGATTATTAGACGGGGAATTTAAAGCTACTGGCTCAGCTGCGGCGCGGGCTGGCGCATCAACGAGCAAGGGACGGTCGGGGGTCTGATCGCTACTCGGGAGTCTTCGCGGGGCGCGAGGACCTCGGCGGCGAGGTCGGTAGGACGGTCGTCGTTTGTGTTTGTGTACTGTACTGGTGGCCCTATTCTTTTCTTGGAGAACAGTGATGGGGTCGTCTGGGTCTGAGAGGACATGTTTCGGCCTGCGAATACTACTGATTCTACTGGGGACATAACTAGCGGCCTTCACAATCAAGGGATTGCGATGTATCTCGGCTTTATCGAAGAAACGCTTAGAGTTGCGTTTCATAAATTGAGCAATAGTGGGCATTTTCAGATCGAGATGGAGGATCTCGTTCCGAACGTACCATGGGGAGCCTGTGGCTTGGCGGAGGAAACGGTTTTGGAGGGTCTGCATCCTATGGATGTGTCGGGGGTGATATTTAGATAAACTATCCTATATGTAGATATAGTATTCATGTTCATGTTCTAAAAGCTATGTTTCTAAGAGTCGGAAAGTATTTTTGTAGCAATTTTCGAGCGACCGACGTATGCTAGACATGACCAAGTGAAGGAGCTAGAATGAGGTAATTATCAGTCAGCGACAAAAGTCTGTCAAAAGAAAACTCTTACCCTCTTACTAATAAAAATAGAATAAAGGTACTTATAATAGAAATAACCATACATTTTTCATAGGTTTAAACTTGGATCAACTGTGTTCTGTGTTTATTAAGAGGTAGAGTGTAAGAGGGTTATTAGCAATCATGAATTGAAAGGAAATAAATTGACCAAAAAAATTAAATTATCTTTTGAAGTGAATCTTCTTAGGCGGCTAGAATTGAGAGTGGAATTTTAAGGACGCGTCAGTTTAGGCACATTTCGCTACATAAGAGAGAAGAAAGAAATAGATTTACTCTCTCTGTTTTTCACACAAAATCTCTCAAATTTTTTAAGAAGTTTCCCTTCTATCACGTGTACGGTGTTGCGCGCGCAATAAAAGAAAAACTCCTTATTTTAAAACATTATTAGCAATGTTTTTATACATGGTAGCACATCCACGCAAACATTTCACCGTGAATTCAGTACATGATTCTGGACGGATAATACCAAGCGAATTAAACCGTGTTAAAAAACCTGTTCCTACCTGGTACTATCTATGTAACAGAATTTTTGAACGTGATTTTCACCCCCTTCAAAACGTTGGATTGATTTGAAACTTTGCACATTTACTAAAAACCGATGACAGTTCAATAATTTCATAAATTTATTCAATTATACTGGCCAAAAAAGATTGAAAAAAATCACGCTTTAAAACCAAACTAAAAAAGAAGGAAATAGTAAAAAAGATATAAGGATAGACCGATTAATAAATGACATAATTCTAATGTAAAAAAGCATGGGGTGCTTTTAAGGTTTTTTTTTCACCTACGAAAGATTTCATCCCTGGAGGGAACAGAATCATGTACTTAATATGGCACCATGGAAACAGGTTTTCGTCGATGTCCCTGCCACCCAATTATAACACAACTAACTATTTATACTTGGTACTACTAAATTCCCATCATCCTCCCATTTCTTCCCGTGGGTGTCGTAGAAGGCGACTAAGGAACTTACTAGAGAATGGGCAGAAGCGTTCTCTATGCATTTTACCACCATACTGCGATCGCCAACCCGCTTGCCAAGCGAGGCGATTATGGCAAAACCCCCCTTTTGGCGTATGTCCAGCAGTGGACGTCTTTCGGCTGAATGATGATGATTATGACTACTAAGAAAACACAAAAGGACACTTAGGTAGGCGTTGAAGTGTGAGTCAAATCTGAGATTATTGAGAAAATAGAGCATTCAAGAAATAAAATATATCTGGAACGTTCCAGGTGTTTAATCCGCTAGCGGCGTAATGGTTGCAAATAGACCTGACATTTTAACCAGCTGATCATAATTTTGCGTAGGATGCGTTTTTTGTGTGGGCAGCTGCTTCAAAGAACTCTGTTCGGAAACCGCATTAGATCATCAAGATCTATTTATATTTCATTCAAGTGAAACATTCTAGCCTTTCTATACTGTGTAGGAGTCATACTGTTTTCCTACCGGATGCAGGTGAATTCCAGTATTTTTATATTTGGTTGTGTGAGAGTTATACTTTGTTCATGAACGACAATAATTAACTGCGTTTAATAAAAAAATTACGTACCTAATGAAAGAGAATTAGCAACAAAATATTAAATTCATCTTTGATCATCATAAATAAGGACAGAAAAAAACCGAAATGAATTAATATTTATGTACCTGAATAGGTATTAGCGACTCGCCCTTGCTTCGCACGGTTTATGACTAGACAAAACATCGAGATTTCTTGAATAGGCGTAAGTTTTATATGAATATATTATACACACAAACCATCTGATAAAAATTATATGAACGATGGTGAAAACTGCATAAAAATCCGATGCGGAGTTAAGAACATCGAGATCGCACTATAGATACATTTAGACACGAAAAACGACTTTAATTTATAAAAAAAGATTAAGACCTGGAAAAATCCAACGTAGATATTTGTTTATATTCGAAATAATACTTCCAATCCAAGTTGATGTTTACGGCACAATAGCGGCAATTACAAGGCTTCATAATTTTATAGTTAGGAATAGGCATGACACACCATAGCCACAGCCACTGCTCACAAAACGGTGAATGAAAACATCATAAGGAAATCGGTATACCCTACAACCAAAACTTCGAAAACAATTACATCTACCAAGCCGCACTGGGCCCACCCACTCTCTCTCACAGAGAGGAGGCCTGTGTCCCCAAAAATTATTTATTCAAACTAGTATTAGAATCAGTCAAAATAACATAACGCACTCCTCCAAAACGCCCGTACTTCACTACTTTCTAGTCCTTTACATGAGAAGAAGAACTCAAACTCAAACTCAAAGCATTTATTTCAATTAGACCTTTCACAGGCACTTTTGAATTGTCAAACAAAAATCGAAGTTGAAGCTAGGTGCCCATTCCAAAAACGTAGATCTCTCTGGAGAAGAACTGGCAAGAAACTCCAAGGACACTCTTTTAAATCGTGGGTATTACAAAATTTTGGGAACATTATTCTTGGTGCTTCTATATGTGAGAACAATGTAAAAAAATATGATTAAAAAAATTAAAAAAATTAGGATTCAAAATAAGCCATGGCAGATAAGAGACGACCAGTCTCAACCGACGGCGCCCGTTCGCGAACTTGACGCATGGATCAGCACCATCCAGCTCAACCATTTTCTAGGGAACCGAATGATCCAACACACACGCCACCATCAGTGAGACATTTAAGTGAGCATGACATACTCTCAACTACCACGTTTTTTCAAGTCGACGTACATCAAAACAACATATTATAAGGATGCATGGTACTCACATTTACAAAAATTTGACAAAATGCTTCTAAATTATACAAAACTATAGTTTCAATCAAAGAAGTGGCGCAACAAACTCCCCAGAGTGAACATTATAAACTGATTATGCTGTGAAACACCACATGAACTATGGAATAAAGACCAGTGTGCTTACTCTTGAGTTCAATTCCGATCGATCGACATTGGAATTGTGACGTTTCGTACTCTTGAGTTCGACGCTAGCGCCAAATCGTGTTTAAATTGCGTGTCTTTTTGGAGAACTAAATGAAATCGGGATCGGGCTTGGCGCGCGGTAATCGCTACTCTTGAGTTTTTTTGACAGCTGTGTATTGCATCAATATTATGCTGGGATTGTTTGTAGATTGTGATTTTTCCAATAGCAAAAGTGTAACTTTTTGGAAATTGTTTTGCATTTTAGGTGGTTTTAAACAAGTAAAAGGAGTTTAATATGGCACGATCAGCAGTATTAAACAGTGTTTTACGTAATTCCCTAAAAAAGAATGGAAACAAAGACGAGAAATGTTAAGAGATTTTGGCTCAACTCAATGTAGGTATAGGTTTCTAATTAACTAGTTAATTTAATTTGATCTCATTACCATCTACATAGTTTTCATGATAAAATCCAGTTGTACTTATTTGAGTTTTATACGGAATATTTGAAAATAATGTAAGGTTCTCGTATAATTACGTAAGTTGAAAATGAGATTTCTTATTTATGTACAGTTTTTATTTATTTCGGTTTTTAAGGATAGATCTATGGATAAAACCATTTTTACAGTTGGAATTATGTAAAGCGTACCACGGGTTCCAAAGATATTCAAGATTTAATGTAAGAGAAAATATACCATACTACATTTTCATTGGTTTTCTTCTAGGTTTTTATTATTATTACTAGACACACTCAATATTGTTATTTTACATAAATAAAGAACGCCATTGGGTATTTCTTACTACAAAGGATCCAAACGCGAACAATATATAACTGTTCTAAACAAACTAAAACTTGACTACTTTTACTATAGAAAATTGAGACCTACGCCGTCTTTTTTATTATTAGATAGTGTAGGGCATGGCAACGATCCTACCGCATGCAGCCAAAGTCATGGTTAATTTTATGATTTTAATCATTTTCTTACGCCCAAATGAATTGATTACGTCACAATTACTCAATTAAGCAACTATCTTTATGATATTTATTTATTGGCCGCGTTATTTAAAGGATAAAGCATTTTAATTCTCTATTACCGGTTTATTGTAATGAGTCGAACAACACTATTGCGGCCCGTAACGTAGCTAACTTCACGTTAAATAAAATAATGGCGGGGCAATCCCAATTTCAATCCAATGTTGACACTATTGTGTTCAAGAGTACCGAATCACGTGACTGCAAAATTGACATTGGAATTGTATTGGGTTTAGATTGAAATTAAAATTAGTTTCAAGAGTAAGCCCCCAGTTCGTTCCAATTTCAAATCGATACCATTTCAACATGCCGTTTGAAATTTCACATCGGTCGTTGTACTGAAAAGGAATTGTAAATTTCGTATTATGGTAATTCTCATGTGCTAGCATTAAATTAAGCCGGGCTAGGGTTACATGGCGCAAAAAGTGAGCCTTGTTCGGAGGCCGTATGTTTAAACTGTCTTGTATGTCGTCAAAATGTTTTTGGACTGTCTGCGTTTTAGTATCGTATTCGTATTTTCATGTTTGCTGAATTTATTTATGATTTCGTTGAATTTTAAATTATGAGTTGGAAAGTTTTCTGTTAACTTTTACTTAGGCAAACTTCGATGTCAGTAATTGTAATAAAAGTACGCGAGTGAGTAAATACTTTGTTTGAAAATTATCATGATCAATCGTCTGCTAACTCTTCCTCAACTATGTTGGGGTCGGCGTCCAGTCTAACCCAATGCAGCTGAATACCAGTATTTTACATAGCGCGACTGCCTATCTGACCTCCACAACCCAGTTATTGGGTAATACGATTACCCTTGGTAAGACTGGTTGGCAGACTTTCGGGCTTCTGACGACCCGTAACAACTCAAACTCAAACTCAAAGCATTTATTTCAAATAAACCAATTACAGGCACTTTTGAATTGTCAAGGTCGGTGAGTTAGAAAGATGAAGCTAGTTGCCCATTCCAAAGCGTAGGTACCTATGGAGAAGAACGGGCAAGAAACTCCATGGACACTCTTTTAAAATCAACATTTTGTTACAAAAAGTTGGTTACATCATTATGTTGAAATTATCAATGTGAGAACGATGTAAAAAGTGCACATTAAAAGCGTCCGTAATTAAAATAAAATAACAATTAAAAATTAAAATAACTGTCAAAGATCCACGAATGACAGCTGTGATAAATCGGTTAACTTACTTTTCGAGGCACGATAAGGAAAACGCATAACGTACCTAACCAAAAAAATATCTTGCGCAAAAGCTGTAAGCTGCTTTCCCTTAAATTCAAGCATATTTTCTTGTTTTTCTTTCCTTTTGTAGCACGGGGACGTTCGATATAAAGGACGTAGGCAGTAATCCCGATTTATACAAAACTTTTCAACTATACAGGGTGACAGGTACACATCGACGCGCAAATTGAAACCGTGAATACCGCACATAGTTTTATACCTTAGCGCGGATATTCTTCGTCTGTTATCATTCGCCCTTGCGTCCATATGT
The DNA here is from genome assembly GCA_949987655.1 of Polymixis flavicincta. Taxonomy (NCBI): domain Eukaryota; kingdom Metazoa; phylum Arthropoda; class Insecta; order Lepidoptera; family Noctuidae; genus Polymixis; species Polymixis flavicincta. The sequence goes on along the minus strand of OX465185.1, from coordinate 9,297,559 downwards.
ATAGTATAAAGCGGTCAGTAAGTACTTGGATATCACAAAAGTGTATCCAGGAGAACAATGCCGACAAACTGTACAGCAGTTTTGCAGAGGATATACGTAATTTTCTATATAACTTTTACTAGTAAATGAAACATATTTTTTTTTAATATCTGCTTATTCGTCGAAAAGTGCAATACCTACGCGTTAGAAAAAACTCGACAGACAATTTTTTTTTTAATAGTCAACGAAATTTTCAATGCAAGTGGGGTTCAGAATCATTTAGGTACCGAATCCATGATAACAGATAGTGTGTCGATGTCCCACCCTTTACAGAAACATTTTATGAATATTAGATGGTTATTATCCATCAAAAGTATAGAAGGGAAACTTCTTAAAAAATAAAGAATAAGAGAGACCTAGCGTGAGAGACAAAGAGTTATAATATCTTTCTTCTCACTTATTAAACGAAATCTGCCTTAACGTGACGCGTCCTTGAAATTTCACTCTTAATTCCCGTCCAATTATAGATTCGCCGCCTAAGAAGTTTCACTTATCCGCCACCCTGTATACGTACTCCGTACAGAAATAGAATAAGTACGAATAACTTCTCTAGTACATACATACCTCTACTTCCACGATTATTTCTCATACTGTCAACTCCAGTTAGATCGATCACACAATGCGGGGATCCCACTCCAGGGAAACAACGGTAAGACAAATCTTTCACTGAGCTCTTGGAAAGTTTCCCGACTTTACTGGACCGCACGTGTTACTTACATTCATTGTATAGTGTGTTTGTACTTTGTTAGAGAAAGGTGTTTATATAATAAGATACGGGATTCAATTACTTACTTTCTAGTGGTAAAGGTTATCGATCAAATATGGTGATATGTAATAACATTAATAATTCGTTTCCCTTTTATGTAAAATTTTAAGCATAAAATATGATGAATTTCAGTATTCTACTATATTATACGTCATCATCGTCTGCCTAGCCTTTTTCCAAGTATGTTGGGGTCCGCTTCCAGTCTAACTGGATGCAGCTGGATACCAGTATTTTACATGGAGCGACTGCTAATCTGACCTCTACCACCCAGTTACTGGGTAATACGATACCTCTGGGTAAGACTGGTTGTCAGACTTTCGGGCTTCTGACGACCCGTAACGACTGTGAAAAATCCACAAATGACAGCCGGGACCAACGGCTTAAAGTGCTTTCCGAGGCACGGAGCGGTCTTGACATGTAAAGATGGTCACCCATCTACGGGCCGACCGCAGCAACCGTAGCTTAACCTGATCGATCGCCCCGTGCGGTTGTTTAATACTTAACCACAAGCCCCCACTATATTCTTAAATATTTAAGAAAATTTGAATTAGGCGGACTACCCTGCGCTTTGCTCTGAAGTTTTCAAGATTTTGCTGAAGTCGAATGACTGAATCTGATCGTGTGGAAGTAGCTAAATTCAATTCATAGTATTTTCGATTTGTACTAGGTAGGCAATTTTTATCTTTTTTTTTTTTGCGTGTGGGAAATTTTCAAATCACTTCTCCCGCTCCGGGTGGAGCGTGAAGGCGCTTCAGACTTTTACTGACCCAAACCCACCCGTGTTCCTTCAGTTGCTTGTCTGCCAGGGGCTGCGGTATCTCTTTCGAACAACCCGCACCGTGGTAAGTAGACTAAGAATATTATAATGTCTCAGTGTTTTTTTTTAATTCAGCAAGAATTGAAAACAAATGAAAATAGCACACAAGCCTTTTCAATAATTAGTGGTGCTTGTATCCATTTTCCCAGCATTTTGCCATTTAACTTTAAAAAGCATTATAAAAGCCATCCGTGGCACCATTAAAATGCTGGAAACGCCACAAAAACAAGGCTAACACACGTATTGTGATGAAAATCGAGGTGGTCAAGCATACTAGCGCAACCGTCAGATTTGCAATTCACAGTGCGTCGTGCTGGCAAATAGCCGACCCGTTGACGACTAGTATTTGTAATCGAAAGCTTAACATGTTGTTCGGCACAACGATTAGTGTTGACGATGGTTTCCGATACAGTTGGCGCAGGGGAATTGGTGGAATTGTTGAAATTGTGCGCCAAATTTATAACTTTTCGGTTACGTGATTTGACGGATTCACACTGCGTGATGGGATGCATTGTCATTTTTTTAAAGGTTTTAGTTGAATTTGTTTGATGGCAAACTGAATAGTTTAAAAACTGTGTGTGTGTACTGTCTCTTATACCGATTGCGTTGATTCCGTCTAAGGATTCTAATATTTTAAATGTGAAACGCAAACGAAGAATCTAAAGCAGTACCATAAACTGGACATATTATATGGGTACACCACATAATACAACAGATATATTGGTCCTGCAACGCTTATATATATTATTATTATAAAGAAAGGCCCACCACGAATAAGCAAACATTAAAACATGCAGAACGGAAAACACACATCTAATTAAGCGACAGCTAGTAAGCAAGTCAACTGCGTAACGTCGGAGACAGAAAACAGACTTAACAAGTACAAACTTCAGAAATAATTTAATTTCCCCAGACGTAAGTTATGTTAATTACGTATAATATTTCATGTCCTAGATCGTATTCGGTACTTCGTATTTGGCCCCCTTAAGGGGTATACTTACGTATACGAAACTTTCCTAAAAAAGTTTCGTATACTAAAGTTGTCATGTTTTACCATGGCAATTGCGATCATTGACCCACCAAAATGTTCTAGCATTTTCAATTACATAAACTGAACAAAACCTGTTAATTTCTTGAGTCAATATCTACCGTGATCTTCAACATGTTCCAATCAAGAAAAATCAAACATAGTTTATTGTTTGAGGTGCCTACGGAGATATACAAGGCGAAGGCTAAAGCACGACACCTACGAGTATATAATGTAACTATATAATAATTACCTACTTTCGTTCAATGATTCTGAACCATCATCATCGTCATCATCTGCCTAGCCTTTTCCCAACTATGTTGGGGTCGGCTTCCAGTCTAACCGGATGCAGCTGAATACCAGTATTTTACATGGAGCGACTGCTTATCTGACCGCCACAACCCAGTTACTGGGTAATACGATACCCCTTGGTAAGACTGGTTGTCAGACTTTCGGGCTTCTGAGTAAGTAATATTTTATTGTTTACTTATTCGATGTTCGATTTCGATGGAGTAACGACGTTGACGCAGTTAAGTAAACAGTCAAGTGCTTAGGTAATGCCGAAATAAGAGGTAAGATTCTTTAGACAAAAGTTTTTCAATTTAATCCTACAGTCTACGAAGTTTTCTTACCTACAATTCAAGTTGAAACATTTTCGCATAAACTTTAAGTTTCATAACAAAAAAAGAGTGTAAAGTGTTGATACAAATTGTATAGCTATCAAATAGATATGCTGCATTCTCAACTCATTTGCTGGGGAATTTCTTGCGCCGATTCTTCTTCCCCGCTGAAGTACTAGGAAGGGGTGACGGGCCTATATTTTGGAGGACTGTTTTGTGTAATTTTGACTTTTCTCAGCCTTGCTTGAATGGCTTTGGTATAACCTGAAAATATTCTTATTTTTTGAATAGTAGGTAATAATCGCTTCTTTAGTAACAAAGGAAAACGCCTCTTAATGCAACGAAACTCCAGTTAGCCGTTCATTATTTTCGTTTGGTACTCGTTGCCAAGTCTAAATAGACCAAAAGAATACGTTTCCACTGAAAATAAGCCGCTTTTGCTTTTAGTTTACCCTTTTCTTTGAATTCGACATGTAGATGATTTATTGTATCAACAGAGTACGAATGAAAAGTGACTGATGAAGGAGCGCTTGCAATAGAGTGAATAGGAAATGTTTATGGAACGAATGGATTGAGGAATGAAAGAAAGAGGAATTAGAATGCGTTTGAGATGTTATATTTTTGTTTTATAAAAAATGTTTTTTTTTTTTAAATTTAATAATTGTAGTGAATGAAACAATAGTATAGACAGCGATTTTTTAATCGAAAAAGCCGAAATACTTCTTTTAAGGCCGTATTGTTGTATTTTGTATACGTACCTATATTTAGAATATTTACAGCTCATTTTAAAACTGCACATCTTCATTTAAGCTGAAAGACGGCCACTGCTGGATATAGTCCTCACAAGCAATGTCACTTTGACCTTCTGTGTTTCAACTGCACATATTTTATTATAAAAGCAGAATTTTATCGACCTTACAAATAATAATTTCGTTTTTTTCTTTCCCATTACGTCTTTTACAAAAAAAAGCATCTACCATATTACTCCCACCCCTCTCTATCTCAAAAATCGTTTTCAGTTTTTTGTGACTCCCCACACTAGATTCTTAAGGTCATCAGATAACTTGAAGCTTAAAATGCCTATGCATTCCACAACTTTCGTCGACCATTCCTTCACTGTCCAGGCCGCTCGTTTATGGAATGCATTGCCTGTTGAAATCAAACGCGCTCAGTCTATAAATGTGTTTAAAAGACTCGTCAAGGATCATTACCTGTCGTTTTAATAAAGTTCTCATACTTTACTGTAATTTTCGATGTAAAGTCTTCATTTATTTTCGTTTCTTAAATATTTAGTATGTATGTATCTATTACACAGGATAGGATATGTATATATCTATGTATCTATTTTAGTATATTGTATATTTATTATTTGCGCCAACAACATCCCCATTTTAGATCCAGACCAATCGCTGTCCATGCCAAGGTTGCCTGGAAGAGATCGCTGAAAGCGATAAGGCCGCCCATTGTATATTTTGTAGCGTACCTTGTTTTTTTGTAATGTATTTTTTGTGGTGTACAATAAAGTATATGTAAGTAAATATATATATACTTTCACCGCCATTAGAGAACGCATTACAGACAGTTTCTGATAACATAAAAAAATACGAAACAAAAATATCTCACCTCAAAACGGAAAGAAACTTCTGTCCAATTGAGTTAGTTAGGGGTGCCCAAAAAATGTCAACTCCAATTCAAGTGGAGATATAAAAGTGAACGTACGCACAACGAAATTACTAAAAAAGCTGACCTCGTTCTAGGCTTTTCATACAAAGATAGGTCAAATTAATCTGGAAATGTATACCTAGCATGATACGATGTCATCATGTGATCATTTACCAGGTAAAGCCAGCTTTATTTTAAGCTTTGAATCGATGTTACATTAATAATTTATTTGTTTCGCGGTGAACACATAATTGCGTAATTGAAGAAAATCGGACCAGTAATTTGAGAGGCGTACCCAATCGGATTGATGGACGGTGACATTTGTGATGTGGGTATAAATATCCCGACCAATCACAACATTTGAAAGTTACCCGTTCATGATCGATCGTTTAGCTACTTCTGATCTCAGATTTTATTATAGTGGGCATTGGACTATTTAACCAAACCAAAGTTCTTTTGATACCTTTTTCGCATAACTTATGATTTAGATAATTTGATGGGCATACCTCCTCTTAATTAACCGATAAAATTGTAATTTCTTGAACTTCACCTATCAGCTCTTGAAATATTTACATTGAAACATACAATAAGAAGCCCAATTTCTGTAATTAAAAACGTTCAAGACCTAGCCGCAATCTCAGCGACATTCATGGCAAAAAAATTGACAAAATAAATGAAAAACAAAGGTATTTTGACAGATTGAAGCCTGTGTGTAGAATGCAAACGTTCTTAAAAATACGAGAATTGTTATTACTTCAAAAATGAGCTCATCTTTAAGACTCAAATCCCAGTTTTAGTCTCAGCTATTATCCTACCATCTACAAAATTCAAATGCATTCACAATTTAATATTCAACCTTTCAGATATACCATGAACCGTGTCGATGGAATGTGCCAACCTTATTAAGCTGCATGCATAAAATCCATGCGCCGTTTTGTATTCAACATTCGTCTATGAATTATTAATGGTAATGAGAATTACATTTTGAAATCATCGGTTCGATTTACCTACTGGTTTGTAGGTATAGGTAGATTTAATGAGGGATTGTTATGGATTTAAACTGGAATATTCACTATTCTGGTCATGACTAAAATGGTGCAGAATTATACCCGAATCAGAAGAAAAAATGTGCCAACATACTTTTTTTATCCAACCCAAAAGGAAACACGAGATTCTCGCCCGCACAGAGATGCAAAATTAAATACTTGATTTTTTGTTTTTCAGTTTCATCTATTTAATAATATTATAAAGAGATAAAATTTGTTTGTAAATTTTTATGTAGAGGGTAATCAATCTCTGGAACGACCAATTGTATTAAAAAAAAGTATTTTTGCATTTGATAGCCCAATTCTTGAGATTGGCTATAGTCTACATAACATCACGCTACGACCTATAAGATCTGAGCCAAAAGAAAAAAATGAGCGCGTGCGTGCGATGGATGCGGCGATGAAATTTCAAGCGAGCAATGTTACGGGAGAAATGCTAATCCAGATATTTGCAATGTAACAGATAAATCACAGAAAGAAGAATAAAATATACCGTGAAGTTTAAAAAACCTGCGTGTAGGTACACTCTCGAAGTCTTTCTTTTGTGATAGACAGTCTTCCTTTTATCTTTTTAGACGTAGCCGGTCGCTCGCAGATGTTTTATTTTTTAAATTAAAACTTTAAAGACACGTTAAATCGTCAAATAAACGAAAGAAAAAAGGATCGTTGTTTTTTAGTACGTTTAAAGTTAAAACACCAACATGCAACACAAAAGGACGTAAAAACTCTTATGAAAAATGCTGGATGTAACGCTTAGAAAACCTAGCCAGGAACAACAATGTTAACATTTTTCTCAGAAATTCTCCTGTACAACGCAGACACATAATTTTCCCGATAAAAATTGATGACATCTTAATAAAGGCTTCTCTTTATAAAATGAAGTGCTATCAAATAGGTCGGAAAACGTTTATTTCATAAAATTGAGACGCTAAATTTACAGCACTTAACTCTCTAAACGATCGTCGGCCGATAGTATTGCTTGTTTCCTTTAAAATATTGCTACCACATAGTGCTTTTCAGTTTTCCAACCTCGAAAGTCGTTTTAAAACGGAGGTTTTATAACGTGTTTTATTTTTATTAGAGCGTTTCAGTTTTGGTACGCTGTAATATTTATTTGGCATTCATTTTATAATATCAAACACGGTTTTTACAGGAAAACACTACAGGTACTTTTACACCTAGATACTTTATTATAACAATTATTTATTTTCATATTCATTTTATTACATTCCATGTTGTAAAATAACGACACAGTAAAAAGGTAAAATTTAAATTGCAAAAAACAAAATCAAAACTACTACTAATATTATACTAAGTATTTAAATTACTCAAACAATAAAACAAGGACATCGTTTATAGTTAACTAGCTTTTGCCAGCGGCTTTCATCCCCTATTTAACTCCCTTAGGGGTTGAATTTCGAAAAATCCTTCCTTATCTTACTTGTCTACATTATAAAACCTCTGTGCAAAATTTCAGCTTTCTAGGTCCAAGAGTTTGGACTGGGCGTTGATGAGTCAGTCAGTCAGTCAGGATTTTTCTTTTTATTATACAGATATTATACAAATGAATCGTTATAAAAAAGAAATAACGTAATATAAAATAAAAACATTGATAAATAAATAATATTAATTGGAAGAGTTTTACACAATTAATTTACCCTTTCAGTGTTACTAATATTATAATTTTCATAAATTAAATGAAGTCCGCCTTAAATAAGCAATTTCCATCCAAGTGGCTTAACGATGAGTTCTCTTTGTATGTACCAATCAAATCGTAAACATGACGAAATAGATGCAGAAAATAATAGTATTATTTCTTCATTGTTACAGCTGCACCCGGGGCGATTACCTTAAGGTATACTGGGAAGTCCAAGGTCCTGGTCCTCCTGGGACTATCAACGAGCGTTCAGCCTGGGCTCGGGAGCTCTGCGGCAGTAGAGCCGATGCCCCACCAGCCCTGTACTCCCCTGGACCCTCACTTATCCTGGAGTTCCATAGCGGGGCCAAGCAGAACAATGCCACTGGATTCGTTGGCACCTACAGCTTCATTGACAGACGTGAGTACCTTCTATTGTCTAGGCTTGCGATTGTTCAGTATAAAAGCGGCCAGCCGATCTATTTTAAAATGTCAACTTTCAAACTTAAGTGAAGTGTCAATAGTTTAATTCTTCAGCATCAGCTGGGTTGACAGCACACTTAGTCTAAGTTTGCATGGTGTTCATGTACTTATTTTTACAGAATAGCCCCTCTTATTTAAAGGATGATGGGGAAAAGCTATAATGAGTCTGCAATTATAAATAAATTTTCGAACGTGTTCTAAAAACAAATATTGACAGCATGCTTCAAGTTTGTTTCAGCGTTGACAGATGTGTCAAAATGTTAGTGAAGGCAGTGGCTTTGTGGTTTATCCGAACGTCTAGCTCGGAATAGTATAGACAGTCTTTGTTTGCAAAGCAACTTGAGCCTTTTAGTAAAAGATAGAGTTACGTCATTTTATCCCATTTCTGATATGTTATTCACCTGAGATTGTACGAAATACGATAATCCTCCAGCGTATTTTTGCATGATACAAATATTTAGGTCAACCGAAGTGACTTAATTAATGGTTTAAAAAAAATGCAGGTCGTTGGGCATAAAGGGATTTATAAAACACAATACTTAAATAATTTCCGTTAAAAAAAAAAGAAGTCAAATAATGTGTCAACGTTGGAAAATACTCGGAAACCACGTATTACTCAGAGAGTTATTTCGGTAATGTGATTTCATGCAGATGTGTAATTAATGAACACTATAATTAATATACGCTTATTAAAGCGTGTAAATAAAACAGGTTAATGAGCAAAACTGTCTCATACCTCGTAGGTGTATGAAATTAATATCGTTAGTGCTCTGCATAATTTGTATGCGGGTGACGGGAACATTTTCAATATTCGCTCTTCCGCAGTATTTTGACGTTTAAGGGACTACTCACACTTATTCAGCTCTGTTCAAATTTTGTCCATAGAAAACAAAGATTTTGTATGAGATACATACGCGTTCAGCCGCGGAAAGCTAACCGGACTCTATACAAAATCGTTGTTTTTTATGGACTAAAGCTGAACAGAGCTGAATAAGTGTGAGTTGTCCCTTAGTCGGTTTTTCCTAGAGATTTAATGTACTTAGTACTTATTAAATTTATTTGATATGTTATTAATGATAAATTATTATTTTACGTTACTAACATATCACACCCGTCATTTTTATTTCTATATTCACACAATAAGGCCTTTCAGATAAACTATTTTTACTTACCAATGAAACTACGGTAATCTACATATCTATACTAATAATAAAGAGGAAAGATTTGATTGTTTGTGTGTATGTTTGTTTGTTTGCATCGAATAGGCTCCGAAACTACTGAACCGATTTGAAAAACTCTTTCACTGTTGGGAAGCTACACTATCCCTGGATAACATAGGCTATATTTTAACTCCGTATTCACACGGGAACGGGAACTACGCGTGTGAAACCGCAGGGCGCTGCAAGTAATAATAATAAAGCAATGCCAACAATTAAAGTTATTTCTTTATACGGACAATATTAAGTACCGCTACCAAATTACATGCACGTTATTATCCCCATTAATTTGTGGTGCCCTTTTTAAGCTGACAGTAGGGTAAATCCCTGCGCAGCGGCCGTTGGTCCCGGCTGTCATTTGTGGATCTTTGACAGTCGTTACGGGTCGTCAGAAGCCCGAAAGTTTGACAAACCAGTCTTACCAAAGGGTATCGTATTGCAAAGTTACTGAGTTGTGGAGGTCAAATAGGTAGTCGCTCAATGTAATATTCTGGTGTTCTGCATCCGGTTAGACTGGAAGCCGATCCCAACATATTTGGAAAAAGGCTAGGCAGATGAAAATGTTGATTAGGGCTAATCACTCATTGGGGTTATTTATTTCTTTCAAACATGAAAGAAATAAATAACCCCATGTGGTGCCGGAGGTTAAAGAATAGCACCAAACCATTTCTTCCCGTGGGTGTCGTAGAAGGCGACTAAGGGACTTACTAGAGAATGGGCAGCAGCGTTCTCTATGAATTTTACCACCTTATTGCGATCGTCAACCCGCCTGCCGAGCATGGCGATAATGGCAAAACCCTCCTTTTGGGGGAGGCCTATGTCCAGCAGTGGACGTCTTTCGGTTGAAACGATGATGGAATGAAAGTTTTTTAGGTGTGTACCTCCTCGCATATATTGCAATTGCAGCTTGAAATAAATGACATGTTGTTGATCCTCTCTGACGCATACCACAATAAAAACAAATGACAACAGAAAAACAAAAAACCATCGTTACACGACCGACCAGTTTTGAAGTCCCACGTGCCGCTAACTAACCGACTCGCTAATCGGATAATGAAGATTTTGATCAATCATGGTGCAGGCAACGCGTGTTTGAATGCACGCCATTTAACCCTTTGTCTAGCGCCCAAAATGCACTAAGCGGATATATTGATGAAAGCCAGTACAGTCCGTTATTAAAATCCAATATTTATGCAAAGTGCCTGAATAATTTGTGAAGCATTTTTGTTTTGGAACCCGTAAATTTTGATGGAGTGCTGCATCCCGAGAGAGTACGTTTTGATGGTGGTTTAAAGAAGTGTCTGAATTTAAATTTGTTTTTGATGAGAAGATAGTTTGTTTTTGCTAGTCAGGAGATAGTACTGCAGTTAACCGCTGAGGAGCTTTTGATAATATCCAACATATTTATTTATTCAAAAATGTGGTTTTAATTTTCTTTGCATCCAGGATAGACATTTTTTTTTTTGGGTGGGAAGTCTTCAAATAACTTCTCCCGCTCTGGGTGGAGCAGGAGGGCGTGTCAGATTTTTACTGACTAAAACCCACCCGTGTTCCCTCAGTAGCCTTTATGCCAGGGGCTGAGGTATCTCTTTCGAACAAACCCGCACCCTTGGCAGGCATCGGCCCTTGCGAGCCCCATAGGTTTGTGCTGACATCTCTTTGAGGCGTGCGTGGAACACAACGCGCCGTCGACCTGAGCTTGGTCCTTACTGGACAGTGAGCTACCCATTCCTCGCTGTCCGCAAGCTCACGCCTACAGGGTAGACACTGACTTGGTTCATTGGTTAATGAAGTTAGAAAAACGTCATCATCAGCCAGCAGCAGTCCATTGCTGGACATAGGCATCTCCAATTCCAAGCCATTTAGCCCGAATCTCGGCAATCTAGCTGCTGCCAGTTAACCTGGATAGATTGTTGCTCTACCTAACCTGTGGGCGACCTCCCTGGTGTCTCTCACTTACACCGGGGATCACGGTAATTACTGAGACTTCCTCGATCCCCGGCTAGTGCCGGCCCGCCTCTGCATGCCACCTAGCGTTAGGGGGGGATTGAGGTGTTAAACTCCCCACCTCCACATCAAAGAGAGGCGTGCGTGGAACACTACGGATACCCCAGTCCGTCGCCCCTGGACCCATTTAGGGGGGCTGGAAGAGGGCGTTGTCTGCCCTGCGCCGACGCCCGAATGGGAGGCATCGCAGCTGAGGGTTACTGGCTGCGGCAGTGGAGGAGTGCCGGTGCTTTTGAGCAGCGCTCTTCCCTTCCGTGGCCTGGACGTGGCCGCCACCGTTTTATGGCGGACGCGGTGGGGCCGCAGGGGAAGAGGAGTCTCGGTATAGCATTGGCTGCTCTCCCTATCCCCTGCGGCCGAAAAGTGGTAGACGGGAAGGCGCGTTGTGTTTCACGTGCGCCGTCAGAGATGTCAGCAACAACTGGCAGGTGGGGTCCGCAAGGGCCGATGCCTGCCAGGGGAGCGGGTTGTTCGAAAGAGATTCCGTCGCCCCTGGCACACAGGCAACTGAGGGAACACGGGTGGGTTTTAGTCGGTAAAAGTCTGTCACGCCCTCCTGCTCCACCCAGAGCGGGAGAAGTCATTTGATGATTTCCCACCATACAAAAAAAGAAAAAAAAATGACCAGCCCAATGCCATTTCAGCTTGCTAATTCTGTGAGCTATGTCGACAGCTTTGGTTCTCTGCCGGATCACCTCATTCCGGATTCTATCGCTCAGAGAGACTCCAAGCTCGTTCCATGTCTCGCTATTATTGGCCTAATCAAGTCAAATTAACTCAAGTACAAAGTGTAACCAGGAGTTTGTTTAGCTTAAGTTCAAATCAACATACCTGCCTACTAATACACCCACCTTAATTTGTTTCAGAAACATTTCTGTTTCTCCATTCACCGTTTTCTTACTCTCTAATTTATAATTTCTATAATCTGTTGTGCAAACTTGAGAGATTTTCACACTGTGTTTACAGTTGAAAGCTCACATTTGAGTGAGGTACTGATGTGTCAAATTTCACCTTTTGTCCTTGGGGTGGCAAGTACTAAGTAAATGTTTGAGTAACACAGGTTAATGTGTTTTTATTTTTGCTGGTGACAAATCATCAAATAACTTCTCCCGCCCTGGGTGGAGCGGGAGGGCGTGTCAGTTACTGACTAAAACCCACCCGTGTTCCTTCAGTTGCTTGTGTGCCAGGGGCCACAGTATCTCTTTCGAACAACCCGCACCCCTGGTAGAGATTAATGTGGTTCATTTTATGAAGACGGAGATACTAGCTTCTGCCCCCGACTTCGTTCGCGTAAAATTTCTTGTTGCCTGATCCACACCATCGTATCGCATTGTCTGCCCGTGCTATTCCTTTTTTTTCGCTTAGCGTGCTTTCTGAATTCTTTTTTTCTAGTTGCTCGGTTCCTAACAGTCTAAGCTTGATGCTATTTGGATCTTCCACATGAATCTGGCTATCAAATGCAAAAAGGTTGTTTTCAATCCAAATTTTAGTTCCAGAGATTACCGCGTTCACACAAACCAAAAATAAATATTTGAGCACTCAAAAACAGCGTAAACCATGAATTAACTACTAGTACATACAATCATACAGTACGCGAAGAACAGGAAAGACGCATACTGATTACTGTTATTAGAAAGACATAAAGATTTATATTTAGTTACGTCACTACCGCGTCACTGAGTGATACGTGACTAATAGCACTGCAGGCAATTACCTTGCATTTATCTTGCCAATAATGAGCACCAGTAACGAATCTAAAGGTAATATATAATTGACTATCAGGCTGTATGATGGTGTTCTAAGATCCGCAAATCGCAAATTTTTGAACCGCCCAAATGTACGTAGATGTACAGACGCCAGCATATCAAGCTACCCCAAACTGTCAAATTAAACATGAACCTTAAGCTGAGGTATGAGCTAAAATTGAAAGACAGATAGATACAAAATAATAATAATGGCAATGATATTTTTGTCCTACTGGAGGGCAATGGCCTCTTCGCAAACAGAGCAGGCAAGAGCATTCATGATATTGGATAATATAATTGAAAACTCCCGAAACTGAAGATTCTTGAAACAGTCTCACATTATCACACGCTTTCAAATTAACATAATTATCAAATAAGAACTGTTTGTATGTAAATTTATATGTAAATGGGTAACTTCCGACACTTTCACCTCCTACGCAGCAAATCTTTGGCAACATTGGTTTGTGCTTTTCTCTTTGAGTTTAATTAATTCTATTGACAATATGTGGAAAGTTTGGATCGGTGTTTGAGTATGGTATTGATGTTCTGTTACTAAGAGCAATTCGCAAAGTTGACGTGAAGATGGCCTTACGTCATGAAAAAAATATAAGGCCAATGTGGGAAAATTCGTATTCGGGGGAACACCATACACTGTCTCTCTAACAGTGAATTTTACCAATGAGACTTCACGCGATCAGCATATATTATCAAACTACGTGCAAGAGATGTCAGTGTCATCGTCGTTGTGGAACGTTGACACTGACCGCTCTTGAACGCAGTTTAGATGTGCTGATCGCGTTCAGTTTCTTTGGTGAAATTGACACTTAGCCGTATCTGAATAGGTACGGCGTTGACAGCTGTGTCGGTATAATAGTCACTATTTTGTTCTACCTTTAAACTATAGATGGCGCTGTGTTAAGTTCAATGACAAAAGATCTCATATTTTTTTTAGTAAAATATGAGTAATTACCAACTTAAGATAAGAAATAGACGATATGACTTTTGCCAATGTGTTATGCCGAAAAGTGCTAAAAATACTGCTCCCTGACTAAAAAAACAATTTATAAACCTACATTATTACGAATTTAATGCTTTAAGGGACTAAACGCCCATTGCCGTAATAACACTAAAATTTATTTTGGGTCACGTTCAGTGTCTTTCAACCGATTAAGATTGAACCTAACGACATAAATGGCGAAGTAAATTACAAGACGACACCCCTAACTATCAAACCATTATTACTTAATTTATTTATCAAATATTTCAACTCCGCATCTTGAGAATTTTAACACCGCTATGATTAAGTTCAGGAATTAATATCAAAATGAAAATTAATATAATATCACAGTAAATGCCTAGTTATTCATCGAAATAGCTATGACAATAACTCAAGTGCCTTTCTTCAAGTAATTTATTCAAACGACGACGTCAACTATTCAAAGTATAATTTGTAGAAGTATTATAAATTGAATTAAAACAACTGAAGTAAGGAGATTAGAAAGTGATTATGATTGATGACTGTAGTTTTGTGTCTTCAGTTACTAATATAATTATTTAAGTTGGTTTTAAGTTTGTTAGATATAAAAAACACTGTTTTTTAATGCCCACTGGCTTCGGGAGTACCGACAGAAGTGCAAACTTGAACAAGTGTGTATTTTTTGAATCGGCTAGAAATATTTTTTGATTCGTCAAATTAAACAACGTTCAACGTACCTTCAACGTTGTTGGTTCGTACGTTCATGTTGTCAGTGTTCTTTCCGTATTCTGAGTTGTCAGTAGTGTCGGTAACAGTGTCGTGAGTTCAATTGTTTTTTCCCATCTCAAAAAATGCTCAACGCGGCTAAAGAAGTTTTCACTTCAATAAAACCACTTTACACGCCACGTTCTACTATAAGTTTAAATGAAGAATAAAATGGATGAAATCAATTATTTACTCGTCGGTCTCATGATCCTAAGTGCAGTAGCAGAGCATGAGGTCCTGGGTTCAATTCCCAGGTCGGGCAACTTGTCATTATTATTTTTTTCAGTCAGGAATTTCTCAGTAGCAGCCTGGTGTCTGATTTGTGCCCGGATGATCGCAATAGGCTCACCCCCTATTCCAAGAGACTTAAACATAACTGACGAAATGAGTGCGTAATATTTGTAAATAAATTAAAAAAATAAAATAAAATTCATTTATTTGAGATATCTTAATCCATACAGTCGGATTTAAATTTAAAATATAAAATTAAAATAACATCAAAATTAAATCAATTCAAAATTTTAATCAAATTCAAGAATTAAAATTAACATCTATTTAAAAAGTAAAATTACAAATTCAATTAAAATCAAACTTAAAATTAAAATTAAGACACAAATCAAAATTATACCTAATTTAAATCAGAAATAAAATCAAAATTAAAATACTTTCAAATTACCCGCTTAATAAAGGATCTCCATAGGGGAGATCTCAGAGATCCTACCTTGCTAGTCTTCAGAATTTCGTTTTAGGTGTCACGCATTCTGCAAATCAGGAATACAATTTTCTTACGGATTATGGCATGAAAGCAAACAGTGCGATGCAGCGCAAACATCCCCGATGCACTACAGTAAAACAGTAAAATTGTGCCCAACTCTTTAGAGAAACAAGGCGTGATGAGATGTTATTTAATCATCGACCAAGGTCATTAAAAATCGTCGCCAAAATAACTATAAAATAGTAAATGATTTTACTTTTTACCTCATCATCACAAACCCACCCATATCGTTTACTTATAAATCTGGCGAATCGTTAAGGCTAAACGGAATTTCTTCACTGAATTAACCACAAAGTTTTAATTACATCTCACTTTAATGAATATCCGGGTAAATGTTCGGGGTAACAAAAGAGAATCAACTGTTCCGGACACATTAAGATAAGTAGACTGAGGAGCGTTGTGGACACTGTAATCTCTTTCAAATGCTGGATATGTGAAATTTTCTTGAAATACTTTAATTACAACAGTTTCCTGATATTGGAATACTGCGTTTTCTCATTAGGGAAACCGTAAAGATAATATGCGTATGTGAATGATGGAGGGTTTTAGACTTCTGCACAACTTTAAAGCGATCTGTTAGTCCCCAACACGGCTAAGACAAAAGATTACAAGATTTCGTAACTGGTCAGATAAAACGTTTACAAAATGGCAATTCTTGCTAGAATAAACTTCTTTTCGCTGAAAGATAATTAATTCTATGTTCACATTTTCTCATTTCCTTATTTATTTTACACCGTATTTTTTATGGTGTACATAGTTATAGTTTTCTATTCTATTCTACTAAAATTATAGTAGGTGTTGCAACATTTCTCTGAGCGTCACATTGCGTTTTGAATTTCGTAGGAACTGCTACCTAAAGAAAAAATATTGCAAGCGTCATTCACAATTTTTCCAATACATATTTTCTTTATTAAAAACCCCATTAAGCTTAAAAACTATTATCGGCAACAATTGCTAAGAATTTTCTACCTTTTTATTCTTGCTGAAGAACTCTATCGAACAATGACGCTTCAATTTTTCCGCCATTTTGAGACTGCTGAAAACAATAGGCAAAACGAAACGCCTAAAATCCTTGCATTGTTTGAATAACAAGACCTCTGCAATTAATATAATAGAAGGTTTGTGAACAGTTATGTTTGGGGTAGGTAAGTGAGGGAATTTGAAAATATTTAAGCTATGTATCAAAGGACTACATTCATTTAACAGTTTTATAGGCAGAGATTTTGGATTTTACGACTAAAATGGTCGTTTATAAAAAAAAATGTCTACACATATTAAGTGAAATGTGACGGCTAAATTTGAGTATACGCGATTCAGCGTTACCGAGCGACTGGAATCAAGTATATCCGATTCAGCGTCACCGTCCCCAGTGTGGCGGTTCATTCACCACACGGATTTAATTTCAAAAACAATGCTGGTGTTTTAATGTAATGACAAACCTAATAAAATATTACCTGAAACAATTATAAAATGCAACTTTAAACATTAGGTAACGATCTCCACAGGTTATAAATTCATGTCGCCAAATGTTTGAACCTAAATTTATGACCGTTCAAAGTTACACCATACAGAGTTGTAACTACTGTATGTAATCACCCGGTTTATATCTGAAATAATAATGAAATGTAACCTTAAACATTAGGTAATGATCTTCACAGGTATAATTCATGTCGCCAAATGTTTGAACCTAAATTTATGACCGTTCAAAGTTACACCATACAGAGTTGTAACTATTGTACGCAGTGTACGTCTCACCACAGTTTAATCACCCGGTTTATATGGATTTCCTATCTGAAGCTCGTAAATACGACCGACTTTTGTACTAAAATTTTGATGACATCTTACGGTTGAAATATTGTTCGGATGCTGGAACATCAATTACGTGATGTGGAACAAAGTTATAGTGGCCAATATGAAGACGAAGAGTAGAAATTCGTTAGCGGTATGTTTTCAATTTAACAGATTTTCCTATAACACAAATAAGTAAGTAACAGGTAAAGATCCCCTCTACCTATCGTTATTTCTTCAAACAAAGTTTATTTTCGTTATAATTATGTTTGTATTGGTATTTTGCAGGGGATTGTGGCTAGGGCATAACAGCAGTACATGTCGATCGATCAGGTTAAGCTACGCTTGCCGTACTTGGTTGGTGGATCGGTAACCATCTTTACATATCAAGATCCTTAAGTGCCTCGGAGAGCACATTCGTGGTTTTTTGACGGTCGTTACAGGTCGTCAGAAGCCCGAAAGTCGAAAACCAGTCTTATTAACGGGTCCTATTACCAAGTAACTGGGTTGTGGAGGTCAGATAGGCAGTTGCAGTCGCAGCATCCGGTTTGACTGAAAGCTGACCTCAACATAGTTGGGAAAAGGCTAGACAGATGATTAATGTATTAGTATGTATTCTTGGACGAGTAATCTATCCCTACTACTTTATCTATCAACATTAGTTAAACCTGCCATATTTTCTCTCTGCATAACCCTAAGTTTGACTGGTAGAAAACGCCTCAAGCATTAAGTCCACCTCTATACAGTATTTTTTTCACTTGCGCATAAAATTTTAGTAAAATTAAAAAAATAAAGACGCGCAAACTAACTCCAAAAAATATCTTAGAAGTCAGACGGTACACAAAAACATGCAATCTAACTTCCCTATTGTTTTAAACAAAACACCCCTTTAAAACAGCTCTATTGTCCCATTCCATACTTTCTAAACAATTCAGCCTATTACCCCAAAAACTTTGATGAACTCCTCTCGACCCACTTAGAACAACGAACAGATTCTTAGATAACGTTATCATTAACACAAATCTCACTTGCCTTTTGGCTGTCATTGCGTAAAATACGCCTCGTTCCTCAAATCCTTTATCTTAAAGGAGCTCAATGTGCCCGCATCCTTACGACCCTTCAGTGCCTGACTTTTGTTGGCTCTCATTCCACAACTCAGAACTTCTTTACTTTTCAATTCGTGGCCGTTAATGAGCTCAGCTTCATCTAAAACGTGGTCAGCTTTCAGCTTCATATAGCTCAGTGTGTCGATAAGATGGGGAATTACGTTTTGGGGTTAACTTTGGCAATTGTGTTATTTAAGTTGTTTTTTTATTTATTTTTATTCTACAGAAAAGGGCTTTGTCGCACATGCGATTATGCCGCCCTGGTTGGCTTAACAAAATCATATTATTTCTATATAACAAAACCTTAGCATAGCTGGTTTGTAGGTAAAGTACTCTAGCTGAATCAGAAAGTGGCACAGCTAGAATACTATTACAGTAACCTATTTCTCTAATCCTACAATCTAATTTATTTCTAAATTCCTCATTGCGGACACATTCGATTAATATGTGATAAACATCATCTACGGAATTAACACAAAATTCACAATTAGTCGTCGCTGATTTCGCCATTAGATATAAGAACTTATTACACGGAATGTGTCCGGAACGAAGTCTTAGCGCGATAACAGTACGACATCTACTTAACAGCTGATTATCTATCCACGGTGAGGTTTAAGTTGTTGTATTTGGTTGGTCATTAACAATGATTTGTAGGTTTAGTTTTTCTCTATGCCTCGGGAAGGATGCTCAGTCATTGGTCCCGGCTGGCATATTTTGTAGATCTTTGTTAGTCGTTACGGGTAGTCGGAAGCTAGGAAGCCTATCAACCAGTCTTTCAAGGGTTGTCGCCTTATCCAGTAAATGGGTTGTATATGTCAGATAGGCAGTCGCTCCGTATAAAATAATGGTATTCAGTTGCTTAACTGATCTGAATAATGCCACTGATGCTACAATAAACGTGGCCACCTACTGGGCTCACACTATATTTAAAAAAAAGTGTACGAGTAGTCGACACGAAAAGAAGAAGAATCTGTGAAACTGATAAAATCGACTCAAAAATAGCTGGGCAAAGGCTAAGCAAATGGTGATGATAATAATTTATACAGGTATGTAACTGCCTTGAAAACAAAATTGTAGCTTCTACAATAATAATATGGCATAGGTTATGGAGCAGGCTTAAGAGCAGTGGTGGCCAAGTGGTAACAGCCGCGACTTGTAGGTGGTAAGTTCGAATCCAGACAGGTGCTTTACTTTGTGTAAATTATTTCATCACCACTGCTCTCAAAGCGGTGAAGGAAAACATCGTGAGGATACCGGCATGTCCTAGAACCAAAAATTCGAAGACATGTGGCATCAACCAACCCGCACTGGGCCCGCGTGGTGGATTACGACCCAATCCCTCTCACCGAGAGGAGGCCTGTGTCCCAGCTGTGGGAACATTATAGGCTGATGATGATGATAGGTTATGAATGGACAGGTCCACTCAACCTGTGTGGTTCTTTCCTCAAAAGACCATTTCAGACACCAATCCACATGGTCTTCACATGATCTGACCAAGATTATGTCTGGACTTTAAAAGAGACTGCGACCTCTGAGTTTGTTTCGGGCCTTTTTTCTCAGAGTAGTCAGATAGGAAACGCCGACCTCATCTAGTTTAAAAAAATATGATTGACGTGTAAAAGTGTTTGTACAAACCTACTTAAAGAAATAAATGATTTATCATTTGCGCAAGTGTTGAAAATTTCTCTTAAGGCGGAGGTTTCTTGAAAACGCTCAAAATGGTGGCTTTTAAAACCAGTGCATCTCTTTAACCGTAAATAATTTTGAAAGAAAAAAAAATGTGATATTTTCAAGTCTTTTTTGACTTTTTTGAAACATACTTTAATGCATTAAAAAAAATCATCAAAGTCACCTTTTAGTTATCTTTAAAACCAGTTTATCCCTTCAATAACAATTATTATCGCTCATAACGACAACACGACGAGTACATTAAAAATTACCAGGGCCTTAATTAAGTAAATAACAACAATATGCACCTCAGTTGTAACAACATCATTACGCGGTCACCAATTCGCCTGCCAACTGTCGTGATTATGGCAATATTCCCCACAACCGTTTGGTCGTAACAGCCTATTGACCAATTTCAGCAATGAACGGGTTGATTGTTCTGATGATTATGGGTTTGAACCAGCTCAACACAATGCTTGGTCGGAACATACAAGCTTTTGCAGAAATCTGTAATTTCTTAACAATTTCATGTGTAAAAATTTAAAACAAATACATTCGTTTAAAGTTAATTATTGTTTTTCTTAACATCCTGAAATCTTATACTTATAGAACTTTTTGAAAACATTGAAATGAGGGAAAGGAATCTTTCAACGTTTTGAAATAAAATACTCAGTCAGATTCGTCTCTTGTTTGTCATTTACACATGTGAAAGTCATAATGAAATACGGTTTTTGTGATATATAATCTGTCTACAAACAATTTGAAACTTTTACTAATATCTTCATTGTGACATTCTAACGTACCATCGTTAGCATAGTTTCGTGATTGCGTCATAGCTTCCAAGGGTAGGAACATTAAACCAAGGTGAGATGTGACCTGAAATTGAAATACTTCATGCATGCAGTACACCACGTGTTTCACATCTACTCACAAGAACTCAAGAACTATGTATGAAATATAAGCAGAATTCCTGTTACACGTTGAATAGTATGTTGAAAATTGTACAATACCAATAAGATTTTCCGAGAGAGCAGTGGTGGCCCAGTGGTAACGGCCGCGACTTACGAGTAGTAGGTCATACGTTCGAACCCAGCCAGGCGCATTACTTTGTGTAAATAATTTCATCACCACTGCTCTCAAACGGTAAAGGAAAACATCGTGAGGAAACCGGCATGTCCTAGAACCAAAAATTCGAAGACATGTGACATCTACCAACCCGCACTGGGCCCGCGTGGTAGATTACGGCCTACTCCCTCTCATGGAGAGGAGGCCTGTGTCCCAGCAGTGGGAACGTTTATAGGCTGAGTATGTAATAAGATTTTCGCATTTTTAAACTTCAAGGTTCTATTCAACAAAGCATTGAAAAAGAAAACACCTGAAATAAGCTTACTAATATTATAAATGTGAAAGTTTGTATGTTATGTGTTACTCAATCACGCAAAAATGGCTGCATTTGGATGAAAGGCACATAGATCGTTTAAAACCTGGACTAACTAACCAGCACCCTAATTGCGTAACTCACGATTCATCATAATCTGTATCCTTTTGAAACGGATTGTTAAACCATTGCTTCATATGTTCGAAAAATGTGTCTGTTCGACAACATAAATAACGCAATGGATATTGTTTAACTGTGAAGACGAAACCAATTATGATCAATCGTGAGTTACGCAATTAGGGTGCTGGATTAGTTTATGACTTTTTATCGCCGATAGAACGTTCTCGTTGTATAATTTCTGTCGTACAAGCGGGTGAAGCCACTGGTAAAAGCTAAATAAAAGATAAATTTGATAAATTTAAAATCATTATATTATTTTAATTAATTTAACTTTTATTTCGGAAAAATAATCCATAGAGTGTTAGTAACATAATATTAAAACAACTTATTATCTAGTGTTAGTACCAATCACCCTCTGCACAAACTGCTTTACAATTGGAGAACCGAAACTCTCCGCTACAGTTCTCAGGATGAGGTTGCGACTGCCTCTCACTCGACTTAGTAGCGAAGCGGTTTTTTGCGCAAATTCGCGTGAAAACCGTCGGTACGAGCTTGTGCAAACATCTCCGACGCGCTGCAATAGCGAGGAAGTCTCAACAACATCCTGAAACCATTATTATACTGGACGCGCAGGACATCTAGCGATCTTTTGGTGTAATTGACCCATAGATTACTCGTGTACAGACTCTGGCAGTGAGCCTTAAAAATAGTCATTTTTACTTGGTCCGATTATCGTACATTATTTTTCCCAACGATCCACACCCGAATGAGGTAGACGGAGATTCAGGGCCTGAATTCACTATGACCACTTAACGATTCCTTACTCGCAACCACATCAATCGCACACGAAATCTGCTAATATCGCATTAATAATATCGACAAATTGTCTTGGAACTTACAGAATAAGACATTTCGATTCCTCGAAACTATTTGTACGAAAATTTCATATGATTACAATGTGCATTTGAATGATTCTAGGTGCTCATAAAATTGGAATTCTGCAAAGCTTAGTTTTTATATAAATGTTCCACAATTTGTAACTGGATTATTCATTGTTTAACTTACTTTACAAAATCAGTTTGGGCAGTTATAGAGACAAAATAATTATTTAAATTAATTTATTTATTTACTTATTCATTTATTTATTTTATTATTTTTGTACACACAGTAAAATACATAGAAGAGACAGCATAAACAACCAATGAGTACAAAGATTTAATAGCGTTTCACGTGTAACAGTTACGCAGGTCACTATCAGTGAAAAAATTAACATATTTATACTGATCGATTTTTGTAACCGAGCAACCGAGTTTAACCAAAACTAGCCATTCATGATAAAGGCTAAGGTAATTTCACTCCGTACTAAAAAGCTTTTTATACAAATTAACTCTATCAACATTTAAATTAACTAACACAATTAAAACCTAATTTCTCTACAGCTCTATTAAATTACCATTATACGCCATTCCTCTACCATCTGCTCCCTGTATTTGTTCTAATAAGCACTTACAACTTATCTCAGTATGACTTATTTCTTCCAACATAGAACTATGCGACCGACTTTACGGCAAAGTTAATCCTGCTTTCGTAAAACAGACATTATACCTTGTTCCGTGGAGATATGGTTTATTATTCTGTTAGCTGACGGTAAAGTTGAGTGGTCTCGAGTCAACTTAGACAAATGTTTGTTCAGGAGTTTCCGCACCTGTGCTTGTGTTATATGTCTCTGTCGGAAGATTTCTGCGAGCTCTTCTGACAATGATCGAAGAAATCATGGATTTGACCTGATGTCTCTTCAACTTGGCGTATGAGTGGTGTTCAAACAATGATTCAAAATAAAAACCAAAATATTTTATTTCACATGAAACTAGAATTTTACAACACATTTTACACACAAACATTTATGAAACTAGAAGGGTGCACGGTTTCAATTGATCGCTTCTCTATGGAGTTACACTTTAAAAAAAATATTGTCTTTTACAATGTTTTCAAATAAGAGTGTTAATAGGTATGAGAGGACAGTGTAGCCTGTCAACAATTACCAGATACATAATTGTCGCCGCGAAAGCGCCAACCTGTTAAGATTATAACATAATCTTATGCGTAATTATTAATTCTAACCATTTGCATCGCATCTATCAGTGTCTATTGGTTTTCTTGAGATCAATGTCATCTATTGGCCAGGTTGTAATATAAAACTCAGAGTACTGCTGGTTTAATTACTAGCTGAGTAACTATAAAACTAACAACAATGTCTTAGTTAAAACTATAGTCACAATTATAAAGGAATAATGGTTTTTATTGTCTGTGGGCTCTTAGTTTATGATACATGGCTACCTACTGTGCCGAAAAAATGGCGCGTATTGCGAGTTTCATGGTCAATAACCGACTGTTATATTTTAATACGAAAGCTAAATCAGTTTCAATCAAAATTTACAATCCATAAAGTAGCAAGATTATTTCACACACACGTTTATTTAAGAATACCTGTTCTTTGATTAAATTCCTTGAACTGCCGGAAATGTTATAAAGTAGTAGTAATTGTGTTGTAAAAAGTAATGACGTTACTAATTAAACTTTCGTCTTAAACCGCCATTGCATTTGTGAATATTAGCATTGTTTAATTGTAAAAGAATTAACTGAAAAGCGTTTCACCATTGTTAGTAAATTTTATAACACTAACTAAGTAATAAGATTATTTCTGTGCGATACGCATTACTTCCGCCGACTGGTAGAGAATGGCGGCCGGACAGTATCGCTATGAAAGTGTGTGAAAAGGACTAAAATTATAATTGTGAAATAAGAAACCTCTGTAACATAATGTTTTGATTTAAAAGAGTGTCCGTGGAGTTTCTTGCCCGTTCTTCTCCATATGAGACCTACTTTAGCTTTGGAATGGGCGCCTAGATTCAATTTTAACTCAAACTATCTGATTCGCTGTTCTATGAAAAATCCAAAGTGCGTGTAAAAGATTTAAGTGAAAATAAATGGTTTGAGTTAAGTGTTGTGTGTGATTGTAAACCAACTACCCATATACCAACGAAGAAATACACCAGAATACAACAGAGACGGCATGCATTGGGTTTCCCGCCGTCTCATAATAAATAGAAAAATGCAAATCGATAGTCTGCAGTCTACAGAGTTTTCATATTCACAATATATAAAAGAATCTACTCATATACTCGTAAATTAAAATTGAATACTTCTAAATGTAAAGTATCTTAATTAAACCTTTCGGAACATAACAATGAACAAACTATTAAACTATCTAAACACACTTCGAATAATAAAGGATTTTGAAGGTATTATGGTTTTATATAAAACATGGAGCTTTTAATATAATTTAAAACCACCAAGTCGTCTGGGCCATTTAAAATGGAAAACAATTGACTCACTTCTAAGCAATATAAAAATATGCAACCAGTATATTTCGTAGCTTTCACGAAGGGAAAATGTGGTGTAAATCTGAGAAAATCCTTCGGGTAGACGGCCCAAGACGCTCAAATAGGATCAGGTCAGGCTTTGTAAGGACGGCTTATCGGCAGCTGGGCTCCATGCATATTAAAACCACCTGCAGAACCAAGTTGAGCCAGAGAGAATATTCTATTAGTATGAAAAGAAATGCAGGCGACGGATCGAGCGAACGAATTATTTTTCTACTTACCGCCAGAGATATTATCGCTGATATAGGATCAATATTTATAAATTACTAACTTTTGCCAGCGGCTCCACCCGCGTGGAGGTCGAAAATTAACCCAGGAGAACGTACTATCGGGGTATAAAGTTTTCTATGTGTTATTCCAGGTAACAGACTATTTGTGTGTCAAAGTTCATCCAAATCCGTTCAGCCCCTTTTCCGTGATTGAGTAACAAACATAACGTAACTAAATAGCCAGACATCTGAACATACAAACTTTCACATCTATAATACCTACTTATCTTCTATATTCTCGACACACTACGCACAGGTATTCACACTCGAATCACAGTCTCACTAACATACTTGTTTTTATTTGATATTTTAATTGAGGCTCGAAACACGAAACCTTTTTTTGTAAACTGAAGCATAAATAAAAACATACTTTTTTTATTTATTTATTTTATCTTCTATTTTAGATAAATAAAAAGTCCTGACTGACTGACTCATCAACGCCCAGCCCAAACTCTTGGACCTAGAAAGCTGAAATTTTGCACAGAGGTTTATAATGTAGACAAGGAATAAGAAAGGATTTTTCGAAATTCAACCCCTAAGGGAATTAAATAGGGGATGAAAGTTTGTATAGAAAATCGTCATTTTTGTAAACCATGAAAATTGGTGTTTAACATTCTGATTATAAATTAAAAACCACGTGTCTCAGTGTTTTTGGGAAATCAGCCTTGGAGGGCGTAAAATAAGGGATGAAATTTAGTTTTGTAGTTCAAACCATGAAAATTTGTATTTAGCCTTTTGATTGGTCCCGGGTCCCGGTAGTACGTTCCCGTGATATATTTTTCGACATCCACGCGGGCGAAGCCGCGGGCAAAAGCTAGTTATAAATATATAGGTATGTATATTATATAGTAGGATAGTAAGATTTAAACTGGTAAGCAAAAAAATAATTTTCATAGACGAAATAGTGTGCTTTAAAAATGGCTCCGTTTTTATTCAATGCCTATGCGGGTAATAAAATTCTGGTCATACCTACCTCCCGCACTCAGAAAAATGTTTTCGTACAAAGATTTTAAAATTTCTCAGCAAATTTAAAATTTTCCAGATCGCTCCCTTTATAAAGAGGAATCCAGAAAGTGCCTCTTTATATGCTAAGTGATGGAGCTCAACAGCAATACGACTGCGCTTCTGTATACTTACAATATACGTAGGACGTATACGTATAGTGGCATAATATCGCTGTTACGTTGACGGGTAAATATTGAAAATGCCTGTCGTTAAATTATTCAGGCTAAGATTGACAGCGCTGCATCGTGTCGTCCGAAGCCAGAAACTCTTGCCAAGGGTTATCTTAGTAAAAAATAGTCTCATTATTGTGGTAGAACTATGAATGAAACCAAGGTTCAAAGTAAAAACACAAGTATTAGAATAAAAAGGTAGGTACCTAAGTTATATCAACATCATCATTTCAGCCGAAAGACGTCCACTGCTGGACATAAGCCTCCCCCAACGGCACGGCCACCACGACCGGCTTTTTGTGGGGGGTTTTGCCATAAACGCTACGCTTGGCGAGCAGGCTTGGCGATCGCAGTATGGTGATAGAATGCATAGAGAACGCTGCTGCCCATTCTCTAGTAATAAAAAGTTTTCTAAAGTCATTCCAAGTTATATCAATTATATTAAATAATTTCTATTCATTAGATACCATATCATGTTGGACCTTAAACTAAAAGACCTTGTTTATCAGTTTGTGATAAGAGGTCAATGAGTGGTTATCAATGTTGGCATAGGTATATGTAGTTTCGCATTGGCTTATATAATAGGATATTACATGAAGCATGCTACACATAATAGCAAAGTTATGATTTTTCTTGTAAATATGTCCCTTATCTAAGAGTATCCATGTAAATGTATGAGGAATTGTGGGTGGTCAAGATTAGTCATTCAGAGCAGTGGTTGCTCATTGGTAACGGCTGAGACATACCAATTGTAGGTCGTGGGTTCGAACCTAGATAGTCGCTTTACTTTGTGTAAATTATTTAACCACCACTGCAGCTCTCAAAACGGTGAAAGAAAACATCGTCAGGGAACCGGCATATCCTAGAACTAAAAATTCGAAGACATGTGACATCTTCCAACGCGCACTGGGCCCCTCATGGCAGTTCACGGCCCACTCCCTCTCACAGAGAGGTCTGTGTGAGCTGTTTCCCAGCAGTGGGAACATTACAGCCTGAATGAGGAGCTAAGACTAGTTTGTGCAGCGGTGTAATAGGTGATGGTTGCTGATAGGTGCTGGTAGTGTTGGTGCAGAGGAAAATAAATGAAAAGGCGGACTATATAACTTCACGTGTGTATTGGACCAGTGTCACAGTTCGAAGGGAAGTGTTGCCACTCATCACATTTAAATTTTGATTTTGATGTTGGTGTTGCAATTGTGATTACTAAAATAACAAGTTATCATAGTGTGACTTTTCTCAAAATAAACAAGATTTTTTCTTCAGAAATTCAAGATTTCAAGATTTGTCGAAACTTGTCCAGAGAGCGAAAGAGCTAATTCCCGTATTTTTATAAGCGTTCATATTCTAATCTTAGTCCCAATCTATAAAAAGATAGTCCATTTTTGAACATTTATTGTAGCTGAGATGTGATTGCGAGTAGATTTTGAACATTAATGGAATATTATTTCTTTAGTTTATTATTTTGGATTGTAGTTGTAATAGTTTTAATCCTTTTTCTTCAAAATCAAAAATCCAAATATTTTTATTTCATATAAACCTGCATGGGCACTTAAGAAACGTCAGAAGCTAGGTGCACGGTTCTTTACGTATGACTTACCCATAACCAGATTACTCAATACAGTGTAGTAGGAACTAATGTATTTTCGAAAAGTATTTACAATTCTTCTTGAACCTAGTTGTGTGAGATTCTTAAATAACTGTAGGTTCAAATGTCTTATCAGTTTGACCATGTCTAGCAATAAGCTGAGTAACCAGTTTATGTAAAAAAAGAAACAAAATAAAAACAATAAATTCGATACAAAATCTATTTCATACTAAGATCATTATTTTGACCAAAAGAAAAATGTAATACAGATTCGCGATCATTGGCCTCAAAGCCGGTGAAAATGATACTATGTTGTGATTTAACTCTAAAGTATAGGCAATAAAGAATAAATTCCATTGTCATACGAATCAGTCTTATTTTTAGGCTGCTTTGGGTTGTGTCGCCGCTTTCATGTCGTTCATCTGAGAAAGATAAAAAAAGCAAAATTAGTTTAAAAAGCGTAACTCTCCTGAGACTATAACGAGGACTCTAGCGCCTGAAGCAAATTAAGCAGTTCTACTCGTGAGGTTTTTCAACTGGAATTCTATCCTTATTATCAGCGATGCGGTAGTTGTTCTTTTTCCAAATATCGCAGCATTATGCTGAGAGCCAAGCCGAGCCTTTTTGGGCTCGCACAGGTCTTCCTCTTTTTAACCGACGAAAAAACGGAGGAGGTTCTCAAGTCGACGCATATTTTTTTATGTATTACCAGGCATAACTTTTTCAGAGCAGTCCGATTTTGATAATTCTTATTGGAAAGAGTATACCCCGAAATTGATCCCATATAAATTTCGAAAAAAATTCTAACCCTAAGAGTAGGAAAACAGGGGATGATTGATTGTTTACTCACAGATTTTAATACTGGGTTGTGTATTACAAAAAGTAATCAAAAATTAAGCATGTAGTAATGAGTAGATTATAGCCACAAAAAATTATGAAATACAAACTTTATAACAAAAAAATTAAACCGCCAAAAAAACTCATCATCATCAGCCTATAATGTTCCCACTGCTGGGACACAGGCCTCCTCCCGGTGAGAGGGATTGGGCCATAATCCACCACGCGGGCCCAGTGCGGGTTGGTAGATGTCACATGTCTTCGAATTTTTGGTTAAAAAAGTGAAAAGTAAAAAAAAACCTGCTTTGTTTAACCTTAATAACTAAGTTCGGCAGTCGGTGACTTTGGATATGTATTTTAATTTAATGTCACCGCCTTCTGAACTTAGTTATTAAGGTTAAACAAAGTAGGTTTATTATTTTAACTTTTTAGTTTTTTCGGCGGTTTAATTTTTTTGTTAAGAAGTTTTATTTGTTTTTACTATTTTGTTATTGTATTGTTTGCATTTTATCATTATGTTCTTATTTATTGTTTGTACCTATGTCCTGTGCGTGTCTCAATTTCTTTTTGTTTCTATCTTTTTTTACAATTGATCCGCCTTTGATATAATCACCTAATATGGACCAATATTCCTTTGCATAACTTCATGGAGCGGTCTTTTAAGATAATACAATTTTGACGAAACGAATACAAAATTGTGATATTAGAATTCTTTACGGCGTTCGATGGTTGATTTAGTCAAATGAAACTGCCCCTTTAACTATTTCAATATAAGGAAATTCTTTCGAGATATAATATTATTTAGCAATAAAAAATGGAAACTCCGCAATTTCCGAAGAAAAACCAATTTACTTTTAAGTTCTCCGATCGTTTTAGAAGTATTTAGCGAGATAGTCTCCAATTTAAAAATTCTTCAATTATATAATCTTTAGTCAAATTTAGAATACTTGGAAAAAACTAAAAACAGCTTCGCTAATTCTTACCGTCTTAGTAACTCCGTCAACAAATTCATTGAAGTTCTTCTTGACTACATCAGGGTCAAAGGCGTGGCTCACTTGGTCGTTCACAGTCTTTCCGAATTCCTGAATCTGCTTTTGTATTGTCTCAAGATAGTTCTTGTTGTCAGCCGGAGGGGCATCGCGTTTCACAAACGCGTGAGTCTGTATAAAGAAGAAGAGGTGTTAAGGTATGGATCTACAAAATTTCGTTCAACAAGGACATCATCATCATTTCAGCCGAAAGACGCTCACTGCTGGACATAGGCCTCTCCCAAGCGTTTCCACATCGACTGGTCCTATGCTTCTCATATTCAACCTAATACCACGACGTTCCCCGGTCAGTGTGCTTACTCTTGAGTTCAATTCCGATCGATCAACATTGGAATTGTGACTTTTCGTACTCTTGAGTTCGACGCTAGCGCCAAATTGTGTTTAAATTGCGTGTCTTTTTGGAGAACTAAATGAAATCGGAATCGGGCTTGGCGCGCGGTAATCGCTACTCTTGAGTTTTTTTGACAGCTGTGTATTGCATCAATATTACGCTGGGATTGTTTGTAGATTGTGATTTTTCCAATAGCAAAAGTGTAACTTTTTTGAAATTGTTTTGCATTTTAGGTGGTTTTAAACAAGTAAAAGGAGTTTAATATGACACGATTAGCAGTATTAAACAGTGTTTTACGTAATTCCTTAGAAAAAAGAATGGAAACAAAGACGAGAAATGTTAAGAGATTTTGGCTCAACTCAATGTATAGGTTTCTAATTAACTAGTTAATTTAATTTGATCTCATTACTATCCACATAGTTTTCATAATAAAATCCAGTTGTACTTATTTGAGTTTTATACGGAATATTTGAAAATAATGTAAGGTTCTCGTATAATTACGTAAGTTGAAAATGAGATTTCTTATTTATGTACAGTTTTTATTTATTTTGGTTTTAAACGATAGATCTATGGATAAAACCATTTTTACAGTTGGAATTATGTAAAGCGTACCACGGGTTCCAAAGATATTCAAGATTTAATGTAAGAGAAAATATACCACACTACATTTTCATTGGTTTTCTTCTAAGTTTTTTTATTATTACTAGACACACTCAATATTGTTATTTTACATAAATAAAGAACGCCATTGGGTATTTCTTACTACAAAGGAACCAAACGCGAACAATATCTAACTGTTCTAAACAAACTAAAACTTGACTACTTTTACTATAGAAAATTGAGACCTTCTACGCCGTCTTTTTTATTAGTAGATAGTGTAGTGCATGGCAACGATCCTACCGCATGCAGCCAAAGTCATGGTTAATTTTATGATTTTAATCATTTTCTTACGCCCAAATGAATTGATTACGTCACAATTACTCAATTAAGCAACTATCTATAAGATATTTATTTATTGGCCGCGTTATTTAAAGGATAAAGCATTTTAATTCTCTATTACCGGTTTATTGTAATGTGTCGAACAACACTATTGCGGCCCGTAACGTAGCTAACTTCACGTTGAATAAAATAATGGCGGGGCAATCCCAATTTCAATCCAATGTTGACACTATTGTGTTCAAGAGTACCGAATCACGTGACTGCAAAATTGACATTGGAATTGTATTGGGTTTAGATTGAAATTAAAATTAGTTTCAAGAGTAAGCCCCCAGGTCTGCGTCTTCCTAACAAAAACATACTGAGTGAAAGAAAAAAAACAATATAATTTTAATACCCTATTTTCGCGCGCTGCTGTAGGATTTTCAACGCTCACGCAACATAACGAAAGTTTAAAATCCAACAACGTCTTAACTCGTGAAAACGACGATAGTGCAAAGGTAGACCTAGGTTTTATTGTATTTAGAATAAGTTAGATTATCAGATAAACCAAAAGTCCTCATCTCTACCTTCTAAATTTCTTTTGGTGTGCCCGACAGGGTCCACGATTGTCTTTATGCTAATTTTTCCCACCTACGCATATACATTGTGGAATGTATATGCTTAAGTGTAAATTAATTAGGTGTAAGGTAATAAAGTATTTGAGTATGACCAGCTAAAATAATGGGTTCTGGATAATGCCACATTGAGGATTTTGGTGGGTGAAGTTTGAATATCATCCTTGTGCTAGTAATTGAATATATCCACCATCATCAGGAAAATGCATTTAGATATCATTTCTCCTCTAGTTTTTTATTTTATTTATTAATACGTTACGCAGTAATGATCAGGTATTTCTGTCAAGTCTACGTAACAACACAGGAACTCGAGAAGCGCTGTTAGTCTCTTAAGCGTAAATTGCGCATGAGTCACAACCACGAGCTCTATACAACGTGTAACAGAATAAACGCAAGTCCTGAAAGTAGTTAGTTCATTATTGACTACTGAATGAAAAAAATATATTTATTTTCCTATGCCTACCGCCGATTGAGCCAAAGACAAATAAATCTTACAACAAGGCAATAAGACTCAATTTTAAATGCATAAATTAATGCCAGTAATGCTAGTGTCAACACTATTTTTTTTTTAAATAAAGGCTGGCATTAAAAAGTAATTGGTCATTGTATTATGCTTCTAACTCAATATCCTAATTCGGGTGTTTGAGGTCTTACATGTTGTATACTTGAGCAAAACCACAAACACTCAGTTTCTGAATTGAGAATTTAAACTTGAGAAATTGACAGTCTACTTTAGAATGACATATGGCGGCACTGAACATTTTTATATTTTTGCAAAAAATGTTAGTTATTTCATATTTCGAAGGCATCGTGTCATGGAATGGAATCACCTTTTATAATGCTAAACTAGTATTTGACCCTATTCTCAACTTCAAAATCTCAATTTTAGAAATACAGTAGTTTTAAAGTAAATAATTTAGCAAAAACTAAAGAAGATAATGAAACTTACACTGACAAGGCACACGGCCAGAAGGACAATCAACAGCTTGTTCATGATGAAATAGTACGTCTTCGCAACTCAACAACACAATGGTTACTGCAGCTCTCGACTGCAGTTGTTCCCTTTATCTCCAGCCGGGAGGTCTGTACCTACCTACGAGCTATCGTACTGACCCCGGGTCGATCGTCCTTGCTAATTAATAAATGACTTTGTAACAAACAGTAATTGTTTAAAACTTCCGACTTACCTAGTTGAATCCTGTAGAGAAAGAATATTTATTTAGCATCGACTAAACGTCACACAATTTCAAATAACCTACAAAAAATAAAAATGTGTATGTATTATGTCGCAATTTTTGGTGACGTTCGAAGAGGATAAATTATGTCAGATGCTTGTCAAAACTACATATTTATATAACTGTATCTCTGTTACCTATTCAAGCTTGAACCACTGAATCGATCGTTATGAAATTTGACAGATGGGTAACCTACGACTTGGAGAAGAACATAGGCATCCTGGATATTAGTACAAACTATTATCATAGACGAAGTTTAAATGTATATTCGAAGGAAGAGCGCTGCTGTCTGAGATACAGATATTTATTTATCTAGTTCAGACACAGATGTCTTGCCGAACTTCTGTTTAGTATAAGCTCATTTATGATAAGTTATTCTATATTGTACTGTCTTACTTGAATTTGAAATAAAAAATATTAAATTATTATTATAATTATAATAGACGAAGTCACCGACATAAGCTGGTTTATGATAAAGCTTTTACAATACATTGTTTTCTGGCAAGGGATTTTTTGGCAAAATCAACCTAACGCTAGCTAGGGATGCATTTTTTTTTCACTAGACTAAAATTATTTGATTGTTTCAATTACAGAAGCTTTGATATGATTTTTTTATTCGATAATCATAAATAATCGCATGAACGTAATTTGAAAAAAGAATATTACTAGTATTGTTTATGAACATTTAAATATTTTATATTTTAATTTTAAAAACCACGCTAAAATTATTCCTATTGAAACGCAGTAAATTGAATGAACGTTTTTTTTTTTTTGTAAGTTTTTGCTAAGCAAATAAAGAAAGAAAATACACCAATTTAGCAAAAACTAAAAGGCACAAACCACAGCATAATAAAAATACTGTAAGTAAAATATATATAAAAGCGAAAGCAAATAAAAAGTGTAAAGTGCGTAGAAAGAAATTAGCAGGAATGTGTGCCTCGCTGCTACGCGAAATTGGCCAAGTTCAGCAAACAACTAGTGCCTGACGGTGGTTTTCAGGACCTGAGATGTGAGGTGACGGATGTAAAACAGTTTTATACTAAATACAATTAAATTTTATTTTGTGAAACACGAGACTCTAGCTTTGTCTCTGGGTGGGTAAGGCCCCGGCGATGCATCTGGGCAATGTATGGGAATGACATTACCTGCGGAAAGAATACGACGTAACCTTTCCGCAGGTAATGTTTTGTCAAAATATTTGTTCCCATACATTTTGGCGTAGCGTTTGGCGTGAACGAATGAAATGTGTTTTGTCTAGGCCTGCTGGCACCTGTCCGGTGACCACTTACTATCAGGTAGGCTGCTATTATGTTTTTGTTTGATAATCAAGTAACAAAACAAAAACATAACATGAAAACCGGCCAAGTGCAAGTTTGACTCGCACTTGGCCGGTTTTCCTATGCTAAGTGCTAGTCAAACTCGCACAAAGGTTCTGGACCTCGCTTGGATTTGAATTCGAATTTCCCAGTTTAATTATGATTTGCCAACAACAACAGGTACTTTAGGCCTATACGCAATCTGTGAAAACTATTAACCGACTTCAAAAAAGGAGGAGGTTCTATGTTCACCGATTTCTCCCCCATTAGTGAACCGATTCTCAAAACTATTTTTCATTTGAAAGAGTATACTCCTGAGGTGGTCCCATTGGCATCAAGTCAGGATCTGATGATGGAATCTCAGGGAAATCGAGGTATATAGACCGATTTGCAAAATTCTTGTTCGAAAGGGGTTTATTCCTAAATGGTCTCATTTAAATTTCATATAGATCTGATGATGCGTTTCGGAGACAGACAATGAAACTCTTCAAAAAATGACAGCAAATCAACCGCGATTGCTGCTATCGTATTATATGCATTGTAGTTTTGACCCCAAAGATTATGAAATGATTAATTGGTGTGGGGTAGGTACTATAACTAGAAAGTGAAAAATTAAACTTTTTCCAAAAAAAAACAACCGCTTCCGGTTGTTTTTTTTTTTTTTTGTTTGAAAAGTTTTTTTCGGTATAAATTTTAAGACTATGAAGATGGTGCCAAGTTGCCGCCATTATTGACTGACTTATCCTTTAGACGAAATATCAAAACAAACTCAGAGGTCTCTTTTAAATTACAAACATTATGTCATTATTCAAATAGAAAGTGAGTCTAACAATGCAGGGCTACGTCTAAACGGGCCTTTTGAAGTAACAGCCATTGAAATCCATTGTAATTAATTGTCATTTTATGTATGTATAATTACGCAATTACCGTATTGATCTAACATTCGGGTAGGCCACATAAAAAACCACCAAAGAGTTTTATTTATTATTATTATTATTTATTCATTATCAAGTGACAATGGACTCATTATTAGGCACATAATTACAATAAAAATACATTAACATAAAAAGAATTAACTAAATAAATTACAATTGTTAAATTAAAACACATTATTGGTCAACAAAAAATAAAATAAAACAGATTAAAAAACTTTTCACAATAATCACAATAATCATAGTTTTCTAACCGGCATTGGAACAGCAACATGCCTGCCACATCCATGCCGGATATAAGGGCAGTCCAATCTTTCGGCGATCATTACCGAGATGGCATTGGGGCTGGCCCGCACCCGGCGCACCAGGGACGCACACCGCTTGCGTATAACAGCGTGGAAACAATCAGTGCGTGCCATCGCGAACATCCCTGATGCGCTACAGAAACGGGGCAGCCCCAACACCGCCCGGAACGCATTGTTGTACTGAACACGGAGGGCACTCTATGCCCTTTCAGTAAATAAAGTCATGAAATCTATCTAGTCTACACGGTACTCCTAATCACAAAGAGTAGATTTTCGTCCGACTTCAAGTATCAAATGCATGATTTTCATTAGTTATGTGACTCAATTTAAATACAACCCTGCCTGCGTCTGTGTTCTCTTCCAAATGTAACCTGTCTTCCATTAAACAAGAGTGAACAGGTATACTCGTTCTATCAAATACCTCATTAATCGCTTTCCATCAGGCGTGATGGAGATCAAGAGCAGGCCCATGCAGCAATAAAAATGAATAAAAATAAAATCATTTCAATTCTTAAATGCTTAGTACTTAGTAAAAAGAGTATCTGGTGACGCCGTGTGTGTTACTCGAACAATTTGGAGCCATTTTTAACCTCTTAATATCTATTAAACATAAACACATGAAATTTAGTTTAAGTATTTACCAAAAATATATTTTGTCAGATTAACTGGACACACATACAAGTTATCTTATACTTGGCTAATCAACTTATCTCATTTATGTACGCAAGTTCCTGCTTTTTTATATTGGAAGGTCAACAAATCCCTTCTAAGTTTTGCTGTGAATACTAGTGAAGTCGAATTTTGACTCTTATTAAATCCTAAGTTATCTGCTTCGTGTAAATAATTCGACTGTTCAAATATAAGAAGTTACATTTTTTAATAGCAGACGGCGGTGTTGCAAAGAAAACAAGGAATTATGCTTTATATTAATTCTTGAACGTTGTATGTTCTTTTGAATAAATTTCAGGATTATCTACAGAACTTGGCAGCCACTTAGATCTCAATTATTTTATCGGCGAAGTTGATAACCACGCATATTCATAATATTGAACTTGGTTCCTATTTTCACATTAATGTTTTTGATGGCTATAATATATATTAGGATTCCCTCTGATAGACAGTGTCCCATGTCACCCTATGTCCCACTCGGGCACAGAATTTGGCACAATTTTCCGTTTGCCATGCCTGGTGACGCAACAACATCAAAAAGTTATCTAATTTAATGAAAGGGTTGTATTCAAACGTGCTCCATGGTTTAAAGAAATAAAAACAAATAATGATGTTTATAAAAAATCTATTTTATACAAGAAACATTCATTTTTGTATAAAAATAAATGCAATGCAATACAGATTTGGTTGATAATTATGGTTCTATTTCAAGATGCAGGCAATGAAAAATAAATTCTACTATCATACAAAATTAAATGAGTCTTATTATTAGGCTGCTGGTTTGTCGTCTGCCACAGGTTTGAAGTTTTGCGCCTGAAAGGAAAACAGTAATTAGTATCTAGAATATTCCGCATATTGTTTTAATATTATACGGCGAGTTCTCATGAATTATGAAGCAATTTTGGTCGTGGGATTATGTCATCATAATCGGCCTTTAACGTTCCGGCTATTGGGTCACCGGCCTCTTCTCAGGGAGAGGCAGCCGGCAGCAGGCAGTGGAGCAGGCCATGATCTACCACGCGAGCCCAGTGCGAGTTGGTCGATGTCACATCTTCGAATGTAGTTTCTAGCAGATGTTTCCTCACGATGTTTTCCTTCACCGTTTTGAGAGCAGTGTTGATGAAATAATTTACACAAAGTGAGAGCAGTGGTGGCCCAGTCGTAACGACCGCGACTTACGAGTTATAGGTCATGCGTTCGAACCCAGCCAGGCGCATTACTTTGTGCAAATAATATCATCACCACCGCTCTCAAACGGTGAAGGAAAACATCGTGAGGAAACCGGCATGTCCTAGAACCAAAAATTCGAAGACATAAATGTGACATCTACCAACCCGCACTAGGCCCGCGTGGTGGATTACGGCCCACTCCCTCTCACGGAGAGGAGGCCCGTGTCCCAGCAGTGGGAACGTATGACGGCTGAGTATGTTAAGGACCAGTCTGCATTCCAACCTTTAAGTCCTACAACTCGTAACGTCTATTATGTGATATTAATTAAAAAGAGCGTGACGTTCGCGTTCTCATGCAACAATCGGTTTTGGTAAGGGCGCTGTCGTAGAGTCAAATCTGAATACACGATGTCGTATATGTATTAAAAATAAATAGCCAACTACATACCTCGCTACTAATTCGCACTGCGTCGCATCACGGTTTTGATTTTAGACTTGACCGTAACCGCTATACTATCTTTGTTACATCAGATTACGAGGACGGTCTAATAACGAAAAAAGTTTTTACCGAAAATGCTTACCGTTTTAGCTGCAGCGTCAATAAAATCATTGACATTCTTCTTGATTGTGTCTGGGTTGACGGATTCGGTGATTTTTTTGCTGAATTCGCTGGCTAGTTGCGCGAATTGTTCTTGAAATGCTTTCAACTGTGCCGTCACGTCAGGAGTCGCAGGGGCATCGCGTTTCACGAAAGCGTGAGCCTGTGTGAAGAACAAAGGGTATTATTAGGAAAATACTAAATTCCTTTACTAAGTATTATGTACTTAGGCGAGAATATATTGCTGACTGGTTGTAGTGATACCACCGCATCATTAATTGTCACTCCGGAAAATGCATTTTGTTCTGTCAGGTTGTTCAAATTCAAAATAGCTCATGAAAATAAATGTAAAAGCCAAGAACTACAACGGAACCATTTTCCTATAATCTTAATAGTTTGTGACAAAGTTGTACGCTTCTGTTTATTTGAAAATATACGAATTATTGTGGACCTAATATCAAATACTGTATCCATTTTATAAGATTGTCATTCTTATTATACAGGATAAGTTTTTATCCAGTGCGTTCAATACCTACGCGGTCAAAATGTATGGAACAGCTTTTTTTTTTTTTGTATAACCGGCGAAAAATTTCTGCGGTAGGGGTCTAGAATGATATGCTGAATTCATGGTTAAAATTTGCGCACTGGATAAACACTTATCCTGTATAAAACCCGGTAAGGGATATAAACAATGCAATTGTTCACTTAGTCGTTAACTTTCATAATAAGTCCCATCAAATTTTAAAGACACTTGTGTTAGAATCTTAACAAGTTACAATTGATTAATACAGGTGAATAGGAATACAACTCTCTCACAACCATTAGAAAACCCGCCCAGTATTTAGAACTTGCTAGATTTAGAAATGGTTATCACCTTGTTTCAATGGGTTACACAGTATTTAAATCACCTTTGAATAACGAAAAAGGGGTATGGGTTGTAAATTATTTGAAAGAAAGAAAGAAAAAGTAGGTATAAATGGTGATTCGTACAGGAATATCACGTACTAAACTAAACACATGATCATTAAAAACTATAAAAACAAAATTTCTTTGAAGTAAATATAAACAGAAAGTCCTGTTCGAGGCCAAAAGGCTCTTATCTCAGCATTTATCAATATCTGTTCATTTTTTAGTGTATCTATCTAATTATTACAATTTTCTTGAGTACAAGAACTTTCCAACGGCTGCATCGATTTCAATTTCTATGCGCTCTTAGTTTTTTTATTCACTAATTTTGGTATGGGACGAATGTCGGACACTACCCAAAATTGCCAAATTAGAGGTGATATTTCAAAAGAAATAATCTGTTACCTACTAAAACTGAATATACCTTAAAATATTCTAGTAAAACAAAACTTCGTGACACAATTTGATTTCGGAAAAACAAAAGTACATAAAACTGAAACTTACGCTGACAACACCGAAAAGGCACACAGCCAGAAGGACGATCAACAGCTTGTTCATGGTGAAATAGTACGTCTTCACAACTCAACAACACAATGGTTACTGCAGCTCTTCGCAGCAGCAATCCCCTTTATCTTGATGCTGTCCGGAGCTAGTGTTTGAACTGCTTATCGTTATGACCCCGGATCGTTTTTTTAGTAAGCAACTTACCAAAAATTTCTGAGAGTTCCTAATTCAAAACTACGTGGTCATTGGTCAACGTATTTTGTTTTGAGTTGAAAGTGATAAATGATTGTAAATATGATGAGGTTAACAACAGTTTAAACACAGTCATGAGTATAATGAGCAGCCTGATTTAATTTTGTTTGATTAAGCGTATTATGACGACGATGAGGAGTCTAGAATGATGTACCAAGTGTAAGCCATGGTTGCAGTTTGCGCGTCCATCCCACTCTGCATGAGCACTCTCCAGTTCGAATTTCAGCGTAAACTGTTACTTTGTAATATTGAAATCTCGATGATTTTACGACTAGTTAGTATGTACCTACGCTAGTTAATTCTACTAATACTATATTATAAATATGAAAGCTTTTTTATATTAGGATGTTTGTAACACAATCATGCAAAAACGGCCGAACAGGTTTGGATAAATTTAGTACACAGATAGAAAATTAACCTGAATTAAAAAGTAGGATTTTTATTCCGGCAGTACGTTCTAGTGGGATAATTTCTGATCTCAGGGAGGTCAAAGCCGCCAGCAAAAGGTAGAGTTTTATATTTGAAGAAAACAAATACTCCAATTATAGAGATTGGGTACATCATCTATATTTCTTACACTGTGTCTGTCAGCGTGCTCGTAACTGAAGAAACTTTTCCTAATGTTACTTTTGTTCTAAATTGAATAATGTTATCAGCTCGGTTTTCACCCAATGTTGACAATCCCTGCGTCGATAACGTTCCGGTATGTACCATGAAATCTTAACGTCATTGTTTGTCATTATTTACCAAGAAACCGAAACGAAAAAGATACTTACTATAATGTTATTTTTCATTTGGAATTTCTCAGTATCAGTTCAGATTCTGGATTTTAGCGCAGTTGATAGCAATAGGCTCGCTCCATATTAATTGGGACTTAACATAACTGGCGAAATGTGGGTGTATTGTCCAACCCATCGGGTAATACAGGCGTGATGTTGTGTATTGTAATATAATTTCACTGCTCACTTAATTATGCGAAACAACAGACCTAATTCGAAAACCGGCCAAGTGCAATCGCAAGTGGGTCGGGGGGGCTTTGGGACCGGGACCGCAGTCCCGGATGCCACCTTTATGTACAACAATTATTTTTAGTAGTCTTCTGGGACTACAAGAAAAAAGAAGTAAAAGTACAGTTAACAAAAAAGCTGATATAATATTTTGATCAACTATAGCATGAATATTATCAGTACCGGTATAAAATAAAGGGTAATATTATTTAGTTGCACTTATAATATGCATGCAGATATTGGTAGCAACAATTATTTTATCAATGTAGTCCCGATTCTCTACATACTTTTACCTGACAAAACCCGTGCAACACATGATAATTAGTTTTTGTTTAATCAAGACTCGCGTACCTCAGTGGAACCCATTGAAAGTAATCATAGATTTTGAAGTATTCGCTATATTAGCACTTCGAAGCATTATCCCAGGTGTGAAGATACTTGGTTGCTATTTCCGTTTCACAAAATGTTTATGGCGAAAAGCAAAACAGTGTATAACCAAATCTAAACTTGGAAAAATACATGTGAAGTTATTGGAAAAATACATGTGAAGTTTGTAGCAGTTATAAATAACTGCTACAATGCATATAAACATAAAATTGAAAGTGATATTCCCAAAAACCCTAAAGCATTCTGGCGTTTTATAAAAGATAAACGTCGTGGGGAATCTTGCATACCTGCTGACATGTTTATGAATGATAGGATAGCTAGCAGTGGTCCTGAAATCGCTAACCTTTTCGCGGATCAATTCGTTTCCGTCTTTAATCAAAACCCCGCGAGTACTAACAAAACTTCCAATGGCTTTTCGGGTATTGACAGTGTCATAAGCACTGTTAAATTAACTGAAAAACAATTTTTTTATAAACTTAAACACATAGACGTCACGAAAGGCCCTGGGCCGGATTCTATACCACCTTCTTTTATTAAACGTTGCAGCCATGTTCTCTCCTTACCATTGCAGTAAATTTTTAATTCCTCTCTTGAAGAAGGAATCTTTCCTGAGGTATAGAAAAGTGCAAGAATAGTCCCGGTATTTAAAAAAAGTGATCCTGCAAATGTTAAAAACTACCGCCCCATCTCAATCTTATCATGCTTTCCTAAAATCTTCGAGTCTCTTGTTTGTCCGGTCATCACTCGCCACATTGATAAAATTATCTCACCAAATCAACATGGTTTTAAAGCTGGTCGCAGCGTGGAAACGAA
Source organism: Polymixis flavicincta (assembly GCA_949987655.1). Lineage (NCBI taxonomy): Eukaryota > Metazoa > Arthropoda > Insecta > Lepidoptera > Noctuidae > Polymixis > Polymixis flavicincta. The sequence goes on along the minus strand of OX465185.1, from coordinate 9,255,583 downwards.
TCTTGTCGAGTTTGTAACAAACGTAACTCTAGCTCTTGACAAAAGATTAGAAGTAGATGCTGTATACACGGACTTTAGCAGTGCGTTTGATAAAGTTGATCATTCTCTGTTACTGTCGAAGTTGGAACACAATGGTATACATGGCTCACTATTAACCTGGTTTTCGTCTTATCTATCTCGTAGATCACAAATTCTTGTCGTAAATGGTTATGAATCTTATCCATACTTTGCTGACTCAGGTGTTCCTCAGGGTTCTCATCTTGCACCAGTTCTGTTTTCACTCTTCATTAACGACATTATAGATCACATCCATCACTGTAAATATTGAATGTTTGCCGATGACCTTAAAATTTACAGAACTATCAATTCGAATGTAGATGTTACTCTAATTCAAGAGGATCTAGATAGGATTGAGCAGTGGTGCCACTTGAACCGCATGAAACTTAATGTCCAAAAATGTAGCCACATTCGATTCAGTAGGAAAAAGCAATCCAGTACTGTTTCATATAATATAAAAGGAGCATTATTAGAATCGGTTAACGAAGTTCGAGATCTGGGTGTCATCATGGATGATAAAGTTAACTTCAGAAGTCATATTGATAGCATCGTCACAAAATCAGCAAGGTTACTTGGATTTCTTAAGAGAAGCACTAAAGGGTTCAAGCTGGCTAGAACTAAAATTGTGTTATACAATGCCTTAGTTCGGAGCCAACTTGAATTTGCGAGCGTAGTGTGGAATCCGCACTACGTAGTGCACTCACAAAAAGTCGAAAGCATTCAGAGAGCCTTTACAAAACATCTAGCGTATACCTTCGGTAAAATCTCCCCGGTGTCCCCATATAAACAACGTGTTCGATGCTACAATATGGATTCTCTGCGCGATCGTCGGCTCACACAGGATCTAATATTCCTCTACAAATTGGTCAATAATAAATTAGACTGTGACAAATTAGTTGAGCTTATTGGATTAAAAGTTCCTTACAAAATACCTAGATATCCTATCACTAATGTATTCCACACTCAAGCATCCAAGACAAATATTGGGGTAAACTCACCACTAAACAGAATCAGTGCAGAGATGAATTCTTTGATAAAAATAGTACCAGATGTCGACTTACACCATGATTCCATTAAAGTTCTAAAAGCCAAAATACTGGAGTCCTGAAAATGCAATGAAAGGAAAAAGAAACAACTCCATAGTTTCCTGGGCCCAGGTGTTAACTCAATCAAACTAGCCTTATTTGTAAGAGGATATAATAACTAGGCCTCACTGAAAATTTGGTGAAATTTGGCTATCCAGGAATCAAGTTATATGAAGTATAGTAAAAGTGAGGTTACATTATACATTGTAGTTTTTTTTATGTTATTTGCGAATTATTTTTGAATGGTTTCGGTTGTGTAATGGTTTTAGGCATGGAGTGTTAGTACAGAGCCTCCATGCGCGACGTGTCGAAGATCTGACACGTTTGGCACGCCCTGGACAGTCGCTACAGTCGAAGACAAGTCTTACTTAGAAGCAGTAGGTACTTACTTTTCAAAAAAGGGAGAAGGGGAAGTAAATTACAAGACTAATATTTTTATAAAATATTTATTATTAATCTTCAATAATAATGAGTATATCGTCTAAGAATTGTGCAGGAGGCACTATATTTTCTTGGTATCTTGCCGAACTGAAAAACCACATTAAGCGCATTACGTGGGCATATCAGCCTATAGTCCTTCTATCTACAATACAATTACAATAATAGCCTAATATTGAATCTCGTCCTCTTCGACAGCTGTCAACTAAAACGTAAACGAAATATGTTTTGCGACTGATATGGCGGGATTGTATACGTCGCTCGATTTTAATAGAAATATACATGCACGCCACTGACGAATAACTGATAAAATCGCCTCATCATCCAAGACTCTTCTGCCAATAGAGTTACTGCGACCAGTCGCAATGGTACAATTCACGCAGAAATCCATGTCGTCACCGATCGATAGGCGTAATCAGCTGTCCAAAATAGAGAGCCAGCCAGGTAATTCAAAGAAGCAAGATCCGTCGAACAGTCCTTTATAATATGTAAAGCCGAGGTCGTGGGGTTATACAATAAAACATGGAATATACGTGAGCACACAGAACGAAAGAAAACGAACGAGTGACTGTTTTTTTCTGCCTGTCATCTGTCAGTGAGTGACCAGTGTTGCCAACTGAAGAAAAAATAAAGGAATTCGATTCGCTATAAATCGATTCCACGAAACGATCGATTAGCACTTGTCACTCGATTTTCATACATATTCTGAGAATTTAATGATTTATTTAGTATCGATTACTAAGAATTCAAGCATGTTTTAATCGATTATTTAGTATCACAACTTAATTTCATTTTTCTCGCTTCCTAGATAGAAACTTGGTACTGTATTTTGTGATTTCCTTTAGAAAAATATAACGGTTTTTTTAATACAAATTTCAACTAGTTAACTGCTGGGCCCAGGATTTCCCGTCTCTTTTGTTATGTTAGTATATTTTGGAAACTTTTACCTGTTTGTACTCTATTTTAGAAGCTATAGTTTAAATTATGATCTCATTTTTGTTTTATTTATATTTTTATTTTTTAGTCATAAGCAAGTGGACAAAATTCGATAGTCTTGTAATCTTAATTTTCTTTTTGTTAATCTTAAGCTTAAAAAGTAGGTAGCCGTTTTTATTTCTTTTTTTCTTATTATTATTGTGTGTTATCACTTACTCATAAAATTGTTGGTTAACCTGTAATTGGCGACTGTGTAAGTCCAAAGCCATCACTGCTATGCATATAATATATTATACACAGAAGCTGTTGGTGTACCTTGATAAATAAATAAATAAGTTGTGTCCAACACTTCCCCACCTCCCGCAACATTTGATCAGTGAGGGTTGGCTTTACATGATGGAAGAATGTCCGAGGACCAACAAAATAACATCTTTTAACGACTATTTTGTGTAGTTATGGTGAGGACCACAAAACAAACAGTATTTTCGAAACGTGGCATAACCATTTAAAAAATATTTAAAGCCAAACCAAATATGGTGCAATTTTGGAGGGCATTTGAAAAGACAGTCACGTTTACTGAGAAAAACTAAAAAAATCTAACAATGTTTCAATAAGATCTCCAGAAAGTACACTTATTAAAGAGAATATCAAACTTAAATTGCAGGAATTGTTACATGGCCCAGATACATATTGGTCATTGTCGAGAAAAATTAAGGTTTTAAAGTAGTATCTAATAGATAACAATTTTTTTTTTATTGATTTTAATACCTATGAGGCTGATGTGTATTGACTAATTATTTACATAGTTGTTTTTTTTTTAAGTTTAGTTAAATACTGTTGATTATATTCTAATAATTATTACGCTCCATGTGAGACATTAATTATTATACTATTAAGCTATTTAATGTCAGTTGATTATTTTTAATTTGCGAAAACAGTAGGTAATATTCAATAATTGTAATTATTATGATCGCTGCCATGTGCTAATTATGATAGTTCAGTGGTTTTGAGTTTATAGTTGACATTTCATATAAAGGTGATTTTTTACGTGCAATTGTGTAGATTTAAGTGATAAAAAGCAAAAATGTTTTCAATTAAAAGTAGTAATTTAAATTTTAAATACTCAAGGGTAGAGATATCTTATACGTGACTAATCAACTTATCTCATTTATGTATGCAAGTTACTGTTTTATATGGGAAAGTCAACAAATCCCTTCTAAGGTGTGCTGGTCAAAACTAGCCAAGTCGAATTTTAGCTTTAACCTCGTAAGGCCCAATGTACAATGTTTTGAACAAACTGACATGCAGTATTCCGGCCCAGACTTAAAAACAAAATCTTCTCCTAAATGCCCGATGTACATTAAAATGTACACTTAATTTAGATGCAGGTTTCTTTTAAATATTCGCGCCAACTGTAATTTCGTGTGAATGTTATGATTGGATAATACCTTGGGAAGTATTTTGACAGCTAACATATGAGACAAATCTATGGACAATCTGTCAAAATCTGCCTTTTTTGCCACCATGCCGCCGATTCAGGATACACGTGAGTAAATATCTTAATTTATTAATTAAATCTTAGCTGATTTTGTTTAGATAATCAGACAAATTTAAAGATAAACGCATATTTTACTAGGAATCGTTTTTATTTTAGATTTATAACAGTTATTTGTAATTTTTATACTTCATTGAAAATGTATGTTCATTGTGTTGCACATTGGGCGTTACTGATTAATAAGACGTAATTAAGGAAACTTTTAGTTTGTAGGTCTCAAAAGGATCAAATTGAGGAGTAGCTCAACTTTTCCGAGCTTGAAGACTTCTTGCCCTCAGACAAAGAAACCGGTGACCCAGGGAACCGACCCGGACCTTCGGAATCTGTCTGTTTGTCGAATCAGTCAGACAGGAGTGCTGACAGTTCAGAAGATAATGATGAAGAAGTTGGAGTGGAACGTGTCAGGCGTGGAAAAAGGTGCGGAAGAGTACGTGGAAGGATTTGACATTGATCTCATATTGTTAGATAATTGATTCATCTAACTTTCTTTTATTAAAAACTAGCTTTTGCTAGCGGTTTCGCCCGCGTGGAAGTCGTAAGTTATCCCACGGGAACGTACTACCGCTATAAAAAGTACCAAAGTGTTTTTTTTTTTACTTCCATGTGCCCTATGGAACATACAAAAAAAAAATTGCCGAATTGGTCGAGCCGTTCTCGAGTTTTACGCCTAGCAACATTCATTTTTATTTATATAGATAGATAGATTTACGATCACCTAAGCGCCCAATGTACATTTAAATGAACACAAGATATCAACCTAAAAGTAGTTACATTATATTCCTTTCAAACTAAAAGTACCCAGAAAAATGTTTAAAAAATCTTGGTTGAGTTGTTCCTAAAGAAAAATAGTTGAATGTGCTTGGGCCGGAATCATGTCAGATGATTTTGTTCATTGTGTTGTACATTGGGCGTTTAGCTAATCTTGCGAAATTTAGCTTGGGCCTTACGAGGTTAATGAGGTCTATGACATATTCCAGGTCAAGGTTAACAACCCGAAACTCGAAGGTCAAGTATTTTTTGTTTTAAATTTTTTAAATCAGGAGTTAGGTAAAGTCGCCGGAGCCCTGCTACGTGGGTCTCCGATTTCTGCGTGGCTAGTAAAAAAAGGACCACGAAGAGGATAGCGGTGTCTTTGTTCGCTCACTTCGCTCGCTCACTAGACCCCGCCATCCTCTTTTAACTAAACCTGTTCGAGTAGAGGTACCCTAGGTCCAGAGCTCGCTTCGCTCGCTCTTGCATACAAGTTCTCTTAGTGAAATTGTTGTGTTACCACGTCTAGATGTGTAACTTTTGGATAATATGTTAGTTCAGTGTGAGTGTTCTGAAACTAACAGATTTTTTTTTTTTTTTTTCTCAAAAACTGGACGTTTCCAAAGTGTGATATTTTGCAAAAGTGTTGTACTTAAAGACATGAAATATATAAAATCGTGAAGCTCCGAACGAGCGGGAAGAAAAGTACACTGGAGGCAAAAACAAAGTCAAATTACTTCCCATATTTATTTTATTTTTCAAATAAAGCCACTTACACTTGTTGCCCGTGCCGAAACGAATCGATTTAAATTAAAAGTAGGCACCGTCTTTGAATTATTACTTGAACTTTTTTCTATTGGCCATCTCTCCCGTTCGGCCATCTACCCCGGAATTACACTAATTAGGATTTCCTCTGACAGACAGTGTCCCTTGTGACTATTTGTCCCCTTTGGGCACAGAACTTGGGCAAATGTTCCGTTTGTCATACCTAGTGATGTATTTGCAATAAAATGTTTTCTAATATAAAGAAAGGGTTGTATTCAAACGTCTTCCAAGATTTAGGGAAATAAAACAAATAGGTACTGAAGTTTATAAAAAATCTATTTCATACAAAAAACATTCATTTAAAAAAAAAGATAAATGCAATGCAATACAGATTTGTTTGATAATTATGATTCTATTTTATGATGTAGGCAATGAAGATTAAATTCTAGTATCATCCAAAATTACATCAGTCTTATTATTCGGCTGCTGGTTTGGCGTCTGCCGCCGGTTTAAGGCTTTGCGCCTGCAAGGAAAACAATAATTAGTATCTAGAATATTCCACATCTTGTTTTATACGGCGGGTTCTCATGAATTATGAAGCAATTTTTGTATTAAAATGAACGAATATGTGACCAAATTGGCAGCCTGCATCATGAACATTGTTAAAACTGTTCCCTAATGGTCTACAAAATGTTGAGCTGGACGGTACTGATCCACGCGTCACGTTCGTGAACGGGCGCCGTCGATTGAGACTGGTCATCTCCTAACTGCCATGGCTTATTTTTCATCTTATATTTATATAATATTTAATTGTTCTCACATATAGAATCCGCTACAAAGAGAACGTTTCGGTTTTTCGAACAAATGATTGCGATGATCGCGTTTTCGCGACATGTTTGCATTGCTATTATTCGGACACGGCCGTACCCTGCTTCCTAAACAAGAGTGACTGTCGCGCGAATACTCAATTACGCGATCGTTGACCTGAATAATAACATGTGATTTGATTGATCGCGCGATTATGTCATCGTAATCGGCATATAACGTTCCCATTGCTGGGCCACAGGCCTTCTCTCTGAGAAAGGCAGCCGGCAATAGGCAGGAGAGCAGGCCATAAACTACCACGCGAGCCCAACGCAGGTTGGTAGATGTCACGTCTTCGAATTTTTTGCTCTAGCATATGTCGGTTTCCTCACTATGTTTTCCTTCACCGTTTTATAATTTACAAATAGTAAAGCGCCAGTCTGGGTTTGATACCCTCGATCTTTAGGTCCATACAACTCCGATTATGTCATATTCATTAAAAGAGCGCGACGTTCGCGTTCTTGCGCAACAACCAGTTTTGTTTTAGTTAGGGAGTTGCCATAAATTTTGATGTGAATACCATGACACGATGTCGTATCATCATCTGCCTCATCTGCCTAGCCTTTTTCCCAACTATGTTGGGGTCGGCTTCCAGTCTGACCGGATGCAGCTGAATACCAGTATTTTACATGGAGCGACTGCCTATCCGACCTCCACAACCCAGTTACTGGGTAATACGATACCCCTTGGTAAGACTGGTTGTCTGAATTTCGGGCTTCTGACGACCCGTAACGACTATCAAAGATCCACAAATGACAGCCGGGACCAACGGCTTAGCGTGCTTTCCGAGGCACGGAGGGATCTCGGTATGTAAAGATGGTCACCCATCCACGGACCAACCGCGGCAAGCGTAGCTTAACCTGGTCGATCGATCCGTGCAGCTATTGTTATTTAGCCACAAGCCCCGCCAATTTATTATAAATAAATAGCCAACTTCATAACGCGATGATAATTTGCAGTGCGTCGCATCACGGTTTTTATTGTAGACCTTGACCGTAACCGCTATTTTATCATTGTTACATCAAATCACGAAGGTCTAATAACTAAAAAAGTTTTTAGCGAAAATGCTTACCGTTTTAGCCGCAGCGTCAATAAAATCATTGACATTCTTCTTGATTGTGTCTGGGTTGACGGAATCGGCGATTGTTTTGCCGAATTCGTTACCTAGTTTCGTAAGTTGGTCTTGCAATGCTTTCAATTTCGCCGCCATGTCATCCGTCGCAGGGGCATCGCGTTTCACGAAAGTGTGAGCCTGTGTTAAGAACAAAGGGTAGGAAAATACTTAATTGCGTTAATAAGTAGTATGTACTTAGGCGAGAATATATTGTTGACTGTAACACTACATCATTTGTCACTCCGGAAAATGCGATTTGTTCTTTCAGGTTGCTCAAATTCAAAATACCCAAAAAAAAAAAAAAAAATACCTCATAAAAATAAATATGCCATAAAACATAACTTGTTTAAAAAAAGTCTTGCAACTCAGTTCTTCTACCGTAAAAAGTTATGAGATCCATGTAATAACAAGTCGGTACTTTGTAACCCTATATATTTATACGGGATTGCAAAGTTATTTATGCAGTTGGTGAATATAGAAAACTAGACCGAAATTGCAAAATATTTTAGTTTTCCCTTGATGTATATACTAAACACTAATTGTATTCTAAATTTGAAGCTTCTATGTCTGCTAGAAGTGCCTTAGAGTTTTGATGATCGGTGTTTGTGGAATGCATTGCCTGTTGAAATTAAACGCGCTCAGTCTTTATATGTGTTTAAATGACTCGTCAAGGTTCATTACCTGTCGTTGTAATCTAGTTCTCATATTTTACTGTAATTTTCGATGCAAATTCTTCATTCATTTTCGTTCCTTATATATTTAGTATATATGTATTTATGTATCTATTATATAGGATAGGATATGTATATATCTGTGTATCTATTTTAATATATTGTATATTTATTCGAGTGTGTGACAAAATTAATAAACATTGACTAGAACTGACTTTTTAAATCACTGGTTCAAATTGAATGAAATTTGAAACATACCGTGTTTATACAATGCCTGTTTGTTCACTCAAAATTCGGGCTTCTAGTTTTGTTCATAACAAAGTTATAGGGGGTCGAAAATGGCCTGAACTGCTTCGAGAAAAGGATAATACGGCCGTTCCGCTTTTTTGGTCAACTTGGCAGGGGCACTGCCGTGCCCCCAGGTAATACCCAAGAGCTATAACGGAACCATTTTCTTATAATCGAAGTTGTACGCTTCTGATTATTTGAAAATATACGAAATTGACCTTATATGAAAAAACTGCATCCATTTTACAAGATTTACATTCTTATATAAATAAACACGGTAAGGGACATAAAAAAAAAAATCAAATTGTCGTTAACTTTCACAGTCAGTCTCATCAAATTGTAAAGACACTTGTGCTAAAATCTTAGCAAGTTACAATTTATTCATGCCGGTGAACCTAATAGGCATACAATTCTCTCAAAACCATTACAAAAGAGTCTACCCAGTATTCAGAACTTTCTAGATTTAGAACGGTTCTTATCTTTTTTAGTTAGTTACTTCGTTTTTTAATCACCTTGAACATCGAAAAAGTGGTATGGGTTGTAAGTTATAAATTTTTATTTATATTCATTGTTTAGTTATCTATTTAATAATTGCTATCATTGTGTATGTGGACTTACCCAACACTGTAGCCCATTCTATAATTTTTATTTGATGTTGTAAAATTGATTATTGACATTGATACTAACTTTTGTACGCCTAATGGCAAAGCATAGAGAACTAAAAAAAACTGTAACATCTCACACACTTGTGTACTGTAACTTATGTTTACAAATAAATAATCTGAATCTGAATCTTTCTTATGTAAACACAAGAACTTTCCAACGCCTGCATAAATATAAATGTCTGTGCAAACTTTTTTTTTATTTCACTTATTTTAATATAGGAAAGCCGGAATATGCGGACTATCAACGAATGTCGGTCTCAATCCAAAATCTCCAAATTAGTGTAATTAGTGTGTATTAGTGTATGTGTATTGGAGTTAGTTAGTTAGTGTAATAATCTATTACCTTAGTCTGAATATACCTTAAAATATTCTAGCAAAAAAAAATACTTTGTGACGCAATTTGATTTCGGAAAAACAAAAGTACATAAAACTGAAACTTACGCTGACTACGCTGAAAAGGCACACAGCCAGAAGGACGATCAACAGCTTGTTCATGGTGAAATAGTACGTCTTCACAACTCAACAACACAATTGTTACTGCAGCTCTCGACTGCAGCAATCCCCTTTATCTTGATGCTGACCGAAGCCTGTGTTTGAACAACTTATCGTAATGACCCCCAGGTTGTTTCTTTTAGTAGACCACTAATTAATTAAGTTAAAATAATATATTGTGCTAGTCTTAGAACTACTGACATATGTTCAATTAAAGGCGAGGACGCTGGCACCTTAAACGCAAGTCATATCTTACAGGTGCCACAGCACTGCATAATGTTTAGATAAGTATTTTTGGTACAACAAAAGGTAATAAAAAAAAACTACTGCCACTCTGTAATATTAAAATCTCGATGTTTTTTTACAACTAGTTAGTGTGTACACTAATTTACCCTACTTAAATTATAAATGTGAACGTTTGGATGTTTGTTTCACAATCACGCTAAAACGGCCTTACAGATTTGGATGGAATTTAGTACACACATAGTTTGAGCCTGAATTAACAAATAGGATTTTTATCCCAGCATTACCTTCGAGAAGAATAATTTCCGATCTCCAGGAGGTCGAAGCCGCCAGCAAAAAGTAGTGTTTTATATTTTAAGAAAATAAACACTCCAATTATAGACATTGGGTTCTTCATCTATATTTCGTACACTTTCAGTTTGTTAGCGTACTCGTAACTGAAGAAACACTTTTCCTTTAGGTGACTTTTTTTTCTTATTTCATTAATGTTATCAGGTTGGGTTTCACCCAATGTTGACAACCCCTGCGCCGATAACGTTCCGGTACCATGAAATCTAAACTTCATTGTTTGTGATTATTTACCAAGAACGGGAATCGAAACAGGTACTTAGTATAGTATACCAGTAAATTGTTATGTTTCATTTGGAATTTCTCAGTAGGAGCCCAGAGCCTGGATTTAAGCCCATTTGATGGCAATAGGCTCGCCTTTCGGGGAATACAGGTGTGATGTTATGTATTGTATTATATTTTTTTCTGCTCGCTTAATTGTGCTGCTCCTATTGTATTATCTAAGTTTTCAAGGTTTCTTTACCCAGGGGTGCCAACGAAATTCTATTACTAAGCATACTCCGTATGTTTGTCTATTCATCATACTTAAGACTATCTTTTTTATTGTACTGCTTGCTTTCGCTAGCCAGTAGTAAATGTACAGAGTATGTTTGTGTAAGTATGGCTTCTTTTGTAAAATAAAATGAAATTTTATTTAAAAAAAAAAAACAACCGATTTCCAAAAAAATACTACAAAGTGGAAAATAACTTTCATTTCGAAGTACTTCGATGATCGGTCGACTTTTCGTATTTTGCTTCCGACTTCCTTAAATTAAAGTTACTTCTCACTTTGTTGTGTTTTTCTTTTTGGGAAGCCGGTTGTTTTTTTTTTTACCTTTTTAGTTTTCAGTGTTTAGTCGGTTGTGGTAGTTACCTACCTAATATGTGTGAAATTCGTACATCGTCACTTGCTCAGTAAATTACAGTGACAGGAAGTTATTACAACATCATTAACATACACTGTGGAAAAAATACGTATTATTGAAGCTAATTCAAAAACCAATATTAATAACTTGACAAAATTTATAGTGAACCACTCAATAAGTATGTATGCCTACCCATTCAGGTTACAAAATAATTTATGAAATCGGTTCATAAATGACGGAGTTCAATCAATTTTTTTTTTATTACAACCGAATTTAAACCTCCTTCTTATTTTGAAATCAGTAAATAAAAAAATAGATTTTAGAATTTTCTATTTAATTCTAAATTAATTAAATCTATTATTTATCTTTAGGTTCATGGCCTTTTCATAGTTCGTTCGTTTTCAAAACACGAATCTTGTTGTGAACAGTCTCGTTAACTACGCTGCTGGCTTGGCTTTCATATCGCTCATCTGTAAAAATAAACACCAATATTAAAAAAAAACTGTATATTTCCGGAAATCTTCATCAGAAAGTTGACGTTCAAAAGTGCCTTTTAAGTGCTTAGACTTAGAATTACATTTAATTAAAACGAGCCCACCTCTACACCCCCCCGAGTGGGTTCCCGCATTGTCGTTGCGGGGGGGCTCAGTAACCGTGGATGCCGGCCACGGTGAAGCCAAGAGGAACCCAAAGGTGGGGCCGCTCGTCAGGGCTTTTGCCTCAAAGCCGACGACGTAGCGGCCAAAAAGTAGGTTGCGGTGAGGTGCACCGCAACTGAGGTGGGCCGCGATGTCGAATGGGAGGCATCGCGGCTGAGGGTTACGGGCTGCGGTAGAGGAGGGGTGCCGGTGCTTCTGAGCAGCGCTCTTCCCTTCCGTGGCCTGGACGGGGCCGCCACCGTTTGATGGCGGACGCGGTGGGGCCGCAGGGGAAGAGGAGTGTCGGTATAGCGTTAGCCGCTCTCCCTATCCTCTGCGGCCGAAAAGTGGTAGACGGGACGGCGCGTTGTGTTCCACACGCGCGCCGTCAAAGATGTCAGCAACCACCGATGGGGTCCGCAAGGGCCGTTGCCTGCCAGGGGTGCGGGTTTGTTCGAAAGAGATACCACGGCCCCTGGCATACGGGCTACTGAGGGAACACGGGTGGGTTTTAGTCAGTAAAAGTCTGACACGCCCTCCTGCTCTACTCAGCAGGAGAAGTCATTTGATGATTTCCCACCCAAAAAAAAAAAAAAAAAAAAAAGCCCACCTCTACAGAATCAATTTCAAACAAAAAGTAAATATGGAAATCTTCTCACAAAAATCGATAACGGTATCGATAAACTTCCAAACGAAACAGAATCGAATGAAAAACATCTTTCTTTTTTCTTTCGGATAAAAACTTCGAATAATATTATGATCTGTTCCAAATATTTTTAGCAAAAATGTAAACAAATATATCAGAAAACGTGCCTGTGAATGCCAATTTGCAGTGCCACATCGAAATGGAGTGCTTTGAATTGGTTATCTAATCGAAATCACCATATAGATGTTTCACGTTTGACAAATGAGATTTATTTTATAACCTCAATTTTTGTTGATGATTTTTCAATTACAAATGAATAATGTTATTCAAACAATAATTTGTGCAAAAAGTGCTTTTTTTTTGGTTGGGAAATCATCAAATAACTTCTCCCGCTCTGGGTGGAGCAGGAGGGCGTGTTCTGACTAAAACCTACCCGTGTTCCCTCAGTAGCCTGTATGCCAGGGGCTGCGGTATCTCTTTCGAACAAACCAAAACCAAAAAACCTAAATAAGATGCACTAGGTACATGTAGATGAATGTTAAAAATCCTGTTTAAATTACCTGAACAGGGTTTGTATACACTGTTCACAGATAGTTTTGGTACAGACTATAGATTTGACGTTAGACATTTGAAAAATATCACTTGGATAAGCAGTCTTCTATAAGACACCAGTTGCAAAGATGTAGTTTTATCATCGATCCCTGGCCGTGGACGCTTATTGCAATTCGACGACCACTAGGAGTCAACAGTGGGAACATTTCCTATGGGTTAATTATGCAATGTCAAACAATTCTGTGACTGTGTCAATCAGTTAACCAACCATGGCATTCCTGCAACATGCGCAACTGCACGTGATTGCAACCGGAAAAAATCATTAACAAAAAATCATTTTGTCGAAAACTACACGCGAACATGGTCCTACAAAACAATAAATTGGTACCTATCTAGGTATGTGATAGGTGCTCTAGGCAGCCAGCATAACTACTTTGCGCAATGGTTAATAGTGTGAGATCCCAGAACCGCCAGATCTACGTCGTTTTAGCAAAGCTTAATTTTTTCCACATAGATATACGAGTATATAGTGGGGGCTTTTGGCTATGTAACAATCAATTTCAATCGATCAGGTTAAGCTACGCTTGCCGTGGTTGGTCCGTGAATGGGTGACCAATCCTTACACCCCAAGAACCCTCCATGCCTCGGAAACCACGATAAGCTATTGGTTCCGGCTGTCATTCGTGAATCTTTGACAGTCGTTACGGGTCGTCAGAAGCCCGAAAGTCTGACAACCAGAGTTATCAAGGGGTTTCTTAACTGGTTTGTGGAGGTCGGATAGGCTGTTGTTCCATATAAAATACTGGAAGGTACTGCTACATCCGGTTAGACTAGAATCCAATCCGAACATAGTTGGGAAAACGCTATGCATATGAAGATGACGGACAAGTATATTGCGCTGTCCACATAACAATAAAGTATCATTGAATACCCCGAAGGCAGAGGTACACCCAAATGCGATAAGTATCTATTCTCAATATAACTTTGTTAAATAACGTAGAACTGGTGGCTATGGAATCTTGGAACATCATATTTTCACCACGGCTATCTCGATTGGAATAGTTTAATATTCCAATAAACAGGCTGTTTGGCAGAACGTACGTTGAACATACGAAAATGGTGGATAGGTGGGGACATCTGCTACTTACCTAGTCCTAATTTATTTGGTCCTGCCCCCTGGTTTTTTCTTTGCTTTCTTCTAGTTTCACCACTTTCTTAACTTTAAACTGTAATTTTTATTGAAAATGGCTAAAACAGACAATATTTAAAAAAAAAATATCTTTGATGGTGGAAGATTCTTGTAAAATTATTGCGTTATTCAGATGTTAGCTAGAAAAAAAGTTATGAGTCCTCAAACTAACAGAACGATTTAAAAATACTTAAATCTTAATATCAACTTGCATTTTAAAAAAATATCCAGGGGTTCACGGCCAAATAAATTAGGGCTGTGTAAGTAGCAGATGACCCTACCTATACACCATTTTCGTATGTTCAACGTTCTGCCAAACACCCTGTAGTTTGTACCGATACAAAAAGACGAATAGAACAATATCATTTGACATAACTCACAGCTTTGTTTACGCTTTCGGCAATAGAGTTTAAGTTCTTCTTCATTGCTTCAGGGTCGAATGTGCTGGCCATCTGGGTGTTGAAGTCCTTAGAGAAGTCTTGGAGCTTCTTCTGAATGGTTTCCAAATAGTTGTTGTCAGCAGCCGCAGGGGCATCGCGTTTCACGAAAGCCTGAGTCTGTTTTAACGAGAAAATTTTATAAAAATATGAAAACATTTCAGCCTTTCAATCTCACTGCAGAGTAAACGTAAACATCTCATTTTGAGACCTTACCTGATTACCTACAAGTACAGCCGGTCTATTCTGTCAAAATCTCACCGTTAGATCTTAGGTGAAGTGTCTAGATGCCTAGTATTAGGTTGAATGACAATTGACACTGTCACTATTGACAACTCACTCCAAGCTCACTTTCCTTAAGTCTTCACTGTGAAGTTGTGTACAGAACAGATCAGCAGATTACCAAGCTAGCTCACTTGGTGGTAGGGATTTCTTTTTTTTTTTTGGAGGGTGGGAAATCATCAAATGACTTCTCCCGCTCTTGGTGGAGCAGGAGGGCGTGTCAGACTTTTACTGACTAAAACCCACCCGTGTTCCCTCAATTACCTGTGTGCTAGGGGCGACGGTATCTCTTTCGAACAACCCACTCTCCTGGCAGGCATCGGCCCTTGCGGACCCCACCAATTTTTGCTGACATTTTTGACGGCGCATGTGGAACATAACGCGCCGTCATGTCTACCACTTTTCGGCCGCAGGGGATAGGGAGAACGGCCAACGCTATACCGACACTCCTCTTCCCCTGCGGCCCCACCGCGTTCGCCATCAAACGGTGGCGGCCTCGTCCAGGCCACGGAAGGGAAGAGCGCTGCTCAGAAGCACCGGGTTAAGCCACTTTCTCTTAAAATCTAGTCTACTTAAATAATACTAAAATATCATGAAAATGATTAAATTGTCAGCTTTTGCCAGTTGCTTCGCCCGCGTGGAGGTTGAAAATCGTCCCGCGGAAACATACTACCGAGTCTATCTGTGTGCCAAATTTCACCTAAATCTGTTTAGCCGTTTTTGCGTGATCGAGTAACAAACATCTGTATATCTATCATCCATCCATCTAACCTCACAAATATTCACATATACGTAATTATAATACCTACTAGCTTTTACAAGCGGCTCCGCCCGCGTTGAGGTCGGAAAGTATCCCACGGGAACGTACTACTGGGATATAAAGAATCGTATTTATTAATACAGGTTATAATCTATCTGTCTTCCAAATTCCATTCAAATCCGTTTAACCGTTTTCGCATGATCGAGTTAAAAACATGCAAACACCTAAACATACAAACTTTCACATTTATAATATTAGCAGGATTGCTTACGGATTTTTAGGAACCAGCAATGAAAAGAATTAAAAATTAAAAAGCATGAAAGACGGCCAGATAAAAATACCAATTTCAGATAGGCTTTGTCAAACTTTTACGTAAGATACAATCCAAGTTTAAGGTATATTGTAAGTTTATCAACAGTATTTTGAAGACATAAAATAATACACGTTTTAAAATGTACAGTTAGGTACTTACACTGACAAGGCACACAGCCAGAAGGACAATCAGCATCTTATTCATGTTTAAAGAGTTTCTATGCAGAACTTCTCAATGCCACAGTTGAATTCACACTGCGAACTTCTCGGAAGCAATCTCCTATATCTTGATGCTGAGCGAGACACAATGTGTGGTCAGGTCACTGCTGTGACCCTAGGTCATCTGATCGTGTATGCTAATCAGTTAATGAGCTTTGCCTGGGATATTGAACGTAATCGTCTTGCTACGTGTTAAGTGCATGATATTGTAACACTTCATTATGTAATTGAGAGCAGTGGTGGCCAAGTGGTAACGGCCGCGAGTTCGAACCCATCCAGGCGCTTTACTTTGTGTAAATTATTTCATCACCACTGCTCTCAAAACGGTGAAAGAAAACATCGTGAGGAAACCGGCATGTCCTAGAACCAAAATTCGAAGACATGTGTCTCACCGAGAGGAGGCCTGTGTCCCAGAAGTGGGAACATTATAGGCTGATGATGATGATGATGATGATTATGTAATTTGTCCAAAATAATAACACTGGATGATAGCAGCAGTGATAGCTCAGTCGTAAAGACTGCGACTTACCGAGTTTGTAGATCGTAGGTTCGAACCCAGCTTCGAGCTCTCAAACCTATCTTGAGGAAACCCGCATGTCCTAGAAACAGATATTCGAAGACATGTGACATCTACCAACCCACTGGGCCCGCGTGTTGGATAACGGCCCACTCCCTCTCACAGAGAAAAGGCTTGAGCCCCAACAGTGGGAATATTACAGGCTCATTATGTACGTATGTATGTAATTACACTGGAAAACCAGCCTGTTACTTTTCAGCTGCAGAAGATGCATGTGCCTCGCAGCCTGCAGGATACGTGCGTCTTCTCTAATATTGCAGGAATGAGAATTAATCTCAACGTTTGCTGACTGAGTAGGTATCGGAGATTACAAAATTTCTAATTTGGAGTTCCTCAAGAATCTGAAATTGCTGAATCTGCATTCGTTCTTGTCAGGTTTTGAAGTAACATGTAACATGTCATCAAAACTGTTATAAAAATGTTTCAAAACCCTGCATTTTTTTTTTAGTCCATTTTATTTACTATTTAGCTTCTGACCGCGATTTCGTTTGCGTGGAAGTCGAAAGACACTCCAATATACTACAGTAACAGCCATTTTTTTTAAATTCCCTAAACAGTTTGTAGTTTTTTTCTCAGCAGCCAAAATATCAGGAGACTCAGGAGTCAGGACTAGTGACGTACAGTTGTCCGTGTGAGAAGCAACTTGTCGTAAAATTGACACCCGCAGCCTTCAGTGCCAGCCACAGTGATTTAATTTAATCATATGGCGTGTCACCGTCACACATTGTAGGCAAACTAGCAGTTCGTTTGACCTTACATGCCAATTATCGAACAATAGAAACCAGTACCTAAATCTTTATGCACGTAAAAATTACTTTAGACGTAACTTCTCGGCTTAGTAGTCTACTCGCACGGATTTAATCGTCCGAATTCGACTTAATATAAATAATATGAAAAAAAAAATATAGGCGACTCGCACTGATTTCGTTTATTTGGAATGATTCGAAAATTTTAGACATATAGAAAATATTATATTATTTAAAAGTGACGATTCGCCCTTCGGCCTTCACCGATTCGGGCGAGTTTATTCATACAAATCTACTAATAAGCCATCTTCTCTTGTCGAATAAACCCAAGCATATTACTTCTCGATTTTTTTGTAAACCGCACACCAGGGTCGCCTCACAATATTAATCCGAACGGGATATTGCATTAAGTCGGCCCCCGGCCAATTTGACTCATTTTAATGCCCCAGTTCCGGACCAGACGAATGAGATAATTGAACAGCAATAATCATGTCATCTGCCTTGTTATATTCACATGAAGAGTTGTATTTGAAAACAATTTAGCTTTCCATTTTAGAGGTATGAGGAACAGGGTGTAAAGTACACTCATACTTATGATGGTAAAAGAGGATCTTCCGACCAGACGGGTATTGTGTCTGGTGGGCAACTGCCCGACAGTTGATGTCGGGATTTTGTATATGTTCGAGTGTCGTGGTAAACTCTGATTGCGCGATGTAGAATTTCTGATAATAGTTCGCCTGTGGCATTGTAGATGGCGCCACTTTTCTTTTTGCGTTTCTTAGATTTTGTTGCGAAGCATTTTTTATTTGTAGTGCCACTACACCATAACATAAAATAACTTAACACGGTTATTCTCCAAAGGGTTAGAGTATTTATTTAACACTTAAAAATAAATGTACAAGCCAGTCTTAATAAAATAGCACACGAATGTATTGCCACAAATCTAATACTAAGCAGGGTGCGGGTTGTTCGAAAGAGATGTCGTGGCCACTGACACACAGGCAAATAAGGGAACACGGGTGGATTTTAGTCAATAAAAGTCTGACACGCCCGCGCCCTTCTGCTCCACCCAGAGCGAGAGAAGTTATTTGATGATTTACCTCCCTCAAAAAAAACCCCTGAAATAGGCCTGGACTTGTATTTTCGGGGTCAGCCTCTGTTAAAAATGTGCATACTGTACATATAGGGCGGCAGCATCGACAAGCAAACCTGTAACCATAAATTCGTTTCATGAATATATTCCCCTAGCGTAGAAAATCGTCGATTATCGGAAAAAATCAGCTGTTTCATCGAAAATTCGTAATAACTACGCGGGCGAAAGCTATTTTTTTTTAAATAACCAACGATATTTATTACGTCGATATCCCAGCCAACTAGTATAAACCTAGGTTTAAATACACAAGTTTCTAACCTCCCTAGTGTTTTAGAAACGTATAGGTATTGAATCTTATCTCTGGTAATTAATTTTCCGCAGTAGGCACGGTGATAGATAGGATGGACTTCGAGTCTTTGATAAACAGCTGTCGGATGTAACACTATCTAGTGCACCTCGAACCTTAGAGAGTATCTTATAATTGAATGAGTGCGATACGCGTGGACGAACTAAACAATAACACAGAATACCTACGAATTTGATGATTCCGGGGTGTAGTTTGGTTGGTGATATACCCAGGTGTACTAAGCAGGTACGCCTGTGGTGCCATTCTGTAAAAACCTCACCGTGATCATATGGTACCCGTGGTCCCTGGAAGGTAACAAGGGTGTTTTTTTTACCCGTGGTCCCGCCGTGCAATATAATGCTGCGGAATTAAAATAGTAGACCCTGGAAGGCACTGCCCTTCCACAAAATTTTGCCGCATTAAAATTGTACCTTAGTCATGTGCTGGCACATCAAGCTACCCCAAACTGTCAAATTTTCCCAATTGAACATAAACCTTATGCTCATGGCATAAAGTTGAAAATCTATCAAAGAAATTTGACGGATTGGGGTAGCTTGATGTGCTGGCGTCTATACCTTGCAGGGACTACCAGTTTAATTCATTATATTTCCCGATGGGCCAGCGGGTAAAAAAAATACCCGTGGTACCTTCCCAGGACCACTGGAAGGACCACGGGTACCATATAACCGTGACAACATGGGTTTTGTTTTGTTTTTTTGTGTGGGAAATCAACAAATAACTTCTCCCGCTCTGGGTGGAGCAGGAGGGCGACTTTTCCTGACTAAAACCCACCCGTGTTCCTTCAGTAGCCTGTGTGCCAGGGGCGGCGGTATCGCTTTCGAACAACCCGCACCCCTGGCAGGCATCGGCCCTTGCGGGCCCCGTCATTTTGTGCTGACATCTCTTTGAGGCGCGCGTGGAACACAACGCGCCGTCGACCTGGGCTTGGTCCTTATCGGACAGCGAACTACCCATTACTCGCCGTCCGCAAGCTCATGAAGTGCTTAAAGTGAGCTGTCATTAGTATTAATTCTTAACATCAGATGGATTGACTGCTCATTTCAAGGTCACTTCACCTCAGTTCTCACGGTGAGATTTTTACAGCATGTATCGGCTGATCGTAGTTTTCGTCTTTGCTCCAAGCTGCACAAAATGCACATACGGTTTTCAGGGTTTTTTTTTTTTTTTTTGAGGATGGAAAATCTTCAAATAACTTCTCCCGCTTTGGGCGGAGCGGGAGGGCGTGTCAGACTTTTACTGACTAAAACCCACCCGTGTTCCTTCAGTTGCCTGTGTACCAGGGGCCATGGTATCTCTTTCAAACAATCCGCGTCCCTGGCAGGCATCAGCCCTTGCGGACCCCACCAGTTGGTGCTGACATCTATTTGAGGCGTGCGTGGAAAACAACGCGCCGTCGCACGGTTTTTTTTTTTTTTCGGTGGGACATCATCAAATAACTTCTCCCGCTCTGGGTGGAGCAGGAGGGCGTGTCAGACTTTTACTGACTAAAACCCACCCGTGTTCCTTCAGTAGCCCGTATGCCAGGGGCTGTGGTGTCTCTTTCGAACAAACCCGCACCCCTGGCAGGCATCGGCCCTTGCGGGCCCCATCATTTTTTGTGCTGACATCTCTTTGAGGCGCGCGTGGAACACAACGCGCCGTCGACTTGGGCTAGGTCCTTACCGGACAGCGAGCCACTCCTCAAAGAGGGGACTTACCGCCGCAATCGTGGCGTGCCCAGCACTGGGTTGCGACAATCGCTCTCTCCATGTCACCATGAGATCCCGCCGGAGCTCTGTCCGCTGTGCCGCGATTTCCCGCGGCAGCGGACTTACGCCCCGGCGTTTGGCCTCCTCGCGCCACTCCCACATTTGCGCGAGGACCTTTGCCTCCAGATCCCATGGCGGTAATCCGGGAAAGAGGCCCGCCGCCTCGCCGGAGATCGTGCGATATCCCCGGATCATTCTGATCGCCATGACCCTATGGGACGCCCTCAACCGGCGAGCTGGTTGGCGCCTCAATGTAGGCGCCCACACCGGCGCCCCGTATAGGGCCATGGACCGCACGATCCCCGCGTAGAGCCTCCGGCAGGAGGCGTTTGGCCCCCCTAGATTGGGTAGGAGCCGCTTCAGCGCAGCCCCGGCCCGCTCCTGTCTGGGAGCCAAACGGCGGAAATGCTCCGCGAAGTTCCACCGGCTGTCGAGGACGAGTCCCAAGTATTTCATCGTCGACTCGACACCGATGTGAACCCCTCCCACCGTTATCTGGGAACCCGTCGGTGGCGCATTCCGAGGACCATGAAACCACATGGCCTCGGACTTGTGCAAGGCCACCTCGAGTCCCAGTTGCCGGATCCTATCGACGATTGTCGCAACCCCTTGTGTCGCTAAGTCGGCCGCCGCCTGGTACGACCTCCCTTGCGCCAGGACCAGCGTGTCGTCAGCGTAGCAAACTACACTGACGCCGCTAGGGAGGTCGGCCGTCGCACGGTGAGCTGAAATAGCCTTATATAGACATAGAGACATGAATTTTAGAAGAGTCTTTTTTTTGGTTAGATATGGATTCTTCTGATCATTACTATACTATAAAATTTCGTATGAGGAAATTGCGTGTACAAATGAAAGAGTTATTTTTTTTTTAAGAAAAAATTGTATGGCGCTGACATAAAAAATTAGGCTATCTCTGGAATCATAGGGTTCGCCATTATATCCTTCCACACAGATATAGTAAGTACCATTTATTTATAATTTTCTGACATACTTCATGTCGCGCCACCATTTCTTTTTTTTTTTTATTCGTCGATTTCTTTACAAAATAAAATTAATGTCGTTGATTCATTTTAGTGGTTAAATGCTTTAAATATGAGTATGCTAAGTCTAGTTCACTATATATTTTTTTATACTATAGGCCAAGACAGTCTAAGAAATCACAAAAGTTCGTTTTACTAAATTGAAATGACAAGGTAATTATGAATTACCTATGTAATCTCTAATCGTCAAATCCGCATTAGCTAATGACCTCGTTCAGGTAATCACGTCATATGTCTAAATACGTACAGTATGAATAAATTAACACTAATGAATTACTAGCTAAAATTATACACACAAAAAAACTTTTTAATAAAAAATTAAACCGCCGAAAAAGTAACTAAGTTCGGAAGTCGGTGACTTTGGATATGTATTTAATTATATGTCACCGCCTTCCGAACTTAGTTACTTTTTCGGCGGTTTAATTTTTTTATTAAAATTTTTTTTATTTAATATATTTTTTGTGGCTATAATCTACTAATGACTACATGCTTAATTTTTGATTTAATACACGACTCAGTATTAAAAACTGTGAGTAAACAATCAATCATCCCCTGTTTTCTTACCCTTAGGGTTGGAATTTTTCTGGGACCAACTTCGAGGTATACCCTTTCCAATAAAAAAAGAATGATCAGAATCGGACTACTCTGGAAAAAGTTATGCGTAGTCATACATAAAAAAAAATATACGCGTCGAATTGAGTAACCTCCTCCGTTTTTTCGTCGGTTCAAAATTAGGGTTTACGTAAATTTTGCAATTAGTGCAGGATCATCTTAATGAGGGTAATTAGGTAAATGTAATACCCTCATTAGTCAATAACAATAAATAATCAAAAATCACGTTGGTAACTACAGTTCGTTTTGAGCATATCTACTTCTGATATCACCGTGCGTCTCAGCTAGGAGTAATAGTGTTCTGTGCGTCTCAGTGATTGTGAATTATGGAAAGCTTTTTTTTTTTTTTGGGTGGGAAATCATCAAATAACTTCTCCCGCTCTGGGTGGAGCAGGAGGGCGTGTCAGACTTTTACTGACTAAAACCCACCCGTGTTCCTTCAGTAGCCCGTATGCCAGGGGCTGTGGTGTCTCTTTCGAACAAACCCGCACCCCTGGCAGGCATCAGCCCTTGCGGGCCCCATCATTTTGTGTGCTGATATCTCTTTGAGGCGCGCGTGGAACACAACGCGCCGTCGACTTGGGCTTGGTCCTTACCGGACAGCGAGCTACCCATTACACGCCGTCCGCAAGCTCATGCCTAAATTATGGAAAGCTTAATTACAAACTTAGATTTTTTCGTTATTCTGAGGAACCAGGATACTCTGATCATGAAATATTGTTTGATTCAGTTGTTACTTGACTGGGTTCCAGGTTTTCTGATGATGACAGTGTTACTCTGAAGATATTTTGTCGAAGGTTCAGACGGGCAGTTCAAAAGAGATGGTTACGATCCCACCGCAAAAGCGATTATTTTTCGAGCTAAATCAAATGCGGCCTGCTACCTGTGTTTGGCTAAGCCTACGGAAATGAATAAGTTAAATACCGTTGCGTCAAAAACTGTTTCTCCTGGTGTGTATGAGTTTGGGTTATCGTAACTACATGCCCGCATTAATGTGATGAAATGTCTTCTACACATAGCTTATCGTCTTGATTTTAAGAAGTGGTCTGCGAGAGAAGAAGATCACAAAGAGTTATGACAGTCGAAGTTTTTATTTTTTTATTTGAGGATTTAAAAAAATCCACAAATGGTGGCGCAACATGATGTATTTCGAACAAACAAAACAAATAAATGGTACTATGTCGGTGTGTAAGGATATAATGTCGAACCTTATGATTCCAGAGATAGCCTCATTTTTCATGTCAGTGCCATACAATTTTTATTTTTTATTATCGTCATCGTCATCAGCCTATAAATGTTCCCACTGCTGGGACACAGGCCTCCTCTCAGTGAGAGGGATTGGGCCGTAATCCACCACGCGGGCCCAGTGCGGGTTGGTAGATGTCACATGTCTTCGAATTTTTGGTTCTAAGACATGTCGGTTTCCTCACGATGTTTTCCTTCACCGTTTTGAAAGCAGTGGTGATGAAGTAATTTACACAAAGTAAAGCGCCTGGCTGGGTTCGAACTCACGACATACAACTCGTAAGTAGCGGCCGTTACCACTTGGCCACCACTGCTCTCATAGTACCATTTTTTATTAAAACTCCTTCAAATTTACACGCAATTGCCTCATACGAAATTTTATAGAATAGTAATGAACAGCAGAATCCATTTCTAGCCAAACAAAGACTTCAAAATTCATGTCTCTATGTCTATGAAAGGCGATTTTCAGCCCACCATGCGTTGTGTCGCTCGGTTTTTCGCTCGGTTTCAGTTTGCGCGTCGATGTCCTTGCGGCAGGCGCAGGTACATAAATACATACATAAACTTATGCATTCTTCCTATGGCGGTAGGCAAAAACGTACATAACGCCACCTGCTACGATCTTTACATACTTACTCCTTTTGCCTCGTTTACGTAGGTAACACACACATACATACAACGGCACATATAACGGCACAAGCCTTCGTTCCCAAAATACCAATCAAGTCACTCCATTGCAGTCCACTGCCGGACATAAGACTTTTTTCGCTGCGCTACAACAACCTATTCTCAGGTTCCGGCCTGTCCCAAACTATGATTTTCCCAAAATAGTATGCTTTTACCAAAATTGTAAGCAATTAGACAAAAAGAAAATTATTTGTAATACTTTCGCTGTCAATAATTTTTTGTGATGCGACAAACAATATTACCACACTGGTCATTAATAAGATAACAATATTGTCATCAGCCCAAAAATTAACAGAGGGTATCATATTACTGGGTTGAAAAAGTCACATAAAGCTCCATGTAAAAATCAAGAGGAATTCTAAATTTCCATCGCTTACGTTATCAAAACATTTAAATTACATAAATGAAATCAGTAATTAGAACTCTATTGAATTGTTATTTACATCCTACAAGATGATAATGTTATCAGCGGTCACAACAATATGTCATTAGAATGTAAACAAAGTTCTCCACAAAATAATAACATTAATATACCTAGATGGCTCAGTATGATAAGAAATGACAAATGCATCCTTGTAATCATAAGATATTTATGAAAACATAATTATATAGGGTGACTGGTAATTAGTGACCGACATTAAAACACATGATTGTACTCATCATTATGAACAACTTTTACTATGGGACCAAACCCGAAATCGCGAAAAAAAAATCTGCTGTTCCCTACATTTTGACGAGTTATTCGAACATAAATGTAGGGAACAGCTGATTTTTTTTTTGGTCCCCTAGTAAAAGTTGTTCATAATAAAATTATGAGTACAATCATGTGTTTTAATGTCGGTCACTAATTACCAGTCACCCTATACGTATATGTGTGGTGTTAATTTTATTGATGTCATCATAACACATTATTTCATCAAATTAGAAACAGTGAACCTCGTAATTGCTTTACCAGTTTTGACAACAATACTTGGTAACTCAAAACTTTACTAAGCCGCAGCGCCGGTGACAATCGAGAAGTGAGTATAGCTAGCAACGAGCTCTCTGCCCTCTGGACAAAACGACGACGTACGATTATTCCCTGGTATGTACCAAACGTGTTT
This sequence comes from Polymixis flavicincta, assembly GCA_949987655.1. Lineage (NCBI taxonomy): Eukaryota > Metazoa > Arthropoda > Insecta > Lepidoptera > Noctuidae > Polymixis > Polymixis flavicincta. The sequence continues at coordinate 9,230,214 of OX465185.1, read as the reverse complement.
CTCAGTAAGTGTTCTGTCCGCCAAGCGAGCGTCGCTGAAAGAGTAGTCTCTTGAAAGATTTTGTTGCTGAAACAAAACGAGTAGGTACTCGCCGGCGATGTGAACAGCCAGTGATCAACTATTAATATATTTATACTTCTCTTTAACTCACACGGTACCTGCTTTCTTTTTTACGTTTCTTGAGCGAAAAAAAAGTTAATAGCTAGTCGCTTCCTCGTCGGCAGTTTGACAGGTGCCTAAGGTTGAAACTTTCCTAGACACAGACACACACAGACACGATCTTCTGATGTTATGACGAGTAAGTGCCATTTAACTTTAGGGTGGTAAAGCAATTACGAGGATGACTATACAAAACCATTTTAGGGAACTAATATCATAATACGGTATTTCTCTTTTGATATTTTTCGAGGAAGCAGTTGAACCCCGCCATAAGATACACCACACATGAAGCACGACCTGAATCTACCTGGCTGTGACGTCGTTAAAAGATAGATAGTATATGCGAAACCCGAAACACGTGTCTAGTATTCTTATGTAAAGAATCTATGTACCAAATTTCAAAGCTGTATCATGATAAATCACAAAGAAATAAGCTTGTTATGTTACCTAGTTGTCTACACAAACATGGTCACCATAGGACCCACGCGCCGCCTGCGCGTCCAGGTTCGTTTTGTGCTCACTTATCATATTATTCAGTAGGTAGCTAACCATATGACAATTTTGTTTTGTAATTAACTGGTCATAACTAAAAAAGAAAATTGGGAAAAAGTATACACGGTTAATTTTAGATCGTTCTGGAGCCGAAACACAGTAACTCCAAATGAGTAATAGTTACTATTGGCATTGTTAATATATTTTTAAGACTTCTAATAAAGAAGTTAGAAATTTATCACTTTTTTTCTGTCATTCGAGTAAAATTTTAGTAGCACTTTCACTATTTCATTCATAAACGCAAGATCGTACGCGATCCGCTCGGTGATGACGTAGGGCGGCACAGCTGTGCGTGTGCGAATCAGTTGATTGCGTAGGTACCTACTCGCGGTGGGTCAATAGACGTCGGACGAAAAACCAGCTGCAAGTAAGTACCTACACAAACCTCAATCGTTGGTTGGTGTAAGTTCATTTACCTCCATCATCTCTCATTGTATCGGAAGCACGGTATTTACAATCTCCTCGTAAACGAGAGAAATTAATTGACATTTAACTCACCCCTCTCGCATCACGATATCACCTAGTACACAAGGCTACACATCAAGCTATACATTTCCAGTTTACGCTGATCTCGTGCTGTACGAAAATCGTTTACAATGCGAGATCAGCTTATACTGGAAATGTATAGCTTGATGTGTAGCCGTGTGTACTACCCGTCAACTAGACACGACGAGTACGCTTGGGAGTTGCATTTAAGGCCTTGAATCGAGTGTGGACCAATCGAGCTAATAGGTACTTAATAAACATACAAGTACCTACCTACCATAATACTAAATACTGCCTAAAACATTTTTTTTGCGACAATGCTTGCGGCGGCTTCTACAAAGGCAGGCAATTCAAACAGAAAAATGAATCGTTTAGTGAGTTGCATAGAGTTCATTATTAGTTGGAGGTGTCCCTTACTATGAAAATATTGAACCGAATTAAGACCTTATTTAAATAACTTTAACCGCGTAATTCGGTTGTGAACCTTGAACCTTTGTACAGCCCGGTCGGACACGAGACAATAGATTTCTCAGAATATTTTTAGTAAACTGCGGACCTACTAACCTAGTTTGGTGAAATTTCTATTTTTCCTCGTTAACGGCTATGAAATAAAGTCTAAATTCGCTTATCTTATTTTATTTGTGTACCTATTTAACGATTGCGTATTTATTTTAAAAAAAAAGTCGGCGCGTAGGCAAAGGTAGCGGCGATCAGCGAACTCTGTCATCTGTGAACTAGGTACCTACGCTTAAATAAATAGACATAGTAAAACGGCAGCCACAGGTTTAGAAACACGTACCTATGGATGTAATTTAATCCATTCGAATTCATTTTCCATATTTACTATTGGCTAATTGGTCCCGTGTGTGTTGCCGGGCGTATAAGAATAGCACCATCCCATTTCTTCCCGTGGGTGTCGTAGAAGGCGACTAAGGGATCTACTAGAGAATGGGCAGCAGCGTTCTCTATGCATTTGATCACCTCACTGCGATCGCCAACCCGCCTGCCAAGCGTGGCGATTATGGCAAACCCCCCCTTTTGGGGGAGGCTTATGTCCAGCAGTGAACGTCTTTCGGCTGAAATGATGACTATTGGCTAACATTGAATCGCCGGGCCGCCATTGTGGTACTACGACGTGGGTAGCGTTCGAAGTACCTACCTACTCCAGTATATCTTCCTCTAACGCGGTCCGCGTTGCACGTGTGCGGGCGCTCGAAACTGTCCATGATCGAGGAGGCACTGAGTTGCGGCCAGAATGGTGGAGGTGAAGGGAACTTGAGGGTCGTTGATTCCACGTGCGCGCAGTGAGTTCAGGTATTCCGGCTGAGCATACAATCCTCTAGCCTCTTCCAAGTTATGGTTCGCAATCCCATAAAAATCCACATTTCACACACAGATTGCACTCATTTTTGGCGCGTAATTAGGTTGCGCGTGCGGTGTACGTGACCTAAAACAGCGAAACGCGACACAATACTGGGAAGGAATTCGGAACAAGGAAGGGCGGGCGGTCGGCTAGACGGGGGTCGGGGGCGTGGCTTACGGATCATGCTGTCTGATGATGAATGGATTTTTCAATGGATATCGTTCGCATGTGTTGCCGTTTGTCGATACGTTTTATACGCACGTATACATTGATCGCAAGGAAGCGTTACTTCGAGTTCTCATTATTTCACTCAAGAAAACAATAAATTTAATGATTCGTGTTTTTTTTTTTTTGTTGTTTATTTAAAATAATAGTCTCAATCGATTCTAGTTCGATGATCGAGTTCATGGCTTTCGGTTCCAGAACGACCTAAAATTAACCGTGTATAATGGTGTAAAAACGATTGGAATCGATTCAGTTCCTCATTCTGAACGAACTATATTAAGGTTTCGCATATACTAAAAATAATGATGTATATCTACTTAATATAATAATCCGGTTTGACTTGCAATCCTTTCCGTTCCTAAAGGCACGTCTTCCCTACCATTGGAAGCGCCTCCCGGTGTACTTCTTGATATGCAATGGTCTCTGTAGCATCGTGAAATATGAGGCTTTGCAAATCTTGGGGTTTATTCGATTAATCGAGTCTGGTCAAACCCCGCTGGGATCAGTGCTTAAAAGGCTTACTAATGATGTGCCTAATCAAGTTTAAATACTCGTATCAGTGAAAAATAATACATTCATATTATTATTATTAAACATTTTCATAATTAAATAAGTTTAATATTACCAATGAATATTCATTAATATTCCGCATGGTCCTTCTATGAAGGGCATATCCGTATTTACTTGGGACTTTTGAGCATACGATACACTCGTAATCGTACCCATAATGAGAGTAGGGCCAGTCCTTAGCAACCCAACAGCAACCTTGTGGGAACGAAAATAATAATCAAAATATCTGTGAAAGTACCATTAAGTTAACAAAATGAAAATGTGTAATTAAAATATATAATTAACGATATTTACCATATATTTTATTAAGAAACGTCTGTAAGTGCGACACTTAGGTTAATAAGTATCTATATTCATAATTCGTAAAAAAAAACGATCTTCATTAAAATAAACAAAAGTAAAAAATAAAAGACAATTTGATAAAAGAAAACTGTATTAAAATTTCTAGTTCCTATTAAATTTTAAAAGTTTAAGTTCCGGACCTTCACTTGTTTCCACAATATTTTTACTTTACTAACAATATTTTTGACAATACGAAATTCCACTGTTGTAGCAATAAATTTTGTTTACGCAGCTGGTATGGCTTTTATAACGCTCATCTGTAGAAAAAAAACGTCAATAAAACAATACTTGATTTTGCCAGGTAACTAACCTACTCGGTAAGTATTGGCTGGCCTACCTAAATCTTCATAATCATCATTTCAGCCGAAAGACGTCCATTGCTGGAGATAGGCCTCCCCCAAGCTCTACCACTACGACCGTGTCTGTGCTTTTCCGTGTCCAACGGATTCACAATTCACAAGGTCATCGGTCCATATTGTGCGAAACCTTCTAACGCTACGTGTTCCGGCACGTTGCCATTTCAGAATCTTTCGGCCCCATCGGCAATCCGCTCTGCGAGCAATGTGCCCTACCCACTACCACTTAAGTTAAATAAGGTGGGCAAGTTACCTGCCAGGTATGCGCAAGGACTTCAGCACCCTGGCCAGAGGTAGTTCAAGAACATCGCGTGGCTTGAGTCAGTAAGAGCGAAGCCACACGATGTGTCACCGATTTGTTTTGATGCCTGAGCGGGGCTCGGTCATCCTACATTTCCAGTGTGGCAATCGGTGCGTTGAAATCGTTGCGATATGACGACGTATCACACCGGCAAAGCCCGTGTGGTCTATGATTCTCTTTGATAGACAAACAGACAGACCCTTTACTCACAACAGGATGGAAGACATCCACGAGCATTTACAAATAAGTTTAGGATTACTGGCAATACCAAAACGTGAACTTGTGATAAACACCCAGTAAAGCATGACCACATGAATTGTGTTTGAAAAATATAGATAACTCGGTTAAAACTGAGCAACAGATCTATGATAGGAACTGAACTAACCTATAACCATAACTCCATCGCTTTGTTCACGCTATCAGAAACAACGTTTTCGTTTGGCTTCATATCTTCAGGGATCATTGTGCGTGCTACGTGACGAAAATCCCTGGCGTTTAAGCCAATGAGAGACCTCTGCATCATTTCCAAATCATTGCGTGCCGCAATCGAAGACCAAGGAGCGTCGCGTTTCACAATTGCCTGAATTAGTTAAAAGAACATTACATCTGAAGGCCAATTCTCGTAATTAAAACCGTTCAAAATCTAGTCGCAGTGTCATCTCAGCGACAAGCAAATGGCAAAAATTTATGAAAAATCGAGGTATTTTTGACAGATTGACACTGAGATCAGACTGTGAACGTTTTTAAAATTGGTAGAATTGCGCCTCAGGTTGTAGCTGTCCTAATCGCTAAAGGCTGCTCACGTCGCATAATTCAATCCATACCCTAAAACGAGGTGAACAGCGATTCAGGGGTGACGCGAGACGAAATTTAAAGGGGATTTTAACATTGAAGTAATATAGCTTTTTGCCAAAAAGGACTCATGTGTTTCATCATCACCATCATCCACAGGCCAACTTTGCCCACTGCTGCGTACAGGCCTCTCTTTATTTTTGCCCAGCTTCACGCCCCTGTACCAGCCCCATCTATATTTTGACCGCGATGGCAACAATATCGCGATGCGCAATTGCGCGATGGGCGACCGTCGAACGATCGAAATCTCGTCTTCCAGTCGTTGGATGCCACTCTGACAAAGCTTTACTCCACCTGTCACCGCTGTGATTTGAGCTGCATAGTACGCTTTTCCATTTTGAAGACTTCATACGTCTTCGTATCTCGACATTTGGAACTGGGTTTGGGTTTGGGCTCATAGACCAAATGAGCCTGATGCCAAGCATATAACGCTCCATGGCTCTTTGTGCAACTCTAAAGTGGTTACTGTATTAGAATGAATGACTATTTGTGTCCTTGTTGGCGTTGGTATGATTTGAATGTACCCCAGCAACCCTATTCAACCCGTTACATGGTACGTGCTGCAAACGAAGGGAACCGTAATTTCAAGATGGGTAACTATTTAAAATAACTGATAGGTTGGCACTTACGCTGACTGCGGATACACACAGAAGGAGAATCAACAGCTTATTCATGTTTAGATAGTTTTTTTGTGCTGAAAGTAAAGATATTTAAATATTTATTTACAAAAGAGTCTAAATTAAACAAAAACTTTGACAAATGTAATAAGAATTGAACTATTCGAGACGTCATTATTTTATCTTTTTACAAGTATAGGTCATCGACATTGTAAAGATACCAAAAAGTTTTGCAGGTAACGGTGCTCATAGCCACGAGTGTGTTTTCGACGAGAACTTTATTGTACCTACCAACTTTTATAAAGTCACCTACTTTCCTTAGAAAAATTAATTGTTTATTACAAAAAAATATAACAGCAGTTATTCGGTATTAGTAGGGTGCATAATCAAAAAATTAATTTCCTCTAGCAGCGAAGCTGTGAATATGTGTGGAAGTGCTGGGAGCTCTTGATACCGTCGACAATGGTGAAGTCCGACGTTTGTGTATATTTCTGTGTATTATATGCTGACACTACTCGTCTTCACGCACGCATTCACCGCGTTTTCGTACACTTGGTTACCACAAGTTAAGCGCGCGTCGGTTCGTGAGATAAATATACTGTTCTGTTGATACGACATTTTTGCTACTCATTGGTGATTTAAGTTTGGAAGTTGGAACTGGTTACTTTTGATAAGCGTCGTGGACGACAGACCCTAGGTATCCAGATTCGAGAACTTAAGAGGGAACAGGCTGTGCGATTCTCCATACAAATGTATTCTCCTTTTTTCTTCCTGAATAATGCCTGTAATTTTTTTTATCTGCTGTAAACATGGCCCTGTCATTTTCTTTTTTCAGCAACTAATTGGTAAAGAAAATATGATCCTCTAAAAATAACAAAAAATGCCCTATTTTTATCGCCGTGATAAGAGAACTACCAGACAAATTGTAAAAGTTTTTAAACATGAAATTTTTTATAGGAACCTAAACACTCTTTCTTAAAATGTTAATGTTAAAAATAATTAAATCGGCTCAGTTTTCGAAGAGAAAAAAGGGGAATACGAGACGTCGATCTCGTCAAAAAATTTGTGATAATTTCGGTCTGAGCTGCAGCTGGCCCTATCACGCACTACGGGGGCAGACATAGTGACAGCGCGACGGCAATAGTTCCTTCAAATGCCTATTTTTCAAATTCCACGCAGGCCCCGTTCCCTCTTAAGGTTTGCAAATAATTCATTGAAACAATTTAATTAATATTTAATCAGCTAGGTAAGCTTCATCCATGCATTTCATGTTCTTCATCTCACTGGTATTAAATGAATCATTTAATTATCGTCCAGAGAAGGCTTCGGTTTCGTTATTTCATCAAACTGTAAACAAATAAAATTAATACCATTAGAACAAAGGATTAGAATGGCAAACACGGAAAAGTACATGAACAAGCATAATCAGCACATGACGTTCCCAGTGCTGGGACTGGAGTTTTTGGAGGAATCCAAAAACACTATGCCTGACTTGCGTCTCAAACTGAAAACACCAGTGTAGCAGTCGCAGCTGAGAACTTCTACTAGATCAACGAAACAGTCAAAATTAATAAATGGGTTTGGCTATGACAGTAGCTTCTTTTGCGATATAACATGTGACTTGACGGGATTTCTATCATTCGGTAGACCAGACGACAGGGTTAGTGTATCAGTGTCAACGCCCTTATGTCGTCCCAGTAAGGGCGGCTTTCACACTGGTGTGCAGTTGGCTGTACCACCTCTGCCTCCATTTATTGAGATTTTATTTTATTTTGGGATAAATAAACAGGAGTAAAATTAAATGTTTTACATATCTTATAAAGCACTTATTATACTACTAGCACAACATTATCGACTTATTACTAATTTGTTGATTGGTAATGCTACGTCAGATAATAATAAAGAGAATAGGTACATGAGTAAAAATGATTCTCTATTCTAATGAGTAAAAGGAGTGAAAGAATAAATGATTGATTGATTGATTTAATACTTTCTCATCAACATCATCATTTCAGCCAAAAGACGTCCACTGCTGGACATAGGCCTCCCCCAGGATGGGAGGATTTGCTATAATCGCCACGCTTGGCAGGCGGGTTGGCGATCGCAGTTGGTGGTAAAATGCATAGAGAACGCTGCTGCCCATTCTCTGGTAAGTCCCTTAGTCGCCTTTTACGACACCCACGGGAAGAAATGGGATTGTGCTATTCTTTTACGCCCGGCGACACATACGGGACAACTTAATACTTTCAACAATACTTTCTAGTAACGAAATTTCTGGGATAGAAAAAGATAAAAAAGAAGACTACACCACGTAGTAATTCATAAAGATAAGAGGGAATCCACCACCGATTTCCTAAATGGATGTGATGTAAGATTATTAACATCGATGTTTTAAAATTTAGCATTGTAGGAATCAACAATTTGGCGCAGAGGAACGCGATAACCAGCATTGGAATTACAGACTTGCCTGAAATTGATAGAAAGTAAGCGGTATGGACGCGCTTGGTTACTCACTGCTGTCCTCAGAAAGATGTAATAAAGTTTATTTATTAAGATTGAACAATCATATTTGTCATATTAGATAACCAACCGCTTTGGAGAACCTGTTCAACTGATCACCAATGACACTGAACAAGGGTTTCAAATGGTCCTCGTTGACTTCTCCCACGACATTCGCCAAGCTCTTGTCGATACAGTTCCTGAAGTCATCCATGTTCTTTTTCAAAGTATCTATAGCAGTTGCATTAACATCTCTTTTGACAAAGGCTTCAGTCTGTGGAAGTATATTAAGAATTATTTTATGACGATTCTTGGTGCTTGCTGTTCTTTTTTTTTTTAAACTTTGCCCCGCACTAGGAGTTTCTCCTATATTGTGGGTTCCGTGCGGGAATCGAACCCGCGACACGGAGCGCAGCAGTCAATCGCTTAACCACTGCGCCAAACGTGTCGTCAATTTTTGTTTCGCTGGCATTTTTTAATTTGTATTAATAGTTTAATTAATTTATGTATCTAATAACTTGCATGCTGTAAGGTAGACTGTAAGCGATCTCATTAATTTATGTACAACATCTTATACCAGTACCTACATACATACTCGTAGCAAAATAAAGTTCTGGTTCAGATTTTGACATTTGCGGGGGAGGGTTGCCATAATCGCCACATCAGGCAGGTGGGTTAGCGATGGCACTAAGGTGTTACAATGCACAGAGAACGCTGCTGACCATTCTCTAGTAGGTAAGTCCCTTATTCGCCTTTATGACTTCCACGAGAAGAAATAGGATGGTGGTCTTTTCTCCGACACTCCGCGGATGCAATATGAGATGAGAAGTTAAACTTGACTAATAAGACAGACAACAACGATTTGTTGGTCAACTCCCGGGAGGCCAACGCGAATTTTAGGTCTTACAAAACTTAATAATGAATCTAGGTAATGTACGGAGGTTGAATTCCAAAAGTCTACTTTTAAGTAGCTGCTTAAAAATTGTGTCAAGAAGTATTTTGCAAATAAACTTTTGTAAACATAGCTAGCGTGTAACTTTAAATCAAAACATAAAATATACACTAACTACAGCAAACTAAGGCCAAAGAATAAGCATTTAGCAACCCAGTATACCATCACATTTCTACCACACAGTAATGCGGTTAGCCACAGTAATCCGCAGTTAGCTTCACTTATTACTGTAGTGGTTATGTCGACGGTTTTCACGCGGCATGCAAAGAGCTAAAATACCATTTTGTGTGCTCATAGAACGGTGAAACCTTGGGTGTAGCTATGTCCAAAATGTTGATGAATATAAAGCGAAGCGACGCTGCGCATTGTGTTTTTGACATGGCGAAGTGGCGAATTTACTGATTTAACAATGTGTAACACGGTATTTTCAATAATGTGACAAGGATAATTTTCTATGACGTCCTAATTGGTAACAAAATATTTAACTATGTATTCATATTCAGTGCCATTTTTAATATCATTTTGTATTGACAATGACATTTTATCTAAATACTAGCTTCTATCCGCGACTTGATTCGAAGATAAAAAGTATATCCTTTAGCACCATCATTCAGTGATAGTGTGGCTTTCAACCAGTGTAACAATTTTCATAATCACGGCAGGAATTCCAGAGATTACCTCTTACAAACATACATCATTAGAAACTACTTTGGATTTAGAATTTTTTAAATCTATAATATGAAGAAAAATCAATTTCTGTTCGTTAGCGGCAGTTTCTTTTTTTTTTTTTTTTCGAGAAATGAGAAATTTAGGAAAAGCCAAAGGAAAAGCCGAAAAATCGGGAAAACTGATATTGTATTTTCTATGGAAATTTTGTATGGATTATTGAAATTTGGACGGGACAGCGTTTGTCGGGACAGCTAGTCCTACTAATATTATAGATTTGAAAGTTTGTATGTTTAGATATTTGGATGTTTACATAATCAGCCTATAATGTTCCCACTGCTGGGACACAAGCGTCGTCTCAGTGGGAGGGAATGGGCAATAATCCACCACGCAGGCCCAGTGCAGATTGGTAGATATCACACGTCTTCGCATTTTTCGTACTAGGACATGCCGGTTTCCTCATGATGTTTTCCGTCACCGTTTCGAGAGCAGTGGTAATGAAATAATTTACACAAAGTAAAGCGCTAGTCTGGGTTCGAACCTAAATTTTATAAGGAGAAGAAGTGCAGAAAGCTATTTCTTCATTATTTGTGGTCGAATTTCAACCAATGGGCGACCACTAGTTAGTATAATTTAGTATAATATGTGAAATAATTTAGTGCATTTCACATAAAACGGTGTCAAAATCTATATAATCAACATTTCAACTTTGATATGCCCTATATCATTGAAAATTACCTCAAAACCACATCAGATAATTAACTCGGGGGTATTATTATAAAGGTTGGCGCCCATGAAACAGTTTCCAATAGATTCCCCGACAATTTCCATTTTGCTTGGTCCCTAGTGAATTTTATCCCCAGCTAAGGTAGGTACTTCCTTAATATCTTCATCCCATCTACTAAATAGCTATCATATACAGGGTGTTAGTGTTATGACACCGTTCGTAGCGATTATTGTATGTGTAATCAACATAAAATGTTATCTGTTTTGTTGGATAGAAAATGTTATGTTGTAAGCGATTGGTACAGAAAATAGAAATTTGAGGCAAACGTAAATACTTTTCTTTCAGAAGTTAACAATGTAATCATAGATGATACAATATGGGGCACTTAATATCTTGTCCAGCGTGTCTTGTTGTCTGCACGCTACAGGAGCTGACGGGTGCTGCTGAAAGTGCCAAGGTCGCAGCCAAATTCTGGTCTGACTGTATTTAGATTGCTATCGACACCTTAAGGTGAAACAAGTCCACATTTTTCCCATACAAACTTCGAAAGGGTTTTACTCCACTGTTCAATGTAGTACATCAAAACTTAAACATGCTATGGTTTTGTCTCATTATTAATATTGTCGGTACGGAAACAGAATACTAAAATAAAAAGCCATTAAAAAGTTATGAGCCAACAAAGATACGTTTTTCTTGATAATTTAACCTAACTTTGGGCGTGTTTAAGTAATAAAAGAAGTGTAAAATCTCCAAAACAAAGTCGGTACCGACAAAGTTAAATTATCGATAAGTTCAATAAACTTTATTGGTCATTGATTTATGCAGAGGTTTTTTCATAAAACCCGATTTTCCGAAGGACTTTTCTTAATTTTTTCGCGAATGTTGTGCTATAAATGCTCCTCCATCTCTCTCAATAACGATGTGCGTGTAGACTAGCGTCTAACTGCTCATCACTGATACTATCTCTGTCGGATACGAAGCCTGGTGAGACAGCGTGATTTTTAGCCAGGCCCACCAGTGAATTCAAGCCCGCGAAAAATGTCCCCTTAACAAGAAGATAGATGATATATTTTTCTCAAATTGTATTAAAATTGTAACTAAACACGTTATCTAAATTATCACTCCACTTTCAAAAATTCCCAGTAATACTTACGTCAACAAACAATAAGACAACGAAGAAAAAACTGGCGTATTTAAAAAACATTTTTGCGCAAAAACCAACTTCCACGTTAAGATGAAAACTACTGACCTTAGTACTAGCAAACTCTAAGTATAAGTACAAACGTAAAACGAGTGTTTACATTGGTACAGTCATACACATTATTGTCCAGGTAAATGAGTAAATAATGTGTCAGTACACTGCAAACAGTTGTACAAAGTATTCCATAGATCCGGCTTATATAAGGTATATCTATTCATGCACGAAATATCTGAAGAGGTCATTGTACTCATCATTATTAACAACTTTTACTATGGAAACAAACCTGAAATCGCGAAAAAAAATCAGCTGTTCCCTACATTTCGACGAGTTATGTGAAATAGGGGCGACCCTATTGCCATCAGCCGGGCACAAATCTATGGTCCTGCTACTGAGAAGGTTTGGAAGGGAAAAGGGGAGGTCGTTGCCTATAAGTCCCATGAAATAGGGGCGACCCTATTGCCATAGGCCTGGCACAAATCTACGGTCCTGCTACTAAGAAGGTTTGGAAGAGAAAAGGGGAGGCCGTTGCCTATAAGTCCCACGGAATAGGGGCGACCCTATTGCCATCAGCCGGGCACAAATCTAAACTCCTAGCCGCTACCTAGTGCTGATAGAAAAACTAAAACAACTTTGAATAAAAAAGTTCACCACGTCAATCCATTGGTGCTCGGACTTCCCATTTTTTTGTTGATATCTATAAGATTATATTGACCTCAGACGTAATTACAGTACTATTATTTGTGTTGTTTCGACTGAATACAACAGATAGCAATTTCAACGTAACTGCGTTATCGTAACTTTGGTAATACCTATTTGGTGTTTCATTAATATCTGGGAATTAAGAAATAATAACAAAAAGAGAGGTTATCGGCTACGTGTTCTGCTCAGATATTATTTACAAATTAAGAATAGGTAACTTATTCAGACTAAAAAAGATTTATTTAAATCGACCGATCTGCCGGTTTTGTAGAAATAATATAGTAACCAACTGCCACATAATATCACCATTTAATACATGATGAAAGTTATTTGTACAAAATATTTAGGTGAACATAATTTAATAGACTTATATCTGCCAATATGCATAGATAGTCTTTTCTCAACTGTGTTGGCGCGGTCGGCTTCCATTCTAACCGGAAGCAGTACACCAATATTTTACATGAAGCGACTGCCTATCTAACCTCCATAACCCAGTTACTGAGTAATTGGGTAACTCAGTAACTTACCTCTTGGTAAGACTGGCTGTCATACTTTCGGAATTCTGAAAACCAATTACGACTGTCAAAGATCTACGAAATGCAGTCGAGACCAACGGCTTAACGTATTTTCCAAGGCACGGAAGGGTCTCGGTATGTTATAAATGGTCACCCATGCACGGACAGACCTGTTCATCATCATCACCATCATCATTTCAGCCGAATGACGTCCACTATTGGACATAAGCCTCCCCCAATATGGGGAGAGGGGTTGCCATAATCGCCACGCTTGGCAGGCGGTTTGGCGATCGCAGTATGGTGGTAAAATGCATGGAGAACGCTGCTGCCCATTATCTAGTAAGTCCTTTTGTCGCGTCCTACGACACCTGTTCGCGTAGCTTAACTTTCGATCGACCCTTTTGGTTGTTTTTACTTAGCCACGAGCCCTTCACGTATTTTAATAGACTCACGACAAAAATAAATAGAACAACCTGTAGCCTAACGTTGTCGCTCATTTTACAAGAACAAGACAATCTTTTTCGTAAAAAGTTTTCATTCTGGTCCTCCCCTTTATCTTATCCCAGAGAGAAAAAGTGTAAAAGTATTCTTTAATAAATTTTGATAAATGGTGTAAAATAAATCGAACTCGATTCAATATTTTTCAACTATAGGTGAGCCTGCTGCTGTCATCATCATCATCATCATCAGCCTATAATGTTCCCACTGCTGGGACGCAGGCATCCTCTCGGTGAGAGGGATTGGGCCGTAATCCACCACGCGGGCCCAGTGCGGGTTGGTAGATGTCACATGCCTTCGAATTTTTTGGTTCTAGGACATACCGGTTTCCTCACGATGTTTTCCTTCACCGTTTTGAGAGCAGTGGTGATGAAATAATTTACACAAAGTAAAGCGCCTGTCTGGGTTCGAACTCACGACCAACAACCCGTAAGTCGCTGTAGGTACCTATTATTATTCAGTATCAATAGTTCAGTAGGGTTTCTTGCTCTCCCGTGGAAGTACCGCGACTTTAACTATTTCTATTGTAAAAAAAAAAAAATTGCTATATTAGAGTTGGAATGGAATACGTACGGCTTTATCTTTTTGACTTCCAAGGCTTATAATAAATAAATAAAACACGCTTTTCATAAAGTAGGGTTTATTTGTAAACCAGCGTCACACACTGCCTTTGTGACACGCCATCGAACACACGCAAAATTGTAACCGCTATCTTTAAATTATTAATTACTGTGAAAAATACCTATTGTAAAACCCGATATTACACGTTATCATCATAAGGAGCCTTGTGTCTGATTTCCATCCACGACGCTGACACGACGACGACGACCTGACAAAGAGAAACCCCAACATATTGTCCCCAGTTGTCTAACATTTAAGCTGAATGCTATTTGGCGCAGGCGTGAGGCAGACAATAGTACTGTTTCCAGGTTATTTTTCTTTTTTTTTTTTCTTCATGAGTATTTTTCTTCCTTTAAGTCAGCTGCAGATTTATTTGCTTTTGTCAACCGATGCCCACTTAGCTAATAAATCTTTATATTAATTTCGTCCAACGAAACGTTCACCGCTCTTGAAGATTTGTATAAGCAATGGAAATGGGTGTTACGATAGTAAATTAGTATTCACAATATCTTGATTCAAGCGGAAAACGTACTTTTGTTAAAAAATGCATTGTGTTAGCAAAATATCAAAATGGTTCGCTGAAAATCGATTTACTTCTCCACGTACGTATTATGTTACCGACTGTGCGCGCCAATTGTGCTAATAGTCAAAGTGCTCTGTCCTAATTGTTTGAAGAGATCAGAACGTTGAGTTGGTATGATCCATTAATAGACTTCTGGTGGAGAACTGTCGATTAAGAAATTGTGTCGATGTTTGTGTACGGTATCAAGTTGTAAAGTACTGAGTACCAAATTATTGTAATTACTAGAGAAAATACCGGGGGATCTGCCTGCCCTCAATAGAAAAAGGTTTATGTTTATAGTTATGTTTGTAGGGAAAGGGCTCTTATAAGTTACGTTATATTATATTAATTACTTCAACAAAATAAACGTAAACGTTTATCTTACTTGGGAGACTGGACTTCACAACACAGGGCATCCTAGTGTGGGGTCATTTTTTAAAATCTAGCACCTAATGCCTCTATGTAGTGTTTTTTTTTTTCTGATCTGAACATTTTTTTTTATTAAAGGTAGTTTATGCGGGGCTTGTGGCTAAGTAATAACAGCCGCACGGGTCGGTCGATCAGGTTAAGCTACGCTTGCCGCGGTTGGTCCGTGGATGGGTGACCATGTTTACATACCAAGACTCCGCCGTGCCGCGGAAAGCACGTTAAGCCGTTGGTCCCGGCTGTCATATGTGGATCTTTGACAGTCGTTACGGGTCGTCAGAAGCCCGAAAGTCTAACAACCAGTCTTACCAAGGGGTCTTACCCAGGTTGTGGAGGTCAGATAGGCAGTCGCTCCATGTAAAATACTGATATTTAGCTGCATCCGATTAGAGATGATGATATAAATTAGTTTCTCTTTCTGCCATTATACTTAGTTTTAGGTCCCAGAAAAATGATAATCTTGGATGCACCAAAGTATCCCACGAAAATTTAAATATTCTTCCGTGTTTTGCAATTTGCAAGTCAGCGTCAGGATGTGTGTTGTCAGCAACAGCTGGTGGGGTCCCCAAGGGCCTGCCTGCCAGGGGTGCGGGTTGTTCGAAAGATGTACCGTGGCTCCTGGCACACAGGCAACTGAAGGAACACGGGTGGGTTTTAGTCAGTAAAAGTCTTACACGCACTCAAGTTATTTGATGATTTCCTACGCAAAAAAAACGATTTACTATGTTGATTAAAATATAATTCAAATCATATTGATCGATTATTTTTATGAATGATTATATTATTGATAATATTATTTACTGATGATTTTATATGAAATTTAATCATTGAAGTAATCAATTTATCTCTCTAAGTTCATTTCATCATAATCATTTCAGTCGAAAGACGTCCACTGTTGGTCCACTTCGACTGGTCTTGTGCTTCCATGCAGAGGATACCCGCGGCCTTCACAAGGTCATCGGTCCACCTTGTGGGAGGCCTAAGTTAAGTTAGTTAAGTTAATTGAATCCCATTTAATTATTATTTCATGAAAAATCACTGATAACATTTTCGTGTTTCCTAATTCTTCTTCTTCTTAGCGTGTCGATAGCAATCTAAATACATTCAGCCCAGAATTTGGTTACGAGCTTGACAGTTTCAGCAGCATCCATTAGCTCCTGTAGCGTGCAGACAACAGGACATGCTGGACAAGATATAAAGTGCCCCATTGTTAGTGGAACAGCACCACATTAAACTCCAGGGTGGAGTCATTTGTGAATCTCCATCTGAGCAGGATTTCTTTATTTCGGCCTACCTGAGTCCGGAGTCTATTTAAAGACTTCCAGGAAAGCCACAGAAACTCATGTCCAGGTGCGAGATATCTTAATTTATAAGATTATACGTACTTTTGACTACACACAAATACCTAAATCTTTGACGATTGCGAAGTGGGTTGTTTTTCTAATCGAAAGAAATGAGTAAGCCTGGTGAAGATAAAAGTTTAATAGGTTATCATCTATTCTAATGTAAAACTATTCCATTGTTACAATAACAAGTAATATTAGGTACTATTGTAAGCACAACAATCTAGTAATTGCTCCAACGAAAATTTGTTAATTAGTATGTAACAAATTATCGTTTGAGAATTTACTAATGAGAAAGTTTTGATAAAATTTTTGGCAACTTAACGATGTAATAAATTTAACAATTAAATACTACACACTAATTTAAAATTTGAACACCATAATAATAATTTCTATGGTGTAATATTTTGACTTCATCCTTTATTTTAAATTCTTCCTTTAATTTCGGCCAAACTGAAACAAAATACATCTTCATTAATTATCACGCTTTTTTTTAAATATTCAAAGGGGTTCAACATTTTATAAAACGTTCATGTAAACCTCTGTTTTCCATTATTATTTTCCAGGCCAGAGGAATCAGACACTCTTGCGAGAGCTAGCAGCATCAAATTTTGGACCGCAATTATGTCTCGACATGGTATCTCGATCCTAACGCCACGCCACGCTAAAGCAAGCCCAATAACCAACATTTAATGATGAACGTATTGGATAAAACCTCCAAAAACTGAATATTTAAATGATGAAAATATACGGCTTATTAGTCAACTTGCACGAAGTTATTTATTCGTGTGCGAATCGACAATCCTAATAATACGTAGGTATTAGGCAACTGGCACATTTTCACCTTTCGGGCGAGATTTTTCGTGCGAGTGAACTAACTATACAGCAGGTATGTATTATTCAGTATGTATCAGAAAACTGAGGTGATATTTGATTGTACTATGAACAATTAGTAACTGTTTTGAGATTAGTAAAGGCACACCTTTGGAACAACACTCCGATGGGACTAATATCGTATCTGCAAAGAAATAATCCTAGAGCAGTGGTAGCCCCACGAGTTGTACATCGTGGGTTCGAAAACATGTTGTAAATAATTCTATCACCAATTTTCTCAAAAGCGGTGAATTAAAACATCGTATGAAAATCGGCAGGGCACATTGCTCACAGAACAGATGGCCGTTGGGGCCGAAAGGTTCTGGAGTGGCGACCGCGTACCGGAAGACGTAGAGTGGGAAGGCCTCCGACCGCTGACCTTGTGAAGGCCGCGGGTATCCGCTGGATGTGAGATGCACAAGACCGGTCGAAGTGGAGGAGCCTGGGGGAGGCCTATTTCCAGCAGTGGACGCCTTTTGGCTGAAATGATGATGATGATGATGAAAATCGGCATGTCTTAGAGCAAAATAATTCGAATGCATGTGACATCTACCAATCGACACTGGCCCTGCGTAGTGCATTACGGCCCACACCCTCTCACACAGAGAGATAACATTATAAACGGATTATGCAAAGAAATAAATCAGCCGTCCCATATATTTAGGCCGAGTAGGTATTGATAGTGGTTCTCTTTGATGGTTTGTACCACACCTCTAAATTAGATTATTAATACATGCTACTAGCTTCCGCCCGCGGGGTCACCCGCGTGGATGTCGGAAATAATCCCGCGGGTAGATACTACCGGGATAAAAAGTATCCTATATCTTAATCTAGGTTATAATCTATCTGTGTGCTAAATTTCATCCAAATCCGTTCAGCCGCTTTTGCGTGATTGAGTAACAAACATCCAAACATCTTCACAAACTTTCACATTTATAATATTAGTAGGATTAATGAAATAAAACTAGGGCACACAAAATAAATCTCTTTATTACATTAATGACATAGGTATTTACGTATTTCTTTTAATTACATGAGTGATATAATTCAGAGTTTTGTTTTATTCTGCATGTGGATCATCCTCGTCTTGAATATTAGGAATGAACGGCGTGTTTGGGTCCAAATCATGATGAGATTGAAATTGTAAGATTATTTCGTTTCTCGGTTGAGAATCTCCGTGTGTTTGTTCATCACCTTCATCTTTCTCGTTTTCTTTTTCTTGAATTAAGAGGAGCTGGAATTTTATTTGTTTTGGTTAGTTTTATTTGTATGTTGTTGGTTACACATTTAGCCGTATTTTTGTATTTCTTCCTATAAAATGTAATGTGTCTCTGTTTGTTTTCCCTAATAAAAATATAAAAAGAAACAAAATAAAAAATTCGTTCCCTCTTACTGAGTGGTGGTATTTCTTGTTTGATGTTTTAGTTAGGGTAACAAAAAAAAAATTTTAACACCAAATTGCACATTTTAAGTAGAGCTGCGGTGGTGCAGTGGTAACTGCCGCGACTTACGAATTGAAGGTCGGAGGTTCGATCCCAGGCAGGCGCTTTACTTTGTGTAAAATATTTCATTATCACTGCTACCAACGGTGAAGAAAAACATCGGGAGAAAACGTCGTGAGAAAAAGAAATGTCTTCGAGCGAAAAAAAAACGAAGACATGTGACATCCACAAGCCCGCACTAGGCCCCCGAGAGCAGGCCTGTATCCAAGCGATGGGAACATCGTAGGCTAATTATGTAAGTAGCATATTCAGATTCGATTTTTTTTAAACTGGATAAACATAAATGGCACTCAATTAACTTATGGCAACAGAAAGATGGAAAAGTAATATTTGGATAACATTGGGTACCTAAACCTGATGAAAGGATGCTACTTAAATAACTGAAAAATTGAATTAAGTTATTCTATGTTAAAATTCAGTAGATTTCATTTATGAGTAAATGTTACCTTTTTTATTACAGAATTCGTAGAAACTATGTAATTCGCAACACCAAAGTTCTTTATACATTTTTCTTGTTGTTGCCATGTTGTAATAAAAAAAAAATTGACTCAACAAATACATTTTTTCACATCATTTATGGACTTACGCACATCAAGATGTGCGCTTAGCACCTAGGTACCAATTTATTACTAATTGTAGTTTCCGGTAAAAAGAAACCTATTCGAACGGACTAATGATAATAACTTAAATATGTGAAACTGAACTAAACTAACTATGACGATACAAATAAAAATGCCATGTATTAATCGACTCATTTACATTTATCAAATTACATTTCATTCGAAAGCATCTATCGGTTTATTATAAACTTCAACTACATATCCGAGGAGGGTCCTCGGATAAGTATTACTTATCTATTTCGTTGACCGTACACATCAATATTTGTTTGAACCCCAGACGGAGCACGGTACGTCGACCTCTCGGCACGGAAAATTCCCATTTTAATTTTATTAAAAAATATTATTGAATGCTCCATATACAATGAATGCGTTAAACCTCAATTAATTCTTATTTTGGGATCCTGAACACACTAAATAGACAAGCAACTGCAACCAACATTAATGAAGCAGCTCGAATGTAGTTGTTCTATGACCAGATAAGGCCAAACCCTCATTTATTTAAAAAACGTGCATCATATAAGCCCAAAAATATTCAAAAAGTTCATTAATTTAAAAGAGCACACATAAAGTTTAAAGAGAATAAATTAAACATTTCCCAATAATATTCATTCGAAGCCTCAAACACTGATACAAGTTAGAAGCTGGTACTACCTATAAAATTTATCAAGGAGACGTTCCTAGCACCTGTAGTAAATTCCAGGAGCTTTAATACTAAGTTACTAGTTGACATTTATAAGCCTTTGTCACCAAACGTGTGTTTAATTATTCGTCTACTGCCGGTACTAAAGCCTTGGCTTCTGGATATTTTGAATAAATTGAGTCTAAATGTAGCTATACACTATATATACAGTCTTCGGCCGTAAATAATGTTTTTACACAGTACATAGAACAAAGTCATGAGGAATGTTTTAAGTAGGTATGTCGATGTTGCTTTTCATCACACGACGCATCCACATCCTATTACAAATAGACACGGCGATCCAACGCTGTTTGGTATCTGCTCTATAGGACAAGTTACGAACGGAGGGACCTTTAATGCACCTGCAGATAAATCTAAAAGGAACATGTGCCATACAGCTACAGTAATTGTAAGCACGAAATAGAATAGACAGGTATTCATTGAATTTGGATCTTGAATTCGTGTTGGAATTTCGCCGTAGATCTTGCGTTATTATGTACGAGTATAAGAGTAGAGGAACACCAAATAAGCGATGGATGGACTATGTAAATGAGGATAATTATGGTTAGAAAGGAGGTGATTATCGAAATGACGACTAATATAGAAGAATGGAGGAAAAAGACATGTTGCAACGACTCTAAACCGGCAAGCGTAGTGAGGGACGCCCCCAGCTGGATGGAGGTATCTTCCTTAAGAAGGTGGCTGGGATAGCCCTGGATGCGGAAGATGGAGGACAGGGTATTATGGCGTAATTTGGGAGAGGCCTCTGACCTGCACCTTAATTGCGTAACTCACGATTTATCATAATCTGTTTCAATTTGACAATTCAACAATATTCATTGCGTTATTTACGTTGTTGAGTAGAAACTATGTATAACTACACTATTGTATTAGGTAAGCCTGTGAGGATAGTGTATGTGTTTTGTGAATAAATAAAAAATAAAAAAAAACATTTTTCGAACATATGAAGCAATGGTTTAACAATCTGTTTTAAGACGGAACAGATTATGATTAATCGTGAGTTACGCAATTAGGGAGCAGGTGGACTGCGATAAACTGAGTTGATTATTGGAAACGGCCAGAGACAAATCTGAACTAAAAATCTCGTCACAATATCGCTGAACTTAATTTCGCTTCACAATAGCAGAAAGGAATACCTACCTACTCGTACGCACATATAACTCACGGTCAAAAGACGTTGCCACAAAATAATCAGTATCATAATCGGCGTTAATCCGTCAATTACACATGTTGACCAAAAGTTAAATTTACACTACAATACAAACACAAAGACAAAACTACCAATCATACATTAACATTAACACTAATACAATTCTAAAAGGATAAACATAAATAGCTTTGAGTACATTTGGAGAGCAAACAGACCTTCGGTTGGTAAGTAACTGATCAAACAGCGAAGTTTGTGTAACGTTATGCATTGTCTACATTAGAATAGTGGCGTTTACTTAAAGCTTTAGATATATAAAGGAAGTGAGTAGGTAGGTGTTGAGGAGTCAATATAACAACTAACAAAGTTCCATGCGAACTGGGGGACTTTCAAAGACTTTCGGGTTGACTTCGTTTTACATATTGTAACTAATACCTCCGATAAATTAATTTTATTTTAAAATTTAAATATTTAATTTTCTATTCGGGGTTAGTCTAGTCGGGGGCTTAATAGTCTTTTAAATAGGACTAAAAAGTTAAACATAATTTTCTATAGACAGCTCACTTGAAGTAAATTTATTGATGAGCGAAACAACAACTACAGAAATACGTAGTAAGCGATTGACACGTTTTGAATTTTATGCAATAAAATTAAGGTTATTGCAGTAATCTCAATAGATTACTGCAATAACCTTAATTTTATATCCATACAAATTCCATTTAAATCGCTTTGTGAATACGAGTGCTGTTAAAGATTTCATTGTTATTTGAAAAAAAAATATGAATCAGGATGTTCGAAATTAAGCTGTAAAATCGGTATATATCTAGCTTTATGCTTAAGCAGTTTCTTAATAATCTTCACAGTGTTTGGTTCCTCTGGAATGTAAGTTTGCACCAATACCCTGCTGAGAGATGTTCAATCTATTGGTGCAAACTTACATTCGAGAGGAAACAAACTCTGTGAAGATTATTAAGAAACTGCTTGTGCATATACCTAGCTAAATACCGATTTTACAGCTTAATTTCGAACATCCTGATTCAATTTTTTTTTTTTTTTTCAAATAACAATGAAATCTTTAACAGCACTCGTATTCACAAAGGGATTTAAATGGAATTTGTATGGATTATAACCCAATTCCGAATTTTGACATTTATCAATCGCAAAAACTTTTTTTTTTGGAAAACAACGAAATATTGAACAGCAGCTTTAAAATTCAAAAATATATATTTCACACTTACCAAATAATTGACATAGCTGGCAAATCCGTTCATACCCATAGTCTTTAACTCATCTTGCTTCGTCACATCTAATTTCGACATCAGTGGCGTCATGTACTGATCTACCGCTTTGCTAACGTCTTCCATGAAGCCAACTAATTTGTGCTGGTAATCTTTCGGATCCGTGATCGGTTCTGCTGGATCTTCACCATGTTCACCATATCCGTCGTCAAATTGTGCTTGAGCACCACCAAATTTTTCAGACCATGACTGAGAGTCTGGTCTTGCATGGGCCTGGAAAGGATGATTGTGTGTTTAACTTGGAATGGTGTTAGAGGATGTTATATTATGAAGCAAGACTTTTGAATTTATTTATCGAAATAAATACTTTGCTTTGACTTTTTTAGGAATTTGAGAAAATTTTGACGTTTTAAGCATATACATCGTTGGGTATTAATAATAACTTGAAGAAATGCGACAAGTTACGCAAAAATACGTAGAAAATTATTAGGGGCACCAACGGTTCAAGTAACCTTACATAGTGCTTACATAATAGTCTCACTGCTGATCCTCCTCTCGATGAGAGGGAGTCGGCTATAATCTAGCACATATAGCTATCTCGTGTCTCTAGTAATTCAAAAATCTTGCTTTTTACTAATTTTTTTTAACGTACCTCTTGGCCAAGAAGTAATATTTATGGTAGGTTAGTCAGGCACAAATCCTATATCTACTAAATTCTACTGTTTTGTAACAATAATGCTAATGATACGCCAAATTATACATTCATTCGGATGCCGTTATTCTATTTAATGGACCGCGATTATCATATAAATGGAACGTTGTATTAATCTATGCGACCTATTCCTAAAATTTAGGAGTGATGTATTCAATTAAACTAATACTGAATTACCTACTGTAGTGTTTTTTAGTAACTAGGTAAAGAAGGTCAGATAGCCAGCCGCCCCATGTAATATACTGGTATATAGGATACGTTTTTCACCAGTGGGCAAACTGTAACCATGAATTCAGCATATCGTTCTAGACCTCCAGCGCAGAAATTTTTCGTCGTATGTACAAAAAAAATCTGCTGTTTCATAGAAAAGTGCAATGCCTACGCGGTGAAAATGTATGGGACAGCTGATTTTTTTTTTGTATAACCGACGAAAAATTTACGCGCTGGGGGTTCTGGAATGATATGCTGAATTCATGGTTACAATTTTCGCACTGGATAAAAACTTATCCTGTATTGCTTTTGGCTAGACTGGAAGCCGACCCCAACATAGTTTTGAAAAGACTAGGCAGATTGATGGTGTCTATTTTTACGTTCGTTATTCGAAAAATGCTTTGGTTTTTTTTTTTTTTCACGCAGTAATGCTTAAAAAAATGATCACAGAATTAAAGCAAGTCCCGGATCAGTATATCCGTATCGACGTAAACGGAACAGCAGTATCCGAAATCAAAACCGAATACGATACCACACTCAAAATACTCACGAAATAAAATGCTGACGAAACTAACAATATTGAAAGGAACGACATCTTAGACCAACAAAGACTAAAATAATATGCTGCGAAAAACCTTGTAACCCTTTTATAAATGAAGCAGTTCCTTTATTACCTTTGAGTGAATAGGAAATGTCACGTTTGTAAGATAAGGTTAATTTCTGAATTATGGTTAACCATTGTTTATAGGTAACTGGTGCACATGTTATCAGAAAACGCTGAGAAAATTAGTACCTAAGTCTTGACGTAAGAATCCGTAGATAATACAAATCCTTTGTATTGATTTTTTGAGCCATTGCACGAATATGGCTTTCGATAATTCCATTCGGTCACTGAATAATGGCTACATTGCCGAATGTCCTTTATTTGGTATTTTTCGTCAACCAACCGTGTAGCTCAACTCGGGTTGAGCTACACGAGATTCAGGTGTAGTCAGATGGGAAATGTCGACTCCATGTTGCTTTATTTCTTTTTTTATAATATGACCTGGAAAAGTGATTTCGATATCCTATTTACAAAATAAACAATTTCATTTATTTTCACTCAAACCTTTCCCTTTGAAGATGGAGATGTATACCACTTCAGTACCTATGCTCACTCATGATTAACGGGTTGTTAAAAAAGTGAAATAAATAAATAAAATAATTTATTTCCAAAAGTAAATTACAAAGTAGTTATGAGCAGCATTTACAGCTTATGACTTACAAGTGCACAGAAATTTGATCAATGACCCCCATGCTAGGTGGAACCTGTGTTACCCGTCCATTATACAAAATTACAGGTAAGTAAGTAGTACTTATTTATTTTTAATGTAACTATAGCATTGCAATAAGAACTATCGAATCTTTGATCGCATAAAACCACTCATAGAACGAATTCCAATATCCAATATCTGCTCATATCTCCCCCAACATTGGTATTTCCTCACAAAATATGTAGTAACAAAAATACCACAGCCATAATACCGCGGGCTCAGAGTTAGCAAAAACAATAACTCATCATGCAAAACACAGATTGTTTCACAACACATAATATGAAAAAATATTTGTCACACTCCATATTACGAAAGTTGTTTTGAATTTGTCAAAACTGTGGCATTTGAGTCCATCACTGTGGGAAAATAAACGCGGGACTCAACGAAGTGAATATAACTCGACATTCAATGGATCGTGGTAGGCAGTACATGCCCTCACGGCCCTAGCCGCCGCAGGAGACGCCCTGGGCGTCGGGAAGCCCAGGCTGATTCCCGGCCACCGTAGGTGCGGGCTTGCAGACAGGGAGTTAATGGGTAGCTCGCTGTACGGTAAAGACCAAGCCCGGGTCGACGGCACGTTGTGTTCCACGCGCGCCTCAAAGAAATGTCAGCACCAACTGGTGGGGACCACAAGGGCCGATGCCTGCCAGGGGTGCGGGTTGTTCGAAAGAGATACCGTGTCCCTTGGCATAGAGGCAACTGAAGGAACACGGGTGGGTCTCAGTCAGCAAAAGTCTGACACGCCGTCCTGCTCCACCCAGAGCGGGAGAAGTTAGTTGAAGATTTCCCACCCTCAAAAAAAACTGGGCCGTGGTAAAATCTTGGTGGGAAGGTCTTTCGTTCACTGGTTCTTCAGCGCAATGCTTAGCGCCAAGATTGAAAATCGAAGAGCGTGTTTTTCGACGTGCTGATATGGACTCTGTTGGATTCTCAATATTCGGTCCAAAACCGAGAGTAAAAAAATGGCCTCGATATTTTTACGTCCATATGAGCATCGAAGCAAGCTATGCGATGCAAAGTACCTTCCAACTGAGCAGGTTATCGTCATACACATAGCAATTACTTTATTCATCATCATTATTTCAGCTGAAAGACGTCCACTGCTGGTTATGCCATAATCGCCACGCTTGGCAGGCGGGTTGGGTTGGGTTGGTTTATTACGAGTACATGGTATAAAACAAAGTCGATTTTCGTATTAGATGTGTGTACGCTTAGATCTTTTAAATTACGCAACGGATTTTAATGCGGTTCATCAACAGCCAGAGTGATCCAAAAGGAAGTTTTATGTGTATAATACAACGACCTACACAAGAGCGAAGCCGCAAGCAAAAACTAGTTTGTTATATTGCCACTATTATTAATTCCACAAAATGTTCATACGCAGACCCTTGGAACGATCTATGTCGACACATTCCTAATTATTTATGTGATAAATCCACGGAGTACTGAATGATAAATCCTTCTCATTAATCGGCTTCCCATCAAACATTCCACTTGACTGGACTGCCCAGTCTCTCTGGACAGTAAAACATTGGGACAATGAGGGTTGAGAAAGGTTTGTCAACCCTTATTGTCACAACGTCTTCTCTACAACCACAAAGATAGTGCGACATTGTTTCTCTCTCGGTAATTTTGCACCTTTCTACCCTTTTAGGGTCAACATTTAGGTAATTTATACCTTATGGTTCAACACTTAGTCTAGTGTTTAATTACACAAGTTCCTTTTTAATGAAAAATATCTACATTTGTGATTAGAAATAAAGCTTGTGAAGTTAAAATTAATCAATACTAATATTATAAAACTCAAAAGTAACACTGTATGTGTGTTACGTTTTCACGCCTAAACCACTGAATGGATTTTGATAAAATTTGTCAAGGAGATAGATGGCCCTGTTCTTGTCCCGGTAGCAATTTCCTGGGGATTATTTCATCACATCCACGTGGACAAAGCCGCAAGCAGAAGCTAGTCGCAAATAAAGTAAATTAATAGACTCGTCCAGATTAATGGATACAGCAGTAATTGTGACTATAGTCGTGACAGCCAAGGGCATAATAATCAAGAGGCTCGACCAACATCTGAGGAGGTTCTCGTAAGGCAGCTGGATGGCTACAGCCAGAAGGCAGTACAGCTGGACACGGCACGTATCGTAAGGAGATTCCTCTCTCAGGAGACCTGTCTACTGGTACCTTGGACCACCACGCAGGCCTAGTGCCGTTTAATATTTAGATGTCACATGTCTTAGATTTTTTGGTTCTAGGACATGACGGTTTCCTCACGATATTTTCCTTCACCGTTTTGAGAGCAGTGGTGATGAAATTTATACAAAGTAAAGCGCTTGACTGGGATCGAACCATAGACCTACAAATAGCTCATAAATCGCGGCCGTTACCACTGGGCCACCACTGCTCTTCTAAAATATAAAATTTTTCATATATTTAATGAAATAACGAAAAGAATAATAATTTTACTTAATATAGTCAAGAAAAAATAAAAAATAAAATTTTGTTAGACTTATTTCACTAACAAAGAACAGCAACACTGCCATTTTAGAACAAGTTAGCTTTTCCAACAAACAATGTTAGTTTTTCATTCACCGTCACCGTGTTAGGAACGTGACTGCTGGCGACATTTTCTAAGCGACGACCACGATAGACAGACACGTGATTAAGATAAACACTTCATTTTACGTTATTACTTTACTTATCTCTACAGCTGGGAGTACGGGTATTTTGTGTGTATTCTTTTGTTTAATTATCAGCCTAGCCTTTTCCCAACTATGTTGGGGTCGGCTTCCAGTCTAACCGGATGCAACTGAATACCAGTATTTCACATGAAGCGACTGCCTATCTGACCTCCACAACCCAGTTACTGGGTAATACGATACCCCTTGGTAACACTGGTTGTAGATTTTCGGGCTTCTGACGACCCGTAACGACTGTCAAAGATCCACAAATGACAGCCGGGACCAACGGCTTAACGTGCTTTCCGAGGCACGGAAGGGTCTTGGTATGTAAAGATGGTCACCCATCCACGGATCAACCGCAGCAAGCGTAGCTTAACCTGATCGATCGACCCGCGCAACTATTGTTACTTAGCCACAAGCCCCTCTTTTGTTTAATATTGTATTTATTCTGTGACTAGCTTTAGCCAGCGACTACGCCCGCATGAGTGTTGAAAATTGTCCCAAGGGAATGTACAACCGGGATAAAATTATCCAATGTGAATTCATCTATCTGTGAGCCAAATTTCTTACAAATCCGCTCAGCCGTTTTTGCGTGACAAACATACAAATATCTAAGCATACAAACTTTCATATTTATAAAATTAGTAGGAAGTAGAATGAATATTTGAAGGACAAACTTTTTTCCTCAAGAACCAAAAAAAAATACGTGTGGCACTCGGGGACTGCCGCGGTAAAGCTATTGCATAGCATTTTTTATCAACTTATGCAGTTATAATTTTAGTTGTACAAGGCTAGGCAGATTGATTGGTTTTAATTGACAATTTCGCTTTACATGTTAATTGGAGGTCACGTAGTGACCACATATATCCACGAAATGGTAATTGTTTTTCAAACGTTTTACTATTCACGAACTAACTAGATACCAAATCTAAAAAATATATTACTGCTACAACCTACAACGAGCTAACTACTAAGCGAACTATCTAGCTAACTATAAAACGAATAACCCAAACTAAAAAACTGTACTAATACATAAATTGAATATAAACACCCCGTAAACACTAACACACACTTTCGAAAAAAATGCAATTACTATTCACCAGTTCACCTTTCGTAATTTCTTACGAAAAGTGTTTTCTTTCGAACATATATAAAAATTACAAAAAAAAAACGAAATTTATAAAATGTCAACAAACAAATCAGCCAATTTTTTTTTTTTCAATTGAATATTATCTTTATTGCTATAAAGATAAGGTCGTACACACATGGAACATTTTGCGACCAATCCCGTCAAACGTCAAACCAAAGACAATGTTGATCAAAGGTGTCCGTAGACGATCACTGTATTTTTTTATGGTTGCATATTTTTCCAAAATATTATTTTAAATTATTTTTTATTTCAAACCTGGCAAATTACTCTCAATAAAATTGATTTCATCTTTGCTGGGTTATCAAACGTATAAACCTGGAATATTTTGTGATGAATTCCGTCAAACCAAAGATAATATAGGCCTTCGGACAAATTGCCATAAAGAAAAATATAATACATTTTATAATGGTCACTGGACAGTAACAGATAATTAACACAACCAAATATAGGAGTCACTTTTTACAAAATGTTGGTTCTTATCAGACCACCAACTGTATTTTACGGATTTTAAATACTAAGTGCTTCTCTTTTTAGCGTCGTTTAACCGCTTTAGTAAGAGTGAGAAGTGAACATATTTCGAAGTAAATAAAAACTGCTAAAACGGTAAGAAAATTTCATAAACTATCCATAAATATACGATATTGTGTATGAAAATTCAGCCCCACCCGATTCGCGCCGGCGTCCCTCAGGGCGCCGTGCTATCCCCTCTCATCTTTACGCTGTTCACCAGCGATATCCCCAAGAGTGGTAAGGCACAGTTGGCTCTGTTCGCAGACGACACAGCCATCTACCACTCTGGGCGTAGTTCCAAAGCGATAGCCAAATCCCTCCAGACCGCAGTCAACGTACTCGGTGCATGGTTTAGGAAATGGCGAATCGAATGAAATCCGGACAAAAGCCAGGCGGTTCTCTTTAAGAGACCGCAACGCCACATCGACCCCCTCCGGCCCATCTCCATATTCGGCAAGCCGATCCCTTGGGAAAAGCAAGCCAAATATCTTGCAGTGATTCTAGATCAGCACCTCTCCTTCTCAGAGCATATCAGGAAGGCGCGCTCACGCGCCGCCTTCGCTCTCGGAAGGTTGCACTCTGTTCTGAACGCACGTAGCAAATTGTCACTCAAGTGCAAATTGCGTATTTACACGGCGTGCATAAGGCCCATCATGACGTATGCATGTGCAGTCTTTGCACACACGCACCCCCGACACATCCATAGGATGCAGACCCTCCAAAACCATTTCCTCCGCCAAGCCACAGGCTCCCCATGGTTCGTTCGGAACGAGATCCTCCATCTCGATCTGAAAATGCCCACTATTGCTCAATTTATGAAACGCAACTCGAAGCGTTTCTTCGATAAAGCCGAGTTACATCGCAATCCCTTGATTGTGAAGGCCGCTAGTTATGTCCCCAGTAGAATCAGTAGTATTCGCCGGCCGAAACATGTCCTCTCCGACCCAGATTACCCCATCACTATTCTCCAAGAAAAGAATAGGGCCACCAGTACAGTACACAGATACAAACGACGACCGTCCTACCGACCTCGCCGCCGAGGTCCTCGCGCCCCGCGAAGACTCGCGAGTAGCGATCAGACCCCCAACCGTCCCTTGCTCGTTGATGCGCCAGCCCGCGCCGCAGCTGAGCCAGTAGCTTTAAATTCCCCGTATAATAATCATGAAAATAATATCTTGATCCAGCCTGTCCCCAGTAGTACTAGCTGCCCCCCCCGTCAGCGACTCCCTGAGCCGAGGTTCGTACCCCACAGGGGGTGCCCTCAGTGCGCAGTCGTTTTAGGTTTAAGTAGGTTTTACGCCCTGGCTGGAGGCTTTTAGAGTTCTAAAAACCTTCACAGGAAAGTCCGGTTGAGCAGTCACGGCCTCTTAAGGTCGACTGCTAGATGCAATTATCAAAAAAAAAAAAAAACATTCAGATAAAGCAGTCAAAATTGCAATTTTAACATGTTATTTCGTTGCTAGGCAACAGGTCGGACTGTTGCATAGCAACGGAGTAATGTTATTTTCGTTACGGAATTTCTAGATTCAGTCTCCACGCTCAAGGCCCGCGATAGAAGCTATGCAATAGCTTAAAAAATAAACATTGTTTTGTCACATTTTGCAGAATTTTTTTTTGTCAAACATTACATAACATGTTGACTTCCCTTGGTAATAGATTACAATATCATAATTATACCTCTACCTGTCCCATCGAGAAATAAGGCGTGATATTAAAGTATCATCAGTTACTTTCTAATAAGTTACAGAAACCTGAAATAATCGAGATGCTCCAGCGTTTGTTCAGCATTCCAATTACCTAGAGATGCTGTTTATTCAATAAAGAAAAAACATCTTCAACAAGATCCAATATTAAACTGCAGATTAAAAACCTAATTGTAAACAATTGCCAAGTTAATTGAAACAAGCGAATAAAAGAAAAAAAAATACAATTAAGTCTTAATGGGTTTCGTCCAAAACTGTCCAGTGCCATAAAATTATTTTCCCTTTTTGGAAATGACTTTAAACCGCAACAGGAAAATAAAAATAAACGAGCCTTTTTATTTACTTACGAGTTTTATGGTTACTTTTTGTTCATGAGAAGTATGAAATTGATTTCAGGGCATTTGTTTCTTCTTTTTTTTATCGCATCTTGTAGGTCAACTTAGGAGTTTGTACCTGTGGATGCCTTAGTAAATTACGGCCACCAGCCAGGGCATAAAACTAAGCGACTACCTACATGCTAAGGTACCATTTGGGGTACGAATTTCGGCTTAGGGCGTCGCTGAGGTAAAGCAGCAAGGGACAGGCTAGATTGGATCGCATGTGTAAAATATCGCCATAACAACATGTTTATAGACTCATCTGAGGCAAATTGCTCTATAGTGCTTTAGGAAGTCTTAAATTAATAACATATGGTTCATTACAAAAAATTGGTACTATTATCAAATAACTATGAGCACCTAATTCAATTACGTAGGTAGGCAAGGCAGTCATTTAAGTAAAAAATTTGAAGCCGAACATACACAGATAAAATGACCAAGCCAACAGAAAATAGCTAAAAAGTAACAAAAGACTGTGGACTACCCTCACTCGTGGGACTAAACAAGTAGAAACATCTATCTATGTCGCAGATACCCACGATTTGTCAAGCATAATCACGCCTTCTCTATGCATTTTACCACCATACTGCAATCGCCAACCTGCCTGCCATGCGTGGCGATTATGGCAAAACCCCCGTTTTGGGGAAGGCTTATGTCCAGCAGTGGACGTCTTTCGGCTGAAATGATGAATCACGCCTGCGCAACTAAACACACAAGACAACCACACTTAATCGATATTTTCCTATCAAGCTGTCTAGGTCCGACTATTAATGCCAGCGCAAACTACGCGTCTAGCAACCACTAGATGCAGACCTGTCATTGTCGTCAGTGACTTGCCGTTATAAAAGTCGTCGCGCAAGAAGCACTCATTGTCTTTGAGTATTCAACGCGCATGAACGTGCGATGCGAAAACATCGACATCGAACGTATCCGTGTGTGTTTATGTTGCGAATTTCGGCAATAAAAACACGTGCACTACTTCAGTGCTCATAGCATGACTGACGCTGACCTTTCGTAAGCGACTGTCGTCAGGTATCCGCGTGCAGCGTGTGTCTAGGCGTTGCGACAAGTACAGAGAGTGTGCGGCTCCCCTTCTGTCGTTGCGACATTGCAACTGGATACTCAGAACACTCTGTCAGCGTCTCTGTACCATTCCACGTGTAACCCATCAGTCTTCCAAGCAAGAGATAACAGGCATCTTCGGAGGTTGCTAGTTCCATGATAAAAATCATACATCGCTTTCCACCAAGTGAGATTGATGTCAAGAACCGGACGATTTTGAAAAAAAAAACGCATATCGCCGAAGCCTGTCTTTACGTCTATTCGCTGAGCTGTACCAGTACGCCATATGTTACCAACCAAACTAAACGATATTTGACACTCTATAACCACAGAGTAAAGCCGACAAAAGCCCAAAATAGTTAGTAAATAAGTCCCAACATAGATTCACATTTACTTGTTACGTCAACACTGATAGCCCACGTACCGTTTATTAAATTAAACCCTCTTAATATTTCAGCAGGGTCTCTATTTACTTAGGATGCCAAGTTATGCTCTTATCTTTCAGTATATAATGCGGCACCGAGATTATATGAAAGCACTTCCCGAGGGCAGTTTTCCGAGAAAATCTCGTGTTACATGGATTTTTTTGCTGACCGTGTTGATTAAAGGAGTACGGACTACTAACGGCTCATTTAGTGTCGGTACTTGCTTTGGTTTATTACCTGTTCTAGGCAAGGTTTTAAATTTTCAATTTTTAATGTTAGCGTTTTAGACTTTTTTTCTTGTGACGCTCATCCGCAGCTTTTCTTAAAATGAATGCTGGCTGGAAAACTAATAATATCCTCTTTCTGCTGAAAAATATCTTGTCACTAAAATATTAATATTTTTACTACTACGTAATAAAAAGTTTACTGTCCTTAGGTGCAGTGGGTACATTAACCTACTATTTAATTTATTAATAATACATACAGGAAAAGTTTTTATCCAAGTGCGCAAACTGTAACCATGAATTCAGCATATGATTCTACACCCTCCAGCGCAGAAAATTTTGGCTGGTCATAAAAAAATAATCTACTGTTTCATAAAAAAGTGCAATACCTACGCGGCCAAAATGTATGGAACAGCTGATTTTTTTTTTTGTATAACCGGCGAAAAATGTCTTTAATATTATACTTGTAAAAGTTTGCATGTTCAGATGTTTGTTTGTTACTCGATCGTGTAAAAACGGCTGAACGGATTCGGATGTGGCACACAGATACAGTGACAGTTCTAACCTAGATTAACACATAGGATACCTTTTATACCGGTAGTATTTTCCTGTGGGATAACTTTCGACCTCCACGCGGATAAAACCACTGGCAAATGTTAGAAGTATATATTTTCCCGTATAAAACAATTTCTTCCAGTAACCTGAACGATACCACAAAATCTATTAACAAAACGCTTCTTACACGCACGAATTCTCCTCCACGTCCCTACAAAATCCCAGGGTTGTCCCGATCGAAACTAATGTGGATGTTAGGCAACAAGCCACGTATTCAATATGGAGGTCGCGGCGGCACAGCATCATGAAACACTCATTAGTTGTCATCGCCAACCCTGAAATAGGTTTGGTATATCGTGTTGCCTACACTTCAATTGTGGCTTAGCATGGAGTGAGAGTGTTGTAATTTAATCTGAGAAGTGATAACGATAGTAGATTCTTTGCATGTGGAATCTGTAGCAAAAACTTAGAAACCCTTTTTAAGAAAATTACGCGGATGGAAGAGTATTTGGAACAGTTAAAGTTTAAATGGAGAAATAATGCAGAAAGGCCTTATTTTTATATAATCAATCAATTCAGCCTATCGCAATCCACTGCTGGAGATAGGCTTCTCAATGCTGCGCCACGGCGCCTTATCCTCCGCCTTCCGCATCCAGTGACCCAGCCACCTTTTTAAGGTCATCGGGCAACCTAGCTGGGGGCGTCCCACGCTACGCTTGCGGACACGCAGTCTCCACTCCAGGACTCGTCTGCTCCATCGACCATCGTTCTTACGACAAACATGGTCAGTCCACTGCTACTTCAGCGTCCTTACTTAGTCCTTAGCCTTCAAACATTGCGGCATTTTATATTATAACTAGCTTTTGCTAGCGGCTTCGTCCGCGCGGAACTTTCATCCCCTATTTAATCCCTTAGGGGTTGAATTTCGAAAAATCGTCCCTTATTCCTTGTCTACATTATAAAAGGAACCTCTGTGCAAAATTTCAGCTTTCTAGGTCCAAGAGTTTGGGCTGGGCGTTGATGAGTCAGTCAGTCAGTCAATCAGGACTTCTCTCTTTATTAATATAGATATAGATTATATAGATAGATGCATTAGAAATACATTAAGTTTTAAATGAATTAGTGTTTTTAAATGAAATTCGACCACTTGGCGAACAATAGTTAAAAATAATTGGTTAACGTAAGAACATTTGTTTAGTTTTGCAAACAGATTTAAGCACGCAAGCATACTAGGAACAAACACAAATTTGTTGTACCATCAACAAGGCTCAAGAAAATAGGTGGGTCATTCAGATGTCAGTGTATACGCTTTTATAATAAACTTCCAAGCCATGTTCAAGATCTAAGTCTCAATAAATTTAAATCATTCATTAAACGTAAGTTGTGCCTGAAAGCCTTTTATACTGTTAAAGATTATATTGAGGACCAAAAAGCTTGGGATTGCTCCAATTTTGTATACTGAATCTTGTTTTTATTTTTGTTTTGCTCTTTGACATTCTATTATTATTATATACACTTTGACATTTGATTATTATTATATACACTTTGACATGAATATTTACTTTGAGAAGTATAATATTATTTTTGCTTTAATTATTGTGAATGTGAGGACTATGTGGTATTTTTGTTTTTGTGTTTCATCTCTTTCTCAGTTCATTTTTAAAGTTAATCTGGCAGTTTAAGTACTTTATGCGGCTTACCCAAATGTCCTTTCTTTGGTATTGTTCGTCAAATCGTTGAGCTCCTCAAGTTCTGAGTTGAGCCGTATGATTACTGATACATGCGTGCACTGAATGGACAAGTCCACTCAACCTGTGTGGTTCTTTCCTCAAAAGACCATTTCAGACACCAATCCACATGATTGATGGTCTTCACATGATTTGACCAAGATTATGTCTGGACTTTAAAAGAGACTGCGACCTCTGAGTTTGTTTCGGCCTTTCTTCTCAGAGTAGTCAGATAGGAAACGCCAACCTCATCTAGTTTAAAAAAAATATGATTGACGTGTAAAAGTGTTTGTACAAACCTACTTACAGAAATAAATCATTTATCATTTATCACGGCAAAATGTTACAAAACTTTAGACATTTCAATAGCTCCTAGGAATGCAAAAACGGAAATGATATCTAAAGTCCAATAAAAAGAGCAAGATAAAAAAATATTCTCTTGAGGTAAAATACTAGTATCTACATGGCATGGTGTAGCACAAAATCCACTAGATTTTATGCTTCAACAGTAAAAGAAACTTTCAGAGCGTTATTTATCTCCAAAGAAGAAATTACGGTAACAATGCATATTTATGAAGGAAAACCCTCATTTATTTCAATTTTGCCTCGAACACAATGTTGATGTATGTAAAATATAAAATGTTACAAGTTTCTTCGTTAACTGCGGCCATTCCACAGCGAAACGAAGTACCCTTTGGCAATTATAATTCATTTCCATTTCAGAGGAGCTTAATTGAATAAGCAGTTAAAGCCACCGTTTTTTCAATTATGTAGTTAGGTACCTTCTTCGTTGAGGATATTTAAAAAGATTTTTACATTTTCCGATAGTCTGATAATTGAGGATATTAGATACGATAATATTGGGAAGAAGGGTGTAAGTTATCGATGAAAATTTGCTTTTTTTAAGCTAAGGACCTCGTCAAGATTAGCATAAAACTGTAGACAATGAAGTATAAGGAAGGAGGTTTATGCCTTGCAGTTCGTTGTAAAATGTTGTGGATTATTATCTATACTAATATAACAAAGAGGAAAGATTCGATTGTTTGTTTGCATTGAATAGGCTCCGAAACTACTGAACCGATCTGAAAAATTCTTTCACTGTTGGGAAGCTACACTATTCTCCGGTGACATAGGCTATATTTTATCCACGTATTCCTACGGGAACAGGAACTACGCGGGTGAAACCGCGGAGCGCTGCTAGTCTACTAATCTTCTATCTACTAATATTATACAGAGGAAAGATTTCATTGTTTGTTTGTTTGCGTAGAATAGGCTCCAAAACTACTGAACCGATTTGAAAAATTATTTCACTGTTGTTGTTGATTTTGTCCACGTATTCCCACGGGAACAGGAACTACGCGGGTGAAATCGCGGAGCGCTGCTAGTTATTTATAAAGATCTTACGAGTAAGTAATAACAGCTCCAAGGACCGATCGATCAGATTAAGCTACGTTTGCCGCGGTTGGTATGTGGATGGGTGACCATCTTTACATACCAAGACCCGCCGTGCCTCAAATAGCCTAACGGGCTATTTGAGGCACGGCGGGCGGACAGGAGGGCGTGCCAGACTTTTCCTGAACAAAACCCACCCGTGTTCCTTCAGTTGTCTGTGTGCTAGGGGCCACAGTATCTCTTTCGAACAACCCGCACCCCTGGCAGAACTATATCTGGTTAGACTCGAAGCCGACCCAAAAATATTTGGGAAAAGGCTAGGCAGAGATCTTTCAGGATACGTAAAGAAGAAAGAAAGAAAGAAAAATTTTTTATTGGACTTGCACAGGAATCTTACAGACTTGCTACAGTATGATATGATAATTAAACACATAAAAGAAAAAACACTAAAACACTACTATGCTACACTACTATTAAAATTAACATTATACAAAAACAAAAAGAAAAAAAAGTAAAATAAAAAATAAAGTCCTGTGCGAAGCCAAAAGGCCACTATCTCAGCATGATGCTGCGACATTTAAAAGTGTCGCAGCGCTGGTATTCTGATAGGGCCCGCTGTGATGTCACGGACAGATATACAACAAAAAGGAAATAGATATAAATAAGATAAAATGTGTCTAGGAACTGAGAAATAAAATAAATATGTAACAACATAAATAGTAAAACATTGTAATCCGCGTGTGTGCACCCTACGTAACATCTATTACTTATCTATGCCATTAGTGACTATTACACTATGGCACCGCTTTGACAAGTAATGAGACGCAGGCGCCGACGTTTTGTGGCAATTAAAAACATCAAAAATCTTATATAAATTTATGTGTAAACTTACGCCTTCTTCCATTGGGGGTAGGCAGAGTTACAGAACGCCACCTGCAGGCTTACCATGACGCTTTCTATATCTACTCTACTGTAGAATCGCTTGTCTAAATTTCTCTGTGAAAAGCTGTCAATTGTCTATACGGAAACGTCATTTTCGTCTACTCTTACGACAACAAAACGCCTGTCTACGGTTCTCGTGCTAAGCCTACTGCTAAGATTAATAATAAGAATCGTACAGAAGTAGTAGACGTAGACAAAGCAAAAGGAGTATATAATACATACTTCTTTGCTTTGTCCACGTTCATACATCTGATGATTGCGAGGACCACCAACTGATGGAGCCAGCAAAGTCCGAGGTCTGCCAGGGGCGCGGGTTCTTCGAAAGAGATACCGTGGCCTCTGGCACACAGGTTACTGATGCCGACACGGGTGGGTTTTAGTCAGTATAAGTCTGACACGCCCTCCTGCTCCTCCCAGATCGGGAGAAGTTATTTGATGATTTGCCAAACTCAAAAAAAACCTGTCCTTTTTGAAGAACATCACCAAAAAGGGCATTATTTATGTCTTTTTAGAGCGTCCCATCCAACGTTTCCACTAACATCTGTCTTTCAAATACCGTTTGTTAGTCGCCCTTTAAGATTTCAATCCATAAAGACCAAATTTCGACTTTACACTTTGCTTTACCGGTCAAAACATAACTTCAGAATCTAATTACAGTATTTATGATGCACATCATGTCTGACTTTGAACCTTGAGCTTAATGTTCATAAACCTCTGAGGCATCATGACTTACTTAATTACAGCTTGATACACATTAACGTAAGATGTTGCAGACTTCAAAGGCTTGTCCGTCATCTCCACTTAGCCTTATATCAAGGTGGACAGCTTACGTCAGTTCTCTGTTTCTTTAGACGAGGGTTTTAGACACATGCAGGCAAATACACCTACATGTTTGTTACATTATAAAGAAGACATATGTTTGTTGTTCGTAACAAAATAAATACAT
The DNA here is from genome assembly GCA_949987655.1 of Polymixis flavicincta. Lineage (NCBI taxonomy): Eukaryota > Metazoa > Arthropoda > Insecta > Lepidoptera > Noctuidae > Polymixis > Polymixis flavicincta. The sequence goes on along the minus strand of OX465185.1, from coordinate 9,191,670 downwards.
TATAAGATTGTGTTACGATTTATTTATTGGACATAAAATAATATTAATAGTAGGTACTTGTACCTATATAATAAAAACAGAGAGAAAGGAATCACAGGGCACCAAAAAATTCGGCCGCGTCGCTGTGGATGGGAAAAGTGCCCAAAAGGCTCGCACCATTGCCACGTTTTATGGCGATGCTGATTCTTTGGCCAAAGAATAGGCCAGCCCTCTAGTCACGTGAAGAGTCGACTAACCGCTTGGCGATGTCTGTTACATACATACTAAGTAAATAATAAGCCTTTCTGGCTACCCTCATGGTATGAAAGCGTGAGTTTATGTAAGTAATTCTTTAAATTACATATTGTACTTTTCTAGATCTAGCGGGCCATGCGTGTGATTACAACTTTAAAAACGAAAAACACATCTGTTGTACAGTTTTCATCAAACGTATGGCCAGTAGCATCTTCTTGCTTCCAAAAAATGTCACCATCACCAGATCATTTTTAGTATCTGGTTCTTGCATTGATAATAGCGCGTAAAAGGGTGGTCTCTCTGACGTGCTGCGAGATTTGGAGGTGCCCTTTTTGTTGTTAAATAGCACAATACTCAGTATTAATTGTATTAACTACCCAGGCATAAGCATTCTTTCGGTTTCTCTACAAGCGTTAACATGGCTATTATCCTTACGTCTATCCGACCAAATTTCTACTGGGATGCCTTGGATATAACTTGTTAGAGGTAAGACGAGCAAAAGACCAGCTCACCATAGCTTGTAAAACGCTCCATGGCACTATTGATGTGCCTGATCTGCATGCTGTGCTGGCTCGCTTTTTTGTCCCAGATAACTACGAGTACTTCGCGGCAGAAAAGACAGGCTGTTTGCTGTGCCTCCATGTCGCACCGTTGCGCGTGCTAAGTCCCCAGTACCACGTACTCTGGCCGCTTTTAATGATCTCTTGGACACTAACCCAACAAACGATCTGTTTGCAGAAGAATGTACGAAGATTTTATCGGTATGTCAGAAGTACTGTGAGAGGGATTTATCAATGTGTTGTTAAGTTTTTACTTTTCCTTAATAATTTGTATTATTTCCTCTCTCTGTGCATATGTTTTTTTTTGTGCATCTGTGTCTTTAATTTCTGTAATTGGTAGTAAACCGTTTTAATTAAATGAAAAAACAAACGACTAATTAAAAATATTCTGAAACAAAATGATTAAAAACATTGTTTAGCATTGTAATAATTTTTCTAAGCTTCATCCGATGTGCTTAACAAATTTTGTACTAGCAAGTAGTTCGCATCACACACAATGAATTCAATACTTCAAAACACATGATCATAAGTGCCTAATCCTCATAAAACCCACTATTACGTTCAAGAACCAAAACAATATAAAGAAACTATGTTAGGGTACAGTTCAGACGTTATGAGACATAAAATTCCAACAGAGTTTTCTTTCGAGAAAATTGAATATTCATGTCGGGAGATGAGAACTATCCCTCATACAGGCGCTCGTTTTAAATCGTTATACCGCAGCTCAATGTTTTATATTTAAAACTTTCAGCTCTACTAAGCCATTCATAAGGCTTTTAACCTCCTCACTGAACTTGTACTACCCACAGAACATAAAAATAAAAAAATCTTGCATGTTAAATATTCCACGTTGCGTCACTTAAAAACCCGTAATGACATCTATTGAAGATTGATTTTTGTATAGAAAAATATTTGTGAGCTCAAGTGAAGGTCCTTTCTGCCAAAATGGCTTCCAGATACAGACGTATCGAGCTGCGCTTCGGCAATGGTAAGTTCAATCTCTTTGAATCTTATAAAAATGTTGCTATTTCTATCAAAACACATTCAAATTGCGTTTTCGAATAGTAGATTTAGTTCTATTTGTCAATATTTACGCGAATTTCGCCAATATTTTATTTTGTTCGGATGTTAAAGTTTTATGTCCTATATTTAGGAAGTATGCAGACTACTATTTTTGAATTAATATTATTATGTCCTATGTATAGGTACCTGTAAGGGTACTATGTAAATTATATTTTATTAGCTGTTTGTTTTAGCCTGTCGTAAGGATACATCTTAGCATTGCTGGAAGAATCTGAAGTCGATTTTAGCAGCGACGATGATAACCAAGACCCCACATATAATAATCCCACAGAAATCACTACACAAGAACGTCGAAGGTATGATTCTAGTGATTCTTCTATAAATTCAGACTCCCATGATGTTGTTGAGCCACTATCGCTGGCTTTATCGAGTAGTTCTATAATACGTCAGGCTACTGGCTCTGGTTTACGCCAAGGAAGATATTTTCGTCGCCCTTGAAGGTCAGCTCAGCCAGAGTATAGACAAATACCGTCTCAAACTGAGGTTGTGGATTTCTGGACTGGAAATTTTGAGCCTCTTGAAATAAATCTGTATGAACCAGTATGTGTGCCAAATTTCGACTCTGGATGGTCATTCGACCAGTTCTTTGAACGTTAGATAGATGAACAGATACTCTTACACATTGTAGATTGTACAAACAGAACAGCAGTTCATGTAAAAGGTAGATCACTTGGTCTTACAGTTCAAGAATTAAAAGTTTATATTGGAGTGACAATGATTATGGCTTCACTACAATATCCTCAAATAGACATGTACTGGTCGTCTAAATGGAAACAGCCTATCATAACATGAACTATGACTCGTCTGCGTTTTTACGCCAATTGTTGATGACTGACCTATTGAGACTGATTTGATATACCTTATAAGTAAATAAGTCATGTTATAAAAATATTATTTGTTCAAAATAAATAAAGGTGTAACTTATGTTTTATTTATGTAATATATCTAAATTCAATAAAAAAATGATTACTTTATGCGCTTGTCTTATTTTATCATACCATAATTAAACTCTCGTTGGCTGTAATTGTCTTGTATACAGAACATAAAATAGTCCTGAAAATATAAGTAGCCTGCATCTGTCCTAGTAGCAGGACATAAGGAAAAACCCTTTTTTACAAGAATAGATTTTTTTCAATATTTTTTCAGTTAAAAAGTAACCCCTAAACAGCCCAAATCCTAAAAATAAATTGAATCTGACATAAAAAGTGGTTCCTGTAGTGAGGAGGTTAATATATCTCGGCACATTTATTAGATGTCTGTTTTAAGCCCAGAATATTGATACGACTAGTTAGTTAGATCTTAAAAAGGTTTTCGCAAATCTAAGAATAGTAATTATTTATTTACAAAATAAGTACTGGCAAGTTAGATTCTCACGAAAAGATAAAGTTTCAAATGAGTTTAAATCTATTCCATTTTAAATTAGAACTCAGTGAAATGTTAATAGAACCGAATAGAATAGGGACTCTCTAGAAGACTGAACTTGAAATGTACATGAAGATTTTGAGAATAATTTTCTGTGCCATTTCACAGAGGGAATAGAAAACTAAGCTAAAATGGAGCTGTTTTGAGGAAATTTAAGTGGTAAAGTATTCGTGGCTGGTTGTTTTACAATCTGACAGGATAAATAACAATTAAAACATTACAAATTGAATTTTCTAAGTTGAACAGCGATTTAACAATTACTCCAAGACAATAATAATGCTTCAGGCGTTAAGTTCGCCTTAGTAAAATATTTTTTACTAGTGTGTAAAGTTTCAATAAATGAATATAACCTTTCCTTAGAATTATTTGTTAATGCCCATTTCCGTTTGTTAGATGGTAATAAGCTTGCCCTATGTTACATGAGACTTAAACATAACTGGCGATATGTAGATTTACTTTATGTACAGTCGGGTTCATTCATATTTTGGCCCTTTCAGGCTACAAAAATATATGAACGTCAAAAAAGTTTATAATATTGTGACAACTGTAAGTATAATTAAATTATGGTTAAGATTTAAATTCACTAATATGTGACAGCTTTTTCTCATAATTTTTCAAATTATTGCCTAATGCACAGCATATATTATTGAACCGTTCACATGAGGACATATTTTTGATCTATATATAGGTTCTATAGAATTCGCTGCGGCTGCGGAAAACCTCAAGCAGCGAAAGTATAACAACCTTATTGGTAATTATATTTTCGAGCCGTTTGGGATTGAAACCCTCGGGCCATGGGATCTGAGTGCTTATGGTCTCTTCAAGGAAATCTCGAAACGGCTGGTTGATACTGCCCGTGACCCAAAGGCTAGTTTCTACCTTGACCAGCGGCTAAACATTGCCATGCGACGTGGCAATGCTTCCAGTCTCTTGAGAACGTTACCAGTCGACAGAGACGCGGATCAATTTTTCGACGTCATTTTTTTATTTGTGAATAGGATTATCTTAAGTTAGGATTATTCTTCTTTTTTTTATACGTACTATTAATTTAAGACCGTTAGTTTCTACTAAATTATTTATTGAGCCATGCAACGCTCATAATATTATTTTGAATCCTTGACAGTGCCAATATATTAATGAACTCAACTGTACACCTTTGCCTAATCCTTCGGAGAATACAAGCGTGATGTTATGTTATGTAACTTGTAAAATAACGTAGTATGAAGTTAAGCTACGCTTGCCGCGGTTGGTCCGTGGATGGGTGACCATATTTACATAGCAAGGCCCCTCCATGACACGGAAAGCGCGTTAAGCCGTAGGCTCCGGCTATCAGTCGTGGATCTTTAACAATCGTTACGGGTCTTCAGTAGCGCAAAAGTCTGACAACCAGTCTTACCAAAAAGATTACCTAGTAACTGGGTGGTGGAGGTCAGATAGGCAGGCGCTCCATTTACCATCCGGAGTACCAGCATCCGGTTAGACTGGAAGCCGACCCCAACATAGTTGTAAAAGGCTAGGCAGATGATGATGTATCAGAAAATATATAATAATCAGCCGTCCCGTACTTTTGGTTCGAGTAGGGTTTGAAGTTTTGTAGTATGGGACAGTTGATTCATTTTCTGTGATTACGATGTTGGTTCTATGGAGAAAGTTGTTTAGTTTGATGGTCTTACCACACCCTTTAATATAACAACCATACCTTTCTGATACATTATATCTAGATCTTCTTCCATCACCTTTTATTTTATCAACATACCACAAAGATCACGGAACTGGAAATGCCCGTAACCCTTGACTCAGTTTAATAAATTATAAAATCAATGCGATACCAATGAAAAATTTCCAAAGCAATTAGTGTTGCATCGTTATGAAAGTGGCGCTACTTGAACAAATTGTCGATACGATACGAAAGGTGCTCAATTAACTTCAAGTCATAAACAGGTGTTCGATTTTAAAACTGAGTTTAATTTTGTATTTTTCAAATGAAGTTACATTTTCTTTCGGAAAATTGTTGTGTAACGAAATCGAATGTGTTCATTTGATTGGGTAGTTTTCATGTTTACGTTTGAAAAAGTTAAGAGTACCTACGAGTACGTTATTAGTCCGATTGTCACATAAAACTGTGAAAGCAAAATGAAAAACAAATACTTTGTTAGCTTTCAAAAGTTACTGAAACAATCTTACTACACTGAATTCATCCAAAAGCAAAGATTGGTAAGTGTAATTGGGCTTTTCTATCTGGAATTTATCAGCCGGAGTCTGGATTTGCGCTCGGTTGATGGCAATAAGCTCGCACCCTATAACATGGAACTTAAACATAACTGGCGAAATGTAGGTAAACCTCTGCCCAAACCTTTGGGGACACAAGGCATGATGTTATGTAATCTTATGCTACACCGAATTTTCAGAAAAAAAAAAACAGAATTTTATAATTAAAAACATACTCCAGATCACATCGTTAATCTCAGCGCACCGAAGTTCGTCACGGAAAAGGCGTCGCATCATAATCCGAAGAGCATCGACGCAAACAAATTCGAAGTGTCTCGAACTCTCACGACAGTCTCGACACAGTCACAGGTGTGTTTGTGTTCCATTATGTCACTACTTGTGTCAACGCTGTGTTACTCGCGCGGTGATCCTTTGGTGTATGGATTGGAGAAGATAGATTTTTAGTTTGTTTCTAGTTTAGTTTAGCTTATAATACAGCTGTAGAGCTTAAAAATAAAGTAACAGCAACATTTATAATGATAAAAACACTTTTACAGGCTATGAACACCTTTATTTAGTACTTATACCAGCTTCCGCCTGCGTCTTCGCCCGCGTGGAATTCGGAAATTATCCCGCGGGAACGTACTACCGGGATAAAAGTATCCTATATGTTAGTTTAGGTTAAAATTTATCTGTGTGCCAAATTTCATCCAAATCCATTCAGCCATTTTTGGGTGAAAGAGTAACAAACATCAATACACACAAACTTTTACGTTTATAATATTATATTAGTAAGGATATTGTTAAAGGTTAAACAGACTAAAAAAAACTACTTTTTCCGAAAGTCGGTGGTACTTTTTTAAGTTTTATTTTTTCACTTTTTAGTTATAGTACCTACCCTCACCAATTCAAAATTTCATCATCCTTGGTCAAAACAATGCATATTTATGTGATAGCAGCAATCGCGGTTGATTTGCTGTCATTTTTTGAGTTCCGTTGTCTGTCTCGAAAAGCATCATCAGAGATCTATATGAAATTAAAATGGGACCATTTCGGAATAAACCCTTTTCAAACAAAGAAATAATTTTGCAAATCAAAATACGAGTATATGACTGAGTTATGCCCGAACAAACATTAAAAAAATATAAACATGTCGAATTGGTAATTTCCTTCTTTTTTAAGTAATCTTTATCATTAATAAATGAACTTATTGCAATAATTTCATTTATAAAATTAGGGAGTAGCACCAAACACTACGCGCTCAGCGTAAGTGCGATCGGTACAAAAGGTAGCTCAGGTGATCGTAGTTTGTTTCTGAAATTAAAAGAACCTTCGAGAGAATTATAATCATTCTCATACATTTTGCACTTTTTGGTAAAAAAACTCTTTCCATGACTTCGTTTTGATGTTAACTTTTGTGATTTAAGTCTTTTGGAAAAAGAGATTGTCTAGGATAGTACTACCACTTGCATCCCTATTTCTGCCACTAAGTAGTATTTGCTTTGCTATGATTTGACGAGTATGATAGCTGGTGTATCTACACGCTGTACGTTTGCTTCTAAGCTGGACAAATTGCCTGCGTTGGTCCTGGTATTATAGGTAATACCAGTGCTTATGACTAACCATCAAATGGGCCCTCTGAATTTTTTTCAGAATTTTGGCATTATTATTTTTCATATTTATGTACTATCTGGGCAATACTCTTTTTCATTATTATTGTAGAGATATTGAGAGGAAACTGAAACGTATTTCTAGAACAGTTGAAAGCCACGCAATGTGCTGGCATTGCGTGCAAATCCCTTGGGATCGAAAGCAACCGTGTCATGATCCTCAAGAGAATCGATGCAAACATGTTGGTGAGTCTCGACACGTGTGTTTATGTCCCATTACGTCACACTACTTGTGGCAATGGCTGTGTTTGGTTCTTATAGTGCAGTTTGATCTTACCAGTATTTTTTTCTACTTAGATATGGTATCTAGCTAGGGAATCGTAGCACCTTAAAAATACAGCTTATCTTAGTGCGCTTTCTAAGGTACATTTGTTCTCATTTATATGTTTACATCTTCAGCGGTTCAGGACAGCGCTTTTAAAATACTATGTCATTGATATTCCGTGATTTCTTGTTAAAATATTAGGAAAATACTTTACAATGTTTGTAAATATGACAGCACCACCAATATGGTGCACTCCTGCCACTACTTTATTTTTAATTCTTTTTTACCTATAGTAATATAGTAATTTTATTATACATACGAGTATATGCATCGTCTTGACATGAAATTTTATAACTATTGTATACAAAATATTTCGAAATACTCAGATTATAAAACAAAGGCAGATAGTCCGCGCGGAACACCAAGAGTGAGGCCAAAAAACCAAATACTAAAGGCGACGCTTCGTGGCGTAGGTACTAACTCGATTTTTTAATCAGGATTAGGTTTTTTGGTCTCACTCTTGGTGTTCCGCGCGCGCGGCCTTTGTTTTATAATCTGAGACGAAACGTTATTACGTAGTAACGATGGAGTTTTTGCCAATTCTTCTACGAAACTTTTTGAAGAGGGGGGGAGGGGTTACTAGAACCAGAAGTGAAATAAATGATTTGACTTTGAATTTTTTTGTAAAAAAAATGTGTGCTCGCCAAAGTAAAAGAACAAAGGCAACAGTGAAGAAGATTGGCGTTGTCTTAACGTTAACTTATAAAAGTCTGTCTAAGTTAATTAACAAATACATTTTCTTCAGGAATTTTTTTTTCGGATGACTTGTAGACTCTCACCTAAAACAGACCTGAAGTTTTCGTTAATGTGTAAATAGAAAAAAGCAAAAATTGAGAGCGGAGGAGTGAACTACTGTTATAGAAATCGTAAATCTTGGTAATTCATAAATAACTAAGAACCGAAAAGTTTACAAAGCAAGCTCTGTTCATTTTTGAGTTATACATTTGAAGTTAATATAAATAGGAAGCACTTTATTTAGTAGGTATTCTTTCGTATTGTCTCATTCAATATGGTTTGATTTAGAATATTTCTTTTCTATCTTCGGTTAAAACAAAAAACGTAAAATAAAATTTTACGTTAATTACGCCCTTTGCTGCGTATTCTTACTCGTACACCGTGACTGTTTTTAACTTTTAAAGTCTCTTCTTTCCACTATCTTCTTTTATAAATAAATTATATATATAATAACTTAATTTCCAATTTTACAATAAATATAAAGGTTAATATTAGGATACTATTGTTTTTAAATTGTATAATTCACTGACTATCTACAAAATGGTACCCAAGCTAAGATTAATCTCGTGTTAAGGGGCTCTCTCTATCCTCACTAAAACTGTAAACGCGAAAGTTTGCATGTATGGATGTTTGTCAATCTTTCACGCAAAAACGGCTGAACGATTTTAGATGAAATTTGGCACACATATAGATTATAACCTAGATTAACACATAAAATACTTTTATCCCGGTAGTATGGTCCCGCGGGATAATTTCGACCTTCCACATGAGCGAAGCCTCGGGCGGAAGCTAGTTAATTGATAATAAGCATAATCAGCATATACTCGTAATGTTCCCAGTGCTGGCCCACAGGCCTGCACCATGTGAGAGGAAAAAAATATAATTTATACAAGCTAGTACGGATTTCCATTGGGTAAGTACTTAAGTAGCTATCGTTGATTATAAAGTAAATTAAAGAAAAAATTACACAAACCAACCTAGACATGCAAACGACAAAACAAACCATTTTAATACCTTTAGTTTTAAAAGTTTGAACACCATTTGCCAATACCGTTTTGTTCGAATCAAACGGTGTCACCTCCCAAAATTATTTCGACCCTGCAGCGGCTGTCAACATTTTGCAAAACTTTTAACTTTGCACAGCATTTTCGTTTAGTCCTCAGATAGTGACGCCGCGGTGCCGTCAACATTTTGCTTGCTATATTGAAAAAGTAATGAAAAACTCTCGACTCAACTCAAAACTCGGGGCGTTATTGAAAAACTATTTTTATTTGAAGCGAGAGAAATTTCCAGAAACTCTCAATGTCTCTTGGGTAGCAAAAATTGTTTATCTGCGTCCTGTTTTTATACTGTCACGATAAATAATTTTTCATAAAAACCGGATGCCCGGCGAAAACCAATAGGGACGGAATTATGAAAAAGTCGTGTTTTAAAGGTTCAGCGCAAACTGAAAGTTAATATTTTGATCCTGACTGAAGTAAAACAATCACAGTACATGGTTATGCAGAATAGGAAATTATTCATTTTACACATATAACATTCGCAGATCGGTGGGATTCCCTGATGTTGCGAAGGTGGATGCAGCTCCACGCTGATTTTTAATTATTTAATATTAATCTGTATTTGTACTAACACTAGAGGATAAGCAAAATTGTTACTAACCCTATGGACTTTGTCTGAAATAAAAATATTCTATTCTATTCTATTCTATAACATAACATCAGGCCTGACCTCTCTAAAGGGGTAAGCAGGAGTGCACCTGCCAGAAGTGCGGGTTGTTCGAAAGAGATACCGTGGCCCCTGGCACAAAGGCAACTGAAGGAACACGGGTGTGGGCACGCCTCGATTGCGAGGCGCCACGGCATCCTCACCTTCCACCTGACGCAGGTCCTCATCGGACACGGTTGCTTCCGGAGGTTTTCTTTGGTTTCAGTTAAGGCGGGAGGAAACACCCGGGTGTTTCCACTGCGTAGATCTTGAAACGGATTTAACGTTTGAACGAAATTAACTGCCTCTGACTGCCTTGTTGGTCTAGTGGTCAAAAGCGCAACTTATGAGCTTGGTCCTGGGGTTGATTCCCACTTCAGGCAAAGTGTTGTTGGGCTTATTATATCCGGAATTTCTCAGTTGCAGCCCGGAGTCTGGATTTGTTCCCGGTTGTTCGCAATGGAAACACTGTTCATTCGCTGCTGGCGCTTTTTTAAAGCTTTTTGGGGGAGAGTAGACCCTTTTAAGGGTAAATTTAAAAACCCCCAGGTCTGGAAAACCATAAGAGCTGAGAAATGTTTTTTCAAGGTTTGAAAAAAAAAAACAGTTTTGTTGGAATATTGTGTGAGGAAGATCACGTGGTGAGTCTTAATGTGTTTCCAAGCAAGAATGAGGTCTATGACATAATCCAGGTCAGTCACTACCCCAAAAGTCGAAGGTAAAGTTTTTTGTTTTTTGACAAATAAAAACATTTGTAAGCACAGTCACCCGTGGTTTTAAAAAATTACCACGAAGAGGATAGAGGGGTTTTTGTTCGCTCGTTTCGCTCGCTCACTAGACCCCGTCACCTGTCCGAGTCGGAGTGTCCAAAGTCCAGACCTAGCTTCGCTCGCTCTTCCATCCGTTCAGTGTGTAGTGTTCCGAAACTAACAGATTTTTTTTCTCAAAAACTAGGCGTTTGCAAAGTGTGAAATTTTGCGAAAGTGTTTTTCTTACAGACATGTATACGCTATAAAATCGTGAAGCTCCGAACGAGCGTCAGCCAATGCACAGTGGAGCCCACGTGAGTTGTTAGCTTCCCTTGGTACTTCAGGCTGCTTTGGACTTGAATATTATTATTATAGTAAGCTCCTGTATTGCTACACACTCAGACGCTTTTAAACGACATGACACATATGAAAATGATTATATCTGTCAAAGGTAGATCGATACCTACCCAAAGCACGAATATCTATCAAAGTACGAGTACCTTTGAGGAATTTAGCATTGATTAAGCAACAGCGCTATGCAATCTTGTTTGAAACTAAACCAGTAAGGACTTCAAGGTTCTCTGAATCTGATTCGGAGAACTTTGAAATCTTTACTGGTTTGTGAACTGAAATTGTGTTTACTAGGGAAAATGGTGACACAAACCATTTGAAAAGGTTCCGCGAAGCCTGATTTTTGAAAAAAAAATCATGAATCGTGTAGCAGATCAGTTTTGTCATACTGGGTGATGATTTTAACAAGTTAAAAGTACTATCTCGATGTATTAACGTCTATGTACTTAAGTTTTTTTTGTTATCCCGGATAGTAATCGGACATTTCGTTTGTCTTTTTAAGATGAGTTCTAAAAAGCAAATACAAAAGACACAAGATCAAAACCCCAGTATACATATACGTAATAGTACAAGTGTCAAGCTCTAAAATTTGATACTTGTACTATAATATATTCTGTGGTTTGACATTAGGTACACCTGTCAAATTAATATCTGGGTTTAAAAAACGAACTTTAAGTGTTCTATTCTTCACATATTCGTAGCAGATACTTACGCTAAACTCATCTTCAACAAACCACAATGCTCCAACTATGTACCGAGTCGATTCTTCAAAGGTTTTATTTGTTCTTCTCGTAGAAATCTCACAAAGCGATGCACCGAGTGCACTTGTAAGTTGTGAGCCTCTTCTGATAGAGGGCGCACTATCTCTTGATTCTACATACTGGAGGTGGCGTAAAATACATAACTATATGGTTTAAAGTGCATTGGTGGAAAAATTTGGAGTATTTCCGAAGCGGTTCTTACGTAAACGCATTTGAGTCAAATGCATCGGAGTTTCAAATTGTATGTTGGTTGAAATATGATGCGAGGGTAACAAACATGTATTTACAGAGTCATTAATAAATTAATCGAATCATCAAAACAACTTTCTAAGTTAAAAGTTCATTGGTCATAAATGTCCTGATTTCAAGAATTCATTCAATAGACTAAGTTGAACTTTTAGAATTTTATTATCGTGTACCTACCAATTCTTTTTTTTTTCATATTTGCAAAATAGTAGGGCAATTTGAATCGCTAGTTTAATTACCGTGAGCCTACAATTTTCAAATAATTGTTTTATTTGTGCAATATAATCAATTCTCATTTTATTTTTATCAAAATGTGGAATCAAAACATTTTTTTTATTATTTCAATATTGTTTTGATTATATATTTTGATAAAAATTACACGTTTTCTTAAAACCCGCAGAAAGTAAGTAAAATCTCTTGTTAATTGTTTTCAATTACTTTTGTTTTTTAGGTCAACCACAAGCAGTGTTGACTTTAGTTTGACAGCCTATTAATCGTTGCGTTAATAAACGTTTAGTTTATCCCCAAGACCCACAGTTCCGAAGAAGAAAAATACGACTACCTACCTACTTAATTAATTCCAGTAAATAGTACTTACCGCAAAAACCCTAACTCGAAATTATTTCCAAAGATGGACGCGAATATTTTTTTCGGTTGGCAACCAAAACTCAATTCGTCTACATCAGTCATTTGTCAAAGTGAGTTATTTCGCGCCTAGACTTACAAATCCGGCGGTATCTAGACATCGGTCTGATGGGGTTTGTTTGGGCTGACGATAATGTTTTATGTGGAAATTGATCTTTATTTCTTTTCTTTTGCTCTTTTTGCAATGTAACGGAGGGACTCTAGTGTTCTATAATTGCAAAATACGTAACAGAATTCGTAGTTGTAGAGAATTGTACGAACTACGTACTAAGGTGTAAATTATTCTCGCTCTTGTGATTTGCGGCTGTTACAAATATTTATATATTTAATTACAATCATAAAAAACTTTTTCCAAAAAAACAACCGATTTTTCACTTTCTAGTGCTTTTTTGAAGTCGGTTGTTTTTATTTTTTGGATTTTTTTTTATTTTTCACTTTTTAGTTATAGTACCCACTCCACACCAATTCATCATGCTTGGGGTCAAAACAATGCATATTTATGCGATAGCAGCAATCGCGGTTGATTTGCTGTCATTTTTTGAAGAGTTCCTTTGTTTGTCTCCGAAACGCATCATCAGAAGGCCAATTCTCGTAATTAAAACCGTTCAAAATCTAGTCGCAGTGTCATCTCAGCGACAAGAAAATGTCAAAAATGTATAAAAAAACGAGGTATTTTTGACAGATTGACACTGAGATCAGACTGTGAACGTTCTTAAAATTAGTAGAATTGCCCCTCTGATCTATATGAAATTTAAATGGGGCCACTTCGGAATAAAACTCTTTCTAAAAAAAAGAATTTTGCAAATCGGTCTATATATGACGGAGTTATGCCCGAATCTGCACCTAACTCCTAAGTTAAAGAGTTGTATCTTCCATCATCAGCTCAGCGTCATGAAATGATGATGGCCATACGCAAATGTCTCAATAGCATTAGAAAACATAGGAAAAACATTGTTAATACCTATAATATTTGAGGGTTGCCCTCGATTTCCTTGGGATTCCATCATCAGATCCTTACTTGGTGCCAAAGGGACCACCTCAGGAGTATGCTCTTTCGAATAAAAAAAGAATTTTGACAATCGATTCACAAATGGGGGAGAAATCGACGAACACACATAAAAAAAAAATACGTTCGGTGAAAATATAACCTCCTCCTTTTTTTGAAGTCGGTTAAAAATCTATATAAATAAAAAGGAAAGTCCTGTCTGACTGACTCATCAACACCCATCCCAAACCCTTGGACCTAGAAAGCTACAATTTTGCACAGAGCTTCCTTTTATAATGTAGACAAGGAATAAGAAAGGATTTTTCGAAATTCAACCTCTAATGGAGTTAAACAGGGAATGAAAGTTCCGCGCGGGCGAAGCCGCTGGCAAAAGCTAGTCTTCAATATATCTCTCTAAATTCATATGTATTACGCTTTTAAATAACTATTCATGAAATCATGACAAATGAGGCCAAATCTAACTTGAGGAGTTTTATTGCTAAATACATATTTGTCACTTTCGCGAATCATAACCATTTAATCCACATACAAATTAACACCGGCATTAACTACCCGTGAGTATAATTTCAATAATCGCTTGACGCTGCTTTTCTAAATTTTCTGGGCAAAATCCTATTAAACAGTTACAATCGTGCCAAATGTGTCATCAATCAAGTACGTAGTAAAAAATTCTGCTTTTAAAAAGCAGAATTTTTTCTACCTACTGCCATGAATGTTTGAAGTAAAATAAAACAATTTGTTCGTTAAAACTTTAGTTTTTAGTCTAAAAACAGTTTTTCCACATTGACTTTTCTATCAAATAATTTAAAATACCAAAGAGGTTCCACAAAGACACTTTCCATTCTTCACTTTCGATTAAAACAATCCTGCATGTTGACATATGAACGGCTCCTCCGGGGCGAACATAAACAGGCGTGGCATTAACCCCTAGAGAGTGTCGTATACAAACACAGTGGCGTACAACCGCGTAGGGCTACTGCCAGCTGTTATTAAAATTTTCATGAATTTCGCTCAGACTGTGACAAATAATGCCGTTTTGGGAACGCTGCAGTGAAGGTAAAGTTTTGGTGGCTTACAGTTTCGTGTTTATGGAATTTGATTAATTTTGGACATATTTTACTGATGTAAAATGGTGTGAATATTATTTGGGAGTAGCGAAATAAAACCATGGGTTAGAATTTCTAATGTCACATCGACAACACATAAGGTATCAATCAGTATTTGAGAAGTAGGTAGGTATACAGGGTAAGTTTTTATCCAGTGCGCAAACTGTAACCATGAATTTAGCATATCATTCTAGACAGGGGTCTAGCAGTCCGCAGAAATATTTCGCCGGTTATAAAAATAAAAATCAGCTGTTTCATAGAAAAGTGCAATACCTACGCGGTCAAAATGTATGGAACAGCTGTTTTTTTTGTACAACCGACGAAACATTTCTGCGCTAGGGTGTCTAGAATGAAATGCTGAATTCATGGCTACAATTTGTGCACTGGATAAAAACTTTACCTGTATAAATTCAGTATGTGGTCCTTGTTGTATTCATGGAACATTTATGAATGCACTTCATTACAGATGTTGTTATACTTTTCATAACTACACGTACCCATTTTTTATCATTATCATTGTTTACAACTGATTAAGGAAAAATCAAATGCCGTACATATAATTATTTGATTAATAACGTCGCATAAAGTACGTATATCGAAACAAAGTTCCTTATTTATTAAATTTTACACACGAACATTGTTGAGGGCTTGTCAATTAATCAACTCAGCCTATCGTAGTTCACTGCTGAACATAGGCCTCTCCCAGGCTGCGCCACAATACTCTATCCTCCGCCGCCTGCATCCAGTCTGTCCCAGCCACCTTTTTAAGTCGTCGGTCCATCTAGCTGGAGGCGTCCACGTCTTGCCGTGGTTGGTCTCTGGGTGATGATCCATACATGCTAAGATCCCTCAGTGCTTCGGAAAGCACGTTAAGTCATTGGTCCCGGCTATCATTCGTGCATCTTTGACAGTCGTTACGGAACGTCAGAAGCCCGAAAGTCTGAGACCCAACCTTCCCAAGGGATATCATGTTACCCAGTAACTGGGCTGTTAAAGTTAGATATGCAGTCGCTCCATAAAAACGCTGGTATTCAGCTGCATCTGGTAAGACTGTAAGGTGAACCCAATATAGTTTGAAAAAGCTAGGCAGGACAGACACACGAAAATTGTTCCAGTTTTACTCGATCGTAAATTGTTATTCTACCTTCTATTCAGAGACGAAATAATAAGGTAAGTTTACACATCCGAACTCAATATTCGATAAGGCGTGGTTACTGTGTAAATAATCCACTGGGTGACATGCCTAATCTGACGAGCGTGTGTACGCACACCTTATATTGGAAAACAGCTTCAAGTTAAAACTGTTGTGCTAAATGTGTTCAAACCTTTGTGCAGGGTGCAGGATTAACTATAAGCCATCTTACTAACAAACACAGAATAAAGTTATTCCAAGTTTAAACCTATGAAAATGTATAGTTATTCCTTTGTTATTCCCGGTAGAACTTTATTCTTCCGTGTTTATTAGTAAGAAGGCTAGACGTGCTTACGTAGAAGTAATTTTTTTTCGATTGAAACTAGCTGAAGTTTTTTATTTGACTTGACTTAAAAAGCGGCCAGAAAGCTATTGCAAATCAACACACTTGACTAGATCTGTTTAATCAGCCCATAATAATCCCAATGCTGGGATATAGGCCTTCTTTTTGTGAGAGGGAGTCGGCTGTAATTCACCACGCGGTCCCATTGCGGGTTTTTTTTTTTGGTTGGGAAATCATCAAATAACTTCTCCCGCTCTGAGTGGAGCAGGACGGCGTGTCAGACTTTTACAGACTAAAACCCACCCGTGTTCCCTCAGTAGCCTGTATGCCAGGGGCTGCGGTATCTCTTTCGAACAAACCCGCACCCCTGGTCCCATTGCGGGTTGTTGGATGTCACATGCCGGTTTCCTCACGATGTGTTTGTTCACCGTTTTGCAGTGGTGATTTAATCATCATAAAATAGTGCCTGCCTGGTTTCGAACCTACGATTTACAAGTCGTACGTTGAAGCCGTATCCGCAGAGCCACCTCTGGCTATTTACTGTACTTTACTATCACAAGTTATTGGATTTTCCAGTAGTCGGTAGTTTTTTAACTTCATCATCATCATCATCAGCCTATAATGTTCCCACTGCTGGGACACAGGCCTCCTCTCGGTGAGAGTTTTTTAACTTACTTTTTATTTTAACAATATACTTGCTTTTTCGTTTAAAAGCTTCCTCTACATGTTCATGTTTTCAGGAATTCTGCTAAAAAACATAAAATTCCAGGATACCTCAAGAGAGATTCTCATTTTGACACTCTTGAGGCTTATTGCTTCTAAGCGCCATTTTTTTTAACGTTTTTACTGTCCTGACAAGATACCAGTCTCTTGTACCACTTTTTACTGAAAAAATTGCCACGGAAAATAAGCAGCCTTTCTACATTTTTATCTCAAATTAACATTTAACGTACCACTTTCATTTTTATATTACTGTAGCTGTACATGGGACCCTATTAAATGGGAATTAAACATAGATAGAGAAATGTGGGTGTGCAATTTATACAGGATAAATTTTTAACCACTGCGCAAACTGTAACCATGAATTCAGCTTATCATTTTAGAACCCTTAGCGTAGAAATTATAAGTATAACAGTAACAGTGTAATAAAAGCATAACCGATGTAATATTTCTACGCTAAGGGGTCTAGAAGGATAATATGCTGAATTCATAGTTACAGTTTGCGCACTGGTAAAAAAATTACCCTGTAGATAAACTTCTGTCTGACCCTTCGGGGATACCCCCGAGTGGGTTCCTGCATTGTCGTTGTGGGGGGGGCTCAGTAACCGTGGTCTCCCAGCCACGGTGAAGCGAAGAGGAACCCAAAGGTGGGGCCGCTCGTCAGGGCTTTTGCCTTCAAGCCGATGACGTAGCGGCCAAAAAGTAGGTTGCGGTGAGGTGCACCGCAACTGAAGTGGGCCGCGATGTTGAATGGGAGGCATCGCGGCTGAGGGTTACGGGCTGCGGCAGAGGAGGAGTGCCAGTGCTTCTGAGCAGCGCTCTTCCCTTCCGTTTGATGGCGGACGCGGTGGGGCCGCAGGAGAAGAGGAGTGTCGGTATAGCGTTGGCCGCTCGCCCTATCCCCTGCGGCCGAAAAGCGTTGTGTTCCACGAGCGCCGTCAGAGATGTCAGCAACAACTGGTGGGGTCCGCAAGGGCCAATGCCTGCCAGGGGTGCGGGTTTGTTTGAAAGAGATACCGCCGCCCCTGGCACACAGGCCACTGAGGGAACACGGGTGGGTTTTAGTTAGTAAAAGTCTGACACGCCCTCCTGCTCTCTACCTAGAGCGGGAGAAGTCATTTGATGATTTCCTACCCTCCAAAAAAAAACCCCTGCGGGGATTACAGGCGTGATGTTATGTGTGTTTAATTTTTATTCACAGTCTTAAATATCTAAGTCACAAGCCATGAGACTCCTTGTCTCATCATTTTGGACTAAGTAGCCTCCCTTGACATTTTTTTTCACATATTTTCGTACATATACGATTATTAAGGCTCAAGCCAAGTGTTATGTAAGCATTTAGACGTGCCTCCGAGTATATTAACAGAGGAAACGACTGGATTGTAGAGTCAGACCGAATTTGGTTTTCGGTTTTCGGCTGAAATATAAATTTTCGGCATTACTCGTTTTCGGCTGAAAAGAAAAAAAAAATCGGCCGTTGCTGAAAAAAAAATAAGAACCGGCAAATCAATGCATTCAATTCATTTGTTCAGAAAAAGTCTAGAGTGGCAACAACTAAAAGCACAAAAACTGCAAAAATTGCTTTATCTCGTTTATCGACGGATTGTTGATTATATGTTTGCGAAAAGTGTGATTTAAATTCAAACGCATAACAATTAAAGATTGACAATTCAGTTATTTTACTTTTACCGAAAAGAAACCAATCGACAAATCAAATCGGGTTTTTGGCCGAAATTAAAATACAGGCCGAATTTTGTTTTCGCTTCTGGCCGAAAACAAAAATGCACTTTGGTTGGACTCTACTACATGGCCATCATTTAATATTACTAAAGGAGGTTTTATAGCGGGGAGAGACGGTAAAATGTTACAATGAAAGGAATAAAGATTACAGAAGTTAAGAACGTGGATAGGAAACAAACATAGTTGCATTAATAACTACTGTTGCTTGTGGTCAGTTTTCATATCCTGTTTTTACTTTCACTTTAGAACTGTAACTGTCTAAGATGAATAAAACCCAATTCTTTTATTTCACTGATCAGTGAATCTACTATCTAATCGGGGACATACATCAGCCCGTCAAATCTCTCGTCAAGCGGTTGACAACCGGTTAAATTGAATAAGCTTTTAGAAATCCTTGGTGAATCTATTTGTATGTTGATGAGGTTTTGCGACTGATTTACTCCTGAATTCGGCTTGGGAGCCTTGCGACCATATTGTTGCACAAACATTCTAGCTGACATCAAACATTGTACTTTGACATTTGTATGGCGTACAGTTGTCCGTGTTCCGATTCTGAGAGAATTGTGTTCCTAGGTACACAATGGTGCATCGTGGTCGTGCGAAAATATAACTCCATTTATATTAGTTGTTATGCTATTTATCCACAACTGCACTGGGCCTGCGTGGTGGATTATAAAAAAAAAATTGCTGGCAATATACCTACCCATAAACAGACAATGACATTAAAAAAAAATTCAAAACATAAAGTATAGGTACCCATAGTCTTCAAAAATACATTAAATTCTTTCGTAATTTTTTGTTCCCGTTTCGACGAACAGAAATCCAGTGCACAAATATACTTAGGGCTTGCTAAGTTGTCCGTGACAACTCTAAAAATGCTGTTACTGGAGCGTCTCAAAGTTCGCCAAAAATACGCGACCCTCGACCTCATGATGGCGTAAAAGTCTCATTATGGTCTCACAGAAAGAGGAAACCTCTGTTTCAGCAGTGGAAACATTCAACACCAGCCTACAGCAGTCCACTAGGTCGTAGTCCTAGCACTTCAGCTGGACATAGGCCTCTCCAATTGCAGACATTCAGATTCTCAGCAACTCAATTCAGCTGCTACCAGCCACCCTGCGAAGATCGTCGCTCCACCTAGCCTGGGGGCGTCCTACCTTACATTTGCTGTTACGCGGTCTCCACTCAAGAGCACGTGTACCCCAACGCTCATCGGTTCTACGGCTAGTGTGACCGGTCCATAGCCACTTCAGCTTGCTAATTCTGATAGCTATGTCGACAACTGTTCTCTGCCAGATCACCTCATTCCGGATTCCATCCCTCAGAGATACTCGAGCATAGCCCGTTCCATGACCCTGAACTTATTGACCAGTGAGTGTCCACGTTTTGGCTACGTAAGTCATAAGATGGGAATATAATTGGCTAATTATGGTAGTTATTTCAGGTTAATTAATCGAATTTGTTAAGGCTGAACCACAGCATCCTATTTTTTTATTCGCGCTTGGATGTAGAATTGCAGACACCAGTCCGATTGTCCTTGAACTCTATTCAAATCATGATTTCACTCACAAAATCCTCATTCCGTTCCATTTGTTCTTCTGCAGGTATATTCGACACGGACGGCGCTCACGTTCCCGGCACGGAATGCGACTACCAGTTCAGCCGGTCCGGCAGCCGGCCGACGCATGGCCGGTTGTACAGTCCCCGATACCCGTCCATCTACCCGAACAATGTGCGATGTTCCTACCATTTTCATGCGAGGTAAGACTTGATGGAGAGGTTCAAAAACTTTAGTATGGCCAAAACGAACAAGCTTTGCATAATATATTTCAAGTAAGAACACTACCAAAATACGTCGACCCCCAAAAATGTATTATAATTTTTTTTTGTTCTAGAAAGATGAAAAAAAAAAACATTTTTAGCACAGACTAAAAAGGCACACTTTTATTATATTTAGGTACTTTTAATAAAAATTAAAAGGCACTTTTACTTCTTTCACAGACCAAAGGAACGCGTGAAAATTGTTTTCGAAGAAGTTGCGCTTCAAAAAGGTGACATAAGGTTTGTAAAACAGTTTACTTTATTCTTATTTATTTTTTTACTAGAACATTGAAAATTCAACAAGTGACAGACCGAAGAACAGAAGAATAGCTGATCTATTTTGTAAAACCTCTCCAAGCTTACACCTCACTTCAAGCCAACTTCACCTTAATTTTCACGCTGAGTTTTTTACAGAATATACTGGCAGAACTGGAGAGATACCCAGCCTCCTCGCAATATATTAAACAATGTTATGACGTCATCATCATCACTGTATCAGCCAGAAAACGTCCACGTTTAACGTGGGCTTGCCTTCCCCACCATAAATTGCCATTATTATAGCGAGCCAGAAAATGGAAGCCTTCAGATAGCTTCCATTTTTGTTAGCAATACTTTTTCACTGAAGGAAAAGGAATTACATATATAGCATTATTTTCATTGTTAACTGCAGATACACAAGTTATCTTAATAAAAAATATGGTGCAGTACTAAAAATAAACATACAGATTATTACACCAATAAAATTTATCCGCAAACATACAAAAATACTCCAAAAAACCAAACACACTTAACGAAATTAAACCCAAATAAAAACACTGACGACAGAATCGTAAAACACTTCGGCAGCCATAATTCTCAAGCTAAAAATCCCTCTATGAAAATAAAATTGCACGTAAAGTTATTCCATAAAGTCACCGTCAGACGAAGACTGGATGATAAAACTGGGAAGGTACGCGTGATAATCGAATTTGTGATCGAAAATATTGAATGTGATGACAGGCGTGTAACGTCAAACGTTACGTACACCTAGTGACGCCAGATGGCACCATAGTTTTGAGTCGTCTTGATAATGCTTAAACTATTATTAACTAACATGTTTGAGGATATTAGGAATCTGAACAATGTAGAGATGCTACATGGTTTTTTTTTTAATTTTGCATGGGATGTATGATGTATTACAATGCACAAGTGTGTGCGCATCTGTGACTTAGGTGCACGCTTTCTTCTCTCACTCTCATAGTCCGATGAGACTGCAATCTCAGAGATAGTCAATGCCTGTATTTTGTTTATTATATAAAATTACTTAGAATAACATCGGTTACAATATAAATAAAAGCCGACTATGCGTACAATATTGCGTTAATTCACAAAAGAGTAAATTATGCAGCGCTGACCGCCAAGCGATTTCGGGTTTCGGTTGCTGGCTTGCTTCGTTACGTTCCTCTTTGCTCTATTTTAACAAAAATCTGCACATTAAAATTAATGTGTATGAGTGAAGATGATAAAGGACGATTTCATCACAAAATGTGCGAGTGCGAGTATACAAAGCCCAAAATGTTATTGTGTTTTTTTAATCACTATAGAGCTTCTTCCGTTTCTTAATCGACCTAAAGACATTTTAATACAAAATTTATTTAAATTTACAAGTTTTCTTCAGAGCATCAGATCAAGAGTCAAACTTCCGAATATTAGGTATATTCAGGCAACTTCAGCACCCTTTTTGAATATCCGTGCAAACAACGTTTCAAAAACCGTTTACCATAACGCCTAACAACATCCCCATGACAAACAATATTCACCCCTCGAGAATACACCCCACACGCATGATTTCGGTTTTTACTCAAACCGGTTAACCGAAATAGCCCAACCGTAACCAATCCCTAAAGCGGTTAGTAGAGTTGGCATAATTAAATTATGGTTTTAACGGTCCACTAGTGCTCACGTAAATGAGCCGAGCTCATAAACTATACGTACTTGTTTAATTAAGCGGATAATGCATGAATGGGTCGCTTTAGGTCGCTACGTCATAATGCAGCCTGGCGCTCCTTTGCATAACAGTTTCGGTCAAGTGGTGCGGAGAAATTAAGTGGTATCCATGAGTGGTTGTTACATTGTAGTCGTAGTTAATTATGTTCAGTTATTTTTCAAGCAGTACCGATTTTATTTTTGAGGGGTTTATGGCTAATAATAACAACCGCACGAGTCGATCGATCAGGTTAAGCTACGCTTGCCGCGGTTGGTCCACGGATGGGTGACCATATTTACATACCAAGACCTCCGTACCTTGGAAAGTTCGTCAAGCTGCTGGTCCCGGCTCTCATTCGTGGATCTTGTCAGTCGTTACGGGTCGTCAGAAGCCCGAGAGTCTGACAACAAGTCTTACCACGAGGAGGAGAGTCATATTACCCAGTGACTAGGTTGTGGAAATCAGATAGGCAGTCGCTCAATGTAAAATACTGGTACTTAACTGATTCCAGTAAGACTGGAAGCCGACCCTAACAATGTTGGGAAAGCAGCTAGGCAGATGAGAAATTCTATTTTCAAGTAAAATAAAGAATCCTTACTAACATTACAAACGCAAAAGTTTGTATGTAGGATGTATGGATGTTTGTTACTCTTTCACGCAAAAGCTGCTGAATGGATTTGGATGAAATTTAGCACACAGATAGAATAAAACCTAGATTAATACATAGGATAGTTTTTATCCCGGTAGTACGTTCCCGCGGCATAATTTCCGACTATCACCCGGGCGAAAACTAGTTAAAATAAATATATTTAGCACAAACTTAAAAGGCACAAAATGACACTACACTACACAAAGTTCTGTGATTTAAAAAAAATGAATTTTTTGACCAGTAATTTAGGTGCGAGACCCACAGACATACTTATGGTCCATAAGTTTATGACTTATGGATCATGGCCATTGGTGTCATAAGACTGTAAAAGACAGAAATAAAAACCCTTTCTAAAAATAGAAGCGTTTTTAGTCTTGTCAAACGCCCGCGAAAAATTGAACATAAACATCATCAACATAATTTTCGCCAAAGATGATAATCGGTGGACATAGGCCTCCCCCAAGCATTTTGGAGGGGTTTGCCATAATCGCCACGCTTGGCAGGCGGAATGGCGACCGCAGTATGGTAGTAAAATGCATAGAGAACGCTGCTGCCTATTCTCTAGTAATTCCCTCAGTCTCTTTTTATGACGCCTACGGGAAGAAATGGGATGATGCTATTCTTTACGTCCGGCACCACAAGGAACTAAACAGAACGTACGAAAACTGAATAATGTTTTGCTACATCAGTCACAAACATAACATATCCCTACACTAATCATTGTTTGTGCCTAACGGACAGGTCCGCACAATCTACCTGACCGCTATCCTCCTATGAACATAACACAACCCTCCCCGCCCACTCAACTTTATAACTGGGTCAACCCAAATAACTTCCATTTCATTTACCTTTGCTATAATAACAACAACCTGTAGACAGTTTGTTTTTCAACACAATGGTGCCGATTCTGTTGTACACCGAACTAAACTAACTAAACTATAACTAAAATTCCTTACTTTTTACTATGAGAATCTAAACGCTATTCTGCAAAAAAATATCTCTAAAAAAAACTATTTTGACACAACTAAAATCGAATTTGACAATCGCGACTCGCACGTGGTATGTTTTGGCTTCGCAACGTGGTACTTGTTTGCCCTACCCCGTGTTTTTTTTAGAGCCAGCAGCGCGCCGGGGTCGGCAGCCTCGACGTGATTTATATGGAATTTTCACTTTTTTCATGGAATATATGAAAAATTACTATCCACATGTTGAGTTTAAGAGGTGTTTCGGGTACTGTAAAGGGGGTCGAAATTTTTATTATTTTTGCGATAGGACAACACACCGTTTCGAGATATAAGCAAAAGAAAAGAAAAAAAATACAGTACTATTTTTGCACCAGAAGTCCAGGTGTCGGTGTGAATTTTAGTTCTTGACAACTAATTTTATTCCACACCTATTTAATCGCGATTAAAAATCGTCAGATTTAGTTAGACAACCAAAATTTTAGGTTGAATAGAATAATGAAATTGACAACAACAGAATAGCAAAATTACCATTTTCACTAAACTAATAATTCAGTGCAATCTTAGTGCTGTCAAACTAAAATATAGTTAAGTTGTGTCACTTTAGTCAATTTCAGAATAGGAAATCGTCTTTTGACAGGAATAAACTAAATTTTGGTGATTTTTTTTAGTCTAGTTTAGAGAATTTTGTGACAACAGAATCGGCACCAATGTATCGCAACGTGAGCTAAAATATCACTAAAAATTTCCGAGAAATTGTGCATAATTAGTCATTTAAGGGATGATCCAGGGGTGCGGGTTGTTGCGAAAGAGACACCGTGGCCCCTGGCACACAGTCAACCGAGGGAACACGGGTGGGTTTTTCATTGGTTTCGAAAAAACACGATATTGACGTAGTTTGAACGTAGAATGATTCCGCGGGGAATCATTATAACCATACAGAATTGGGGCCCTGATAAGCACTGAACTCATATGATACTCGTAAACACTGAACTTGAAAATCATAATCTAATAAATCTACCTAATAATCAAAATTCTCACTGAAATACATATTATCTTACACTGACAATAGTCCTCAAATCACGTCGCACACATTTAGATTATCCAAATCCTCCATCAAAACCCGGTAAACTCAACCAACTCAGTAGTGCCAGTTTAGACACAGACACACACACGTCATTACACACATTCACAGTACCTACATCGCACAGATACACGCTCACCCACACTTTAAGTATTAGTAATTAAGTCACTCTCGGTATTATTATAATTTTTTCTTATTTTCTGTGTACTTCGTAATTGGCGTAATGTTTAGATTAATTAATAATGTTATACTTATTGTCAGCTGTGAAGTTACCTTTAATAAATAAATAAATTTCGTAGATTCGTTTTCCAACTAATCAATACAGTGTTGCCAGTGTAGCTATAAATAAATGAAACAAGCCTGAATATTTTACCACCGTGTATGTCTCAGGCGTTGACACTGGCAAGCCGGAACACCTTGTAAAGGTATTTGCCCCAGCTAATCCGTTTAAGGGTGGTACTGTAACTAAATTTAGTGGCAAGCCGGTTAGAGGAGAATTTTAGCGGCTTGTAAACACGCAGGGAGGTAAATATTGTAACGTAGACTTAAGTTAATATAGTGGTGTTGATAGTGGTGGGGTTACCTACAAAATGTCAACCCGACGCTACCGATCAGCATAGTTGAGTGCACATAATAACAGCGTCATTTTGTCATTTTGTGTTTTAACAGCACAAGACGTAAAAGAAATAGCACCATCCCATTTCTTCCCGTGGGTGTCATAGAAGGAGACTAAGGGACTTACTAGAAAATGGGCAGCAGCGTTCTTTATGCATTTTACCACCATACTTCGATCGCCAACACGCCTTCCAAGCGTGGCGATTATGGCAAAACCACCCCTTTTGGGGGAGGCCTATGTCCAGCAGTGGACGTCTTTCGGCTGAAATGATAATGATGATGAACAGTACTCTCAACACATTCATTTATGGTGATTTGTAATTTGACATATTCCTTCTAGGACATGGTAGTGTGGCCCAGTTGCAAAAATTAAGCTACCTATAAAGCCGAGGCGAGAATTCTTGGGATTCAAGGAAACCCAGTTTTTTTCAAAATGACCAAGAATTCGTAACTTTTCATCGCAGTGGTCGTGATTATTGAAGTGAAACATAATCAGACATTAATGTTCCCTCTGCTGGGACACAGGCCTCCTCTCTGTGAGAGGGAGTAGGCCGTAAACCACCACGCGGGCCCAGTGCGGGTTAGTAGATGTCACATGTCTTCGAATTTTGAATTCTAGTACCTACAAGCCGGTTTCCTCACGATGTTTTCCTTCACCGTTTTGAGAGCAGTGATGATGAAATGAAATCTATACACCGCTACTTTTGGACCAATACTGCTCTACACAGGATTGCGATGCTGGCGCATTATTTAAGGCTTATATCTTGCCGAATTTTTTGTTCTAGGACATGCCGGTTTCCTCACGATGTTTTCCTTCACCGTTTTGAGAGCAGTGGTGATGAAATAATTTACACAAAGTAAAGCGCCTGCCTAGGTTCGAAATCACGACCTACAACTCGTAAGTCGCGGCCGTTACCACTTGGCCACCACTGCTCGCTGCAAAAAATAATAATCGGAAGACATGATTGTGATATCTACCAACCCGCACTGGGCCCGCGTGGTGGATTACGGCCCAATCCCTTTCACAGAGAGGAGGCCAGTGTCCGAGCAGTGGGAACATTATAGGCTGATGATGATATCTTTATATTTTTCAATTCACAAAGTAGACCCGACCTAATTTCGAAAGCCTCGAAACAGTACAAATCGTTCCACAATTCCGAGTATATATTCCACCAGCCGTCCTTAACATAACTTGACTAAACTCAGGACATTCCTGTAAAGGAATTCCGTCCGGCCAGTGAAACTTGACTAACTAAATTAACCTAACTGAGTTATTCGTGCAGTAATATAACGTGGGCTGAATTATTAATTAACTGTGTAATCTTTGCTGTGATTATGTAGGAATTTGTCTAAAAAAATCCTTTTCGAAGGTTGATCCATGACTGTAGACATAGGTACAATACACATACTCTTCAGTGCACGGAGATGTGTGTTTTGGTTGAGTTTCATCACCATCATTTCATCCGAAAGACGTCCACTGTTGGATATGGGCCTCCCCTAATTTAGGGGGGTTTGCCATAATCGCCACGCTTGGCAGGCGGGTTGGCGATCGCAGTATGGTTGTAAAATGCATAGAGAACGCTGCTGCCCATTCTCTTGTAAGTCCCTTAGCCGTCTCCTACAACACCCATGGGAAGAGTGGAATTGATTTAGTTTACTGCTGAAATATTGCTTTTTTTTCATTTCCATGGTGGTAAAGGCCGCGACTTACGAGTTTTAGGTCGTAGTTTCGAACCCGATAGACGCTTTACTTTGTGTAAATTATTTCATCACCACTGCTCTCAAAACGGTGAAGGAAAACATCGTGAGGAAACCGGCATGTCTTAAAGCCAACACTTCGAAGACATGTGACATCTACCAAACCGTACTGGGCCCGCTTGATGGATTACGGCCCACTCCCTCTCACAGAGAGGAGGCCTGTGTCCCAGCAGTGGGAAAATTAAATTCTGCTTATGCTTATGCTATTGAAATTAATCAAGCCTGTGATGCCAATGAATGAATGATGTGTGCGTGAGCCAATTGATAATGGTTTTGAAGCTATGGGGCACGGTAATTAACTTGTCGTGTGTAATTATCTGTACTGAACGTCTTATAATTAGTTGTATTATAATAACTTTGTAATATACAAATTGCCATGCACATGTCGGAGCAGAAAACTAAAGGGTACCTTAATATTTTTATATGCGAAGTAGAAAGGCCACTAAAGGATTTTATCGTTCGGATTGATGACGGTCTGCAGCTACACCGCGCTGTGGACGGTGTAAAGAATTGCCAAGATTAAGAGGCAGCTAGCTGTAAAGAACCAAGAGTTCACCAGCTTAAGAATGAAGAAAGCTTTGTACTTTTCAAGTTCTCAAAATCTCTACAAATTGTTTCACTGCATGGCCGTGTTTCAGATAGAATGATTTAACAATTTAAAC
This sequence comes from Polymixis flavicincta, assembly GCA_949987655.1. Taxonomy (NCBI): domain Eukaryota; kingdom Metazoa; phylum Arthropoda; class Insecta; order Lepidoptera; family Noctuidae; genus Polymixis; species Polymixis flavicincta. The sequence continues at coordinate 9,163,410 of OX465185.1, read as the reverse complement.
TCAAAAAGTGGTGAATGATACATTTATCATTTACAAATTTGCCAAGTAGTTTATTTAAAAAGTGAGTGTATTCAATAAGTAATTAAGTTAAGAAGTGTGAAACTTTCATTAAAATCGGTTATCATTCATTAACGATAACTGATTTCATAGAAATATTACCAAACACTTTTGAAACTTTTACATGTCAAGCCAATTTAAATACTAGATGAGGATGGCGTTTAATTTCCGAGTACTGTGAGGAGAAAGGCCGAAACAATCTCGTTTAGACATAATCTTGGTTAGATCATATGGTGATTTTGCACAATTTACATATGAGTCAAGATGAAAGATCAATTTCGGTAAAATTCAATTTGGAGCAATATTGATATGTAGCCTGTAGGTATATAACCTGGAAGCCATAAAAAGCAAACCAAACACTTCTATCGATGTATAAGTTACACTTATTTACTCAAAGCCACTTAAGTGCGTACTTGTAACGAGTAAAGTGCAATAAACATATAATTACGTGGTAGATTCACAGTCTGTCAACATTACATTACCATAACGACAGAGCTCCTATACATACTGCTTATAATACCTATAGATCCCAAATTACTGTTAAAGCAATTCAATTACTTGTTTATCTTTTAAATCTTCTTGCTTAATGGATTGAGAGAATTTTGAACAACGTCCAAGTTTGGGCTTGAAATTCTGTGCAGAGTAAATAAAACGGTTTTGCTTTTATCTCAAATGTCTACTAGTTTACCAAAATAGAAACGGTTTTGTGGTGGTAGTAAAGTTGATAGTTTTAAAACTGTAACACATTTTCCCCTTTATTTATAAACGTTGCTCAAAGTTAAGTAATGATTAGCGACAGTTTAACCATACCTTTTTGACGTTTATACATCTAGCTTTAATCAACGTTTATAAAAAAGCTCCTTAATGGTTATTCAAACCTGGTCTTGTAAGTAAAGGAGCGCTAATCTTTTAGCTAAAGTTCGTGCTGTGTGACCAGAGCCCTGATAGAAACAAAGATATCGTGAAGAAAAATAATCATAGTCATGAATCTTCAGATAGGTGGTAGGACTACCTGTAGGTTCAATGATTATTACTCTGACCTACTTTGAGATGCCATCAGCAAAACAAGCAACAGTATAGGGTGACAGGGACATCGACCCGCAACCCGTTGTAATAGTTTCAGTGCATGATTCTCAACCCTAAATTGATATTTTTCGTCGGTTATTTAAAAAAAAGGCTGCACTTTGACATAGGTGACCTGTAATACAGGTTTTTAAATAAACCTACATCAGGCACCAGTCTCTCACAAAGTAAGCTCCTATTTCGTGCACTACTGTATAAGTACATAACTTATGTTGGGAGAGAATAAACATTTTAAATTATTATCATTTTTGTAGTGTTTTTTCTTCCCAGTTCTTTGGCTGGTTTTTTGCAACATTTACGGACCGAAGCCAAGTAAATTCAGCGTGTGGTGTTATGTTTAAGGTGACACTTGTCCACATTTTTCCATACAAACTTCGGGAGGGTTTTACTCCACTGTCTGACTATGTACAGTCGACAAACTTTAAGCATGCTCACTTAAGAAAATATTTCTGTGGCAGCGCATCTAGTGACAAACCACACCCCTTACTGGTTTCGCCCAATTAGAAACAACATGTATTTGTGTGAGTGTATTCACACAAATCCATATTGTCTGTTGAATGCATGACGTATAGAGACGCAAACCAATGTCCATTCTTTTAGTCGCAATAAAGGTGTCGTCAACAAAGCACGCATTTCGTTCCCACAAAAATCCATACAAACAATTTTCAACCTTACTACCATCAAAACATGGTCGAAATCGAGCCGGATTACAGTGCACCGTACTGAGCGTCGAGAACAAAAGACATTGCATTCCTTAGATAAGAAGCGAGCCCGGACAGTCATTAGCAGTGTTTGAGGGTTTTTTGTGCAAGTTATTTACAATATTATTACAAAAGGATTCTACGCATCGTAACATCACGTTATTTTGAAGAATAAACGTTTTTTTGTTGTTTACAAAAAATGTCTCAGAACAATTACTAGGAGTATAGAAGAAGTAGCGAAGACATTACAAAAAACACAAATACGTAAACATAAGGAAGGTGTGATAAAATTATAAATTTATAATAAAACTTTTTAATTTCATTAGAATTGCCCGTGCTTAAAGTCTGTCATTATGACACTATTTTTGATTTATTAATAATAACTTTACGATATGAGTGTAGATAAATACAAGTTGATGATAATTTCTGTGTAATTTTTATATTAATTTCTGGGTGAATCTTTAATTTTTTTTTGAAATCTTGAAACACTCTATTAAGGCGACGATAGCTGACAGCTACATATAGCGATGCACTGCCGCCCGTCGCTCGCAAGAGACCCCGCCTGAACGCGCATCAAGTTTTTCGAAAAACAACCCATGTTGATTTATCAAACACATATCAAAGAAAAACCGTATACTAAATTGTCTAGTGTCACATGCAATTTTTTCAAATACATAAGACAAGCCGTTTAGGCGTGATCTTCAATAGAAAGTTCTTAAAAGTCGGCTGTCTGCGCCTTAAAAATAAATAAGTTCAACTAAATTAAATTGCTTCTTTTCCACAACTACAAATCCTTAAAATTGTTCTTAAATTTTAACACATTTTGTATGATTTCACACGAAGATTGCAGACGACAGTTTCGCTTTAAACGAAAATGTTTTACTAAAATGTTTTAATATACAGATACGGTTTAAATATCAACCATAAGAAATCTTTAATCCTGAACAGCTTATTATTAAATGAACACGAACTGAAAAATATATATTTCACTAATAGCTAATATTTCTTTTTTTTTTTCAATCCTTTCACTCTACTATTTCTGTTATATTTCAGAAATTAAGGAGTATTTCTTATTGAAAATTATAGTTCACTTTAATTACTTGTTATGCTTCCGAATTTTAAAGTGGCCTATGAACTGAGTTATTGTTATATTTGTCAAAATATACTTGTCGTACGCAATGCGGGCAACGCGCTTGTCTCGTTGATTATAGCATGGTTTGTCAACCTTTTATTAAAAGACGGCCCACTCATAAACTCCAATCTTAACGTACTGCCTTTTGCAAGCCTTTTGTGAACCACCCAACGGTAAGCATCCTGCAAAGCATGCCCCGGACATTGGAAAGATACCTTGTTCGTGTAATCTCGTTTATTTATGATCAGTGGCGGCTGGTAGGTCATGGAACTGGTGGTGAACTTTACTAGCTCACTAAGTATTAGGGGTAATAAGTAAATAAATAGAATTTATTTATTTCAGATAGGTAAGTAATTTGAATCTAGACGAATAAAAAATAAACAATAGTATTCAATTCCACGTAAACTAAACTTCGCAGTGACAATAATGAGTTGGTCATTCATTATGGCCGGCATGCAAACTTTGCCAAACCTCGGGCGCTCTCGCTAATCGACGTGACGTTCGGTAATATTCGACAAACTTCGGTTCCCCGTGCGGCGCACGAGAATCCACAAATTACTCCATAACGCTCCATACAGTTATGTCAACTATCTTCTGTCTCACGCGCTAGGCGTTTTAGCTCGGATCACATAGAAATGTATGAGCATTCACTGTAGATCTTCTGTACCGCGAAAATGAGTCTTAATAGTTTAGCAAAGAGCTTATATTGTTTCCTCAGTTTTGTTAATATTACGTAGACCACAACCAGTGGCCACAATGTGATTATTAAACATTGTGTGATTCTTTCTACATCTATTAAAATCTGGTAGTTCAGCGCACGAGTGCAGTAAGGGGACAGCCGCCTGTTTATAATAATAAATAATAATAATATTTATTTTATTTCGGAAAAGAAATCCATAGAGTGTTAGTAACATAATATGAAAACAACTTATTATCTAGTGTTAGTACCAATCAACCTCTGCACAAACTGCTGTTATGATTAAATAAAAAATCAAAGGTGTGATAAATAAATGGATAAAACGAATATTAGAACTATTCAAAGTATTCAAAATATACATACCTATAAGAAACACCTGCAAGACATTCGAGATAGGTAACATGGTAATAAAATAGTAGGCATACCTTAAAATTCTTTGTAATATTTCGCGAACGTATTTTATGGTCCTTCAATAGAAGGGCCATAAAGTATGTTTTTAAGCCATTCTATTGTTAAACCGGATTTTCAGAAGTTCCCACTAAATAACAATGGTATAGATAATGAACGTATTATTATTGCAGTTGCAAGAGTTCCGACAACAGTAAACAAAAATCTCTGATCACATTGTATGAATTGCGCAAAGTATACCTATTTGTGTTATTCCAATCATAATATAGAGCAATAAAATAAAAAGATAATAACAAATGTTGCAAATTTCCAACAAAATATCTAACTTGCTTCGTTTTTGTATATTTTCAAGTTTATAACACATTGTAATGCAGATTTTTACTTTTCAATAGAACTGCGCAAGTAACAAGTCCCTCTTACGCCCGCGCCGCGCCGATAATACAGGTTTTTTTTTAATGGCATTAATAAGTTGACCTTGAAAGGCTGTAACTTCTTAACCGGAATTTACAGAAATGACAATAATTATTAACATTTTATAACTTTATGCAGTGCCAGTCAACGTGCCTAGCGCGTCCGCTGCGTTTTGTATGGCGGCGGTATCGCATAACCATTGGACATCATGAAAATTGGGGAGGCAGTGAAAGTGTTCATATATAACAAAACTTATAGACCTGACGGAACATTATTATTATCGGAGAGAGGAAAATATTAAAGTTGATAGAATAGATATAAATTGTTGTTTGACATTTTTATTCCAAATTATTGATAAATAATCTATCTATACTAACAATAAAGAGGAAAGATTTGATTGTTTGTTTGTTTGCATTGAATAGGCTCCGAAACTACTGTACCGATTTGAAAATTTCTTTCACTGTTGGTAAGCTACACTATCTCCGGGTGACAAAGGCTATATTTTATCCCCATATTCTCACGGTAACGGGAACTACGCTGTTGAAATCGCGGAGCGCTGCTAGTAAGTAGCTGAATAAATAGAAAAACTAACAAAAAAAAAAAACATTAAGCTAATCGATAAGATTCTGTTTACAATTACTGTTTGATCTGTTGTGATGTCTTATTGCCTGTGGTAAAAAAAAAGTGACACCGTCTCTCTGGTCTCGTGTCAAGCAAGGCATGAATTACATGAATACATTTTCTAAACCAAAAAGAAGATAAATATGAGTACGAAATTACTTCTTGTCAACAACAATAATTCATAAAGAGCTCATACCGGCCGTGCCTATTCAAAAATAATCTCACAAACTAGTGAACATAGCACGCGCCTGTGTGAGTGTCACACTTCTATACACCATTACTACGAACACTACTAAAATATGTTTCGTGCATTCTATTGGTCAAAACGCATGCATTGTGCGATCGAGTCGTGAGCCTTGCTACGCGATTATCGCCTTAAAGGTGAGCGTGCGGAAGAAGTCGCGATTGTACATCAAAAATTAAACATGGTATGGTTTTGTCTCGTTATTATTATTGTCTGTACGGAAACAGAATAAATACTAAAATAAAAAGCTAATAAAAAGTTATGAGCCAACAAAGATTAGTTTTTCTTGCTAATTTAACCTAACTTTGAGCGTGTTTAAGTAATAAAAGGAGTATAAAATCTCGAAAACCAAGACGGTACCGACAAAGTTCAATTAACAATAAGTTCAATAAACTTTATTGGTCATTGATTTATGCAGTGGTTTTTTCATAAAACCCGATCTTCTGAAGGACTTTTCTTAATTTTTTCGCGATTTTTTTGCCAAAAATGCTCCTGCATCTCACTCAATAACGTTGTGCGTGTAGACTAGAGTCTAACTGCTTACCACTGATACTATCTCTGTCGGGTACGAAGCCTGGTGAGACAGCGTGATTTTTAGCCAGGCCCACCAGTGAGTTCGAGCCCGCGCAAAGTGTGCCCTTAAGATGTGTTTTGATGAGGCCCTGTTTCGTTTTCATCTATTTGCATGAACTTTCGGAGAATACGACATGTATTTAAAATTGCAGCTTTTTGTAAGGTGATATAGAGGGTTTCTTTTAGGTTTAGTAATTTAAGGCTATGAATAAGGTGATTTGGGATGACGGCTGTTGTGGAGACGACTATAAGGGACCACGTATACTTTTGTTATTATTATTATAGGTTGCCCTTTTCTGTGAACAGCAATTTTTTTTTCGGTTTCCTACGAAATATTTATACGCTACAACAGTTACAGTTTGCGCGCTGATGTCCCTGGCATCCTTTATACCGAGTAACAGACATCATCCACCTAGGTAATTATCCTGTCTTATTATTTTTGAGTTCAGCTGACAAATGTCAGACCTAATTGACCTACCTGCCGACTTTCATGAGACATGCAATTAGTCAAAACAGCTAAAAACGTAACCCCTTCCTTCACCCCCCGAGTGGGTTCCCGCATTGTCGTTGCGGAGGGGCTCAGTAGCCGTGGTCTCTCAGCCACGGTGAAGCGAAGAGGAACCCAAAGGTGGGGCCGCTTGTCAGGGCTTTTGCCTTCAAACCGATGACGTAGCGGCCAAAAAGTACGTTGCGGCGACCGCAACTGAAGTGTGCCGCGATGTCGAATGGGAGGCATCGCGGCTGAGGGTACGGGCTGCGGCAGAGGAGGAGTGCCGGTGCTTCTGAGCAGCGCTCTTCCCTTGTGTAGCCTGGACGGGGCCGCCACCGTTTGATGGCAGACGCGGTGGGGCCGCAGGGGCCGACGCCTGCCAGGGGTGCGGTTTGTTCGAATCTCTTTCGTCACCCCTGGCACACAGGCAACACGGGTGAGGGAACACGGGTGAGAGAGAGAAGTCATTTGAAGATTTCCCACCCTCCAAAAAAAACCGCTTCCGTCAAACTACATAATAATTTCCAAGTTCGTTGAATATTTTGACACACCAACATAGAACTGCCATAACTCTTCCAACATCAGAGCTCGTCTAATAAAGCAAACACGACAATTTGCCATAACGAGAGTGTTGCCATAAAATGTATGAAGCTACGACGTCATGTATGTCAAAAGCAGAAGCCGGGGATATATTGCAGGAGGCTTTCGATTTCATACGGGAAGTTGCCCACACAGAAAATGGGATTTGGTTTTAGGCGAGGCGAAAAAATATTTGGCGGGTCGATAGTTTCGATAGGAAACATGTGTTATAAATATAAAACGTAGTTAACATACAAGGTATAATTATTTACTTTCGTTACTTAGGTTAAGCACGCTGTTCGAAATTCATTGCGATTTTGAAACGTCATATGAAAAAAAAAATGAGTCTCCTAAATTCGTTCTGGGAAAAGTAAAAAGCAAACCATATACGAGTATATTTAGGTACACACAGTACAGTACATAGAGATCCGACAAATGGTTAATTTGAGTACAAAGGTACTCCTTATTTCTTAATTTAAAAAATCCAGCAGACCTGCGCAAGGAGAAATGAAATTATATTATGTAGACAACAGTGTATGACAAGAAGAAGGGAAAATATGACATGTGTGTAGTGTAAACCTAGCAAAAACCAAAGAAATCTGCTAAAGAAATAGATATTACTGGGAAAAGGACATCATATTGTTACGTTGTAAACCACGAAAACAAAGTGGGTATCAACCTGTGTTCAATAGTTTGTGCTATAATAATCTTGGTAAAAACTATGGTCATACGTTCGCACCCATCCCGTACAAACCATAAATGTCGTGTTAATTATGTCGTTTCCGAAGTATATAACCACGTAACCACGTCACCACTCGACCACTACGGTGACCGCAACCCTATAAACTATTTGTGGTCACAGTATTGGTCACAAATACACCGGAGGTACTTTATATAAAATTAAACGGTCGATATTACTGACTCATGTGTATTAAACCTTTTTGTGGTGAAATCGATGTATTGAATCTCGGTTTCTATGCATATTCCTATTTAAAAAAGTTACGTTTTATGTTTCCCTTCTACCATTCCACACGTTGTTTAAAGCGGGCTACAGACCTTCAGTTTTAACCGATCAGTTTTAACTGAACAGGCAGTTTTTTTGTTTATCTAATGATATTTTGATTAGATTACCAGTTCGAAGAGCTCTCAGTTTTGCCTACACACATACGTTTGAACTGAACAATTCAACTGTTCAGTTAAAACTGATCAGTTAAAACGGAAGCGCTTTAGTCTCTTTTATCTCCTCTCCTATCGCAGTTATGCTGGAAGAGATTTCATTCAAAATAAGTGTAAATAACAGCTTTAGATATTTAAGTAGAATGTAAAAATTAGCCCTAGTTATTTAAACAGATTTAGTCCTATGTGTTAAGTTCCTTATGTAATAAATTATAAGCATGCAAAGCTAGGCATCTAGAGTTAAATACATGAAAACCTGTTGTAAACTAAAAGTATACCAGAAACTTATTAGAATCTAGGATTACTAAAGTATAAAATTGTTATCATAAGACTAGAATAATATAAGCTATAAGTTTTTATGTTTCTCGGCATTCTGTCTAGTTTTAAGTGATTTATGAAAATAAAGTGCTGCCTTCCCTACACTGCACATTTCTAACAACGCCCGCCCAGCGGCGAACATTATAAATATAAGGCGCGCGTAGTCCCGGCGTTCATTCTATCGCCGCGCGCCGCCCACGCAACACATCTTTACACTTCACTCGCAGCATTGTCTTGAAACTCTGCAGTTTTATTTACCCGTGTCAAGAAACCTATGGTACTTCAAGAAAGTCTACAAAAAAAGAGGAACAGCAGTTACACCTCTTTCAATAAGCATCACCTTTGTACGAATTTTTCTGTTCCTTTCTTCTTGTCTGTTTATGTGTGTACATAAAAGGTTAAAAAAAACCAAAGCCTGACGATGATTGTCCGATATTGGCATCAATGCAGCAACTGAGTCTGTAAAGGTGTTATAAATTTAGAAATACCAAAAATTCGAAGGCCTGTGACATCTACCAACCCGCACTGGGCCCGCGTGGTGGATTACGGCCCAATCCCTCTCACCGAGAGGAGGCCTATGTCCCAGCAGTGGGAACATTATAGGCTGATGATGATGAAATAAATAACTAAAACTTTAGTTAGGAAAGGGCAGCCAGACTTGCCACCTACCAAGTTAGTTAGCACACTAACTAAGATTTTTGCCCTGATGTAAATCTATTATTCTGCAGCCTGCACATACGGTAATACCTAAATGAGGAGAATTACTTCTTTTCCCTTTTTTACCGTGCTTATCGACACCAGCCGATATATTAAGTAAAAATCTAGGCTCTCTGTCAAAACTGAGGTGAAGTGTCAATGCCTAGCATCTGGTTGAATGACAGCTTACTTCACATAAATCTTCATCTTCTTCCAGAATGTATAATGTTTCCTAAAATTCGCCACCATGTTTATAATCTACACAAAAAGATACAAAATTACATCCTTCATTAATTACATCTCCTTGCTCATATTTCAGTGCCACAAACACGCTACACCCCACTTGCTACAGCGAGTTGTTCTGTTTCATGTGTCTCATAATTAATACATACAATATGTTTTCCCATTTCAGTTGCCTTCGCCGCGCGGACATCATCAAAGTCTTTGATGGTAGAGACACCAACTCGCCAGCTATTGCCATGCTGTGCAACGAGCTGACAGGTAAATAGAATACATTATTACTCAAGGAAATAAAGGGGCTGAAATATATGACTATGACAAAGCACGATATGACTAGGCGTGAAACTTTGAGCAGAAACCAAGCAACTAGCTGGAATCCTACTGCCTACTATTAAAAACGATTTAAAAATGTTAAAGTTCGTATGTTTGAATGATTGTTTTTCAATACCGCAAAAACGCGGCTAATAATTTTGATGAAATTTGACACACATATCGTTTTAACACATAGGATACTGTAATCTCATTCGGGACATCCACGCGTGTGAACCCGCTGGCAAATAAAAGTATTCACAAAAAAAACGGGTCCGAAAGCGTCCGGTCATTATCTACGAGTTAGGCAAGACATAAGTTAAAGTCTTTCCCATACAAACTTCGGGAGTGTATTACTCCACTCTTCGGCAATTTACATAAAAAATTAAACATGGTATGGTTTTGTCTCATTATTAATATTATCTGTACGGAAACAGAATACTAAAATAAAAAGTCATTCAAAAATTAGAAGCCAACAAAGATTCGTATTTTCTTGCTAATTCAACCTAACTTTGGGCGTGTTTAAGTAATAAAAGAAGTGTAAAATCTCCAAAACTGAGTCAGTACTGACAAAGCTAAGACTAAAAAAGTTCAATAAACTTAATTGGTAGTTGATGTATACAGTGGTTTTTTCACAAAATCCGATCTTCCGATGGACTTGTCTTAATTTTTTACCCACATGTGTTACTATCAATGCTCCTGCATCTCACTCAACGTTGTACATGTAGACTAGCATCTACAGCTCATCACTGATACTCCCTATGTCGGACACGATGCCTGGTGAGACAGCGTGCTTTTTAGCCAGGCCCACCAGTGAGTTCGAGCCCGCGACTAGGTTCCCCTTAAGTTGAAATTATTCTCTTAATAGACCAAGGAGACCTTATTCAACTAACACACTTTACAGCAACTCTCAACATTTATTTCCGCACATTTCCACAAATATCATAACAAGATTTTATTTCTTGACTTCCCGACACACAATACTAATATAAGTGACGTTGAGAAATCGGTTTGGAGATCTAATTTCACGGGATGCGACGATGCGGGACATTGCATTGCTCTGCCCGGCAGTCCCGGCATCACAGGATTCTTTGTCGCTTTACACTCCTCTGCACTTATGGGACAAACAGAGTTCTCCGACACAGATCTGGAACATAAATTGTTATTTTTATCTGCAGCAAAAAATAAAAAATAATACTTACACATTTTTTTATTAAGATAAGGACTAAACCAAGAATTTGATATGGCATTCGATCGATTACACAAAATATCATATTGTTTAGAGAGAAACAGATGAACCGAATTTCGAAATGCTTTCGACCATAGTCACTCATAATAATACTGTTATCGATTAGGTTTGTAAATAAATTTATAGTTATTTAATATTTAATTGCATCCGGGTAAAGATAGTGCTTTTAATTAATCCTTTAGTTACTGCCCGTCAGGAACATCGGACGTGCATTCGGCAGAAAATTGATTATAAAACGCTGAACTAGTCTCCTATCTTTCTGGAATAGACAGGTGACCGATAGTTAGAGCTACAGCGCGATAAGTATTTCCCCACTACAACAGATTTCTTTTTTTACAAACTCTAGCTTCTGCACAAATACACAAGACCGTTCTTCTAGACGGTTTTAAAGCCAGAAAAAATCTGATGACTAAAGAATATTGACACGTTACCATTCGTGAATCCTCAAAGTTAAAAATTTCTTTTCAGACAGTTCGAAATATGCAGCTCGGAATTTAAAATACGAACTGATTAACGAACATTAATAGAACGAACTTATAAATAACGCAATGCATAGATATACATAAAACCCAAGATACACAATCAGCGTCTTAAAAACGTCCGCATAAATGAGCGCAATGTGCGCTGGTGTCAATAGTATCGTCAGTCATATTTCAGTCTTTTTGGACATTGCTTTGTAAAAACAACTTTAAGCCATGCGTGTAGGGTTGAATTTGCAAAAATATGTGTTTTATCATAACTGACGTAGGTACGTGACAGTTTTGAGTGTTAATTTGAAACTGTGCATCTTGGGTTTTTTGTATATCAATTTCACAATGTGAGAAGTAGGCACTTAACTGGTAATGTCAAAGTAGCGTATTTACGTATCTATACAAAAAATACTCGGACAATTCTTAAAATTTCATCTCTTGTATATTGAGTCAAATTAGATCTTGATTCAATGAGAAAATTATTTTTCCAAGAAGTAATACATTATGTTTTTCCTGAAAAATATTTGGGATTTGATTCCCTTTAGATTAGGTAAATAATCTTGAGAGACCTACTCAAGGTTATATCCTGTTGAGAGACCTGCTCAAGGTTATGTCCTGTCTGGAACAAATTGTGTTTTGGTAGATGTTTTTAGGTATTCGAGGCCTTTACAACCCTAAAAAGAAAAGTTTATTTTAAAATATCGATAAGTAATTACATGATATACAGGATGCAGGGACATGCAAGTGCAACCTCATACCATGGATTCAAGTACAAGACTCTGAACACCCTGCGTTAAACAATTTAAACGGTTATTTAAAAAAATAAGTTATTGCATAATACATTTTGACTGCGTAGTTACCACTTTTCTATGAAACAGCTGAGTTATTTTAGATAACCAACGAAACATTTCTATGGTAGGTCAAGAACCATGAGCTAAATTCGTGGTTAATGTTTCCGCGTCGATGTCCCCGCCATCTTGTATTGGGTAGGTAATGAGTCGGAATTACCCGAAAAATACGCCTTAGTAAAAAAATTACACACGTCGGTCGGCGTGCAAATAAAAACTGTAGAATACACATATTTTTTTGGCATTTCTGTGAACAAATACTTTTTGATGGAAGTGTTGCCACCTACAGATAGATACGTTTTCTGACCCATTCATAAAATTGTTGTAGAATATTTACGTTTTTTTTTCTTTTGTAGAGTACATTATTATTTTTCTAAGCTAGCAATTATCAGTCATATTTTGATTTGAAAATTCTGTCGTGTGATACAAATCCAGCCTCGAACGAAGCCAATTTAGTATGCATTCTACTCACATTCGTATCGACTGTCACCTAGCTCCTGCGACGTCCACCACCTCCCTTTTTGAATGAATAATGCCGCGTCAAAGCAGTACTGACTTTCGGGGACAGGGGTGGCACAGAGCTTTATTATTTTCTTAATTCTTGCGCTGTATATTGACATCATCTATCTACAGGGTGTAAGGGACAGCCCTCCACAGACTGATGAGGTGAATTCATTTTATCATACTTAGATGACCGGTACAAGAACTTATTTCAGGAATGTTATGGGAATCCAATAAACCTGATTTGTTTTATTTCCGCACACGCAATGTATCGCTACCAAGGCAAAACGCACGCAGCGAGCCTTCGCCGGCGAGAGTTCGATGAACTCTGTAGTTAGGCAGAAAGTGAACAACTGATTTTACGCGTCGTTCGTTACGAGTATTTCAACATCCATTGCTGTTTTTCTGATTTTAGCTGTATTGTTTACATAAATTTAGTGCTGCTTTCTGAGAATGTAATTTTATATTGAAAATAAACTGAAAAAGCTGAAACAACGTAAAAAAAAAAAAAAAATCCTGTGAAAAATTTCGATGGAATATGATTCAAAATAAGGAGCTGAATGCACCCTGTGAGTTTGTGGAGGGCTGTCCCTTACACCCTGTATATCTATATCCATTCTTATATCTACTTACTATTAATAAAGAGGCAAGATTTGATTGTTTGTTTGTTTTAATAGGCTCCGAAACGACTGAACCGATTTGAAAAATTCTTTCATTGTTGGGCAAATATAGCATATGTCACCCGTCACCCGTGATTATCCCTATATTCCCACGGGAACAGGAACTACGCGGGTGAAACCGCGGAGCGCTGCTAGTATTTCATAAACTCAGAACCATCAATTGAACTCAATACATTTCATAATTTCATTAGAACACACCACCTGTGAATAAAGTTAAAATACAGTGGAAAAGAAAATTCCAATTTTCTCAACTTGATTTGACCTTTATTCTGTAGTTAAGCAACTTAGTTGCTATAACAGAAGCTTGCATTGAATCTCTTAAAATTTTATAAATAAATCAACTAATTTGAATTTGACAGTGCGAAAGTCATTATCGAAAAGAAATTCAGCTTGGTAATTGCCTTGAATTCAGCACTTGAATAACACGTCATCACCTGGATGCTTAGAATATGCTTTTCTGTCTAAAATAATTTGATTGCATGATCATCTTCATCAGCCTATAATGTTCCCACTGCTAGGACACATGCCTTCTCTCATTCAGAGGCGGCCAATATCCACCTCGCGGGCGTACTACGGGTTGGTAAAGGTCCAATGTCTTCGAATTTTTAGTTCTAAGACATGCCAGTTTCCTTTCAAGGTTTTCCTTCATCTTTTTGAAAGCAGTGGTGATAAAATTTAATACACAAGGTAAAAGTAAGCACTTTACTTTGTATAGGTATTTAATAGCATCACCACCCCTTCGAACTTACGAATCGTAACCGCCGTACGTTCGCAGCCCAGATACCACTGGGCCATCATAGCTCAATATGGATTATGTGACCGGAATTTGCGATATAAGATTATTTTTTAACCAATGCATCTCGAGATTCTTTCTTTATTTCCTTGGAGACTCTGCCACCCCTATTAGGAACCCACTCGCTCCAGTTCCACAGCGCTGTGATTGCAGGCGGCAGTCTATACCTAATTTACAGATTTTACGTATTCAAACAATGGCCCCTGTTTCTCCAGATTATATTCAAGACGTCAAAGATGAAATAATGCCAGCCTTTTCATTAAAATTACCAAATATAATCAATCTTGTCAGAGTTCTATTCAAAAGATTCCGTAGCAGATTGTAGTCGACAATATTCAGCGGTTTCAGAAACAATAACATTGTTGACGATGGTCATATTAATTTTAGCTCTTCAAGGAGTAAAGTAATTTTCTTGCCATCTTGTACTTATTTTTTTGTCAATATTGTCTCAACAAGATGTTTGCCTACAGTCTATACTTCTGTAACAATAGATAGAACTTCTTATAAAGGAATCATATTGGAAGTTTTATACGTACGAGTATCATCATCACTGTCATAATTTACAGCTTCTCAATGGACTTTGGTCTTCTCTGTTTTGTGCCCAGGACCTATTCTTTCTAGATCATAATACTTTTTATTATATCTACACATCAACTGTTATTGTACTTGCTACCTAATTAGATACAAAGTATGGGCTACATAATCAAAAGCGGTGAAGGAAATCATCGTGAGGTTACTGGCATGTCCTAGAACCAAAAATTCGAAGACGTGTCATCTACGTCTACGAATGTCACGTTCTCGAATTGGAACCGCACTGGGCCCGCGTGGTGGATTACGGCCCACTCGCACTCACTTATGTGGCTTGTGTCCCCGAAGTGGGAACAATATAGGCTGATTATGCAATATATATTATGATGATCTTTCCTGTTTTGCGCCCTTCGATAGTCTTTCTAGATCTTGTTATGTTTTACTCAGCATCGGCAGATAGGCATATTTAACACATCAGCAGTTCTTGTATTTGCTACCGGATTAGCTTGTAGAAAATCAATAACATCACATTCCATAATAGCAACTGTTTGTTCCTAAAAGGATTTGTCACCCACTCGACCTCAAAATAACATGCCTAAGCAATTATTTGTTTAGGTAACTATCCAAGTACGAAGCCGCTTATAAACATAATGTGGCGATAAGCTATCGACAACTTCTTGAGATTAGCGGAATGTAAACTGGACTTAAACCTTGAACCCTTATCGGTACGTGTTAGTCATGCAGAATCTTAGAACTGTTTCTCTGATATCGCATTTACTTGTAATTGAGAAATATGGCGTGATGTTCTTGACTTCTTTCGTTTCATATAACAACGTCCAAATGAGTCAGTTCGTTTAGATTCGTCTTTTTTATGACTAGCGATCCGCCCCATTTTCGCACGGTTTTCACGAGATGATAGTATCAAGATCTATTATGCACTACCCTGTGTATATCCAGCCTTAAAAGTGAAAACCGCAACAAAACTAGTTAGGAAAAGATGAACAATAAAGTCACCTGTCTGTCTTTACACAAAAATACATTTAGTTTTGTTGTTCTATTTATACACAATAGATATAAAATTGGAACGTAGGAGCAGCAACAGGATTGCTGTCCATAAAAGACAAAAAATGTACAGACCCTCAAACTGTAACCATGAATTCAGCACATGAACCTACACCCCCAGCGTGGAAACTTTTATCGGTTGTCAATACAAAATCTGCTGATTTGTACAAAAGTGCAATACCTACGCGGTCAAATGTATAGAACCTCGAATAACCTACAGAAATTCCAATGCAGGGGTTTCCAGAATCATGTGGGTAGATACTGGTTTTTGTCCACGTCCTTGCCACCTGCCAGTTGATATACATCAAATATGCATTTATACCACCCATAATATCTTCATGTCTCAGTAAGTAACACTGGATGGCATAAAAACAAAAATGGCTTTCCGAAACATCGTTTGAGGAACCTGCAATGCAGATGTTGAAATAAATTACAAGGACTACGCCTTTTTAGCTAGTTTATTTCACCATATTGACCCTGATATTCCAAACATAATAAAACAAACTTGCCACTTCATTGACCTTTAATCTGAGCTCGCTGTTTCTATTCTAAGAACCCTTGACCCAACATTAGATATAATCCAACGAACAAGTAATAAAGTTCTTATCTACTTACTTACTTCTATAGACACTAATCCGATCTTCTTATTCCTTTTCATTAAGCTTTTTATACGCAGGATTTACTGAACCCAAAAGTCAGCAACAATGAGGATCATTCAATCCTTAGTGTGCTCATCTTTTCAATACAAACCCTCTTCAAAAACCCTCTGTAACAATGAAGGATCCGAGATGTTATTCAGTACATGTTACCTACATCTGTTTCCGTGCTATATAACATAACAAATATATGACGTGTATAACACGGAAGTGATGTGCCGTAAGAGAATTTCGTCTCTCAAATTTCGACTATGCCTGGGAGTTCCTTTGATGCCAAATCCGAAATTTCGTGACGTTTCGAAAATCAGTAATGCCATTCTTTTGTTGAATTTCCAACGGAATCTTACTGGAATGGAGATTTTATTTTAGCTCCCGCGCCAAAGAGTTGTGTTGAATCCCAACGAACGGTATTGGGGATTTGCCGGGTGATAGATTTTCAGTTTAACTTTTCATGGCTCGGTGCTGTAAACCGTTAATACATATTAGAGTGCACTATCGGAGATTCGTTAAAGTTTATATTGGAAGTCGGTCACAGCTATTTGGTCTCCAAAATTGAAATTGGGCTCTATAACTTGGGAAATGGATTAAGGGACTGTCCCTTTCAAGTATCTTCTATGTTTCGGCTTCGAAGCTTTTGGCTATAATAAACTTCTGTTTCGAATTCGTCTTTTCATGTGGTTGCGGTTGTTTCGTGTCCTTGATTAGTTTAGTAATTTATCGATTACATTAATATGTAATATCTACTGATAACTTCTACAAACGACGTACCTACCTGCTGTTGAGTGAATCTGAGTTGAAGTTATCTAAGTACAGCCAAAATAATTCAATAATAAACAAATTGCCTAATAGCCATTTTCTGTCAGAGAATGACAGATTCGATTTAAACATGCGAACAATATAAGCTGATTGTAATTTTTGTTAGCAACTAATTTCCCTAACTGTACCATATATCCACGATAAGACTATATAAGTATGTCTAGAACTAATGAAACCCTTACATCTTCCAGGCTACGAGGTGCTGTCGACGGGACCAGCGCTGGTGATCCAGTTCACTGCCAACTCCGCCACACCCGGCCAGGGGTTCGCGGCCACATTCCTGTTTCAACCACCCCCTGATTCAACCGCTGCTGGTTTGTATTACTGTCTCATCGTGAAGACGGTTTGCTTGTTCATAGTATTAAAATATCACTGGAGTAGGCGTGTCGCTAAAGTTTGTGAAGTAATTGAAAGGTACCTAGTTTTACCTTTCAATCTGAGATCAAGATGTTTCTACGAGTATCATTCTATATTTGGTAAGTGTAGGGATGTCGGAATTCTCAATTTTTTAGTTGGTTGGTATGAAATATGAATGATGTCGTCGTCTAAACCTATTTACGCGAGCAACAATTACAGTAATAATTATGAATTATATTTATTAATACCAAACATAATTATAATATGATGCGTTCGATGAAGATTGAAATACAAGACATTAAATGGACAAAGATTTTGCAACAATTGTATCTTTTATACCTGCCCCTTAGGTATGGCAGGCCGAACTAAAACCCTTTATTTTCTCAATCGAAGTTACGAAGGACCTAAAATCTAAAAACTTATCAACGGAGACAAACCGAGACTAACGTTCCAGGCGCAGATGAACAATTTAAGGAAGCCTTTTTTTTTGGGTGGGAAATCATCAAAATACTTCTCCCGCTCTGGATGGAGCAGGAGGGCGTGTCAGACTTACTGACTAAAACCCACCCGTGCTCCTTCGAACAACCCGCACCACTGGCAGGCGTCAGCCCTTTCTGGACCCTACCAGTTGATGCTGACAAGTCTTTAAGGCGCGCATGGAACACAACGCGCTGTCAACCCGGGCTTGGTCCTAACCAGACAGCGAGCTACCCATTATTCGCCGTCCGTAAGCCCGCGCCCACGGTGACCGGGAATCAGCTTGGGATTCCCGACGCCCAAAGCGTCTCCTGCGGCGACAATATTATACTGCCTCTCCCTCACGTGCGCCGCTTCCCAGATAAACTGGGAAAAGGACAAGAGAAAGAAGAAGATTTCATCAATGATTGATAAAAATATCGTACAAAAAACCACACTCTAAAACGTTCTAAGCCGTAATTTAATTTAATCATAATATATGTAGAATGTGGCGGAGCTTGGGGGACGCCTATGTCCAGCAGTGGACGTCTTTCGGCTGAAATAATGATGATGATGATAATGTAGAATATCATAGTCAAGCCAATTCAAACATCATGAAACCCAAATCAACTCTCCCACACCTCTATAATTAATTATATCAAGTCTAAGATACATCAATTTCAGATATGGACATTTCCAATGTTGTGGTACAATTCTGAACCGTCATTGTCCCACTAATGAACGGGAACGGTTCAAACTGAATATTTCAAACTATGTCGGTTAGTTACGACCTCAAGTTACTCTCAACTCAATACGAACTTGGAAACGCAATTTGCCCAATTAATATTGATCTCTATTCAGTATTGTGAAGGTACTAATGTTTATAGAATGTTGTATGGTGTTAGTTTAATTTGAGATGACCCATGTTGAATTATTAAGAAGCTGGGTGCTACACGCTAACAGTTAGAATTGCTTTGAATTTCACAGTACAACAGCATTCATTGCCTTATTTACGTCGTTGAGCAAACTCATTTTTAGAACATAAGAAGCAATGTACGTAACAATTATGGTACTGGTTGGTTTTAGTTATACAGGCTATAGGTAATAAGTTATTTAAACAAAATGACTTTCAAAGTTGTAAACGTAAAAAAGTCGTACAGTCTCAAAAATATGAACTGCATTGAGAAAAATTCATTTGGTGGTCTACAATACATGTTTTGAGGCTGACGGTACCTACTTAGGTACAACACAGTGCTCTAGAATGAGAGTCTTTCGTTCGCATAGATTTATTTAATTCTATCGACCTAGTTTAGATGAACTGTGGACCAAACTGATTTAATCATGTTGAATTCACCTTCTATTGCTGCCCTTTAGACCGGTGAGTCATGCTTTCATCAAGGTATCCATTTGCCTAAGTCCCAGTCAAATCTACCTTTCTATCCCTATTTCAGTTTTAACTACAGAAAAATCTTGAAAATTGTTAAACCTTTTATACCTACCAAGCATTTTATTTTTGGTAGCCCTAGCCACTTCAATGAAAATTGGAGTGAAATTCGTAACGAGTGACTCGTAAATGCGTCAGCTAAAGTTAAATTTTCGAGTGCCAACACAGCTTCCTAGGTACGTACCATGAATAGGAATTTTGGCGGTTGTCCAGCCGACCTCTTGGTACCGCTTATTTAGATTGCAATCGCAAGTCTCACCTGATACTGTTGCATAAGAAGCTGAAGCTGTTGATAAGCATTACCTTTGTACGTATTTTTCTGTTCCTTTATTCTTGTCTGTTTATATGTGTGTGCATAAATGGTTAAATAAATAAATAAGATGCAAGCTGCCTGCTAGAGAATTCCTTGGAGAAGTGAAAATAAACAAATAAAGTAGGTACTATAATTATGTGCCTACCCAGGTTTTGGAAACAGAAAATTCCACAAATCTGGAATAATCAAAGGAACCAAATGACATCATTTCAGCCGAAAGACGTCCACTGCTGGACATAATCCTCCCCCAAAAGGAGGGTTTTGCCATAATCGCCACGCTTGACAGGCGGGTTGGCGATCGCAGTATGGTGGTAAAATGCATAGAGAACGCTGCTGCCCATTCTCTAGTACCTAAGTCCCTTAGTCGCCTCCTATGACACCCACGGGAAGTGATGGGATGATGCTATTCTTTACGTCCGGCACCACACGGTACCAAATGACAGCCTATGAAAAAATTACGATCATTTTAGACGAAATAAAAACCTATTACAAGTGTCAAATCCAATAAATTAGACTTGGTGATCTCTGGTCACGGGTTAGAACTAACTAAATGTTAAATCCTCCCTGTAAGTTCACCATATGCTGAATCGAGATAACTGCGCATCTTTTATCGATTTTGATCAACTAGTAAAGTTATTACATTATCTATTAAAATTTCATTGGAAACTTTTATAATTATACACGTAGTATAAATTTACCGCACTGTGCAGCTTTACAAAATATATGTCAGCGCCATCTAGCGAAAACCGTATAAACTTTCCAGCCTGTGAGTTTACTAACGAATGAATTTCACGCACCGTCCGACCGGGTGAACCCACTCTTGTTGTCCATGTAATTGCTTGGTGAACATAGATGGCGCTGTTCTACAAAATATGTTTTAAGCCAAACTATTTGTTTCAGATTCAGATCGACTACTTAAGCTGAGTTTTGGCAAAGCTTTCGAGTCTCTGGGGCCCGAAGTAAGCGCCACAAGTAAGTACAACCTTCTTTCGTTATCATTTATTCAGTACTGTTCAATATTACATAGGTAAGTGCGTGCAAACAGCAGGTTTCTACGTAAAATAGGCTGTCTAATCCGTACCTTCGGGATTTTATGTTCAACAGGCGCTACAATTTTATGTGGGTTTTATTAATTGGATCACGATTAAACGAGATTAAAACAACACATTGTTATATTTAATTATTATGTGAGCTGCTGCTAGTACATATACACCATGAGACTACAAATTAAATGGTTTTCGCAATTTTATCCATATTTGGGATTTGTTTTGCAATACAGCGTTCTTTTGTACTGCATGGTTTCTTCTTTACGCTGATGCAATCATAACGATTTCATTGCAGTCGGCAAATCTTGTTGGCAACTATAGTTTTTGTAATGTAAGTATGCCCCACTGTTCAGTTGATGTTAAAACACTTATCTAAAACATATTTCGTTACTGTGTTATAACATCTGGCACGTTTTCAATTATCATACCGATTTTCGGCGGAAACAATTTTACTCGTCCTCAAAATATTTAGCAAATCATGCGGCTTCTTCAAGACAAAACGTTAAAGGTAGGTACAATTATTTTTTATGAATACGAAAGAACTTTCTAAGAGCCCTAGAAAGCTCTCCATACGTATAAAGTACCTAATGGCTAATGTAAAACTACATTTACAAAAGTTTTACTACCTACACCAATTTATTAGCACGTAACACATTTCATAATCAATTTTACATTGACTCATTACTTTTCTGTGTACAATTTTATTATTATTATTTTGATAAAAATAACAATATAATATCCTGACTAAACGAAAACTATTAACAAACTAAAATATGGAGTCGAAAAATTCATCCGCATCGTTGTCGGCTGGTAGGTGTACCCATGAAACTACCAGCATTCCTACGTTCTATGGCAAAGCTTAGCCTCTGACAAAGGTAAAAGCCAGCTCTTGGGTCACGGGAAGTGTCAACTAGCTGTCTGGAGATTCCATTGAACACCACTCGGACCCCACGGCCCGAGAGTTTCAACCCAAAACGGCTCGAAAATATCATCATCATCATCATCATCATTTCAGCCGAAAGACGTCCACTGCTGGACATAGGCCTCCCCCAGAATGGGGGGTTTTGCCATAATCGCCACGCTTAGCAGGCGGGTTGGCGATCGCAGTATGGTGGTAAAATGCATAGAGAACGCTGCTGCCCATTCTCTAGTAAGTCCCTTAGTCGCCTTCTACGACACCCACTGGAAGAAATGGGATGGTGCTATTCTTTTACGCCCGGCGACACATACGGGTCGAAAATATAATACTGATTAAAAGTGCTATTCATTTTTCACTTCACAGAAACCGAGTCATCCAGATAGGTTCTGCAGCTAATTAATGATAAGCAGGTACTTCCTAATGAATTCAGTTCTGTCATAATCTTGATGCAACAGCGAAGTGCAGAGTTATAATAGGTACTTTGAAAACTAGAAGCTTGACAGATTTTAATTTGAACTTCAACTACAGGAGCGACTGCTGTTTTTAAGGGTACACTAGTCGCGGGCTCGAACTCACAAGTCGGCCTGGCTAAAAAGCACGCTGTAGTAAAAAAATAAGTAGTAACCCCGGCGCGTAAAAATTAAGAAAAGTCCTTCGGTAGATTGGGTTTTCTGAAAAAACCACTGCATAAATCAATGACCAATTAAGTATGTTGAATTTGTCGATAATTGAGCTTTGTCGGTACCGACTTCATTTTAGAGATTTTACACTTCTTTTATTACTTAAACATGTCCAAATTACGTAAAAATATCAAGAAAAACGTATCTTTGTTGGCTCATAACTTTTTAATGGCTTTTTATTTCAGTATTTTGTTTCCATAACGACAATATTAATAATGAGACAAAACTATACCATGTGTAAGTTTTGATGTAATTGTCAAACAGTGGAGTTTGTATGGAAAAAATGGGGACTTGTTTCACCTTAATACACACAGTACAATATAACTTTGCTTAGATGATAAACAAAGCAGATAAGCTGTGAATACTTCCTCTTCTGTCGTATTGAAGTTAAACATATTATACCTACTAATATTTTATGAAGAGGTAATAGAAGAATGCCCATTTGTCACCCGACTGTGTATAAAAAAAAGAGGTGACTGGAGGAACACGAAGCTTTGTTTTTAATTATTTGTGAAAAGGAGAAAGTACCTAGTTGGTACACTAATCCAAAAATAATATTCCAAAAAAGTTAATTTTTCAGCTGCAGGTTTGACTTCGAAGTTTCGAACGACTTTCGGATGGGTCCGTATCTTCATTGACGGAGTAAGAGAGTAGGCTGCTTGTAAACTTATGATAGATAATGTATACCCATTAATATACAATGTTATAAAGATATGTAGATTTACATTAATCGCACGATTAATCGAAATCAAGTGAGTTGACAGGTGATGACGTGTCATCACCTGTCAACGAGAGAGAGATAATTTTTGGTATGAACATGAAAAGTTTTGATTAGCAGCTCGTTAACTTTGTAAGTAAAGACATTATTATATTTTTTGAGAAATGTCTTAATAATTGTAGCTATAGTCTTTGATAGCCTATTTCAAGATACAAATAGTATTAGCTCTTAAATGACAGTCCAATCCTTTACTCGCGATTTCGTTTGCATCGAATGTAAGGTCACAAGAGAAACCGATGGATTTTTTCGAATGAAATTTAATTTAGTTAGTTTATAGAAAACAAACCGTTTTAAATCTATACATATAATAAATCTGTAAAGGAACGTTTTCTGTACATTTAAAATATTTCGAAAATAATTGCTTGGGGTGGTAAGGGATAATCAACAGATGACATTTTAACCCTTATCAACATTTTTGTCTGTAGCTCGGTTTTTCAGTTTCTATGTTGAATAGATCAAGTATCACGTCAAAAGAACGAAACTAATATGGTTATCTTTCATACTCAAATATTGTTTATAACTCAGAGTTTATATTAGTCTTTGTTTCATCGCAATCGCTTCGGTCAACCTATCTAAATAATTTAAAGTGTTCAAGAAGAATTTATTCATGTAATGTTGAAACACTTAGCGACATCTATTGGCGTGAAACGGTACTAACGAATACTTAATATTAACACACGTCATTCTCATATAAGTTACTTACTGTGTCTGTGTTATTTCAAAAAGTAATGATACTGATTACTAAAATCGCTTTCCGTTGGTGGTTGATTCCCACGAATCAAAAAAGCTTAAAGAATTTCAAATAAAAAGTTGTGATAATATTAACTGACGTGGTGTTCTGAGCCATATACCTAGAATGCAATGTTAGATAAATATTTATTAGTTTTATCAATCAAATTAATACAAATAGAGGGGAAGAAATCTCATTTTTAATTGTGATAAAAGTCTTAGTAGCGCCATCTAGCATAATATAGCAAAATTAGAGCGGCTAGAGGAACATCTCCATAGAAATTCTTAATCTCTAGCGTCAGTAACGCCATCTAGGTTTGAATAGCAAACATGCAAAGACAACAACTTGATTTCGCGCGAAATTTGATAATGTTAAATTTTAATGCGTGTTTACAGCATTACTCGATTCAAATAATGGGAGTTTTGGGAGTAAAGAGTTGTAAATACTTATGTGCTAATTTTCGTGATGTTAGTTTTCGAGGTGGGGAGGGGTTCAAGCGAGGTCGGATGGTGAAAGTCAGGGAAAAAAATCCAAAATTGTGACCATAACTACTGGTGGATTTGAGTAAATAGATAGGTTTTCACACGGGCAACTGTAGTTATGTCGATGCTCTTCCGAGCAACATCGCTTACAGAGAAGCATTTTCTTAGGTAAAACAAGTTTAAAAATTTATTTATTTATCCATTTGGCATCTCCAACAAAGGATACATTACCTACACAGGAACAATAGAAATCACAATAGTAAAATATTGACAATTTTAAAGTCGCTTCTTTAAATATAATTATTTATTGGTCTACAAATAAATGTATCGCTGAACAAAAGAAACACTGAAACATTTTTGATTACAATTTACAATAAAAAGGCATCGTAACTGAGAGTCGCGGAGGATCGCTCTGTTACGTCCATTATCCTCGGGATCGGGCTCTCTCTCTTCCTGCTGCCTGCGTCAGCAGCGGGGAGGGAGGTGGGGGCGCGCGCGGTATGGCACTACGTAGCAACAACATCGTACTTACTATGTTCATAGAAAACCCGTGCTATACAATTAAATAGTTTTTTTTGCCTGGTTTGGTTTTTTTTTCAACAGCGCTTTTAATGTGGATAATGACCGACGTTACGGGGCGTAGGTAATGGTAACATTAGCAGCGAGCATGTCTTTACGCCGTGTGCTAAAATCAGTGTTGCTCGCTCGCATGTTTTGCCGTAGGTACTACTGACTGCACGAATACTTGCTTGGTAACATATTAGGTGCATTTTGACCCGTGACGCCGGTCAGTATCCACCTTTACAGCGTGATCTTTCTTCATCGTGATAACGCCATGGTCCCACGGGCCGTTAACTGACAGGTGGCGTCAGGTGTTACTGCACTGCTACCTGTCGAGGCCTATCGCAGTCCGTGCAGAGCATTCCCACTGCTGTGGTTTTATTCAGTGGTCAACGTTTGATAAACAAAGCTAAAAGACACGCGCCTGTACGAGCCGAGATAGGCGCCCGGCTTCGCGTGGAATAATGCTTCAGCACACTCAGCCAGACGCGCAGTCGATTTATTGAGTAAGTACAGTAAAAGGTCCTTATTCGTGCTTCCTTCATTCGCGTTTTCACTATTCGCGGATTAAAAAAATGCGACCCAATTCCTATATCCGCGGCTAAAGATTTATTTATTTGCGGGTCTAATCGGTACATCGGTACATACATATTAACAAATAACAAAAAGGATTCCAATAGGTATCCAACCCAATATCCTTTGTAAACGCGTCGTCAGATGGACTATAAAAAAGTGAAATAGACCTTATTACAACTTCGCCAAAAGTACATTGTCAAATGATATCGCCGCTGTATTGGTTCGGCCTTTGACATCTACAATAGCCGCCTTCGCCGCGGTCGGTGTTTTTAACCGACTTCAAAAAGAAGGAGGTTATCAATTCGACATGTTTATATTTTTAATGTATGTTCAGGCATAACTCCGTCGTATATAGACGGATTTGCAAAATTCTTTCAAATTTTTTCGAAAGGGGTTTACTCCGAAATGGTCCCATTGAAATTTCATATAGACAGGGCCCGATCTAGCTATTTAGCCGCTCCGGGCAAAAATAACATTCGCCGCCCTTTGCACTAACACCATCAAAGATGGTATGACCATAATTATGTGATATTCTTTTAACTATATAATATTCACATACGTTAGTCTACTACGGCTTCTGAACAAGTATACAAAAAGTATGTTTGTAAGTATACATTTTGCCGCCGCTCATTTTTGCCGCTCTGAGCATTTGCCCGGCTTGCCCCCCCTTAGATTGGGCCCTGCATATAGATCTGATGATGCGTTTCGGAAACAGACAACGGAACTCTTCAAAAAATTACAGCAAATCAACCGCGAATGTTGCTATCACATAAATAAGTATGCATTGTTTTGACCCAAAGAATGATGAAATTTCGAATT
This sequence comes from Polymixis flavicincta, assembly GCA_949987655.1. Lineage (NCBI taxonomy): Eukaryota > Metazoa > Arthropoda > Insecta > Lepidoptera > Noctuidae > Polymixis > Polymixis flavicincta. The sequence goes on along the minus strand of OX465185.1, from coordinate 9,136,911 downwards.
GGTGTATATGTAACAAAAAAGTGAAAAATAAAAACTTTTTTCAAAAAAATACCAACCGACTTCCAAAAAACACTACAAAGTGCAAAATAACTTTAATTTCGGAAGTCGGTGACGTTGGATGTGTATTTTAATTATTTGTCACCGCCTTCCGAAATTAAAGTTATTTTGCACTTTGTAGTGTTTTTTGGAAGTCGGTTGGTATTTTTTTGAAAAAAGTTTTTTGAGAATGTAAACAAACATAATGAAACCAACCTCATCACCATAAAGTATATTTATATATCATCATCATCATCATTTCAGCTGAAAGACGTCCACTGCTGGACATAGGCCTCCCCCACATTTATAAATGCTGCGACTTAATAGACATTCCATCCTTTGGTACGAGCCGCTTTGCGTGTTTTACCTATTGTTTCATCTTTCCATTTATTGCAAAATGTTGAAATTTTTTTTTTAACTTAAAAACGATTTTCGACGCGAAAAAATCTGTTTAACGCATAGAAATGCTTGATCGTTTACGCCTTGGAGAGTCGCTTGCATCCATATCACGCTCATACAATTAGTCAATATGGTCAAAAACTTCAATTAAATTGTTTTTTTTTTGTCACTTAGGAACGTATCCCCTATAATCCCATATAAATTACCATTCCATAGTCACGGTTTCTGTATTTGCGGTAGGTATTTTACGGAACGTATACCTCGCGAATAAAGAGCTTTTACTGTACCTACGGCAGGTGCACATTTATTATAAAATGAGCCTCGACCAGGCGCTTTGATCTATATTTATTCTTAAAAATCTGAGTGAGACTTCGTCGCAATATCATTATAACCCCTAAAGACGCCTGCAGGCCTAGACAAAACACCTTTCTGTTAACGTTCACGCTAAACTCTACGCCAGAATATATGGGAATGACATTACCGTGTCCTTTCCGCAGGTAATGTCATTCCCATACATTTTGGCGTACCGTTTAGCGTGAACGCCAAGAGTAATGTGTTTTGTCTCTAGGCTCTGGACTGCATTCGAAAGCTGTGGTAGATTCCTACCAGGATAGATCGGAAGATCGGAGGAGTGGTACCTACACCGTCAAAGCGACACATTATTGTTTTCCGACATGCACGCGAACGAAGTCGCGGGCACAGCTATTATCAAATAAAATTCGAAAACATCGTTTTCTCACTACACTTCAACTATATTCGACGACTCTGGTTACTTATATCTTGTAGTGACTGTACCTATGTAGGTAGGTAAAGCTATGTACACCTACATAACAAGACTAGGCAGTTTACATGAATTTGCTTTCCTTTGTAATCATAAAGCCAATCATGCGGATAAACAATCGCGTTACGGACTTCCTTAATTAAATCCACATCACAATAACCCTTAGATCCTTTTAACTATATCTTACAAACAGGCTAATGTAACAGTTAGCCTTACAAAGATTTATAAGTAAATTGACAAGAGTTCATTTGATTGTTGACAGTCTTTCCATAATATTTGATCAATATGCAGACACAAAACTGTACTTAATTGTAGAGGGTAAGTTTTCAAAGATTTGCTTGCTTTGCTGAACAAGTTTTTCCATGGGACCACTATTATGAAGAATAAAATCTGCCGTCTTCTACATTTAGATCGCGTAGTAGGTATTGAAGCTTTGAATGGGAAAGTTGATAAATTTTTCGTGACTACGATACTGGTCCCATAGAAAAAGTTGTTCAGTTTGATGGTCTGTAACATACCAATAAGTTTGGTAGATCTTTGAAACTAATCCTTTTTTAACTCTATTGAATCCATGAGTATTTTACCACAATATCCAATCTTTAACTTACAACTTACTACGTGGCATACTACTAGATATATCTACAATGCAAATTTTTAGACGCAAATGCATCTTCAATTACCGTATGCTCTTCTTACTACGCCTTGCTTCGTAACCAGATGATATGTCCAGGTTCTACCCGTAAGTTCAGGTTTTCTGTCTAATTCCTTCTTCCTGCTGGTCTAGGTCTCATATAAATTATCTACCTATTTTATAAAAATTACTGACAGACAATGCACTGCCAAAACCGCTGGGTCTAGAACTCAGATCAATCTTTGTTCTAGAACATGTCTTGAAGAATGACATTTTGGATAAAAGTTCCTTACATAGTAAGGTTTTTTGTAAATTAATCGCCGAAAGGCACGTTTTATGGCGAATAATTTACAAAATTCCTTCAGCTTCCATACAAATTAAATAAGGAATGAAAGTTTGTATGGACAGTCGTAATTTTTACTGATGAGAAAGCCCATATGGCACACCGGCTTGTTTCCAAGCAAGCTATCACTATTATTATTATTTTGTCCGTTTATAAAATGAACCTATCTAAATTTATCACCAATAGACATTTACCTACTTACGCTCATCGGGATAAATCATTATTACTTTATCTTTCTTTACCGGAAATTTACCAAATTGTAATTAAACAATATCAAAGTTCGAAAAAGATATCGTTTCCCAATATACATTCTTGGCTTCTTTTTAATTATGTCGAAAAACCATACCATTTCTTCCAAGGCGTAAAATATATACCAAACTAATTCCCAACTCGTTCCGTGTATTTCTACGTCATCACATGAGTACCTATCTTGAAGCTGCGGTATTTAGTAACAAGTAGGTACAAACACAGCGCAGGAAAAGCCTTGCTCCTCATTAAGAGAATCGATAGTTACATCCCTTTGACAAAAGACTTGAAACTAGTGCATTCATTTGGACCAGAATATGACGTAGGAACTGGGAGTACTAACATTGTAGTTAGGTGTGACATACGTTATACAATGAGTATATTAGTTTGCAGTTCATTATTATTTTCCTCATCTCATTTGTGAGACGGAATAATTATAAACATGAACTAATACATTTTAGCAACCCTTCATTATGAGAAGAGAGTTTTGCCCTGGTGTGGTACAATAATAACGGCAGATAAAATAAAACATATCTAATAAAGACGGGAAGTTTTAAGTAAAGATAACATTATCAAGACCTTTAATTTAACCATGATAGTAATATTAGTTACTGACACCGTATCTTTTGGCTACTTGTACGAAAAAGTTAGAAGAAATTTTCTCTGAAGATTCTAACTCCTATTTTTCTGCCTATTCAATCACAAGTTTCAGTTTCAGTTTTTTCGAAAATTTCCTCTCTTCATCAATATTAATTACGCAATGAATTTTGTTGAACTTTCAAAATGGAACCCATTGCTACTCTTAGTGTTTTACGCACCTCGCTGAATTCCATCACAGTCACGTAAAAGTAACAACTTCCCAATTTCTCAACCTTCCAGAAACAGCAAACCACAATCCCGAAGCCTTCGCAAATAAACATTCAACTGTACTATGACGTCACAACACACTTTACGAATGCATCCCTGTGCAAGTAACTGCGGCGCTTAAAATATACAAGGAAAGCTTAAATAAATAATCAAACGAGCTGCAGTGGCCAGCGTTACTCACACTCAGAATGGGGGCCAAGGATTTGTGGCACAACAACGGTTTGAATCTTTTATGAGTTCTTTTAGGTTTTTTAAAAGAGTTTCGCTGTGTGATGTTGTACGGTGATTGGCTGAATGGTGAATGATGCATCAAATGTAGAATGTACGACGCTACAAGGTGTAATCATCATCATCATCACCATTTCAGCCGAAAGACGTCCACTGCTGGACATAGGCCTCCCCCAGGATGGGGGGTTTTGCCATAATCGCCACGCTTGGCAGGCGGGTTGGCGATCGCAGTATTGTGGTAAAATGCATAGAGAACGCTGCTGCCCATTCTCTAGTAAGTCCCTTAGTCGCCTTCTACGACACTCACGGGAAGAAATGGGATGGTGCTATTCTTTTACGCCGGGTGACACATACGGGACCGGTGTAATCGCATGACCGAAATCGGAAGTCGGTGTGACTTCACCCATCTAATCTTGTTTTGTCACTACAATGATAATTTTGTGGTAATATCACAAATGTGTACCAACAATGGGCATCAGCTTGCCATTATTATAAGCTACGAAAACTATGTTAGTGTTTATATTACAGGGACGTATAGCTTGGTACTTTCTAACTATTATTATGTACTCTCCTCGGACTACAAATGACCACTTTTTGTTTTGATTTTTGTACTTATCTGGTAAATTTACCTGAATATTTGATCAGAGTAAAACCACAGTGGTGGTCCAGTGGTAACGGGTCCGACATTCCAGTTGTAGATCGTGGGATCGATCGTAGGCAAGTGCTTGATGTACTGTAAATAATTTCATTATCACTGCTCTCAAAACGATGAAGGAAAACATCGTGATGAATGTGAAAACGGCGTGTCCTAGAACCTACAATTCGGAGACATGTAACATCTAACAACCCACCCTTAGCCCTCGTGGTGTATTACAGCTCACTCCCTCTTTACGAGAGGAGGTCCTAGCAGTCTGAAAAAGTTAGACTGATCGTGCCAAACAAATAACTTATGCCAAGAGATTAAGTTCCATTGGTTTTGAAGAGACGGTATGTACACTATACAGGCTAACTTATAAGCAAGTGAACACAACATCTCATTGTTATTTTAATAACATCTCATAGTTCAACAAAGCTCTTCGCCTCTTCCATCCAAAAGCTTTTATTTCGGATATTGCATTTGCCTTTAATAAATGAGAACAGCACAAACCGTTCTCTTTTGGGAGTTGAGAACTTTAATCTGCAAGTGGTTTTAAATATTACAATGAGCTGCGGAGCAGCAGACAGGTGGAATGGAAACGCCAACGCCTCGCGCATCTAAAACTGGAGCTACACAGACGATATAGTTTTTGTTAATTCGCTTTGCTTTATGAATTTTAGATTGAACATCTGAATTTGAAAGAACTGTCTCGTTGCGACGTTGTTACGTCTTGAAAAAGCTTATTCGGTTGTTTTTCAGATAATTCTTACCAAATTTTTCCTAGAGAAGGATGCGCTAAGGTAACCGATATTTTCATGAAATAATCATTCAAAGGGATTATATGAACTTAGGGGGTAATTTTGATGATTGTAATTATTATGCAATTATTTAAAAACATTGTACACGTGTTACGGTCGCAATTATATTTTATTCATTCAAGATATACAGCCCGATAGTGACCTGCAAATTGCAATGAATTTCGTGAGATACCATGGCGGCTCTCCCTTTTTTTTGAGGGTGGGAAATCATCAAATAACTGTTCCTCCAGTTGCCTGTGTGCCAGGGGCCACGCCCCTGGCCCCATGGTATCTCTTTCGAACAACCCGCACCCCGAGCAGGCATCGGCCCTTGTAGACCCCACCAGTTGATGCGAACATCTCTGGAACACAACACGCCGTTGACCCGGGCTTGGTCCTTAAAGGACAGCGAACTACCAATTTCTCACCGTCCGCAAGCCCGCGCCTACAGTGGCCGGGAATCAGCCTGGGATTCCCGACGCCCAGGGCGTCTCCTGCCCTGGCTAGGGCTATGCGGGCGCATATACTGCCTCCTCATGTGCGCTCCCTCTTCACAAGCATTTAACAAAACAGAGGGTGGTGGTGGTGCTCAGCGTGATAAAATTGAAATTAAAAGGAGGTTGTTCTGTAAATCCGTTTCAAGTATAGAACAAAAAGTTCTGAGTTGCAGCATTACACGCAGTATTTGACTTTTAAAGATTGGGTGTACGGTAGGGTAGGTCGTACATCAGGTAACAAAAGCAAGATAAGTTTCGCTCTAATTCTATTGTTGCTTTGTACTTCGCTAGGCCAGCTGAAAGTCAAAGTTTTACCATCGATGTATGTGTAGCTTAAAGCCCGTTATTAATTCAGGATCGACTTAAAAACTTTAGATCTTAGATTGTAAAAAAAAAAACTATATGAATGGTTAAAAACTAATAACTTTTACAGCATTAAAGAATTTACTGACTGAAAACATTTTTTAAATGTAGGTAACCAACAATATTTGCATGCTTATGATATAAGGTAAACATGTATGCTCTATAATGTACCTTAATACAACTTTATATACGTGTATGTTTTATGCAAATAAATATTATTTCTATTTCTATTGATTCCCCAAAAGGGCGAGAAAATTAATAATTCAATTGCAACATTATTATTTTTCTCTAACATAACTATTCTATTCTCATTTTTAACTAAGGTGAAAGCAATTTTAACTAGAAAAACAAAGCATTATTTTACAACAGTTATTTAAAAGTTGATGAGTGTTGACATAATTAAATTAAAATGTCGCCACAGCGTGTCCTGAGGCGAAAGTCTAGATAAAATATACATTCATATTATTATGTTTTCACGGAATTTTCTTTGTCGAGAACAATCAACAATGTAACAAGTACCTACGTAACTGGGAGAACCTGAATAAGACGTTTTAATTACGTAGTGCTTGCTTGGTAATAAACGATCACATGCAGTATGGCTTTCGGTCGGAACTTCTTAATAAGATCAAGGCCCAATACTACAAACTTAACATGTCTATAATTCTACAAAATTGTTAAATTGTTGAAAATATTGTGTTAAACAGAAATTACAAATGTGTAAATTGTACACATAATTTACTTAGTAAGAATTATGTGGTTTACAGTTCTGTGGTACAGACACATTGTAAGATTTTCAAATTTTGTTTGTGGTTAGTATGTTTTGTGTGTGTTACTATCAATTTATTTGTTGTATGTTTTACCTGATCTTTAATCATTTAGGGCATAGGAATATAATAGGAATTATTGATATTAAACAAATGATATACATTATAAGGACAAAATAAATAATGAATGTCAGGATTTTTTTCTAAGATTTTAATCTAAGAATTTTATAAAAACTCTAGGGTGATGAAAAACAAATTTCAGTATCTTCCGTCACTAAACATGAGCGAAAGGAATAGTAACATAGAAATAGGTAAACAAATAAGTAAGAATAAGAACAAACGCGGAAGAAAATAGTTATTCATCTTCATTTGCGATATCCGCCCACTGATTAATATGTTTCTTGTGCCCTATTAGTGATGTGCCACGCAAGAAGCTTGTATCCCAATGGTAGAATAAGCGAGTCATAATATTAATACGGAATTGAGGGGCTTCTGGCTAAGTAACAATAGTTACGCGGGACGATTGATCAGGTTAAGCTACGCTTGCCGCGGTTGGTCCGTAGATGGGTGACCATCTTACATACCAAGACCCCTCCGTGCCTCGGAAAGCACGTTAAGCCGTTACTCCCGGCTGTCATCATTTGTGGTCGTTACGGGTCGTCAGAAGCCCGAAAGTCTGACAACCAGTCTTACCAAGGGTATCGTATTATCCAGTAACTGGGTTGTGAAGGTCACATAGGCTCCATGTAAAATACTGGTATTCAGCTGCATACGGTTAGACTGGAAGCCGACCACAACATAATTGGGAAATGGCTAAGCAGATGATGATTAATATTAATGCGGAATTCACACCATAGTGATGTAAATTAATTTCATATTAATTAACCAAACAAATCCTTGTCACTTTTCAGATGACTGCTTTTTTTAGATTTTTAGAAAAATATAGAATTAAACGAGGACGGTTTTGGTAGGTAATAAATTTTTTACCAGTCTAACCAATTTTTTACTAAACAAGAAAGTTCCTAATTTATACAATAATTTACTTGACGAATTAAGGTCTTACCTGAAATTTATACAAAATAATTTTAAACGAACTCATCATCATCATCATTTCAGCCGAAGGACGCCCACTGCTGGACATAAGCCTGCCGCCAAAAGGGAGGTTTTGCCATAATCGCCACGCTTGGCAGGCGGGCTGGCGATCGCAGTATGGTAGTCAAATGCATTGAGAACGCTGCTCCCCATTCTCTAGTATGTCCCTTAGTCGCCTTCTACGACACCCACGGGAAGAAATTAAATTTAAACGAACAATTACAACGAAATAGAGATTATAAAAATAACACAATAGTTTGTGCGGTTATTTGTCTTCACAAACGCCACATCACTACTCCTCTGCAACCCACAACTACAGATCTCGCCTCCACACTTTATTTTTGTTCTATTTACCATTTCGTACATAAAACAAAACATCTGACTGTCCGTCCGTTTACGACTTACGGATCTCAGTTTTATTCCGAATCGAACATTTATGTGTAAAGGTTTCAGACTTTCAGTCCTTACTTTTCTTCAGTCATAAGTTTTAAAAGCTTGCGATTCAAGTGAAAAACATCTTGCTCAGAAAGTGTGAAACTGCTCGACGACTGTAAATTATGTTATTTACTGAGTGTAAACAAGTATCTCTTAGTTTGTCTTTAAAAAGAAGTAACGTTCTTTCAGGTTGCAGGACTGTAAATGTTTGATAAGAGAATATTTCTAACTATACACAATTTACCTGTTATGGCAGCCATGTTGTACATAAATCACACGAAACAAATTTTGTTTATTTAGGACTTACAAATGTGCACAAATATGTGTAGGTGACGGGTGACCGAAAATGCTAGAAAAATTCAATTTTGTCACGTCCCGTGACCGGTATCTGTAAAAGAAGTAAAGAAAAGTTGGGAAAAATAATTATGAAAACTCTTTCTAAGGTTTTGTTGCTTTCTGATGTATTTTTGCTTCGCTGAAAATAAAATATAGGTAGCAGTGTTGTTGTATATTCAGTGGCGAATCCGGACCAATTTTTTTTCTACGTTACATACCTATATACATTTTGTAGGTTACGTTTTATCAGGTATCTAATCAAACATACTACTGGATAGACGCAAAAACACAACCCTGGTTTGCTCTGTACTATATACATTACACGCGCAAACTGTATCTAACCATGGAATCAAAAGTTCACTTCTAGATGTGATTCTAAATCCTCCTGCGTTGTGTCTTCGGTTTTTTAAATAATAATTTGCGCCTCCATACATTTTGACCACGTAGGTATTGCACTTTACTATGAAACGGCAGATTTCAAAATTTCTACGCTAGGAGGCTGTCGTGCAGAATTCATGATAACCTGTATAGGTGACAATATTTCAGTTCATTCAGTGACGAATCGTGACCAAAATTTATACTTCGTCACATTATTTGATGCATTTTGTAGGCTTGCATTCATCATCATAATCATCATCATTTCAGCCGAAAGACGTTCACTGCTGGACACAGGCCTCCCCCAAGCTCCTCCACTTCGACTGGCTCTGTGCCTTTCGCATCCAGCGGATTCTTGCGGCCTTCACAAGGTCATCGGTCCATCTTGTGGCAGGTCTTCCAACGCTACGTCTCCCGGTACGCGGTCGCCACTCCAGAACGCTTCGGCCCCATCAGCCATCTGTTCTGCGAGCAATGTGCCCAGCTCACTGCCACTTAAGTTTGGCAATTCGTCGGGCTATGTCTGTTGCCTTAGTTCTCCTGCGGATCTCTTCATTCCTGTTTCGATCACGTAAGGAAACTCCGAGCATAGCCTTCACTCTTTGGGTGACTTTTAGCCTTCTGATAAGGCCCATTGTGAGCGACCACGTTTCAGTACCATTTATGTCATCACTAGCAACACGCACTGGTCAATACAGAGAAGTTGAAGAAAAAGAAAAAACAACCCGTATAACCTTTTGCATTACATTCCCCTGTAGTTACATACAAAAAACAAACGCACACAATATTGCTCCGCATGCATCAACTTTTTAAAACTCCACCACCAGTAATTATAACCGGCCAGTTTCAACATTTAACAACAATCATAACACCGTGTGGGCTAACGTTTGTGTTATTAACTAGCAAAAACTAACCACAGAGCAATCGCGTAGCCCCGATGTGGGCGAAAGTTGTGTTGGAGCTATATGTAAAGGCACGAACACAAGTCATTGTTGGAATACGGATTGTCTATTGAATTTGGTTGAATTGTCTGACTGTGAAAACATGGCGTGATTGTGAATGGATCAATTATGTAGTGTGTGGTTTCTTGCTGAAAATTGGACTGTCCCCTTAATACACGTGGATGTAGAAGGTTAATCTTAGAAATATGTGTACCTTATCTATATATGTACTATTGTTAGCATCTTTCTATAACTATATCATACTGTTTTGATTTGCCGGGTTCTGATTGATGTTTTTTTTTTTTAATCCTAAATACTTGATTAACATTTGTTAAGTCCATACATGATAAAGATATGGCCTGGTAGTACATCTTCTGAACGTAGTAAGTAATTACTGTTACTGTTGGCCCGCATCATCCCACTGCTGGGAAAATGCAGCTCTATCAATCCAGGGCTAAAGTGGACGTCGTCGTCGTCGATCGTAAATTCTTCTCCAGCTCGTCCCGCTGTCTTCTACGGAGTCTGCCGCGACGCCTTCTGGCTGTGTCGGGGCTCCACCTATTGGGCATACAACAGACGTTGCCAGCCCAGTCCCACTAGTATTCTGTTATTTTGTATTCCGTTTTTCTTACACGTAGCTATGTTTACTACAAAATTGCTAGATCTTTGAAGTGTTTGATTTCGCGCTGTAGAAGTCTGTCGTTATTAATTTTTTATTCTCAATGTACCTACCTATTTCGAGAGGCAAGTGGAATGGGCACTAGCTTTAGCAAATATTTTGCTAATATTCTCGTAATTTATTCCTTGATTCCTCGTCTTAACTTGAATTATTGCTCAACCCTCTTGTAATAAATTGGCATAACGTTTTGAACGACGACATCTCTAAATTCCATATCAATTAAATGTGGCACTCAGAAATTGAATTCTAAGAAAACGTTTTCTCACATTTAAAGTCTCCAAATAAATTGAAATTACTTTCTAAACGGCGACGAACTAAGAAGTCAACTTTGGCAATATTAGTCGTGAGTCGATAAGTTGGCGTTAGATAAAAACAACTTTTACTCTTAATCATAAAGTTTTTGTTTGCAATGCTTTAGCTGCCAAAATTGCCTACAGCCAGGCTGGTAACCCCAAACATTTCTCGCCTATTTTTTGTAGAATGTGGTTACATAAATCGTCGTGGGGACGTACGAGAATATTTTCTGTGCTTACAGTATTTTTCCGCGTAATTGGTCTAGACTCGGGTCGATGTCGCTGCAGTTGAAAGTTGAATAAGGAAGGCCTAAAGTCTAGTTAATGGCGGATTTTTCTGTTGCAGAGTTTTTCTTATTTTCTATGTTGGTATTATAATATATAATAAAGGATTTGACGTTAGATCTCCTTAGAGGTATCACTCGGTTCTGTTATGATATATTCTCGAGAAAAAGCCATATTTTTTTTGGCATATTTTGTGTAAAACATCACTACGTTTACGGTGATGTCATTGGCATTATTTCGTTTCTTTGCCTAACCTGCCTATTCAAAAAAATTGGTTAAGGTGCTAGGTTAACCCGCGCTTTTTTTTAATTATAATTACGAACGCTTTTAATGTGCACGTCTTTTTCCATCGTTCCCACATTGATAATTTCAACATAAATGATGTAACCAACTTTCTGTAACAATATCATGATTTAAAAATAGTGTCCATGGAGTTTCTTGCCCGTTCTTCTCCATAGGTACTAACTACGCTTTGGAATGGGCAACTAGCTTCACCTTTCCGACTCTTTGACAATTCAAAGGTGCCTGTAGTTGGTTTATTTGAAACTAGCTTTTGCCAGCGGCTTCGCCCGCGCTGATTTTTCATCCCCTATTTAACTCCCTTAGGGGCTGAATTTCAAAAATCCTTTCTTATTCCTTGTCTACACTATAAAGGCTATTATATAATACTTTTCGATCTTGTGTTTGTTTGGCACTTTTGTGTGTTTGTTTGGCACTTTTGTACTTTACTCTATTCACTAACACTAAACACTAACTCGAACGGTTTTGTTATTTTTAGTTTTCTAATTATATTTGTTTGGTCCAGAGCTGGATTGTCTCGACGTTCACATGCTGATGAAGCTGAATTGCAAAATTTAAAAAAAAAACTGCCCGCCTTATGGCCCCTCTTTACAAAAACCAGACAGTGTGAAAATTACCGTAGCAATAATACCTTGATTTATAGGGCTCTTATAAAAATTCTATTGTTTTTCTGTTGGCGTATCGTTTATGTGGATTCAACTTTATGCTCTGATAGACGTTCGATAACCGCATATCAAATAGATAGTATTTCTCAATCAGGAATAAAGCTAACATGTCTGCCATAACATTCATTGCTTTTTTTGCATCTGTAACGAAGAATTGGCTCAGGTTAATATTGTTCCTATATTGTATGCTGGTGGTCTTTTATTTATTCGTGACTGATAAAAAAGACGAACTCGTAATAAAATGCGATCGGCGTACGTTGAAAGATGCAATGCAAGAGAGATGAAATGCATGGAAGTACAAATCTTGTATTATTATTTTTACTCTATGTATGAGGATATTTTTTCTTTTTGAAAGAAAAACAGGTAAAGTGTGGATTTCTCTGTTAACCTCTGTGCTCCCGGATTCCACATTTAACCTATCTGCATTCAAAACAAGAGTGAACAGGCATCTTCCGGGCACTGTTCCATCATAGACCATCGCTTTCCATCAGGCGTGATGGAGATCGAGAGCTGCAGGCCTAGACAAAACAATGGGAAAATGTATGGGAATGACTTTACCTTCGGAAAGGTTACGTCGTGTCCTTTCCGCAGGTAATGTCATTCCCATACATTTTGGCGTAGCGTTTGGCGTGAACGCTAACAGAAATGTATTTTGTCTCTAGGCCCTGGCCCTTTAGCAATAAAAAATTAAATAAATACACAAAAAACCGCCCTAAAATAATTAGGTACAACTTTGTGTCATAAAGTACCCAGTTAGTACTACTTAGTTATATTTTATTTACAGTACAATATCTGAAATAACTCTAAAACAACATCTAAACTAATCCTGAGCCACAACACAGCAACAAGACGGAATCCCTCACCACCACCACTTCAGACAAAAGAAAGTCCAAGAAAATAGAATTCAGAAACACGCTAAGACGAAGATGTACGAACCAAACATAATTCACTAACAATACATCCAGAATATTGGTACACCTTAAGTGCAACTAGTCCACGTCGAACGAACTAAAAAGAATCTACTATTGTCGGGAAGGAAAAGATAACTCCTCAGGTGGGTACACCTTTTCTATTCTTCTTAATATTTTTACAAGGAAAGTTTATTTTACCGTACAATTTTAATTGGACACGCTCACTTACAGGCAATTTTGAGTAAAAGGAAGTATTTAGAGAGGACATCGAGAAATGTATTTTTTGCTAAATGTTACTATGGATATGATCTTGTTGTCTGTGATTTTCTAATAACATATCATCAGAACATTTGTCGGTTTTCTTCGGAGAGTTGGTCTGTGGTAGATTTTCAAATTCTTGAAATGTATGTTACTTTTTCCCATTCCCATCTCAAACTCAAAGCTTTTTTTTTCCAATAAATCTATTGTTTCAGTCATTTTTAAATTTTCAAGGGGTTGGTCGGTCATAAAAATGAAGCAAGTTACCTATTCCAAAGCTAGTAGGTACCTTTGGAGAAGAACGGGCAAGAAACTCCACTGTTCAAAACATTGTTACAACAATTTGGTTACATCATTCATTTTGAAATTATACATGGTGAGAACGACGTAGACATTAAAAGCGTCCGTAATAAAGAAAACAAAATCAATTCAGTATTCAGACATTTCGTAAAGGCCAAAGTGTGCGTTATCCATAAACGTAAGCCAATTTTACGCTTACCTAGACGAAAAAATACACTATAGAACCTACACCATAGGAAGATACCGGAACCCATGTTCGCGTAGATGAAAATCCACTGCTGCTCCCTATTTAATAAGAAAATAATGTACTCTTTTAACAACTCTCCTTAAACTAGTGCCTTTGGTAATTCATTATACACCATGTTACTTGTTCCGTGCAGGAATTCACACGCTCCTACAAATTCCTTTATACCGATACAGGTGTTCCTTTGTAGATAAACTTTAGCACAAGTGCCTCAAGGCCACAGATAAATCAGCTCTAAGCACACGATATAAGTTCGAGTATTGCGTACATTCGTTTCGCTAACGAAGTAAACAGTACCTGAAGTGATTCTGACAGAAACATATGTGTATCGCTTGAAGGCAATTAGGTAAGAGAACATTTATAGGATTTAAAGTAACTGTATTGAATGCATATGATAGAGCAAAGTAGATAGCAATTACGATTAAAGACGCTATCTGTATGTTCCATGTTTTGACTGTGGCAATTCAAAAGGTATTTTTAACTGACTTCGATGAAGCAAAAACTAAGATTTTTGACCGCAATGAATGTATGTATGGGGTATGGCTGTATGTTAATTTGTTCCCAAATAACTTCTAAACTACTTGTCTTATTTCGACAAATGATTGATGAAAGATTCCGAACGATACCTGTTGGACTAATTAAATTTAAGATGGGCTCTTTAGAGGACATATATTTTGACGAACTATTTTTTTTTTTGCCTCATGCCGTGTTGGGTATCAAAGGAAAGAGCTTAATTTGCAAAAATATATACACGTAAGTATATTGTGAGCTAACGTATTATAGCATTTTGGTATCTACATTACATCGGAAGACTTATTGTGGTTTGGTTTTTATTATTCACACATTTAGAACTGTCACATGGAGATTGACATACTCCCTCGTTTGATGGTCATTGCAACTTTATAAATATGTTCAAGTGTGTGTTCAAACGTTACTCAGAAGGTTATCATCAGAAAATCTGGTTTGCCAACACTCAATAAAAAAAATATAAATGCTCTGTTTCTCTATGCATAATTCCCAAGAAACGAAAACATTACTGGCTGTCTATAAGACAATCCATATCTGCCTGTTTTTGGATTTACTTTTAAACAGGCCAAAGAAAAAACGTGTAGAAAAAAGTTTTCAAAATCTTTTTTTCGAAATTTAAAACTTACGAACCACCGTAATAAATATTAGAATCTTACAAACTACTTACGCTATGATAACTACAGTTTCTTATTCTTTCTCAGGAAAGTAAGAAAGTAATTACGTGGAAAACGTTGTAATGGATTTTACAACGGTGCACAGCAATGTCGGAGCATTCTTGTTTCTTGCATTCGTATGCAATATACAGCAGGATATTGAAAAAGTAATAACTGAAAACTAACTTTAAAAAAAAAAAAAAAAAAAAAAAAAACTTCTTGTAAACATTGTGCTGAGCTACAATATTAATTACGGGAAAATGCATTTGATAAAAGAACGGAGTTCAACTGTTCATTTGATTTGTATCAATCTGGGGGCCCTGGAACCCCACAGTTACTGGGTACTATATCTCTTGGTAGGACTGGTTGTCAGACTTTAGGCCTTCTGACGACCCGTAACGACTGTCAAAGATCCAAATCCCTTGGTAAGTATATGGATATATGTAGGAAAATTTAAGGTAAAAACAAATTAATTTTAAAACGTACGAAGTAAAACAATTGGGTTAAAAACTATGTAGACGTATGTAGCTCCATGTTTCAGCAGAGTGAGCAATAGTTGGCAAACCTCGAACCTGCAAACAACAGCCGAAACCGCAAACTTTAAAATTAAAACCGACCGGTTTTATTAAATAAGCGCAAATCTGTGCCAACCCTAACCGTACAAACACGAGGAATCGCTGCGAACTTCTCTGTTCATACCCACTTTGTTTACGAGCATATGCCTAGTTTGTTTAAAAGTATATAACTTTGAAGTTAAAGTACGAACATGTTTGAACAGTTTATTTACAGCCAATGAATATAAATGGTTAATATGAATAATGCTAGGTTCGTGTGAGCTAGGGTTGGCATTGAAGGGGGCAGCAAATCATGGTAAAGTATGGGCGATAAGTGACAGTAGTGTAGTCAAGCTTGAAGGTCGCTGCCAGAAATATATGGGAGTGTATTTATTTTCTAGGGAAGTGGGAAAATGTTTTGTATTTTCGTTGATGGCATCTCGTGACAATAGCATGGCTTATGTGGCTGTGATTAAGCAAAGAGGGTGACGTTCTAGACGTTGTGGAACCAATGAATATCCGAAAGTTATTTAATTATGCTTGAGTAAATGATAAATTCCCTCCCTCTCACGGAGAAGAGGCCTGTGTCCCATCAGTGGGAACGTAATAGGCTGAGTATGTATGTAAATGATAAATTGGCGTGTGCTAGCTGACATATGGCAAATATTTTAATTTGGCTTTGTTTTTCGCAATGTTAAATTACTTATCTACCATTGTATAGAATCAAGTTCTTCTAACATAACAGACAGCAGTGCTACTGGGGAGTTTGTTCCGCCACTTCTTCTTCCCAGCTAAAGCACTAGGAAGAGGTGAAGGACGTTTTGCGACACTGTATTATGAAATTTTGACGTTCAAAGAGTGCTGGCTCTCAGCCTAGTTTGAATAAATAAGTTATGATTTGATTTGATTTTCTGAATAAAGGATGTCCATTCACTAAAATTGCACTCGCTACTCGGACTAAATCAGGGCATGTCATTGAAAAAGTTCCTACTAGCTAATTACGAATGAACAGAGTAGGTACTGCAATACAAAGACGAACTCTTTGAAAAACTACTCCGTATTCAGTCCTTTAATAAACTAGAGAAGAGGAACTTCATTCAATTTGTATGGGAACAAAAGTCCTGCGCTAAGTTCGTTTGAAAACCCTTTACAACATCTGCCTAGTCTTTTCCCAAATATATTAGAGTAGACGTCCAGTGTAACTGCATGGAGTTATACCAGTATTTTTCATGGAGCGTTTTCCATCTGGCGTCCACTACCCATTTACTGGGTACTACAATACCCTTTGCTAAGACTGGTTACTAGACTTTCCGGCTTCTGACGGCATGTAATGACTGCCAACGATCCACGAATGACATCCGGGACCAACTGCCTCTATTTGATTTCCGAAGCACGGAGGGGTCTTGGTATGTAAAGACGGGCACCCATCCACGACCAACTGCGGTAAGCGTAGCTTAACCTGATCGATCAAGCCGTGTGGCGGTTAAAGCTTAGCCACAAGCCCCATTTGAAAATCCTTACATCCCTACTAATATCCCTACTAATATTATAAATGCGAAAGTAACTCTGTCTGTCTGTCTGTCTGTCTGTTACGCTTTCACGCCTTAACCGCTGAACCGATCGTCATGAAATTTGGCCGAGATATAGCCTGGGATATGGGTAAGGACATAGGCTACTTTTTTACGCGATAACCGACATCCACGCGGGCGGAGCCGCGGGCAAAAGCTAGTCGCTAAATAAAGATGAAATCGATACGAGAAATAATATCATAAAAGTAAAATGCACAATTATTAAAAATTAAATGAGCATAATTAGCACAAATATCACTCTCCTCAACGTCTAATTACGAAAAGATTATTTCAGTTAACACATTTAACTAATACAGGCGGTTTCAAATATGTAAACGAAGTCAAGAATGATTAAAACGATCTCAACTCATCTCTAACCCCGAGTTGCAACAAATCGATTCATAAACAACCCAATTAACTCGATATTTCATCGTCCATCTCTGAATGAAGTCGTCAACAGGAGGAATTGATTCACGCCCACCCGCGACAGGTTTACCTAGTACCGATCTGTCAGCGAATCAACTCTGCTGCCTTATATTAAAACACAGTAAGTGCCTCAAACGAAATTTTTCAGGAGATCGCAAAAACAATACTGAAAAATGTTTTGGATGGTTTTTTTTTTTTTTTTTTGTTAATGTGCGTCACATGAATTATACGTAGCATAGTAAATTAACCATTGAAAAAAATGTAAAGGTCCAAACATTTTTGCTAGGTTTTAAAATTGTCAAGGTGACTTACAATTTTTTTGTTTTTTTTTGTTTTTGAATAGTTGTAGGTACAGGTACCAGTGGCGAAGGGTGGAATATTGTCTGGGGTAAGCCGTTCCAAAGAAAGACACTCATCGCGTGAGGCAAGTTTAAAGTTTCTTCAGAAAATAAGGCCCCGCTTTTTTTTTTTTTTTATTTAAAGGAACAAGCAAAATATAAACATAAACATCACACTGGTACTGCGTTGAAATCAGAGAATTTTGCACGGAAGATTTGCGTTTCTCTGCGTCCAGGCGTTTTTTCAGTAAAACTTAGAAACATACGAAAATTAATTGTACTTTGTAATTAATAAATGGTAGATCGGTGGGAGGTGGGATTTCTTAAAGGTAAGCCGATGGGAATCGACTCGTTGCCACTACCGCCTACCTATTTGTACTTTTTTTCATTTTATCGGTATTCAAATGTCCGTGATTGATAATAGTTTAAACGCAAGTGTTTTACAATTTGAATGGACATACTATGAAAGTCGGCCGCGACTTAAGAGTTGTAGGTCGTGAGTTCGAACCCAGCCAGGCGCTTTACTTTGTGTAAATTATTTCATTCCCACTGCTCTCAAAACGGTGAAGGAAAATATCGTGAGGAACCCGGCATGTCCTAGAACAAAAATTCGAAGACATGTGACATCTACCTACCCGCACTGGGCTCGCGTGGTGGATTACGGCACGATCCCTCTCACAGAGAGGAGGGCTGTATCCCAGCAGTGGGAAAATTATAGGCTGATGATGATGATGATGACTATGAAAGTACACTTTTAAAATGTTAACGGATTTTTCCATCTGGAATTTCTCAGTAGCACCCCGGGGGCTAGATTTGTTACTGGCTGCTAGCCAGTAACAAATCTCAAATAGTAACAAATAGGCTCGCCCGCTATTGCATGCGACTTTAACATAACTGGCAAAATGTGGGAGTACCAGAAGTCTGTTTGTACCTACATATCTGCCTGCAGATGTTTAAGGTGAAACAAGTCCACATTTTTTCCATAAAAACTTCGGGAGGGTTTCACTCCACTGTTTGACAATGTATACAACATGGTATGGTTTTGTTTCGTTATTAATATTGTCGGTACGGAAACAGAATAATAAAATAAAAAGCCATTAAAAAGTTATGAGCCAATAAAGATTCGTTTTTCTTGAAAATTTAACGTTACTTTGGACATGTATAAAACCCGATCTTCCGAATGACTTTTCTTAATTTTTTACGCGCCTGTTTTACCATAACTGATCCTGCAGCTCACTCAATAATGTTGTGCGTGTAGACTATCGTCTAACTGCTCATCACTGATACTACCTCTGTCGGACTCGATGCCTGGTGAGACAGCGTGCTTTTTAGCCAGGCCCACCAGTGAGTTCGAGCCCGCGACTAGTGTACCCTTAAGTAAAGATTACGTGAAAAAGATTTTTGTTTTTCGTTTGTCCCTTACCGGGTTTTGCTTTTGATAAGAGGCAGCCGAACTATCTAGGTCAATCTGCCGCGGACAAGTTAAATAATTGAAATCACTTTGGCCGGATATTGATATAGGCTGTTGTTTTATGCTGTGGCCTGCATTTTGTATAAATAGTCGAATATTCATTAGTATTAAAATTAATTAGTGGTTTGTAAAATTTATGTGGTTGGCTGGATGTAAAGGTAGGGTCATACCGATATTAATTGCTGCATTTAAAGCAAATATTTAATTAAATTCTTTTAGGTATTCAATAATGACTAAAATGACGACGACTGAATGACAGCTCACCTAAGAACAAAAACAAATTAGATTAATTAATTATACTTCATATTCAAAGTGACGACATATCCTAACTAGTTTTATAAATGCAAAAGCAAGATTGTTTGTTTGTTACGCTTTCACACTAAAGCGGCTGAACGCATATAGATTAAATTTAGCACACAGATAGACCATAACCAGGGTAAGGTTATAGGCTACTTTTAATCCTAGACCGCAGACAAAGCCGCGAGTCACAGTTACTTTCTAAATAAATAGCAATATCTTGGCATGATCTAGCGTAGTTGGCTGCACAATTTTCACACATTGTGACCCTGAGAGATATTAGATGGTTGAGGAATATTATCAAGGGCGCCGGATAGTGGGACCTTGACATCAGCTAAAAGCCATACTGACGGAAGAGCTGAAAAAGAGGCCGACATCAAGTATTAGAATAAAAATCTACTTTCAGAGCATCGTCTTTAAATTCAAAATAAAATCATTTATTTCAATTGAGCACATTAAGGTACTTTTAAATGACGAAATGTTCAGGAAAATATAATTAATTCTAGTCGCCCCTTCCAAAGGCAAGAAACTAGTTAGATGATAGTAAGGTACTCTTTTAAAATCATTATACAATTATATGTGAAGACGATTTACCTGGAATAAAATTACTATATTTACTAGTCTATTAAAAATAATGCAATGACAGATAGATTAATAATATGATAGATATGTCGTGGCTATATGAAATGCTCCAGAATTTTTTCTCGAGAAGGCGGTCGACGTCAGCGGCACTCCGAGGTTCGGTTTGGTTAGGTTCCTTTAAAACCGACGGAGAGAAATAGGATCCCCACGCAGTGGGGCTCCGTCTACCTGACGTCGACCGTCTTTTTCTGTAATATAAGAACCAGAAGAAGACGAGAATTTCTTGAAATGCGACCATTTCATGAAATTCTCGAGCATTTCATGAAGTGACAAAATCTACGATATGGCCACGACAGATACATGGTGCTCACTTATTTGCAAATAATGTTGTAACCGTAGACGATTTTCCAAAAAATATATACAAATAATGAATCAGTTTGTCAATTAAAGTAATTTTTGTCATACATACCAATGCGACAGTCTCTTTCTCAAGCTCAATGTGCCATATTAATGCCTCTCTACAGCATAATTTAAGATTGTTCAGGGGCATATTTAAACCTACTGTCCCTGCAAGGCATAGTCTTGCAACTACGTACCGTAAATGTAACCTCAACCGCATTTCTAGGTACCTACCTAAACGAATAAATAACCGTACCTCGGCATGCCAACCTCGCTCTGCGTTCCTCGGAACATAAGAGCTCTTATATTTTCTGCAGTAAATTCAAACCTGTTGGACTACACTGGTGAACTTCGGAGTAAAAAAACTGCACACTGAAATTTCCACTGAAGGTTTTGCATTTTTTCGTATTCCGGACTCTCTTTGTCAAATAAAACACGCATTTGCGATGGACTGACGAACAATGAACAAAGTAATAATTGGAATTTCTGTGACGAGACAATTGATTTATTCATGAAACCTTTTGTTCAATGATCGTCATGAACCGGGTTCATAAAAGAAAATGGTTTCGGCTCACTTTACGCTAGGCAACTGAATTAGTGTCGGCAGAATTGGTCCTCTAATTCTGATTACGATGGAGGCCGTCTATGATCGTCAATTTTTGTTTTAATTTGGATTCTTGTTTTAATACAGTCCGTACACAAGCATTAGCACTCATTTGCACTGCGTGATGATGATATGTCGTCGTTTTTGAATAATTATGATTAGGTCAGTTTTTTTTAGGTTGTCTGTTCTTTAGTCGTCGTCATTTTGGTAATTCACTAATACAAGAATTTTGTAAAATATTTGCTTTTATAAAATGAGTGTATTCACGTGCGGGTGGGCTTCTTGCCCTAGCGAATAATGTCTCAAAGTGACAGAAAGAAATAGGTAAACAGAAAAATGCTGACTGAAAATGTGACTGGAGCGTGTAGTCTCATTTTACAATAGTTAGTTCTCCTACTATCAAAGTATTTCATTATTTGCTGACATACGATGCAGTTAAATAAATATAACTATGGGGAATCGGATATTTTGCACATCCCTATTAAAGAATTACATATCTATATCTTAATAGTATCCTCATAGATAACAGACAACACAAAGTAATTATGCATGTAGATTGATGGAATCCTCTCATCCCATTGATATCTAAATGGGAAGTGCGTTTAATATTCATAAGGAATCGATTGATTGTAGCATTCGTCACGATCTCCGTATTGCTAACTGAACAGAATTCTAAGTTGTTATCATGGCAGATAAACAAATTGAAATATCGATGTTTTAACTTTCCCAAATATGAGATACTGGCAGCTTTGAGATTAGATTCCAAATTCGAAATGACAGTTGAAATGAAATAACTGTTTTAATTATACTGTGTCTGCTTTATGGTAAAAGTTTTTTTTAAATTTACCCTGGCAAAATTGCTGCGGTGCTGTAGCTTTAGTTTATGGGACGTACTTTAAGAGGCAAATGCCATCTATGAATACACATTGTATGGTGTGCATAAAGCTTTATGGTACTTTAAATGATACATAGACCGCCCCCCGAAGCCACGCGTAAACCGAAACAGTATCTGCTCGTGAAATCGATACCACCTAAATATTAAGAAGTTCCTAGCAATTTATCTACGAACAATCTAGGATTACAACCCAACTTTTTCCCAAGTAATAGAGGTTAAACATTAATATTATCGCGGAATGTTCCCAAGGGGATGGACAGAAATTACAGGGCGATACGTGTTAGGAACGTACAGGAAATAAATGCAAAGAAACGTAATCTAACAGTGTAAAGAAAGAAAGGAAATACATTTATTTAGCACAGACTAAAAGGCAAACAAAACGTTTTTTTTTTTTAATGTACTAGTTGTACTGTTCTCAGATTGGGATGGATAGGGTTGATACTATTACACATCAAGCGAACTTAAAAGACGCACGTTTTGATGCTTCAATTTTTAAACAATTGAACATCGAACTTATTCAGTGACAAAAAATGGTCCCGTGACTTAAATGATCTACAATCCGTAAGCACGTAAATCATCATCATCTGCCTAGCCTTTTCCCAACTATGTTGGGGTCGGCTTCCAGTCTAACCGGATGCAGCTGAATACCAGTATTTTACATGGATCGACTGCCTATCTGACCTCCACAACCCAGTTACTGGGTAAATATCAATATGTTGCAGGGAGACGTGTCGTGCAACTTATTGATCCATAGTAATAGCTATAAAAACACGGTTTCGCTGTCAATGAACATTTATGCATATTTAAAACCCAATACACTTTGTACGTTCGACACGTTACGCAAATGCAGGGTATGTTCATTCACAACATGTAACGCACGGTATACACAGTTCAGCAAGTTCCGCTGACCATGCATTAAAACACACTGCATTATGTAAATTTGAGAAGCTGCCTACGAGAGTTCATGAAACTAATTTGGTGCTTTATGTGCTCAGAACTAAAGTCCTTAGTCATATCAAATATGGAATGAAGTTTAGTTCTAGGCACTCTCTGGTCAACTAACTTCAAGGGAGTTTGACTTCAAGAGACCGCTTTTGTGACGAAAATCAAACGGCCGCAAAAACTAATAGCTACTGGCCCGACAATTTTCGTCGGAGTTAGTGAAAAGGCGTTTATGTTCCTTTCTACTTTTAACCCGTCTACTTTCCAAGCAAGAGTTAACATCAGGCATCTTCTGGGTACGTTCGTCCCGTCATACTCTTCAACCATGGCTTTGCACCAGGCTTGATCGAGGTCAAGAGCATGACTATTCAACAATAAAAAAAGGCTGTAGGCATTATCCAGCGATTAATTGCAGAATATTTAAATTGGAATAGATGTTATTATTTAATTCTTAAACTTGGACTGGCTATATTGAAAATAATTTAAACAAAATTCATAAAACGCTTCTAATAAATAAATTATGAGCGCCATTTAGCCATTATTCATCAGTCATATACTATATACATATAGACTTTAACAAATTGTTAAGTAACATGCTAATGGTCGATGGTTATCAAGCTATACATTTCCAGTATAAACTGACTTCTCATCCGATTTTAGCTAAAACAAGAAATGTATGGCTTGATACGTTGACGTGTGTACACATCGAGCTTATACTTTTCCAGTTTACGCTGATCTCGGACTGTACGGATATCCTATACAATGCGAGATCAGATTATACTGGAAATGTATGGCTTGATGTGTAGCCGTGTGTACTAGCAGACTGCGTTGACATTCACGCTGACATGACGTAATAAAATCGCGGCAGAATTTATTTCGCGCACTGGATCTTCAACGCTCGGCTTAGCGCCGAGAATTGGAAATCGAAGCCTGAGTTTTTTCGACGCGCAGAGAGCTCGGTTCAGCACCGAGACTCTTTAAGGTCTTGAGGACCGCGCTATTAGAGCAAGAGCATCTTCAGCCCGTTGTGTTTCTATTTTTAAAATATCATAAGACATGTGCCGCGATCAAAGAGAGGTAGTACCTAAAAATAAATCTAAAACCTCTTTGCCAAATAATTCCACCGTAATTTGTCATATTTGTAGCAAGGCTGGTCAACGTGTGAACCAATGCAGTCAATCAAACAATAGTCCTTCTGTGTGCTTTAACTGTCCATAAAATTTCAATCATTAAAATTAAGTGCGAAAATTGTTAAAAATATGGAAATAAAACTGAAGACTTTTTTTAAAATTAAAATAACGAAACAAAATCACAACCACGATAAACGGGTTTTAATGACTTAAATTGTATTAAGTCATAACACACATTCCCATTCCCATTCCCACTGCCCAATTCCTCCGCGTGGGTGTCGTAGATGGCGACTAAGGGACTTACTAGAGAATGGGCAGCAGCGTTCTCTATACATTTTGCCATCATTCTGCGATCGCCAACCCGCCTACCAAGCGTGGCGATTATGGCAAAACCACCCTTTTGGAGGAGGCCTATGTCCAGCAGTGGACGTCTTTGGGCTGAAATGATCATGATGATGAGTCATAACACCTAAATACCACAAACTTTTTGTTCCAACTCTAAAATTAGTACGGTGTATGATTACAGATCGTTTTATTAGAACAAATGAGCCTCGTGAGTGACGTGAAATGTTGAAAACTAAAATAACAACAGTTTTGCGGGCTAGTAAAATAAATCACAACATGGCTTACGGCCAACATTGTTAACTTGAGTTTAGAAAGAGAAATATTCGACCATAAAGAGTTAACTTTAATTGCAATTCAAGTTTATCAGCCTAGGTCCTTACTACAAATTTTGCATCTCTACTATGTACAGACGCCAGCCGGTCAACCTATCCCAAACTGTAAAATTTTCCCAATTGAACATGAACCTTATTCCTTTGTAATAACGTTGAATAACTATCAAAGAAATTTGACAGATTGGGGTAGCTTGATGTGCTGGCCTCTGTACTTATTGCTTTCGACAGCAAAATATGGAGGTTTTCATTTTCCCCAGAATCTGTAGAATTGGTAACTAGGGAGAAAACGATAGGTACGCCAAAAATATCTTTAACTTCTTCCATGCTATTGTCGAAACAGTCTTAATCAGTTTTCTCAAATAGAAATCGCATTCCCGAAACTCATTTACTGGCTTTTAAAGGAACTCTTCCCTGTAGTTAGTATATAAGTTCGTCTAGTTTTATTATTTTGAATTTTACGATGCTAATAATGTGGCCTACCCATCTTTCATATCGTCTTTACGTTAATTATCTATTTCAATAAGTTTGTATTGCCGTGCAAATTGCTAAAAAAATGTTTTAGTAACGTTTGAATCGTTTCAACGCGAAAGTTTATATGTATGGATGTTTGTTACTCTTTCACGCAAAAACGGCTTCACGGATTTGGATGAAATTTTGGCACACAGATAGATTATAACCACATATAACCTAGATTAAGGCATAGGGTACTTTTGATCTCGGTAGTACGTTCCCGCAGGATAATTTCCGACTTCCACGCGGGCGAAGCCGCGACCGGAAGCTTGTAACATATACCATATTACTTGACACAACGTAGGCATTTCATTGCCAAGTATATTATTTCTAAGTGCCACACAGACTAAACATCCCTGTGTTCACACTATGCAAATAAGCTCATTAAAAAAGGAACTTGCCAACGAACCAGCCAATGAAAGTCGAGGAAATCAAAATGTACCGTATGACTCAAACGAGGCTCAATTTCGGAAACTTTAACTTGTTCCGAATTCGAATGTGACATAACACTAGGCTGCAAGAGCGACCTTTACGTAACCCTGCACGGTTTTAGAATTTACTAGCTTTAGGCTCTCTTTGGCTTGGAAATAGGCATGCGGCAAAGGAAGTTTGAATTTAGAATAGAGATTTCTGGCTGCGTTTAGTTTTGTCGCGATGCCGATGGTGAGGTTGATAACAAACTTTCATGGTTCAGGGTTAATAGTTTTGGCTTTCAGATATGCACATTATTACCTCACATTCGGCTCGAGCAATCTTAAATTTCTACAGTGTTTGTTCTTTCCTTTTACCCTATATTCACAATCATACATAATCAACCTAAACTGTTCCCACTGCTGGGACACAGGCGTCCTCTCTGCGAGACGGAGTGGGCCGTAATCCACAACGCGAGGTTGAGGAGGATGTCACATGTCATCGATTTTTTGGTTCTAGGACTTGCCGGTTTACTCACGATGTTTTCCTTCACCGTTTTGAGAGCAGTGGTGATGAATTATTTACACAAAGTAGCGCCTGTCTAGGTTTGAACCACTGGGCCACCACTGCTCTCTGTATTCGAGATTATGGTCAAACAATGTTCAAGCCAGTCCCAGCTGCTTCAGCGACATTTCTCTTTGCCTTATTAGGTCTTATGCTCATTAACAAAAATGTTTTCTTTGTCAAAAACACATTGTCATATTTCTAAAGAACAGGCAAGGCCAAGCTCACATGGAGTGGTTTTATAAGACAAACGTGTGCTAGTATGTAGATTGAAGATACTACTATACGCTTTTACTTTGAGAAGGTCACATAGGTCACTATGTATATTATGTTTGCAACAATTGCCTCAATGTCAATTAACTTGCTAACTATAAATGCCTGATATATTGCATGATTTAGAAAACAAGCATTTTTTTTATTGACTTCAGTTTTGAAACTGTACATTATTCAGTAATGACTTTAACACCAAGTTTTAATTCACAGAATATTTCAAAGCAATTTTTTAAAGTACGGTCCACCGAGATACCACGTCAACAAAACAAAGAAACAAGCGAAAAACTTTTTATTGTTATAAGACTGTCTCGTTAGTGTAGTGGTTGCAAGAGCTACTGCTGAACTGAACTCCTGGGATCGATTTCCAGGTCGGGCAAAATGTTACAGGGTTTTATATCCGGAATATGACATTAGCAGCCCGGAATCTGGAATGGTGCCCCGTTGATGGCAATAGGTTCGCCCCTATTACATAGGACTTAAACATAACTGGCTAAATAAGAGTGTAGAGGTACCCTTCTGCCCAACCCTTCAAAGAAACAAGGCGTGAAGTTATGTTATTTACATCAATCTTGGACTATCCACCATAAGATAAGGTATTTTTATTTGCATAAAACATGGTATACAAGGTGTTTTTGGGAAATATAGATCAAACATGTTTTGCTTAAAACTAAAGCGTGCAAACTTACTTACTAAAAATACATTATGACATTGAAATACATTCATTACATTGATTTCATATTAAAAAAATCATTAAAATTATAGAAATTATTCATTTTTATTTTTTTGTTATTTTTTATTTCAGCTATGACTGCAACACAAAGTTTTTAACACAGAATATTTCAGCAATTCTTTAATCTCCGGTCGACAGCGACACCACGTAAACAAAACACACAAGTGCAAAAAAAAACGAAAAAAGTTTGTATTCATCCAATAAAAGAGAACTTCAGCGAACATTTCTCTCTCACACACAAAAAAAGAAACAAAATTTTTACAAATATTACTTTTTCCCGTGGCATGGTGTTTTAGTGTAGTATTTCACAACAAACAACCATAGTGCACTGTTTTAAGTTATTAACGGCCTGGTAGTATTTACGTGAATATTCTTGTAAATCAGAGGTTTTTATTTTCGCCGTGATTTCGCGTGACAACTGCTGTCAGTTGTCACTGCAACATAATAGAATTCAAAACATTAAAAATCCGCCAAGATAGAGGTACATTTTTTTGCGTACTCATACAGTATTCTATCAAATATCAAAATGTTGAATTTAATTTTGCTACTTGCAGCTATCCAAACACATTTTTTTGTAATAAGATACAGAGATTTTCATTTTCCCGGAAAACATTAATTTTTCATTGATTTTTCGGATTGTAAAAAAATAAATTACGTACGCATCATAAATGCGCATTCCACTAATGTACAAAGTTTCAGCAAATAACTATAAACCGACATAATACCCGGGAACCTGTCATTAAGGTTCTTTAATTTATAATCGACCTTATACCTGCCCAGGTTATTGACGAAAATATTATTCCCAACTACATATGTTGGGGTCGGCTTCCAGTCTAACCGGATGCAGCTAAATACTAGCACTGTACATGGAGCGACTGCCTATCTGACCTCCACAACCCAGTAACTGGATAATACGATACCTTCTGGTAAGGCTGATTGTCAGACTTTCGAGCTTCTTTCTGACGACCCGTAACGACTGTCAAAGATCCACAAATAACAGCCGGGACCAACAGCTAAACGTGCTTTGCGAGGCACGGAGGGGTCTTGGTATGTAAAGATGGTCACCCATCCACGGACCAACCGCCGTAAGCGAAGCTTAACTTGATAGATCGACCAGTGCGGCTGTTATTACTTAGCCACAAGCCGCTGTCGAAAATACTAATACTAAAATAAAATAAAATTTCGCCACTAACCGCAAAAAATCACACACAAAATCTTTCCAGCACCTAAGAACTTTAAAGCTAACCTCGATATGCCAGAAATCTAAGAATAGGGTGTCAAAGACAGAGCATACGCTGCATATCAAATTTTCAATAGACTAGGAACTTTGTTTCTGCCAATCATCTCGAGAGCGAAAATACATGAGAATATTGCTTTTTTTCTTCTTTTCGTGTCGATGGTACTCGTAAACTTATTTTTTAATAGTTTGATGCCAAAAGGTGGCCACATTAATTGGCATCAATGGCATTGTTTAGGTCATCCGAGGTGCAGGTGAACGGGTACTATAGCGGTATTCATTTTTTAATACCATTATACAATTGAGCGTTCTACAGTATGCTGTTGTTATACCTGACACTATAGGTAGTCAAATATTAATTTAAATTTTATACAGTCATAATTTAACATTTTACACATCCGGATCAAAACTTGAATAACCGAATTATTCCAACGGGCCTTAAAAGCTTAGGTATGTTACACAAAAATCTGATATCAATTTTATAAATCCTACACTCCATTATTTTTGTTCACACACTGTAAAATAAATCGGATAGCGAGTGCTTTATCTAACAGACTCGATACATCAACAATTGTTGGACCAATCGATTCTTCGATTCGATTCTTCATGAACGTTGTACTGTTACAGAAAACCGAATTGAACGTTAATAATAAAGTTCTGGAAGAAATAACAGAGTCTTATATTATTTCACAAATTTTCTGAAATTCATTGGTTGGCAATATTCTGTTTTATTTCGCTATCTGCCTTGAATATTGATTTCATTGCATTTAATTTCATGATTGTTGCGAAACAGAATAGAAAATGGAAAGTTTAAAACAATTAACAAGTCAATATAACAATCCCTTCCCAGTCTGATTTATTGCTTCGTAGAAAGTTTATGAATAATGTCCCTAATTATCAAACAAATAAACGAATAGACGACTGCAGTCAAATCAATTCAATGCAACATTTATTGCTCCTAACTTCTAAGAGAATATTCTAAGCGTATCAAACGGAACTGCACACGACTCAATCGTCCTAGAGTATACACAAGACGCCTAAATCCATCTGCTGTGAAGCGAAGTATCGTTATCAATTTATACGATCTTATACATAGAACTGCATTCGAAGTAAACTAGATGCATCAATTCAAAGCGTCTCAAGTTACCGTCATAAATACATAAAATTGAACTTAGGTACCGAACACCTGCCCAACAAAAAACCAAGAATACAACATTTCATGAAACAGGAAACGTACGGTAAGAGTGACTCGACAAATTGTAAATATTGAGTTAGCAAACTTTTTAATTTCAAACCACTCAAAGCATTTTATGCATTTAAAAAGTCGCGTGAACCTAACGAAATTCCTGCAGCAACCTTGTTTGAAATAAAAAATACACAGCGTAGAGCTAAGCCGGTGTACTGCGCAGTGGTCCATTTCTCCCGTTCCAGTTAGGGGTTCGCTCAGTCGGCGCTCACGTGTCGAGAGCTCTCGACCTTTACCGAGCAACCAATCGACACGAATCTTAAGGCGCCTTTTTAAGCGCATTATTCAAATATAAACAAAACACCGCGTAATAAAAAATATAATGTGAAAAGTGAAGTTTTACCTGAAAAATATTTTCCAAGCAAAAATGCAAGAGTTTACAAATTAGTTTGCTAGCGCCAAAAGTGAGGAGCAATGATCAAGAAAAGTTATCAAGGCGTGTTTTTAAGCTTCGCTTCCATCTCTTTCTGCTGTCAAATTAATGAAACTATAGCAAAGAGTGCGAGCAGATTCATTGGTAAGTACCCCAATTAACTTCTAAACAATCTTCGTGTACTCGTAAAGGCGTATCGACAGGATTTACGTTACAAAAGTACCATAAATCGTGTCAATACATGAATAATAAATGTTAAGACGTTTTACACTTAGGTCTCAGAAGTGTAAATTATTTATTTACGCACATCGTACGAGACCTAAACCTTGAATCTCGTACTTAACTCAAGATTTAACTACTCAACCCTCGGAGAGTTTGTTTTATACTACAAGTTTTAGTACCGTCTGAAGACGTTAGTATTGTAAAAAGTACGACAAAAGTCTTCTGCAAATTGAATACATTTATTCCTCCGAACCAGCCCGGCTCGTGACAATATTTCTACCTGAAAATGTACGTTGCAGGTTGCAATTTAATTATTTGTCAAAAGACCGTATTTTCTTTCTGTATTTTCAGCGGAAAGGTTCAATACGACGCCTCTTATATTTTTATCCTTCTTTGCAACGGCTTACTAGAAAATGTTGAATATTGCAGAGAGTACGAGAGTGCTAACGCGTTATCTCCTTAGGGAATAAGCAGCTGTAGTAGCATAGATGCGACTTCGTCTTATCTTATAAGACTTACTGGCAAATACATCATACTTCCTACTATCCTACTTCAAAATTAAAAATGTGAAAGTTTCTATTTTTAGATGTTTGGATATTTTTTACACAATCACGCAAGAACGGCTGAACGGATTTTGATAAAATTTGGCACAAAGATAGTTTATAACCTGAATTAACATATAGTAAGTTCCCGTGTAATAATTTTTGACCCCTATGCGGGCGAAGCCGCTGGCAATAATTAGTAGATCATATTTAAACAGTCTTGTAGATAACGTAAAGCAATAACAATTCAAATACATATTTCAGCACACCTTAAAATATTGAAAGGTACTTAACACTTTGTCATTTACAACTCAATTGGAACAAGTGCCTCCTTTCTTTTGACAAAAAAGAGAGAAACATTTTCTTCGTTCACAAGTAGCCCTAGAAAATTGAGCCTTTGAGCGCCAAATTGCCTTCTACGACGACATAGGCCCTTAACAGACGTTAGAAGCTAATGAAAAGATAATTACTCATCAAAATACTACTCCAAAGGCATTAAATGACGCTATGACATCAAAGGCTTACGTTGGGTTATTATTATTTCAAATACTCGGCGATTTTCATGATGCTTTAATTACCAGGCGCGGGAAGCAGGTCTGTTCATCTAAAATGTATACTTTTGCATAACATGCATATACTGTTAGGTTGCCATTTGACGTCGTGTATGTATGATAAACTGGGAATTGTCAAATGGATGAGATGGGAGTAAAGGGCATAGGGGTAGGCAGAGTTATATTATAGACTTACAATATAATATACACATATGAGGGGCTTGTGGCTAAGTATGAAAGTCGCGCGATTCGATGCCGAACTCACGATTGCCGTGTTTGTTTCGTTGATGGGTGACCAACTTCACATACCAAGAACACTGCTCACTGGTACTGGCTTAGGTACTGATAGCTGATTGGTTTGTATTTATAGAAGTATGAGGAACAGGATGTAAAGTTCACTCATACTCTATGGATTTTGGGAGGATCCTACGACCAGACGGGTGTTGTGTCTGGTGGGCAACTGCCCGACTTTTTTTTTTTGTCTATGGCATCTCGTAGTTGACCTTGAGAGGCCGTGACTACTTAACCAGACTTGCCCGACGGTGATGTCGGGATGTTATATATATTATACCAGTCGCGTGGTAAACTCTGCTTGCGCGATGTAGGATTTGTGTGACGTCAAATCTTTGATACGTAGTTCACATATGGCGTTGTAGATGGCGCCACATATTAATAAATCAATTTTCAAACAAAGAAAATTACTCTGTAAACCTATTATCAAAATGGCTACATAATAACAACCACTCGAGTCGATCTTAGGTTAAACTTCAGCTTCCGCGGTTGGTTCGTTGATGGGTGACCATCTTTACATACCAAGACCCCTCCGTGCATCGGAAAGCATGTTAAGCCGTTGGTCTCGGCTGTCATTTGTGGATTTTTGATAGTCCTTACGGCGCGTCAGAAGCCCGAAAATCTGCAAACTAGTCTTACCAAGATACTGGGTTGTGGAGGTTAGACAAGCATTCGGTCAGTGTAAATACTGGTACTCAACTACATCCGGATGTATTGGAAGCTGACCCTAACATAGCTGGGAAAAGGCAAGGCAGATAATGATGACAAGATATTTATACAGATGAGAATCAGCCAAAAAACAACTTAGCACTATGTAAACAAAATTCATTGTTTTTGCAATTGTTTTAATAGAAACAAAAGACAGTTCCATCAATGAAAAACATTCAACATCTAGCAATCTAAAACGAATTAAGTGTGCAAAAGATTTGAACTGCCATTTTTTTTCCTATGAATACATAGCTTTTAGTTTCCCGAAGATGTTCTTGTGGGAAAAGTTTTGTACTTTTTTACCGACTACGGCGAAGCAAAAAGGAGGGTATTAATTTTGACCGGTATGTATGTATGTGGCTATGTATGTTCATCTGTTGCCTCATAACATCTAAACTGCTCATCATAATACGACAAATGAGGTATCGTTGGAAGCGTCTTGATCGTCCGCTGTGACGTCACATTAAATTAAAAATGGCGCCCGCTAGAAGGTCGAAGGGCGAATGTCGGCTTTCAGATTAAAATATTTTCTTATTTCATTCTTTAAGACCAAGATTTATCAGTAGCCTTGTTTTGGTTTTAAACTTACCTTTTGTTCTAAGAGGATTTGTCAAAGTCAAGTATTTTTGTATCGATTTATCGATTACCGATACTGCCCTATTCTCGATACTTACGGCTGCATAGAGGTGCGGTTTTTTTTTCAGCGTTGAGTGGTTTCGGCTCTGCATGTTATCGATAGAGTGCAGAATGTGAAAATGTTTACTTTTTGCCCATTTTGTTGCAATATTTTTGGTGTGGTAGCTAACATTGTAACGTTTATTTTCATAAACGTTTCAGGAAACTGCATTCTTCCGTTTGTTTCCTCGATGGTTTTTTTTTAAGGTGGTAAATCATAAAATAACTTCTCACACTCTGGGTGGAGCAGGAGGGAGTGTCAGACTTTTACTGAATAAAACCTACCCGTGTTCCCTCAGTTGCCTGTGTGCCAGGGGCCGCGGTATCTCTTTCGGACAACCCGCACCTCTGGCATGCATCGGCCCTTGCAGGCCTCATCAGGTGATGCTGACATCTCTTTGAGTCGCGCGTGGAACACAATGCGCCGTCGACCCGGGGTTGGCCCTTATCGGACAGCCCATTTCTCGTCGTCCGCAAGCCCTTCCTCGATGGATTGGGCAGAGTACCAATAGTTCACCAGTTATGTTTAAGTCTCATACTTAAATAGGGGGCGAGCCTATTACCATCAACCGGGCACAAATCCAGACACCGGGCTGCTACTGAGAAAATCCAGATTGAAAAACCCACTTTACCCGACCTTGGAATCGAACCCAGGACCTCATGCTCAACAGTAACACTTGCGACCACTAGACCAACGAGGCAGTCTTCCGTTCTTTGGTATCCTATTTCAGGTTTTATGCTGATGAAGACAAAGCTCATCTTCGTGCGTTGAACTCAACCGATCATCTTTAGCTGGGTCTATGTGTTCCGATAATCAAGTGTCAAAAACTGTGACTGAAAACGAATAAAATATTTATTATCCTCCGTCAAACCTAAAATCCATACATCTTGGAGACTGTCCAGGTCAATTTGCAACAAAATATAGCTCCGCCATTACCTGATTTACTTCGCACAACTTCCCCACTGCAACACGCCTGAGTAACTCGTGGGAAGCCACCCTAAGGCATCTGTTCCACCGCCGGAGATTTACGAGAAGTGAGTAGAGCTAGCTACTTAAACGTGTTGGTGGGCAACGAGCAGCGAAGACGTCGACGAGCGATTATTTGCTGGTATGCGTATGCGCCAAGCGTGAGTCTCGCGACGAGAGTTCTGTTCGCCAAGCGAGCGTCACTCGCTGCGAACTGTATGCGATTCTATCCTAATGTGAAAGTTGAGAAATAGTGTTTGGATATATATTACTCAATCACGCAAAAATGGCTGAACTGATTTGGATGAAATTTGGCATACAGAGAGTTTATAACTTGGCACATAGGATGATGCTTTTTATCCCAGTAGTACGTTTCCGTGGGATTATTTTCGAAATCCACTCGGGTGCAGCCGCTCGCAATTC
Organism: Polymixis flavicincta; assembly: GCA_949987655.1. Lineage (NCBI taxonomy): Eukaryota > Metazoa > Arthropoda > Insecta > Lepidoptera > Noctuidae > Polymixis > Polymixis flavicincta. The sequence goes on along the minus strand of OX465185.1, from coordinate 9,102,421 downwards.
GATACTCTATAAATTATAACTAAGAAAAATCTGCTGTTTCCTACAAAAGTGCGATATCTGCGAGGTCAAAATGTATGGATATCTTTAATTTTTTTTGTAACCGACGAAAAATTTTAACGCCGCGTAGTAAAGTCACTGAATTCATGGTAACAAGTGCTTCAAAGTCCCTCCCACCCAGTTTGCACCTCTTTCACATACAGGGGACCAATAATCTTCTTTACGTATCTTGAGCGAGAAAATCGTTGATAGCTTACTAGTCTACAAGTCAAAAAGATTGTTCGCAAATGGCTGCTAGCCCAATCATACACCGAATCCGAATCTCTTTTAAAGGTAATGTCATAACACAACAACTATACACACACACACACTTTCTTTCTCACATACATACACATTTACACATAGTGCACAATGGCGCTCAAATATTCATTCATCCTACTTTATTGTTAAGCCATATTTAATCACCTAATATCATTACTTACTCTAAAATAGGCATTTTTATGTACCTCTCAAGAATAGCAATCCTTGAGTTTCATGTAATACGCTTTTCACCATCTGGTAATACCACCCATGGACTCCACGAGACAGGCTTGACCTAGTGTGGAGTTCATAAGCAAAATGATTCCTTTGCGTCTTATTCCTGTTTTTTTTTTTTTTCTTTCTTCCTTGTTAACTTAGGCACTAATATAGACTTTAATGAATTGTAAAGCACTGTTTTTGGTAAAATAAACATTATCTTATCTTATCTATCTATCTAGTCGGCGCGGGCGGTGGGAAGCCACCCTAAGGTTCAACTTACTGAAACACATTGCTTAATGGTGCTCGTAATTGTTGAGCTGACTACTTATCACTACACTGCACTAACGCAAGGTACACTTAGCTCGATTATGACGTAACTTGTGAGTTGAGAATGTTTATTTTTTGGTTTGGGTTTTATTGTATATCTATACTATACTAATATTATAAAGAGGTAAAGTTAGTTTATGAGTTTGTGAGGTTGTAGGTATCTCTGGATCTACTGAACAGATTTTGAAAATTCTTTTACCAATAGTGAGGCACATTATTTTTGAGTTTCATAGGCTATATATTAACCTGTAAAATGAATAGACGTTTTCGTGGTAGTCGGATTTACAAAGTAAGTCGGAGAAAGAACGGTCGTATGAAATAGTTTCTTACGAACGCCGACTTGACGACGAAAGTTATATGATTCAGTTCTAGAGAAAAGTTGTAGAGTTTAATTATGCCTACAAAAAAGTCAGCGACAGCATGTCTAACTTTTTTATATTATCACAAAAAGTAGTTCTTTAATATTTTTAAAAAATCATTTAAATCGTTAGATCATGTTTATTGGTCATAATTTCAACAATTATGAATTCTTATAAAAGTAGGTTAATTTATCGTCTAAAGTGTTTAAAACAAAAGACTTTTCCCTTTAGCTGAATTTAATTTGGACGAATGGTTAAAGAGATAATACGACATAAGTATGGAACCGCGACCGTGTCATAATCTATTGAGTGATATAATTTTTTTTACCGCCCAACGAAGTGGGCACGGGTCCGCTAGTTGTTAATATGACGGTAAATGAAAACATAGCGAGAAAACTAGGCATGTCCTAGAACCAAAAATTCGAAGACATGTCACATCTATCAACCCGCATAGGGCCCGCGTGGTGGCCTACGGCCCATGCCCTCCCGAGAGGAGGCCAGTGTCCCAGCAGTGGCAACATTATTGGCTTATTTTGGATATATGATGAGTGAATATGGATACTAAGACTCTTAGAGCGCCTCATTCAGCTGCCACGCTTCGCAAGATCCTCCGCTTACGTATATATGTCGCAGCCATCTGGTTAAATTAGCCAGCTAATTGGACGCCTAGGCCGTTCATTAAGTCCAATTAAATAGCTGAAGGACAACTAGCGAAGTCATTAAACGCAACGTTTAACAAGATGGCTGAATGTCATGTAGTCATTTAGATAAATTGGATATTGATGAATTTGTGATGTTTGGTCAGAGCGACGATGAGTTCACAAATTATGGACGACTACTTTTTACTAATACCTACCACTAAGTAACTAGTAATTGTGAGTGAAATGTTTTGAATAAATTATATTCATAAATATAATTATAATTTCACATAAGGCTACGTAGTAAGCCAGGAAAAAATCAAATTTCACCCGCGCCTCGTTGCCTGCCCCTCTCTTCATACACGACGAAAACAAAACACAATCCCTTCCCGCCAGCAGAAACTTTTCGCCCGGCATTTAAACCAAGAAAAAAAACAAATATCCTCTCCGCTACCCTTACTCTTATGAAACTCGACGAAAACAAAACACAATCCCTTCGCGCTATGTTCTCCAGCTTATATCTATCTGATAGTTTATCTTTCCGTTGTACGTATATGCAAAATAATCAGATGAAAAGACTATGATCAATGAAAGTGTTGACCGCGGTGTATAATGTTGTTTTTGTAGCTCATTATTGCGTCTATAATATATTTTGGTTATTTGAGGTCCGTTCGCAATACAAATATATTTAACGCTTAACGATTTTTTAACATCGACTTAGAAAACGTGGCATAAACTTATCTAGGGCACACATAGGGCTCACCAATCTCATGTTATTTCACACGATCTTCAGCTACTTTCATCTAGCTGCTTCCAGCCAATTCAATTTGGTTACTTCATCTTTATCAAGAGCACAAGCTTCTCTGGCCATTACTTCAGTAACAGTGGAACTTTACCTAGCATTGCAATGGTGTTAACCCGCCATATGTCGATCATTAGAGCTTCGTAGTGCAGTCGGAGGTTGCACCGCCTGCAGGTGAACGTGACGGCAAGATACGTGCTCTTTCCTCTATTCATTAATCTTCATTCATATTCGCTTTAATGGCGTGGTGGTTTCTTGAGCATCGAGATGCATGTTTAAGTTGTGGGAAGTACTATAGGTTCTAAATTTCATATGCTTTTAAGATGTATTTTTTTTCCGATGTTGACGAATGATTAAAATTTATAAATTCAGTACTTACCAACTTAAATTCACATCGGTCATTCTTTGAAATTTGTATAGAATGGCTATAACACGGCAAACTGGCATAGCTACATAGTGTGTCACTTCGTTATTATTATATTTTTTTTTCACAAAAACGTATAACCTTACCTTTACATATATCATCTATATCTATACCTATCATGAACGCCATTGACTTACTTGGAATAAAAACATCCCAATCCTGAAAAAAGAAGCCTTAAGAATAGTCTGAAATAGCCAACACAATTAGCAAGCATACAATGCAGCGAGCATTTGTATGTTTTGCTTTAACGTAATTCCTTCTCTATATCAGAAAATGCATTTTCCCTGGAAAAGGACATTGACCATCGCGTTGAAATGACTATTAGATTTTCATGTTTGCTATGGCCACGCTCCATTCTATCCGCTTGTCGAAAAGTCAACCATAAACCACGTTAGGACCATTCATTATATTAGTAGTTTTCTGGTAAACGAAGACTGACCGAATTAACCTCTGGTGTAAAACCGACCATTAATATTGGGCAATATACTCGTATATAAAGTGTAGCAGAATAAACGCAAGACCTGAAACTAACTGGTTCTTAATTGACTATTGATTTCAGCAACTATTAATACAGGAAAAGTTTTTATCCAGTGCGCAAACTGTAACTATGAATTCAGCATATCATTCTAGACCCGCAGAAAATTGGAGCCGGTTATACAAAAAATAATCAGCTGTTCCATACATTTTGACCGCGTAGGTATTGCACTTTTCTATGAAACAGCTGATTTTTATTTTAATAACCGACAAAAAAATTCTGCAGTAGGGGTTCTGGAATGATATGCTGAATTCATGGTTACAGTTTGCGCACTGGATATAAATTTACCCTGTGTAGGTTTTTTTTAATTATTGATATTGCCATACCTCCCGCCGATTGAGCCAAACTCAAACTCAAAGCATTTATTTCAAATAAACCAATTACAGGCACTTTTGAATTGTCAAGGTCGGTGAGTTAGAAAGATGAAGCTAGTTACCCATGCCAAAGCGCAGGTACCTACGGAGAAGACGGGCAAGAAACTCCACGGACACTCTTTTAAAATCATGACTTTGTTACAAAAAGTTGGTTACATCATTATGTTGAAATTATCAATGTGAGAACGATGTAAAAAGTGCACATTTAAAGCGTCCGTAATTAGAACAAAAATAAAATAACAATCGATTCAGAAATTAAAATAAGCCGTGGGAGCTAAGACATAGGACATGACGTATGCACCAGCAAAGAAAATCGACCTTATTTCAAAATGATAGGACTCAATTTTTAATGCATAAAGTAATGCTACAGTCAACACTTTTTTTTTAATAATAACAGAAAGCTTTAAAAAGTTTTGGTCATTGTATTTTGCTTTTATCTCAATACCCACTTTAATTGGGGTGCGATATTTATGTTACACGTTGTTTAATATATATTTAATTTCAAGTAACAAGACTCATAGAGTAATAACAACTTACAAAATATGTTAGTAAAACATTAACACAGAAACAATCTTAGCAGATACCTTGCAGCAGTAGCTCACCAACGAACAATTTAACCTGCTTGCTACCATAGATAGAACGCTGTTGGTGCTCCCCCGCACCCTGCTAACCAGGGATGCGGTCCGCTGCCGCATCACAGTGTAGAAGCAGTCAACGCGCGCTGTAGCAAACAAATAGAGGTCAAAATAGCAATTAGGTGCAAAATATTGGGCTACATCCCAAACCCGACACGTTATGAAAGGGTTGAAATGATTTTTACATTAGGTGTAAGTTTCGTGAGACATACGTACGTAATAACGGACGTAACATCACATTACGCTATTACTAAGGTATTTTTTGGGTTTGTCAGATTAGATAACCGTATCGTATCGAGATAGGGTTAAAGACAGTATTTTTAGAAGTTGTTGCCAATCGATCAAGTAATCCATTACTAACTTATCTTTACCAACTTCATGAAAGTGAGAAGTTACTTTACACTTCCTGAATCACTTTTCTACTTGTTTGAAGGGGGATCCAACATACTATACAAATCACGATATTATAGACAATCTATACCTCTACACTAATATTTTAAAGAGGTTAACTGTGGGTTTGTATGTTGGGGGTAATTGCCGAAGCTACTCAATCTTTTTCAAAAAAAAAATCACTGGTGAACCCAAACTATTGTTTAGTGTCAAAGGATATTTTCGTAGTAGGTTATAGTTTTTTTTTGGGTGGGAAGTCATCAAATAACTTCTCCCGCTCTGGGTGGAGCAGGAGGGCGTGTCAGACTTTTACTGACTAAAACCCACCCGTGTTCCTTCAGTAGCCCTTAAGCCAGGGGCTGTGGTGTCTCTTTCGAACAAACCCGCACCCCTGGCAGGTTATAGTTGGATTCCGCATGAAGTCGCAGGGAGAAACTAGTACAAAACTTTCGTTCACCCATTGATGACCTTGCCTCACAAAACCACAAACGGGTAATCATCATCATTCCTCTGTACCACATGTCCAGATCAATACTAGAAAATATAACAAAGCCTTTCTTAGTTCCAAGTCTCCTGAAACTTTCGTAAACCCATAGGTACCCTAAAAGCGTCCCATAAAAAAACGTCCCGTCTATTTACCTTTGTGAAAACTTATTTGCTTCAGCAACTTTTAAAAGCATAAATAATGGACATGAATTAATCGCTCCGGAGACCAAAGTTGACTTAATTACCACTAGAAAGTTACGGGGAATCGATAAAGTTTCCCAAGATAGATATAAAGTCCAGAAGCTGTACAAGATTAAATTGTCTGTAGATTGTTAGAAGGTAGGGTGTCTTATTTACGAGGATAAATAAGTAAACGAATACATATTTAAACACAACATGCATCAATAGTATCCAAGTAGGTACAGCTAAGATTTTAGGATGTAAATAAGTTTATGCCATTAAATCTTAGTTTATTTGAAGCGTTAAGCCGTTGATCGAGTCTGTCATCTTTGACAGTTGTTACGAAAGTAAGCCCGAAAATCTGACACCAGTCTTATCAAAGGGTATTACCCAATAACTGGGTTGTATAGATCAGATAGGCAATCACTTCATGTAAAATTCTAGTATGTATTTCCGGCAAGACTGGAAGCTGCCCCCAATATACATAGTTGGGAAAAGGCTAGGCAGACAATGAAATAGTCCGAGCCACTCAAAGTGAGACTAAGTTACAGTACATACACATTAGTAATTAGTCAGTTATAAAACTTGCGGTTGTTGGGTTCACAGCGTTACATTAGTATTGTGTAAAGGGCTAGAGTAAAGTCTGGACTAAAAATGTGCAACCTTGAAGTCAGGCATACAACCTCACGCTACGTAGCTACGGTGTAAACAATCTCGCGGTATAATCCTAATTGCTTATTTTACGACACCCATGGGGAAGGACAAAATAGTCCGTTTAAAACCGTCGACCTCAATGACGAAATGATAGGAAAGTCCCTACCTATCTTTAGAACAAATGGATACTTATAAGTAAAGTTAATGTAACGTATTTTGGTACAGCTTTCGTAAGACAAAAAAATCGGACTGGTTGTTAATTGAAATCTTTATTTTGACGTTCAAATGTGTCTTTTATGTGCCTCATCATTTCAGCCGAAAGACGTCCACTGCTGGACGTAAGCCTCCCCCAAGAGGGGGGTTTTGCCATAATCGCCACGATTGGCTGGCGAGTTGGCAGTTGCAGTATGGTGGTAAAATGAATAGAGAACGCTGCTTCCCTTTCTCTAGTAAGTCCCTTAGTCGCCTTGTACGACACCCACGGGAAAAAATGTGACGCGACGGTACTATTCTTTTACGTTTTTCATACATCACAGGACATATGAAAGAAAGAGATTTAATATTTCAATTTAAGACGTCACAATAAAAATAATCCTTATCTTCTTGTACTCACACATTGTTGTTCACATTACTTTTTCAGTTCTCCTTTCGCAGATCTGCTAGAAAAAAAATCTTAAGAAATAAGCAGTAGGTACCATTGTAATCAAGTGTTAAAAATGTCATATCTGCATTTATTTTACTGTGTACGTAAATAAAAAATTGCTTCAATGTCACAGAAACACGTGCATATAAAAAGACAAGATAGCTAGCAAGTAACTTGTACCCCCTAGTCCCTATATTACGTACTACCTGCTGCCCGCGACTACGCCCGCGTGGAAATCGAAAATTTTCGCATGGGAACGTGCTGCGGGGACAAAAAGTAGCCTATGTTACTCCATATACCATCAATTATCTGCCAGAACAGTCAGCCCCGTCAAAATCAGTCCAGCCGTTTCGTATAGTAGCCGGAACAAACAGACATACAAACATAAAATAAATGTATTCTGTTAAAAGTACCGTATACAGGATGTAAGGGGAACGCTTCCGAAAACGAAGACAGGTGATAGGACTAGCGATTCTCGATACCGTACCATAAAAATCGAGATATTTTTTTGAATTCTGTCCTATTTCTTTAGCATTTTTTGTACACTACGCTGTGAGAACAGTTAAATGAACCATAATTTGAGATTTTAAAAAATACGACTAAAGCAAGCAATGTATTCAAAAATAAAAATCAGCTGAGAGGCTCACGCATAACCGCGCTCGACCCCAAGACTTTAGGTTTAGGCATCCTTTGTAAAGAACCGCCAAAATAACATAAGTAGAAACATTACAGGAGCGTCAAAAGTTTTAAATTGATGCAAAATAACCAATTCAAGGCGAAAGGTTATTGTTATCCATAACCTACGTTCTGGCTTCTGTATACTTTCATATGCATTTAGAAAAAAAAAAAATAACAAAACATACAGACTTCAATTATATTTCTTTGTATGTATAGATATACAGTAACAACAGTACCTACACTGTCCTCCCAGGTATTCCTACTCTTGGTAGCTGTACAGATGCTAACATGAAAACACGAATTGGCACAGATACACCGACAAATGCACGCCTAAGTAATTTCACATCTGCGCCGTCAATATATCGTGCTTCACTGGTGACGTCACTCGAATGAAAGTCACATTCGAGTTGGTGATTGATTGAGTTGTGACAGCATAACCCCCTTATCTTTCACGGAAACATCGGGAAAGTTTCCGTTTTAAACGTATGTTTCGCTTTGTTAGGCATACATTGCTATACTTATTCGTATAGAGAACCTTCTCTTGGTAAACTCTTCGATAAGAATCAATAAATAATCATTGCTTTGGTAAAATATTTGTTTTGTATGATAAGAATAAAGTCTATTTTGATTTGAAACCAATAGAGTTATTATTAGTTAACAAGTGTTTAAGGTATCTTAACGAATTGAGAAAAGATAAAAATTGAGGTTCTCAATTATAGGGTAGAAAATTGTTATTAGTTCTGCGAGTACTTCCAAGTTTACTTTAGGTTTTGGATGGCCACTTAGGACTTAGACCAAGCAAAAGTTTGATTAAGCATCAGATTTATTTGAAAGTACCTATGGAAACTTAAAGATATACGTGTTTTTCTTAGCTTTGAGGTACTTGCCGAGGTTACTGAGAAATTGCATTTCATAATTCTACCTTGTTTTTCATACAAAAAGTTTGACTGAGTTTCATACAAATTGTTGCAACAGTCGTGGGTACAGATATGTTCTTTTACATAACATAACCTAATACTTTTAATCCCCAAAGTGTTAGGCAGAGGTGTACACTAGCTAGCTTTTACCTAGCTTGATGTGTATCAAGCTTTACATTTCCTGATCTCGCATTGTATAGGATTACCGTACAGTGCGAGATCAGCGTAAACTGAAAATGTATAGCTTGATGTGTAGCCGTGCGTACCTATTTGTAGAATATAATGATAAATAATACGACAATAAAAGAAAATACGAACTTTGAACAGTATTTTGAAACTATCAAATAATTACTAGCATCGAAATTTTTAAAAAAAGTATTTGTTTTGCAACTCCGTCTATAGCTTTTGCTAATCTTTGACTAGCTATAGTCACATAACTGAAATAAAAATAAATAAATAAAAAATGAAAATTCTGCAATCGGCATTGTGGTTATATTTTGATTGTTATTAAATAATAATTGCCAAAGTCGTAACGCAGATCCATCTCTATTGTCTTTGGTCACTAGTCCTGTCAACTAACGGACAAAATTGTCTATTAATTATGTCAATTTTTTTTAAATGTGCGTTTAGTTTGTGCAGAATAAACAAATTTTCTTTCTTCTTTCTTTTCTTTCAAAAATGTTTATTTATCCCAAATCAGTTACATGGATTATAAATGAGACAACCCCAGTAAGTAATTGATAATACTTGTGTTGGGGCTATCTCGCTCTTTCCCTTATTATTAACAATATTAAGACGATTGCTTACAGGACTTGACTTTTTTTTTACGAAGAAAAACAAAAACAGAATATATTTTTTTTTACAGTAAATTGCTTAAAAACTTTTAGAACTATTCGATATATTTGATTGAATATTCGTATGCAGACTGAGAACGTCCTTAGAAAGATATACTAAGTTTAATTGACTGTCGTAAGTATTGTGGTCTCTACATTTATAGTACACTACGTTTCGCCAGTTCTTTCCTTATTCTTAAATTTGCTTAAATAATGTACATCATATCGGTTTGATTTTAACATGGCATATCAGTATATTTTATTTAACCTCACTTCAGTAAGTGAGGTTAAATAAAAAAAAATGACTTTTTCAAAGCTCCTAGCGACAGAGGGTTAAAACCAGGAGGGTAAAATCTAGAGTACGAGTATCTACATTTTTAAAATGAACCACAAATAAATATTAAAGCAGCTACTATTCGTATAGTCGGGATATTGGTTGGCTTACATTTATATATCCCCAGGGATATGGCTGGTAATCCCTGTGTGAGGCTAAAGCTTAACTTGCCAATTTATTTGTATTATTTTCACATTTAATAACAGTTTGCTGCTCATTACTGGACAACTAAATATAATAAGCCGGACATTTGACAACTACAGCACAATAATCGAAAATTATGACAGCGACTAATGAGGTTACAATGAATTCGATGAATTTCAAATCGAATAACACTAGCGAATTCGCACATAATTGTAATTAACTTAGTAAAGAGTCTGTGTTTGAAGGACTTCAGGACAGAAAATGAAATTACAACATTAAGAGAAAACGAAAGAAAGAAATTTAAAAAATACGTTTATTTGGACACGGTTCGTGAAACACAAAATAAAAATAACAAAGTGAAAATAATGTTTTAACAACAGTAGTATGTGTCTGATGTCTGCGCCAAAAAGGTTCATTTCTTCAGCATTAATGCCAGATAGATTCTGTCTGACGCTGGTTTTCTAATGAACTTTTGACGCAGAGAAAGAACACAAAAAAGAACAATTTGGGTTAATTGTACCGTGTGGCATATCAAATGAAAGGGCTGTGAGGGTAACAATTTTTATTTTTATTTATAGCAAATATTTTCTAAGCTTTTTAAGAAAATAACGATAATTTAAATATTTGTAAGTAAAAATTTGTAAACAAATAAATCGTGACTTATTTTAACAACAACCAAATGTTCTGACACCCTTATCTAAAACAGTCGTCTTCTTCACAAAAGCTTTGTCTAAGACAAGTATTTTGCATTCAGGTAACAATCTAATAAATACCCTTTCATCCATCTCCTTAGATTTAGTTTTATATTAAAAGAGCGTATCGTCAGAAACGATCTGCGGTGTTCGTACGCGATCAGGATACAATCTGTTACCTGGCACGCACTATTAATCTCTAGCTAGCTAATATATAGTGTCTGCGCCTGGAGCAATACAGTCCTACTGCACTAATACATCGCCCGATATTATGTGCACAGTATTAATAGGAACACTCTGTGAGAGACGATTAAATCTGTGGGAGGCCATCAAATATATTGTAAGTGGTAAGACTTTTATGATTATAATGGCGGTGTATGACTAGATGTGACATGGACGAAGCAAATGAAGTTTATAAAGGCTGTTACCAGGGTTTTAAATACCGCTATTTTGGGAACCGGTGCCATTGGCCTTGGTGTGATATCGGTACCAGAGTAGTAATGTATTACAGTACCAGATAAGTAGCTCTACTATTGAAATTTGTATCAGTATCGGTACTTGCTCCGTGATCGGTACTGTACCGGGCACCAAATCGGAAAAATATTTCTGTAGGGAGAAAACAAATATGATAAGTTATTATTAACTTATCATATTTGTTTTGTTTTGTATTTTGTTTTTAGTTATTTTTCTAATGCCTATACATTAGAAAAATAACTTTAGGGTTGATAACCGTTCGAAGTTGCTTGTAAAAATATGGTAATGTGGTACACGCCGAGTACCTGAATTTCGTTCCAGAGTGCTTGTTAGGTGGAGTTCCGGTACTCGTCTGAAACTGGAACCCCAGGTGCCAAAATGGCAGGAACCGCTAAGTACCGATGCAGAACCTGTACTTTTGGTCTACCCCCATGGGAAAAGTCATTAGTTCACGTCCATAGGTACCTATATACTTCCTTTACATAGCTTCATTTTTCAGACCGACCGACGAACTGAGATTATTTCCAACTATGAGAAAAATTCGCTTCTTTGAGCACTGAAAAATCTGGTAACAGGATAGTTTTTGCATCGTTTCGATGTTACCACGTATCTCTACATTAATAAACTCCCCGACTTCTCCAATTTAGGTCATCATTTTGTGTCGTTTGGCAACAGGGTTTCCATCAGTTCAGTTAACAAGCCCGGTGCACTATTTCCAACCATTGCAACTCCTGTAAACCAGAATCCACAGAAGCGAATAACAAGAAAAGCATTGAGATAATGAAGCTTGACGAGTCCTAAATAAATAATGAAACTATTTTGCAACCTTCACCGAAATAAATGATAAATGATTTATTTCTGTAAGTAGGTTTGTACAAACACTTTTATACACGTCAATCATTTTTTTTTTAAACTAGATGAGGTCGGCGTTTCTTATCTCACTACTCCTAGCAAACTAAGAGATCACAAAATCAAAAGTAATATTCGGTATTGTGAAAGTGCACAATAAAAATAATCAGTAGGCACCTACCATATGTATTTTGGAAACAAGTTTCAACCAGGACTACTGCCTGCACTGTCCTCCCATACCTAATATCACTGTAATTTAAAAACATTATAAAAGCCAATTATTTTTTCAATAGTAACCGTGGAGTTTCTTGCCGGCTCTTCTCCATAGGAACGGACAAATTGGAACGGTGCACCTAGCTTCTGACGTTTCATAAGTGCCCATGCAGGTTTATGCGAAATAAAATGTTATGATTTAGAATTTTGATTTTGACTACTAATTCATCTCCCAAATACAAAACACGGGATCGTTTCCACAAACTAAGAACATTAGCTTTGGTTTACGTTTTTTTTCGATTTAACTTAAGGTCAGTGTTAAATTTTACATTAATTAAAAATTGTTCGCGATCGTGACATGTATGTATTTACAAAATTATAATCATTCAACTCTCCAACCTTCTCAGTTCATTGTGAATCCCATTGAATAAAGATTTCATGAAACAGCCTTAAGAGGAATCTAGTCGCAGGCTCAAGCTCACTGGTGGGCCTGGCTAAAAAGCACGCTGTCTCACCAGGCATCGTGTCCAACAGAGCTAGTATCAGTGATGAATTGTAAGACGCTAGTGTAGACTAGCGTACGCACAACGTTATTGAGTGAGATGCAGGATAATTTATAGTAAAACTGGGGCGTAAAAAATTAAGAAAAGTGATCCGGAAGATCGGATTTTATGAAAAAACCACTGCATAAATCAATTACCAATAAAGTATATTGAACTTTTCGATATTTGAGCTTTGTCGGTACCGACTTAGTTTTCCAGATTTCACACTTCTTTTATTACTTAAACACGCCCAAAGTTAGGTTAAATTTGCAAGAAAAACGAATCTTTGTAGGCTCCTAACTTTTTAGTGGCTTTTAATTTTAGTATTCTGTTTCCGTACAGACAATATTAATAATGAGACAAAACCATACCATGTTTAATTTTTGATGAAAATTGTCGAACAGTGGAGTAAAACACTCACTCAAAAAATATCGACTAGATTCACCTTTAACCTTTAAACCACATTAGGATAATTCCAGCATTAAAAATAATTATTTCTGTAAAAATAAACGTGGATTAAACAAGATTTATTATGAATAAAGGATAAACATACCATGTTGTTCTTCACCTTCAATGCAATTACATGAAAGGTTATAAATAAATTATTTATTATCAAAGGAAAGTAAATAGATACATTCATCTTACATATCGGAAATCGTATATTTTATTCTCGGATGTTATGCTTACACTAACACTACAGACCATTTGGGCAAATATTATCGTAAGATTTATTTTATACATGATTCTCCCTCTTCGGGTATCGTATCGATCGGGACTATACGATACGATGCGGTATGATGCGGACGCTACGAGAAATAGGAAATCGTTCCATCGTAGACCTCATTCATTGCTTTCCATCAGGCAAGGTCCAGAGCAGGCCCAATCACTAATAGAAAACTCCAGACGTGGTGAAAATACACATAAGCCAGTATAGTGGGTGCGTCGTGGTTCAGGCCCAGTAACCCTGAAAATGCCTGAAATAGGTATCGTCCGTCGCGTCGTAGAAAGAAAATATCCATATTCTTGGAGATATCTTTTTTTATTTTATTTTTTGAGGGTAGGAAGAATATCATCAAATAACTTCTCCCGCTCTGCGGAGCGGGAGAGCTTGTCAGAGTTTTACTGAATACAACCCACCCGTGTTCCTTCAGTTTCCTGAGTGCCAGGGGTCACGGAATCTCTTTCGAACAACCCGCACCCCTGGCAAAACCCGCACCCCTGGCACAACCCGCACCCCTAGCTGGAGATTCCTTTAAGAGAGCATGTACTTCCTAAAGTACTAAGCATTTTCTATTTGATTAAGTACCTGGTACTTGTTGACAGGCCTACACTGTCCTCCCATACCTATTGTAATTTTAAAACACTGTAAAAATCAGTAATTTTTAAGACTAAACGTGGAGTTTCTTTACGGCTCTTCGCCATAGGAATGACCTATTGGAACCGTGCACTTAGGTTCTGACGTTTCTTAAGTGTCTATGTAGGGTAATGTGAAATTAAATACTTTGATATTGACTCACTTATTTGACGGTGATGATATTTAATCCTATTCTATGTAATAAGAGACGAACCAATTGCCAATCACTGGGCACAATACCAAGCTTTAGTTTGCTATTGAAAGATTTCTTAAAATACAGTCAAACTTTTCGAGACAAGGAAATCAAGCTAAGCAGATTACTCACGCTAGATAGCAGAGCTAAAACTAGACCAGTAAGGGACTTAAGATTTATCTGATTTGTAATTCCTTTAACATTGTCTTATATTATCATCCATTAGCTGATTGTAAAGGGCCCCAGTTAGCTAAACTAGGAAGAATGAAGATGGATGTATGAACGAATTTGCACTTTAATTTCTTGAGAGCGAGGTCTTCATAATTTTCAGTTTTGGGTGAAGCGACTACCGGCTTTAGGTGGTAATATTTTAAGGAAAGTAGGTTTTTGGTCGTATAATTTTATGTGCAGGTAAAGATAGAAAGAAAAGTAGATAAAGGTATACCTGAGTTATATTTGCAAACCACATTTTATTGTAACTGTAAGAAAAGTTTAGGAAAAAATATATCTAATCTATATTACTTCACAGAACCGGTCGAAGTGGCGGAGCTTGGGGGAGGCCTATGTCCAGCAGTGGACAGTGGTCTTTCGGCTGAAATGATGATGATGATGATGATGATGATGATGACATTACTTCAAGCTAGTAAAGCAAATAAGATGACTTTAACTAGTTTCCTTCATATTAGTCAACAACAAATCGATCCCATGTTTCGCCTACCGGATCTGTGTACAGTCGCCAGCAGGTCAAGCTATCCCAAACTGTCAAATTTTCCCAATTGAACATAAACCTTATTCCTTTGTAATAAAGTTGGAAAACTATCAAAGAAATTTGACAGATTGGGGTAGCTTGATGTGCTGGCCTCTGTACATAAATTCCCAAAGCATCAGGTACTAAGAACACAAAGCGTCATAGAGGGTCGTTATAGCAACTATTTGCGAGTTACAGAGCACTGTAGCATAGCTTCGAACGCCACAAATCCTTCCCTTGTCTTCTGCATCGATGCCAGACAAAAGGAACAATATAATTTACGTGGCTGGAAACGACGGAAGCAATTATGTTTACACTGAATCCATAGAATGACTGCGCTCAGATTTTGATTCAGTTTTTTATTTTTTTATGTAAGCACATTTGTGATTGATTAGCATTGCAGAGCATCAAAAGCTGAACTCAATCTGTATGCTACAGTCGACTTTTTCTATTCCATTTTTTGTGTGGGCAAGCAATGCCGATTTCGATACCTCGATGTTTCGACATATTTAGCTACCGTCCCTTTGTAAAACAATACGGTCAAATTTTGTTTTGGCTTGATACTTATTATTATTTCACAGATTTCCGCGTACTTCTTAATGATCACTAAAACACTAAATAATAGCTATATTATTTTCGCCAAATGACATTAGCTCCTGAAAATTGAAAATTTTAATTTGACGGTACACATTTTCAATAACTGATAGTATTCCCAAATGTCCTTTCTTTGGTATTGTTCGTCGGATCAATGAGCTACATGATCACTGACAAGTACGTGCTCTAAGTGAACAGGACCACTTAATCTGTGTGGTTCTTTTCTCAAAATACCATTTCAGACACCATCTACATGTTCTTCACATGATCTGCCTAAGATTAGGTGTATTAATAGAGACCTCTATGTTTTCTCGGTTTCGGCCTTTCTTCTCAGAGTAGTCAGACAGAAAAAGCCGACCTGTTCTAACTTTATTTAAAAATATGATTGACGTGTTCGTACAAACCAACTTGCAGAAATAAAGTTAGTCATCATTTATGATAATTGTTACTTCTATTGCAAGCTTATCTCACTGACTAAACAAAACGCACTTTATTTCTACGTCACTTTTGCTATGTTTTGCTGAGAAATTGAAACATTATTACACACAAGGTCGTAAAGGACTGTTAGTTGCAAAACACGTCTTGACTTCTGCAACGATAAAGCACAAAGGAACAAGTTGATATAAATGGCAGGAAGCGACGGAACCAATTAGGTATTATCCTTGTCGCTTAGATTTTGTTCAACAGGACTTTTGGTGGAAGAAATACATTTTTACAGTACATAAATAAAACACTGTAGTGTGTTTTTAATATTAATAAACAGACATTAAAAGATTCTTAAAATACAGCGAGGTTTTTCAGTAGCAACGAAATCTTTCAGGGTTATTTTCAGGTTTTTTAACAAGCCATTTGTTTTATAATCTACGAGTTTTGAAGAGAAATAAAATACGTATTACGTATGAATCGTGTAGGTACGTTTACGACTTCACAACTCTTTTGAACATAAAAGAGTTTTTTGTCATTTCTTTTAGTTTTTATTTAAGGCTTTGATTGTATTAGTATTTAACTAATTTAAGGTTAAGTCAAAGTCAAATAATTTATTTCAAATAAGCCTTTTATAGGTTTTGTTTATCGTCAACATTTACAAGAAATTAAATCTTATATATAAATAAAAAGAGAAGTCCTGACTGACTGACTGCATGATTCATCAACGCCCAGCCCAAACCCTTGGACCTAGAAAGCTGAAATTTTGCACAGAGGTTCCCTTTATAATGTAGACAAGGAATAAGGAAGGATTTGTCGAAATTCAAGCCCTAAGGGAGTTAAGTAGGGAATGAAAGTTCCGCGCAGGCGAAGCCGCTGGCAAAAGCTAGTATTATTATAAGCAGTACCAAAATTTTAAAATATATTCGAAAAGTTCTTATTTGATGTAGAGAAGATTTTTTTGAATAAACTCTTTCAAAATGTTATACACCAAATTGTAGAAACTGTACAACATGTCGCTAATGTAATGTACTGTATAGATAAGAAGTTTCCTAAAACCATTTGTATTTTTTATATTTACAGCATTTAAAGAAATAATATTTATTATTTTACCCTAAACAGACAATTTATGAGTTGAGAATTTTTATATTAAAATGCTAATTACTTTGTAATTACTTCAAACACTTTTTTGCTCAAAGCTCATTTTACTGAAATTTTCCTCAAAATTATGATAAGGTAGGGAATTGCTACGCATTCACATGGAAAATAAGGGACTAAGGAAGCATTTCAAGAAAATGTTAAGCACCGTCTTTTTTTGCCGAGTACAAAACATACCTACTTACTCCCTACGTTTAAGTTCGGTGGTATTTATTCAACTGTAGATGAATTTATTAAAAGAATTATTCCCAATTCGACACAGCTCCTATTTATCATTCAAAAACTGGATTCACATTCTGATCGTGACACATAAGTGCTCGAATATGGAATAGTGGAATTTGAGTTTGAAAACAGAAGATCCCAGTTGTTGTTGTTGTTGTTGTGTGTTCAAAGCAAAACTCTACCGAAATACTATAAATTCCATTCAAAAGTTCCCATTCATAAAAACTAGCCAGACAAGACCATCACCGACATTATTTTCTTGCCCTTCAATCTGCCTAGCCTTTTCCCAACTATCTTGGGGTCGGCTTCCAGTCTAACCGGAAGCATCTGAATACCAGTACTTAGAGCGACTGCCTATCTAACCTCCATTAATCTAGTTACTGGGTAATACGATACCACTGATTTGGTAAGACTTATTGTCAGACTTTCGGGCTTCTGACGCCCTGTAACGACTGTTAAAGATCTATGAATGACAGCGGGGACCAACGCCTTAACGTGCTATCCGAGGCACGAAAGGGTCTTAGGTATGTAAAGATGGTTCAACATTTTCTTGCCCTTATACCGACCCCAAAAAATCTTGGGTTTCGGGGCAACATTTACTTTTGATAAATGATTTTATTTATGTAAGTAGGTTTGACAAACAATTTTACACGTCAATCAAATATATTTTTTACCATATGAGGTCGGTGTTTCCTATCTGACTACTTTGAGAAGAGAGGCCGAAACAAACTCAGAGATCACAGCCTCTTTTAAAATCCAGACATAATCTTGGTCAGATCATGTGAAGACCATGTGGATTGGTGTCTGAAATGGTCTTTTGCGAAAAGTACCACACATAATGATTGGACCTGTCCAATCAGTACACGGATTTATCTGTAATCAAGCAGTTCAACTCACTTTTCTTCCATACTTCTCGATAAGTCGTCATCTCGGTATTCACCTCCTTTCTAACCATATCATCATTCACACAGTCTATCCATCGTTTTTTTAATCTTCCCCTACTCTTATAGCCATCGACATCCATTTTCAAAACTTTCCTCATTCCTCCGTATTACATGCCCATACTATACACGACCAGATGAAAGAAACAATGCCTTTTATGCATATTACCTTCGCAATAGAATACATTTTTGAAGTGCACTACAATGCTCTACCGAGAGTTCAACCGTATCCATTGAAACCAGGTCGTCTAGTTAATGATTTGTTAATTAATCTCCCCTATTGTGGACTGTGTCTATGTGTATACGCGCCATTGTATCTTTAGACGATTGTATTGTGTAGTATTGTGTTAGGTATTATTTTAGTATAGTCTAGTTTAGTGAAATTGAAAACACCGTCATCATCTGCTTAACCTTTTCCCAACCATGTTAGGGTCGGCTTCCAATCTAACCGGATGTAGCTGAATACCATTATTTTTCATAGAGCGACTGCCTATCTGACCTCCACAACCCTGTTATGGAGTAATACGATACCTCTTGGTAAGACTGGTTGTCAGACTTTCGGGCTTCTGATTTACACGTAACGACTGTCAAAGATCCACGAATAGTAGGACTAACAATTTAACGTGCTTTCCGAAGCACGGAGGAGTCTTGGTAAGTAAATATTGTCACCCATCCTCGGACCAATCGCAGCAAGCGTAACTTAACCTGATGGATCGACCCGTGCGCTGTTATTTCTTTAGCTACAAGTACCTTTAATTTCTAACATGCATAATTTAAAGTCGCTTTTCGTGCCTGTCTGTGTGTCCACTTAGTTCTTCGGGAATTCCAGGGTGATTCCCGACCACCGTAGGCGCGGGCTTGCGGATGGCGAGTAATGGGTAGCTCGCTGTTTGGTAAGGACCAAGCCCAAGTCGACGGCGCGTTGTGTTCCACGCGCGCCTCAAAGAGATGTCAGCAACAACGTGTGGGGTCCGCAAGGGTCGATGCCTGCCAGGGGTTCGGTTTGTTCGAAAGAGATACCGTGGTCCCTGGCACACAAGCAACTGAGGGAACACGGGTGGGTTTCAGTTAGTAAAAGTCTAACACGCCCTCTCGCGCTCCGCCCAGAGCGGGAGAAGTTATTTGATGATTTCCCACCCTCAAAACAATAAAATGGTGCGGATTGATGCAGATATGATTTTGATGCGGTTTTCACCACCATTTAGTGAACTTATTCTGGAAGGTATAATTGTGTACCTATAGAACATTTAGACATTTGTGTACTTAAACAACATACAGATTGTCAGAGACGCCGACGCACAAACTGTACCTAACCATAAATTCAGCACATGAATTTCGACCCCTAGCAAAGATGTTTTTAGTCGGTTATCAAAAGAATCTGCGGTTTCTTTGAAAATGCAATACCGGCGTGGTAAAAATGGATGGAACGGCAACGTGTTACTGCCAACGAAGAATGTCACGCAGGGTTCAGAATCATAATATACTGATGTTATTCATCGAATAACTTCTCCCGCTCTGGGTGGAGCGAGAGGGCGTGTCAGACTTTTACTGACTAAAACCTAGCCGTGTTCCTTAAGTTGCCTGTGTGCCAGGGGCCACGGTATCCCTTTCACCCCTGGCAGGGATGTTCGTATTTGACTTAGATGAAACCCACCATTGATTTTCTCGGCTGCACTAGCATTTTATAATCTTGAACTTAATTAAACAAATTAAACTTAACAACTGACATCGTCAACTTGAACGGTCTTTCTACATACGCAAACCAAAAAATCCATGACATGTAAACATTACCAACAGACTAATATCTTGGCAGGAGTCAAGGCATGCAAATGTACTGGAAATCAAACCCTGTTGACAGTTGTCTTGCCAGCAGGAGCTACATAAGCTGCCAAGATAAACTGGCACACCCAAGTTTATATTGTATGTTCGTGTGGATGAATTGCTTGTTTCGTAATTGGTTGATGGTATAAATTTTTCTATTACAAACTCTATAGCAAGGGAGCTAAATTAAAATGAAAGATCCCACTGCCTATTCTCAAACTGAAAAGACGCAGCAGTGATCACCATATTTGCTCAAGGTGTGTTAGTGATTACAGACTTATATTTTTGCTGCCACTTACAGAGCAATTTTTGGTTTGGTTTTATATTTCTTAAATTACTCATTCACTGAAATATTGAAAGAAAAGTGCAGAATTTTGAAATTGCTTGAACAGTTTAGTCGACTCTTTTCATACTAAATAGTGTTACCACTCTAAGCGAATTGTGAATAGGGTATTTTCCGATTTCATAAAAACTATTTTAATTTGAAGATTGGGACGATATATTAAACAGAAAAATAAAAATAAATTAATCAATACACCTTTTCTCAATTAAAAACGATTAAAATCTAATTTATTTTTCGTTGTTTTGAATTTACCGCCAAAACGCTCATTACGATGACTTTTTATCACGTGACATGTGACGTTAACTTTGTATAAACGGCACCGGTACAAAATTACTTAGTTTGGCGCCGTTATAAAAGTATTTGTGCACAGAGGCACCACACACCAGTAATATCACTTTATATCCATTAAAAATCTTGTTAATTACAAACTCGACATTCACTTATTTACTTACTAACTACCTACTTTAGTTTACACAAAGTTGACATCACGTGATAAAAAGTCATCGTAAGAAGCGTTTTGGCGGTAAATTCAAACAACGAAAAATTAATTTGGTTTAAATCGTTTTTAATTGAGAAAATGGATAGAAATCATTTTTTTTTTCTGTTAAATATCTCGTTCCAATCTTCAAATTAGAATTGTTTTTGAAAAATTGGAAAATACCCTATTGACATCCACGCAATGCACTTTGGTACTTGGTTGGTACTGACACTTTTATAATATCTACGGTTCATAAGGAAAGATAAATCGTCTGTCTGTCCTGCTAAATTATATTTTAAAGAAGATCAGTGAATAGCCTTTTTTTTGTTCTTTTTTTTTTTGGGGAAATCATCAAATAAATTCTCCCGGTCCCGCTGCAGCGGGAGGGCGTGTCAGACTTTTACTGAATAAAACCCACCCCTGTTCCTTCAGTTGCCTGTGTGTCAGGTGACACGGTATCTCTTTCGAACAACCCGCACCCCTGGTAGGCATCGGCCCTTGCGGACCCCTTCAGTTGATGCTGACATCTTTGAGGCGCGCGTGGAACACAACGCGCGGTCAACCCGGGCTTGGTCCATACCGGACAGCGAGCTACCTATTGCTCGCCGTCCGCAAGCCCGCGCCTACAGTGGCCGGGATTCCCGACGCCCAAGGCGCCTCCTGCGGCGACTATGGGTAGTAGAATTGTACCTCTGGCCTCACTGCGGGATACGGGACGAAATTCGCCTCGAATGCCTCGTTGGTCTAGTGGTCGCAAGCGCTACTGCCGAGCATGAGGTCCTGGGTACAATTCCCAGGTCGGGCAAAGTTTTATTTGTTTTTTCCATCTGATATTTCTCGGAAGCAGCCTGGAGTCTGGAGTTGCGCCCGGTTGATGGTAATAGGCTCGCCCTCTATTCCACAGCACTTTAACATAACTGGCGAAATGTAGGTGTTTCATAGGTACACCTCTGACTAAATCTTCGGGGAAACAATGCGTGATGTTGTGTACTTATTTATGATTGGTCGAATGACTTTCCCAATTATCGCTCAGTTTTAGCCACAGTGTGGCTCAGGCTTTAAAATTGTATCAATTTGAGTTATCTTGACATTAGAAATGCTTACGTATGCATCCGTTATTTCAAGAAGTCTGCTTCGACGTACAAATTTAGCACATCTATATGTTGCAGTAAAACTTATTTACCCGCCTATAGTTTCGTCGGGCATACTTTTTCTCACTTGGAAATGTATTTTAGCATGTAATAAGGTACCGTGTGGTGCCGGATGTAAATAATAGCATCATCCCATCTCTTCCCGTGGGTGTCGTAGGAGGCGACTAAGGGACTTACTAGAGAATGGGCAGCAGCGTTTTCTATGCATTTTACCACCATACTGCGATCGCCAACCCGCCTGCCAAGCGTGGCGATTATGACAAGCCACCCCCAAATTGGGGGAGGCCTATGTCCAACAGTGGACGTCTTTCGGCTGAAATGATGATGATGATGTAATAAGTATCGTTCCCAATACAATTTTGTTTCATTATATTTGCCGGAACTTGGTTCTACTTGTATCAGTGAGTTAAAATAATGAGAGCATCATTATTTCTTCTTTAAACATATTTTGTTACACGAACCGTAAAACGAAACATTGAACGTTAAAGATAGTCTAGATAATGGGCTCAGGTAGTTTAAAAGTAAATTAAAATCGATCGTTGATGAAAATTATATGATTGAATGATCTAACTCTGCCTATTTACAGCTGGAATTTCATAGAAACAGCCCGGAGTCTGGATGTTGTGCTCAATTTTGATGACAATAGGCTTGCCCCCTTACATGGGGCTTAAACGTGTCTGGCAAAATGTGGATGTACAATAGATGCACCTCTTGACACCTCCGATCGACATTAGATTCTTCGGTCTTTGGCACTTGCAACCTATTTTACATTTGAACTTGTATCAAATGTAAAATATTATATACTCTAGATAAGTTTCTATTACTAAATTAACTAACAAACGTTAAAGATAAATATACAATGATGTCTTCTGGCTCAATTATGTTTTTTTTTAAAGCAAAACCATAAAAACAATACATAGTAATAAAGCTTATAACGGAGGGGCTTGTGGCTAAGTAGCATAAGCCGCACGGGTCGATCGATCAGGTTAAGCTACGCTTGCCGCGGTTGGTCCGTGGATGGGTGACCATCTTTACATACCAAGACCCCTCCGTGCCTCGGAAAGCACGTTAATCCGTTGGTCCCGGCTGTCATTTGTGGATCTTTGACAGTCGTTACGGGTCGTCAGAAGCCCGAAAGTCTGACAACCAGTCTTACCAAGGGGTATCGTATTAACCAGTAACTGGGTTGTGGAGGTCAGATAGGCAGTCGCTCCTTGTAAAATACTGGTATTCAGCTGCATCCGGTTAGATTGGAAGCCGACCCCAACGTAATTGGGAAAAGGCTAGGCAGATGATGATGATGACAGCTTATAACGGAAGTAGTAAGTCCCACATTGGCTTAAGATAGCATCGACTCACATTTTATAAATTTTAAAATTAAGACCACAAGTCTTCCAGAAATTCTCGGGAGAATTGACCAGAAGCTAAAATGCTAGAACCGTTAGATGTCTAGACTTTGACATGTTTATGTTTCCAAGCTATTTCCAACCTGTGTGGATGTATTGGAGTACCTATATAGCTTACAAAGGCTGCTCTGAGTGCTTCTAACAATATCTTTCAATAACTATGTCGTGTCGTAACTAAACTTTGCTTTACTGGAGGGGCTTTCAACAGAAATATCTTCACTAATCTATAGGTTATCTTCTACCTTATTGGATGTGTTGAATATGTTTAGTTAACTATAAAAAATGTAGTATTTATTTCAATCAATATCCTATTCAGTCGTGAAAGATTGTATGTAGGTGAAATTGCCTTAGGTGTGCAACTGCCCATTACTTACGTCTTTCCTTTTACACTGTACTGAATCTCTTGA
Organism: Polymixis flavicincta; assembly: GCA_949987655.1. Taxonomy (NCBI): domain Eukaryota; kingdom Metazoa; phylum Arthropoda; class Insecta; order Lepidoptera; family Noctuidae; genus Polymixis; species Polymixis flavicincta. Next base: position 9,078,543 of record OX465185.1, on the reverse strand, counting down.
GATGTAACTAAAACTATGCGTTTGAACTGGTATTGACATATTTATGTTTCTATACTTCCGAAATCCGATATATAAATGAATCATTGTACAATTCATAGGTCACAAAGCTCTGGTTTAGGTGTATTTAGAATTTCAATGTTTCATTCCAATGTGGTATAGGTTTGGGTTCTCTAGGTATCAACATTGTTGTATCTGCTTGTACTGTCTATAGACATCTACCAACCGTTTTTTGATTAAGCTACTATTTCGATTCATCAGTTCGATCAATGAATCAATATCATTGGTACCCATCCAAACACACTATCTAGTGGAGACCACCAGAATGTTAGAAATTAATTTAACCAATGCCTTTACTGCTTCACCAATGAAGACCGCTATTTTATCAACGGCCATTTCAAGAACCAACAAATCTATTCATTTTAAAATTTAAATCTTGTACTACATTTTTTATTGAGAACTGCCCAAAAGTTAAAGCCCATACGTTAATTCCAGAAACGTATATATCATTGTAGAGTCCATAGTTTACAAAGGTCTATCGGGGTGGCGGACTTCAGTTATGCATGGCCCGGTGTCCCAGGCCTCCGTTAATTATGACGAGGCTCGCACTCCTCTTGAAAATTGGATATTTAGGCCTGAATACCAGATTTTCGTGTTATTTTATACATACTGTGTACTCGTATATCGTTGGGTATATTAGGAGATGGAATTCTTCTGTTGTGACCTATTTCTCTGTATTGTTGATACTGTGTATGCTTCTTTTCGAGACAAACGTGTATTTCAATTATTTGGTTTTAGATCCTCCAAGACATATTTTATTCTTCATCATCATCATCATCATCATTCCAGCCGAAAGACGTCCACAGCTGGACAAATTTTCGGTGTTATCTAAATTAGACCAAACAATCAGATGGAAAACATGTAAAGTTCCATTATACTTAATCCCTAATTCATCATCATCAATTTAGCCGAAAGACGTTCACTGCTGGACGTAGGCCTCCCCTAAAAGGGCGGTTTTGCCATAATCGCCACGCTTAGCAGGCGGGTTGGCGATCGCAGTGTGGTGGTAAAATGCATAGAGAACGCTGCCGCCCATTCTCTAGTAAGTTTCTTTTAAACCGTCTAAAACATTGATAAGCTACCACTTATAGGAATAGCGAGACAGCTCCGACACACGTACTTCTGTTACTTACTGGAGCTGCCTCAATTTATGTCTGACAAAATGTTTAAAATCCACATATCGCCATTTTTTTTTTTTTTTTTGTGTGGGAAGTCATCAAATGACTTCTCCTGCTGAGTAGAGCAGGAGGGCGTGTCAGACTTTTACTGACTAAAACCCACCCGTGTTCCCTCAGTAGCCCGTATGCCAGGGGCTGTGGTATCTCTTTTGAACAAACCCGCACCCTGGCAAGCATCGGCCCTTGCGGACCCCACCAGTGGTTGCTGACATCCCTGACGGCGCGCGTGCGGAACACAACGCGCCGTCCCGTCTACCACTTTTCGGCCGCAGGGGATAGGGAGGGCGGCTGACGGTATACCGACACTCCTCTTCCCCTGCGGCCCCACCGCGTCCGCCATCAAACGGTGGCGGCCCCGTCCAGGCCACGGAAGGGAAGAGCGCTGCTCAGAAGCACCGGCACTCCTCCTCTACCGCAGCCCGTAACCCTCAGCCGCGATGCCTCCCATTCGACATCGCAGCTTACCTCAGTTGCGGTGCACCTCACCGCAACCTACTTTTCGGCCGCTACGTCGTCGGCTTTGAGGCAAAAGCCCTGACGAGCGGCCCCACCTTTGGGTTCCTCTTGGCTTCACCGTGGCCGGAATCCACGGTTACTGAGCTCCCCCGCAACGACAATGCGGGAACCCAATCGGGGGAGACATATCACCATCAATAGCGTGCTTATATTAGGTCTTTACCTATGAAATTGCCGTTCTGCAGTACTGGCCATTTCAAATCAAAATAATTTTTGTTTGGCTAAGAATTCTAATTTCAAATTAATTTTATTTTAAAAACATGGATTTTTTTTTCTAAAAGTAGTCATTTCTTTATTGATTAGTGTTACATTTTCATCGCATTTCAATCTTTTTCGTCATCATGGATACGTTAAAAATTCGAGTAATTATGGAATATGAGTACCGTCGTGGCAGCAACGCGGCACAAGCGGCACGCAACATCAACGACGTTTACGGAGCTAACACTACAAACCAACGCACCACCTGTTATTGGTTTGCTCGCTTCCGTTCTGGAAATTTCGACCTGAAAAATGAACCTCGCGGTCGTCCGAAGACTTTGGTCGACAATGACGAATTAAAGGCGATTGTGGAAGCTGATGATACACAATCTACGGCTGAATTAGCAGCAGCTTTCGACGTTAGCGTCAAAACAATATTGGTCCATTTGCGTCAAATTGGCAAGGTAAAAAAGCTTGACAAATGGGTGCCCCACGAACTCAATGATCGCCAGCGCGAAGTACGCGTCGAGACGTGCCTTGCACTGCTCAACAGACACACAAATGAAGGAATTTTGAACCGCATTGTTACCTGCGATGAAAAATGGATTCTGTTTGATAACCGTAAGCGCTCAGCAAGTTGGTTGGATCCTGGTTCAGCACCTAAACAAAGCCCTAAACGAAAACTTACCCCTAGAAAAGTGATGGTCACCGTTTGGTGGTCTAGCGCCGGTGTGATTCATCACAGCTTCTTACCAAACGGGGTGAGCATTACTGCAGATGTGTACTGTGAAGAACTGAACACAATGATGGAGAAGCTGGCGCATCTCCAACCAGCATTGGTCAATCGCTCGTCTCCGCTGCTCCTGCACGACAACGCGCGACCTCATACTGCACAACAGACGGTCTCCAAGTTGCAAGAACTGGGGTTGGAAGCTCTCCGTCATCCGCCCTACTCACCAGACCTTGCGCCTACAGACTACTACTTTTTCCAGAATTTGGATAACTTCTTGGCGGGAAAAAAATTTAATACCCGAGAGGCAGTACAAAATGCCTTTGAAGAATTTGTTGCCTCCCGTCCAGCTGATTTCTTTAAGAAGGGCATCAATAAACTGCCACTGCGATGGCAAAGATGCATTGATTGCATGGGTGATTACTTCGATTAATACAAATAAAAAATTCATGAAAAAAAATCGTTTAAATTTTTTCATACAAAACGGCAATTTCATAGGTAAAGACCTATTATCTTGTTTTGCTTCTTCTTCTCTCTTATTGTCGGATATAAGATGTAATTTAATTGCTGCAAATTATCTCGTCAAATTTGTTCTAAACTGTTAGTACCTATCTGTTCCACGTCCTTTTTTATTACTTGACGCCTGGGATATTCACTGAATTTTAAACGACCTTCAATGAGGCCAGTGCCTCACAGTATAATTTCATCAGTAATATATTCAACTACCTAATTGGCATACAGTTAGTTACTCAATGAACAATGCCACCAATTTGCTCAACCACCACTATTACCGCAACAACTGACGCCAAATTTTCTAATCGGCAATCCGTACCTGTCAGCCCTAATCATTTGATGCAGTTTGCAATTAGTCACACAAAGAGATTTATTAACAGCGTTGGCAATGCATTATCTGACTGTCACTACTTTGGCATTCTAATCTTCTATGACCTTTTCCGGGTTATTTGTGCGAGTATTTAGGCAGTGCAGCTGGGTTTAACATTTCATTTATTTACCTGATTTTAATTAGGGATTTTGGTTCCGTGCGGTTCTTCCCGTGAACTAAGGCGAAGGCGACTAAGGGACTTACTAGAGAATGGGCAGCAGCGTTCTCTAAGCATTTTACCACCATACTGCGATCGCCAACCCGCCTGCCAAGCGTGGCGATTATGGCAAAACCCCCCTTTTGGGGAGGCCTATGTCCAGCAGTGGACGTCTTTCGGCTAAAATGATGATGACGAATTAGGGATTAAGTATAATGGAACTTTATGTTTTCCATCTAATTGTTGGGTCTGATTTAGACAACGACGAAATTTTTGAATTTTATGCGAGCTACTAACAGCACACTGATCATCAATGACCTAAGAAGAACATTACTACTTCCTATAGGAAAGCCCTTGCCATCATGACTCATTCTTAGCACATGTTCTTACCAATGACAATGATATTCATTTATTTTTTACTAGCCTATGCCTTCGGCTTCGCCCGCGTGGAGATCGAAAATGATCCCACAGGAACATAATATCGGGGTAAAAGTATCCTATGTGTTATTCCAGGTTACAAACTATCTGTGTTCCAAATTTCATCGGAATCCGTTCAGCCATTTTTTCGTAATTGAGTTACAAACATACAAACTTTTACATTTATAATATTAGTAGGATGGTAAACCATATGGGCAATAAACTTCAAGGAAAGATGTCCAGTCCAGTAGAAATAGACTATTATTCGAATTTCTCTCGCATGAATCATAAGTAAGAAGCTCTTATTCAGAATCTCATACGTTATTGTAAATTGCAGCGTCTGCTATGCTAGTTCTATTAGAACATAATTATCAGCTTGAAATAGTGTCGAAAGACCTGTAGCAAAGTTGTCGAAGAGAAAATTGGTCTGATAGTATTATAATCAATAAGGTCTTACCTTTATGAATGTCTAAGAAGAATGTTGAAGATTTAGAACTTAATGACAAACCATCAAAAGCTAATATTGCGTAAGCTGCTAGCTATGATAGCAGAGGTAGTCGTTCAATATGAAAAGAAGTAACAACAACGAATAGCAATTTTTCAACCACGGTTGATTGTAATGTCAACTTTCCACCTTCATCTGCTACAGTATACGAAAAAATCCAATATCTGGTGTAAACTGACAGATATTTCACTAATTAAAAAATGGAACTATCGCTTACAGCTAGGGATTAACCTCAGTACCACAAGAAAGAACTAAAGCAATAAGCCAAGATTAATCTGCAGGTTCATTTACGTCAGCCATAAGCCTGAGTAATATATTCCGAGCTAGAAAAATGTCTCTAAAACGGCAACGTTTTATATTCCAGCTAGAGGTGCTTTAAAAGTGCTCGATTTACGTATAAATCGCTACCTAGTCTTAGTAAGCGAGTATCTAAGATCCGACGGAGTATCGAAGATCGAATAGTGTATTGATAGGAAACTGGGAATATATTTTGTATTGACGTGCCTACGAGGCGACGGCGTCAGATTTACTTAGTCAATACAATATATATTTTATAAAGAACGAGGTAAACCAGGGAAAAAGGGAGCAGGTAACGGGAAGAATATCCCGCAGGCAAAACCGCATAAGATAAAAATCAAAATTTTGGACTACTCTCCGAAATTCTAGTTAAACTACAGTTGTACTTAAAAACGAAAACGCTTGTTAAGAAAACGCAACACCAATAAACATAATAATAGGCAAAGGACACTATGCCTAGTGATTTTTTGAAGAAAACGGTACCACCTCGCGATGACATGAACAGGCAGCCGTTGTCATTATTGTAGCGGTAGAAGAGTATAACTGTTTCAGTTGTGTCATTATTATGTCCTTCCTGGTAAAAATGGTAACCTAAAGAAGTATTACTCCTCTAATTTGTTACTTAGTTACCCGCACACCTGTTACTTTATCAATTACAACTTGCCTCCCATAACAAACCTAATTAAAAACCGAAAAGTAACTGGAGACACCAAAATAAGCTTGGCCCTAAATAAACAACTACGTTACAAAACAGTATTTTGAACTGACAAGAAACGGAAAACCTTTAAGTAAGCGACGTTTTTAAATAAAAAAACCTTATTGTTTAGCTACCTATTGAATGGCTTTGGGAAAATTAGGCTCTTTTATGAAGCTGTAAACAGCAAAAAGCCACTGTGATGTTAGCACGGGCGACGTGACTTTGCAACCTCGAGAATTTTATATTAAACTAGCTGTCTCATTTGCGGATTTTTCTCATTTCTTTGCCCCCAACTTTCCCATTGTTTACCCAGTGTTTTTCTATAGCCACGGATTATTAAACTTGGCTAGTTGTAAATGAAAACTTGTGAATCAAAGGAATCTTTGCTCGTGCGCGCCGACGTAAAGTTTGTATTTACATTTTCGTTCAGAGTAATTCTGTTTGTATTTTTAATTAGAGTAGGGATTGCGAATGCATTTTACTGACGTTGCATACGATTTGGGTTTAATTAAATTTTCTTTTGCTACACGTCATATAGGGAAATGTGAGAAAACATGTATTCTAGTGTTAATATAAAAACTTGCTACACTTATAAATATTAGATTAGTTTTTACGTCGAGTAGGATGTTCTACATTTTATTTTTGTTTGGTTTCATTTAATATTACTTGCCCATCCTATAACAATGTTCGAGTTACATTCCCGTCAAACCTTCTAACCTTTGAAATCCGCAACGTAGTAACCGGCAGACCCCGATATCAGAAAGTTGGACTGTTTTCCCGTTTTCGGGCTTTTGACTATCCGTAATGAATGCACGCTGTTCTCGTGTTTGTTTAGTTCATTGAAAATCATGGTTGTATGATCTATCTTTCAACAAGGTTAAGCCCCCGAGATCAATCGGCCGCTGTTATTATTATGAGCCACAAGCCCCTTCACCACAGAATAGATAATAACTAGTTACCTAATCCTTAACTACGATGTTTGACAAGTGAAACATTTGGATTTTACGTATTATATATCTGTTTTATAACTTATTTAGGGCAAATTTCACCTATAAAACTTCGTAGTATATCGATCAGACACTAACTTTTAAGCCTCACATTGACACTCTCGTCACTAGGATACGTAAGCTGATTTACATTTTTAAGACACTAAGACACGTAACGGATCTAAAGACTAACAAAACGGTGTACTCTGCACTCTGCCAGTCAATAGTAAACTATTGCATAACCTCCTGGGGAGGAGCAGGAAAGGTGCACCTTCTGGAAGTTGAAAGAGCACAGAGAGCTGTACTAAAAGTGGGAGCTGGGCTCCCTTATCGCTATCCAACTGTTGAGCTTTACAAACGTTGGGCTACCCTAACAGTTAGGCAGACCTTCATATTCACTCTCATACGCAAAAAACATGCCGAATTAAAATACATTCCTAATCTCAACAAAGATAAGCGAAGAAAAGGTAACGTCGGTCCTACTAATCTCTTTCGAACCTTTCTCTCGCAAAGGTTTTACTGTTTTCTTGGAGGATATTTGTATAATAAAATCAATACAACACTCTCAATATACTCAATGCGTAGATCAATCTGCAGCCAAACCGTATGTAAATGGCTTAAAACTCTCGACTATCAAGCAACTGAGAGTCTTCTGGTTCCTATTCGCTAAATTTCTATCTCATTCACAATCGTAGACTTTTTAAACGCACGCACACACACACACACTCTTTCATACCCTCACACACATACCCACACTCACATACACTCGCATACACAAACACAACCCCACACTCACATACACTCACACACACGCCTTAAATCACTCACAATCTTATTATGTATGTTTGGTCTTCATTAATTTTCTTTTTCATTATTTTTTTAACTGTAGGTACCTAGAATTTTAGTAAACTTCATCACATACTTTTACTGTTTTTGTTCAATAATCTAACTTAATATATACACATGTAAGTCTTGGGGGCCTGGTGACCTGTAACACAGGTATTTTATGCCTTTTTCGGGCACCAGTCTCTCACAAATGTTAAGCCTATTTTTAGATTAACCTCTTTCTGTCCACAACAACATTTGTGATGAGAAATTAAATAAATTTTTATGTTATGTTATGTTTATGTAGTTTCATAGGTAAGATGATCTCGTGATCATCACCTCTAATCCTCGTTCAAGAACTGTCAATGTCAATATTCCACAGCAAAGATGACACTGAAAGCTCGTTTAGATGTGCTTTCTGCGTTGAGTTCTATTGGTGAAATACACCTTTAATTAATTTTAAGTATTCAAAGGATCGTCACCAATTTCAAATGAATACCACGGTCTTCTGTTATAATCTCTTCATGCCTATTTACGACATCTGTGGGGAAATGTGCGGTAGCTTATGCGTAGTTAGTGAGCAGCACGCAGTACTAAAGTATCACCGAGAATGGTGGCTGGCTCTTGAGAATAGTGTGACACCTTTGTGGTGCAAGTGGGCCTTAATTTTAGTATTGTGAAGTAGCTTTTGAGTGAATCACGCCATGCATATGCATAATTTATGCATTGTTAATTATTTTGATATCTGTAAAAATATTTAAGGCTATTTAGGTACAACACTGTTTCATTCAACAAATTGTGTGACTGAAAAATGTTTTTTTCTTAATGATGCCCCTAAAAATATTTGACTTTTCCCTAAAGTAGGAACGCATCCACGCAAAAAAGGAGCAAAAATTAAAGCCCTGTCTATTCACATTTCAGTGAAAGTAACCCCTCCTAAATCCACTCGAGCGTTGTTCCCAACACCTAGTATTGTTTGTATCGCCAGCGCTTCTCTCTAACCCTTAGTAAATAGCGAACAAGCCCTTCGGTTGGCACAATACGGCACCTCGGTTCAATGTAGGGAAGGTTTATAGATTGTAATAACAAAGGTGACAGGTTGCAAGCCCATCGCTTCAGAACGGGATTACTGGATTTTACGCTTACTGATAGATACAACTTACTCTAGTGAAAATTTTGACGAAAATTATGTTATTTTTTAAAGTAGGTGGGTCGTTGGTTGAAATTAATTCAATATGTTTTGATTGTATATGAAAGAAGTGCGTTGTCTTCTTAACAAAAATAAACTTCTTACTATAGCTGTTACCAGTTTGTAGCAAACATTTTTCGGTATTTCCACTGAATGTATGCCCGTATATGGAACACTGCCCGTTTATGGCAGTACCAATTATAAGGAATTTCCTTTCTTCCACTCGCTTATTTTGTTCCGTGTTACAAACCTGTAACATTTTAAGTGACTTCAAAAAGAAAACCAAACTTCTCTCGCCTTCAGAGCTAGCGCAATAATAATACAGCTTCGCCAAATTTTGATAAAACAAATTATGTAAAGTGCACATTAGCCTTTCCGTACACGTGTAACACATGAATCTTGAATAAGTGCCGCTATTTTTGGCATGATGACTCCAAATGCGAAATGAAAGAAAGAGAGGGAGATACATAAATAATTAACTAACACGATGTAGCGTTAATTCAATATATTTGTAGCGTCCACATGAAAGTCTGTGAAAAAGACTCCATCATGTTTGTAGAAAGTGGCTGGAAGCGCTCCGAGTGGCCGTTTATTTAATTAGCACTAGGAAAAGGAAATGGCGTAGCGTACCGTTATTGTGTCACAAAAATGTGTCTATATTCTTTTTATAAACGGTGTAGTTCGTTGGTTTATGAGTACTTATCGATTATGATCTTTACGTGAAGCAAAATAATTGTACTCCTTTTTTTTACAAAAAATACGCGAACTATGAAAGGCACAGTTAAAGCTGAATAGAGGAGTGCAGTAAGCTAATTTTTTATATAATGTAAACTTAAAGTTTAAATTAATTAAAGTTTTCTTGAATATTTAAGCCAGCAGTTGGCATTAGACAAGAAGTCTTTCAGAACTTAAAATATTTGATATCATTCAATTCATTCATTCGTTCACCATTCAGTCCGTAGTTGTTTTGACACTTGACAGGTGCCCGAACCTGACGTCTCAGTGCTACCAGAAAACCGTCATTATGGTCGAATTTCGAACACTGGGTGACCACTAGTAAATACTCGAACTTTTTTCAACTTGTTTCCTGCTTTTTATCAAAAAAGTAATAAACACAGATCAACACTGTTTATTGATATCAAATTGAGTGTCATAACTTTAAAAAAGCTGGCCATATAAAACATATTAAAACGCACTTCTCAAGTCCTCTATTACATGTAGATGATGAGAAAATATGCATCTGAACAAGATAGCCTTATTTTCAACATTTAAGGGGTTTGTTTATAAACGTTGATCAAATTTAAGATTAAACGTCCAAAATGGTTGCGAATCATTCGTTAACATTAAGCATCGTTTATATAGGTACAAGGGTAAGAGATATGAAAATCTGTCTTAAGTTTCAATGATTTCATTTTAAATATTTGCTCAGCAATTGAAAAAGGTTATCAAAAAAAAGATTAGATGAGGATGTGGGATAGTAAATTTTCTTTCCGTAAAATCTGATTCGGACTATTGCGAAGATTCTAAAACAAAAATTTGTCAAATCGGGTCAGCCTTTCTGTGGTGATACGTTTCGGTTTCGTGTGGTGTTACCAAGGCACAACATTTTATTGTAGATAGTTATATTTGACGCCATTTAGCTTAGGCACAGTTCCAAAACCGGCCACTAATTGAAGAGTTCCTAATAATCTGTGTTTAGGACCTAATACTTGGCAACGGGGTTGCGTTTACTTGACCAAAATAAAGTTTGTGCTTCATTCTCTTAACGGGGGGTTGTCCCAAATTGCCTGTTTCAGAATCAAGATTAAATGATCAAATTCGTGTATTTAGGCCCTGAAAAAAACATATGTCATAGATAGATCCTTGTTTGAGGGAAATTAAAGGTTCAAACACGATTAATTGCAATTTGCTCGATGAAAAAAAAATCCGAAACAGGGTCGATTTCAAAACCAGTTTCCGTCTCATTTCCTAATAAGAGCACAAAATTATGTGAAAATTGCATGTACGATGAGGGAATCGTATTTAAGAGGGAATCTAAAGGTTCAATTTTTTAGTTTAGTAGATTTTTTTTTGAATAAACTCAAAAAGATCTAAATCCGGCTAAATCAGCTCACGCTAGAGTCTGTCAGAGTCCTGCGGGACGTCATCGAGGGTGGACCTGTGTCAAAATTTTCAAAAACTCGCTCATTCTGCGCCTGTACAAAAAAATCAAGTAAAATAATAAGTAATTAATTAATGAAATTGCGATAGCTCAGAAAAAAATTCTTGTAATTATATAATAGTTTTAATTCATTAAATGTAATTATTTCTAGGCAACATGATGACATTTAATTGTCATCTTAAAATAGTGTTGACACATTACAAATTATTAACGATGAAGTAATAGTCAAGTGAGAGTCGAATTCGTCGTTTATGAAGAAGTTTGTACAAATCACAGTTTTCTAAGATTCTTTTGATCAGTTTCATCCATATCAACTATGATATTTCCTCTGCACCGAACTGTGTTCGCTATTATCATATCCTACATTAATATTACATATTATACAATATATGTTTTGGTTGTCGGTGTCGGTTGTATACTAATGATATAAAGAACTTTCAGTCTGACACCAACAGAGAAAATAGGAAAAATTTTGGTCAGACAAAGTGCTATAGGGTACACGACCAATTGGAAGGAACACGATAACAACTTTATTGATATTTCTCGAATAGCGGAGCTAGCAATACAAGATTTTTTCTCGAATCCGTGATTTTAAAATATTAATGTTGATGTCCTAAAATAATAGTTTCGATAAATTATAGCTGGAGCAGTAAGTACGTCACTAGACAATAAAGTACGGCAATTGTTCCTTCATACGTAGCTCTCAATATTTACGGTTCTTTCTGAGTGATGGCAAACACCAAAAACAAAAGAATATGGTTACAGTGTAACCGAAACAGTATGACCATTTAAGCGTATTCTACTTGATAAAAATCTGAAAATCAGGATCTTTGAAACCTCTGCCACCAAAGATGTAAATAAAATACTGGATGATTTGTATGGAAATCTACCATTTTGAAGAAGAGAAATACCGTCGGACACACAGCTTGTCGACTTTATAAATTCTTGAATTCACTGACAAGTTACGCTTAGCTTAACCTCTGGGAACCTCTGAAAATAAATGTCTTTAATTCTTTTGCTTCCAGAAGCATGATTTCGAATTAAAGTCATTTGTTTTCTCAAAAAACAAATTGCACAAGGGTATTTTTTTGTTTTTAATGGGAAGTCATCAAATGACTTCTCCCGCTCTGGGCGGAACGGGAGGGCTTATCAGACTTTTACTGAACCCACCCGTGTTCCATCAGTTCGAATTCAAATTCTTAAATTCACTAACAACTAAAACTTGTCTGGAAATTATCTGGTTGAAAGGTCTGGAAGCATGATTTCCAAATGAAACTATTGCAATTTTTCATTTTCACCTTACAACCGCAAAACCATATGTATCTGTAACTAGCTTCTGCTCGTGACTTCGTTCGCGTAGAAGTCGTAAGACACAACTATTGTGCCACATTATATAAAACTTCCCTGGACAAAACTATGTCACATTTGTAGATTTGCTCTCAACAGCCTAAATATACAAAGAAACAAAGCAAACAGGACTGGTGTCGCGCGATCAATTGACGAACAGTTGTCCGTGTGAGAAGCAGCTAGTCCTGAGGTTCAAACTCGTAGCAATCACAATAATATTAAAGCGTTTGTTTTTTCATAAATGTTTGAAATCGCTATTTCTGGAACGTTTACGTTTTGAATGAAAATAAATTTCTTGATTTTCATTCGAAACTAGTTGATTACACCACTTTAACAATTACATTAAATTACAACACAGCACATTAGCCGATACCGACACCGCCACGATACCGGGGATTAGATTTTCGCAAACGTTTAGTACCTAATAAACGCTTTTATATAGAGTTGTTATTGTCATATAAGTCGTCGTAGACAGTGACTGACTCCGATATCAGCAGGCTTAGCATGACGCATTTCTATATCTACTCTTCTGTAGAATAGAAATTGCTTGTCTACTTTTCTTAGTACAAAACTGTCAACTGTCTATAGGGAAACATCATTTTTGTCTACTCTTCCGACGACAAAACGCTTGTCTACGGTTCTCGTGCTAAGCCTGCAGCACAATAGAGGTGAGAGAACTGGCCATTCTTTCAATTGAACACACTTATTCGCATTGCTGACTTCGAGACGTCGATACTTAGGTACTGTACCTACTGTGGTCGTTTGGTGAGTCGCGATGGTCATCGATATTCGCCAATATCATCAGGCCGATATTAAATATATCGGTTTCGAATCGGTAGTGTACAGCTGCCGACATATCGGTATCGGGTTGGTATCAATATCTGATAATATGAAAACGCTCAATAGGTAACTTACAGGACACTTACCCTACACAGGGAACTTTAAGTAATATTTTTAGTTTTACCATACCGTACCTAAAACCAAGGAAAAAAATTCGAACCTAAGCAAAAATAATTCAGTTGACCAACTGCAATATGTTATACTATGGCAAGGATTTTCTGCTAAATGGTTGACAGTTCATCGTAAATAAATACGTCATGCCGCATTTGGGGGAGGCGGAGGTAGCGTTTCGAAGGCCTACATGCCGGAACAACCTAGCCTTAATTTATAACATCACGCCTGTAATCGCCGAAGAGTTTGGCAGAGGTGTACCTACAGAATCACCCACTTTTCGCCAGTTATAATATAAAAAATTTACAAAAATACATACACATACAGGAATACAAACACACATACACACACATCGAGAGCTGCTAAATTAATGTTTTTATTATTTTTAATTTTCTTTTCATCATCATCAATTCAGCCCAAAGATGTTCGCTGCTGGATATAGCGCTTTCTTAAAAGGGGGGTTTTGCCACGCTTGGCAGGCGGGTTGGCGATCGCAGTATGGTGGTAAAATGCATAGAGAACGCTGCTGCCCATTCTCTAGTAAGTTTCTTTTAAACCGTCTAAAACATTGATAAGCTACCACTTATAGGAATAGCGAGACAGCTCCGACACACGTACTTCTGTTACTTACTGGAGCTGCCTCAATTTATGACTGACAAAATGTTTCATCATCAGCATCATCATCATATCAGCCGAAAGACGTCCACTGCTGGACATAAGCCTCCCCCAAAATCGCCACGCTTGGCAGGCGGGTTGGCGATTGCAGAGTGGTGGTAAAATGCATAGAGAACACTGCTGCCCATTCTCTAGTAAGTCCCTTAGTCGCCTTCTACGACACCACACGGGACAAAATGAAGACAAAAATGACAAATTTAGTATGAAATAAATAATTTTGTATTTTTTGCATTCAGTTATGTTTAAGTATCACGTAATGGCTAGCCCTTTGCCACAAATCTAGATTCCGGGCTGGTATTGAGAAATTACAAATGGAAAAACCCAATAACACTGCTGGCCGACCCTGGAATCGAACCCAGGAACTCATGCTCAGCGACCACTATTGTAAGCATTTTTTTTTTTTTGTTACTATATGGGCCTGCTCTGGACCTCGATCACGCCTGATGGAAAGCGATTGATAAGGTCTATGGTGGATCGAGCTTGCCCAGAAGATGCCTGTTCTCTCTTGTTTTGAAGGTGGACGGGATAAATGTGGAAGGGAACACAGACGCTAGCAAAGAGTTCCACACTTTGGTTGTGCGCATAATAAATGTGAAGGAGTAGCGTTGTGTACGACTGGTCGGGATATCAACCAAGCATAGCATAGCATACATACCTTGTGAAGGTCGCGGGAATGCGCTGGATGTGGGTAGCACAAGACCGGTCGAAGTGGCGGAGCCTGTGGGAGGCCTATGTCCAGCAGTGGACGTCTTTCAGCTGAAATGATGATGATGATGATGATGATGATAGCATAGCATAATCAGCCTATAACGTTCCCACTGCTGGGACAAAGGCCTCCTCTCTTCGAGAGGGAGTGGGCCGTAATCCACCACGCGGGCCTTTGCGGGTTGGTAGATGTCACATTCATACCATCATTCATACTTATAAATAATTTTTGGCATTTGAAGGCCTTAAAATAATAAAATGGCCTTCCTACACAATTCATATTTTTATGTTATTAACAAAAGGTTTCTCAAGGAGATCTCTTTTTACTTCAATGAATTCTGAAAGAGTCATCCGCTTATCCTTGGTCGTAATTCGTTGGAATCAGCAGAACTGATCAAAGTTAATGGTAATAAAGTTAACCGTAATTGTTGAAGACGGGAACCACGATCTATCATTACTTACCTACTGTTTATTTCCTTAAGGTGAATCTAGTTCACATTTTTCCTACACAAGCTTCGGGAGTGTATTTCTCCACTGTTCGACAATCAGAATACTAAAATTAAAAAATTAGGATCCAACAAAGATTCGTTATTCTTACTAATGTAACCTAACTTTGGGCGAGTTTAAGTAATTGAAGAAAAAATTATAAAATCTCGAAAACTAAGTCGGTACCGACAAAGCTCAATTATCGAAACGTTCAATAAACTTTATTGGTCTTTGATTTATGCAGTGGTTTTTTCATAAAACCCGATCTTCCGAAGGACTTTACTTAATTTTTGATGCGCCTGTTTTACTAAAACTGATACTGCAGCTCACTCAATAATGATGTGCATGTAGACTACATCGTGCTTTACAGCCAGGTCCACCAGTGAGTTCGAACCCACGACTAGGTTCCGCTTAAACTGAGGAAGAATTTCTAATAAACTTGCGTATGTACGTATTTTCTTCTCTTCAAAAGGTTTTTTGTTGCTGTAATTGAAGGAAAATAGGGGGATGGCAAAATCGATAATGTATAAAGACTCCTTTGTTGTTCTTTTTTTACTGTATTTGATTTAGGTAAGTAACTAGCTACAACGTTATCTTAGATATGCTTATTCTAACGTACAGACGCCAGCAAGTCAAGCTATCCCAAACTGTCATATTTTCCCAATTGAACATGAACCTTATTCCTTCGTGATAAAGTTGAAAAACTATCAAAGAAATTTGACAGATTGGGGTAGCTTGATGTGCTGGCCTCTGTACATTTGACAACAAGTCTTTCCAAGGAGACTCATATTAGGTACCCAATAACTACGTTGTGGGGGGTCAGATAGGCAGTCGGTTCATGTAAAATACTGGTTTTCAACTGCATCCGCTTAGACTGGAAGCCGACCCCAACATAGGCGAGTAATGGGTAGCTCGCTGTCCGGTAAGGACCAAGCCCAAGTCGACGGCGCGTCGTGTTCCACGCGCGCCTCAAAGAGATGTCAGCACAAAAAGTGATGGGGCCCGCAAGGGCCGATGCCTGTCAGGGGTGCGGGTTCGTTTGAAAGAGATACCACAGCCCCTGGCATACGGGCTAATGAAGGAACACGGGTGGGTTTTAGTCAGTAAAAGTCTGACACGCCCTCCTGCTCCACCCAGAGCGGGAGAAGTTATTTAATGATTTCCCACCCAAAAAAAAAAAAAAACGTAGTTGGGAAAAGGCTAGGCAGATGATGATGACAACTCTAACGTACATTCGAATAGCGGTGATTTCTTGAAAACGCTCAAAAAGGTGCTTTTTTAAACCAATGTATCTCTTTAACCTTAAATAATTTAGAAACCAAAACATAAATGATATTTTCAAGTCTTTTTCGCATACAGTGATAGATAGTACTTTTTTTTTTTTTTTTTTTTTTGGGTGGGAAATCATCAAATAACTTCTCCCGCTCTGGGTGGAGCAGGAGGGCGTGTCAGACTTTTACTGACTAAAACCCACCCGTGTTCCTTCAGTAGCCCTTAAGCCAGGGGCTGTGGTGTCTCTTTCGAACAAACCCGCACCCCTGGCAGGCATCGACCCTTGCGGGTCCCATCACTTTTTGTGCTGACATCTCTTTGAGGCGCGCGTGGAACACAACGCGCCGTCGACTTGGGCTTGGTCCTTACCGGACAGCGAGCTACCCATTACTCGCCGTCCGCAAGCCCACGCCTACGGTGGCCGGAAATCGGCCTGGGATTCCCGACGCCCAGGGCGTCTCCGTATCCTGCGGCGGCTGGGGTCGCGAGGGCGCATATGCTGCCTCTCCCTCACGTGCGCCGCCTCCCTCTTCGCGAGCATCACTGCTTCGCTGAAGGAGGTGACGGCTCCCCATGCCCTCTCGCTCCGTACCATGGCCTGGACCAGGGCCGGACGCGAGAGATCGCCGCCGCCGATCGCCTCCACGAGGACACGGCGGTGCTCCTACCAAGCAGGGCAGACCGCCACCGTGTGCTCCACCGTGTCCTCAGGGCGATCTTCGCAGTGGAAACACCCGGGCGTTTCCTCCCGCCCTATCCGAAACAGGAACCTCCCGAAACAACCGTGTCCGGTGAGGACCTGCGTCAGGCGGAAGGTGAGGACGCCATGCCGCCTCTCAAACCACTCCTCAAAGAGGGGACTTACCGCCGCAATCGTGGCGTGCCCAGTGATAGATAGTACTCAAAATGTAATTAAACATACTATAATGCATCAAAAAAATCATCAAAGTCACCTCTTAATTATCTTTAAAACCAGTTTATCCCTTCAATAACAAATATTATTATAATTAAAAATATACCATAATATTCCAAATGCTTAATTGCATCCAGTGATGGATTATTTATTATAAAATGGTTGATATGTAATTTTATACGATTTTATTTGCATTTTTACGACAATGCTTGCTCATATAATATTCGAATTTATTACAACAGATTTTAACCCGTATCGGATTCAATCAAATCAATCAAAATATTTTTTATTTCATATAAACCTGCATGGGCACTTATGAAACGTCAGAAGCTAGGTGCACGGTTCCAAATTGTTGTTTCCTATGGAGAAGAGCCGACAAGAAACTCCACGCTTACTCTTTTAAAAATAATTGGCTTTAACAATATTTTCAAATTACAGAGATAAAATGTATGGGAGGACAGCGCAGGCCTGTCAATAAGTACCAGGTACTTAGACGAATAAGGAATACAAAATCGTCTACAAATCTACAGTCAGTAAGGCCTACAACGTTCTCTCATTCACAATATGTAAAATAATCTACATAAATAAAATAAAATTAACCTAAATAAAATTGTTGTATAGTGTCAATTAATGACGAGAATATGTCAGCATTGTAAAAATAAAAAGAATAAAAAAGAACATTGTAATTGAGAGCAGTTAATAGACTTTCACATAGGTATGCTGTTAATGAGGTACCAGGGAAGCCACATGTGCAGAAGGAATTAATGCCAAACTTCCCTGTCTTCAACGTAGTCTTCTAACTTATAATATGCTTTTTTGATAAGGACACGTTTGATGTGCGTTTTAAACTTTCCATCGCTAAGTTCTGTAACTGACTTTGGCAACTTGTTATAGAACTTGTTGCAGTAAGAACTATTACCGCTCGTAACGACAATACGACGAGTACATTCAAAATTGCCAGGGCCTAACATAACGAACTGACCTGTCGCTCGCTTATTCACCACGACTTTAGTATTGGCCTATTTTCATTTTCCAGTTTGTATTTGTATTGAATTTTGCTGCTATCTAAGTGTCAATTTCACCGATGAAACTAAACTCGATCAGTTTATCTAAACTACGTTTAAGAGCTGTCAGTGTCAATATACCACAACAACGATGACACTGACAGCTCTTGAACGCGGTTTAGATGTGATAATCGCTTTCAGTTTCATTGATGAAATCTGTCCTTAATCGCTTGCTAAGTATTTTGGTAGTAAGAGCCAGTAAATAGTAACGATTATCGTCTCACCACTATCTTAATGAAAGGAATATACGATATCGGATCGACGTTGAGTTCGAAATCGATAAAACTGCATGTGCAGCTACAGTGTATCATTATCATCCGCGTGGTGTACCCGGATGCAGCTGAATACCTGTATTTTACTTAGAGCGACTGCCTATCTAACCTCTACAACCCAGTTACTGGGTAATACCATAATCCGATACATAGACTGGTTGCAGCTATAGTGTGTGTACCTACTTTACATGTTACGTACTGTTGCAGTTTTCCGCGCACCACCTATTAAAACCACCATACCTTCCAATAATATGGGTATACAACGTGTAACGGAACGGATATATACATACCAAGAACACGGCTTCTTTGGATATCAAACGATATCGGAAGGGTTTTTAATCCTATCTCTACATGTTCGGAAGTTATGAGAATTTTTAATACATTGATACCAGAAACCGAACTTTTCAAATTGAAATAAACGCATCACTCGGAAGAGATTTATCGTGATATTGACAAGTAACGTGGAAAGTTATTGACCTACGTAGTGTGGTGACACGTTCGTTATGATTTGAATTTAAGAAACATAATTATGAAACCGAATTTGGTATCAATTCTTAAAGTATTTTATTTTGAGCTGAAACTATGTATAGTGATTCTTTACCAGGTGTTATTTTTAGTACTTAAGGATAGGAATTGAATTTCTATTAAATCTTGTATAAGAAGTAGTGCTCATATTTACGCTTTTATTATTCACTCCCTATAAAACAATAAGAAGAGCGTATAAAAAGTACTGAGAATATTTAGGCTTTAATTTTTCACTCCCAATAAAATTTGTACTGTCAGCCGAAATAATCTAATTAAAATACATCAGCCTAACAAAACGATATCATCATCATCTTCATCACATTATTTCAGCCAAAAGACGTCCCACTGCTGGACATAGGCCTCCCCCAAGCACCGCTACTTTGAAAGGTTTTGTGCTTCTCGCAAAACGGAACATGAATCTTTTGAATTGCCCACTTTAATAAAATAGTTGTAAAATATAATAATATATAATAAAAACTGCTTTATCGTATAGCACATAGTTTGCTCAAACGGATTTTAAAAGCGATTGTGAGGCGAGCGGTTTTATCTCAAACGGCGATCGCGTACAAAGTTTCGTTGAAACGGAATTGTTGGGAAAAGACAATGGCTGCCGAAGATTTAGCGGTAAACGGTGTATTAAACAGACATGGTGGTGTTGAACATGGTAAGTAGGGCGATATTCCTTAGCAACTGTGTAGTTCGAAGACCCATTAGCGATATTAACAGGTTCTTGTTAGATACCCATAAATTCTACAACGTAGTAATGTTCAAAAATACATTTTACGATGACTGTCCTAATCAAAATCAAAAGTCATTTATTCAAACTAGGCTGAGAGTCAGCACTTTTCGAACGTCAAAATACATAAGACAGTCCCCCAAAAACGCCCACCCTTCGACACTTCCTAGTACTTTCGCTGGGAAGAAGAAGTGGCGCAACAAACTCCCCAGCAGCACAGCTGTCTAATAAGTTGGAAGAACTTGATTCCATACAATAATAGGTGAGTATTTAAATGTCATCAAAAAATGAAAATTTCACTAATAAAAATAAAATAAAACTAGGTAAAGGGCCTCATACAACGAAATAATGAGATCTGATCACAAAAAGCAGATATCGAATATACCTAAACTATATGTACTGTTGGATTTGGTATAGATGTAAGTATTATCTTAAAGTTCTGAAGAATCACAGTGGACAAAGTTTTAATGAAAGTTGGCACTAATTGGAGATTTGGCACAGATATGGTAACTAAAAAGTTAAGACATTCATATGATAGCAAGAAGCTCCCATGCTGGTTACTTCATTGGTAAGGTTTATCTTGGACACTTTATTTTTTTAACCAATTTTCTTCATTTATCACGCCAAGCAATCGCGGTTGACTGGTAGAAAATGCCTATGGCATTAAGTCCGCCTCTGTACATTTGTGTGACGAAAGTGTTACTTAAATAAATAGCTGACTTCACCCAAAATGCAGCTAAGTTTAAATGGGACTGGGCCGCACACGTTTGCTGCATATAGACCGAGTGATGGGCCACATCTACAACCATGTAGGTCCCAGAAGACGTCCAGCGACGGGAGAAGCTGGTGGGACGAGCTTGACGTATACAGACAGGATTGATCCGCACTAGCTCAAGATAGAGAGGAGTGGAATGGAGAAAGGGAGGGCTTAACCCTGAAGTGGGACAACAGGGACTAAAAATAAAATGAAATAAATTTAAATTTACCTTCCATGTGACAAAAAACAACATTCAAAACTTATTTTCAATGCCAACAAAATGAGATCTAAAGAAAGCCAACATCGTTATCAAACCACGACCGCAACACAAACATTACTTCCCCAGACAATTCCCACTTGCAGTAACATCACCTCAAAACTATATTAAACGCGCAAGACTACCATAAGTTACAATAAAGCCGTAACTAAACACTGCAGATGTAACCCGAAAACCGCATTCACCTAACTTTGGTCTCAAATTGTCACAGTGTACCAAACGCTCTGTGAAAAGTCCAAAACTTGTGGTAAAGTTGAGTTTTCTAGCTCGTTTGTGCCAATTGTAGAGCGGTGTGGATGTGGCCGGGAAATTACGTTTGTTGAGATACGATCCAAACGTGAGCCTATTAGGGTATTGAAGGAATCATTTGGAGAATCTTGTTAGATTTATGATTTAGGGACCTTTTTTTTTTCAATAAAGTTTTTCATTGTTGTGTGTTCTTTTTCTTAAACTTAATGAGCAATAACCAATAAGTACTCTTTAGTAAAATTTAAAATTGATCAAAATAGGCAAGTAAACTATTTATGGCTTCATGTCATTCAAAACCTACGAGCAATTTTTGTAGCTGGATAACAAAAAAATTAGTTCTATTTATTAAAAAGGAATTGCTGTTTGTTGGTTAACGCATCACCCGATTGGTCAATTTTCTTTTGCAAATGTTCGTTATAAGTCTGAATCAGGTTTTTAACCATAAAAGGTATGAAAAAATTAAAATGTTTTTTCGAGGATTTTGTATGAATTTCAACAGGACAACGTCTGTCGAATCAGCCAGTCATGAATGAAAACTAATTTTGTTTATTGCATTACTTTTCTGTTTTTCTTAATTCCGAATATCATGGAAGTGATTCTCACCATTTTATCCATATAGCGACATTATCTTATGATTATGAATCATGTATGTATCTTATAGGTACTACGAAATTATATTGTATCATAAGATACATAAGTCCTAACTTAATTAATGAGACAGCTTTAGACTCAAAACGATAAAAGTTTTAAAAAATCTTTTTACCAAACACTAATGCCGTTCGAAATCCGGGCACGTATTTCCCGTCTAAACTTACTGAAGCAAAATGTATCTCATAATATGCGGGTAACGACAGAAGCATAATTATCTATAAACAGAGTATGAAAGTTCATTAACGTTAATTATAACGTTAAATAGGTCGTGAGAACAGCTACCAGTCAACGCCACCTGAAACAACGGGAAAATGGTCAAGAGAAATCCGACCTGACATAATCCGTAATGAGACCCAAACATATGGTATAGAAGATTTGATCATCTGCCTTCCTTAACCAAAGGTTTAAATTCCACGTAACGTTGTTTTTGACAGTATTACTTCCTTCTTAGTTGTTGTTTCGATGATTATAAAACTTGGATAAACTGGGATCTTATTGAAGAGTTATCAGCACCACTGGTTTGTTAATGTCATTAGTGTAACCAATGACCTTGTGAACCATGTAGTATTTGGTTTTATTTGAGACAAATCTTGCCACACCTTTTCCTACCACTGCAGCTCTTGAAATAGAAACGAGAAAAGCGGTTGAGGCAATGATGCTAGATGCATCTCGGAGAAACTATTCAACAATTTTGGATGCCGCAACGGTAATTAACCAAAAATTACTGATAAAAGTTTTAGCTAACTTTTTGCAGTTATTTTTCAGTGTTGTCTCTTTGGCTGCGTGTGTTGGGACACAGAGGGCAAAATAGGAGGTGGAGCATAGTTTGTGATTCAACATCCCTATGTGCACACGCAGCTAAAGAGACCGCTGCGCTGCCATCGATAACGCCGTGGAAGTGGCAGGAAGAAGAAAAAGAGTAAAAAAAAACATAATTTCCACTTCCTTCCATAACAAGCAGGACACAGAAAAGAGCTAGCAATCCTTTTCGTACCTAAATCGAATACTCCACTCTCATATCCCTTCTATCCCAAAAATAACGGCTCCGTATAAATTTTACACAAGCAATATAATTCATAATTCCCACTGCGTACATCCCAATTGATATAGGATGATATTTACTTTACCGACAACAGTTTGTGTTCGAAAAGCCAGCCTTTTATTTCAGTATTGTTGGAACGCAGTCAGCATGCAAATTTTATTCCGGGATTTTTTTTACGTTTTCGAGAATCTGCTGTGAAATAATTGTAAGGGAAAAATGTATGGTGAAAAGTTTTACTCGCAACATGAATTTGTTAAGAAAATATTTGTGATGCTTTGTGGTTTTGTAAAGAATAAATAAGCCAGTGAAATGTCGGTGAATTCCGTCTTGCGCGCAGCGATTGTCGACTAGGTTTTCAAACCTGAGGAAATGCATATTTTCGTAACGGTGTTAACAATGTGCAGGTCGATGCTTCTGCCCTCCTCATTATTCATTTGTTTACTGTATTTTCCTTCTGTCGAACTGTAAAAAGTAGTGAAAAGTTTCACCCATTTATCAATAAATGCGCTGGAAAATTCACCAGTCGTGTCATTCATAGTGGCTTCAATTTTTTATATTATTATTTAGGGAAAACCAAGAATAACACTATACATGGTTTACAATAGCTTATAATCTAGGTTTATCAGTGCATAACTAACTACGTTATCCAAATGTTACATTTTCAAATTGAAAGGAAGAGCACTAGTACAACACTACTGATAAGTCATGCAAATTTATCATTCATCATTTCAGCCGAAAGACAGTGGAGGAGCCTGGGGTAGGCCTATGTCCACTGCTGGACATAGGCCTACCCCAGGCTCCTACACTTCGACTGGTCATGCAAATTAATAAATAATATTCTTATAATACTAACACTTATGCACATAATTGGTAATACGGTTAATCTTCTGTTTTTCGATCATTTTAAGTAGATCAATGCGAATTTTGTTAGCTGACAACGAAAAAAGTAATTATTTAGGTTTTATGTGTGAGTTATAATATTTTTAGTGAATGTTGTAGAAGAGCACTTTAAGATATTTAATTTTAACTTTTTTTTTTGTACAATATACCGAGAATCTATCCAAATCGTCTTGGAATAAAACACAATCAGTTTTATTTAGAATTTAAAAAAAAAGTCTTCGGCTCGGAGTAGAAATTTAGAATAATTGAAACATTGATTCATGTCATTAATAAAAATAACTAATAGGAAAGGACCTAAAGTTGAACATTGGTGTACCCCGGATGTGACATGCATGGATGTGGATTCAAAGCCTTTGATGACTACTTTCTGAGTTCTATTAGTGACGTATGATGCAAATCAACGTAGTAAATCACCTCGTATACCATTGAAAGTAATTTTTGTCACAAAAAGTTTGTGATCCACCTTGTCAAAGGCTTCATGGCGTCCTCACCTTCCGCCTGACGCAGGTCCTCACCGGACACGGTTGTTTCGGGAGGTTCCTGTTTCGGATAGGGCGGGAGGAAACGCCCGGGTGTTTCCACTGCGAAGATCGCCCTGAGGACACGGTGGAGCACACGGTGGTGGTCTGCCCGGCTTGGGCGGAGCACCGCCGTGTCCTCGTGGAGGCGATCGGCGGCGGCGATCTCTCGCGTCCGGCCCTGGTCCAGGCCATGGTACGGAGCGAGAGGGCATGGGGAGCCATCACCTCCTTCAGCGAAGCAGTAATGCTCGCGAAGAGGGAGGCGGCGCACGTGAGGGAGAGGCAGCATATGCGCCCTCGCGACCCCAGCCGCCGCAGGATACGGAGACGCCCTGGGCGTCGGGAATCCCAGGCCGATTTCCGGCCACCGTAGGCATGGGCTTGCGGACGGCGAGTAATGGGTAGCTCGCTGTCCGGTAAGGACCAAGCCCAAGTCGACGGCGCGTTGTGTTCCACGCGCGCCTCAAAGAGATGTCAGCACAAAAAATGATGGGGCCCGCAAGGGCCGATGCCTGTCAGGGGTGCGGGTTTGTTTGAAAGAGATACCACAGCCCCTGGCATACGGGCTACTGAAGGAACACGGGTGGGTTTTAGTCAGTAGAAGTCTGACACACGCCCTCCTGCTCCACCCAGAGCGGGAGAAGTTATTTGATGATTTCCCACCCAAAAAAAAAAAATACAACCTTGTCAAAGGCTTTCTGGAAATCCGTATAAACAGCATCTACTTGCAATTTATGGTCCATGTTATTAAACAAAAAATCTGTGAAACCCAATAGATTTGTGGCTATGGACCTTTTTTGAACAGATCCATGCTGCAGCTTGATTATTGAATTGTGTAACAAAGGATAGAGCTCGTTGTTCAATGAAAAGACATCTAGAATTCGTCGCTCCTCAAGTTTCATCAACCTCATCGTCCATATCAATTAAAATTTACTCCGGCTTAATTAAAACTACTGGGTGCAAGCGAAAGGGGTGTCGGAACTCAAAACTTTTAAAACCCTGTTTAAAATTTTAAACAACTTAAATATCAGCTTCATCTAGTTGGCAAAAGTTTGCTGCAAAGCTTAAGTTTTCATATTTGAATTGAAACAAAATTGTAGTAGGTTTAAGTAATGAATACAGTTTTTTTCATTAGAACTAAAAAAAGATTAAATATCAATTTGTGATCACATACGTACAATATAACCCAGTTTTGCGTGTATAGAAAGTTTAAGAAGTTGCCGGAGTAATGAAAAACACAAGGAATAACTGTTTGTAATTAAGAGGAACCTAGTCGCTGTCTTGAACTCAGACAGCGTGATTTTTGGCTAAAAAGCACGCTGTCTCACCAGGCTTCGTTTCCCACAGAGGTAGTATCAGTGATGAGCAGTTAGACGCTAGTCTACACGCACAACATTATTGAGTGAGATGCAGGATCATTTATAGTAAAACAGCAGCGCGCGTAAAAAAAACAGAAAAGTCCTTCGGAAGATCGGGTTATAAGAAAAAATCACTGCATAAATCAATGACAAATTAAGTTTATTGAACTTTAAGATAATTGAACTTTGTCGGTACCGACTTGGTTTTGGAGATTTTACACTTCTTTTATTACTTAAACACGCTCAAAGTTAGGTTAAATGCGCAAGAAAAACTAATATTTGTTGGCTCATAACTTTTTAATGGCTTTTTATTTTAGTATTCTGATTCCGAACAGACAATATTAATAATGAGACAAAACCGTACCATGTTTAATTTTTGATGTACAGACGCCAGCACATCAAGCTATCCCAAACTGTCATATTTTCCCAATTGAACACGAACCTTATAGTTTTGTAATTAAGTTGAAAATCTATCAAAGAAATTTGACAGATTGGGGTAACTTGATGTGCTGGCCTCTGTACGTTGTCAAACAGTGAAGTAAAACACTCCCGAAGTTTGTATGGAAAAAATGTGGACTAGATTCACCTTAATGATACTGGCTACATTAAAAAAGTGCAGCATTTTAAATGTTTGTTCCATAAAAGAAAGAACAAACATTTCAATAGTTAGTTAATGACGAGCTAAGTATAAGACCGTCTACCCTGATACGGGTCGACAAGCCAATCTGCGCTGTGACCTAATTTCAACTTTAGGCTTAAATGATGACACAACTTCTGCCCTTAGGCTAATGTCACTGGGTGCACCTAAGGGACACTATAGGGTTCAGTATAATCTTAATGAGAACCGAGATTTTGTAGGCTTTAAGGTGTTCAAAATTCTATGTTAGTAAGCTTATCGAAATTAGACACGCAGGTTCATCCAAAAAAAAAAATTATAACATAACATCACGCCCTGTTTCTCCGAAGAGCTGGGCAGAGGTGTAAGTCCCATGTAATAAGGGCGAGCCTATTGCCATCAACCGGGCACAAATGCAGTCTCCGGGTTGCTAATGAGAAATCCCAGAAAGAAAAACCCAACAACACTTTGGCCGATCTGGGAATCGAACTAAGGAGCTCTTGCTCAGCAGTGGCGCTTCCGAACACAAGACTAACGTGGCAGTCAAGAATATTTTATGTTTATAGCGTATAATACTGATAACCTTAAACCACTTTAAGCCGTTTGGTCCCAGCCCTCCTTCGTGGATCTTTGACAGTCATTACGGGTCGTCAGAAGCCCGAAAGTCTGACAACATTTTTACCAAAGGGTATCGTATTACCCAGTGACTATATTGTGGAGGTCAGATAGGCAGTCGCGCCATGTAAAATACTGGTATTCAGCTGCATCCGGTTAGACTGGAAGCTGACCTCAAAATAGTTGGGAAAAGGCTAGGCAGATGATGAGTATTGTTAACTTTAAGGCCTTCTTGTAATGATAAAGGTAATAAAATGCCTTTGCTATATTTTCCTGAGAGTCACATATTCTTTTACACCACCCTGTTATAAACAATAGACCGCACTTATTACCTTTCATCCGCTGAAGCGCTACAAAAGCGCGTTACTTAAAAAAAAAGCGGCTAACTCACGCTCTATTAGTTGACAACTAGCCAGAGAGAGCGATGGTGCGAGTAATCCAATTTGAAAGTTGTGCCCACCGAACCGAGCTGCGTCATAATTAACTACTGGCAGGGGACAATGTCATGAATAACTAAACCCTCAGTGAAACAACTGGTCATGTTGCTTGTATGCTTTGTAATCTGTGGCAGAATGAAAGAAAAATATAGTTTAAATGAGGTTGTTTGTAGGTGATGAAAGGATAACAGTGCGAGAGTCAAATGAGGAAAATCATTTATGCTTCAGGGTATAAGCCAATCGATATTACGTTTTTGAACACGTGTAATGGTTACACGTAATCGAAGACAAAGTTAGTCCCTTTCATATTGAATTGTAGCTAGCTGTGACAGCAGCTTCGCCCACGTGGATGTCGGAAATTATCCCTCCGTAACGTGCTAACGGGACAAAAAATAGCCAAAGTTACTCATAATTACATCAACTATCTGCCAGTGAAAGTACCGTCATATTCGGTCCAGCCGTTTCGGAGAATAGCTGCAACAAACAGACAGACATATATATACTGTATTAATATATATACAGGGTGTTAAAGAAACCCTATTGCTTTCCTTAAGCCCTAAAGATACCAGCTGGTATAGAATCACTCGTATACATAGTTTCAGCTCAAAATTAAAATACTCTGAGAATTGATACCAAATTTTCGGTTTCATATGATTCTTAAATTCAAATCATAACAAACGTGTCACCGTATCACTACGTAGGTCAATAACTTTCCACGATTTTTTTTTTTTTGGGTGGGATATCATCAAATGACTTCTCCTGCTGAGTAGAGCAGGAGGGCATGTCAGACTTTTACTGACTAAAACCCACCCGTGTTCCCTCAGTAGCCCGTATGCCAGGGGCTGTGGTATCTCTTTCGAACAAACCCGCACCCCTGGCAGGCATCGGCCCTTGCGGACCCCACCAGTGGTTGCTGACATCTTTGACGGCGCGCGTGTGGAACACAACGCGCCGTCCCGTCTACCAGTTTTCGGCCGCAGGGGATAGGGAGAGCGGCCAACGCTATACCAACACTCCTCTTCCCCTGCGGCCCCACCGCGTCCGCCATCAAACGGTGGCGGCCCCGTCCAGACCACGGAAGGGAAGAGCGCTGCTCAGAAGTACCGGCACTCCTCCTCTACCGCAGCCCGTAACCCTCAGCCGCGATGCCTCCCATTCGACATCGCGGCCCACCTCAGTTGCGGTGCACCTCACCGCAACCTACTTTTTGGCCGCTTCGTCAATGGCTTGAAGGCAAAAGCTCTGACGAGCGGCCCCACCTTTGGGTTCCTCTTGGCTTCACCGTGGCTGGAATCCACGGTTACTGAGCCCCCCCGCAACGACAATGCGGGAACCCACTCGGGGGGGATAACTTTCCACGTTACGTGCCAATAACGCGACTACGCGACACTCAGCGATCTGGTTAAAAGTTGCGCTATTACTTGGCTAGTTGTCCTTCAGCTATTTAATTAACCGGCGTTTATTGAACGGCCTAGGTGTTCAATTAGCAGGTAAACTTAATCAGATGGCTGCGACATATATACCCTTTCCGTTACACGTTGTTTAGACTTTAGGATTGATTTTCCCAGATGAAAAATACCGCTTATTCTTCTGCAGGTATCAATCAAGTTATCTTTCAGCCAAAAACTACAAAACTGTTGACTATTTTAGCCGTCAACAGTTGGTCAAATATAAACTCACTTTCACGTTTCGCTAAAATATCTACCCTAAATTATTAGTTGCCATTTTCCAACGAGCCGTCTTAGAATAACAATGGCGACACATGGAAACTTTATAATACTAGAGTGTAACGAACACTCTATACAAAGTGCTAGCTAAACTCCGATCGTACTGTTTGAAAGTTGAGCGGTGTTGTTGGTACTTCAATGAGCACCTATTCATACTAATATGCTTGCCCATAATCCAACCTATTAGTACTTAGCACGCTATTGTTGTAACAATATTCTCATTCCAATATCGCTTTGAGCTATATAGCTCTGGTTCTGCCGTCAAAGTTAAACTATCAATGAAAGATGCATTATTCCCAAACGTGGGTTTATTAGTCGATTCGTATGAATTTACTCGCCCAAAACGGGCGAACCAACGCTTTGACAAAATAGGCCATTCGCACGAAGTAAATTTTCAATATAAAAAAAAAATCCTAGTAAGTAAAGGACATCGTCGGAAATGGCCCCAGGACCAACAAACATCTGACCTACATAGTAATTATAAATATATTTTTTAGAGTAATTGCGAATATCTGTATGAAACGGACATTCTGCGTTCTATAATGAATAATTAAAAGAGCGATTATTGATATCATATAAAATATGCCGCCATCTTTGGCCGCATTCCGAATTTGAAAAATGGCGCTGTGAGTGCTCACACCGATATTTTGCGTTCCGAGTTAGATATCACGGTTCTGAAAGCTAGGAACCGTCATTTTTGTCATCAAAACAGAACGTTCGTGATTATCTAAGTTAGCAAGCTTCGATTCGACTCAAAACAAGACAGCACAACTGTAATTTTTGACAGCGCATACGGTGCTATTAGTATAACGCATGGTCATCGTTATCGCAAGATGGCGCATGTCATGACGACATCTATGACGATTCACTTTCTTCGGAAAGGGCGTGAGCGCGCTCATTTCGATATTATCGTAACTCGGAACGTGGCCTTTGACAATTAGATTAGACATGACAACTAGTGATGACCACTCTCATTTCACACACATCGAGAGCGAGATTACTTGTGTTGGCCACCTGCTCACGGATTTTATACGCATTCATACGTACTTTCTTTTTAACCTTTTTCGCTCTAGGTTGGGTGACGCAGAAGCGTATAACTCTTCTGTAGGCACTCTTGCCCCGCTTTTATTGGTACCGTAGGTACTATATTTTATACTCTAGGTACGAAAATAATTCAACAAAAAAACCAATTTTCATACCTTAATCCATAAATAATAATATTTTTAAACAATTACTACACATAAGTGAGACGCATTGTAATATTCCAAATTGAAATAACACGCTGGGCACTAAATGGTATCGATTTTATTTAAAATAATCGATCTACTATTTTGTCATCCTTAATCATTGTCATATCTGTCAATCAACTCAACTGTCAAAAGTGTCAAAGTGGTAATGCAGTCAAGTCACACTCGCGCAAATTTCTTCGTGATTGCTTTGTGTACCTAGTGATTTCAATTTGCTTTTATTTTCGGAATACATTTGACGACCTTGCTATTTTTTACGGACTCTCATTGCTTTCACTAACGTGTTACAGGCATTTATTAGCATGTATTTCGAAGTATTGAAAGCGTTGTTTCTTACTAAATATAACCTCAAAATCTTTATTTTCTTTTGAAATAAACCCTTTCTGCAAGTTGTCCGTCACTAAACTTTGTCTTCATGGGCATATACTTGTAATTTAGAACACGCAAAGTAATTTTCCTTTGCTGTTGGTTCTGGGGCGAACGATGTATGGATGCAGAATAATCTCCTTACATTTTCTTTTCTTGACTATATTGCATAAAATTCAAAACGTGAAATTATTTAATATTTAAACGTGTCCATTCGCCCGTTTCGGGCGAGTAAATTCATGCGAAACGACTAATAAGGCCTTACCGTAGATTTGTATTGCAGAATGGAATGCTCCCAAATGACTATTAGCATAGTAGTAGAATGGAGTTATTATCTATGTAGGTTAGACTCCGAATACGCGAAAATTCTGCTCTAATAAATGTACGAGAGAAGCTCTGCGTTACATAGTGTTATAATTTCATAGTGAGTTTACTGCAGTCTAAAATTAATATGGAGTATGAAACAAAATGTTAGTTGGAATTGTCTCGCGAGGAATAAAGGATACGAGCACTGGAATGTTTACATTTTATTTTTTATTTCATGTACTTTAATGTTTTTATTGTGCTTCTGGGAATTGAAGAGAAACATACATTGTATTGGTTGCCTATTATAATTAAGTTAAACCAGAAGTAATGCCAGGTTAACCATACGTTTTAGGCGGTTTTAGTTAGGCGTAACTTTACTTAGGCATTACTATCAAGGAAATGTAGAAATAACTCTGTTTCGTTTTTAACTATCTATTGCCATGGGCACGCCACGATTGCGGCGGTAAGTCCCCTCTTTGAGGAGTGGCTTGAGAGGCGGCATGGCGTCCTCACCTTCCGTTTGATGCAAGTCCTCACCGGACTCGGTTGTTTCGGGAGGTTCCTGTTTCGGATAGGGCGGTAGGAAAGGCCCGGGTGTTTCCACTGCGAAGATCGCCCTGAGGACACGGTGGAGCACACGGTAGCGGTCTGCCCGGCTTGGGTGGAGCACCGCCGTGTCCTCGTGGAGGCGATCGGCGGCGGCGATCTCTCGCGTCCGGCCCTGGTCCAGGCCATGGTACGGAGCGAGAGGGCATGGGGAGCCGTCACCTCCTTCAGCGAAGCAGTGATGCTCGCGAAGAGGGAGGCGGCGCACGCGAGGGAGAGGCAGTCTATGCGCCCTCGCGACCCTAGCCGCCGCAGGATACGGAGACGCCCCGGGTGTCGGGAATCCCAGGCTGATTTCCGGCCAGCGTAGGCATGAGCTTGCGGACGACGAGTAATGGGTAGCTCGCTGTCCGGTAAGGACCAAGCCCAAGTCGATGGCGCGTTGTGTTCCACGCGCGCCTCAAAGAGATGTCAGCACAAAATGATGGGGCCCGCAAGGGCCGATGCCTGCCAGGGGTGCGGGTTTGTTCGAAAGAGATACCACTGCCCCCGGCATACGGGGTACTGAGGGAACACGGGTGGGAGAGGTTATTTGATGATTTCACACCCAAAAAAAAAACTCTTGCCAACTATTTCGCCCGCGTGGAGGGCGAAAATTATCTCACGAGAACGTATTACCAAGGTAATAAGTATTATATATGTTAATCCAGATTATAAAATGTTTGTGTGCCAAATTTTATCCAAATTCGTTCAGCCGTTTTTGTGTAAAAAACATCCAAACATGAAAACACAAACTTTCACATTTGCAATATTGTTAAGTAGGCTAACAGCCTGATTGAATAGATTGACGGCAATAAGAAAGCAATGAATTCTTCAAGAAAATTTGATCATTATAACCACAGCCTTTATACCAAAATCCACTGAAATTATATTCCATTTTTCATTTTTCTGCAAACAAGAAGCGTTGCACAACATCCTATAAATACAGCCAGGGGAGGTTACAACTCTTTTTAAGACCAAACACGAAAGCCAATTTCAAAAGGGAACTCCATACATATTTTCCCTTACAAATCCACTTTAATATCCTTTTGATACAGTAGCCTATTTAACTGGCTTTTCTTTGGAAATAATGTGAGCCCCCACAGGGAAGTATAGTTACGTTTATATAAGAACTTCCATCGTTTGTTACACCTAGTACTCGAGAGTCATCCTGGGACAATTTTTAGTTTCCCAGTCAAGAAGGGAAAAGTTTTTATCTTCCGCTGTATGGAAATATCTGCTTTTAGTAATTTTGCCGTCAGGTAACATCTTATTTGTTTTCTTTCGTTCCTTTTTTAAGTTTTTCCTTACTATTTTTAAACGTTTTTTGTGGGAAATGAACTTCAAAAGCGTATAGGATAACGTTTTCGAGATGTTTTACAAAACTATGAGACAAAAATTTTAGAAGCCACGCGTTTATTCTAGCTGTTCTCTATTTTGGTTAGACTACATTTGGTAGACACCACGACTGTACTGGTATTATGAACTTTTTCCTCATATGGTGTATCTTTTCCCCCTGCGGCTTTGACGATATCATCAACCCAACGCCCTTTTGGACGGCCTTGGTTTCTTTGGCCTGACCTTGGCCACCATTCGGTCACAGGTTTACTCCATCGGCCGTCTCCTCGTCTAACTAGATCTCCTACCCAACTCCACTTGAAGCGCATTGCCCTGTCCCCGATGTCGAAGACTTTCAACCAACGAATTTTGGTGTTACGCACTCGGTCTACGGCATTTCACTTACTTAATAGCATTGATATTGCTCTGCCACACCCTATAGCAAGAGCATTACCTGTATTACTCTTGTGGGAACCAAAATTCACCTACACAGTAATTACAATCGCGATCTATCCCGATCAAACGTCGGTAAGCGCGCTGATTATCGACCAATTGCCGCTAAGCACGCTGATTATCGACCAACCATCGGTAAACGCGATGATTACCGTTCGATCGCTAGCTGAACTCATTCCGTGGAAGCCCACATTCATCAGCGGACATTTACATAATGTTTCTATTTCCATTTATATCCGCACAGTGGAACTTGTTGGTGGTTGCACCATTCTAATCCACGTTGACCAATATGGTTAGGATTAAAGTTCGCGATTTATGGGACATGTTGCCTGGTAGAAATTTAACATGAGAGTCGCTAGGTTAGGAAAATTGATTATTTTAGTTAGGAATATAGGCATCAACTTTAATATGCAGGTTTTTGTGCAGCTTTTAGTTAGTCAGATTTGGAAGTAACGATTACGATACAGATCTCGAAGTCCAGATCATCATCGGAGAATAGTCTATTGTTCTCCGGTTATCAACAATCAACCTACAACGAATTAATTAATTGTTGTGGTAAATCAAAGTTGTGATTGCATTGCATTAGCTGTAATTATATACCTTGTGCTTCTCAATCATCACTTTTCTGTGATCTATGAAAGAAGCTTGTAAAGGAATATATGTATGTGAGAGGCGTGGGAGCTCCTTTTCCGTAGAAGCATATGTGCATGCCTTTTAAAATTTCCAATCTCGCGAAATCCATAAGAAAATTGCATCCCAGTATGTTAGAATACGTTCGGCAATTTAAAATAATGTTTGTTCACTATACGTATCGCGTATGCAGACGCGAACGGGAATCTCTTATAAATATTTGATACAGCTGAGCCAGATATTTGCCTTTGCCAAGCAACAGTAGCTTTAGGCAATAACGTCGAAATTTCAGAGCCCACCTTCGGGCTAATAGAATTTTCATTTCAATAGCAAATCGTTGAAGAGGGGACGGTCAGGTATAAATGTTAGACAAAAGAAACAATGTCGAAGAAAGGTAAAGCGATAAGATTATTTCCTCACTTGTTTTACTGCTCACGTCTTTGCAAAAGGTAAGGTTTTCGATAGACATACGGGCACTGATAGTCAGTCTCTTTTACGATAATGCAGCGATAAAAAGTTACGTAACAGTATCAAACTACGTTGATTAAAGAACCGTTAATTAACATTTGATTCGATGGAAACGGATCCGTTTTAAAACATTCGTGCTCACTTTATTGCTTAGTTAAGTTTACACAGTTTGCAAACAGGAACGAAATACGCAGGTAATTATAAAAAATTCACCCTCTCACATGTATTTTTTAGGCGTATGTATGTATGCAATTAATATTTAAACTTGTCACCAAGTTATACAAACAGGGTACCCCTTGGTTAATAATGAATTCTGAACATGTGTCCCATGCGAATGCTTTAGGCTCTAGCGCCCCTTCGTGGGACAAACATTACATTATGACGGGAACAACGAAATCAAGGACCTTGTTGGTGCATTGGTAATGAGTATGCTCTTACAGTTCCAAGGATATGTGCTCAAATACAGATAGGGTTAGGGCGTTCTTGGGTTTTCTGTTGGAAAATTAGAGGCTTAGATTGTGGGTTATAAATATTGAGCCTAGTTTCTTGATAGAGGAATCTGAACATTAATGACTCCTCATATTTTACCGGGCAGTTTTTTTTCAAGTTTGAACTGTGGAGGTAATTAATTTCAACTGGTGCCTTCAGTGAAGACGATTTGTAAACAAACATCTACTTACTACATCCTAACTAATACTATAAATGTGAAAATAAGTTTTCTGATGGTTTGTTACGCTTTCATGTTAATTTGGCTGAACGGATGGCGATGTAATTTGGTAGATACAGTCGCCAAAAGAGTTAAGTAACAAGGGTCGGGATGTTTTCGAATTAAATTTAATTTGTTAAACGACCTGTTTGCTTTCTTCTAATTTAATTAAATTTCACTCGAAAAATTTCATCGGTTTCATACTAAACTTCATCTAACCTTCATCTAACTACTAACCAATCGTTTAAGAATGCTCAATCCTAACATGTTAAATTTTACTTAACTTTACTCATATTTAATCATGTATCTTTATGTTTTATCCTACTTGCAGAATCGATATTTAAATGCTCAATCTTACATGTTAAATTGTTATTAATTTTTTCTATATTCTCTCTAATCTCATCATATTTTTTTTCATCATTTATCATTGTTTTCTTCGTGTTTATCGTACACTTAGTCATATTACGTGCATGCTGTGGTCTCCTGTAATTGAAGGAGCACACGTAAAAGAACCTTGTTAGTACTTTAATTTATAATAAATATGTGTATCCTTTGTTGGAGATCCTAAATAAATAAATATCTGTCGAGCCTGGTTACTTATCTCTTTTGGTGACTGTACATATATAGACCATGACCTGGGTAAGGACATGGGCTACTTTTCATCCTAGATCGCAGACGAAATCGCGGGCAACACCTAGTCATTAATTAATTATTCACCTCATAAACATTTAAATAGCTCTACTGAGTAATCTGATATTGACCGAACAAACAAAGCAAAAACAAATAAACGTGAACAAAATAATACATTAACAACTGTAACGGAAAAAGGAAAACCACCCGTAATCACAGCAAATTATAATACCACGAAGACTGACTCATTAAATTTTATGATAAATGTAAATTATTTTGTATGTTCCACTAAAGATAATATTCAAAATATGCAAACATTCCCGACTCTGTTCACTTGAAGGCTCCACGTAGATATTAATAATTAATTTGCTTTCGCAAAGAGTATACAAGTGTAGGAGAATTTGAGGGTTTCTGTGCCTGTTGAAATTTTAAAACGGAATACACTGTCGGTCGAGAGGTGGTCTCAGTGGTTGTGGCATGTTCGCTAAAGAGTGGCCTGTGCTGGGACACAGAAAGAAGCCTGTACAGTAACTTTAATAAATTTTTCAAGCTTTCTTTAGCCGCGAGATGACTTCCTTACTTATCTAGACTTCCTGAATTTAGACTGAAAACTCTAGTAGAGGTAGCAAATACTATTACTCCTCTTTTTGTATTGCCAACTGTAAAATAGAAGATTGCGTTAAGGGGTTTTGGCATGGAGCCTAGTTTGCCAATCTCAACATAGTATACTATTTTATGCCAAAGACTCTCAATCCGGGAATCCATTTCAAATGCAGTATCGTTGAAAATAAAATAATCAACGTCTTTCTGCTTGGTCTGAGACTATTATGCTCTGTTCACATTATTCCAGTGCCATTCCAGCGCTCGACTGGAATAGTACTGGAAAAATGAACCGGCACCGCTATCTACCTGTCCCAGTGAACAAACCAGTCCAATGTCTGGTTTGACAGACTACTTTTTCATTCCAGCATGCCCGTTCCAACGCCACTAGATTAGTATCAAAATTAAAAGTCATTTATTCAAATTAGCTTGAGAATCAGCACTTTTCGAACGTCAAAATACATAAGATAGTCCCCCAAAACGCCCACCCTATACCACTTCCTAGTGCTTTAGATGGGAAGAAGAAGTAGCGCAACAAACTCCCCAGCAGCACAGCTGTCTGTTTAGTCAGAGAGACTTGATTCTATACATACATAGGCAAAGTAATTAACTTTACGAGACACAGAACATTAATTAAATAATTAGTCGTATGTCAGCTAGCCATGCCAATATACTAACAAATAAAATTAACACTTTCAAGCACAAAGAATAAAAATTAAAAAATTTAAATAAAGTATATTATCAAAATAAAAGCCTCCTGGTATCAAGGGCGTGATACCTGTAGACGGACAATCCAGTACTAGATTAAATGACTGACGTGGTAGTCTGACTGACTGAATTACTGGAATAATGTAAACGATATGATCCAGTTTAACACTGGACTAGATTGAGTCACTGGCCCCTTTATTTATAAACGTAGCTTTAAGTTAAGTAAGCGTACATTTTTGACGTTTAAACATCTTTTAACTTTAACCAACACTTGTGAATATACCCCTATATCTCTGAATAATGTGAATCGGGCATTAGAGAGCAAAATACCCTGAGTACTACAATGTTTGTGGTTATCAAAACATTCAAGGACGCAACTATCGCTATAAATAATATCTCGTATATTTGGTCTGTCCTATTTTCCTCTATAGAAGTGACACTACAAACAGATTTAGTACAATGAGCGCTGATAACACTTGACAAGACGCTTGCCCAATGCCATCGTGCAATAAAGTGATAGCCCCTGTATACAATGGTCCACGTTAGCTAAATACAC
The DNA here is from genome assembly GCA_949987655.1 of Polymixis flavicincta. Taxonomy (NCBI): domain Eukaryota; kingdom Metazoa; phylum Arthropoda; class Insecta; order Lepidoptera; family Noctuidae; genus Polymixis; species Polymixis flavicincta. The sequence continues at coordinate 9,041,058 of OX465185.1, read as the reverse complement.
GTCAACGTCATCTCTACAATATACCAAAGATAGATAAACTACCTAAGTACCCAGCTACAGGAGGAAAGTAATGTCATCGGTAGAGTAAAATAGTGGAAAGAGACAATAATGAATTTACTGTGGGCAGGGTACCTACCTATTTTCTTTCTGCATTTGCTATGTAGACTTGAAGACTCTTCAAAAGTTGACCTTCAGCGATGCTGGAGCTAACGGTTTTTTCTAAAAGGCTATCTGTTTTCAATATTAAACATAGATAAAAATAAAGATTTCATTTCCCATTTCTTCCAGTGGGTGTCGTAGGAGGCGACTAAGGGACTTACTAGAGAATGGGCAGCAGCGTTCTCTATGCATTTTACCACCATACTGCGATTGCCAACTCGCCTGCCAAGCGTGGCGATTATGGCAAACCCCCCCTTTGGGGAGGCCTATGTCCAGCAGTGGACGTCTTTCGTCTGAAATGATGATGATCATGAAAAATAAAGATTGCTACAGAGATCTTTCTTTTTGAGCTTGGGAAATCATCAAATAATTTATCAGGTTCTGGGTGACTAAAACCCACCCGTGTTCCTTCAGTTGCCTGTGTGCCTGGGGCCACGGTATCTCTTTCGAACAACCCGCACCCCTGGCAGTACAGAGATCTTTAAGTACGTTTTGCCGTCATCGGCGTACAAATATCAAATGAGTGTGCGAAATTAAAATTTAGTTACAGAATTTTTGCTAAAATTTAAATCAGTTAATGATTAACTAATTGACTGCCTCGGATCGTTGGTCTAGTGTTCGCAAGCACTACTGCTGTACATGAACTCCTAGGTTTTAGTGTTATTGGGTTTTCTACCTAGAATTCCGCAGTAGCAGCCCGGAGCCCGTTTAATGGCAATAGGTTCACCCCCTATTACATGGGATTTAAATACATTTATCTGGCGAAATGTGGGTGTACTATAGGTACACCTCTGCCCCGCTCTTCGGGGACTCAAGGTGTAATGTTATGTAATGTTCAACTAACTGGTGCCTGCGATTTAGCCCGTGTGGAGATCGAAAATTATCCCACACTTTAATTAGAAAACAATTGCACTACTGATCACTCTAAGTCGCACTTGAAGATCGCTTCCGATGTTTTTCGCATGTATAGCTTATCCAATACCGCCTGGGACGCGATTCGTGCCCGCTTTTATACATACCGGCCCTGACTGAACAGATATCGAAAGTTCTAGCATCGAAATTTCTAGAAAGATCTGATATTCTTGATCTATTAATTCTGCTACTCATCGCTAAACTACATCATAAGCTAATTAATCCTAGCTGTTTTTGTAGGTAGATCTCCGGCAGGCACTTTTAAATAATCTAGATTCATATGAAATTGTTATCGTACTGCGATTAAAGCATGAATATGACATCTTTATCGCAAAAACATAAGCCTACTGCAGAATGGTTCCAATGGTGGCTGTACTAATGCAGAACTTTAACTGCGTCTAAACTCGGAATCCGTGCAAGATTAAACTTAATTATGTTACTTCTATCGAATAAGACGTATAGATAAAGTGTACTTACTCTAGACAGTGTTGCTCACATGCAGGGTTCCGTAAATATTATCGATACCTGACTTAGTACCGAATAGGGATGTTGCGGATGCAGATTTTGTAATATCCGCAAATGCGGTTCTCAAATTTTTAAGGGATCGGAAAGGTAGCCCTTTAAATTTAAATTTTCGGCCAAAATCAGCGCTGTTTTACATTATATTATATTTTAATCATAATTCGAATAGCAAGTTTTCTAGCTAACAGAACTCCCTGAGAAGAAATGCCGCAACAAACTCAGAGGCCATAACTAGTTCCTTCTAAGTTCAAACATTATATAATTAAGACTTCGAATTTAATTATAATCACTTCTCATTTAGGTATCGATTCGTTGAGGACTCGTTCGAGTATACCTATCCTACATAGACTTCTTAGGTATAACGCCAATATTTTTAGTTCAGTATAAAGCGCAGGCCACACCACCAGCTAGCGGGCGAGCGAGCCAGGCGAGCATCGTTTCACTTCTTTTCATACTTTGTTGCAAACCCCGAACTACAAAGGTAAGCTACGTCAGCGATACAAACGATGCGAATGAAATATCCGACGATGCCAACGATGCTATTCATTCACCTCGTTAGCATAGCTAAGTAAGTAGTTGAGTGTAGTTCGCGGTGTGAATCAAAGTATGAAAAGAGGTGAAACGATGCTCGCTCGGCTCTATGACGTGCGCTATGCCTGCGCACGAGTGAAAATGAGACGGAACGCTCGAGCTCGCTCGCCCGTCTGCCCGTACTTTTTGGTGTAAACCCACATAGTTTAGCTCGCCAAAGCTTCACTTCGTTTATACAGGGTGTAAAAAGACACATCACAAAGCCGTAAACTACGCATACTGTACGTATAACTAAGTAGCTTTGCGCAATTTTTTTTGCTGGGAACCGATTTTTTTTTTTAAGGTATGAAATAAAGCCATTTTTTATTGCGCGCAATGTAACGCGAACCCAGGCTTGAACGGACACAGTACTGTTGTGTGAGTTAAGCCCCGCCCCTTCGCTCTACGCGGTATGAGCGAAATGAATAAAAAGTTTCCATGATAAATGTACAACCATTTACTTAAATTAAAACTCTTAAAAACACTAGATTTTAGTTGTTTTTAGCCTGTGTGGGCACTTACCTACTGTCCATCGCTGTCATCATCAAACATCGGTGGCCTCTCGACACTCACGAGCTGTGGTTCAAACTGCCGACCTCCCACGCGGAGACAAACGCGCGCCCTTTTCAGCGTATTTTCATGAACCCGCTCCAGGATTCCTTCTCGCTCTGACAGCTGCTTTAGTTCATCAAAAACTTCAACAATTTTCTGACGCATCTCAACAGCGGTCTCACAGGGACGGTCAAACACCCTATCCTTGACGTAGCCCCACAAAAAGAAATCCAGAGGGGTTAAATCTGGCGATCGTGCAGGCCATGCATGGGGCCCATACCGCCCAATCCAATGGTCGCCGAACAGTTGCGTCAGCTGTTCGCGAACCGGTCTCACAATGTGTGGCGGCGCGCCGTCATGCTGGTACCACACATTTCGCCGCTGGACCAATGGCATGGCTTCCAGCGTGTCGGTCAGGTAACCATTGATCAGTTCGAGGTAGTTAGGTCCGTTCATTCTGGGCGGCAAGAAAACGGGGCCCAGGATCTGGTTTCCCACAATGCCTGCCCACACATTATGTTTCCACCGTGCCTGGAAACCCGTTTCCTGGGTTTGGTTTGGGTTCACGGAGCACCAATAGTGTGAATTACGGCGGTTCCACATACCATTATTTGTAAAGGTACTTTCGTCCGTGAAAATAATGTTGTTCACAAATCCTCGGTCCTACCTTAACAGCCACCTGCAGTACTGCATACGGCGTGTCGTGTCGCCCGGCACGAGCGCTTGCACGCGGTGAATTTTGTAAGGCCGTTGCCTATCTGTTTTAAGTACTTTGTGCACAGTGGAATGAGACACCACGTACCTAGCGCGATTGCCATGCCGTCTCCGCAATACTTTTGCCGCTGTACGCACTCCTAAACGTGGGTTTTCCCGCATTACAGATAGGATGGCCATTTCTGCCGCCGGTCTTATTTGCCTGCCGCCTCCCTGTGAAACCGGCACGATCGGCTGGTTGTCCAATAACCGTTGCACTGCCCGAGTGAAAATACGTGAATCAGAGGGCTGAAACGCGGTAGGATATTCAGTACCATAAAGTCGTAGGGCTGCGGCAGCATTTCCTCGGGTCATACCGTAGCAGTACACCATGTTAACGTACTCGCGCGCCGAATAATCGTGAAACGGCATAAATTTCGCAACTAAAACAATTAACACAAAAGCACTAACTAACAAACAAGTACGCACTCAAACACAGACACTTCGTGTGCCAGCCAATACGCAGTCACAGTCACTGCACAGCAGCACAGTTTCTACACTTAAAAGTAGGTAATGCTTTTCGGAAAAAACAACACAAGCGCATTCGATAACGTAAGAAACTGAACTAATAAATAATGCCGAAAAATTTGATCAATTTCTTGTTTTGCTGGAGACGTTCCTAGGTGCGCGGTGCGGGAGGGGTGACAGTTACAAGTTGACGAATCACTGAGCTCTCGCATCACGTCACCACACCCCCGCGCGCACCGCGCAGCTACCTCAGGAAACGTCGCGGTAGGCATAAAGGAGCCGCGGCTTTCTTTGATCTATGCGAAGCGCGCGCGATCGGAACGTTAGGTATCTTTATATCATTGCGCTATTAGGATCTACCAAATTATGGTAACGTAAACGGAAGACGTAATACGTCATACGACGCGACGTATACGTCAATCAAATTCTTTTAAGGGCTATCATAAGGTTACCTAAATAATCAATGTTATTTTAATTCTGTGGAACACAGCTACCTAATTAAGCTGTTTTCAGACCAGCGCGATTTGTCGCGCGACGCGACACGAACAATACAAAACTTCACGGTATAACAATAACCGGTGTCTGAAAACAGCTTAAGATGACGAAATCTAGAAAAAAACTAAAAGACTTCAATTGCAGTTATGTAATTATTACCAGCATACACGTTTATTTACAATGAATAAATATCCACCCTATTGGCAGTAGGTATGGCTTCGTGTGAATAAAGTGAATAAACCTTTATTTTTACCATAAGTAGTAAATAAATACTGCCTCGTTGGTCTAGTGGTTGCAAACGCTACTGCTGAGCATGAGGTCCTGGGTTCGATTCCCGGGTTGGGCAGTGTTATTTGATTTTTCTATCTGAAATTTCTCAGTAGCAGCCCGGAGTCTTGATGTCTGCCCGGTTGATGGCAATAGGCTCGCCCCCTATTACATGGAACTTAAACATAGCTGGCAAAATGTGGGTGCATCTGCTACAGGTACATCTCTGCCGAACCCTTCGGGGAAACAAAGCGTGATGTTATGTTATGTTAGTGAATGAATAGCTCAAACCAAAAAGTGGTTTTGATAGGTAGGTAGGTAATTTGTGCAGTAATAATAAAATTAATTCTTCATTATTTGCTTGAATGTAGGTAGTAAGCACTTAGAATAATAACGCACTAGACTAGCAGTTTACTTTTATTGTAAACGAAACGAATGAGGACCAACTTCGTCAACATTTTTAATTGAATCTGCAAGAAGTTTAGTGATAAGATGTACCTACTTGTAGTACTTACAAGGGCGTGTTCTTCGACATTACAGACAACGGACTTGCCTGCAACTCATAATCAACGTCTTTGAAATCAGAAACTTCAACAAATGTAACTACGAAATGTAGGCACTAACAACCGATCAGCTGTTACAAACACGGGTCGTTGTAACGTTCAAGACCACGTGACACTGATCGTGCGCTTGTTGTCGTACAGTCGTGACGTGCGTGGTAGTGTGCGCTTGATGTTCATTGCGTTTTTGTAACTTCAAATGTGTTATTTGTTAAGAAAAATTGAAAATTTTGGTAATGTTTCTTTGGAAAAAAGTTTAGTAATAACACGTGGAATACATATACGCAAAAAAAGTAAAAAAAAAAATGCGACTTTGACCTTCAATATCTTCAGAACCAGTGGATTCCCAGGTATGGTCTAGTGGAAAAAAATGATCCAAATAATGGGTAGAATATGTGGCTTCCGGCTTCGGAAAGGGTCTTTTTACACCCGATATAGTTTCCCTCGCCAGCTCGCTCACTCCCTCGCTAGCTGACGGTGTGGCCTGCGCTTTACATCCCTTCTCAGACGACGTGATTCCAACGCACGATTGATCGCAATTGCCGACGCTTTGAGACTTTATTTGAAGAGTACATATTTGAACCAGATAAGCACACGTTTCATATTTTTTCTTTGAAACTACGTTTCTGAGAAGCACGAAGCGATCTTGTTATATTATTAGGGATAGAAACTATTTTACAGAAATATTTACAGAAGTTGACAGCCTTGATGATTTAGCAGTCTTGAACTCGCGAATGCTACTGATGAGCACGAGGTCCTGGATTTTTTTGAGGGTGGGAAATCATCTAATAACTTCCCCCACTCTGGGTGGAGTAGTAGGGCGTGTCAGACTTTTACTGACTAAAACCCACCCAGGTTCCCTCAGTTGCCTGTGTTCCAGGGGGCCACGGTATCTTTTTCGAAAAACCCACACCCCTGGCCAGCATCGGCCCTTGCGGACCCCACCAGTTGGTGTTGACGTCTCTTTGAGGCGCGCGCGCGTGGAACACGCCGCCGCCGCCCCGTCGACCCGGGCTTGGTCCTTACCGGACTGCGAGTTACCCATTACTCGCCATCCGCAAGCGCGCGCCTACGGTGGCCGGGAATCAGCCTGAGATTCCCGACGCCCAGGGCGTCTCCTGCGGCGACTAGGGCCGTCAGGGCTTATATGCTGCCTATGAGGTCCTGGGTTCATTTCCCAGGTCGGGCAAAGTGTTATTGAGATTTCCAACCTGTAATTTCACAGTGACAGCCTAATTCTGGATTTGTTGATGAAAATAGCACCGCCCCTTATTACATGGGACTTAAACGTAACTGGTGAAATTTTATATACTACCCTTTAGGGAAAACTGGCGTGATATTTTGTTTTCTGTGTTAATTACACATCTATACAAAAAAAGTGTCTGTAATGTCAAAATTACTAAATTCATAAGAAAGTATAAATACAGCTACTTAAAACAGAAAATCATTCTTTAAAATTTTTGTCTGTCTGTTTGTGCCGGCTTATCTCCGAAAATGCTAGACCAATTTTGACGAGACGATAGCGACTTTCACTGGCAGATAGCAGTAATATAGGCTACTTTTTATCCCGGTAGCACGTTCCGTGGGATAATTTCCGGCTTTCAAGCGGGCGAACCCGCGGGCACAGCTAGTTATGAAATCCGTGTCCTTCAGAATATGAGACTTTGTCAACGTTTTGAAAAGACGTCAAGACGAGATATTACTAACCGTGTAGCTGAGAATAATGGTTCGTAAAGATACAACACACGTCTGAACGGACGCCCAAGCGCAACGTCTCGTACGAGTATGTCCCTGCCTTTTATGGGAGGGCAAAATCAGGCCGTAACATTTTATACCCCATTCGTTTGACTGACTCCAGTTTGCTACCATACAGTTTAATTTTTCATAAGATTGTAAGATTGTTTCAGCTTGTAGGATTGGCAAAGTTTGAACACACGCCAACTGATGAAAAGACAGAAAGTTCTCCTCACCTTCTCCCACTTAACGGCGGTCTTAAGACGGTGCTTACCTTCGTTTTTCGAAGGTAGACTTTTTTCTACATCGTCGTAGTGTAGACAATTGATTTTTATAGTTATTACTTCGTTGGCTAGGCTAGGAACTGTAAACGAACCGGCTAAGTGCGAATCGGACTCGCACAGGAAGGGTTCCATACCACCGTACAACATTTAACAGTACATGATTTTAAAATATACGTTTCTTTTTTCCCCTTGAATTTTTAACTTTATCTTATTTTTATTAGTTGTTGTTATAGCGGCAATAGATTTATATTGCCGGAGGGGCTTGTGGCTAAGTAACAATAGCTGCACGGGTCGAACGATCAGGCACGATCAGGTTAAGCTACGCTTGACACGGTTGGTCCGCGGATGGGTGACCATTTTTATATACCAAGACCCCTCCGTGCCTCGGAAAGCACGTCCCGACTGTCATTTGTGGATCTTTGACCATCGTTACGGGTCGCCAGAAGCCCGAAAGTCTGGCAACCAGTCTTACCAAGGGGTATCGTATTACCCAGTAACCGGCTGGTATTCAGCTACATCCGGTTAGACTGGAAGCCGACCCCAACATAGTAGGGAAAAGGCTAGGCAAATGATGAGATTTATATTGCCGCTATTAACACTGTGTATACCTATTACGGTTTATGGTATTCATAAGATACACCGCTGACAGACAGAAGGGCGGTACCCTTCGGTTTCGATTGATACCCTTCGGTTACGGAACCCTAAAAATGGTTAAAAGCAATTGACATACTTACGCAATCGCGTTTTCAAACTATTCCCTAAATATCTTCTTTTTGTATTTAATTATGGTTAGATAATAATTTGAGGTGCCTAAATTATGGTTTTGTTCAATTATTTACCTTTGGGCGTAACAACAAAGAACAGAACAGGATATTTGTCTTAAATAAACGCTGTAAGAGACGTTTTCATGAATTCAACCATGAATAAATGTCCTGAAACGGCGATAAAAAGCTCTCTTGTCACTTTAAGCATGAAATATACACATCAACGTAAATACTGGAGAGAACTTGGCACTTGACAGTTTACATAAACAGCAGGCTTAGCACAAGCACCGACTTGTCGACGGAAGAATAGACAACACTATTAAATAAATTATGTACAATAGGATAAGATACCTATGTTTTTCCATTCATTATCACAGTTATGCGTTCTAAACGAATCATGATTTTGTAGATAATCGTATATACTTCGTGGCCGTCGAGTAGAAAGTTTTGTTGTCAGTGTGATTTTGACAGTTTGGGAAGCAATACTCTTCTGAAATAGTCTACATATAAAAGGACCTAGAGAAATATCGTAAGAAACGAAAGACTAAATGACAGATTGTAGAAGGATATCTACGGTGCGATAACAAAAATGTAGGAACGAAATATCACTTTGTATTGAAAAAACACTGTCTATTCTTCGTAGAAATACAAAGCGTCATGCTAAGCCCGCTGGTACCTACACTGCCAAGTATAGTCGACCTCTTCATTTCTTCACCACTTTTGACAATCAATGCCAGTAAATTAAAACTTCACTAAAGTTGAAACTATCTAACTGTTACATGGTACATTAGGTAATGCAGTGGCAGGCAAAAGAGGCATGACGAACGTGAAAATGTTGACCAGTGACAAGTACATGAGTTCGTCAATACCTAATGCCAATGCCTCATCATCATCATCATTTCAGCCGAAAGGCGTCCCCTGCTGGACATAGGCCTCCATCAAAAGGGGGGTTTTGCCGTAATCGCCACGCTTAGCAGGCGGGTTGGCGATCGCAGTATGGTGGTAAAATGCATAGAGAACGCTGCTGCCCATTCTCTAGTAAGTCCCTTAGTCGCCTTCTACGATACCCACGGGAAGAAATGGGATGGTGCTATTCTTTTACGTGCGGCACCACACGTTTATGGCCTAAGCTTGTATAATTGACTTATCAAACTTACCAGTACCATGTAGAACGGAGTCGTTTAGAAATCAACAATATATAATTTTAAATATAAAATTAATGACGCACAATAATATTTTTTCACATGCCAATTTGTTCATTTGATTATTTTGTACTTTAAACATTTGTGTGTAAACCAATTCGAAATTTAAATAAAATCTTTGATATGTTATCTCCTTGGTTGCCATGTTATGGAATTAAAAGTTCGTTATAGCTTTAAAATTACACGATAGATATGAGTCTTCATGGTAATTTATTCGTCTGTAAATCATGGCTGATATGGATTTTCATACTAACTTTGCCGTCCGATTGCTGCTGGGGAGTTTGTTGCGCCACTTCTTCTTCCCAGCTAAAGCACTAGGAAGTGTCGAAGGGTGGGCGTTTTTGGGGGACTGTCTTTTGTAATTTTTGACGTTCAAAAAGTGCTGACACCAGCCTAGTTTGAATAAATGACTTTTGATTTTGATTTTGATACTCGCAATTATTTGACTAGTACAGCGTTTCCGATTTATCTCCAGCAGGCTCAGTATGACGCTTTCTATTTCTACGAAGAAATAGACAGTGCTTTTTCATTACAAAGTGACATTTCGTTTCTCCATTTTTGACATCGCACCGTAGAAGAGATGTCAGCACCAACTGATGGGGTCCGCAAGGGCCAATGCCTGTCAGGGGTGCGGGTTATTCGAAAGAGATACCATGGCGCCTGGCACACCGGCAACTGAGGGAACACGGGTGGGTTGTAGTCAGTAAAAGTCTGACGCGCCCTCCTGCTCCACCCAGAGCAGGAGAAGTTATTTGATGATTTCCCACCCTCAAAGACGAAAATCTATAAAATCATGATTCCTTTAGAACGCGTAACTGTGATAATTAATAGAAAAACATAGCTATTTTCTTCTATTGTACCTACATCATTTAGTTAAATAAATGATTGATTGATTGATTTAATATTCATGTCTATCCTTCTGTCGACAAATCGATGCTCGTGTTATGCCTGCAGGAAGATTGTTAAAATAATTATTGAATTTCCTAGCATAATCACCATAAGCTGTTCCCACTGTTGGGTCACAGGCCTCCTGTCAGTGAGAGGAAGTGGGCCGTAATCCACTACGCGGACCGAGTGCGGGTTGGTAGATGACACATGTCTTCGATTTTTTGGTTCATGATTGTTTTGATACTTTTTTCAAAAAAAAAACAACCGACTTCCAAAAACACTATACAGTGAAAAATAACATTAACTTCGGAAGGTGGTGCCAAAAAATTAAAATACATATCCAAAGTCACCGACTTCCGAAATTAAAGTTATTCTAAGTTGGGTTTTTTTTTTGGAAAACGTTTTCATTTTCACTTTTTAGTTATAGTACCTATCCCATTAGAAATTTCATCATCCTTGGGTCAAACAAATGCATAATGTATGCGATAGCAGCAATCTCGGTTGATTTGCTGTCATTTTTTGAAGAGTACACGCATCATCAGATCTAGATGAAATTTTTATGGGAACGTTTCGGAATAAACCCCTTTCGAACAAAAAAAAGAATTTTGCAAATCCGTTTATATATGACGGAGTTATGCCCGAACATACCTACAAAAAATATACATATATATATATTATAAACGTGTCGAATTGATAACCTCCTTCTTTTTGAAGTCGGTTAATAAAACGCAACTTCAGATGGAGTCGATGGAGGCAGATTGTACGCTAAAAAGAGTTCAGTGACCACGATCCTTAGTAATGAGGGACCGATTCAAGAAGAGAAGAATAAAACGCCTGTCAGGGTTCGCTGTTACCACTGCTCTACATCTGCTCAAATTTTCTAGCATTTTGAGAGTTTCAAAGATAACCCTATCCCTCTCACAGAGAGGAGGCCTGTGTCCCAGCAGTGGGAACATTATAGGCTGATGATGATGAAATATAACCTTGTCGATTAATGACGTGCAAGTGACACTCAACCTTAGGGTGGTATAGTAATTACGAGGTCGACGATTCATACTTTTTCTTCATTCTAGTGCTTTTCCAAGCTTGATAAAGTCTGATTTCATTACTGTTAGTCTGGGTCCAACTTGATTATAAAAGGACTCGCGTTTGTTGGAAAGGCTATTTATGTACTATCTAGTTCATCGATGATTTTACCGGCTGATATTTCGAATTCTAGAAGGTTCTTGTACAATTTATACTTAGTATATTTGATGCTGTACAGTCACAGTAAAAATACGTTTGGTATACGTCGTACACAATAGAAGTTGCCTTACTGTTTTACCGACTGCTACTGACTGAGTATTGCCCTAGTATCAATGTCACAGAGAGGCTTGTTGCTAAGTAACAATAGCTGCACGGGTCGATCGATCAGGTAAAGCTACGCCGCTTGCCATGGTTGATCCGTGGATGGGTGACCATCTTTACATACCAAGACCCCTCCCTGCCTCGGAGAGCACGTTAAGCCGTTGATCCCGGCTGTCATTTGTGGATCTTTAACAGTCGTTACGGCTCGTCAGAAGCCCGAAAGTCTGACAACCAGTCTTACCAAGGGGTATCGTATTACCCAGTAACTGGGTTGTGGAGGTCTGATAGGCAGTCGCTCCATGTAAAATACTAGTATTCAGCTGCATCCAGTTAGACTGGAAGCCGACCCCAACATAGTTGGGAAAAGGCTAGGCAGATGTTGATCAATGTCACAGAATGACACTCAGTTTAAAATTAAGTTTTATTTAAATGTGACACCGACAATTAAATAAAACAGATTTAATTTTTAAATCAAAATGGCCGGTCTGTCAAAAAAAATCGAGGTTATGTCATCTAGACATTGATGATCAAAGGTTTTTATCATTCTGACCTTTGATGTTAACTTATTAATTAGTTTACTAGGTGTGGTCTGCCCAGTGCTGAAGGTTCAATAGTTACAGCGTATAAGTCAAAACACATTATAATGTGTCTTGATTTATAAAACACTTCATTTCGTTTCTTAATGTCCCTACAATACAAGTGTTTTTCATGATATCTTCGTTAATATCACTACAAAAAATGTGAAATAAATTACTAATATGATTAACAAGCCCAGGTCGACAGCGCGTTGTGTTCCACACGCGCCTCAAAGAGATGTCAGCACAAACCGATGGGGCCCGCAAGGGCCGTTGCCTGCCAAGGGTGCGGGTTGTTCGAAAGAGATACCGTGGCCCCTGGCACACAGGCAACTGAAGGGACACGGGTGGGTTTTAGTCAGTGAAAGCCTGACTCGCCCTCCTACTCCACCCAGAGCGGGAGAAGTTATTTGACGATATCCCACCCAAAAAAAAAACCCATAGGTGCCGATTTGACATAACAATAGAAAGTCCAAAATAACATTTTACCGACTTATTGCTTGCGGGTATCGATATTGAAACGATTTTCATGAAAACGGACGATGTTTTAAGAAACTCTACTGTAAATTAAGTTAGTAATACAACTTGGTTGCCACTGTTCGGCGGGGACCCCTTATATCTACTAAGGAACACTGAATAATCCTAGTGGGATAATCGATAAACGAGATGCATGGCAAATGCATCTGTGGATTGTGTGGATGGGTTTATACTGTTAAACGGTAAAGGATGCTCTGGGCTCTGTATTTACCGCCCAGGGGCCTTAGTCTGCTATTTTTATAAATTCGTCATTCCAACACGATCCCATCGTCATTTTGGTAAAAGTTCGTAATCTGCTAAATTAATGATGGTCGATCAGTGGTCGGTCAATGGTCTCGTAATAGAATTGTGTTATAATGGCACTGTCGTATTGCCATTATTATAAAACCCGTTTGTAGAAATGATTTTCGAAAAAATACTACTAAATTTGAACATTTAATCATGCCAGATTTCATTTATATGTATATTTGTATATATTTTTTATTTTTTAACATATTATTTTAGGAACTGTAAAATTTTTAGCATTTAGTCATTCATTTGCCATTATGTACGAGATTACCTATAAACGCCATTTCTTTCAATGGAGTGTCATTGGCTGACCACTGGAAAGTCATAATGACGCCATTATATTAGTAGACTACAAAACTTGTCAAAATCAACAATTATGAAATCAATGATCGACCATTCTGACACTATTGCAATAGCAGACTTGAGGCCCTGCTTGCTTCAATTAATAGCCATGAATATTTCCTTCCTTCTCCGTGGAGGCAAGGTACCAATTGTAAAGGAGATAATTATATCTCGAACAACCAATTCCGTCTTATTACAAAACGCGATCTTACTTTAGTCCTAGCCTAAAATTCTGAGCTAGTTTTTTGCATTACAAACTTTATTTCGACTAGCGTAAAGTTTAACGAAAAAGTGACAACTGAGCACCGGACTAAGTTGTCAGTTTTGTAAAAAGAACTGCGTTACCATACACATTGGGTCCTTAATTCAAAACGCGCGAGGTGGTTTAAACCTAATCCAAATAAAAATCTTGTTTTGTAATAACCCCGGTTTTGCGTTGTTTTGTCAAGTGTCACTTAGCTTCAATAGAATAATCAACTTACCTATAAATTTTTGTGAGACAGCTCCTTCCCTCTTCGATCTGCTGATGAAAATAGGTAGTATTTATTTAAATTGATATTTTTTGATACTCTAATGATGACCGCCATTTTCAATTAATGATCTTCAATAGTTTTAGACTATTTAAAAAACTATGCCTACCGTTAAAGTTGATCTCAGTAATTAAGCTAGGGCACCCTAACCAAATGGGTTAGATTAGAACCGTAAATATAAGAAAGAAGGTTAGAACTGCAATTACATCATCAAAAAGACGATCTTTGAGTATCTATTAATATTTTCAAGAAATTAAAATGGGAATTATTTCGGAATCGATCAAATACATGTCGTGAAAAATGAACCTTAAACGGCATAAATGCCTTGAGATAATTACATTAATTAGATATATAACCCTTTTCTACTACCCTGCACACCTTAGAACATAAAAATATGTACTACAGTTAAATTAAATATAGGACAACAAAATACAAAAATTCCGCCATTACAGATAAATAAAGTGTCATAACAATGTTTCTAGTCCAGTAGGTACCCACCTTCCTGTGCGAACAGATAACGAGCTTATACCTACCCTCCATACACATTTATTTCCGACATTCATGAACCATGCTAACCTTTTCTCTATAATAAAATTATACCAAATACATTTTCTAACGCAAAGAGGTACTTGTGACTAAGTAGTAACAGGTACACGGGTCGATCGATCAAGTTAAGCTAGGCTTGCCGCGGTTGGTCCGTGGATGGGTCCACCAGCTTTACATACGAAGACCCCTCCGTGTCTCGGAAAGCATAAGTAAAGCCTGTAATTCATAGATCTTTGACAATATTGTAACGGGTCGTCAGAAGCACGAAAGTGTGACAACCAGTCTTCCCAAAGGGTATCGAATTACCCAGTACTGGGTTGTGGAGGTCAGATAGGCAGTGGCATCCAGTTAGACTGGAAGCTGAATCCAATATAGTTGGGAAAAAGCTAGGCAGATGATGGTCATTGAAAACGCGAATGAAGTAGTTATGTGTATTTATTATTTATACAGGGTACGTTTTTGAAAAGTGCGCAAACTGTAACCATGAATTCAGCATATCATTCCCGACCCCCTATCGCAGAAATTTTTAACCGGCTATAAAAAAAATCTGTTGTTTGATAGAAAAGTGCAATACCTACGCGATCAAACTGTATGGAACAGCTGATTTTTTTTGAACCGACGAAAAAACGGAGGAGGTTACTCAATTCGACGCGTATATTTTTTTTTTTTTTTTTATGTATGACCACGCATAACTTTTTCCAGAGTAGTCCGATTTTGATAATTCTTTTTTTATTGGAAAGGGTATACCTCGAAGTTGGTCCCATATAAATTTCGAAGAAAAATTCCAACCCTAAGGGTAAGAAAACAGGGGATGATTGATTGTTTACTCACAGATTTTAATACTGAGTTGTGTATTAAATCAAAAATTAAGCATGTAGTAATTAGTAGATTATAGCCACAAAAAATTATAAAATAAAAACTTTTTAATAAAAAAATTAAACCGCCGAAATACCGAAAAATAAAAAATTATAAACTAGCTTTGTCCAACCCCAATAACTAAGTTCGGAAGTCGGTGACTTTGGATTTGTATTTAATTATATGTCACCGCCTTCCGAACTTACTTAGTAGAGTAATCAGCACTTTTTTCGGACAATTTGTTTTAGGAATTACTCGATCTCATAAACAAATAATTTTCCCGATGTTACCTATAACGAATGCTGGACCCAAACTGATTGGATATTAGAAGGCCAATAATTCTCGTAAAATTCAGTCGCCGACTAATTTAGACGAGAATCAAATACCAAAAATGTATGGAAACTCCAGTTTTTTTTTACAGATTGAGACTGAGATCAGACTGTGAATATTCTTGAAATTACCAGAATTGCCCCTCTTATCTTTGAAAGAGAAAGAAGTGGAAACCAGGCGCGGTCCGAGGGGGTGTCCTAGGGGTCATGACCCCCCCCCAAAGCCATAACTTAAACCTTTATTTTGTGCAATAAAATCTAATTTACTCTTTTTCTTTTCTTATTAATATGTAGTCTTTGTCTCTGACCCCCTCCCAAAGTCTTTGGCTGCGACCGCGCCTGGTGGAAACTTCCCTTTTATGTGACCAGTTGACCACAATGAACATCGTCAAAGTTCTGCGTGTATTTCGTGGCGGTATTGAAGATAGTTCTGCTGTCTTCTGAAGTTTTGTTTATAGATGAATCATGATCTCAGCAATGTCAGTAGCGTAGGTGTCTAGGCGTGGCATAACCAGTATTTAATTCTACATTCAATTTTCATCCATTGTTGCGTAAATTTACTGCCTTTGAAAGCTCAGTAATTAATTTAATGTATTTTATAAACGGTATTTTAAAATTTGTTAAATTGTTTCAGACATTGTTAATTTAAATTATAATCTTAATTCATAAATATTTAAAATGACTGTGTTATATTATATTATACTAGCATTCGCCAGCGGCTTCGTCGGAAATTATCCCGCGGGAACGTACTACCGGGATAAAATGTACCCTATGTGTTAATCCAGGTTATGAAGTACCTGTATGTAAATTTCATTCAAATCTGTTTAGTAGTTTTTGCACGAAAGAGTAACAAACAACCATCCATCTATCTTCACAAACTTTCAGATTTATAATATAAAAATAATAGTAGAAAGTAGGATTATCCTATCCAACTTTCTACTATAGGAGGATAGTAGGATAAATCAAGCTAAACACACTGGATTTTGCTCGCGTTGATACTGCAATAGAACTCACAGTTCTGTGTTTCCAGACCATACAATAACTACCATCATCAATCACCCTTTTTCTTCCGCAAAAGCAAAGAACGATAAACAGATCTTTATATTTCCTGTTTCACGGCCAGATCAGTATGGGAATAATTTATTGGGACACAAATCAATAGGAATAACTTCAGAAAACACGAGTTTTCTTTCCACACACACTCCAGCACGCACGTTTTATCGAATATTAAAAACGTATAGGTGAGAAAACTTTGAGGGCCCTTGTCTCCCTGTTAAAATGGACCATTTTCTATCTGGAGGGGAAAAAATACCAATGAGCCAGCAAAGCTTTCCTTTTTGCTAATTGTACCTAAATTATACTCCTGTCGTCAATTGATTAACAGTGGAAAAGCTATTTTGTACTGCATAATAATCTTAGGATCCATATTCATTCAGCGCTTCACATCTTCTATTTTATCAGGCATAGGGGAGGGGTTGGTGTTCAGTGTGGTACCGGGCGTAAAAGAATAGCACCATCCCATTTCTACCCATGTGGGTGTCGTAGACGGCGACTAAGGGACTTACTAGAGACTGGGTAGCAGCGTTCTCGATGCATTTAACCACCATACTGCGATCGCTAGCCCGCTTGCCAATCGTGGCGATTATGGCAAAAACCCCCTTTTGGGGGAGGCCTATGTCCAGCAGTGGACGTCTTTCGGCTGAAATTATGATGATGACGGGTCTGTACAAACCTCAAACCTGCCTTGGTTCCAGTACGTCATTATCAGGTGACCACTGAAAATCACCGCTGCGCTGTGGGTCCCCCATAGTTCAGCATTAATACAGCATGTGGTAAATAAAGCCTTCTTAGCACAGTCACGACGTGCAGCTGCCGACACTTTCTATGTTGTGCGCGTGATTATCGATCTATAAATTATTGTTTTATTTTTATTTTTCTTTACTACTCGAGTTAACTTATATTTTCGTATGCGTGTCGTGTTTTTGTGACAAATAAAACAAATTCTTTTTCTTTCTTATGACATCTCAAACTCAGAAATTTAATTGTGACTTTTTAAACTAGGCCTAGGTCTGGAAAGTAATTAACTCGGTTATCTCTTCAACTTCTTACATATGGAGCTGGTGTGCCAATTTACCAATGACCGTCACGGCTTGCAGGTACCAGGTCGACCATGTAGATTGGTTTCAAATTGGATCGAATGTAAGCACTCCTGACCTATCGGAGTATCATGGCAATTCTTGCATATGGATTCTTTTAAAGTCAAAGCATTTATTGCAAATAGGCACCATACAAGGCAATGTTGAATAAAAATTAAAATAGAATTGATTCTAGTCGCCACTTACAAAATTTAATTAATATGTGAAAACGATACACCTAGAATAAAATTAGCATACCACATTAGGTAAGAACAAAAAATAAATGAAGCAATGGCAGATAACTTAATTATATGATAGAAACATGGTGCTCATATATTTTTACATACCTACATTGTAAAAATAAGCATGCGATTTTCCTATAATTTTAACATGTAATAAGTCAGTGTGTAAGTTAAAGTAATCACAGAATGTAAATCAATGTCAAAAAAAATACAATTCAATTAGCAGTCATACGGTCGATGATAAAACACGCTTGCCCTAAAAGTTATCTATTATTTTGTGACATAAAATTCATTGGCCTGTTTAATAAACTTGGATAGACTATTCTGTCTTATTTCTAATTATCTTAATGATCTACTTGAATAAACAGTATATGTAGATTTGCGATTATGCTTGCGTAACTGTATAGCCCATTGGTTCATGGGCTCTAGAGTCTAGGTCATTCCAGATTGCTAAGAGGTCGTGATTAATTAATACATTTGTTCTGATATCTGTAATAAATACTGCTCCGTAATCTTTTGCGTCTAGCCAGAACCTTAGTTGTGTTCATTTCTTTGTTGGTCTTCTAAATCTATTCTCCATCCTCATAATCCCCTTGTTTACGTTTGCGATAAAATAAATGAACATAAAACTACGTCCACTTAGATGATTCATTATTTTTTTTCTACATTTCCAACGTTTCGAGCGCTTTTAAGTTAGTCCTTCACAACCCCAAGCGCTTTAAAGTGCTGGAAACGCTAGCAAGTATAAATGCAAACGAGAAGAGTGGGACTTAAAAAAATACCGTTGAAAACACTAAAAGCAATTCCATTCACGATATGAATACAAGAACTGATGCAAGTGTATGGAGACCATCTGTTGGTGCGCTTGGTTTAAAGGATTACGATAGTACATTCTCGTTCGATGTTTCCATATTGCTGCCATAAAATATTAACGACTTTTCGCACTAGTTACTATTACCCACTTCAGTAAAAGCCATGTTTCCCTGTATATAGCTTGCGGCCAATTGTTGTAGCTACCTCTCTATAAAGCTGCCTGCTTGAGCTTGCGACAAGAGATTGAATTTAAGTTTCAATTTCGCTGATATTTTTCCATAGGGGCAATAGTATAAAAAAGTTGGTGGAAGGAGTAACAATAAAAATACGCCAGCCATTCTTATAGGTACTCACCACGAATTGAATTGGAACGACATAGTTAAGGTACACCTCTAGGTGAAAACTGCAATACCTAGTGCTTTCTTTGAAACTAGATGACAGAACAAACTCTCACACGCTCTGCTAACACCTTGTGATAAAAACTTTACATTTTATGTATCGTGCAAAATCATCATTAAACGCCATTTAATATTCAATACTCAATACTCAATACTCAATACTTTATTGCATTCCATATGTATTTAATAGATGGTACAAACAGTGAGAACAATATGGACCCTGTCGGGCACAGCAAAAATTAGGAGAGAGGAAGAGGGCTACGTACAAATTCAAGCAATTCAATTCATTATTATTATAAAATTATTAGATGTATAATTGAGTGTATAATTATCTATCTTATGTATAATTATGTACAGGTGTATATGTATAATTATGTACAGGTGTATATATAGATTATGAGGTTTGTGTATATAGGTAAAGTATATTTGTTATTAAAATTGTATGTATTGCACAAGAATGATTTTTTGTTATTAATATTTTAATTATTTTTGAATTTTGTGGTTATATGTTAGTAATTAATTATTATTTTATTTTTATTACATATTATTTATTTTCACATTTATATTTGATTTTCTATATTCCGTATTATATTGTATATATTTCATTTTGTTTGGTCAATTTAAGAGAGATAATTTTATTTTTCAATTAATTTGTCCTCTAAAAACTCCTTTACTGAGTAGTATGTCTTAGATTCTAGAAATTGTTTCAATGTATTATTAAATATATTTGCTTTCTTTACTTCTCTGATGTAATTTGGCAATTTGTTATAAATTTTTATGGACATAACTAAAGGGCCGGTTGAGTGCATTTTGAGTCGGGATTGAGGTACGTTTATTTTGTTTTTGTTGTGCCGAAAGGTGTATCTTGTTTGTGTCTCTTCGCAAGTGGTGTAGAACTCTGGGTGTTTTCTGACAAATTTACATAATTCTAAGATGTATAAACAGGGAAGTGTGAGTATTTTATGTTTTCGGAAGTGTGGTTTGCAGCTATCTGTTTGTTCTATGTTGGTAATTATGCGAATTAATTTCTTTTGTAAAATAAAAATGGTTTCTGAATCGGTACTATTGCCCCACAGCATGACCCCATAGCTGAGCCATGCCTGGGCATATGCATAGTAGGTAATAAGTGCAGTTTGCTGGTTGGTAGTTTTTTTTATTTCGCTTAGGGCATATGAAAATTTTGAGAGCTTTGCTCTTATTTTCTGTATATGGGATTTCCAATTTAAGTGGGTATCCATAGACAAACCGAGGAGAGTGAATTCATTTACTTGTTCTATTTTTGCATGATTAAAAATTAAATTTAGTTTTAATGGGGATTTTTGATGGGGATGAAAAGTAATTAATTTTGTTTTGGTGAAGTTAATTTCTAAATTGTGGTTATCCATCCAGTTTACAGCTGTTGATAGAACGGAACTTAATTTGGCGTTTATGTTGTCATCCCTCTGGCATGAGGTGAGCAGAGAGATATCGTCCGCAAATAGAACACATGGTCTGTTTATAATTTTAGGAAGGTCATTTACATAAATAAGGAACAAGAGGCAGCCCACCACACTCCCTTGGGGAATTGACGCGTTAACTGTTTTACTGTCGGATCTTACTTTTATTATTTCGTATGTGCTGTTATCAAAATATTCAATTTCCACTAGTTGTACCCTATCCTTTAGATATGATGCAAACCATTTAAGAGCTTTTCCTCGTATCCCTATCCCATGTAATTTGTCCAATAGTATTTGAAATTGCACCTTATCATAGGCTTTGGTCATATCAAGCAGCATACCTATGGCATAGTTTTTATTATTAATAATAGTTAGCGCCTCTTGCACGTATTTATAGACTGCTAATGTTGTAGACCTGTTTTTACGGAAACCGTATTGGCAGTCGTCAAGTATTCCATATTTTTCGCAAAAAGAGTATACGCGGTCGCACATAGCCTTTTCAAAGATTTTAGACGCAGTCGGTAACAGGGCGATGGGGCGATAGTTATTTGGGTCGGTTTTAGAGTTTTTCTTATGTATGGGTTTTATCAGTGCGTTTTTAAGTAGATTGGGAAAAGTTCCCTCTTCAAACGATTGGTTAATTAATTTATAAAATGGCAGGGTTAGTTCGTCTGCACATTGCTTGAGTAGAAATGGGGGAAGTTCGTCCACTCCATGACTCTTCTTATTTTTTAAATTTTTTATTATTTTATTTACTTCATAGGGATCGACAGGGCTCAGAAACATTGTGTTTTCTGTGGGGTACATCACAGGGGCTCCTTTTGCTGCTGAGGTTTTTTCTCCTACGGAAGCAAAGAAATCGTTAAAAATATTAGCTATTTGCTTAGGTTCGGTTATCAAGTTATCATTTTTATGTAGTTTTATGTTAATTTTTTCGTTTTTTATTGATTTATTTGTTCTTTCATTTATTATATTCCACATAGTTTTTACTTTATTTGTTGACTTTTTTATTTTATTTATATATTGTAATTTTTTTGCAGTCGTTACAGATTGTTTTAGGGTTTTTTCGTATTTTTTATAATATTTTGATAGTATGGGATTGTTTGTTTTATTGGTGAGTATTTTAAGTAGTCTTTTGTTTTTACAAGATAATTTAATACCCTTTGTTAGCCAATACTTCTTAAACATCGTTTTTATTTTTACCTGTTGCAGCGGGATGCACATATTTAAAATTTTATTTAAGATATTATTAAACGCAATGTAGTTTTCATCTGCATTTTTATTTGGTTGTATTATTTCATTCCAATTTTGATTTTTTAATTCAGATTTAAATTTTTCCACATTTTGGGTATTATATAGTCTTTTTTTCGCCAACCAGCTTGTTTTTTTGTTGCTGTCGCTAACTAATTTCGTGTGAAAGATGGTTGCACTGTGGTCTGAGAAACCCAATTCTTCTACGGTGGTATAAGTTTGTCTATTTTTAAAATTTGTAAAAATTAAGTCTAAGCATGTCGAGGTAGTTTGTGAGATTCGTGTGGGGACTTTGATATGTTGTGTGAATTTATGTTCCAACATTAGATCTAAGAACAAGTTAGTTTTTAAACAACTGTCTAAAATATTTATGTTCAAATCTCCTCCTAATATCACGTTATGTTTTCGATATTTATTATTTATATAATACATCATTTCTTTTAATTGGCGAGTAAATACTTCCTCCTCTCTTCTATTCCAATAAATGGTAACTATAATTAAATTCTCATTAGGTAATTCTACTGCACATAATTCGATACAATACTCAACAGACATATTACCAATATCACATATTTCTTTGTACTCGAGATGATTTTGTAACAAGATACAGACGCCGCCGCCTCCCCGAGTATGGCGACAATAAGATGCCGCAATTTTGTAGCCGCTAAACTGTAAGTTACTCAATTTTTCCGGTGATAGCCAAGTCTCACATAGGCATATAGCATTATACACTGTTTTTTCGTGGATAAAGGCTTCAAGTAAATGTTGTTTGTTATAGATGCTTTGTATGTTTTGATATAAAATCTTAAATTGTTGTTCCGTGGTTTCGAAAAGTATTTTTGTTCGTATATTCGTTGATATTTGGTTTGTAATGTTGTATAGTGATGGATTTATCGTCGTTGTTTATTTGTTTGTTACATTTGACGATTTTGCGGTATGTGGTGTCTGTGGTAGCATCTTCTCTAGTTAATATCCGTTTCCCATCTATAAATAAGTTGTTATTTCGTATTATTGCATAATGTCCATTTTTTCTTGCTCTTAGCATTTCCTCACGCATTAATTTTCTTGCATTCCGTGCATTTTCATTTAGGAACTCTGACACATGTATGCCAGTTCCTTGAAAGTAGTAGCTGTTCTCAACAATGTACCTAGCCATTTTCTTGCTTAGAAGCTCAATTACTAAGGGTCTGTTTTTTGTGGTAAATCTTCCTATACGATTTGTTTCTTCTATGTATCCGTTTAGGTCTACATTCAAAATTTCATAAAACATTTCAAGCAATCTGCTGTTTAATTCATACTCAGACTCATTGTAGTATTCGGGGAAGCCATAGATTACTATTTTCTTGGGGTAGTTTTCAGTTTCTTTTATTTCTGGAGTTGGTGATAGCTGCTTCATATTTTTTATTTCGTTTTTCAGGGTTTCATTTTCTTTGCTTAGCTTTTCGACACACTGACATTTATGAATATTTTTAAATTATTGTGAATGTGAGGACTATGTGTGTAATTTTTGCCTTTTCTTTATCAGTTACTTTCAAAGTTGGTATGGCAGTTTGAGTACTTTATGTAGCCTACCCTAATGTGCTTTCTTTGGTATTGGTTGTCGAGTCGTTGAGCTCCTCAAGTTCTGAGTTGAGTTACACAATTACTCACAAATGCTTGCACTGACTGGATTGGTCCACTCAAATCTGTGTAGTTCTTTCCCCAAAACGTCTGGGGAAGACAATGTAGATTAGTGACTTTTCTGATCGGACCAAGATTATGTCTGAACTATAAAAGAGACTTTGACCCTTGTGTTTCAGATAGGAAGATAGTAATATACAAATTTCAATGCACCATGAAACACGTACCTATTCAGAAATTCTCTCTGCAGCAAACTACGCAAGGTCTACGGCGAAAATCCAACACGAATCCAAGATTCAAATTCAATGGAACACCTGTCTATTCTATTTCGTGCATACAATTACTGTAGCTATATAGCACATGTTCCTTTTAGATATTATCTGTAGCTACACAATAAGTCCCTCCCTTCGTAACGTGTCCTATAGAGCAGATACCAAGAAGTGTTGGATCCCCGTGTCTATTTGTAACAGGATAATACTAAAGGGGGATACAGGATAATAAAAAGGAGAATACTAAGAGAAGCTTGGAGAAAATCTCCAAGATACTTGACAAATCTTGAACAAAAAGAAAGGGAGATTATTAAATACGGCGTTCCTCAGGGTAGCGTGCTGGGACCCCCCCTTTTTTTGCTCTACATAAATGACCTTCCGAGACAAATAAAGCACCCCATGGTACTCTTCGCCGATGATAGCACCGTAATTATTAAGTGTGATGATCCGAGTACTTATGAAAATGAAATAAATATGACATTAAATAGAATTATAACATGGTTTGACAAGAATAATCTAATTATAAACTTAGAAAAGACTAAAATTATGCATTTTTATCAAATAATTCCAAATACAATCCTTGACATTAGCTATTTAGGGACAAAAATAGAATCAACTACTGCTACTAAATTCCTTGGTATTAATATCGACAATAATTTGTCTTGGAGACCCCAGACAGACGAAATATGTAAAAAACTTAATAAATTTGCCTATGCACTTTATAAACTATCAAAAATAGTGAGCCTAGAATCCGTACTGACAGCCTATCACGGCTACGTTGCATCAACACTCAGATATGGCATAATATACTGGGGCAATTCAATTGATAGAGAACTCGTATTTAGAGCCCAAAAAAGATGTGTCAGAGCTATGTGTGGCCTTAAAAGCACAGACAGTTGTCAACCATACTTTATACGTCTGAAAATTCTTACCTTGCCATCGCTGTACATATACGAAACAAATACGTTCGTAAAATCTAATATTTCATCCTACAAAATAGCTACTAAAAGTAACTACAGAAAATTACGCGACAAAAATAAGTCAGAACTCGAAGTGACTTATGGAAAAACTGCACTAATGAATAAAAATACCTTCTGTATGGCCAAAAAAGTATTTAACAAACTACCTGAAAAAATAAAAACGTTAAATCTGGAAAATTTCAAAAAAGTACTGTTAAGAATGTTGATAAATAAATGTTATTACTCACTACAGGAATATTTGGACGATAATTCTATGATTTCTGCCTCAAAAAATTGTACATCACCTCACATATTTTGACGATTTAGAATTTTATTTGACATTACCACTAATAAGGCATGTAACTAAATTTATTTGACATTTATTGATATTGACTATATTTTCTTCATTTTGTATTCATGTGCATAGTAATTTTGTTTTAATTTTGTTTTTATTTCTAATTTTGACATAATTTTATATAATTCTACCATTATATGAATCTGAAACGTTGAATTGGTGTTAAAAGTGAAATTTTCGACAATGTTAATTAAATATTATATTTGTACGCTTCTGGGCAAAACATAGAGGATCTATTCATCTGTAACATCTCGCACACTATTGTAATTTGACCTATGTTTACAAATAAAGCATTCTGATTCTGATTCTGATTCTGAAAATCTAAGCAATATCTTTCAAGCAAATCTAAACTTACCTTCATAAAACTACAGAAATATTTTCTTTGAGACAAACTATTAAATAAAATAAATGTCCAACAGTAATGAAATTCCATCATTTACAAAGACAACAGCGATTTTTTTTTAAATCAGATATGTTACTTTTCATTCCGTAAAACAACGAAATTTACTGGTAGTGATCTTATAGGTAAAGCCAAGGAAATTGATTACTTAGCATATAGTCACCCTACGTCAATTTGCGGTGTTATATTCATTTCCGTGTGGTGCCGCACGTAAAGAATAGCACCATCACATCTCTTTCCGTGGGTGTCGTAGGAGGCGACTAAGGGACTTACTAGAGAATGGGCGGCAGTGTTCTCTATGCATTTGACCACCATACTGCGAACCCCAAAATTGGGGGAGGCCTATGTCCAGCAGTGAACATCTTTCGGCAGAAATGATGATGATGATTCATTTCATACAACTGTCAGAGAGCTATGATTTGAATATAGCTACTATACGGACGATTTAGGTTGGTCCGCCATGGAATGTATGTAGTACTATTTCACAAACACGTTTTAAGTGCACCATGCACTTAAAACCAATATTTTGTAACCACTTTTTGAGTGTCCTTGAAGTTTCTTGCCCAGTTGAAGCTTTAGTTTTCTGACTGATCTGTCCCGTGACAGTTCAAAAGTGCCTATAGATAATTGGTATATTTGAAATAAATACTTTTGAGTTTTAGTTAAACATCGTGTTGAGAGTGATCTGTTGTTTGCACGTTAAAGGAACTGATGGACGATACTGAAGCTGCCAAACTTGCCGACCTCCCTGGCGGCGTCAGTATAGTTTGCTACGCTGACGACACGCTGGTCCTGGCGCAAGGGAGGTCGTACCAGGCGGCGGCCGACTAAGCGACACAAGGGGTTGCGACAATCGTCGAAAGGATCCGGCAACTGGGACTCGAGGTGGCTTTGCACAAGTCCGAGGCCATGTGGTTTCGTGGTCCTCGGAATGCGCCACCGACGGGTTCCCAGATAACGGTGGGAGGGGTTCACATCGGCGTCGAGTCGACAATGAAGTACTTGGGACTCGTCCTCGACAGCCGGTGGGACTTCGCGGAGCATTTCCGCCGTTTGGATCCCAGACTGGAGCGGGCCGGGGCTGCGTTGAAGCGGCTCTTGCCCAATCTAGGGGGGCCTAACGCCTCCTGCCGGAGGCTCTATGCGGGGATCGTGCGGTCCATGGCCCTATACGGGGCGCCGGTGTGGGCGCCTACATTGAGGCGCCAACCAGCTCGCCGTTTGAGGGCGTCCCATAGGGTCATGGCCATACGGATGATCCGAGGATATCGCACGATCTCCGGCGAGGCGGCAGGCCTCCTTGCCGGATTACCGCCATGGGATCTGGAGGCAAAGGTCCTCGCGCAAATGTGGGAGTGGCGCGAGGAGGCCAAACGCCGGGGCGTAACTCCGCTGCCGCGGGAAATCGCGGCACAGCGAACAGAGCTCCGGCGGGATCTCATGGTGACATGGAGAGTGCGATTGTCGCAACCCAGTGCTGGGCACGCCACGATTGCGGCGGTAAGTCCCCTCTTTGAGGAGTGGTTTGAGAGGCGGCATGGCGTCCTCACCTTCCGCCTGACGCAGGTCCTCACCGGACACGGTTGTTTCGGGAGGTTCCTGTTTCGGATAGGGCGGGAGGAAACGCCCGGGTGTTTCCACTGCGAAGATCGCCCTGAGGACACGGTGGAGCACACGGTGGCGGTATGCCCTGCTTGGGCGGAGCACCGCCGTGTCCTCGTGGAGGCGATCGGCGGCGGCGATCTCTCGCGTCCGGCCCTGGTCCAGGCCATGGTACGGAGCGAGAGGGCATGGGGAGCCGTCACCTCCTTCAGCGAAGCAGTGATGCTCGCGAAGAGGGAGGCGGCGCACGTGAGGGAGAGGCAGCATATGCGCCCTCGCAACCCTAGCCGCCGCAGGATACGGAGACGCCCTGGGCGTCGGGAATCCCAGGCCGATTTCCGGCCACCGTAGGCATGGGCTTGCGGACGGCGAGAAATGGGTAGCTCGCTGTCCGGTAAGGACCAAGCCCAAGTCGACGGCGCGTTGTGTTCCACATGAGATGTCAGCACAAAAAGTGATGGGGCCCGCAAGGGCCGATGCCTGCCTGGGGTGCGGGTTTGTTCGAAAGAGACACCACAGCCCCTGGCATACGGGCTACTGAAGGAACACGGGTGGGTTTTAGTCAGTAAAAGTCTGACAAGCCCTCCTGAGTCCTGCTCCACCCAGAGCGGGAGAAGTTATTTGATGATTTCCCACCAAAAAAAAAAACAAACAAACTTGTGGCTAAATTCTGATCCGACGAAGAAGATTTAACTTGGCAGTCAATTTGTTCAACAATGATTTTCCCTGGCTACAATAATAACAACAAAAGGTAGCCTAAAATCCGGAGACTGTAAAGTCCCTCTTTGCTATTTAATTTTCATTTTAATCTGCCAACGGATAAACAACGTGAACAATATTGTTCTATTTTAAACGCTTATCATTTCGTGTAGGCATTTAGAGTTGGACTTTGGAAAGTTGTGCCTGAATAGTGCTTATTGTAATATGATTGTGAAATGTTTGGGACTGACATTCTTTGTGAGTTTTAAAGGACAGGCGGTACGAATTAAATCGTGTTCGAATTCAATTATTTTTTTTGCCTTCTTTGACTGTGATTTTAAATGGTTTAGGTGTAGAAAGAAAGAAAGAAAAAAAAAAGTATTTGTGACTCGCACAGGAAGATCACATAGTAAAATAACATGATTTATTTATTTATCACACACATGTACCCATTGCCATTACAGATAATAAAATCGAATGCGACAGAGTAACTTAAAATATACTTAACTATACCTTACATGCTACACAGTATGTGGCCCTTGTGAACTCACCCAGTGTACAGGTGAATATGTCTATGGCATCCGCCACCGTGTTGAGAGTGCGCAGCGCACGAGTCAGCGGTGCGCGCCCCAGCAGGTTAGTGCGCGCACTCAGCACCACTAGCAGCTGCGGCTTGCGCCGTCGCGCCACGTACCTTTCTGGTAAATTAAACCCTATTTCTGAAAGTATACCTGAATTTTGTATCCTACCTCTTAAAACTTTGAAAATATACGTTGCCAGTGCCAGTTCACGCCTAATTTCTAATTTGTAGTAGCCTACCATACCGAGACAGAATAAGGTAGGATACAGTAACGGATATCCCGGGTATCTCCCATACAGCTTTAAGTACATAAATCTGACGAATTTGTTCTGTATCCTTTCGAGCATATTTTTGTATTTATTTCACTCGGGCTCCAGACTACCGCATTATATTCCAGATGACTCCTCACAAGAGCCTCATACAAAGACCTCAATGCACTGATATTTATGAAGTAATTTGCCTGACGCAGCACAAATCCCAGATTCCTGTACGCCTTTATACATACGTGCACCACGTGTTTGCGAAACTGCAGATCACTGGCGAAATGAATGCCTAAATCTTTAACCTCCATGACACGCTGCAGCGGCTCCCCGTCCATGTTGTACTGGTGGTATTGAGGGATTTGTTTGCGTGTAAATGAAAGCACCGAGCACTTTGATACAATAAAGTATAGCTTATTGCAGTGACTCCATTCAGTGACCCTATCCAAGTCGTGCTGCAGCATGTCACAATCCGCAGTGTCTTTTATGACTGCAGACAACTTAAGGTCGTCAGCAAGTAGCATGCATGTTGACTTGACCACTTTTGGCAAATCATTTACCGTAATAATAAATAATAAGGGTCCCAAATTAGTACCCTGACTGACGCCCGACCTGGTATAGTAGGGCTCCGAGAAGTGTCCGCCACAGTCCACATACTGACGTCTATCTCGAAGATAACTGGCGAAGAACTTTACAGTATGAAGTGTGCAGCCCATACTCGCCAGCTTTGATAAGAGTATGTCGTGATCGACTGTGTCGAACGCCTTCTTAAAGTCCAGATAGGCTACGTCAACTTGAAGCCCAGCGTCAACAGCTGGTACCATTTGTGTCATCAGGTGAAGCAAGTTCCCCGTTGTACCGCGCCCAGGACGGAAGCCGTACTGCGTATCAGACAAATGGGGCCTATCTGTGCATAAAGGCAATTGTGAACAGCCATCTCGAATACCTTGGCTGGTGCGCTCAGTACCGCAATTGGCCTGAAGTCGCTAACATCCGTGCCACCTCGACTGTTCGGTATAGGTACCACCCGCGTAAGTTTCCAAGGCGCGCGCCGGACGGCCGCCCGCTCGAGGCAGGCGAGGTGCGCATACGCGCCGCTCGGTGCTGCCTCCCCGCACGCCGCACAGTGGGTAGAAACTATGATTTTAGTGACTTAGGGATCAATTTTGTTTTTTTACTTTTTTCTTTATGCGGATGGATAGAGCTCATAACCCTCAATAATAATGGTCCTGATGTTTTTTTTCCTAAACTTTATACTTTGGGTAGAAAAATCAGTTTTGTTATTTTTTTGTATGGAGCGGATCAAATTAAGTCAAATTCCTGCTAAGTAGCGTGTGATCCCGCTTTAAAACTTTATTTTTCTTATACCTTGTCTAGTCTTATATAATTTGATGCTATGAACATCTGCATAAAGCTGCCACTCTGCCAAATAAATGGACCGAAAAAAAATTAAAAATACATTGAATAAAAAGCTTCTTTCAAGTTAAATTTGATATGGAATAGTATGTAAAAGCACGTAATAATACACATAATTACTTAACAACTAACAACAATACATTTAAAAGGTCCCTAATTAGCTTAAATTTACTAATTTATTACATTAAGTATTTAAAAATGTTGATCTATGAATTTCTATTTGTTTGTTTAATGACTTTAATTAGTTTATAAAGTTCAATTAAATACTGGATAGTAAGTAAAGAAACATACAAACAGATACGAATTAGTAAAGATAAAATAACTTACTACTAACACAAGTAAACTAAAAAACTAACTATACAACACCATACTTTACTATTTCCTTTCAAATATGACATACAAACTAGTAAAAGAGAAACAAGAAACTTACAATCTACCAAATTATCTACATCAATAAAATCTATATCGGATTCTGTGGGAAAACTCAGCAGAAGCTCTTTAACTTTTGGAGAGAGAACCATTACATTTTGTTTCACCATTCGAGGTCTTAAACTTGTGATCTTTGGATCAGAAGACAAAAGAAGATTGTGTAAAATATCCTCATTTGTCGCCGTTCTACTTACCTTTCTAGAATGACTCTCTCTATATTTCCGGAAATATTTATTGCGAGCTTCCGCTGCCTCTTCCGACAGTTTACCTATAGGTATGGCACCAAAGTGCTTAATTATATCACTCCCATGTACCAACAATTTATGTATACTGGAAGGCATATAATACCAAGGATATAAGTTTACATACAATTCTGCAGTATCTCTAGAAAATTCGGAAAACTTAGAAAAGTCCACGCGCTCTCCTGATGCAATAGTCTGAAGAATCTCGTAAAACCTTTCTATTAAATCTTTACTTATTCCTGTTATGCGAGCTGTTGTTTCTGCATCCCTGAAAAATCTTCTGGCAGTATTGCCATCATTGGTTGTGCCTACTCCTTGCTTGACTATATCGATAAGTAAACCGCATTCCTTCTTAAACGCTTGCTGTATAGCGCTCTTTCTGAGTGACATTTTTTCTTTATCATCGCCCCTGCAACTCCATTTTTTGAAGTCCAAACGATAAGCTGCAAACAAAAAGAAATGTCACTTAAAAATAATTTCACAGGAAACTACCATGAAAAAAATTATAAAGTTTTAAGATTATATTTACCGATATGAAGTAAGCACTCCATGCATCTTATCCAGGCATGTAAAGATGACATTCCATACTGGAACATTTCTTCATTGCTTTCTCTTTGAGCAAGTGACTCTAAATTGTTCATCTCTGACGGTTTTGCTTTGCAAATATCACAGACAGCTGAAGATGTGTCTGACAAATATGACGTTATTTTGCCGTCTATCATCGTCAAGTGCAATTGATGCTTAACTTCAACTTGATTGATTCTTGACGGCTGAAGTCTATCTCTTTCTTGTGTTATGCTAGCTTTTATAGTTGCCACTGTTGACTGCGTTTCTTTGGTAAATTTGAACATTATCGGACGGCAATAGAAAGTTGATGAAGGTCGGTCGTTTTCCCAAACAATTGTTCCATCACATTGTTGAAGCCTTATAGGAACTAGACTGGCCATGAAAATAGATGAATCATCAAACTCTGTTTCAGTCTTTTGTTTGTAATTACTTTGACCTGAGGCTCCATCAAAGCCCCATTTGCTTATAAGCAGTAACTCTGTTGCCGAGTCCAAATCAAAAGCAATCACATCTAAAAGCCTAGATACCGTCAAGTTGAGTAAAGCTTGCAGTTTAATAGCACCTCCTTCTTCAGTAATAATTATGTCTTCTTTCCCTGGATAACATTTTTACTTTGCTTCTTTAATTTTATAATAAGAAGGGTATAAATCAGACCCATTTTCACTTGCTACTTCTCTTAGGCTTATATACTGCCACTTACTTAATTTAAGTGAAACTAATAAAGCTGCCTTATCGGGTGAATAGGTACTACTTTTCGCTTTACTTGTACTTAAACACTCCTTAACTTTTTCTAGATCTTCGGGGTGATTTAGCAAATGGTTCATGATTTTTCCTACGTCCTCATTTCCAGTGTTTTTTAAACTAGCAATTGTAGTAGCTTTCAGTCCAGCTGGGGATAACGAAAGCGATTGGTTAATTTGTTCAATGCGTCTTCGTTTTTGCCTGGAGCCCAATTCTTCGAAAGGTTTTCGAGGTGTAAATGTAGATGTCGAAGCTTCTGAAGTAGATGGTGGTAGATTTTCAACATCTTCAGTATTACAAATCTCGAGCCTTTCCTGTTCAGTGTTCACAGCTTCACGTACCATTCCTTCGGGCCAATTTATTGCATGTTCTAACCAATCACCATTTTTTCTTATAAACTGTGCTAACGTGCGATTACTTCGTTCCCATCTTGCACTTATATTTGAACAAAAGCGCGTACAGAATTTTTGGAGCTCAACACTGTTCTCTTCGGTCACGTTTATTTTATCTTGTAGAAATTGAAAAAGTTTTTTACTATCCGACAGCGACTTCAGCTGCTCTCTTAAAATCATAAATAAATCTAAATTGTTAACTAAACTCTCCATTATAACGAAAAAGGGACGATCACAATCACGACATGTTAGTAGTAGTACGAATAAACGAACACTAGGTAATATTTATTAAATATGGTCATTTTATAGTTCCAGTGACAAACAAACCTTTACAATTTTTTCTACTACCCTCATTAAATAATTATCCTCATTAACTTTACCGTAATGGCTAAAAGTGAAAAACATTGTTTTTTATAAAGTAAAAGGATAAGCTAATTAGTCATTAAACACACAAATAGAAATTCATAGATCAACATTTTTAAATACTTAATGTAATAAATTAGTAAATTTAAGCTAATTAGGGACCTTTTAAATGTATTGTTGTTAGTTGTTAAATAATTATGTGTATTATTACGTGCTTTTACATACTATTCCATATCAAATTTAGCTTAAAAGAAGCTTTTTATTCAATGTATTTTTCATTTTTTTTTCGGTCCATTTATTTGGCAGAGTGGCAGCTTTTTTTTTTTTTTTTTTTTTTTTTTTTTTTTTTTTTTTTTTTTTTTTTTTTTGGGTGGGAAATCATCAAATAACTTCTCCCGCTCTGGGTGGAGCAGGAGGGCGTGTCAGACTTTTACTGACTAAAACCCACCTGTGTTCCTTCAGTAGCCCTTAAGCCAGGGGCTGTGGTGTCTCTTTCGAACAAACCCGCACCCCTGGCAGGCATCGGCTCTTGCGGGCCCCATCATTTATTGTGCTGACATCTCTTTGAGGCGCGCGTGGAACACAACGTGCCGTCGACTTGGGCTTGGTCCTTACCGGACAGCGAGCTACCCATTTCTCGCCGTCCGCAAGCCCATGCCTACGGTGGCCGGAAATCGGCCTGGGATTCCCGACGCCCAGGGCGTCTCCGTATCCTGCGGCGGCTGGGGTCGCGAGGGTGCATATGCTGCCTCTCCCTCACGTGCGCCACCTCCCTCTTCGCGAGCATCACTGCTTCGCTGAAGGAGGTGACGGCTCCCCATGCCCTCTCGCTCCGTACCATGGCCTGGACCAGGGCCGGACGCGAGAGATCGCCGCCGCCGATCGCCTCCACGAGGACACGGCGGTGCTCCGCCCAAGCAGGGCAGACCGCCACCGTGTGCTCCACCGTGTCCTCAGGGCGATCTTCGCAGTGGAAACACCCGGGCGTTTCCTCCCGCCCTATCCGAAACAGGAACCTCCCAAAACAACCGTGTCCGGTGAGGACCTGCGTCAGGCGGAAGGTGAGGACGCCATGCCGCCTCTCAAACCACTCCTCAAAGAGGGGACTTACCGCCGCAATCGTGGCGTGCCCAGCACTGGGTTGCGACAATCGCTCTCTCCATGTCACCATGAGATCCCGCCGGAGCTCTGTCCGCTGTGCCGCGATTTCCTGCGGCAGCGGACTTACGCCCCGGCGTTTGGCCTCCTCGCGCCACTCCCATATTTGCGCGAGGACCTTTGCCTCCAGATCCCATGGCGGTAATCCGGCAAGGAGACCCGCCGCCTCGCCGGAGATCGTGCGATATCCTCGGATCATCCGTATGGCCATGACCCTATGGGACGCCCTCAAACGGCGAGCTGGTTGGCGCCTCAATGTAGGCGCCCACACCGGCGCCCCGTATAGGGCCATGGACCGCACGATCCCCGCGTAGAGCCTCCGGCAGGAGGCGTTTGGCCCCCCTAGATTGGGCAAGAGCCGCTTCAACGCAGCCCCGGCCCGCTCCAGTCTGGGAGCCAAACGGCGGAAATGCTCCGCGAAGTTCCACCGGCTGTCGAGGACGAGTCCCAAGTACTTCATCGTCGACTCGACGCCGATGTGAACCCCTCCCACCGTTATCTGGGAACCCGTCGGTGGCGCATTCCGAGGACCATGAAACCACATGGCCTCGGACTTGTGCAAAGCCACCTCGAGTCCCAGTTGCCGGATCCTATCCACGATTGTCGCAACCCCGTGTGTCGCTAAGTCGGCCGCCGCCTGGTACGACCTCCCTTGCGCCAGGACCAGCGTGTCGTCAGCGTAGCAGACTACACTGACGCCGCTAGGGAGGTCGGCGCGCAGCACCCAGTCGTACCCGATGTCCCACAGATACGGCCCCAGGACCGATCCCTGTGGGACACCGCACGACATCTCTCGCCGGTTCCACTCTCCGAGGTGACCGGGGTAGATGACGGCCCTGTCCGTCAAATAGGCCTCGACCACACGACAGAGGTAGGTCGGCATCCGGTGATACCGGAGTGCCTCCCTTATGCAACTCCAGGGCAGGGTGTTGAAGGCATTGGCGATGTCTAATGACACCGCCAAGACGACCCCACCCCGGGCCACAGCATCCCCCGTCGTGAGAGCTCGCACGCGCATGATGGCGTCCACCGTGGAGCGCCCCCTGCGGAAACCAAACTGGCTCTCCGCCAAATCCGGCCCCACCCGCACCAGCCGCCCGACGAGGCGGTCTGCAATTACTCTCTCAAAGAGCTTGCCCACCTCGTCGAGCAGCACAATGGGCCGGTAAGCGGACGGAGAGTCCGCTGGGCGCCCCGGCTTCTTAATGAGGACCAGTTTCCCCGTCTTCCAACGAAGCGGAAACTGGCCCTCCTCCAAGCATGCGCTTAGGAGCCCTCTTAGTCGAGGCCCGAGAGCCTGCAAGGCCAGGACCCAGGCTTTGCCGGGCAAGCCGTCGGGTCCTGGGGCGGTATTCTTGGCATTCAGCCTACGTACCGCCACTCTCAGGTCTACCTCGGTCACCTCTGGAGAGTCGTCGTCGTCGTCGGTGTGGTCCGCATCGGGCACCGCAGGAGGCGGAGCCATAGGCGGGGGAGCGTGCTCCCCTCGCGAGGGGAACAATAAAATAAAAAAAATAAAAATTATTTATTTCAGACGTTACAGTCCATAGATTGTTAGTAATTAGTTAGTAACAATTTATGTTTATCTGCTATGTTAGTAGTGTTAGTAATTAGATAACTATGAGTTTCTTTACATGATTAAACCTACAGCCACCTCCACCAGGTGCCTCTGGATGAGGCAGTCTGGTCTCGCAACAATCCACGTCCTGCACGAGATGAGGCCGGAGACTCTGCGTCAGCGGGGGAGCCCACGGGCGGATCTTGTCCCGCACCGTTTTGTAGGGGCGTCCCCACGGGTCTCTGTTCAGAGTCTCCAGCGACTCCTCGCGGGCCACTACTCTGGCCCGCAGGATCTCGTCTCGGAGGGCGGTCTTCGCCACTCTGTACTCGTACAGCTCCGCCTCAATGGCTTCCGTATCCGGAGGGCGGATACGGAGCCTGCGGTGCCTGGAGTAAAGGTGTCGCGCAACAACACACGCCTCGCGCAGTGCTGTCAACTGCGGCGACCACCAGTACACCTGGCGTGAAGCACGACCTGGCTGGACCCGGGGCATTGCCACGTCACATACGTCGGACATGGTCTCCCGGAACCACTCGGCCTCGTCGTTGATGTCGGCAGGCCTGTCCGGTGATGACACCCAGGCCTGCACGATCGAGGCTTCCAGGAGAAGCTCCCGGTCCAGCTGCTTCAACGCCCACCGCGGACCACACGGGGCCTGTCGGACCGGCGCGCTCGAGGTCTGGGCGGAGACGTCAAACCGGATGTACCGGTGGTCGGAATACGTCTCCACCCCCTCCATGACGCGCCAGTCGATGACACGCGGCGACAGAGCGGGGCTGGCGAACGAAATGTCCACCACCGACTCACCCCGCATCCGCACACACGTGGCGACAGAACCCCGGTTTAGGACGACCAGGTCTGCTTCCAGAGCCCAGTCCTCCACCATCCTGCCCCGCACATTCGTCAAACGGGAACCCCAAGCCAAGCTCTTGGCATTGAAGTCCCCGAGGACGAGCACGGGGAGGGAACGAAACCCGACGACGACGTCTCTCAACTCCGCAAGGGAGTTGTGGAACTCGGCGAGAGTTCGGCTCGGGGAGAAGTACACCCCTACCACGACAATCTCCCCGAACCGTGCTGCAACGCAACCCCGTCCCCTCTTGACACTCTCGAGGGTCGGGGTACCGGCGGCGGCCGACGAAATGAGGGTCACTGAGCCGCTCAGGTCCTCCACCCAGTCATCCCTGGGCGGGACAAAGTACGGCTCAGCGACCACGGCGATGTTAATCAACCACTGCGCCATGCTCTGGATCAACAGATCCTGAGCGGCGGCGCAGTGGTTGATATTCGCCTGGAGGAGGAGTAATGGAGCCGTCACTGACACTCCATATTACCCTCCTCCGGGGCCCCCTGGGCAGGCCCAGCCGCAACGGCGGCGGCAACAACGGCGGTGGAGGCGGCAGCGGCGGCGGCAGTGGCGGCGGTTGCGGCGGTGACGGCGGTGGCGGAGGGCTTGGCCCTGCCTCGGCCTCTGGCTTCAGCGGGTGGAGCGCAGGCTTTGCTCCCAGCCCGGTGTTCGGCCGGCTTTCCAGCTGCCGCACATAAATAGCAGTGCGGCTTGGGTGCGACGCACGAGCCGGCCTTGTGACCGGGCTGACCGCAGCGGAAGCAGTGACTGCTGCGGTCGACCTCCGAGGTGCACTGCACTCCCACGTGGTGACCCACCTGGCAGCGGAAGCACCTCAGAGGTCTGGGTTCCAGCAGTTTCACCTGCGCGGATACCCAGCCCACCAGAAGCCTAAGGCCCTCCTCGGTGATCTTTCGGGCCGCCGACACGGGGCAGCTCACCGTGATGGTTCGCATCCCCGTGTTGTCAGGACGGATGGTGCCTGCCTTCACCTGCTCGGCAGAGCATTCTCCCGTCCTGACTACGGCGGCCACCACCTCGCCCTCCGTCACGGAGTCGTCCAGGCCCAAGATGCGCATGTCAGCGCACTTGGTGGGCCTGGACACTCGGACCTCGTCCGCGTCAAGGGACGCCCTAAGCCTTTCGGCCAGGGCGTCAGCGGTCGGGCCACTGGCCGCACCGGGGATCTCCAACATGCGGGCTCCGGTCGCAGTGACCCTCATCCGCATGCCGTTGGAGACACCCAGCTCCGCGAGGTTCACCGCCGCCCTTGCTTTCGAAAGCACGTCGCGGTAGGACACGCCCTTCTTCTCCGCTTCCGGCTGTAGTGTTAGCACTACAGCGGCGGACTTCGGGGCGCGTAACCTAGCCGCGGCGCTACGCTTTTTGCGCCGCTGCCGCCTCTCCTTCCTTTTGGCAGCCCTCGCTGCCTTGCCCGCCTTCTTTTTCTCCCCGGCTACTTCCCATTCGGCGTCAGCCGCGGGAGATGGGGGAGGCGGGGCCGTCCTGGCACCACCACTGTGGGCGTAGCCGCCTGAGCAGCCACCCCACCCTTCTTGGGCTTGGGCTTGGGCGGCACCGGTTTCGCCGGGGCCCGACCCGACTGCGGTGCCGACTTGGCCGCGACTGACGTGGCGGCGGCATACGTCGCCTCCTTCTGCTGGCCCGAGACCGGCCGGCTCGCCGCTAGTGGGGGGCGCAGGACTATGGCCTCCAGGGCGGAAAACCGGCTGCGGAAGGTAGCTAGCTCCTGCCGCACCAAATTCAGCACCCGGTCTTCCCCTGGTGTGGGTCCACCATGCCCCTGTCGCGCCCCCTTCTGAGGCACCACACTGGGGGGCACCACACTGGGACTAGCTCCTCGGAACCCGGCCAGGTCCGCTCGGAGCTCCGCGTTCTCCTTGCGGAGAAGCTCCATGGCGGCCGTCAAACGGGAAACCTCCGCCCGCACCTCGGACATACCGTCCGACGGAGGTCCGGAGTATATATCCTCCGCTGCCGCCATAATGGAGGCTATGGCTGCGGTAATGGCCTTGCCTTTAGAGGCCTGAAGCCTCTTCAAGGCCACACCCTTGACTGCAGCAGCCACAACCTCCGCGAGCCTGGCCGTACGCTCCGAGTTAGAGCCGCCGGCGTTGTCAGGCTCAACGTCGGACGACTCTGAGAGGGCCCTGCTACTGGTCCCTCCAGAACGTTGCCCCTCCGATTCAGCTGGCTCAGCTGCCTGGGCCGCCTCGGCGCTCGGCTCGGCGGGATCCTTAGTGGTTAGGCCTCTGCCCAACCGGACCCCACCGCTCCGACAGACCTTCCCGAGCTTTCGGGTCGAGGCCATTCCGCCATCCGAGGACGACCCCCGGCCATCCCTCGGTTTGGGGCGCTTCTTGAGGAACTCTGTCCTCCTCGAAGCGCCCACCGCCGCATGCTCCGGGCCCTTAATAGAGTCCTTCGCGCTCGATGCAGAGTCGGACTCCGACCCCGCATCACTCTCCTCCTCCTGTAGTTTTTTGTTTTTATTTATATTTTACAGCGCAGTGGCAGCTTTATGCAGATGTTCATAGCATCAAATTATATAAGACTAGACAAGGTATAAGAAAAATAAAGTTTTAAAGCGGGATCACACGCTACTTAGCAGGAATTTGACTTAATTTTATCCGCTCCATACAAAAAAATAACAAAACTGATTTTTCTACCCAAAGTATAAAGTTTAGGAAAAAAAACATCAGGACCATTATTATTGAGGGTTATGAGCTCTATCCATCCGCATAAAGAAAAAAGTAAAAAAACAAAATTGATCCCTAAGTCACTAAAATCATAGTTTCGACCCACTGTGCGCCGCCCCTGCGCTCAGAAACACACGCTAAACACACTCTAGTACAAAAATTATCAAAAACAAATTTCTTGGAAGTATTAAATAATTAAAAATAAAACAGAAAGTCCTGCACGAGGCCAAAAGGGTCCTACCTCAGCATAATGCTGCAACATTTAAAAAGTGTCGCTGGTATTCTGATAGGGACCGAGCGATGTGATGCCACGGGCAGTTACAGTCTAAATAAATAATCCTGCAATCCAGTGAGAGAGTAGCTTGTGGTTTAACGATCAGGTTAAGCAACACTTGCATACCAAGCTATGACCCTTTGTGTTTCAGAAAGCTTCGTGTATCTTTGACAGTCGTTACGGGTTGTCAGAAAACGGAAATTCAGACAACCAGTCTTACTAAGGCGTATCGTGGTTACGCACTCATCCCACTGGGTCTGAATTCACTATGACCACTTAACGATTCCTTACTCGTAACCACGTCAATCACACACGACATCTGTTCATATCGTATTAATAATATCGACAAATTGTCTTGGAACATACAGAATATGACATTTCGATTCCTTACCGTGTCGTTGGTTTCTAAAAACACGATATTGACGTAGTTTGAACGTAGTAAGATTCCGCGGGGGATCATTATAACCATACAGAATTGGGGCCCTAGCCTCTCATCTCTCAATCTGTTGTTTACGAACCTTCAAAATCAAGAAATAAAAATCCAATTGCGACCCGAACCGTTACTTACATAGAATTACGATGTTGAGCTAAAAGCGTTATTGTATTAAAACTTTTGTCCGCCAATCTCTAACTTTATACGAAAATAATCCAATTTCTAAGCTTCCCTTATTCCATACGGTGTAACGCGGCTCATATTTTTCACTTTTAATACAATATTCGCAACATCGAAGGAACATTAAGTATTTTTTGGCTCTTTCGAAGATGATTGTGTTATGTACTCGTTTCTTTACTAAGCTTTTTTTATAGCCAGCGGCTTCGCCCGCATTCAAATTATACACCTAAACCTTCCCCATGAATCACTCTGTAGATTAGTGGAACCCGAATGAAAATCTGTTTAGTCGTTTTTGAGGTTATCACGATCAGACAGACAGACAGACCGACGCTGGGGCTTTGTTCTATAATATGTAGTGATAGTGATGCCGTGGTAAAAGATAAACCAGTGATCAAGGTAGGGAGCGCTTTAGTGAGGTTTTTTAGTAAGCTAATGGTGCCGATTCTGTTGTCACAAAATTCTCTAAACTAGACTAAAAATCACCAAAATTTAGTTTATTCCTGTCAAACGACGATTTCCTATTCTGAAATTGACTAAAGTGACACAACTTAACTATATTTTAGTTTGACAGCACTAAGATTGCACTGAATTATTAGTTTAGTGAAAATAGTAATTTTGCTATTCTGTTGTTGTCAATTTCATTATTCTATTCAACCTAAAATTTTGGTTGTCTAACTAAATCTGACTATTTTAATCGCGATTAAATAGGTGTGGAATAAAATAAGTTGTCAAGAACTAAAATTCACACCGACACCTCGACTTCTGGTGCAAAAATAGTACTGTAGGTATTTATTTTCTTTTCTTTTGTTTATATCTCGAAAACTGTGTGTCCTATCGCAAAAATAATGAAAATTTCGACTCCCTTTGTGAAACACCAAACACCTCTAAAACTCAACATGTGGATAATAATTTTTCATATTTTCCATGAAAACAGTGAAAATTCCATATAAATCACGTCGAGGCTGCCGACCACGACGCGCTGCTGGCTCTAAAAAAAACACGGGGTAGGGCAAACAAGTACCACGTTGCGAAGCCAAAACATACCACGTGCGAGTCGCGATTGTCAAATTCGATTTTAGTTGTGTCAAAATAGTTTTTAAATTTAGAGATATTTTTTTGCAGAATAGCGTTTAGATTCTCATAGTAAAAAGTAAGGAATTTTAGTTATAGTTTAGTTCGGTGTACAACAGAATCGGCACCATTGTAGTGTTAGTCCTTCACCAAGATAGATACCTATTATAATATTATTAACTTGTAAAAAAAATGGGATACTTAACAGAACGTTCTTAGACAAGAATGAAAGTCTTCCAGATTTGTTTTTCCATCAATCAATCAATCAACTCAGGCTATCCCTGGCCACCAGGTACCTACTGTGGGGTGCTTAAAACACTAATAAAGAAACTGGCTTTAATTTTGCCAGTTTAACCCCATTCATTTCATTCATTGCGGTAATTGCCTCGGAAAGCACGCTAAGCTGTTGGTCCCGGCTGTCATTCATGGATCTTTGTCAGTTGTTACAGGTCGTCAGAAGCCCGAAAGTATGACAACCAGTCTTACCAAGGGGTGTCGTGTTACCCAGTAACTGGGTTGCGTAGGTCAGATAGGCAGTCGCTTCATGTAAAATACTGGTATTTCGTTGCATCCGGTTAAACAGGAAGCTAACTGAATACAAGTTGACAGACTGTGGAATAAATAAACATAAAAGTGTTGGTCTGTTGTGGTCTTCTTAATTTCTCTCGCTCTCTCTCTCTTGACTCCCTTTAGTATTAGATTACTGGGTTGTGGAGGTCAGATAGGTCGGTTAGACTGGAAGCCGACCCTAACAAAGTTGGGAAAAGGCTAGGCAGATTGATTTTGAACAGACACATTTTTCGAACATTTATGAAAATTATTCAGATTGTAATTGATAGTGTGTTTACACTATTATGGTGTAGGACATTGGGCTCCCATGTTGCGCCTTCCGGCTCCATCCTCTCCCGCCTACCTTTTTGAGGTCGAAAATTGTCTTGAAACTTTAACAAAATTGAAATCCATCCCATGCCGCTTTCGGCTACGGTCACTGTTTTTTGTTTTCGAAAACTATAGGTTACGAGCGCTCTTGTGGCTAATGTAACCTATCATGACTGTGAAGATACGTGCACAGTGCGGACACGTTAGAATGCCATTGTGGTAATTATATTGTATGTTGGAGGAGATTTGTTCTTGAGATGATCTCGCTTGCTGTCGAGATCTCTCATCCGCTGGTCTTCAAAGTCGTAAATATTTTGCTGTACCAAACGTGGAGGCGCAAGTCTATCTCTACCAACAAAATCTAGGTCCTTATTGACAAAATAATAAGCGATAATTACTTCGTTGACAGTCAAACACATATCTTACTATAATTGTCAACATTAAACGCTGAGTAAAATCGGAAGAAAAAAGTCACAACGTATGCAACATAAAATGTAACATGCCAATAAAAAATAACAAGAAACTTTTGCTTATTCACGGCTATTGCGTACCTATTTATAACGGGTTTATCGCTGAGAGTTTTTATAGCTCAAT
This sequence comes from Polymixis flavicincta, assembly GCA_949987655.1. NCBI lineage: Eukaryota > Metazoa > Arthropoda > Insecta > Lepidoptera > Noctuidae > Polymixis > Polymixis flavicincta. The sequence continues at coordinate 8,998,693 of OX465185.1, read as the reverse complement.
TAGGTACACTGCCAAACATGTTTGTAAATCATTTGACCGTAAATGCTTCCTCACACAGGACCGACGCGACAGCACGACGCGCGACGCGGCGACACGACACTATTAAAACAATTTCTGAGTATGAAAGAAAGCTTCATGGAAATTGTTCTGCCAAAGTCGTAACGCACTGTCGCGTCGCGCCTGTCTACGGGAACCTTAAATTCACTCAATAAAGAGCACCGTGATGTGTGTACTAGATGAGAATGTTAATACAGCATGTTTAAATTTAGAAACCAATTTGAATTGGTAAAGATTTCTTCAACAACATTCAAAGACATTTAGGTAGGTACAGACGCCAGCAGGTCAACCTATCCCAAACTGTCAAATTTTCCCAATTGAACATGAACCTTATTCCTTTGCAATAAAGTTGAAAAACTATCAAAGAAATTTGACAGATTGGGGTAGCTTGATGTGCTGGCCTCTGTACCTAAATATTTATTAATGCTACCACAATTCATGCAACTTATTTACATTAAAGACTTCAGGCGTTTTGTGTTTGTGAATTAGTTTTAAGTCAACATCACCCCTGCACCCTAATTACGTAACTCACGATTAATCATAATCTGTTTCATTTTGAAACGGATTGTTAAACCATTGTTTCATATGTTCGAAAAATGTGTCAGCTCAACAACGTAAATAACGCAATGAATATTGTTGAACTGTCAAAATGAAACAGATTGTGATTAATCGTGTGTTACGCAATTAGGGTGCTGATTGTTTCGTCAGAAAATCGGAACGTTAGGTACACAAGACATATTACAAAAAGTGGCCAAGTGTTCCAAATTGTTTTCAAAATAACCAGTTGAAAATGTAAAGCTAGCTTCACACAATATCATTTCCATGCCAGCTTCCAGCATTATGCGATTGGGAGATAATAGGCAACACCGTGCACTTAACTGCTAATAATATAATACCTACTGCCATCGGCATGCCGGATGCCAAACGCTGTACGAGCTAATGTGTCGGACACGGGCAGGCGGTATGATGGTACAGTCAAACAAGCGACAACGTTCTTATGGCGCGTGGCCGAAATCTGAACTAATGCCGCCATCTTGTTTTTCCAACTAATTTCGCAAAACAATTTTGAAAAAGTGTATCTACAGACGCCAGCACATCAATCTACTCCAATCTGTCAAATTTATTTGATAGATTTTCTTTCTTTCTTTTTTTGGAATTTTTTACAGTTTGGGGTGGCTTGATGTGCTGGCGTCTGTACATGTAGCAACAGTTGCCCAACTCCTATCAACGCCATTGTACACACGGCTACACGTCAAGCTATACATTTCTAGAATAAGCTGATCTTGCATTGTATAGGATTTCCGTACAGCGCGAGATCAGCGTTAACTGGAATGTATAGCTTGATGTGTAGCCGTGTGTACGACCTAATGTGTCGGGCAGGCGGGCTAAGTTGGCACAGTCAAACAAGCTACAACGCTACAGCGTTCTTATGGCGCGTGGCCGAAATCGGAATGAACGCCACCATCTCCTTTTTTCAATCAATTCACAAAACATCAATTCATAAATCACAGTTCACAAAACAATATCAGAAATGTATAACTACTAGCACACACTCCAGGCCAGAGTCATCTGTAAATCTTCACCTGAGTAAGTGTATTCCTTGCTTCAGCCTACCCGAGTACGAAGTTTAATTAAAAAATTCCAGGTAAGCCTAGGTTTTTATAGCTGCAGTATCTATACCAAATAGCTGTTTTCACTGTACGAGGGCTTTCTGTAGCGTCCCACTTATAACGTTACTTGCTTTTCGCCGCGGCTCCACCCGCGTGGACGTCGGTTATCGCGTAAAAAGCCTATGCCCTTCTCCATATCCCAGGCTATATCACTGCCAAATTTCATGACTATCCGTCCTGCGGTTTAAGCGTAAAAGCGTAATAGACAGAGTTACTTTTCGAATTTATAATATTAATAGGGTTATCAAACAGCTCCATAAGTTTCTCCATTCGCGTACACAAATGAGACAGGATTGGCAGTTTCAAAACTATCATATCTGCCTTTTTCAATTTCTACCCCTAAATTCAGTTACGCTTCTGATAGAAGAACTATGTAAAGTATCGTTCTATTTTGGTTTAGGTAAATAAATCTTAGCGCGATTCGTGGGAGACACGAATCTGACATACAGAAACATCAAGAATGTGAAGGCCACAATTTAATGTATGCTGGGATAGATAGGTACCTACCCCACGACCCTAGCACGCATGGCCATCGCTTACCACCCAGCAGAGCAGTGTACACCCGTCTGTCCAAAGATATAATGCGCCAAATCATCGTTCGATTCTGCCCGACCGTCCGTTGCTCGTTGATGTGCCAGCCCGCGCCGCAGCTGAACCAGTAGAGTTAAATTCCCCGAATGATAATAATAATGAAAATATTTTGATCCAGCCTGTCCCCACTTGCTGTCCCTCTATCCCCCCCCCCCCCCACCCCCGTCAGTAACGCCCTGAGCCGAGGTCCGTACCCCACAGGGGGTGCCAGCGTGCAGTCGCTCTAGTTAAGTAGGCTTTTAGTACCTATCACTAAAAATGCCTTCACAGGAAAGTCTGGTTAAGAAGTTACGGCCTCTCAAGGTCAACTTCGAGATGCTATTCACAAAAAAAAAAGTTCCATTCTGATATCTTTCAATAAAAGAAATACGCCTGATTTCACCTTCTAAGAACATCTTTCATTCAAGTAATTTCAGTCTCTTTTACCGTTTCTTCCATTTAATTTAACAAGTACTTATCGGATATACTTCGCAGTTCTTATCTCCGGGATTTTTTTTTTCGTATTTCCGACTCGATGTAGCTGGCCATTTCTCATTAACTTTTCTTAATAATTAAACTTGAAACAGTTTCACGGATTCACTGTACATACTAGAACGTGCAAGTATGTTGTTTTTTTTGTATCGTTTGAAAGAGAATGCAAGACTAAAGAACTAATGTACTGACTAGTGGAAGAATACGGAGAGATATTTTCTATTTTCCAAACCTTTGAAATAACACAACCAATCTGAATTTCTTAGTTGCTACTGACTTCCCGGTACTTGCTGATGGCAATTGTCTCGCTCCTTACTACAAGAGAATAAACATAACTGCCGAAAAGAGGGTGGACTATTGGTACACCACTGCCTTGCCCTTCTGGGATTACAGGCGTAAAGTTATGTTATGAAAAAAGAACTCTCCGTGTATCGTCTCCAGTTTGAAATTACTTTGCACACAGCCAAGCTAATAGGGTTACCCACATTCCCAGATGTCATATTCCCAATAAAACCTTTTTAGTAACTAAAGAGGATAAGAATTCTAGTGATTGGATATTTCCTTTAAGTAGGAAACATCGAATCACCCAAAACTCCCCAGTTTTCCCGAATCAATTAGCTATTAATTGAGTTAAAAGTTAGAACGGATTACTTGCCGATCTTAATTGTCTAAAGACTAAACTACCGCGGTCCGACGATATTCTGTGAAATGGACCGGCAAACGATACGAGTCGATATCGGGGAACTAAGTACACCCTTAAGTAATAGAATTATATCGGTACACTAGCTTTGTACGGGAATTTGTGCTCGGATAATTTTATCTATCGGTTAATGTGGCTTGAGTTTTTCTACAAATCTGTCAGGATCATTAGAATACATCCAAGTGTTAATGACCGATTGGATGGGAACAACAAAGAAAGAAATGTGGAAAATTAAGTTGGAGATTTTTACTTAGCTATCTTTGATAATTAGCTCTAGTGGATCTCTGGTGGATCGTTCATCGTAGGTGGGTCAAAATATAAACTTGAAAAACCTACTGAAGCAAAGTTAATAAAATTTGCATGATTTTTCGAAATCCATCCACAATTGAATGAGATACCGTGGAACAAACATAAAAAAAAAAACATACCTACAGACGAATTGATAATTTCCTCCTTTTTGAAGTCGATGAAAAAGAAACTGTCATGATTGCGACATCCACGAAATGATGAGGAAAATACACACATCAACACTGTCTAGGGATATTTTGGATTTACTCAATTTACTCAAAATTTATTAAAAATAACATACAACATGCTTATATTTTTATAAAGCCCATTTATCGGACTACACTCCAGAATAAAAGAAAACTATTTTTTTTGCGCAAACAAATTTTTATTCAAATTAAGGAAAAATGTGAAATAATGGTAAAACTAACAATGAATTTATTTCTCAAAAAAAAGTGAAAAATAAGGAAAAATTAATCTGTTTTTAACAGTTATGTGAAATATCAGTAGTCAGTAAAACCACCCATGACGTTAATAACGGTCCTGCAACGGTTTTTCATGCTTTGGATTAAGTTATCCAAGTCTTGCTGCAGTAAATTGTCCCAGGTCCGGCTAAGGTGCAAAAAAAGTTGCTCTTCCGTCGCAATGTTAGCAGGGAAATTCCTCAAAGCCCTTCTTTGGAGCATGTCCCACGCGTGTTCTATGGGGTTTAGGTCAGGCGATTGAGCGGGCCAGCCTAATACCGATACGTCGTGCTCCTGCAACCAGCTTGTCACCACTCTCGCTGTGTGCGGACGGGCGTTATCGTGCATGAGCGTGAATTCTTGGCCCATTTGTAGTCGATGGGGGTAGATTATTGGTACTAGCACCTCGTTACGGTCTTTTTCAGCCGTCATGGTGTTTCTGATCCAAACGAGGTCTGTTCTTCCACCAACACGAATTCCCGCCCAAACCATAATTGTCCCGCCGTGGTATGAATGGACTTCCTGAGGATGTTGCAGACGGCTCTCACGACCAGGAACTCGCCAAACACGTACTCTACGTGTATCGGGATGGAAACCGAACCGGGACTCGTCGGTAAACAGCACTACAGACCACTGGTTATCTTCCCAGAGCAAATGTTCACGAGCCCACTCTAGTCGTCGTCCACGATTTCCTCGGCGTAGTGCTGGAGTACGAAGCGGTCTGCGAGCATGAAGGTTAACTTCATGCAGCCTTCTCCTCACAGTTTGGTCACTCACAAGTAACTGGTGCTCTGACTGGAGCCTCTGAACCAACTGCATGGCCGTAACATTTGGTTGTCTTCTCGCGGCAACTTGCAAAAATCGGTCTTGTCGTTGAGTGGTTATGCGCTTCCCGCCTGAGTGTCTTTCAGCCACTTCACCAGTAACACGATAACGTGACCATAACCTTGATATCACGTTTTGTCTTGTTCCAATCTCCTCAGCAATACTCCGTTGAGTAGCCCCAGCTTGGAGCATGCCTACTGCCCTTAACATTTCCTCTCTCGTTAAATGGCGCCGCTGCATGATGCACACAATAATATTAATTCGAGATTAACCGATAACTTGTTATAAAACTTAATTTGACACAAAAAAATAGCCAAAAACTACTGTAGGTAAATGAAACTTTCGGACTTCGCTACCATTATGCCGCGTAAATCTTTTGTTTTTAATTTATTTTTTCAAATTCAAATTTAGAATCGTTCAAAAAGGTTTACAAAATAAGCTTTCTTCAAAAAAAACTTAAACTGGACAGTATTTTTTGAGTTTAAGAACTTTATACAAAATATCCCTAGACGGTGTTGATGTGTGTACCTTGTGTAGGAAATCACCACGTGTTGCAGGAAAACTGGTGATAAGTTTACAATGCAACTTTAAAATTAATTAAGTACATACTTGTAACCGAAATTGTAATAAGGGTGCCTATTTTCCAACATGTTTTAAGGAAATATGAAAAAGGTTAGCGCTGCCTGCTGCCGCTGTTCTTGGGTGCTGCCCAAATAGATAAAGTTTTCTCCTTGACATAGGACAATTATGACCGTGATAACGCTTTGCAACCAAAATAGATATCCTCGGAACTTGAAATAGAATAATACATTTCAAGACTAAAATAAAGTCAGATATTTTGGAAACTTTTTGCTGACTCAGAGGTGGGTGACTCGACCGCATTGAGAACCAAGCTAACCAAGGCTTTGTAATTTTTTTGTCTACCGCCTGGCTTTTGAAGAGGTAAAAACATTGCTATTTTCATACAAGAATAATAGGTGGGTACTTAGGTATTATCAATGAAAATACCTTACTTTATGAAAACCCTAGTGCGGGTTTTTACACCGATTCGATCGCCTTAACGTTAACTTTAAATTGTAAGTACTCATATTTAACGCCGTCTGGTAACAATAATGGGATAGGTAGACAGTTATTCCATTCCAGACAAATTAACGTAGGTACCTAAATAGTAATGTTAACGTAACACGATAGAGATGTCAGCACCAATTGGTGGGAGCCGCAGGGGCCGATGCCTGCCAGGGGTGCGGGTTGTTCGAAAGAGATACCGTGGCCCCTAGCACACAGGCAACTAAAGGAACGCGGGTGGGTTTTAGTCAGTAAAAGTCTGACACCAGAGCCTGCTCCACCCAGAGCGGGAGTAAGTAAGCGGGGGTACCTAAGTATAAAACTCACATTAGGCCCTCTGATCTAGATAAATGAAATACTATCGCACAATCCTACATATTCACAAGTTACAGATAAACCATGAACAGTGTTTGATCAGCACCCATATTGCACACTATCAATCATAATCTGTATAATTTTGAAGTATATCGCTAATCCATTCAATCCATGGCATCATATGTGTGAAAAAATCGTCTACTCAATAACGCAAATAACGCAATGAATATTGTTGAACTGTCAAACAGAAAATCACTCCAACTGTCAATGTATTACTCAACTACCCCACTGTTTGATTCGGACAAATTCTCAAACTTCACCTTGTTAGGCTATGTCAGAAGTTTTGTTCAGTTGAGTGGTATGTTCGCTCGTCTTTGAACTGTCATAAACAATAGTTTACAGTACGCCATGATGGACTTATTCTCACCAGTCGTGTTCATGACACGTGAAGACTGAAGTTATTAAATTAAACAAGAGCAGTCGTTCCATGTAAAATACTGTGTGCGTTACTCCAGCGGAATGTTGCCGCTTTTCAGGATTTCGGCTTAACAGATAATTAGTACCCCGTCTCGTGTAAATGTGCCCGAAATTTAGAATTTGTGCTTCCAGCCGATCCAAAGATATTCACGAAAAACAGATTCCGCTGGAGTAACGTCACCCCAGCGGCATGTTTTTTAACCGGTGGTCGTAGCTGAATACAAACTAGCTACTTAGATAGATCTAATTTGTGCCTAATTGTGCCCAAAAAATGAAATTTGTGCGTCTTGAGGTTTCAGAGTTATTCAAGAAGCCGCTGGAGTAACGTTTAGCAAATTGCCGTATCTCTTAAACGGCATGACTTACAACAAAGTTTTTTTTTACGACAGTGGGTCTTAATTTGTGCGTATGTTGTACAATTTTATTTTTTCTATAATCGACGCCGTTGGAAAATAAGAAATTGTTTTTCAAAAACCTTAAAATCGATCCTTGCGCTTCAATGAGAAACCCTAGAAACTTACCAATTATGGTGGTTTATACCTTTTATGAACTCACAACATCATGCGAAATTAGATGTTTCTACTCCAACTCCTCAGAGAGTTGTTCCATTTTAATTAAAATCTGGCTACGCTAAAATGTAACACTCCAATACATGAGTTATTATTAAGTGACGGTAATTATTATTCGACATATAATTAGTACCTTTACTTTATTCAATTGTTTATCCTTAAAGTTACAGCTGAAAAATCCTTGTAACTACTCAGATAGAAGAAACAAACCATGGGAAAAGAAATTTCACGATTAACCGAACAAATTCGAATGACTGTATAAAAGCGGCCGCGCAGTACATTGTGCTAACCTTCTTAAATTTGTAGCATTATAATTGAATTTTGATGGTACAGGTGCGTACAAATGGTTTAAATAACTATTTACTTACTTTTATGTAAAAATGTAACGTAGAGGGTTATCAGAGAGTAGTAACTTTATTGACGAGCTTATTAAAACACAGTGTTAACAAAACAACATTTCACATAGTATTTAATGCTATTTTATTTAAATTCAAAACAAAACCAAAATCTATAAACAGTATTTTTATTTATTGTTATATCATAATGATCTTTTTTAGCAATAACAAATACAATTTATCGACAAATATACATAGTTTAGTCTTTATTAAATTACTGTAGGTAGTTATGTATTTCTGTAGGTATTTATGTTCTAAAATTTGACTGAAAGTTTAAGATTTGCAAATCCCCAATATAATATGGCTTCCATACTGTGTGTGTACGTACGTGTTTTACAAAACAATAAATAATTTTATGTAACACTTTTGTGTGAGACTGTTCCTAAAAAAAAATTTTACAAAAAAAACTAAGTTCGGAAGGCGGTGACATATAATTAAATACATATCCAAAGTCACCGACTTCCGAACTTAGTTATTGGGGTTGGACAAAGCTAGTTTATTATTTTTACTTTTCGGTTTTTCGGCGGTTAAATTTTTTTGTTAAAAAGTTTTTATTTTATAATTTTTTGTGGCTATAATCTACTAATTACTACATGCAATTTTTTTTATTATTTTTTGTTGATTACTTCTTGTAATACACAGCTCAGTATTAAAATCTGTGAGTAAACAATCAATCATCCCCTGTTTTTTTACCCTTAGGGTTGGAATTTTTCTTCGAAATTTATATGGGACCAACTTCGGGGTATACCCTTCCCAATAAAAAAAGAATTATCAAAATCGGACTATTTTGGAAAAAGTTATGGGTGGTCATACATAAAACAAAAAAAAACAAAAAAATATACGCGTCGAATTGAGTAACCTCCTCCGTTTTTTCGTCGGTTCAAAAACGTAATCTTGTACTACAAATTTAAGAAGGTTGGCACAATGTACTGCGCGGCCGCTTTTAAACAGTCATTCGAATTTGTTCGGTTAATCGTGAAATTTCTTTTCCCATGGTTATTTTCTTCTATCTGAGTAGTTACAAGGATTTTTCAGCTGAAACTTTAAGGATAAACAATTGAATAAAGGTACTAAATATATGTCGAATCATAATTACCGTCACTTAATATTATCTTATAGTCGGGGCACTTTAGGCAAAAGAAACTCCAACTATTTGTGCATGTAAACTGTGTATTGGTACAAACGAAACAAAACAGTGGTACACTTATTATTAATACTTTTAGCTTATGGGTTAAATATAAGGTTCGCGAGGCGCACGAGTAGGTACGTTGACGCCGAGCGCGTGCGCGCTTTTTGGGTGCCTGTCAATCACTCACTGCGGCGCGCGGGGCGACATGATAGTGTTGTGCCGAACCGTTACTAGTCACGTAACCTGGCCGGCACACGACGAACTCTGGAAGTGCGGGGAGTTGCCTCTAATAGGGGTCGCGCTATATCCTCCCCCTCCAAGTCAGCAGAAGGCTCTGGAGCTGGCTTGGCAACCGATGACTTACAGGGCCTGCCCTTCTTCCTACTATGGACGACAACGTTGGAATCACCTACGTACGGTGTAAGGAGACTGGCATGATATTTCCCGCGTGGTTCGTTCTCTTTATCTACAACCTCGTAAGTGGTTGCCGAAACAACTTTATTTATACGATATGGGCCCTCTCGTCTTGGGGCGAACTTACTGGTGAAGCCTTTCGCGGCTTGACTAAGTCGATGGCTATCCACAAGTACGAGGTCACCCTCCTTAAACTTAGTTCCAGGACGGCGGTTCTTGTCCGCTGCATCCTTGCGAATATCCTGCTGGCGCTCGACTCGCCACTTCACCTCTTGTAAGCGGTGTACAAAATCCCGTAAATAGGGCGTGATTTGGGGAACGTAGTTTTCTTGATCTACGACCGTTCGCAAGTCGTGGGCCACGTCCACCGGGGACCGGAACTCACGCGCAAACGTTAAAAAAGCGGCAGAGTGTCCCGGGCCTTGGTTAGGAGCCGTATTCAACGCGAAGCGCACAGCAGGCAACACTTCCGGCCAACGACGATGCTCGGGATCTATCAGGATCGCCAACATCTGCTTCATCTCCCGATTTTTCCGTTCAGCGGGATTGGCCTCGGGGTGATATACGGGAGTTAAATTTTGATGAACACCGAGGACGTGCATTGCTTTTTGCATCACCGCTGACACGAATTGAGTTCCATTATCTGAGATAACTCTACGGGGAAACCCATATCTCATAAATACTTCTTCTATCAATACTCTAGCGCAACTGTCTGCATTGGCCTCGGTCAACGGGAACAACTCTACCCATCTGCTCGCAGTATCTTCAACTAGGAAGATCCACTTCTCACTCTTACTGCCCTCAGGCAGAGGACCGAACAAGTCCATGGCGAGAACTTCAAAGCGTTGCTGGGCTACAGGGGTTTGCAGCAGCCCAGCAGGTTTAAGATTAGTAGGCTTAAACTTTTGACAAAGATCACAAGCCTTGAGATACTTCGCCACGTATTGACGCATATTTGGGAAATATAATCTTTCCTTGATCTTTGTTAGAGTTCGCTCCAGGCCCAGATGACCGGCTGTGGGCGCATCATGGAGCTCTTTCAGTATCTCGGTGCGCATAGAGTCTGGTACTACCAACTGAGGCTCCTCAGATTCGGAATCCGGATCAAATCGAAAAAGGACTCCGTTTGACAGATAATAGCCTCGATCTGTCCACCGGGTGGTGGCATCACCGTCTTCAAAGTCCGTAAATATTTTCCTAAGTTCAGGATCTTCGAGTTGAGCTGCTCGCAACTCCTCCGAGCTACGGTGAGGTAGGTCTACTAGACTGGACACAGATCGCAGGTAGACTCGGGATTTTCATCCATCGACGGCCGGCATACGGGACGACTGAGTGTATCTGCCACCACATTAGATTTCCCAGGCGTGTACTCGACATCCAGATTAAAAGCTTGGATTTTCAGGGCCCACCGAGCAAGGCGTCCACTGGGTGTCTTTAAAGACAGTAGCCACTTCAAAGGTTGATGGTCGGTTGCAACACGGACTTGGGCGCCTTCGAGATAACCACGAAACTTATCTAGGGCCCACACCACAGCTAATGCTTCTCGCTCCGTCGTGGAGTAATTACGTTTGGCTGCCGTTAATAACCTACTGGCATACTCAATAGGTTTCTCAGACTTCGGATTCGGACCTTGCACGAGCACTGCACCTAGGGCATAACCACTGGCATCTGTGCGAAGGATGAAAGGTTGCTCAAAGTCTGGCTGGCGTAGGATTGGACTCGTTGTGAGTCTCCGTTTGAGCTCATTAAAGGCGGTGACCTCCTTCTCACCCCATTTCCAAGATTTACTCTTCCTCGTAAGGTCGGTCAATGGCTGGGCTACTTGAGAGAACTGTGGAATAAATTTTCTAAACCAGGAACAGGTTTGTAAAAAAACTTTTAAGTTCCTTTACATTGTTAGGAGGTATCATTTCCACGACTGCTTGGACCTTCGTCGGATCCGGTTCGATACCTTGAACTGTAATAACGTGCCCTAAATAAGCAACTCTTTCCCTGGCAAATACACACTTTTCACGGTTTGCTTTGAGGTTGAATTGACGAAGGCGATCGAATACCTTTTGCAGATCCTGTAGGTGCACATCCAGGTTATCAGAGATTACGAGAATGTCATCTAAATATGCCACAACGGTTACGTCTTTTAGTCCAGACCGAAAACGATCCATCAATCGTTGGAACGTCGAAGGCGAATTCTTTAAGCCAAATGGCATGCGCCTAAATTGAAACGTTCCGAACGGTGAGACGAATGCAGTCTTGTGTCTGTCTTCTGGAGCTACTTCCACTTGCCAGTACCCAGATTTTAGATCAATAGTGGACATCACACAGTTACTCTTTGTGGAAGAGAGGATCTCGTCGATTAATGGTAGCGGATATTTGTCCGTACGGGTTACAGCGTTTAATTTTCGATAATCGACGCAAAATCTTGTCTCACCATTCTTTTTCGGCACTAACACCACTGGGAAAGCCCATTCTGACTCAGCTTCTTCTATTATCTCCAGTTCCAACATTTTATCAATTTCAGCTCTTACCTTCTCCTTCTTAGCAGGAGTCAGTCGATAAGGGGGCGTTGCGATAGGCGCAGCGTTACCTGTGTCTATTCTATGCGAGGCGAAGGGCGTCGGCCCTCCCCCTGCACTAAAGATGTCAGCGTTAATTTCCAATAATGCAGCCAACTTGTCCCTATCAGATGGTGATAGGAGAATACCCTCGCACTCGTGGAGACCAATCGTCGAACTGACCGCAACTCGGTCCTCGCGTTCATACTGTAGCTCATGAAAGCCTGTAGCACGTAAAGCGAAACGATTCCTCTCGAAATCGAGTATCATGCCAGCGTCCTCTATAAAATTCATACCTAGTAAGGAATCGGTTGCGCCGGGCAAGACCATAAAAAGAGTGCTTATTGCAACTCCCTGCACTTTTACATTTACCACAGCTGTTTCTACAGTTTGGAGGCGTTGGGTTCCGTCTGCAAATCTTAACTCTGTTTCACAAGTATTAAATATTTGGCCATTAGCCCGCAAATGTCTTGTTAAACTGTCACTAGCAACGCATTGCTTCGCACCCGTATCTAGTAACGCGGTGCCTACTGCACCGAACACCTGCACATAAAAAATAGGGCGCGCACGCGGGTTTAACACTTTTCTATCTACGGACACTGATTGGAATGCGGTCGTCGTGGTCGGTGATGCAGCGCTTTTCCCCTTACACACCGTGCAGTTTGACCGTATGACACCGGGCGCACCACATCCGAAGCACGCTACGGACGGGCGCAGCTCCGATAGGGTCGCAACTGGTTCGCTCTTGACGGGTTCAACAGTTGTCTTATTCCGATTTTCTAGTTTACGACAGTCATCTTTGACATGTCCAAACATCTTGCAAAATGCACACCTTGGTCTAGCCTTGTTTGGCGGTGCTTTTTCTTGTTTATTCACCAAAGCACTAGCTGGTGAAGACGTCGTAGCATGTCCAGTGACATGCGGTGGCGGCAACGGCGGGGCGGCAGATGCAGGAGAGTGCCTTTTAGTCGGCGCTGCGGGGCAGACTTCTTCCAGCACATCCTCCACTACTCGAGCCTGTTGTAGCAGCTCGGCGAACGAAGTGAAGGCACTCCTTGTTACCCTCTCCCGGATTCTCCTATGGAGTAGGCCGTACACCATATCCAGCTGCACTGGATTTTCAGGTAGCGTGTGCAGCGGTAGTTGGGCGATGATGGCTCTTACCCTACACACAAAAACATCTGTCCGTTCTTCACCTTGCTCTCGACTAAACATCTCTCTATATAATCTATGAGGTGGGAGGCGCGGACCGAATGTTTGGCGAAGTAAATGGATGGCCTCCTGCCAACTTGTGACCGAATGTTTAACACCTTGCCACCAGGTAGCCGCAAAGTCAGTGAGAAGCATTGGCAGGCCTCTTAAAGCTATATCGTCGTGAACACCAACACAGTCTTTATAAATCTGCACGGCATCTACGAATGCCATTACATCGCCGGCACCATTAAATCTCGCCGTACACTTAGCCAGGTTTGTACTTACAGTCGTCGTCGGCGGTAGCTGCGCGCCCTGCGTAGGCGGCTGCGACCGTAAAGCTTGCACGAGGAATACTAGTTGTTGGTCCGTCATAACGATAGGTGCGGACATCGGTGGCTGCGGTGTGGCGACGGGCGGAGCATGCCCGTGCTGTGACATCTGCGAGTAGCCAGGCAGCTCACGCCCATACAGTGGCGGTGGTGATGGTGCTGAGGCGCCGGCGGACGGAGGTCCAGCCAGCGGCGGCGTCGACGATCGTACGTCGACGAACAATGCGTGGCCATCTGAAGTAGACGGCAGCGGCATCGTACCGTGTAACTGCTCACCAGCCGTAGGATACGTGTCTACAGGCTGCTGCGTAGCACGTGAAGCACTATTATTACGCGACCGTGTTAGCACCATGTCTTTTATGCACTATGAACAACGTTCCGGTACCACAAATAGGTTATTACCTATTTGTGGTACACTATTGTGTACCTAAGTAATCTAGTTCGTCACTCAAGTTCGACAACTGTTCGTACACAACGCGTAGGTACGTACGTTAGCAACGTTCATGCACTTACGCGAGTGTTAACCTTAATATATCTACAAAACAATACAACTATAACTAGTTCTCTAACACACAAGACACTATTTAAAATATCAAAGTTATTATTCACAATAATGTTCGACGCGAGTCGGTGTTCTAGGTATCCTAACTAACCTACGTAAGTACCCACACTATAAAGTCTTAACTCGCACGAAGCGTCACTATATACAATACTTTGTACACTGAATGTTCACAGGATTACGACTTATAGCAAAACGACTATCCTAGGTAACCTAAAATATAGCACTATAACCTAGGATGACTAAACGTAACACTATAATTAAGTTCGTAAAATCTAGGCACTGTAAACAAAACAAGTGTTCGCGAATGTTCCTCAAAATTGGCCGTTGGATTTCGAACTAGGTGCACGACTGTTCTAGGAAGTATATAGGCACTAGAACGACTAAACCGTGAAATAACTAGTTCGTAACACTGAATCCACTGTATAGTCACTATAATACACCAAAATATGCTAAAAGTTCTTTAAAATTGTTGATAAGTGCACAAAACGTAACGAATCTGCGGGCGGCGCGGGCGAGAACATAACGAGTAGGTATATAACGCCGCACGAAGAAATCCCGAGAAAGTCACTGTTTTCACTGTTTTTCGAGTCTTGACACGAACGTTGTTATACAAATATACACAACAACAGTTTTACACGAAAATAATGTTTGTTTAACCGTTTTTCACAAAACACGGCCGCACGTTGGGACGCCAGATAGGGTCATTGCGCCGGTTAGCGACCAGTTAGCTGGGTTGCCCACTTAAGATGAGAAAATAAAAATGATGTCTACGCGCAAAATAGTATATTTTAATGGGAATTTGTCCCAAATATAATCTAGTTTGGATACAAAACATAAAATAAAATACCTTAATACAAAAATATTTATAAAATGCTGAAAAACTGAAAATATAGCGAAAACGTCGGTTTACGACCATTTTTATCAGTTTATGACCACCAGTGTGCTGGTTTGCGACCGCTATTTTAATATGAAAATATGCCATTAAAATAATTATAATCGGTTTAAAAATATTTTAATTTTTGCCTCTTATTAAAAACAAATATGGTACCTAATCATTTGGTGTAATGTTTTCTTAAATAATAATAATTAACCTTCTTTTCGGATATCATCGAGAGCTTTTTCAGGGGTTCTGTAGTGTACTGGACAGTCTTTTTCATTTTTTTATTGACTCTGAATTATTTGGGAGCTCCATCTAAAAATAAGTAATATAAAATAATTAATTGTTGTTTTTATGACTAATTTTGTTATAAACTGAAAACTAATAATATTTAGTTTTCGACAGATTAGGTACAACTACATGATTGCTTGCTAAAATCATTATTAAACGGACATTTCAATAACCAAACAAATTTAAAAAATCAGACGTGGTCGCATACTCCATTAAATTTCATACTTATTTCTGTTAGCGGCCGTTATTTTTCTCATACTAAATGATGGTGGCCGGAAACCAATGTCTTTATTTCGATTATTTTGGTTTACGACCACCTGTTCAGCACCAATTTTGTACGTAAATTAAACAAAGTTCTTTCAAAGAAACTGGTGGTCGCTTACTAAAGAACTACAAAGAAAAACTTTTCCAATGCTACATTAAAAATTGTAACAGTCCTGTATGAAGCATTGTGATCATATTAATCAAAACAAAATAATTCGGTTCTCGTCGGTTTGCGACCATGTGATCGCTATCTAACGTTTTCGTTAAATAAGCATTTCGATTACGGACCACTTAATTTTATCTTAATAATACGTTTTAAAATAGAAAAATACAACTAAATAATAACCAAAACTTATCGATTGTACAATTTAACATCTAACTTATATATAAAACATGAAATAAGTAATAAAACTTATCTTTGAGCGCCGCGCGCCGTGTTATTTTTTTTCCAACTCGCGGTATGTCCACTCACCCCTGAATCAAGACGCACATTGAGCAATTTTTTTTCGGGTCTGGTTTTCGGCATTTGTTTCAAACTGTGTAAATTCTTATTTCATAATAATTTATAAAGCACCTTACACATATTTTTTCTTTATTTTACCTCTACAAGAACTAGGTATTATCTTGATTTAAAGAAACTTAGTCCGTCAAATTGTCGCCTACTGAAGGTGGTCGCGATACCGGCGAAACGACCCTATAGTCGGGGCACTTTAGGCAAAAGAAACTCCAACTATTTGTGCATGTAAACTGTGTATTGGTACAAACGAAACAAAACAGTGGTACACTTATTATTAATACTTTTAGCTTATGGGTTAAATATAAGGTTCGCGAGGCGCACGAGTAGGTACGTTGACGCCGAGCGCGTGCGCGCTTTTTGGGTGCCTGTCAATCACTCACTGCGGCGCGCGGGGCGACATGATAGTGTTGTGCCGAACCGTTACTAGTCACGTAACCTGGCCGGCACACGACGAACTCTGGAAGTGCGGGGAGTTGCCTCTAATAGGGGTCGCGCTATATCCTCCCCCTCCAAGTCAGCAGAAGGCTCTGGAGCTGGCTTGGCAACCGATGACTTACAGGGCCTGCCCTTCTTCCTACTATGGACGACAACGTTGGAATCACCTACGTACGGTGTAAGGAGACTGGCATGATATTTCCCGCGTGGTTCGTTCTCTTTATCTACAACCTCGTAAGTGGTTGCCGAAACAACTTTATTTATACGATATGGGCCCTCTCGTCTTGGGGCGAACTTACTGGTGAAGCCTTTCGCGGCTTGACTAAGTCGATGGCTATCCACAAGTACGAGGTCACCCTCCTTAAACTTAGTTCCAGGACGGCGGTTCTTGTCCGCTGCATCCTTGCGAATATCCTGCTGGCGCTCGACTCGCCACTTCACCTCTTGTAAGCGGTGTACAAAATCCCGTAAATAGGGCGTGATTTGGGGAACGTAGTTTTCTTGATCTACGACCGTTCGCAAGTCGTGGGCCACGTCCACCGGGGACCGGAACTCACGCGCAAACGTTAAAAAAGCGGCAGAGTGTCCCGGGCCTTGGTTAGGAGCCGTATTCAACGCGAAGCGCACAGCAGGCAACACTTCCGGCCAACGACGATGCTCGGGATCTATCAGGATCGCCAACATCTGCTTCATCTCCCGATTTTTCCGTTCAGCGGGATTGGCCTCGGGGTGATATACGGGAGTTAAATTTTGATGAACACCGAGGACGTGCATTGCTTTTTGCATCACCGCTGACACGAATTGAGTTCCATTATCTGAGATAACTCTACGGGGAAACCCATATCTCATAAATACTTCTTCTATCAATACTCTAGCGCAACTGTCTGCATTGGCCTCGGTCAACGGGAACAACTCTACCCATCTGCTCGCAGTATCTTCAACTAGGAAGATCCACTTCTCACTCTTACTGCCCTCAGGCAGAGGACCGAACAAGTCCATGGCGAGAACTTCAAAGCGTTGCTGGGCTACAGGGGTTTGCAGCAGCCCAGCAGGTTTAAGATTAGTAGGCTTAAACTTTTGACAAAGATCACAAGCCTTGAGATACTTCGCCACGTATTGACGCATATTTGGGAAATATAATCTTTCCTTGATCTTTGTTAGAGTTCGCTCCAGGCCCAGATGACCGGCTGTGGGCGCATCATGGAGCTCTTTCAGTATCTCGGTGCGCATAGAGTCTGGTACTACCAACTGAGGCTCCTCAGATTCGGAATCCGGATCAAATCGAAAAAGGACTCCGTTTGACAGATAATAGCCTCGATCTGTCCACCGGGTGGTGGCATCACCGTCTTCAAAGTCCGTAAATATTTTCCTAAGTTCAGGATCTTCGAGTTGAGCTGCTCGCAACTCCTCCGAGCTACGGTGAGGTAGGTCTACTAGACTGGACACAGATCGCAGGTAGACTCGGGATTTTCATCCATCGACGGCCGGCATACGGGACGACTGAGTGTATCTGCCACCACATTAGATTTCCCAGGCGTGTACTCGACATCCAGATTAAAAGCTTGGATTTTCAGGGCCCACCGAGCAAGGCGTCCACTGGGTGTCTTTAAAGACAGTAGCCACTTCAAAGGTTGATGGTCGGTTGCAACACGGACTTGGGCGCCTTCGAGATAACCACGAAACTTATCTAGGGCCCACACCACAGCTAATGCTTCTCGCTCCGTCGTGGAGTAATTACGTTTGGCTGCCGTTAATAACCTACTGGCATACTCAATAGGTTTCTCAGACTTCGGATTCGGACCTTGCACGAGCACTGCACCTAGGGCATAACCACTGGCATCTGTGCGAAGGATGAAAGGTTGCTCAAAGTCTGGCTGGCGTAGGATTGGACTCGTTGTGAGTCTCCGTTTGAGCTCATTAAAGGCGGTGACCTCCTTCTCACCCCATTTCCAAGATTTACTCTTCCTCGTAAGGTCGGTCAATGGCTGGGCTACTTGAGAGAACTGTGGAATAAATTTTCTAAACCAGGAACAGGTTTGTAAAAAAACTTTTAAGTTCCTTTACATTGTTAGGAGGTATCATTTCCACGACTGCTTGGACCTTCGTCGGATCCGGTTCGATACCTTGAACTGTAATAACGTGCCCTAAATAAGCAACTCTTTCCCTGGCAAATACACACTTTTCACGGTTTGCTTTGAGGTTGAATTGACGAAGGCGATCGAATACCTTTTGCAGATCCTGTAGGTGCACATCCAGGTTATCAGAGATTACGAGAATGTCATCTAAATATGCCACAACGGTTACGTCTTTTAGTCCAGACCGAAAACGATCCATCAATCGTTGGAACGTCGAAGGCGAATTCTTTAAGCCAAATGGCATGCGCCTAAATTGAAACGTTCCGAACGGTGAGACGAATGCAGTCTTGTGTCTGTCTTCTGGAGCTACTTCCACTTGCCAGTACCCAGATTTTAGATCAATAGTGGACATCACACAGTTACTCTTTGTGGAAGAGAGGATCTCGTCGATTAATGGTAGCGGATATTTGTCCGTACGGGTTACAGCGTTTAATTTTCGATAATCGACGCAAAATCTTGTCTCACCATTCTTTTTCGGCACTAACACCACTGGGAAAGCCCATTCTGACTCAGCTTCTTCTATTATCTCCAGTTCCAACATTTTATCAATTTCAGCTCTTACCTTCTCCTTCTTAGCAGGAGTCAGTCGATAAGGGGGCGTTGCGATAGGCGCAGCGTTACCTGTGTCTATTCTATGCGAGGCGAAGGGCGTCGGCCCTCCCCCTGCACTAAAGATGTCAGCGTTAATTTCCAATAATGCAGCCAACTTGTCCCTATCAGATGGTGATAGGAGAATACCCTCGCACTCGTGGAGACCAATCGTCGAACTGACCGCAACTCGGTCCTCGCGTTCATACTGTAGCTCATGAAAGCCTGTAGCACGTAAAGCGAAACGATTCCTCTCGAAATCGAGTATCATGCCAGCGTCCTCTATAAAATTCATACCTAGTAAGGAATCGGTTGCGCCGGGCAAGACCATAAAAAGAGTGCTTATTGCAACTCCCTGCACTTTTACATTTACCACAGCTGTTTCTACAGTTTGGAGGCGTTGGGTTCCGTCTGCAAATCTTAACTCTGTTTCACAAGTATTAAATATTTGGCCATTAGCCCGCAAATGTCTTGTTAAACTGTCACTAGCAACGCATTGCTTCGCACCCGTATCTAGTAACGCGGTGCCTACTGCACCGAACACCTGCACATAAAAAATAGGGCGCGCACGCGGGTTTAACACTTTTCTATCTACGGACACTGATTGGAATGCGGTCGTCGTGGTCGGTGATGCAGCGCTTTTCCCCTTACACACCGTGCAGTTTGACCGTATGACACCGGGCGCACCACATCCGAAGCACGCTACGGACGGGCGCAGCTCCGATAGGGTCGCAACTGGTTCGCTCTTGACGGGTTCAACAGTTGTCTTATTCCGATTTTCTAGTTTACGACAGTCATCTTTGACATGTCCAAACATCTT
This sequence comes from Polymixis flavicincta, assembly GCA_949987655.1. Classification (NCBI taxonomy): domain Eukaryota; kingdom Metazoa; phylum Arthropoda; class Insecta; order Lepidoptera; family Noctuidae; genus Polymixis; species Polymixis flavicincta. The sequence continues at coordinate 8,978,702 of OX465185.1, read as the reverse complement.
GCAAAATGCACACCTTGGTCTAGCCTTGTTTGGCGGTGCTTTTTCTTGTTTATTCACCAAAGCACTAGCTGGTGAAGACGTCGTAGCATGTCCAGTGACATGCGGTGGCGGCAACGGCGGGGCGGCAGATGCAGGAGAGTGCCTTTTAGTCGGCGCTGCGGGGCAGACTTCTTCCAGCACATCCTCCACTACTCGAGCCTGTTGTAGCAGCTCGGCGAACGAAGTGAAGGCACTCCTTGTTACCCTCTCCCGGATTCTCCTATGGAGTAGGCCGTACACCATATCCAGCTGCACTGGATTTTCAGGTAGCGTGTGCAGCGGTAGTTGGGCGATGATGGCTCTTACCCTACACACAAAAACATCTGTCCGTTCTTCACCTTGCTCTCGACTAAACATCTCTCTATATAATCTATGAGGTGGGAGGCGCGGACCGAATGTTTGGCGAAGTAAATGGATGGCCTCCTGCCAACTTGTGACCGAATGTTTAACACCTTGCCACCAGGTAGCCGCAAAGTCAGTGAGAAGCATTGGCAGGCCTCTTAAAGCTATATCGTCGTGAACACCAACACAGTCTTTATAAATCTGCACGGCATCTACGAATGCCATTACATCGCCGGCACCATTAAATCTCGCCGTACACTTAGCCAGGTTTGTACTTACAGTCGTCGTCGGCGGTAGCTGCGCGCCCTGCGTAGGCGGCTGCGACCGTAAAGCTTGCACGAGGAATACTAGTTGTTGGTCCGTCATAACGATAGGTGCGGACATCGGTGGCTGCGGTGTGGCGACGGGCGGAGCATGCCCGTGCTGTGACATCTGCGAGTAGCCAGGCAGCTCACGCCCATACAGTGGCGGTGGTGATGGTGCTGAGGCGCCGGCGGACGGAGGTCCAGCCAGCGGCGGCGTCGACGATCGTACGTCGACGAACAATGCGTGGCCATCTGAAGTAGACGGCAGCGGCATCGTACCGTGTAACTGCTCACCAGCCGTAGGATACGTGTCTACAGGCTGCTGCGTAGCACGTGAAGCACTATTATTACGCGACCGTGTTAGCACCATGTCTTTTATGCACTATGAACAACGTTCCGGTACCACAAATAGGTTATTACCTATTTGTGGTACACTATTGTGTACCTAAGTAATCTAGTTCGTCACTCAAGTTCGACAACTGTTCGTACACAACGCGTAGGTACGTACGTTAGCAACGTTCATGCACTTACGCGAGTGTTAACCTTAATATATCTACAAAACAATACAACTATAACTAGTTCTCTAACACACAAGACACTATTTAAAATATCAAAGTTATTATTCACAATAATGTTCGACGCGAGTCGGTGTTCTAGGTATCCTAACTAACCTACGTAAGTACCCACACTATAAAGTCTTAACTCGCACGAAGCGTCACTATATACAATACTTTGTACACTGAATGTTCACAGGATTACGACTTATAGCAAAACGACTATCCTAGGTAACCTAAAATATAGCACTATAACCTAGGATGACTAAACGTAACACTATAATTAAGTTCGTAAAATCTAGGCACTGTAAACAAAACAAGTGTTCGCGAATGTTCCTCAAAATTGGCCGTTGGATTTCGAACTAGGTGCACGACTGTTCTAGGAAGTATATAGGCACTAGAACGACTAAACCGTGAAATAACTAGTTCGTAACACTGAATCCACTGTATAGTCACTATAATACACCAAAATATGCTAAAAGTTCTTTAAAATTGTTGATAAGTGCACAAAACGTAACGAATCTGCGGGCGGCGCGGGCGAGAACATAACGAGTAGGTATATAACGCCGCACGAAGAAATCCCGAGAAAGTCACTGTTTTCACTGTTTTTCGAGTCTTGACACGAACGTTGTTATACAAATATACACAACAACAGTTTTACACGAAAATAATGTTTGTTTAACCGTTTTTCACAAAACACGGCCGCACGTTGGGACGCCAGATAGGGTCATTGCGCCGGTTAGCGACCAGTTAGCTGGGTTGCCCACTTAAGATGAGAAAATAAAAATGATGTCTACGCGCAAAATAGTATATTTTAATGGGAATTTGTCCCAAATATAATCTAGTTTGGATACAAAACATAAAATAAAATACCTTAATACAAAAATATTTATAAAATGCTGAAAAACTGAAAATATAGCGAAAACGTCGGTTTACGACCATTTTTATCAGTTTATGACCACCAGTGTGCTGGTTTGCGACCGCTATTTTAATATGAAAATATGCCATTAAAATAATTATAATCGGTTTAAAAATATTTTAATTTTTGCCTCTTATTAAAAACAAATATGGTACCTAATCATTTGGTGTAATGTTTTCTTAAATAATAATAATTAACCTTCTTTTCGGATATCATCGAGAGCTTTTTCAGGGGTTCTGTAGTGTACTGGACAGTCTTTTTCATTTTTTTATTGACTCTGAATTATTTGGGAGCTCCATCTAAAAATAAGTAATATAAAATAATTAATTGTTGTTTTTATGACTAATTTTGTTATAAACTGAAAACTAATAATATTTAGTTTTCGACAGATTAGGTACAACTACATGATTGCTTGCTAAAATCATTATTAAACGGACATTTCAATAACCAAACAAATTTAAAAAATCAGACGTGGTCGCATACTCCATTAAATTTCATACTTATTTCTGTTAGCGGCCGTTATTTTTCTCATACTAAATGATGGTGGCCGGAAACCAATGTCTTTATTTCGATTATTTTGGTTTACGACCACCTGTTCAGCACCAATTTTGTACGTAAATTAAACAAAGTTCTTTCAAAGAAACTGGTGGTCGCTTACTAAAGAACTACAAAGAAAAACTTTTCCAATGCTACATTAAAAATTGTAACAGTCCTGTATGAAGCATTGTGATCATATTAATCAAAACAAAATAATTCGGTTCTCGTCGGTTTGCGACCATGTGATCGCTATCTAACGTTTTCGTTAAATAAGCATTTCGATTACGGACCACTTAATTTTATCTTAATAATACGTTTTAAAATAGAAAAATACAACTAAATAATAACCAAAACTTATCGATTGTACAATTTAACATCTAACTTATATATAAAACATGAAATAAGTAATAAAACTTATCTTTGAGCGCCGCGCGCCGTGTTATTTTTTTTCCAACTCGCGGTATGTCCACTCACCCCTGAATCAAGACGCACATTGAGCAATTTTTTTTCGGGTCTGGTTTTCGGCATTTGTTTCAAACTGTGTAAATTCTTATTTCATAATAATTTATAAAGCACCTTACACATATTTTTTCTTTATTTTACCTCTACAAGAACTAGGTATTATCTTGATTTAAAGAAACTTAGTCCGTCAAATTGTCGCCTACTGAAGGTGGTCGCGATACCGGCGAAACGACCCTATAGTCGGGGCACTTTAGGCAAAAGAAACTCCAACTATTTGTGCATGTAAACTGTGTATTGGTACAAACGAAACAAAACAGTGGTACACTTATTATTAATACTTTTAGCTTATGGGTTAAATATAAGGTTCGCGAGGCGCACGAGTAGGTACGTTGACGCCGAGCGCGTGCGCGCTTTTTGGGTGCCTGTCAATCACTCACTGCGGCGCGCGGGGCGACATGATAGTGTTGTGCCGAACCGTTACTAGTCACGTAACCTGGCCGGCACACGACGAACTCTGGAAGTGCGGGGAGTTGCCTCTAATAGGGGTCGCGCTATATCCTCCCCCTCCAAGTCAGCAGAAGGCTCTGGAGCTGGCTTGGCAACCGATGACTTACAGGGCCTGCCCTTCTTCCTACTATGGACGACAACGTTGGAATCACCTACGTACGGTGTAAGGAGACTGGCATGATATTTCCCGCGTGGTTCGTTCTCTTTATCTACAACCTCGTAAGTGGTTGCCGAAACAACTTTATTTATACGATATGGGCCCTCTCGTCTTGGGGCGAACTTACTGGTGAAGCCTTTCGCGGCTTGACTAAGTCGATGGCTATCCACAAGTACGAGGTCACCCTCCTTAAACTTAGTTCCAGGACGGCGGTTCTTGTCCGCTGCATCCTTGCGAATATCCTGCTGGCGCTCGACTCGCCACTTCACCTCTTGTAAGCGGTGTACAAAATCCCGTAAATAGGGCGTGATTTGGGGAACGTAGTTTTCTTGATCTACGACCGTTCGCAAGTCGTGGGCCACGTCCACCGGGGACCGGAACTCACGCGCAAACGTTAAAAAAGCGGCAGAGTGTCCCGGGCCTTGGTTAGGAGCCGTATTCAACGCGAAGCGCACAGCAGGCAACACTTCCGGCCAACGACGATGCTCGGGATCTATCAGGATCGCCAACATCTGCTTCATCTCCCGATTTTTCCGTTCAGCGGGATTGGCCTCGGGGTGATATACGGGAGTTAAATTTTGATGAACACCGAGGACGTGCATTGCTTTTTGCATCACCGCTGACACGAATTGAGTTCCATTATCTGAGATAACTCTACGGGGAAACCCATATCTCATAAATACTTCTTCTATCAATACTCTAGCGCAACTGTCTGCATTGGCCTCGGTCAACGGGAACAACTCTACCCATCTGCTCGCAGTATCTTCAACTAGGAAGATCCACTTCTCACTCTTACTGCCCTCAGGCAGAGGACCGAACAAGTCCATGGCGAGAACTTCAAAGCGTTGCTGGGCTACAGGGGTTTGCAGCAGCCCAGCAGGTTTAAGATTAGTAGGCTTAAACTTTTGACAAAGATCACAAGCCTTGAGATACTTCGCCACGTATTGACGCATATTTGGGAAATATAATCTTTCCTTGATCTTTGTTAGAGTTCGCTCCAGGCCCAGATGACCGGCTGTGGGCGCATCATGGAGCTCTTTCAGTATCTCGGTGCGCATAGAGTCTGGTACTACCAACTGAGGCTCCTCAGATTCGGAATCCGGATCAAATCGAAAAAGGACTCCGTTTGACAGATAATAGCCTCGATCTGTCCACCGGGTGGTGGCATCACCGTCTTCAAAGTCCGTAAATATTTTCCTAAGTTCAGGATCTTCGAGTTGAGCTGCTCGCAACTCCTCCGAGCTACGGTGAGGTAGGTCTACTAGACTGGACACAGATCGCAGGTAGACTCGGGATTTTCATCCATCGACGGCCGGCATACGGGACGACTGAGTGTATCTGCCACCACATTAGATTTCCCAGGCGTGTACTCGACATCCAGATTAAAAGCTTGGATTTTCAGGGCCCACCGAGCAAGGCGTCCACTGGGTGTCTTTAAAGACAGTAGCCACTTCAAAGGTTGATGGTCGGTTGCAACACGGACTTGGGCGCCTTCGAGATAACCACGAAACTTATCTAGGGCCCACACCACAGCTAATGCTTCTCGCTCCGTCGTGGAGTAATTACGTTTGGCTGCCGTTAATAACCTACTGGCATACTCAATAGGTTTCTCAGACTTCGGATTCGGACCTTGCACGAGCACTGCACCTAGGGCATAACCACTGGCATCTGTGCGAAGGATGAAAGGTTGCTCAAAGTCTGGCTGGCGTAGGATTGGACTCGTTGTGAGTCTCCGTTTGAGCTCATTAAAGGCGGTGACCTCCTTCTCACCCCATTTCCAAGATTTACTCTTCCTCGTAAGGTCGGTCAATGGCTGGGCTACTTGAGAGAACTGTGGAATAAATTTTCTAAACCAGGAACAGGTTTGTAAAAAAACTTTTAAGTTCCTTTACATTGTTAGGAGGTATCATTTCCACGACTGCTTGGACCTTCGTCGGATCCGGTTCGATACCTTGAACTGTAATAACGTGCCCTAAATAAGCAACTCTTTCCCTGGCAAATACACACTTTTCACGGTTTGCTTTGAGGTTGAATTGACGAAGGCGATCGAATACCTTTTGCAGATCCTGTAGGTGCACATCCAGGTTATCAGAGATTACGAGAATGTCATCTAAATATGCCACAACGGTTACGTCTTTTAGTCCAGACCGAAAACGATCCATCAATCGTTGGAACGTCGAAGGCGAATTCTTTAAGCCAAATGGCATGCGCCTAAATTGAAACGTTCCGAACGGTGAGACGAATGCAGTCTTGTGTCTGTCTTCTGGAGCTACTTCCACTTGCCAGTACCCAGATTTTAGATCAATAGTGGACATCACACAGTTACTCTTTGTGGAAGAGAGGATCTCGTCGATTAATGGTAGCGGATATTTGTCCGTACGGGTTACAGCGTTTAATTTTCGATAATCGACGCAAAATCTTGTCTCACCATTCTTTTTCGGCACTAACACCACTGGGAAAGCCCATTCTGACTCAGCTTCTTCTATTATCTCCAGTTCCAACATTTTATCAATTTCAGCTCTTACCTTCTCCTTCTTAGCAGGAGTCAGTCGATAAGGGGGCGTTGCGATAGGCGCAGCGTTACCTGTGTCTATTCTATGCGAGGCGAAGGGCGTCGGCCCTCCCCCTGCACTAAAGATGTCAGCGTTAATTTCCAATAATGCAGCCAACTTGTCCCTATCAGATGGTGATAGGAGAATACCCTCGCACTCGTGGAGACCAATCGTCGAACTGACCGCAACTCGGTCCTCGCGTTCATACTGTAGCTCATGAAAGCCTGTAGCACGTAAAGCGAAACGATTCCTCTCGAAATCGAGTATCATGCCAGCGTCCTCTATAAAATTCATACCTAGTAAGGAATCGGTTGCGCCGGGCAAGACCATAAAAAGAGTGCTTATTGCAACTCCCTGCACTTTTACATTTACCACAGCTGTTTCTACAGTTTGGAGGCGTTGGGTTCCGTCTGCAAATCTTAACTCTGTTTCACAAGTATTAAATATTTGGCCATTAGCCCGCAAATGTCTTGTTAAACTGTCACTAGCAACGCATTGCTTCGCACCCGTATCTAGTAACGCGGTGCCTACTGCACCGAACACCTGCACATAAAAAATAGGGCGCGCACGCGGGTTTAACACTTTTCTATCTACGGACACTGATTGGAATGCGGTCGTCGTGGTCGGTGATGCAGCGCTTTTCCCCTTACACACCGTGCAGTTTGACCGTATGACACCGGGCGCACCACATCCGAAGCACGCTACGGACGGGCGCAGCTCCGATAGGGTCGCAACTGGTTCGCTCTTGACGGGTTCAACAGTTGTCTTATTCCGATTTTCTAGTTTACGACAGTCATCTTTGACATGTCCAAACATCTTGCAAAATGCACACCTTGGTCTAGCCTTGTTTGGCGGTGCTTTTTCTTGTTTATTCACCAAAGCACTAGCTGGTGAAGACGTCGTAGCATGTCCAGTGACATGCGGTGGCGGCAACGGCGGGGCGGCAGATGCAGGAGAGTGCCTTTTAGTCGGCGCTGCGGGGCAGACTTCTTCCAGCACATCCTCCACTACTCGAGCCTGTTGTAGCAGCTCGGCGAACGAAGTGAAGGCACTCCTTGTTACCCTCTCCCGGATTCTCCTATGGAGTAGGCCGTACACCATATCCAGCTGCACTGGATTTTCAGGTAGCGTGTGCAGCGGTAGTTGGGCGATGATGGCTCTTACCCTACACACAAAAACATCTGTCCGTTCTTCACCTTGCTCTCGACTAAACATCTCTCTATATTATCTATGAGGTGGGAGGCGCGGACCGAATGTTTGGCGAAGTAAATGGATGGCCTCCTGCCAACTTGTGACCGAATGTTTAACACCTTGCCACCAGGTAGCCGCAAAGTCAGTGAGAAGCATTGGCAGGCCTCTTAAAGCTATATCGTCGTGAACACCAACACAGTCTTTATAAATCTGCACGGCATCTACGAATGCCATTACATCGCCGGCACCATTAAATCTCGCCGTACACTTAGCCAGGTTTGTACTTACAGTCGTCGTCGGCGGTAGCTGCGCGCCCTGCGTAGGCGGCTGCGACCGTAAAGCTTGCACGAGGAATACTAGTTGTTGGTCCGTCATAACGATAGGTGCGGACATCGGTGGCTGCGGTGTGGCGACGGGCGGAGCATGCCCGTGCTGTGACATCTGCGAGTAGCCAGGCAGCTCACGCCCATACAGTGGCGGTGGTGATGGTGCTGAGGCGCCGGCGGACGGAGGTCCAGCCAGCGGCGGCGTCGACGATCGTACGTCGACGAACAATGCGTGGCCATCTGAAGTAGACGGCAGCGGCATCGTACCGTGTAACTGCTCACCAGCCGTAGGATACGTGTCTACAGGCTGCTGCGTAGCACGTGAAGCACTATTATTACGCGACCGTGTTAGCACCATGTCTTTTATGCACTATGAACAACGTTCCGGTACCACAAATAGGTTATTACCTATTTGTGGTACACTATTGTGTACCTAAGTAATCTAGTTCGTCACTCAAGTTCGACAACTGTTCGTACACAACGCGTAGGTACGTACGTTAGCAACGTTCATGCACTTACGCGAGTGTTAACCTTAATATATCTACAAAACAATACAACTATAACTAGTTCTCTAACACACAAGACACTATTTAAAATATCAAAGTTATTATTCACAATAATGTTCGACGCGAGTCGGTGTTCTAGGTATCCTAACTAACCTACGTAAGTACCCACACTATAAAGTCTTAACTCGCACGAAGCGTCACTATATACAATACTTTGTACACTGAATGTTCACAGGATTACGACTTATAGCAAAACGACTATCCTAGGTAACCTAAAATATAGCACTATAACCTAGGATGACTAAACGTAACACTATAATTAAGTTCGTAAAATCTAGGCACTGTAAACAAAACAAGTGTTCGCGAATGTTCCTCAAAATTGGCCGTTGGATTTCGAACTAGGTGCACGACTGTTCTAGGAAGTATATAGGCACTAGAACGACTAAACCGTGAAATAACTAGTTCGTAACACTGAATCCACTGTATAGTCACTATAATACACCAAAATATGCTAAAAGTTCTTTAAAATTGTTGATAAGTGCACAAAACGTAACGAATCTGCGGGCGGCGCGGGCGAGAACATAACGAGTAGGTATATAACGCCGCACGAAGAAATCCCGAGAAAGTCACTGTTTTCACTGTTTTTCGAGTCTTGACACGAACGTTGTTATACAAATATACACAACAACAGTTTTACACGAAAATAATGTTTGTTTAACCGTTTTTCACAAAACACGGCCGCACGTTGGGACGCCAGATAGGGTCATTGCGCCGGTTAGCGACCAGTTAGCTGGGTTGCCCACTTAAGATGAGAAAATAAAAATGATGTCTACGCGCAAAATAGTATATTTTAATGGGAATTTGTCCCAAATATAATCTAGTTTGGATACAAAACATAAAATAAAATACCTTAATACAAAAATATTTATAAAATGCTGAAAAACTGAAAATATAGCGAAAACGTCGGTTTACGACCATTTTTATCAGTTTATGACCACCAGTGTGCTGGTTTGCGACCGCTATTTTAATATGAAAATATGCCATTAAAATAATTATAATCGGTTTAAAAATATTTTAATTTTTGCCTCTTATTAAAAACAAATATGGTACCTAATCATTTGGTGTAATGTTTTCTTAAATAATAATAATTAACCTTCTTTTCGGATATCATCGAGAGCTTTTTCAGGGGTTCTGTAGTGTACTGGACAGTCTTTTTCATTTTTTTATTGACTCTGAATTATTTGGGAGCTCCATCTAAAAATAAGTAATATAAAATAATTAATTGTTGTTTTTATGACTAATTTTGTTATAAACTGAAAACTAATAATATTTAGTTTTCGACAGATTAGGTACAACTACATGATTGCTTGCTAAAATCATTATTAAACGGACATTTCAATAACCAAACAAATTTAAAAAATCAGACGTGGTCGCATACTCCATTAAATTTCATACTTATTTCTGTTAGCGGCCGTTATTTTTCTCATACTAAATGATGGTGGCCGGAAACCAATGTCTTTATTTCGATTATTTTGGTTTACGACCACCTGTTCAGCACCAATTTTGTACGTAAATTAAACAAAGTTCTTTCAAAGAAACTGGTGGTCGCTTACTAAAGAACTACAAAGAAAAACTTTTCCAATGCTACATTAAAAATTGTAACAGTCCTGTATGAAGCATTGTGATCATATTAATCAAAACAAAATAATTCGGTTCTCGTCGGTTTGCGACCATGTGATCGCTATCTAACGTTTTCGTTAAATAAGCATTTCGATTACGGACCACTTAATTTTATCTTAATAATACGTTTTAAAATAGAAAAATACAACTAAATAATAACCAAAACTTATCGATTGTACAATTTAACATCTAACTTATATATAAAACATGAAATAAGTAATAAAACTTATCTTTGAGCGCCGCGCGCCGTGTTATTTTTTTTCCAACTCGCGGTATGTCCACTCACCCCTGAATCAAGACGCACATTGAGCAATTTTTTTTCGGGTCTGGTTTTCGGCATTTGTTTCAAACTGTGTAAATTCTTATTTCATAATAATTTATAAAGCACCTTACACATATTTTTTCTTTATTTTACCTCTACAAGAACTAGGTATTATCTTGATTTAAAGAAACTTAGTCCGTCAAATTGTCGCCTACTGAAGGTGGTCGCGATACCGGCGAAACGACCCTATAGTCGGGGCACTTTAGGCAAAAGAAACTCCAACTATTTGTGCATGTAAACTGTGTATTGGTACAAACGAAACAAAACAGTGGTACACTTATTATTAATACTTTTAGCTTATGGGTTAAATATAAGGTTCGCGAGGCGCACGAGTAGGTACGTTGACGCCGAGCGCGTGCGCGCTTTTTGGGTGCCTGTCAATCACTCACTGCGGCGCGCGGGGCGACATGATAGTGTTGTGCCGAACCGTTACTAGTCACGTAACCTGGCCGGCACACGACGAACTCTGGAAGTGCGGGGAGTTGCCTCTAATAGGGGTCGCGCTATAATCTCATGTATTGGAGTGTTACATTTTAGCGTAGCCAGATTTTAATTAAAATGGAACAACTCTCTGAGGAGTTGGAATAGAAACATCTAATTTCGCATGATGTTGTGAGTTCATAAAACGTATAAACCACCATAATTGGTAAGTTTCTAGGGTTTCTCATTGAAGCGCAAGGATCGATTTTAAGGTTTTTGAAAAACAATTTCTTATTTTCCAACGGTGTCGATTATAGAAAAAATAAAATTGTACAACATACGCACAAATTAAGACCCACTGTCGTAAAAAAAAAACTTAGTTATAAGTCATGCCGTTTAAGAGATACGGCAATTTGCTAAACGTTACTCCAGCGGCATCTTGAATAACTCTGAAACCTCAAGACGCACAAATTTCATTTTTTGGGCACAATTAGGCACAAATTAGATCTATCTAAGTAGCTAGTTTGTATTCAGCTACGACCACCGGTTAAAAAACATGCCGCTGGGGTGACGTTACTCCAACGGAATCTGTTTTTCGTGAATATCTTTGGATCGGCTGGAAGCACAAATTCTAAATTTCGGGCACATTTACACGAGACGGGGTACTAATTATCTGTCAAGCCGAAATCCTGAAAAGCGACAACATTCCGCTGGTGTAACGCACACAAAATACTGGTAGGTGTTGAGCTGCATTCTACTTCATACTATTAACAGACTTTACAACATGCTTATTTATGGAGCCCTCAGATACCACAGCCACATAATAAAATTATGAAGACTCAGAAAATTCATAATAATTCACATAATTTTACAAATATTTGACATAAAGTGGATAGAAACCTACCTCATACGAAGGACATAACATAATTGAATTACATTTTGAGCTCCAGAACACATAAATCACTTTTACGATAGGATAGTAGGTGGTTCTAACACTGACCTCCCGAAGCTACCTGTTTGATCCCCTAAATGAGTTTCCACAAGGCTAGACAGAGCAAAACTAAATAACTTTCTGCGTTACTTAATTATGTAGGATTATTTTGTTATGAAACCGGCCGCCTAAAATAATATTGAATATTTATTACATTTAAGAAGAAATTATTTGTATTCTTTGGGCAAAGAAAATTTTTGTTCATCGAATATGTAGGTGTCTTCTGCTCATTTCACAGAATCATCAACTTAAGTCATAGTTCAAAGGTTCCCATTCGATCGTTTATCATAACGGCCATAAGTAGGCACACATTTTAGAATTTTGATCTACATACATGCTCAGTATTTCTTTATAAAATGTTATTGTCCGAGGCAGGTAATATACTTAGATATACTAGGTAATTACGTAACGAACTCAAAACTGTAAATTTACGAGGTTTGGGAACGATTCTAGTGTATTTTTGTCTATTGAACGGGTTTTGTGAATATATGTATGTTCCAGCATCACGCAAAACTACCGGATAGACCTATTTTGTTCAAATTTTGCATAGATGTTCCCTATAGGTTTAACCTTTACAGACTGACTTAACTTATATCTATCCCTATAGGGGATGAGGAATACTGCAATTTGTTCGTATTCTAAATGATTATTTACTTATCATCACAGCGTGATGATAAGTAAATAATCATCACGCTGTGATGATTATTATTACGCCGCAATATTTGTGGTGCAGTCGATCATGATTTACCTATATGCGAGGTGGATTGAGATCCATTAATACGGGCATGTCGCTACCAAGAAACGGTCCTAGAACGCTCTTAACTTTTTAAAGTTTGGGCAATTTGCACAAAAACAAATTATCTCTATCATTATTGGACCAACCAGGGGCCTAAGTCTACTAATTTATAAACGTCACAATGGTCTCTCAATGGTAAGTTTTTGACAGATTTGCCATACAAAAACTGTCAAAAACACACCATTGAGAGACCATTGTAACGTTTATAAATTAGTAGACTTAGGCCCCAGGTTTGAGTATACTAGAACTGACTCTCTTGATATTTTAGTTGCTGAGACCAAAAATATAGTATACAAAACCCTTCCTTAGCATTCAGGTAAAAAAGTTTTATAAAATTTGGCTGTTATTTTAGTAAATTGTAGTGTCTTACGACTTTCATGCGAACGAAGTCACGGGCAGAACCCACATTGGTACATTTTGAAATATTTTAGATTCCTCCAAAATATTAAAAAAACGAAAAAAAAAAATTGGTTGCAATTATATTTTGTAGATAAAAAAAAAAAAAGGTGATTTATAAGTAGTCAGATCTGAGGCATAAATATAGCGGTTTGACAACTTTTGTATTGAAAATATGTCAAACTGTCAGATTTATTCTTCAGATAAAAGTTATGACTAAGTATTGAAAAACAGCCTTTTCTAATAAAAACCGACTGATAACAGTTTGGTGACGCTAACAGCGGAATAAAACACCGAAAACTATTACAGCCATTATTTTATTAATGCATTCTTACGGCATAATAACCATAGATTTGATCACAATAACTCTTAAAATCTCATACAACCAGTAAGCAGACTATCACAGCTACGTCACAACAAAAACAGGATAATCTTTCGTATCACACAATTTCACGTCACTAATACATTGCATCAACCAATCTTTGTGTACATGCCTTACATCTGGAGGTAATTTGTTCTTTAATTTCTTCATTTTTTCAAAACTTATCTCGTTACTGTTATGTAGGACAAAGTCGACATCCATTGATTTAATTGACTTTACAACGTCACCTCCGTAAGCGATCCAATGTCTTTCAAAATGTTTCCTTTCATCATCTGAGAAGCTTATAAAATCTGGGTAGAAACCAAGACGTTTGTCTTTGAAAACATCCGGTAGAGGAGTCTGTGGTATAAACAATAATTCTTTACTGTCTTCCTCATCAACACTCATATTACTCTCTTCTTTAATATCAATCTGTGTTGACATAGAATCATTACAATTGTCAGAGGAAGAAGAGCGATTCAGTTTAACTTTAGGCTTTACCTCCTTTTTGACGAAAAAACTATCTATGGTTTTTTTGGGACTAAGTTTGGTAGGTTTTGTTGTACTTGCTTTAGTTTTGGACGGACTAGCTTTCATTTTCTTTGCAGGTGGCTCATCTGATGCCGTAGCTGCTAGTTTATTTAGAAGTGATACATCTGTTTTTTCCTTTGATGTGTTGTATAGATGTTTTAGCTCTTCTAGATTAGTTGCAGTCTCCCAATCTTTGTCTGTCCTAATTCTGGTTACTCTTGGAAATCTAACTGATATGCCGTCCGCTGTATGCAAATTGGCTTTCGTTAATTCCGTACCTGAAAACAAATTGATGCATAGTAAATATCGTTACAGTTATAATATGCGGGTAAATCATGTTTTAATTGAATTCGCGGTTTCATTGCTTTTGTGTCCAACTGCATTGAATATTAACGCAATATTTGAGTTCGTTTACATTTTAATTAAAATAACCAAAATAATATTTCATGATATTAAACATTTAGATAATACATTATTGAATGTCCATTGTTAACCATGTTGGCTTACTGCTGCATGTTGGCGAATTCAGTCAAATGTAGGTTTTCTATTGCCGTAAATGAATAGTGTCTTGATTGTGAAAAAACACGTCATGGAAATCTTCAATGAAGTAGGAGGAGGTCCTATCATCAACAGCCAGTGTGTTAATACACAGTGCAAGAGCAGTAGTGGCTGTGACTTACTAATTACAGGTCGTAGGATCGAACCCTGATAAGCACTTTACTTCATACTTCACTTTACTTCTACTTTCAGATATTAATGATTTCATCACCATTGTCCTTGAAACTGTGAAGAAAAACATCATGAGGAAACCGGCCATGCTTGAGAATCAAAAATTTGAAGACATTTGTGTCAGTGACCAATCCGCACTGGGCCTGCATGGTGGATTATGGCCCTCTCCCACTCAGAGAGGGCGCTTGTGTCTAAGTAGTGGGACCAAGTATTCATATTCATTTCAAACATACCAGTAATTTCCCAAACAGGTTGTTTTTTAGGATCCAAAGCAACAAAATCAGGAACCAATCCTTTATTGCAGTCCAACCAAGATGGGACTTTATTGCTGTCCTGTGATATTTTCACCATAAGTGGTGCTAGTTCTTTTTGTAGCCTTTCTAATGTGCTGTCGTCATGTCCAGTGTGTACTTTGGTGACGGTCACCCAACGGTTGCGGCGAGTGTCATGGCAACCCATCAGGAATACTGACATCATGCCTCCTTTTTTTCCTGTACCTGTAAATAGAATAACATACTATTAGGTATTAAAATATTAAGGAAAAATTTGGTATGAGATTATTGGAGGTCACTTTACAAGGAAAATTATACAGTCATCTTACTGCTTGTTGTTGCAGCAAGCCAAATTATCAGCTCATAAACTTCTAGGTAATCTACTGCTAAGAGAATAGAAACTAATAATGTAACAATGAAAGTGCCCAATATGCTACTATGTTCACAAAAGGGAGGAGTGGGTCCACCTTTTTTATTTTTAACTCGCGACGCAAAAGCGACGGGGTGATAACACCCCGTCGCTTTTGCGTCGCGAGTTTGACATGTCTGTGTGTGTCTGTCTGTGGCATCGTAGCTCCCGAACAGATGAACCGATTTTGATTTTATTTTTATTTTTTAGTGATGCATTGTATGACATGTAATTTATATCAACAGTAACAAATGGCTATTGACAAACGGGCAACAAAACAGATGATGCTGTGTTTAATTTTGTTATTTAATTTAGAGATGAGACCACCTATTGTAATACTGCTACTTTTGTTTACTTTTTCTTATTTTCTTTGCCTATTTATGCTGGTGATGACTTACTATTGTCTTTTCAGCTAATCTGTTGTTATACTAATAACAATATACAACAGGTATGTAACCTGTTAACTGTGCCCGAGATGCTTTGAAGTTTATATTTTTTATGTGCATGTATGGCTTTCTATTTTGGCCCTACAGTGTACTTATGTGATAATAAAGTACAAAACACCTACCAAACCAAGCTCCTAGAACAACAAGATCAGCTGTGTCAGCCATTGCCCCATCAAACAGATAGTCTTTCTTCACCTTTAGCCAATGCCTCTTCCCAGGTTCATAAATAGATTCCAAGTCTTTGAGTACCAAGCCTTCGAGTCCAAGTTGTAGTACCTGTAATATGGAGAAGAAAACATATCAATAAAATAAGATAAGTGGTAGCACTTTTTCTGTAAGGACATTTATGTGTGTTTAATTTGTTTCTTCATAAGAAAAATCTCTAGTGCCATGGGGTCCGAGTGCCCACTTAGTTTTCCGAGAAATTTCCAAGCGGTTGGTCGACTCTTCACGTGACCGAAGGGCTGGCCTATTTTTCGGCCAAAGAATCAGCATTGCCATACAATGTGGCAATGCTGCCAGCCTTATGGGCACTTTCCCCTTAGCAACGATGCGGACGTATTTTTTGATGCCTTATGATTATTTTCTTTTTATATACCTGTACATATTATAATTTAAAGTTTTAAATTATTTAATAATTATTCTATAAGAAAATAGACAGTTTGGCCTTTATGTTTATCATAATCAATTAAAAGTATTCAGCTTAACAAACTGTGCCTGTTAATGGATTATCTATCTTTAAGTTGTTGATAAAAACATATTGCAAACATACCTCGGCAATCATTTTCGCTAAATCGGAGGGCTTTTCAATCAATTTCTGTTCAGAAAACATTACATGATTTGTTACTTCCACCATATGGTCATACAATATCTGTCTCCTTTTCCTTATGGGTAGGTCTATTAACACTTTTCCATTGTAGTACAAACAGTCAAATATGTACAGACACACTTGTGCATCTTTAAATTCCGACTGCTTATGCTTACCTAACGTACCAAATGGTAACGGTTTCCCTGTATTCACATCTACCATTAAAACTTCAGCATCAAGAATCATATCTGTACCTTTTGGAAAAGCTTGCGGTAAATAATCCTTAAAATGACTGACTTTATGTGGCATTACCGGTTTTAATGCTCTAGAAAAATATTTGAACTCATTGCCTTTTTTATGCACTTGTACTCTTTCGCCGTCATATTTTATTTCTGAGAACATTCCGTTAGGACATTTTTTCATTGCCATTTCCACTGATTTGCAAGCTTCAGCCAACATCGGTAGTACAGGAGTCATGAGCGAAAGTTTCGCTTCAAAACCTTTTTGGATTGCATCTTTATGTTTTACGGTACTGCTTTCAGACATGATTCTGTCTAACACCATATCAAGATCTCTTGATGTTTGAAAGACACTGTAAGCATCTGGATGGACCCCTTCTAATATGTGTTTTGGTCCAGCGTTTATTCGTAAATCTCCCTTTATTAACCTTATGAGCATTTTCAAGTCTTCAGCGGTACATTTTTTAACAATCTTCTTGAAATGGTATATTTGTTCTTCTTCTTTTGTTAGTTTTGAAAGATCTTCTAAGAAGTCTTCTACTTTTTGTATTGTGAGTGTGCTTTCTGATGCAGGTTGTACTGCTCTTGATTTTAGGAAGAAATGTTTTATGGTATCTGCAACATCACCCTGTTCTAAATGCGTTAACATGTCATCATGGTCCATATTAAATACTCTTGAAAATAATTTGACCAATTGTTTACTTTTTAAATTGTAAACTCTTTTGCATACTTGCGGTAGTAACAGCTTACACCATAATGTTAAGTTACCTTTGAAGGTGCTGTCATCAGTTCCTTTTGTAAAAAAGTTATTGACTACAGCAGTTTTCTCAGTATAAGCATCTACTTTAGAGATTTTCTTGCATAATTTAAAAAACGTCACAAACTTATCATCATCAGTTTCTACTTCCTGCTTTTTAGGACTCTCAGCACTCGCATTACTTGCAGGTTTTGAGGGACTTGGTTTCGCAGACGCGGTATAAACGTTTTTTATAACCTTTGCTGTATATTTACCACTATTTTTATCAGCATACAGTTTCTCCATTTCATTCAGCTTTTTCAATATTAATTCTTGATCTTCCTTGCTTATACAGCCCCAATTACCGAAGTCATCTATCGAATCTACGCGTTTTGTCGCAGGTCGTTGCTTCAGTAATGCATTCATGAAGCAGTCCACATGATGCCATGATTTCATTGATTGTCCGTCTCCGTATGGACTTGCAACAAGCTTCGCAATACGTAATTCTCCGCTAGGACAGTTAGTTTTACATCCTTTGCACGAAGCTCGGCCACCTTTAGCTCGATCTACGAAAAACGGCGTGGATTCCGCCATGGCTAAAGGTACACTTGATTTTTAGGCATTACATCACATTAAATTTACCCAAGTAATATTTGTGCACGTTTTATCATTATACCGAAACATATGTGTGATTTATGTTACAGAACACGCTTTATTTACTATAAAAATATACCAAATATCTGTACAGAAACAAAACAATACGCAAACGCAGGTTTGTGATGACTCAAAATCGAAACGTCAAACTGACATGCCGAGTTTGACAATTCTAGAGGTGTGGAACACTTTCTTCTGGGCACTTTTGAAATCGAGATTTTATTTTACAATGAACTACAAAATCCACGATAAGCTGCTAACATTGAAAATATTCGTGTTATGCCTAAATGGTTAGGCTAAATAGTTTTAATCATAGATACTCTAACCAATGTATAGTTTTACTGTCGTATTTAATAATTATGATTTAGTTCACTGTTACGTTGTCACAGTTTCAAGTATAATAATGTAATAGAAAGGTCGGTCTGCCTCTATTGACCTTTCGTTCTACGCATGCGTCGATTTATCCAAGTCTTCTGCAGTGTATGACGCCCTGACGAGTCTTAACTGCGCGACGCGCGACGAGACGATTCAAAATAATGCAAATTCGCCGTTTTTGTCGTTTTGTTGATAAAATGTAACAATAATTACAGCATTATAGACGTAAAAGATTTACTTCAAAAATAATTTTACAGAAATTCTTACACGTCCATAACTTCCCTATAAGTACTTAATAATATATTGTAGTACTTCAAGCGTTTTGATTTGAATTTTTCTTTCTTTACAGCATCATCATGTCACCAAGAGTTCAGCAGCGACGGTACAAAACACGGCACACTGACATCTCCTCACTACCCGTCGCCGTACCCTCCGAACACTCATTGTCACTACGAATTTTTCGGGAGGGGCAAAGAGCGAGTTAGATTAATTTTTCAAGACTTCTACTTATATAAATCTGCTGATGGATCTATTGAGTAAGTTTAAACTAATCATTAGTTATTAAATGTAAAGTAGTACCTACAATTGAGTAGTAGATTTAACCAAGCGAACCAACGAAGCTTGATGATGACTTTACAAATAGGTACTTAAGGTTTTTCAGCGAGTTTAACTGTCTATTTTACTTTGGTTAATATTCTTAAATTACTTTTGTGCTAAACTATAAGTATCTGAATCGTTACGGAAATAAGTGTTGGGCCTACGATTTCCACAAATAACTTTAACTATTTATGCATGTAATCTTATGGTGAATCCGAAATAAATGATTTTATTATTTTTTTAATTTTTTTTTTTTCATTAAATACATATATAAATGATATTTTTAAATATTAGAATTTCTATACTCTATACTTCTATATCTATACTTAATACTTATACTTAATACTTAATTATTATTTAAAGTTGAAGAGTTTGTTTGTTTGCTTGAACGCGCTAATCTCAGGAATAACTGGTCCGAATTGAAAAATTATTTCAGTGTTAGATAGCTCATTTATCAAGGAAGGCTATAGGCTATATAACATCATGTTAAGGCCCTTAGGAGCTAAACAAAAAAAAAGTCACGAATACGAAGTACTGGCCAGGTGATGCGACGGGGTGGGTCGGGGAGCAAGAAATTTGACGCCGACTAAGTTGCGGGCAGAAGCTAGTAAAATATAAAAAACATTGAAAAATATAAAATAGTAGCCCACCGGTATCGGAAACTGGGTCCAAGCTACCGGTGGTGAGGGCTCCAGAGAGAGGAACCTCCTAACAATGCGGGCCATGTTTAGGAGTAGGTACCGCTTTCTGGATCAAGCCCTTGATCCAGCTGTCCAACGAGAGCCTCCTTAGGTGTTGGTCGAAGCTCTTTGCTATCAAACCATTGGCTGTTATGACTATCGTGCAACGATCGCTGAGTCCACATCCCACATGTCGACAACCTCATGAGCCAAGTCAAGATACTAGATTTGTTTATCTTTCTCGCCTTTCACGAGGTTCCTGTCATGCGAGACCGTTATGTCAACAATTATTGCACGCCACTCTAGTCGATCCACCACGACTATATCAGGCTTATTGGCAACAATAGTCCTGTCAGTGATTATGGATCGATCCCAGTACAGTGTGTTATGTCCATTTTCGAGAACTGACTCGGACACATATCTGTAGTACGGCACTTCTGATTCCACAAGGCTGTATTTCAGAGCAAGTTGCTTATGGATAATCCTGTCTACATGTTTGTGCCTATGTAAGTACTCTTCGTTAGCTAGATGAGAACACCCGGAGATTATGTGTCTGATTGATTCTCCCAGACGGTGGCATGCCCCCCGACCGATGTCAACCGTGCCATCTTTCACAATAAATCTCCGGTAATTGGTCGTCATCATAACTTTGTCCATAAATGCACAAACAAAACCTTCGGTTTCCCCAAAGAGGTCACCAAAACGTAGCCAGGCTACGGACACTAGAAGGTCTACGCTTTACATGCATGACCGCACATTTGTCTACTCCAAATTCCATCCTGATGGCGCTACTGAAGGTTTCAATTACTTTCAGTAGCTCCATCAGTTACAAATTGTTGGGGGCAAAGAGTTTTAGGTCATCCATGTAGAGGAGGTGAGATATAATCTGACCACCTCTCCGCAGCCGATAGCCTATACCTGAATCCTCCAGCAGTGTGCTTAGAGGATTCAGGGCTAGGCAGAACCAAAGCGGACTAAAACTGTCGCCCTGAAATATTCCTGGCTCGATCCTTATCGGCTCGCTATTCCTTTGGATGTTTCGACATCCTAGATATCGAAGGACCGTCCTCCATTGCCCCATACATGACATCAGGAAGGTGCGCAGAGTGGTATGTACTTATTATACCTATTTATTATTAAATAGGTACAAACATAAACAAGTCTTTTTCCTAATTACCCCCAAGATTATTCACACTCACACAAAAACGAAGTATTTAACCTTACAAAATATACACTAATATACAATTTTTATACATTACAGCTGTACAAACGTGGATTCGTTGCAAGCATTCGTCAACGTGGATGGGCGGTTAGAAAAAGTGGAGACGTTCTGTGGAATCGACCTCCCCAAGCCTATTATGTCGAATGGACCGAAACTAATGCTGGAATTCCGTGGAACGCAATCGTCGAGGTACTCGAGAGGATTCAAAATATCATATTCATTTGTAGAAAGTAAGTATGCATTTGATAATATTATATTTCTGTTTTAATTGTGTTCAAGTTATCGAATTGATTTTGAGAAAGAGTTGAATAAATATATACCTAATCATAAGCCACTTGCGTACCTAATTCAGAATCTCATGTCTATTCTTCAAAAAGACGTGGTCCCCGTAGTAATATGTAAATCTAATCTGAAAACTTTTTTCTAATTCAAATTTCTAAAACATTTTTCAGATTTCGGAATAAACACAGGGAGGCAGTTGAAGGAGTTTCCATGCGCGTTCGTGTATAATAGTAGTGAAGCGCGCAATGGTACGTTTGCGTCTCCCAACTCGCCGGGACCATATCCAAGGGATACGGAGTGTACATACTTCTTCCACGGCGGCGAGACTGAGAAAGTGCATCTGCATTTCACGAATTTTGACGTTGAAGGAGTTTTGCCGTAAGTTTTGAATACCTATTTAAAAATTAAGATAATTAACTACGCCTTCATTTTTCAAAAAGACTTGCAAGGCGCTACAAATCTACGCTAACTGAACTTAGTTTAAGAACAGTGTAAACAGAGGGGCAATTCTCGTAATTTTACAAACGTTCACAGTCTCATCTGTCTCAATCTGTCCAAAATACCTCTAGTTTCCATACATTTTTGGCAAGTTTTTGACATTCGATTGTCGCCGAGACGACACTACGACTAGATTTTGAACGTTTTTAATTACGAGAATTCAGTTAAAGCAAAAGAGAGCAATGAACTGTCTGAAAGCAGATGTTCTATGGTTTCTTATTGTTTTATTGATTAGAAAAAAAGACATTCTTGAACTAAATAACAGTAGCTTTAGCTCTTTAAACATTTTTAACCATGTCCAAATTCCTTGTTGTTCACCCCTAATTAAAAATCATAATATTACTACATTATTCTTTTTATAATTAACACTAATACTTTTTAAATACCTGTTCCAGATGCGAAGCAGTATCGGCGAGTGACTATGTCGAATTTTCAAACTATATGACTGAAGACAATAGATTCGGTAGATATTGTGGACAAATGAAAGAGTTCCACGTAGAGTCTGAGAGGAATTTCTTCAAAGTAACATTTAGGTCGAACGACCGCTTAGATGGTACAGGTTTTAAAGCAATCTATCAGTTTTTAGAAGCTACTGATGAATATCGAGCTCCACCTGTACAAGATAAGGCTTCACATTCTATATGTAAGTATTTTATAATAGATGCGAGTCTGATCGTCAGCAAATAATTTTTATAATTACACACTGAAACTAGATACAAATATAATTATCTCTGATGAGTAGATGTATGTGAGTAGCTAAGTGATGAGCGAACTCACAGTCCTATAACGTCCCCATTGCTGGGACACATGCCTCCTCTCGGTGGGCCGTAGGCCGTAATCCATCACGCGGGCCCAGTGCGCGCTGGTAGATGTAACTTGTCTTCGATTTTTTGGTTCTAGGACTTGCCGGTTTAGCACGATGTTTTCCTTCACCATTTTGAGAGCATTGATTAAATAGATAAAATAAAGTGCCTGCCTGGGTCCGAACTCGCGACCTACAACTTATGAGTCGGCCCCGATACCAGTAGGCCACCACTGATCTATCGATGAGCGATCTACATTATTTAAATCTAATTATATTCGGGGAAACATTATAAGGCTCAGACGTCTCAAAAAAGGTATGCTGTAAATCTCAGCTACGTGAACATAAGCGTTAAATACCCATTTATAAAAAAAGTAGGTACACACGGCCACACATCAAGCTATACATTTCCAGTGTAAGCTGATCTCGCAATGTATAGGATTTTCGTACAGTGCGAGATCAGCGAAAACTGGAAATGTATAGCTTGATTTATAGCCGCGTGTACAGTCGACCACACAGCAATAGCACAGATTACTAAATAGTTACTACGTAAGCAATAGTGATACTCGACGGTCAGTCCATACTGCACTGAACAGCTGAACTGAAGGTCAAATTTTGACCTTCAGTTCAGCTGTCAGCGAGGTACGGAGTTGCAATTGAATACGAGGCCAACTTCTACAGGTTTTGGTACCCCTGAATGCGGTCGACTGAACATACGGATATTTTAAACGATGTGTAATTAACGTTTTATTTTCTCATTCCAGGTATATTCGAACATTTTCTAATGCTGATCATCCTCGCAATACCACAGCTGCATCATCAACTATATCATTAAATAAAGTGATATTAGATTAAATATTATTATAAATTAGTCTATAATCCTGTATATTTTGTATAATAGTATGTGCCATACACCTGTAATTACGTAGATATGCAATATTTTCTATAAAGTCGCATTTTATGTTTTCCTATATTACCTACCTACTAAAGCAATATCATGCGAGACACAATAAAGATTTATTCATAAAGGCACGTCGTAAAACGAAATAAATTATTTGCATTTAAAGCGTTTTTAGTTTTATTTAAGGCCTTTTTCGCTTTAACAGACATCTCTAAAGTTTTGCAAAGCTGGCCACGAAGCACCAACGAAGCAGAACCAAAAGGAAAATTCTAGTTTTAGAAACATGGCAAAAAATCTTACAGTAGGGATATTTATAGGTACTTTTTCCATGCCTACGCGTACGGATAGACCAAACTAGGTACTACCAGTACCCTAATTGTGGAAAATTCAGCCCATTCCTGTAGTTAGTGTGCCCCATCTATGACTTACGTCAATACTATGATCGAGCTGTGGGATATTTTCGTCCATTATCCATTATTTTAGAAAGTTGGGGGTACACCAATCCACTTGTAAGTGCAATACTAATGGTATCTAATACCTATCCTATAAATGAGCAATTCTTGGATACAACGTGTAACGGAAAGGGTATATACATACCCAAGGGTACGGCTTCTTTGGATGATATCAAACGATATTGGAAGGGTTTTTTAATCCTATCTCTAGACATGTTCGGAAGTTATCAGAATATTGTACATGGATATCAGAAACCGAACTTTTCGAATTGAAACAAACACATCACTCGGAAGAGATTTATCGTAATATTGGCAAGTAAAGTGGAAAGTTATTGACCTACGTAGTGCGGGGACACGTTTGTTATGATTTGAATAGGGTATTTTCAAATTTTTCAAAAACTATTCTAATTTGAAGATTGGAACGAGATATTTAACAGAAAAATAAAAATAAATTGATTTCTATCCATTTTCTCAATTAAAAACGATTTAAACGAAATTTATTTTGCGTTGTTTTGAATTTACCGCCAAAACGCTTCTTACGATGACTTTTTATCACGTGACGCCAACTTTGTGTAAACTAAAGTAGTAAGTAAGTAAATAAGTGAATGTCGAGTTTATAATTAACAAGATTTTTAATGGATAGAAAGTGATATTACTGGTGTGCGGTGCCTCTGTGCACAAATACTTCTAAAACGGCGCCAAACTAAGTATTTGTACCGGTGCCGTTTACACAAAGTTGACGTCACAGGTCACGTGATAAAAAGTCATCGAAAGGAGCGTTTTGGAGGTAAATTCAAAACAACTAAAAATAAGTTAGATTTTAATTGAGAAAATGTGTATTAATAAATTTATTTTTATTTTTCTGTTAAATAAGTATATCGTCTCAATCTTCAAATTAGTTTTTATCAAATCGGAAAATACCCTATTGAAGAAACCTATGAAACCGAAAATTTGGTATCAATTCTTCATTGAAATTATATTTAATGCAATTCTTAAAGTATTTTATTTTGAGCTGAAATTAAATATAATCTGAATCTCGGAAACGGCTCCAACGATTTTCATGAAATTTAAAATGAAGGGGTTTTCGGGGTCGATAAATCGATCTAGCTAGGTTTAATTTTTTGGAAAACGTCAACAAAAAAAAAAACAAGCAAGGCTCGGTCATCCAGATATTAGGTAATTAATCTTGCACATAAAACGTTGCTTGAAAAACCTAACACAATTATACAACAGACGAATATGTGTGTAAACAGCTGGGTGAGTGTGTAACATACTTACGGTAGCAATGGCTTGCTTTTGACAGTTCAACAATATTCATTGAGTTATTTACGTTAAATTATAAGAAGCAAAGGATTGACGATTTCATTTGTTTTTGATTGGAAGTTTGTTACGCAATTAGGGTGCTTATGATGCTTTTAACTGTGGCATAATTGCATAAAGTAGGTATGTATCTAATGAACACACATAATATTAATAAAACTGCCAAGTTCTATCAATAGTTAGATATAAACAAGATTTAGTTGAGTATTTAAATCAGTGTCAACTTTAAGTGAGACAGCTTAATAAATATGTTAAATCACAGATTTGAGCGTCAAAATCTCAGTAACATCATAAATAACTGCCTAAGTAGGCGTTTAGTTACATGACAAGTTGCAATAACGATTAAATGAGCAACTCCGTTTAAGTATTTCTCTTACGGTTGATCTGGCAGTAATGCCTCAGTTACATTTTACATTTACAAAATAATTAGGACGTCAAAACACTTCCCTATAGTATCTTTCCATTTCCCTGAAACATGCATAAGCGAGCTGTCTATGTACCTATCTAATTAAAGAGGTACCCACAAAAATTACCCTTGTTTTGTAAGCTTTTCAGAACATTATGTTAATTTCACAGAATATATCATATGGATATTGAGTGTAATAAAATCCTGTAAATATCTACTAATACCTAGGTATCTAATTACTATTTTAATGTAGCTGCATAGTTATTTTTAGCCTAAATGAATAAACTCAGGTTACAACACTATCCCCCTTATTTATAAAAGTAATGATTAGCATTTGTTTCACCATAAATTGACGTTCAAACATCTCAAAACTTTAAGAATCGGTTATAAATAAGGAGGATAATGAATTTAGGATAGATAATACCTGTATCGAAACAAAGATCGTTCAAAATCTTCTTTGACAAGGCACAGGATTAGAATACCTACCTAGTTGTTTGAGATATCTAGGTACTGCTATAAACAGCAGTGTGCTTATCGATACTCAGAAGCTGGTTAACTAATACTGTGTAGGAGTATTGCTAGAACTACTAGATGCCATGATAACTAAACAAGAAGATTGGTAAGTCGTAAATGTCCTGAAATTTTATCTTTGCTTTTTTACACCACCGCAAGAGCAACTGCTACAACGCACCATTACTGTGATAAACATCGGAATTCTTTAGTCATAGTGAGTAAACAGTTAGTTGCATAGTAAAAAATCTGCACGCCGTAACTTTACACAGCTGTAGGTACCTAAGTACAATAATAACAAATTGGCTTTACAATGTTTATGGCATCCCACAATGATTATGCTTTACGTACCGCCACTTATTACATAATCAGAGAAATGAATAACTATTTTATGTAGAGTGATAGTGATGAGCGCCTAAGTACGATTATTAGCAGTGATCGGAATAGGCTGACTATATTTGCCTAAACTTCGGAGAACAAAGACAGAAAGTGGAGACTTCCTTACAACTATTTTGTTTTCCCGGGATTCGGGAAAAATCTTCAGTAAGTTGAAAATAGGCTTAATTAATTTAAGATGTGTAAAAGTTATTTTTAACTAAACTTGCAACTACCAAATTTTCGGGATTTCCACGTAAAATCCCTAACTTTAATTCATGATTTGATGTAACGGGTAGTTGCATCGTAAATATAATTCGAATACATGAATTAAAGTAAGATTATTTATTTCGGGATTTTACGTGAAAATCCCGAAAATTTGGTAATTGCAAGTTTAGTCAAAAATAGCTTTTACACATCTTATACAAAGCTTATTGTCAACTTACTGTAGATTCTTCCCAAATTCCGGGAAAAAAATATTGTCGTAAGGAAGTCTCCACTTTCTGTCTCTGTTCTCCGAAGTTTAAGCAAATATAGTCAGCCTATTCCGATCACTGATTATTAGTTCGTTCGGTAAGTGTACCTACATACTTTCTTCTAGGTGTGTTAACAAAACATGTAAGTAGCTAAACATGTAGTACCTACATCGACTTATCGACATTCAGAAAAGTAAAAAGAATCTTGTACCCATTAAGAGTGTTTATTCTGAAAATGGGCAACGTCGCAAATAGCTGTCAAATATTTCACTGTTTTGATTAATTTGGCAATATTACTGTTTGGAAATATGAAATATCGCTAACTAGTGACAAGATATTGAAGGAATTCTATCATTATTATCATAACACCAAATATTTAGTTTTAGAACTTGGAAACTTTCCAAATGCTTTTTTACACCTAAAACATACAGTATTAATAACAAATTAATAAAAACAGGTAAATAATTGAGAGCTATTTGCGACGTTCCCACTTACGGAATAAACGCTCTTAAGTTAATAGGCAGGTATAAACTTAGTCAGTCTTGAATAGTGGGTACATACTTACAGGGTTTTTAAATAAGGTACTTAAAATTAAAAAACGCTGTTAATATAAGAAAGAAAAAAAAATCTACACTAACAAAACGCACATTACAAAAAAACCACTACAGCTACAAGAAAAACACACCAACCGGTTTTGCCGTTATTAGGTAGGTACCTTTCTAAGATTTTAAAAGCCATGTTAGTATTCATAGGTAAGGCATAATTCACAACTTAACTAACTAACTTAGGAATAATATTGAATAAAAAAACGTAGTCAAGCTCGATTTAAAAACCAAGTCATTGCACCTCTACTTTCGCCTCGGTTCATTGCTTGTCGCAGAGTTGTAGTCCGCGTGTTGACAGGTGTGGCGGCGCCACGGTCGCGTCGTTTAGTTCGCTATTCACGCGCGATCCCCACTCCGTTTTACGTCAATTTGAGTACGTTCGCCGCTCTCTTCGGTGCCGGTCGGTAGGCTGTACGTGGTTATTTCCTGAGTCCGCGAAACTTTTTTCCGAAGTAAAGGGATGTGACAGAAAACAACGTTATTTTGATAATTTTGTGTGATAAATTGTGTGTAAACGTTGTTATTAATTGTGACTAAGTAAAGTGTTAGGTCGGAGTGGTACTGTGAGTGTGATTGTGGTCACAGGTGTCGCATTCCAGGGGGGACGCCGACGCAGCCTCTGTACCCGATACAGTAGGCAGGTGAACCGCTAGACAACCCTATTTTATTTGTAAGTAATCTACCTCGTTATTATTAGTCTTTTAATGCCAATAAAAGCCCTATAAGTACTTAATGTTACCAACGTAGGTACGCAGTACTTACCATTAAATGGGCCGTTCACCTTAAGCGACTTAATTAATTTAATATTGGCTGGTTCTAAACGAATATATACGTTTAAGTACCAACCAGGCTTCCTGTACTTGAGATTTAATTAGTAAATGACCAACTCCGAAGACAACAATGTGCAAACTAAGTTGGTAGGTAGGTAAATGTAAATAGCGAATGACAGAATTTCGCTTATATAGACAATAAGTAAGTAATTAGGTACCTATAAATACCTAATACATACGATATTTATTGATGTGTCTGTAATTTACACAGCGATATACTAAATATTTTACAGACGCAGGTAGGGTAAGTACCTACCTACTTATTACACGCGTTATTCTTATCAAAGGACAGTCAAATGCACATATGGATTAACGCTTTCACTACAAAAATCGGCCTTACATCTACGACATAAAGTCGGTGTCCAGTGGTAAATCGACATTTTGTTAGTTTACTGTTGTGACGGATGACTGTACTATAAGTTCGCCGTAAAATACGAAGGATAAAATTATGGGCGCCTACTAGTTCCTTACCTATTGCAGTCTTCTGGTGGGCTCTATACGCACCACCACCGACTCTTAGGTGCCTATTGTGTCTAGAATAGGAACCACGAAGCCCGTATGCGGGTAACGGGATAGACGAGAAGCCAGTTTTTCTTACGACGCGACGATATCGTTGCTGCCCATCCGGCCCAGTATTCATCTGATTGATGCCATTATGTTAAAAAAGTGATCAAAGTGATGTGGTGCAACCAGCAGGCTTAGCGCGAGAACCGTAGACAAGCGTTTTGTCGTCGGAAATCTAGACATAAAAACTTTTGAAGAAATAATAAACTAGCTTTGTCCAACCCCAATAAATAAGTTCGGAAGGCGGTGACATATAATCAAATACATATCCAAAGTCACCGACTGCCGAACTTATTTATTGGGGTTGGACAAAGCTAGTTTATTATTTTTTATTTTTCGGTTTTTCGGCGGTTTAATTTTTTTATTAAAAAGTTTTTATTTTATAATTTTTTGTGGCTATAATCTACTAATTACTACATGCTTAATTTTTGATTTAATACACGACTCAGTATTAAAATCTGTGAGTAAACAATCAATCATCCCCTGTTTTCTTACCCTTAGGGTTGGAATTTTTCTTCGAAATTTGCCTATATGGGACCAACTTCGAGGTATACCCTTTCCAATAAAAAAAGAATTATCAAAATCGGACTACTCTGGAAAAAGTTATGCGTGGTCATAAATAAAAAAATAAAAAATAAAAATAAAATATATACGCGTCGAATTGAGTAACCTCCTCCGTTTTTTCGTCGGTTCGAAAAATGACGTTTCCGTGTTGACAGTTTTGTAGGTACCGGGAAATGTAGACAAGCGATTTCTATTCTATGGTAGAGTAGAAATAGAAAGCGTCATGCTAAGCCTGCTAGGAGAGGTAATTGCGTACAGTATCAGTGTAAATCGCTTTCATTTTGACATTTCTACCAGCCCCGGATCTAGGGGGGGACATGGGCCCCCGCCCCAGGCTGGCAGGCTGTGTCAGGGGGCGCCAAAATCATAATATAGTAGGTACCTATGATTAAAAATAAAAAAAACTTGCTCCAGAAAGCGTCTAGCATACGAAAGCCTGATTGACTCACCGTCGACTTGTAACAAAAAGGCGCCACATAGGCCCACACCACACCTAATTAATTTACCTATCTCAAACGCTGGAGATAGGGGCGCCACTATCCAGTTTCTACCCCGGTTCGAAAAAATCGTAGATTCGACGCTGAGTTCCACAACATGCATGGCGATGTTTACGTTGCTAAGCAGACAATTTTTTCAAACATGTGAAAAAAAGGATTAGCAATAAACCTTCAAAATGATTCAGATTCTTTTGGCCTACTCCCTAAGCACGAATTCCGTCGTTTCGGTCGAAGTAACGGACGTTTCCAACTCCGTATCACTTACGGACAGAAGATAACTTTTGAGCCCGAACTAAGAATGAATGACAACACGATTTGACAGCTTTCACTACTCCCGAATGTTATAGCCCGTCCAAAAAAATTAGTTAGGTATTTGGCTGTAGGATTCACTAAGAAGTTTCGAACCACTTTCGGACAGGCCATCTTCGTTGACGAAGTTAGAGAGTAGGCGTCGTGATTAATAGCGTGTTACGCAATTAGGACCACTCAGCACTAGTGGATTGATTGGCCTAAGTGAGTTGGTTGCTACTTGCTACTACTGTTACTATTAAACCACCCTAGTTTTAGTATATGCGAAACCCGAAACACGTGTCTAGTATTTTTATGTAAAGAATCTATGTACAAAGGTTCAAAACTGTATCATGAAAATCACAAAGTTATAAACTTGTTATGTTACCTGATCGTCTAAAACATGATCACCACGTGCCCCCCGCGCCGCCCGCACGTCCAGTGTCATACCGTGCTCGTTGATCATAATTAGGCAGTAGGTACCTAACCGTACGGCGATTGTATTGTAATTAACTAATGATAACATTTTCCATCACACTTGCAAAACTTTTTCGGGAAACAATATAACATGGTGTTTAAAAAATTATTGGAATCGATTCAGTTATTTATTCTGAACATACTAGGTATTTTCAGGTTTCGCAATACTTAAAATAACGTAGGTATAGATAATTATGTTGCCCACTAAATATCCACGGACAAACATGACCCTCCTGATGAAGACTGATTGCTAATTGCCAAAAGCTTCATATTCGACAATAAAATAATAATTAAAAAAAAAATCCAAAAAAGGTCGGTTGTTTTTTTTTGGAAACGGTTTTTATTTTTCATTTTGTAGTTATTGTACCTTTCCCACACCAATACGAAATTTCATTATCCTTTGGGGTCAAAACAATGCATATTCATGCGATGCTATCGCATGAACAATCACGTTTGATTTGCTGTAATTTTTTGAATTGTTCCGTTGTCTGTCTCCGAAACGCATCATCAGATCTATGTATATGAAATTTAAATGGGAGCATTGCGGAACAATTAAAAATGTTGCAAATCCGTCTTATGACGGAGTTATGCCCGAACAAACATAAAAAAATATAAAAATGTCGAATTGATAACCTCCTTCTTTTTGAAGTCGGTTAAGAAGGGAAATTTAATACAACACCTTTTCCCAGCTATGGGACAGTACAGTCAGAAAAAGAAACGCTACTCTGAAAAATACTAGTTTTGCACCGGTTTACTGTACCGGCTTCACTGTTTTCAATAACAATTACAACAGTTCAATACCTACGTGCTTACTTTGTAAAGGTCCTGCTGCATTGTTGTGCAATGATAACAGGTAGGTAGGTAGGTAATGTACCTAGATACAGTACGGTCGTAAAGGTGAGACGCAACAAACAGAGTTCAATTTAATATCACGTGGAGGAAAAATATTATTGCCGATATGTGACGGTAAAAATGCCATCTTTTAAAACTATCTACCTAACGACCGACGTCTAGTGTGAGTCACTGACCTTATTTTAGGCTCTTTTTTTAATATGCTTATCCAACTAGACTCATAATAGGCCTCTCGAGACTTGCTCATTACGAATTTGTAATCTTAGTGTCATTCTGTGTAAAAGTCACTTCAAACCTTATTATATTTGAATTTAATGAGGATCGAATCGAAGTACACTTTTAATTTAATTACGCTCTGCCGTGACCATAGACAATTCGAACTCATTTGTTTTTACTGTCAATTTATGCAGTTGAAATCTCAAGCGTCGCTGTCGTTCGAAATTCAAAGTGATGCCTACAGAATAATACTACTGGCCACATGCGTTTTGTAACCATAGCGAAAAGCTTCAGAAATACCCAATAAGTTACCTACACACCATTCCCATTTTCTAGAGAAAGTCGTCGACTAGCACCATCATAAATTATTACGAGATTTATGTGAGCTGAAGACATGAAGATATTTGTAAACGATTGGCCTGAAAACTGGTTGCATGTGCCTTTTTGAACGCACCTATGCAGTTGGATTTTACGGGCGTTTGAGTTAATCTCACTATAATACTGAAGGTGGCTTTAATAGTTTTTATGATACGTATAAGCTTTGAATCTCAAAGAATTACTTATGTACCTTCTAATTTACATTCCAGGCTACTAGTACCCACAAAGTCAGTCGTTACGGATCGTTAGAAGCCCGAAAGTCTGACAACCAGTCTTGCCAAGGGGTATCGTATTACCCAGGAACTGGGTTGTGGAGGTCAGATAGGCAGTCGCTCCATGTAAAATACTGGTTTTCATCTGGATCCGGTTAGACTGGAAGCTGACTCCAACATAGTTGGGATAAGGCTAGGAAAATGATGAAAGGTAGGCCCACAAAGGTAAATCATCAAATAATATATGGCGACTCTAACATTTCTCGAGACCCTCGAGTCCTGGACCTTTGGAAGGCTCACCACGGGGCGAACCCAATTAGCAGAAGCACGTTAGACGCTGTAAACGAAATGAGGCACCAACCGACGATTATCCTTGTATGCAATATGCAAGTGCACCCAAGGAATGCCAAGGACAACCCCCGATTGGAGTAAGACTATTGCCATAACAAATCAAAAAAATTGGACTAAGTTTGGCTGGCTAAAGTGGGCTGGTCGTCTAGAACTATACATATATACTATGGAGGGATAGGCCTCCCAGCGTGATAATTGATAATTATGTAACGTTATAATTCTGTGGCTTGGTGCTAAAAGGGCCAATGTACGTTATTATTGGCTTAAGTAAATTGCAGCCCTTTTATCACACATTTTTTTTAACTAAACGGTATGAAAACGCACACTACATTGGCCTTTCTTTTAAATAGGAACTTTTGAAAGATTGTCGTTCCTATTAGCATAAAAAAATATAAATATCATAACATTTTCAATAAACTGGCATTACAACCTCATTTCATACAAAAACGTACTTTGGCAATTTTAGCGCCACGCCACAGAATTAAGTTCAGTCTGTGAATTGCTTTCAAATCTTCTAGCTAGACTTATTCTCAAGAGGTTTATTGGTGCATCAACAGCCATTCATCATCTGTTTAGCCTTTTCCTAACTATTTTCTAAATCCATAGTCTTCGTAGTCATTGTCTGTTGGACCTTATTTATTTATTTTTTATTTATTTATTAGCTCATAAAAAAATCTTATTGGTGATGTTCTTCAGAATGGTCATGTGCGAAGTATTCGCAACTGGCGTGTGTGTATGACCAGAAGCCCAAGTGTGAGTTTTATTTAACCATCTCGATCAAACGCTTCGAGCACGAATCTAAATTCGTTACCAATCTGAGCGCCGAATGCGCTCGATGCGTTTGATCGAGATGGTTTAATGAAAGTCACACTATAGGACCACTGATGTATACACGCAAACGAAGCAAAAGGAGTGTGTAAGGACCGTATCAAGTGGCGTTCAGTAGTTTCTGCATACTCCTATAGGAAGAAGGCGTAATTTTATGTAATGTATGTGTAAATCCATAGTTGGTACCAACCAGTCTCAGCTGCAATATTTGCGCTAGTTTCAGATGAATAAAGTCGCTAACATCGTAACAGATATAGGTATTGATAATTTTCCTAATTATTATTTAAATATGCCTAACTACTGTCTACACATTTGGCGTGAATTTATAGCCTAAAATTTGCAATCTAGAATTCTAGAATAAATAAATGTCAGAACCTTATCTTTTAACATTGGTATTTATTGACAAGTACCTCGGTATGACTTAGTTTAACTAACCACTAACCAACGACCCTTCTATTCCATTCACCCTGTCTGTACATGATTTATTAAAGAACTGTTATTCTGTGCTAGCTTTTGCCAACGGCTTCGCCCGCGTAGTGGTCGAAAATTATCCCACGGGGGTCTATCGGGATAAAAAGTGCCCTATATGTTATTCCAGGTTACAAAACTTCTGTGTGCCAAATTTCATGCGAATGCGTTTTGTCGTTGTTGAGTAACAAACATCCGAACATCCAAATATACGAACATCTAAATATCCAAACATCTAAACATACAAACTTTCACATTTAAAATATTAGTTGGATTATATCTAAGTTCACCTCACTATAATAATATTTTACCTTAGTAAAACCTCATTGTCATAAATAGGTTGTAAACATTCATTGTTTGACATTGGTCTTTCACTTGATACATAGAGTTGAGAATATCAAATCTAAATTAATTTTCAAAAACTTTTTAACAGGTTAACTTAAATACTAGGTACATCATGATTGTCGGATAGGAATATGATAATGGATAGCGCAAACACCAGTTCCGTGCTAGGAATTGAATATGAATTGGTACCTGTGTTTATCCTTTATACAAGCCAATTCCCATTAGCTTACCTTTAAGAAATCCCACCTCTCGTCGATCCACTAGCCATAGTTTCAAAGTATCTACAATTTATTTGCATGTGTTTCTAATGTAATTATTACTGAAAAAAGCCTGCTCGCAAAGAAAAGAAAATCTTCCGAATAAAATACTCTGATTCCAACATTTCCAACTCAGTAGGTATCAGTGAAATTGGTGCCTTTTCTTCTGAATAAAATTGAAGCTTGCACGACTCGATGAGTGTGTGACTTACCCTGGCCATAATTGCACCCCTCGCCACTGTTACCTATATGTATAATAATCATAAAAACAAGGACACAGTCGATACTGTCTATTACTCCTCGTCCGCATGTAAAAATATAGCGGAGGGATTAAATCGCGCAAAAGATTTTAAACTCTCGGTGGTCAACAGAACATTGAGAATCCAGCTGAGTGCATCGAAAAAACATAGTGTTGGATTTTCAACTCTTAAAGTTGAGTAGTGCGTTGAAGTTCCAGTGCGTGAAAATATCGCGAAATTCTGAGTCTAAGCTGTGCGCTGCACAGCTTAGACTCAGAATTTCGCTGCAAGAATCAAAACAGCAGCTAAACAGTTTCAAAGTCTAAGTTGTAAAATGCACTGAATCCGTTTCGAGATTTTGACCCAAGAAAAAATTGTTCTGTGAATGCATAGCCTAAAGTCTGCGCACAGTGCGCACCGCCTAGTTATATTTTTGGCAGTATCAACCAACCACGCAATTTCTATGGAATTTATCCAGTTCTCTTTGAGTTCCGTAGCAAACCAAGAACCTAGTTTCTTAGTTGTATCATTACTTAGCACTAATAAATCCGGTACAAACTATTATTGTACGCCGCCGGAAGCAATGTTAGCATATTATTGCAATGATATTTTTTTTTATTGTTTTAAAACGTGGAAATAAACAATTTAGCTAATCCGATTGTTGAAAGAACAATCGATCTTGTTGCAGTCGATTATGTGGCATTGAAAAGTAAATAAAATAATAAGTAATAAAATATCACTGCCCAAAATTATGCACTTACGCATAATTTTAGGCAGCGAAATTTTTGAGATCTTGACAAACTATTGTTACTTTAAAAAGTAGAGCATTAACTTGGGCACTTAAGGTGACACTTGTCCACATTTTTTCCATACAAACTTCGGGAGGGTTTTACTCCACTGTTTGACTATGTACATCAAAAATACATGGTATGGTTTTGTCTCGTTATTATTATTGTTTGTACGGAAACAGAATACTAAAATAAAAAGCTATTAAAAAGTTATGAGCCAACAAAGATTCGTTTTTCTTGCTAATTTAACCTAACTTTGAGCGTGTTTAAGTAATAGAAGGAGTGTAAAATCTCGAAAACTAAGACGGTACCGATAAAGTTCAATTAACAATAAGTTCAATAAACTTTATTGGTCATTGATTTATGCAGTGGTTTTTTCATAAAACCCGATCTTCTGCAGGACTTTTCTTAATTTTTTCGCGATTTTTTTTGCCTAAAATGCTCCTGCATTTCACTCAATAACGTTGTGCGTGTAGACTAGCGTCTAACTGCTCACCACTGATACTATCTCTGTCGGATACGAAGCCTGGTGAGACAGCGTGATTTTTAGCCAGGCCCACCAGTGAGTTCGAGCCCGCGCAAAGTGTCGCCTTAATCAAAATCGCATGCCTACAAAAAACAGGATTACTCTGATTACTTGATTAAGCATCACGAGTCCTTTACACTTTTAGAACTTTCTAAAAACTTTCCATAACACCCTGATTCGCAGAACTCCTGGCCGCCAAGACAGCAAAATGAAATTTTAGCAGACAGAATCATACATTATGGAATTATTGTTTAGCAAAAACAACAGATAATATGTATTATACATTGTGCATCTGCATATATGCATCTTAAAACACAATATATCGTTATAAATCTAAACAAATCTGTCATTGCTTCTGTTTGCTCTCACGTTTCAAAACAAAAATTGCCAATTAATAGATAGGATCATAATTAACATCGTCAATATCACGCTATTGTCTTTAGTTAAGAGTTGCTAACAATGCTTATCTGTTTAACGTCTATTGTGTAATGATATAAGAATTGTACACGATTTTATCACACAGTATTGTTGTGGTTTTTGTCATAAATGAGTGGTTGTTATTGAAGGTAAGGTACGGTAACGAAATACTTCAACGCGCAAGGTTTAGATACTTTATTATATTATTTGCCATAAATTTTAATCACACAGCGAAGTATGTTAAGGTTCTCCGTGGCTATGATTTTTGTGTGACTACTTGAGTCTTAAGGGGAGAGGGCCACGGTAACCAGCGAAATTTATCGTAAACGTAACTTAATTTCGCGGACAATTATTGCGTCCTCCTTCATAATTTTAGCTGAAAGTCGTCCACTACTGGACATAGGCCTCCCCAAAAGGGGGTTTTGCCATAATATCCACGCTTGGTAGGCGGGTTGGCGATCGCGATTAAGGTGACTAATTAACCGGAAAATTATTTGAACTGTTCGGAATTGTTGGCAAAATGAGGTGACAACGACTTGAAGCGACAAGTGATGCACCCTCAAAGCAGTAAGTTGAATTTAGAAGGTATTAAAACAATAGGCTAGTTAAATAACTAATAGAGCGTGAGTAGGGAATGCAAATCTCGCGAGATTGGGGCTCAAGCGAGATCCGCGAGTTTATGAATAACAATACTGCGAGATCTCGCCAATTTCGAGATCTCGCGAGATTGGCAGTTTTGTGTTTTTTTTTTTTGCAAATAATCACAGTATTTGAATAAATTAAGAAAAAAATAATAAGTATTGTAACTTTATAAGATAAACATTTATTTTCACGTTTTTTTTTCCCTACTTTTATGATGCATCAAACATTGTTTGACGTTTATAATTTTTTCATAAACTTCTAAGTAGAAAAACTCCCTCTAAAAAATAAAAAACTTCGAAAGAGATACCGTGGCCCCTGGCACACAGGCAACTGAGGGAACACGGGTGGGTTTTAGTCAGTAAAAGTCTAAAACGCCAGAGCCGGAGAAGTTATTTGATAGCAACTGCCTGCTTACATTTCACTGACCCTTGAGCCTTTAACATGGCTACTGTTTTATCAACCGCTTCATTGCCCGGGGTAACATTTCACATCTCTTCCGAAGATAAAACGGAAATATGGCGTCCGTAGTCCTATGCTCTCGATTCTTATAGCTTGACCTCCACTCTTGCCCATAAGATAAGATATTCAGATTTCGCAAGCTTTTGTGATAATTTTCTTCAATAAACTTATCTTATTTGCGGAAACCGTTCGATTTATCTATTAAAGATACTTGATTTTAAATTGGATTTTATTGATTGTTGTTATTCGAAGTGCGGTTAAACAACGGTTTCTGAACGGCAGAACCTTTTATGTGTCCTAAGGCTAGTCTACTTCTGGACATGGCCTCATTTCCTAGGTCTAGTTAAAGCAATCTTGCGGAGATACAAACGGGATCGGAAGATTAGCTTACGCCACCTTTCAAACGGAGTGCGAATTACAGTCACTTTGAATGACGAATTGAGGCTCAATAACAAATCAGGCGCGTCAAATACATTCTGAATGAGTTTACGTCATTATCAGGAATGAAAATGATATGCGTATTAACTGGATCCGTGATTAGATTCAGCAAGATTTATCACAGAAGGCTTAAGTTCGGCACTTCATCATCATCATTTCAGCCGAAAGAGGCCTCCCACAATTTGGGTGGTTTTACCCTAATCGCCACGCTTAGCTGGCAGGCGGGTTGGTGATCGCGGTATGGTGGTAAAATGCATAAAGAACGCTGCTGCTGCAGTGTGATTCCCTTAGTCGCCTCCTACGACACCCACGGGAAGAAATGGAATGTTGCTATTCTTTACTAGTCTTGTGTAGTTCGTGAACGATGAACGAATAGGAACCGTTTCTTTGCATTGTACTAAAAGTAACGTTTCCGAATGCTGACTTGTAATCGGTCTATTAGTTCTAATAGCTCCTCTTACGTTTACAAAGAGCCATACCGTATGACCGAACGAGAACGAGAATGACAGCGACTGATTTGACGGACACGATTTCAGTGAGACTTTTTTGCTCTGTGATCTATGGAAGTACTGACTGAGAGCGAAGACCGAATAGAGCTAATAGAACTAATATAATGAACTAGTTCACTGACAGAAAATAACTAGTACGGAGCGATCTCAAAAATGACCGAGCAGGCACAAGACTATTCTTTACGTCCGGCACCACACGAGCTCGGCGCTTAAACGAAACAAAACCTCAAGAAAATAAGCCTTGATTGGTTTCTCCACGAAAGTCTTCCACACCTCTACTAAATTCTGTTGTCTTTTCCAACACACAATCAGCCTTTAATCTTCCCACTGCTGGGACACAGGCCTCCTCTCTGTGAGAGGAAATGGCCCGTAATACACCACGCGGACCCAGTGTGGGTCAGATGTCACTTGTCTTCGAATTTTAGGTTTTAGGAGATGTCGGTTTCTACACGATATATCCTTCACCGTTTTGAGAGTAAAGTGCCAGGCTGGGTTCGAACCTATGACCTACAACTCATAAATTGCGGTCGTTATCACTGGGCCACCACTTTACTCGCGCACCTTTTCAAACTGTTCTTCATAAATTCTTACGTCATTACGCCCGCAGCATTTCCTGTAAAAAAATTACTGAGTTTGTAAACAGGTTCACTGTTCTAAGAAAAGTTGAATTTAATATTCTCATGAGAATTCCGTGGCTAAATACGGGCAATTGTGCAAACACAAAACATTCCTCTTGCCTGATAAATATTTAATTCAAATTGTACCTGTTAAGGTACTTAATGTTCTATCAATATGCAAGAGTGTTCTATTTAAGAGCGTGATACAAGTCCGGTTGGTACAATTTATTTGTTTGATCCTAATACTTGGTCCCTAGTCATGGTTCAGAAGAATTTATTTGACTTAATTACAAATACGTAAAACGAATCTGTTCCGTGTGGTGCCGGACGTAAAAGAATAGCACCATCCCATTTCTTCCCGTGAGTGTCGTAGAAGGCGACTAAGGAACTTACTAGAGAATGGGCAGCAGCGTTCTCTATGCATTTTACCACCATACTGCGATCGCCAACCCGCCTGCCAAGCGTGGCGATTATGGCAAAACCCCCCTTTTGGGGGAGGCTTATGTCCAGCAGTGGACGTCTTTCTGCTGAAATGATGATGATGATGAAAACGAATCTTACCAAAAGGTTCATTGGCATCGTTTACGTATGTTCTCGTACACAAGTGTTTGGACAGCTTTGTGATGTTATTTGCATAATCTAACAGCTCAACTCAATGTATTCTTCAGTCTTTCGAAGTAATTTAACACCGTCGTAAAAAATCGCTTGAAAGAAAAGCATGAAATAAATTACCAAAGCCTCTCTCCAAAACTGACTGACTCAACATCACCATCACTTCAGTCGAAAGGCTGACTACTCCTGGCCCCAGGGCCAGGATCTTCCCCAAGTGTCTCATTGACTGAAAAAAATATTAAGCTTTTATGACTATCCTACCGTTCTTTACTAAAAAGGAGTTAACCCTCACTTGGTCAATTTTTACTTTTTAGTAGAATCCAAGAGAGTTCAAAATTCTCAAAAAAAAAAAAAAAAAAACTATTCAAATAGTTCCCAAGATAAGAGAGTTTTGTAGGCCGTTAACTGGAAAGGATTCTTTAGGATTAACAGAAAGAAATGTCATTTGATGTGTCCTACAATCAGTAACTGGAAAGGATTCTTTAGGATAAAGATAAATAAATATCAAATGATGCTTTCTACATTCAGTAACGTAAGTTTCACAGTTTTCAAGAAATAACGATTCGCGCGTTTTTTTGCCATTTTCTCGAAATGAACTTTTAGGGCTTAACGCCTGTCTAGTTATGGGACGGCAGTGTCTTTAATCATACCTTATTTCCTTCTTTGTGTCAAAGTTATATCGCAGAGCATTTAATAATGCATATTTTATAACAGAAATGTAATTAAGTTAATAGCTAAGTATCCTATTAAATGGCCTACGACTATCCGACGCACCATCTCCCAGGGGATGAACGATTCCCATAAAATCAAGTTATGATCCGATCTATAACCAGCGTGGTTACGTATCCTGCCTATTAAAGATTACAGCTATCCTCACAAACTTACAATTAAACGGCGGAAGCACCCAACAAGAACCCTAGCAATAAATGTCTAAACTAATTGCGTATAATGTTCAAGAACATTATTCCCCGGAATTACGCAAGAGGATCGCAAAGAATAATGATGTAGAGGAATTCCCATCAAATCTGTAGTTATAGGACTCAGGACTAGAGGCGTTAATTGGAATGTGGAGATAACAGCCCATGTTTATGGAATTGCTTTTAGATTATTTTAATCTAGCTGCCCGAAAGCGGTATATTAAAAGAAAAGGCAAAAAAAATTTACTAAAGTAAGTATGGAAATAAATATCAATTAGAAATACGTTGATTGCTATAGGTACTCGAAGTAAGTTCTACATTAGGAACTTTTTTCTTTATCATATTGATTGAGCTGCTGATACATGCGTGTATCGCATTGTACCCAACTTTTTATGTTCCCAACTCATCTTTGTTTAACTGTCACTACTTAATTTGCCCTTCATCGTACAATTTCGCTCCAATTGTACCGCTATACTAATCATTTTTTTAAAGAACTTAATTACTTTCGGAAACTAGCTGATGACGCCATGTCGCAAAAATATAGAAGAAGAAGACATCATATAATTATAGATGGATTTTGTAGTAAAGGCTATTGGCCCGAACAAGAAATCCGTCGCTTATTTTTTTGTTCAAACAACTGTTTGCCAACCGGCCACGGCAATATAGTGGAGTTAAAAGTCAATATTGTGAACACCATGTCTAAATCGTTTTTTGTTGAAAGCTTGATTTTCGTACCTTCCGAGTAGTTATAATGTGGGGAAGTTATGCGTGGCCAATGAATTTCATACGGGTCTCTGAGACGAAGAAATCTTGGTATGATTGCGGTTTTTTGGTGAGTAACCTTGATATTTCTAAATAATAATGTCACTCTATGAAGCTGTATGGTGACAAAGTATGAAACGGAGAAAGATTCCAAAACCTCTGAGAAAAGTATATCAGATATGAACGGCCTTCATTCAGAAAGCCTCAGATTTGTGAAGCATTACATTTCACCCCGTGCAGACATACTTAGTTCCATGCCCTATAGTATACTTGAGTGCGTTTCCCGACTTCGCTGTCTTTTATCAAAGGCACATCATAGGACAAACTCGTCAGTTCTTTTCATCTCAGTAAACCCATACGTACCAATATTACTTTGTGGCTAGGCTAATCCACTACATTCTCCTAGCTTACATGTAGAGGTAATGATGTGATCATTACTGTCAACTGCAATGCCGTCCTCGCCACATTTTCAGTTTCTCTTTGTAATACTAAAATAATGCACAAAATTATCTTCACGCCAAGAAATTCTGACAGCCTAATTTCCACGGCAAACCAAACTGACATATCATTATTATGACAAATTGTTCCAATCAATCGGAACACATTATAACATGATCAATTAGATTCTAGTATGTCAAGTCTTCTAATGCATTGTTCTGTCAAGTTAAGGTCGACACAGACTTGATCGTCGTCGCCCTTGCACTATATCCGTCGCTTCGCAATCGAACAAGTCTCGATGTAAATAACAATACTGGTGATTATGAATTCGTTACTAACATTTAGGTACGCATTAGGTACGCGTAGTTCGATGAATGGTTATCTTGAGTTCGCATTACTTCGTGTTGAGTCGGAGCTTTTCGCTCACAACTTCAACTTGAGGTGGTAGAAATTGGGTTCAAGCTATTTGATAGAACTTAAAAGAAGCATTGATGCATTGTGTGACAAGTGATATGGCTGGGAGGGGGAGTGAATACTGAGATTTAGCTGATAGCTAGATACCCAACGTTTTTGGACATGGGACGTCTAGCTATCTAAGAGCAGCAGGATGATGTGGAATAGGCAACAGTATTCGGTGTAGGCTTTGTTCTATGAAACAACAATAGTAACAAAGACGCACCATAAGAAATATCTTCATCTAGCTCCATAATTTCCAAGCTAGCGATTGCTATTACTAAAATATTCCACGATGACTTAAAGCTGATATCACATGATCACGTCATACATTACAGAAATTACGCGGTCTAGTAATAACTTTTAACGATGTTATCGAAGAATATGGGCTCCACAAATCTCCATTTATGTCGCTTAGGTATCGAGGATTGAATCGAAACCCAAGAAATACATTCAACCTTTTTCATAAACCATAAGTAGTTATGTAAGTAGGTAATAACAACTACACAGTACCGTAGCACGTTAAGTCAGCAAGAAATATAAAAAAAAAAAAAAACGCTTGAGCACACGTCAATCGAATGTCATGACGATGACTATAACATGACGTAAGATAAATGCTTCTAACATTCTAAAGAATTCAATTCCTTTTTGAATATCTTTGAAATGGCAACGGCACTCAGCGTAGCCGGCTAGTAGGCATAGCTTTTTTTAAGATGGGTATTTTTATTGCGCATAGGCAGGACAGGACCCATGCGGTCTTCTTGTATCTGTTTAAAGCGGTACTTTCCTACACGGGCATTTCAATTGATACTTTAGACGTTGAAGTAAAAGCAAATATCAATAAAGAGTACTTAACTTCTAGAG
This sequence comes from Polymixis flavicincta, assembly GCA_949987655.1. NCBI lineage: Eukaryota > Metazoa > Arthropoda > Insecta > Lepidoptera > Noctuidae > Polymixis > Polymixis flavicincta. The sequence goes on along the minus strand of OX465185.1, from coordinate 8,935,206 downwards.
GAGGAATTTTTATTACACTACTGTCGTATAAAATCTGAACATTTTAGTAAAAGGTCGTAAATGGTAAAGTTAAGAAAATAGATGTCTCTTAAATCCCAGAGAGAATAGCTCAAGGAAACGAGACTCCAATAGTGAACAAACAATAACATTATTCGCAGAAACCACGTCAGTTTCAAATATCTCCGTATTCACAATTTATTATCTCCAATTCAAACATCATGGCATGTCGCAATCGCATTGTTTTATCTGAGCTTGAAGCACACTAATCTAACCTGTTGAGGAATGTAAGGCCGTGTCTAACAGCCTTTTCTAAGGCATGTAGGACCTCATTTATCTGATGTGACAGGTATGAGAATATAGCATGACTGTGTGCATGTTTGGACAGGCAAATTATGGGACACAGGGTGACAAATTGGGTAATTAGTCCGTAACCACGATCTTTGGTTGCTGCTTGTTTTGTTGCAAAATTCTTGCATCTGTGGCTTTAATCCATAGGATTTGTGGAATTTTAATCCTTATTATTGTGTCTTACAATTGCAATAAGGAGCTTAAAGGATTATTATTGCAGTCTGTTTTATGATTAGGATCAGCTTCCAGAATGTAAAGTGCTACTTCAATTGCTCTAGGTAATATAATGAATTGTGGTGTTTCCGCATTTTAATCCTGATTTGTAAACTTAAAACAGAAATCTACTTATTTCTTCGTAGTTGAGTCATCCAGGCTTTCAAAAACCTTTGCTTTTTTATGGAAATTGTAATTTAAATCATCCGTTCGAATGTAGTTATTTACATGCCTTCGATGACATAATAGAATATGTAATTCTCCAATACTTCTAATAGATCCATTAAGAAATTATCAGTAGAGAAATAACGTTTAACTGAATAATGGCTATGCAACGAGACACGACTTCTGATTTCAACTGCAACAATAAATCTAATGCTTAGAACACGGCGTGTGTTGGGAGCGGCTTACCTTTGGCTGACGAGGTCGAATAATGTTAATACCTCTACAAGAAGCACTGTTCCACCGTTATTTATTTCTACACTTGCATCTTGCATCCAACTTGCATTTGGCATTTTACTGTTTGTCAGGGTTAAGAACTTTGACTGGGAAACTAAGCATGGCTGTATGGCTGGTTTTAGAAAGCTTTTAAAAGGTAAAAGTGAATTGTGCATCTGCATTGCTTGTTTCTCTTGCGTACTAAGATGCTTGAATGGTGTTAACGCACAATGGTCCACTTGAAGGACTAAGTCCGGAAACCAAACCCATAACATAGATGGTGTTAACAATTAGTCTATAATGCCCCTACTGGGACTCAGTCAGCTCAGTGCGGGTCGGTAGTTGTCTCATGTCTTCGAATTTTTGGTTCTTGGACATGTCGATTTTCTGACAATGTTTTCGTTCGCCGTTTTGAGAGTAGTGGTGGTGTGTAATTAAATACACAAAGTAAAGTGCCTGCGTCGGTTCACACCCATGACCTCAACTCGAGTGTCGGGGTCGATACCACTAGGCCATCACTGCTATATTGATTGGCGTTAGTAATGGTGAATGATTATGATCTTCATCTGCATTGGCTATTTCTCCAGTGTTAAGATACTTGTTGGCGTCAGATACAATGAATGATGGGCATGATATATCCACATTCAGCTTGTTCATACTAAAGAGAGAGTGACAGGTGATAATGTATATTTGTTTTTTTTTTGTGATTGAGTGAGTGAAGGGCAAAGCTCACTGGCAATGACTGACAAGCATCTTGTCAGTAGCTTCTTTATGGTAACGTGCCCGCTCCATTACTAGGGCAACCGCACTCAGTAGTAGATGTGAGATTCTAGTTTACCGTAGAGCATTGCTGTCATTTGATGCTATCACTGTTCTTTTTGCCTTTGTAACTGCCGCTTCGCTTGATCCAACAAGGTCACTTTTAACTAGGAACTGGTAAATACGTGTAGATAGTTTCTCTGCATCGAATTAGTCACACATTTTTTGCAATGGACCATCTATAATCATGACAATATGCACACATGTAATTCTAAAGGTGTTAGCATCGGTGTTGGCAATTTGCATCAAGCCGTCCCGCTATGTCAACACGACCGAGAAATCTGTCACTTCTGTCACAATACAGCTCTCTCGTGACTCCAAGCTAAATATTTTACGTAAGTTTAACCTAATACAGAGACAATAGCTACCTTAGTTTAGCTGATAAATTATTTCTAACTTATAGGGTCATAATGGTCATAATCGACTAGCCGACTTTGTAGGTGGCGGTCGATATTGTTATGTCAACTGGACTAGTGTTATGAAATGCACTATATGTTGTGTTTACTTAACTTTCTCATAGTGTACCAGTTAAATAAGCTTTCGCAGTTCCCTGATGCATTATTCATTAGCGTCAGGTGCTTTGAAGGAATATAATAGGTCTTTACCTATGAAATTGCCGTTTTGTATGAAAAAATTTAAACGAATTTTTTTCATGAATTTTTTATTTGTATTAATCGAAGTAATCACCCATGCAATCAATGCATCTTTGCCATCGCAGTGGCAGTTTATTGATGCCCTTCTTAAAGAAATCAGCTGGACGGGAGGCAACAAATTCTTCAAAGGCATTTTGTACTGCCTCTCGGGTATTAAATTTTTTTCCCGCCAAGAAGTTATCCAAATTCTGGAAAAAGTAGTAGTCTGTAGGCGCAAGGTCTGGTGAGTAGGGCGGATGACGGAGAGCTTCCAACCCCAGTTCTTGCAACTTGGAGACCGTCTGCTGTGCAGTATGAGGTCGCGCGTTGTCGTGCAGGAGCAGCGGAGACGAGCGATTGACCAATGCTGGTTGGAGATGCGCCAGCTTCTCCATCATTGTGTTCAGTTCTTCACAGTACACATCTGCAGTAATGCTCACCCCGTTTGGTAAGAAGCTGTGATGAATCACACCGGCGCTAGACCACCAAACAGTGACCATCACTTTTCTAAGGGTAAGTTTTCGTTTAGGGCATTGTTTAGGTGCTGAACCAGGATCCAACCAACTTGCTGAGCGCTTACGGTTATCAAACAGAATCCATTTTTCATCGCAGGTAACAATGCGGTTCAAAATTCCTTCATTTGTGTGTCTGTTGAGCAGTGCAAGGCACGTCTCGACGCGTACTTCGCGCTGGCGATCATTGAGTTCGTGGGGCACCCATTTGTCAAGCTTTTTTACCTTGCCAATTCGACGCAAATGGACCAATATTGTTTTGACGCTAACGTCGAAAGCTGCTGCTAATTCAGCCGTAGATTGTGTATCATCAGCTTCCACAATCGCCTTTAATTCGTCATTGTCGACCAAAGTCTTCGGACGACCGCGAGGTTCATTTTTCAGGTCGAAATTTCCAGAACGGAAGCGAGCAAACCAATAACAGGTGGTGCGTTGGTTTGTAGTGTTAGCTCCGTAAACGTCGTTGATGTTGCGTGCCGCTTGTGCCGCGTTGCTGCCACGACGGTACTCATATTCCATAATTACTCGAATTTTTAACGTATCCATGATGACGAAAAAGATTGAAATGCGATGAAAATGTAACACTAATCAATAAAGAAATGACTACTTTTAGAAAAAAAAATCCATGTTTTTAAAATAAAATTAATTTGAAATTAGAATTCTTAGCCAAACAAAAATTATTTTGATTTGAAATGGCCAGTACTGCAGAACGGCAATTTCATAGGTAAAGACCTAATATTTGCTTGATCTAGTTTTTCTTTTAGTTCAACTTTTAAATCTAATTGATCTGTAATAGGGAAAGGAATTGAACACTGCTGTGTTCACATCTATCTTCAATACTAGGGGTGTCCAATAAAAAGTGGTAATGACTATGAAGCAGTTATATATTTTTTATTGTTATTATATTTTTCGACATAATCACCTTTGAGGTTTATACACTTGGTATATCGTTTTTCTAATCCTAAGATTCCCTTCTTCAAAAAATCTTCATCTTGATCGCTTGAAAAATCACGTATGGCGCCAATCACTTCCTCATCATTGCCATAATTGTGACCACTAAGTTGTTCTTTTAACCGCGGGAACAGGTTGAAATCACTTGGCGCAAGGTCAGGTGAGTATGGAGGATGTTCCATCAATTCAAATCCAGCATCTTGGATAGCAGTCATCGCAACTCAGGACTTGTCCAGGGCGTTATCATGGTGAAACAACACAACTTTAGCAAGTTTGCCGCGGCGATTTTCGCGTATTTCCTGACGCAGACTTTTTATTTGTTCTGCGTATAAGGGCCCCGTAATAGTGGCTCCATGATTGAGGTATTCAATCATTATCACCTCCTGGCTGTCCCAGAAAAGAGAGCCCATAATCTTAACGGCGCGGCGCGGCGGGTGGAATTGCCTTAAACTTCTTATGCGTTGGAGATGACGGCTTCTTCCAAGTCATGGACTGTTGTTTCGTTTCAGGATCAACAATCGGTCAGGATCTTGTTGTAACAATTCAAAATTGATTTGAGAAATCCGCAGTCTTGTTTGTTTATGCTCGTCTGTAAGCATTCTAGGCACCCGGCGCGCTGATACTTTTTTCATGTCCAAATTTTCATGTATAATAAATACTATGGATACTTCCTATCGAAATCTTTAGTTCCTCAGCTAAAAACGAACAGTAACACGACGATCTGCCAAAACAATTTTTTCAACTTTTTTTATCATTTGTTCGGTAACTGCGGTTGCGGTCGTAAGGCGTCCCGAGCGCGGGTCGTCTCTAGTTAAAGTTCTTCCTGTCTTAAACTCGGCACACCACCGCGCAACTGTAGAATACGGAGGAGCATTAACCCCTAGTGTCCCTTTTAAGTCTAGATTTGCTGATAGATACTTGAGAGTTGCAAATCAATCAATGTGCTTTTTTGACGAGCAGAGATGCACTCTGTTGGATAGTTGCAAATCGAACAATGTGTTTTTTTACGCACAGAGATGCCCTCTGTTTGATAGTTGCAAATTGAACATTGTGATTTTTGACGCACAGAGATGCACTCTGTTGGATAGTTGCAAATCGAACAATGTGTTTTTTTGACGCGCTTCGGTGCACTCTATTCGGTTTGACACCGAGAACTGAAAAACGAGTTCCCGATAAAACCCCGCCGCGATATTTTTACGTCCGAACTAACGTGATCTAATGGTTATTGCAGTGATGCAGTGTAAAAAGTTTGCATACAAATTAAACCGCCTACGATGAATGAATGAGCAAGAAAAACAAATCCATTCTTAGAAAGAGCAGTAATGTACTCTCTCCTTTTTTTGTTCAGTTTTCTGTACATGATACTTTAATGACTGCGATTGCAATGTAGACTAGGTGCTGCCCGCGGTTTCCCCCGCGTGGATGTCGTAAATGATCCTATAAGAACGTGCTACCGGGACAAAAAGGTAGTAACCTATGATACTACTTATAACATCAGTTATCTACAGTGAAAGTCCCGTCAATATCGGTCCAGCCGTTTCAGAGATTTTAGCTAGAACAAACAAAGAGACAGACAAAAATTTAAAGAAATGTTGTTTTGTTATAAGTACCGTATACGTTCATTATGCATTTAGTAAAAAAGCTGTTAAATTTACACTAGCAGCGATCCGCGGTTTCACCCGCTTAATTCCCGTTCCCGTGGGAATACGGGGATTAAATATAGCCTATGTCACCCGGGGATAGTGTAGCTTCCCAACAGTTAAATAATTTTTCAAATCTGTTCAGTAGTTTCGGAGCCTATTCAATGCAAACAAACAAACAATAAAATCTTTCCTCTTTATTATTCGTATAGATATAGATAACATACATACACTTTATATGTAATCTTATTTATTTGTATAGAATAAATATAATTTCCGCGTCTTCTGGATCGATTTTATGAGTTTCCGATAGAAATCTATACGATTACGAGACTCTTGAATAACATATTCTTACAAAGCAGTATTTTATTGATTGCGTTGTCAATTGTTTCTTGTGTTGAGAGACATTGCATAGACCATTTAGCTTGAAATAATGTTCTATTAAATTGTGACAATTCGTTTTTCATTTCAGTGTTTTTATGTGCGGAAAAATATTTCTATTGTTACATAAAATAAGCTGCCTCAAAAAAAAAAAACTCTATTAGAACAATGAAATTGATAAAACATTTTGGTAAATACTACGAAACAATATTTTATTGAAAACTTTTTCATTTGTTTCTTGTGTTAAGACGTTGCTTATACATATATTTAGCTTGAAATTGTGTTCTATTAAATTGTGGTAGTCGTTTTTCCTTTCAGTGATTATAAATGCGGAAAACTATTTCTACTATTACGTAAAATAAACTTTCTAAGAAATAGTTAGTGTTACTGCTAGAACAATGAAATTGATAAAATATTTTTCTGAATCCTACCAAACAAAACCTTGAGAATGGTTGGATTATGTAATGACATTATTAAAATACGAAATGTCTTAGTTAGAATCAAAATACCATCAGCCTAGTTTTTTTTTTTCAAATAAGGTTGGTGTCGGCCAAAGTACCATTTAATTTGTATCTTAAAAAAAAACTTTGTTTTTTTAACTAACATAAAACTACTATTTAATTACCCTGACCCCACGATGCTCACCAGCTAGTTTTATTATTAGATCATTTTTATTATTAGTATCATGATAAATATTAATTTATTTTAAGTACTAAACGATCTGCTAATAATATTAACGGCTGACAGGCTGTAGGAATGTACTCTAGATAGTAGTCGGCCTTAACACGGTGCGAGGACACCAGGCGGTGACGACCACACTTTTACTAAGTAAATGAATAATTAAACATTAAATAATCTGGTTTGACTGAGGAACGGAAGTAAGGATAATATATTTATAATAATTGAGTAAAATAAGTTGGTAAGAAACGCAGGATAAGAGGAACCGTCCAGGGTGCTTACTCTGGAATATAATTCCGATAGATCGACATTGGAATTATCAGTTAAACGTCAGGGATTAGCTGGACTCACTGAGTCGAGCCAATCCCTGACGTTTGACTAACAATTCCAATGACGATCTATCGAAATTATATTCGAGAGTAAGCACCCTGGTTTTAAATTATAGATCACTAGTTTCTGACCGCATCATCGCCCTCGTAGATGTAGAAAATTATGTCCGGGGGTTTGTATCCGGGTCTACCGGGATTTACCGGGGTTTTCATATAACTCTATTGGTTTACGCGGGCAAAAACATCTTCATATTTCAATTTACTTAAAACTTTAAAGAATTATACACCAAAACCTTAGACTATCAGTGGTTATCAGTGGTTATAGTGGTTATATTTGGTGTATAATTCATTAAAGTTGGATGGTTCTATATCCCCAGGATGCTATCTATCCTTGGCATGTTTCGTAGAAATCCGTTCAGTGGTTATGACGTAAAAAAGAAACATACAGACTTTCGAGTTTATAATATTAAATATGGATAGCAATCAAGATCCTGCTGAACAGACAGCTGTGCTACTGGGGAGTTTGTTGCGCCACTTCTTCCCAGCTAAAGCACTAGGATGTGGTGAAGGGTGGGCGTTTTTAGGGGACTGTCTTATGTATTTTGACGTTCAAAAAGTTCAGATTTTCAGCCTAATTTGAATTGTAGCGGCACTACAAAAATAAATACTTCGCAACAAATATCGAAAAACGCAAAAAAAGAGGCGCCATCTACAATGCCACAGGCGAACTATTCTCAGAAATTCTACATCGCGCAGTCAGAGTTTACCACGACACTCGAACATATACAAAATCGCGACATCAACTGTCGGGCAGTTGCCCACCAAACTACCCGAATTTGAGTTGAATACCCGTCTGGTCGGAGGATCCTCCTTTTCAATAGACGCTGAGCGAACTTTACACCCTGTTCCTCATACCTCTATAGAATAAATGACATTTGATTTGATGACCTTGTGAATGCCGCATTCATCCATTGAAAGCGAGAAGCATAGTGCTGGTCTTTGTGGCGTCCTTTGGATGAGGCCCATGTCCAGCAGTGGACTTCTTTTTTGCTGAAATGATGAATCAGGATCCACACTAGTAGTTTTTCGCCGGATATAGTAATGATACTTTAAGAAAGAGGTTGAATCCAACGCGGTGTATGGCCTCAGGCGCTGTGAGCGTCGCTGTAGTTTGCACTAAGGAATTTTACTGAATCCGGCAAAACTTAAAGTCCTAAGTAAATTACTATAAGTATCTACTTGTAGTAATTTTTTAAGTACGTGCTAGTCTAATTAGATCCTGTTTGAAGGAACACGCATCCTTTTCCACCGCCACAGATACTGTGCGTAGATTATTAGATATGTATAGTATGTATGGTGTATACGGTGTATAAAAATATGCCGCTACCTGTTTCTATGGGTAGTTACAGGTAAAGATGAATCGTTGAACCTCATTTCTTGCGTATAATAACATAACACACACATTTCGCCAGTTATGTTCACGTACCATGTAATATGGGGCGAGCCTACTGCCATCAACTGGGACAAATCCAGATTCTGGGCCGCTACTGAGAAATTCTAGAGAGAAAAACCCAACAAAACTTTGCCTGAACTTGGAATCGAATCCAAGACCTGATGCTCAGCATTATCGCTTGCGACTACGAGACATTAATATAAGAAAAATCATAAAACATGATTCAAACATGACCTTTAAAGTTAACCTATTAGATCACAAAATAATTGCTATTTGATTTTTCTACTACCTAAAGTAATAATATTATTTCTTCGTGACTTTTCTGACCTTGTCCCCGTCACATGTGTAGCGTGCAAATGTTTTATAAATTGTAAGACACTATTGAATTGACACCTATAAATAAGCTGGTACCTTACCTATAAGGTTCTTTTTTTGCCATCGAGAATGGTTCTGCTGCTAGTCACGTTGACATTGCTATTGTTAGGTGTGCTTGAAAATAAAACAAAGGCGGTGAGTTACGCAATTAGGGCGCTGTTCTACAGCGCCCTAATTGCGTAACTCACGATTAATCATAATCGGTTTCAATTTGACAGTTCAACAATATTCATTGCGTTATTTACGTTGTTGAACAGACACATTTTTCGAACATATGAAGCAATGGTTTTACAATCTGTTTCAAAACGAAACAGATTATGATGAATCGTGAGTTACGCAATTAGGGTGCTGGACTGGCTTTTATTATTTAGTTTGTTAATCTTTTAACATATTAAATTCCTTTTTCAATTATTTTGACAAAAACAAAAATATTGTTTGATAAAAATATTGGGCCATCGGCACCGGGGTCAAACTTCCGGTGATCAGGGCCTTAGAGAGAGAAACCTCTTTACAAAGCGTGCCGTGTCCAGCACTACTGCTTTCTGAATGAATGATATCTTCAATTGAAGAAAGTACTTATCAATTCTTTCGGTATTTTTCTTATCAAAACGTTTCACGCTGCGCTATTGTGCGTCACTGAATAGACGTTTTTTTACCGGGATACAGCCTTTTTTCTTGCGGAATCCAGTCTTTTGGCAAGCTTTATCATCGACTTCGAATCATTACTGGTACCGCAAGTACGAGAAAATATTAGTCCCCGCGATTATTAAACCTTACTGAGCGTTTATTTTCTACTGAGCAAGTGACCAATAAAAAACTTGAACTGTCAATTTGGATCGTGATGCAACGGATGGTACCTATCACTGCTTCAGCAACATTTGCTATCCCTTTTCTTAGCACCTGAATGTAACTATGGCTATCTCGTTCTCACAACTAAGCGTCACATGCCTTTTGATTGGACCATCAACCTGTTTGTATAGGTGTTCCATCGAGAGATGGAATCGACACACGGGTATCCTGTGGACATTTTTTCTAGCACATTATAAATAAAAGAGTCTGAGGCAATAGAAAAATAAGGACCATATAAACGACACGGTCTTTTGAACGTATCTTGTTGGAAAGCTTTGTTAAAATCTTTGTGTGGGAATCCAGTGGTCATAATGACATTTTTGTGTCTTAATTAATGCCTTGAGCTCATAGTGTGTTGCGCTCCTTTGTTCCCATCAAAAGGCAGCATCGTTATTCAACTTTCAAAGGTATGCAATGGCCATTGCTAGTGGTTTATTATTTGTGCATGTGATTAATTAGGTTTATGATTTGTCACGAATGTTATTCTTGTCTTGATCACTAAACTTAGAAAAATAATAGTAACTTGTTAGAATCAGAACGAGTCATCTAGTGTTTTCAATTTTCAAATCTTATAAAAAGCTTAGAAACAAGAATGTAACTAATTTCATAATGGCCACATTAATCAGATTACATGGTATTCGATATGTACCGTTTGTTAAAATAAAGCGCACCGATTCACCGAAGATACACCTGTTCCATTTCTCAATTCGGTCTCAAAGAATGTAATTAGTCGTTGCCCAACTGTTCCGCTCGATCAATCTTTGTTTTGGGATTCCAATCTTTTTGTTTTATCATTGAACGTCTTTATTACGTGTTATTAGAGTTCACAAAACAACGGGAATCTTTCAATTAACGCTGACGAAAAATGACGTTTGCGGCTCAGCGGGCAGGAACAGTCGCTTGCCGAGTGTCCGGGAATTGGCTTCGGTCATCTTGCGTGTATAGAAAGAATTAAGAAACTTCACAAGATAAATTCGAAAGATAATGTTTTTATTACGTACCTATAAACTAAAATGTTATCTTCTACTTTAGTTATGTGTTGTTTTTACTAGACATCGGATTTAGCAATGTAGCACACTGATACATATCTATTTGAAAATATAAAAGCTTGCGTTGATTAACTGGATAGCCTACTTACATGACTCAATGATTTCGTAAGCTTTAAATTTTTAAGATGATTCACGTCACATCCTCAAACAATTTAGTCATGTCTTTTGAAATATTGTACTGGAGGCTGTATTTACTCTGTACAGATAATGATGCTTTTGAACTTGAAAACCCGCTTTATTTTTTGTACCGTGAGACTCAGTGAGACGAAATCGAATTTCCTCCGGCTCGACTAACCGCACAGGACCTATCCTGCGGCTTCTTTGACTGTGACCGAGCACCGTGTCGTTGCTCCCCCTCCTCTCTTCACCAACCTGACCACCGCACCGTCGAATCCTCGGAACCACGGTGTGCCACGGTCAACAGTCTTTTGTTTGTTAAACGCGATACAAAACCAACACGTACACGGAATAAAGCACTAACGTATATTTACTCTTTTTATGTTCTCCCAACCGGTACAGCCTCTTGGCCACAAAACAAACAAAAGGTGCTCCAGATCGATATTTATGTATGAGCACCGATTACTACCTCCATGTTGCAATTGTGACTTGCAACTACGAAAGTGTGATGTAAGCGTTTTATAGCTAAAACATGACGAATAATAATGGCTTATTATGTCCAGGCCTAAATGTGATCTTATTTTATCAATGTTTACTGTCAATAGTGAAATAACAAGTTTATGGGCGAAATATTTCTTTGTTAAATTGTCTGAGAGAAACTTAAACGACCACTAGTTTTAGCAATAGCACCATAGACGGATCTTTTTCTGAAATAAAACATTTACCGGTGGACATTAACGGGTTTGGTCGATAGGCGTTGGAGCGAAAAATCGATCCAAAATGAAATAACAGCAATTTAATGCACTTAACAATACTTATCTAATTTTGGGGTTTCGGGCCAATTGTTCATTGCCGCAATGAGATATCATTAAAAATTAGGCACTATAATACTGGTTTTAAGATCGAAAAGATTTTGTCAGGTACGTAAGATTTTGAAGTGCTTAATATGATCAAAATGATCTTGAAATTGTCTTCTAATCACGTGTCTAAGTGATTGATTAATTGATTAAAAACAAACGAAAATCAAATACGTGATTGTCTGACATGTCTCCATCTAGAATATGATAATTGAGCTTATTACTCGTATTTTGTGACAGTTTGTGAGTAGTGTCAAGTTGTGCCTTAACTTTGACTAGTTACGAAAGATCTTTGCAACACGATAGTTTCAATTCGAATTTCTACGTAACAGGTGTATAAATATACCTGTTACGTTGGCTAATAGTTCTCCAATAAAAATATTGAAGTACTTACTCCACTTTAGATGGTTCAGCTGATTTCTTAACTCTTCTCTTTTTGTTCATTGACAAAGTTCATTCGCCGAGCTTTAGTTATTGGAAATTGGAGAGACAAAAAACGAAAACGACTGTATTTAAGTAAATAAGCAAGAACCCGGATTCTTCACGTTAGGTTACTGCCTTTTGCAGCCTCCATTAGTTTTAGCGTGCCCAAAATAGCACTTAATAAGCTGGGATGGGTAGGTAATGACTTGCAGAGACATGCAGGAAACATGACGTCATTTTAAATGTTTTACCTGCTTCCATGCACCAAGCCTTTATGAATGTGTTATTTCATACTTAAACATAATTGCTTAGATCCCTATCATTATTGTGCGCACGGCGGGATGGCTCCCGGCGAGGGAACTAATCTTGCCAGTCTTTTGGTCGCTTGAAAAAACTTGGGTCTTTCTAATCGTGGGAAGTTCCAATGACTTTGTTTTCGATTAACTCCATTATGTTTGGAATGACTCTATTTGAAGAAAGTGTAAACTTGTTTTATTCTTCAGCTTCTGTTTGATCTTCGTTTCATGCAATTTGTTTACCATTATGTTGCCCAATTGTTGTTGCTTTAGCTTTAAAGAAAACGTGACCGTTTACTGGAGTTTCTTTTTTGTCCTCTAAACCAATATTGTCGACAGAAATGTCTGAAGCATTAATCTTTTTTCAATAATATTCAAATGTGCTGTTTCATCTTCGATGGACAGTTCTCCCTCTTCAATTTACTAATGGAACATCCAAGGCAGTTTTGCTATATGATCAAATTACTCAATATTTGTGTTTATGTTTCTTACTAAGTATATTAAATCCGATAACTGTATGTATGCATGTACTTTTTCTTTACCCACCGTCACACCAGGTACACGTAAACCAACAGACACTTGATACATGCGTCATACCTCCGGATGTGGTACCCTTACATTTGTAGAACCAGTTTGAGACAACGAACTTTTTGTCCCACTATCTCGTCCGTTTGTTTGCCGACTCTGAGCCATTAGTCGACTATTTGATGTTAGATTTGATAGAGGAATGGGTGCGGCTTTATATTCATACGTGGCCTTGCGATTTCGGGGAAGGTATGAGGTAAAAACTTGGATTCGCAACATTAGTGCAGGCTTTAATGAGTTGTTTGGTATTTCGTTTTGGGATATATATATGGTGAATGGGATATTTTTTTGTTAGGTGTGTTTGCGTTCATTAGTGTTCTTCAAATGCCAAAGTTTAATTCGTCTGTTGTGGCCAATATTTGCTTGAAGGTCTGAAAATTTGTATTCATATTAAATCTCATAAAGGTGCTTCTGGTTAAGTAATAAGTTAACAGTCGCACGGGCTGATCGATCGTATTAAGCTACCCTTGCTGCGGTTGGTCCGACGATGGGTGACCATCTTTACATACCAAGACCCCTCCGTGCCTCGGAAAGCACGTTAAGCCGTTAGCTGTAATTCGTGGATCTTTGACTGTCGTCACAGGTCGTTAGAAGCCCGAAAGTCTGATAACCAGTTACTGGGTTGTGGAGGTCAGATAGGCAACCGCTCCATAAAATACTGGTATTCAGATGCATCCGGTTACATTAGAGGCCGACCCCAACAAAGTTGCGAAAAGGCTAGGCAGATGATGATTAAATCTCATAAAATATCGTCAACCTGCCTTCTCTGCAAAACACGACGGTACAAGACAACTCTATTTCACAATCTAACTCATAGGTGATTAAGTAGACCGCATCAGCACTAAACATCTACGCATCGTATTCACTACGATGAGAACAGAACGATACTATAAAGTTAAATTGCATTTAAAGCATGGTTCACATGTTCCATATTCCTGTTCTCCCACGCAGGCTCCCATTAAGTACTACACGCCATCATCAATCTAAGGCCGGAACAATAGGCTTAGGAAGACTTTAGCGTCGCGAATTTTTCGAACCGAATCTCGGACATGTGTGAAATGACGTTTAGAATTGCTGATGTCTGTATTAACTTTCGATTTTTGTTTGTGAAAGCTTCGTGCAGTATTGATAACAGGGGTTTTATTTGAACAACGAGTCATATTGACCTATTGTTCTGTTTTAATGGTATATTATTTGACACGTCGATTTGTTTGTCACGGTTTAGCGGCGATGAAGGAGGAGGCCTTTTTGCTTATTTGGCTTTTCTTAAAAATTCCGTCTAGACTTCTAGAGGTAATTAACTATCTAAATTTTTCAGATAAAACGAGTTTGACTACGCTTTTTTTTTATAATTTTTGTAATCGAATAGGTGTCAAGATATTGTTTTTACCTCTCTTTTTGCATAATCTGCATTTTGCAATTCTCTAAACGTATGCCAAAATTAAAGATCTGACAAAGGTTGTATGAAACCTGTTGGCTGATGTCATTCGCCAAAAATAACTACTGCAGGTCATTTAAAAGCCAAACATAACGAATTCTGAATCTAAGTTTTTGTGCGTGTTTTGCTACTAATATGGGATATCCATAAGGACAGGAGATCAACCATTAGACCATTTTCGTGTTTTCATTGAAGGTTCATTCTAAAAACGTTAACTGTAAACACTCAACGGTCCTCATTACGTAAATACCTATAAATGGGAGTTTGAATGAAATTAGCATGATGCCCCAGAACAAATAGTGCTTACGCCAACAAGACGTTTCGTCCCAACATTTAAATAGACTGCCTTTGTTTAGTTCTCCCACGAATAGCAATAACGGAACATCACTAAATGGTAGCTACGTACGTCACTACTTACTACGTGCGAAAATCCGATGCGTTATTTGTTCGTGAGAGAGTACATTGAAATTTATGCCAAGTTGACAGATCAATGAGTCATAGTTTATTCGAAACAATGTCATTGGCAGAAGCTGTACTTGATTGGTTTATCGATGGTTTTTGTTTTCTCAGGCCGTAAGAGTAGTTATTTGTTATTTCTTTCATGTACTAACTGGGAAATAAATGTGAGTTTGTGTGATCAATGCTTAATGTTACAGTGAAATGCCATATTTCGAAAAATATTTAATTAGAGTATTTAATCGTTTATAGAATGTAGGTAACATAACTTTTAGTCAAGCTAGACGTGGAGCAAATTATCTCATATTTTGTCTAATTTAAAAATAAATGTATCGCCCTTGACATTTCGCGTAATTTTTATTTGCGTTCGCACAGGATAATTTTTTATCCAGTGCGCAAACTATACCCATTAATGACTATATGACTAATAACTGAATTCATGGTTACAGTTTGCGCACTGGTAAAAAACTTATCCTG
The DNA here is from genome assembly GCA_949987655.1 of Polymixis flavicincta. Classification (NCBI taxonomy): domain Eukaryota; kingdom Metazoa; phylum Arthropoda; class Insecta; order Lepidoptera; family Noctuidae; genus Polymixis; species Polymixis flavicincta. Next base: position 8,919,890 of record OX465185.1, on the reverse strand, counting down.
TATAATCATTACTAGCTTCTGCCCGTGGCTTCGCCCGCGTGGAAGTCGGAAATTATCCCGCGGGAACGTACTACCGGGATAAAAGTATCCAACGTGGTTTCGAGTTGATCACACCGCGCGTTAAAATTCTTCCATACAAACTTTGACACCCCCAATCCCCCTTTAGGGGGTAGTTTAGAAAAACAATTAATTGCCAACTTTATAATTTATTTAGATAAGTATTTGTGCCAAATTTCAAGTTTATTAACTCAAGGAATAAGACTTTTCATACAAACAAAATCCGTGAAGCCGTGTGCAAATTTTCACGTTCCTAGTCACTAGTTTCCGCTGTGCGTTGATTTGTCAGTCAGTTTCTCCTTTTATATATATAGATTATCGTTTTTTGTTTGAGTTCACATAAATCTTCAGCCATTTTGTTAACTAAATTAATCACCGATAAGATCTTTTAAAAGCGAAGCTTTCCTATTCTCAAACAATAAAATTAAGAATAATTATGTATTATAAAGTGTGAAAGTATTTTATGCAAAATGGCGATGTCAACTAAATAAGTGATTTCATATCTCATATAATAAAGTTCGTCGTAAAGGTTGCATAAAGTGTTTTTTCGACCTTTTTATGTCTTATCCAATATCCATTCTTTCTCTTTGTCTCTTTTCATATTTCATGTGGCATTTACTCATGGTTGAGTAATTCGGTTGGTGGTTATTAAACTGGGGTATGTATTACGGATTTAATCGGGTGAAAGTCTTGATTCAGTCGCGTACAAGTACACGAAAATCTATCAATCTTCCTAGCATTTTCCAAACTATGTTGGGTCGGCTTCCAGTCTAACCGTATGCAGCTGAGCAGCATTTTGCCTTCAAAACCCAGTTACCGGGAATTACGATATCTCTTGGTAAGACTGGTTACTGGAGTTTAGGGTTTCGGACTCCCGTAACAGAATAAAATAATCAGAAAATAGTACGTACTGCAGGTTGTTAACCCTTACATTACAGACGGCAAAATAACTTATTTTCCGTCTGACTCGCTGATTGCCCTCCTATCAACCTGATAAGCTATGATTTTCCTTCATTACGAGGTCTTTAAGAAAATATGGTGGCATTAAAAAACCGTATTACATAGTACACACCGCAAAATAGTTTAGAATACCAGGCCAGAAATTACCTTTTTCAAAGTAGGTAGGAACCAGAGGGGCCATTTCCGTATTTTTGATGTATTATCTCACTCTGCCAAAAACGCCTACAATTACCTATTTGTCAAGTTTTTCACATTGATTGTCGCCTTCTGTTGTAGTTGGGATGACTACATCTGTATGGTATTCTATCTCTTTTTTCGACTGTACACAGTTCATGGTACACACATAAAGTAGGTACATCGTCGACCACGGTTCTAATAAATATATTATTAAACATAAATTACGTTCAATGCTACGTTCAGATAATTAATGGTTTGGTCAGAACTCATGAGTTCCGATCGTTCAATCAACATTTTGTTTCGATTTTCGATTAGTCGTTTCATAAGAATCCGATTGGTTTATTGCCGAAGAACATTATTATATTCCTTATCGGGTTTTAGCTTCGTTCTTTCGGTTTTCTGTTGACTTTCCGTAGGGATTGAGTGTGAAAGGGAAACCAGTTCAATCAGTTTTTGGTACTACAGGTTTTTGGTAAATTCGCGTTCTCGCAATCTTGTTGAAATTATGATGAAGCGTTAAGGCTCCGACGAACAGGCGCGATGTGACGGTGAGACGCGATTCTGGTAGAAACACTTCCATGACGCTTTCATAGAAATTGTTCTACTTAAGTGTCGCACTGTGGTGTCGCGCCTGTATGCGGGAGCCATTGAAGATTTATGGATTTCTGGATGGTCTGATTCATACAAGATTGGCATAGTACCAGCCCACTATGCCAATCGGCATAATGTATTCTTATTCTTCTTACCTAGATACAAATTATGTTCTCTATTAGTGATTTTGTAAATCTTTTGAGAATAAATGTCTTAAACCGTAAATATTGCAAGGTCAGTGCTGTCAATGTTTAGTAAATAACTTATTCGCGTGCTCGTCAAATTAACATTAATTAACTTAACAATAAAAAATATGGAATCACGAACTAAAGAAGGTGATGATTCAACTGTGAAGCATTTATTATGTTAGTAACGCATAAAAAATATTGGGACATTTTAGGGGTAAATACATAATAAACTCATCGTGTCCATAAATCGCAAGAAATAATCGCAGGTAACAACAGAAATATGAAACACACTCCTTAAAGTTATCATTCAGATAATAGACAGCAGCTGAATAGCTTATGGATAGAAACTTGTTTCGAGGCGTGAGGGTGACTCTATAGAGCGCCTTGTCGTGCAGGATAGAGTGGACTAGACCACGCGGACGCTCACCCATGAGATGGACTGACTAATTAAATCCGCAGTGGGCGATCCCTTGTATAATTATAATTGCACATTCACTTCCAAAGATCGGAGTAGATAGCGAGAAATCGTGAGGCGAGTCACATCAGCCCCTAGACAAGAAACGACTGTTCTGACAAGAGTGTTACGAAGAAGAAGAAGAGTTATGTTTTGAGTTATTTTACCATACATCTGAAATCATATTCTCACTTTCTTGCGTATTTATCCCAGAAAAAAGGCAGGTAGGAAAAAGCAGTCACTCAGTCAAGATAACGCACGCCACTATTGCTCTATTCTCGTGCCAATAGATGAGGTGACGCCACCAATCTGATTCCCTCACGGCATGCAACTTTATCGCTTCCGCCTGCGCCGCTGCACCGGCGCGGGCGCCGAGAACGCTAGTAATAGCAGGCCTTATCTGAGACAAAAGGACCGACGCCACTATACCATGTTTTGGTGCGTTTAACTTTATTTTCCATTCATAGGATGTTGTTTTTGAATGGTCCATCATAATTTCAACAAGATTGCGAGAACGCGAATTTACCAAAAACCTGTAGTACCAAAAACTGATTGAACTGGTTTCCCTTTCACAGTCAATCCTTGGAAGTTGAAGGGTGCAATGATTAAGAACTTTACGTCAGTCAAAAATTTAACAAATTTTAGGTAGGTAGTTACAACTGTTTCCGTCCCAACAATATTTTACAAGTGAACATGGCAGGCTTGGGCACGCCACGATTGCGGCGGTAAGTCCCCTCTTTGAGGAGTGGTTTGAGAGGCGGCATGGCGTCCTCACCTTCCGCCTGACGCAGGTCCTCACCGGACACGGTTGTTTCGGGAGGTTCCTGTTTCGGATAGGGCGGGAGGAAACGCCCGGGTGTTTCCACTGCGAAGATCGCGAGAAATCGTGAGGCGAGTCACATCAGCCCCTAGACAAGAAACGACTGTTCTGACAAGAGTGTTACGAAGAAGAAGAAGAGTTATGTTTTGAGTTATTTTACCATACATCTGAAATCATATTCTCACTTTCTTGCGTATTTATCCCAGAAAAAAGGCAGGTAGGAAAAAGCAGTCACTCAGTCAAGATAACGCTCGCCACTATTGCTCTATTCTCGTGCCAATAGATGAGGTGACGCCACCAATCTGATTCCCTCACGGCATGCAACTTTATCGCTTCCGCCTGCGCCGCTGCACCGGCGCGGGCGCCGAGAACGCTAGTAATAGCAGGCCTTATCTGAGACAAAAGGACCGACGCCACTATACCATGTTTTGGTGCGTTTAACTTTATTTTCCATTCATAGGATGTTGTTTTTGAATGGTCCTTAGTTCCGATAACAATATCCCCATATTTATTTAACGTCTATATCTGTTTTCTTGGTTGTCTAAAAGCTATCTCTTATTTGGTTTGACCCTGTTATTTAGAATTAGTGTGGTTTCTTTCCTGTCAGTGCTACACAATGGTTTAGTAGTCGATTCGCACGAATTTGCGAATATCGGGCGAATTGACACTTTTAAATAAGATATTATTTTCTATATTCGATTCGCACGAAGTTAATTTATTTGTGTGCGAATCAACAACTCCGGAAAAAAGTATTAAGTAATTGGCACGTTCTGAAATTTAACGCAATAAAATGGATTTTAAAGTGTCGATCCGATTCGGGTGAGTAAATTCGTCGAGTCGCCTATAGAAAATAGTATATTATTTAAAGGGTCGTTTCGCCCGATTGGGCCGAATAATTTCGTGCGAATCAACTAACAAGCTTCCACAATATTCTATCTGTAATTTAGCTCTTAAATTAATTTGTTTTTTTCTTTTGTTTCAGGTTAGTATTTCATTCACCTAATTATCTGACATCATTATCACTTATTGAAAGCCGTTTGGTATTGGTAAGCCATGTTATTTATTAACTTGCTGTACCTATTAATCTCCTTAGTCCCAGTGTTTTCCCAGCATATCAGTGCGGCGCTTTCGTAAAGGAAACTGGTCCATCGCTTCTTAGGACCATTATTGATGATTTAGAGATCGTTTCACAATTTTTTTACTTTACGTAAAATCAAAACAACCGCTGTGCAAAGGTGGAGCCCTTCTGGCTCGTACCGATGTCTTTCAGGTTCGGACGATAAGGAAAAAAAAAATAGATTTATTTGTCACAGAAACACAGCAGATAAAAATATGAGAGCACATTTAAAAAACATGAAATCAACACACATTTAAACGTAGGCACATAGAAAGGAAAGGTTTTCACTGTGGGAGGGTTTTTTCTAAAGGCGCCCGCAGACCGGCACGACGCGACAGCAATGTGTCTCTAATTTCCATGAAGTTTTCATAGAAATTATTCTAGTAGAGTCACTTCGCGCCTGGTTGCTGAGCCTTTAGAGTAGAAAAACTTCGACTGAGAAATCAGTTTCTTTTATCCTACAATCCTCAAAAACATCTGCACGAACAAACTACGGGAACAAAAGCTATAAGTCTTTATTTTTGAGGTTGCATAATAATCTACTAACTTCTCGAGGGCGTGTCAGACTTTTACTGACTAAAATCCACTCGTATTCCTTCAGTTGCCTGTGTGCCAGGGGCCACGGTATCGGTTTCGAACAACCAGCACTCCTCTGCACTTATGAATAATTCCAGATTCCAACTGTTAAAACGTTCCTAAATCCCTTTTTCGTGACATCTTCACCGCTATTCCATAGTCTTACAGTTCCCAGACCGTTCACACAGTTTCTATGCACAGCTATTACACTATTACTAGCTATTATGCAGCAGAAACCAAGTCAGTCACATCATCGAAGTTCGAACAATGTCAAGTGTTCGCTCACAAGCATTTTCCCGTTGCATTCATTGCCATAACGTTCAGCGATTCCTATTTCGTCTAATGTTTTTATGCAACGCGGTTTTGTGCATAAACTTGTACATTATTGGTACTTATGTATTCGTAACGTGGTTTTTAAATCGTTTCAGATTATATGACATTAGAATTGCTGATCTCGGTCTCTGATATGGTTGTTCTTTAAAGATTTGCCATTTATGTATAAATTCCTAGTGTTTTTTTCTATGGAACCTAAAGGCGTGTCGATGTATTTATATAAAAAATTGTGGTTTGAAGTATTTCCTTATACAAGAAGCGTAGATTTTATTAATAATTGTCGGACTGGTTAAATAATGCATGTTGAATCTTCTTCATTTTAAGTCATTCAACGTAAGTATTACGGAATTCTTATTCAATAGTAACGTTTTGACGTCAAAACTACAATGATGGGAGTGATGAGTCGTTACGTTCATTTTAACCGTTTAATCTTATAAACAATTCTTTGCAAGGATAACACAACCCGAAAAACATTTTGCTGCATAACCTAGCACTTTCTCTCAATGCCAACAAAATGTATACAAAATGACCTACACAATTTTGCATCGCACATTTGTCACACAACATAATCTCGTGCATCTGGCAGTCGGCGCACGCGCACGTTGACATGCATGCCACGCACGCATCGGATAGCATCACGAACATTGGTCCCTCGTGTTTACAAGGATTAGGTTTATCGATATCCCATTTATTTTATTTACTTCGTTTTGCAGATTTTTGTAGGTTTGCCAACTGTTTTGAATCGATGATCAGCACTAGCGTACTTGATCAGTGTTTAAATAGAATATAAATGGAATCTCTTTTCTCATGAGGACATTTATTTAGCTTCTGTGTCTGTAATTTAGGAAAACTCTAGGACTTAGTGGACATTCTATAGCATTGTGAAATACTTTCTCCTCTTTAACTATCTCGATTAGAACTTGATCCAATTTTGCCTCCATTTTTGTCCGAGTAGGTATAGATTTACTCGATAACTTGGTAAAATTGACGTCGGTCAAACGTCAATCTTAATTCTTAGTTAAGAACAAATTATAAAATTACACTATGGTGATTTTTATATAATCATTCCGAACAGCTTTACAGAAGGCAAACTCAATGACACAATACGAAACCCTTGACGTGATAGGTCTCTGAATATTTTTGACCGAGATGGACAAAACGTGAAATATGCTGTTTCTTAAACAAGGCAAACTATAATATCAGCAATTAACATTGTTAGATTCTCTAATAACAAAGACACATTTAAATATTCATGAAGGTTTGTAAACTTCAAATCAAGGTTTATCGTCTTAAATTACGATTGTTAAATCGGTCAAATTGCATCTCAAATTATTGGAATCTTCCGCATTCCTACACAAAGCTAGCAATTCGGGTTGCACCATCGTGATAAACTTTCTAATATTTTGGGAGAGGTTCCGAATTCCTTTCCATTGCCATTTTTGGTCCTTGTGACTCTTAAATGACGTATTTCAAAAGCAGTTTAGATGAAATCGTATGGCGTTTGTACGTCACGGTGCCTGACGGTTGCTCGGGTCACTGCCCCTGAACTCGTCTGCATTTCCTCTATTTACTGGTTTACTGGTGTACTAACCTCATGTTCTGGCTTATTTAGGGCGTGAATTGAATGAATATGCATTGTTTAAGTCAACGCGTAACAATGAGTAGGCTCTTTGAAATGGAGAATATGTATTTATTCAGACGGTTAATTCCGCTATAGACGGTGATATAATCTTTGACTACAACAACATGATCTTAGTCAGAAGCTGATAGAAGGCTTTTCTCTTCGGCGGTTCTTGTAAAATACATCCAGAAATGAGCTGGAAGATCATTAGAAAATGCCTGGTAGTATCTCAAAAGGGAGTGTTTGTGTTTCACAGCAATTTTGTCCTATTATTTAATCAAATCATTTGAAACGTAACATGTGAAATGTCATCACGAACTATACTTTGAGCACATTATCATCTCATTAACTAGCTCTGGCGTCTACGATCGTGTGCGAAATAACCCATCTGCTTGTAGTGAAACCTGCGCGCGCCGACCTTTGACACAAAATTCAAGATGGCTGCCGAGCTGTCAAACTAAATACTCTTACTTTCCTTATCGGCTAACGAATCATATTTTACCGCTTCGTAGCCCCTTTTGAAGATGCATTGTGTCTTTGATTCACAGATACAATCGTGAAATCAATTTTAAAAGAATTAGCACTTTTTGTTGCCCAAAAATGACTGACTACCGGTGGTTGTATTGATTGTGTAATTCACACTTGAAACGCCTACCTTTTCTGTGGTATTGTCAACGAAAGAGATGAAATTACGCAAATTAACCATACAAATGTAACGTTCTGTCACTCTATACCGAAATTACCGAATAAGCATTTCTAATTCGCAAATAATAGTGAATCAGTTCCGGATAATGTCGGTTAAGATATGACGCGTTATTTGAGTCCATAAACGTTAAGTAGCCGTGCAAATCTAGTATCGTATTCATAGTTGAATTATTTAGACATTGAAATTTCGCTAATACATAATATTAATTGGGCAAACATAACGTTTGAGGTAATTAGAATGAAAAGTTACTTCGACATAATGGTGCTGTTCTTCAGAAAAGTCAAGCGCACAAGTACCTGTATGACCAGCACCCTGCGTGATACACTATCGATTAGAATCCTCATGTTTTTGAAGGACATTACATAATCCATTGCTTTAAATGTTCGAATAAATAGTTTGTCCAATAACGTAATAACGAAATTAATGTTTTTGAACTGTCAAAATGGAAGCCATTCCTTGAGTTTTTTTTTGGGTGAGAAATCATCAAATAACTTCTCCCGCTCTGGGTGAGCAGGAAGGCGTGTCTTATTACTGACTAAAACCCACCCGTGTTCCCGCAGTAGCCTGTGTGCCAAAGGTGATGGTATCTCTTTCGAACAACCCGCACCCCTGGCAGGCATCGGCCCTTGCGGGCCGCATCGGTTTGTGCTGACATCTTTTTGAGGCGTCGTCGATTTGGGCTTGGTCCTTACCGGACAGCGAGCTACCCATTACTCGCCGTCCGCAAGCCAACGCCTACGGTGGCCGGGAATCACCCTGGGATTCCCGTCTCCTGCTGCGACTAAGGCCGTGAGGGCGTATATACTTCACGTGCGCCGCCTCCCTCTTCTCGAGCATCACTGCTTCGCAGCAGTAGGTGACGGCTAACCATGCACTCTCGCTCCGTACCATGGCCTGGACCAGGGTCGGACGCGAGAGACCGCCGCCGCCGATCGCCTTCACGAGGACACGTCACAATCCTGAGATAGGACCCTTCTTGGCCTTGCACAGGTCTTCCTCTTTTATTTTTTGCTATTTTTTTCACTATTTTACTTTTTGTATCTGACTATTATGTTCTTCCTGTTAGTTTGTATTTCCTGTGCTTGTCTCACATATATTTTTTCTTCTTTTATCTGTATATAAGTTACGTGAATTTATTGTGTTAGTTGCTTGTACTACAATACAGATCATTTGTCATGGGCAACCTCGATTCGCCGAGCGCAGTCAAGCCATAGAAATTGTATCAGTTTCCTTATGTGTTCCTTCGTCTCTTATGATTGATATCTGAAGTTTTCTGTTGAGTTTTTTACTGATTCATGTTGTCGTTGTCCGTTTAAGTTATAACTTGAGTGAGGTGTTTCTTATGAATCAGTGAAGAACTTGTTTGTTGTTTTTATGTAGTTGTTTTATTCATTAGCTGTCGTTCACCGAACATTCTTGTTCAGTATTTTTAGATTCGACTCATGAATTTTAATTTAACGATGTTTAGGTAGCTGACATTTGTTATCAAATTTAATTTAAAATCCCAATCTCCCGTTGCGTACTGTAAGTGTAGCTCTTAGGGTTCTAGATTTATCATAAAATAAAGATAATGGGGGTTCAGAGGTGCACGAGTTAAATGAGGTTGATTTTATGGTCAATTTACGTGTAATGTGCCGTAAATCTTCATTACTTTTACGACTTGGAACTAGGCCTCTGTTGATCTTATTGTTTAGTAGCTTTCGCTCCTCTTTATTCACGTTTGGAGAACAATTTTTAATTTTTATACTTTTAACAATTACGTACCATTTATAACTGTACAACTTAGACCAAATTAGAGAAAAAGCAAGTTAAAAAAAAACAATAGCAAAATTAAAGTTTACAAAATTCTGGTCTTATAACCTTGAATTGCGATATTCAAACGCTAGACCAGCTATAGGGAATAATGAGACATCTTCCATAAATAACCGATAATCTCTAAGATGCTCAAAAGCTTAGTAAATGAATGAAAAACGTAGAACACCATCCCACGCGGATCGTAAGACTAATGAAGTAACGGTTTTTGTTAACAATAGACTAGAAACTTGTCACTATTCATATTGCTATGTTCGAACTTCGAATGCAGTGGTGGTTCCAATTGTATTAGCCAGCATTACGATGCATTGTCTATGCATAGAGTTGGCAAAAGTTATGCAAAATATCCAATGGTCGCTTTGCTTGTGTCCGTCTGATCACTAGCGACGCATCTTTCAGACACGTAACGTAATGTTTCTTAACCCAGGGAAAACGTGACACGAATACCTGATGCATTGCCTAGGCTAAAGGGTAAGCAGAAGAACTGTCAATACAAGTGAGTACACACTCAAGTTACCAGCCAATTATGTAAGCCAATCAGGCAACTGCATTTCAGTGTATTGACCAATCGCAGCCTCCTTACGGTGTCTGTCTATCTCATTATCTTTCGTATTCAGTGAAGCGTGCTATTTACTTAATGCGGTTTGTAACTCAGTAATACAACTGCTTCTTATCGAAAATTGTGAAGATATACTGTCACCTTTGTATATCTATAACCATCATCATCTGCCTAGCCTTTTCACAGCTACGTTGGGGTCTAACGAGATGCAGCTGAATACCAGTTCTTTACATGGAGTTACTACTGGCTCTCACCTCCATAACCCAGTTTCTGGGTAATATGATCCTCCTTGGTAAGACTGGTTGTCATCAGACTTTCGGAGCTACTGACGACCCGTAACAACTGTCAAAGATCCACGAATGACAGCCGGGTCCAACAGCTTAACGTGCTTTCCAAACCACGAGCGGTCTTGGTATTTAAAAATGGTCACCAATCCACGGACCAACCGCGGCAAGCGTAGGAATTAGGATCGATCGAGTTGTGCGAATGTTATTATTTAGCGCAAACCTCTTGCTTTTAATACTTACTTTTACTATTACTGTGTGAGTTAAAGTCCTCGTATAATTTTACACGACACTACCGGATGAAAACACTTTCAGTGTCTGTTTAGCCGTTAAAGAAGTGGGACTCACTTTCTATATTGCACTAACGGTAGTCTTGCCTGATAAACTTCGTAAGCTGTTTATCATATACAAGCATCGTCTATACATAAGTACGCAGTAACAAAATGCGTGTATTGGACAATCGGTGTTCCACTTGCGATGAAGGTACCATCGCTGATACTCGCGGTCGTACTTTTCAACCTTATTGCTTAAGGAATAAGGGTGAAAAGTGATCCACCGCTAGTGTCCGCGGTTGTACATAAAACTATTGACTTTGACATTTCACACCGTCTCTTAAAGGTCTTCAATCTTTGTGCCATTGTAGAAGTTCTCAGAACGCTGTTAGACAAAGTTCACATAATCGATGACAGATCATAAACTTGGTGGAATTAATGAGCCTTAGTCACTATTCTCTGAATCTACCTTAACTTAAGGTTACCAAAATTGGCAAAACGACGTACCGATTCATTTATTATTTGAAACACCATTAACCATGTTTGGTGTTTACGACTTTACTGAGTAAAAGTAGGCGGACAGTTAACTACACGACGGAAGTTTGACAATAAGAATGACAATTACGAATTTACATAAAATAAAGAAATGTCAGATGAACCTACTTTTGAAAATAAAAAAAAAGGTGTGTGGACGGCAACATCGGAAACAGAGGAAAGTCGAATAAAAGATCTGAGGCAATGAGTCAAAAAACACAAAAGAGAACAGCAAAGAAGGTTTCAATTTGACCACAGAACCAAGGGGATATGAGAATTGAAGACGCAAGTAATGAGTCACTTCAAAATTCTCCGTAATGATGAAACAGCATGCTTAATTAGCCTATATCGTTCCCACTGCTGGGACACAGGACTCCTATCGGCGAGAGGGAGTGAGCCGTAATCCACCACGCGGGCCCAGTGCGGGTTGTAGATGTCACATGTCTTCGAAGTTTTTGGTTCTAGGACGATTTTCTCTCGATGTTTTCCTTCACCGTTTTTGAGAGCAATGCTGATGAAATAATTTACACAAAGTACAAACTCATAAGTCGCGGTCATTAACACTGGGCAACCACTGCTCTCGATAAAACAGCATAGCCGGCCCAAAATTACTTTTACCTATGCCTGATAATGATTTTCCGTAAGCCATTGTACTATATGCCCATAACAAAATGCTTCTACACGATAAAGCCAGCCTAAAGAAGCCGTTCGTTATCACTTCGTGTTGTATAAACAACTTTAACAAGTACGCTACGTTCACATACACGACACTTGACCGGCAAACCCTGTAGTCTATGCTATTGTAAGCTATCTGGAAGTAGGACTTGCTTTCTATCTTGTGTTCATGCGTTCTCGCTAGATAATATCATATCTGAATTGGCTATGGGGATCTTTATCTGAAATGAGAGTTACAGACAAGATTCGAAATTTGATTTGAAATTCAAGGGATGCATTGGCGATGAATTAGAGGACATTACCTATCTGATGAATGAATATGGGCCTGGGAGTTCCAATTCCATTGGTCTAATGCACATAAAGAATAAGAAAAATACAAACACAAAACCTCCAACCTTAAAGATGACGTAGATAAGTTGTTAAGATACGCAATTTATGCCGAACGGAATCTAGGAAACTCTAAATTAACTGTTAAACTAGCTCCGCTTATACCAGTTCCATGTTAGAGCGTGATTATTAAATCTATAAAACTACTAAAATACTATCTATTATTATCATCACGATTTAGCATTCCCGACTTCTGAATTCATTACGAAACTAATAACCATATTGACATTGCGAAACCGTGTTGATTTACTTGGTGTGCTTCATTTGTTTCAAAATGAACTATCTTATACCCTGATACCTAAGTTGTTACGCATTAGGAATGTTCTAAAACAAGCCGTAAAATCAATAGAATAATGGTTCCAGTCATTTCCTAAACGATACATTATTAATATTTCTTGCATGTACTCTATCTTGCTTGATAATGTAACAAAACATACCTAATACGGGTATAATAGGAAGCTGGTTGATAGTTGATAGATAAACATTTAGATCAAATAGTTTACATGTGCTATAAATTTTTCTGTTCAGGATTGTTTTAAAATGGATACTGAATAAATGGACTTAGACTCCTGCAATGGTATGGTTTACTGTTGAGATGAAGAGGAAAGTGTCCCATGTTTACGATGTAAATACGAATTCAATAGCCATTGCGCATTCATTTGCAGCTACCGCCATTAAAAAGCTTGTCCAATTAGTAGAAACCGACTAACCTTTAACATCGGATGCTATTAGCGATGTGCCGGATCGTTAAAAATGTGTAGATGTCCACATCAAACAATTTTCCAATAGCCTTTTTAATAGCCATGAGTGATCTGTAAAAACTAAAACCACATTGCATAAGGCTAATGAAGCGAGTATATTCACTGCACCACCACATCTAACGATCGATCTACTTCTAATTTTAGCTCACTAATCACTTGCACTAATCAAAGTGTAAACATGCTGTAATATATTATCTGAGTTTGACAAGAACAAGGCAGTAGAGGTCTTGATTTTCTGTGTGCGGAAAGCTAGCCCGCGGCGAACCTGGTGGGGCTGTAATTAAAAGGATGGAAGTATGTACTACACCGTATAGGGAGCTTAAAGTAATGGGAGTTATACTAGAACTGCAGTTTATTACAGTTTAACGTATATATACCTATATAGCTGTCTAACACAAGGGCCGCGCCGGCTGCGCGGTGTGAAAATGGATTGCCGATGTCAAAATCTTTTCATAAAATAATCATTGTAAAAAAGCTTAAGAATGGAGCTGTGGTGGCCCAGCCGTATCGGCCCTCATTTACGAGTGAGTTTCAAGTCGTGATTTCGAACCCAGGTGTATTTGATTTCATCACCACGGTGCTCACAAAACGGTGAAGGAAAAAATCGTAGGAAACCGGCATAACTTAAAAAGGACAAAAATTCAATGACATGTGACATCCAACAAAATGCACTGGGCCCGCGTAGTAGATTATGGTCCACACTGACGTAACATTATAGCCTGATTATGCCAAGTAAAGGTACAGTTTTTCCTGAAATATCAATGTTTTCATTGCCGTGAGCAGAGGATACGTTGATCTTGAATTAAAACTGCTTTGTTTTAAAAATCGTTGATTATTCGGTCTTCCGAAGTTAACCTTCATAATTCAAATGAGAAGCTTATTTCTTTGTTATTCATTGTCAAGTCAGCATGTAAATTAAGTATTACATAAATATCATATTCATAAACACTTGGTAGGCACGAATTTTGTTTATAAGCAAGTGTCATTCAGTGAAGATGATCTTGACACTTGCGTCATTATTATGTTAGTTCTGATGCAATAGGCTAACAGGTGTTTCTTCAAATGTTAATATGATATTGTTGTTTTAAGAATTTCATATTTAAAAACTCAGCAGTGGTGGTCTTAAGTTCGTACCCAGACATGCGCTTAACTTTGAGTAAATTATTTCGTCACCTCTGCTCTCGGTGAAGGAAAACGTCGCGCTTCATGAGGAAACCGACAAGTCCTAGAACCAACAAGTCGAAGACATATGACATCTAACAACTCGCACTCGGCCCGCTTGGTGGAGTATGGCACACTCTTTCTCACAGAGAGAAGGCCTGTATCCAATGAACATTAGAGGCTAATTATGCCATTCAAAAACTTCATAAATACATTAATACACCGACATTTGTTTTGTTCGCATGCAACATAACCATCTTGCTGGAAGCCATAAAAGGTAAACTCTAATTTAAAAGGCTTTACAGGTTTAAAAATAAAGAAAGCTTTTCAATATACGAGTCTTATTTCTGTCTAAGTTTAAGTGTAAAAATTCTAAGTAAAACTCACTTAACTTGCTTGTTAAGCAAGTTGGGTGTAAAACAAGTGACTTGCTCTAGGCAAATTCTTGGACAGATTACAGCAATGTTTAAATTGTACTCTAGGGGTGTGTGTAAATTCTACATGTCATTTGTTTGTATGATAAATGTTACAGACATTGGAAATACTTACTATGATATTGCAGAAGAACGAATGCCAGATCAGCTAAAGGCTGGGTTCACAATCAGCCGTATGTACCCACTGCTGGGACGCAGGCCTCCTCTCAGTGAGAGGGAGTTTGTCGTAATAATCCACCACGCGGGCTCAGGGCGGGTTGGTTGGTGTCACATGTCTTCGAAATTATCGTTCTAGGATATGCCGGTTTCCTCAAGATGTTTCTCTTTGCGTTTTTGAGAGCAGTGCTGATGAAAGTATTTACAAAAAGTAAAGTGCTTGTCTGGGTTGCTACCACTGGGCCACCAGTGCTCTCCAATTACTAATTTAAAATTCAATATTAGCAAGAAAGACCATACATGGAGTAAAATACCTTGAAGATAAAGACTGTCTCATTTGGCCCTTACAAATTGGATTTAAAGAATCACTCAAAACTTCCTGATAATTATCATCTTTTCCAAAAGAGTCTGCCATGTTTCTGAGATTGCGAAATTCTCAGAGGCGTTAAGGAACACCCTAACTATTGTATTTCGTCAGTTGCAGGTAATAACGTAATCAAATATATATTTTTCACAAAAATATCCGGTGATCAAATACAAAAAGTCACGCAATAGAAACATTAGGTGCGCAATCGCATCGTTAGAGTATTTGTAAAAGTATTGCAAATGCACTTGCTTCACGGTATCCGTATATCAACCTTAAAATGATGCTAGAAGCTTGAGCAATCTAGTCGATATATCTGTCATTTGACAGCTGATAATTTATAATGTTGGTAAGTATTTAAAGTTACCGTGTATTGAAATTCAGGGTGGCACGGACGTCGATGCGCGAATTGTAGCCATGTTTTTAGACCCCCAAGCGTAGCCAATTATCGCCGTTTATAAAATAAACTGCTCTTTCATAGTTAAGTGCAATACCTACGCGGTCAAAACGTATGGAACAGCAATTAACTTAAATAATTGTCGAAAGGATATCAACCGAGGGGGTTTCAGAATCATATACATGGTAACAGAGTTGCGCATCGATGTCCTTGCTTTTTTTGCAATAAAGATTAGTGATTGGTCCAAAGCTGACTTGGAAACGCGCTATGGGGAAACAAGCTCCACGTGAATATAGGTTGCACCCTTGGTATTAGAATCGAAAATGATGATATCGGTCTCATTTTCAAGGACATAAAGGGCCTTTACTAACGCGTTTGCACTCAAGATAATATTTTTAGCCACCGCGAAACCTGGTACAATAAATAACTTTAATTTCCGCTCACTAATTTGTTGACAACCTTATATAAAAACAAGCAACCCTAAATTGGTGCAAGAAGCGTGTGATTTACAGCGAGACACGCCGCAGGCGACAGAGTTCCTAAGAAGATCTACAGATTGTACCGCACCGTAATACACAATACATTTAGCTCTACGTCTATTTACCTAATACAGCATGAGAACCGTGCTAAAGTCGAAATTTCAAACAGTAATTGGCGATTGTTTAGCTCATTCACTTCATTCCAATTCAATTTCGTGATATTTATAGCATTTAAGTGACCATACAACGGTCAAAAGTCACTCGTTCGGATACCAATATTGTGTATCTCGTTACTTCGAAACGTTTACGCAATTTGCTTATTATTCGGTAGTCTTTTGCGTTTACCTAGAATATTCTCTGCATATTTTTTTTCGAAGTAAAACGTTCTAAGTAACTCTAGCACTGTGAGATTGCACAATTTTCTTTGCATGAGGCTTAATGTCAAGAATTTGTAAATTTTGAGGTCTTTAAATAATTATTTCAGTAATATGTGCTTTAGTATTTATGTCAGTAGTAAATAGTAATACATAAAAGGTCAATATTAACTTGCTTATAATTATATTTATGATAGGTTTTGCAATTTGGACACGCTGGACTCTATTTTGCCCGTAAAATTAGTTTTAGCGAAATAGGATTGCTCACAGAATACACGCTTAACATTTTCTGACCTTAACGTTTGCATTAACCTTACCGATCAAACTTCCGACTCGGACGATCCGAGCAAAAACGAAGATAACCGAAGTACTCATAACATTTCTCAGCTATCTCGAAGCAACCTATGTATTAGCTACTTAAGTACTATCCCCGTGCACGTTGTGAAAGTTTACCTAAGGTAAATGGGATACCATGGTGCTTGTGCAGGCCACTTGTCACCTACTTGCCGTTACTGTTTAATATGACTTCACACAATTCCCATAAAACTGGCACCTTGCGCCTTCTTTGAAATGTACATCTTTTGTTGTGATGAAAAAGGTTTAAGTTCTACTAATTACTGGTTAAGCAGCGCCGCTTTACTTTATAATCAAGTACTATAATGTATAGCAAATGTTTAATACATGGAAGTAAAATTGTGAACGTATCACACAGTGCCTGGTGCTATTCTGATTATTTACAATCGAATTCTTGCACATCCAAAGCCCAGTTTAGCTGAGCACTTTCAGCGGCTCAGCTTTGAAACGTAAATTCTAACACTGTATAGGATTTTCTATCTTGCCACCTGCCATGTTACTCTTGGCACCAGAACGTATCAACTTTCATATTATTTGACGTCTCTTATCTCCAGTTTAGATCAGACATAACTTCTCTATATTAACAATGTCTTTCAAATGTACTGCAGCTTACGGATGAGATTAAAATCAATGATACAACTGGGTAAGCTGTGGAAGAAATGCTTTTCCGTCTAGAATATTAATGGCAACATTAAATGGTATTATAGGGACAAGAGTTGCTGCTTTACTTAGCAACAAAGTTTGTAAGATTACAAAACAGTTAGAGGAAACTGATCTTAAGTGGTTATGGAGTGTTAAACTTCTGAGAGAATTTTTGAGAGTTGCTATCGTATTGCATAAACTACTCCATGAACATCGGTTCGGTTCATTGGGTAGAAAGAGTAATTGAAATCATTGCTTCATTGCCCCTGCATCACACATTGTAAGGTTTCGGTGACTTGGCAATGACTGTAGTCGTATTTATTACGTATTTTTGCTAAAATTTGCATAAACAGGTTGTAAGAGACAGTCCTCCGCAGAAAAGGTGAATTAAGTATTTCATACGAAGATAAGATGACTGGTACATTAAACTATTTAAGGAACGCTATGGGTATCCAATAAACCTGATTTTGTTTTAATACCTCATACGCAATGTTTCGTTACAGTGGTAAAATGCACTTAGCTAACAGCAGCGCAGCGAGCCTTTGGTCGCTAGGCAGAAAGTGAGCAGCTGATTTCGCGCGTCGTTCGTTACAACATTTGTTCTTTTAGACCTGTCTTTTACATCAATGGAGTGCGTACAGATTTTGTAATTTTATTTTAAAATAAACGAATAGTAATGGAAAAAAAAAAAAGTTTTCTGAGTAATTTTCCTGTGGAATACTCAGCCTCTAAAAGATCACACTGCTGGGACACAGACCTCCTCTCCGTGAGAGGGAGTGGGCCGTAATATCATATTCCTGTGGAACGTGATTCTTAAATAAGGAGTTGAATGCACCATGTCAGTACTTATGCGGAGTATGCTGTCCTTTACACCCTGTAGTTCTTGTATAAGTACTTTCTATTCCTATTGCACGTTTAAACCCATGTAAATATTTTAAAATTAAAAAGTAAAATATACCCCTGAAATCAAATCGTTTATTCAAATGCTTCAAAGCTCCAACCAATCCCATTTGGATCACGAGATAGCCTGCCAAGCGTAAGTCTCAATCCTAGTTTACAGGTATTAAAGGATGTCACAATTTAAGCATTTTACGTGCAAAACTCAAATTGACTCTCACATGTGCAGGAAATTATTGAATATGTTAATTTTAGTATCCATAGCACCTTTTGTCACATAACGAGGTGTTGAATTGATTCTAAAATAGGCTATGAGCATACGAGTAAATTGTCGTTTTAGTTTTACATATTGATATACATATAATCGAAGAACCCGACCATGGGCACTGCATCGTTTTGAAACAGGTTGTAGGAACATCGTTTTCTGCCGCAGACTATTGCTTTTCCGAATCCTGCTCGATTTGGAATTCTGAATTCGGTCGTACCAGATAAGTATATTTTTTGTCTCATCTCGAGTACACTGCTGCTTTATACAGGTTGGGAGAGACATGCAAACTGTAACCACGAATTCAGCATATGATTATAGCGTAGACATTATTCTTCAGTAAAAAATAACAGCTATTAAATATTTTTTTTTTAAACCGACAAAAAATTCAACTCATGGAAGTTCAGAATGATAAACCATCCATGGTGGCATGTACACACGGCTACACATCAAGCTATACATTTCCAGTATAAGCTGATCTCGCATTTCGTTTCAGTGGTTTTTCAGTGTTAACTACAATTGACTGCTTGATTAATAGATACGACGAGACTATAAAAGGTTTATTATAGATTACTACAAATCGAATGACTTCGAATAAAATAGTGCTATAAAACACTTATTGGCAATATCCTTTAACCAAAAACCAGTATAACTGAACTAGTCCCGAACGAGGCTTAAGATCCCGTTAGGAGAGTAAATCACATTAATGCTTTCCTACGCGTTGTACCCGTCATAGTGTGGCAGAGTTACATGTGGATAATTACGTGTATATTCCATTTCCGATGGTTTACTAGCACATTCCTCTTCAAATAGGTTTCGACCAGAAGTGGTCGGGTATATTAGAAATATTTGCTCTGGAACTAAGCCTGTTGATTTGAAAATTTATCTTAAATTACGTAACCACAACTGAAAAGTAAATTAAATAAACCAAATAAGTCCACAAAATAAATCTTAAAACTTCAAACGGTATCTTAAAACACGACAACTTAGGAACAGACGCAGCGTAATCAGATAACAGCGTACAAGGTTCCTTTTGTAGAAGCTATAAAGAATCCTAATCTTCAAATGAAATACACAACTAAATCAAAACGTATCAGTTCGAAGACAAAGTCTCAGCAGGTGGACATAGCTGACGACAACAGAGGTAGAACTGTAGAACACAGTATTCTGTGAGCATCGTCCGTTCTATCACATAAATTATCCGCGTGCTCCCATACGGTGCAGGTTGCGCTTGCGCTGGGTATGCAAGGCATGAGCTTGGAGAGATCAGCGATTAACTTAGCGCAAAGCCTACATACATGATGCCGCTTTAATGATATTAGGTGATATCGAGACACTATTTTGTATTGAGGCATAGACAGAAATAAATAAGATGCAAATTAGAGCTAAGCTACCAGCATATTTATACTCATGGAGTCTGTGACCGTCTATAATTGGTGATCGGTTTTTCAATATCTAATTTTCTGTCACTAAGACGCATAAGTTTGCAGTCTTGTGTATAAGCTGCTACAACCGATGACTTCTACGGAATAATCCGGAAAAGGAGTGCATCGCTTCTGCGCCGCTGTAGAGGCAGCTCGAACGGGATCCTGTGTTGTCCGAGTGGTGAGATTCTCCTTTCTTGCGGAGATGGCTGCAGCTGCATGCCAGCGCCTGCACATATAATATATCTTTAACTTTGGTATTATCTTTGGGCATATTGTGACGTTTTACTTTTATTTATTTATTTTTGACATCTTTAATCATTTTGTATTTGACTTATAATATAATTCTAAATTCAATTTCAATTTCCGTTATTATTTTGTATGTCTATTAAGCTGTTAGTAAGTAATAGTATGTAACATTTATTGTGCAAGCATGACAATTGTTAAATTCCTTTTTAATTTTATATGGGTTAAAGACCTGAAATAAATGAATTTTATTTTATTTATTTTTAAGTATTTATAATGCCAGCCACACATGAATGACTATTTCATTCATGTTTTTGTTTCTTTTCAATGAAATAATCGGCTACGTTGATATGTATAACGCGTCGTTAAAGGCGATAAAAGCGCTCATTCTCCAACACTACGCCATTAAACACCATTTAATATTCCATACAGGCAACTGAGATAAATAACCTATCCGCGATAAAATCGCAATCGATTCGCAATTAATTCCCTTCACACGTACAAAAAATATATTGGTTACTAATAACAGTAATTCTATCCTAGTTAATTACATTTTTTTTCGCCACCCACTTGTGCTTTGGGACATAAATATTGTAACTAATGCACGCCCATTCGCTGTCAAGCGGTACCGGCGGTATATCGGAAGAGGTGTGCAGATACGAACTGGTTGACGTATGGTACGTTATTAATTATAGCCGGCCTGGTGAAGTATTTTCATATATTCATGGGAATTTAATCGCAAGTTCTGTAAGGAAAAGCTCATTGGTTAACGAGACGTGTGAATTAGCTGTTGGTTAACTTTACTTTGTAGGTAATTTCCTAGTAAACAGGCTATGGTTAGATGTTTTACACCTGACGTTGTAAACTATCGAGTCTTTCTCTTCACTTTTTGCTTGAGCTCTTATCCTTCACGTCGCTCTATTTCCGACAAGGTGTCTGTTCGTAAGTCCGAATGAAACATTGCATGTCGTATCATCTCTGTGCCCTATTACAGCTATTCACCTTGTTGTAGGTCGAACAAGTTTGATCGATGGTTTTGTATCAACACAATCGACTGGACTGCTATTCCGTTTTGTCTACACAGTTGTATATTGACACAGTTGGCCCTCGCCGATCATCGACTCACGAGCCCTTATTCTAATGAGTGCAAGTCACTCGATTTAATCACCAAGTTGCAATAGTAGTTCAGTTGTAATTTGTAGTGTGGCATATTCAGACCAAGCTGCCTCATTGTTGGGCTAACCTCCTTTGAGATTGAGGCCTCAGGACAGTCTAGAAAATATCTGCTCGATCTATTTAATTCTCGTTACTAATACCAAGTATCACAATACCTAGTAATCTAATATCGTTGACTCCATTGCGTAGACTTACTAATATTCCTATTAATCTTACAAAACTACGCAAAATTCTTGTTCTGAGAATAGGTTCACTATGATTGCCCAATTTGAACTGGTGACCTTTCGATCGTAAATCCACACCCTATCTCTGGGCTATGTGTCTATCGGTTAAATGTAAATATCTTAAAGGCATTTTAAGCGACCTGGCTTGATATGCACGACAGATTTGTAAAATGGCATGGAAAATGGTCCCAAATATCACGCACTTATCCGCCTATTTGTAAGCGAAACAATGGCGGAAAGACGTTAAGATAATGTTGAATACTAAAGGGGAGCATGTCGTGGTGTTCATACTAGATAAGCTTACGTATGTATTCTGAAAGATATAGAAGGGTAATCAGGTGGTAGATTAAAGGAAACTTACACCACACCAACCGCACTTCAAAAGCACACATAATGTGTAGAATCAGAGGGCCTAGACAAACTGACATTTCTATCAGCGAAAACGTTGATGGCAAAGTCAAAAATATATTGGTTGGCATGATACTCAAAAGCTATGTGAATCCCGTTGAAATCCATGTAGTGTAGCGGCATCTACATCGCAACATGCAAACTACACATGACGGAGATGTCAGCATCAACTGGTGGGGTCCGCAAGGGCCGATGCCAGGGGTGCGAGTTGTTCGAAAGAGATACCGTGGCCCCTGGCGCACAGGCAACTGAGGGAACAAGTCGATATTAACCCAACCTCAAAAAAAAAAAAACACTGACTACACACAAAACCCTGCATCGCGCAAGCAACGTTTACCGCGCAACTAGCGTTTACATATACAACTAGCTTAATTATATCAATTGTTGGGCAGTTGCCCACCAGGCACAACACCAGGGAGTCAAGTCTGCTATTATAATAGTGTCAGAATGGTTTATCATTGATTTGTTTATTGGTAATTATGACTTTCCAGTGGTCAGCCACTGACACTTCATTGAAAGAAATGGCATTTATTAGTAATATCGTACATAATGACAAATGAATGACTGACTTAGGGGTAATCTGTAAAAATTTGCTCAGTTCCTAAAATAATATGTAAAAATATAAACATATAAATGAAATCTGGCATGAATAAATGTTCAAATTTAGTAGTATTTTTTTCGAAAATCATTGCGACTAACGGGTTTTATAATAATGGCAATACGACAATGCCATTATAACACAATTCTATTACGAGACCATTGACCGACCACTGATCGACCATTAGGAATTTAGCAGATTACGAACTTTTAGCAAAATGACGATGGGATCGTGTTGGAATCACAAAATTTATTAAAATAGCAGACTAAGGTCCCTGCTCGGTCGTAGGATCCTCCTTTTTCAATGGAGGTTCAGTGAAGTTTACACCAACAGGGTGTAAAGTTCACTGGACCTCCTCATGTTTGACTGTACTTATTGGACTTGTAAAGGAGGTTGAAAGAAGTATACACCCTGTTCCTCGTACCTCAAAGGTAGAAATACGAAAGCTTAGACAGCAATTTCCACTTGTCTAAATGGTTATACTGGTAATTGTATTTTACTACTAAATCACTGAAAATTAGATTTTTGACTGTTAAGGCGGTGATTTTTTGAAATCGCTCAAAAAGGTGGTTTTTTAAACCAGTGTATCTCTTTAACGGTAAATAATTTTGAAAGCAAAAAAATTTATGATATTTTCAAGTCTTTTTGCATACAGTGATGGAACTCAAAACATAATTAAACATACTTTAATGCATCAAAAAAATCATCAAAGTCACCTCTTAATTATCTTTAAAACCAGTTTATCCCTTTAATAACAATTATTGTTTTAATTAAAAATATACTATAAAATTCCAAATGCCAAACTGGATCCAGTGATGGATAATTTTTTATCAAATAGTATTATATCTAATTTTATACGCATTTTTACGACAATGCTTGCTCATTTATGTTTCGAATTTATTACAACAGACTTTAACTCGTATCGGATTGCAGTAAGAACTATTATCGCTCACAACGACTATGCGATGAGTACATTCAAAATTACCAGGGTCTTAAGGTAATCGTTTTCAATCAAAGCACATATCTTCGGAAAACAAAAGAAAGATAAATTATTATTAACCTGCCAGTATGTTTGACTGTACTTATTGGACTTGTAAAGAAGGTTGAAAGAACTATACACCCTGTTCCTCGTACCTCTAAGGTAGAAATACGAAAGCTTAGAAAGCGATCTCCACTTGTCTAAGTGGGTAATACTGGTAATCGAATTTTACTAATAAATCACTGAAAATTAGATTTTTGACTGTTAAGATAATCGTTTTCAAGCAAAACAAATGTCTTCGGAAAACAATAGAAAGATACATTATTAACCTGCCAGTATGTCTGACTGTACTTATTGGTCTTATAAAGTTAAAGTTAGCATCATAGGTAAACGAACTCATTATACTAATGCAAAGATGTATGGCGCATTGCCAATATTCACTTGTGCTTTGGTTCTCTATTTGGTAGCTGTTCAAGAAATTATGAGAGTTCTTAGACGTTTTGCTCATGAATATTGGGATTTTGTTGGTAGGCACGGTGTTAGCGGAAGCTTTAATATTAAATATATCAAGAACTTAAAGTTCAGTAGTAAATATTATATTTCCCTAGTTTTACTTTATGTCTTGTTTCACTAATCTTAAATCTCAAATACCTGTTTAGGCGCTAGTCGACATTTAAATGTATATGTACCCGAATCGCTTTGGCGTGGCTATAGCGATATAGAGCTACCTGGTTGCAGTTATGACCTATCAATTCTTAGTTTAATAAACTTTCGCTGCCAGTGTAATTCGTTGTTTAAATAAAAAAAGCATTCCTCATAATATATTTGATCAGGTTTTAAAAGAACTGCACATGATCAATTGCGTCGTCGAGTTGTTAAATACCCCATTATGTATGCGTTGTCACGCACTTCCCTTACAAAAAGTACAAGAATTAAAAGCGGTAACTACAGAAGATGCGGCTTCTATAAATCATTCTAATATGACGGTAATAATATGATGGGATTTTTTTATTTAATGCTTAGGGTTGACACAAAAATCGGAAAGTAACTATAACTAGAATTTTGGAAAAACTTTTTAGTAAAAACAATATTACATCACTATTATTTCCGGTCTTGCTGCTAGACCTATGAGGATCAACTGAAAATGAACGTAATGAGCGTTTAAATGAAGTCGTTATTTCTATAATTGTCTAAGTCAAGAATCAACATAATTATACGGTGCAAATACGACCTAATTTCCTATAATTACTAATTAGTACTTTACAAATTGTATAGTGTTGCTTCATAGGCTTAAAGTCTAAGGTTGCGTGGAGATCATAAAATAAATAACACAGTAATGAAATCGTGATGGCATGTTCTATAGGACTTTAATAGGTTGTACAAAATGTATGTATTTGAGCAGCAGAATACCGTGTTTATTACCATTTTTATGACCGATCACGTTATATGTATAAAGTACTGTTAGTCTGAATAATGTGGCTCTTCAGTATGGAATGCGTGTTGGCTGTTCTAAGCTCGTTGTAATTGATAATCAGGGACCGCGCGTAGGGTTAGAATACCAACCATTATTTATGTATGGAATTTTGTTCTGTTTGTAGCAACAAGTGCCGTTGAAGATGGTATTTCATACCTTCACTTATAATATCTCAATTTTTAAGCAGAACATTCAGGAGGGAAGCGTCAGGGTAGACCACGAAAAAATGTTCTTTCAGACACCAATCTGCATGGTCGCCATGATCTGAGCAAGATTATGTCTGGACGAGGCAGTCAAAAATCTACATTAGGATAATTAACACAAAAAATAATAGTGGAGTACAAAAAAAAAGGCCCAGTTCAGCATAAATGCCAATCAACTAGTGCCTGACGCTGGTTTTCAACTGAACTTGACCTGACCATACAATCTGACTGACCTGAAAATTGCAAAATTCGTTCGAAAATTTGAATTTCGGGCGCTACCCTGGCGCATCCATGTGCCGAGGAATGGTGCTGCTGTTCTCAGCTTAACTTTTACCTAAATCGCTGTTATACGATACACAATACTCATAGCTCGAGATGGGATACTGTGTATATGCTCATGCGTAAACAAATTCTAAAAATCCTTGATATTTTCAACCTACATTTAATCCATATCAGTAACAGTCATATTCTAGATCGAATTCAACAGTAAACCTACTTTACTTACCCAATCTCATTTTAACTGTATTCTGTATCTGAAACGGCGAATTCAATAAGCTATAAACACTTTAAGGTTCTATTAAATCAGTCTATTACTTACACTAGGTTCCTTTGAGGGATAGAATGATCACCAAACCATTAAATTTTAACGATGGAATAATGCTATTCATTGTGACTGAAGTATGACTGGAGATACATTACGTACCTACACTATTATCATTTAGTTACTAAAGATAGGGAAGAGGCGAGGGCAAAGAAGAAGAAGGCTAAAGATATCGAAGAAATGTTTAAGATTCAAAAAAGTTGACCAAAATGAAGTCTAGACTTGAAAATAGAGTGTGCTCTCTGAGTTTGTTTCGGCCTTTCTTCTCAGAGTAGTCAGATAGGAAACGGCTCATCTGTCTAGTTTTAAAATATGGTTGACGTGTAAAAGTGTTTGCTCAAACATACTCATAGAAATAAAATTATTTATCATCAAGAATGTTGTTAAACAGACAACTCAGACCGGTCGTATTGGGCACGCCACGATTGCGGCGGTAAGTCCCCTCTTTGAGGAGTGGTTTGAGAGGCGGCATGGCGTCCTCACCTTCCGCCTGACGCAGGTCCTCACCGGACACGGTTGTTTCGGGAGGTTCCTGTTTCGGATAGGGCGGGAGGAAACGCCCGGGTGTTTCCACTGCGAAGATCACCCTGAGGACACGGTGCAGCACACGGTGGCGGTCTGCCCTGCTTGGGCAGAGCACCGCCGTGTCCTCGTGGAGGCGATCGGCGGCGGCGATCTCTCGCGTCCGGCCCTGGTCCAGGCCATGGTACGGAGCGAGAGGGCATGGGGAGCCGTCACCTCCTTCAGCGAAGCAGTGATGCTCGCGAAGAGGGAGGCGGCGCACGTGAGGGAGAGGCAGCATATGCGCCCTCGCGACCCCAGCCGCCGCAGGATACGGAGACGCCCTGGGCGTCGGGAATCCCAGGGCGATTTCCGGCCACCGTAGGCATGGGCTTGCGGACGGCGAGTAATGGGTAGCTCGCTGTCCGGTAAGGACCAAGCCCAAGTCGACGGCGCGTTGTGTTCCACGCGCGCCTCAAAGAGATGTCAGCACAAAAAGTGATGGGACCCGCAAGGGTCGATGCCTGCCAGGGGTGCGGGTTTGTTCGAAAGAGACACCACAGCCCCTGGCTTAAGGGCTACTGATGGAACACGGGTGGGTTTTAGTCAGTAAAAGTCTGACACGCCCTCCTGCTCCACCCAGAGCGGGAGAAGTTATTTGATGATTTCCCACCCAAAAAAAAAAAAAAAAAGACCTGTCGTATCTTATTTTGCACAGCATTTCGGAAACGATTGAATACTAAAAGGAAAACCGGCCAAGTGCAAGTCGGACTCGCACACGAAGCGTTCCGCACCACCTTACAATAAATATAACCTTACAATATATTAACACTAAATATTTTAAAAACATCGTGTTGTATGGGCGCCCCCTGAAATTTTTTAAATGTTATAGCGGCAATAGAAATACACACTAGATGAAAATTTTCAATTGTCTACCTATTACGGTTCATCATAAGATACAGCCTGCAGGTTTAGCATGACGTTTTCTATTCCTACTAAGAATAGATAGTGCTTTCTCAATACAAAGTGACATTTCATTTCTCAATTTTTGTCATCGCACCGCAAAAATTCCTTCCACAATCTGCCATTTTGTTTCTAACGATCTTTGTCTAGGTCCTTAAAAATGTAGACAATTTCAGAAGAATTTTTCTTCCCAAACTATCAAAATCACACTGACAACAAGCTTTCTACTCGACGGCCACAAATATCTGTAAAATCATGATTCGTTTAGAACGCATAACTGTGATAATTAATAGATAAACATAGCTATCTTCTCCTATTGTACATAATTTAGTTAATAGCCATGTCTATTCTTCCGTCGACAAATCGGTGCTCGTGCTAAGCCTGCTGCTGACAGACAGACCGGATGAACAGACAGCGGATGCTTTGTAATAGGGTTCCGTTGGCACCCTAAAAAGCACAATAATTTATACTTAATAATTAAACAAATATCATGAATGCATGCAAATTATCATGACTATCTCGGTTTTAGCATACAATACGAAATCTTATTAGAAATAGTCCCATTATTCAGTGTGGGAAGTCCGTATTACTGTAGCACTGCCTATCCTTTCACGTACTGTGACGGTATGTTATATTTCCTTGCCATTTTCTTGTACAAATTCGACACAGTCAAACCATACATTACGTTTAGCTACAGAACATTGTTCACGTCGGCTATACTTCAAACTCGATCGGTACGTGAGTAACAAATATTGCTGCGTTCTCGAAATTACTCGCTCGTGACAACGTGTTTCTTGTAATATATGTGTCGTGGAGTCAATATTGTATGGATGAAGATTTATGTACAGTAGGTACGGTACCGGGTCCTTAGATGAGAAACATGTCGGGCAATGGGTACAAAGGGACAGACGGAAAGCCCGAGATGACTCAAATAATGCTACTCATCTGTCAACCCATCGCTTTGTAGTTGAACTGTTTACGGGTTTGCATACCACTTGGTCAATGGAGACTAAGAATTCTTCAAGTATTAGAGCTGGCTCAACACAATTATAAATTGATCTTGTAACATCCGTCTTCTTCACTGACTTTTGGTTTTGTTCCCAGATATGATGCACAATGTTGACGACATTGCTTCTAACAATAGAGTTTATCTAGTCAACAATATAGACCCTTCTTTTACCTTGGCCCCGATGCCATCGCACGTTAGCATCGATACAGTCACTCTATTAAATGAAAACAAAAACGTTTAGTTAAACGTGATGGATGATTCAAGCATCCGGCGGGAACCGCTAGATCCATTTACTGAGTGAAGATGGAATGTGGCTTAGACTGGATACAGAAGCCATAGAACAAGGTGCTGTGGTCTAGCTTAGAGAAAGATTGAGAACAGGAGCAGTTTTGATAAATAGTATGCATGGTAGAAAGCCTACATTCCATTATAAGTAACTAATATGCAGTAGAAAGCAGAAAAGGGATGACCACAGAATCGACCGATGGATTGTGTGACATATAATTGGTATGCTAGTCATGCTGCTATTAGTATGCTACAGTGGGGAGGCTGCGCCGAGCCGAAATCCGTTGAGACAAGGGCAGGGGGAAGCATAATGTGTATACGTGAAATAGACGTGGCCCAGGTCAAATTACTGGTCCATCCGTATTGCAGTACTTCCATATTAGTTTTAGTCCTTCACGATCTTATCCCACTTTTTTACTATTGCAAATTAATACTTAAACGAAGAACCTATTAAGTGTTTAATATCAATTATACGACTGGACTTTCAATGAACCTCGTGAAGTGCCTAAGTTTACGAAGAGACGTTAGTAAAAAAAATCTTTACCTGAAATTGATGGTTACATAACTGTAAACAGACAAGAACCTCTTTCGGACTTCAAGTTTTTGGTAAAGAATTGTGAAACCCCTCGACATATTTCAATGCAGGGCTGGGCTGTTAATAATCAACTTCGTGGATGTGTAGAACTTTGTCTCATCAACAAGGATGATAGGTGGCAGGGTCATCGACGTCCAACCTGTTACCATGATTTCAGCACATGAGTCGAGACCCTAAGCTAAAAGAAATCAGTTGTTTCATAGAAAAGTGCAACACCTGTGCGGTCAAATTTGTGGAACAGTAAAAGTAAGTATTTTTATTATGACCGACGAAAAATGTCAACGCAGGGGCGTTCAGAATCATGTACTGTTTCCATAGTTACAGTTTTCGCGTCGATGACCCTGTTGTCACGTATAACTTAGCTGACCAAAATACCATTAAGTATTAAAATCCAAAAAAAAAAGTTTTCTGTAGTTCTGTACACGGTTTATTGAAGAGTTGTCTTTACACCCAGTAAACGCTCTTTGAACTAAGCCCAGTAAAACAAAACACATATCAAATAACATATTACTGCAATAAAGGATGTAATCGCGGATACACATAACCCTACGATAACCTATTAAATCGCGATTGTAAACATAATTAATTACACTGACATATAACGGTTACATAAAATCAAAAACGCAATAGCATTTCAATAAGCATAGTTACCATAACGGTACGTTTATTCCGTAATAGGTCTAAACGTATGCATTAAGTCACGGAGATATACGCCTCGTAAGTCGCGTTTCGCTTTCAGAATCACGAGTTTTGCTCTCGAAACGACGTTTAAGATACATTATGTATGGTCTACTAACACGCTTGGCTTGTGAATTAGAGTGTAAATATGTAAACAAACACTTCTTGCTTGGAATATGGAAATATGTATTGGTTTTTGTATATATAGACGTGTTTTTGGGTTACATTTCGGGACTAGACAATTTATTTTCCATAGAAATGCTAGTCATATTATTTGTTTTCAATACGACAAATAGTTCATGAATATCCCACTTTGTCGAAGGTTCGTGAGTTTGCTGTGGTCCAAGGAATTATGCGCATGTATAACGTATTTGGTGACCCATTAGCCCATGGTATGCTGTTAAGGAGGAACTTCTGTTAAGACATTCGATGGACAAAGTGTATGATTGAATTTTAAAATTTCATTTTTTGAGTCAAGGTTCCATTTTATTTGTTGGTATATTGGTATGGCTAGCTGACATATTATTTAATTGCAGTTCTGGGTCTTGTAATCTTGATTACTTTGCCTACCTATGTATAGAATCATCATCATCATCATCATCAGCCTATAATGTTCCCACTGCTGGGACACAGGCCTCCTCTCGGTGAGAGGGATTGGGCCATAATCCACCACACGGGCCCAGTGCGGGTTGGTAGATGTCACATGTCTTCGAATTTTTGGTTCTAAGACATGCCGGTTTCCTCACGATGTTTTCCTTCACCGTTTTGAGAGCAGTGGTGATGAAATAATTTTACACAAAGTAAAGCGCCTGTCTGGGTTCGAACTCACAACCTACAACTCGTAAGTCGCGGCCGTTACCACTTGGCCACCACTGCTCTCTGTATAGAATCAAACCTATCTAACTAAACAGATAGCTGTGCTGCTGGGGGGTTTGTTGCGCCATTTCTTCTTCCTAGCTAAAGCACTAGGTAGTGGTGAAGGGCGGGCGTCTGATTTTCAGCCTAATTTGAATAAATGACTTTTGATTTTGAATGATGGAAATGTATGTGTATTATGCAGTTTTTGTTTAAAAGAGCCTATGGTTACTAACGGACATGTTCGTCAAAATGAAAGAGAGAAAACATCCGTCGGTTTCTTATTAAACTTCAACTATATCCGACAACCCTGGTCTGGTTACTTATCTCTTTTGGTGACTTTAGCAACGTCATCTTCTAATGAAATAGCATATGCAAATTAAAAGAAAGCTCCTCCACAGCTACAACTGAAGTAAAAATAGAAACATAATCAGAATGCAATGTACCATACATCTTGTTTGTACCTTTCATGTTATCAATAAAATAAATCACACTGTACCCGAGCTATGCAAAGACACCGCAGAACTTTTTATTATGCCAGCTGTAAAGGCTATAACCATACAATACACTGTGATGCGCTAATCTGTTTGACACAGCCACGGGCGTTGTCTCACGGATTTGTAGACTAAACTCGGCAATAAATTAAAACGACTTCAAACTTAATACCATCAATCGAATTTGGTTTTTAAATTGATAGATGCAAAGTTGAATTTGGTATGCTTCATAGGTAATAGATGCGTCGTCGATATGCTCATGCGGTGTTCCGTTAGCCGCTCACCTGCGCCCGCGCTTCTCTAGTTATGCTAATGGCTGAGCGCGGCTCGCTCTCAGACTCTCAGTACTAAGTACTGAGAAACATGGAAATAAGTCCACTGGAAGATTTAGTAGTCGTATTCCCTTGTATGTAGATTTGTACTCGCAATATTTTCCTATGAAAACGGTGCTTGCACACCCGATAGAAGTCCAACGTCATTACGTAGTCATACGTATTCAAATGAGACAATCGTTTAGATAAGCATTTCGCTCGAAACACTATATTACGTTCGTAGTGCTGATAATAATTCCCAATCGATTCCTGTATAACATCGAATTTACTTAAAACATATCCTAGAAAGACAAAATGAGTTGATATCTAGATATCCGGTGTATTTGGTGATGTTCCTTATCTAGTATGCACCATTTATATCGGGATATGGAGATATTCTGCTTGGTGAACGAGACCGTGGGTGGACGTGAAACTGTAAAGGAAATCGATTCCGCTGTACGTGTTTGAATCGATTTCTCGACACCGGGGTTAAGTGCGCGAGTATCGAGTAAGATGTTCCCTAGTTTCATTTACGGGCAAGCGAGACCACTTCATCGGAATACGAATACTGAGTCACGGTATGTGCATGCTTAATTGTGCATGCTAAGTGTTATGCTATAAGTTTACTAGTTGCCGCTATTAAACTGCCTATGTTATGATGTTGCACGTCATAAATGTGTCACGCTAAAAGGTTCTTGAAAGGTTTTTATTTTTGCTTGATAGTTAATTTTGTAATTAAAACCAATTTACGCACGAATCATGGTTTTAAATTAGACATTTTATTTATAGTTCGTGTTTATCAAGTAGATATCGAACAAGGTTATTGAAAGAAACTAAAATTTTGTTAATGAAGCTTCAAATTAACAATGGCTTCAGTCACTTTCGTCTTACACAATTAACACTACGACGGCAAATTGCTCTTCTAATGAACAGTTAAAGTTCGTCAGTACAGTTCATTAAAGTTTCACAAAGCATGCTATTGTGTGAGATGGGCCGACAGAAGCTCTTGGCGCAAGCGTGAGACATCTTAATGGATCAACTCTGCACGCATCCCTTTGTCGTCGATATCGAGTACATCTCGCATCGAGTCGTGAAATCGATCACTGCTACACAATCGATTGGTGACGTAAGTTTTTACACTCTAGTTTCGTTAGCGTCATTATTGAATTAGCGTGTTACAAATAGTACCGTTAGTAGGTTGTTATTGAAAACGCTCACGTAGTTAATGATTTTCGATCGGTGAACAGTATTAGCGATGGTTATAAATTTCGCAAGTGATCGATTTGTAGGCCCGCCCTGAGAGCAAACGACCACGCAACGCAATAAGTTTCAAGTTGTGCTGTAGCTTGAGATTTTATATCCCAGGAGTATATCATTTTTCACCTCCGAAGTTTTTTTCTGACGAATAGACCGTAAACAGTTATCCATTGAGCACTTTGTGGATCGGCTTGCATGAACATTCTCAAAAGCTTATCGATTTTGTTCGCTTGCAAATCGAATAAAATATCATAAAAGAAAACCGTGACCAAATTGTGTTTATACTTTTTTTAGGGACCAATCCCGTGACGGCTGTTACCAAAGACTACAGTTGTCTAGCTGTCACCGCTTGTCCCAGTTTCTGTCACCCATCTGTCAGTTTAGACTTTTTCATCGGTAATTCGATTAGCGCTGTTATCACGTTCGTGAGTAGACCGTTTGTTCCGCTATTCCACGACTCGGGCCAATTCGTGAATTTTCACAGCACATGCATGTATTCTATAATGGAGAATCGGAAATAATGGAAGCACTCGGTAAGTCGACTCGTTGTTGAGGAGAATATAACCTCATTGCGGAAGCGGTAGGCAGTTTAGGCTTACTGCGATGGAGGAATATGCCCAATACATCTAAAGTCTTAACATTGTCATCGCTAATCCTGTTAGACTGCAGGCGTACCAATTCCAACGGCTTCCCAAGCTTCTACTGAAGCTTTGGTTTTTGTTTCTCTACTCCAACTTTATGGATTTCTGTACCTTTTTTATAACTCACCTCCCTCGATCCCGTTTTCAGCATTAATTACTAAGAGTAGTATCGATATCTATCTATTGGATGTCTAGCAAGTCTTTTTGCTGTTGTAACTGGAAGCTATTGCGATACCTTAGTTTTTTACTAGAGTTTAAACTATCTATTACGACGGTTTATATGTTGTGGGCGTATACCGTTTTTATATAAACCTAGTGGTAGCTATATATTGCCAGGATTTCTTGCAAATAGGTTTCTAAGAAAACATTACTTAGTTTCTCTAGATATGTTGATTTACAAGTCGTATTTGATCATGTAATACTTTGTAACGGTGACAGGTTGGAAATGTGTGCGCTAGATGAAAGCTACGAGGATTCTTTATAAAAGTAGCTTTAATCGTACTTAATATTGTGTATGCCTGTTTTGTTTTAAGGATTAACTCAATGTAAACCACAGCAAAAGTTCAAATCAGTTTTTGATTTCCTACTAAAAGACGCAAACAAGTTAATAAAATTATAAAGAGGAAAGATTTGATTGTTTGTTTGTTTGCATAGAATAGGCTCCGAAACTACTGAACCGATTTGAGAAATTCTTCCACTGTTGGGAAGCTACACTAACCCCGGGTGACATAGGCTATATTTTATCCCCGTATTCCCACGGGAACGGGAACTACGCGGGTGAAACCGCAGAGTGCTGCTAGTATATTTTATTTCTCGTCCATGCCCAAGCGCATAGCATATTCATTGTCCATCACTAAGTCATAGACAAAATGAACACCACAACATCTCAAAAAATAAACAATTGTGACCTAATTACTACTCACAACACAATACTGACTGATAGAATCATCTTAAGATCTAATCATTTACCTTCCTAGTTCACGAGTACCCCCAGCAGCCCTTCGGCAATGTCCGTCAGGTAGTCGTCAATCATCGTGACTCGTTCGGGACGTCGTGTCGTGATCGCGGCCCACCCAACCCGCGCGCGCGCATAACTGTTACACCGTTGGGTACAAGCTGTAGAAGTACTAGATAGATGAGGGCAGAAGGCTCGTCGTGTTCATGCCTCACAAGTCGTTGCGAATGGTCTCATTTATAAATCTTTAGCCAGAGAGCGAGGGCTCATTCTTATGTCTCTCTGTCCCACTCCAATATCTACCTTTTCCCCATGCAGGCTGCTGCTGCCGTCAATGTTCTTGTATGTTTAGCAGATGATATTTCGCAGCATTTTCTCAACTTTATAACCATACCTGCATTCAGTGCTTCGCAGACTTGTGTATATTGACTTGGGCATGAGCCTTTCTTAGCGCCCGTAGCCTAATCTGCTATGAAATTTAGGAGTCTCGCTACTGCAAAGCAATGATTTAGGTTCTAATTCGCTTGGGCCATAACATTTGTAACTTCTTACACTTTGATTCTATTCCGATGCTCTTGTGCATTGAAAGGAATTAAACTTCTGAACCTTTACTTTTTGTTTCACAAACCGTGCCCGCTATGAATAATCCTCATCTCCGCTATAGTTTTAATTATCGTGGAACTAATTTTATATGAATACGTATTAATTTTATATTGCAGGGGAACGGAGATTGTAGCTTATAAAGGTGATGTCCTGTTACAGGCTGTAGGTCTTAATTGACGTTTCGATCTTCAGTGTTATTATCATTAGCTTCTTCCGATCGCTAAACATTATATTGAAATCGTTTTCGCTCAGCTCATAATCAAAAAAAACCGGTCAAGTGCGAGTTGGACTCGCGCACCGAGGGTTCCGTACAAACCTGTGGGTATATAAGTAAAAGTTCAAAATTGTCAAAAATATTTTTTTTTATATGACGAAACTAAAAATTTACGGTTTTCGTAATTTTTCCTATATCTGTACTATAAGACGTGACTTCGTACAAAATTTCAAGATTCTAAGTTCACGGGAAGTACCCTGTAGGTTTTGATTCCCGTGCGAGTTTCGAAAATTTGCGGAAATCTGCGGCCTAAATGGCTGTATCTTTTGATTGCGTTGACTTAGAAGGTTGATTTTTCTACAGCTTCCAGGGACAGTAGAACTAAGTATCATATAGAAATTTCAGTTTGATACCTCCACGCGTTCCTGTGAAAAACGGTCTTGACAGACGGACGGACGGACGGACGGACGGACGGACAACAAAGTGATCTTATAAGGGTTCCGTTTTTTCCTTTAGAGGTACGGAACCCTAAAAAGCTCATAAAAACATGTAAGTACCGCCACGTGACGGTTATGGGACTGGACATTGGACAAGTGACCTACATACTCGTAAGGGACCTGTTTTCTTCGTTGACGCTCACACTTGCGTGGGAATTGCTGTATTGCAGACGTCCGTGTGTAAGTGTCAACTGGAGTTTTCAAAGCTATGTGTTCTTTACGCTTGTTTGTTCTAGCGGTACCATTGCAGGTGGTCTTTCTTCTCTCTCTTGTTTTTTGTTTAATTTTATCCAATTCGGGCTATTGATGAAAAGGATTTCAGATTTTACTTCGCTTTATTTCACCGCTTTATCTACATGTACTTGGGTTAGTATCCACAACGTTACCACTGGGCCACACTGACAGAGCAGAACGGCCCAGTGGTAACGGTCGCGATTTACGAGTTGTGGCAGTAAGTTTGGATCCAGAATTCCAGACAGGCGCTTTACTTTGTGTAGTTTCTCTCAAAACGGTGATCGCATACATCGTAAGTAAACACCCGCATGTTCTAGAATCAAAAATTCGAAGGCATGTACTCATAACATCTATTAATCCGCACTGAGCCCGCGTGGTGGAATATGGCCTTTAATTTGCTCTTATCGAGTACGGGGCCCTGTGTCCCAGCAGTGGGAACATTAAGGGCTGACTATGATGATGATCCGCACTATTGTTATCAATGATTGGTTACAAGACTTAGTAGTCTTGTAACCAATTATTGATAGCAATACTGGAGTGGGAGTCAGTATTCGAAGGGTGATTTGTTTTGTAGTCAAGTCACCCTTCGAATAGGTACTGACTCCCACGGCCGAGCTTCGCAGATTGAAAGATTCCAACACATTCGATGAAATTCCGTGTAGCTAAGCTAAGCTAGCTTAAGATTCTTCATCTTCATAACACACTTCCAACTTCAGTCGTTAATCAAAAGTAAGCCATACTATTTTGTATTTACCTTTCTCGTACAGTCGGACAGATTTACACTAGTTCTTAACAAACCGGTCGTGCGACTTCGTCCGATTTATTTGCAGTGTGAGTGAGAAGGCAGCTGATGGATTTGTTGCTAATAAATACATTAGTTTATTACACCTAGTTTGTTCCTGAGTTTTGAATTATCGAGTTGAAATGGGTCGGTGGACAGTGAAATCGTTTTCATGTTCGAACTCCAAACATATTTTTACGTAGAGTTACCGGCCGATCTATCTTAGTGACGTGTCGGAATCGTGAACCGTGTATATGTGTTGTGTAATTAGAGGTAATTAGATATGTAAGGCTTATGTATTTTCTCAAGGCATTTTCCGTCACCTTTGCGATCCAGGTGGTTATTCAGTTGTCGCACTAGATGCTTCTATCTTGATCATTAGTTCTAACTTTGAAGTTTACGTATGCTTACTAAAATTATGTGTTGTCCGAACTACGTACATGAAAATTAGCAAGATTATTTACTGGTGCAAAATTACGAATCATTGCAGTATTGGAATGGAATATTTTGCAATCATCACTTACATAGTGGTTGAATATAAAGTTGCCATCATTATTATGGAAATCAACCACAATGTTAACGCTTTACAATTATGAAGTTTAACGATGTGGGAACAATTAAAGTCTAGTACACACAATAAACTTTATACTTGTAAATTCAAAGACCACACACAGCATTAATTTATCGTGGATCGTTAAAAACATATAGAATTATTTCTCGAATGCTAATTAAAATTACATTCATCATTGAACCTTCATAACATCACGTTTTCACGTGGGCTATTCGTCAATAGTTCAATACCTATCTTCGAGAGCAACCATTTCAGGTTTCTTTGTCGATTTGCTGAGGTGTGATACTGACACTTTATTGTTTGTGATATTTTGTACTTGAGTGCACTGAAGTGCACCAACCTTCCTGCTAAATGTGGGATGTTACAATTTGTATTGAAAAGTCAAGTATATTTTTCAGCGGTCGACCAACAGGATAAGTGTTTTCATTTGTGAACTGTTACTAACCTGTGTTATGTTTGTCAGCACCTTCCATTAAGGCTCTTCGATGTTATTCTGTCTTTATGATTGCTCCACCGGTTGCAGTAGCAATTGTGCAAGACAATCGATTTCTTCCTGTCTATCACTTTCCAGCACTTCGCCCATGACTTCATCCGCGTGAAATTTTGGGCCTTACCCGCCGCGTCACATCGCATCTTATGCATCGCCTGCTCGCTATATTACTTCATTTGGCATTCTTTCCGCCTTTTCTTTTTACTTGGCTCTTAAGGGCCATAGCCTGATGATAAATATCCTACACCTTTTTCAAGAATTGAGCTATCATATACATTAAGATTTTCGAGACTACCCTCTACATACAAATTTACAAATTTTACCTCCTTATATTTATAGTACCTACTATCATATTATCAATGGACTAAGTACCGTTTCTATTTACCTAACAACAGATTAATTACAAACACATATAAAACGTAGTGTATAAAAAAAATACAAAAACAAAACAGGTGACGGGAATGTAGCCTATTCATTGTCATCATCGTAGACTATTCATAAGTACTGAACACTGTCCACCTGTTTACAAATAATAAATAGTAATCGTACACATTGTGATTTATATTTTTATATGTAAATGGCCATATTGTATTGGGTTCATTCCCCTTCTTAGTAACATGTGTTGTTGTTTCTCTAAAATATTCTAGTCAGGTTTTCGCGATGGATTTACATCTTAAGTGTGTGTATCGATGACTAATATAACGGTTTTTGACACTTGGAACGGTGCTTATGATTTCTTAGTAGGTGCTTTTAGATGTATTTGATGTCTAGATGAGTTCTAAGAATTTGTTTCGCTTAATTTGCCTTGGAGCGGTTTGCTTATTGGTGAGATTTGACGATCGTCAAGCCGAATACAATGAGTACGAACATCTAATCATGCATTTCGATCGCTTCCTTTACTGCTGCCTATGGAATACTCGTATATACATATAGGTATATACTGCTTCCTGTTACCCGCCATTTTGCCTTTAGCCACGCTGCCATCTACTTTGAAAACTTTAGTAGCCCTACGTCTTCTTTACAACGATAACGATCTCAGACTGCTGAACCCCACAAACAACCCCACAAACACAGGCTTGTGCTTTCCACCTCCGCAAAAGTTCGGTGAGTCACATTTTGAACATCAACTGACAAAGCATCACCATCGAAACCCGGTAGAAGCCCTACAATAAAAACGACAGCTTCCAAACCTTTCTCCAAATCTCAACGTGACATCACCAAAACAAAAAACAATAAAGTATTTAATCGTCAACAATAGTATCCATCATCGGACACCGTATCGCAATCGATTCGAAATGCAAAAAAAGGTACAACATTTGTACCGAGATGAACGAAGCGCGCTTCGGCATCGTTCGCCATCTCGCTGTGCCATTGACCCACTACAGGTTTTTGTACGTATAACGGACCGACACACTTCATCTTTATTGATTATAAAACTAAACATTTAAAACTACGTATATGCACATTTTTTTTTACCGTTGCGTAATGAAGATTTTTACGCTTGTTGACTATAGTTAAACGTTTGTCAATCGTCAATTGTTCGATGACTTTTGTTGCGGACACTGAACTTAAATACCGAAATAATTATGGCTCCATCACCAATAACAGTTGTTTTCTTCTTTGGAAACATGTGATTAACGACGTGCGTGAACAAGAGATTTGGATTGTCATAATATTTGAATGTATCTTCGACTGTAGCAGCTTTTTCTTAGTGGAAATTGTTGAAAATTTGTCCGTATTTAACCTGATCTTTGCTTACCCCCATTCTACATCACAAACTGTATCCCTATCTATTTAATCAGCGTCCATTCGGTTACGTTCAACAAGTTTCTTCTGCGCCTGACTTGCTAAAAGTTAAGGTGACACCATCGAAGCTTTTAAAACATATTTTACGATACATTTATTATAATGTGACTCTTAATAAGTGCCAAGTTGCGTAAGAGATGCACACTCCCTGCTAATTATTGCCTAATTTGCATTATAATTTTTATATAAAGTTTCTAGTTGCACAAACAGCGTCATTTAGGACACAGAAGTCACAATGAAATCCATATTTGTCATTAGCACATCAAATTGAATGAGATTTTCGTCTTATAATAATGGAAATAGCAAAAAAACTTTATGATTATTATCATTAAATCCAAATCTGTTTTTATTACGCGTTGGTGTGAGTGACAACCGT
The DNA here is from genome assembly GCA_949987655.1 of Polymixis flavicincta. Lineage (NCBI taxonomy): Eukaryota > Metazoa > Arthropoda > Insecta > Lepidoptera > Noctuidae > Polymixis > Polymixis flavicincta. Next base: position 8,880,034 of record OX465185.1, on the reverse strand, counting down.
TTCCAAATCTGTCATTCGATAGATCAGGTGTTTCCTTCTAATGATTGGTAACTTCCTCTCATATTAGGTAGAAATTTTATCATTAAACTGTCAGTTTGTACGGATAAGTAGTACCTATTACTTGTACTATCAATTTGGATTTCCGATGTGGATGTGTATAGTCGACGGCACTTTTTGGTGGTAACACTTTTGCCTTGGACTGGCCTTGCATAGTATGTATAAAGTTTCAATAGAAAAGGCCAGCTTATACTAGTTTTGATACCACTGACGTGCTGTCTTCTGTACTATTTACCTCTTTCAAATGTAGGAATGATAAATGCGAAATTAATTACGGTTTTCCGTCGGTGGCAAAACATTTAGACAGACGGGTAAACTGCCTGGCTATATTGGCAATCTGATGCACCGTTAGCGTAGGATTGGAAGGCAAATAGCATAAAATCGGAAGCGAAATATGCTATTCTGCATTTATTTAGCTATGTATCTAAAATTGGTATTGGTAAAATACAATGAAGTTTGGAATGTTTTCTCTAAGTAGAGGCAAAGAATAGTAACTATTAAGTACCTATTAGAGAAATGTCGTGATGACCCAGTGGTTATGACCACTCCTCTCGTGCACGAGGTTGTCGGTCCGGGCAAATACCATTGTGACTTTTTCAATTAGTATGTGCTTTCGGAGTTTATCTTCCTTCCTTCACCGATCGGTGAAGGAAAACCTCCTGGCCTAGACTTATAGTTAAGATAGGTCTGAAGTGGCCAACCCGTCTCGAGCAAGTGTGGTAATCAATGCCTTCTCAGTATTAGAAGAGGCCCAGCAGTCGGACAACAACAGGCTGGTATTATTCTTTACTAAAGAAATGTAGCATCTGCAACTGTGGAGCGACTTGTAGTACAGGGAAAGGTTGAAGGTACAAGAGCACGTGGCAGGTCTCCAATGCGTTGGACCGACCAAGTCAAAACTGCACTCAATGGTCCACTCCACGAATTTTCAAGAAAAGCCACAGTACGGGAGAAATGGCAACAGATTGTGAAGCTTGCCACCACCCGTGATGTGACGACCACGACCATTCTGCCAAGGTGTGACGACGAAGAAGAAGAAAGAAATGTAAATGTGAGAAGCTTTATTAAAGCATTTCTGGCCACCGTCCTATCTACTGTTACTCCTTAAGTGCAAAACCCGATAAGTCTCACATTACGTTAACCACCGAAATCCAGGTAAACGTTTCAGGTTTCGTTAGTTCTAATAACAGTCATCATCTGCCTAGCCTTTTCTCAACTATGTTGGGGTCCTCTTCCAGTCTAACCGGATGCAGCTGAATACCAGTATTTTACATGGAGCGACTGCCTATCTGACTTCCACAACCTAGTTACTGGGTAATTCGATACCCCTTAGCAAGACTGATTTTCAGACTTTCGGTCTTCTAACTACCAGTAATGATTGACAAAGATGTACAAATGACAAGCGAGTCCAACGGTTTAAAATGCTTTCTAGAGCACGGAGGGATCTTGATTGATTTGACTTCCATTCGATTTTTGTTACTTACCTTCCTGTTTTTGTTGTTGGAAGTCGCAATGTCCACGTCGGGTGGCGTGGCAAGTGAGACTAGGGCTTCGCCCCTTGGCCGCAGTTCGGCCCGCAAAGTCTGATCTCTTACGCGTCAATGGCGTATTCCTGTTTTTGGAGCTCTTTAGATAGTGTTTGGCATGCCGAGTCACCCTCCAGATTCCAAGGTTCTGTTTTGTCTTTTATTGGGTCCATCTCATTTATCACATTCACTCATAAACACTGACCTACGGCACTGGAACACAACTATTGCATAAATACATTACATAATTTGGCCATTTTGTAATTTCTTACATCAATTTTGTGACGCACACGCAATTTTGTCTATGGATGACGCTTCGAAATGTTGCCACTTCATAAAGGGTAAAATGTTTATTGAGGATGATATTCTCGTAGCATGTTTGTCTATTTCCTTTTTATTTTACATTTTGTTTTGATTTTTTTTGTATTCCTGTTTAGTTCTATCACATTTACATTTAATTATATTATTTTTTCTATAAGTTCGCTGTACCAGTACAGTGTCCTAATTATTGTTTGATGCACCGGGAGACGTCTTTACGTCAAAGCCGGCTGTCGCTGAAAACCAGCGCTGGGACTCTGTCTCGCATAGGGTCGCAGCAAAATGCTGAGCGATAGCCGTTTTGCGTGGATGTGACGCATGTTCCCTTCAACTTTTTCTTATTTTTGTACTCACCTGTTTCTTTTTGCGTCATGTTTACCGTAAATAAACGTTTTTTTCTTTCTTTCTTGATACCTATGTAATAGATGGTCACCAATCCAAGGCCTAGCCTCGGTAAGCGTAGCTTAAGGCCCTGGTAATTTTGAATGTACTCCTCGTATTGTCATTATGTGCGATAATAGTTCTTACTGCAATCCGATACGGATTAAAATCTGTTGTAATAAATTCGAATAATAAATGAGCAAGCATTGTCGTAAAAATGCAAATAAAATCGTACAAAATTAGATATTAACTATTTGATACTAAATAATCCATCACTGGATGCAGTTTGGCATTTAGAATTTTATGGTATATTTTTAATTATAATTTTAATTGTATTGAACGGATAAACTGGTTTAAAAGATAATTAAGAGGTGACTTTGATGATTTTTTTGATGCATTAAAGTATGTTTAATTATGTTTTGAGTACCATCACTATTCAAAAAGACTTGAAAATATCATATATTTTTTTTGCTTTCCAAGCTATTTACGGTTAAAGAGATACACTGGTTTAAAAAACCACCATTTTGAGGGTTTTCAAGAAATCTCCGCCGTAACCTTAGATCATTCCGCTTGGCTGCGACGAGCCCTACTAGAGAAACGGAGTATAAAGCTTTATTAAAACATTTCTGCCAACCGTCCTTCCGTGAATTCCTAAGTGCAAAATCCCGATAAGTCTCACATTACGTTAACCATCGAAATCCAGGTAAACGTTTCAGGTTTCGTTAGTTCTAACTGTGAAGTATTAATATTTCAATGTATCATGTTACTTATTCAAATGAAGCGGTTCTTGCTCTGTGCACGTTGCCGCCTGCTTTATGATAATGGGCTTGTGTTTAATTAATATTTATTTCTTTCTCTCTTGTTTTGAGGGCGGAGTTGATATTGATTTCATTTTCTGTTCTTTATGATATTCGTGTTGACGCCATAACTTCTTGTTAAAAGACACTTTTTTTTAAGTCCAGTTTTGCACAAACATTGTTCTGTTCATAATTGCTAAATGTTAAGTCAAATATTGTTTTATTCAACACGTCTTCACATAGTCTTTGTCCTAAGTAATTCTCACTTTTGTCGCAATCTGTATACAAAGTGTACCCCAGCCAGCCAGTTGCGTAGTCGGGAAACCTGACCACGACAATCGTGTCTATCACTGGTTGAAACGTTTTATAAACCACCCAATGACATTTTAAAACATACTTTATTCTCAAAAGATAACGTCTATATTTCACTGACGTGATAACCTTCGATATTTAATTTGTGTGCAAACGAAATTGCCTGCTATTGCAAAGAAGGAAGGACTACTTTATGTTGTAGATGACCAGTATTGATAGTAGAACTCTGTGAGAAAGAGACGCTCTAAAAACCGCGGATTTACTTACAGTGCACAATTGCATAGGAAAAATCTAAGGTATGTAATAACAGTCCACTTTATAAGGTTGTTGTATGAAAATTAAAACCTTTAGGAATGTACTTTGTTATCGATTATTGGGAATACAAGATAGGATTTTCTCTTGTGAATTAACTTTTTTTCACCAGCCATTGTTCATCGATAGCCCCATTGCTTATTTTTACTTACAATGCTACTGATTACATACTCAACAGAACACATAAAAAGCAAGCTAGTCCATGTTGTATGTATTAGGAGGTTAATCCCCGTAGGTGTAAATTACCTTTATTCAGCTCAATAGGAGCCTATTCAGGGTAAGCCCCCGCATGCATAAATACAACTCTTCGTCTTAACAAAGCCTCCCAAAGCACTGGCCACTATAGATCAGAAACGCCTTTGGAACATGAAGAGAAAACAATAAACAAACCACCAATTGAAAAATGGCTGCTTGCACATATTCCGTTCGAAACAAATGACGAAAGTTGGTTCACTCCAATAACTTCGCTATGAGCGTTACACAAACATGTAGGACCATAGTTCTAATTAGAACCAAAACAATATCTTTTGTTTGAAGACAAATTGGCATCCATTTACAAATATATCTCACATGGCCATTGGACACAACTCTGGGAGGCATTTAGATTTCATTGCATCATTTTTTCAATCCATTATGTAATTACAAGTCAGATAAGATGTATGCTCCACATTGCAAAGTGTTATTTAAATGGAACTGGTCATCATTGCGGAGCCATTAACACGTTCATCTTGGCAGATGAATGTGTTCCATAATTAAAATACATATCATTAGTTCGGTTTTACATAACAGCATCCCATGACCTCTTAAGAACACTTTGGAAGCTGCATTTAAAAATATTAGTTAATGGGATCCACTCGAAACTACTCCCGTATAATACCAACTTAGCATATAAATGACCATACAAATATAGCTTTAGGTACCTATATTATAAATTTATGAAAAAGCATGGTGACGCTGACGGGGTGAGTAAAGCCCTAAATGCAAAATCTTGGCATTGAGATGTATAGAGCCTGCAAAAAGGTTATAATTTGAATGAAAATAATATTAACCTCGTAAGGCCCAATGTACAATGTATTGAACGAACTGACATGCAGTATTCCGGCCCAGACACACTAGCAACATTAATTTTTATTTATATAGATAGATAGATTCACGATCACCTAAGCGCCCAATGTACCTACATTTAAATGAACTCAAGATATCAACCTAAAAGTAGTTGCATTACATTCCTTTCAAACTAAAAGTACCCAGAAAAATGTTTAAAAAATCCTGGTTGAGTTGTTCCTAAAGAAAAATAGTTGAATGTGCTTGGGCCGGAATCATGTCAGACGATTTTGTTCATTGTGTTGTACATTGGGCGTTCAGCTAATATTGGGCCTTACGAGGTTAAGAAACGAATAGTCGGTTGCACTTAGTAATTTTCAATTAAAACTCTAAATTAAACAGTCATTATAGGTTTTGAGTGGTTCTGGCTGACCCTCACCACAGGAGACGTCTGCGAGAAGATTAAAATTTGAATGATCTCGGAAATGAATATTATGCACATATCTTTATTCCGTTTCGGCATTAGTGTGGTCAGTCCTGCTCATGTCCCAATGTTTCAAGCTTGGCTGCTTTGGCACAAACGTAATATTATCATCATCATAATCATTTCAGCTGTCGCTCACAATGGGCCTTATCAGAAGGCTTAAAGTCACCCAAAGGGCAATGGAGAGGGCTATGCTCGGAGTTTCCCTACGCGATCGATTCAGAAATGAAGAGATCCGCAGGAGAACCAAGGCAACCGACATAGCCCGAAGAATTGCCAAACTTAAGTGGCAGTGGGCAGGCCACATTGCTCGCAGAACAGATGGCCGATGGGGCCGAAATATTCTGGAGTGGCGACCGCGTACCGGAAGACGTAGAATGGGAAGGCCTCCCACAAGGTGGACCGATGAACTTGTGAAGGCCGCGGGTATCCGCTGGATGTGGGAAGCACAAGACCGGCCGAAGTGGAGGAGCCTGGGGAGGCCTGTGTCCAGCAGTGGACGTCTTTCGGTTGAAATGATGATGATGATGATGAATCATTTTTTCAATCAATCCCTCAAGCACAGCCACTTCGACCGGTGTGCTTCTCGCATCCCTCGAATTCCTGCGGCCTTCACCAGGTCATCGGTCCACCTTGTGGGAGGCTTTCCAATGCTGCGCCTCCCAGGACGCGGTCGCCACTCCAGAAACTTTTGGCCCTATCGGCTATCTGTTTTGCGACCAATTTGGCACATACAGGAAAAGTTTTTATCCAGTACGCAAATTGTAATCATGAATTCAGCATAATAATATCATTCTAGACCCCCTAGCGCAGAAATTGTTCGCGCTTAAACAAAAAAAATCAGCTGTTCCATACATTTTGACCGCGTAGGTGTAGCAGTTTTCTATGAAACAGCTGATTTTTTTTAAATAAGTGGCGAAATATTTCTGCCTAGGGGGTCTACAGTTTGCGCACTGGATTAAAACTTACCCTGTATTACGTTGGTCCCCAAAAACCTGCATGGTTGTCTACTTACCCTTCAGAACTATTCGAAATCGTCAAATGATTACGAACACAATTTGAATGAGATTGCCATTTACCAACCTAGCTAGCCGTTGTCTGCGTGATGTTTGGCTAATTAGTTAATTGCCTACCCATCAGCTTGACGATTAGTTGAATGACACGAGTTCTATCGATCGTAACATCACTAATTAATTCGTGCTTGACTAACCTTTTGGCTTGGAATCCGCATCAATAGGTTAGTCAGGGTTCTTTAATCGATTCACTAGTTTAACGGGAATCGAGTTAGTACGACGCGACGAAGCTAAAGATGTGCGAACTTAGGCATTTTTTAACCAAATTTTGGTTTGGAATGAATCTGAAATGAAAACCCAAGACCATTTTCCGGTCATTCCGTTGTCTATTGGACGAAAGCAAATTTGATGAAACAATGTAAATTATTACTCTACTAACAACTAGAAGACTTGAAACCTCCTACACTTAGTGGTACAGTTGGGGAAACAACTACGTCACGAACTGGCGTCACGTCAAACATTCATCAACGCTAACTCTAATTTCTTCCTGGAGCAAGTTTTATTAAGCTTAGGTACGGAATTAAGAAAACGTGCTCTCATATTTATGACTTGAGCACAGTATAATCGCTGCAAGATAATTCTGCAAAGAATGTAAACAATCTAGGTGCCAGAGGTGGTGAACATTTAATTGTAATGAAACATTAGAATTATTAAATTGTTGGATTCGTAGTTGGATTCGTATAACTCTGTTTTCGAAGTGAAAATATTAAGTTACTCAAAATTACAAGTAATTTTGGAGCTAAATTTATGTACTCATAGTTATGCTTCAATGATGGCAAATCCCCCCGTCTTGGGGGAGGCTTATGTCCAGCAGTGGACGTCTTTCGGCTGATATGATGATGATGATGAGTTATGCTTCATTTCAACATAGCGTTCCTGAACTTTATAGTTCTGTAAGTAAGCTTTAAATCGCAGAATTCCGTTCAATTCCTTAACAAGTAATAATGAAGAAATATGCAATTAATATTCAATTGCGATTTTACGACTAAAGCAACCCTTAACTAAAGTCTCCTAAAAGATCATAAAACCTAAAACCGTACTGTATAATTTTAGTAAAATTATTCCCTAAATCCGTCGCAGTGTAATTGTTGACAATGGTTTGGAGTCACGTAATTGCTATTACGAGCACACGAGAACCATTATGTGGTAACGCTGCAATATGCAATTATATGCACACATTTATGGCGCGAGTAAATTGAACATATTTTGTAGAAGAACTGTGTTGAAATTTTATCCTGAACTTTTTGTTTGGAATTTGTGTCGAATTACTGAAGGCGGGAAAGAAACTCATATTTGCACGTGAAGGATCTACGTTGTTTTCAAATCAGTGATGGTACAATTTTGTAGACATTTTAAAATAATGAGAGCCTGGAAAGATGTTTCTGTCAAATTCTGACGGGATACTCTAATAACATTTGAGTCAAAATCAAATGGTACCTTTCAAATCAGTAATGGTAAAATTTGGTCAAAACTAAGTAAAAGTAGCATGGGATAGTTATGTTAAATTCCGACGGGATAGTTTTATGACTAATACCATTTGGGTCATAATCAAACAGCTTCCGAAATAATCTTGGGTTCTATTTCAATGCGGCAAATATGACGTTAGACAGAAACCCACTTGCTTTTCCAAAGTAACACATGATTCCGATTACGGACAAATTCCAGAAAATAGAAAAGCCATTACCAATAAGATATAGTACTGCAGCTGTCTAGACAGTATTAGCTCCTTCATGTCCAGGGTAAGTAGTAAATCCCTAACGACGGCAAGCCACGGGTCAGCATGGATACTTGTGCACTATCGCGATCTTTATTCCAATATATTTATAGCTGGGAGCCCTGCAGCCTAGTATTTATTATTGTCCAGTTTTACTATTATCAATTTAGACATTTGAATAATCATAACGGGAACCATGCTTGGTAATATAAAGGGTTAAAGGTAGCTCGCTCGACAGTCTGTAGATTTGCTGCGGTGAGATTTATCACCCGTTAAATGTTTACGTCTGTCGTTTCAGAAGCTCCTAGCAAACATTTACGGCAACTCTTGAAATTAACCTCTCTCAATGATATATTACCCAAAATGAAGAAAATGAGAAACATCTAAACTCCCAAGTTCATTGCCGACTTCGTTTCAAGCGACGATTCTTTATGCAGAGAGAGTAGAGTCTTTACATCAACCGGTAGATATATTGCACCTGATATAACATTCTCTTACTCCGTATTTAACTCCCCTTACACAATGCAAATTCTACCTCTATTGCAATCATTTAAGACTGAAAATTGCACACGATTACCCTTTGAAAATGTAAAAACAAACTCACGTGTTCACGCTGAAGACGTGATCGGCAAATGAAAGAGACATCCTTATATTCAGAATATATTTCTTGGCAACCTCCAGTCATTTCTCACCGGCAAAGAAAAAGCAGTAAAAGTGGTTTAAGATGTTGGTGATTACGTTAAATCTATTGCCGCCATTACTCAGAATAAATAGAATTATTAAATTGCCAAGATGGGTTATGAAAGGACGGCAAAAACTCGTCCACGTATGGAATGAAAGGAAGATTGATTTATATTGCTTAAAGTCTTCTAATGCTTGGCTTATTCTTACTAATTTTAGCTACTTTTATGGCACGCTCCTCTGTAAGTAGGAATTTTATGGTTAAACCTTTGTTATTGCCGCCGTAAACTATTTCATGTTGGTGTTTTATAATGAAAGCTTTTCCATGTTGACGGTTTTCGGTGAACGATGTCTATTATGAGTATAAAGGAGATGTATTTTCCTTTAGCGCGTTGACTCTGGGTGGCACATTCTTAGATCGATGAATATCAGAATTAAATTCAATCGTCGCATACGTGTTGTTAAGATTCTCAACCACTCTCGACTCTGCTACATATTTATGTAATAATCATACACTCATTATTAAGCCCTGCAGTAAGACATAAAAGCTTATTCTTAACATACATTTTTTTATTGTTCTCAGATTCAAAGATGGCGGAACGATTATGAGGTCGAACGGCGAACGACTTTTAGGTGAGTCCAGAATGTAAATGTATTATGCAAAGAAACATGTTTATGCCATAAGCACATAATGGGCCTATTCTGGCGGTTAATCGACAATCTATATGGATAAATGCCCTCTCGGCAAAGTGAAGGGTGTGGCATGAGGAATTGGACTGCGACCCACGCTTCTTTGGTGACAAAATAAAGTCATTCAATTCATTTTGACAAGACAGTGAACTGTTCCGATGATTTAGGGTCGCCCCACTTTCTGTGTGAAGGCAACAGGTTACCACGATTACTTCACAGCTCACGCCGTGATATGTGGCGTGTATGCGATCCTAACTCACGTCAATCGTGAAATTGCGAGTTGTTCTCGTCGTAAATCCTTCGTGTCGATACTATTCTACAATGTAGACTTGAGACTCGATGAGATTGAGTAACTAGCTCCGTTAAAACGCTCTGAACTTTAATATAACAGGTTGCTCATGTATTATCGAAAGTAATAATCGTTAAACTTCCAGTATCTCAGATTTTACACAGATAAGAAAACTTATTTCAGTTGCTACCGTGCTGTGAGCTATATTTTGAGTAACGCTGTGAGTTCAGTAACATTTCAATTCAATGTAGTAATGCTTTCTTAGTCGCTAGTTCGGACTTGTATTGTGTTTTGAAGTGGAATGAATAAAGGTATTGTTGAAGCTGTTTTCAATTTACGAATTTGATTTCCAGCAAGCTATTGTATATTTTAATAAATTTCGTGCTTTACTAGAATGTCCAATGGTACAAACAGTTCCGATTTGAAACTCAGCTATTGTCAGAATAAACATGGTTTGTATTTGTTGCTGAGTACACAATACCCATATGACATTTACATATTCATTCAACTTACTATTTCCTAACGAATAATACAAGATTCTACAATGTCTAAAATAGTTAATTTACAACTATTTGCTTCTTTAATGGCTCTATGATAGCCCAAAAACTTATTTATAAAATCATTTGCTTCATTTTTTACGATCATGTTTATTACTTCCAAATCTTTGAATATTTTCTTCTCCCCCATCCACAGACCTTGTTTGCTCTACAAACGAGCCTCAGATTCTATTCCTATTTTCTTTCAACCACATATTTTGTAGGAGGTGTTACAAATTCTGCCTGTAGGCTAGCTAACAATATACCATGTTCAACGTGTACTGTGTGTACGGTATAAATTGGTTACGCCAGTTAACTTACGTCCACTGAATAAGTAAGCGTCAATATACATAAGTATTATGGAATACTCAAATGACGCCCATTTTAGTGTAATCTTAGTCATGGCGGAAGAATTTGTTTTATTAGGTGTATTGTTTCGTTTGGTTGCAGTTTTACAAAGTGTGGGAATGTAACATGCTTGTCGTAATTAAAGCGTGTCAAGTTCATGACCACATGTTGTAATTCGCACGTTCTCTAAATAATGCTTGTTACCTATATGTTCTCTTTTTTTTCTATCTTTATTAAACTGCCCACTATGTTATTGAACTTGCTTCATCTTCCTTAATTGTGTTTTTTTTTTCTTTACTATCAAACTAAACTTGCCTCTCAAGTCCCGACTATGCAACCTCCCGATTCGTAACAACCTTTCCAAATTGCCAGTTGGACTTACATAAATACGATTTATCGGCACAAACATCATATGAACACAATAAAACATTAATATGCATACCGAACCAAACAAAAACATTAATTTTGCAGCCCACAACACAAATGCCCTAAAACATCACGATATTCACGATAGCATACAATTAAACGTTCCCATCACAATGCCATTAATGAACGGGTTCCGTTACTCTTAACAAATTCCCAAAGAAAACTACAAGTCTCAGGTCAAAGTTCACGGAACTTTACAACATACGAACATACATGTTCGTGATATGGGTTTGCTTAATTTAATGTAATCAACATCATTATAAAACGTGAGGGGAATGAACCATTGAAAGTTAGTATTGAGATAGCGTAATATGATGTCACTGTCGTCGTGAATTTCGATGTTATGACGTAAGCAGTCTAGACTACTCCAGATTTTGGCTTAATTTAGACTAGATTTTAAAATGCATGACGTAACACTGCATAAATAGTACTTCTTCTTCTTAGGGTTTTGATGGCAAAAGGTTCAACTGCGCGAACCACACTCACTGACGCAGTAAATATAAATGGTACTCAGTCTCTGATAGAGTTGAACTAATGGCAAATAAAATCGATTTAGGTTTTAGTTCCTACAAGCGCGGATGCTGCTTCCCTTCCTTTTGATGGCATAGAATGGTTGCCTTGAAAACTCCGCATACGATTGAACAATCCCGATTCCCTAGATAATAACAGCAACACCGAACTCCTACTACCGGTACATTATCTCCAGCTCTTAATTTCGCTCGCCTTCTAACTCGGCTCATTGAATACCAAATGGCAGTAGACCACACGTACTTCTGCACGCTACTCCGAAATCGCATTAAGTAAATCTTTCACAGGAACACGGACCTTTAAAGCTAATAAGGTCTTTACAATGGCGGTACTGGCTTTTCAAACTCTCGACTTTCGAAATATATGGATCGAATTTACGCGCGTTAACGATAAATGCAAAGGTAATAAGGTTGCGGTATTAGTGACCTATGTTACTTTTATGTGTGCATAGTATATATAGTGATTGCCATTTAGATCGTTCCAAGGAATTAAATTTAATCTAATAAAAATGAATTATATGGGTGTCTAAATGGTTTTTGCACACATAAACGAAAATGTGTATTTGGCACAATTATACCGTCCCGCGCGGGCAATCTAATGAAATATTTTATGCATCTTCACCAATATTAGCTCGACCATTTGTATAACCATCAGTCAATACCAATCAACTCTTTTACACATCAGCCTCTACTTCCTTCATTTATTTGAACCTCTATATCAATATTAAATACGGAAGCACTCATTATGCACTTCTAAGTAAACTCTAACCGTTAACGCTGACATTACGTATCCGTGTGTTTCTCCTTCAAGTTCTCGCCATAACGGTACAGGGCTGGCGCCCTCGTTTCGAAGTGATAATGCTTCTGAAACAGATACCTGATTGGCCCAAGGAGCAAAGGGACTTATAATTGGAAAGATAAATTGTACCGCGAAAATTGATCGTGCTAACCAATAAAATAACTATTCTCGTAACTGTAACACTATCGATTGTGATTCATAATTGAATTCCAAAGAATGTATATAAATTGATTTGAAGAAATAAAATAGGGCACGTATAAAATGCTTTGGTGAAAATAATAAAGAAGCTCAACAATAGAAGTCAAGTAGCAAACCATTTAGTTGTAACAGTTTCTAAACTCTTATAAAGCCTATGCATTTTGCTCTTGTATTTTATTGCGGACCTATTTGCAAAGGGCCTTTGCGTTTGTCTGGTAGCAAGGTCAGTGCTTAAATAAAGAAATGAGTGCATTGAATCGAGACTGTAATTAATTTGCTATTTACAAATCCAACGTAAAATGCATTGCTCGTTTACACTTATAAAGATTTATTAACTCAGATTCAGAATGCGGTTTGTCTTAGAATTCTCATTCCCAGGATTCATTACAATATTCTAATGTAATGTATTTACCGTGTACATATGCGCCATATTGTATGTCAGCGAATGTGTCCGTTCTGTAATTCACAAACGTATCTTTCGTCGCAATTTAATTCTTTGGTTCTGTAGTAACGGTCCCTTTATTCTCTTATCCATCTGTGTTTGTTTCCCAGACATTCATAAGATTGCCCTTATTTGCCTTCCTATTAAGAGTCTAATGAATATGTATCTGTAACTTGCCATTTTCCCTTGTGGGGTGCACAATTTTCCAGTAGTATCGATATCAAGTTTACTAATACCGTTTTAAATATACCATCACATCGATTGAAATGATGTCACTGTGAAATGAATAGTTATAAGGTGATGGTCCATACTCCTTATTTTAGACTCGAACAAATCGAATATGATGGCGAAAAAATTTTCTCAATTTCTAACTTAGCATGAAAATGTTTTGTTTCTCAACAAATACCTTTAACATTACCATTTATATCTGTCAAAACTTCAAATTCTTGACAGTTTTCTTCAGACTTTGTTGTGTTGCGTCTGTTAAAAATGTTGAATCATTATCTTCATGAACTAATGGTGTTAACGAACGGTCATTGTAAATTGTCAGTATGTGGTCCGTAAAACCACTTTCTTGTCTTTACATGTGTTTGAATAAGTTTCATATTAGTTGTCAGCCGTTATTGCTTACTCAAAGCATATATTATTGCCAAGTTTTATTCTTTGATACTACTAAAAACTAAACTAACCTAATGTGTTCCAACTAAAGGAGCTGCTTGGCATCTCCTCATCAAAAATCCCAGAAAATACTGTTTAGTTTGTTCACAAATTCGCGCTTAGGGTTTGAGCTACTTCTTCTGCCGCTGAGTGTATTTACAGATTGCCATAAAACTTCTCGAATGTTACTACCGTTACTACAATGATCTTCAACCGTTATAGTTTTGCGGGCTTGTCTACCAGTTTTTAATTGAGTCAGCTTGATAGCTTTTTCGAAATCAGCTCTAACAGTTATGTTTTAAAATTTAATGACTAAGTCTCCTTAGTTTGATCATGTATAACTTTATATGCCTATACTTTTAGCTGCGTAGGCCTTGTATGATTTGTTTTTAGGTAGACATACATATATCCAACTGAAAAAGCTGTTTGCTTCATTATCTATCGAAGCTTGTCAACTTGTCGCATCGAAACCGATAACAAATCAGAATGGAGTGTCTCGTACATTTATTTTGTCATAATATTTACTAAAACAATTAATCTAAACTTCCACTTTCTCCATACTGCCACAACTACGACTCCCACTTCCAAAAATTAATGATATTCCTTCAAAATGCAAAGTATCGTTTCGCAAATAAAAGTCATCGCTGTCGTTTATTTTATTTGTAGGCAGATAATTATAAAGCTAGCTTTTCAACTGACGTTAAATCGAGATTAATGTTAGCAATTAAAGTGGGTGTCATTGAGCAAGTCCTGGACCATACTGTGCATAAAATTTGCGTCTTCGATGCTGATAATTGCGTAATCTTCGAAGCTATTGGACATGTATTTAATAAACTTTCACTGGACTGGTTAATTTTGAAGTGAATTTTGATTTTGAATGTAAACTGTAAAGCTATGATGCTGTAACGATGCTAATTTATGAAATGCTCGCTCGCTTACATAAAATATACGAATGGAACGTAATCCTCATGTAATGTTTTTCGTGCAAGTTCTTACAGATGTTCATTGGTATGATAATTCGATTTCTGATTAGGTAAGGTAAGATATCACAGTCTCTAAACTTTCTAGTTATTGCAATTATAAACAACGATAACGATCTCTAGAGACCACTATAATAACCCACTTGACTCCTACGATTTGCGGAGGGCGAGGAGCAGCTGATGATTTATTTTTCTTCTTACATACAATAGCGCGACTTCCTACTGTCTGACTGAATCTGAGTAGTTCATATACAATATTATTAGATCTGCTAATAGAAATGAAATTAAATAACTTGGTGATGAAGTTAGACTCAAAAGCATATATAACCTGTGATGTTTAGTATTTTATGTCACATATCTTATATCCCCTCAAGTTTCCAAAACTACAGTTTTAAGAATATGAATCACAACCTTTAAATGTAGGTTCCACAAATTATAATAATTGATGTCTGCGAACTGGTTGTGCTCTGTGAGCTCTGTCCCAAATTTGGCGCAACCTGTTCTCATCGCGGCACAAACTTCACCGCTACTTGCGCCAGCGCCGTTTTTGGTACCTTACATGGTTGCACGTGTTTCATCTTCTACCTTTTGAATTATGAATGGGTTTTCCTTTTGGTAACTTCATTATGAAGGAAATATTAAGACGCGGCTTGAATTTATGTTGTTGACCGCTCTGCTTGGTTTTTTAAAAGTTACTTTAATGCGTTAATTGTTTTTACATGAAGTCGTTACAGTCGCAGTATCTGTCGTTCTTGGTTGATTGTTGTTGCGGCATCGGTTGAATCAACGGGTGCGTGATGAAACTGTTAATTTTTATGAGATTATTAAGAAACAATGTATTCATATCCGTGTTATTAATTGTCAACTTGGACATTTGTTTTATAAACAATTCCTGTATCGTTGTCAACTTGGACATTTGTTTTGTAAACAATTCCTGTATCGTTAACATCACAGAAACGTCTTCTGCCAGTATCACAATTTCTCATAGATTAATCAGACACTATTCCAGCAGGGTCATCTCCAACCGTTTGCTATTCGACAAAGTAAATATCTCTATCAACTCGATGCGCTGCATAGATTGCGGTGCAATCGCCAATCGCCGATATACCGACCCTAAATTCCGATCGTGGCGATTCTTGATAAGCGATACGTAAACGTTCTCGATTGTCTGGTACCGTTCGAGGGGTACTATCGTAAAATTATCGCTCACGTTTCGCTACTGACGGCGCCCTAGTATTACGGTATTGCCAGGATAGTCATAGCTATAGTTTAACGGCAATCCACAGTGACACGGGCGCGAATGTTGTAGATTGTGACGTCAGTGTCCTCATACGTTGTGTTCGGATTTGTTTATGAACTTTTCTATCACGAAGTGTGTATATAACGAGGCGGTGTTTTTTTTTTGGGTGGGAAATCGTCAAATAACTTCTCCCGCTCTGGGTGGAGCAGGAGGGCGTGTCAGACTTTTACTGACTGAAACCCACCCGTGTTCCCTCAGTAGCCTGTGTGCCAGGGGCGGCGGTATCTCTTTCGAACAACCCTCAACCCTGGCAGGCAACGGTCCTTGCGGGCCTCATCGGTTTGTGCTGACATCTTTTTGAGGCGCGCGTGCGTGGAACACAACGCGCCGTCGATCTGGGCTGGTTCCTTACCGGACAGCGAGCTACCCATTACTCGCCGTCCGCAAGCCCACGCCTACGGTGGCCGGGAATCAGCCTGGGATTCCCGACGCCTAGGTCGTCTCCTGCGGCGACTAAGGCCGTGAGGGCGCATAAACTGCCTCTCCCTCTTCGCGAGCATCACTGCTTCGCAGAAGAAGGTGACGGCTACCCATGCACTCTCGCTCCGTACCATGGCCTGGACCAGGGCCAGACGCGAGAGATCGCCGCCGCCGATCGCCTCCACGAGGACACGTCGGTGCTCCGCCAAAACCGGGCAGACCTCCACCGTGTGCTTCACCGTGTCCTCAGGGCGATCTTCGCAGTGGAAACACCCGGGCGTTTCCTCCCGCCTTATGCGAAACAGGAACCTCCCGAAACAGCCGTGTCCGGTAAGGACCTGCGTCAGGCGGAAGGTGAGGACGCCATACCGCCTCTCAAGCCACTCCTTAAATAGGGGACTTACCGCCACAATCGTGGCGTACCCACAAGGGGTGGTGTTAATAGTGAAATGTGCATGTGTTGTTAGAAACTACGAATAATGGAAGGAACTAGAAATAAGAACAAACTACGTGCTCCCTTTCACCGGCTTCATAATGTTCATAACTCATTTATTGGTCTTGGTTATAACCTTTTATAACAAGCTTCCCTCTTCATTGCTAAATTTGAATTTTATTGCATTTAAAGCTAAAGTAAAATCCAACCTTTGCGCAAAGGTATACTATTCTATCAACGACTACTTAACCGATAAGAATAGTTGGTCGCTGTGATTAACTCAAGACAATGTTTGTGTTCTTTCACCAGAGTTTCCTTGCCTACTGACAGGTCATATCTTTATCATAATTGTTTGTTTTTATTTGACTGTATAAAGTCATTTTTATTTTCACTCACTTAGTGTTGACATAATCTACTCATTGCAATGTTTTTTTTTTAATTTTTAATAATGAGTTACATTGCAAGATATAGCTACCTAGCGACCTCGACGATTGATCAATTATGTCTAGAACAATTTTAAATGTTATATTTCGTAACGTTAATTACGTACTTACCATTGATTAGAATCAAGTTCTTCTAACATAACAGACACTGTGCTGCTGGGGAGTTTGTTGCGCCACGTCTTCTTCCCAGCTAAAGCACTAGGAAGTGTCGAAGGGTGGGCGTTTTTGGGGGACTGTCTTTTGTAATTTTTGACGTTCCATAAGTGCTGACACCAGCTTAGTTTGAATAAATGACTTTTGATTTTGAGAGTATGTCTAAAATGCGATCACATCACAAACATTTGTTTGCCTGACATTCTCGTTCATTGAAGAACCTACATATTATTAATTTGGTCCTACCCAATCGATCGCAATATTGTTTTATTGTAGGACTAATAAAATTAGACTAAAGTAGACTGTTAATTCGTTATGAACGTTTGGCATATTTTGAATTGCTGTATGTCCACTGACTTACCAAAATTGACACTAAATATGTTGATTGGGTGGAACATAAGAAGTGTTGCCTATCCCACAATCAAGCCTTAGTCGCATCCAAAAAGAAGGGGTGCCGTTCTAGTTTGGGACCACACAGGTCGGTTTTACTTTCTACCGATCCTCTCTATACATCTATTTACTTTCGTTTCCAAGCACAAATATCGACAGTCGAAAAAGGAGATCATTTGTAAAACGGCTTTCGCTGGCTACTTCAATTGCGTTGATTTATTTACTGGTTAACTTTCAATGTGTGGTAAACTGCACTTTGTTGGTCAATTAAGGGTATATTTCGTATACATATTCTTATCCATTTCCCCATTTATCATTGAACAGGTTTTCATTCAACTGTTCGTCGAAAGATTGGCTATCTTTCCTTCTGCTTGCTTGCACCTCATTTAGACTTTATGTAATCAAAACATTATTAATTTGTTTATAAACAACTTGATTTGCAAGAGCAGACATTTGCCCGTTTCACTGTACTGCGATTACAAATCTACCCACCGAGTGCAATAATGGCGTTATCCCCCCATGATCTTTGGTCGCAGGGTCAATGGGGAAGCCCATTTGCTAACGGTCATAATATTTGTACAGGTCGAAAATTGTCCCACGGAATAAAACGTTTCCTATGTGTTACTCCGGGTTATGATCTATCTGTGTGCCAAGTTTCATCCAAATCCGTTCAGCTGTTTTTGCGTGATTGATTCTTTCACATTTATAATATTAGTGGGATTATAATTTACCCACGTTCATAGAAAGTCTCTCAAACAGATTGCTACCTATTTGTGATGTATGATCTTCACTGTTACGCATAGGTAATATTATCCACTTTCAATTACTAGGAAAACAGACTTATCCATCTCAATTTTAATTGATAACCAATAACATCCAAGTTTTATATCGTTAACTGTGTCTGAAAAAACTTTTTTCAAAAAAATAACAACCGACTTCCAAAAAAACACTACAAAGTGCAAAATAACTTTAATTTCGGAAGGCGGTGACTTTGGATGTGTATTTTAATTATTTGTCACCGCCTTCCGAAATTAAAGTTATTTTGCACTTTGTAGTGTTTTTTTGGAAGTCGGTTGTTATTTTTTTGAAAAAAGTTTTTATTTTTCACTTTTTAGTTACCTACCAATTCGAAATTTCATCATCCTGGCGTCAAAACAATGCATATTTATGCAATAGCAACATTCGCGGTTGATTTGCTGTAATTTTTTGAAGAGTTCCGTTGTCTGTCTCCGAAACACATCATCAGATCTATATGAAATTTCTATGGGACCATTTCGGAGTAAACCCCTTTCGAACAAAAAAAGAATTTTGCAAATCCGTCTATATGCGACGGAGTTATGCCTGAACATACATAAAAAAAAAAAATATAAACATGTCGAATTGATAACCTCCTTCTTTTTGAAGTCGGTTAAAAATCACTTTGAAGTCTCAAAATAAATTACAGTCAATTCCATTGACATTATTATACAGAATGAAGTCATTGATTTTACTTTATGTCCAAATAATGTAAACTAATGTAAAGTATCTAATGCACACGTTGTGTAACAGTGGCGGTTACACTTTTTTGGTTAATAAACCTTCACTGCTAATGTGTTTCCGATGTTACGCGTCGGTGTAATGCGCGGCCTCCATAATACTCGAATAACAATGTTTGTCGACTTTTCAGTTGTGGGCGGATACGCTAAAATTGGCTGGAATTATTGTGTTACTGTAAAAGGTTGAATGGTGGTAAAATGTTGGAGTTCGGTGTCTTTCTTCGATGTTTCGAAAGATTAATGTTTTATGAACTTGCAAACAATATTGCATTCACGGAATAGTTGATATAATTTCTATTCCGAGGTATACGTCACGTACATACATCATCACCATCTGCCTAGCCGTTTCCCAACTATGTTGGGGTCGGCTTCCAGTCTAACCTAGTTACTAGGTTATACGTTACCCCTTGGTAAGAGCAAAGATCCAGAAATGACAGCCGGGAGCCCGGGACCAACGGCTTAACGTGCTTTCTGAGGCACGAAGGGGTTTTGCTAGTCACGTACCTACGTAAAGATAGATTTTAAAATTGTTTTTTTTTTCTTTCTGATACTTTGGGTTTTCTAGCTAGAGGGCTAATAATTTTTTTACTGTTTTGGGGTTCCCAGAAATATTTAAAAAAATGCTGACAGTTTCACATTTTCCTCCAGTAACCTACATAAGTTTGACTCTTTCATAAAATATACTTTATTACTATATAAATATCAGTAATTCCTAGAATTTTTAAGATTTACCATCTTCCCAGTTCCACAGCAACATTTGCACCGTTACATCTATAAACGTCACGATGGTTCCGTACCAAAGGAATTTTATTATGTGGGCGAGGGCAATTTGTTCGACGGTCTGCCAGATTGAAAATTGTTTGTATTAATCATTGTGATTACCGGCGACGTGGTCAGGTGGTCCACAATACAAGCTGTGTACCTACTGGTATTTTGTGTTAGCGAGGAGGGTATTCAATACTTCGGCATTTATAAAGGGGCCATTACTGTAGTTTAAAATGTACCTAATCATTCATATCATAGATGATAAACGACAGCCCCTTAAGTACATACGAGTATTTGTGAATCTTTTTGTTACATAGGTTTTATTTTTATACTTGATAATTAATTCTAAATTTAATTTTGATCTCTGATTTGTTGGTGTTATATTTTAAACGTGTAATTAATTTTAAATATGAATATACTCAATGTTTATTGATATCATTTTTTATTCCATTTTATTATTATTTTAAGTTTCATTTATGTAATTTTCAACACAATGTATTTTGTTATGAAATAAATGACTTATGACTTATTCATATGATCAGATCAACCTTTTTAGATAAAAAAAAGCAGGAAAGCCCCTTGGTTGTGCGTCTGATCTCTCCGGTTGTGTCTGTTTGTCGTCCCATCGGACTATGAGACTGAGAGAAGAGCGAGTGCACTTGTGTCTGCGCACACAATCCTCTTGTGCACTATAATATCTCACGCGTAGATAGCTGGTCTGCGCTGAGGTTGGCTGGCTGCCAAGACTGAAAGGCTGGTTTGGAGGACTCGACCAAAAAGGCTGAGTAGGCTTTAGTACTCGCTATCTTTGACGGTGACAGATACAGGAAAAGTTTAAACCAATGCGCAAACTGTAACCATGAATTCACCATATCATTCTAGACCCTCACTCAGCTCAGAAATTTTTCGTCGGTTATACAAAAAAAATCTGCTGTTCCATAGAAAAGTGTAATACCTACGTGGTTAAAATGTATGGAACAGCAGATTTTTTATTGTATGACCGAAGAAAAATTTCTGCGCTTATCCTGTATAGCATCGTCCGTCTTCACAGTGACTGGTGTCCAGTCGAAATTCCACCAATACAGCATATTGTGCGAATCGTCACACATATTGTATACTAGCTTCTGCCAGCGGTTTCGCCCGCATGGAAGTCGATATCCTATAAGTTAATCCAGGTTATAAAATCTGTGTGCCTTTAATTCTAATCCGTTAAGTCGTTTTGCGTGCTTGAGTAAATAATATTATAGTAGGAGTTAATCAAATCAGAAGGGTTGCTCACCACGTACTTTAAAGCATAGAGAGTCAAGACATTCTTGTGCTCAAGTGTGAAATTTTCTCGCTGCGGTTTCCATGCAGACATTATCAGCTACCTGATGTTTTAGAACTTATACACTCTTCATATTCATTATTATACGGGTTTATGTGCAAGTGTCAAATACAAGCATGTCCGGTTTAAGTCATACGTTTGACAACCTTGCTTACACAGTACTCGTTTCTTATACACACAGTGTACATTGTACATACATTGTCAACATTGTTAGTAACAACCAACATTGTCTGACCCACTTCTGACAACGTATTTATACATCTCTATAATTGCATCGATCTATCGAAACGCTATTACAAAATTAACAATTCAATTGTGTCTCAACATACCAATACTCATAAAAAGTTATTGCACTAGATATTGTGTAGGTAGAGTTAAAAAATCGACATGAATAAATGACATTCCAAATCGAGTAAGATTGTATCGATTACAATCGATTGGTTACGATGCAGTTTTCGAGTTGCGATTCGATGCCAGACTAGAATACTAATCATTTATTTGGATTTCATTATGTAAAAAAATCGGAACTGGCTTCATTGTTTTTTGTTCGCAAATTGAATCAATTACGTGTTGATTACTTCACAGTGAAATCTGTGGAAAACAATTGCTATCGTCTTTTTGGGCGATTACTGTACTGTTTATTTTTCTTCCTCTGTTATTATGTCATTCTTTTCGCCATGAACAAGTTTAAGAAGCAAGCTTTATGTGTTAAGGTGAAACAAGTCCACATTTTTTCCATACAAACTTCGGGAGGGTTTTACTCCACTGTTTGACTATGTACATCAAAACTTAAACATGGTATGGTTTTGTCTCATTATTAATATTGTCGGTACAGAATACTAAAATAAAAAGCCATTAAAAAGTTATGAGCCAACAAAGATTCGTTTTAAGTAATAAAAGAAGTGTAAAATCCTAGAAGAGTAAAACTAAGTCGGTACCGACAAAGTTCAATTATCGAAAAGTTATATAAACTTAATTGGTCATTGATTTATGCAGTGGTTTTTTTAGAAAACCCGATCTTCCGAAGGACTTTTCTTAATTTTTTGCCCGCCTGTTTTACTATAACTGATCCTGCAGCTTACTCAATAATGTTGTGCGTATAATAACTGTTCATCACTGATACTACCTCTGTCGGACTCGAAGCCTGGTGAGACAGCGTGCTTTTTAGTCAGGCCCACCAGTGAGTTCGAGCCCGTGACTTGTGTACCCTTAATGTTTTATTTCATCATTCGAATGTTCGCCCACAAATCGATTTAGGCCAAGCCAACGTTAAATAAAATAAAAAAAATAAACCGGTTGTTTTTATCGTACAAAGGAAAATTCTCTTGAAAGAGAAAATTTTCTATATTTGAAGGGAGTTTAAATTAATGGCACATTGTTGGCCTTTTATATTCTGCATACTTTACATCCTACTATATCCTACTAATATTATAAATGTGAAACTTTATATGTTTGGACGTTGAGATTTGTTTGTAACATTGGATGTTTGTTACTCAACGACGTTGAAATCATTAAACGGATTTGGATGCAATTTGGCACGCAGTTAGTTTATAAACTATATGTAACACATAGGATACTTTTATCCCGGTAGTATTTTCCCGTGGGATAATTTTGGACCTCCACGTAGGCAAAGCCGCTGGCAAAAGCTGGCTAGTATATCGTATACAGAGCAGTGAAGGCTCAGTGGTAACTGCTGCAGCATTCGTGTTGTAGTTCGCAGGTGCGAACCCAAACAGACGCTTTTCATAAGGTAGCAGTGGTGGCCAAGAGGTAACGCCCGCGACTTACGAGTTGTAGGTCGTGAGTTCGAACCCAGACAGGCGCTTTACCTTGTGTAAATTATTTCATCACCACTGCTCTCAAAACGTTGAAGGAAAACATCGTGAGGAAGCCGGCATGTCCTAGAACCAAGAATTTGAAAAGACATGTGACATCTACCAACCCGCACTGGGCCCGCGTGGTGGATTACGGCCCAATCCCTCTCACCGAGAGGAGGCCTGTGTCCAGCAGTGGGAATGGTAAAGCCTGGTTATGTTATACCTTATACCTATGTTAAGATAAACAAAAAAACGCCTCATATAGGCCGTCGGTAGTTTTAAAAATGATATTATACCAGTGCTGAAACTGTAACCCTGAATTCAGCTTATCATTCTAGACCCCTAGCGTAGAAATGTTTCGTCGGTTATACAAAAAAAAATCTGCTGTTTCATAGAAAAGTGCAATACCTACGCGATCAAAATGTATGTATTAGCTGGTTTTGTTTTTTTTTTTGTTTGGTAATTTTTTTATCCAGTATAATGTCGTTTGGCATTCCTATTATCTATAATTATAAAACCTAACATAAAACACGTTTTATGTTGGATTTTATAGACTAAACCATCACCATTTGAGGCTGGTTACAGATAATGTGTTTTTGTACTTTTACTAGCATCGTATCTCGGCGGAAAACAAAGATAAATCCTTATATTATTATGTAGGGATCGGTGGGAATATCTGAACCTTTTGTTTTTTTTTTTCGTATATTCGATGTGCAACGTAGTGGTCCGTTGTGCTTTTAGGACATCAAGCGACCCCAAACTACGTTTATGCAATAAAGTTGAAGATCTATCAAAGAAATTTGACAGATTGGGGTAGCTTGATGTGCTGGCGTCTGTACATCGTACCTATACAGGAATATATTACCAGTGCGCAAACTGGAACCATGCATTCAAAATATTCTAGACCCCCTTGAACACTGCTTTCTCATCATCAGGTCGAGTTGAAAACCTGGAAGAAGTGGGCTTTTTTGGCGCAGCCGTGCGGCACACCTTATAGCTAGTTTCTGACATCGTACTTTACACTTCTTTTTGTATGCGTATTTTACTTTTTTAAAGGAAATTTTCTGCTCCACCAACATATCTAATACATATTATGTAGGTATCTAATCTAACCTAACCGATATTAAACACCATCTCGAACCAATTCCGAAAATCCATCAATCAGTGCTTAAAACCTTAGAATATATGTTTATGCTAAGCTTAATTTTGCATAAGGCAGACGAGTTTGTCATGAACATGAAATACCACCATCAAATCAAACGCTTGACTCGTAAAACGTAGGTAAGTGGGTCACCCACCATCTTCGCTCTCAGGCCTATGTGTTCGGTTATACACTGCATATACATAGATGAATATATATATATATATATAGGTACGTCCGTTGGATGGTAATACGAAACGATAATTCCGTATTCTGGGATTATGTAAGTAGGTAACTTTGCGTATCACGATGGTTAAAGTACTAGTAGGTATGTTCATCGACATAAGTCGGTAAAAAACAGACAGCAAAGAAATTATGTCTTTGGAACAATTTACTGTATATTGTGTATTATTTTGATTTTATTATAATGCTTGTGGATTATAATAAAATCAAAATAATAATAATTAGGCTTTACAATATTCATTACTAATAATTCCGAAATCTTCATCGACTTATGACGCTGACTGCTTATATGACTTATCTAATTTGATTGACTTAAATCGTCCTTCTGCCCTTGTTTTCTTTTTAAAACAAATACCTACTTCATCTTTTTTCTGGAGCTTCGATGTGTAGGTAATATTACAAGAACAAGCTCAACTTGTTCAGGGTTAAGAGCATCATGAATTCTTTTAGGACCTAAGTAAATAGTAGAAAATACGCAAAAAGAATACACGTGTCTAACAGCTACTCCAATAAGAAATAAATGGACGAACCTAACCGTACTACGCACCCAAGACATTCCTAGCTACACTTTGTACATTCCTAGCTACACTTTGAACCGGCATCGGAAAGATATTGGAGCGACGAGGAACAAACCGTTCTAACGTACTATGCGGTCGACATGTACATGTAAATGCACGCCGTATCCCTATTGCGATATCGTAACTTTGAACGCGGGATAAGGATAGAGGACAGAAAGCCAACTTATAAATGAACGTGAATTAAGGGCGTTCAACAATGCATTTATAATAGTTTTTCGTGATTGTTTCATTTAATACAAAAAAAAGGTAAAAAAAAATCAGCCAAGCACTACATCGTTGGTATTTATGATTATTTTTAACATTTACTCTTTAATAAAAACATTTAATCGTACTAAGTAATTGTAATTAGAAAATAATTGACGGTATGTCGTTTTTTATAAGTAAATACCAAAATAACTGTAAACAAAAGCATACAAACTTGAAAATACCAACGATCTAGTGCATGGCTGTTTTTTTTTCCTTTTATTTGTATTTAACGAAATAATCACGAAAACCGCCATAAGTGCGCCGTTTCCAGCCCGCGTGGGGAGAACGGTCTTAAGCCAGATAACTGTTTTTAAACTAAGAGCTGCAGACGCACTTATCTTTCAATTTAAAAAGGGACTGCTATTAGATGATCATGATACTGCTAGATATTTACAATAGCAAAAAGTAGGTACTAAATTAAATAACTAGTACACAACTAAACCGCACCATACGAGTATAATTGAATAACTTACTGTGTACCTACCTAATGAGATAAACATTTTAATGTTAATGATAAAAATGAAAAAAACAAATAAAAGAGGTCATATTCATATTCCAATTAAAATACTAGGCTCCTAGTATGGTTACTGACAGCTGCTCTAATACAGCTCTAAGGCCTGCCTGTGATAATACTAAATTAAATGATACCCTGAGGGGCAATTCTACTAATTTTAAGAACGTTCACAGTATGATCTCAGTGTCAATCTGTCAAAAATACCTCGATTTTTCATACATTTTTGACATTTGCTTGTCGCTGAGATGACACTGCAACTAGATTTTGAACGGTTTTAAATGACGAGAATTG
The DNA here is from genome assembly GCA_949987655.1 of Polymixis flavicincta. Lineage (NCBI taxonomy): Eukaryota > Metazoa > Arthropoda > Insecta > Lepidoptera > Noctuidae > Polymixis > Polymixis flavicincta. The sequence goes on along the minus strand of OX465185.1, from coordinate 8,853,847 downwards.
GCCTTCTGCTGTCTTTTGTTTATTTTGGCTTTAATTCATCTGAGTGGAAATTCCCGTTCTTAGGTATAAGAATGTTCAAATTCTAATCTCAGTCGCAGCATAATTAAATATATTTTTAGGCATTGATTGTCGCTAGTTGCGAGATGAGGTTGTGACTAGATTTTAAAAGTTTTTTATACCGGGCCTGCTGCTATCGGCCATTGAACTTTCCACTGTAGACTAAAATATCAGCTTCGTCACTATGCTGTTTGATTCAAGTCCAACTTTCATGTCTAATTTGTAGTTACACACCATTGCATCCACAGCTTGCTGATGCTCTTACAGTGGTTGTTAATGGCCCCTTCTTACATACCATACATTGTTCCCGAAAATTTTGCAACTCGTGTAGTTGCCGACGTTTAGATTCAATATTGGGCCTGAATTCACTATGACCACTTAACGATTCCTTTCTCGTAACCACGTCAATCACACACGATCTCTGCCAATATCGTATTAATAATATCGATAAATTGTCTTGGAACATACAGAATATGACATTTCGATTCCTTACCGTTACATTGGTAAAAAAAAAAAACAAATTGACATAGTTTGAACGTAGTAAGATTCCGCGGGGAATCATTAGAACGATACAGAATTGGGGCCCTGAGTTGATTATTACGAGTGGAGTGGACATTCTGTTTCAATTCTATCCCTTATCCCAACGATATCGAGTTCAACTTAGCATATCGTCTAGGAAAATCTTAGTACGGGGTTAATCAAATATCTAATGAATCAATTTGCGATCTCAAAATGTTCCTAGCCTTTTATGTGGTTGCGAGATAACAACGTAGTTAGAACATTTTGTTCGTAACTGTATTAAATGATAAAATTAGATGTGTGATAAGCGTAATTGATTCCTTTGGTATAGAAAGTTGTATTGCAATTTGAATGGCGCTATCGTAATAGGCTGTTTTTTGTAGTGTTTAACAACTAGAATAAATTGGTATGCTAAAAGGTATTGTTAACACCTAAGCGGATGTGAAGAAGCTGAATAACAAGATTGATCAGAAATGAAGAGATCTGCAGGAAGACCATGGTCAGGAGAACCAAGGTAACATAGCCCGAAGAATTGCCAAACTTAAGTGGCAATGGGCAGTACACAATGTTCGCAGAACAGATGGCCGATGTTGCCGAAAGGTTCTGGAAAACAAACGCGTACCAGAAGACTTGGAGTTCGAAGGCCTCCCACAAGGTGGAGCGATGACCTTGTGAAAGCCGCAGAATTCCTCTGGATGCGGAAAGCACAGATCTGGTCGAAGGTGCGGAACTTGGGGAGGCCTAAGTCCAGCAGTGGACGTCTTTCGGCTGAAATTATGTATCATGATGATGAAGATAAATTATGTATCATGATGATGAAGATGTCTATATTGAAGCTACTCGTAAATCAAACCAAAAGGTTACCTCTTGCAATACATCAAACTTAATCTAGATTCGCACTAAATCTAATCTTACAATATCACTCTCGTAATAAATCCTCCAGTACAAGCTAACCGGTGTACCTGCTACGGACGTCGATTACATCAAATGAATCATGACATAAATATACAGAGGACTTCTATTTCTTCGCGTCCATACAAAATATTCCCGATTCCCGGGATTATGACAGTGGGTTCACAATGGTTTATTTATACGTAGGAAGTCTTGCCCTTTGAAATGATATTTTCTTTTTGTGTTCACGGTTGTCGGTGTAAATATGGTAAATGGAGTACTGTTAGAGATTTTACTGTTTCCTTTTAAATTCATGATGTCTTTGAAGTTTAAAAGGAAACATCAACTATTGTCGATTTTACTATTTGCTTTATCGTTCTGATGGACCAGGTCTCCAAAAAAGGCTATGTATCGCAATGATTGATGCTAATAATGTAACATTGCAAATTGATACCTGTTTCTTAGTTTGAACTCTAGGGGCCTGCTCTCCCGTCTACGAAGATACGAGCCCATCTGTAAATAGTTCGGTATTATCGGAAGTAGGGTTCAAACAGAACCCTATACTCCCGATTAATTAACTTTCGGCTGGGCAAAAAAAGATCGGCGATAAGGTTAAGTGTCAAATCGTGTTGTCATTCATTCTTAGTTCGGCTCCCAAAATAATCTTATGTCCGTAGGTGATACGGAGTAGGAAAAGCCCGTAAAATCGGCCGAAACTACAGATTTCGTGCTCAAGAGAGCAAAAGAAACACCGAAGTAGTGTCTCACGCTGCTTCGGTGTTTCTTTCGGTAATATAAACTCTGTAAGGTATGCAAAACAATACTCACAAATCTCTTGTAACACAACTAACAGCTCAACGCCATAAACGCCATCATAATTAGCTGAAATAAAAACACAATAAAGATCAGCCACGCAACATCTTACCATAACTACGTCAAATACAACTAGTAATAAAACTACACTTTTCCCTTTAACGTCCGCGCCTGGTCCAGAATAGCCTTTACAGTCAACTTATAGTGAACTAAACGCCGCCTACGTAGTTAGTAATGCCGTTCTATAAATTGCACTTCGTTATGCTAAGTCGATAGGCAGGTGGTCTGCCTGCTTACCTGGGAACTGTGATCAATGTAGGTATGCGTGTTGGGTTCGACTGGGAGTCAATGAATGATGGGAGATAGAACCGTTTTGATCAGGGATAATCATACAAAATATTCTGCTTATTGCATAGCACCCTGAAATACCTCTAGGATTTGCGAGAAATTGGACGTTAGAAGTTGTTGTGATTAAGAAGCTGGACTTCAGAGACAAACTCAAACTTTTCGGCTGTAGAAAAAATAAATCCATGGTAGATTTGGCTAGTCTCCTGGAGGAGGGTTGTACCGTCGTCGGTAATGGGTATGGTATGCCTCGGTCAGCGAAGCCTTAGTAGGATTCGCTGACCGAGGCATACCACCGCTATCAGGGGATTGGGATGCTTTATAGCAGAGTTGAATAAACGTTTGGAAAAGCGTTTCATGAACCGCTGGGTGGTGGGCATTCTGAAATCTAGATGACCATTCTCATTGCGGATATAAAAGGGGGCTCCCATAACCTTTCTAAGGAAACTAATTTTCGTAAACATGGTTACGAATCCTGCAACAGTATTAATTCCCCATATCCTGATAGAAATAACATTTTGAAATGCCGTTTTTTGTAAAGCTATGTCCAATTATTTCTAAACATTTGTTTTCTCTTGCAGTTAAGACGACAGATAGGTACTGTTAACCGTTGTGTATTCCAAGCTACGCCCATGCATTCGATTAAAGCACTATAGCCTTAACTTGCATATTTATCACACGATTTATGTCCTGAGTACCCATACTGTTATTCGTAAGACGCTTAGTAATTACTTCAAAACAGCTAACAGCAGAATTTCAATAAAACAAACGTGACCCGTGCAACTCCCCCCCGAGTGGGTTCCCGCATTGTCGTTGCGGGGGGGCTCAGTAACCGTGGATTCCGGCCACGGTGAAGCCAAGAGGAACCCAAAGGTGGGGCCGCTCGTCAGGGCTTTTGCCTCAAAGCCGACGACGTAGCGGCCAAAAAGTAGGTTGCGGTGAGGTGCACCGCAACTGAGGTGGGCCGCGATGTCGAATGGGAGGCATCGCGGCTGAGGGTTACGGGCTGCGGTAGAGGAGGAGTGCCGGTGCTTCTGAGCAGCGCTCTTCCCTACCGTGGCCTGGACGGGGCCGCCACCGTTTGATGGCGGACGCGGTGGGGCCGCAGGGGAAGAGGAGTGTCGGTATAGCGTCAGCCGCTGTCCCTATCCCCTGCGGCCGAAAAGTGGTAGACGGGACGGCGCATTGTGTTCCACACGCGCGCCGTCAAAGATGTCAGCAACCACCGGTGGGGTCTGCAAGGGCCGATGCCTGCCAGGGGTGCGGGTTTGTTCGAAAGAGATACCACAGCCCCTGGCATACGGGCTACTGAGGGAACACGGGTGGGTTTTAGTCAGTAAAAGTCTGACACGCCCTCCTGCTCTACTCAGCAGGAGAAGTCATTTGATGATTTCCCACCCAAAAAAAAAAAAAAAAAAAAAAAAAAAAAAAGGCAATATATATTTCTGCTTTAAAATTAACCGTTTCCATATTTTCAAGCCGAGAGCAATCCTTAAGAGTGTTCATCCCGCGCGGGTTGGCAACGTCGTATTTCAAGTAGTTTTTTGTAATTATCTTATTAAGATTAAATAAAAGTACTATTTTTTTCAGAGATCGTTGGTATTTGTACTTTGATTAAATATTTAATGAAATAATCACGAAAAGCCACTAAAATGCAATGTTGCCAGCCCGCGTGGGATGAATGCTCTTAAGAACTTGGTAAATATCTCCCGGAACAATTAAAAGAGAAGAAATAAATCCTTGCCGAGGTACGGGTAACTTACTGAATGGTCTATTAAAATTGTCAACTAACGTTTTTCACTTAGACCCGTATTTATCGATGTTACCCAAGCAATCAGTATGTTTATAGGCCTGTTTATCTCATGACAGTGGTTAGGCCCGCATCGGTAAACGCACAATGGAGTAGGCCTGAGTAATATTGATAATTTATTGTATATTTCCTAGTTTATTTGCGGTTTATAATTAATTCTCACGGGGTATGTGGAATTGTAATTGTTGTTTTCACATGTTTTGTGATGCTCGTGCAGATTTGAATTATTGAGTTTGTTGAACCAAGTCCGGTTGTTTTTCTTGTTCAATGATGCAGGAAGTTTGAGTCGTAAATAATAGAGGAAAGTAACATTAAATCTGGATTTGAAGACAAGCATGAAGTTAACGATAACTATCATCAAATTAATGAGACTTAAGATATTGATATTATTTAGATCGTAAAACAGTTTTGGAGAAGGAATATATGAACTAGAATTTGGTATAAAGAATGTACATGAACTATGCTGAGATCGCCAACCTTTTATGTAGCAAGAGTTCAAAACTTAATTCTAAACACCTCGGCCTAACCTGCTTCCAGCTATAAAGTGTTATTCCTAAATACTATTGGAAATATTAGCATTTCATATTTAGAATTTATAACATTCTCGAGATATCTGCTAAACGTTCTGTGCAAAAGCACATCCTTATAAGGCTTTCGCGATACCGTCCAAGAATATTACACAACTTGCAGATCACAGCTGTCATTTTTATATAAGCGCTAGTTTAATTGAATATTCATTTCCGCAAGTCGCTTCCAGTCTTCGTATTATGATTTATAACGCCCAAGTTACCATGTTTGGTTATCGTTCTCGTTACTATACCACTCTCGTTATATATGCTGATTTAGTACCATTATACTACTCTTGGCTTATTACCAAAGCCTCTTCTTGAACAATGCCATGGAACCGTGATGTGTATGCAATTCATTGCTTAGACGTATCTTTGGTACGCTCTGGTCATCTCTGACTATTACCAAAGTGATTATGCACTTTAACTGCATTGGTAAAGGCTTATTTTTGTTTGATAGTACGATACCAATCGAAACTTGATTTACTGAAGTAATTTATACGGCAAAAATTACTACTAGTATAAGCGTTTAGAGTAAAATATTCGAGATTTCATTTGCCAGTAATAAATCTAATTTAATACTCTCGATATTACTTGGAATTCTTATTCAAATACTTGGATAATGCATTGAGAGTTAAGATTTATGAATTACCATGATAAGTAGCTTCATCTATCAAGTATTATATTGAGTGAGCACGTAAACTAACTCCAATATTCGAATCTTTATCAAAATGCGCTTTAACACCGTCTTCATCTTTCACTGCCAGTCTTCTGTAGTTTTGTTATTTGCTATGTTGACTGCTATCTTCACTCAAATCATCTCCAGTATCAGCTTTTTATAATTAATGTGCATTCTTGTCTTAAAATTTCTTTGTATTTCTTCTTCCTTTTTAAAAGTTGAATATAAGAATTGATTGGACAGCGTCTTAAATTTCCTTATCTACATGGATAATGGAAATTCTAAGAAAACAACGAACATACAATATATTTCATCGCACTCTAAAGAAGACAGTACAAAATGTCCAAGTCACAATCAAATTAGTTTTTATGGTCCACAATAGTTAATCGTCAATAATTTCGAAAGTGTATTACTCGAATAAACTGTACATCTCATTGAGCCTTCTATTATTTTCTTAATAGGTTTCGAAAGTCAAAGTTACGAAATAAGCTGTAAGCAAATTTTTTGTGGAATTTCATAATAACAGATTAGACTTAGCATTCTTGGTTGAGGCTTTTTAGTTTTTATCTGCTATTGTACCGACTGGAGTCATTACAAGTTTGACTGATTTGACTGTTTGCGGTTTGCAGTTCCGTTCAAATGATATTTGGTCTGCGAACTTTATGTTTTCTGAGGTTAGTTTTCGTTTTGCGAGAACTGTAATATTGAGGCAGGTCATAGTTACAATAGCGGTCGTCGATACTTTATCGTTCATTGTTTTCCTAGTGGGTTGTTTCACTCTTGCACTTTTCTAATTTTCCAAGTCACTCTCTTATTTGCTATATTCTCAATACAGATCCTTCTAGGGATCTTAACGCGATACAATCCCTGTTAACTCTTGCACGAAATCAAATTGCAGCTTGTAAAGTCTACCGCTAGTGTGGCTTCCATTGCAACAATCACGATTTAATTTAAGGATTGACGATCATCGTTTGTTATTATTTAGTAGCAGACAGTGGTGATGTCCATTCTCTTAACATAACCCCTTAGTTACCCTTAACGACACCTTCGAGAAGATAGCGGGTGGCCCATTCCTTGCTATGTTTACGAGAGCAATTAGATATAACATCGTTAACTTAAATGGGATCACTTAAAGGCGACTTTATAAATACATATAAAACTTAAGACCCAGATACTGCCTCTTGGTAAATAACTGTAAGCGTCCCAGGTATCGCAATACTATTAATTAAGACATCGTAAAATCTGTTGGTCTGGATTGCTTATTTCATTATTTCCCATTTGAGTTCGGATGCCAATTTGTAAGTAACAGGAAGAGGCCTGCTATAAAATTTACAGACAGGTGCCGATTATAGGGTTGTTCTTAATAATTATTAGGTAACTATCACTGGACACGTTCATTTTCGCATTGCAATTTTTAATGAACATGCTCTATTTATATTTTACGAACGTAGTTTACGCAACCAGAACAAATCAATGACATACCGTTAGTTATAATAGATGTACTGAGAAGCAAGACATCATCCATAAACTTAACAAGGTACTTAGTTCCAGGTTAATATAATACAATAGTTCCTTGTAAGGAACGTTAACTAGGCATGCCGTTTCGCTCGCGGCAGTGCAAACATTCGCTTAATTTTTTTCGCATTCTTGAAATTTTGCCGGAGCAACAGCCCTATTGGGTGCAGTGAGCGCAGCGGGTAGCTGTCTGAAACTGCCTGCAGTAAGGTTTCTTTCACAATTGTAAAATGGATCTCTTGTATCGATTAGATACTCGATATCGTAAGCCCACGTTTCGGGTGCTAATTATAGCTATCGGTGTATATGCTTGGGGCGAAACGAGGGCTATGAAAACTGCAATAGAGAACCGATTGTTACGACCAATTGTCGCTTTATGTTTGCGTTTCGCAGTATACTACTGTTGCAAGTATTCTTTGAGAATGTTGTTCCGGAGCTTTCAAAATTATTGAGCCTATATTTCAGAATAATGAAATGAGAGATCAAATCTCGGGAAATTCAAGCCGCAACAGTAAATTTACTTGGACTCTTAAGGAGTTCATTACAATTAATAGAACTAAAGCTACGAGTGGTTTTAATAAATATAATGCGTTCAATTAAATTGTAAGCAGCTTTTGTTGGAGATATTACTTCGAACAGTTTAAATAAAACATGTTCGTAGACCTAATTTAAATTCAATTTATCGGCACATCTTTCTCTTGTTAGACAGCTAAGGCTGGCAACACACTGGCTGTTTGGACTTCAGAGGGAAGTGTACACGGACGACTGGGGCTGTTAATGATCCACACATCAATCTCTTCGGTACTCCCAGACAGCTGAATCCGAAAGCTGTCGACTGTGTTTGAACCTTCGCAGATGTAAAATGCATTCTGAAGAAGAAGCATTATTGCTTGGTTTCCTGTCTGGGAAGATTTAAAAGGAAAAGTTCAAACGCGGTTCTATAGTTTGCAATTTGCAGCTCTTGTGACTTTTCTTATTCAAACTTCTCCAGTAACCGTAGCTTTATCGTCTTTTTACTCGTATTTAAATTAAAAATCTTGAACAGACGATTTCGTGTAGACCTCTCAATTCAAAGCAGTTTAAAGTTAACTATTCATTCGAATCAGAAGTAATTTAGCAATCTAATTTACTCTATTGTTCTCATGTATAATAACTTAACTTGACCCCTTTTCTTAGTTGCTCGATTGCTTAAATAGCTCATACTAGTTCGCTTTTGTTTCGTCTTTATTTCAATATTATATTAAGCAACTTATGTTATTAAAGTCATTAAATGTATGGAACTAAATATTTATTTCACCTTGATATGCCATTTGTAGGCGCAAACGCATCATTTCGGCAATATCAATATACGCTATGACCTTGTTTTGTAAAGATTGTAATTATGTTTCACTTAATATAATAATAGAGGTTTGCGATACAAATATAATTATAGGGGTTTGCGGTACAAACGTCTATTGAAAGTTCTATTTGGATGTTTAGGTAAATTGTTCCTATCTTCTATCAATCAAACAGCATCTTTATAATTACAACGTTTGTGAAAAATACCATTGATTTATTTGGTTGAAACCAAAGATGAACCATTGATATTCTAATTAAAATCAATGATATAAGCAGATAGTTAGTGACACGTTAATTTCACACTTGATCAAATTCAACACCTGACAAAATATCTGGTCGCACAATCAAACCACACGTTACTTTGTGTGGCACGAACCATGAAAGCGTAAAGGCGAAAGCAAAACCATTATCGTATCATTAATTAGTTCCAGTGACATCCACTACTAATATCAACTTTCTTGATACAGAGTCAATCTACCGAGAAATTGTGATGACTGTGGCAAAAAGTTCCCATATGGTGTATGGGCACTGTTCAAAGATGCGATTCATAGAAGTTTGAATGGCAGTGAATGGCAGCAGCATTACGCAGCAGTATCACTTCCTTCCGTGTCCATGGGTCTGTGACTTTTCAATTGTACATTCTATGCGTTGTTATTGGTGCGAGATCATCTTTAGTGTATAGGTCCAGAACCTAGGCTTAAATGCCACAGCCAAAGTAAAAACGGACTCTTTTTATTTTCTGAGTTTATTTTGGACCTTACTGATAACGGTGAAGGAAACAATCGTGAAGAAAATTGAAAGTTATCCTTACTAATATTATAAACGCGAAAGTTTGTATGTATGGGATGTTTGTTACTCTTTCACGCAAAAACGGTTGAACGAATTTGGATGAAGATTGGCACACAAATAGATTTATAACCTAGATTAACACATAGGCTACTTTTTATCCCGGGAGTACGTCCCCGCGGGATAATTTCCGTCTTCTACGCGTGCGAAGCCGCGGGCGTAAGCTACGATATACATATATAATACAAGTCTGAAAACGCCTTCCCGTCTTGCGTGTGTGACCAATGCTCGTACCTTTCCTCTATGAGAAAAGGTCTTTGCCCTGGTGGGATACTAATAGGCTGCTATTATTATAGTCTGTTACTTGCGGAACTACTAAATCGTGCTTCTCATAAGGATCAAGGTCCCTTTTCTCTTTCAATAACAACTTACAAACACAGTTTCGTACGCACTCTGACCCCAATGCAGCGTAACCGCGTGATAGCAAAATTGTAGCAAAAAAATTGAGTTTCCGAATTTCACCATCGAGTAATTGTTACGAATCGAATTATCCGCCAGATTTCGGTCGGCTTTGCTCGCGAGTGTGGTTGTGTTTGCGCGTGACTTTCGCAATCGGTGACATTATCGTGTCGTGTCTGGCCAAAAGTTAAACGCCCAACTGACCTCACGGTTTTGGCCACCCTACAAACTAGATAGTTTTTGTGGAAAAGAAACCGAGTTGGCTAATGCAGCCAGACTGATTTCTGTACAATGTTGCAGACTATTTATCCTTGAACATTTTCAAGTTATAATAAAGTAGCTGAAGTTAACACCACTTAAAATACAGTAACCATTGTTTATTTCAATCTCTTAAATTCACTTTCCTTTAATGGCGATCAACTAAAAGCGTTAGCGCCGCTTAGTTCTGTAATGTCCAACATTTTCGAAATCATATTGCGTTCAATCAGATTTGGTAAGTAAAGCAAACTCTAATGGGACAAGAAAATGCTGACATAAATAAAATGAACGATAGAAAACACGAAACTGTGTAGGTTTGTTTCAACAGTATACAAATGGAGGATAGAATTCATACTATATTCATGATCGGGGTAACATTCTTCAGCAACAATAACTTCTTGTTACTAAAGCCAATTCCGCCCATCTATTTGTTCCTCCACAATCATTTACACGCTATACAACCAATGAAAATGATATCATAACGTAGACAATATAATAAAATGTTCGGAACAACTGCCAGTGTCTAATCGTCACAGCCCGATATGGAAACGACCAGTCTGTTCATTACTTACGATTTCATTCGAAAAAGATCTTAATCTTTGGCCATTATCGTCTGTATACGTACGTGAAAGGCTATCCGATCTATGTTGGCTTTATTTGGCTAGTAAAATCGAAATTAACTAGGTGGACCGAGGTTTTGAGATGCTTGGGATAGTTTAAATGTTTTATGTTTGAAAAATGACGAGTGTAACGATGTTTTTTGATATGTTACATGTTTTGAGACATGATAAGGGCCATCAAGCCTAATTTTTCTCTTCGGGAATTACTTTGGCTATGTTTTCGGCTTCTTTAGTTATTTTCTCTTCATTTTTCTCATCCTAAGCCTTTCGAATCTAATTGCTAGTGTTAGCGACACTTAAAATGACTGGTAGAGTAGTACCCTCACTAGCTGCTATCAGTTTATTTATCCATGTTAAGTCAACTTTCTATGTTTTTGTTTCACCTACCTCTATACCTATAATTACATAAACACTTTTAATTTCATCGGCCATAAACGGTGCTCCATTATTTAGCTATCCGATCATTACGATCCCAATTTATTTAACAGCAGTGCCACTCTACTGGTTAGAGTCTGGAGTCTAGACAATCAACGGACTTCTTAGCTCGGTTCTTGATAGTAAATAAATGCCGGTCGTGACGTTGCCAATACCTGTTTCCATTTATGCACGAAACTTGACGTGTTATAGATAACGTACAGATGTCACTCCATTTTTTGAATCGGAGCTACGTACTTGTCCTTGTGTAATGTTGGCAAGTGTATGTTTTGGGCAAGAAACTCTTAAAATTTTGTTTGTCAATAACAAGTCTTTTAAGGAAAAAAGTCCGTAAATGATATAACTCTTTTGTTTCAGGGACCTTTTTACTAACTTAAGTTCACGTTACGGTATCTGAGCGCAAATTCAACTCGCGCATAGTTCTATAGACCTTTATGTAACTGCGATGATATTCCCTTCGATTTTAAGGCAAGCTTAATCGAAAGGCCATCATGGCCCGACAATCGAGGAGAATGCAATTACCGTGCTTTCACAGACGACATCCTAAATCAAGTCTCGACCTTACAATGGAAACTCGTTGGGCGTGCATCCGAAGTATTCCGAAGTGCAGAAAGCACCGCTCGTCTCGTGACGGTGGTGTTCCGATAACGGCATCATCGGGACCTTGACTGGTCGAAGCTTGAACTTTTATAGACCTGACGATCATTTGCCACGGTTTTAACTGGCTACGGGATTCGATTTTCTGAGAATTTGTATTTAATGAGAGATATTTTTTCGTCTACCTCTGTTTATTCTGGAAGTCATTATTTTGTTCAATTGAGTATTATGGGGAGTTAAATTAACAAAGCAAGTAAGACCCAATCAGAATGTTTGTGTCTTTTCCTTTGGGAATGCCTGGGTTATATTTTAATTCTCACAATTTTAAACATTATATTTGCCACCTGAGGTAATGTTGAATTGCTTCACGGGTTCAAATTTCAAGAATTTTAGTACTTCATTATTTTCCTTAATCCGCTTCAGCGTATGATATAGCAAACTTATTTGGTTTTACCATTCAATATTCTATGGCACTTTAAGGTGGAAGAAAATCCGTTACAACAAGCAATTAAAAAAGGAAAATAGCGGTATCCCTACTTGCTGTCTAAAAACATTTGTCTTCAAGTTCCAAATGTCATTGCGAAGCTTCGAACGTGGGAGATTCACATTTTGCTAGCAAATCACGTTCCATGTTTAACGTGATTTCTATTGTAAAACGACTATTTCTTGTTTTATTTATTGCAGCTTGTGGCTAGCACTTATTCCGACGCTTGATTTTAATAGCTGCTTTCGGTGCTAACTAGATTGTTACATCACTCAGTCCTATCCATATCGAATATTATTATGACTAGCTGTTTGTTACCTAGCATTAAATAATCGTCACTTTCTTCGATCTTTAAAGGATCGGTAGAGATGTATTCTCCTCCTACTTACCGCATGCTGGGACTGATTATGTGTTTAAAATCTACTGTTATTGCGTAGTCAGCTTTAGTGGTTAATATTTGACTAACTAAAGTGACAAACGATCTTCATTGCCTTAACTGTAAAAGCTGCGTCTGATTTTCTTTGCCTCTTTTTTGAAACCCAATATTTTTAGTTAAAGTAACGGTCACTTAACAGTTGACACATGGCTTTTTTGAATTTTAAAGTTGGATCTATGTCTGTGTTTGTGGATAAATATTGTATTGTAATGTGTCCATACGTTTTTAATAGTCTTATCTACACAATTAAAATTCGTCTTTTTCCAACGATTCCACTGAAATAAGCTCTCTAGACTGATCGACGCGTGTCTACATTATTCACTGACTGATAGATTAAACCAACTTCGAGTCACGGTAGCTTTATGCAGTCCACTCAGTGCCCACCTTTATTCCAGTTTCCATAGATAAAGTAATCTAGTCATGTTAGGTGGTGCCAATTAGCTTCGTTCAGTTAACAAACTTGATTGATGGTAATTAATATTCATAAAGAGAGTTTCGAAAGTTTGTTTATGAATATGTAGTGCTCAATCAACGACAGGTTAGAGGCGATTCTTTTTATCATCATCGTGATTGGATGTGATTTACCATATTTGAATATTCTTTATCTTTAATTTCATAATTTATTCCTTTAATTATTCTTTTTAACAACACGTATCGAGAATCCACTGGAATATATGAATTGTGATTGTTCGATTTCGTAATCAGATTACTTAAGATTTTAACCTCTGCTGTACTGGATACATTGTTCGCAAACCCATTCTTACCAATGTTAGTAATTTGAAATTCACCTATAGTTTATTAAAATTGCATAAGAATATATACTCAAGGAATACTGATGTGTATCGCTTGAGTATATATTCTTACACCAATTTTTATAATCTACCAGCTTTTGCCAGCGGCTTCGCCCGCGCGGAACTTACATCCCCTGTTTAAATCCCATAGGGGTTGAATTTCGAAAAATCCTTCCTTATTCCTTGTCTACATTATAAAGGGAACCTCAGTGCAAAATTTCAGCTTTCTAGGTCCAAGGGTTTGGGCTGGGCGTTGATGAGTCAGTCAGATAGCCAGGACTTTTCTTTTTATTTATACAGAAGATGAAAGGGCGGTGCTACAACTCCAAGTGAGTGGACATGCGTGCAAAAAATGAGCGTTGCCGGTTGATCGAGTTTATACCGATATGTATTCGAATTCGGAGATTTTTTGTCTTTATCAACTCGCTACGTAGGTCTTTACGCAATTCAAACTGGATACTGTTACGTGTTTTTAACGATGTATGACATAGGGGCTTTGCGGCTCGTCAATTAAGTTGAATTGTGAAAAAAAATGTGAACTGCGTGTTAGTGTTTTCGCGTTGGATCGTAAACTGTCTTTAATTTAGTTCAGTAATGGGAAGAACGAAGTTTGAGTAAGGCGAATATTTAAAATAACATTTTTGAAATTAAAGTTGTTATGTTAAAACGTAATTAATTCTAAAATAGTGATATTAGAGAAGAGCTTTCCCACCACTGTTTATAAAATTACAAATATAGAAAGTTTTATTTGCGCCAAGTGCCAAGTCGTGGAGAAAACATTGACCATGTTACAGATGGAGTTACAAGACAAGAAGTGGACGCTTCGCCTTATATTTTTTTCATGTTGACTTGCCTTGCCAGCCGTATGTCTCAGTATTGTCTGTGCTTGTTAAAAAACTGCAAGCCATGTAAGACCAACTAAAGGACAAGAGAATGGCTCGATAAAATTCCATTTGAAGGAAATGTCAATTGGCCACTTGCTGTATTCAGTTTGCCGACATTACTTTTTTTATTATTGTCCTACAATTTTATTTGCTCATGTATGATTTGCCGGTATTTCAAAGCTGTACCGGATTAGGAAATTGTAAAAAGATTGGATGCAGAGCCATTTTTATTGACTCTTCGTTTAAAATTATTGCCTTATTTGATTTCGTTGTGCGACGGTTTCCAGTTGTGTTTGTGATCTGCAGTGCTATTCTATAAATCCTCACTCATGAATACAAAGGATTGACTTCGAAAATAATTACATTTTCCAGTTTTTCATATCAACTTAATAATCATAACTTGATTCGTAATAAAAACATGATAAACTTAATTCACTATCGCAGCGTTAGACTCCGTGCATCGTAAAAGTATCTCTAAGTACATGAAAAACAGTTGTGCCTTAAGCTTAAGACATGGTGCGTGAACATTTTATGAGTAGCTAGGTGCAGCTTTACTATCGACAGCCCAAATTGAATCGTGCTCATGTAATCGGAACCTAGTAAGTGTTGGTCGTAAAACTGCCGATACATTGACGTGAGCTGGGTGTTATACAGCCTGTCTTTTAATTCATTGCCAATCTTTCATGGTTTGAAAGTATTCAGTTTTATTTGATGTTGCTTACAACTTAGCAAGGCAAGATTTAAAGGCAAGAGGTGCAGCTATTTGCGTTTGTTTTTTGCATCATGTTGCCGTGATCTCTTCGGCAAATGGCAAAGGTTTTCGTTTTAGCAAGGCAAGAATAATCTGTGTCTGATTGTATATATGAAAATTCATCATCTGCTTAGCTTTTTACCAACGATGTTGGGGTCGCCTTCCAGTCCAATCGGATGCAGCTGAATATTAGTATTTTACATGGAGTGACTGCTATCTGACCTCCAGAACCCAGCTATTGGATAATGCGTAACCCTTTGGTAAGACTGGTTCTCAAATTTTGGGCCTTCTGACTACCCGTAACGACTGTCAAAGGTCTACAAATGACGGTCGCGACCAACGTCTTGACGTTTTTTCCGAGGCACGCACGTCCTTCACAAGTAAAACTTCCTATTGCAGCCTTCATTTACTTAAAACATCATCTTTGTTTATCTACGCAAGAAGCGAGAACCGGCTTTCTTCCATAGTTCGTGCATGCTAATTGACTTTCATAACGGAATGCTTACGAACTTTGAGTTTTTACTCGTGAACACTGCATTCCGTTTTAGCTGTTTTGTTTGCCCAAATGTGCTATATTTTAAGTAGGCCATTGGGCAATATCACAATGGTTTTTGGAGACAAAGATGAGAATATCAACGATAATTGCGACTAGTCATATGTAATAACGGTATTTTGTGTTTGTGTATAACTTTGTATGGTGCATTTTGAAAGTTTTACTGACCGTCTTCAACAGATATTGGCGTCGTCATTGTTTCGATTTCACGATGTAAGCAAAGCCGTCCGTGGCATATAGTATTTCAGTTAGTACCCAGTTGTAATAATTATGGAACTCTTTTCTGTTTGAGTAACAGCACTTATTATTGATTGTTTGTTGCCAATTAAATGTTTATATCTGTACCTATCTGATGCGATATACCTACGTACTTTCTACTTCATGTTACGTTTTTAAGTTTTGCTTGAATTTAAGATTCAAACAGGCGACGGGACTCTAGTAGAACAATTTCTTCCAAAACGGCATGCAAATGGTTCTACCAGTATCGCGTCGTACCGTCGCGTAACACCTGTCTTCGGGGGCCTTAAATTCCCGGAAAACGTAACGTAAAATGGAGTAGAAAGTAGATAAGTATATCCAATCAGAAGGGAATCATAGATAAACCATATCAATATACTAGTCGTTTTCGTTAATGAAACGCTCTATCTCATTCATCTCGACTTTATACACTTTTCATAACTTAGACAAAGTCCAAGCTTTTGGTACATTAATATTGTTGGTGATATCTAGGAAAACGTCAAATTGCATCAAGACTTCACAACATAGGTAAATCAAATGACTATTTCCGTTGCTGAATTGAGTCGTAAGATATATCGCGTTATTTATTTGAATCTGTAGATAAAGTTTTCACCAGTATTGAGATCTCAGCGGTCTACTAAATACATCGTTAGCATAGGCTACCAGTGTGGCTCAAATAAATCTTGTTTTGTGATCAGTATTCCTATTATATTCAATGCTTATATATTCAACCTGTTCATGTTTGTTTGAATGATTTCATTCGGTGTTACTCCCAACGGCCCACGCGCAGCGAAAGCCGAAAAAGAAACTGCTATTCCTTTTTTTTGTTTCTTGTTATTCGTCCCCTACACAACACCAATCGATGTATCGATTTGGTATACAGTTACATCGATATTACGAAAGATTGGATCGAGTTGCGATTCTTAGATATTCGGGTGGTCCAATTTTCAGTAAGTGGGTAACTAGGTGTGTGTTTAGCGTGATAAATTGCTATTATTTTGGGTAACACGTAAAAGTAATTTTTATGAATGGTTCAGTCGTTTTGAAAGCGAAGACTCCACGATGGTAAATTGAAATCGTTAGATGTGTGAGAATCGTCTCATGTTATGAAGACCAACAGTTAAACTGCCATCGTTTATGTGATGTAGAAAAGTTCGTGTGCATTCATAATAGGTACTTGAACGAGTAAGAGTATATATCAGATTTTGTGATTCTAGGATTGCGAGCACACTGCACTAGGTTGCTTTTAGTACTCTCCAAACCCAACATATTCCAATAATTTCGTTATAAAATCCTTAGCGTTTAGATAGCAAGCAAAAAGAGCAGAACGATAACCCGATACAATTCTCGTTTCTCGTAAATATATTAATGATCGATCAGGTTTGATGCCTAGTCAAACCAGTCGCAAACAAGTTATAGATACGTGGCGTAACACACGGAAACTAGACTGTTAAAGATTAAGATGATTGATGTCGTTAATCGATCATCGATGATCAAAGAACGTCATAAAATCGTCACTTTGATCCATAAATTGATAATTGGTTAATGCTTTTTTGGCGCTAAAATAATGATTTCCAATTAAATTGCAAATAAATACTTCAATTAACTATACTAATAAAATGCTCCACATGTTGTGGTGTCCTTATTTTTTAATTATAATTGACGTAAAGTATTAGTGGTGTGCGTCATGCATGTAGCCCGTAACCTAATTATACTAATCAAGAAATTCTTTGAATTTTCTAAAAACTCTAGACTATGTAAATGTGGGTCTGCCACTAGTGCATAAACTTTATGAAAGATTCATTACCCAATTATATACAGAAGGGAAAGGGGGACTTGTATTACTCCCAACTAATAATAGGTCTTTACCTATGAAATTGCCGTTTTGTATGAAAAAATTTAAACGAATTTTTTTCATGAATTTTTTATTTGTATTAATCGAAGTAATCACCCATGCAATCAATGCATCTTTGCCATCGCAGTGGCAGTTTATTGATGCCCTTCTTAAAGAAATCAGCTGGACGGGAGGCAACAAATTCTTCAAAGGCATTTTGTACTGCCTCTCGGGTATTAATTTTTTTTCCCGCCAAGAAGTTATCCAAATTCTGGAAAAAGTAGTAGTCTGTAGGCGCAAGGTCTGGTGAGTAGGGCGGATGACGGAGAGCTTCCAACCCCAGTTCTTGCAACTTGGAGACCGTCTGCTGTGCAGTATGAGGTCGCGCGTTGTCGTGCAGGAGCAGCGGAGACGAGCGATTGACCAATGCTGGTTGGAGATGCGCCAGCTTCTCCATCATTGTGTTCAGTTCTTCACAGTACACATCTGCAGTAATGCTCACCCCGTTTGGTAAGAAGCTGTGATGAATCACACCGGCGCTAGACCACCAAACAGTGACCATCACTTTTCTAGGGGTAAGTTTTCGTTTAGGGCATTGTTTAGGTGCTGAACCAGGATCCAACCAACTTGCTGAGCGCTTACGGTTATCAAACAGAATCCATTTTTCATCGCAGGTAACAATGCAGTTCAAAATTCCTTCATTTGTGTGTCTGTTGAGCAGTGCAAGGCACGTCTCGACGCGTACTTCGCGCTGGCGATCATTGAGTTCGTGGGGCACCCATTTGTCAAGCTTTTTTACCTTGCCAATTTGACGCAAATGGACCAATATTGTTTTGACGCTAACGTCGAAAGCTGCTGCTAATTCAGCCGTAGATTGTGTATCATCAGCTTCCACAATCGCCTTTAATTCGTCATTGTCGACCAAAGTCTTCGGACGACCGCGAGGTTCATTTTTCAGGTCGAAATTTCCAGAACGGAAGCGAGCAAACCAATAACAGGTGGTGCGTTGGTTTGTAGTGTTAGCTCCGTAAACGTCGTTGATGTTGCGTGCCGCTTGTGCCGCGTTGCTGCCACGACGGTACTCATATTCCATAATTACTCGAATTTTTAACGTATCCATGATGACGAAAAAGATTGAAATGCGATGAAAATGTAACACTAATCAATAAAGAAATGACTACTTTTAGAAAAAAAAATCCATGTTTTTAAAATAAAATTAATTTGAAATTAGAATTCTTAGCCAAACAAAAATTATTTTGATTTGAAATGGCCAGTACTGCAGAGCGGCAATTTCATAGGTAAAGACCTAATATGAGCCAATCGAATTAAGTTATGATTCTACTACTAGACTAGCTGCCACCTGGTATGACTTAAGTGGTTCTTAATTCCATTTATTACATATGGTAAAGCTTTGGTGTGAAAACATTTAATGTTGCTATGGACTTGATTAGTATAGAGATATGATATTTATGACGGAGAAAAATCAAACAATGACACTAAACATGAGCATGATAAAGATGAAACAGAAGACACAAACAATGCTTGGCTTGCAGTTAGTAATGAATTCCTATACATTCGATATAGAAGAAAAAAAACGGATTTGTTTAAAAAACAATACGAATCTTTTACGGTTATACTTGACATTTTTACGATTTAACTTTGAACCGTCGTCGTTTAGATTCCAAAACTGCCTCCTTCGAGCTCTGATTCTTGTTCCACTATGCATAGGTGCAACTTTTCGCACACTTCCCAGATTTTACTGCTTTGACATCAACCGGAACTTTAAGACCGTATTCCTTAACGTTTCAACCCTATTCCTATTAATTTCGTGACGTAACTCTCGTACCACCAAAATTATTGTCCAATAAGTGAGTCACGTGGACCGGTTCCCACACCCACTGTGCGCCTACGCAGCGCACCGAAGAGTTGACATCACTTATGCAAGGGTTGGTGGTGTGTGACACTTGTATTAATTTTTTGTTTGGTTTTACATAATTATTTGCTGTCTGAATGCTTTGCTGATTAATGTTTTCAAGAATAAATACGTTTAATTTACCATCTTCAGTAACCGTCATATATTGCTCTAACTTTTTGTTACTTAACAATCAATAAATGGACCATGTATTTATATCAATCAATAGCTTAGTAAATTTTATTACAGGACAACATAGATATACCCTTTTTTAATATTAGAATCAAATCCGATATATTAAAGTCGTTCACTGGCAAAGAACAATGAGCCGATCCTTTATTCTGCATTCTGTTTCCATGTAATCAATTAATGACAACCAATGGTTATATTCATCGGTCTGTCTCGACATGTTCCCTATGGTTAATGTGATTTTGCTTATACTATAATTTTATTCTTGCCTTTTTTATTTTTTCCATTGTAAAGTAAAAATTGGCTCATGGGTCTGCCATCTACGTGTGGTTTTCATTGTTCTTACTTATTAACTTAAGCTTTATCTTAGTAATAATATTTGAAAATGCATTTCATATCTAGACGAGATTACTTCTGGTTATATTGGTTTTCAATACCACACTTCAATTATTCATCTCTATTTCTCTGTGAGTTTGCATTGTTTGCGATGCTCCGTACATTATACTTGTTTTTATGGTTGAGTGAATGAAACCTAGAGCTGTGTATAAAATTAAACTGCTTTTCTACTAACCAAACCGACACCAATCGATGAATTGAACTACAAGAAAGTATCGTTCATCAAATATACAGACCACAATCAATTGTTATCAATGTCACTGTTCATCTTTGTTTAGCCCAACAGATCGACCACAACAATATGCTATCCAAACAAATATTTAATTGGTATTGCTAATTGCTGACTCGGTTCTATTGTTCCCTTGGCGATTCTTTCTCACAATTGCCATTGTGGTTAGACAATGTTGGGAGCTGACCTTAAGGATCATGATGCAACTACTTTTTGTTGCTGTAGGAAGCGATGGGTTCTCAGAAAGGTGCCTTTCGATTTAGGTTCTGATTATTGGGAACATTGTCGTATCTTATTAGTAAGAATCTTATGCCGTGTTTGATTTTGTGATTGTCTTTTGTTGCTTCGGTTGTTCATATGATCTGTTAAAGATTATACGATTTCTCAGGTTTAGAACCGAAAAATGATGTAACAACCAACTCTTCCTCATTATTGGTTTAACTATCTTCATCAGCAATAAAATCTTTTAATGTGTTAAATTATCACTGATTAAATTAGTCACTGGTTTCTCACCTTGTTCTACTTTTAATGATCATTTTATAGTTTTATCTAACACAATTAATTTCTTGTTTCAGATGTACGAGAAGGAAGCATAATTTGAGTAATGCGAACACTTCGGTGTCATAATTTCTGCGTAAGTACAATTTTATGTAACATCCATTATATGCGGTTGTCGATTCGTTTTCAATTCGACACGCGCAGTTAACGGGCTTGAAACTGGTGGTTGCTGCTTGATCTATGCTGATGGTAGCAAAAACATAAGCTGGTTTAGAACTTCAAGTTGTATGAAAAATGTGAGTGTGTACATTTTTCATGAGACTGCTTTTTTGTCTAATCAGTGAGTGTACGACTCAATTAGATGTGGTTCGTTATGTGATTGATGTGTCATTAATACTAAAGTGTTTCTAAAATTTATCTTTTAGGACATTTTCTTCCTACGTACTATGCAACTGATTTATACGTCTAGACTTTTATTTGTGAAACTACATTGAAAACGTCTAGTTTGAAATTTAAACAAGCACTGTTTTTCAACGAGCGTAGAGGTGCCAGACAGTGGTGTACACATTTAATATTCTCACGCATTAAGATATTTGGGAATCTGATAAATTTAGAACAAGATTATTTTGTCGTATCGCAATTAAAGTAAATTGCTTCACTCATTGTAACTTAAGACTTTTTATTAATTCTAATAATTATGTTTTTGATACAACCATCAGATGAAACGGTTTGATATAATATTCAAAGACAATTTCTCTTTGAAATCAAGTCATATTCCGTTCAGGTTATGACCATGAAATTCGATGAAATCAGATCTATAAAGATTATTCGGGATTGAATATTAAGATGTGAATGAAGGTACTACATTGATTTTGACTTTTATGATTACATTTATTAATTTTAATAGAGATACAATCGCCTTTACGGCTCGCGTAGCTTCAAGGCAGCTTTTGTCATAATTGTATTTTTATTTAAATTTGTATAAAATTGTGGCAGTACAAAGAAATAAAGATTTAATTTATGCCAGTGTCGCACAGTAAATCCAAATTAAGTAAATATGCGTCGACATAATTAAGGCTTTGGATTGGTTTGTATTTATGGCCTATAAATATTCTTAAATAATCTCCCTTAATTACCGCCACCCGCTCATTAATTTAATGGCTCCTGTTAACCTAATATTATCTCCACATAAATAATTAGTTTTGATCGTTAATAACCAGTAAGTTATTGTTTAGTTGGCCCATACCTTCTAATATAATGTCACGATATCGTGACGATCTCGTAATCGTATAGATAAATTGTTCAGTGATATATTGCAGTGATATTTCAAACGTAGCTACTAGCTATGCATGTAGGGTATTGTAATAATTGGTATAATTTATGGTGTAATAAATGTAGGTTTATGCCTATGATACCTATCCTAGTATAGAAGAAAATCTCGCTAGAACAAAAGGTTTTCAGTTCAGGAGCAAGAAACAGAAAAGTTTGATTTATAAAAACTGACATATGTAGAGAAGCGGTGACAAAAACTTAACAGCTCAGCTCGGGAGTACGAAGTAAACATACCAGAGATACCTTCATGCATATATCTTGTTGACAGTTGACATACCCTAAGCAGAGTTCTAATAATAGGAATCCTTACTGCGCCATTGCAATACCATTACGTAGGAACTTTTGATTAGCTAAGTAAGCACGGCTGCAATCTTTGCATTGGCTAATGCACTATCAAATACCTTATCGGCCTCAGCTTCTTCGAAAACAGATACAAATACAACCAATTATACGCGATTAGAATTCTTTTAAGCAACATAAAATGCAACAGTACAGTTAAGCAAGAATTGTTTGCAAAACCTGTGCCCGCTCCAGTTTAAGATTAATCTTTGGCTATAAAACTGCTGGGTTTATTGATCAGTTGGTTTGTGCAAGTGAAAACATTATCAGGGTACTTAAACAACTTGTCCTAAACGACGATATGTTAGAATTTATGAAGTTTTGTCCGCTAAAGACACTAGCTTTAGACTGCTGTTTCGCTTGATGTTGTTGTGATGTACAAATTTCTGAGTTCGTTTCCGATGTTCTTTTGTATTGGATTGATCAACTGCTTTCAACTTCTCTAGCCAGCTGTATTGATCATCATGTTGTCAATCAGAGTTAATTTGTCGATGTGGTGATCTTATGTCATTGCATCCGTCATATTGGGATAGTCTATTTAACAGCATCAGTAACTATCATATTATTTTATAACCACAATTTCATTTTTTACCACCCTACGCTGTCCCACTCCTGGGCAAAGGTCACTCTACACTCTTGCCATCTTTCGCGAGTCCTCTTTTAACATTTGACGGAACGTACCCAGCTCGTCTCGCCATCTCCTACGTGGTCTGCCACGACTCCGCCTTACTATCTCATGGCACGAATTCTGTGCTATTTAGGCCCAGTTCGTCTCGCATGCGGCAGCGGCAGACGTGTCTTGCCCAGTTCCATTCCCATTTAGGCTGGGCATCCCTTTGAGCTACGTTAGCTAGCTTTTTTTTGCAAGCACAGTTAAAAACCCCAAAATATCGTAAGTTCCAGTACCTACTCTAATCCCCAAGATATAGGGCAAGCGTCTAGTTTATGGATCATTGTCCAATTCTGCTATTGCGTACAGACGCCAGCACATCAAGCTACCCCAAACTGCCACATTTTCCCAATTGAACATGAACCTCATGATTATGTTATAAAGATGAAAATCTATCAAAGAAATTTGACAGATTGGGGTAGTTTGATGTGCTGGCGTTTGTACTATACTTGATTATTTGAATTTGAGAAACTACATAGGATTTTAATATAGCGGTTTCAAGATTGTCATAGTCATACCTATATATCCTGACAATATAGTGTGCCTTCATAATGCGATTGCTTATCCTGTGTTACAAGTCTAGAAACGATAGAGAAGCCAACATTAAAATAGCGACTATATTAGAGGACTTCGCTAAAATAATATCAGCACTTTATTCAACAATTTTATTACAACTTTATCGTAATTCGATTCAAATGCAATCGCATAACGAAATCGATTCATTAGAACGACGCCCACCTACGTCGATCGAAAATCGGTTATTGTGTTGTAATATCGTAATTATGGTAACAATTTGTTAAGTAAACTATATTTTGCATCAATTTAGATAATCCTGCTTAGCGCTCTTAACGTGACCATGACTGGAAAATTTATTATCGTTTGGCACATAGTTTGCGTGTTTTTATATCGTTTAGTTTTATGGCGATTTGCTCATATTTCTTGGGTAACATTTTATTGTACACATTTTCCGTACGTTGGATACATTGTGACCACCACAGCATGTCCAATGGCATCGCGGAAGACCCAGGCGTAGATGGCGGGGTAAACTTGATGCTTCCAGGAGGGATTGGTCCATGTTGTCTAAGGATCGAGTTGATTGGAAAAAAAAAGGAAAGGAGGCCCTTTCCCTGTCTCATCATCATCATCATTGGACGAAAAAGACGTCCACTGTTGGACATAGCCCTCCCCCAAGCTCCGCCACTTCGACCGGTTCTGTGCTTCCCGCATCCAGCGGACTCCCGCGGCGCTCACAAGGTCATCGGTCCACCTTGTGGGACCGAAAAATAGTGTGTCTGCAGTGAGACAATATAGGGTATTTTTGTTCCGTTTTTATTTGTGAAACTATAGCATTAACAAAACATACACCCAAATCTATATAAATAAAAAGTCCTGACTAACTCATCAACGCCCAGCCCAAACCCTTGGACCTAGTAAGCTGAAATTTTGCACAGAGGTTCCCTTTATAATGTAGATAAGGAATAAAGGAAGGATTTTTCGAAATTCAACCCCTAAGTGAGTTAAATAGGGGATGAAAGTTCCGCGCGGGCGAAGCCGCTGGCAAAAGCTAGTTTAATAATATAGCAACTAGCTGACCGACCCGACGTTGTCCTGCCTGAACAGCGCCTCCTACACACTAACACACACAAAAAAAAAAAACATCAAAATCAGTCCAGCCGTTTAGAAGTTCAGTCACATACACACGCACAGAAGAATTATATATATGTAAAGATCTATATGGCCTCTTTCCCAAGTATATTTGCACGTTTATTTATTATCAGTAACTAAACATTTCAGCACAACTCCTGAGTGAAGCAATCTACTATCAAAATATTATGAGTGCAGACCGGATGAGAGCGATCATCTAGCAATCAAGCTACTTGATAATGCTTCTCGACACTCTTGGTGAGAATCGGCGTGACTTTACAAAAGTATGTATGACCACAATGTGCATTTCAGACCAGGATATGAATGTCCAGAAAAAAATAGTTTCACCAATTTTTGGGGTGGTGTTTTAAAATATTCAGAGTTTTAAAAACCTACCTAGACATATTCATAGGTTCCGTGTGGTGCCGGACGTAAAAGAATAGCGCCATCCTATTTCTTCCCGTGGGTGTCGTAGAAGGCGACGGGACTTACTAGAGAATGGGCAGCAGCGTTCTCTATGCATTTTACCACCATACTGCGATCGCCAACCCGCCTGCCAAGCGTGGCGATTATGGCAAAACCCCCCTTTTGAGGGAGTCCTATGTCCAAAAGTGGACGTCTTTCGGCTGAAATGATGATGATGATGATGATGATGATTACCTAGACATATAAATGTCTCTTCAGAAAGTGGTGCTGTTATGAAGGGGGAAAAATCACGGCTATCATGTAAATCATTTTCAGTGTTTTTCGGAGTGTTAGTTCAATCCGATGTAAATAAAAACTATTATGTACGCTCGTCACATCGCTTTTTTTAAACCGGTGTCTAGCTGGATCTTGAGGGGCTCGTGGCTATGGTCAGGTTAAGCTACGCTTGCCGTCTGGTTCATGGATGGGTGACCATCTTTACATACTAAGACCCCTCCATGTCTCGGACAAGTTGGTTTCGGCTGTCATTCGTGGATCTTTGACGGTCGTTACGGGTCGTCAGCCCGAAGCTCGCAAGTCCGACAAACAGTCTTAACAAGGGGTTTCGTAATACCCAGTAAATGGGTTGTGGAGGTCAGAAAGGCAGACACTCCATGTAAAATACTGGCATTCAGCTGTATCCGGGTAGACTGGAAGCAAGGCTCGGCAGATGAGTCTACCTGGATCTTAACTTATTAACAGCTCTAATAAAAAACAAATGCCACTAATTATCACCTTCACTTCCATCACAATGACGAAGCTTTAATCCGTAACCTACAGTTTGCTTCGGATGATCTGCTAATTCGAATGATTGACCAACAGACAGACAAACTATGACCTTTTATATGTACTATTTAGTTTTGTGAAGGCTCAATTTAATCAATTGGATTGATAGGTGGTTTACCTAATGAATTAATTTCGCAATTGATTTCGAAACGGTCAGGTTAAGAGGCGTTGCGTTAAGTGTTGTATGTGTACTTACAATATGTTTGTTTATGTGTCGCAATGTATTTAATTAAAAGTTTATACGACTGCAGCTTTAGTGAAGGCATAGGTGATAATGTATGTTGTAAGGACTGAAGAAATGATATGCAACTGTGTTATCGGAACTGTAGGACCACAAGTAAAAAAAAAAGTTTAAACAGTAAAGTTTAAATATGTCTAGCTGGCCCCGTGGCTTCGCCTGCGTGAATATCGGTAATTATCCGAGATTAGCATACGAGACAAACATTTTTGAATTAGTATTTTTTGTTAAAAGTACCGTATCTACTGTGATACGAAATTAGTAAAAAACTGTAATTTTGACACTATCAACAGACACTTCAATTTTATTAATTTGTAAAGTTTAATTTGCATGAAATGAAAACAGTCTAGTTAGTCTAATTATTCCACGGGAACGTACTACCGGGATAAAAAGTATCATATGTGTTAATCTAGGTTATAATCTGTCTGTGTGCTAAATTTCATCCAAATCCGTTCAGCCGTTTTTGCGTGATATAGTAACAAACAAACTTCACAAACTTTCATATTGTATTAGTATGGAGTAGGATATACACAGCTCCCAAACGTAAGACAGGTAGAATATGTTCAGCACAGGTTAAACAAAAAAGAAATGGAGCTTCAGATTCCAGTTCCCAATATCTACGGATGGTAATAAACTTAAACTCCTCATTTTATATAATTTTATGGTTAGTTATAAACAAAGGCAGCGCGCGCACCTGTCTTCCGTACGCGGTGCGTTTGCGCAGACCAGCTGTTTGATTGCCAGCGTAAAAAAATAAAAGGGTTGTTGTAAAAAAATATTACTAGGATAAAGCCGATTAAGTGCTGAAATGAAGTTGTTATAAGTTCCGCAGATAATTTTATTGGCTTTTTTTATAGAGTTGCAAACAATAGCTGCACGGGTCGATCGATCAGGTTAAGCTACGCTTGCCGCGGTTGGTCCGTGGATGGGTGACCATCTTTACATACCAAGACTCCTCCGTGCCTCGGAAAGCACGTTAAGCCGTTGGTCCCGGCTGTCATTTGTGGATCTTTGACAGTCGTTACGGGTCGTCAGAAGCCCGAAAGTCTGACAACCAGTTTTTCCAAGGGGTATCGTATTACCCAGAACTTGGGTTGTGGAGGTCAGATAGGCAGTCACTCCATGTAAAATACTGGTATTCAGCTGCATCCGGTTAGACTGGAAGTCGACCCCAACATAGTTGGGAAAAGGCTAGGCAGATGATGATAGAGTTGCAAACTTTTACGGATCCTTACCATAATATTATAAACGCGAAAGTTTGTAAACGGCTGAACGGATTTGGATGAAATTTGGCACACATATAGATTATAACCTAGATTAACACATGGGATACTTTTTATCCCGGTAGTACGTTCCCGCGCGATAATTTCCGACTTCCACGCGGGCGAGGCCGCGGGCGGAAGCTAGAATAAAATTCAAGGCTTTTTCTTACTTCTCTATTGCAGCCAACCACAACTTGCAAAATTCGCAGTGGATGCAAATTCAACTCCGCCTATCGCTGTCCTCTTCTCGTCAAATGCCTACCTTGGGTAGGTGCAACCACCCAAGATCTCCCAAGATTTCCACACCCAGTTTATCCAGCGACTAACAAATAACAATTAACAACAACAATAATTAATAACAACAAACAACAACAATACACACACGCACACTCACATACACACACATTTTTAGGGTCCCGTACCTCTAAAGGAAAAAACGGAACCCTTATAAGATCACTTTGTTGTCCGTCCGTCCGTCCGTCCGTCCGTCCGTCTGTCAAGACCGTTTTTCTCAGGAACGCGTGGAGGTATCAAACTGAAATTTCTATATGATACTTAGTTCTACTGTCCCTGGAAGCTGTAGAAAAATCAACCTACTAAGTCAACGCAATCAAAAGATACAGCCATTTAGGCCGCAAAATTCCGCAAATTTTCGAAACTCGCACGGGAATCAAAACCTACAGGGTACTTCCCGTGAACTTAGAATCTTGAAATTTTGTACGAAGTCACGTCTTATAGTACAGATATAGGAAAAATTACGAAAACCGTAAATTTTTAGTTTCGTCATATAAAAAAAAATATTTTTGACAATTTTGAACTTTTACTTATATACCCACAGGTTTGTACGGAACCCTCGGTGCGCGAGTCCAACTCGCACTTGACCGGTTTTTTTTTTGTTTTTCCTTAGACATATTGTTGCAAATGACGCAAAATGTATCGGAACATGTGGGTAAGTCCGATCCAGCCTATAGTCTGTTTTCATCGAACCGACGAAAAAACGGAGGAGGTTACTCAATTCGACGCGTATTTTTTTTTTTTTTTTTTTTTTTTTATGTATGACCACGCATAACTTTTTCCAGAGTAGTCCGATTTTGATAATTCTTTTTTTATTGGAAAGGGTATACCTCGAAGTTGGTCCCATATAAATTTCGAAGAAAAATTCCAACCCTAAGGGTAAGAAAACAGGGGATGATTGATTGTTTACTCACAGATTTTAATACTGAGTCGTGTATTAAATAGAAAATTAAGCATGTAGTAATTAGTAGATTATAGCCACAAAAAAAGTATAAAATAAAAACTTTTTAATAAAAAAATTAAACCGCCGAAAAACCGAAAAATAAAAAATAATAAACTAGCTTTGTCCAACCCCAATAAATAAGTTCGGAAGTCGGTGACTTTGGATATGTATTTGATTATATGTCACCGCCTTCCGAACTTAGTTATTGGGGTTGGACAAAGCTAGTTTATTATTTTTTATTTTTCGGTTTTTCGGCGGTTTAATTTTTTTATTAAAAAGTTTTTTTCATAACTGTTTCCTCGTTATATTTCCATAAGCTTTGATCTTTAACTTACCTCCCACTCGTTCATAATGAAATTCCTGGTTTAATGAAGCTGTTTGCCCATACCTTTTCAGCTGACTGTATTAGGTTGGCTTTGATAATATTTCATGTATTCTTTAACTTACATTATTTGTCACACGAGGGATGTAGGTGGAAATATCGTTATCATACATCGATAAAAGTATATTTTATCGAAGGTATTAGCTTGATAACTTAGAATACATATTATTGAATGGGGAAAAATACGCTAAGTTTCAGGAGCAATGAACCCCTATGTGATTTTTATAACAGAAGATAGAAAGCCTCTTGCAGACTATCTCATACATTACCTTACGACATTATCTTTTGATATCAAAACGAATCAGTTTAATAACTTTAAAATACCTTCTGAAGCTAAATCATTTCCGAACAGATTACGATATAGGTGCACGGTGCACATTATTGCCTTTAATTTCATAGTAGGTACTTCAAATAAGCAAGTACCGCTCGCACCCAACGCGGCCTTTGCGTTTCGTCACAGCAACATTCCTGGGCCGCGGATCGAGTGTAGGGCTGACAAGTAATCTAGGAAAATGTCCATTTCAATGTTGAAATGCCTTGAAAAGCTAAACAATGTGGGTGAATAATGGCTATAAATCAAGGGGCATCAAGAAGTTGGGTTTTAACACGGAGAAAACGAACTATTGTAATTGTGAACTGAATTGTCTGTTAGAGTTGGGATCATACGACAACATTCTATGTTCACAAAACCTATAGTATCTCTATAAGTTGCTGAATAATGAGCATTAGAGAGTATCAACTAAGTAGTTATCAGTCTCATTTGGATTGATAATCCCTTTTTATTCTTCTAAAAAACCCACTACTTGACAAGTAAATTGGATTGGCTAAGTCACAGCAGACAACCGTGACAGCTGTCACCGGTGGGATAGATTGCATCTGTTTGCAATTATCTCCTTCCTTACGCTGCTGGCGACTTTCTGCGGATTTACGGTGTGTCTTCCATGTTTAATCCTCTAACTACCTCTTACGACACTAACGGGAAGTGACAGGGAGGTCAAATTCTAGCAAGACGATTATACAATATATTATACCTACACGTGGGCCAACCCTAATCTAGCGTCGACTTGTCTCAGCATGCCGACAAACATGTTGATTTATGTGTCGTGTTATTCTAGTTTTGGGAACTTCCAATTAAAGCAAGACGAATTAGTACAAAAGATTTAAGGTGCGTTTCGACTGTAAATAAAACGTGTGGCTGTTATGGTCGATGGGGCATGCGTAATGATTGATATATCACTTTATAAGAGCATGTTTGGAGGAACTTTTAAAGTAATTGGTGATACGAATCCAACTTTTGACGCCTAATTATTATTTGTTACTGTGTTCCTAGATAACAGTTTTAAGAAAAATGGAAAGGAGATATCGGAAATGAACCGTGTTTCTAACTTCAATTCTTCATTACTTTTTTCTTTAGAGTCGTGAATTATTCGTTCTGCTGTGAGTTTCGTTTCGTGCCTCAGTAATTGAAACTCATAGTTCAAAAACGAAGTACCCACCTACCTACGCATTACCGGACCTTTCTTATCGGCGAAACCTGCTGTCCAAGCTATAAAGTACCTCCGCAAGTTAATTTCACACCCACGACCTGCAGGTCGTTTAATTAGGAAGTGAGTCATTCTATGCTTTGATGTATGAACTTTGCACATTTACTGACAGCTGGTCACCACCACTGACCCACGCTATTGCTAAAAGAAACTTCAAGCAATAACTCATTTTATTTTTTGTTCTTAATAGGAAAACGAGATTATTTTCCATTACCACAAATCCAACAAAAACTGACTAACAACGAAAAGTTACGGTCACTTTTTGCAAACAAAAAGTAGTGTATCGAAGTCGGTTCGCTCTGTTTCATGTGAATTTCGTTCGAAATGGGACGAAAGCGAAAATCTAAGTGATTGTAGGGTTGACTCTTTAAAAATGCCCGAAATTAAGACACATATTTTTCCGACAGGGGGTTGCTACTACAATACACGTATGAGGGTAATAATAATCATCATTGATGATGGGGATATTAATCATATTATTGTCGTTTATTTTCTCTAATACATATTCATTACATTTTTAAATATTTTTACAAAAATGATTAAAAAAAAAAACATTTAAAAATATAAAAAATAGTAGCCCACCGGTATCGGGAACAGGGTCCAAGCTACCGGTGGTCAGGGCTGCTGAGAGAGGAACCTCCTCACTATACGCGCCGTGTCCAGTAGAACTGCTTTCTGGATCAAGCCCTTGATCCAGCTGCCTAACGAGAGCCTCCTGAGGTGTTGGTCGAGGCTCTTGGCTATAATGCCATTGGCCGTCACGACTATCGGCACAATGACTGCTGTATCCACATCCCACATGTCGACAACCTCGCGTGCCAGGTCAAGATACTTGATTTTTTTATCTTGCTCAGCTTTCACGAGGTTCTCGTCATGTGGGACTGCTATATCAATAATCATTGTGCGACGCTCTAGTCGATCTATCACCACTATGTCCGGCTTATTGGCAAGAATAGTCCGGTCAGTGATGACAGATCGATCCCAATACAATGTGATAGTGCCATTTTCGAGAACTGGGTCGGGCACATACCTATAGTACGGTACTTCTGAATCCACAAGACTGTATTTCAGAGCAAGTTGCTGGTGGATAATCCTGGCTACAAGGTTGTGCCTATGCAAGTAGTCTCCGTTAGCCAGACGAGAACAGCCAGAAATAATGTGTCGGATTGATTCCCCCGGACGGTGGCATGCCCGACAGATGTCAACCGTGCCATCCTTCACAATATATTTCCGGTAGTTGTTCGTCATCATAACTTCGTCCATAATTGCAAAGACAAAACCTTCGGTTTCTCCAAAGAGATCACCGAATCGTAACCAGGATACGGACGCTAAGAAGTCTACATCTGGTCCATGTAGGACCCGATAAAAGCGCCCGTGAAGCTCTTTGCCCTGCCATACCTCCCTGCGGTCATTAGTGTCTAATACTTTAGGTTTGCGCCAGTTCTCGTTAGCCAAGGAGAGCGGGGTGAGCCCCTTGTCCACTAAGACCACATCTCGGTGCATCCCCACGTCGGCTTCTAAGAAATATTCCCTGAGACTGCATATCTCGCGATTGTGGAGGGTCTGAGCGTTTAAGAAGCCTCGACCTCCACATTTTCGGGGGATATACAGTCTCATCACCGATGACCGTGGATGATGCATCCGATTTGTGGTAAGTAGTGTGCGGACCCTCCTATCCAGGGCGTCAAGTTCCGTCTGAGTCCATTTGAGTATGCCGAAAGAGTACAACAGAACCGGCATGACCCAACCGTTGAAAGCGCGCACCTTATTTCCGCCTGATAAAAGACTATTTAAAACTTTATTCAGGCGGCAGAAGAAGCGCTCCTTCAACGATTGCTTCATGTCAGTAACATTGATACCCAACGCTTCCGACATACCCAAATACTTGTATGTTTCGGTTGGGGAGAGGGATCTAAGGTATATGGAATCCGAGAGTTGGGTTCCCACGGATTCCACAATCCTCCCTCGCTTTACATGCATGACCGCACATTTGTCCACACCAAATTCCATCCTGATAGCGCTACTGAAAGTTTCAGTTACTTTCAGTAGCTCCATCAGTTGCAATTTGTTGGGGGCAAAGAGTTTTAGGTCATCCATGTAGAGGAGGTGAGATATAACCTGACCACCTCTCCTCAGCCGATAGCCTATACCTGAATGCTCCAGCAATATGCTAAGAGGATTCAAGGCTAAGCAGAACCAAAGCGTTAATCATATTATTATTAATTGTATTATTAAAGAAGCGCCGACCCCAAATAAATTGGGATATCCCAATTTATTTGGGCGGCGCCGGCGCGTCTTTTTTTTCAAATTTCTCTATTAGTCTTCATTTCGGTAAGCAATCCGTTTTTAACCATATCATCATTCCCACAGTCCATCCATCGTTTCTTTGGTCTCCCCCTACTCTTATAGCCATCGAAATTTACATTCAAAACTTTCCTCACATTTTCCTCAGTCCTCATTCAGGGATAATATGAATGGTAAGTGAGAACCGTTTAAGTGCCGCGTGGCTCCTATAGAAAATTAATTGCGTTTCATTAGTCGATTTGACAGATGGTAACGAATGGAAGCAAAAATTAATATTTTCGCCAACCCCAAGTACCAATCATAGAAATAGGGCAAGCAAAAGGAGGATGCAACTACACTTCCTATCGATAACCGAAAGTTGACACATACCCACGATAGGAGAGGAGACTCACGGAGTGAAGGTGGCCTCATTTCCGAGAACCACACTAGAGTCTAGACGTTTGAATATGACATAAATAAAGTTTCTATCAGAATCAGACTACATAGGAAATAGGAATTACTAGATTAGGTTTCGTGGTCGTGAAAGGTAATCTCGCCTACCGCTAAATGTAATTATGTTATGACGTTAGAATATTTCATGTTTTGTTCATTTCCTTTGCAAACAGAATGTTACGGGGGAAATAAGTCAATTCTATAATTATACTAGCTGACCTGACAGACGTTGTCCTGTCCGTCCAATAGTCATTCATACAGAATCCCTACCCTACCCTACCTACCCTACCTACCCTACCTACCCTACCTACCCTACCCTACCTACGCTATAAACCTCACGGAGCCCGAGACCTTTCCAACTAATGCAAAACCGTGGAAATCGGTTCGTGCGTTCTGGAGTTATAGCGTCAGGAAGGAAAACCCGACTTATTTTTATATAGTAGATGTGAACTACATACATATATGGACTATCGTATGAAAAAATATATAATTCAGCTACCGGGTCCGCCCCCGAATACCCATACTTATGTTCTGAGATTCCAATAACACTTTTGTCAGTTTCGTGGTACATACGATGTTATGCCTATATATGCCAGTACAATAGGGTATTTTCCAATTTGATAAAAACTATTTTAATTTGAAGATTGGGACGATATATACAACAGAAAAATAAAAATAAATTTATTTAAATCCATTTTCTCCATTAAAAACGATTAAAATCAAATTTCTTTTTCGTTGTTTTGAATTTACCGCCAAAACGCTCCTTACGATGAATTTTTATCACGTGACATCGTGACGTTAGCTTTGTGTAAACAGCACCAGTACAAATGCTTAGTTTGGCGCAGTTTTAGAAGTATTTGTGCACAGAGGCACCGCATACCAGTGATTTCACTTTCTATACATAACAAATCTTGTTAATTATAAACACGACACTCACTTGTTCCCCCCCGAGTGGGTTCCCGCATTGTCGTTGCGGGGGGGCTTAGTAACCGTGGTCTCCCATCCACGGTGAAGCCAAGAGGAATCCAACGGTGGGGCCGCTCGTCAGGGCTTTTGCCTTCAAGCCATTGACGTAGCGGCCAAAACGTAGGTTGCGGTGAGGTGCACCGCAACTGAGGTGGGCCGCGATGTCGAATGGGAGGCATCGCGGCTGAGGGTTACAGGCTGCGGTAGAGGACGAGTGCCGGTGCTTCTGAGCAGCGCTCTTCCCTTCCGTGGCCTGGACGGGGCCGCCACCGTTTGATGGCGGACGCGGTGGGGCCGCAGGGGAAGAGGAGTGTCGGTATAGCGTCAGCCGCTCTCCCTATCCTCTGCGGCCGAAAAGTGGTAGACGGGACGGCGCGTTGTGTTCCTCACGCGCGCCGTCAAAGATGTCAGCAACCACTGGTGGGGTCCGCAAGGGCTGATGCCTGCCAGGGGTGCGGGTTTGTTCGAAAGAGATACCACGGCCCCTGGCATACGGGCTACTGAGGGAACACGGGTGGGTTTTAGTCAGTAAAAGTCTGACACGCCCTCCTGCTCTACTCGGCAGGAGAAGTCATTTGATGATTTCCCACCCAAAAAAAAAAAAAAAAAACACTCACTTGTTTACTTACTAACTACTTTCGTTTACACAAAGTTGACGTCACGTGATAAAAAGTCATCGTAAGGAGCGTTTTGGCGGTAAATTCAAAACAACGAAATATAAATTCGATTTAAATCGTTTTTAATTGAGAAAATGGCTAGAAATAAATTTAGTTTTATTTTTCTGTTACATATTTCGTCCCAATCTTCAAATTAGAATAGTTTTTAATAAATTGGAAAATACCCTATTGTATTGGTTGCTACAAACATGGAATATTTTTTTATATTTTATGTGTATTGTATAATCGTATTTAAATGTGATGTATTTTTAAGACCAAGATAAGCAAAGAGAATTAGCTTTCATGGTGAAACAAATAACACTTACCTGCTATCCTACATTTGCTTTGGAGGTGAAAGGACATTATTAGTAAAATTATCCTTTACAAAAGCTATAACTCTCAAATTACAACAGTTAACGAACCTTGCTGCGTTAATTGCCACTAAATTGCTAATTAACTGGCTTTGAGATTAGCACAATGAACTGTACTAATTCTATTATTGTTCTGCAGTCATGTTTAACTGGAGAATACTATTGATAACATGTTGTTTGACAGCCCTTGTGTTAGCGTTGTGACCTCTTGACCAAAATACAGATGTTTTTGTGTGTCGAGGAATGACCACAGCGTTGTTTCTTGTCGATGGTTTATCAGTTATCTTATTTGAGGTGACTGGCACAAAAAAGTGTGTTCTTTTTTTAAAATTTCTATGTTTTTTTTTAATGAGGATTGATTTGACACTCTTTAAATTCTTATTCGATTATCGAATATTTATTAGATCCAATATGTACTTTTTTTATTGTACCGGCTATCATTCGTGGATCTTTGACAGTCGTTACGGGTCGTCAGAAGCCCGAAAGTCTGACAACCACTCTTACCAAGGGGTATCGTGTTACCCAGAAGCTGGGTTGTGGAGGTTAGATAGGCAGTTGCTCCATGTAAATACTGATATTCAGCCGCATCCGGCTAGAATGGAAGCTGACCCCAACATGGTTTGGAAAAGGCTAGGCAGATGATGATGTATTTTTACGATACATTTTTGGAAGGAAACGCGTCAGCCATCCTCTGGATCGTCGGATGAGTAGGTACCTATTCTGCGTCACGTCGGTCATCTGTAACAACAATATTGCAAAATCAGCCTATAATGTTCCCACTGCTGGGACACAGGCCTCCTCTCTGTGAGAGGGAGTGGGCCGTAATCCACCACGTGGCCCCAGTGCGGGTTGGTAGATGTCACATGTCTTCGAATTTTTGGTTCTAGGACATGCCGGCTTCCTCACGATGTTTTCCTACACCGTTTAGAGAGCAGTGGTGATTAAATAATTTACACAAAGTAAAGCGCCTGTCTGGCTTCGAACTCACGACCTACAACTCGTAAGTCGCGTCCGTTACCACTGGTCCACCACTGCTCTTTATGACAATCAACTGTAAATTCATAATTTGAAACTACCTAAAACTATATTTTCACCATACATTATTTGTGATTCATATTAGTGAATAAGAAATGATCTTTTTGGTAGTATCTATGCCATAAAATACTAGAAGAATTTAAGTATTCCTTGTTGTATGGCAATACAACAAGGAACCTATGACGTAGTAACGAGATACTGCCGTATCTCGTTAATTTTAATGTGTTTTTCAAAGATGTCATTGTTTGACGCCAGCAGTGTTAAATGAAAATGGATTAAGACTTTCAATGGGCGTCGTATAAAATTATTGCTCCAAGCTGACTTTTATTGAGATGTAAAGTGGGACAAGGCGAGAATGTGTCTACAGGGCTGTACTAATAAGATCCTGAAGATTAAAAATCCTAATGGATACAAAATAAACTTTTGTTTGAAAGAGAAATATGCGTACTTACTAAGTCCGTATAGAGGTATTCGTTATTTAAATAATTTAGCTAAATTATATTCGTCAAACCTCAGGTATGGATTATGCTTAACCGAGTGTAGGAATCTAGTCCTAACCCTATTTAGTGAATACCTGACGCGTATAGAATTACATTAAAGTTTCGGGTCGACCCTTTCTAAATATCTTGCCAGTTCGTATAAACAAATACCAAGAACAAATTTTGATTTATTGGTTTAGTAAGTTTCAATTAAATTAAATTATTAATCAACGAATATGACTGTGGGCGACTCTAGTTTTGGAATGGCTTGCAGCAGTAACGCGAGTTTAAATGAATTAACGATGGCCGATTGTAAAATGAAAACAAATCCAATTACTTGACTGCTCTACTTATTCGATTGTTGATTGTGGCTGGCTAATAAAACAATCGAATGCTTAAACATAGCTGCGATTTGCTAAACAAAACAATGGGAAACGAATCGTCGAATAAAATAAAACTGATTGGTGCCTTGGTGGTGAGTCAGTTTGAGTTAATTCAATTGTTGTAAATGTTATTGAATTGTTTGTTTTAAATTGTAGAGCAAATCATTTCTCGTACACCAAATTTTTAGGTATGACTTGCTTGTGAACGATCTTTGGTGAAATGTTTGTAGGTAAGTAGATATTGCTTCAATATTATAAAATAGCAGGAGTTTTAAAAACAATTTGGAATTGGTCTTCAAGACAATGAAAGACTTAACCTGTTGCATGCGGCAAACTTTAACATTATTACTACTACATATTACTATTATAATAACGTACTCTATTTAAGCTTTTTTTTTTTTGATACTTTGCACCTAAAAATATAAAAAGAAAGGCAGATAGACCACGCGAAACACCAAGGGTGAAACCAAATACTGATTCAAATTTTGAATCACTCGAGTTTTGAATTTCAAAACTCGAGTACTACGCCACGAAGCGAGCAGATAGAACGAGCGTCGCATTGTAAGTAACATACAATGCGACGCTATTTGGTTTTTTGGGCTCACTTTTGGTGTTCCGCGCGGTCTATCTGCCTTTGTTTTATAATCTGAGATTTACACTTACACCATTATTTACCTAGATTCTAGATCATTCAGATTTCACCGATTACTCAGATCTCAAGTGCGTGTGTGATATCTCCCCACAGACAATGACCCACCTTCCATGTTACCTGTGCACTATTTATCGATCCAACAAAAAATTGAGTCATAAGGGCATCGCCTTATTTTTTATTTGTTTAAGTCCGGTACTAACCCAACAAAATCAACATTATGTAGGGATCACAGTTTTTTTTTTTTTTTTTGTTAATTATAACAATGCACACTTGCTTTTCCAATTCACTTCAGACATTGGCAGACTGGTTGATATCCGCTTTTCTAGCCATAATGAAAAATATAATAGACATTATGACAGCGTCAGTGGGTGCAGTTCGCGTACCAACATTTTTGACCCAAACATTGTAAGTAGCTAAGATCTTCTTGCCATGGATACGCTAAAAAGAAGCCCTACAAGCGTAGCCGAGTGCAAACCTTCAAAGTTTCTACCTCCTTATTTATGTATCGTTCCATCAGCATTACTTACATTATTAGCAGTACACAATGTAATACTAATTGCAATCTAAAGTCTGATCTATCGTCTATGAAATTTTACGCTAATCTGTTCACTCGTTTACGACTTACGAGTAGTTAATGGTTAGTAGTCCGGTAAGCTTTAGTTACGCATAATTATCTGGATATCGAGTATTTTACAGATTAGTCGATTTAGATCATCGATTTAGAGCAGCGTATCGAATAAACTGGAAGTAAAGCATATTTATTTCCTCAATTGTACCTGCCGTTATTGAGCTTTATTATGACGAAGAGTTCAAACAACTTTAATTTAGAATTAATATCTTGAATACGAGTAAAAGGCGTTAAGGCCACATAAAATATCTCATTTACCTTTTCCTAACATAGTTCAAAATGTAAGATAAATGAGGTACCGTGTGGTGCCGGACGTAAAGAATAGCATCATCCCATCTCTTCCCGTGGGTGTCGTAGAAGGCGACTAAGGGACTTACTAGAGAATGGGCAGCAGCGTTCTCTAAGCATTTTACCACTAAACTGCGATCGCCAACCCGCCTGCAAACGTGGCGATTATGGCAAGACCCCCAAATTGGGGGAGGCCTATGTCCAGCAGTGGACGTCTTCCGGCTGAAATGATGATGATGATGAACTATGTTGGGGTCGGGTTTTAGTCTAACCGGATGCAGCTGAACCACCAGTCTTGCAAAGGGGTATCGTATTAACCAATAACTGGGTTGGGGAAGTCAAATAGGCAGTTGCTCCTTGTAAAATATGTTTAGTCCACTCTCGGAACCTCGACCCCTAAAAAAAGATTACTTTATTTCTTTCCTCTCAACCCATAATAAATATAGTTCACACTCAACGAACAATCTCAATCCTCGACACATTCTGGAGTGAGACTGAATTTTTATACAAGGGACAGGTATATATATCTCGTCCACTTTTTACTCCTAGTTCGGTAAGTACCTAAAATTAATATTTTGGTACAGTAAGGTAAGTACTTTGGGGGTCGAGATGAAACTAAAACTTGGCTGTAAAATAAAATTCACTCACTTCCAAGGGTCGAGAATAAACCATAGTCAGGGGTCCGTGGTTATTTATTGGGGATCGAGGGGCTGAGAGTGGACTAAACGTATTTTACAAGGAGCAACTGCCTATTTGACTTCCCCAACCCAGTTAATGGGTAATACGATACCCCTTTGCAAGACTGTTGGTCAGACTTTCGGGCTTCTGACGACTCGTAACGATTGTCAAAAATCCACGAAGGAGCGGATCAGCTTAATTTGTTTTCCGAGTCACGAAGGGGTCTTGCTATGTAAAGATGATCACCCATCCACAGACCAACCGGGGTGAGCATAGATTAACCTGATCGATCGACTCGTGTGGCTGTAACTTAGCCACAAGCTCCTTTAGCCACAAATATAGCACGAAGCACAGAGCAGTCACGACAAGTAATTCCACAACTTATTTCCGAACGAAACCATCTTCTTTAGTCACGCATGTTACGTAACAAAGACAACATTATGGTAAATTAATTATAATTCGCATATAGCAAGCGTGAGATAAAGCCATGGTCTAAAGGTATGCGTTGCGTGCGAATACGAGGTCACACAATCGCCGCTTTCTCATAGACCTGAACGGAAAGAGCTTGAATTATCATTTCAGGCTTGCAACTTAAATGTGCATACGAGTAACATACGAATAAGGCCACAATGTGATAAGTTAATAAGGTGTGAGCAGTGGTAACACAACTTAAATAATTCCAAAAATTTCATCACCACTGCTCTCAGAACGGTGAAGGAACCCGGCATGTCCTAAACCCAAAAATTCGAAGACATTTGACATCTACCAATCCACACTC
Organism: Polymixis flavicincta; assembly: GCA_949987655.1. NCBI lineage: Eukaryota > Metazoa > Arthropoda > Insecta > Lepidoptera > Noctuidae > Polymixis > Polymixis flavicincta. The sequence goes on along the minus strand of OX465185.1, from coordinate 8,813,416 downwards.
AGCCCGCGTGGTAGATTACAGCCCACTCCCTCTGAAAGAGAGGAGGCTTGTGTCCTAGCAGTGGGAACATTATAGGCATGATTACGCATGAGCATGCAATTATACGCCATATTGTCAATGTATACGCTTCTATATGTCAATGTATACGCTTCTATAATAAACTTCCAAGCCATGTTCAAGATCTAAGTCTCAATAAATTTAAATCATTCATTAAACGTAAGTTGTGCCTGAAAGCGTTTTATACCGTTAAAGATTATATCGAGGACAAAAAAGCTTGGGATTGACCTGCTCCAATTATGTATACTGAATGTTGTTTTTTGATTTGCTCTTTGACATTTGATTATTATTATTATACACACTTTGACATTTTCTTATTATTATACACACTTTGACATGAATATTTACTTTGAGAAGTATAATATTATTTTTGTTTTAATTATTGTGAATGTGAGGACTATGTGGTATTTTTGTTTTTTATTTTTGTGTTTCATCTCTTTCTCAGCTCGTTTTTAGGGTTCCGTACCTCTAAAGGAAAAAACGGAACCCTTATAAGATCACTTTGTTGTCCGTCCGTCCGTCCGTCCGTCCGTCTGTCAAGACCGTTTTTCTCAGGAACGCGTGGAGGTATCAAACTGAAATTTCTATATCCCTTAAAGTGTAATGTCAAAAAAAAAAAAAAAATGACCTGGTGCTAGCTGACTCCAAGATGGCGTCGATTAGGTCACGTCCCCTTAGGTCCCTTGGGTTAAAACCCCGATTTCTCGCTATTTTACTATGAAACTCATATGAAACTGTAACTTTTTCGGAATTAGTACATCATTTTTTATTCAGTGTATGACCTATGTGAAATTGGGTTTACAATAAAATGAGTAGGTTTCAAGTTAAAAACGAGTGCTGTTATTTGTCTCCCACTTTATCATTCAAGGCCCCAGAAATAGAAGCAAAATACATATTTTAATAATAAACCATTTAATAGTAATCACTATTACACTACAAAAACGATTACATAATAAACATATTACCACCAGGCAGCCAAAACATATAAAAAAGGACGTTAATCTTATCTTATCTTCACGCGACACAAGTGGCCACTTATAACTGTTACGTAACTCGACACTCATTCATTTTTTTTTTGCAGTCGTGAACATGACGCAGTTTGACAAATGTTTATGTACTTAATCAGTTCAAGACTGTTGCTAACTATAAATAAATACTTGCAAGTGTTCACAATGAAAGGAGTTCGTAAATTAATCCATAAAAAAAGTCTATTGTTTACAAAAACTTAAGAACACGTGACGCTGTATGCGTCACGTGTTCGGGTTTTTTCTTATGAATTGCTTAATCGATTGCAAATGTGAAAACTATTCCAGAAACTACATTAAATTACCTCCTATTTAAGTGTTATGGCAAAGTTTTAATTATTTTTAATAATTATGTATTTTTTTCGAGAATCGGGCGACGACGTAATTCGGCCCTTAGCAACAGGTCGGACTGTTGCATAGCAACGGAGGAATGACATGTTAAAATTGCAATTTTGACTACTTTATCTGAATTTTCATACACAACATCGTATATTTATGGATAGTTTATGAAATTTTCTTACTACTTTAGCAGTATTTTAGCCATTTCATACAAAAAACGCACACGAAAAGTCAGCGCAAATATTTTATGATTTTATATGGCGGCCATTTTTTCACCCCGTGGAATTTTTTCCGTAAAATATATGCGTAAATATATTAAACTGCTTTTAACTAATACATAAATAGAAAGTTGATTAACTTTACATACGTATTCATGCTTGAAATATGCACTTTCACTTCAAAAACACTCAGCACAATCGATAAAACGAGTAGCACGGATCCGCGCCATAGTACTGTCAAAGTACTATGTTCTGCGATGAATACCGCGAAAATTTGCACTATGAAGTTGGCATCAGTCCAAGAAACATATCTAGCCTTGTCTATCCTGATCATTTTTATACAAGAACGAAAGAGATAGGTTGCTTAGTTTCATAGAGAAACGTAAAAAACCGCTCCCACCGGCTCCCACAGATTACGTGCCGTGCCACGGCACATAGCAAACAACTGCGATTTTTTTTCCGCCGTGGACCGGCAAATGACATTTCGCCGGATATGATACTTAGTTCTACTGTCCCTGGAAGCTGTAGAAAAATCAACCTTCTAAGTCAACGCAATCAAAAGATACAGCCATTTAGGCCGCAAAATTCCGCAAATTTTCGAAACTCGCACGGGAATCAAAACCTACAGGGTACTTCCCGTTAACTTAGAATCTTGAAATTTTGTACGAAGTCACGTCTTATAGTACAGATATAGGAAAAATTACGAAAACCGTAAATTTTTAGTTTCGTCATATAAAAAAAAATATTTTTGACAATTTTGAACTTTTACTTATATACCCACAGGTTTGTACGGAACCCTCGGTGCGCGAGTCCAACTCGCACTTGACCGGTTTTTTTTTATGTTAATCTGGCAGTTTGAGTACTTTATGCGGCCTACCCAAATGTCCTTTCTTTGTATTTTTTTCTTTGTATTGTTCGTCAAATCGTTGAGCTCCTCAAGTTCTGAGTTGAGCCGTATGATTACTGATACATGCGTGCACTGAATGGACAGGTCCACTCAATCTGTGTGGTTCTTTCCTCAAAAGACCATTTCAGACACCAATCCACATGGTTTTCACATGATCTGACCAAGATTATGTCTGGACTTTAAAAGAGACTGTGACCTCTGAGTTTGTTTCGGCCTTTCTTCTCAGAGTAGTCGATATGAAACGCCGACCTCATTTAGTTTAAAAAATATGATTGACGTGTAAAAGTGTTTGTACAAACCTACTTACAGAAATAAAATCATTTATCGTTTAAGGCTAGAAGGTGAAGCTCAGAGATACGATGAATTGGGTGAAAGATATGGAAGAACTGAGATGGCAGCTGATAGAGATGTATGGTTGAATGTTGAACCCAAGTAAGTTGGGATAAGAACCTTAGTTCTTCTGAACTATTATGGACATAATTATTCATATCAAGTTTCTTAAAACTTGATATGAATAATTATGTCCATAATAGTTTATTTGGGCTTTCAGTACTGCTAATATAAAATAACCTTTACACAATAAACTAACATCACACCAGTAGGTAATCCCTGAAGTATTAGCCGAAGGTGTACCTATAGTAACATACAATACATCACATACAACTACACATCATCCCAGTTTCGACGGATACACTGTTGGGTTTTTCCACGCTGTAGGTACTTGTTTCGGGAAAGGATGCGTCAAACTCAAACGCCGGTTAGAGACACATTGTTTATTCAAAATGGCGGGTGCGGGGTGGCGAAACAGGCGCGTCGTTTGTCCAAGGTATTCTTGTCATACAGCCTATGCTCGACACAGAAGTCCTATGTAATACGGGGCGAGCCCGGCACAAATCAAACCACGGATTGCTACTGAGATTTTCCATAAAAAAAAAAAGAAACCCAAGAACTTCGCCCGAAACCTCATTGCTCGAGAAGTAACAATTTTCCACCAAATTGAAGATATCCGACAGCATAAAGTACATTTCGGAAGCTGCCTATTATATAAATGCACGTTTCCATTTCAAACGACTGAAGTTACAAGTATTACAACATTCTTAAGTTAAATAATTACGGTGATTTTCTCTTATGACGTAAGCAGAACATGCAAATATCTTCCTGCCGCTTCTAAATAACTGTTTAGACGAGTATGTGTTTAAACTTCACCGTTACATGATGGGCACGCCACGATTGCGGCGGTAAGTCCCCTCTTTGAGGAGTGGTTTGAGAGGCGGCATGGCGTCCTCACCTTCCGCCTGACGCAGGTCCTCACCGGACACGGTTGTTTCGGGAGGTTCCTGTTTCGGATAGGGCGGGAGGAAACGCCCGGGTGTTTCCACTGCGAAGATCGCCCTGAGGACACGGTGGAGCACACGGTGGCGGTCTGCCCTGCTTGGGCGGAGCACCGCCGTGTCCTCGTGGAGGCGATCGGCGGCGGCGATCTCTCGCGTCCGGCCCTGGTCCAGGCCATGGTACGGAGCGAGAGGGCATGGGGAGCCGTCACCTCCTTCAGCGAAGCAGTGATGCTCGCGAAGAGGGAGGCGGCGCACGTGAGGGAGAGGCAGCATATGCGCCCTCGCGACCCTAGCCGCCGCAGGATACGGAGACGCCCTGGGCGTCGGGAATCCCAGGCCGATTTCCGGCCACCGTAGGCATGGGCTTGCGGACGGCGAGTAATGGGTAGCTCGCTGTCCGGTAAGGACCAAGCCCAAGTCGACGGCGCGTTGTGTTCCACGCGCGCCTCAAAGAGATGTCAGCACAAAAAATGATGGGGCCCGCAAGGGCCGATGCCTGCCAGGGGTGCGGGTTTGTTCGAAAGAGACACCACAGCCCCTGGCTTAAGGGCTACTGAAGGAACACGGGTGGGTTTTAGTCAGTAAAAGTCTGACACGCCCTCCTGCTCCACCCAGAGCGGGAGAAGTTATTTGATGATTTCCCACCCAAAAAAAAAAAAAAAAAAAAAAAAAACCGTTACATGATTTATCCATAAGTGCCTTTAGAATTTTCGACATTTTTGCACAAAAGTGCTGAGTTGCAGCCTAGTTTGAATAAATTACTTTTGATTTTGACATTCCGTCATACATCACGCCTGTGTTCCCCGAAGGTTTGGCTGGCCGAACCTTCAGATTCGGTACCTACATCTGTGCAGGTGAAGACACCTAATATTAGATACACATTTCGCTAGTAACACACGTCCAACAAGCTCAGCATGACGCTTTCTATCTCTACTCTACTGTAGAATAGAAATCGCTTATCTACATTTCTCGGTGAAAAACTTTCAATAGTCTATACGGAAACGTCATTTTTGTCTACTCTTCTGACGACAAAACGCTTGTCTACGGTTTTCGTGCTGAGCCTGCCTTTAAGGAATGCTTCAAACAAGTCAGGATCCAAATTACATAACACACTATCAATCAAAATCATTTTCATGGATATTGCCAACCCATGGCTTCTTAGGTTAGGTTGTCTGCTCAATAACGTAAATAACGCAATGAATATTATTGAACTGTCAAATAGAAAGTCATTCCTACTGTCAGTGTGCAATTACCCCTCTGATCATCATTCATCATCATCATTTCTGCCGAAAGACGTCCACTGCTTGACATAGGCCTCCCCCAAGCTCCGCCACTTCGACCAGTTCTGTGCTTCCCGCATCCAGCGGACTCCTGCGGCCCTCACAAGATCTATTCTATTCTATTTTTTATTATGGCAAGCAAAGCCGATGTCGACTATTCTGCCAATGTCTAAAGTGAATTGGAAAAGCATCCCTCACAAGATCATCGGTCTAAATTGTGGGAGGCCTTCCAACTTTACGTCTTCCGGTACGCGGTCGCCACTTCCCCATCGGCCCCTCGGATCAGCAGGCTTAGCACGAGCACCGATTTGTCGAAGGAAGAATAGACATGACTATTAAATAAATGATGTACAATAGGATAAGATAGCTGTGTTTTTAACCGACTTCAAAAAGAAGGAGGTTATCAATTCGACATGTTTATATTTTTTTTTTTATGTATGTTCGGGCATAACTCCGTCATATATAGACGGATTTGCAAAATTATTTTTTTGTTCGAAAGGGGTTTGTTCCGAAATGGTCCCATATAAATTTCATATAGATCTGATGATCCGTTTTGGAGACAGACAACGGAACTCTTCAAAACTTTACAGCAAATCAACCGCGAATGCGGCTATCGCATAAATATGCATTGTTTTGACCCTGAGAATGACGAAATTTCGAATTGGTGTGGCGTAGGTAACTAAAAAGTGAAAAATAAAAACTTTTTTCCAAAAAAATATCAACCGACTTCCAAAAAAACACTACAAAGTGCAAAATAACTTTAATTTCGGAAGGCGGTGACAAATAATTAAAATACCTACACGTCCAAAGTCACCGACTTCCGAAATTAAAGTTATTTTGCACTTTGTAGTGTTTTTTTGGAAGTCGGTTGATATTTTTTTGGAAAAAAGTTTTTTTGTCACTTAGGAACGTATCCCCTATAATCCCATATAAATTACCATTCCATAGTCACGGTTTCTGTATTCGCGGTAGGTATTTTACGGAACGTATACCTCGCGAATAAAGAGCTTTTACTGTACCTACGGCAGGTGCACATTTATTATAAAATGAGCCTCGACCAGGCGCTTTGATCTATATTTATTCTTAAAAATCTGAGTGAGACTTCGTCGCAATATCATTATAACCCCTAAAGACGCCTGCAGGCCTAGACAAAACACCTTTCTGTTAACGTTCACGCTAAACTCTACGCCAGAATATATGGGAATGACATTACCGTGTCCTTTCCGCAGGTAATGTCATTCCTATACATTTTGGCGTACCGTTTAGCGTGAACGCCAAGAGTAATGTGTTTTGTCTCTAGGCTCTGGACTGCATTCGAAAGCTGTGGTAGATTCCTACCAGGATAGATCGGAAGATCGGAGGAGTGGTACCTACACCGTCAAAGCGACACATTATTGTTTTCCGACATGCACGCGAACGAAGTCGCGGGCACAGCTAGTTTTATAATAAATGTGCACCTGCCGTAGGTACAGTAAAAGCTCTTTATTCGCGAGGTATACGTAACGTAAAATACCTACCGCGAATACAGAAACCGTGACTATGGAATGGTAATTTATATGGGATTATATATACGTTCCTAAGTGACAAAAAAACAATTTAATTGAAGTTTTTGACCATATTGATTAATTGTATGAGCGTGATATGGATGCAAGCGACTCTCCAAGGCGTAAACGATCAAGCATTTCTATGCGTTAAACAGATTTTTTCGCGTCGAAAATCGTTTTTAAGTAAAAAAAAAATTTCAAAATTTTGCAATAAATGGAAAGATGAAACAATAGGTAAAACACGCAAAGCGGCTCGTACCAAAGGATGGAATGTCTATTAAGTCGCAGCATTTATAAATGTGGGGGAGGCCTATGTCCAGCAGTGGACGTCTTTCAGCTGAAATGATGATGATGATGATATATAAATATACTTTATGGTGATGAGGTTGGTTTCATTATGTTTGTTTACATTCTCAAAAAACTTTTTTCAAAAAAATATTTGTACCGCCTTCCGAAATTAAAGTTATTTTGTACTTTGTAGTGTTTTTTGGAAGTCGGTTGTTATTTTTTTGAAAAAAGTTTTTTCTATTCATTATCACAGTTATGCGTTCTAAACGAATCATGATTTTGTAGATAATCGTATATACTTTGTGGCCGTCGAGTTGTAAGTTTTGTTGTAAGTGTGATTTTGACGGAAGAAATATTCTTCTGAAATAGTCTACATTTATAAGGACCTAGACAAAGCTCTTTAGAAACGAAAGACGAAATGACAGATTGTAGAAGGATATCTACGGCGTGATAGCAAAAATGTAGGAACGAAATGTCACTTTGTATTGTAAAAGCACTGTCTATTCTTCGTAGAAATACAAAGCGTCATGCTAACCCCGCTGGTCAAGTAATATGGGGCGACCATTGCCATCAAACAGGCACGAATCTAATCTCAAAGCTGCTACTGAGAAATTCTAGGGTAGTTTTGTATGTTCGTCTGATTAGCATATTGGTATGTGATTGAAGCTAGAGTTCTTAATTATTATTTCAGCCGAAAGACGTCAACTGCTGGATATAGGCCTCCCTCAGGCTCCTCCAATTTGACCGGTCTTGTGCTTCCCACATCCAGCAGATTCCCGCGGCCTTCACAAGTTCATCAGTCCACCTTCTTAATTACCTTCTTAATTAGCGACATTTACTTTCAAAGTTAAATGTTCTATTTAAACTATCAAACGATTGTGAATGGAATAAATAGCCATTAAAATACCGTTCTCACGTTTCAGGCTGTATAAACAAACGCCCTGTCTTTGCAGATACTATTGACAGTAAAATATGTTCTAAAGTTTTCGTTTTGACTGATTTTAGGGTTAGGATAGGACAGCATTTCCTAGTGTAGGTACAGACGCCACCACATCAAGCTACTCCAATCTGTCAAATTAATTTGATAGATTTTCAACTTTACACCATAAGCTTAAGGTTCATGTTCAATTGGAAAAAATTGACAGTTTGGGGTAGGTTGACCTGCTGGCGTCTGTACTACCAGTTCAAAATATTTAAAATTATAACTAAGACGATTGTTTATTCAGTTAACCTTTAAGTATGGACGTCATTTTTTCTTAACACTACTGTGGACGTGGAGTCTCACAGGCTCCTATATGCACACATTTTTTTTTTGGGAATTTGATATAGGATTGCTTTAAAACTGATTGAATATTAAAGTTCTGTGATTTAGCAATAAAATAACGTGCTTATATAACCAACTTTTATTTAAAAAATTATAGAAATTTAAAAAATAGAATTTTACGGCACTTTTCAGTTTAAATCTACTTAGGTTACATTTTTAGGTATTAAAAACAGCTAAACATATTACTATAACAAAATAAGTCTTTGTTTCTCAAAATATAATATATCGCACACCTAGATCTATACTGAGACAACTCAAAAATCGTCAATTTTGAGTTATGCCTGTATTCGAATGCTCGGTGCTCATACGCAACTATTCAACGTGACAGGTTCAATAAAAGCTCATAAAATTAATCGCTAGGTAGCCTTAACTTTCTTTTGTTGAATCAACGTCTGCCATCTGCTCCCACCTGAACAAGTCTATTTTGAGTTGATCTTCACTTGCCATAAGGAGTGCATGTATTAACAAGAACGAAAACGCGGACATTTCAAATTGTTACAGTTTTGATGACACGTATACGTGAGTTAATTAGAGTCGTTACGGTGATGGTGAATTGTTCTGCCACATTACTTAAGGATATTTTTACTTGTTCCAGTTTTGTTTGAAATGGTACGTAAATATTTAGTTACTATTTTGATTTGACTTTGTTTTGAGGGATCAACATGTAATGAATTGATAGTAAATTGACCTATTGAATTTCAGCCCCAGCTTGTATACTGTGACATTTTACAAGCTATTTATTACCTAGAATCAAATTAAATTGTATAGCTTCCCTAACAAAAAATGCAAATATACGTTTTTTTCGTCTCCTGAAAAATGACCTTTTTTGAGTTGTCTCAGTATAGATCTAGGTGTGCGAATAAGAAACCAAAAACACAAAACACCTACTTCAGGTAACAAATATAAAAAAAATTGACAACAGTATAATCACGTAAATTTATTGGCAGTCAGTGCACAAAGGTTTAGAACATTGGAGGCACACAGGTTTGTTGCACCCAACATAAACATGGGTAGTCATCCTATGTTTTTTCGCGGGACAGATTCTACATGCTCTTCTGGTTCCTTGACTGGTTTCCTGATCCTGGACATCTTCTGTAACCATATCATTACCTAAAACTTGAGTCATGGTCAACCTCAGTAGAGTTTACTTCTCGAAAGTGGAATATTATCAATATTACTTCTTGATAGTGGAATATTGTCTGAACTATCACTACCCGATTCTTCTCCCAGGTCCTGGTCCTGATCATGATCTTGGTCCTGATCTTCATTATTGTCTCTTTCATGATTTTGTATCACTTCAAATCAAATCAAATCAAAATATTTTTATTTCATATAAACCTGCATGGGCATTTATGAAACGTCAGAAGCTAGGTGCTTCGGACTCCAATATAAAAAAATCTTCAACATTCTCTTCATTGTCAGACTGATCCGAAGCAACAACTCGCTCACTTCTTGTTCGAAAGATGGATCTCCTGCACGCAAAGTTTTTCTCGCAGGGCACTGAACAGAACTCGTAGATGGTCGTTTTGATTTAGAACTGCCGGTTTAATTGTTTTTGACATTTTGTATTACAAAATTTGAAACAAACATAATCGCCCTTATAAAATTATATCATAGGGCAACAATGGACGTGTAGCCTGACAGGCTTCGGTCAATATTTTGATGGTCATTACTTACGTGATATTCATCGGAAGACGCAACCTCCTCCCTCGTCGGTAGTTTTACAACTAAAACAAAAGCTACTGAGCCGCACAATCGCGGGGAGTGGGGGGAATTAAGTGAAACTAAGAAAACGAAAACATCGAGTAGCCTGTGAGGCTCCACGTCCATACTTAAAGGTTAACAAACAGGTCTGTTTTCAATGAGGTAGGTATTTTATTTCAGACTAGCTTCTGCTCGCGACTTCATACCTACGTGTGAAATTTCTTGTTTTAAGGTGACACTGGTCCACATTTTTTCCATACAAACTTCGGGAGGGTTTTACTCCACTGTTTGACAATATACATCAAAAATTAAACATGGTATGGTTTTGTCTCATTATTAATATTGTCTGTACTGAAACAGAATACTAAAATAAATAGCCATTAAAATGTTATGAACCAACAAAGATTCGTTTTTCTTGTTAATTTTGGGCGTGTTTAAGTAATAAAAGGAGTGTAAAATCTCGAAAACCCAAGTCGTTACCAACAAAGCTCAATGATCGGAAAGTTCAATAAACTTAATTGGTCATTGATTTATGCAGTGGTTTTTTCAGAATACCCGATCTTCCGAAAGACTTTTCTTAATTTTTTACGCGCCTTTTTTCCTATAACAGCTCCCTAATTGCGTAACTCACGATTCATCATAATCTGTATAGTTTTGAAACGGATTGTTAAACCCTTGCTTCATATGTTCGAAAAATGTGTCTGTTCGACAACATAAATAACGCAATGAATATTGTTTAACTGTGAAGACGAAACCAATTATGATCAATCGTGAGTTACGCAATTAGGGTGCTGATCCTGCATCTCTCTCAATAACGTTGTGCGTGTAGACTAGCGTCTAACTGCTCATCACTGATACTACCTCTGTCGGACACGAAGCCTGGTGAGGCAGCGTGCTTTTTAGCCAGGCCGACCAGTGAGTTCGAGCCCGCGACTAGTGCCTTTAACATAATTGTACTACCCTTAACATAAAATACATACATGAGGTTGTACGCGCAATCTAAAAAATAAATAAATCGTTGCTTAAAAAAAAATGTTCCATTCATTTTGACTGCGTAAATCAAAACCGATGCGGTTAAAACAATTTTTTTTTTACCGACGAAATACAGGATAAGTTTTTAACTAGTGCGCAAACTGTAACCATGAATTTAGCATATCATTCACGATCCCACAGCGCAGAATTTTTTCTTCTGACTTATCCTGTCTGTCAACGCAGGGGCTTCCAAAACTTTATATATCATGTAGGTACTGAATCCATGGTTACTGGTTGTGCGTTGATATCCTGCCACCGTGTATATTATATGACACTTGGCAATACTGCACCTTCCCCTTGCTGAAAGAATTCGGAATCGAATCACTAATTCCGAACCCGAAGATTACCGAAGAGGTAATATTAGGAAGTTAGTATGTAGGAGTACATTTATTACATCTTTATTATATTAGTATACAAGAAGGAAAACTTAGCAAAACTTCTAGATCTAGGTACCTATCTACTTAGAAAAACTAAAAAAACATGGTAAAACCGAGGAGAAAACAAACATAACATCATAAAAAGTAACAGTCGCAGTATGACACTACACTATGTTCCATTTCCTATGCTTAACGTGCTAATAGTGTGGCCCAACCCGTCTATCGATATCGAGGTCAGAAGTATTAGCACTTATTATCGACATACTCGAACACGCCCACCCAACTTCCTATAGAAAGCTTAAACAAATACATAAAAGGGAAGCTTCTAATGAAGCTATTGACAATTAATGATACGTTTATAAGCCTCATATAAGAACAGGTTATAATTGCTGTTTTGGGAGTTGTATAAATAAAAATAAACAAGATTTATTGATAGAAATGATCCAGTTTTGTGTTGAGGATTGAATACAACAGTTAAATAGGTACTGAAAAGATTCGCTTTATTTGATTCAGATTATGATAAGAGTTTTGAACATGTTCTTAAGAAACAACGATATTAAGAAAATAACCGAAACGTACTAAACATTATAAACAAAATAATGACTGACGCAGTACCAAGACCACGCAATACTTTTAGATCTTCAGATTAGTCTCAAACATACGGTTGGACATGGACATCGTTACATGGGTGCCTCATTTTATACAACATGTAGTGATTACTCTGTCGCCTTTATCTATGAACCGAATGAAAACCGCATTAAAGTATATTAGCTGTTTATCGCCGCTTTAAAGGAGCTGGAAATCAACTGCAAACTGGTTAATGTTTCCGTAGCCGACGGCCCAGCAATTTGTCACTGCTCCTGTACTATTGCAATCATTAATCCCTAACACATTATTGCAGCCGTTCTAACCAGGAACGTACTTCTGACACTGATTGGAGTTCCTTTCACGCGCACAGCGGAAAGGACATGACAACGCGAACATCAAAGCTGCTACTTTGCAAACAAACAGACGTGCTTTTGAAAAGGGAGCGACGGTTAGATTGCATCACGTAAGTTATTAGACGCTATGATGAGGGGATATCGACTCTCTTACATAGCTCGACATGCACGCAGTAATACCTGTTCTCAACGGACATAAATCATAAAGCAAACACGGAAAACAATTAACAGAAAATAACGTACAATTTCACCCGACACGAGTTTAAAGATACCGATCTTCCAATCAACTGTCAATTTGAAAAAAAGTGTTGGCCTCAATTGCACTTTGTCGATACTATTACGCAAATAAGGTGCATGGTCAACTGGCTACAGGATAGATAATTAAAGATTGCGATTGCATTATATGATTATGATAATGAAGTTCAATAGTTTCATTCGTTTCCATTATATTTGCTATTCCTGCTTTGGATATTTGTAGAGTTAATTAAAATTGCGGAGCTAATATTACACGCTTCAGAAAGTTTGTTCTGATTTAACACACATAAGTTCTATTCGGTTACGTCATAATTGCTTCGCAATTTCGATTATGCCGTGGTAAAAGTGTTAATAACAATGTGTTAGCAAATTTATTATGTGTTGTAAAATGGGATCATTTATTGTTCTGTGCTATAATAAAAAGCTATTACGTTATGTTATGCCATCCGCTGTGTAATTAACATTTCTCGTTAACATGTTCAGCTGGTTTAGTTCTTTATTAAGCCCAGTGTGTGCATTACAGTCGTTATTTAAATGCCAACAACGACTTAATTAAAGTATTATTCGTATCATGAATGCTCAGTCGGCATCCATTGGCTGAGTAACAACTACAAACGACAATCGATAAACTGTGCTGTGAAATAAATCTTATAGTTTGTCTTTCTTGATGTTCGTTCGATAACATCGTTAGAGTTATTTAAAACACTTGCACCGCGTAGGTGAACGCCTCGCAATAGTGGAACAATAAATCGTCTGTCGAGTAGCAACGACGAGACAAGATTATCGATAATTTTGACATGCAACACTAGCCCGCCAACTCTTCTAATTTTTGATAAATACCAGATAGATTTTAGTTTTACGAAATAAAAAGAAATTGGAAACTTTTTAATATTTATGTTCGCAAAACACCTGGCCACCTAGAATTCTATACTAAAGACTCATAAATAAATTCTTATGTGATATTTTATAACTGGATAGTAATACTATATTTTACTGGTTCGATGCTCGGACTGTGTAGGAACTGGTTGTAGCAAATTATACATGTCTCTTTGTATCCGGTGCCTCTTCTTCGCTATAATTTATAGCATCTGCTTTCTAAACCCTACGGTTAACTCCGTAGACGCTTACATGTTTTAATTCACTGCTGGCAAGGTGGATGTTTCTTTATAAATTTTAAAGAGCTGCATTGTGATTTTATTTGTTAGATGCTATCGTAAATTGGATGGAATAAAAGGCGTTTGCTGCGTTCAGAAACGAGACTTGGAAGTTTATTACAATATTCTTGGAAGTTATGTAAGACGATGTGAAGTTTAATAGATTTAATTTTATATTGGCTGTTGAATAGATTTTAAAAACATTTTTGTAAATCTCCGCAACATCGAAAGTAATATTATGTAGGTAATCTCTAAAAAGGTTTTTTTTGTTTCTCATGGAAAATGGAGTTAAATAACAAGAAGCAATCTAATAAATCATTAAAGTAATCGCTTAATATATAAGACACTCAAAGACGATAACAGAAACTATAAATCAGGCACTAACCACTTCATTCCAAGATGGCGATGGCGGGAGTAATATAATTGCATAGTACGCAACTTTACAAAAAGAATACGCACAGTCGTCAAAAAACTAATTCTTAGTAAAGCCGCAGGCTACTGTCAAGCTACTATTTTAGCAGTAAAAAGTGGTCGCACAACCATTTTATCGCTAGTTTAATCTCATACCGAAAAGCATATTTTTTACACTGTAATATTTTATAAGCGTACTTATATCATGTCTAGTGTGAGTCTGCACTGTACGTGTGAGATTGTGCGTGTGATGAGTACTAAGCTTTAATGTGTAAAAGCTTGGAAAATGTCAGTGGCCTCATATATTTTTAAGTAGCAAATCACGACTGTTGGACTAAAGGTCGTATGGAATCTCAGTAAAGAAAAAGTGTGATTGCAGTCCTAAAATGCAGATCCTCTTCAATACAAGAAGCATTGGTTCACATAGGTGTTCTTTTTTTCTACTCTTGACCTCGATCACGCCTGATGGGAAACGCTTTTTGAGGTCTATGATGGAACCAGCCATGCCCAGAAGATGCCTGTTCACTCTTATTTTGAAGGCAGACGGTTCATGGAAGACGGTTTCTCCCTTTATTATGTTTCAGCCATTCTATTCTGTAATTTTACCTTGCAAATTTGGGGAACTGAGGTGTTGCTAGGGTCAATCAGCATCAGGTGGAATGACAGGTCACTTCAAGCTCACTTCACATCAAAGGGAAATTTACAATAGAGCGACTGGTTGTTCATGTGCCCTAAATTATGACCTACACAACCCACTACAGGTCTGACATTTCATACTTAGAAATGACATTTCTATTTCCATAATGTCTAATATCAAGTTGATACAATAATTTATTTTTATTGGTGCAGCATTAACATTAGCATTAATTTTAGAACCAATTTACATAATGCATTATGCTAAAGCATATAAAGCATAATGTATATATCACTTTTTTAGAACGGTTCAAAAGCTAGTTTCAAGTTACGTAAATAAAAGTGTTTTTATCAGATTTATGACTTAGCAAATCAATTTGATGTGTAAACTGTTTGACACAAACATTTCTTTAACAGATTGACATTGACAGGTTACGTTAGTTAATGATATGTGCATATTTAATTAATTAAATTTTAATTACAACGTTTTTCGATGTAATTGGCTTGCTCAAAATTCTGGTTTCTTTTTTATGGTTTGATTTAAATTGACCGTTTATATTAATTTAAATATTTTGAATGTGTGAGTCATTTATAATATTTATTGGTATTTCCGCTTTTCACAAAACCTTTTAGTTTACTAATTGTGCGAAATATCACACATTGGGAACTATTTTATAACATGTCGATTGATTGGACGGTCCTGTTTTGATAAAAACCACCCACATGATTAATAGTGGGAACAAAATATTATATACATCTTCCATTCTAAATACTGTAATCCAAAAGGTAACCCAGATCTTCTTTCACAGATTTAAGAGCCATAAGGTACCATTAACATTTGTAAGTTACCAAATAGGCTATTAAATGTCCTATGAAATCTACAATACAGATCCATAAACATGTAGTCAATCCTATTATAAACTTTCTAACAAACTTTTTCTCA
Source organism: Polymixis flavicincta (assembly GCA_949987655.1). Lineage (NCBI taxonomy): Eukaryota > Metazoa > Arthropoda > Insecta > Lepidoptera > Noctuidae > Polymixis > Polymixis flavicincta. The sequence goes on along the minus strand of OX465185.1, from coordinate 8,797,650 downwards.
TAAATCTATCAAAAACAAAAAGGAAAAAGTCCCAAGTCTATAAAACGTAAAAATATAGCACCTTTAATTATTATTGGTGCAGTAAAGACTCGCTGGTTAACGCGCAAACCTTGCAGTCTTCGCAACAAAATTACAAGACGGTTCAGTACCTAATGGCGTATCCGTACCACAGGGTCCACAGGCTACCTGTTTCTTAGCATAATGACTGGCCTAACTGGAGCTTTGTGTAAAGGAATGTTTAGGAATTCTCTGTACTGTGCACTTGGCGCGAATGGCTTCTTGTAACGTTTTAAGTTGTGATCGAATCGTAATTGATTAGTTTCGAGTAACTTTAAACCTTTCTTTGTGTTGTAAATACGAAGGCCTCGTTTCTGAGAGTATTTTATTGGCTATAAACTTCAACAAATTCGCAATTTTGTTTCTGTAAAGTGTTGTTACGAACGTTGAATATGAAACCTTTCCCCAACATAATGAATGTTAAATATGGTTTCTGAAAGAGAATACCATCACCATAACAGTTATTGATATTTCTGCTCATCCTTTAAACAATAATAACTGTTGCATAACTTACTGTAGTCTTTAAAGAAATGAGATACCACCACATCCAATTTTATAGACACCGTCAATTTCCTTACTCCAGCAATTTCTTTAAGCGAAACAAAATACTTCAGCTTGATCTATGTATACGTAGGCATTATAAACACAGCTTACACCTCACCGTAAATCCCGTTTCTATCTTCACGTAATAACACTAATCCTGGCGACTAGAAAATACCCAGGCCGCACCCAACTATACATTGGCCACGAATTAAACTCTTAATTGCATGTACATTGCCGCTTTACATTCGCTCTCTGATATGTAGTTAGAGGCAAAATGTTAATGGATTGTTACCTTAAGAGGAGACTTTACAGTCGTGGTTCGCTTGTATCCTGGGAAAACAGGGCACCCGTATCAGAATCCGTTTGACAGAACAATTGGGTTCAGTTAATATTCATGGGATCTGTCAATTATTTTCTCAGCGGTTCAGCGTATCGCTATCTATATTAGAGGTTATTGGATGTTAATTGTGGAATTATTCAGTTCTGAATGTGACGAAACGTGAACTTGTGTTAACCTTCTGCAACTGAGGTGGGTTTCTCGTCAACATTCGACTGAGGTGTAGTCTGTCAGGCGTCACTATATACAGCATGATTCGTTTATAACTTTTAGAAATAATAGGGCTCTAGTTTTGTTTTACTATTAATGGGTTTATGTATAATAAAATAAAAATGAATAAGCATGCTCAAAACAAAAAACGAGTTTATTATGGAATAATTTATTGAGATCAGTATTTCCGTTATATTTACGCTTAAACTTACAAAACTATTTAAAAAAAAACGAAATAATAAAACTTCTTTAAAACTGTTAATATTAATCTTTTAAGCGTTATCTTATAATTCTAAAACAAAAAACACAACGTGATATCACGGTTCAATTAGGCACAAATCAGTCTCAAAGTTAACCCTAAATCTAAAACTTAGGTTTACAGTCTTGACATAGTGGAGAAGAACATTGTAGACAAATTGGCTTTTTGCATGCGCAACAATGGTACCTTGTTTGCCTCTACAATTTACTGGGGCATATGCTGCATAGCTTCCTTCCAGCTGGACCTGGAAGCTGAGCCACGGGTGGAGGGGGAGGCAAATCATTGCCTAAAACTCGCGTTATAGTAAGACGGAGTTCTCTGGGCAGTCTGTCATTATAAACGCGTTCTTTTATGCTAGAAAGAACCAATTCTCTTGCCAAAGATAGTAAAAAGTCTCCTCTTCGCAGCTTGGCACCTGGACAAGATTGGTATAAGATGAATGAATTAGTACCAACTAAATCCAGAATTCTGTAAAATATGGTCATGGGCCAGCGGCGTGTTTTACGATTGCTTGAATAAATAGAACACTTTTTATCGATTTCGTCGACTCCACCTTTAGAATGGTTATAGTCGGCGATCATAGTTGGTTTCATCGTTTTATCATCTATGCTTCTAATATGATGAGATGATGAAACCAATATTACGGCCTTATTTTTCTTTGGTACGTGGGAAAGTAATGTAAAGTCTTTGGTAAACCCATACAAGGAGCTCCCTGGTTCTCTTCTTTTCGCTGGCAAAAACTCTGGTGGAATTTCTCTTTTATTTTTCTTTAGAGTTCCCAGGTAAGTCAACTTCTTAGCTTTCAAAAGCTGCATTAGTTGAATGGAGCTGAACCAGTTATCGGCAATAATATTTCTGTTGCTGTTTTCGAAAGGTTTCGACAGTCTAAGAACGGATTGAGTAGGAACTCCTAGGTTTTTCTCAGCAGATGACAGGCCTTCTCCATCAGAACCTTTACCGGTATAAATATATGCGATGTATGTATAGTATGTTTGAGCATCAGATAATACAACAACTTTAATCCCATACTTGGCAGGTTTGTTAGGCATATATATAAGGAACTTGCACCTACCTCTGAACGGAATAAGCATCTCGTCAATACATGTGTTTGGTCCAGGGATGTAGTTTTGTTGAGAGTTTGAAACAAATTTGTCAAATAACCATGATACTGCTGCTGATCGATCAGACTTCAAACGTTCTTGGCGATCGGTTCCATTGTCAAATCTCAAACAATTGAGTAATGTACAGAATCTGTATTTAGACATCACACAGCGGAAAATTTCGTGACCAGTGCCATCTGTAGCAAACAAGTAGTTAGCGTCTGCGTCGTTGCATTTGAATACTGAGCTATAGTACAAAAGGCCAAATAAACTTCGCATTTCAGTTTCATTTGTATCTTTGAGTTCCTGCCTGTTTGTGTTCCGAAAACGTTTTCGATACGTTTGTAATTTTTAGTTGGTGTGCAAAACAACAGTCTCTAGCATTTCGAGGTCGAAAACTTCTGAAAACAAGCTCTTCTCTTGGCCGAGATACTTGAATAATATTATGTGCGGGAGTTCTGCTTGTTCTCGCTATTTCCTTCTTAGACCATAAAAATCCGTTTTTTCCTATGTAGTTTGGACCATCTTGATCACCACAAACTAAAGAGCTAAGGGGCTCCTCGTCTTCAGAGTTAAAATCGCTCTCACTCGATTGGGCATTCTGTTCCACGAGGTCTTCAGTTTCCTCTTGCTGTACATTTCCTTCCACACAATTAGGATCTTCTACCGAATCATGAAAATCGCTAAACTCGTTTTCTTCTTCTAATTCTTCAAGCCATTCCTCAATCTGCCCATCATTATTTGTATATCTTCCACTGCTGTCTCGTTTTGTTGTCCTACTATCTGTACTTTGAGTCGCCATCTAAAAAAATATGAATATTATAAGTTAAGGCAATTAAATGTGAGGTTATGTTTGAGAGACACTATGGTAGTATAAATATTTTACTGATGAAACGGCTAACAGACACTATGAATCTAAAACGATATTGGTGAGGTGACGTCTATCAGAATCAACGTTTATTGCTGTACTTACGTCTGTGGGACACCGGCAGTCGAAAACTCCAAACGTGCACACCGCAGGGCCACCCGCGCCTCACTGACCGTTAGCGCGAGCCGTTACAGGAAGGTACTGAGCGAGACAGAGCTACATCACGCCATGTTACGATCTGGCAACGTTTTTTGTGTTTGGTGGTGTCCGATAGACTACCACCTCAGTCGCAGAAGGTTAAGGACATGGAATGTGCTCGAATAATGGACATTTACTAAATTTCGAATGGCTCTAGAATTAATTAGCGAGTTTCCGTTTTTAGGGTTCCGGGAACCCTTAGAATTTCGCCATGTCTGTCCGTCCTTATCTCCCCCACCTTAGCTCAGCGACTCTTAAGACTAGAAAACTGTAATTTTTCACGGATATACATATAAGTCACGCCGATCAAGTGGTAACATAAAATATCAAAGAAAATATTTTAGGGTAACTCCTCTACACGTAAATTAGGGAAGTTTTTCCTGCTCCACGGTGTCTTGTCGTTGGATAGGTCTTAAAAAATATAACTACAATGTTAGTTTGTTCTTAGGATTAATTTCATCCAAAGTATGGAACATGTACTTAGCCGGTTTTTATTATTGAAAACAATTAACGTTTGAACCTGCAACTTTAATGATCAGGGTTTTGCAGTATGTTGTTAACAATTTACAGGGAGATGCGACTGACATTTACTTGACACGTCTTTAAACGTCTTTTACGACACCAACGAGATAAATAGGATTGGTGAGCTGTTAAAAGTAATGCCACCATATTAAAGGGGAAGCGCCAGGGTAAGCCGAGAAATTAAAATTTTCTTACGTTTTTTTATAATTTACAGTATTTACAGTATACAACATTATTTTTAGTATATGCGAAACCTGAATAAAAGTTATGTTATTTTAATTATACCGCCATAATAAAAAATATACGGGCAAATTTAGATTTTCGCGAAAACTTGTAAATGTACCATTCAAAAAATCAACATTTTTATGTTTTGGAATTTTTCTTTATTTGTGCTGTAAGACCTTGTTTCGTACCAAATTTCAAGATTCTGAGTTCACGGGAAGTACCTACCCTGTAGGTTTTGATTCCCTTGCGAGTTTCGAAAATTTGCGGCATAAACGGCTGTATCTTTTGATTGCATTGGCTTAGAAGTTTGATTTTTTCACAGCTCTAAGGGACAGTAGACTTTAGTATTTGATATGAAAATGAAAGACAGACAGACCGACGGACGGATAACAAAGTGTTGTTAAATTTATAGGATCAGTTTGGGTTTCGTTTTTATGTTGAATTCAGGCTTTATGTTGAACAGAATATGATTCGCGACCGTATTACGTATGTCTTTGAAGAATTATAATGATTAAAATCATTAATACAACCCTCTAGGCTTATGTTATCCCATTGAATCACTTTTCCATTAAAAAGGACATTCAATGGGATTACGTAGAGAGGTATATTGATGACTAGCTTCCGCCCGCGGCTTCACCAGCTCGGAATTCGGAAGTTATCTCGCGGGAACGTACTACCTGGATAAAAAGTAGATAAATGTTAATCTATGTTATAATCTACCTGTGTGCCAAAATTCGTTCCGCCGTTTTTGCGTGATTGAGTAACAAACATCCAAACGTCTTCAGAAACTTTCATAATAATTGTTTAGGTACGGTCCCGAATATTTTGTTTGCTAATCAGTATACAACCTGACTTGAAATATTTCTTCCCGTGGGTGTCGTAAAAGGGGACTAAGGGTCTTGCCAGAGAATGGGCTGCAGCTTTCTCTATGCATTTTACCAACATACTTCGATGCGGTAGCCAACCCGCCTGCCAAGCGTGGCGATTAAGGCAACCCCCCAAATGACAATCACTAAGACAAAACGGCCCCTGATGTTCGGCGGCCCGCCTACCCATGGCTACGGTAGCGGTCTAGTCTACGGTTTTCTTGGAGGAAGACCTATGTCTTTCGGCTGAAATGATGATGATACGACCTGACACTAGACCTGTAAATAGCAAAAAACGTAAGTTTTTTTTTATTTCTTGTGTTTCCTTAGCACATGCACCTTAATAACAATAAGAATAAGGTACCTTTTATGCATACGCCGTTTTCTTTATTAACACGGCAAAATCTTAATACCCATAAAACAGTATAATCGCCTCTACGTTAATTTACAACGCACTTATTCAGCATAACCCGTTGATTGCTTGCTGTTGAAACTGTCAGTATAACTTGCTTTACATTAAAACGCGACACCGATAAATTTCTCACATTTAATGTCAACTTGCTTCCTATTCCATAAATCTGCGGATAACCATGGCCGGATAAAAGGAGCTTATTACCTATTTATGATGTTCCGTCATTACTTCCCCTTTGACATTTGGCGTCGTTTAGGTTATTGTTGCCAACTTAACAATTCCATCCATTATGAAAAATACCATTCTAAAATAAACCTTTGGACTTGGTAATAGGGTTTTATCAGCTTCATGCTCAACAGTATATTTGTTTGGAAGTCCGTAGAGACGCGTCGCCTGACTGATGGTTATCCGATATCCATAAGATGGTATGCTAAATCGCCGTTGATGGTCAGATGTGTTACTCAGTGTTCAGTATAAGTATATTATTATATACCTTTACTGTTACTTTGATGACATGATTGTTAGCCGCACGTCGTGAACTCGTGATTTCTGAATAACGAATGAATACTTATTAAAGTCCTGTTGCTATTAAAAACGTATAAGCGTATTCATTAGACTAAAATGTGTTTCGTTTTGTGACCGGTGTGTCTTAAGTAGATTATTAATTAATTTTGTTGCGGAATGGCAAAGGCAAGCGGCATCATCTGCCTAGCCTTTTCTTAACTATGTTGGGGTCGGCTTCCAATCTGACTGGATGCAACTGAATATCAGTATTTTTCATGGAGCGACTCCCTATCTGACCTCCACAACCCAGTTACTGGGTAATACGAATAGTAAAGGCAAGCGTAAAATACATTCTACAGCTAACACATTATTCAAAAATTTGCATTGACCACCTTGCATTTCTTGCCAAATACATTCACGCAGGTGCATTTTAAGTCAGCACGGTGCTCGCCTATTCAAATGAAAAATTTAGCAACAAAAGTAAAGTCAGCACTGGATTTATTCTAAGAGGTTTCGGTGGCGATGTCCCGGTGATAACATCTAGATCGGATCTCCTTGCGTGCCGATCCGATCTTCAAGCTCCTGCTTTAATGAGGCCTGGTGATTCAGTCTCGTGGGAGTGGTTAGAAAATTGTCCGTTTTTATCATACATACGACGTCACTTATGTAATAGTGTGCTTATTATGCACATATATCAGCATCGCTTTATCTTTGTTTAGAATTGTGTTTCCTGGATTGTTGTTTTCTGATGTGTCCGGTGTCTTATAACGGAGTGGTTGTAAGTCAGCAGTTGCTTAGAAGGCTCGCTGGTCCTTAAGACAACTTTAAATCTTGAAAAACAAATCAAGGTTATACTAAGTGATGCTCAAGATGACTTCTTGTCGGTCTACTAATGAAGGTCTATATTTAGTAGTGGAAGGTGGATATTCAGAATCCCATATTACAATGTCAAATTTAGAATTGCTAGTTGAGATTAGATCTTTCAAATTGTTATAGAAATAAAACGTTAGCCTTCTCAACAACTATAGATTTACCACCATATTTATAAAAGTTACATGAAGTTAGAGATGTTTGAATGTCAAAAATGTGTGGTTAAACAGACGCTAATCATTAATGGGGTAAGTCAATAGTTGTTTAGAAGGCCTGTTGGTCCTCAAGATTGGTCTTGAGGACCAACAGGCAATGCTGAAAGTTGGCTTTCAGCAATGAAAAACAAAACAAGGTTATACTAAGTTATGCTCAAAATTACTTATTTGCACGGTCTACTAAGGTAGGTTTATTTACCAGTAGACGGTGGATATTCGAGAGCACTGGTGGCCCAGTGTTAACGACCGCGACTTTCGAGTTGTTGGTCCGGTTCGAGTACCCAGACAGGCGTACTTACTTTGTGTAAATGATTAAATCACCTCTTCTCTCTAAACGGTGTAGGAAAACATCGTGTGGAAACCACCAAAACTTCGAAGACACCAACACGAACTGGGCCCGCGTGGAGGAATATGTCCCACTCCCTTTCGCAGAGAGGAGGCCTGTGTCCCAGCAGTGGGAACGATATAGTCTGATTATGATTATGGTGTGGTGGATATTCTTCAGGGATACGACGATGTAAAAACTAGAATTGATGATTGAGATCATATCCTTCGATTTTTGTACAAATAAAATATTATTACCCAGAATTAATCCGTGAAATTAGTTTTGTTGTGCTTGGGCAATATTTGCTTAATCATTGTGATCAATTATTTTAGTACTCAATCTTTCAGACAGCCTTGAAAAATATATGGACAATTCTAATTGTTATATTATTTGCTAATATTTAAATTATAGCCATGAAATAGATTTGACATTTATAAATGTTTTATTTGTTATGAACAATAGATGGGGGGCTTGTGGCTAAGTAATAACAGCCGCAACGGATCGATCGATCTGTTAAGCTACGCTTGACGCGGTTGCTCCGTGGATGGGTGACCATCTTTACATACCAAGACCCCTCCGTACCTCGGAAAGCACTTTAAGCCGTTGGTCCTGGCTGTCATATGTGGATCTCTGACAGTTGTTACGGGTCGTCAGAAGCCCGAAAGTGTGACAACCAGTCTTACCAAGGAGTATCATGTTACCCAGTAACTAGGTGGTAGTGGTCAGATAGGCAGTCGATCGGTGTAAAATACTGGTATCAGCTGCATTCGGTCAGAATGGAAGCCGACCCCAACATACTTGGGAAAAGGCTAGGTAGTTGATGATGTTATGAACAATACATACTTCAAACTTTAACTTTTTTATTGTAGACGATCATCATCAGCAATTCAGCATTTCAGCCGAAAGACGTCCACTGCTGGACATAATAGGCCTCCCCCAAGCTCCGCCAGTCATCGTATGATTGGAATATTGTATCAAATTCTTCAATAACCTGTTCCTTCACACCTATTACGATGTCTTATCTATTTTCCCTTTTACTATACTGATATTTTTTATGAAGAATTCCTGAATGACTACTAAATACTACACAACTGTGATATATTAAAAGTGCAATCCAAATTAATGCTGAGCAATATTTGCATATTACATTAAATAATAATTAAGATTAGATAGTGTCCAAAACTTTGTAAGATCATTTTAATAATCGTTTCCTTTGTGTTTTTATCACGTCCGGCTTTACAATGAATGTAATATCTATCTCATTATGTTAATCACATCTGTATCTTATTATCTATCGCATAATGAAATAATATTCAAATGAGGAATTAAACATGCAAGATCTTGTCGTTCCTCTGAATGTCTTTGTGTGAATTCAAAATTTTTGTAACAATATGTGATGTTACTAAAATAGTTTTTTATTGGTGATAAATAAATTAAGAATTCATGTAGTTTAAATGGTCCGTATAATAATTTTTAGTATGTTGTGAAACTTGCAAGCAGATGGCATTATTTTTCTTTTGTTTATTTTCTAGCAGTGGTGGCCTAGTGGTACCGAGCCCGACATAAGAGTTGAGGTCGTGGGTTCGAATCCAGGCAGGCGCTTTAGTTTGTGTAAATAAGTTCATCATCACTGCTCTCAAAACGATGAAGAAAAACATCGTGAGAAAACCGGCATGTCCTAAGACCAAAACTTCGAATGCTTTGAATGAATGTGTTTCGCATATGTGTCTCTTGTGGTAGATTACAGATTTACAGCCCTGAGGAGGCCTGTTCAAAGTTTGCCCAGCAGTGGGAACATTATAGGCTTGTTATGTTATTTTCTTAACATCAGCAACGCTGGAATGGTTCTGTCTTAGATTAATAGACGTAAGTAGTTCAGCTATTACGAATGATGAACGATTTCTCATTATTCATTTCAAGGAAATAAACCAGAATCAAGTTGATTTTAATAGCCTATAAAATTACGATTCTGCTTAATTCTTTGTGGCTCCTGGTCTTGGGTATACTTTAACAACCATTGCTGATTTAATTGCTACTTTAATAGACCTCTTTTGTACGAACAGCGGAGTGGGCGTTGAAGTGGGCCAAAGTGGGTGTTCGGGAGCCTTAACAATAACATTCTCAGTTATTATTCGCAATAGAGCCAGTTATAACAGTGACTTGCTTGTAAGCACAGCAACTGACTTCCTTAGCCCATAAATCCTAATATATGTTATACTAGCTTTTGCACGCGGCTCCGCCCGCGTGAATGTTGGTTATCGTATAAAAAAGTAGCCTATATCCTTCTCCATATCCCAGGCTATATCTCTGCCATATTTCATGACGATCGGTTCAGCGGTTTAGGTGTGAAAGCGTAACAGACAGACAGTTACTTTCGTATTTATAATATTTGTAGATAAGTAGGCATTAGGAACATAAAATATTAAATTATGAGTATTACATAGTAACGAACAGCACTGCACTAATTACTTAACTTCAGGCTAGAGTTGGCCTTTGCACTTTGCAATATTTTGTTCATTAGCAACACGGTCATTAAGCCTGCAAGCAATTGATCATACGTTACATCTCTATTTCACAAATCGGTTCAAATTTTTCTGCGATAGGGTTCTCATTCGTTCAGATTTCGCCTGAAATGTCATTTTGTCTACAAATTTGCGTATCAATAATGTAGTTTTTTCACGGCTATAATATTTCGACGAATTGACGTTTTAAATCAATTACAATCCAATTTTCATTAAGAGAGAAGTATCGTTTTAAACGGAAGAAAATTATGTTTTATTTGTGTCTTTTACCTTAATAAATGAATGATGATTTTATTAAGTGAACTGTTTTTGTTTATATGTATTTTATTTTAACTTTTACTCTTACTCACGCTATCTACGTCTCTTTATCCTATCTCCTATCGCAGGTGCTGGTAGAGATTTCTTTAGAAATAAGCACCATCATCATCATCATTTCAGCCGAAAGACGTCCACTGCTGGACATAGGCCTCCCCTAAGCTCCGCCACTTCGACCGGTTCTGTGCTTCCCGCATCCAGCGGACTCCTGCGGCCCTCACAAGGTCATCGGTCCACGTTGTGGGAGGCCTTCCAACTTTACGTCTTCCGGTACGCGGTCGCCACTCCAGAACTTTTCGTCCCCATCGGCCATCTGTTCTGCGAGCAATGTGCCCTGCCCACTGCCACTTAAGTTTGGCAATTCTTCGGGCTATGTCGGCTACCTTGGTTCTCCTGCGGATCTCTTCATTCCTGATTCGATCACGCAGGGTAACTCCAAGTATAGCCCTCTCCATCGCCCTTTGGGTGAAATAAGCATCACCCCGATACGTTTTTTTTCTGTTTTTTTCTTCTTGTCTGTTTATTATATGTGTGTAAATAAATGGTTAAATCAATAAATATTTTGATTGACAGAGCACTCTCATAAATGTTTAATTTATATTTTTTTCTTTTGCTTTCATTCGTAACAAATAAACACCTAGATAGATTAAGAAATGTTAAGAATCGTCGCTAACCCTGGCACACTCATACATCAGAATCTGCTGACACGAAGACGCTGCAGCGCTGTTAATTTACATCAGTCACGAGCACTAAGCTGCGACCCAATGAACTTTAGATGAAGATGTTACGTAAGCCTATGCAAATCATGAGGATGCACCTAAGTAAGGCTTTATGTAAACACTTTCACGAACTAATAGAGTTTCTATACGTAATGCTAAGGTAATATAAGGGAATGGATCGTGAGGGTTTTGATTTGTTGCTTTATCTTCTCCATCTTTGTTGTCGCTGTTAAGGGTTTTATTATGTAATAAAATTCACACTTTATGCTTTTCATACGATCAATCTCTGTGTCTTTTCTGTTTAAGGAACGGTTGAGCTCTTTAAGGGGACACTTTTCGCTGGCTCGAACTCACTGGTGGGCCTGGCTAAAAATCACGCTGTCTCACCAGGCTTCGTATCCGACAGAGATAGTATCAGTGATGAGCAGTTAGACGCTAGTCTACACGCACAACATTATTGAGTGAGATGCAGGAACATTTATAGCAAAATATTCGCGAAAAAATTAAGAAAAGTCCTTCGGAAGATCGGGTTTTATGAAAAAACCACTACATAAATCAATGACCAATAAAGTTTATTGAACTTATCGATACCTAATTGAACTTTGTCGGTACCGACTTGGTTTTGGAGATTTTACACTTCTTTTATTACTTAAACACGCCCAAAGTTGGTTAAATTAGCAAGAAAAACTAATCTTTGTTGGGTCATAACTTTTTAATGGCTTTTTATTTTTAGTATTCTGTTTCCGTACCGACAATATTATTAATGAGATAAAACTATACCATGTTTAAGTTTTGATGTACACTGAACAGTGGAGTAAAACCCTCCCGAAGTTTGTATGGATAAAATTTGGACTTGTTTCATCTTAAGTTTCGTTTGTGACCCGACTGCGCGACACAAAGCAAAGGATGAGCATAAGTCAACTTTAACAAGATGGAAATAAAATAAAAATGTTTGACTATTAAACACGCAATCTCATGCAGAAGGAGGTATCTTCTTAAATTAATAAAATAATAAAGACCTCAATAGCCTCCGACCTGTTTCTTGTTTTCATCTTTTTTAAAGATGAGTTTTTTTATTCGATTGCTATATATTTTTCATACGTTTGTATTTGCTCAGTAAAAAAAACAATACTGTTGTCAAACTATGGGTATTTGCCTCTTAGTCACGTCTTAGGATTCAACAAAACACACTAGCATACATACATATAAGTAACTATATCTACTTGAGATTCAATATAAAAAAACACGTTTGTAAGTGAATTCACTTCCCAGTTATATTCTGTATACCTATACGGATTCATGATCTGTATAGTAACCTAACTTTCCATGTCTGTAAGACAATTCACTCTAACAACAGTGAAATTTCGCGTTTAGCCGTAAACGGCCCTTTACTGCATATACGTGTAGGAATTTATGTTGTATGTCGTATGTGGAGATAGTATCAGCGATAGGAGATAGGACCAACAAGTTCAAGTGGCAGACCCTGTATTTATTGGTGTCTTTTCTCATTGTGTGGGCCACTATACGCTACTTTTGCTTACTTATGTTCGTTTTTACCTATAACTAGGTACACAGATTCTTTCTTTATGCTGAAAGTTTGTAATCGTTCCATATTGTTGTTTTATTATTTCTATTGACACTATCATCCCTCATGGTAATAATTTAGGTTGTAATTTACCGCTTCCATCTTAAGTTGGTGTTTAACTGGCTATAAGAACTTAATTAGCAAAAACATTTCTTAATTTTTATTAAGAAACAACATTCGAGTCAAGAAGTAAGCTGCTGTCGAAATCGCACGGGAGTTAGCTAATAAAAGGGAACTTAAATCATGTCAAATCATATCAGTTTAATATCGACCTTTTTCCCACGCGGTAAAACACGATTTCCAACGCAACACCGCGAGCGTGTTCTACACCTGTCTCGCGAAGGATCAAGAAACTTTAATCTAGCTCATTATAGCTCAGATCAAAAACGGCGTACGTTCCTTTAAAAGCGAGTCTACGTAAGGTGTTGTTCTTGTTGTTTAATTAGATCATTGAGATAAAAGTAAATACCACGTTATACGAGACTCGTTTAGTTCTGCGTTCGACGTTTCAGCTTCCAATATCACGACTTTATTATTATTTAAGTTCGATTTAAGTTCTATACATGTTTTTTTTCTTTTTTTGACTTAACATTTTAACGTTTTGGTACTTGATACAAGTTTTTTAAACCTGATTTTTTAAGCGTTTTTATTAAGTTATCGATGAAGTTATTTTGAAACTAGTTTTGTCTTTTAAGAGTTTATTCATTTCGCTTTAACGATTGCGATTGAGCCACTTGATATCTCGGATTCTGGTAAGTAAATGGAAAAGTTTTACAATTATTTATCCCGTCCATTGTCACAGTTACAAATTCAAGATTTTCTTTATCTTCATCAGGGCGATAGCGAGAAGTACCTTAGTGTCAATAATACCTTTTAGCTATCAGTAATCTTTTACCTCATCCCTGTTACTATCAAAAGCTTTGCAGATGCCAAGCGTTTTAAAGATTATACTTGAAACACTATAGGGGTTCGTGTGGGAGGAATTCGATATCCTCTCAGTTTTCAAGTCTTAGGAAGCGTAGGCACTTGTAATACCCATGTCATTTCCTTCAATCTTGCTCTAGCTCGATGATGATGTTTAACTGTAGATTGCAATATACTGCTCGTGGCTCGTAAACTTTCTTCGCTGATGATGGCCTAGCCTTTTCCCAACTTTGTTGGGGTCGGCTTCCAGTCTAACCGGATGCAGCTGGATACCAGTATTTTACATGGAGCGACTGCCTATCTGACCTCCACAATACTACTACGGGTAATACGATATCCCTTGATAAGACTGGTTGTCAGACTTTCGGGCTTCTGACGACCCGTAACGACTGTAAAAGATCCACAAATAATAGCTGGGGCCAACGGCTTAACGTATTTTCCAAGGCACGTAGGGGTCTTGGTATGTAAATGTAAAGATGGTAACCCATCCACGGAACAACCGCGTCTAGTGTTGCGTAACCTAATCGATCGACCTGTGCGGTTGTTTATTACTTAGCCACAATTCATTAGTATCTATATTATCTCGTGTAATTGCTGCCACAGATATCTTCCCTACAATGTCATTATTACTCCGATAAATATTTAAATCCTTTATCCCATGAAATCCACCTTTAACTCCCCACATTTATGCATCTTCACTGCTGTATTACGTCACAAAGCAATATATTCGCACTCACGGCGCTTATTGTGAACGTTAATAGATTCACCCGCGTGTGGGCCATTACAATAAAGCATCGATCATTTGGCTGCGCCGGCGCACAATCGCCGCCGTTAGCAAAGTAAATCGAGGGGTGGATGCGGAAACAGATGGAATGATCCGTGATATTGCAGATGTAACGGTCCGGTTAATGGAAGAGCCTTTAGGTTTTAAGGAATAAGAACGTAAAAGGGTTACGAGTATAATAACATGCAGACTGTAGGAATAGGAACTTTTGAATTAACCTACGTAGTGTGATCTAAATACTACTTTATTTTAAAAGTTATGTACCTATATTGTACAAGCTGAATCGGCATTGGATCGGCCACATTAGCCGTAGAACCGATGACCGTTGGGGTAGACATGTTCTTGAGTAGAGACCGCGAATCGGTAAACGTAAGGACGCGCTCAGGCTAAGTGGAGCGACTATCTTCGCAGGGTGACTGGTTGCAACTGAATGAGAGTTACCGAGATTCCGAGAATCGAGCTGAACGGTGTGCAATTGGAGAGGCCTGTGTCCAGGAGTGGACTGCTGTAGGCTAACGCTGATAGTTATGATATTCTTGCAGATAAATGATTTGATTTAAGGCTGATAGAAACTCCTTGTTTCCAGCAAGGGAGACTTCAGTGTCTAGACTTATGAAGTATCGGGGAATATCAATGGGATTAGTGAAACATCCCATTTAGTGATGTGTCAAGTTGATCGTCATCAGTGTCTTCGAGATCTGCAAGAAAATGTAGTATCGACATTTTCTCGTTCAAATTGATTGATTTCTTATTTTGGACCGCACCTCTATTTATTAAGTTTGACAGGCCTCAATTAAGTATCTTTAGCAATCTCATCGATAGGTTAACTACCAAACGAACAGCAATAAGAAAAATAGCTACTAATTTATTGAAAGTATAAAGTAAGTCGACAAACGATCCATCATCGGGTGTCAAAATGTTTATAATGATAGAATTTATTGACCGTTATCTCTGACGTTGGATTTTTTAATCGTTTATCTTTGGCACTAGTTTTTATTAAGAGGCTGTCTAGTAATTAGTCAGCTGGTAGAATTAAATAGTTTATTTTTCCTTTTGCTTCTCCCTTTTCTATTCTTTAGTCATTTAGCACGTTCATCAGCAGAATGAACAAATATTAGGTCTTTACCTATGAAATTGCCGTTCTGCAGTACTGGCCATTTCAAATCAAAATAATTTTTGTTTGGCTAAGAATTCTAATTTCAAATTAATTTTATTTTAAAAACATGGATTTTTTTTTCTAAAAGTAGTCATTTCTTTATTGATTAGTGTTACATTTTCATCGCATTTCAATCTTTTTCGTCATCATGGATACGTTAAAAATTCGAGTAATTATGGAATATGAGTACCGTCGTGGCAGCAACGCGGCACAAGCGGCACGCAACATCTACGACGTTTACGGAGCTAACACTACAAACCAACGCACCACCTGTTATTGGTTTGCTCGCTTCCGTTCTGGAAATTTCGACCTGAAAAATGAACCTCGCGGTCGTCCGAAGACTTTGGTCGACAATGACGAATTAAAGGCGATTGTGGAAGCTGATGATACACAATCTACGGCTGAATTAGCAGCAGCTTTCGACGTTAGCGTCAAAACAATATTGGTCCATTTGCGTCAAATTGGCAAGGTAAAAAAGCTTGACAAATGGGTGCCCCACGAACTCAATGATCGCCAGCGCGAAGTACGCGTCGAGACGTGCCTTGCACTGCTCAACAGACACACAAATGAAGGAATTTTGAACCGCATTGTTACCTGCGATGAAAAATGGATTCTGTTTGATAACCGTAAGCGCTCAGCAAGTTGGTTGGATCCTGGTTCAGCACCTAAACAATGCCCTAAACGAAAACTTACCCCTACAAAAGTCCCCCCCGAGTGGGTTCCCGCATTGTCGTTGCGGGGGGGCTTAGTAACCGTGGTCTCCCATCCACGGTGAAGCCAAGAGGAACCCAACGGTGGGGCCGCTCGTCAGGGCTTTTGCCTTCAAGCCATTGACGTAGCGGCCAAAAAGTAGGTTGCGGTGAGGTGCACCGCAACTGAGGTGGGCCGCGATGTCGAATGGGAGGCATCGCGGCTGAGGGTTACAGGCTGCGGTAGAGGAGGAGTGCCGGTGCTTCTGAGCAGCGCTCTTCCCTTCCGTGGCCTGGACGGGGCCGCCACCGTTTGATGGCGGACGCGGTGGGGCCGCAGGGGAAGAGGAGTGTCGGTATAGCGTCAGCCGCTCTCCCTATCCTCTGCGGCCGAAAAGTGGTAGACGGGACGGCGCGTTGTGTTCCTCACGCGCGCCGTCAAAGATGTCAGCAACCACAGGTGGGGTCCGCAAGGGCCGATGCCTGCCAGGGGTGCGGGTTTGTTCGAAAGAGATACCACGGCCCCTGGCATACGGGCTACTGAGGGAACACGGGTGGGTTTTAGTCAGTAAAAGTCTGACACGCCCTCCTGCTCTACTCAGCAGGAGAAGTCATTTGATGATTTCCCACCCAAAAAAAAAAAAAAAAAAAAAAAAACCCCTACAAAAGTGATGGTCACTGTTTGGTGGTCTAGCGCCGGTGTGATTCATCACAGCTTCTTACCAAACGGGGTGAGCATTACTGCAGATGTGTACTGTGAAGAACTGAACACAATGATGGAGAAGTTGGCGCATCTCCAACCAGCATTGGTCAATCGCTCGTCTCCGCTGCTCCTGCACGACAACGCGCGACCTCATACTGCACAGCAGACGGTCTCCAAGTTGCAAGAACTGGGGTTGGAAGCTCTCCGTCATCCGCCCTACTCACCAGACCTTGCGCCTACAGACTACTACTTTTTCCAGAATTTGGATAACTTCTTGGCGGGAAAAAAAATTAATACCCGAGAGGCAGTACAAAATGCCTTTGAAGAATTTGTTGCCTCCCGTCCAGCTGATTTCTTTAAGAAGGGCATCAATAAACTGCCACTGCGATGGCAAAGATGCATTGATTGCATGGGTGATTACTTCGATTAATACAAATAAAAAATTCATGAAAAAAATTCGTTTAAATTTTTTCATACAAAACGGCAATTTCATAGGTAAAGACCTATTATTAATGTACCCCTGTAACGATTTTGCAGCAAAATGAAAATGCTTTAATTCTCGTCTTCCTTAGCCATTTCTAACTGTAAATTGCCCAGCTCATTCCAAAGTACCTTACAATAAATCGGAAACATTATCTACAGAAATGCTCCAAAGGAACCTATCAACATTCATCGGTGTTAGTCTGCCCCCGAACGTGCGCAAGAGTGCACCGCAATCCGTTAAGACAATGGCGATGGGTTACTGTTGTTTTACAATACAAATTCCTAACACAAATTACATGTGTGCAGATTTCCGTAGTCGCCTTCCAGACGTTTTTCATTGTTCCTTGTTCAAATTGCCGATAGGTTCTTGAACGATTTCAGTTAGAGCTTTGATATATTTTATGTGTATGACGTTTTCAATTCTCGCGTCTGCTTCGTTAATATTTGTTCGGTCTGTGTACTAATAATACAACGTGCATTTTCTTCTATGGGAGTTAGTACGTAGTCGTTAGAAGTTTTGTAATCATATAAAAACTCTTTTAACACCCAACTGTTCTAACATTAGATAGTTTCCAAACTGTTGATACTATGGAACAGTCGGTAAGTTTAAGCCAGAGAATCTTCTTAAGATTAATTACTTATTTTATTCTATAACTCAGAATCAACGAAAACTTAATAAACAAGATAGCATTAAATTTCCTTTAACTATCCTTTAATTTGGTTGCTTAATAGTTCTCTCCTCACTTAATTATATTTTATATCGGTTATAAATTGTTTATGATCATTAATATTGCTTGATTAATATTTTTAATCCTGTGTGGTCTGAGCCTCGTTTAGAGTCTCTTCAAGCTAACTAAGAGGGAGTTATTAACTAAGAAGACTAATAACTAAGAGCAGGTAATAAAACTATAGTGTACTTATGATAGATAAATTTATAATTCGATTTATCGATCCTGCCGACATCGTAATCGATGCATAGTAAGCAATAGTAAATAATGAATGTGAGTAAGACAATATATCACGCAGTATTTAATGGAATACAGTGGTCCAGGTAGTTTTGGGGTAAGTTTTGTCTATTAAAACAATAGAATTTAAAATAGTAATTTAAAACTATGGACAATTTTCTAGGAAAAGATGTAAGCAGATAAAGCCTAATAACCGTGACGAGAATAACCAGTTTCATATCTTAAGAATGCGACATGATTTTATAGAATCCAGTTTCAATAAACACCATATCTTAGCATCAGGCGAAGAACAGTCATTACATTAATCAATATTTTGTAATACCCCAAAATTACCGTGACAACGAAGACCAATTTCCGAAACATTAATGTTCGTGACTCGAATCTAAGACGATACTAATAGGATTATGAGAGACGTCAACGTGCCCTACTGTTCGTAATTCATCGTAATGCTGTTAACGGATTATACGGTCCGTAATCAAGGCTAACTGTAATCGCATATCTGGATAAAGGCGTTGATTTATTTTGATTTTTATAGGGCTTCATTTAAATGTTGTGTTTATGATATCCATATGCAATATACGCGCTTTGACGTGGAGTTACAGAGACACCAGCCCGTATTACCTATTATTGTGACCTCGATCAACTTAGGCTATCGCAGTCCACTGCTGGACACAGGCTTCTACCAGGCTGCATCACAACCCATCCTCCGCCTTTCGCATCCATTTATCTTTTGCACTCTGTTTATTGGAATTAAAGACAATTTGATAAGATTTCTGTTCTGGTTTGAATATTCTGATTCTGATCACACCTTTAGCTTCATGATCTTCGTTTAGTTTGGCATTTCTAACTCTATTACAATTTCTTCGGATTTAACATCACCAAAGGGTTTATTTGTACTATCGAGTCTAGTATCAGCATTCACAACATCATACTAAGAATACAGCTAGTCCGAGCTCAAGCTGATTTTATGTACTTGTCTACGCTTACGAACATTGGTGATCCATCAAATTATACTCCTCCAGTTTGTCACTTACACGATAGCATCTTGATCGGAGTTTTTTTAATAAACTGATTAGTTATTTCTTGGTAATGTCTTACTAACGTACTATACTGTTTCTTTATAAACATTTTCTTATGCTTCAAACTTGCTAACAAATCCTCCAATTCTAATATCATCTGTTGCGATTTTAAACCAATTACTCAAAACCTTATCAGGATTCCGTGTACACCTCTAGCGTGTTCTACAAATAGTAATTCGTAGTCCCGTCAAACTTTATGTCCCTTCGCCAGGGGGCCTGCTCGAGACATCCCTTTAGCATGCAAATACAACGCGTGACAAATTAAAGCTACGTGCAAGCAACGTTGGCTTCGATCTGATGTCTAACCTAGCAATAATGCTAATTGTGGAATGATTTATGAGAACGAAGAAAGAATTTGCAATTGTGCAGACATTCATATTATCGAAGATAATGATTTCCTAGCGAATAATAATGAGAGGACAGGTAGAATCTAGAAGCCCTAAAGTTAAGTGTTTTTATTCTGTATAATGCAATTAATTTGATTGAACTGCCCATTGCCTGCTTAAATTCCACGTTTAGTCAAATGGAAGTTGTTAAAGTTTAGTTTCATCCCGAACAGAAATTACGATTCCAATCTGGGTTACAATTTACAACTGCAAGCATTAGAGCTTCCCTTTTCTTTCTAACAATTCTTCTATACAGGATAAGTTTTTATCCAGTGCGCAAATTGTAACCATGAATTCAGCATATCATTCTAGAGCCTCTAGCGCAGAAATTTTTCGCCGATTTACAAAAACAAAAATCAGCTGTTATATACATTTTGACCGCGTAGGTATTGCACTTTTCTATGAAACAGCTGATATTTCATTGGATAACCGGCGAAAAATGTCTGCGCTACGGGTTCTAGAATAATATGCTGAATTCATGGTTACAATTTGCGCACTGGATAAAAACTTACCCTGTATAAAAGATTAGCACTTGTAAAAGTAAGTTCATCCGTTAGCCGTATCATTGCATTATCTGGTTTATTGTCGTCTCCGCCCACAAACTTAGATGTTGCGTTAGACTTTTAACGATTTCTCATGATTTACCCTGTCTACTGAATAGCCTGTTAATACTGGGTCTACTTTTTGCACTGGATTGTAGCCGGCCAGGACTGCTTCGCTTGTTTCATTGCACCTATAAACCGCTATAAATAATTTCACTTAGAACAAGCGCGCTTTACAGACAACGCCTTATGACTTTTTGCATAAAATCAAATAGCTCCATTTAATATGTGAAAAGTTTCCGCTTCTTTGTTTGCGTTCAGCCGCGTGGGATTATGAGCAGGTGATGCATTCATTTGCAGATCTGCATAGAGCAAGCCCGACGCATCTGTATTAAAAATAAACGCTATAAGATTGTGTTAATAAGAATTTATTTATGTGGGAACAGTCTGTAAGCCGGTATTGTAGCAATTTGATAATTTGTCTCGAAGAGAGATGTCTTCCGCTAGGACCATGCTGTCTCTCATGTTTTTCTATTTGTAGTGCTAGCAGAGTAGTATTTACATAAAATGCGTAAGCATTTCTTTGTGTCATATGAGGCAGGATATTACATTAGTAATAATAAACGTGCTTTGGAGTTTGGACTTAAAATGTATCCTTTTCCTTGCATATTATTACACTGTCCCGACGTTTGTTCTGAACTACACACATTTTAAGAGCCTTAACACGATCTAGTGTCTACCGTGACTATTTACTTGTTACTTTGACTTACAATATGCGCTTGACCTTAATCGTAATGAGAATTTACAATGTTTGCAAGCAAAAGGAGTATTGTCCTTTGTTATGTTTTCTGAATCTTGTGATGTAGGATTTAGGAAGTATGGTTACGAAACTTTGGACACAATAATAAGATAGTTTATGCGTGCCCTAATTTCGATTAAATGTAGCCTGAAGTTAAATTATGAAATGTCGTGCAAATGTCTACATTGTGTGCAAGTACTAGAAATTGAAAATACGCATTCACGCGTAAAACCAGAATCTCACAATACTCCGGATGAAGTAGGTATTACGACAGAAAACCGCTAATTAACGGTTTACCACTGTTTCTTAATGAAAACCGTATCTTAATTACTTATAGAAGTAGAAAAAGAAAAAAAAAAGAGAAGGGCAGCAGAAATTCGTAAAGTTCATCTTTGTCTACAATTCAAACATTAAAGTAAAAGCAAGCAACGTGAGTCCATACATTTGCTAAATATCACCTACAAACTATCTGCCTATAAATTCCACTATATTGTAGACCCGAAGGCTTTGGGGTCTTAAGCTTCGAAACGATATATTGACCGGAGTATCAATACAAAAAATTTATACGACACCATTTATTTTTCTGCTTTAGCTTGCAGGATTTCAATGATTGTAAAATGCATTAGGATATAAATGGATTTGTAAAGTGTTCCCAAGGCTGTGCCTGTTCGCTAAATCGTGAGAATTGGAGGTGTGATAACTATGTAGTTTGTAATCCGATTAATGTTATCTACTTCGGTACCAGAAATTCGACCACTGGGATTTGCTGGTAGCCTGCCATGTTCACTTGTAAAATATTGTTGGGACGGAAACAGTTGTAACTACCCACCTAAAATTTGTTAAGTTTTTGACTGACGTAAAGTTCTTAATCATTGCACCCTTCAACTTCCAAGGTTCGCAGATCAAGTGATTTCTATCTGACATAAAGTTACGGTGTTTGCCGTGCTTAAAATATTGTAATTATCAAAAACATCTCTAAAATATTTAACAAGTACCACCTATATTTCAGAACTGCAAGAGAGTTTTAGATTACAATACGTAGCGCTTAAAAGGCTTTTTCTGTTAAATCGACTACTGTGATATCTGCATCTGCTCTCTACAATTTATCTTCCACAGATTCTTCCAAAGCTTTACTGTTATTGCATATTGCATTGGTGCGATAAGTAGCATCCCTTAATGCATTTCTGATATTTCTGGTGGCTTTGAAACTAAGACTTGTGAATATCTTATTTATTATTATTTAAATCCCTTGATCGCAAATATTCGCATTACCATCACTAAGGTTAGAACTATTTGTGTTAATCCTAGTTGTTATTACAAATGTGAGAATGAGTTTGTTCCACTTATGGCTCGGCTGTTAAACTGAATCGTTCTACTTCGAATTTTGCATCAATATAGTCCTTGTTATGTCGATAAACATTCAATAAATTTAATCTTAAGTAATTCGAATAGTATCCAGAGTATTTCAAGAAATCTAATCTTCGTGGGCAAATCCACGGACAAAAGTTTCATAATCATCATTAACTTGGCTTATTGCAGTGTAAAGCTAGTATATTTTAATTTAAACCCATCGATTACAAGCTTTCCCATTACCATCAATAAGATCATAGATATAAGCGTTAATTTGTAATAAACTTGATGCGTTTTTATCGCTATCTGGCTTGTCAGTTTAGTGTCAGCTATGCTATCCCTTGGGAACTAAATCGAAGATAAACTTTGATTCGTATTACGCTTTGTTGTAGATTTATTGTCTTGTTTGTTATTATTTTGTTATTCTACTAAGCTTCTATTGTTGGCACGGCAATAGACAATTGATATTTCATTTGTCTATAACCCAGTGAGTGAAAACACGTGTAGTTATTGTTCGACAATATCGCATGTGGATGGAAGTGTTTCTTCGGAGCGGATTTTCTATTGTATTCGAGGTATTGTTTTCTTTATTATTTTTGAAGGATATTGATTATAGTTTGATCTGTGGCCTAGTGATATTGCTGAGAGTTTTGTGTTTTTATTAATCGTATGTATTTACAAATGATGAGTGCATTGCTACCACAAATTGTCGAGGAAATATCACCAAAATTACTGTTGTGTAAGTGAGTTAAAGTGCAAGCGATTTCATGGCTAAGCACCTACAAAGACATGTCGCCTTTGTAGGGGATGAGTTTTCTGTGGAGCTGTGTACCTAGGTATTTCCTTGAAATTCCATCGTAGTTTGAATAAAGATGATTTTCATGTTTAGGTGTACCTACATAAAATAATGCTCATAGTTTTGATGCTCGTGGGCGGTGTACGATGAGGCGACGTCCTGACTCTGCTTATTTGTGGTTGTAATCCATAATCACCTGTTTTCAATAATATCTTTGAAATATCATGTATATTTACCAACTTTAATATTGGTAGACATTTGGTAGTAACCTACTCGTATGTCGTTTTAACGTCAGTTTCAGATCGTATTCTACATAAATATATGGTAGGTACAGACTTAAAAATAGTGTTAGGTTAGTTTAGAGCACTTTTATTGCATAATATACATCTTTTGGAAAACATATTCAAATAGTTTCTTAAAATTTATTCTAATAATACATTTTCTTTTGTTACAGTGAGATGGCGCGGTGGAGCCTCCAGCATGGACGATCAACGGCTTGGCTTGTTTTCTTCTGCCTACTGCAAGTGGCGAGGGCAACGCCCGGTAAGTGCATATCTTCCTGTATTCTAACATTTACCACAGTGTAGCTACTGACAGTAGTTCATCGACCATACAGGGTGTAAGGGGAATGCTTCCGAAGCAAGAACATAGGTTATATACAACCTGAATGCAAACGGATACCAATAACCTTTCGCTTTAAATTGTTTATTTTTTTAAAACGTTTGACGCTTCCGTAATAAATGTACCTAATTATTTTATTTTGGCGGCGTATGCCTAAACCTAAAGTCGACGCGTGGACTTGGGGTCGTTTTCAAATGTGTTTAATCTCAAATAATGCTTCATTTAACTGTTCTCACAGCATAGCGTACAAGAGATAAAAAAAAATTGCTAAAAATTGTATACAAAAATTTAGATTTTTTGTGGTAGTGTATCGAGAATCACTAGCCCTTTCACCTGTCTTCGTATTCGGAAGCGTTTCCCTTGCACAATGTATTTTTAATTTATTTTTTGTGTTGGAAATCATCAAATAACTTCTCCCGCTCTGGGTGAAGCAGGAGTGCGTGTCAGACTTTTACTGACTAAAACCCACCCGTGTTCCCTCAGTAGCGCGTATGCCAGGGGCTGCGGTATCTCTTTCGACGAAACCCGCTCCCCTGGCAGACCCTGTATATTTGATTGGACCTGAGAAATCCCGAACGGCATTAAGGGCTCGACACATAGTAAGGCCCACATCCACAACGGAAAAATCAAATTTTAATACATCATTCTACTACTGTCAATCGTTTGAAGATAACAGAGATGGAATGATCTATTAATTAAATTGAAAATAAAGATGGAAAAACGAAACGAAAACGTTACGTATGAAATACGTTTAGAGCTAAATTCAGAGCAAATTAGTGATTTGTGGTGCAAGCCCGCCTTAAACTTGGTTACTCAATCTCTTACCACTGAAGTTACTATGTAACTGTAAATATAACAATAAATAATATCTCGTCGAAGTGTTTATGGATACTGAGCTTATGTTATAGACCTTTAAAAACAAACTTTTCCTGGGTTATTGGACAAACGCTATTCGAGACTGGCCAATGGAAGATCTAATATTTTGTTACTCATCTAGTCTACGGCTTAGAAGCTTTTTACGACACCTGCAATACGTGTGGTGGTTTATACATGGCAGACTCCATAGATGGTATTTTCTCACAATTTTATTTCCTATTAACTTGTGAGGAAATGTCTAGTAAAACTGTAAACTGAAGCTAAACAAAATAATTTGCTGTGAAAAGCGGACGTGTTCGAATCTGGCCTTAACATAGAGCTATAGATCCCTAGAAAGGGCGTCTTAATAATTCGACTCAAAGCTCCCGCAGATAGGCGCGACGCGACTTCGGTAGAACAATTTCCATACTGTTTTCAAAGAAATAGTTACATCGGAGTCGAATCGTGCCGTCGCGTCGCGTTTACCTGCGGGAGCCTTTAATTTGCTTCGTAATTGAAAACATACACAAATATGCACAGACTGGCCAACAAGATCAAATCATTAATAAATAGTGTTTGTTAACAAACGGATCAATACTCCATTGTATTGTGTTTACAAATAATGTCCATTGAATGGTCTCCGTAATAAAATAACATCACCGCTTCATTCATCAAACGAAAAGTATTCAGTGAAGCTTGTAAAGATTGCGTCTATAGAATGTCATTGAATCGGAAAAGTAATAATCGTTAGACGGGATAAGTATTGTGCTTTTATATCCTTTTTTGGATGTTAAGCATACTTTTTAGACAAAGCAAGCTACTGCTTAACAAAGTCGCACGGATCAATCGATACCAAGACCGCTCCGTGCTTCGGAAATCACGTTAAGCTGTTGGTCCCGGTTGCCATTCGTGGATCTTTCACAGTCGTTACGGGTCGTCAGAATCCCGGAAGTCTGACAATCAGTCTTACCAAGGGGTATCGTATTATGCAGTAACAGGATTGAACTGGTCAGATAGGCTCCATGTAGAATAGTGGTACTCAGCTAAATCCGGTGAGACCGGAAGCCGACCCCAACATAGATGGGAAATTGCTAGGCAGATAATGATGATCCTTTCCTCAAAGCAGGCTAATATTTTGATCACAAATCAAAAGTAGGCCAAAAATAACTGCCGACGACATTTTTGTCCAAAAGGAGGTATGTATATTTTAATATTCAGTTTATCCGAATACACTACAATTTCATCCAAAAATGCCGCTTAGTATAAACAAACAAGCTCAAGAACAATGAACAGAACTATGCTTCCAAGAAAATGGCACTACAACTTTTCCCGTAACATATCGATGTCTTACAGCCGAAAAGGGATAAGCGACATTTTTTGAGAAATTCAGTTATATACATACTTAGAATCGCCTTTTTTTTCTGCGTCGATTGGTCTAGGTAACGTTTGCCTACGTGAAACTTTTTGTCGGTTACGCGGTAGGAAAAATATAGACTTCTGTCAATTTATTTCGTTGTAAACGACTTAGATTTTGGTAAAAAAAAATTTTTGGTGTTTGATCTACGAATTATTTAATAATTAAGAAGTTTTTGTAATATTTTAATGATTGTACGTTAAACTATTTTGGCTGGAAGTAAAAATTCAGAAATCTGTATTTAGTTTGTTATGCCTGTTCATGTTTAAAACATAATTAGTCGTTTATTCCGTTTTGGCCGCATTTTGCAGACTCTTGTTTTTAATTTGATAAGTGCGAGGTGCCATTTTTATGTTAATTAAAGACTGAGCTGATTACCTTATTAAATGGTTTTTTATTGTATACTTATACCTCTTGGGTGAACTTGAAATGTTAAATGCAGAGATAACAGTTTTTTAAAGTAAAATAATCAAAATACATCCACTGAACCTATTCGTAACCTGTCTATTTATTACCATGTACTGTACCCATATTTGCAAATAAACGACTTACTTACTTACTTAAATAATTGACATCTTTTCAAAAAATGTGCTTGGTACAATTTTCCTTTCAGTCAACTATTGTTACATTGTTGGTTAGATTATATTATCACATTTTTTTCTCTAAAAACCAAGACTTGACTTTCATTCCTCAGATTTAGTTTTAATTTGGGGAATTTCCTATGAGAAGCGTGTTTACTTGTGTGATTTTCCGGATTTTGTGAGATGTTCATTAATAGTATAAGGACTAAAAAGTTTTCTTCTTGAATACTTCTTAGTACTCATCTTGAATACAAACAGAACAGAAATTCAATACATCAATCTGATAAACGGCTGAACATATTTAGGTACAGTTAGGCTACACCTGTGTTGAATATTTTTATCAAGATACATAAAGTAATTTCCTAAGAATGCCAGTGAAACTGCTATTTATGGTAATGTCTAATGGCAGCAATAATGAAAATATCTATATCCCAACGAATATTATAAATGCGAAAATAAGTTTGATCGTATGCTACGCTTTCACGCTAAAACGGCTAAACGAATTTGGATGAAATTTGGCACACAGATAGACCATAACCTAGGTAAGGACATAGGGTACCTTTCATCCTGTATCGCAAACAAAGTCGCCGTCAAGAACTAGTTTATTAAATAAAACAGTTAATTACGTAGCCCATAGACTGTGTTATATTAATAAGCACATTTAAGCAGGATTCTCGTGGCTATTCATTACTGACTAACTTTACGAGCAATCTTGAACTATCCCTTGTACATACTAAGTTATAATTTTCCTTATAATATGAGGTATGAGTATATTTTATGGGTTCGTATTTTATGAGCCAATTTAATAGTAGGTGATTAGCGAGTGTTGTTACGAATAACTATAAACTTTTGATGGCCTTTTTCAATAACGTAATATGGAATACTGAAGATTCTAACGCTGCCGCTGGGTTTCTAAAGTTCTTAGATAATACTATATTTCAAGAGAATCTAGAATATTTCGTTGTATTGATTCAACCAAGTTATTTATTGAAGCAAAGCTCTACTGTGTATTCAGTAACGCAGTGTGTCAAAAACGAATGAACGACACAATAGAATGGATACGTTCATGTCATTCCCAGCTAAAGCACTAGAAAGTGTCGAAGGGTGAGCGTTTTGGGGGGACTGTCTCATGTTTTCTTTTTTTTGACGTTCGAAAAGTGCTGACTCTGAGCCTAGTTTGAATAAATGACTTTTGATTTGATTGATTTGATTCAAGAATACCACAGAATCCGGGCATGAAAAGTACTGCAACAACCATTCCAAGCGGAACATCTGAGGGGCAATTCTACTAATTTTAAGAACGTTCACAGTCTGATCTCAGTGTCAATCTGTCAAAAATACCTCGATTTTTCATACATTTTTGACATTTGCTTGTCGCTGAGATGACACTGCGACTAGATTTTGAACGGTTTTATTTACGAGAATTGGCCTTCTGATGTCTCTCAGGACTTCAGTCATTTGTTCTTTACAAATCAGAGCAATTTTTAAAACTACTTTTTTATTATACCACTCCTATTTTTTTTTTTTTGTTTTGTAAATTTGGTTTGTTTTTTATTTTTGTAATTTATAAACTATTCTTAAATAATCTCATTTAAATTTTATAATTACAAGAATCCAAAAGTCGTTGCTCAAAAAAAATACAAAAACTCAATGCTCTCATTTAAATTGTACAGCTTTTAGAAAACAAAACAATCGTTTTGTTTTCTACTCAATACTCATAATTTAAAAAATCAAAACAATTCGCAATAAAAAAAATTGTACCAAGCATTGAAATAATCAATCTAGAATTTTGGCACGTCTATTCATTCTATTATCTCTAGCATGCGCACCTCGGTATACAGTTAACATTATCTCAACACAATTTAATAGGAAAAGGAAAGGCAACGTTTGCAAAACCTTAATTAATTGTTCAAAGGCCTAACGAAGCTAAGGTCTCGTGCACCTGTCGATTCTCTTATTTATTAGGTACTGTTTGGTTCATGTAAGAGTCTTTGCTTATTCTATCTCTGGAACTGCGAGCTTTGTAGTCACCCTTATCTTATTGCATTGTGTTTCGTTTCCACGGTGATAAATGTGGGATTATTGGCCCACAGATTTGTTTTACGATGTGCTGGGAAAGTAGGAAAACGTCGTGTTTGAAAAAATGTTGTATGCTAATTGAAATAAATAATTAATTGTTGTAATGTTTTATGGGGTAAGCTTGCTGACGGTACAACGCGATGTTCAGGTGATAAAGTAGGACTGTAGGAATTTGATTTTCTGTCGTAATTAGCGAAGTGTTAATTATTTAATTAATATTCTTTTGTTTTTGACAGGTCCATGTGAAGTGGAAACGGGCCAGTCTAGCATTATAGTTGATATTGAAGAGAGCAGAGGAGATCGTAAGTAAAAACAATATTTTACCTTTTTACCTACTTGTTAGTCACGAAGTCATAAAAGCTATGAATGTGAAGTGATGATATAAAGAAGATTAATTAGTTCTGGCTGTCATCTGTTCTTGTAGTTGCTACATACACCTTCTTCATTTTAACTTTACATCAATCATAGGACCCACAATCCCGTGAGATCTGTTAAAGTTTTTTGAATCTCCTGTGGTTACAAAAAAACCCGGCGACTGAAAATCACGGTCTAAAAGTATGAAACAAAAAATATGCTCAACTGAAAGCCTTGTCTTTTAGCGGGTCCCATATTCTAATTAATATGACGTCACTTATCCTATAACCAGCGGACGATCAAGAAGTTTCCAACGATACATCATTTGTCAAATTATGATAAGTAGTTTAGAAGTTATGAGGGAACAGATGAACCTTCATACATACATACCGGTCAAAATCATAACCGTACTTTTTGCTTCGCCGTAGTCGGTTAAAAATAATATTCTCATATCCATTTATTCGCTTTTCAGAGGTGAACCAAAGCACAGTGCCCGCGCAGCTGCCAATAGTCGGGGAGCCAGGTGAAGACGTGTTGCTGTCCACGGTCTTTCCTAAGGGCCCCACGTTGTTCCAACTCGATGGGAAGCGGTTGCAGCTCCTGCAGCCTCTCGATAGAGATGAGGATAATTTGTCGCATATGGTGTTTCAGGTAATGTGGATTATTTTTACTGTTTTTAAGAAAGTAAAATATTTAAAATCCCAGGGGGCATTTTTAACGCGGCAACTTTTTATTGCATACTGGAATATCAACTCACTGCTTAGCAAAAACGGTTGAAAATCAAACAGTGTGTTTATGCGATTTTCAGCAGGTTTTCCAACGTCTTGCGTTTTGACTAAATATCTCAGTCCCTTTTAAACCACTTGCGTTTTAGACAGAAGTAAGTAGGTAGTTATTCTGTGCAAACTAACGTGGAAAATTTTCATTCATAAAGGATAAAATTTTAGCCATTGCGCAAACTAAAGCCTTTATTAATTCAGCATATAATTCTAGCTCACATAACGTAGACATTATTCGTCGGTAATAGAAATAAATAATTTGCTCTCAGCAAGCTGCCAACAGCAGATTTTCTTTTGACCCTGAAAAATGTACTCACATTTATTTCTCACCACAATATATACCTACCTAAGTACTACTTAGATAGGTATATATTGTGATGAGAAATTAATCTTTATTTATTTCCACTTTTACTTAGTAGCCACAGCCAGATGTTCGTAACCTTCTGATGCTAAGCATATCTATGCATATCGTGTACCATTGCATACGAAGTAGATAATAAGGTGCACGTAATCTTGTTAGATAACTCGATAAAACGTGTGGACGGACGATTGAATATCTTAAATATACGTCAGCGACTGTAGGTCATCGATTAAGTAACTGTTACACAACAAATACACAGTATTTATTATACAGTTCCCACGATCAAAAAAGTATTGTCAATTCATCCAAATATACTCTCTGTAAGCCATTATTTATCATTGTTAAAACTAAATTATCTATCATAATTTTCTTATGATAATTTGTCATATAATTTATAAAGATCTCTAGAGAATTCATAGGTAGCCACTTAACATTTTCAAACAAATAATTTTCAACTTTACCGTTCAGAAGTAAAGCTCAAAATTCATTGTAGCTGCAAATGTGGGCCGATATGTATATCGCCTTAAACGAATTAAGTCTATTAATATATCGCCTAGAGCCAATATGGTAGTTATTAATCTGTGTTAGAAGTAATTTGATTGTAATTAATGGGTGTGTTTCCAGCTGGTTTGCCAGGTGAAAGCGACGAAGAAGCGGCGAACGATACCAGTGATAGTAAGAGTGTCGGATATCAACGACAATGCGCCGGTTTTCCAAGGGGCGCCGTATGAATCTACTGTGTCTGAGGTAAGGTAAACATTAGCCCCCTTATTCATAAAAGCTGGTTAAAGTTAAGTAATGAGTAGCGTCTGTTTAACCATACATTTTTGACGTTTAAACATCATCTAACTTTAATCATCGTTTATGAATATGGCCATATAAATGTAAAAGTTGCAGAACATGTGTATGTGTTTGCTCAATCGCCAGTAATGAATGATGGATGTTTTGTAGTGCGGACAAGACACAGAATTTATTTGGTTTGGTCCTTTGCTGTCAATGATCGTGTTTTAGAAAAGAGTGTACGAATTGTTTTTCAATTCAAATGGGTGTTGTAGGTATTTCATTGTAGAGGAATGAAGATGCAAAAAAATATTAACTTAAGGTGACACTTGTCCACATTTTTTCCATACAAACTTCGGGAGGCTTTTACTCCACTGTTTGACTATTACATCAAAAATTAAACATGGTATGGTTTTGTCTCATTATTAATATTGTCTGTAAAATAAAAAGCCATTAAAAAGTTATGAGCCAACAAAGATTCGTTTTTCTTTCTAATTTAACCTAACTTTGGGCGTGTTTAAGTAATAAAAGGAGTGTAAAATCTCGAAAACCAAGTCAGTACCGACAAAGCTCTATTATCGAAAAGTTCAATTAACTTACTTGGTCATTGATTTATGCAGTGGTTTTTTCAGAAAACCCGATCTTCCGAAAGACTTTTCTTAATTTTTTACGCGCCTGTTTTACTATAACTGATCCTTCAGCTCACTGAATAATGTTGTGCGTGTAGACTAGCGTCTAACTGCTCATCACTGATACTACCTCTGTTGGACATGAAGCCTGGTGAGACAGCGTGCTTTTTAGCCAGGCCCACCAGTGCGTTCAAGCCCGCGACTAGTGTACACTTAAGGCAATGAGCCAAAAAATGATTTGAACGCAGACTTCTGATTTCCCTTTGTTATTAAGACCTAGAATTAAACTTCATTTAGTTCAGCGTTTCTGTTTAGTTAACTTTAACATGAATCATTTTTTTAAATAGCGTACAATCCCACTCCACAAAACAATGCTTCTGAAACATTCTGATACTTTAATACAATCCTTATTATATTTCAGCTGGTACCAATCGGCACCACAATATTCGACGGTATCAAAGCACTAGACCTCGATGCAGGCGTCAACGGTCTATCCGAATACTTCATAATACCAGGGGATAATGCAACGATAGAAGAAGCCAATGCAGTAGACGGCTATGGAAGCTTCGCCATACCACTGCCTCATCAGGGGCAAGTCACAGTCAACAGGAGTTTGGATTACGAGCGCACGCAGAAGTATCTAGTCACTATCCTTGCTTCTGTAAGTATCTCTGACATTTTATTAGTATTAGACGATAACACAACGTTGGAGGTGACCTATGGAAGCTTTGCAATACCACAGCTTCATCAGGAGTAATTCACAGTCAATAGGAGTTTGGATTACGAGAACACGCAGAAGTATCTATAGTCACTATCCTTGTTTCAGTAAGTATCTGTCATTTTATTATTACTAGGGGATAATACAAAGTTGGAAGTGACCTATGGAAGCTTCGCAATACCACTGTTTCATCAGGGGCAATTCACAGTCAACACGCAGAAGTATCTAGTCACTATCCTTGCTTCAGTAAGTATCTCTGAAATTTTATAAGTACTAGGGGATAATACAACGTTGGAAGTGACCTATGGAAACTTTGCAATAGGAGTTTGGATTACGAGCGCACGCAGAAGTATTCTCGTCACTTATCCTTGCTTCTGTAAGTATCTCTGAGATTTGATTGGTACCAGGTTAGATTACAGTGGAGATGAACGCAATTGAAGACTACAGAAACGCGTGCAGAAGTATCTAGTCATAATCTTCGCTGACCTATGCAGTATTTGTTTATTCCGCGGTTACTTCATCTGGATTAGGTCTGTTTTTTTTTCTGATTGCTGCCCAATGGCAGTTGATTCTCAGAGAAAAGGGACATACAATGGAAAGTGTAATAATGTTCCAAAATTAGATCGTAAATTCCTAAATTTCGTTCCTCATTTGTTTTTAACTAAGAAGAAATCTCACATCTGTCCTTTTATAAAATACATGAATAACGATAACAAGTTTCATTTAATAATACCTTTTCACTTTCATTACAGGACCGTGCCCGCGATACAAAGAGACGTCTGTCGAGCACCACAACGTTGACAGTGCACATACAAGACGATGATGATCAGGATCCGTCTTTCATATACAAGGGATGCACGCTACATGAGGGAGCTTGCTTCAATCCGGAGTATACTAGTTTTGTAAGTATTATTTATGATTAAACAATGCCTGTTTTCTTCCGACACGTTAATTGTGACCTATTCTGGCTCTTGAAGAGTCGATCCAGGTACCTACGCCAAACTATTAACGGAACTAGAATTCTTTAGTAAAGATATCTGCCTGTAACTATTAGAGCTATCATTTCTCTGATCTCTGTCATACACTTAAAGAACGGATAAGGCATTGCTCATCACGGTAATTCACTGTTCTGTAGCGATTAAATTCGACTCAGGCCACGTTTTAGGTCACGCTTTCTTGTGATGCCATCCAGGTTCTATTTAGACCATGTTTTCTCGTGATGCCATCCAGGGTGAGAGAGATCAAAGGGTGTCTTAAACGGATACATTTAAATAGGGTGGCAGACCTGTTACCATAGATTTTGTACATTATTTTGAACCCCACTGCGCTCCAATGTTTTGTAGGTCATCTATCTATATATATAAAAGGAGAAACTGACTGACTGATCAATCAACGCACAGCCGGAACTACTAGGACTAGGAACGTGAAATTTTGCACACAGCTTCCTTTTGTAATGTAGAGGAGCACTAAGAAAGGGTTTTTGGAAATTCGACCTTTAAGGGGGTGAAAAGGGAGGATTTTGTTTGTATGAAAAATCTTATTCCTTGAGTTAATAAACTTGAAACTTGGCACAAATACTTATCTAAGGAAATTATAAAGTTGGTTATTTATTGTTTTTCTAAACTACCCCCTAAATGGGTATTGGGGGGGTCTCAAAGTTTGAATGGAAGAATTTTAATGCGCGGTCTGTTTTTTTTTTAGGTTTTTTTTACTACCTATCTATAACTTGGTGACAAAAATCAATTGTACAATTTTTTGGTACAGAGAGTAATTTATCTCCTGGCTCCCAAACTAGGTTTATAGCCTGTGACTTGGGAGTCAGTGATTAACTCGAAACACAGTATTTATACCTAAAATCAAAAATAAACAATAACGTCTATCAGGGTTTTTCGAAAATCTACCCCTAAAGGGGTAAAAAAGGGTAGTTAATTTTTACAAGGGATGATTTTACTGCGTGTCTTGATTAACTCGAAAATTGGTATAAAAAAACTATAAGTCAAATAATGTAAAATAAACAAAAGACTTAAAAAAAACCCCTTTGAGGGTGAAAATGGGAATATAGTTTGTATGAAAGATCTTATTCGTTTGGTTTAGAAAACGTGGCATAAACTTATCTAGACAAATATTAATGATGGAATCATACAATTTTTCAAAACTGACTTGAAAGTGTAGAAAGTTATTTTTTTTGGCATTGTGACGACTGTGCCTGACAGCCGATCTCAAATTTAAAGTTAAACTTTTTGGAAGTCCACACACTATATACAGCCTACATAATGTTTGCAGAAACGAATTTCCATGCAAAATATTTTTATAATTTAACTACGTGATCGATAGATGGCGATGTGCTATGACGTAATTTATCTGAATCGTGGTGTTGAAATTTTCTTTGGAAGCATGCCCCTAGCTCAATTTTAGGATTTTTTTGTCGTTAGTTAGGTGCGAATATTTTCAGTTGTTATAAAACATTTTATGTTGTTATAAATACATTTCTTGACTGACCATTGAACTTGGACACCCATTTAGATCTCACTTCTTTCGTCGTTGAAGTAAACAACCAAGGCATATACCATAATATTGAACTTGGCTCTCATTTCACATTTATGTTTTTTATGGGCTTTACAGAATTTTTATCATTACAATTTCTACTTAATATTATAAATTCGAAAGTAACTCTGTCTGTCTGTTACGCTTTCACACCTAAACCGCTGAACCGTTCGTCATGAAATTTGGAGAGATATAAGTAGCCTGGTCGCTCACAATGGGGCAGAAGGCTGAAAGTCATCCAAAAGGTAATGGAAAGGAATATGCTTGGAGTTTCCCTTCGCGATCGAATCAGACGTTAACGAGATCCGCAGTAGAACCAAGATAACCGCCATAGCCCGAAGAATTGCCAAACTTAAGTGGCAGTGGGCAGGCCACATTGCTCGCAGAACAGGCGGCCGATAGGGCCGGAAGGTTCTGGAGTGGCGACCGCGTACCGGAAGATGTAGCGTTGGAAGACCTCCCACAAGATGGACCGATGACCTGATGAAGGCCGCAGAAATCCGCTGGATGCGAGTAGCACAGAACCAGTTGAAATGGCGGTGCTTGGGGAGGCCTATGTCCAGCCGTGGACGTCTTTCGGCTGAAATGATGATGATGATGATAGCCTGGGATATGGAGGACATAAGCTACTTTTTTACGCGATAACCTACATCCACGCGGGCGAAGCCACGGGCAAAAGCTAGTCAAAACTAAAATATGTTGTTCCTTTCATTTTGGTCGCGTGGGTATTGCACTTGTTTTTATGAAACAGCTCATATTTTTGATAACCGACGAAGAATTTGCCACCCGGTTAAAGTAATACTTAAAATTACAAATATTAATCCAAAACCAGGGTTCTAAACAACCAAGTTTAATTGAATTTTCAATCTTCAGGTAAACAGTGGCGTTTTAGCAGGCATCCTAACGATCGAACCAGAGAAGATACAAGCAGTAGACATGGACACATTAGACGCCCGCATCAAGTACACCATCGACAGTGGAGAGCCTGACTCCTGGGCTACGTACTTCGCCATAGATCCTAATACTGGAGGAGTAAGACAGCTTGTGCCAGTCGATACTTCCATTGCTAAGAAATTTCAGCTGGTTATAAAGGTGAGTGCAACAGATTATCTACAAAACAAAATGTAGAAGAACTGGATTGGATGAAGACAATAAATAAGAAATCAAAATTAAAAATCATCTATTCAAACTAGGCTGAGAGTCAGCCCTTTTTGAACGTCAAAATCACATAAGAACTCTGGATTTTGTAATTTTGACGTTCAAAAACCCTAGGAAGTGGCGCAACAAACTCCCCAGCAACACAGCTTTCTGTAAAGTTCCCAATAAAACCCAACTACGTAAGTAATTAACACAAGCAGCGCTCCGCGGTTTCACCCGCGTAGTTCCCGTTCCCGTGGGAATACGGGGATAAAATATAGCCTATATCACCCGGGGATAGTGTAACTTCCCAACAGTGAAATAATTTTTCAAATCGGTTCAGCAGTTTCGGAGCCTATTCAATGCAAACAAACAAACATACAAACAAACAATCTAATCTTTCCTCTTTATGATTAGTAGTATAGATTACGAAACACAAAAACATTTGCCATATGTCAGCTACCACACGCCAGTAGACCAAAAAACATTGAAAACTTCAGGTAAGATGTATCCTTCATAGTGAACATTTCAACCAATATGTGTGGTGATTGTGTGTTGTATGTTAGATTTATATTAATTTAGTAACAGCGTCACCATGTAGACTGAGTTGTAGAAGACGGAAAAGGAATCGAAAAAAGTATAAAATAATCTAGAGACAAAAACTATTGTTGGTATTTGGACATCAGACAATTTATTAAAAAAGAATACAAATTGTATTGGATGCATATACAGGGTAAGTTTTTATCCAGTGCGCAAATTGTAACAATGAATTCAGCATATCATTATAGAATCCTTAGCGCAGAAATTTTTCGCCGGTTGTACAAAAAAGAATCAGCTGTTTCATAGAAAAGTGCAATACCTGCGCGGTCAAAATGTATGGAACAGCTGTTTTTTTTTTTTGTGTATCCGGCGAATAATTTCTGCGCTAGAATGATATGCTGAATTCATGGTTACAATTTGCGCACTGGATAAAAACTTTTCCTGTATAGTCCCATATGCACACTTCCACTTTCGCTTCTTTTAGGCATCCCAAAACTATGATTCAGAAACAATACAAATTGTATCGAATGCATAATAAATACCTTTATATTCATAAATGCACACATCCGTCGTCGCTTCTTTTGAGCACCCTAAATCTATGATCAAGTATAGATGGATGACTATTTTGAAACTGCAAAAGAACGTCATATTTAAACATTTGCTGTGACAGTACAAAATAAATAAATACTTACTTAAATTATTTTTACTAGCTTTTGCCAGCGGCTTCGCCCGCGCGGAACTTTCATCCCCTATTTGACTGCCTTAGGGGTTGAATTTTGGAAAATCCTTCCTTGTTTCTTGTCTACATTATAAAGGGAACCTCTGTACAATATTTCAGCTTTCTAAGTCCAAGGGTTTGGGCTGGGCGTTGATGAGTCAGTCAGTCAGGACTTTTCTTTTTATTTATATAGATTTACTTTTCAAGTGGTACCGGCCGCGACTTACGAGTTGTAGGTCGTGAGTTCGAACCCAGCCAGGCGCTTTATTTTGTGTAAATTATTTAATCGCCACTGCTCTCAAAACGGTGAAGGAGTACATCGTGAGGAAACCGGCATGTCCTAGAACCAAAAATTCGAAGACATGTGACATCTACCAACCCGCACTGGGCCCGCGTGGTGGATTACGGCCCACTCCCTCTCACCGAGAGGAGGCCTGTGTCCCAGCAGTGGGAACATTATAGGCTGATGATGATGATGATGATGAGATTTACTTTTCCATTCCAGGCGGAAGAAGTATCAGAAGCACGTCGATTTACTACAGCGAAGCTTACGATAACAGTGCGTCCGGTAGACGCCAGCCCGCCCGTCGTAGAGGCGTCCTCGGATGAAGGAATGGTGGAAGAGAACTCCGCTAAAGCTACCAAAGTGCTGGACGCCGATGGCAACCCTATTAGATTATCTGTTTC
The DNA here is from genome assembly GCA_949987655.1 of Polymixis flavicincta. Lineage (NCBI taxonomy): Eukaryota > Metazoa > Arthropoda > Insecta > Lepidoptera > Noctuidae > Polymixis > Polymixis flavicincta. The sequence continues at coordinate 8,759,545 of OX465185.1, read as the reverse complement.
GGATCCGGACCTGGTGAGTTATTCATATACATTAATTTAAAATTCAATCGCACCATATTATGTAAGTACCGTCAACTGTGACATCATTGCTTTCCATGAGCAACTTTACCAAAGAGAACTGTATTAAAATATCTCTCGATTACTAAAAATTTGTTACAAATAGTAGATTATTCTACTTCTGTATCGCTGTGATATGTGAAATGGCGGTAACAGATTTTTAGTTATCGAGAGAAAAAAATAAGTACAGTACTCATGGGTAAAGTTGCTGTGGTAAGTAAAGATGCCACACTTGACCGGGAGGGGTACCTCCCAGTCCGATACTATGTACGGTAAGCTGATCCCTTGGGAGATGTAAGCCTACCATCAACTTATCTTCAGGGAGCACATAAAGACGGTTCGTTCTCGCACCGCTTTCGCTCTCAGTAGGCTCCACTTCGTACTGACCGCCCGTAGCAAATTGCTTCTTAGGTGCAAATTGCGTATCTACACCGCGGTCATACGCTATCATGACTTATGCGTGCGTCGTCTTCGCACACGCTAAACCCCATCACATCCATAGGATGCAGACCCTCTAGAACCGTTTCCTTAGAAAGGTCACGGGAGCCCCCTTCTACGTCAGAAACGAGAATCTCTATTTGGATCTCAGAATGCCCACTATCCAGCAATTCATGAAACGCCTCACCAAGCGTATCTTTAACTCAGCTGTGAAGCATCCCAATCCCCTGATCGCAGCAGAGCCCGTATTAGTAAGACTCGCCGACCGAGGCATACTCTTACCATTCCCGACGACGCCACAACTGCCCTCCAGGAGAAGTAAGCTCACCAGCATCCTCAGGGTACACAATCCCAAACCGCAGTCCTCCCGTCCTCGCCGCCGACGCCCTTTGTTCGAGCCAGCCCGCGTCGCTGAGCCTGTAGTATTAAGTACGTCCTCTAATAATAATCAATCCGATTCAGTTTGTCCCTTGCTGCCTTCTACCAGCGATGCCGTAAGCCGAGGTCCGTACCCCACAGGGGGTACGGACCCTTAGCGAGCGGTGGCTTTAGTTTTAAGTTTTTTTTTTAAACCCTGGCTGGTAAACTTAATTTATTAAGATTATCACAGGCAAGCCCGGTAAAAATAAGTGCCTAGTTATTTTTTTTTTGGTTTTGGCATCACGCAGTTCAACCAATGAGGTTGTCGTCTGCTTAACCATATAAGGGCAACATATAAGGGCGATTTTCGTAGTGAAAGTTACGTTTTATAAACTGTGCGATAATGAACCTTAAACGGTTGGGCTAAAGGCTTAGAGGTATTTGACAAGTGCTCTTGTGTTTATGCGTATATAAGATTGTTATCATGTTTACTAGCTATGAGTATGTAAGTACATTGCACATACATCCATTTGAAAAGCTAAGGATTTGTACGATTTAACAGTACGAGCTTAATTTGCAACGCCTGTACCAACCTGGTAGGCTAATTTAAGACTACACACATACTATCGAGGAAACTAACATTTATACACCGTAAGGACTATTATTGCTTGCAGCGCTCGAACGCTATAGTAACACTTGCCAACAGATGTGGTCATTGTGTGCATGGGATTTTGTTTTCAAATTGGTCAGATGTAAGTTTTCTCGATCGTACATACATAAACTCTTTTTGCCATGAGGGTTGGCAACTACAGAACGCCCTGCTATGATCCTTACATACTCCTTATGTCTTGTTAACGTTAATACCGGTCGCGGTTGCGAGTTCACGTACCTGACATACTCCTTATGTCTTGTTAACGATAATAGCGGTTGCGGTTGCGAGTTCACGTACCTGACCTCTCTGAAGGACATCACCTTTATGGTCACTATATGGCCGTCTAGGACCTCGCGGCGTTCTAGATTACTTTTACAAAAAAAATTACATCCAGTTTTGATTCAGTCTTGCTCAAACAGTTCATAGCAAGCAAAGAGCTTGTCAAAATACTTACCGACAGAATTCGAAAGCAACTAAAAGATTAAGATCAATTTCCCTGATACAGTATTTTGTGTTTTTCAGGGTCCGGGAGATCCAGTACCAAAATACAAGTTTGAACTGACAACGAACTTCTTCGACATCGACAAAGATGGTTACCTGATTGTTAGCGACGAAAAACTCGACCGAGACCCACCGAACCCAGGCAAATTTAGATTCCAGGTAAGAACTGATTTAGCTACTGATATATTATGTTTTAATGCAGGTCGGGACATAAGGTTTGGATACTTGCATCTGGCTTGCTGTTAAATACTGTGACATGATTAATGCAGTGATTCAACGAAGATAAATGCTATCTAGTTTTCCAATATTTTTTAACCGTGAAACATTTGATTCTGCTAAACAATAATAGACCTTATCAAAATTAGCCTAGAGTGTTCCATTTTTGGCTGATCTCTGTGAGAGACAGTGGATTTTAATCTACAGACAGTGGGTTGGTGGATGTCACATGTCTTCGATATTTTGGTTTTAGGACATGTCGGTTTCCTAACGATGTTTTCTATAACCATTTTGAGTAGTGCCATTAGACTAAAGCGCCTATAATTACCATAAAAAAATACCTTTGATAAATTTCTTATTCGCTAATTTCAGGTGGTCGCCCGCGAAGCGAACGGCGGTGCAGCATCAGCTCCTTACTCCCTAGCAGTTCAGTTGCTGGACCAGAATGATAACGCGCCAGTCATACCTAAGACTCAACCGATCATTGTACCAGCTAGCTTGGAACCTGCTGAAGTGCATACGGTCAGTATATTTATTTTAGTTTTTAATAAAAATTAAATGAATTCGTTACAGGACAATAAATTAGTTACCAAAAAACCATAGGACGATTTCCAATCCAACAGTTAGGACACACAGCTAAACTCTGAAACGTTCTTAAAACTATTTATTTCGCTCCAATATAGTGTGATAGGAACAGGTTTGTCCCTACAACTTGTTGTATGATGGATGAGATATTTAGTTTTACTAAATCTGTGTCTAACCAGATAAATTGGACCTTATCGGAAGGCAGTCCAGTACGAAGCTAAAAAATTGGTGTAGAGTATCTTTGTCTTTATGGTCGAACCTACTTAAAACTATCGTACTATTTATTTCAATGCGAAAATGTTGCTTTCATGTAAAAACGGAGCAAATGATATCCAGACTGTTTGTGTATTTTTTTATTCTCTAACAATATGTTTATCTTTAAATTCACAGGTAGAGGCGATAGACATCGATGAGGGTGAGAACGCACGCATAACGTACAGCATATATCACGTATCTAATAATGGCGGGAACAAGTTCACTATACACCCTAGCACTGGAGTTATATGTAAGTTGCACATTGTATATAAATACGTCTAGATGTAGCTGTGTATAGAGAGGTATTTGTGAGTCAGTTCTATTGGTCGTATGTGTACAGCTCGATTCAAACTTTATGGCGGCTTGGAACACGAGGCGAGTCGCTGCGCAGTAACCAGTTCATGGGTCAGCGGGGTTGAGGGGTGGGGTACTGCGCAGTGTGTAGCTCACTTCAGAGCCGCCATAATGTTTGACGCGATGTATACAAGTGGTTTTCTGTTGATACAGTTTTGTTTGTACCTATGTTTTGTAATATTGGGGTCAATATTACAAAACATGGTTTTTATTTAGATCAATTTTTAATTAAGAACCCTATGTGTATAGAACTGCGGTTCTTTTCACAAAGCTGACCACTTAGTCCGGTGCCGAGTTGTCTTTTTTGTGTTAAGAACTTTACCCAAATCAATGCCCCAATCGAAATAGTGTTGGAAATGCAAAAGAGGATTAGAGCTTTAGGCTAGAACTAACATAGATCAAAGTAGATAAATATTCGTTATTTCAAACCTTTTAACGCATATTCAATACTATTTTTCCATAGGTTCATTATTATACTCAAAATTATTAGGGAAATTACAAAAATGCTTTAGGACTTCTGATTGTTGTCAGTTATGTTGTAACAGAATGAATAGTACTCAGTAGGTAAAATCTGTAATGCGCCTGTATCAATCCAAATGACTCGTAAACGATACGACCTCTTTTGCGTGTTTGAATGGTATCACTGTGTTAGCATGATCTCACGATTGTTATTTTTTCCATTTTCACTTATTTTTTCTCACGACTTAATATTTTATTATATTTATTTTGTGTTGCAACTATATCAGCCACCATGATTATTTTTTACCGTTATTAAGAATAAAACCTAAATCACTTTATAATAGAACTTACCTATACCTTCTCGAGTCAAGTAACACTACATTAAAACCTCCTTATTTACCTTTTACAGCAAGCACAGGCCGTTTACAAGCTGGCGAACAATATAGCGTCACAATTCGGGCCACAGATGCTAAAGGACTCAGTTCTCAGGGCATTGTTGAACTGTCCGTGGCACCGGGGCCTAATACCAGGCCTCCACAGTTCTCATCCCGGGATTATTACGCGCCTGTTTCTGAAGGCGCTGCCATCAATTCCACTGTGACTACTGTGACTGTAAGTATTTTTGACTTTATGTGAGAGAGATATATAGTTCAATTTAAGGTATTGCTCACCTATAGATACTAAGTACTTCACCAATGTTTTGTTTATTAGAGCGATTTTTCTATCTCAGTCTTCAGATAAATTTAATCTGAGGAATAAAAATAGCGGTTTCACGGGTTTTGTGTAGAAACGGAGCCCAACAGTGAAACATTTAAAACTTTAACATGAACACTGCCTTATACTATTGATTGACCTATAAAATTTTGAGTCAGTCTTCTGTTCTTACTTTTAAATTATAATGTAATTTCAGGCCAAAGACCCAGAAAACGAGCCAGTGACATACTCCATAGCATCGGGCAACGACCTCCGACAATTCGCGGTCGGTTCTAACACCGGTATCATCACAGTTATCCGGAGTCTTGACAGAGAAGTGCTAACGAGATATCAGCTGGTAAGTTTTTTTTTTTGATCATTATAAACCAGTGACAGGACAAAGGCCTTGTCTTGGAAAGCTATCGTAAATTAACACTGCTGTAGCTGATAATATAAACTTAACCAAACGCTTGAAGATTTGAGGAAGTCAGTATGTGATTAGCACATAAATTACGATGTTTTGTCAGAAATGCTGTCTGTACGAACACTGCAAGAGATATCCTTTTAGCCTTTTCAAATATACTTTTAGCTAGTAATGAGTAAAATCAAGTTAAACAACAAAAGTGGCCCAAATGGTGTTTAAACTTCAGAACGATATTATCTAGTTGAAACTTGTAGCGGCACTACAAATAAAAATGCTTCGCAACAAAAATCTAAGAAACGCAAAAAGAAAAGTGGCGCCATCTACAATACAACAGGCGAACTATCTAAGCAATTTACATTGCGCAATTAGAGTTTACCACGACACTCGAACGTATACAAAATCCCGACATCAACTGTCGGGTAGTTGCCCGGACCAGACACAATACCCGGCATTTTTATTTGTAGTGCCGCTACAAACTGTATCCAATTTTATTCTAATCTCCAAAAAATGGTTTCTGCCTTTAATCCGTTATGGCTAAAAATAACTACATTATGTCTAATCCATGTTTCCAGATGGTAAGAGCAGAAGATCCAGGTAGACTGTCGAGTACAGCGACTGTGAACATCAAAGTCACTGATATCAACGACAATAACCCCAAGTTCGACGAGGATTCCTACATGTTCCATGTCAAAGAAGGTAAAAAATATCTATGAACAACATGAACAACCAATTTGGAGACTACTCCAAATCATCACGTTTCGTTTGCTCGTCTCTAAAGCGTATAGTGGCATAAAATTAAAGCTTATAGAACATGGTCTTTTTTTTTTTGGTGGGACATCATCAAACAACTTCTCCCGCTCTGGGTGGAGCAGGAGGGCGTGTCAGACTTTTACTGACTAAAACCCACCCGTGTTCCTTCAGTAGCCCGTATGCCAGGGGCTGTGGTGTCTCTTTCGAACAAACCCGCACCCCTGGCAGGCATCGGCCCTTGCGGGCCCCATCATTTTTGTGCTGACATCTCTTTGAGTCTCAAACTGCCTATGTGAAGCTAACTGCTCAAAATCCGAGAGCAAAGAAAATTCAAGAATTTAACTTCATACCCGATACCTTTAAAACTTCTTTAATCCGTCTCTCATTACTTAAGGCTGTGGTTACTGGACCCCTTTACGGGAAAAATCCACCTCTATTGACTCCTTTTTAGTTACCGTCACCACCTGCTGAAATTTTCTGGAGGACGTAGGATTTTTTGCTTGGTCAGACCATCATCGTGTTGGCCTCTAATATAACTCTTCTCAATTTATTCGCGGCATTGCATACTAAAATTACGTTGGTTAAAGACCATATGCTTACATACCAATTTAATATCTTCCAGGCGCCTCAAACGAGTTCGTAGGTTACGTGCACGCAACAGACATAGACGAAGGAGTAAACGCTATGGTCAGCTACAGCATACCGACGCACTTGCCCTTCAGCATAGACAACGGAACCGGCATGATCAGTACCAACACAAAACTGGACTATGAGCATACTAAGGTAAATAATACATTATGTACTTAGATAAAAAAGGGCGTTAAATTTACATTCTGAAAATATGGCTCCAACTTGTAGTTTCATAAGAACCATAAAATTCTGAAAAATAATATGTTGCTAAGTAAGGTAAGCTGAAAACTCTTGCTTTGTTTTTTTTTTTAATCAGGAGTAGAAATGCTAAAAATTGAGCTGAAAGCAACATTATACAGTTTTTCATCACTACAAAATATCACAAAACTTTCGTGATGCCTTTTCTAGGATTACGCCTTCGTAGTAACAGCAATGGATGGCGCGATAGACAAGCGACTCGGCACCGCCTCAGTGACGGTACTAGTGACAGATATTCCCGATGAAGCGCCTGTCTTCACCAAGCTGGTCTACTCGGTGCATGTGCCCGAAAATGCTGCTAATTACCCTGTTGTTAAGGTTCAGGTTAGTATGGCAGCATTGTCAATCTTATACTATCAACGTTAAACGTGAAAAACTAAATGCTTCGAACTAGAGCAAGGGAGTAATGATTTTATTACTAAACATACTGTTAAGTTGTCTTACTGTCTTTGTGTCGCTGTTGTAACTATGAATAATCCATTCCACAGGCTCGTAAAATGCACCCTGATAAATTATGTTACCTTTGACTACTTTTGGACTCGTTTTTAGGAAAGTATCAAAATCGTTTATTCCCTTAGAAAGTAGGTACAGCTCGATTCAAACTTTATGGCGGCTCGGAACACGAGGCGAGTCGCTGCGCAGTAACAAATTCATGGGTCAGCGGGGTTGAGGGGTGGGGTACTGCGCAGCGTGTAGCTCACTTCAGAGCCGCCATTAAGTTTGACGCGATGTATACTTACATAGAATAAAACTGGTTACAAAATTCTGATCACCAAAACGATTCTGAAATGTGGTGATATGATTATATTCTTCTACCTTCCAAGTTTAGCAGCGTCTTAATCCCAACCAAAAATCTGAATTGACATTTATTCCAAACAATTACCTAACATAATAAACTTGATACTTTCAGGCCGAAGACCCAGACACGATACCAGAAATCACCTACACGATTCTAATGGGTGACACCGAGCTATTCTCAATAGACCGAAAGTCTGGTATGATACGGACGCTAAAGCCACTGGACCGTGAGACGACGGCGAGACACCAGATCATTGTGGGGACTGAGGAAAATACGGAGGAGGGACTCGGCGCTAGTACTACTGTTGAAGTTTTTGTTGATGTGAGTAATGAAAACGATAGCTAATATTAAGTAAAGTTGGTACCTTAGACTTTAAAGTCTGTAAATTATCACTGAATTATGTCATGGTAAACCATCTGACGAAACGACGCTCGCTTTGTTTGTGGTTACCAAGTGTACAAAAACGCTGTGAATGCGTGTAAGCGCAGGAGCTCTCGGTACCGTCCGAGGCAATGGCGAAGTTGGAAATGTGTGTTGTGTGTCTTTTATGTGCTGACGCTACTCAGCTTCACGCACACAGTTACAGCGTGTTTGTACACTTATTTAGCACAAGAATAGCGCGTGTCACTTCATGAGATAAGAACACTGTAATATGATTGCCAACCAATCAAAAATTATTAGATGGTACTTACTGATTAGAGCCTAGAGACAAAATACATTTCTGTTAGCTTTCACGCCAAACGCTACGCCAAAATGTATGGGAATGAGATTACCTGCGGAAAGGACACGACGTAACTTTTCTGCAGGTAATGTCATTCCCATACATTTTGGCGTCTAGGCCTGCAGGACATTGATCAGCGTTTCGTTTGGTTAATCCTTTATGACTAGTCAAATAGCGTTAACGCCTTAGAACTTTTGAATGGCGTACTTTTTATTCCAAATACGCTTGAACGCAGGAAGTGTCGTCTCAATTTTATTTTTTCCAAAATTTGTATTTTCGTTTCCAGGACAAAAACGACAACTCACCAATATTTACATCCGTGGTTCGTCCAGTAACTATCGAGGACTCATCTTCAATCGGCAGTCTCGTAGAGACAGTGGTGGCGATGGACGCAGACGCCACGCCGCCCAACAACAGGGTGCGATACAAGCTGGTGGGCAGGGGGAAGGCTTCCATATACTTCCATGTTGAACCTGACACTGGCGCCGTCAGGGTACGGGATGATCTGAGGAAGGAGACTGATAGTGAATATACTGTGAGTATAGCCATTCAATTTTTAACCGACTTCAAAAAGAAGGAGGCTATCATCAATTCGATATGTTTCTATTAATTTTTTATGTATGTTCGGGCATAACTCCGTCATTTATAGACCGATTTACAAAATTCTTTTTTTGTTCGAAAGGGGTGTATTCCGAAATGGTCCCATTTAAATTTCATATATATCTGATGATGCGTTTCGGAGACAGAACTCACTCTTCAAAAAATGACAGCAAATCAACCGCGATTGCTGCTATCGCATAAATATGCATTGTTTTGACCCCAAGGATGTTGAAATAACTAAAAAGTGAAAAACAAAAACTTAAAAAAAAAGTACAACCGACTTCCGGAAAAACACTACAAAGTGAAAAATAACTTTAATTTTGGAAGGCGGTGACAAAAAATTTAAATACTTATCCAAAGTCACCGACTTCCGAAATTAAAGTTATTTTTCACTTTGTAGTGTTTTTCCGGAAGTCGGTTGTATTTTTTTTTAAAGATTTTATTTGTAATATTATTTAGAAAGTATTTGGTTGTCCAGGTAATACAGTAAGCAGATTTACAGGCTAACAGCAAGTTGAGACGACATGCATTGTCATTTACAGGTGCTTTTTTTTCAATTAGCCTACATTGTCCCACTGCTGAGCAAAGGCCTCCAAATACCAGGCATCCTTTTCCAAGGCCTCCTAGATCCAGCCCTTGCAATACGCGTCTAGGTCGTCACGCCACCTCTTCCGTCGGCGTCGGCGGCGCCGTCCACCCTCAGGCAGCCACCGTGGCGACAATTGCCCAGCGGTCACTGTGCATGCGGCTGGTGTGACCCGCCCAGTCCCATTTTAGCCTGGCAGCCTTTTTGCCTACGTCCAAGATTCCCGTTTTGGAGCGCAGCGTGGTGTTTCGTATTCGGTCGGTTCTTTTAACGCCTAAAATGCTGCGCTCCATTGCTTTTTGTCAAACAGGCGCTTTACTTTGTGTCAATTTTTTAATCATTAATGCTCTCAAAACGGTGAAGGAAAACATCGTAAGGAAATCGGCATGTCCTATAACCAAAAATTTGATAGACATGTGACATCTAGAACCGCCACTGAGCCCGCGTGACGGATTACGGCCCGCTCCCTCTCATTAAGCGGAGGCGTTGTGTCCCAGCAGTGGGAACATGATAGGCTCAGAAGACATGAGTAGCTTAAAATACTACTTACAGCTAGGTTACAATGTATTATTTGCACTTGTCACAAACTAGTATTTTTAGACTTGCAATGGTCTAAACTCTGCGTATATTTTAAGTCCCATAAAGGGTAAAATTCGTGACGTCTATATGACATACAGCGAGTTAACCCTTGATAGGGCAGTTGACTAGTCCAACTTTAAAGATGTTTAACTGACTTAAAAGGATTGATTAAGTTAAGACTAGTCCTGTAGATGCAAGCTGTATAAGTTTCGATTCTGCCCTAAACAGGATAAATCACAAAATTGAAAAATGATAACTGATTTTATTTCTGTAAGTAGGTTTGTACAAACACTTTTGCACGTCAATCATATTTTTTTAAACTAGATGGGGTCGGTGTTACCTTTCTGACTACTCTGAGAAGAAAGGCCGAAACAAACTCAGAGGTCGCAGTCTCTTTTAAAGTCCAGACATAATCCTTTGTCAGATCATGTGTAGACCATGTGGATTGGTATCTGAAATGGTCTTTTGAGATTGTGATTTATACCTATAAACTGATTAATTGCACATGGGTGTCACAATATCAGCTGTAATTAAATGTCCCCAGGGGCACAGTCATCATAGTATTGACACTTGGAAGATTGTTTAGTATGGATGGTTTTGACAGTTGATGTTTTAGTCTATATTTAACTGCAAGATGTTTTGTTTAACTGTCCTATCAAACTGCAAACTGCTTTGACCATCACTTGCTCATCGTTAACAAAACCCTCAGATGATGTAATCCAGTCCCCGCTTGTTCATTTATTTTTTACTAGCAGTGCTCTGCGGTTTCACCCGCGTAGATCCCGTTCCCGTGGGAATACGGGGATAAAATATACCTATGTCAATTGGGGATAGTGTAGCTTCCCAACAGTGAAATAATTTTTCAAATCTGTTCAGTAGTTTCGGAGCCTATTCAATGCAAACAAAAAAACAATCATATCTTTCCTCTTTATTATTCTTCTTCTTTATTATTCGATGTTATTTTACTTTTAATCATGTATTTTTTAGGTGGACGTGCAAGCTTACGATCAAGGCGAGCCCATGTTGTCTTCAGTATCTAGTCTTACTGTATACGTCAGTCATTCTGCTACTGTGCCGCCAGATGTAAGTACCTCCTCTTTTAAGCATAGCTAGCCATACAAATATGGTATGGTATATCTCAAAACATTTGCAAAAATATCTGTAAATTATTGAACAGCAAAATAACTCTAATTGACATGCATAACTAAATTCAGAACATGTGATTGTTGCAGTGCGAAATTATTTATACAATTAAGTACCTAATTAAAATCTTTTGTTGGAGATCTCAAGTAAACAAATAAAATAAATTCTGCTTTCAACAAAAAGAAAAGATTTTAAAAAAAAGTTTTTCTATCTACCTGTTATTTAATTGTTCGTTATCGGAATACTTCAATCGATTTTTCGTCTACTATTAAAACTCTTAATTTTTCAAAAATAACATCTCTCTCTTTCTCACTGTCCTATTTCCGTATTTTATCGTTTTACAGGTCGGCCTCGGCTTCGCAGACACGCTATACACGGAACACGTAGCCGAGAACTCCGCAAACGGCACGCTAGTCAGAATCCTGCCGTTGCTGAACAAACGCGAACACTCTCCCGACACGCCCCTCAAGTGTAAACTCACCCAGTCGTCACAGCAAGGTAAGGTGGAAGGTTAGTGGTAAATGAAGATATCACGTGTTTCTGTGTTACTTCTCTTTTTGCTACACTTTGTAGATCTTTAGTTTATGTTTTGGTCTGTCCATTTTGGTTTACTAGTGGTGATAATATTTTCTTAATTTCTAAAATGATTGCTAACATTGTATTTTTAATCAAAATAGAAGTAGAGAATTTTGTTTTAAGAAAGTGTGGTCAGTAACAATCCAAAATGCCCTTTAAACAATACCCACTTGAACGAAGCTCATTTTTTTTTTCAAAACTTACGTAAAACCTCTTTTACACGAGTCATCGTCACTATCCTGCCGCTATCCAGTATTTAGTTTAGGCACAACATGTGCAACACACAAATTATTTTTTCACACTCCTCTATTTGTCGTCGATCCGTAGTCACACCCTTTCTAACCAACCTTTCTTTCTTTCTTTCACAGGAGTATTCTACGTAAAACTAACAGACGAACGAGACTGCGCAATCTACCTCAACACAAGTTCCTTAGACTACGAAACTCTGGGAGAATACTCTTTAGAAGTCCAACTAGAATCCATCCAGGGGTTGATCAACCCGGAGAGCAGCAAAGCAACGATCAAAGTGCATGTAACCGATGCGAATGATAACGACCCAGTGTTTGCGTTCCCTGAACAAAGCAGTATATCGGTCGCGAAGGGAAAGTACTTCGCGATCGTGACCAAGGATATGTTGTTGGGGACCAATGTTTTACAAGTCAAGGTTAGTTTTCGTTTTACCAATGTCTGTCCCAAAACCATCGAATAAAAGTGTAAACAAATCCCGTTCAGCATAGCCATTCACAGCCTTTCGATACGCTTCCGTACCGAATCGGAAATCAATCAGTGATATTGTAGGTATCCTTTGTACGTTGTTCACAAATCCAAAACCCGAAAATGTCGTCAGTTTAAATCATATAGAAAACCGTTGTTCTTCCGACACGATATAATTTCGAATGCTTGTAAATAGATAAGCAGGTTAAATTGTTCTGAGGGTTTCCACTTTTTCCAAGAAATATTGTTATAATAAGATTATTTAATTGTACAACACAAACAATCGTTGCATTATGGCAGCTTGCGACGCAAGACTACGTACTAAATACTACTTTTCCAAAATTCATCAAATTATTAGTTACCACTTAAATTATAATCCCAATGATACTATCCTTAATTACTCTACGCTCTAAGCAGTAAAATTGAACTTCGTTATTTAAATTTAATCATATAATGACAAAACTAATGAACATTTGATAATTAGTTACATCATTACCTACCTGTTCTTTCCATTAATGAGTCATTTTTAATCGTTAATCATTTACCAACCATTAATTTATTTAATTCTAGGCGAAAGACAAGGACAGTGGTGACTTCGGCAAACTAGAGTACCACAAGAACTCCTGGACGAAGGCTGCCGAAGAGTACTTTAGTCTAGATGCCGACACCGGAGTGATAAGCAATGTGAAGACGTTTGAGAACGTGCCTAAAGAAGTGCTACCGTTCAAGTTCAGTGTGACTGCGAGAGACAACCCTAATTCTGCGCAGGATTATAATATTGCGAGGGCTTCGGTTATTGTGAGTACTTGTGCATATTAATTACTTCATTTATTACCCACTAGCGAGATTTCTTTATTATATATGAAAGTACGTGGTCCCAAGCGCTGGAGGCCTAGCCTTTCTTTAATTTACCTACTACACCGTTTACACAGTACGAAATTCGCAGTCTCATATTCATTCTTCCATTTATCGCGATATTGAAAGTCAAGTGATATATAATCATTTATGGATAGATCTTCCGGAATAAATTATCTAAGTAATGGCAAAAACCCATCAAAATCCTTTGCTGAGTTGAACACAGCGGTCAGACAGACTGACACGAAAAGAGACTAATTTGTAATATGTAAAGAACAAATAGGTTATTGCTGAATTATCTAGAGCTGGAGATGATACCCACGTCCAATTTTTTGCATTTTTGCAGCGAGATTGTCTATGTATATAAAACATCCATACGTGATATAAAATAAGACGGAAATTCGAATATTATTGAATTGTGATTTGAAACATGACTAAAAAGAAGTGCAATCTAAGCTAAAAATATCTACATACCAACACGTTCAAGGAAAATAATAATAATTATCTATCAAATCGTTAAACAGTATCTTATTGACGACGTCTGCATATCTACCTACTTCTTCTGTTTTGTGCTTTGTCTATTGATGAGATCAGATATTTTCTGATTACTAAATTTACACACCCCTCCCACTATCACAAGAGACTTAAACATAACTGGATAAATGTGGATGTACTATAGGAAAACCTCTGTTCAACAGTGGCGAAAGCATCATATGACACGATTCCTATCCCTCCACGATTCCCTTCGGTGATTCGCATCGTCAACTCTATCGCTATTAAAAATGGCACGTCAATAGTGGCTAGTATTCAAAAAATATAGTTACACTACGGGTATTCAATTTACCATAACATTCAAACAACAAAAACGGTAATTTTAGCTTTGTATTAAAACAACTTTTTTTTTTTCTAAATTGACTCGGCGTCAAAACGTCATAATCGGGAACTAAAAATTCATACAACAGCGATCCCGTAGGTAATGATGGCACTTTAGGTCACGTGGCGCCGCTTAATATGGACGACAGCAAGCCACTGTAGTTGTACAGCATTTTTCCATACCTATCTAGAGATAGATAGCTATGGAAAAATGCTTCAGCGAGTACTAGATGGAGGAATATTGCATATTTTATTTGCTTTTCAGCTGTTCAATTTTATTGTATTTAATCTATATAAATAAAAAGACAAGTCCTGACTGACTGACTGATTGACTGACTCATCAACGCCCAGCCCAAACCCTTGGACCTAGAAAGCTGAAATTTTGCACAGAGGTTCCCTTTATAATGTAGACAAGGAATAAGGAAGGATTTTTCGAAATTTATCCCCTAAGGGAGTTAAATAGGGGATGAAAGTTTCGCGCGGGCGAAGCCGCTGGCAAAAGCTAGTTCTTTATATTCCTAAAATTATTAATTTTAGAATTATAGTAAGTATTATTTATTTATAAGTCAGTAAGTAAGTCAAAACGGAATTTGCTTCGGCTTCTCTCTTAGTAAAATTTACACCTCGCCGCTGCTATACAAGGGAACCCATCAGGGAAACAAGGCGTGATGTTATGATGTGTGACTAATTAAATACTTTTCTTCCCAGATAAACCTCCTCCAAAACGAAAACCAACTAGTCTTCGAAGTGGCAGACCTTAACGCGGACGTTATGCGTCGACGATCGCGAAGCCTACTCACTGCAATTGAAGAGAAAACCGGACTTTACGCTGGTTTAGAGAAACTGACTTCAAGACATTACTTAGGAGAGAATGGAACGCTTGAGAGTGATACGAAGGGCACCGATGTCTGGTTGTATCTCATTGATCCGAATACCGGAGAGATTCTTAGTAGAGAGTCGAAGCCGGTTAAAAAGTAAGTAATGGTTTTACTTTAATTTTTATTAGCAAAATCACACACACACAGTAACTGTAATCCACATGTCTTCGAATTTTTGGTTCTAAGACGAAAAATTTAATGATTCTTCATAGAACATCTTCTATCAAGACCTTAGTTCTTAATATGCCTAGTCTGAGTTACATTTGTAACGAAATAAAGTGTTGGTACAATGTATTTTCAAAATAGGTCCCAACTCTCCTAACCAACAATTATACATGCTAAAAAAAAAATCAGCTGTTCCCTCGCTTACGTATTGCATTTTTCTATGAAACAGTTGATTTTTTTTGTATAACCAACGAAAAATTTCTACGCTAGGGTGTATAGAATGATATGCTGAATTCATGGTTACAGTTTGTGACTGGTTTAAATTTTATCCCGTAGAGAGAGAAAAAAAAATGTTTCAGATAAGTACCAAAATGTACTTAGCATGTTTTGTGTATTAAATTAACATTATAACATCACACCCCGTCTCACACATTACTTGACCAACTGGCGTCATCCATAAGTTGAACTACAAAACATTCATGTCTCAAAAACTAATCTTTATAAGCTCTCAGTGCGAAGTTGCGGCCAAAGTTACGGACGTTTCAAACACCGTATCACTTACGGGCATTAGATTAGTTTGGGGTCCAAACTAATAATGAGTGTCATGTGTTTTTGCTTGCCCAATAAACTAAATTAATCGGCTGTAGGATTCACTTTGAATTTCGGTACTATTTCGGATGAGCCCGTATCTTTGGTGACGGACCTAGAGAGTAGGCCACTCTATAGTACGACAAATTTGTGCCGAAAACTGAACCGACCTTTTCGTACCTTCCAGAGCCATAGACAGCGGCGTCCACAAGGCCGCGTCGGCCCGGCTGCAGGCCCCCGTGGGGCCGGGCCGCGCGCCGCTGGCCGCCAGCGAGCAGGCCCGCAAGCCGCACATGGCCGCGGCGCCGCTGGCCACAGCGCTGCCGGCCGCTCTCATCGCTTTAGCGGCCGTTGTCCTAGTTGCTGCCATCGCTGCTACCATCTATATTTGTGCGTCTTGGAACAGGTGAGAGATTTTGTTCTAAATCATATAGCATATATAAATATATGCACCCACTTGACACAGTCCACTGGCACGTCTGCCAAAATAGCATCATTATAGCATATCCTATATCCGGGTACTGCCCCCTAAGATACAGGCCTAGCCTAGTTTAGGGGACAGGGTTGAACCTATTGTGCTTACCTACCTAATGCTAAATTAAGATCTTTAATCTGTATACAGTGCAATGTAATTGAACTTTGTGGTAATAAACAATATATTTATGCATAACTACGCAGATGTTCCCTTATTAACGAGCGAATGTAAAACTCCAGCAAAGATAAGAGTAAGTCGACGTTCACACAGACGTAAAAAAATTGCGGCGGGACTTTTTCTCGCATTTATTTGCAACTCTCGTTGTTAAACCGAGTATTGAGAGAACCCGAGAGCATCTCGGTGTGTCGAAAATCGAACAGTGTGTTTTACTGTTCGATTTTCAACTCTTGGCGCTAAGAAGTACAGTTAAAGATCCAATGCGCGGAATACTCCCGCCACAATTTAATGAGGGTTTTCTGGCAACACCGACACATCAGGTCCGAGCACCTGTCAAGTGTCAAAGCGCCCACAGACTGAATAGTGAACGAAAGAATGAAACGAATGACATCAAATATTTTAAGTTCATTGTCGAACTGGAAACCTCTCGTCTAAGTGGCGCCAACTGGTGGCTTGAATATTCAAGAACACCCTCATTACGACCATGTGTACGTCGACTAAGACAACGTAACGAATACCTGCATAACTTAGATGGTAAATAGTAACTACGGAACTGAAGCAAGCCATTGTGTATGTTTAAAAATATTTTTACTCAAATAGGGTGTTTTTTTTTTTTATAAAGTTCGTCACAATCTTTACTATTTCAATTATAATAAATTCACTCATCCAATCCATTTACTCTTTGGGAATGGTACGTGTGAGTCCTTACTAGGCTCTGAGAGGGAATTTTTGTGTGACCCGAAACAACTGGCTTACAGTGACCATAGAAACAAAACACTTCACAACCCAATTTTCGCTTACAAATGAAGTGCCTACATTTATCTTTAAGCATATCTCTTCGCCTATAAACACACTCCTAGACAATGTTTCATCTAACAATAGTTAACATTACTCCATAAACTTTGTTCCACAGATACAAGAAGCACAAAGAACAAGCCATACAGCAGTATGGCACGTTAAGTATGAGTATGCCAACACCACGACCGGCGTCGGGCTATGAGTCAAGTGAGGACGAACCCGCGCCCCGGTACGAAACACAGGTAAATAGACGAGTATGTACCTACCCTTTTCATTATCATTCGCATGGTAATTAGTGCTGGCTTCGCATGCGAGACGAAAAATGTTGCACGTAAGTTTTTATGACGTTCCAAGTAACTTATTTGATCGATTTTAAACTGGTCAAAATCTAATTCGTAGAAAAGACGAGTAAACTGAATCTAGGTACACACGGCTACACATCAAGCTATACATTTCCAGTTTACGCTGATCTCGCACTGTACGGAAATCCTATACAATGCGAGATCAGCTTATACTGGAAATGTAAAGCTTGCTGTGTAGCCGTGTGTATTATAGTAATTTATTTGGGTCCAAAAACCAGACACATTCTGAAAGAAGCAAGCGAGATCGAGGTCAACACTAGGCCGATTTCGTAATAATAAAAGCATGATTATGTAAAAACAAAACGCTTTGTCAAATGAATTACCAATTTATGCAGGGTGGTAAACATCGACAGGCAACCTGCTACCATGTACTTTAATTTAAATTTTTCGTCAAAATTTTGACCGCGTAGCTTTCACTTTTCTATGAAACAGCTGATATTTTATTTTATAACTGTCGAAAAAATTTCTACGCTTGGGGGTTTAAAATCATGTGCTGAATGAATGGTTACAGTTTATGCATCGATGTCCCTGCCATTCTGTATTTTTACCTTGTAGCACTATTTCTTGTAATTTATTTGTTTATTATTAATTACAACACCAGTTACAGTAATTAATTAATTTCAAAACTATTACCCAGGGTTATTGGAAAAACACCAACAACCTCTTAAGAGGTCATTGTACTCATCATTATGAACAACTATGAGACCAAACCTGAAATCGCGAAAACAAAATTCTGTTGTTCCCTACATTTTGATGAGTTATACGAACATAAATGTAAGGAACATCTGATTTTTTTCTTCGCGATTTCAGTTTTGGTCCCATAGTAGAAGTTGTTGATAATGATGAGTACAATGATCTCTTAAGAGGTTGTTGGTGTTTTTCCAATAACCCTGTATAAATACAGTTACTTTTACAATATTAGTAATAAAAAACAATCGCCAATAATATTGTGATTCACACTTGCATGCTATAACTTCGCAAACAAATTCGCTCATTATTCATTGACGTTTTAGATTCTGGTAGATAATATTAATAATATTCATATTTGTTGCAGGTCTTAAACATGGCAGTGGATGACGCAGATTTACAGCTAGACTTCAGTCCAAATAACCACGCATTTAATATACACAGCGTGCAATATCTTTCGAAAGATAATGGTAAGTTTTAAATGTTATCTATCTATATAAATACAAATGAATGTTGCTTAGCGCAAAACTCGAGATCGGCTCGAACGATTCGTCAACTTAAGAACTTCAACCAAAGTCTAATAGAAGACTAAAAAGGGTAAAACTTTTGAGTTAGTTTAGTACTGTGTAAGTGAACTTAAACTGTAGTGCAAGTGCTGACTTTTATAAAGAAATAGTGAAACAACTTTCTTCCCCTTAACTTACAGTGAATAAGAAAGACGTTATTAGATGTAGACTGTAGACTTTATTGTATATTTACTTAGCAGTTTATGTTATATTTTAATTACTTATACTTACTTATTAGGCTAGATTGTAATGTGAACAATGTTGAACATTTATGATATTTTATAAAGTAACCAAAAATAAAATTAGTACATTATTTAGAGAACGATAAAAATCGCCTCAATAAAATTTTGGGAGACATGTCATAAAAGAGGCATTGAATAAGTATGTTTCTTGCACAACTGTCAATGGTCACTGCAAATATTGGTAATTACCTGCAAAACATATATCCAACCTATTCCACAACCTTTTCTGATCAAAACAAGAAAATATGATATGACGGTATATTTATTTCTAGGCCAACGCAGCCCAACGCTCTCGGAAACAGCAACCACAGCGCGCGCTTCAAGCGTCAACGAGAACGGCGGCACACTCAACAACATGCACAACAGCCAACTATTCGAGCCAATAGCCAACAACTCGACACTCATACGCAACACTCAAACACTCAACCGTCGAGTACCGAACGCTCATCCGCTAAACAACGCGATAGGAACGTTACCTCGCGTCAACAACAATGGAGCTGCTGGCGGGTTGTTGGCTACCACGCTGGGAAGGAAAATAAATGGTGGGAACAATCATAAGAAGAAAGCTACGCAGCCTATTATGGCGTATGATGAAATACCTGGATTACAGAGGTTCGTTTTGTTTACTGTATCATCATTTCAGCCGAAAGACGGCCACTGCTGAACATAACAGAAGGGGGTTTTGCCATAATCGCCACGCTTGGTAGGCGGGTTGGCGATCGCAGTATGGTGGTAAAATGGATAGAGAACGCTGCTGCCCATTCTCTAGTAAGTCCCTTACTCGCCTTCTACGACACCCACGGGAAGAAATGGGATGGTGCTATTCTTTTACGTCCGGCACCACACGGGACTGTTTACTGTATATTCATGTGTAAATACTAAATTAGAGAGGCTAAAAGATCGAGTAATTTGACATATTATGGGGGAAGCTCGGGGGTTAAGCTGGTGGGGCTCATGGCTAAGTAATTCGGGTCGATCGATTAGTGGATGGGACCATCTTTACATACCGAGACTGGAGGAGTCTCGGAAAGCACGTTAAGCCGTTAGCCCTGGTTGTAATTCTTGGATCTTTTACAGTCGTTACGGATCGTCAGAAGCCCCAAAGTCTGACAACCAATCTTACCAAAGGGGTATCGTATTACCCAGTAACAGGGCTGTGGAGGTCAGATAGGCAGTCGCTTCATGTAAGATACTGGTATCATCCGGTTAGCCTGGAAGCCGACCCCAATATTAATTGGGAAAAGGCAAGGCAGTTGATGACGGGGGCGGGGGGTGGGTTTCATAGCTACGAAAGCCTTTCATTAGTCCGATTGATCTGCTTTGGATAAGTTAAATCTGTGTTCTGGTCTATTGACATCTTGTTAGGTCCCGAGGGGCTATACTGCAGCTCGGGAGACATTCAGATCATGCACATTCTAGTAATTTATCATCCTTTTGACATTTCCATGGATTAATCCTAACCGGGCATGTAGCGCGTTGTGTTCCACGCGCGCCTCAAAGAGATGTCGATGGGGCCCGCAAAGGCCGATGCCTGCCAGGGGTGCGGGTTTGTTCGATAGAGATACCGCCGCCCCTGGCATACAGGCTACTGAGGGAACACGGGTGGGGTTTAGTCAGTAAAAGTCTGACACGCCCTCCTGCTCCACCCAGAGCGGGAGAAGTTATTTGATAATTTCCAAAAAAAAAAAACCCCCAGCATGTATGTACATTTACCAAACAAATTGAACTGCGTATCGTAATACCAGCTTTTTCTGTTCCAGGGCCTCAGACAACGATAATGTAACGTTCGGCAAGAGAAATTTCTCCGGTTATAATTACGACCAATCACCAGTTGAGACCACTACGGAGTTATAAAACCATTACTATAACATAAATAGTGAATAACAAAACTTTATCTCTTAAAGTGTTAACAAAAGACTTGTAAAGTGACTTAAACCCTGAAGTGAATAATGGAAGTGAATTCCGTCCGAAAATCATTAATTAATTTTAAAAACATATTTTTATAACGTTTGTGTTCAACGAATATAATAATTCTCTTCGTGTAAGAATACGACTGAACTTTCGAATAATTAAAGTAAAAAAAAATGTGAATAACGAATTTTTAGATAATTATATTTTTGTACTTAATGGTAACGTGATTTATTAGCCAAGGCTAGTCTCATTTTTATGAACAAATGTGCATAATAATGATGTAAATATGGCATTACATGGTGATGTATATTTTTAAAGTACCTGAATTGTAAATACAGGTACACACTTCTGTACTATTTTTGTAAATCTCTATTTTTACGCATCTCTGGCAAAGTGCCATCTATCAACTTTGTTTAAATTTTATACGTAATTTAACAACGTTTATATTGGCGCCAATGTTTGTTCTGAAACTATTGTAAACAAACGGACCTTGACTGCCTTGTGAGATCAAACGTTGGATCCAATATATCGGCGATAAAGTGGAATTTTTCTTACGACTAGATATAGATTTTATCTGAATTTTCAATCTAGATTTCTTGAGAACAAAACTTTTTATCTATCTTCTTTTTACATATTCTTTACGAATTTTGTGCCAGTTACTGTTAAAATGTATTATAAGGTTTTTACTATGTCTTTACTTGCGTGCGGGAAGGCGCAAAAATGCGAACTTTCACCTATTTTAATAAGAAGGAAACATTTTTCATACCATCATAACAATACGTGGGCGTAGTTTTATAAAAAATAAAATATAATTAGCATAATAAATAAAATGCTCAGTTTTTTTAATGAATTTTTATTTTTGAATCTGGCTTCAAAATGTGATTTGTGCCAAACCGATACTAACGTTTTTTTTTTTAATATTTATTACGTATTGGAGAGTAAAATGTTACCTATTTTAATTTCATTGTATATCTTGTAAAATAATAAAATGTTTAATTTGATTGTGAAGAATAAATTGTATCATAATTATGTGGTAAAATTGTTAATATAATTTTTGAAATAAATACATTTTTATTATCAACTTTTGTTTTTAATTCAGCACCCTAATTGCGTAACGCACTGTCCTTGCATTGCTTCATATGTTCGTAAAATGTGTCTGCTCAACAACGTAAATAACGCAATGAACATTGTTGAACTGTCAAAACGAAACGGATTATGATTGATCGTGTGTGATAACATGCACCTTCATTGCGTAAATGAGGGTGCATGTTATATAATTATTAGTTTTATCATTGCAAATAGGGTATTTTCCAATTTTTCAAAAACTATTCTAATTTGAAGATTGGATCGAGATATTTAACAGAAAAATAAAAATAAATTGATTTCCATCCATTTTCTCAATTAAAAACGATTTAAACCAAATGTATTTTTCGTAATTTTGAATTTACCGCCAAAACGCTTCTTACGATGACTTTTTATCACGTGACGTCAACTTTGTGTAAACTAAAGTAGTTAGTAAGGAAATAAGTGAATTTCGAGTTTATAATTAACAAGATTTTTAATGGATAGAGAGTGATATTACTGGTGTGCGGTGCCTCTGTGCACAAATACTTCTAAAACTGCGCCAAACTAAGTATTTGTCCCGGTGCCGTATAAACAGAGTTGACGTCATATATCACGTGATAAAAAGTCATCGTAAGGAGCGTTTTGGCGGTAAATTTAAAACAACGAAAAAAAATTAGATTTAAGTCGTTTTTAATTGAGAAAATGTGTTTTAATAAATATATTTTTATTTTTCTGTTAAATATATCGTCCCAATCTTCAAATTAAAATAGTTTTTATCAAATCGGAAAATACCGTATTAGTTTATTAAAAAAATCATTTTTTACATATATTTGATTCTATGGTAGATTTTTAACTATTTAACCAGATTGGTTTAGCCAGATAAACATATTACTAGATTGCGACCGTAAGATAGTAATGAATCGCTTTCGTATGATTATGTTACGGATATACCAAAGGATATAACTATATTACGGCTTTATCTATCATACTGTGACATATACGCTTTCCGTTACTCGTTGATCGGACAGGATCGTAGCTGGGTTCTGTACTTTTTGCATAACCCCATGTGAAGGAGGCGTGAGTTTATGTATGGTACGTCTATTATCTTAGTTTATAACAAAGTGTTTAAATAAAACACTTGGTACAGGATTAAAATGACAGCAAAAGTTCTGTAGTTCAATCAACATAATTTCTTGGAAGATAGAGCTCAACACAAATTAATCCACTTACCCTTACAATTTACCATAATATCTGCTAAGTTACAACGCAGTAAAATAGTGTTCCCTAAGGGCGACGTAAAAGGCATTTCAAGGGATACAGGTAAGACCCGAAAACCCCTTTAAACCATTTTGAATGGTCGTGTCAAATTGAATTTTAATGATCAAACCGAATCCTTTTTGCTGAACCTTCTATGATGTATTAAGTCTGAACCCGTCGAAACTTAAAGCAATGTCATGGGTTTTATGTTAAATTATACTCGTGCTTCGTCCTCAAGATTAGTAAGAGAGATATTATTGAACACAATGTAGTAACGCTTAGGTGTTACCACTTCAGCACTATAGTTTAGAGGGTATTTGTTATACCCATTATGGCAACACAATTTATTTCCCTAATGCTTCCCTGCCTGCTTGGACATCCAGTCGGTCGAGCTTCATTCGCTTTTTAGTGCTCAACCACTTCGCACAAAAACAATTATAATATTTATCATTAAAATGCCAAAACGCGCTAACGAAAATAATATTAAATTCATAGCAAAAAAATAAGAAAATTAGAAAAAGAAATAGAACGTTCGCGCCGCGATAGAAGTAATGGTTTTCGGATAAGTTCGTCATCATGTTCGAGCCAGTCTTCAAGTTCGTCCTCATGCTCATCGAGGGCTTCTTCACCCGCGCAAGCGCCACCTGAGAACCCAGACAGTAAGTACCCACACATTGCAAATTATTAAGTGGATGTTGGAAATGTAACAACGGTCATATTAGCACCCTGAAAGCAATTGCCCTGATCACTAACGATCACGTTAAATGCAACAGATTAGTCTGCAGGACTGTATCGCCGCATAAATACGTAAATAAAGGGAATACTTATTATATATAAAAACTTGTTGATGACTACCCACCTTTTTTTGCATCAGATTAGTCTGAGGGACTATATCGCTGCCTATAATAATAACCACGGAGTCTTTACTCGTAATTGACCTACCTACTATTATGCTTCAGATTAGTCTGTGGGACTACATTGCCGCATAATTTAAATACTTAAGAATAAGTTAATTGTCGTAGGTACATTAGTTTTATGCATCAGATTAGTCTATGGGACTATATCGCCGCATTTGATATTACCTTATCGTGATTTTACGATAGCTACTTTCGCCGATTTTGCCTTCCATGTAGGTATGCATATTCGTTCTGACAAATAGTCTGATTGCAACGACAAACCCCGACGAGCATGTGGACACGATTATTGTAGACCCGCCAGTGGTGGATGATGACGCATCACCAGTGATAGCCGTGTCTACTCCGGCAGAAGATGTGATCATCCCAAACGACCACGATGACTCCAATACTGAAATCCTGGACATCTTGGGAGCAGATCCGTCAATATCGGTTGAATACGGCCCGGATATAAACAAGGATGTCGCATCCAGATTTGCTCATATTGCAACATCCGGTCTGGACAAAGACGTTCGTAAAGATCTTGTCAATAAGTTTTTAGTGCCAGGAAACTGCACTACGATAGCTTCACCACTCCTCAATGCAGAAATTTAAGCCGCCACAACCGATCAAGTACATAAAAGAGACAAGCCATAGAATCGAGACAGAAGCATTTGGCTGCAGGGATTTCATCCTTGGGCAAGATTATATCCGATCAGCTTGACGCCAGGGACAGAAACCATGTCCTTATAAAAAAACTTATGGATGTTGGTCGAATATTATGTGATATTCAACATTCAGAATCTCAAGCTCGGCGTAATTTTGCATTATATTCACTCAAAAATGAGTTGAAGGACCAGCTGGATACCACAAAGATCGACAAGTTCCTCTTTGGAAATGATCTCGCTGATACCCTCAAAACAGCGAAGGCCGTCTCAAAATCCAGCTCTGAAATGAAAGCAGAAACAACTAAACCTAAAGCTTCGACTTCGGCGAATAAAACGTACAACCACAGGCATTTAAACTGGAAGGCGAGGATTCCGGCTCGCAGGCAGGTGAGGGGTCCACCGCCGCAGCAACCTCCACCTGCTGCTCGGAACGCGCAACCGCACAGGAACTCGTTGCAAGCATTCTCGCAGCGACCCAAGCGGAACCGCCCTCAATAGATCCGGTACGTTACGCGGGCAGACTTGCCCACTTTCATAAACAATGGTCATTACTAACTAAAGACCATACCGTATTGTCGTGGACCGTGTAACCCTTTAGGTTACAAAATTAAGTTTAATCACCCAGTACATCAACGTTGTGTACCAACACCAAATATTTTTTCTGACTCTGAGAAGGCACAGTTATTAAAAATAATTGATAACATGTTATCTGTTGGCGCCATATCCGAAGCCAAACCACGTTCTGATCAATATGTGTCACATGTGTTTCTAGTACCGAAACCAAATGGCAAGATGAGATTTATTCTTAATTTAAAAAACTTAAATACTTTCATTAATTCAGAACATTTTAAATTAGAGGACATACGAACTGCGCTGAAACTTGTATCACGAGACTGTTACATCTCAACATTAGATTTAAAAGATGCATACTTTCTTATCAATATTCATCCCGATTCAAGGAAATACCTTCGGTTCAATATCGATGAAAAGTTATACGAATTTAACGTCCTGCCCTTCGGTATCCGTACGGCTCCATTCATATTTACGAAAATTATGAAACCTGTCATTAAATTGTTACGATCGTGTGGTTTTATATCATCTATTTATTTAGACGATATCTTCCTTGCTGGATATACCTACCAAGAATGTTTGCAAAACATTGATACCACTCAGACATTATTACAAGCACTAGGTTTTGTTATTAAAGAGGAAAAGAGTAATAAAATACCCTCAAGGTCTTGTAAATATTTAGGGTACGTAATAGACACCCATAATTGGGAATTAAGTCTACCCACGGAGAAAAGAATTCGGATCAAAACAGAGCTACAAAATTTTAAAAGATTGAAACGTTGTAAGATTCGGAAATTTGCCCAATTAATAGGTTTGTTAGTGTCTGCCTGCCCTGCCATAGAGTACGGGTGGTTATATACGAAGGAACTTGAACGCTGCAAGTTTCTTAACTTACGAAATAATGATGATTATGAAAGATTCATGACCATACCACAGTCCTTGTTACCAGATATAAACTGGTGGTCTAAGGTCATAGATCATTCCGTACATAGAATTAGGAACGATACTTACGTGTTAGAAATTTACTCTGACGCCTCAACAACGGGGTGGGGTGCCGCATGTAATGGGCAAACAGCCAGTGGTAGTTGGTCTAACAACGAGGCTACGCTGCATATAAATAACCTTGAGCTCTTAGCAGCCTATTTTGCACTCAAAATATTTGCTATAAATTATGAGAATTGCCAAATATTACTAAGAATCGACAACACCACTGCTGTGAGCTATATAAACCGCATGGGAGGTATCCAATATCCTCACCTTACTAAAATCTCAAAAGATATATGGCAGTGGTGTGAAAACCGTAAAATTATCATATTTGCTTCTTATATTAAATCATCAGAAAATGTTATTGCTGATAGGGAATCCCGACGAACCCATCCAGACATAGAGTGGGTACTGTCTCACACAGGTTATCAAAAAATAATAGATCGTTTATTGGTAGTTCCACAAGTCGATTTATTTGCTACTCGCATTAACAAAAATGTGAAACATATGTCTCTTGGCACAAAGACCCAGGGGCATTTGCGATTGATGCTTTCACTTTAAATTGGTCCAACCATCTGTTTTATTCCTTCCCACCAGTAGCAATCATTCTTAAGGCTTTAAGGAAAGTTATAGCAGATAATGCTGAAGGTATCATGGTTGTTCCCGATTGGCCTACACAAGCATGGTATCCATTATTTCAGCGATTACTTATCTCCAATATGATAAAATTAGACTAATGATGTCATTATTCCCAATTCCAGCAACCGAAACATCCAAGCTCACGTTACCCTGGTTGCCGGAGTGTTGTCCGGACGGCCATTCAGCAGCGATGCATCCCGGCCTCAGCCTTAGACATCGTGCTCGCTTCGCTGTCGGACAACACTTTCAAACAATACGACGTTTGCCTCAAACGTTGGTATAATTTTTGTTCTACAAATGAAATTGATATGTACCAACCATCCATTCCAATCATTTTAGATTTTCTTACACAGATATTTAATGATGGTGCCCAATACGGGACAATTAATAGCCATAAAGCTGCACTTTCCTTAATTATTGGTGACATTTCTGACGATGATCGAATCATAAGGTTTTGTAAAGGTGTCTATAAATTAAGACCGCCGTTACCGCGGTATAACGTAACATGGGATGCAAATGTCGTTCTAAATTATTTATCTACATTGTTTCCTAACGAAAGCCTAACACTAGAGCAGCTTTCGAAGAAGTGTTCTACCCTTCTAGCTCTCGTAACAGCCCATCGGGCACAGACATTGTCTAAAATTTATATTGATCAAATAATCACCTCAAACGATAAAAATATAATAAGAATTAAAGACCTTATTAAAACATCAAAAGTAGGTACAAACCAACCTACTCTTTATTTGCCATTCTATAAAGAGCGACCAGAGTTATGTCCGGCAAGAACTCTCATAGCTTATTTAGATAAGACTTTAAATCTAAGAAATTCTAATCAACTGTTTATTAGCCAACGTAAACCTTTCAATCATGTTACGAGTCAAACTCTTAGTCGTTGGATCAAGTCTACCCTGAAAGATAGTGGAATCGACGTAACAGTGTTTTCCTCCCATAGCACACGACATGCTGCAACATCTATGGCATATAGACAAGGAGTAAACCTTGACGCCATACGAAAGACTGCTGGATGGAGCGGCAATTCCACTACCTTTGCTAAATTCTATAACAGACAGTGGTGGCGTGTGTGTTGGATCATTAAGTTCCCTTCAAAATGGTTGAGCTGAATGGTGCTGATGCATACGTCATGTCCGTGAACGGGCGCCGCCAGTAGGGACTGGTCATCTCTTAGCTCCCACGGCTTATTTTAATTGTTATTTAATTTTAATTACGGACGCTTTTAATGTGCACTTTTTACATCGTTCTCACATTGATAATTTCAACATAATGATGTAACCAACTTTTTGTAACAAAATCTTGATTTTAAAAGAGTGTCCATGGAGTTTCTTGCCCGTTCTTCTCCATAGGTACCTACGCTTTGGAATGGGCAACTAGCTTCATCTTTCTAACTCACCGTCCTTGACAATTCAAAAGTGCCTGTAATTGGTTTATTTGAAATAAATGCTTTGAGTTTGAGTTTGAGTTTGAGACCAATTATTGACCAAGAGGATAATGTCGCTGTAGCAAGGGCAGTATGTTCCCCTTGTACATTAGGTAAATGATTATGGTTAGTCAATTTAGTGGTACTTACGCAGTTTACATAACTTTCAGTTTTGTTATGTATCTCACATTGTTTTGTTAGCTATAAATATGTTAATAAGTACTATCATGTATCGATAATCGCTTTTGTGGTATTAAAAGAATACAAAATAAATGTTTCCATGAGATAAAATTTATTTTAATTAATTCCATATTTCCTCCACTCTCTCTCTCTCTCTCAACATCTACATTGTGTTCAATAATATCTCTCTTACTAATCTTGAGGACGAAGCACGAGTATAATTAATGATTAAACGAACTTACCTGTACGTGAAGTTCGATCATAATTATACGAAGTGCTTCGTCCGAAGAGATTAGTAAGTCCCGCCCGCCCTGAATATCCCAGAAGTTCCGGAAAATATGTTTAAGTCTCTAAACTAATGAAGCTCGACCGACTGGATGTCCAAGCAGGCAGGGAAGCATTAGGGAAATAAATTGTGTTGCCATAATGGGTATAACAAATACCCTCTAAACTATAGTGCTGAAGTGGTAACACCTAAGCGTTACTACATTGTGTTCAATAATATCTCTCTTACTAATCTCTTCGGACGAAGCACTTCGTATAATTATGATCGAACTTCACGTACAGGTAAGTTCGTTTAATCATTAATTATCATTGTCAATGACACTCGATTTTATTAACAGTTATATGTTAGGTAAAAGGCTCTTGGCTACTTCATATATTTTAAAATTAAACAAATCAAAAGACAACACAATTTATAGGAACGATAAATAGGTCGAAGCTTTGTTAAAGTAGGTATTGGGTACTATATCTTTTGCTTAATACAAATCTAGGTCCACTGGGTCTATAAGCATGAAACTTTGCATAAAGGTTCATTATTTATAGAAAGTGCTCTAAGGACGGATCTTTGAAAATTCTACTAAGGGTGTTGAACAGGCGACGATGAAAGTTTGTATGAAAATTCTTAACTTTGCCGATGGGGAGATCCATTTTTCGTTCGTAGTTTCAGATGGATAGCAATAGTAGTCATTCAATTTAGGATATAAGAGAAAAGTAACCCGCTCTTTGGGTATTTAAAGCACAAAGATTTCACTTCTCCGGTACTGTGGGCATAAAAACTTACAAAATGGGCCATTCACAACAGATGCACTCGCGTATTGTTTTGGTTGAACCGTCATGGCGAAGCCGGTCGCATGTGTCATGACTTGAGAAAGTATGATAGCGCTATTTATTATAGATTTTTGGAAATATCGGTTATTCTTCTTACCCACACTATGCTTCTTGCCCGGGCTTCCCCTACATACGTTTTGTGTATGTACCTACAGTACAATTGACCAGCTAGTGTTCACAGAAACCTGTCCATCATTATTTACAAAATTTCTCCAATACCGTGGTTTTTTCCCAAGGCTATCTGGGGCGTTTAATTGCTGCAAAGAGGTTATGACATATAACGTGCTATCACGTCCAGCGGGCTTAGCATGACGCTTTGTATTTCTACGAAGAATAGACAGTGCTTTTTCAATACAAAGTGACATTTCGTTCCTACATTTTTGTTATCGCACCGTAGATATCCTTCTACAATCTGTCATTTAGTCTTTCGTTTGTAACGATATTTGTCTAGGTACCTACTTATAAATGTAGACTATTTCAGAAGAATATTTCTTCCCAAACTGTCAAAATCACACCTTTCTACTCGACGGCCACAAAGTACATACGATTATCTATAAAATTATGATTCGTTAAGAACGCATAACTGTGATAATGAATAGAAAAACATAGCTATCTTCTCCTATTGTACATCATTTAGTTAATAGTCATGTCTATTCTTCCGTCGACAAATCGGTGCTCGTGCTAAGCCTGCTGGAAGAAATATTATGTCGACTTACAAGTCACCGATAGTACATACAAGTACACTACATAACTTAAGTGCCAACGTTTCGCTATTACGAAATTGAACCGTCTCTGCAGCCCTACATTTTTACTTAGGTACATAAAAACCTCCCCGCCTTACGTACTACCTTACCTCATTGACAAACCGCGAACGTCAACATTTGATGGATCGTGAAAACGCGCAGATGTCGAGAGGCACTTGTTTCATTGCTTCAAGGAGAAGGATTACTTACCTACTTGAGGACGAAAAAAATGTGGACTCGACCGTAGCCTATGAAATAAAAAATTTCTCACATTTTTTTGCAATTTGCAGATCAATGTTGAACAAAATATGATCCGCGACCGTTACAAACATGGCTTTATATATTTAATCATCATCATCATTTCAGCCGAAAGACGTACACTTCTGGATATAGGCCTCCCTCAAGCTCCGCCACTTCGACCGGTTCTGTGCTTCCCGCATCCAGCGGAGTTTTGCGGTCCTCACAAGGTCATTGGTCCACCTTGTGGGAGGCCTTCCAACTTCACGTCTTTCGGTACGCGGTCGCCACTCCAGAACTTTTCGACCCCATCGGACATCTGATCTGCGAGCAATGTGCCGTGCCCGCTGCCAATTAGTTTGGTAATTCTTCGGGCTATGTCGGTTACCTTGGTTCTCCTGCGGGCGGATCTCTTGATTCCTGATGCGATCACACAGGGAAACTCCAAATATAGCCCTCTCCATTGCCCTTTGGGTGATTTTAAGCCTTCTTATGAGGCCCATCGTGAGCGACCACGTTTCGGTTCTAAAGATCATCTGGAAACGAAACTGGCAACACGCACTGGTCAAAGACTTTCGTCTTGAGACACTGCGGTATGTGAGATGAGAAGATATTGCGAAGCTTCCCGATCGCTGCCCAGCCGAGTCGGATTCGACGATTGACCTCTGTTTCGAAGTTGGACCTACTTAACTGGACAGTTTGTCCTAGGTAAACGTACTCGTCCACAACTTCGAGAGCATCACCTCCGACCATTATACGAGTGGGTGTAACATGAGCATTGGACATGACCTTTGTCTTGTCCATGTTCGTTCTTTACATAATATAGGTAATCATTAAAATCAATAGCATAACCCTCTGACCTCTGAGTTCATATAATCCCATTGAATGACTTCTTCACTGACCTGCAAATTAGAAAAAACGTAAGAAAATTGGAATTTCGCTTTCACCACAAAGCATTATCATATTTTGGGTTAGCAACAAGTAGATACCTTTTTGATCTAATAGACAGTTAGATGCAAATTGGAATTACGTATCTTCGATTCGATTTAAAAAAAATATATCGATCATTGAACTAGGGATCATATCAGGATCATTAGGATCATTGAACTCAGGATCATGGAACTCAGGATAAT
Source organism: Polymixis flavicincta (assembly GCA_949987655.1). Classification (NCBI taxonomy): domain Eukaryota; kingdom Metazoa; phylum Arthropoda; class Insecta; order Lepidoptera; family Noctuidae; genus Polymixis; species Polymixis flavicincta. Next base: position 8,727,704 of record OX465185.1, on the reverse strand, counting down.
CTAGAATAGTTGATGCGAGGAAAAAAAATTGGGGTCGAAGCATTCTTCCGCAAACCACTGACGTTGGATGTGTAGGAAGTCCTTATTATAGAATAAGGAGTAAATAATTATTACCTACTTAGTGTAAATATAGTTCCAGATAGTACGTTAGAGCAGGCTTCTCAATCTTTAGTTCTACGTTCTAAGTAAGCTGTTTGACACTTTTTCAAGGAGCTTATTTAATCTATCTTGTAAGATTAAAAATTAAGATTAAGATTGTAAATATAGTTAGTTGTGATATATTATTTATACTAGTCTAGTCCATACTAGTTTGGAAAGTTGTCGGTAGGGGCTAATCTCTGGAACTACTCGTCGGCTGCAGCGAGCAGTGGTGGCCAAGTGGTAACGGCCGCGACTTACGACTTGTAGGTCGTAGGTTCGAACCCAGACAGGCGCTTTACTTTGTATAAATTATTTCATTACCACTGCTCTCAAAACGGTAAAGGAAAACATCGTGAGGAAACCGGCATGTCCTAGAACAAAAAAATCGAAGACAAGTGACATCACCAACCCGCACTGGGCCCGCGTGGTGGATTGGATTATGGCCCGAGAGATTGGGCCATAATCCAATCCACCACGCGGGCCTCACCGAGAGGAGGCCTGTGTCCCAGCAGTGGGAACATTATAGGCTGATGATGATGAATAGTTTAGGATAGGATATTATAGTTTGTATAACTGTTGCCTGACATTTGATAAAACGGCATTAATATTGACGGATATTTCCTTTTTCCTAGATCAATAATGCTTTCGCAATCAATAAAAAAAATCCACTGTTAAATAGTGCATCATCATCATCATCATCATCATCATCATCATCATCATATCAGCCGAAAGACGTCCACTGCTGGACATAGGCCTCCCCCAGGCTCCTCCACTTCGACCGGTCTTGTGCTTCCAAATGGTGCATAAATAATTACATAACCCAATCTCGTCTTCAACCCTTCACAGAGCAGGCCCGAATATTTCCCGGGCACATCGGTCCGTGCCAAGCAATCTTGCTTGCGTACATTTTTAAATTTAATATCTCTTTGTAGCGTGGTCCCCTGCGAATATAACGTCGTACGGAATTACAGAAACGTCGAATGATATAAAATTCTATGTTGCCTCTTACCTAATGGCTTATTCTGTTGCCGATCCATACATTTGAAATGTTTTGCTGTTCTCCTTTGTAGTGACTGCGAGTTAGCGGCGCGTTTTTGAGTAGTGTGATCTTTGTATTTTTTACTAATACACATAATTATGGCTATGTGTGGGTTGCGAGTGTTTTTTTTTTGGGTGGGAAATCATCAAATAACTTCTCCCGCTCTGGGTGGAGCAGGAGGGCGTGTCAGACTTTTACTGACTAAAACCCACCCGTGTTCCTTCAGTAGCCCGTATGCCAGGGGCTGTGGTAGGTATCTCTTTCAAACAAACCCGCACCCATGGCAGACCCGCACCCCTGGGTTGCGAGTGTCCAGCCAGATCCTAGAGTTTGCTGTTGATTTAACTTTTGAGTAGCAAATAAACAAACTTTCCCGTTTATGATAATATGTTGTACCTAGTAGGATTTCTAATTATAACAACATGCTAATGTTTTGATTGCAGTCAAAAATAAAAATAAATACTCCTTTTTTTTCACGAGACCACGACCACGAGACATTGAAGAACATTAGACAAGTAGGTCAGTCCTATGTAATGTCAAAAGGAAAAGTTCGTAATTGGGAATTTAATTTCCAATAATATCTAATTTCTAAATCTTAAACTTGTCAATAAACTTAACAAAAAATGTTTTTGTAAAAGCCAAATGGCAATGGTATATATGGTTACATAAGTCGTATGTGAATTTGCATGTCTTTTACTGAGGTATCTAGGCACTTAATTGATGCAAGCGTATCTAAACTGAGTCATATCCATTCTATAGCTACGTAGAGAACCGAACTTGACCCATAAGTTATCTAGAACACCTGCTTTAATTCCCAGTCGGACATCACTCACAAATTAATGTTTGTGAAATTAGTTCCAGTTTGATGTTCCTCAGTAACTGCTGGCCTGGGAGACGTACTCCCTTGTATTGTTAAGGCGAGACACGAGGAGGCAACAGTGTGCATTCTTGCTACATTGGAGCATGCTGTAGCAAATCAGCCAATTTAAAACTGCACGTCCCTGCACTGCTCGTTGCATACACATTTGAAATTTTTGTATTTAAATTTTAGTGGAGGGGTGTGCACTTTTTTAACTACTTAATTGATCTCTACCTATTTAGAGTATTCCAATTAGTTTTAAAAATGACCGAAGAAGCAACGATCATAAATAGGGTATTTTCCAATTTGATAAAAACTATTTTAATTTGAAGATTGGCACGAGGACGATATATTTAACAGAAAAATAAAAATAAATTTATTTATATCCATTTTCCCATTAAAACGATTACAATCAAATACATTTTTTGTTGTTTTGAATTTACCGCCAAAACGCCATGACCAAGGGAAATAGGGATTCATTTTTATATATGTGTATTAATTATGTTAGTTGAATCAAAGAGTATCGTGAGCTCGTGGCCAAAAACAACAGGTGCACGGGTTGAACGCTTCCCGCGGTCGGCTTGGTGACCATCCATCCTTGCCGAGGCCGGTCCCTGAATGAGTGACCATCTATTACCATATCGAGACCCTTCGTGATTCGGAAAGCACGTTAAGGCCACGTTAACTTTAAATAGTGTTGTTATGAGCAATAATAGTTCTTATTGCAATCCGGTACGGATTAAAATCTGTTGTAATAAATTCTAATAATAAATGAGCAAGCGTGTGAAAATGCAAATAAAATCGTATAAAATTAGACATTATTGCATTTAATAATAAATAATCCATCACTGAATATAGTTCGGAATTCGAAATTTTATAGTATATTTTTAATTATAATATTTATTTACGGGATAAACTGCTTTTAAAGATAATAAATTAAGAGGTGACTTTGATGACGGTTTTGATGCATTAAAGTATGTTTAATTATTTTTTGAGTTCAATCACTGTATGCAAAAATTACTTGAAAATATCATTATTATTTTAACTTTCAAAATTATTTACGGTTAAAGAGACAGGTACACTGCTTTAAAAAATCACCTTTTTGACCGTTTTCAAGAAACCTCCGCCTTAAACCCATAATCCCGGCTGTCACTCGTAGATCTTTGGCAGTCGTTACGGGTAGTTAGAATCCCAAAAGAGTCTGACAACCAGTCTTACCAGAGGTTAACGCAACCTTATAACTGGGTTTCGGAGGTCAGCCAGGCAGTCGCTCCATGTAAAATCCTGGTATTCAGCTACATCCGGTTAAACTGGAAGTTGACCCCAGGAAAGTTGGGAAATGGCTAGGCAGAAAGATTTGAAGCAAAGAGTATCGCATTTCAAACTAAATAATGTATGCTGCATGCAGCGGAATAACGCGAAATTACCATATGTAACCTAGCCTTACGGTGAATCTTGCCGACATTTTTTCCATTCAAACTTCGGGAGTATAGGTATATCAAAAATGCTATCGTTTTGTCTTAATCATGAGACTAGATTTTCTGTACGGAAACAGAATACTAAAATAGAAAGCCATTAAAAAAAATTAGGAGCCAACAAAGGTTCGTTTTTCTTGCAAAAACCTAACTCTGGGCGTGTTTAAGTAGGTAACAAAAGAAGTGTGTACCGACATAGCTCAAATATTGAAAAGTTCAATAAACTTTATTAGTCATTGATTTATGCAGTGGTTTTTTCATAAAACCAGCACCCTAATTGCGTAACTCACGATTCATCATAATCTGTCTCGTTTTGAAACGGATTGTTAAACCATTGCTTCATATGTTCGAAAAATGTGTCTGTTCGACAACATAATTAACGCAATGAATATTGTTTAACTGTGAAGACGAAACCAATTATGATCAATCGTGAGTTACGCAATTAGGGTGCCGATCTTCCGAAGGACATTTCTTAATTTTTTATGCGCCTATTGTACTATAAATGATCCTGCAACTCACTCAATGACGTTGTGCGTGTAGACTAGCGTCTAACTACCTATTACTGATACTACCTCTGACGAACATGATGCCTGGTGAGAGCGTGCATTTTAGCTAGGCCCATCAGTGAGTTCGAGTCCGCGACTAGATTCCCCTTAAGGCCTTAACAGTCTGTTAATGCCTTATGACCGGACCACCGTTGCCTGCATACTAATGCGCCTGATGAGTTATGGGACTGTGTGAAGGTAAATCATGATGTCTTATTTCAATTATGTATGGCAAAAGTAAGTTAGACGAGTTGAGACTAGTAGGTATAGTTCATATTTAAAACCCAGAACCCAGTAATTTGACAGGTGTAATTAAATCAAATATTTATTGGAACTAAAAACAGGTTTACATATTTTTAGTGTTCGTTAACAGCTACGATAGTTTAAAAAACTGTGTTGCAGCCATTAGCGCGCAACTCCGGGAGAGGAGACTTCGGCGTTCCAACATTGATAGTTCTAAAGCAATAAAATTAAATTTTTAAAAACTTATAAAAGAATCTAAACGTCATCGAATCTAATGTCAAACTTGTATACTAAAAAACAAACACACAGAGATTTGAAATGAAACTTTGGGTGGTCCTGCACCCTAATTGCGTAACTCACGATTAATCATAATCTGTTTCGTTTTGAAACAGCAAAACCATTATTTCATAGGTCCGAAAAATGGGTCTGCTCAACAACGTCAATAACGCAATGAATATTGTTGAGCTGTCAAAATGAAACCGATGATGATTAATCGTGTGTTACGTAATTAGGGTGCTGGTCATGTCAATCACGGCATCTGTGACATTTTATATGTCCTCAGAAGTGCGGAGCGGGGAAGTTCATCTGCCGTATTGTACGAGCAGAAAACATTCAAATTCAAGTTGTACAAGTCCAAGGGCATGTGTTTTCATGGTCTTCAGAATGTGCCACCGACGGGTTCCCAGATAACGGCAGGAGGGGTCCACATCGGTGTCGAGTCGACAATGAAGTACCTGGGACTCGTCCTCGATAGCCGGTGGAACCTTGTGGAGCATTTCGGACGTTTGGCTCTCAGACTGGAGCGGGCCGGAGCTGCTTTGAAGCGGCTCCTGCCTAATTTACGGGGTCCAAACGCCTCCTGCCGAAGGCTCTGCACGGTCGTGCGGTCCATAGCCATAGACGGGCACCGGTGTAGGCACTTACACTGAGGCGCCGACGAGCCCACCGGTTGAACGCGTCCCATAGGGTCATGGCCATACGGCTAATCCGGGGATTCCGCACGATCTCCATTGAGGCGGCGGGCCTCCTTGCCGGATTGCCACCATAGGATCTGGAGGCAAAGGTCCTCGCAGACACATGGATTTCGCTGCCGCGAGAAATCGCGGCACAGCGGACAGAGCTCCAGCGGGATATATGGATAGTGCGATGGTCGCACGCCACGATTGCGGTGGTAAGTCCCCTCTTTGAGGAGTAGATTGAGAGGCGCCACGGCTTCCTCACCTTCCGCCTAGCACAAGTCCTCACCGGACACGGTTGTTTAGGGAGATTGCTGTTTCGTATAAGGCAGAAGAAAAAACCCGGGTGTTTCCACTGCGTAGATGGCCCTGAGGACACGGTGGAGCATAAGGTGGAGTTCTGCCCGGCTTGGGCTGAGCACCGCCGTGTCTTCGTGGAGGCAATCGGCAGCGGCGATCTCTCGCGTCCGGCCCTGGTCCAGGCCATGGTACGGAGCGAGAGTGCGTGAGTAGCCGTCACCTCCTTCTGCGAAGCAGTAATGCTCGGGAAGAGGGAGTCGGCGCACGTGAGGGAAGGGCACTATATGTGCCCTCATGGCCCTAGGTTTGCGGACGGCCCATTACCCAGTGCGTAGCTCGCTGTCCGATAAGGACCAAGCCCGGGTCGACGGCGCGTTGTGTTGAACGCGCGCCTCAAAGAGATTTCAGCACCATTTGGTGGGGTCCGCAAGGGCTAATGCCAGCCAGGGGTGCGGGTTGTATGAAAGAGATACCGTGACTCCTGGCACACAGGCAACTGAAGGAACACGGGTGAGTTTTAGTCAGTAAAAGTCTGACACGCCCTCCTGCTCCCCCTGAACGGGAGAAGTTATTTGAAGATTTGCCACCCTCAGAAAAAATGAAAAAAATCGCATCTCAGCGTCAAAAACTTGTTAAGAATACATATAGAAAAAAAATGACGTGTTTTGGCAGATTGATAATGAGATTGAAATGCGAACGTTCATAGAAATACGAGAATGGCCCCTCTGGTGTATGAATACTTAGTAGGATTACTTACCAGCGGCTACCGCCGTCAATATTGTTTGTAAAACTTTGACATTGTTATAAGAGCAACTAAGTAAACAAATATTTTTTGGCATTTTTACTATTAAAATTATTAAGTGTGCATAATCTGCATAGCACATAACAATTCAAACAAGAAAAATGTGTTTTGCAGAACGCACACCTACATCACGAAGCAACAATAGTTTGATTTACGAGTACACAGTGGGTAATGTTTGGAAGCCGACCCCAACATACCTAGTTGGGTAAGACCATGCCGATGATGGCTAAATTGACCTACAAATATTGTGCCAGTAAGCAACTCCTACATTCAAAAGATTGACTGAAGCCTTTTTAGAACTAGGAAGGCCATGTTTACCTTATCTTAATGATACAAACTGACCCAAAAGTATCTCATGGGTACACAGAGGGACCTACATACGCTACCGGACATACCTTTGAAATCTCAGGCAGCGCCTAAAAGGTTCGCGAGCTTTCATTAAAAATCCTTTTAAAACTAAAAGCCTTTTCGTATGTTTCTGTTTACTTATTTATAGCAGGTATAAGAAGGAAGGTTTATCAAATGTATTCATTGATATTTTACTATCCTATTATTTATAAAATATAATAACATTTAAATGTATGTTTGGATGATTGTTGCTCAATCACGCAAAAATGGCTGAAGGGATTTGAATGGGCACAACTGCACCCGCACGAATCGATGTCAGAATTTTTTGATAAAAGATTTGTTAAATAGGCCACTTGATGTAATAATAATGATTTTCCATAAAACAACAGAACGGTCATATTTTCACTCATTGAAGTGTAAGTTTTTCCTAACTTTAAGAGAAGCAAAGGAAATGCTAATATCAGGCTGAATTACTCAAGATGGATTCCCGATATTGATAAAAAAACAAATACTATAACGGTTTTACCACTTCTTCTTCCCAGCTAAAGCACTAATTCAAATCAAATCATTTATTGGTTTGCAAACATGGGTAATAAAGTACATAGATGTTGTATTTATTTTATGAGTTCTCCATGTTCTACCGTCACATGGGCATGCAAATCATATCTACCTATTATATTATTATTGAAATTACACAAATTAATAATTTTAAAATAACAGTAAAGAAAATAAAATACTACAAGCTACAAATTCATGTTAAATTGTTTGAATTTCAGTAAAAATGTCACAATAATACGAAAATGTCAAATTTCATCTAGGAAGTTTCGAAGGGTGGGCGTTTTTCGGGGACCGTCTTATGTAATTTTGACGTGCGAAAAAAAAAAAATCTCTCACACTTTCAACCTGTAATTTAGCTTTTTGTGGCTATAGAGAAACGGTATACGGCAACGATTCTGGTCCAAAAAGGTATTTTTTTGAGTGTTGTTGAGTTATTAGCCAAATATGATCCTATTTTACAAGAGTTGCTAAGCAAACCCAAGGACCAGATTACCTACCTACTTCACGTAATGATTTACTATTAAACTCTTACAATTAAAAGTGTATTAGTAAGTAATATAAAATAAAAAATAGGTACTAATATAGTTGGTTCAGCTTTTCTATATGAGGGGGGGGGGGAGGGGTTGGCATCCGATGAATTTGCCACGGGCCTCGAACGGTATAGTTACGCCACTGGTTTCATATTAATATTTAAAACAGATTCATTTCATATACCCTACCTACCAAATTGAAAAACATACTTACCCAGTCAATTAAATTCCCGCTGAACTAAATTGCACATTTTATTTAGCAAAACAATTCGTTGTCAACAAAAACGAGCAATATCCCGATAAAACACATAGTCTTCGTTAAAATTCGCTCACGAAGCTAATGATGCGACCTGTTATTTTATTTTACGACGTAATAGTACACATCTTTTTATTGTTTAATCGTGCAAATATTTGCTCAATGTTTAATTATTTCATCAAATTTGTTCAACTGTAATCCTGTTTTTTTTTTATTGTTTGAAACCTTTTCAATAGATAGTGGATAATTAATGTTTGTACGAAGATAATATATAATACAGCGGTTGTATGTACAGACAGTTCAGTTGAAATGTTGGTGCACGTTGGTTTTTTTATTTTGATTTTTGTAGGAGGTGTTTTCAGTGGAAATAAGCCACCACCATGTGATTCAGGTAGACTTATTTCTTTTTTTTTATTTTACAATTTACGCATTTTGGTCAGAGGGTAGTTTAAAAAAAAATGAATGTTGCCATGTGAAATGCTTAAAAAAAATGGTAGATAAATGCGTGACTTCGTTTTAAAGCATCCTTCAAATCGAAGTCATCCATCGCGATGAGTGACAAATGATCGCGACTATCGCATATTCGCGTGACGATCGCTTTCTATAATACTGCAGGATCAGAAAGAAAGGCTTTTTTTTTTTTGGGTGGGAAATCATCAAATAACTTCTCCCGCTCTGGGTGGAGCAGGAGGGCGTGTCAGACTTTTACTGACTAAAACCCACCCGTGTTCCTTCATTAGCCCGTATGCCAGGGGCTGTGGTATCTCTTTCAAACGAACCCGCACCCCTGACAGGCATCGGCCCTTGCGGGCCCCATCATTTTTGTGCTGACATCTCTTTGAGGCGCGCGTGGAACACAACGCGCCGTCGACTTGGGCTTGGTCCTTACCGGACAGCGAGCTACCCATAACTCGCCGTCCGCAAGCCCATGCCTACGGTGGCCGGAAATCGGCCTGGGATTCCCGACGCCCAGGGCGTCTCCGTATCCTGCGGCGGCTGGGGTCGCGAGGGCGCATATGCTGCCTCTCCCTCACGTGCGCCGCCTCCCTCTTCGCGAGCATCACTGCTTCGCTGAAGGAGGTGACGGCTCCCCATGCCCTCTCGCTCCGTACCATGGCCTGGACCAGGGCCGGACGCGAGAGATCGCCGCCGCCGATCGCCTCCACGAGGACACGGCGGTGCTCCGCCCAAGCAGGGCAGACCGCCACCGTGTGCTCCACCGTGTCCTCAGGGCGATCTTCGCAGTGGAAACACCCGGGCGTTTCCTCCCGCCCTATCCGAAACAGGAACCTCCCGAAACAACCGTGTCCGGTGAGGACCTGCGTCAGGCGGAAGGTGAGGACGCCATGCCGCCTCTCAAACCACTCCTCAAAGAGGGGACTTACCGCCGCAATCGTGGCGTGCCCATCAGAAAGAAAGGCTTAGGCAGTTCCAGTGCCTAAAGCGTGACTGATCTTACCTTTAATATCTTACACTAGCTAAAGCTAGGTCGAAAATTATTCTACGGGACGCACTGCCGGGATAAAAATTATCCTAAATCCCAACCCAGGTTTAAAATCCGTTCATCCAAATCCATAACTCTGTCTGTGACAAACATATAGAGTTACTTTTGCATTTATAATATTATATGAAAGTATGGATTTAATCATAGATATAATGTTCACGTTTGTAGATCCGCCCTGCCCAAAAAATGAAAATTATACAAGAAATAATCCACGATGCATAAGGACTTGCGCAAACAAATGGGTGCAGATTTCCGATGATTGCAAACCGTTCACAGGATGCGTCTGCGACGATGGCCTTGTAAGACTCAACGATGATGCCAGTGGACCCTGTGTTCCTGAACAAAAATGCCGTAAGTGAACATTATTTCAGAGGAACCGAATTGAAAGATCGTGTGATTTGGTTTATAAGGCCCACTTGCACCACAACTCACTAAATATGCTACGGTCAAAGAGTGGTTATATATTCTATGGCCACGATAAATCAATTTCAAAACTCATTAAATACGAGTATGTTTAGCGATAAACGTATTTAGTGATTTGTGGTGCAAGCTGGATTAAGTCAATTGCGTTCTAGCCATGTTTCTAGAGTTTTTTTTTTTTTGGGAAGGAAATCATCTAATAACTTCACCCGCTCTGAGTGGAGCAGGAGGGCGTGTCAGACTTTTACTGACTAAAACCCACCCGTGTTCCTTTAGTAGCCCGTATGCCAGGGGCTGTGGTATCTCTTTCGAACAAACCCGCACCCCTGGCAGGCATCGGCCCTTGCGGGCCCCTTCGGTTTGTGCTGACATCTCTTTGAGGCGCGCGTGGAACTCAACGCGCCGTCGACTTGGGCTTGGTCCTTACCGGACAGCGAGTTACCCATTACTCGCCGTCCGCAAGCTCATGCCTATGGTGGCCGGAAATTGGCCTAGGATTCCCGACGCCCAGGGCATCTCCGTATCCTGCGGCGGCTAGGGTCGCCAGGGCGCATAGACTGCCTCTCCCTCACGTGCGTCGCCTCCCTCTTTGCGAGCATTACTGCTTTGCTGAAGGAGGTGACGGCTACCCATGCACTCTCGCTCCGTACCATGGCCTGGAACAGGGCCGGACGCGAGAAATCGCCGCTGCCGATCGCTTCCACGAGGACACGGTGGTGCTCCACCCAAGCCGGGCAGACCACCACCGTGTGCTCCACCGTGTCCTCAGGGCGATCGCATTGGAAAAATCCGGGCGTTTCCTCCCGCCCTATCCGAAACAACCGTGTCCGGTGAGGACCTGCATAAGGCGGAAGGTGAGGACGCCATGCCGCCTCTCAAGCCGCTCCTCAAAGAGGGGACTTACCGTCGCAATCGTGGCATGCCCAATGTTTCTAGGGTTGAAATCAATATTATAGCGAAATAAGACAAACAGTTATTACCGGCTATGTGGCTATAGCTGTACGAGCTATGATTTAGGCTAAAACTTCATAATCACTTTTGGTACATACAAATAACTTATAAGAGTTCCTACTAACGTAACTCAGGGCGCTCTATTTAATGGCATCATTTATACAGAAGTAATAAGAAAAAACACTTGAGTAATCCTTTTTTATTTATTTGTTTTGGTGGTTTTTAAGCAACAATGAGGTGGGGTTACATATCGCAACTGTTTAACATTCGTCTACAATTTTTACCCGACTACGGCGCAGAAAATTGGAGGGTTATCATTTTGCCCGGTATGTATGTATGTGTGCATGTGTGTATGTACGTATATGTATGTATGTTCATCTGTTCCTTCAAAACTTCTCAACTTCTTTTCATTATTTGACAAATGAGGTACCGTAAAACGGGGTGAATAGAGACTGCAGGGGTGAATCGAAAGTGGATTTGAATGTTGAAATTAGATAGTTTGTAGCCAAAAAGGTCTCTAATGTGTTTACTGTTTTATAATTAACGATTTTGGCAGAAAACGATCTTATTTTCAACAGTAAAATACACTTTAAAGTTTCGTTTCGATTCACCCCTGCAGTCTGTATTCACCCCGTTTTACTGTATCGGTGGAAGCGTTCACTTCGCGTCCGCTGGTTATAGACTAGTGACATCACATTAAAAATGAATATGGCACCTCTAAAGTTGTGAGCTCAAAATGTTTAAAAGCCGGGGTCGTATGCCACCTCCTCTAATAAAACAAATACATTCCTATAGTATTAAGCCATCGTAAGTATTAGGGCAAAAAGGCGACCACGGCTTACAGGTGAGAATATTTTCTTGTTTCATACTTTTTGGAGCGTGACATTTCAGTAGTTGAGTTTTTAAGGGTCGTGTTGGGTAAATTATAGAATAAATTCAGATATCTTGCCGTCGCTACCTTACCCTATTTACTAATCGAAGACGACTTTCACGCAAATACGTATAGTACGTCGTAGAAGGCGACTAAGGGACTTACTAGAGAATGGGCAGCAGCGTTCTTTATGCATTTTATCAACATCCTGCGATCGCCAACCCGCCCGCCAAGTGTGACGATTATGGCAACACCCCCCTTCTGAAATGATGATGATGATGACGGCCGTAAACGATGACCAAATCCTTATGCTTGACGAATCCAGATTTAATCAAAGTTCTTCACGATAACAGTTCGCACAGGCGATATACGAGTATGCTGAGATTTTAATACCCTTTTTGCAATTAAGAGTTGGTTTTTTATTCGGTCACCATGACAAATGAAGGCCAGTACATCCTCTTCGTCATCGCACTCTTCCTCCTGACCATATCCCAACTTATCGCATCATCTCTTTGAAAAAGACGAGTTTTGGGATGTTGGTGGTGGAACTGAAGAGGCTGATGGCCGTCCCCCGGCGCGACGAAGTTTGTAACAAAATATTACACACAACTTATATTAAACTTAAAGCGGCAATTATTATTTTACTTTTTAGAGGTTTTTATTTGTATGTCGGGGGGTTTTTTTCCATACATCTATGTATCATTTATCTATTTCTTAGTTCGTATCTCAGCGTCTACTCACACTGTATCTAGCTGTTATCATCTTTCTCACAATTCATCCATCCTGTCTTTGTTTATCTTTCTACTCTCTTTTTTTTCTTTGTAACTGATTTTATTTCTGTAAGTAGATTTGTACAAACACTTTCACACGTCAATCATATTTAAAAAACTAGATGAGTATCGGCGTTTGCTATCTGACTACTCTGAGAAGTCCGAAACAAACTAAGAGGTCACAGTCTCTTTGAATTTCTCTATGTACAGCCCAAGAAAATACACACGGCTACACATCAAGCTATAATTTCCAGTTTACGCTGATTTCGCACTGTACGGAAATCCTATACAATGCGAGATCAGCATACACTGGAAATGTATAGCTTTGTGTAGCCGTGTGTACAATCCTTTTAATCATAGGGACAAATAAATTACATTTTGAAGTGCAGTGTTTCTGTTTGAAAAGAAATGGTTACGTGACATTATATTACTTTAGTATTACTTGCCTTTATCAGAATCTGGTTAATACGTTATACTAACAGATGGTACAATTAAATAATTTATTAATATGTTTACCAGACCTGTTTGTTATAACAACAATACATCACACTAGTGTTTAAAAAAGTTACACAGCTGGTTTCATTTAATAATTTCAATAAATAAATCATGTTTATTTGTCTTATAAACAATAGTGGGTCTTAGATTTGTCATAAACATGAGGTTTAACACAGTGTCTACCCCCCCGAGTGGGTTCCCGCATTGTCGTTGCGGGGGCTTAGTAACCGTGGTCTCCCATCCACGGTGAAGCCAAGAGGAACCCAACGGTGGGGCCGCTCGTCAGGGCTTTTGCCTTCAAGCCATTGACGTAGCGGCCAAAAAGTAGGTTGCGGTGAGGTGCACCGCAACTGAGGTGGGCCGCGATGTCGAATGGGAGGCATCGCGGCTGAGGGTTACAGGCTGCGGTAGAGGAGGAGTGCCGGTGCTTCTGAGCAGCGCTCTTCCCTTCCGTGGCCTGGACGGGGCCGCCACCGTTTGATGGCGGACGCGGTGGGGCCGCAGGGGAAGAGGAGTGTCGGTATAGCGTCAGCCGCTCTCCCTATCCTCTGCGGCCGAAAAGTGGTAGACGGGACGGCGCGTTGTGTTCCTCACGCGCGCCGTCAAAGATGTCAGCAACCACTGGTGGGGTCCGCAAGGGCCGATGCCTGCCAGGGGTGCGGGTTTGTTCGAAAGAGACACCACGGCCCCTGGCATACGGGCTACTGAGGGAACACGGGTGGGTTTTAGTCAGTAAAAGTCTGACACGCCCTCCTGCTCTACTCAGCAGGAGAAGTCATTTGATGATTTCCCACCCAAAAAAAAAAAAAAAAAAAAAAAAAAAAAAAAAAACACAGTGTCTAACAATCTTGTGCGTCAACATTATTTGTTTTTAAAAACGTGCATAAACGAATCGTTAATATTTTTTTTGCTGACGTGGTTTCCACACAGCGTAGAAGTTATTTTTATTACTAGTGTGGGTGTTTTTTTTTTTTGGGTGGGCAATCATCAAATAACTTCTCCTGCTGAGTAGAGCAGGAGGGCGTGTCAGACTTTTACTGACTATAACCCACCCGTGTTCCCTCAGTCCCGCCGTACCACAGCCCGTATGCCAGGGGCTGTGGTATCTCTTTCGAACAAACCCGCACCCCTGGCAGGCATCGGCCCTTGCGGACCCCACCAGTGGTTGCTGACATCTTTGACGGCGCGTGTGGAACACAACGCGCCGTCCCGTCTACCACTTTTCGGCCGCAGGGGATAGGGAGAGCGGCTGACGCTATACCGACACTCCTCTTCCCCTTCGGCCCCACCGCGTCCGCCATCAAACGGTGGCGGCTCCGTCCAGGCCACGGAAGGGAAGAGCGCTAACCCTCAGCCGCGATGCCTCCCATTCGACATCGCGGCCCACCTCAGTTGCGGTGCACCTCACCGCAACCTACTTTTTGGCCGCTACGTCAATGGCTTGAAAGCAAAAGCCCTGACGAGCGGCCCCACCTTTGGGTTCCTCATGGCTTCACCGTGGCTGGAATCCACGGTTACTGAGCCCCCCCGCAACGACAATGCGGGAACCCACGGGGGGGACTAGTGTGGGTATCAGGGCTGCCCACAAAATATTGCACTCACACGAAAAGTATCAGTAATTCGTATGTTGGAAATTATTCTTCTGCAATATATAGTCAAATTGTGTTTTACTTGCATTTCGTGCATATCAATCGGCAAAATTATGTACTTATCTCTTTAACTGGCGTCGCATCGTGACCAATTAAACTGCATATATTTTTTCATATCTTTCCCAGTCATTAATATACTTTTATTACATTTCGTGAATCATGCTTTCCATTATTTACCTTTTCAGCTTGTAGAGACGATCCGAAAAATCCGGACAATCCCAAGCCTCAAGTAAATACAGCTCGTGCAGAAGCTGAATCTTTCGCAACAGTAACTATAGAAGAGACTTCTTCAAATGGAAAATCATTGAGCCATTCCAGTGCAAAAGCTTCATCTGTTTCATCATCATCTTCTTATACACCCGTTATATCTAGTAACTGTGGAGGTGATTCTTCTTTCTTTCGTATATTTGTATCTTTTTATATTTTATTCTATCTTTCTGTATATATTTTATGTAACATAATTTCTTCTCTCGCAATCATTCATTTATGGTCATTCAATGTAGGCACAAGGCGAGTTTGACTCAAAAATATGTTAATAATAGGTAGTAACTATATTGTTTATTAGTTCTTGTGTTTAGTTATTGTTTTTCTTCATTAGCCAATGTATTTCACTATATTCCAGGTAAAAAGTGCAGAGATCCACATGCAGTATACAAAGATTGTCCCAATCCATGTCCTTTGACATGTGCTAAACCAAATCCCAGGCCATGTCCCTACATGTGCATTAATAAAGGAGGTTGTGAATGTGCCCCAGGATATGTTTTAAATGAAGATACTGGTAGATGTATCAAGCCAAAGAATTGTCCGGGTACTAATTTAAAAATTTATTTTTGGGTCGGTTTTGATTGCTTTTGATTTACCTGGTTTTTTTATTTGATTACGTCGATTAAAGAAGTATGGGTTATTCAAATTATCACTGCTAACTGTTTAGAAGTTATACAGGATAAAACCATGTAGTCTGTAACCATGAAGTCAGCATATCATTCTAAACCCGTAAAAAAAATTCGTCACACGCCACGCTGTTGACCGCGTAGGTATTGAACTTTTCTATGAAACAGCAGATTTATTTTTTGTATAATCGACGTAAAATTACTATGGTAATGGGTCTAGAATGTTATGCTGAATTCATAGTTACAGTTTGCGCACTGGTTTAAATTAAACCCTGTATAACCTATCGTTTTACTTCTTTTAACAATGTTTTAGGAAAAAAATGCAGTGATCCAAATGCAGTCTACAAAAGTTGCCCCAACCCATGTCCCGTATCATGTGATCATCCATTTCCAAAGCAAGTATGTAATAGGGCGTGCGTTCAATTCGGATGCGAGTGTGCCCCAGGATTTATACTGGACTCCTATGACATGTACAGAAAATGCGTCAGACCTGAGGATTGTCCGGGTACCTACTGAAACTTGTCTATTTTGATATTCCTAGCAAAAGGGCTTTGGTCTTGGAGACCGACAAATTTTAATTAATACCTTAATTTATTTCAGTACCAATACGTTGCCCAAAACATTCACGTTACGTTTTAAACGATAACCAATGTCCGAAAACTTGTGGGAATAGATTGTTACCTAATAGTGACGTAGCCGGTGCCTGCGCCCCATTCACAGGTTGTGCCTGCAATCCACACTTCTTCAGAAAGTACGATAACGCTACTGGACCTTGTATACCTGAAAGGGAATGCCGTGAGTATGGACCTTCTTTTACGAAAAAGCTTGCAAAACTGAAAAAAAATCCTTAAAACATTTGGATACTTTTAATTTTCTAGCACCAATTCCGAAATATTGTGGAATTAATGAAACACCAACCAGCTGCCGAATAATATGTCCACCACAAACATGCGAAAGTATCTTCTCTTCGTATTATTGCCCGCCGACCGACTGCGAGCCAGGGTGTGACTGTCTCAATGGCTATCTGAGAAATAAAGATGGACTTTGCATCCCATCTGACGATTGTTTTAAATCTGAACGTAAGTACTCTTGTTTTTAACAGGCTTCAAAAAGGAGAAGGGTTTTTTTTGTATGTTTGTTCCTCGATATCTCCGGCAATTGAATATCGATTTCGATTTTTAGGGTTCCGTACCTCTAAAGGAAAAAACGGAACCCTTATAAGATCACTTTGTTGTCCGTCCGTCCGTCCGTCCGTCTGTCAAGACCGTTTTTCTCAGGAACGCGTGGAGGTATCAAACTGAAATTTCTATATGATACTTAGTTCTACTGTCCCTGGAAGCTGTAGAAAAATCAACCTTCTAAGTCAACGCAATCAAAAGATACAGCCATTTAGGCCGCAAAATTCCGCAAATTTTCGAAACTCGCACGGGAATCAAAACCTACAGGGTACTTCCCGTGAACTTAGAATCTTGAAATTTTGTACGAAGTCACGTCTTATAGTACAGATATAGGAAAAATTACGAAAACCGAAAATTTTTAGTTTCGTCATATAAAAAAAAATATTTTTGACAATTTTGAACTTTTACTTATATACCCACAGGTTTGTACGGAACCCTCGGTGCGCGAGTCCAACTCGCACTTGACCGGTTTTTTTTTTATTGGATACGATATACCTCAGGGGTGGTCCCAACTAAATTATAATAACTTTGTTTGGGCAGTTTTTGCGTTAGCCTCGATAATACCTACGTATTTTTAATCCATTTTGTGTCTATTTATGAAATTTTACTATTTTCTGTCAATGTTTATATGGTAAGTCGTGTTATACGAATTGGTATGGGGTAAGTTTAAAAAAAGTTTTTTGTAAAATAAAACCTTTTTCCAAAAAACCAACAACCGAATTCCGAAAAAAACACAACTAAGTGAAAAATTACTTTAATTTCGGTAGTGACAAAAATCTAAAATACATATCCCTACATACACCTTTTTTTTGGAAAAATATTTTTAACCTTCTCCCCTTGCACTCCACAAATATTTCTGACCTTTTTCTATCTGCACCTTATGATATCAATAAGTTGGTTATTTGGTATTGTTTCTTAGGTTTTTAACTTATGTTTGGTAATGGGTGTTATTTACCTGAAATAAATGAATTTATTTATTTAAATAATAAAAATTTGCGTATTTTTGTTTTCAGCATTAGTGTGTGGATTAAATGAAATACCGTCTGACTGTGCAATTGTATGCCCGCCTCAGTCATGTGATAGCCTGTTCACAACATACCTGTGTGCTGAATCGAATTGTACAGCTGGATGTAATTGTATTGACGGTTATCTCAGGAATAGTAGCGGAATCTGTGTGCCGAGTGATGAATGTTTTAACGGTGCGTGTTATACTAAAATAGATAAGGTTTATTTTTCTTACATGAAATGTACTATCAAGATTCACTAATGCAGTCGCATACTAAGGGCTATATTGCTATGAAGTGGCGGTCCAGGCCGTACCTACAGCTGTGTGTATAAGTGATGTATTAACACAAAACTCACCGCTGCACTCACACACTGGCGTTACTCTCTGTATTTTATACATACCGTCGGCGACGACAGACATGACCTTGGTCGGTTCATACCATTGCTAAAATTTACTTGTATTATTTGAGTTCCGGTAGCGTGCAGCGTATCGTTTTGGATTAAGAAACTCATAGGTCTGGGTTCAAATCTCGCGATGAAGCTTTAATTTTTCTTTTCAACAATCATCTTCATCTGTTCTTTTATTATTCGATTTATTAATATACCAGAATAATAATGTAACATTTTATTATTATTACTCGTATTGTTATTTAAATAAAGGTTTACCAATAATAAATGATTACAAAATGTTTATTCGTTATAACTTCATGAAGAATGTATAAAAATAACTAATAATAACTTCTTGTTAAAACAGTTTATTTTCTCATAAAGAACAATTTATTGAAGTAAATAAGCTAGTTGGTGAACTATGATAATCAGGCTATTGTATCTTAGTAATATAATAATATTGTGCTGATTACTACTGTGTGTCGGTACTCTAAATAAATCACAATATTCTACAAAAATCTACCCACGTAAAAGTAACAAATGCAGACAAGTTGTCACAATACAATTAAATGACTCAGTAGTACTACTTTTATTCTACTGCGAGTGAGTTCGTTCCAACTCAAACCTCAAAGTTAACAAACCGTATTTAATAGGACTTAAAGAGGTTATAGCTTAAGTGTTCATTTTCATTCCGAAAAGAAGATTGAAACTAAACCTCAAAATAATCCAGATTACGGATAAGACAAAATATTATTTGAATATTACTAAAATAAATAAATATTTGTAATTTGTAACTTAATGTTAATGTTTTTTCCGTTAACTATGTTTTTTGAGCTGATTCTCGAGCTGGTTTTCGATGATGCGAACCTTCTGCGTGGAGTGCACGGCGCACGGTTCGTAAAGATGTGTCGAATAATTCGGCATAATGTCTTGTCGTTTTGAAACCACTTGTTTCATATTCGCTGAACGTGTGCCTGTTATAGGAGCTGGGGTCTTCCACTTTGCTTTCCACGGGCAAGGCTACCGCCTTCCTCATATCTTTTCACCCACCGACTTACAGTATTTCACTAAAACAAAAAAGGGGTACTGTTAGGCTACTAAGCAAAATACACACTTTATGTATTACCTACTATTTAGAAACAAAATTATTAAAAGGGCAATTTCACATAAATATTAAGTTTATTGTTATTTGAAAATAACAATAAACTTAATATTTATGAAATAATCGTTCTATATCTAGGAAATAAATTTACATTGAAATTTTATATTTTTATTCTATTTAGACATTGTGATATTTATAAAACGTTTAAAAATAACTACAAGGATCAGCAGTTATACTTTAATTAAATAAATGTTTAATATTAGGTCTTTACCTATGAAATTGCCGTTCTGCAGTACTGGCCATTTCAAATCAAAATAATTTTTGTTTGGCTAAGAATTCTAATTTCAAATTAATTTTATTTTAAAAACATGGATTTTTTTTTCTAAAAGTAGTCATTTCTTTATTGATTAGTGTTACATTTTCATCGCATTTCAATCTTTTTCGTCATCATGGATACGTTAAAAATTCGAGTAATTATGGAATATGAGTACCGTCGTGGCAGCAACGCGGCACAAGCGGCACGCAACATCAACGACGTTTACGGAGCTAACACTACAAACCAACGCACCACCTGTTATTGGTTTGCTCGCTTCCGTTCTGGAAATTTCGACCTGAAAAATGAACCTCGCGGTCGTCCGAAGACTTTGGTCGACAATGACGAATTAAAGGCGATTGTGGAAGCTGATGATACACAATCTACGGCTGAATTAGCAGCAGCTTTCGACGTTAGCGTCAAAACAATATTGGTCCATTTGCGTCAAATTGGCAAGGTAAAAAAGCTTGACAAATGGGTGCCCCACGAACTCAATGATCGCCAGCGCGAAGTACGCGTCGAGACGTGCCTT
The DNA here is from genome assembly GCA_949987655.1 of Polymixis flavicincta. NCBI lineage: Eukaryota > Metazoa > Arthropoda > Insecta > Lepidoptera > Noctuidae > Polymixis > Polymixis flavicincta. The sequence goes on along the minus strand of OX465185.1, from coordinate 8,707,585 downwards.
GCACTGCTCAACAGACACACAAATGAAGGAATTTTGAACCGCATTGTTACCTGCGATGAAAAATGGATTCTGTTTGATAACCGTAAGCGCTCAGCAAGTTGGTTGGATCCTGGTTCAGCACCTAAACAATGCCCTAAACGAAAACTTACCCCTAGAAAAGTGATGGTCACTGTTTGGTGGTCTAGCGCCGGTGTGATTCATCACAGCTTCTTACCAAACGGGGTAAGCATTACTGCAGATGTGTACTGTGAAGAACTGAACACAATGATGGAGAAGCTGGCGCATCTCCAACCAGCATTGGTCAATCGCTCGTCTCCGCTGCTCCTGCACGACAACGCGCGACCTCATACTGCACAGCAGACGGTCTCCAAGTTGCAAGAACTGGGGTTGGAAGCTCTCCGTCATCCGCCCTACTCACCAGACCTTGCGCCTACAGACTACTACTTTTTCCAGAATTTGGATAACTTCTTGGCGGGAAAAAAATTTAATACCTGAGAGGCAGTACAAAATGCCTTTGAAGAATTTGTTGCCTCCCGTCCAGCTGATTTCTTTAAGAAGGGCATCAATAAACTGCCACTGCGATGGCAAAGATGCATTGATTGCATGGGTGATTACTTCGATTAATACAAATAAAAAATTCATGAAAAAAATTCGTTTAAATTTTTTCATACAAAACGGCAATTTCATAGGTAAAGACCTATTATATATTTAAATCATAATACTCACACTCAGTCCGGTTTCATCACATAGGTATTTGTGATATAGGTATTAAGTCCACTTTTATGCAGCGCAATAATATTCGCTTTCATTTCTATATTTAAATTTGCTTACATTTTAAAATGAATTAGAAGAACGCTAATAGATGAAACACACGTCACTAGCACACAATATCAACCAACACCGTTCTATAAGTCGCGGTGAATGAGTCGTAAATCATTTAAATTTATTTAGGTTTCTGTGGGTATAATGATAAAGTTTTACGAGTTTAGTGAATAAGAAGAACAGAACAAGAAACTATCCTCAAAAGTGATTTTTAAAACAATAAAAAGACTATCACACAGCGAGTGGGATTCGAAACCGCGACTCGCTGCGCTGAAACGCGATAATCAAGTGCGGTAACCGCTAAGCTATCATGCCATTTGCTCTAACGGTTGAATTTAGGAAATACATTCATTTGTAAACGTATGAGAGTGTGTGTGTCTATAGTATTATAGCCTATAGAAATTGCTTATTATAAGAAGGTCGTAAGTTAAAGCGAAGTGTCAATCTATTGCTTTTTGAGATTGGGGCACCATTAGTGGAGGCTACTGTATACAAATGAGTCCTCTAAACATATGCAATGTAACATGAAATGTATCAGAACTACAAGGCCATTTTGTTAAATGTAATACACGTTGTTACATTTCACCAACGAGTACCCTGCTACCTGTAACTCTGTATTGTATTGAGGTATTTTCTTTTCATAATACGTTCTTATCTTCAAGCCATTTTTACCTGTAGGTACGCGTAACTCTTACACACTTAGAAAGTTTTATTTGTCAACTAACCACTCAATGAATTGCCAGGGATGCGGGTTTGTTCGAAAGAGAAACGGCAGCCCCTGGCATACAGGCTACTGAGGGAACACGGGTGGGTTTTAGTCAGTAAAAGTCTGACACTCCCTCCTGCTCCACCCAGAGCGGGAGAAGTTATTTGATGATTTCCCACCCAAAAAAAAAACCACTCAATGCTAACAGTCTAACAAATCGACTGGTTACTAAGAGACCCACAAGCCTCTACCTTAGGACCTGTAATTCATTTATCACTCTTTATCATACAATCGATCCAGTGGGATGCGACGGAGACCGCAATGCAACACGAGTGCGTGGGTGCAGTGATGCGTGTCCACCGACCTGTAAGAAGCCAAACCCTGAAGTGTGTGCTACTATTTGCGTATTAAACGGATGTGACTGTAAGCCAGGATATATTCGGTCACGTGATGGCGGGTATTGCATTGATCCAAAAGATTGTCCGGGTGAGTGAAAACATTCTTTTGTACCAGACTTTCCTGGGTTCCAGACTTTCTGATCCGATGACGGTGACGCATGGGAAGTTTTCTTGAATGGCGATCGACTAACGAATGTGAAGGTTGCCTACAGGATCTTGGGAAGACCTGGGTCACCAAGCACTTGTTCCTTCTTAAGTATTAGCTTTCAACTGTTAAGCTTTCCAAGGAATCTTATGAAGCAATGACATCTTCGATAGAATAATAATACGTTCTTTAAAACTATCTATTACTTCTTTAGGTGGACCAGATATTTGTGGAGCAAATCAAACGTACGTCAGTTGCAAAATAGGTTGTCCAACAAACTACTGCCCAGTTGATGATAGTCGGGCTCAGGTAGCTTGCTCCATGCCATATCCTTGCAGAGGTGGTTGTGCTTGTATAGCAGGACATTTGATAGTCAGTCGTGAAGACCCGCGGTGCGTCTTGGGTTCAGATTGTCGTAAGTAAACATTTGAAATTTATTCTAATTGCGATAAGACTTTGTTTTCTGTAGCAGTATCATCATCAGCCTATAATGTTCCCACTGCTGGGACACAGGCCTCGTCTCGGTGAGAGGGATTGGGCCGTAATCCACCACGCGGGCCCAGTGCGGGTTGGTAGGTGTCACATGTCTTCCGATTTTTTTGTTCTAGAACATGCCGGTTTCCTCACGATGTTTTCCTTCACCGTTTTGCAGTAGCAGTATGATGGAAGATAATTTGACTAACTTTAATTCATTATTCCAACATTCATTTCCACTTTATATCCAATTTTTATTTTGGATTTAGACTGAAAGAGTTCTATCGAACTATAAAATAATTCTTGTTTGGTTTTTCAGCCGAAGTTGAATGCAGAAGACCTAATGAAGTTTGGGATCGTAATCCCTCAAGTTGTTTCTTAGAAAGATGCGAAGAAAGAGGCAGTGTATGTGACCAACCTTTTCCGTTCCCTGGTCCAAGATGTGTCTGTATAAAAGGTTTCTACAGGAATGAAAACGATATTTGTATACCTGCTTCAGAATGCCGTAAGTGAAGCTTTAGATGAAATTGTATTATACCATGGTGGTTGTCAGCAAATTACATTGGTCAATTTCTTTTAAGACGTTGTTATCATGCTAATATCTTATATGGAATTGGATATTTAATGACATTATGACCGTTCATAACTCTGGTGGCTTTTAATTTAATAGGAAATAGTTTGTTTATTCTTCGTCGTGTTTTTGCTACTCATCACTTTCCTGTTTGTTGATGTATTCTCATATGTTACAGCACCACTTGCATGTAAGGGAGATTTAAATGCAACACTTACACAATGTCCGTCTCCGTGTCCTAAAACCTGTGATGATCCAAACGCTGGAAGCGAAGGTTGCGAAGATATATGTCTCCCGGACGACTGTGAGTGCAATCCTGGATTTGTATTGACACAGAAGAAAGGAGGAGTATGTATCAAGCTCGAAGACTGTCCAGGTAAGACATTTTAACCATTAGAGACTAAAAATGCATAGGTAAAGGTACTTAAAACATCAAAGCCGACTTCAACATAGATGTAACAACTGACGGCAGGGACACTGACTTCTTCATCTTCATTATCTTCAGCTAAAGCCTATGTCTCAGGTTGAAATGAGGAATTGGCGTAAAAGATTTGCTACCATTTCAAAGTTGAAATCAAGACTGTTATAAAATTACAATCATAAACTTGCTGTCCCGTGTTACAAAATGAGGTGTTTTTTAGATCGCGTTTAAACCAACAAGACAGTTTCAGAATTAAGAACCCAATAGTTACAGACATGCAATGCTTTGTACAAATCTAACAACTTAGTCCTGAGCTAAGTAGTCATTTTTGTATTAAGAATTTTACCTAAATGAAAATAAAGTTGTAAATACAAAAACTGTCTCAGAACTTTAGGCTATAATTAAAGTTAGATCGCGTTTGGTGATAAGATTGGCAAAGATTACGTTTTTAATACTCGAACAAATTGCTTATTGGATCATGAATACCTATGGAAAATGGTCTATCATCATTGATTGTGTGAGCAAGAACAATTTCCCGTGTCCTTGGCTTTTCGTTGACAAAATTGTTACTTTGTTGTCCCTACTACCCAATTTGCCACCAGGTTGTGGAGGAGATCCTTATGCAGTGTACAAAGAGTGTCCAAGTGCTTGTGAACCGACTTGTACTAACCCGAACCCCCGAATATGTACCAAGCAGTGTTTGCCAAGCGGCTGTGTGTGCAAACCAGGATTTGTTAAAAATGAAAAGAATGGAAAATGTATCAAACCTGAGAACTGCCCAGGTAACATTTAACAAGAAACGTTTCTATGACAAACATGTTTATGTTTCTGATGGGTGCGCCAAAGTTCACCTAAATTTTCAACTCCGATAATTGGAAAGCCGAAAATGTTCTTCCTAACATTTTTCATCCTAACAATCACAATTCCTAACTACTCTGTCTCTAATGTTCATAATTCCGAAGCATTCAACTTCATAATGTCAGTAGCAATAAACATTTAATATACTTTTATTTTTTTTCCTATATTTTCTCAACATAACCATCTTTTACACTATTATTCATATCTTTTTTGTTTAGATTTCTTTTTATTCATAATAATCAGTATTTTATACATTAATTTTGCGTAACTTTATTTCCACATAACATGTTGAACATATAAGAATAATAGTACCATGGTACAAGTAGCGATGTGGAATGGATCCATAGGTTAGGTTAGGTTAGAACAGTGACCAACTACGTGCGAGCCGAGCGAGCGAAGCGAGCGGTGCCGCGGCAGCGGCCGGCGAGCGCTACCTCGAAATTGGTCGCGAAATTTTTCTAAGTATTTTTTTCATAGTGCCCACAAGACGACACTCTGAACTGAATTTCATTCATTTAAGACAAAAATCAGTGAAACGACCTTTAATCATTCTAAACAGTTGGTTTTTTAGATATAGTTATCTCAGGTAACATTCATCTGATGATTCATGGTTTTTATTACGCTTTGGTAAATGTTTCTTTCAGAGTATGAGTGAAAATATTATGGTAATTATGTTTAGGGATAAAAGCGATAATGATAAAAACAGTAGGAGTTTAAATATATTTACATTCATGATATTATTAATAACAATTTTGGGAAACATGTGTGTTATGAACATCGCCGGTAGCACTACAAATAGTATGAATGAAAACTTTAGGATGAAAAATTTTAGGAAGAGTGATCATTCGGATTACAAATCATTAGGAAGAACAATTTCGGGTAAAGAACTTTAGGTGAGCCAATATGAACCCGTTTCTGATATATAATATTTTTATGAAATTAACAAACTGTCATTTTCAAATTAGTACTGGGGTGCAATGGTGATCGCAACGCAACATACAAGGAATGCACCAGTAGATGCCCTCTGACTTGCGCAGAACCAGACCCGAGACCTTGCATAACAGTGTGTGGTCCTAGTGGTTGTGAGTGCAACCCAGGATATGTCCTAAATGAAGACGGAAAATGTATCAAGCCTGAAGATTGTCCAGGTAACATAAAGGCTTGAATAAAGTATTTGGGGTAAAATGTAAGTGACGGCTTGCATATACTTGCTCAAGTTGGCACATTAGATTCGTAAGTATTTGTTGAACAGAAAAGCCGACCCAATTGCTACAAATGCTCAGATTTCATCTGACGTCTGCCGATCGTCTCCGTTTGGCATCTAACTTCGCAGAACCAAATTTGGGCCGGTTTGGGGCAAATAAGGCTAAGTCGAGGGGCTTTTTTCCGAACATAATATACTGTGCCGAATCATTCTACCCAGACAAGTGGTGTCGCATCGTTAAGATTAAGATAAAAGTTTTGGCGGTTCGATTGAGCTGATCAATGCAATTTTAACATTTTGGAATTTTCTATGCTTGCCGCCGTCGGTTTGTGGATGGATGATCATCCATTATGTATACCCCTCCGCGCCTCCATAGACGTTAAACCGTTCGTCTCGGCTGTTTTTTCATAGATCTTTCACTCTTTACGGGTAGTCAAAAGCCATAAAGACTAAGAATCAGTCTTTTCAAGGAGTTTTCTATTGCCCAGTAAATGGGTTGTGGAGGTCAGACAGGCAGTGTCTCCATGTAATATACTGGTATTCAGCTACATCTGTTTAGACTGAAAGCCAATCCCAATATAGTTCAGAAAAGGCAAGGCAGATTGTTAATTGAGTAGGGTATTTCATTTCCTACTGGTATAATTGCAATTCTCATATTACAGTTGTGGACAAAGGATGTAACGGTGATTTAAATGCAACACACAGCGACTGTCCATCTGCATGCCCAGCTACTTGTGCCAATCAGTATAGTAAAGAAAAAGTATTGTGTCCCGCTGTCTGTGATCCGAGCGGCTGTGTATGCAAGGAGGGATACATTTTGACTAAGAAAGGCGGGAAATGTGTCAAGCCTGAAGATTGTCCAGGTAATATGAACTGTGTAAAAGGAATAACAAGTTTGATCTTAGGGAGTACTTTTCTTTATATTATAACTGCTCTTACAACTATAAATATACAGGTTGGCAGAGACATCGACGCGCTGATTGTAACCATTAATTCAGCACATGATTCTTTCTAGACGCACTAGCTTACAATTTTTTATCAGTTTTTCTAAAAAAAAACAGCTGACTGAAAAGTGCAACGCGGTCAAAATGTATGGAACAGATATTTAAAAAGAAAAAACTTACCATCAATTTCAATGCAGATGCAGAATCATGTTAGTACTGAGTCCATGGTTACAGTTTGTGTGTGGATGTCCCTGCTAACCTGTATTAACTCTTTGACACTTAATTATGTCACCCTTAGGTAGTTTCGTCGTTTTCGGTGATACTACTATTTATGTCCGCATTTCGGTCGTGCTTTTGATAATTATTTTCACTCCTTTATTAAAACAGAGCCAGGTTGTGGAGGAGATCCCAATGCAGTGTACAAAGAGTGTCCGAGTGCTTGTGAACCGACTTGTACTAACCCGAATCCCGAAATATGCACTACGCAATGCATGCCAAGCGGCTGCGTGTGCAAACCAGGATTTGTTCTAAATGAAAAAGATGGAAAATGTATCAAGCCTGAGAGCTGTCCAGGTAACATGTTACCAAGAAACTTACTTATGACAGTCGTTATAAACTTGTAGACAAATAATAATAAAAAACAATAATATTTATTATCCATATCTAAATATTTGTTTTTCATCAGTGGAATAAAAGAAAATATATTTATTATATTTTTCGTATTAGTACTAGGGTGCAATGGTGATCGCAACGCAACATACAAGGAATGCACCAGTATGTGCCCTCTGACTTGCGCAGAACCGGACCCGAGACCTTGTATAGAAAAGTGTGGTCCTAGTGGCTGTGAGTGCAACCCAGGATATGTATTAAATGAAGACGGAAAATGTATCAAGCTTGAGGATTGTCCAGGTAACTTACTCATAATTTACTCATTTCACAAAAGAAGTTAAAGAGTAAAAAAAAAACCGGTATTTGCGGCCTGGGTTGGTTATGATTTCGGTGAGTTACCTAAATACAGGATAACGTCACAGTACATGATGAGCCAAAGTTCAAAAAGAACCTGGGGTTTGTCTGCAGAAGAGCCCTAAATATTGACCGAAATGACGCTCAAGGTGAGCTCATATAGCTGACGTTGAAGTCGAGTCTGGGTGCAGTAATGGATTTTAGATATTCCGGTTGTGGTGACTCTGAAAACTCCCTTGGGTGATGGTCAGCTGGACTCTGCGTTACTGAGTGCCAGCTGCCGCAGATCTGGCCCCGGCACCGGCGGCCAGATCATAATAAAACGCTCGGCGCACTGTAGTAACAGCTGGCACTCAGTAACGCAGAGTCCAGCTGACCATCACCAAAGGCAGTTTTCAGAGTCACCACAACCATTTTTTTCATTGATTCACTTACAATGCTGACAATTTGTGTTGTAGATCTTGAACTCATGTTTGAGCAAATTAATAACTTTCTATTGTATTGTACCCAGAGACAGATTGCGAAGGAGATCCCAACGCAGAGTACAGTGACTGTCCAAGCGCATGCCAAGCGACTTGTGAAAAACCAGACTCTAGTCAACCGTGCACCAGGGAGTGTCTGCCAAGAGGTTGTGTTTGCAAACCAGGTTTTATTCGGATTGAAAAAGGTGGAAAATGTATCAAGCCCGAAAGCTGTCCAGGTAAATTTTCTCTCAAAAAAGATATCGGTCTTGGGTATTAATGTGACGTATTTTAGAGATAAAAATATAATATCAATGACTGTATTGTCAAAAAGACTTGACAAGTTACTACTTACTTCTTGACTTGAGTTTTACTTTGAATTTCTTAACTAAAACAGAGCCTGGCTGTGGAGGAGATCCCAACGCAGTGTACAGTGAGTGTCCGAGTGCTTGTGAACCAAGTTGTGCCAACCCAAACCCCGAAATATGCACCCTGCAGTGCATGCCAAGCGGTTGCGTTTGCAAACCTGGATTCGTTCAAAGCAAAAAAGGTGGAAAATGTATCAAGCCCGAAAACTGTCCAGGTATGCTTTTTGAGTTTCTTCAGAGGAATCAAACGCAAATAATTCAGGAATGAGTATCTATAATTTTCAGTTGGCCACTACCAATCAGTATTTGTCACTAAACATGTCTGGCATCAGTATACAGTGACCACATTTAAACAAAATAAAAATTAATTAACTCATATACAAACAGATACATAAAAGATACAGACAGGATAACAAAAGCACAGACAAAAACGAACACTCACAAGATAACAATATGTCTGCTGCAGAATTGCCTGATATAAGGGCAATCCAATCTGTTGGCGATCATCGCCAGGATGATGTTGGCGCTGCCCCGCACTCTACGCACCAGAGAAACCGCTTGCGCATCGTCGCATGAAAGCAGTCGGTGCGCGCCTCCGCAAATATGGCCGAGGCGCTGCAGTTGCAGTGGCGGGGCAGCCCTGAACGCGGTATTGAACCGCTGCGCTGTATGTCGCAGGAGTATACTTTGCCCACAGGCTGCAGGCTGCTGTAATATTTCGTGTTTCATAAAAACATTTTATTTAGTACTAGCTTCTGCCCGCCAATTCATACACGTGAAATTTCTCGCTCCCCCGATCCACCCCGTTTTTTTTTGGTATGTCATCAAATGACTTCTCCCGCTCTGGGTGGAGCAGGACTTTTACTGACTAAAACCCACCCGTGTTCCCTCAGTAGCCTGTGTGCTTGGGGCGGCGGTATCTCTTAACCACCCCGTCGCATGACTTGCCCGCGCTATTATTTCATTTTCGTCGGCCCATAAAGGTTAATGAATGAAGGTGATCATGAATATGGCTATCGTAAAAAAAAAAAAAAATACAAATCCGACCAGTAGTTCCACAGATTAGCGCGTTTAAACATACAAACACAAACAAACTCTTTAGCTTTATTAAATTGGTATAGATTTTTCAGTAACCTGTTCTGCTGATCTAGGATCCATCGGTGTTCGCAACACCATTTTGATAAAACGTTAATATTGCAATTGAAATTGTAGATCTATGTAAAGGGGATCGCAATGCGACATTCAGCGATTGTCCACCTTACGTTAAAGCGACCTGTAAGCATCCGGACACTGATGGGTTGAATAATGACACGTGTATGCCGCCTGGTTGTGTGTGCAAAGAAGGATATCTTTTGAACAAAAAAGGCGGGCGGTGTATTAAGCCTGAAGACTGTCCAGGTGAGAAAGAGTAGTAATTTTTTTAGCCTACTTTAAGCCCAGAAAGGCTGAGAAGGTAGTTGCACATGGGAAAATTATATCTGTCAAGTTTAGGGTTTAACTGAGCTTAGTAAGGGTGTAATAAATGGGTCTACGCCAAAGTACTCGCTCCAGCCAATTAACTATTGCTACTTTCGTATTTTGTATTGCTATTTTAGCTTGGAGTGATGTCCCAAAGCCGAACATGCTCATTTTTTATGAATAAAAACTGACTTAAGCTTACCTTCACTAAGAATCTAAACGGAACAAGAGTTACATTGAAGAATGCTGTTTTGTCATTTTGACAAAACAGCATTCATTTTATTTGGGTGGTGGAGGGTTTTCATTTTTTCTCATTTTATTTAGGTGGATGGCCAACATGCCGAGCGAATGAAACCTATGTCTACTGTAAAGTAGGCTGCCCAACTAACTATTGCCCAGTGGACGATAGCCTCGATATTATTGCGTGCGATCCTATATATCCTTGCCCCGGAGGCTGTGCTTGCAAAGGAGGCTATTTGATTGTCAGCGAAGAAGATGACAGATGCATTTTGTCTTCGGAATGTCGTAAGTGCAAATCATTTGATTATGTAGTTTGATACTTACAAGTCGAGCTAGTGGGGAAGTTATTAACTCAAGGACTAGATCTTGATCCTCGAAGGTTCAAGATCTAGTCACAATTACATGCCAGCGATATTAAAAAAAAATTGGATGGTATTTAAAAGTACTTCAATTTATTCCCATTTCATTTACCTAATTTTGCCTGTGTTCCACCAAATATACTGAATGTGCACCAAAATATGTTCATTAAAATATGTCATAACGAGCATCTATTTAACAACTGTTGCAAATTTGTAAAAATAGTAATACACCTAATTTTAAAAACAAGCATTTATTTTTTTAGTTTTACTTCAGATAATGCACTGCAAAATGTATTTGAATCAAACACCAATTAATGTCCAATGTAGCTTTATTAATAAAAAAAAATCTTTTCGCGTTTTCGTCCATATTTCGACTCGGATGGTCTCAGGGAGCCTAATTATTAATAACGTAGCAAAAAACAGCGTCAAAATGCGTCACCAGGAAGAAAGTTAGGACGATTCTACGAAAACTTGGTTCGCTTAGGTAGATTTTGATGGCTACAAATTACATAGAACAAAGATAAATTGTAAGTATTAAAGTGGCTATATACGCTAGGCGCACGGGCGAGGTGTCGGAGGACGCGTTTCCGCGCGAGCCACATGAGTGCAGATGATAAATATAATTATCTTTTTGAAAAAACACGCCACATCTAAATGTTTAAATTCAAGCGAGCAGGCATGGTTTCTGTCACGGCTCCGGCGCTGCGAGGCTCCGGCGGTCTCACGCGAGCTTATCGTCGCAGATGGCTTAACGCTCACCACGTGCGAGCGTTACATCCACCTGCTCCTCAGCTCGCGGGCCGCCTCGCCCCTCCGCGCCTACGCGGATTTAAATTACACTCTAGTACCCCTAGAGTGTAATTTAAATCCGACGAGATCAGACGAGACTACGTGGAGTCGGTTTTGCAGCGATTCGTTTCTGTCATTAACATAATAAATACCATGGACAAAATCACCACCGAACAGCAATTTAGCACATGTAACATTCAGGAATATTTGGTGCACGATCAGTATTTTTCGGGGAAGAATAAATAGTTATTGTTACAATAGAATATTTGCAGTGCACTGCAACAAAAAAGTTTTATATCTTGGTGTTAATTTGGAATTTGTTTGATGTAACATATTTTGCTGGCCGAGTAGTTTAATTATAGTAAAACAATTAAACGGGTTTAAGATCAATATTTTAGAAATGCATACATAGATGTACCTTTAGATTTTTGGTGAACACAAAAATATTATCCAAAAAAAAATAGGTACATTTTTTACCGATTAAAACGTTTTACGATGGAAGCCAATATCTTAAAGCTATTAATGACAATGCAGAAATCCTTTTAAAAAACGAAATTTATGTATTTTTAGCGGAAGTAGAATGCACTAGACCGAACGAGGTATGGGACGCATATGCTCCAGGTTGCTTACAAGAAAGATGCGACAATAAAGACATTCCTTGTGATTTCCAATACCCCGGTCCGCCAAGATGCAGATGTATTGAAGGCTATTATAGAAACCAGGATGATCTCTGCATACCGGAATCCGAATGTCGTGAGTATTGTTTTTAAGCAATGGGTCCGAACAGAAATCGCCACCATCCAGTGTTCTTGTTAGTTTTTTAGACTCAGTGCACTCCTTCATCGTCCTGATTTGTGGGAATAAAAGGGTTGATGTCAGAAAAAATAGAGGTTTATTATTTAAATGAACTAGATAAGCAAATATATATAAATACGTCTTTGAACAACACGTCTTCTCGTCTTTTTTTTCTGTTCAGTCCATCCTGGACAAACCCCCAAATTCCTATATTAATGTCTACTCTAGGTCTTAAATTGACTAATAGTTACAGTAGTATGTAATTGGAAATATAAAATCAAATCAGTATTTTTTCGATAAATACGCTTCTGTGAAATATTTGCAATTATTATCAAAGAATCGAAGTTATGTATTACCGACCATTAACTCATATTGCAGCTCAAAAAGGATGTAATGGCGATATGAACGCAACATTCTCGGATTGTCCCAGTAAATGTCCTGCCACCTGCTGCGACCCTGATCCAATATGCACCACTGACTGTGCAGATCCCGGCTGCGTATGCAATGAGGGATTCATTCTGTCTGAACCTGGTGGTTCTTGTATAAGACCCTCCGACTGTCCAGGTAAGGCCATTATCGTCATCATTTTAGCTAAAAGACGTCCACTGGTGGACCTGGGACTCTCCTAAGTGTCGCCACATTAACTAGTCCTGTAGTTAAAACCATCAAGCCATATAATTTTCTAGAGAAATAGCTTATATCGACAAATTTACTTCGTATCGATCCGTAACAAAAATGTCTATAAAATTTTTTGCAGTTGAAAAAAGGATTTAATTAACTAGACCTGTAGTTAAAACCATCAAGGCATATAATTTTCTAGAGAAATAGCTTATGTCGACAAATTTACTTTGTATCGATCCGTAACAAAAATTTCTATACAAATATTGCAGTTGAAAAAGGATGTAATGGCGATATGAACGCAACATTCTTGGATTGTCCCAGTAGATGTCCTGCTACCTGCTCCGACCCTGATCCAATATGCACCACTGACTGTGCAGATCCTGGCTGCGTATGCAATGAGGGATTCATTCTGTCTGAACCTGGTGGTTCTTGTATTAGACCCTACGACTGTCCAGGTAAGACCATTATCATCATCTTCCACACTGGTGGACCTGGGACTCTCCTAAGTGTCACCACATTAACCAGTCCTGTACTTAAAACCATCAAGCCATATAATTTTCTAGAGAAATAGCTTAAATCGACAAATTTACTTCGTATCGATCCGTAACAAAAAATTCTGAACAAATATTGCAGTTGAAAAAGGATGTAATGGCGATATGAACGCAACATTCTCGGATTGTCCCAGTAAATGTCCTGCCACCTGCTGCGACCCTGATCCAATATGCACCAAAGACTGTGCAGATCCCGGCTGCGTATGCAATGAGGGATTCATTCTGTCTGAACCTGGTGGCGTTTGTATAAGACCCTACGATTGTGAAGGTAAGACCGTTTTCAATCTCCACATAGAAGTAGCATTTATTGACCTGCTTTCTTTGGGATCCATGTTTTTATTTATATTCTGGAAGAATGTAGTTACTACTTGTAAGAATTATAGAACAGTCAACAACGAAATCCCTTCAGGTGGCAAAACTTAATTTAGTACACAGCAACATTGAAAAACAGAGCATCGAATGATTTTGTTTTTGCATGGCACTATCTACTTTGAGTAGAACTAAATAAGTAAGGTTTCTTATTTTTAGGGGGAGCTCCACTCTGCTGTGATAACATGACCTACGTCAATTGCAAGATCGACTGTCCAATGAAATATTGTCCAGAAGACGAGAATGAAATATTTGTAATTTGTGATCCTGTATGGCCCTGTCCGTCAGGCTGTGCGTGCAAACAAGGCTATTTGATGCCGAGTACAGCTGATAAAACATGCATTTTGGCTGCCGACTGTCGTGAGTTTTCTTATTTAAGTTACAAAAAAAAAAAACAGGAAAAAAAATGCGAAGGTTTTAGGTTTGGCTTATATAGCTTCACATAATATTTGAAGTTTTTAAAATTCATCATCATCATCAATTTTTTTTTTTGCTATATCTACAGACTAATCAGCGCTATTTTCTACGAAAATATAATTATATAATTAATTGTCTTACCCATCTGCAGCTCCAAGGGAATGCACACGTCCAAATGAAGTATGGGATCCCAGTCCTTCTATTTGCAATTTTGAAAGGTGTGACCAAATGTATTACACATGCGGAGATCCGAACCCTGGGCGACCCAAGTGTGTTTGTAAGGAAGGCTACTACAAGGACAACGATGGTGTTTGTATTCCTGCTGAAGAATGTCGTGAGTACCTTAATATTTTGTCTTAGATTAGCAGAGGGATTTTTTTTTCTACATACCGCGCTAGGGACAAAAGAATACCATAATCTTTGTATTTGGCCATGTTTTAGCTGTTTTTAGTTTTTCACATTCGCAGATTGTGTGGTTGTGCAATTATGTCACACCTAGAAGATGAGTAGCATTTATTTATTTATTAATTGCATTCTACATTGTTAAAAAGATGTTACAAAGGGCTTAAAGCTAGGTACAATAATATGGACTCTGTAAGGGAATAGCAAAATGATAAAATTAAAGTAATATAATTAATATAATATGTTAATATACCGTGGTACTTACTCACTTCTGACACGGGCTAAAAACCATCAGAATAAGAAAATTCAGCTCCATTTACGGGGCAGTCGAGAAGGATTTATTGTCGCTTGCATTTCAAAGATATTGCAATAGAATAGCCGCGACGATTGGACACTGAACCTTATTATCATATTTTCATTTGGATGCAGGGAGATCTTGAGCATAAATCTATTCTAACAAAAAGAGAAAGATTTTTTAGGATTCCATTGTTGCATGAAGAATTTTGCGTATAAGGCTTTTGAAAAATGTTGTTGTCTAGGTTCATAGTCACTTCTAAAATTCTTTTTATGTTGTCGTGAGCGAGATTTGAAAGAATTTTCTTCTAATGCTAACAAATTGTCTTCGATTTCATTAATTACCGTAATAAATGTAGAATGCTTTAAATCAAATTAATTTGAATTAAACTGCTCAGACAAATTGATTATTTGTCTTCAAACAATTCCGTTGCTGCCACGTTCAAGGGTTTAAATGAGAAATGCGTTTCCTCTAATTATTGTTTGGACAATTCAGAATCCCAACAGGTGATTGTTTATTGAATCACTTTGTTCGTTCAGATGCGTTTGAACGAATAACACGTAATTGAAAAGTGGAAATAAATCCCGGCTTTTTGGAAGGAAAGTCGATGGCTTAGGTTGACCCAAGTGAAACATGTTCCTTCGATTTAACTAAATGTAATACAAAATATATCGTAGTGGACCCACTTTATCGTAGATTTATTTTAAAGATGACATTCTGTTACTTTGAAATACTATTTAAGGGACTTTACTTAGATAGAAGTATGTGTACCTATACGTATACCTGCTTATCCACATGCCGAAAGAAATGTGATAACTGAATATTAATTGTTAAATTAATTTATTGTAAACAGCGCTGTATCGAGCAACAGTCAATTTATTCCTCGATAAGTTAATTGTAGAAACGTTAATTGAACACAAAGTACTTTTCTTGCAATTATTATTATATTAATTAATTAATTTCACTGTTCGATGACCTCGGTGGAGCTTCTGAAAGAGTGAGTCTTAAAATTAACATGGACAATACAAAGGTCATATCAAATGCCCAAGTAACACCCACTCTCATGACGATCGGAGGCGCTACACTCAAAGTTTTGGACGAGTACGGTTTACCTAGGACAATCTGTGTCCAGTTAGGTAGGTCCAACTTTGAAAAAAAGGTCAATCGTCGAATCCGACTTGGCTGAGCAGCGTTCTGGAGGCTTCGCATTATCTTCTCGTCCCAAATACCGCAGTGTCTCAAGACGAAAGTCTTTGACCAGTGTGTCTTGCCAGTGATGACCTATGACACAGAAACGTGGACGCACAAGACCGGTCGAAGTGGAGGAGCCTGGGGGAGGCCTATGTCTAGCAGTGGACGTCGTTCGGTTGAAATGATGATGATGACTGTTTTCTTTAAGATATATTTACCTAATTGGTGTGTGAATATATTATTGTTATTATTATGTGAATGTTAGTTTCGGTTGCTTTTGAACACCAAGATATGGTTGTTTTAAACGCACCTTTAAAAATAACTTTAGTTACTTACATTTTTTGGTGATTATTGCAACATTGTAGGTACATCTAAAACTAATGAAGCTATCTACAAAAGGATATCAAACTGAAGGAACGTTACTCGACAAAGTAACTTTATACTTATGCACATTATTGCCCATTTCTGGTTCTCTGACTAGTATATCTATGTGTGTAACTAGTATATCTGTGGTTCTGATCCCAGCAGGCCTAGACAAAACACATTTCTGTTAGCGTTCACGCTAAACGCTGCGCCAAAATGTATGGGAATGATATTACCTACGGAAAGGTTACGTCGTCTTCTTTCCGCAGGTAATGTCATTCACATACATTTTGGCGGAGCGTTTGGCGTGAACGCTACCAGAAATGTATTTTTCTCTTGGCCCTGTTCCGACATAATGGACTAGCAGTTGCTGTTACTAAGCTACCGACCATTCTCTTTGTCTGTCTTTTGTTAACTTGTTCTTCTATCGAAGTGCCTTGAACTGTATTCTTACGTGTTGTGTTTTGTTTTTCCCCGTATTATTTGTTTTGGTTTTGTTTGAAGAACAACAAACATATAGATAGGTACGTCGTTTAGCCGAACATGTTGTTTTATGTTGCTGGTAAATGCTCAAATCTCTGACTCTGAAACTCGAACACTGTAGGTACCTTTTATTCCAGTGTACCTAATGAAAAAACTACACTTGTTTGCTTTTTTCTAAATCTCTATAGGTTTACGCGATTTTGGACGAGTTGGTTTGCAAAAACAGAGGTAACGTACAATTTTACTGTAGGGAAATTAGGTGATAGACGACAGGTTACATACAAGGGAACGGTTTCACAATACCTTACCTGATGCGATGCATCCAGGAGCAACATTATGTTTACAATTTTCACCACTTTAAAGGCATCGACACAAAGGCAATGTGTGTGGTGGTGGAATGGGAAATGGAGATGGTACTTTTGCAAACCAACCATATCGATTTCCCGGGTGTTTCCACTGCGAAGATCGCCCTGAGGACACGGTGGAGCACACGGTGGCGGTCTGCCCGGCTTGGGCGGAGCACCGCCGTGTCCTCGTGGAGGCGATCGGCGGCGGCGATCTCTCGCGTCCGGCCCTGGTCCAGGCCATGGTACGGAGCGAGAGGGCATGGGGAGCCGTCACCTCCTTCAGCGAAGCAGTAATGCTCGCGAAGAGGAAGGCGGCGCACGTGAGGGAGAGGCAGCATATGCGCCCTCGCGACCCTTGCCGCCGCAGGATACGGAGACGCCCTGGGCGTCGGGAATCCCAGGCCGATTTCCGGCCACCGTAGGCATGGGCTTGCGGACGGCGAGTAGTGGGTAGCTCGCTGTCCGGTAAGGACCAAGCCCAAGTCGACGGCGCGTTGTGTTCCACGCGCGCCTCTAAGAGATGTCAGCACAAAAAATGATGGGGCCCGCAAGGGCCGATGCCTGCCAGGGGTGCGGGTTTGTTCGAAAGAGACACCACAGCCCCTGGCATACGGGCTACTGAAGGAATACGGGTGGGTTTTAGTCAGTAAAAGTCTGACACGCCCTCCTGCTCCACCCAGAGCGGGAGAAGTTATTTGATGATTTCCCACCCAAAAAAAAAACCATATCAATTTATTAGTTTTGCCAACATAAAAAAGAAACGAAATGACATTACCACAATTCTAATTGAATCGACGCATCCAAATTTTGTATTAATTCTTTAGTTACATTAATTTGAGTGTTAATTTAATTCGAGTATTACCTATAATAATTCTCTAGAAAGGGCCACTCGCAAATTGAAAGTGAAACATTGAAACGGCTATAAACTTTTGCCTAACACTTAAATTTTATTTTGTTTTAGTGTTGAAATATGTTTAAATATTTTTATGCTTTTGTATGTCCAATATTCCAATAGAAAACTAAGTTATTTTAGAACCTAAAACAAAACTGAAAAGAACTAGCCTTTTTTAAATTTACCAACGCAAGTTTATTTTATTCAAATATTTTCATGGCCACAATAAACATGACGAGATTATTTCAAACCATTATTTTATAGCCAAACCAAAATGTGGTTACAACGAAGTAGAAGTCCCCTGCAGACAGATATGTCCACCGCAGAACTGTGAGATCGCATACACTGACTATGCTTGCACTGAAGAATCAAAAATATGTGAACCAGGGTGCAACTGTCTACCCGACCATCTAAGAAACGGTAGCGGAATATGTATACCAAATGACCAGTGCCCATGTAAGGATTTTAAATCCAACATTTTTATCATCTATTGCTTAACTATTCGGAAATAACAATCAACAACTACGGCAAAAAATATACATTGCATAAGAGTGAATCATCTAGCTTTAACTTCCATAGATTATAAAGACACCAGGCTTTATTTTACACCAATCATCCTATCGACACTAAGATTTCGAGGTTTACACATACCTAATATTTAATTACTTACATCAAAATTGCTAAACCATCTCGATCACTTGTTCGACCTCAATTCCGACACTGTACATCTTTTTTAGATCCCTCAACTCCCGTGTGTGGTATTAACGAAATAGCCAGAGACTGCAGACGGATCTGCCCACCACAAACTTGCCTGAGCAAGTATGCGTTATTCCTTTGTGTTGAAGACTTACCCTGTGAGCCAGGGTGCGACTGTGTTCCCAATTATCTGAGGGACGACAGAGGAATATGTATACCGAGCGAACAGTGTCCTGCGCGTAAGATATTTTTCACAATGACTGTCTTTGCTTTCTGCTTTTTTTCTTCCTCATCTTTTTTCCTAAAGTCCTTTATTGAGCGTCAATATTTTTAATAACATTTAAACTACTGACTAAAATGACGATGAAAAAATAGCAACTTAATATTCTGCACATTTACAATTTATTTATTGGCACCAATAAGTGTTATAGCCGAAAACATATGTATAAGTTACAACGAAGTGTCAGTACCCTGCAGACAAATATGTCCACCACAAAACTGTGAGATCGCATACACTGAATATGCTTGTACCAACGAACCAAAAATATGTGAACCAGGATGCGACTGTCTTCCCGATTATCTTAGGAATGGTAGCGGAATATGCATACCGAACGAACAGTGTCCTGCGCGTTAGATATGTTTTACAATGACTGTCTTTGCTTTCTGCCTTTTTTCTTCCTCTTCTTTTTTCCTAAACGCCTATATTGAGTGTGAATATATTTTAATAAGATTTATACTACTGACTAAAACGACGTTGAAAAATAGCAACTAAATATTCTGCACATTTACAATTTGTTCATCGGCACTATTATGTATTATAGCCGAAACCATATGTGGTTACAACGAAGTGGCAGTAGCCTGCAGACAAATATGTCCACCGCAAAGCTGTGACATCGCATACACTGAATATGCTTGTACCAACGAATCAAAAATATGTGAACCAGGATGCGACTGTCTTCCCGATTATCTTAGGAATGGTAGCGGAATATGCATACCGAACGAACAGTGTCCTGCGCGTAAGATATGTTTCACAATGACTGTCTTTGCTTTCTGCCTTTTTTCTTCCTCTTCTTTTTTCCTGAACTCCTTCATTGAGTGTCAATAATATTTTTATTCTAATATGTACAGGTATATAAAAAGAAAATAATCATAAAGCATCAAAAAATACGTCCGCATCGTTATCAATGGGAAAAGTGCCCAAAAGGCTGGCAGCATTGCCACGTTGTATGGCAATGCTGATTCTTTGGCCGAAAAATAGGCCAGCCCTTTGGTCACGTGAAGAGTCGACCAACCGCTTGGAAATGTCTCTGTAAACTAAGTGGGCACTCGGACCCCATGGCCCTAGAGTTTCAACCCCAAACGGCTCGAACATATATGTTCCAATAAGATTGGAATATTTGCGCCGTTTAAGGTTTTCCGCACCTGCAGCAGCCGCCCCAGCACAACCCGCCGTACAAGAAAGATGGGATGGCGCAAGGGTGTCGACACATGTTGCATCCCACACAAAAGGCCGACCTAACTTCCAAGGCATTATGGTCATTCCGTCTGGTCTCTTTCCATCGTCGCGTGCCAAGCCATTGGGTTCTAGAACAGCTGGCACCCCGGCGGTGACAAGAGCACGACGGATAATGTCATTGATGCTGGCGTGCCGTGCTATCCGGCCTGCGCTTCTACTGCAGGATAAGCCATGGTGTCCGAGGCAGTCGACACCTTCACCGCATTGACAGCGATGCAGAGCCACGCAAGGAGCGCCAAGACGAAGGCATGTAGCGAGCCGGAAGGTCGAGTCACACAGCATGGTGCCTATGTTGGGTGACGGTAGTGCCTGCAGCCAGAGGCCCGACTCCCACTCACCCACGGCCAGAAGGCGAGCACGCTCAGCAGCATTGGTGGACGTATTAATAAGTTTATTCCGTACCAACCTGCAGAGCGGCTCGTCCCACTGTCTCTGGGAAAATATATTTTAATAAGATTTATACTTCTGACTAAAATTACGTTGAAAAAGTAGCAACTAAATATTCTGCACATTTACATTTTGTTCATCGGCACTATTATGTATTATAGCCGAAACCATATGTGGCTACAACGAAGTGGCAGTAGCCTGCAGACAAATATGTCCCCCTCAAAACTGTGACATCGCATACACTGAATATGCTTGTACCAATGAATCAAAAATATGTGAACCAGGATGCGACTGTCTTCCCGATTATCTTAGGAATAGTAGCGGAATATGCATACCGAACGAACAGTGTCCTGCGCGTAAGATATGTTTCATGTTGACTGTCTCAGCTTTCGGTGTTTTTCTTCCACTTCTTTTCTATTCTTCTTTTGATTAAACTTTTGTAAATATTGCTTCCGTTTAACTCTGTGTGAGTAGTAGTATTTCTGCGATTTTCGTCTTGTTATTCAACAACTTGAAAGTGGCCCCCTTCTCATTATTCGAATACCATTTTAGACTTAGTGTAATTTAGTGCAATCTGTCAGTTGAGCAACATGACTTGCAAAACAGTACCCTAATTGCGTAACTCACGATTAATCATAATCTATTTCCTTTTGGAACAGATTGTTAAACCATGGCTTCATATGTTCGAATAATGTGTCTGCTCAACAACGTAAATAACGCAATGAATATTGTTGAACTGTCCAGTTAAAACTGCTTATGATTATTCGTCAGTTAAGCAATAAGGGTGCAGTGCTTTGAAAAAAAAAATTGGATCCCACAAGGTTAATTTTTGTTTAAATTAAATAACTAATTTGTCACGTTTCTGAAAAATCCCTGTTTTTTTTCTTGCCTAATACTTGACAGGGAAACTTTTAATTGCTTCTTTTGCTTTATTGGATTTATTTGAACAATTGTTTTTCATTCAACATAATAACCATTGATTTCTATCAAACTGTAAAGTGCGTTTCTACATGCTCCGTCTAATGGTAGTCGACGTCGGATACTCGGTGGGCGAAAGTTTTGAAAAGTCAAATGATCATAATATGCTTGAACATAATAAACCACTTCTCTACTTCTGTTACAGCCTGCCAAATTCCTGATGAATGTAAACGAACCTGCGCAGAACCGAACCCTCCAAACTGTGAATATAATCCACCAAAAGTGAATATGAACGGGTGCGATTGTAAAGATGGATATATTTTGTCAGAAATAGGAGGAGACTGCATCCCTATTGACGAATGCTCGCGTAAGTATCAACATGGGGTATCGTATGAATATTGGATTAATTTTTTCCTGTTTAGAATTCTACAGAATCAATTAACAGGTTTATCATTGCAGTTACATTCAGAGATTCTCCTACGCACTGATACTTCTTCTATAGCTTCATTCATATACAAAAATAAAATAGTTGTGCCAAAACCACAGTACTAGGGGTGTAATTTAATTCGATTTTTGGTTTTTGCAAATCAAATTCGTTTTAGCGCCTATACTGTTGGGCCGTTGCGTGGACGATGCAACAATCTGTTTCTTAATAGACTTTCTCTACAATACCTCCTTTTTTAATATTTCAGCCGACATAGCCTGCGACGGTGACCCCAACGCAAGACCCAAACGTTGTCCTATGCCATGCCCATCTACTTGCAAATTACCGAACCAACCTCCGTGCCTGAGATTGTGTGAACCAATCGCATGCGAATGCAAATCTGGATATCTACTATCTAATGACACAGGTCGATGCATCTTACCTGATAATTGTCCTGGTAAGTATAAGCTGGTATACTAGTTATAGCGTAAAAATGTTGAGAAAAAAATTAAGAAGTATCGAATATATGACAAGGTTTCTTCCAGTGAAAGAATTTTTAGAAAAAAAAGTTGAAAAAATGTTGATTTAATACTCGTACCTCGATAAGCGAAACCATCGCTAGTTCGCTATACATACTTCAAGTTGGATGGCTTTTTCGATTTTATTCGGTGATTTTGGTCTCTGCCTATTGCTACTACAAAGGTTCCAAAAATTATTTTCGAAAATAGGGACGATTAATAACTACCTGATAAATACCTGATATTTAATATTTTCTTAGGTGGAAACCCATGTGGCGACAATGCACACTTCGTTGATTGCAAGATTGATTGCCCAGGAGACTATTGCCCGGTGGATGACAATCGTGGCATAGTATTTTGTGATCCTCCGCCAGGAGACGAGTGCCTGTCCGGTTGTGTTTGTAATCTGAATTATAGAGTGAAAAGCCGCGAAGATCCTATTTGTATCGTGGCGTCTGATTGCCGTAAGTAATTTTTAATGATAATTTAACATTAAATTACCCAAAAAAAACGTATTTGGAATGGTATAATTATGTATATCTTTATTGCCATAAAACTGTTTTATGGCAATAAAGAAAGAAAAAACGTAAGATCCTGGCTCCAGGGCCAGGTTAAAATAACTGTATTTCAGGAGCCAGAAATGTCATGAATGCAGAAACAATTTGCTTTGTTTTGTTTGTCGTACTTGTGATGTAACATCAGTGTCTAATGAAAGTATTTGAAGTAAAGTAAATATTGCTAAAAGAAAGGAGGAAACAGACTGCGTTTTGTATATCAGTAACAGGATATTGCATTTGAGGATTAAATCTTCATGTGTCTAGGATGCTTATAAATTTAACATAGGTAAATACACAAATATTGATACCGATAAGGAAAATGATTGAAGCAAAATGGCAGCAAGCAAAGTTATAGGTATCCAAAACCCTATTTCATCAAAATGTTTTCAACGTTTTAGCTCCAGTAAATTGCACCAGACCAAACGAAGAATGGTGTTCCTGTCCATCAGCATGTCTAGCTGAAAATTGTGAAGATGTCAACAACCAACCTACTGTTTGTAACACTTTGGTGTTGAACTGTGATCCTAGATGCATCTGTAAGAAGGGATTCTTCAGGGATTCAAGTGGATTTTGTATTCCTGCTGAAGATTGTCGTAAGTTGAATAGTGCTGTTGCAATGTGTTATTGTGTGTCTAATATTGCCATCGTTATATAAGTAAGAATATATATTGCAGCTCAAAAAGGACGTAACGGCGATATGAACGCAACATTCTCGGAATGTCCCAGTAGATGTCCTGCCACCTGCTCCGACTCTGATCCAATATGCACCACTGACTGTGCAGATCCTGGCTGCGTATGCAATGAGGGATTCATTCTGTCTGAACCTGGTGGTTCTTGTATTAGACCCTACGACTGTCCCGGTAAGGCCTTTATCATCATCATTTTAGCTAAAAGACGTCCACTGGTGGACCTGGGACTCGCCTAAGTGTTGCCACATTAACTAGTCCTGTAGTTAAAACCATCGAGCCATATAATTTTCGAGAGAAATAGCTCATATCGACAAATTTACTTCGTATCGATCCGTAACAAAAATGTCTATAAAAATGTTTGCAGTTGAAAAAGGATTTAATTAACTAGACCTGTAGTTAAAACCATCAAGGCATATCATTTTCTAGAGAAATAACTTATGTCGACAAATTTACTTCGTATCGATCCGTAACAAAAGTTTCTATACAAATATTGCAGTTGAAAAAGGATGTAATGGCGATATGAACGCAACATTCTCGGATTGTCCCAGTAGATGTCCTGCCACCTGCTCCGACCTTGATCCAATATGCACCACAGACTGTGCAGATCCTGGCTGCGTATGCATTGAGGGATTCATTCTGTCTGAACCTGGTGGTTCTTGTATTAGACCCTACGACTGTCCAGGTAAGACCATTATCATCATCGTCCACACTGGTGGACCTGGGACTCTCCTAAGTGTCACCACATTAACCAGTCCTGTACTTAAAACCATCAAGTCATATAATTTTCTAGAGAAATAGCTTGTATCGACAAATTTACTTCGTATCGATCCGTAACTAAAATTTATATACAAATATTGCAGTTGAAAAAGGATGTAATGGCGATATGAATGCAACATTCTCGGATTGTCCCAGTAAATGTCCTGCCACCTGCTGCGACCCTGATCCAATATGCACCACTGACTGTGCAGATCCCGGCTGCGTATGCAATGATGGATTCATTCTGTCTGAACCTGGTGGTTCTTGTATTAGACCCTACGACTGTCCAGGTAAGACCATTATCATCATCATTTTAGCTAAAAGACGTCCACACTGGTTGACCTGGGACTCTCCTAAGTGTCGCTACATGGACCAGTGCTGTACCTTAAACCATCAAACCATATAATTTTCTAGAAAAATAGCTTGTATCAACAAATTTACTTCGTATCGATCCGTAACTAAAATTTATATACAAATATTGCAGTTGAAAAAGGATGTAATGGCGATATGAACGCAACATTCTCGGATTGTCCCAGTAAATGTCCTGCCACCTGCTGCGACCCTGATCCAATATGCACCACTGACTGTGCAGATCCCGGCTGCGTATGCAATGAGGGATTCATTCTATCTGAACCTGGTGGTTCTTGTATTAGACCCTACGACTGCGAAGGTAAGCCCATTATTGACATTTTTGAACAGTTTATCTATCTCTAAAGTAACTGAAATGGCATTTCTTAATCTGCTCTTTTCTTATCAACTTTTTTCTACACACAACATTTACAACTGGTCGGCGACTGTTTGTTCCTTGTTGCGTTATTGCGTTTCATGATGAAACCACCCGGCGTCGTCCCCACGTCCCTCACTCCCTACGCCATATCCTGTGTCCTGGTGTGTGAGAGAGTGCGCATTAGGGACCGATATTATGATCAGTCGTGCTAGCATGAGCGTAAGATCATTCGCTTTATTATGTTTAAAATTTTCTTACAGTAATCGGCAACTTATTCTGAAAATATTATTTTTTTAAACGACCGGTTCCATTATCGATTCTAGTTCAGAGAAAACAAATTTCTAAGGGTTGCAAAATGACGTTGTATAAAAAAGCACATAGTAATACACTTTTATTGTTGCCGTTCTTACCACATTTTATAGTAATAGCTATGTATCCAATTTGTTCCGTGTGGGGCCGGACGTAAAAGAACAGCACCATCCCATTTCTTCCCGTGGGTGTCGTAGAAGCAGCAAGAAGGGGCAGCAGCGTTCTATGTGCATTTGACCACCATACTGTGATCGCCAACCCACCTGCCAAGCGTGGCGATTATGGCAAAACCTCCTTCTGGGAGAGGCCTATGTTCAGCCGTGGACGTCTTTCGGCTGAAATGATGATCCAATTTGTGTAGAACTAAATTAGTCATGTTTTTTACTTTTAGGAGAATCTCCACTTTGCGGTGACAACATGACCTACGTCAATTGCAAGATCGATTGTCCAATGAAATATTGTCCAGAAAATGAGGACGAAATATTTGTAATTTGTGATCCTGTATGGCCCTGTCCGTCAGGCTGTGAATGCAAACCAGGCTATTTGATGCAGAGAACAGCTGATAAACAATGCGTTTTGGCTGCTGACTGTCGTGAGTATTTTATATACTTTACAGTTTTTTCGTTACATACCTATGTTACAAAAATGGGATCAATGGGCACTTTTGTCAGCGATTCGGACGATGTTTTTGATGCCCTGTGTTTGTTTTTCTCTGTTTTTAATATATAGGTGAATGTACTATTAATATGGCCACAAAAAAATATTAAAAAAATTACAAATACAGGATTTTAGCATCCACGATAGTATAAAATTAGGTTAGCGATATAGGAGGATGCCTATAAATGATAGATATTCCACGTAGGGGTGTCTCACCAAAAGAACTACCTTCATCTGCCATGTTAGACAACAAAGAAGATAAATAAAATACACAAGTCTGCTTGCACGAATTTGAAAAAATATTAGATATTGAGTGATATGACTGATAAGGGAATTTTAGAGCCAAGCTGACACGAGGCTCCTTCATAATGTAATTTTTATAGTTTATAAAATTCATCATCATTATAAAATATTCTCAAATTATTCCAATACGTAAATAAAAAGTGATTAAATGCAAAACCTTTAGACCAATGAAGTCTCATTTTCTCATCTACAGCTGCAAGGGAATGCACACGTCCGAACGAAGTATGGGATCCAAGTCCTTCAATTTGCAACTATGAGAGCTGCGACCAAATGTACTTCACATGCGATGATCCGAACCCTGGACGGCCCAAGTGTGTTTGTAAGGAAGGCTACTACAAAGACAATGATGGTGTTTGTATTCCTGCTGAAGAATGTCGTAAGTACCTTAATATTTTGCCATTTACCATTGAGAGAATAACAAGTAACGGAAAAGTGGAAATAAATCCGTGATAAAGTGAAAATGTTTCGAAGTTTGATTACGCTTTATCGTATCTTTTATTAATCTTCTTTTCTTTTAACGGTAGAATACTATTTAGGCGATTTAACTTGGTATATATTGTTGTAAACAGTGATGGTCGGATTTGTTAAACGAGACTTGATCGAAGTGAAATAAAATGTGCTGATTGAAACTGTGAAATTAATTTATTTATTGTAAAGAGCGCTGCATCGAGTAACAGTCAAATTATTCTTCGATAAGTCAATTATGGATACGTTAATTAAACAAAACGATCTTGCAATAATTTTTCATTATTTGCGTTGCTTAATTTGTTTCAATGTTTTGTAAATGTATTAAATAACTACTTGCTTTTAATTTGAATTATTTGTGTTGAGTGCCGTTGGTAGGAGTACACCAAGAGCTAGCATATAAACATGTTTGAGACTCTTAATTATGTAGTAAATTAGGAGTTTCAAATATTTTAATAAGAAGGTGAAATTGTTTCACACGCACTTTAAATTGACTATAGCGTAGGTTAAGTTAACCAACACTTTAAACTACATTATTTCGTGAATATTGTAACCTTGAGCAGTGATGTGGTGGTTCATTGGTGGGTAACAACCGCTACTCACGAGTTGTATCACACCGAGACTGGCGCTTTACTTTGTGTAAATTATTTCCTCACCATTGCTATCAAACGGTGAAGGAAAGCTTCGTGAAGAAACCGACATGACCTAGAAAAAAAAAATCGAAGAAATGTGACATTACCAACCCGCACTTGGGCACGCCACGATTGCGGCGGTAAGTCCCCTCTTTGAGGAGTGGTTCGAGAGGCGGCATGGCGTCCTCACCTTCCGCCTGACGCAGGTCCTCACCGGACACGGTTGTTTCGGGAGGTTCCTGTTTCGGATAGGGCGGGAGGAAACGCCCGGGTGTTTCCAATGTGAAGATCGCCCTGAGGACACGGTGGAGCACACGGTGGCGGTCTGCCCTGCTTGGGCGGAGCACCGCCGTGTCCTCGTGGAGGCGATCGGCGGCGGCGATCTCTCGCGTCCGGCCCTGGTCCAGGCCATGGTACGGAGCGAGAGGGCATGGGGAGCCGTCACCTCCTTCAGCGAAGCAGTGATGCTCGCGAAGAGGGAGGCGGCGCACGTGAGGGAGAGGCGGCGCACGTGAGGGAGAGGCAGCATATGCGCCCTCGCGACCCTAGCCGCCGCAGGATACGGAGACGCCCTGGGCGTCGGGAATCCCAGGCCGATTTCCGGCCACCGTAGGCATGGGCTTGCGGACGGCGAGTAATGGGTAGCTCGCTGTCCGGTAAGGACCAAGCCCAAGTCGATGGCGCGTTGTGTTCCACGCGCGCCTCAAAGAGATGTCAGCACAAAAAGTGATGGGACCCGCAAGGGTCGATGCCTGCCAGGGGTGCGGGTTTGTTCGAAAGAGACACCACAGCCCCTGGCTTAAGGGCTACTGAAGGAACACGGGTGGGTTTTAGTCAGTAAAAGTCTGACACGCCCTCCTGCTCCACCCAGAGCGGGAGAAGTTATTAGATGATTTCCCACCCAAAAAAAAAAAAAAAAACCAACCCGCACTGACCCCACGTGGTGAATTACGGTTCACCCCTTTCATCGAGAAGAGGTTTGTGTCCCAGCAGTGGGAATATTATAGCTTCATATGTAATTGCTACTTTGTAGAACAGATGAAGATTTCTACAAAAGGATGTCAAACGGAGGAAACCATATCCGACAAAGTAACTTTATATGCACATTATTGCACATTTCTGTTCTCTGTTCCGACATAATGGATTGGCAGTTGCTGTTACTAAACTACACGCTATTCTCTTCGTCTATCTTTTGTTTACTTGTTCTTCTTTCGAAGTATTTTGAACTGTATTGTTACGTAGTGTTTTGTTTTTTCTTCCTATTGTTTGTTTTGGTTTCGTTTGATGGAACAACAAACATACATTATATAGGTACGTTGTTCAGCAAAACATGTTATTTTATATTACTGGTAAACGCTGAAATTTACTTTCGAGCTTTGATTCGATTTTCAGGATCAATGGTATATGTTGTCATATTTTTCGTTTGCTGAAATGCTTTCGATTATATAGTTAAACTAGGGAAGAGACACATTAGAACGTTTCCTCGATTTGACTGCAAACAATGATGACTGTTTGTTACATGTAGCATGTAGCATGAAAATATGAACAATATACAGGGTTTAGCAGAAACCCTATTGCTATCCTTAAGCTCCTTAAGTGATTGGGCTACTCCAGGTATTCGTAAAAGCCGGGAAAAACTTTTTGAACTTTATGGCCTAAAGCAACAAATGAATAATACAAGCTTTGATCAGTATGTTTCAAAATATTCAAAAACTTTTAAAATTGTGTGCAAATTAGCTAAAGCGCTTTATATTAGAAATAAAATAAAATCAGCTGATGATAAAATAAAAACGACCTGGCGAATAATCAATAATGAAACGGGTAGAAAAAAACAGCGTAACACTGAATTTAATTTAGAGACTGCAAGTGGCTCCCTCAACTCATGTAGAAATAGCTCAGGAATTTGAAAACATTTTTTCTAATATTCTTGTTAAAACGACTGAAGCTTTAAATTCCTCACCAGCGTGTTCTGCTGCGTTACTCAGAAAGAATGTAAGGGCATGCTCTTTTGAGTTTAGGTTTCAGCATACCAACCCCCAAGCTGTTATAAAAGCTTTTAAAGATCTTAAAATGAAATCAACAGAGGATCTTTGGGGAATGTCTGTAAAAGTCTGTAGTACTATTATCGAAACCATTGCGCCCTATTTAGCTTTCATATTTAACACCAGTTTAGACCAAGGAGTCTTCCCGGATCTCATGAAACACAGTAAAGTAGTTCCGTTGTTCAAATTCGGTGATAGTAAAGAACCCAACAATTATAGGCCCGTGTCAATTTTGCCAGTCCTCAGTAAGGTGTTTGAAAAGTTGATTCTCAATCAAATGTTACGTCACTTTAATGAAAATGCCATATTTCATGAACAGCAGTACGGTTTCACCAAAGGGCGTTGTACCACTGACGCTGGTGTCACCCTAATAAAGAACATTTTTAACGCCTGGGAAGAAGCAAAAGATGCCATTGGAATCTTTTGCGACCTCTCCAAGGCGTTCGATTGCGTAAACCATGAGACACTTTTGCTGAAACTGGAGCACTATGGGATTCGAAATACAGCTCTAGATTTACTAAGATCATACCTAAAACACAGAAAAATTAAAGTTCAAGTAAACGGCATAAACTCACTAGGGGCTGAAATGGCAATGGGCGTTCCCCAAGGTTCAATATTGGGTCCATTCCTCTTCTTAGTTTACATTAATGATTAACCCTATTTACTTCCAAATCAACCGAAGATGGTGTTATTTGCAGATGACACATCATTGATATTTAAAACAGACCGACGTACACAAAATCTTGACGACGTGAATTACTTTATTCTTCAGGTCCAAGATTGGTTTACGGTAAATAATTTGGTTCTAAATGGCACAAAAACCAAATGCATTAGATTTCAATTACCAAATGTTAGAAGTAGCGAATGTGACATCATATTGAATGAAGAAAAACTGGAATTTGTTAATCAAACGGTTTTCCTGGGAATCACGCTAGACGATAAATTGCAATGGGGACCTCATATAACATCTCTTGCGGGGCGGCTAAGCTCGGCTGCTTATGCTGTTAGAAAAATCAGACAGTTAACAGATGTAGAAACCGCGCGTTTGGTCTATTTTAGCTACTTCCACAGCATTATGTCGTATGGCATTTTACTGTGGGGTCGGGCTGCTGACATTGAATCCATCTTTATTTTGCAAAAGAGAGCTGTCAGAGCCATTTATAATCTACGTCGCCGCGAATCCCTCAGGGAACTGTTTAAAAGGATTAATATTATGACGGTACCTTGCCAATACATTTATGGAAATATCATGTATGTAAGAAAAAATCTACATCTTTTTAATAAAATAAGTGATAGACATAATTTTAATACTAGAAACAAAGACAAAATAGATCAACCATTTTTCAGATTAGCTAAAGTACATTCATCTTTTATGGGGTACTGTGTAAAATGTTATAACAAAATTCCTTGTGATATATTGCAATTAAATGAAAGGAAATTTAAAAGTTATATTAAAAGTAAACTTTGTAAACAAGCGTATTATAATTTAGAGGATTATATCCAAGATAAGAATGCTTGGAAACATGATGGTTCTGCTCCCTAGGACAATCTAGAGTCTAGACAAAATCAAACTGGTTGCTAATTGAATTGTATAAATAATGATATTTATGACATTGATTAACTCACACACTGACTTATTACTTGTTAATATTCTAGAAAAATCGTATATTTACTCTTACAATGTTTGTAAATATGTGAGCACCATAAAATTAATCATAAAATTAATTTATCTGTATTGCTTCAATTGCATTTTTTTTATTTAGTGTTGCCTATTTTGGTATAGTAGTAATTTTATTCTGGGTGCATCGTTTTTCACACATAATTATTTAATGAATGTACTTTGTTAAATTGTATTTAAAACATTTTAAAAGAGTAACGGTGGAGTTTCTTGCCCGTTCTTCTCCATACGAAACTACATTTTGGAATGGGCGACTAGAATCAATTCTATTTTAATGTAAATATTGACGTTCAAAAGTGCCTTTTAAGTGCCTAATTGAAATAAATGCTTTGACTTTGACTTTTTGACTTTTAAGCACTAAAGATAACAGCTGGAATGGAATCACTATACATAGTTTCAGCTCAAAATAACATAGGTACTCTAAGAATTGATACCGTCGGTTGCACATGTTTCTTCGCACTACGTAGATCAATATCTTTCCACTTTACTTGCCAATATCACGATAAATCTCTACCGATGTGTTTATTTCAATTTGAAAAGTTCGGTTTCTGGTATCAATCTATAAAAAATTCTCATAACTTTCGAACATGTAGAGATAGGATTAAAAAAAACCTTCCAATATCGTTTGATATTATAAAAGAAGCCGTGACTTGGTATGTATATGTCGCAGCCATCTGGTTAAATTGGTCAGTTAATTGGACGCCTAGGCGGTTCATTAAACGCCGGCATTCAATGAAATAGCTGAAGGACAACTAGCCAAGTCATGGAGCGCAACGTTTAACTAGATGACTGAATGTCGTGTAGTAATTTAGTGAAATTGGATATTGATGAATTTGTGATAATATGTTTGGATGACTATGAGTTCACAAATTATGAACAACTACTTTTTACTAATACCTACCATTAAGTAACTAGTAATAGTGAAATGTTAGTTCACAACAAAGTACATAACACAAATATTACTCAGTAATAATAAAGTCAGTCAGTTTAGATTAAAATATTTCGCGAAAACTTGTAGACGTAATAGTATTTGGCACCTCCATGTTATAATACTTTTTGACAATATCACACGTGAATTTCACTTAAAATTGCACACAAGAACAGAAATTAACATTCACGATTTGCGCTAACGGCCCTAGCCTTCGCAGGGGACGCCCTGGGCGTCGGGAATCCCAGGCCGATTTCCGGCCACCGTAGGCATGAGCTTGTGGACGGCGAGTAATGGGTAGCTCGCTGTCCGGTAAGGACCAAGCCCAAGTCGACGGCACGTTGTGTTCCACGCGCGCCTCAAAGAGATGTCAGCACAAACCGATGGGCCCGCAAGGGCCGATGCCTGTCAGGGATGCGGGTTTGTTCGAAAGAGATACCACAGCCCCTGGCATACGGGCTACTGAGGGAACACGGGTGGGTTTTAGCCAGTAAAAGTCTGACACAGTCTGCCAGAGCGGGAGAAGTTATTTGATGATTTCCCACCAAAAAAAAAAACCAGGGTCGTCGGTTAGAGTTGAAGGTTATTAAGAAACCGTAGGATATTTTCGAATGAAATTTTATTTGATAAATTTATTGTTAGTTTTCTAATAATTTTATTTTATTCGAAAACATCCATCGGTTTCTTACCCCAAACTTCAACTGTATCTGACGACCTTAATTGCTCATCTGTTTTGGTGATCTTACCTTTAGTACACTCACGTTTGGCTAGTTACATTTAAGTCCTATGTAACGTAATCTAAAGTAATTTGACCCAATGCTTTTTGCTTCTAAGGTATGTAGGTAATCTAGGATAAAATTATAGAATTGATCTGAGATTTAAACGTTCTTTGGTTTTTATAAGAATCGAAATTTCCTTCACGATAAGTGTGATATTAAATCCCTCATAGGAGCCACTTACTTATCACTTGAAAGTGAAACCACTAAAAACTTTTTGCCTAACACTTAAGTTTTTCTTCATTGAGTTTAGAATTGTGTTCAATATAATTCATGCCTTTTATTGAAATTTGAACTAGGTGCCACCAATATCTGAAAATAAACTTAACAGGACTTTGTTCTTAGTCGTTGTACCTTATAGGGGCCGAAGTAAATGGTTTCTTAAGAACGCCACAAGCTTACATTATAATTATTTTATAGCTAAACCAAAATGTGGTTACAACGAAGTAGAAGTACCCTGCAGACAAATATGTCCACCACAAAACTGTGACATTGCATACACTGAATATGCTTGTACCAACGAATCAAAA
The DNA here is from genome assembly GCA_949987655.1 of Polymixis flavicincta. NCBI lineage: Eukaryota > Metazoa > Arthropoda > Insecta > Lepidoptera > Noctuidae > Polymixis > Polymixis flavicincta. Next base: position 8,674,170 of record OX465185.1, on the reverse strand, counting down.
ATATGTGAACCAGGATGCGACTGTCTTCCCGATTATCTTAGGAATGGTAACGGAATATGCATACCGAACGAACAGTGTCCTGCGCGTAAGATATGTTTCACAATGACTGTCTTTGCATTCTGCCTGTTTTCTTCCTCTTCTTTTTTCCTAAACACCTTTATTGAGTGTCAATAATATTTTAATAAGATTTATACTTCTGACTAAAATGACGTTGAAAAAGTAGCAACTAAATATTCTGCACATTTACATTTTGTTCATCGGCACTATTACGTGTTATAGCCGAAACCATATGTGATTACAACGAAGTAGCAGTAGCCTGCAGACAAATATGTCCACCGCAAAACTGTGACATCGCATACACTGAATATGCTTGTACCAACGAATCAAAAGTATGTGAACCAGGATGCGACTGCCTTCCCGATTATCTTAGGAATGGTAGCGGAATATGCATACCGAACGAACAGTGTCCTGCGCGTAAGATATGTTTCACAATGACTGTCTTTGCATTCTGCCTGTTTTCTTCCTCTTCTTTTTTCCTAAACACCTTTATTGAGTGTCAATAATATTTTAATAAGATTTATACTTCTGACTAAAATGACGTTAAAAAAGTAGCAACTAAATATTCTGCACATTTACATTTTGTTCATCGGCACTATTATGTGTTATAGCCGAAACCATATGTGGCTACAACGAAGTGGCAGTAGTCTGCAGACAAATATGTCCCCCTCAAAACTGTGACATCGCATACACTGAATATGCTTGTACCAATGAATCAAAAATATGTGAACCAGGATGCGACTGTCTTCCCGATTATCTTAGGAATGGTAGCGGAATATGCATACCGAACGAACAGTGTCCTGCCCGTAAGATATGTTTCATGTTGACTGTCTCAGCTTTCGGTGTTTTTCTTCCACTTCTTTTCTTTTATTCTTTTGCTTAAACTTTTGTAAATATTGCTTCCGTTTAACTCTGTGTGAGTAGTAGTATTTCTGCGATTTTCGTCTTGTTATGCAACAACTTGGAAGTGGCCCTCTCTCATTATTCGAATACCAATTTTAGACTTAGTATAATTTAGTGCAATCTGTCAGTTGAGCAACATGACTTGCAAAACAGTACCCTAATTGCGTAACTCACGATTAATCATAATTTATTTCCTTTTGAAACAGATTGTTAAACCATGGCTTCATATGTTCGAATAATGTGTCTGCTCAACAACGTAAATAACGCAATGAATATTGTTGAACTGTCCAGTTAAAACTGCTTATGATTATTTGTCAGTTACGCAATAAGGGTGCAGTGCTTTGAAAAAAAAATATTTGTATCCCACAAGGTTAATTTTTGTTTAAATTAAATAACATATTTGTCACATTTCTGAAAAATCCCTGTTTTTTTTCTTGTCAAATACTTGACAGGGAAACTTTTAATTGCTTCTTTTGCTTTATTGGATTTATTTGAACAATTGTTTTTCATCCAACATAATCACCATTGATTTCTATCAAACTGTAAAGTGCGTTTCTACATGCTCCGTCTAATGGTAGTCGACGTCGGATACTCGGTGGGCGAAAGTTTTGAAAAGTCAAATGATCATAATATGCTTGAACATAATAAACCACTTCTCTACTTCTATTACAGCCTGCCAAATTCCTGATGAATGTAAACGAACCTGCGCGGAACCGAACCCTTTAAACTGTGAATATAATCCACCAAAAGTGAACATGAACGGGTGCGATTGTAAAGATGGATATATTTTGTCAGAACTAGGAGGAGACTGCATCCCTATTGACGAATGCTCGCGTAAGTATCAACATGGGGTATCGTATGAATATTGGATTAATTTTTTCCTGTTTAGAATTCTACAGAATCAATTAACAGGTTTATCATTGCAGTTACATTCAGAGATCCTCCTACGCACTGATACTTCTTCTATAGCTTCATTCATATACAAAAATAAAATAGATGTGCCAAAACCACAGTACTAGGGGTGTAATTTAAATCGATTTTTGGTTTTTGCAAATCAAATTCGTTTTAGCGCCTATACTGTTGGGCCGTTGCGTGGTTAGGCAAGGCACGATGCAACAATCTGTTTCTTAATAGACTTTCTCTACAATATCTCCTTTTTTAATATTTCAGCCGACATAGCCTGCGACGGTGACCCCAACGCAAGACCCAAACGTTGCCCTATGCCATGCCCATCTACTTGCAAATTACCGAACCAACCTCCGTGCCTGAGATTGTGTGAACCAATCGCATGCGAATGCAAATCTGGATATCTACTATCTAATGACACAGGTCGATGCATCTTACCCGATAATTGTCCTGGTAAGTACAAGCTGGTATACTAGTTACAGCGTGAAAAAGTTGAGAAAAAAATTAAGAAGTTTAGAAAATATGACAAGGTTTCTTCCAGTGAAAGCATTTTTAGAAAAAAAAAAAAATGAAAAAATGTTGATTTAATACTCGTATTTAGTTAAGCGAAACCATCGCTAATTCGCTATACATACTTCAAGTTGGATGGCTTTTTCGATTTTATTCTGTGATTGATGGGTCTCTGCATACTGCTACTACAAAGGTTCCAAAAAATATTTTCGAAAATAGGGACGATTGAAAACATCAGTTTTTTAATATTTTCTAAGGTGGAAACCCATGTGGCGACAATGCACAATTCGTTGATTGCAAGATTGATTGCCCAGGAGACTATTGCCCAGTGGATGACAATCGTGGCATAGTATTTTGTGATCCTCCGCCAGGAGACGAGTGCCTGTCCGGTTGTGTTTGTAATCTGAATTATAGAGTGAAAAGCCGCGAAGATCCTATTTGTATCGTGGCGTCTGATTGCCGTAAGTAATTTTTAATGATAATTTAACATTAAATTACCCAAAAAACACGTATTTGGAAAAGTATAATTATGTATATCTTTATTGCCATAAAACTGTTTTTATGGCAATAAAGAAAGAAAAAAACGTAAGATCCTGGCTCCAGGGCCAGGTTAAAATAACTGTATTTCAGGAGCCAGAAATGTCAGGAATGGAAAATTTATCGGTTGTATTGTTTCCAATGCAGAAACAATTTGCTTTGTTTTGTTTGTCGCACTTGTGGTGTAACATCAGTATCTACTGAAAGTATTTGAAGTAAAGTAAATATTGTGAAAAGAAAGGAGGAAACAGACTGTGTTTTGTATATCAGTAACAGGATATTGCATTTGAAGATTACATTTTCATGTGTCTAGGATCATCATCATCATCATCATATCAGCCGAAAGACGTCCACTGCTGGACATAGGCCTCCCCCAGGCTCCTCCACTTCGACCGGTCTTGTGCTTCCCACATCCAGCGGATACCCGCGGTCTTCGCAAGGTCATCGGTCCACCTTGTGGGAGGCCTTCCTACTCTACGTCTTCCGGTACGCGGTCGCCACTCCAGAACCTTTCGGCCCCATCGGCCATCTGTTCTGCGAGCAATGTGCCCTGCCCACTGCCACTTAAGTTTGGCAATTCTTCGGGCTATGTCGGTTACTTTGGTTCTCCTGCGGATCTCTTCATTTCTGATTCGATCGCGTAGGGAAACTCCGAGCATAGCCCTCTCCATTGCCCTTTGGGTGACTTTAAGCCTTCTGATAAGGCCCATTGTGAGCGACCACGTCTCTGTACCATAGGTCATCACTGGCAACACACACTGGTCAAAGACTTTCGTCTTGAGACACTGTGGTATTTGGGACGAGAAGATATTGCGAAGCCTCCCGAACGCTGCCCAGCCGAGTCGGATTCGACGATTGACCTCTTTCTCGAAGTTGGACTTACCTAACTGGACAGTTTGTCCTAGGTAAACGTACTCGGTCACAACTTCGAGTGTAGTGCCTCGAAGATGTCTTGGAGGATGTCTTCAAGGTTCTGGACTGGAAAGGGGCTGGCATCAACATCAATGGCGAGTACATCACTCACCTTCGGTTTGCCGATGACATAGTCGTCATGGCTGAGACCATGGAGGACCTCAGTGCAATGCTCGATGACCTCAGTAGAGCTTCCGAAAGAGTGGGTCTTAAAATGAACATGGAGAAGACAAAGGTCATGTCGAATGCCCATGTTACACCCACTCCCATGACGATCAGAGTGTCTAGGATGCTTACAAATTAAACATAAGTAAATACACAAATATTGATACCGATAAGGAAAATGATTGAAGCAAAATGGCAGCAAGCAAAGATATAGGTATCCAAAACCCTATTTCATCAAAATGTTTTCGACGTTTTAGCTCCAGTAAATTGCACCAGACCAAACGAAGAATGGTGTTCCTGTCCATCAGCATGTCTAGCTGAAAATTGTGAAGATGTCAACAACCAACCTACTGTTTGTAACACTTTGGTGTTGAACTGTGATCCTAGATGCATCTGTAAGAGGGGATTCTTCAGGGATTCAAGTGGATTTTGTATTCCTGCTGAAGATTGTCGTAAGTTGAATAGTACTGTTGCAATGTGTTATTGTGTGTCTTATATTGCCATCGTTATATAAGTAAGAATATATATTGCAGCTCAAAAAGGATGTAATGGCGATATGAACGCAACATTCTCGGATTGTCCCAGTAGATGTCCTGCTACCTGCTCCGACCCTGATCCAATATGCACCACTGACTGTGCAGATCCTGGCTGCGTATGCAATGAGGGATTCATTCTGTCTGAACCTGGTGGTTCTTGTATTAGACCCTACGACTGTCCAGGTAAGACCATTATCATCATCTTCCACACTGGTGGACCTGGGACTCTCCTAAGTGTCACCACATTAACCAGTCCTGTACTTAAAACCATCAAGCCATATAATTTTCTAGAGAAATAGCTTGTATCGACAAATTTACTTCGTATCGATCCGTAAATAAAATTTCTATACAAATATTGCAGTTGAAAAAGGATGTAATGGCGATATGAACGCAACATTCTCGGATTGTCCCAGTCGATGTCCTGCTACCTGCTCCGACCCTGATCCAATATGCACCACTGACTGTGCAGATCCCGGCTGCGTATGCAATGAGGGATTCATTCTGTCTGAACCTGGTGGTTCTTGTATTAGACCCTACGATTGTCCAGGTAAGGCCATTATCATCATCATTTTAGCTAAAAGACGTCCACTGGTGGACCTGGGACTCGCCTAAGTGTTGCCACATTAACTAATCCTGTAGTTAAAACCATCAAGCCATATAATTTTCAAGAGAAATAGCTTAAATCGATAAATTTACTTCATATCGATCCGTTACAAAAGTTTCTATACAAATATTGCAGTTGAAAAAGGATGTAATGGCGATATGAACGCAACATTCTCGGATTGTCCCAGTAAATGTCCTGCCACCTGCTGCGACCCTGATCCAATATGCACCACTGACTGTGCAGATCCCGGCTGCGCATGCAATGAGGGATTCATTCTGTCTGAACCTGGTGGTTCTTGTATTAGACCCTACGACTGTCTAGGTAAGACCATTATCATCATCATTTTAGCTAAAAGACGTCCACTCTGGTGGACCTGGGACTCTCCTAAGTGTCGCCACATTAACCAGTCCTGTACTTAAAACCATCAAGCCATATAATGTTCTAGAGAAAGAGCTTATATAGACGAATTTACTTCGTATCGATCCGTAAATAAAATTATATCCAAATATTGCAGTTGAAAAAGGATGTAATGGCGATATGAACGCAATATTCTCGGATTGTCCCAGTAAATGTCCTGCCACCTGCTGCGACCCTGATCCAATATGCACCACTGACTGTGCAGATCCCGGCTGCGTATGCAATGATGGATTCATTCTGTCTGAATCTGGTGGTTCTTGTATTAGACCCTACGACTGTCCAGGTAAGACCATTATCATCATCATTTTAGCTAAAAGACGTCCACTCTGGTGGACCAGGGACTCTCCTAAGTGTCACTACATTAACCAGTCCTGTACTTAAAACCATCAAGCCATATAATTTTCTACAGAAATAGCTTGTATCGACAAATTTACTTCGTATCGATCCGTAACTAAAATTTCTATACAAATATTGCAGCTCAAATAGGATGTAATGGCGATATGAACGCAACATTCTCGGATTGTCCCAGTAAATGTCCTGCTACCTGCTCCGACCCTGATCCAATATGCACCACTGACTGTGCAGATCCCGGCTGCGTATGCAATGAGGGATTCATTCTGTCTGAACTTGGTGGTTCTTGTATTAGACCCTCCGACTGTCCAGGTAAGACCATTATCATCATCATTTTAGCTAAAAAACGTCCATTGGTGGACCTGGGACTCTCCTAAGTGTCGCCACATTAACCAGTCCTGTACTTAAAACCATCAAGCCATATAATGTTCTAGAGAAAGAGCTTATATAGACGAATTTACTTCGTATCGATCCGTAAATAAAATTATATCCAAATATTGCAGTTGAAAAAGGATGTAATGGCGATATGAACGCAACATTCTCGGATTGTCCCAGTAAATGTCCTGCCACCTGCTGCGACCCTGATCCAATATGCACCACTGACTGTGCAGATCCCGGCTGCGTATGCAATGAGGGATTCATTCTGTCTGAATCTGGTGGTTCTTGTATTAGACCCTACGACTGTCCAGGTAAGACCATTATCATCATCATTTTAGCTAAAAGACGTCCACTCTGGTGGACCAGGGACTCTCCTAAGTGTCACCACATTAACCAGTCCTGTACTTAAAACCATCAAGCCATATAATTTTCTAGAGAAATAGCTTGTATCGACAAATTTACTTCGTATCGATCCGTAACTAAAATTATATACAAATATTGCAGTTGAAAAAGGATGTAATGGCGATATGAACGCAACATTCTCGGATTGTCCCAGTAAATGTCCTGCCACCTGCTGCAACCCTGATCCAATATGCACCAAAGACTGTGCAGATCCCGGCTGCGTATGCAATGAGGGATTCATTCTGTCTGAACCTGGTGGTTCTTGTATTAGACCCTACGACTGCGAAGGTAAGACCATTATTGACATTTTTGAATAGTTTATCTATCTCTAAAGTAACTGAAATGGCATTTCTTAATCTGCTCTTTTCTTATCAACTTTTTTCTACACACAACATTTACAACTGGTCGGCGACTGTTTGTTCCTTGTTGCGTTATTGCGTTTCATGATGAAACCACCCGGCGTCGTCCCCACGTCCCTCACTCCCTACGCCGTATCCCTCCTGTGTCCTGGTGTGTGAGAGAGTGCGCATTAGGGACCGATATTATGATCAGTCGTGCTAGCATGAGCATAAGATGATTCGCTTTATTATGTTTAAAATTTTCTTAGAGTCATCGGCAACTTATTCTGAAAATATTATTTAAAAAAAAATACCGACCGGTTCCATCATCGAACCTAGTTCAGAGAAAATAAATTTCTAAGAGTTGCAAAATGACGTTGTTTAAAAAAAGCACATGGTAATACACTTTTATTGTTGCCGTTCTTACCACATTTTTTAGTAATAGCTATGTATCCAATTTGTGTAAAACTAAATTAGTCATGTTTTTTACTTTTAGGAGGATCTCCACTTTGCGGTGACAACATGACCTACGTCAATTGCAAGATCGATTGTCCAATGAAATATTGTCCAGAAAACGAGGACGAAATATTTGTAATTTGTGATCCTGTATGGCCCTGTCCGTCGGGCTGTGAATGCAAACCAGGCTATTTGATGCAGAGAACAGCTGATAAACAATGCGTTTTGGCTGCTGACTGTCGTGAGTATTTTATATATGTTACAAAAATGGGGTCAATGAGCACTTTTGACAGCGATTCGGACGATGTTTTTGATGCACTGTGATTGTTTTTCTCTATTTTTAATATATAGATGAATGTACTATTAATATGGCTACAAAAATATTAAAAAAAAATACAAATACAGGATTTCAGCATCCACAATAGTATAAAATTAGGTTTGCGATATAGGTGGAGGCCTATAAATGATAGACATTCCACGTAGGGGTGTCTCACCAAAAGAACTACCTTCATCTACCATGTTAGACAGCAACAAAGATAAATAAAATACACAAGTCTGCTTGCACAAATTTGAAAAAATATTAGATATTGAGTGATATGACTGATAAGGGAATTTTAGAGCCAAGCTGACACGAGGCTCCTTCATAATGTAATTTTTATAGTTTATAAAATTCATCATCATTATAAAATATTCTCAAATTATTCCAATACGTAAATAAAAAGTGATTAAATGCAAAACCTTTAGACCAATGATGTCTCATTTTCTCATCTACAGCTGCAAGGGAATGCACACGTCCGAACGAAGTATGGGATCCAAGTCCTTCAATTTGCAACTATGAGAGCTGCGACCAAATGTACTTCACATGCGATGATCCGAACCCTGGACGGCCCAAGTGTGTTTGTAAGGAAGGCTACTACAAAGACAATGATGGTGTTTGTATTCCTGCTGAAGAATGTCGTAAGTACCTTAATATTTTGCCATTTGCCATTGAGAGAATAACACGTAACTGAAAAGTGGAAATAAATCCCGGCTTTTTGGAAAGAAAGTCGATGGCTTAGGTGGAAACCCAAGTGAAACAGATTTCTTCGATTTAACTAAATGTAATAGAAAATGTTTCGAAGTTTGATTACGCTTTATCGTATCTTTTATTTATCTTCTTTTCTTTTAACGGTAGAATACTATTTAGGCGATTTAATTTGGTATATATATTGTTGTAAACAGAGATGGTCGGATTTGTTAAACGAGACTTAATCGAAGTGCAATAAAATGTGCTGATTGAAACTGTGAAATTAATTTATTGTAAAGAGCACTGCATCGAGTAACAGTCAAATTATTCTTCGATAAGTTAATTATGGAAACGTTAATTAAACAAAACGATCTTGCAATAATTTTTCATTATTTGCTTTACTTAATTTGTTTCAATGTTTTGTAAATGTATTAAATAACTACTTGCTTTTAATTTGAATTATTTGTGTGGAGTCCCGTTGGTGAGTACACCAAGAGCTAGCATATAAACATGTTTGAGACTCTTAATTATGTAGTAAATTAGGAGTTTCAAATATTTTAATAAGAAGGTAAAATTGTTTCACACGCACTTTAAATTGACTATAGCGTAGGTTAGGTTAACCAACACTTTAAACTACATTATTTCGTGAATATTGTAACCTTGAGCAGTGATGTGGTGGTCCATTGGTGGGTAACAACCGCTATTCACGAGTTGTATCACACCCAGACTGGCGCTTTACTTTGTGTAAATTATTTCCTCACCATTGCTATCAAACGGTGAAGGAAAGCTTCGTGAAGAAACCGACGTGACCTAGAATAAAAAATTCGAAGATATGTGACATCTACCAACCCGCACTGACCCCACGTGGTGGATTACGGTTCACCCCCTTTCATCGAGAAGAGGTTCATTCATCAGGTCCCAGCAGTGGGAATATTATAGCTTCATATGTAATTGCTACTTTGTAGAACAGATGAAGATTTCTACAAAATGATGTCAAACGGAGGGAACCATATCCGACAAAGTAACTTTATATGCACATTATTGCACATTTCTGTTCTCTGTTCCGACATAATGGATTGGCAGTTGCTGTTACTAAACTACACGCTATTCTCTTCGTCTATCTTTTGTTTACTTGTTCTTCTTTCGAAGTATTTTGAACTGTATTGTTACGTAGTGTTTTGTTTTTTCTTCCTATTGTTTGTTTTGGTTTTGTTTGATGGAATAACAAACATACATTATATAGGTACGTTGTTCAGCAAAACATGTTATTTTATATTACTGGTAAACGCTGAAATTTACTTACGAGTTTTGATTCAATTTTCAGGATCAATGGTATATGTTGTTATATTTTTCGTTTCCTGAAATGATTTCGATTATATAGTTAAACTAGGGAAGAGACACATTAGAACGTTTCCTCGATTTGACTGCAAACAATGATGACTGTTTGTTACATGTAGCATGACAATGTGATTTGGAAGCATGAAAATATGAACAATATACTTACAGGGTTTAGCAGAAACCCTATTGCTATCCATAAGCACTAAAGATAACAGCTGGAATGGAATCACTATACATAGTTTCAGCTCAATAAAATAGGTACTCTAAGAATTGATACCGTCGGTTGCACATGTTTCTTCGCACTACGTAGATCAATAACTTTCCACTTTACTTGCCAATATCACGATAAATCTCTATCCATGTGTTTATTTCAATTTGAAAAGTTCGGTTTCTGGTATCAATCTATTAAAAATTCTCATAACTTTCGAGCATGTAGAGATAGGATTAAAAAAACCTTCCAATATCGGGTGATATTATAAAAGAAGCCGTGACCTAGGTATGTATATGTCGCAGCCATCTGGTTAAATTAGCCAGTTAATTGGACGCCTAGGCGGTTCATTAAACGCCAATGAAATATCTGAAGGACAACTAGCCAAGTCATGGAGCGCAACGTTTAACCAGATGACTGAATGTCGTGTAGTAATTTAGTTACATTGGATATTGATGAATTTGTGATAATATGTTTGGGTGACTATGAGTTCACAAATTATGTACGACTACTTTTTACTAATACCTACCATTAAATAACTAGTAATAGTGAAATGTTAGTTCACAACAAAGTACATAACACAAATATTACTCAGTAATAATAAAGTCAGTCAGTAAGTTCAGTCAGTTTAGATGCAAATATTTCGCGAAAACTTGTAGAAGGCGTAATATTATTTGGCACCTCCATGTTATAATACTTTTTGACAATATCACACTTGAATTTCACTTAAAAATGCACACAAGAACAGAAATTAACATTCACGATTTGCGCTATTGACGCCATATTTGTTTTGATGTATACTAGCGCCGCCGTGAAAAAAAAAAAACTGAACTAAATTTGAATCACTTGGCTGAGTCTTGGTCAGTCATCTTCAAAGGGCTGACTTTCAATACGCCAATTTCAATAATCCAATAGGCGTATAATGAACGGCCTTAGACATCCAATTAGCTAGCTAATTTAACCAGATGGCTGCGACATATTTACCCTTTCCGTTACACGTTGTATAGTGCATTGTGTATATTTCCATGAGTTCTTTCCACTTGTACCCTATCTTGACTGTAGAATCCTGTTGATCCCGTATGAACCTAAGTTCAATAAATCACTTCACTGACTTACTCATTCCGATCCAGCCCGTCTCTTGCTGCACTCTTCCTGCGACGCCCTAAGCTGAGGTCCGTATCCCATAGGGATTAGGGGTGCCATTAGCGTGTAAACACTCTAGTTTTAAATTTAGGCCCTTTCTGGAGGCCTTAATTTATTAAGGCAGCCACAGGCAAGTCCAGGAGGTAGCTGACAGCCTCCTAGGTCGACCTGCGAGGTGTCGTATAAAAAATACCTTGGCTCACTACCAAACCAAGCGTTACCGTGCAGACCTGCCTCACTTTACCTGTTTTCTGCCATTCCTGACAGATGAAATTAGTAACAGCAGCTACCTCCTCTAGTGTGAACGAGACAGTTTTACTTAAGTATAATATATTTCTAAAACAGGTACTATACAATTACAAAATTTTCAATTTCATATTTCCATATCGATGCAACACATCAATTATGACGTAAGTAAAAAACGAATACCACCTCTCGCTGCCAGGAAATACAGAATTTGTATGTTTGAGCAAAAAAGTCCCTGCGTGAACTACGTCACAAACTTTATAGTACGATCTTACATGATCTCAGTCATAACCCAGTCGAGTTTAGTGTTTTTATCAGGGACTGAATACCGATAAAATTTTGGTATCGGTATCAAAGTATCGATATATATACTGATATTTGGGTACCTCTTTATCGATATTGATACCGATATTTCTATTCAGTATGCTTATATCTATACTTTAACGAGCCTTTATCAGTATTGATACCGGTACTAAAATACCGATATATTAAGAATAAATACCTATACCCGTGGCCGCGTCATCTTTGCGATTTACGCCATCCATTCCCCGTCCCGTTTAGTAAGGATCTGGGACACTTGCGCGAAAGACATTTGCGCGAAAGACACTTGCGCGAACCCACATGCGCGAAAAGACATTTCCGCGCACGGACTTTTGCGCGAAGGGACACTTGCGCGACAAGACATTTCCGCGAATGGACGTTTGCGCGACTGGACATTTGCGCGACTGTACCTTTGCGCGAACGGACATATGCGCGAAAGACACTTGCGCGAACGACAGTTGCGCGAAGGATACATGCGCGAAGCCGCTTGCGCGAAAGATACTTGCGCGAATCCACTTGCGCGAAAAAGTTGCGGAAATGAAATTTCTTCATAACATCACGACTGTATTCTATCAAAGGGTTGGGCAGAGGTGTGGCAGACTGGAAATAAACAGTCCAATTAGAGTTAAATAGTATTTATTCATCGTAGCTTTTTACGGCACATTTTTATAAATTCCTTCTTCATACTTGTAGGTACCTACCTAAGGTACCTATATTTTCGAATTTTCCATCATGGGTGTCGTTTTCAGGGTATTTGGGGCATCTAAAGCCGATGGTGGGGTCAAAATGAAAATCCAAGATGGCAGCCGAGAAAATTTTCGAATTTTCCATCATGGGTGTCGTTTTCAGGGTATTTGGGGCATCTAAAGCTGATGGTGGGGTCAAAATGAAAATCCAAGATGGCGGCCGAGAAAATTTTCGAATTTTCCATCATGGGTATCGTTTTCAGGGTATTTGGGGCATCTAAAGCCGATGGTGGGGTCAAAATGAAAATCAAAGATGGCGGCCGAGAAAATTTTCGCTTTTTCCATCATGGGTGTCGTTTTCAGGGTATTTGGGGCATCTAAAGCCGATGGTGGGGTCAAAATGAAAATCCAAGATGGCGGCCGAGAAAATTGTCGAATTTTCCATCATGGGTGTCGTTTTCAGGGTATTTGGGGCATCTAAAGCCGATGGTGGGGTCAAAATGAAAATCCATGATGGCGGCCGAGAAAATTTTCGAATTTTCCATCATGGGTGTCGTTCTCGGGGTATTTGGGGCATCTAAAGCCGATGGTGGGGTCAAAATGAAAATCCAAGATGGCGCCTGAGAAAATTTTCGAATTTTCCATCATGGGTGTCGTTTTCCGGGTATTTTATTTATTTTATTTTTTATTTTAGTTTTTTTTCTTTGGGACAACAAACAATTGCGTAATAATGCTTAATACTACTACATAGATTATTATAGAACAATTTGGTAATAACGCAACCAGCACCGTTATCCACAAAATAATACAGTAAAAAATTAACTAGGTAGGTACAAGCAAACTTAAGCAAACAAAAAATTTAACTATTATAAAGTGATTTACACAACAATCAGCAAAAAATGAGACAAACTTACTAACAACCGACTTCGAAACCTATCAGATCAAAAACAAAACAAAATTTAAGTGCGTCCATTTCGGAGTAAACCTCATTCGAACAGAAAACTTTCGAAGATGGTTAAAAATAAACAAGCAGATCTGTGCAATATTGGAATCATGAGGAAATGTGAACAATTTTTTCATATATTTGGGGCATCTACCCCTTGACCCCGCCATCAGCTTTAGATGCCCCAAATACCCTGAAAACGACACCCATGATGGAAAATTCTCAAATTTTCTCGGCCGCCATCTTGGATTTCCATTTTAGCCCCACCATTGGCTTTAGTTGCCCTAAATACCCGGAAAACGACACCCATGATGCAAATTTCGAAAATTTTCTCAGCCGCCATCTTGCATTTTCATTTTGACCCCACCATCGGCTTTAGATGCCCCAAATACCCTGAAAATGACACCCATGATGGAAAATTCGAAAATTTTCTCGGCCGCCATCTTGGATTTTCATTTTGACCCCACCATCGGCTTCAGATGCCCCAAATACCTTGAAAACGACACCCATGATGGAAAATTCGAAAATTTTCTCAGCCGCCATCTTGGATTTTCATTTAGACCCCACCATCAGCTTTAGATGCCCCAAGTACCCTGAAAACGACACGCATGATGGAAAATTCACAAATTTTCTCGGCCGCCATCTTGGATTTTCATTTTGACCCCACCATAGGCTTTAGATGCCCCAAATACCCTGAAAACGACACCCATGATGGAAAATTCGAAAATTTTCTCGGCCGCCATCTTGGATTTTCATTTTGACCCCACCATCGGCTTTAGATGCCCCAAATTCCCTGAAAACGATACCCATGAAGAAAATTCGAAAATTTTCTCGGCCGCCATCTTGGATTTTCATTTTGACCCCAACATCAGCTTTAGATGCCCCAAATACCCTGAAAACGACACCCATGATGGAAAATTCGAAAATTTTCTCGGCTGCCATCTTGGATTTTCATTTTGACCCCACCATCGGCTTCAGATGCCCCAAATACCCTGAAAACGACACCCATGACGGAAATTTCGAAAATATAGGTACCTACAAGTATAAAGAAGGAATTTAAAAATCGGTTTTCTTCATATTAAAATGCCTATATAAACATTATTTTGCTTGCCCCATCACATTAATCATAAAAACATTTACGTATGTATGTAACCTATATAATTTATCAGTGGTTAGAAATGTAAAAACACTAAGCACGGCTCACGAACCGCTTTTGATCAGAGGCTCGTCGTCGCCGCATCTGCATGCACTGTTGCCGTTCCGTTTCGAGCCAAGAACGCGCGCAGCTCTCCCGCGCCGATGCGCGGTGGCGCGATGTGCGAGCTCGCAACGCTGTGTAGCCTGATATCAGTACTGAGTATCGATAAAATTACCGATAATTTTATACCGATACTCAAAGAAGTGGTACAAAGTATCGATATGTATTCCTGTTATCGATTCCATTATTAGTATTTTCTTTAAAATATCGATATATTTTGAATATCGATATCGGTCCCTGGTTTTTATATCCTCATACACATTGTTTTGCCGAGTTCGCAATTTATGTGGTATTTTATTGAGAGGAATAGTGTTTTACAATGTTGTTCGTGTATCTTTCTGTTTGTGTACTTTGTTTCGTTCATAGTGGTGTTGCAAAATATGTGGAGGGGAAAGGTAATGTTCGGTGTTTGTTTTTTCTTTTCTTTGTTTGATGATAACAGTCGTGTTAAGTGAAAGAGGGCAGGTTGTTCATAGGCCATATTTTGTAACATAACAATACTCCTCTATTCCACGAAGAGTTAGACAGACGTGTACAGTCAACAAAATAGATAAGTATAACCAGTGTCCTCGGATATAGTTGAAACTTAATAAGAAACCGTAGGATATTTTTGAATGAAATTTAATTAGATAAATTTACTGTTAGTTTTCTAATAATTTTATTTTATTTTATTCGAAAACATTCATCGGTTTCTTACCACAAAGTTCAACTGTATCTGACGACCTTAGTTGCTCATCTCTTTTGGTGACCGTACCTATAGTATACTCACGTTACGCTGGTTACATTTAAGTCCTATGTAACGTAATCTTTAGTAATTCGACCCAGAATTCGGCTACGAGTTTGGCACCTCTAGTAGTGTCCAAAATATTCAACTGGTTCATATAAAGAAACTTCTACTTTTGCAATTTTAAAAGAATAGGTATACGCATCTCCCATTTCAAGGAATAGTATGAAGAAAAGGAAGTTAGTTTCAAATAATGACTGCCAGTTCTATAGAATCGAGCATTAACCACTCATTTTATTCTAAATTCAAACACAAATTACTACAGTAAAGCCACAACGGCCCATCAACGTCAAAATCGTATCAGTACCAACTGAAATCTGGCCTTCTATTATTTTGGTCGTTATCAGCGGCTTTATAGGCCTCCAAATGCCTTAATGACAGCCTCTGTAGATGATAGTCGGGTACAGAGGGCTTAACTGCCTTTTCAAGTAGGGATTTGGTATATAACCATCCTCAGAATTGATTTTAAGCTTGTGTAAGTTTGTAAACTAATGTTGTTTCGAATCCAGTTCATTTTGTTTCGAAGGTATGTAGGGAATCTGGGATAAAATAATATGTAGTATTGATTTGAGGTTTAAACGTTCTCTGGTTTTTATAAGAATCGAAATTTCCTTCACGATAAGTGTGATAATAAATCCCTCATGGGAGCCACTTACTTATCACTTGAAAGTGAAACTCTTTTCCTAACACTTAAGTTTTTCTTCATTGAGTTTAGAATTGTGTTCAATATAATTCATGCCTTTTATTGAAATTTGAACTAAGTGCCGCCAATATCTGAAAATAAACATAACAGGACTTCTTTCTTAGTCGTTGTATGTACCTTATAGGGCCGAAGTAAATGGTTTCTTAAGAACGCCACGAGCTTACATTATAATTATTTTATAGCTAAACTAAAATGTCGTTACAACGAAGTAGAAGTACCCTGCAGACAAATATGTCCACCTCAAAACTGTGACATCGCATACACTGAATATGCTTGTACCAATGAATCAAAAATATGTGAACCAGGATGCGACTGTCTTCCCGATTATCTTAGGAATGGTAGCGGAATATGCATACCGAACGAACAGTGTCCTGCGCGTTAGATATGTTTTACAATGACTGTCTTTGCTTTCTGCCTTTTTTCTTCCTCTTCTTTTTTCCTAAACTCCTTTATTGAGTGTCAATAATATTTTAATAAGATTTATACTACTGACTAAAATGACGTTGAAAAAATAGCAACTAAATATTCTGCACATTTACATTTTGTTCATCGGCACTGTTATGTGTTATAGCCGAAACCATATGTGGTTACAACGAAGTGGCAGTAGCCTGCAGACAAATATGTCCACCACAAAACTGTGACATCGCATACACTGATTATGCTTGTACCAACGAATCAAAAATATGTGAACCAGGATGCGACTGTCTGCCCGATTATCTTAGGAATGGTAGCGGAATATGCATACCGAACGAACAGTGTCCTGCGCGTAAGATTTATGTTTCACAGTGACTGTCTTTGCTTTCTAACTTTTTCTTCCTCTTCTTTTTCCTTAAGTCAGTCGTTGAGTCCGAATATCTTTTATTGAGATTGGATTACGTACTCTCTATCTTGGTGCAAAAAAGTAAACACAAAAAAAAAACCGTCTATACAGGGTGTAAGAGAAACGCTTCCAAAAACGAACACAGGTGAGAGGGCTAGTAATTCTCTATACAGTACCATCAAAAAATCTTTTTATAATTTTTATTTAAAAAAATTGTACACTATGCTGTGAGAACAGTTAAATGAACTATTATTTGAGATTAAAGATATTTAAAAACGACCCCAAGTCCAGGCGGCGACTTTAGGTTTAGGCAACCTTTGTAAAACGCCGTCAAAATAAAATAAGTAGAAACGTTACAGAAGCGTCAAATGTTTTGAATTGATGCAAAATAACCAATTTAAGGCGAAAGGTTATTAGTGTCCATTTGCATTTAGGTTGTATATAACCTACGTTCTGGCTTCGGAAGCGTTCCTCTTACACCCTGTATATGACGGAGCTATGCTCGAACATATTAAAAAAAACATACAGTATTGATAACCTCCTCCTTTTCGAAGTCGGTTAAAAAATGATGTCTTCTGAAATCAGAAGTTTATTTGACATAATTATTTTATAGCTGAACCGATATGTGGCTACAACGAAGTGGCAGTACCCTGCAGACAAATATGCCCACCGCAAAACTGTGAGATCGCTTACACTGAATATGCTTGTACCAACGAATCAAAAATATGTGAACCAGGATGCGACTGTCTTCCCGATCACCTTAGAAATGGTAGCGGGATATGTATTCCGAATGACGAGTGTTCTTGTAAGAGTTTTTCCTACAGCGTGACCATCATCTGTTGCTTTATCAAATTAAAATAAAGAAACTATAGAGTGGATTATGTAGCGTCAATAGTGAAACGAGTAGGGTTTGAACGTACGACCTCTTTTTGGCAGTCGGCCCAGTCACCCGTTAAATTAATGACGTTGTTCAATCTGTCTAATAAAAAAAAACTTTTACTATTGAGCCTTACAGTTTCATAAACTTAGGAATTCCCAAGCTTAACACGAAACATTGAATCACACGAAAATTGCTACTAAACATTACCGTCACAAAGGACAACAACCTCAACTCCGACATTGAACGTCATTTTTAGATCCCTCAACTCCCGCGTGTGGGATAAACGAAATAGCCAGAGACTGCAAACGGATCTGCCCACCACAAACTTGCCTGAGCAAGTACGCGTTATTCAAATGTGTTGCAGACTCACCCTGTGAGCCAGGGTGCGACTGTGTTCCCAATTATTTGAGAGACGATAAAGGAATATGTATACCAAGCGAACAGTGTCCTGCGCGTAAGATATGGTTCATGTTGACTATCTTTGCTATATGACTTTTTTATTCGTCTTCTTATTTCGTAAAGACCTTTACTGAGTTTAAATATCTTTAAAAGAGGATGATACTGTATTTGCATCCTGTTTTTTTTCTTCCTCTATATATTTTTTTCTTCTTTTTTGGTACTATTAGGTTGAGTTTGGTATTATTAAGGCTTAAAACATGCTGCAGGCTAATAAATGACCTTGGGTAGCTATCATTTTGGCTTCGTCATCTTGCTCCGAGATATTGTCGCTCCGATTGTTCTTATTATTCGTAAACAACTATCATTCGTATGAGGAATGCGAATTTAAAATATAGAACTTTTGCATATTTTTATTGAACAGCATATTTTAATTCTTTTTTTTTTGTAGTTTTTATCCACTATTTTGTATGCTTCCATTTAAAATTAATTGAGGTCTAGATTTCTGAAACGTAGAAGTAAACGTTGTATTTGCATAACTGGTTTTAAAACTTTAATAGATTGGTATTTTGAACTGAATTATGATTTAATATGTACAGATGGCTTTAACATAAGAATTCGGTATGTTACAATAGGTCGATTGATGTTAAAAACGACGAATAGCAGATTACTTAATTGCACTGTTTGCAACAACTAAAATCAATGTATCAAAACAAAATAAATCCTTTCTCCACTTCTATTGCAGCCTGTCAAATTCCCGATGAATGCAAACGAACCTGCGCAGAACCGAATCCTCCAAACTGTGAATATAATCCGCCCAAAGTGAATATGAACGGATGCGATTGTAAAGATGGATATATTTTGTCAGAACTAGGAGGTGACTGCATCCCTATTGACGAATGTCCGCGTACGTATGATTTGTTTATTTTCAAACCATTTGCAACAAAAAAGCTACACATCGTTGCCTGATAAATATTAAACAACGAATATTAGGTTTATTCAAACCAATGAGTATAGAAATCAATAACTTGTTCGGCAAGAAATTAAAATTAGGGCAGTGTCGAATAATAGTCTCAATAAGCTTAAAAATGCTGTTTGTCTTAGAAGTTCGCCGCTATGAATTGACTTGTATTAAAAATAACTCCATGGGTCATTCAAACATAAAATGGATGTGACATAGCAAGGCAGTACTAGTAGGATTTGTTCAAAAAATCAGAGTGTTGAAAAATATCTTGCGAGAATCCACTCTGGTTTTGACTCTAGTTCAAAATTGTCTCTATATACAGGGTGTAACAGAAACTGTATTGCTATCCATAGGTACTAAAGATAACAGCTGGTATAGAATCACTATACAGAGTTTCAGCTCAAAATAAAATACTCTAAGAATTGACACCAAATCGGTTTCATACGTTTTTTCAATTCAAATCATAACTAACGTGTCACCGCACTACGTTCAGATCATTTCCACGTTAATTGCTATTATCACGATAAATCTCTTCCGAGTGATGTGTTTTTTTCAATTTGAAAAGTTCGGTTACCGGTATCAATGTATCAAACATTGTCACAACTTCCAAACGTGTTGAGATAAGATTAAAAAACCCGTTCAATATTGTTTGATATTATCCAAAGAAGCTGTGCTCGTGGTATGTATATTATAGGGTGACTGGTAATTAGTGACCGATATTTAAACACATGATTGTACTCATCATAACAAATAACTTTCACAAAGAAAATATTTTTTTTTATCTATCTCATTGACCCCAATTTTAATACCCCAATAGAATATTGAGTACTTAACCAAAAATAATACACCATCAGCTGTAATTTAATTTAGTTATCTACAAACAAAAAAAAAAAAACAAAAAAAAAAACACTTTTATCATGCATCAGCTGTGTTGCTTGACCCCGTCGCCAAGTGCCTAACAGCTTATACCGCGCGTGCGAATCGTACGTTGGTTAAATTAATGACAAAAGAATAATGCAGGTAAAAGTGGATTATTATTTTTTAAATGACTTAACTAAATTAAATTACAGCTGTTGGTGTATTAATCTTGTTAGGTACTCAATATTCTATTGGGGTAATAAAATTGGGGTCAGTCAAATAGATTTAAAAAATGTTTCTTTGGGAAAGTTGTTTGTTATGATGAGTACCTACAATCATGTGTTTAAATGTTGGTCACTAATTACCAGTCACCCTTTATATCCCTTTCGTTACACGTTGTATAATAACTCCTTTGTTAATAATATTTTAGCTGAAATAGCCTGCCACGGTGATTCCAACGCAAGACCCAAACGTTGTCCTAAACCATGTCCGTCTACATGCAAATCACCAAACCAATTTCCTTGCAAGAGAATGTGTGAACCAATCGGATGCCAATGCAAACCTGGATATATACTATCTGATGATACTGGTACATGCATCTTACCTGATAAATGTCCGGGTAAGTGACAATTTACTACTTTGAAAAAAAAAATGGTCGGAAATATAAAACGAAAAAATATGACAAAGTTTCTCGCCTTTTTTTTGATATTTTTTTGCCATCAAGTTGGGCAGAAACAAGAGCCTGCCTAGAAAGCATCGCCAGTTGAAATAAAAGAACATTGACTGGTTGCAATTAGATTTTTTTTTACAGCTTACCTTTTGGCATTATATTATTTGGAATATCATTTCATTTGAATGAACACCTCGGCTTTGTAAGGTAGCTTGAATACGAGAGCGACAACTTTCAATCAATTCTGACATATTGCCGCCTCTGTCTCATTGATGACGCGTGTGATATTACTCTTTTGGTCTTTCATAGTTTTTGGCATATTCGCATACACCAGTAATTTTATATAACCCCACAAAAATAATCAAGGGACGTTAAATCTTATGGTCTTGGAAGCCATGTTTTCTCCCCGAATCTTGAGATCACGAATCCGTTGAATTTTCCTTTCACAAATTGCGCCGTCCTGTTGAAACTACATTTTTAACAGATCCCATCTTGTTAAATGCCAAACATTTAATGACTTATCTGTCAAAAATTCGAACCAATAAATCTTAGGGCCGCCATCGCATTTAAAACCCTTATACACGGTGGATGATATTTCGATTTAATTCGAGCTTAAAAAAGTTATTTCTTCGTCTCGGAACAGTGATGACTGTAAGTAACTATAATAAACAATTATTTAATGTTCTTAGGTGGAAATCCATGTGGCAAGAACGCTCACTTCGTTGATTGCAAGACAGATTGCCCAGGAGACTATTGCCCAGTGGATGACAATAGGGACTTAGTATTTTGTGAACCTCCAGAAGGGGATTGCCTGTCCGGCTGTATTTGTAATGTGAATAATAGAAGGAAAAGCCGAGCAGATCCGAGATGTATCGTGTCGTCCGATTGCCGTAAGTGATTTTTAATGTTAATTGCATTTTCCATTTGCGAGGATTGCAAAAAATAGGAGTTAGAATGGGATATTAATCGGTTTTATTGCTTCCTATGCAGAAGCAATTTTGCTTTGTAATGTTTGTCATGATTGTGATTCTCGAGCAGTATTAGTATACTTTGCTTTAAATTTTTAGGTGTATCAATAAGATACACCTAAAATTAAAAAGCAAAGTACATATTGTCAAAAAAAGGATAAACAAATCGTTTTGTATATGAGTTACAGGATATTGAATTAATTATGTTGAAGATTAAATTGTTCGTTTGTCTAAGAATGTTATACATAAACATACACATATTGGTTACGATTAGGGAAATTATTTAAGAAAAGTTAGTAATATTATTTAGTCGACGTTCACAATGATGTAATCAAATTGCAGCGGGGTTTTTTTGCGCAATGGATTTTCAACTCTCAGTGTTGAACCGAACGTTGAGAATCCAACAGAGTGCAGCTCTGCGTGTCTAAAATCCAACAGTGTATTTTACTGTTGGAGTTTAAACTCTCAGCGTTAAGCAGTGGGTTGTCTTCAACCTTGGATCTTTCCAATGCGCGTCCTTTTATTACGTCCGTAGGTAGGGACATGGGCTAACATCAAGTACAGATTTCATCATCATCATCATTTCAGCCAAAATACGTCCACTGCTGGACATAGGCCTCCCCCAAGTTCCGACATTACGACCGGTTCTGTGCTTCTCGCATCCAGCGGACTCCTGCGGCCCTCACAAGGTCATCGGTTCACCTTGTGGGAGGCCTTCCAACTTTACGTCTTCCGGTGCGCGGTCGCCACTCCAGAACTTTTCGGCTCCATCGGCCATCTGTTCTGCAAGCAATGTGCCCTGCCCACTGCCTCTTAAGTTTGGCAATTTTTCGGTCTATGTCGGTTATCTTGGCTCTCCTGCGGATCTCTTCATTCCTGATTCGATCACGCAGGGAAACTTCAACCATAGCCCTGTCCATTGCCCTTTGGGTGACGGCACGGTTGGCGCAGTGATTAAGCGATTGACTAGTGCGCTGCGTGTCGTGGGTTCGATTCCCACACGGATCAAATATTTGTATGACCATCAAGTAGTTGTTCCGGATCTGGCTGTTTGTGTTTGTGAATTTAAATGTTTGTAAACGCACCTACAATAAAGGAGAAATTCCTAGTGTGGGGCGTTTTAAAAAAAGCCTTCTTATGAGGCCCATTGTGAGCGACCACGTTTCGTTTCCAAAATATCATCACTGGCAATACGTACCAGTCAAAGACTTTCGTCTTGAGACACTGCGGTATGTGGAAAGATTGAGATGCCCAAAACCCAATTCCATCAAAATGACCTTGTTTTACATTTTAATTTTCAGCTCGAATAAATTGCACAAGACCTAACGAAAAATGGAGTTCCTGCCCATCAGCATGCCTTGCAGAGAATTGTGAAGATGTCAACAATCAACCAACAGTTTGCTATCCTTTGATATTGAACTGTGATCCTAGATGCATCTGTAAGAAGAATTATTTCAGGAATTCATCTGGAATTTGTATTCCTGCCAAAGATTGTCGTAAGTTAAACTTTACTATTACAATGTTTATGAGAGAGCAATGGTGGCCAGAGAGCAGTGTTGGCCCAGTGGTAATGTCCGTTGTAGGTCGTGAGTTGGGACCCAAGCAGGCGCTTTACTTTCTGTATATAATTTCATCACCACTACCCTCAAAACGGTGAAGGCAGTCAGCATAGTGGAAAAATTCGATGACATAAAACATGTACCAATCCGCACTGCGTGTTCGATTATGATCCACTTATTCTCACAGAGAGGAAACCTTATAGGCTGCTTATTACGATGTGTTAATATGTAGTTATGTGCGTTCAATTGAATTTCGAATGATTTGATCGCAGCTATCACTGGATGCACTGGCGATGTGGATCCTTGAACCTACAAACAAGTTCATAATATGCAACTAAACTCATGCATGCCAGTATGCCGGTGCTGGCAGTTTGTCCATGCCTTTATGATCTGTTTTCTTTCCGTTCGGGCTATTCAAGCTCTTGTCCTGTAGAAAATATGCTGCGTTTTTATGTTTCCTAATATAAACATGTGATTTACTAAAACAACAATAGGTTGTGATGGGGATCCAAACGCAGTATACAGCGACTGTCCAAGTGCTTGTGAACCAACGTGTACCCGCCCGAACCCCGAAATATGCACTGCGCAGTGCAAGCCCGCAGGCTGTGTGTGCAAACAAGGATATGTGCTAAATGAAGAATGTGGAAAATGTATTGAACCAGAGGATTGTCCAGGTAATAGTTTCTTCAATTCATTACATGTATTAAATTGGGCTTCGGTAAATGATAAACGACACCACAAACACTTTTACACGACAATCACATTTTTAAAACTAGATGAGGTCGGCGTTTCCCATCTGACTGCTCGCAGAAAAGCCGAAAAAAACAGGTCACAGTATCTTTTAAAGTTTAGACATAATCTTGGCCAGATCATGTGAAGACCATGTAGATTGGTGTCTGAAATGGTCTTTTGAGGGAAGCACTACACAGGTTGAGTGGGCCTGTCTAATCACTGCATTCATTTGGCAGTAATCGTGCTGCTCAATTCAGAACTTAAGGAGCTCAATGGGTATTGGTATTTTTCGCTGATTCTATTTTGTTTTTAAACCGATCCAGGTTGTGGTGGAGACCCCAACGCAGTGTATAAAGAATGTCCAAGTGCTTGTGAACCAACTTGCGCGAACCCGAATCCTCAAGTATGCACAGATGAGTGCAAGCCAAGCGGCTGTGTGTGCAAACCAGGATTTGTTCTAAATGAAGAAGATGGAATATGTATCAATCCTGAGAGCTGTCCAGGTAAATTTTACCATTTCTAAACTGTTAGGTACTTTATGCTTATGACATTAAAGGGTCTAATCGCTGATTCTAATTATACTAAGATAAAAAAAGAATTACGAAAGAGTGGGTATTAAAATTAACATGGACAATACAAAGTTCATGTCCAATGCTCGTGTAATACACACTCTCGTAACGGTCGGAGGCACTGCACTCGAAGTTGTGGACGAGTACGTTTACCTAGGACAAACTGTCCAGTTAGGTAAGTTCAACTTCGAGAAAGAGGTCAATCGTCGAATTCGACTCGATTGGGCAGCGTTCGGGAAGCTTCGCAATATCTTCTCGTCCCACATACCGCAGTGTCTCAAGACGAAAGTCTTTGACCAGTGATGACATATGGAACCGAAACGTGGTCGCTCACAATGGACCGCAGGAGTCCGCTGGATGCGAGAAGCACAGAACGAGTCGAAGTGGCGGAGCTTGGGGGAGGCCTATGTGCTGAAATGATGATGATGATGAAAAAAAGAATTTATGTTTTTTTTTCAGAATGCTGAGCACAGCTGAATTCTTATCTTGAATTCTCAAGACCGGTCTATTTTTGTAATTAATATTCCAAGGAAAAACTGTATATTTTATTGCTTTGTGTTCTAGTAAAAATAAGTAAACACTATTTCTTTATTGTTCAAACGAAATAAAATTATAGCCTTTATGAATAAACTATTTTCGGATGAATCGAAGATGTTTTTGTTATACCAGGAAATATTTTTGTTTTCCCACAAAGTATAATAAAAGGAAACCTCGTGAATCAAATAAACACTACTAATTTGTTCTGCGCAAAAGTTTTGCTTGGGAAGACAAATCGGCACATCCATCTTACGCAGGTTTGTTTCGAAAAATTTCGATTATGGCGAGTATGTAGGAGACCCGAGTGTGTTCCTATATTTGGTAAATAATAGTTGTTGTTTCTATAGGTGAAAATAGACATCATATAAATAATAGCAGATAATTAACTCGCTAGCAGTTGCTGGGAAGTCTGGGCCGATAGTTGTTGGCCCAGTCTTCCGGTCGTATTACTCAGTTCCAGGCACTTTGTGTATTTTATTTCACCACTACTGCTCTCAAAATGCAAACCACGCTTGGTCAAGACGGGTCGCTGATTTCAGACTTATATTAACTACCTACAACTCTAAGTTTCCTGTGTGTGTGTTTCTTTCACATAATATATTAGTAACTAGCTATTGCCAAGCTTCGCCGCGGAACTTTCATCCCCTATTTAACTCCCTTAGGGATTGAATTTCGAAAAATCCTTCCTTATTCCTTGTTTACATTATAAAGAAAACTTCAGCTTTCTAGGTACAAGGGTTTGGGCTGGGGGTTGATGAGTCCGTCAGTCAGTCAGGACTTTTCTTTTTTTATTAATGTAGATGACCAAGACAAACTCGGAAAGTACATATGAATTCAAAATGTAGCTTTCGTTAAATTGGTACTTCCTTCGTGTATGGGGCTTTAACCACTGGGCCATCAGGACGATTACGTATAACATCACACCTATTGCAACGTTATATCTGTTAATTTTCCAATCTAATTTTTTTTTTCTTATGAAACGTCTCTCATCTCAGGCAATGAAAGTCAAGATACATAAACAAAGGCTCAAAGCAAACTCAGAATTTAATAACCCGATTGTTTTAAAAAATGTAACAGAAGCTGCAGTTACTCAATGCCAACGGGCACTTATATTTCCTCAGAACGACTGTAAAGTGCAGAGTTATTGCCTTTTTTAAAAGCATCGCGTTACCCATGTTTCATACTTACATTGATGAAAATTTAAGTAAGTTTTGTTTCAGTTTAATGACTTATCTGGTGCTTTTATTATTTTAATTACCTTATAATTGGTTGGAAAAAGCTGTATCTGGGCATTACATTGAGTATGAAATGATAATTAAATGTTAATTTGCCTAATCAGTGTTTTACTCAACATTTAAAAACAATGACAAAACATGAATTTACAAATGAAGCATTTCTGTGCAGACATAAGTATGTTAGTTTGATGTTTGATTTCACGATTTGGGAATCATCATCTTCGTCATTTCAACTGAAAGACGTCCACTGCTGGATGTAGGCCTCCCTCAAAAGGAGATTTGCCATAAACGCCACGCTTGGCAGGTGGGTTGGCAATCTCAGTATGGTGGTAAAAATACATAGAGAACGCTGCTGCCCATTCTCTGGTAAGTACCTTAGTCGCCAACTACGACACCCACAGGTAGAAATGGGATGGTGCTATTCTTTACGTCCGACACCATACGGAACGATTTGCGGTAATAGGCGTCTAAAAAAATCTCTATGTAGTGTAGACTACCAAGGAAGCCACATGTTGAGAAGGAAATAATGCTAAACTTCCCTGTTTTCAACGTAGTCTTTTATCTTATTATATATACACTATACATACTTCATACATAAACACAAGTTCTCATCATATTTCTCTCCCTCTCGTCTCCCAATAGGTACTTTAATAGGCCACATCACAAATGCATTTATTAGTAAATTAATAATATTTTGTGCTTGTCTCACAACTACTGATATATGTTCAATGATAGGCGAGGACGTTGGCACCCTAAACACAAGTTAAATCTTACATTGGGTGCCAGAGTTCATCAAAAACACACTTTCCCTTAGTTGTAACGCTGCATAGTATTTATATATATTATGTGTTCTTTTTTTGTATTATGCTTTTTTATAAGGACACGTTCGATGTGAATTTTAAACTTTCCATCGCTAAGTTCTGTATCCGACTTTGGCAACTTGTCATAGAAGCGGATACTGTTTATTAGAAATGACTTCCTAGTTTTAGTTCATCTTAATTTTGTAATCAAATTTCATCTTTAATACGTGTATTTAGATTATGGGAATTTCATATTTTTTTGAAAAGTACTAAGTTTTTGCGAACATAAAAAATATTTTCTAGGATATAAAGACAGTTTTTGTTTCTAAGAGACTCGCGAGGCCACATTTTATAGATTTCGCGGATTGTCCTATTTTGTAAAATTAAAATTGAATCTACGTCAGCTGCTGATCCCCACAGCAGAACGCCATTAGACAGAATACTGTGACAATAAGCAAAGTATACTAACCTAGCTGTGGCCATATCAGTCAACTGCCTTATTTTTCTTACTGCGTAAGTAGCTGCGCTTAATCTACTTGAAAGAGCTCTAATATGGGCATCCCATTGCAATTTTGTTTCTTGCCATCAAGTTTTAAATTTACACCTACTTGGGGTGCATTTCGAAAGAACAGCTAGACTATTGTTGACATGTAAGACATCCGTATCATTTCTAATAAGCTTATGAGGTTTAATGAACCAAACCTTGTTAGGATGAAGACGCCAAATAACTTTATTCATTCACATCTCCTTTGTGTTGTAGACATATTACCTTTTCCTGAAACATTAAGCCCAGAAACTCATTTTGTACTACTTCCTTCTTTGGATTTTTACCCTTTACGATGAACTCCAAGAATTCTATAATGCTCATGGTTCTTTCATCTTCCGTAGTTTACTTCAAAATTGATACTGAAACAGCTGGATATTAAGTTTTACAATTTCTCGATGTCCCTTCTATTCTTGAACAAAATATCTCTCAAATGTTCAAAGTTTTAAAAGTTTTAGTACCAAGTGAACAAACTCCGATGGACGTTAAGGCGTCAAATTGATATTTTAATGTTCCCTTGTTGTGTTTGAATGAAATTTTAAAGCAATCTTCATATTTTTTTTAAGTTATGTACTTGAGTATACAGTTATTTAGTATCCCCTGTTGTGTTTATAAAAGTTTTTTAAGAGGATGTTTGTTAAGAAATTAGGCATGTATATGAAACATTTGAAATTGCTTCGTAAACATTTTGAAGATTCATACAAAAAGTTGTCGTACCTATATTCTTTTTGCTGTTTCTCTTGATGCGGTGAGTAGATCAGCCAGAGGGCAGGAATGAGCTGATTGTCCAAGAATTGATTCAGACTCCACCACTCCTAGGTGGCAGGCTCTAGAGCCCGCCTACCAAATAGGCATACAAACATTACATCGATAATAAGGTGTTCTTAATAATAACAAAGTTTTTACATCTTTCCATTATTTTTGTGATCCATCAATAAGTCAGTTTATTTCAGTTTCTAGAACGTCGTGTCGACTTCCAAATATTCTAACTTATTACAGTGAAGTGGGTAGCTGGTGTGGTGCTGGTGCTGGAGAGCAGTGGTGGCCAAGTGGTGACGACCGCGACTTACGAGTTGTAGGTCGTGAGTTCGAACCCAGACAGGCGCTTTACTTTGTGTAAATTATTTTATCACCACTGCTCTCAAAACGGTGAAGGAAAACATCGTGAGGAAACCGGCATGTCCTAGAACCAAAAATTCGAAGACATGTGACATCTACCAACCCGCACTGGGCCCGCGTGGTGGATTACGGCCCAATCCCTCTCACCGAGAGGAGGCCTGTGTCCCAGCAGTGGGAACATTATAGGCTGATGATGATGATGATGATGATGATGATGGGTAGCTGGGACTAACTAGACTGGAAATAAGTATTGTAACACGCTATTCTGTTCGTCCTTCTTTTGTTTACTTGTTCTTCTTTCGAAGTATTTTGAACTGTATTGTTTTGTTTTTTTCGTCCTATTGTTTGTATTGGTTTCGTTTGATGAAACAACACTTAAAGATAGGTGTGTTGTTCAGTAAAACATGTAGTTTTACGAGTATGTTACTGGTAAACGCTAAAATCTACTTACTAGTTTCGATTAGATTTTCAGACACAAATTATTCCAGTAAAGCCAAAACGGCCGATCAACGTCAAAATCGTATCAGTAACAACTGAAATCTGGCCTTCTATTATTTTGGTCGTTAGCAGAGGCTTTATAAGCCTTAATGACACCCTCTGTAGACGATAGTCGGGTACAGAGGGCTTAACTGCCTTTTCAAGTAAGGATTTGGTATATAACCATCTTTGGAATTGATTGTAAGTTTGCGTACGTTTGTGAACTAATGTTGTTTCGAATCCAGGTAATTTTGTTTCCAAGGTAGATAGGTAATCTGGGATAAAAGAATAGTATTGATCTGGGATTTAAATGTTCTTTGGTTTCATATGAGACTTATTTTTTTCAAGTTTATTGTGATGTTAAATCCCTTGAGAGAGCCACTTATTTATCACTTGAAAGTGAAAGCACAAAAATACTTTAAGTTTTCTTCAAGCCTTTAGGTTTTCTTTGTTTGAGGTTAGAATTGTGTTTCAATATAATCCATGCCTTTTATTGAAACTGGAACTTATTACTGCGAAAATCTGAACATAAACTTAACATGACCTTATTGCCGTGTCCTCGTGGAGGCGATCGGCGGCGGCGATCTCTCGCGTCCGGCCCTGGTCCAAGCCATGGTACGGAGCGAGAGGGTATGGGGAGCCGTCACCTCCTTCAGCGAAGCAGTGATGCTCGCAAAGAGGGAGGCGGCGCACGTGAGGGAGAGGCAGCATATGCGCCCTCGCGACCCTAGCCGCCGCAGGATACGGAGACGCCCTGGGCGTCGGGAATCCCAGGCCGATTTCCGGCCACCGTAGGCATGAGCTTGCGGACGGCGAGTAATGGGTAGCTCGCTGTCCGGTAAGGACCAAGCCCAAGTCGACGGTGCGTTGTGTTCCACGCGCGCCTCAAAGAGATGTCAGCACAAAAATGATGGGGCCCGCAAGGGCCGATGCCTGTCAGGGGTGCGGGTTCGTTTGAAAGAGTTACCGCAGCCCCTGCCATACGGGCAACTGAAGGAACACGGGTGGGTTTTAGTCACTAAAAGTCTGACACGCCCTCCTGCTCCACCCAGAGCGGGAGAAGTTATTTGATGATTTCCCACCCAAAAAAAAAAACATGACCTTATTTATTTATTTAAACTTCTCGCACACAAAAAGGTACAAAGGCGGACTTAATGCCTTAGGAATTCTCTACAAGTCAACCATGGGTGGTGAAGTGATTAAATGGCAGGTGCTTTGGAGGAAAGGAACATGATAAAAAAAATAAAAAAAAATGTAAAATATATCATTATGGATTACAAAAAAGGTTGGTACATAAATAGGTTATAAACATTACAATACACATACACGCATACATATCTACTAAAATATATACTTATAATATATATATACTCTCGCCGGACCGCGGAACCATGTGTTTGATCGCTTGTTGCTTACAACAGAGAATACTTCTGCCAAACATTTGGTAGTATACCATTCAGCGATGATGCTTCTTTGTTCCGTAAAAGAATTAATACCAAGTAGCCAGTCAAATTGAAAAGGCTCGCGATTAAAATCTTCCCCCGCTTCTAGATCGCTTCACTTTGGTAGGCGTTGATTCGTTTTGAAACACCCAAACCGTCGACTGGCGCTTCGTTTCTGGATCGTATTGATAAATACAAGACTCATCACCTGTAAACAAGCCGAGACGACCCTGCTTCAAATTTGTTTATCATATAATGGAACCATTCCAACCGGGCCAGCTTCTGAGCATCGGTGAGTTTGTGTGGCACCCAGCGTGAAACTATCCTCCTAAAGCGAAGATGCACGTGTAGAATTTCGTGAAGGCTTCCCCATCCAACTCGCCTATTGTCCTGGATTAAATTATCTTCTAGTTGTGTAGTAAGTGTAATTTTTATTACAAATGGGTAAACAGGCTGTTTTTTTTTCTTATCTTTAATGTTGGCAGATTCTTATAAAATTATTGCTTTATTCTGATGTTGGCTAGAAAAAAAGTTATGAGACCTCAACTTACAGAAATATGTAAAATACTTAAATATAAATTTCAACTTGCATTTAAAAAAAATATCCAGGAAGCCAGGGCCAAATAAATTAGGGCTGGGTAAGTGGATGACCCCATCTATCCACCATTTTCGTATGTTCAACGTTCTGCCAAACACCCTGTATCTTAAGAGAAGGGTAATTAGTGGAACATTTTGCTTTAAGGCGACGATAGCTGACAGCTACCTACAGCGATGCACTGCCGCCCGTCGCTCGCAAGAGACCCCGCCTGAACGCGCATCAAGTTTTTCGAAAAACAACCCATATTGATTTATCAAACACATATCAAAGAAAAACCGTATACTAAATTTTGGGTGATTAAATTGTCTTTTAGATGGTGAAAGTTTCATGGAAATACACCCGATGGTTTTTGCGTGATTATCGTTTTTATGTCCGCGATAGACATTACCAATTAATTACATTATGTTATAAAAATATTATTTAAAATATTCACATATCAAATGACGAAGAAAATTGTCTAGTTTCACATATTTTTTTTTCAAATACATGAGACAAGCCGTTCAGGCGTGATCTTCAATAAAAAGTCCTTAAAAGTCGGCTGTCTGCGCCTTAACAGTTTTTAATTCATTCATTTCGATTATTTACTCGAAATGACACAGCCTGCACTTATTACTTTTTACCCGTATGCAGACGATATGGTAGGTACATTGTGTAGATTTTCAGGGGTACTTATAACCTATTATTATTAAATATCTGGATGACCGCGTTATTCATTTTTTTTGTTTGACGTTTTCTAAAAATGGAACCTAGCTAGATCGATTTATCGCCCCCGAAACCCTCTGCATACTAAATTTCATGAAAATCGTTGGAGCCGTTTCCGAGATTCAGAATATAATAATATAAAATAATATCATAATATATATATACAAGAATTGCTCGTTTGAAGGTATTAGATAGATTATAGAATCCTGTTGATTCAGTATTTAAGTACAATATATCACTTCACTGACTCACTCATTCCGATCTAGCCCTTCCATCGTGCCCTTCTTCCAGCTACTCTTACGGGCAATTTTTTGAGCAATTATTGGTCGGCAACATTAATGGCTCAATCTGGATCAAATTAAGTGGAGCGATCTGGAGCAACAACAATAAATTGCCGATGTGTTTCAGCAATATTGCTTTTGATTGCTCCATATAATTCATGAGTTGTCGAATATCCAATCGGTTTGGATTTTTTTTCTCAATTTTCTTTCTTTCTCGTTTTTGCGAGTGGAACCGGCCGGCGCGCCGGCCGGTTCCACTCGCAAAAACGAGTCACATATATGTGGCAAACAACTATGGCTGTTTTGCTTCTTTTACTTTATAATACGGTGGATAAAGATTGCTGTCAACGTTCTTTGCTTGCTGGCGTATCACACTATATTGATGAGTCGTTAGATTCGCATCGACCATTAATGCTAGAGCTTGATCTACTGACAGCCCACCTTTGTTACGGCTTTCAATAGATTTTCGTGCTTTCTTTCTTTATAGAAGTACCTCTTCTGGGTGAAAAGAGACAGAGCTCTTTAACAATAGCTGCTGAATCTCTTTTTCCTTCCTTTCGTAGCGTAGACTCGATGTATCGAGCATTTGTTGGAAGCGCCGCCTTTTTGTTCTATTGCTGCAGCTTGCGAAATCTTTTTGTGGTCTTCCAGCCCGATTACTTGTTGTAGGAAGTGAAACGCTTACGACAGCGCTTGTCACTATACCGGGCAGTGATATAATTTCTTCCAACCACGATTAATTTGCGTTCAAAAATCGTTCCCGATGTCTTCCCGATTTCGACCATTTTTGTTCTATTTTTTGGCAAACACTTCGAATTGTGACTTTCAAACTCTTCAAAATGTCTTCCGAAAGGGAAGGATCTCCCAGCTCTTGCAATATAAGATATAGCAAAGCATCTATTCTGTTTTGTTTTGCGTTAGCAAACCCAACATCGAAACATTTTCGACGCGAAATTTGCGAAGCCATCCTAAAATTAAGAAAAACTTCTATGAGTGTCGCAATCATTCGCAAACAAACTGACATACGTAATAGAGCTAACAAGTAATACTTTCAGAAAAATACAATTTGAGAACTGTATAATGCGATATAATGTATTAAAACTCAAGTACAAAGTGATTGAGAGAATTATTGTAGTAAAAAATAAACATGATAAATTGTAATGGTGCTTGCAGTTATATTAAATAACAAAGGAAAGTAAAAGACATTGCAAACTTACCTCTAAGCCCACAAGAACACAATAACAACACACAACAACTACTAGCAACTGAAACACGAGCGTATTCATCGAATGAATTCAGACGAATGACGCGGTCCCTCGGTAAACCCGATCTGGAACGAACAGGTAGTCGGTTGTTCTGATCCTTTTTTCTATTGTTTGGCGTGATTCTTTGTAAAATAAATTCTATTTCTTGGAAGTATGGTTCAACTACTTCAAGAATGTGCAACTGGTTTTTTTCTGTAAGTACGTAGTTAAATGAGATTCTGGCCAGCTAGATTACGAAAATTACGCTCTGTGCGGCGGCGGCGGAGGCGGCAGAGTAGGCGCATTGCCTAGTTATTTAAGTTGCTCTATATTGCTCCGTATTGTGTGGCCGTATCTGTGGCAACAGGTTGCTACATGTTGCTATTGCCCTAAATTGCTAGACGTAGTCGTGACGTCATATTTGACGAGAATTGCCCATGATGGAGCAATTTTAGTTGCTCGTGTAAGCGCATCTTTATTGTGCAGAACTGCCTCACTTTATCTGTTTCCCACCATTTCTCGTCAACTGACAGATGACATTAGTGACAGCAGCTACCTCCTCCTGTGTGAATGAGACAGAGTTGACATCCTTCTTAGCGTAACGATGGCAAAAAAAAAAAAAACATTTTTGCCCCAAAATTCAGCTGCGCGGACTTCGCTCACTGACGCAGTCATAATAAGATCGTCAAATGCACAAGTAACAGGGTTGTTAATTGTGCATTTGACGAGAGTTGACATTGTATTAAATCGATGCACTACAATTACAAAATTATCATCTTCATATTTCTATACCATTGCACCACATTAATAATGACGTAGGTAAAACACGAATACCACCTCTCACGGACAGGAAATACAGAAGTTGTATGTTTGAGCAAAAAAATCCCCGCGTGAACTTCGCCACAAGCTTTATAGTACGAGCTTACATGATCTGCGTCATATCTCATATCCCAGTCCAGTTTAGTGTATTTATATCCTCTTACACATTGTTTTTCCGAGTTCGGAATATGACTGGTACTTTATTGAGAGGAATAGTACAAAACAATGTTGTTCGTGTATCTTTCTGTTTGTGTACTTTGTTTCGTCCATAGTGGTGTTGCAAAATATGTGGAGGAAGAAGGTAATATTTTTTAAATAAATTTAAATAATTCGTTGTTGGATGACGTTAGCCGGTCAGTGAAGGGGGCAGGTTTTTTCATTCAATGCATAACCCATATTTTGTAACATATTAAAACACTCAGATTATAAAACAAAGGCAGATAGACCGCGCGGAAAACTAAGAGTGAAGCCAAAAAACCAAATACTAAGGCATCGTATTTTATGTAACATACAATGCGACGCTTTAATAAATTTTTTTTTTTTGGTTTAGATTATAATACAAAGGCAGATAGATCGCGCAGTACACCCAAGAGTTAAAAAAAAAAAACAAATACTAAAGCCTCGCATTATGTACAATACGACGCTTTAGTATTTGGTTTTTTGGCTTCACTCTGGTGTTCCGCTCGGTTTATCTGCCTTGTTTTATAATCGAGTTAAAACATTGCTTCTTTATTCCAAGAAGAGTTAGACAGATGTTAACAGTCTACATGTAAACAGTGTCCTCGGATATACATAGTTGAAGTTGAATAAGAAACCGAAAGATATTATCGAATGAAATTTAAATTTGATAAATTTACTGTTAGTTTTCTAATAATTTGATTCGTAAACATCCATCGGTTTTTTACTAAATTTCATCTATTTCCGACGACCTTGGTTACTTATCTCTTTTGGTGACCGTACCTATAGTTACCCACGTTTCGCTAGTCCTATGTAACGTAATCTAAAGTAATTCGGCCCAGAATTTGGCTACGAGTTTGGCACATCTAGTAGGGTCCAAAATATTCAACTGGTTCATATAAAGAAACTTCTGCTGTCGTAATTTTAAAAGGATAGCATTTCAAGAAATACAACGGGCCCATCAACGTCAAAATTGTATCAGTACCAACTGAAATCTGGGCTTCTATTATTTTGGTCTTTACCAACGGCTTTATGCGTATAAAGCCGTTGATAAAGACCAAACTGAATGGACTTGTATTAGAAACAACTCCATGGTCATTCAAACATAAAATGAATGTGCCAAAGCAAGGCAGTACTAGAAGGATTTTTTCAAAAGATTTGAGGGTTGAAAAATATCTTACGAGAAACAACTCTGCTTTTGACTAGAAAATATGCTGCGTTTTTATGTTTCCTAATATAAACATGTGATTTACTAAAACAGCAATAGGTTGTGATGGGGATCCAAACGCAGTATACAGAAACTGTCTAAGTGCTTGTGAACCGACGTGTACTCGCCCGAACCCCAAAATATGCACTGCGCAGTGCAAGCCCGCAGGCTGTGTGTGCAAACAAGGATATGTGCTAAATGAAAAAGCTGGAAAATGTATCAGACCAGAGGATTGTCCAGGTAAAAGTTTCTTCAATTAATTACATAAATTAAATTGGGCTTCGGTAAATGATAAATGAAACCATAAACACTTTTACACGCCAATCAAATTTTTAAAACTAGATGAGGTCGGCGTTTCCCATCTCAATACTCGCAGAAAGGCCGAAACAAGCTCAGGGATCACAGTCTCTTTTAAAGTCTAGACATAATTTTGGTCACATTATTTGAAGATCGTGTAGATTTGTGTCTGAACTTTATGCGTATGAAATTAAAGAGTATACTCGCGTATTCTAATTATAATTAGCTAAAAAAAAAAAACATGTTTTTTTTTTCAGACTACTGAGCACGTCTGAATTCTTATCTCCACTTCTCAAGACCGGTCAATTTTTGCAATTAATATTCCAAGGAAAAATCATCTATTTTATTGCTCTGTGTTCTAGTGAAAATAAGTATACACTATTTCTGTATTGTTCAAACGAAATAAAATTATAGTCTTGATGAATAAACTATTTTCGGATGAATCGAGGATGTTTTATTATATCGAGAGATATTTTTGTTTACCCACAAAGTACAATAAAAGGAAAGGCCTCGTGATTCAAATAAACACTACTAATTTGTTCTGTGCAAAAGTTTTGCTTGGGAAGACAAATAGGCCCATCTATCTTACGCAGGTTTGTTTCGTTAAATTTTGATCATGGGAGACCCAAGTGAGTTCCTATATTTGGTTAAACCCAGAACTTCGCGTATGAGGCTTTAACCACTGGATCATCAACACAAACTATAGGACAGCAAAAAAAAAAAACTGTATGTTTTTAGTAGGAGCATTCCTTACACATTACATTACACCTATTGCAACTTATAACTGTTAATTTTCCACTCAAATTATTGTTTTCTTATTGAACGTCTCTCATCTCAGGCAATGAAAGTCAAGATACATAAACAAAGGCTCAAAGCAAACTCAGAATTTAATATCCCGATTGTTTTAAAAAATGTGACAGAAGCTGCAGTTACTCAATGCCAACGGGCACTTATATTTCCTCAGAACGACTGTAAAGTGCAGAGTTATTGCCTTTTGGCTGATTGCTTAAAAGCATCGCGTTACCCATGTTTTATACTTACATCGACGAAAATTTAAGTCAGTTTTGTTTCAGTTTAATGACTTAAGGGGAACCTTGTCGCTGGCTCGAACTCACTAGTGGGCCTGGCTTACAAGCGCGCTGTCTCACCAGGCTTCATGTCCAACAGAGGTAATATCAGTGATGAGCAGTTAGATGCTAGTCTACACGCACAACTTTATTTAATGAGACGCAGGATCATTTATAGTAAAATAGGAGCGTGAAAATTAAGAAAAGTCCTTCGGAAGATCGAGCCTTATGAAAAAAACCACTGCATTAATAATGACCAATAAAGTTTATTTAACTTTTCGATAATTGAACTTTGTCGGTACCGACTTAGTTTTGGAGATTTTACACTTCTTTTATTACTTAAACACGCCCAAATTTAGGTTAAATGAGCAAGAAAAACTAATATTTGTTGGCTCATAACTTTTTAATGGCTTTTTATTTTAGTATTCTGTTGCCGCACAGATAATACTAATAATGAGACAAAACCATACCATGTTTAATTTTTGATGTAAATTGTCAAACAGTGGAGTAAATGGAGTCCCAAAGTTTGTTTGGAAAAATGTGGACTAGATTCACCTTAACTGGTGCTTTTATTATTTTAATTACCATATGATTCTTTGGAAAAAGCTGTATCTGGGCCTTGAATTGAGTACGATATGATAATTATAATGTTAATTTAATTAAAACAGTGTTTTGCATCACATTTAAAAACAATCAGACGCCAAATAACTTTATTCATTCACATCTCCTTCGTGTTGCAGTAATATTACCTTTTCCTGAAACATTAAGCTCAGAAACTCATTTTGTACTACTTCCTTCTTTGGATTTTTACCCTTTACGATGAACTCCGAGAGTTCTATAATACTCTTGGTTCTTTCATCTTCCATACTTTAATTCAAAATTGAAACTGAACCAGCTGGATATTAAGTTTTACAATTTCTCGATGTCACCTCTATTCTTGAACAAAATACCTCTCAAATGTTCAAAGTTATAAAAGTTTTAGTACCAAGTGAACAAACTCCGATGGACGTTAAGGCGTCAAATTGATATTTTAATGTTCCCTTGTTGTCTATTTGAATCAAATTTTAAAGTAATCTTCATATTATTTAAGTTATGTACATACTTGAGTATACAGTTATTTAGTATCCCCTGTTGTGTTTATAAAAGTTTTTAAGACGGTGTTTGTCATGAAATTAGGCATGTATATTAAAATGTTTAAATTGGTTCGTAAACATTTTGAGGATTTATAGAAAAAAATTGCTGAAATTTTATCTTTGCTGTTTCTTTTGTTGTGGTGTGAAGATTGGCCAGTAAATGTGAATGAGTTGATTGTCCAAGAACTGCGTCTAACTCCACCACACCTAGAGCCTGCTTACGTTATAGGCTTCCCATCATGACATCTACTTAAAATAAGGTGCTGCTATGGTGATAATATCTTTCGATGTCTTGACATCTTCCCATAATTTTCATGACCCGTCAATAAGTCAGAATATTTCAGTTTATAGAACGTCGTCGTGTCGATTTCCGAATATTCTAACATATTACAGTGAAGTGGGTTACTGGATCCGGTGGCAGCCATTAAATATTTTATAGCCTTTAATGGATTTCCGCCGATTTTATAGATACATACACACTGGGCCATTAATAAAGCTTACCAAACACGTTTTTATTCTGTGAAAATGACGATAAGAGACATTCTTTTGGTTTAGACATGAAGATGCAGAAGATTTACTATAATCTCAAAGAAACCTCTTTCGTTACTAATGTTGACTGACTGATTGACAGGTAAAGCACCTTCCCAACTCGAGACTTAGGAAAAAAGAACTTCCCAAGCACTTACCTTATACACACAGGATACATTTTTAACCAGTTCACAAACTATAACCATGTATTCAACATATCATTGTAGACCTCCCAGCGCAGACATTTTTCGTCGGTTATACAAAAAAAATCTGCTGTTTCATAGAAAAGTGCAATATCTACGCGATCAAAGTATATGGAACAGCTAATCTTTTTTTGTATAAACTCATATGCTGAATTTATGTTTACAGTTTGCGCACTGCTTAAAAATTTATCCTGTATATATAAAATTGTGAAATATAACACCACGCCTGTATTATCCGAAGGGATACGTAGAGGGACCATATTTCATCGGTTTCTTTTGGGGCCGAACCTACATATTGTCACTAAATGGGCACAGTGGTAATTGTGGAACACACTAACGTTCGCATCACAATATTGGTCCATTTGTGTTAAATTGGCAAGGTAAAAAACTTGATAAGTGGGTGCCGCACGAACTGAACGATCGCCAACGCGACGAACGCGTTGAGGTATGCTTGCGTTGCTTAATCTATCAAGCCGGACTTGACAGATTAACGTTATTGAGCAGACAAACTTTTCAAACATATGGAGCACTGGATTAGCAACTGATTCAGGTTCTTATTAATAGTGCGCATAAGGGTGCTGGTATTGAGAAAGGAAAATAAACCTTCCTTAGACGTTTTAAATATATGTAGTGAATTTTTTAACCTCAAATCAGCTCAAACTAAGGGTTCAAGTTTTATACGAAAACAAAGCCACAGGCGAAAAACTATTTCAACCATATTTAATTACAAACTGAAGTTTTAGACAAAGTAGTGAAGATTACCCTTGACAGGGTATTCCCTAGGTCCCTAAACATTGCCTTGTCTTCTCATACTAATAGCGAAGGCTTCCAGTATAAACATTTGCGGCTGAATATTTTACACGAAACGACTGCCTCTGAGCTCAGGAATTTAATAAAACCAATAGAGTCCTTGAACTTTTAGTTTGTTTTCGGGGTTTCTAGTCGGCAGATATAACACAGTGGTTATCTAGGTTTGAAAAACACGAGGAGAATGTTGTTGCCAGAAGCATAAGTTAGGTATAACAGATATCCTAAGGCTAAATGTCAGTTGGCAAACCTTAATTAGGTATGGTTATGACAAGGAACAACAGTTTAATTAATATGCTCTCCGGACTCCGGACAAGTTCAAATACAGGCTGACCGCAGAACCTCGCACGATTGGCCAAATTGCGTGCTTCTTATTTAGTGTGAAACTTGTGATATTCTCAGGGTATATTTTCTCTCAAGTGACAGAACTTTCTTTTATTTCAGCAAATCTCCTGAGAACATTGACTTGCCTACCCGCCAAAAAAAAAAACTTAAACAAAAAATAAAACATTTATTGCTGGTACACAAAATCCTAACTTTTTCTAAATATTATACGTGTGAAAGTAAGTTTGTTTGTTTGTGTGTTACCTTTTCACGCCTAAGCCGCTGAACCGATCATCCTGAAATTTTGCATATACGTTGTTAGTTGCACAGAAATGGACAAAGGTTACCTTTCAATCCGAAAAAAAGTACTGTTCCCGAGGAAAACAACAGTAACGTTCTTATGATAATAGATGGCACCACGTGTCATTCGAATCATGATTGAATTGATTCTTA
Organism: Polymixis flavicincta; assembly: GCA_949987655.1. Taxonomy (NCBI): domain Eukaryota; kingdom Metazoa; phylum Arthropoda; class Insecta; order Lepidoptera; family Noctuidae; genus Polymixis; species Polymixis flavicincta. The sequence goes on along the minus strand of OX465185.1, from coordinate 8,633,652 downwards.
CAAGCAGAGTATAACCCGAATTGATTGTCAAATTCTAAATTCACGCGAGCAAAGCCGCGGGCGAAAGCTATAAAATATAATACTTATTCCCTACATTCTAAAGCAAAAACTACATTTACTTACGTCACCAGGTATCAAAATAGAAGAAGAAAAATTGTATAATGTCTACGTCTCGTTTATAAGCGAACAATCTCTGCATTGTGAACGGAAGTTTTTGTGGGAGTCATAAATCAATCCGCGGCGAAAAGATTCCCCCTAAAGTTTTTGTTACTATCTATGTACAGATATGGAAAGAGATTTTTTAAATGAGAATATATTAGGGTTATTTTTAAGCCATCATTTACCCATACAGCCGCACGGGTCGTTCCATCAGGTTAAGCTACACTTACCGGGGTTGGTCTGTGGATGGGTGACCTTTACGTACCTAGGCTCCTCCGTGCCTCGGAACGCACGTTAAGCTGTTGGCCTCGGTTGTCATTCGTGGATCTTTGACAGTTTTACGGTTCATTAGAAACCCGAAAACCTGTCGACCAGTCTTACCACGGAGTATCCTGTTACCCAGTAACGGGGTTGTGGAGGTCAGATAGGCAGATGCTCCATGTAAAATACTGGTATTTAGCTGCAACTGGTTAGATTGGAAGCCTTATACAGAAATTCAGTGTTCAAAATACAAAGCAAAAAAAATCACAGAAAAATGATCAGAGGGGCAATTCTACTAATTTTAAGAACGTTCACAGTCTGATCTCAGTGTCAATCTGTCAAAAATACCTCGATTTTTCAAACATTTTTGACATTCGCTTGTCGCTGAGATGACACTGCGACTAGATTTTAAACGGTTTTAATTACGAGAATTGGCCTTCTGGTGCCTACCTACTTACCTATTTTTAAAAATACTACAACACAAGCATTGTAAATATACACAAATTAAACAATTTCAAAAAGGTTCTAGAATAATATTTTACATGGAGCTGAGTTGAGAACCGGTAACGGCCTGTTTCGTAGAAATATGTAGAATTCATAAACGGCCAGTTTTTGCAAATGCCAATATTTTAAACAAAATATTCAAGCAGGTCGTTATTCAATAAAATAACATCGGTTTCTCGAACAATATTTTTTCGATATTTCTAGTTTTATGAAAACCTTGTTTCATGTAAACTGTTAGCCACGTAGAACGTTTACGAGAAAAATGACTGTCCTCTCAGGAGTCATAAAAGAAAGCCTCATTTGAGTCCACATTGTCTGTACTCGGACGAGGCCGGCCGTCAACCAAGTAACGTTCGATTAATCAGTCTTATTAGTTCCTCCTGAAACTCTAACTAAATAATTGGTTACGATAAATGTTATTCTGCGAACTGTAATTGGTTTTCGTCTTATTTGTTTGTTCGCCGTTGATTTTTCTTTTATTTCTTTGTTTGATTATTTCTGTGTGAACGTTATTTTTGTTTGTGTGGGTTCCTCTAGTGATTTATAGAGCGTCGATGGCCGGAGAAAATGTCTGAGGTCTTAATTTGATTTTCAGACGCTCATTCTGAGTTTGTGATTAAGTAAGTTTTTTTTTGGGAATAATATTTGTGACTTGGCTTTGTATAATCCATTGGAAATACATTTTCTGAGTAAGAAGGCCTGATATAACGTTTTAGTACAAAATTTGTTTTTCTATCTCTGACTTTAATTTGGCAAATAATAGTTCACAAGATAAACATTAAGCCAAACTGTATCGTCGAAGATTTTAACGTTCTTTTCTTTTTTAATGACTAAGCACACATATTTTTCCAATTCACTTTAGACATTGGCAGAATAGTCGACATCAGCTTCATCATCATCATCATCATCATCATCATCATCATCATATCAGCCGAAAGACGTCCACTGCTGGACATAGGCCTCCCCCAGGCTCCTCCACTTCGACCGGTCTTGTGCTTCCCACATCATGGTTTGCCATATTAAAAAAAATGAATAGGTACAATGGTATTGATTTTATCCGAATTACACTTCTACAGAAAGAAATAAATATTTATTAATTAAAACTTTATGCACAAGTAAAAATACTGTACAAAAGTGGACTTAATGCCTGAGGCATTTTCTACCAGTCAACCTTAAATATTGCCTGACACATAGAAAAAAAAGTTAAAACAGCAAAAAACTTAGATAAACTATACGTATTTAATTAAATTGTACTAAAATTATTTTGCCTAAAAATAATACTTTAATATTAGGTCTTTACCTATGAAATTGCCGTTCTGCAGTACTGGCCATTTCAAATCAAAATAATTTTTGTTTGGCTAAGAATTCTAATTTCAAATTAATTTTATTTTAAAAACATGGATTTTTTTTTCTAAAAGTAGTCATTTCTTTATTGATTAGTGTTACATTTTCATCGCATTTCAATCTTTTTCGTCATCATGGATACGTTAAAAATTCGAGTAATTATGGAATATGAGTACCGTCGTGGCAGCAACGCGGCACAAGCGGCACGCAACATCAACGACGTTTACGGAGCTAACACTACAAACCAACGCACCACCTGTTATTGGTTTGCTCGCTTCCGTTCTGGAAATTTCGACCTGAAAAATGAACCTCGCGGTCGTCCGAAGACTTTGGTCGACAATGACGAATTAAAGGCGATTGTGGAAGCTGATGATACACAATCTACGGCTGAATTAGCAGCAGCTTTCGACGTTAGCGTCAAAACAATATTGGTCCATTTGCGTCAAATTGGCAAGGTAAAAAAGCTTGACAAATGGGTGCCCCACGAACTCAATGATCGCCAGCGCGAAGTACGCGTCGAGACGTGCCTTGCACTGCTCAACAGACACACAAATGAAGGAATTTTGAACCGCATTGTTACCTGCGATGAAAAATGGATTCTGTTTGATAACCGTAAGCGCTCAGCAAGTTGGTTGGATCCTGGTTCAGCACCTAAACAATGCCCTAAACGAAAACTTACCCCTAGAAAAGTGATGGTCACTGTTTGGTGGTCTAGCGCCGGTGTGATTCATCACAGCTTCTTACCAAACGGGGTGAGCATTACTGCAGATGTGTACTGTGAAGAACTGAACACAATGATGGAGAAGCTGGCGCATCTCCAACCAGCATTGGTCAATCGCTCGTCTCCGCTGCTCCTGCACGACAACGCGCGACCTCATACTGCACAGCAGACGGTCTCCAAGTTGCAAGAACTGGGGTTGGAAGCTCTCCGTCATCCGCCCTACTCACCAGACCTTGCGCCTACAGACTACTACTTTTTCCAGAATTTGGATAACTTCTTGGCGGGAAAAAAATTTAATACCCGAGAGGCAGTACAAAATGCCTTTGAAGAATTTGTTGCCTCCCGTCCAGCTGATTTCTTTAAGAAGGGCATCAATAAACTGCCACTGCGATGGCAAAGATGCATTGATTGCATGGGTGATTACTTCGATTAATACAAATAAAAAATTCATGAAAAAAATTCGTTTAAATTTTTTCATACAAAACGGCAATTTCATAGGTAAAGACCTATTATCTACTTAACGTTCCGGCAGGCTTAGAATGACTCTTTCTATTTCTACTCTACCGTAGAATAGAAATCGCTTGTCCACATTTCTCGGTACAAAACTGTCAATTGTCTACGCGGAATTTTTGTCTACTCTTCCGTCGACAAAACGCTTCTCTATGGTTCTCGTGTTGATTTCAGGATAATCTTGGCAAATAGATATAATTATGTAGTAGATTAATTACGAGTAGGCGAATGACTTATAATTATTTATTGGATAGCAATAAACAACCTGAGGATTGTAATTACGCCTTTGTTAATAGAAATATAATATCATTCAGTTCTAGGTTATTGGGGGTACTTTTATAGGCTATATCTTTATGAAATAACTGTGTGATTACGTAGCCTGGGACCTAGTACCGACCTACAATATTTTTTCCATTATTATTGTGTCCTAGGATTCGTTTTATTCGGGTGTCTAGATGTTATCAAAGATTAGAGGAACTAGATTTTGAGGTTTAAAGCTGAAGTTTGCATAAGTTGGCGATTTGTGTGGCTGTCCGCATAATATTATTTACTAGCTTTTGCCAGCGGCTTCACCCGCGTGTACATCTATATAAATAAAAATTTGTGTCACGATGTATGTTCGCGATAAACTCCGAAACTACTGAACGAAGAACGAATTTTGATAAAATTTTGTAACCATTTATAATATGGTCCAACTTAAAAGATAGAATAGTTTTTATCTTAATTATTGATCTCAATATTTATTACTGCAAATTAAATGTTAATTATACGACATAAGTGTGTATTTATCGGTTAGTTCTATAAATTCCTGATAGATGGCGGTTTAGCATCTTAGTTGCACAGGTATCCTGCAGATGGCGTCGTATTTATATTAGGTCTTTACCTATGAAATTGCCGTTCTGCAGTACTGGCCATTTCAAATCAAAATAATTTTTGTTTGGCTAAGAATTCTAATTTCAAATTAATTTTATTTTAAAAACATAGATTTTTTTTTCTAAAAGTAGTCATTTCTTTATTGATTAGTGTTACATTTTCATCGCATTTCAATCTTTTTCGTCATCATGGATACGTTAAAAATTCGAGTAATTATGGAATATGAGTACCGTCGTGGCAGCAACGCGGCACAAGCGGCACGCAACATCAACGACGTTTACGGAGCTAACACTACAAACCAACGCACCACCTGTTATTGGTTTGCTCGCTTCCGTTCTGGAAATTTCGACCTGAAAAATGAACCTCGCGGTCGTCCGAAGACTTTGGTCGACAATGACGAATTAAAGGCGATTGTGGAAGCTGATGATACACAATCTACGGCTGAATTAGCAGCAGCTTTCGACGTTAGCGTCAAAACAATATTGGTCCATTTGCGTCAAATTGGCAAGGTAAAAAAGCTTGACAAATGGGTGCCCCACGAACTCAATGATCGCCAGCGCGAAGTACGCGTCGAAACGTGCCTTGCACTGCTCAACAGACACACAAATGAAGGAATTTTGAACCGCATTGTTACCTGCGATGAAAAATGGATTCTGTTTGATAACCGTAAGCGCTCAGCAAGTTGGTTGGATCCTGGTTCAGCACCTAAACAATGCCCTAAACGAAAACTTACCCCTAGAAAAGTGATGGTCACTGTTTGGTGGTCTAGCGCCGGTGTGATTCATCACAGCTTCTTACCAAACGGGGTGAGCATTACTGCAGATGTGTACTGTGAAGAACTGAACACAATGATGGAGAAGCTGGCGCATCTCCAACCAGCATTGGTCAATCGCTCGTCTCCGCTGCTCCTGCACGACAACGCGCGACCTCATACTGCACAGCAGACGGTCTCCAAGTTGCAAGAACTGGGGTTGGAAGCTCTCCGTCATCCGCCCTACTCACCAGACCTTGCGCCTACAGACTACTACTTTTTCCAGAATTTGGATAACTTCTTGGCGGGAAAAAAATTTAATACCCGAGAGGCAGTACAAAATGCCTTTGAAGAATTTGTTGCCTCCCGTCCAGCTGATTTCTTTAAGAAGGGCATCAATAAACTGCCACTGCGATGGCAAAGATGCATTGATTGCATGGGTGATTACTTCGATTAATACAAATAAAAAATTCATGAAAAAAATTCGTTTAAATTTTTTCATACAAAACGGCAATTTCATAGGTAAAGACCTATTATCTACTTAACGTTCCGGCAGGCTTAGAATGACTCTTTCTATTTCTACTCTACCGTAGAATAGAAATCGCTTGTCCACATTTCTCGGTACAAAACTGTCAATTGTCTACGCGGAATTTTTGTCTACTCTTCCGTCGACAAAACGCTTCTCTATGGTTCTCGTGTTGATTTCAGGATAATCTTGGCAAATAGATATAATTATGTAGTAGATTAATTACGAGTAGGCGAATGACTTATAATTATTTATTGGATAGCAATAAACAACCTGAGGATTGTAATTACGCCTTTGTTATTAGAAATATAATATCATTCAGTTCTAGGTTATTGGGGGTACTTTTATAGGCTATATCTTTATGAAATAACTGTGTGATTACGTAGGCTGGGACCTGGTACCGACCTACAATATTTTTTCCATTATTATTGTGTCCTAGGATTCGTTTTATTCGGGTGTCTAGATGTTATCAAAGATTATAGGAACTAGATTTTGAGGTTTAAAGCTGAAGTTTGCATAAGTTGGCGATTTGTGTGGCTATCCGTATAACATTATTTACTAGCTTTTGCCAGCGGCTTCACCCGCGTGTACATCTATATAAATAAAAATTTGTGTCACGATGTATGTTCGCGATAAACTCCGAAACTACTGAACGAATTTTGATAAAATTTTGTAACCATTTATAATATGGTCCAACTTAAAAGATAGAATAGTTTTTATCTCAATTATTGATCTCAATATTTATTACTGCAAATTAAATGTTAATTATACGACATAAGTGTGTATTTATCGGTTAGTTCTATAAATTCCTGATAGATGGCGGTTTAGCATCTAAGTTGCACAGGTATCCTGCAGATGGCGTCGTATTTATATTATTAAACGACATTTGTGTGTATTTATCGGTTAGTTCTATAAATTCCTAATAGATGGCGGTTTAGCATCTAACTGATCACTCAACGCACAGCCGAAACCACTAGGACTAGGAAACGAACGTGAAATTTTGCACACGGCTTACTTTTATAATGTAGGGGAGCCCTAAGAAGGGGTTTTTGGAAATTCGACTTTTAAGGGGGTGAAAAGGGGGGATTTTGTCTCCTAAACTACTTAACCGATTTTAATCAAATTTGTACACTGTGTGCAGTTTGATCCAACTTGAAAGATAGGATAGCTTACATCTCAATGTATGATCACAAAGAAATAAAATATGGCGGTACGAAGTTCGCCGGGGCAGCACTAGCTGCCCCGGCTAACTTCGTACCGCCATATTTTAGAAGGAAGGTTTATATATTTATACTAATTATACTAATTTATATAATTATACTAATAAATATATAAACCTTCCTCTTGAATCACTCTGTCTGATCTAAGTGTACAGACACGAAAAGCGACTTTGTTTTATACTATGTTAAGACAAGCAATGTATTATTTTATTGGCTTGTTTGACTGCATTGATTGCGTCGATGGTATAGTGGTCGCAAGCGCTGAACATGATGTCCTAGGTTCGATTCCCAGATCGGTCAACTATTAGTGTTGTTCTATCTGTAAAATCTCAATAGGAGCCCGTCTGTATTTGTGCCCGGTTGATGGTAATAGGCGAAATATGGATGTACTATAGATACACCTCTGCCCAAGCCTTAGGGGAAACAAGGCGTGGTGTTATGTTATGTAAACGGAGGACAGGATGTTGTGGCGAAGCCTGGGAGAGGCTTATGACCAGTAGTCGACTGAGATACGCTGAGTTGATCACACATCTGCTGCACCATACACCGCACCATACCATACCATACTACCATACTTGCAGCGGCAGCTCGATCACAGTTGTGACGGAAGTAACATTTATTCCCGGTCGTCCCCGCCTCGTCGTCCCCACGGGGCACGAGAGGGAAAAATAGTTTCGTTCCTCCCCAGTGGTGACGATTGGAACTTTTTATTTCCCACTCGTTCCGCTATAGACCGAGAGTCAAAATGCAATGATGGGGATTTCAATAATAGATTTCACGGATTTTTTACTGGTACTTATAGCACAGGAGTCTTGCCTATTACTTATTAGATCTAATTTAATGTACAAAATTTGTAAATAGGTTTAACATTTTGAATAAACAAATATTACTACTAGGTACTATTGAAACTTGCAACAGTAAATAATTCAGTCTTTTGTACAGACGCCAGCTCTTCAAACTACCCTAAACTGTCAAATTTTCCCAAATGAACATGAACCTTAAACATATGTGATAAAGTTGAAAATCTATCAGATTTTTTTTACAGATTGGGGTTGCTTGATGTGCTGGCGTCTGTACATGATTATCAAGGGTATTACGATACCCCGTGGTAAGACTGTTTCTCAAACTTTGGGGTTTCTGACGAACCGTTACGACTGTCAAAGATCTAGAAATGATAGCCGGGACCAACGGCTCAACGTTTTCTGAGGCACGGAGAGGTTTCGGTATGTAAAGATGGTCACCCATCCTCGGTTGTGAAGGTAAAAATAAATGATATTATGTTTTCTTTCTTCCTGGTTTCTGCATGAATAGGAGTATTATTTTGAAGTACTTATAGCACAAGAGTCCTCCTAGTTTAAGCCCAGTTGCACATGTTTTGGATCTGGCCAATTACTTATTAGATCTAATTTAATGTAGGTACAAGAATTGTAAATAGGTTTAACATTTGGAATCAATAAATATTACTACTAGGTACTATTGAAACTTGCAACAGTAAATAATTCAGTCTTTTGTACAGACGCCAGCACATCAAGCTACCCTAAACTGTCAAATTTTCCCAATTGAATATGAACCTTAAACATGTGATAAAGTTGAAAATCTATCAAAGAAATTTTACAGATTGGGGTAGCTTGATGTGCTGGCGTCTGTACATGACATCACGGGTAATACGATACCCCGTGGTAAGACTGTTTGTTAGACTTGTGGGGTTCTGACGAACCGTTACGACTGTCAAAGATCTAGAAATGACAGCCGGGACCAACGGCTTAACGTTTTCTGAGGCACGGAGAGGTTTCGGTATGTAAAGATGGTCACCCATCCTCGGTTGCGACGGTAAAAATAAATGTTATTATGTTTTCTTTCTTCCTGGTTTCTAAATAAATAGCAGTATTATTTTAAAGGAGAGAGCAAAGAGGATTTAATTCAATATCGCAGAGTCGGAAATATTTCGTCATTAAAACATGCTTCTTGTAGAAACTACAACGGAATCGTCCTTATTATTTGTATAAAAACAAATTATACAGAAAGCAAGGTTTCCACAAACAATGATATCTCAGACTAGGTTTCGCTAGCAATTACCTCTACAAGGATGTTTTGTACGGAACCAAGTCATTAAGCAGACATTATATGATAAAAGTATATTTTTCTTTGACTTAGATCTCGAACTTAGACTTTTTGATGTTATCTTATCCATAATTACCACAATGAATGTCTCATATAGGAATATTGGAAATGAATTCGTTAATTTTAAATATTTTTACTAACTTTGAATGACCAAAGTGGTTAAGGAGGAGAAAAGTGGTTTAGCTATTGAGTTAAACCAGTTTTTTTCAGTAGAACTGAATATGCTGTTTATAAATCATCTAATTTATTATAATATAATTATATAATAATAGGTCTTTACCTATGAAATTGCCGTTTTGTATGAAAAAATTTAAACGAATTTTTTTCATGAATTTTTTATTTGTATTAATCGAAGTAATCACCCATGCAATCAATGCATCTTTGCCATCGCAGTGGCAGTTTATTGATGCCCTTCTTAAAGAAATCAGCTGGACGGGAGGCAACAAATTCTTCAAAGGCATTTTGTACCTACTGCCTCTCGGGTATTAAATTTTTTTCCCGCCAAGAAGTTATCCAAATTCTGGAAAAAGTAGTAGTCTGTAGGCGCAAGGTCTGGTGAGTAGGGCGGATGACGGAGAGCTTCCAACCCCAGTTCTTGCAACTTGGAGACCGTCTGCTGTGCAGTATGAGGTCGCGCGTTGTCGTGCAGGAGCAGCGGAGACGAGCGATTGACCAATGCTGGTTGGAGATGCGCCAGCTTCTCCATCATTGTGTTCAGTTCTTCACAGTACACATCTGCAGTAATGCTCACCCCGTTTGGTAAGAAGCTGTGATGAATCACACCGGCGCTAGACCACCAAACAGTGACCATCACTTTTCTAGGGGTAAGTTTTCGTTTAGGGCATTGTTTAGGTGCTGAACCAGGATCCAACCAACTTGCTGAGCGCTTACGGTTATCAAACAGAATCCATTTTTCATCGCACGTAACAATGCGGTTCAAAATTCCTTCATTTGTGTGTCTGTTGAGCAGTGCAAGGCACGTCTCGACGCGTACTTCGCGCTGGCGATCATTGAGTTCGTGGGGCACCCATTTGTCAAGCTTTTTTACCTTGCCAATTTGACGCAAATGGACCAATATTGTTTTGACGCTAACGTCGAAAGCTGCTGCTAATTCAGCCGTAGATTGTGTATCATCAGCTTCCACAATCGCCTTTAATTCGTCATTGTCGACCAAAGTCTTCGGACGACCGCGAGGTTCATTTTTCAGGTCGAAATTTCCAGAACGGAAGCGAGCAAACCAATAACAGGTGGTGCGTTGGTTTGTAGTGTTAGCTCCGTAAACGTCGTTGATGTTGCGTGCCGCTTGTGCCGCGTTGCTGCCACGACGGTACTCATATTCCATAATTACTCGAATTTTTAACGTATCCATGATGACGAAAAAGATTGAAATGCGATGAAAATGTAACACTAATCAATAAAGAAATGACTACTTTTAGAAAAAAAAATCCATGTTTTTAAAATAAAATTAATTTGAAATTAGAATTCTTAGCCAAACAAAAATTATTTTGATTTGAAATGGCCAGTACTGCAGAACGGCAATTTCATAGGTAAAGACCTAATATAAGACAAATTAAATAATAAAAAAAAAACCTCGAAATTTCTTGGATTTATTTTCCTCAAATTGTTGTGACTTAAAATTAATTTATACAATGCTTAGTTAGCTGGTCAGTCTTCAGAATTCCTCGTAATTATCTCAGAGGGTGAAACTTAGTTTTTCAAATTTTTCTCTCGAAAATCCCAAGTTCCTTGAATTCCTCTTTCGAAGTTCGCAACAAAAATTTTCCTGTAAATTAAATAAAAGGTCTCGTTGTTAGAGAAATCTCGATTAAGTTTTTAAGGTTCTGTACATCAAAGGATCAACGAATAAGATTTTATATTCATTTATCTATTGAAGTTTTTAATTTTGTTGTAGTTAATAAGTATGATAAATTGGTAATGGAAATAATTGGTCTAAAACATCGTCATTTTTGCATTTTTCGTAATTGTAATTTTATTACATTCTCGAATAATAATCGTTGCTTTTTTTCGCAATAGGTACTCGTAGTATTTTTTTTTATTAAAAGAAAGAAGAATAAAAGTGCTTTGCGCAAGTTCGTAAATATACTGATGAGGAAGAAAATGAGAAGACACGATTTTAGAAATTCCAACTATAGATCCAACTTCACACTTAGCCAGTGTTATAATTGTTGCTTCAACAATACTAATTGCAAAGGTCGCATCTCATAATGTTTCCCGCCATTTCCACGACAAGGCCGCTTACGCAATTACCCATCATTCCCGGAAAGTGAAGCTATCAAAACAATTTTCAAGCAAAAATCCTTAAAACATTTTCGGGAAAATTAAAATTTTGTTCTGAATGGCGATAAAAATTCTTTTGGAATAATTAAATTAAGGGGTAAAATAACGGTAAACCGTGTTACTTTTTGGAGGTCAAATGAATCTGAATGCTCCAGGTAAAAAGTGTAGTTTGTTGCATACCTCATAATAGAAAGAATAACTTACTTAATCTTAGATCAATTGACGAATAACTAACAAAATCAACTAAGTGTGAATTTCACCAATGAAACTGAACGCGCTCAGCATGTCTGAATTGCGTTTAAGATCTGTCAGTGTCAATATTCCACAACAATGATGACACTAACAGATCTTTGACGCGGTTTAGATTATCGCGTTCAGTTTATTTGATGAAATCCGCACTAAGTGCGAATTTCACCAATAAAACTGAACGCGATAGTACAAGTATAAGCCGCGTTCGAAAACTGTTAGTGTCAAATTATTCCATAGAAAATAATGACACTGACGTGGTTTATATGTTGATTGCGTTCAGTTTCATTAGTGAAATTCGCTCTTAAAGCTTTTATGACGTTTTCAAAATAAGTATCTTGATATTCATTGAAGTCGGTGATGAAAACGAACAAATAGTTAAAGATATACTTACAACAGTCTACAGGCAGAACACACAAGCTCAATTGTTCATGGAACACATAACCAGTCCTGCAGTCACAGCTGTTGTACCGACAGCCGCTGAAGCAAGTTTTGTTGACTTCCTTGTAGTCGGAGCAAGAGTTGCCGCAGTGGTTACCGCAGCCAGATGTGGCGTTGTTGTCCCCGTTGCAGCTTGCTGTAATGTTGAGGTGGCCATTAATCTTCTTTTAGAGACGGTACGTCTATGTTGCTAATACTGTTTGGGTTATATAACATCATGCCCGTATTCTCTGGCTAGGCAGAGGTGCTCCTACAGTGCGGACGTGACTGACGAGGTAGGTAGGTCGTAGTTCCGAACAAAGACAGGAGGTTAATTTTGTGTAAATTACTTCATCACCTCTACTCTCAAAACGGTGAAGGTAAACATCGTGGGGAAACCGGCATGTCCTAGAGCAAAAAATACGAAGACGTGATATCTACCAACCCACATTGGGCTCGCGTGGTGGAATACGGCCCACTCCCTCTTACCAAGAGAAGGTCTGTGATCCAGCAGTGAAGACATTATAAGCTGAATACACCTTTATATTATAGGCTAGGTACACTCAAATTTCATGTTCCGTGTGGTGTCGGACGTAAAAGAATAGCACCATCCCATTTCTTCCCGTGGGTGTCGTAGAAGGCGACTAAGGGACTTACTAGAGAATGGGCAGCAGCGTTCTCTATACATTTTACCACCATACTGCGATCGCTAACCCGCCTGCCAAGCGTGGCGATAATGGCAAAACCGCCCTCTTCGCGGGAGGCTTATGTCCAGCGTCTTTCGACTGAAATGATGATGACACACAAATTTCGATTTTCATTTTTTATTGTAAGTATCCATAAAGAAAGACCATGTTTAGAGGAATTAATTTACTATTATAATAATGATGACAGTGGATTATCTAGAACGTTGAATAGAAAGAAATGAGAGGCAATAGAAAAAGTTAATTCATAGATTAAATGTGCTATTTATTACCCGACTACGGCGAGGCCAAACGGAGGGCTATGATTTTGACTGGTGTGTATGTATTTTAATACTTTTAGTACAGATTTGTACAGATGTGGACTAAACTTTCTGTCACGTAACTTTTTTGTCATGTAGAGACATATTATACAGAGTGTAACAGAAACCCGATTGCTATCCTTAAGCACTAAAGATAACAGCTGGTATAGAATCACTATAATCGTTTCAGCTCAAAATAAAATACTCTAAGAATTGATACCTCAGTTTCATGTTTCTTAAATTCAAATCATAATAAACGTGTCACCGCACTACGTACGTAGGTCAGTAACTTTCCACGTTACTTACCAATATGATAAATCTCTTACGAGTGATGTTTTTATATCAATTTGAAAAGTTCGGTTTCTGGTATTAATGTATTAAAAATCCTCATAACTTTTGAACATGTAGAGATAGGATTAAAACATCCTTCCGATATCGTTTGATATTATAGAGGTACTAGCTTTTGCCAGCGGCTTCGCCCGCGCGGTACTTTCGTCCCCTATTTAACTCCCTTAGGGGTTGAATTTCGAAAAATCCTTTCTTATTCCTTGTCTACATTATAAAGGGAACCTCTGTGCAAAATTTCAGCTTCCTAGGCCCAAGGGTTTAGGCTGGGCGTTGATGAGTCAGTCAATCAGTCAGTCAGTCAGGACTTGTATTTTTATTTATATAGATGAGGAACAGGGTGTAAAGTTCGCTCATCCTCTATTGAAAAGGAGGATCCTCCGACCAGACGGGTATTGTGTCTGGTCCGGGCAACTGCCCGACAGCTGATGTCGGGATTTTTGTATCTGTTCGAGTGTCGTGGAAAACTCTGATTGCGCGATGCAGAATTGCTCATTTAGTTCGCCTGTGGCATTGTAGATGGCGCCACTTTTCTTTTTGTGTTTCTCGATATTTGTTGCGAAACATTTTTATTTGTAGTGCCGCTACATCACTCTCCCCCGGAGACCGGAGGTCGATAGTGGGCTGAGTCAGTGCATGTTATGATGCTTGCCAGTGCCAGTTGTGGTTCCAGTGAGTCGGAACCCCGCGTCGCATAGTTCGCGGTGAGTCGGAACTGTCTGCGACAATTCCCCAGTGAGTCGGGGTTGCGCTGCGTTATGCTCCAGTGAGTCTGATCTGGTACAGCGCTGGGTTGAGAGGTTGAGGCTGACTGCTGGCGTAGACCGGGAGATTGAGCTCTCGACCGGCCGAAAGTGCAGTGTGCTGGGCCATGGTTGCTGATGAAGCTGTGGGTGATGACCAGGCATGCGGTTCGCTGCATGCAGGTGGTCAGGATACCCGTTGAAGCCGTGGGTGCTGGCTGGCTGTGTGACTCGCCGCTCGAAAGCTCGAGGAAGTGGTCTTGATGTATTGCACGAAGGCTGCGCTGACGTTCTTTCACGGGGTCACCAGTATAGAGGTAAAGTTCGCTCATCCTCTATTGAAAAGGAGGATCCTCCGACCAGACGGGTATTGTGTCTGGTCCGGGCAAGTGCCCGACAGTTATTGTCGGGATTTTTGTATATGTTGGAGTGTCGTGGAAAACTCTGATTGCGCGATGCAGAATTGCTTATTTAGTTCGCCTGTGGCATTGTAGATGGCGCCACTTTTATTTTTGTGTTTCTCGATATTTGTTGCGAAACATGTTTATTTGTAGTGCCGCTGCAATATCATCCAAAGAGTCCGTGCCCTTGGTATGTATAAATATACCCTTTCGTTACACGTTATATAATTATGAGTTTTGAGGAATACATATTTATTCCTCAATTAAATCCGTTAGCTACTGATATACCAATTATTTCATAATACTTTAGAAATCTTCGGTTTTATCTTGACGCATAGTTCCTTTTCGATCATCATGAATGGCCCACTGCTGGGAATTGAAAGACCACCCGTCTTTCAATTTTCAAAAATATTAATATTATTGACCTTACACAATATTATTTACTCTTGTCATGACGTTTCATAACGCCTACGTGCGTTTTTACTAGACCTATGACTTATGTTGACGTTTATTGCGGATTACTAATTAGATTATCTGCGGTTGGGTTTACAATGTTACCACAATGAAATCGTAATAATTTAATTAAGTCATTTCTTACCTCTACCTATTGTGGTTTCATATATGAATATAGCTCCTATTCCTTTTTTTGTCATATGGTGAACAAACTTGGCTATTTGACTGGATGACTGTAAAGGCATCGTACTAAATTATATTTTCCAGACAGATTGCTTGGTAATTCTAGTAATTTATCGCTATGTAAGATTTATTGTAAAAGTTGTACAAGTTTATGCAATAAACCTTTTTATTTCACACTTCTAGACAAAGGCCTCCCCCAAGTCATTCCAGGAAATCTTTTCCTACTCCACCTCGAACCAGCCCTCGCGATACAAACATTTTATTTTATTTATTTATATTTAAGACCATGTTAACTTTAAATATTGTCGTCATGAGCGATAATAGTTCTTATTGCAATCTGAAACGTTAAAACCTGTTGTAATAATTTCGAATAATAAATGAGCAAGCGTATGTCGTAAGAATGCAAATAAAATCGTAATAATTAGGTATTAACGAATTAATAATAATAATCCATCACTGAATGCAGTTTGGCATTTGAAATTTTATGATATTTTATTAATTATAATTACAATTTTTGTTGAAGGAATTGTTATTGAAGGGATAAACTGCCTTTAAAGATAATTAAGAGGTTACTGTGTTTTTTTTTTTTTGATGCATTAAGGTATGTTTTATAATTATGTTTTCAGTTCGATCAGAGTATGCAAAAAGACTTGAAAATACCATAGTTTTTGCTTTCAAAATTATTTACGGTTAAAGAGATACACTGCTTTAAAAAACCTTTTTGACCGTTTTCAAGAATTTTCCTATTTAATTTATATTAAAGATTTTCGAGAGCGTCACCATCTTCCGATGAGTTCCATTTTACTTATCTGACACATACTTGAGTCATGTCTTTTGGTAGATAGTGAGTGATAATTTATCAAAAACAGACTTTAGTTTTTTGTAAAATAGCTTTATTAAAAGGAACATTACTTGTTGTTGTGATCTTGTTTTGTTAGGTTAGTTATATATGTTAGTTTAGTTATATATGTTTGGTTAGTTATATATGTTACGTTAGTTATTTTTATTGCTTATGAATCAAGTATTTATGTATCTATTATTTAGGATATGTGTTTGTCTGTGTATCTATTCTAGTATATTGTATACTTATTATTTTCATGAACCACAGTCCTTTTTTATGTCCAGGCAAATCACTGTCCATTCTAAGATTGACTGGAAGAGTTCGCAGAAAGCGATAAGGCCGCTCATTGTATATGTTGTAGTGTAAGGTTTATTTTTTGTTATGTATTTTTCTGGTGTAGGATACAGAAAAATATATAAATATAAAAAAATCTAAAATCACAATCTTGGTTATTGTTCCAATTACTATTTTGATCTGTTACCATTTCTGCTGTAAGAATTTTACCTATTTTTACCACAACCATAATAGTCACAGTCTTACTTAGCAAACTCAGCGTACGTCCCCGCAGCCAAAGACCACAAACTTGAGTTACTTCTTAGTTTCTACCGACTTTAGGCGACTTCAAATAACAAACTTATTCCACCTACTGCCCGTTTAATTTGTAGGTACTCAAACTCACTTAAAATTTTCGATTCCGTTTTACACCGTTGATACATAATGTATTGCACGAATTTGGCACTATGTAGCAAATGCGCGAAAGCAAAGTTTTTTTATTTCTTCAACTTCCCACTGATTTTATTTTTGTGCCAATCGTGTGTTACAACCTTTTATTTAACTTGCAATGATTGTATGTATCTTTGTTAGGGTCAAATCTTGCAACTGAATTTTAAACCAGTTATCCTCAACCGACTATGCTGAAATTTTGCATACACGTTTAGTTTGGATGACAATGCATGGTACTAATTATATGGGACATTTTTTTTTAATTTAATTATCCGTGTTGGCCCTAACACTTTAAGGTAAGCCTCAAGTCTTAAAGCTTTTACGTTTGTTTTATTTACTTTTGAGTTAATTAAAAGTTCTCTCTAAATAGACATTTATTAAAAAAAAAAAAATGTAAATCATCTTTAAAAACTAAAACGCAAATTTCGCTTTCAGCCTGTAATTGCTGCTGGGACACATGCCTCCTCTCTGTGAGAGAGATTGGGCCATAATCCACCACGCGAGCCCAGTACGAGTTGGATAATAGTCAAATATCCTATCATAACTTGTTTTTTTTTTGGTTGGGAAATCATCAAATGACTTCTCCTGCTGAGTAGAGCAGGAGTGTCAGACTTTTACTGATTAAAACCCACCCGTGTTCCCTCACTTGCCCGTGTGCCAGGGGCGGCGGTAACTCTTTCGAACAACCCGCCCCCTGGCAGGCATCGGCGCTTGCGGGCCCCACCAGTGGTTGCTGACATCTCTGACGGCGCGCGTGTGGATCACAACGCGCCGTCCCGTCTACCACTTTTTGGCCGCAGGGGATAGGGAGAGCGGCCAACGCTATACCGACACTCCTCTTCCCCTACGGCCCCACCGCGTCCGCCATCAAACGGTGGCGGCCCCGTCCAGGCCGCGGAAGGGAAGAGCGCTGCTCAAAAGCACCGGCGCTCCTCCTCTACCGCAATCCTCAGCCGCGATGCCTCCCATTCGACATCGCGGCCCACCTCAGTTGCGGTGCACCTCACCGCAACCTACTTTTTGGCCGCTACGTCAATGGCTTGAAGGCAAAAGCCCTGACGAGCGGCCCCACCTTTGGGTTCCTCTTGGTTTCACCGTGGCTGGAATCCACGGTTACTGAGCCCCCCCGTAACGACAATGCGGGAACCCACTCGGGGGGGATCATAACGTGGGTTGAAATGTTAATATAGGCATTCAAATTGCTGGTTTGTTAGCACTTGGGTTGGGCCCCTGATGTGTGTAGGTAGATAGAAATCATGTACGTGATTTTGTGTTTTCCTTCCAGTGTAGGTATTTCGTACTTTAAAGTAACGTTACCTACAAGGAACAAGTTGTGTTGGTTTATGACATCATTTAGTTTACAAATAATTATACCTACTTAATACGTCGCTGAGTTCCCTCCTGCTTTTTAAACCATGACTAAGAATTCGTGTACCTACCGAGTCCATACTATATTTATATTTATAAACAACTATAAAGCTGTCACCTCCGTGCCTTGGAAAGCCCGTTAAGCCGTTAGTCCCGACTGTCATTTGTGGATCTTTGACAATCGTTGCCGGTCGTCAGAAGCCCGAATGTCTGACAACCAGTCTTTCCGATGGGTATCGTATTCCCCAGTTCTGGGTTGTGGAGACGAGATAGGCAATCGCTCCATGTAAATATTGGTATTCTGCTGACTCCGGTTAAACTGGATGTCGATCCCAAAGTAGTTTGGAAAAGGCTAGGCAGATGATGACTAAATATAAACCGGAAGAGTTTTAAGCTATTGCATAGCTTTTATCGCGGGCTTTGAGCGCGGTGACCGAATCAAGAAATTCCGTAACGAAAATAAAACGAGCTTGCGGACTGCGAGTAATGGGTAGCTCGCTGTCCGGTAAGGACCAAGCCCAAGTCGACGGCGCGTTGTGTTCCACGCGCGCCTCAAAGAGATGTCAGCACAAACGTGATGGGGCCCGCATGGGCCGATGCCTGCCATGGGTGCGGGTTTGTTCGAAAGAGATACTATAGCCCCTGGCATACGGGTTACTGGCCCCTGGCATAAGGAACACGGGTGGGTTTTATTCAGTAAAAGTCTGACACGCCTTTCTGCTCCACCCAGAGCGGGAGAAGTTATTTGATGATTTCCCACCGAAACCCCCCCCCCCCCCCACTCCGCCTACCATGTAGCTCGGCCGAGCGTTCGCTTAACGATGGTACGACTGTTCGATATAATAAAATTTGTTTTCTTATCGGTCACCACGCTCAAAAAGTGTAACTTGAATTAATATCAAAGAAAAAACTTGAATTAACATAAAAAAAAAAGAAACTGCATAAATGAAAAATAAATAAATAATTATAATTGCTGTTGTTTTTTTTAACGCTCTAGTCTCTGGAATTACTTGTCGGATTTGAAAAACTCTTCTTACATTTGCTAGCCCCATTCTTCAGAAAGACTATAGGAAAGCGGCGAGGTGTCAATTTTTCTAAGAGGAGAAGCCCAAGTGTAGTTGGCTTTAATTTACTGACTTATCAATAAAAAATACTGTCATTCTAAAATTAAAATAGGAATGTAAAGAATTAAATACAATAAAATGTAACAGCTGAAAACCAAATACAATGATCAATATTCCTCAATTTCATTCTCGCTGACCTATTTTTCTATATCTGTCTCTGATAAAACCAGTTGTACAGACGCCAGCACATGAAGCTACCCCAAACTGTCTAATTTTCCCAACTGAACATGAACCTTAAACTTATGTTATAATAAAATTGAAAACCTATCAAAGAAATTTGACAGATTGGGGTAGCTTGATGTGCTGGCGTCTGTACAGTGGCTTGTTTTTTTTTTTTTTTTTTTTTTGGGTGGGAAATCATCAAATAACTTCTCCCGCTCTGGGTGGAGCAGGAGGGCGTGTCAGACTTTTACTGACTAAAACCCACCCGTGTTCCTTCGGTAGCCCTTAAGCCAGGGGCTGTGGTGTCTCTTTCGAACAAACCCGCACCCCTGGCAGGCATCGGCCCTTGCGGGCCCCATCAATTTTTGTGCTGACATCTCTTTGAGGCGCGCGTGGAACACAACGCGCCGTCGACTTGGGCTTGGTCCTTACCGGACAGCGAGCTACCCATTACTCGCCGTCCGCAAGCCCATGCCTACGGTGGCCGGAAATCGGCCTGGGATTCCCGACGCCCAGGGCGTCTCCGTATCCTGCGGCGGCTAGGGTCGCGAGGGCGCATATGCTGCCTCTCCCTCACGTACGCCGCCTCCCTCTTCGCGAGCATCACCGCTTCGCTGAAGGAGGTGACGGCTCCCCATGCCCTCTCGCTCCGTACCATGGCCTGTACCAGGGCCGGACGCGAGAGATCGCCACCGCCGATCGCCTCCACGAGGACAGGGCGGTGCTACGCCCAAGCAGGGCAGACCGCCACCGTGTGCTCCACCGTGTCCTCAGGGCGATCTTCGCAGTGGAAACACCCGGGCGTTTCCTCCCGCCCCATCCGAAACAGGAACCTCCCGAAACAACCGTGTCCGGTGAGGACGTCTGCGTCAGGCGGAAGGTGAGGACGCCATGCCGCCTCTCAAACCACTCCTCAAAGAGGGGACTTACCGCCGCAATCGTGGCGTGCCCAGTACAGTGGCTTGCTCTCGTCCATATCAAGTGGTGCCACGTAACCTAAAGTGACATCATTACCGGATCGCTGTTGTATGAATTATGACGATTATGACGTTTTGGCACCGGGTTAATTTAGAACATTTTTTTTTTGTTTGAAAGCTCTGGTGAATTAAATACCCGTAGTGTATCTATATTTTTTGACAATACCTAGTAGTAGCCACTATTGAAGTTCCATTTGTTAATAGAGAGTTGCCGATGCAAGTCCCCGAAGGGAAGCCGGTAGGAATTGTGTCATGTGGTGCTTTCGCCACTGCTATTAGACTCAAATGAAATGAAAGTCAGACGAAACGTAAGTGAAAACGAAGTTATAGGATGAGCAGGCGAAGCGATACGACGGGTTGAGTTGGGGGCACAATAAATTTCACTCGAACGAAGTCAGGGTCAGAAGTTACTGTATGTCTGACTGTTACCTTTTCCGCTTAAACTACTGAACTAACCGTCATGATCTCCAGGGGTGCGAGATGTTAGAAGGGGATACCATGGCCCCTGACACACAGGCAACTGAAGGAACACGAGTGGGTTAAGTCAGTAAAAGTCTGACACCTCCTGCTCCACCCAGAGCTGGAGAAGTTATTCGATGACTTCCCACTCTTAAAAAAAAAATTGGTTATGGTATTGGACAGTTATATGGTCTGGGTCTGGGAGTTAGATAGTCTAGTTCCGTATGGTGCCGGACGTAAAAGAATAGCACCATCCCATTTCTTCCTGTTGGTGTCGTAGAAGGCGACTAAGGGACTTACTAGAGAATGGGCAGCAGCATTCTCTATGTGTTTTACCACCATACTGCGATCGCCAACCCGCCTGCTAAGCGTGGCGATAATGGCAAAACTCCTCTTTAGGGGGAGGCCTATGTCCAGCAGTGGACGTTTTTCGACTGAAATGATGATGATGATGATGAGATAGTCTGGGATGGACGTAGGATACTTTTTATCCCGGTACCGCTTTCCCGTGGGATAATTTTCGCCTTCCAGACGGGCAAAGTTACGGCCAAGAATCACTTTTCTATAGACCTAGTACATCAGACTACTTTCGGATATGACCAGCATTGAACTGACGACCCTCGATCTAGAGTATGGAGGTTCTTTTAGCAATCGCGCATCACACCATCAGTCTTAGCCTCAGCAAACACTTTCCGGTCCGGAAAGTGGTTTCCCCACAGCATATGGGGTTTACCAGGATTGATATTAAATAACTATTGGACTACCTATCCAGTTTAAAAATTACATTGTAGTAGGTGGCGTATTCTATGTCATGGTAGACATAAAATCTTACTTGGTAATGACTTCTTCTTCGTGATTATGAATGAAGTAGTGTGACTACTAAGATTATCTCTACAAACTCTCACAAATATCCACAAAATCTCTTTTAATCTATACATATCTATCGATCTATATCTATACATATATATGAAAATAAATACCTATTTCCCTTGCTCACGACAACACACGTGAACGGCTGGACCAATTTTGTTTATTCTTTTTATTGTGTTTGTTACTGTCAGGAGAATGTTCATAAGAAAGGAAAAATTAAGAAAGCTACGCGGAACATGAGAGAAGAAGAGAGAAAATTTAAGAAACTTTAACGACCACAAATTAGATATTCTAATATTATACCAATGCGAATTCAATATAGGTATATTTCAAATTTATTAAAAAGTAAGGAGCCAAAAAAGATTCGTTTTTCTTGCTAATTTAACCTCACTTTGGGCGTGTTTAAGTAATATAAAAACTTTTTTCAAAAAAATTACAACCGACTTCCAAAAAAAAAAACACTACAACGTGCAAAATAACTTTAATTTCGGAAGTCGGTGACTTTGGATGTGTATTTTAATTACTTGTCACCGCCTAAGTCGGTTGTTATTTTTTTGAAAAAAGTTATTATTTTTCACTTTTCAGTTACCTACCCCACACCAATTCGAAATTTCATCATCCTTGGGGTCAAAAAAATGCATACTTATGCGATAGCAACATTCGCGGTTGATTTGCTGTAATTTTTTGAAGAGTTCCGTTGTCTGTCTCCGAAACGCATCATCAAATATATATGTAATTTAAATGGGACCATTTCGGAGTAAACCCCTTTCGAACAAAAAAAATATTTTGCAAATCCGTCAATATTATAATATCGGTATGCAATTCAAAACATCCAACTTACGACAGTCCGTCTTCGGTATGCAAGTTCCATTAGTGTCGCGAACCATGCCGTCTATGCACACACATTCCGGTCTGCACAGCGAGGTGCCCCCTCCGCATCGGATCGGGTGTCCCAGGTCGTCACAAGTCTTCGGACCGCAGTGTGCACACTCCACGTTCACTTCGTTTTCTTTGCATACTTCTCGTTTCACGACTGTAATATTTTGGAAGGTCAGATAAATAAAAAATACACAGTGCAACCTACTACAATGGTTTCAGTTCATGATTCTGAACACCTACATTTATCTTCGTTAAAAAAAAAGCTGTTCAGACACTTTCCTATAAAAGCATTTTTTTTTTGATAACCACGATACATTTCCTTGCTATAGGGTCTACAATCGTGCTAAATTAATGGTTTCAGTTTTGTGCGTCGAGGCTCCAGTATAGGTGGACACTGAGAAAATGACTAATAGAGAAGTAAGTATAGGAAAAGAAGATGTGCTGACCCCAAATAAATGGGTATAAATGCAAGAGAATGATGCTTTTGCAAAAGTTTTTTAAAGATTTTTTTACCGACTTCAAAAAAGGAGGAGGTTCTAGGTTCGACTGTATGTATATATTTTTTTATGCATGTTAACCGATTTCTCCCCTATATGCATATGCATTTTTTTGACCCAAAGGATGACTACCTTTTTTTTTTTAAAGTTATATTTTTAATGACAGACATGCTTCAATTACATATGAATCTAAGCTGAACAGAAACAAACAGGAATTCCCGTTGGAATCAACTCTTGCATTAGTTAATAGTGTAACGTCCGCAAAATTAAATGATCAGTGGCATAATGGGATCGCGGTGTTCCGAATTTTGTTTAATTCAAAAGAATTAGACGGACTGCTAAAGAAGAATGAGCTTATAGTTCCAGTAGCTGCCTCTTGTTCTTGTATCTCGAATTAAGTGAGAGAATTCCATTTCGAAGTAAACGACGAAAATCTTGTACCTGACGATATTAAACAGCAAGTCTTTGCACCACGCGTATTCTGCAAGTAGTGTTTTATTACTTCGTCTAAGAAGTTCTTTAACGTGAACACTGTTCGTTCATATTGTAATATGAGAGAGCGAAGTGTTCACCTTAAGGAATAAAAAACTTGAAAATTCGTACGACTTTTGCGAAATGATGAATTTAAAATGTTCGTGAACTAACTTATTATGCACCCACGTACGCAAAAAGTCAAATATAAGGCTGCGTATACACTGTTTGAATTAAATCGATTCATATATGCACGGATGGAGCCTGGTTCCCACAATTAAGTGAATCAACGCTCTTGAAATTTGCTTTTCATACGATTACACTACTTTTTCGATTTTGATGCAAGAAAATAATTTAAAAAAAACTGTAAAGCTGATTGTCTTGTTGGTCTGATGGTTGGAAGTGCTGCTGCTGAACGTGAGGTCTTGGGTTCGATACCCAGGTCGGGCAAAACGTTATTGAGTTTTTAAATTTGGAATTTCTCTTGTGGCACCACGAAGTTTGGACATGTGCCCGGTTGATGGCAATAGGCTCGCCCCTTATTACATGGGACTTAAACATAACTGTAGTTACAAGTTTGCCTAACCCTACGGGGAAACAGGAAGTAATGATATTTTATGTTTTACAAACTTGAAAAAAGCAGTTCAATCAAAAATAGCTATGATTGTTTGTGAACTTCGATATTTATTTTAAAGATGTTATTGAAAGAACAGTGAAAAAGAATGGAAACAATGATAGGGTGAAGGTTGATATGTAGAATGCAAGAAGAAAAGTTACTGCGCCGACACCAAGTACCATGGGACACAAGAGCAGGTAGATCATGATGATTGAAAGAACAGTGATTCATTAGCGTATCATCTAAATAAATTAAAAGAAAAGTCCTGACTGACTGACTCATCAACGCCAAGCCCCAAACCTTCGACTTAGAAAGCTGGAATTTTGCAGAGGTTCCCTTTATAATGTAGTCAAGGAATAAGGAAGGATTTGTTGAAATTCAACCCCTAAGGGAGTTAAATAGAGGATGAAAGTTCCATGCGGGCGAAGCCGCTGGCAAAAGCTAGTCATTACTATTAACCATTTAGTCTTAACGTATTTAGATAAATAATATTAAAAAAAAACATTAGAAATAGGAAAGATTTGATTGTTTGTAATGGATCAACTCAAAAACTACTTTATCGATTTAAGAAAATCCATTTCCTAAAAAAACTACATTATTCCGGAGTCACATGAGTTATAAATTTCATACGAACGAATTCGCGGGTGAAGTGCTAGTCCCTACTTAATATTATAAATGCGAAAGTAGCTCTGTCTGTCTGTTACGCTTTCACGCCTAAACTGCCAAACCGATCCTCATGAAATTTGGCAGATGTATAGCCTGAGATATGCAGAAGGATATAGGCTACTTTTTATGCGAGAATCGACATCCACTCGCGCGGAGCTGCGGGCAAAAGATAGTAGTATATAATTTAACTGCTTACTCGTATACTTATCTACTGTATGATCCCTAACTAATGGTATCTGGGTTTTCTATCCAATACAATATTAACGAATAAATGTTGGATCTCTGATAGTCAGATTCTCATAAGTATGTGCCTATCTCAAATATTTGATTCGGAACGCGTGCATACCGGTAGCCTACGTGTTTCTTGCTCTTCCTCTTAAAAATGCAACGAGGATTTGCAAGAGGATATTGTAGTCATCTTGTATATCTGTACAGGTGTGCCAGAAATATTTTACTAAATGCATACTGATACAAATGTCTTTATTTCCATTCTGTTATATTATTTGTCAAAGATTATAATGGCTAGAAAGGAGGTGACTACTGAGACGAAAACGTATAGAGAAGTAGAAAAATACATGTCACGCCGAATCCAAATAAATTGGGATACAGGCAAAATAATGCTGGTGAATCCTGTCGTAATATTTTATAGAAGTGTTATACCTACTTTCTCATCTTTAAAAAAAAACTTTATTTAAGTACTTAGGGACTTTTATAACCGCAATGCGTATCACAGTCCCATCGTACCCTAAATACAATGCTTGGAATTACATTTGGGCCATGAACCTGAACAGACTCTTCGCATCATCACCATTTGGTTGGCACAGAATTTTATGAAATGTGCCCATATCAAGTCGGTTCAACCTCAAGGCTCCAAACAGATCATTTCTCTGAAACTCATACCGAACACAATCCATCAAAAGTGATGCAAGTCTTCCACAACTCCACACTCCACATCCTTTCACACTTGAGGTGTTTTAAAAGAGTCTTTACGCATATCTAACTATAATTAAGTTCTTTCAGCACCACACCTTGACCAAGACTTTTCCAGTTTGGCACTTTCTGGCTGGATAATCTTTTGAAAAGCACTTTCTGACATGATAGTTCAAGTACTACAGGAAAAATTTACAACTGTAGTACTTACCCCAATGGAGTGGTTAGTTCGTTGAGGTTTACTCTGAAAGCTTTGAATACTTTAACATTGTATGATGATCGACGCTCAAACTGTAATCATGGAATCAACAGACGATTCTAGCGAAGTGTCTTTTTTTGTTGATAAAAAGCGTGTCCAAACAGAATCTGTTCTTTCATAGAGAAGTGGAAGACCTACGCACCTAAAATGTATGGAACAACAATGTTTTTTAAACCGACGAAAAATTTCAAGTCTCGGGGGGCTCAGAATCATACAATTTGCGCTTCGATGTCCTTGCTACAAATAGAGCAGCCATTGTTGAACTTCATTTAGAATACTTATTACTTTCAAATTCCTAAGTTAACTGTTTTTTAAGTCTTCTAGACTTAGAAAGACAGTTAATGTTTTCTTCACATTCTCAAATACTAGGTACTAACGTATGCATAGAAACAGTTGCATAAAATACCGCAATCAAAACAAGTCCAACATACCTTCACTATGTATAAAATACACCCAGTAAGTGACCGCAAAAACTATTACAAACAGCTTAGACATTGTTACAAAGAAACGTCCACTACGTCCGTCGAACACAACAACAGTGATATTTCAAAACAAATTTAATTCAACTCTCGTCTCTTGGCATTCAACTTTTTCCTTTTAAATGAGTAATTCACAATATTACACAACTTGACATTACATTTTTCCTGTACATCTTGACGTTTTTCAAGTTCAATTGCAATGCAATTAATTTTTTAATTAATGTGAATGAAATCGTATCTAATTTGACTCGGTCATTGTTTGGGTTAAAAGGAAAATTCTGTTCAAATCACGTGATTTTCGCTCATCTTTTGTTTTTGCACGGTTTTTTCCTTGTGATGTAGGGGTAATGTCTTTTCCTATAGCTGTGATGATAAGAATGCGGTATTTGTTTGAATATCTTATGAGTATGAGCACGTATTTACAGTAGCTCTGTTTATGTTGATAGCTTGGAATTCACAGAATAATACATGAATTGTAGTTTTCCCTTTACCCAACTGACTTGTTACTAAACAGAAAAGTTTTTTGTACAACTTATCACTAGGGAGCAGTTTTGCCTGAATCCCAAAAATTGAGAATAGAATTCTAAATACATAAGTTCAGAATAGAATTCTAAATTTGAATTCAAATCCAAATAAAGCTGATAGCACAGGCTGAGAGCCATTAGTGATTTTGAAAATCAAATAAGAAAATATGCAAATGCTGCTCAAAATTCGAATACATTTCGGCCAATAACAAAATATGAAATCCTAAAGAATTGTCCGGTGACAAAATATCTCCGGACAAAGACAGCTTCCCTCTCAATTCCCTCTATTTGTCTCAGACTCAGTATACTCTCGGCGTCTATCGGATTTCTTTTCAAAAGCCTCTTAGCCCGTTTCCTTCGTGTTTATAGTTTTTGCTCGGGAAGTGAATGAAGTGTTTGAGTACTTATAACAATTCAATTTACCTCTCTCGATGGTATTTGATCTTAATTTGATATCTTATTCCGTAGAAGTATTTGACGATGTAATTTTATTTAGATTTCCGAAATACAATTTCTAAGATGAATTAATATGACACAAATACAGAAAATAAATTATATAAATTATGACGTTTAATTGCTATTACCTAATGGTTTCTAATGGGCAGCTTACATTGAAAATGGTTTTGGAAAATTGTATCGAATTCGTTTTTCATTGATAAAAGAAAAAATATATAGTATATATAATATGTATGTATATATGAAGTTGCCGTTTTACAATACTGGCTATTTGAAACTTAATTTAAGTATGGCTGGCAATAAATTTGAAAACTAAAAGATTTTGTTACAAAAAATATGGAATTCTATTTTCAAATTCAGTCATTTGGATTGATTCCTGTTTTGTTTTCATTATATTTGTAAGTTTTTCATCAATATGGACTTGATTAAAATACGAGTTTCGTCACGGTAGCAATGCCGAACAAACGGCTCGCAAAATGAATTATGTGTAGGTACGGAGTGAACATTAGAAACGAGCGCACAACTCGTTATTGGTTTGGACGCTTCCGACATGGAAATTTTGATCTAAAACATGAAATCCGTGGTCGCCGGAAAACTAAAGTCAACAACGACGAATTAAAGGCGATTGGGGAAGCTGACGATACTCAATCTACGGCTGAGTTACAAGTAGTTTTCAAGGTTAGTATCAAAACAATATTGGTTCACTTGCGTAAAATTGGCAAGGCATTGGGTTTCACACGAACTTTGCAGAAAAGAGCTGTTCGATCAATTTATAAATTAAGTCCGAGACACTCTCTCAGAGAGAAATTTAAGGAGATTAATGTAATGACTGTGCCTTCACAGTATATTTATGAAAATCTGTTATATGCCCATAAAAATATTAAATTGTTTAAAAAATACAGTGATATCCATAGTATAAATACTAGGAACAAACACAAATTTGTTGTACCATCAACAAGGCTCAAGAAAATAGGTGGGTCATTCAGATGTCAATGTATACGCTTCTATAATAAACTTCCAAGCCATGTTCAAGATCTAAGTCTCAATAAATTTAAATCATTCATTAAACGTAAGTTGTGCCTGAAAGCCTTTTATACCGTTAAAGATAATATTGAGGACAAAAAAGCTTGGGATTGACCTGCTCCAATTTTGTATACAGTTTTTTTTATTTATTTTTTTATTTTTGTTTTGCTCTTTGACATTCGATTATTGTTATATACACTTTGACATTTGATTAGTATTATATACACTTTGACATGAATATTTACTTTGAGAAGTATAATATTATTTTGCTTTAATTATTGTGAATGTGAGGACTATGTGGTATTTTTGTTTTTGAGTTTCATTTCTTTCTTAGTTCATTTTTAAAGTTAATCTGGCAGTTTGAGTACTTTATGTGGCCTACCCTAATGTCCTTTCTTTGGTATTGTTCGTCAAATCGTTGAGCTCCTCAAGTTCTGAGTTGAGCCGTATGATTACTGATACATGCGTGCACTGAATGGACAGGTCCACTCAATCTGTGTGGTTTCTTTCCTCAAAAGACCATTTCAGACACCAATCCACATGGTCTTCACATGATCTGACCAAGATTATGTCTGGACTTTAAAAGAGACTGTGACCTCTGAGTTTGTTTCGGCCTTCTCAGAGTAGTCAGTTAGGAAACGCCGACCTCACCTAGTTTAAAAAATATAATTGACGTGTAAAAGTGTTTGTACAAACCTACTTACAGAAATAAAATCATTTATCATTTAACTGAACGATCGCCAGCGCCACGAACGCGTTGAGGTATGCCTTGCGCTACTTAAGAGCGTTTGTTCTGAAAATGGGCAACGTCGCAAATAGCTGTCGAGTATTTCACTGTTTTGATTAATTAGGCAATATTACTCTATGTAAATATAAACTATCGCTAACTAGTGACTAGTGAGTAACTAGTGGCATAGTGGCATATTGATCACGAAATGCAATAATTGATACCTTAACACCGAATATTAAGTTTTAGATGGAAAAAAAAGAACTTGGAAACTTCCCAAATGCCCTTTTTACACCTAAAACGGTTACAACATCAAATTCAGTGTTATAATTGCAAATCATTATTCATATTTTACTTACCAGTAAGTACACCAGACCTTGCACCGACAGAATTTTTTCCAAATATAAAATGCCTTTACAGAGTTTGTTGGCTCCCGTACACCTGACTTCTTCAAGAAGGGCATTGAAAAATTACCACTGCGCTGGCAGAGATGCATCGGTAGCGTGGATGCATATTTCGATTGATAGAAATAAAAAAATATTTATATTAAAATTACTTTAACTTTCTGTATACTAAACGGCAATTTCATGTGTAAAGGCCTAATATTAAGTAATGAAAACAACGAACATATTGAACTTATAATTTTATGGGCGTTGTGTTCCACGCGCGCCTCAAAGAGAGATGTCTGCCCAAACTATAGGGGTCCCGCAAGGGCCGATGCCTGCCAGGGACGCGGGTTGTTAGAAAGAGATACCGTGGCGCCTGGCTCAGAGGCCACTGAGGGAACACGGGTGGGTTTTAGTAAGTAAAAGTTTGACACGCCCTCCTGCTCCATCCAGAGCGGGAGAAGTTATTTGTTGATATCCCACCCTCAAAAAAAATTTACTGTCTCACTCAATAAAGAAACTCGTAATACTGACAGCAGACGAATTTTTCAAACATATGAATGTTTGAAAAATTCGTCTGCTCGACAACCTAAACAACGCAATTAATGTTGATGATGTTTCAAAATGAAAGGCATGATAATAATTGTAATGCCTTATTAAAATTATTATTGTTAGTGTGACACGCAATAAACACAATTAACCCGAATTAATCAAGGTTTTCATTGCTCAATTTAAAATTGGCTAACTTATTGATTTTGTGTTTTCCCGACTAGATCACTAAATAAAAGTGAAACCATTTTTTAATAAACATGAGTAAAATGTCTCTTATAAGTTTTATTATTACAACTAGCTGTGCCCGCGACTTCGTTCGCGTGCATGTCGGAAAACAATAATGTGTCGCTTTGACGGTGTAGGTACCACTCCTCCGATCTTCCGATCTATCCCTCCCTCCTTCTTCCTATCTCTCCTTCTTTTTGAAGTCGGTTAAAAACACCGACCGCGGCGAAGGCGGCTATTGTAGATGTCAAAGGCCGAACCAATACAGCGGCGATATCATTTGACAATGTACTTTAGGCGAAGTTGTAATAAGGTCTATTTCACTTTTTTATAGTCCATCTGACGACGCGTTTACAAAGGATATTGGGTTGGATACCTATTGGAATCCTTTTTGTTATTTGTTAATATGTATGTACCGATTAGACCCGCAAATAAATAATAATAATAAATCTTTAGCCGCGGATATAGGAATTGGGTCGCATTTTTTTAATCCGCGAATAGTGAAAACGCGAATGAAGGAAGCACGAATAAGGAGCTTTTACTGTACTTACTCAATAAATCGACTGCGCGTCTGGTTGAGTGTGCTGAAGCATTATTCCACGCGGGGGCGGGCGCCTATCTCGGCCCGTACAGGCGCGTGTCTTTTAGCTTTGTTTATCAAACGTTGACCACTGAATAAAACCACAGCAGTGGGAATGCTCTGCACGGACTGCGATAGGCCTCGACAGGTAGCAGTGCAGTAACACCTGACGCCACCTGTAAGTTAACGGCCCGTGGGACCATGGCGTTATCACGATGAAGAAAGATCACGCTGTAAAGGTGGATACTGACCGGCGTCACGGGTCAAAATGCACCTAATATGTTACCAAGCAAGTATTCGTGCAGTCAGTAGTACCTACGGCAAAACATGCGAGCGAGCAACACTGATTTTAATTTTTAGCACACGGCGTAAAGACATGCTCGCTGCGAATGTTACATTACCTACGCCCCGTAACGTCGGTCATTATCCACATTAAAAGCTCTGTTGAAAAAAAAAACCAAACCAGGCAAAAAAAACTATTTAATTGTATAGCACGGGTTTTCTATGAACATAGTAAGTACGATGTTGTTGCTACGTAGTGCCATACCGCGCGCGCCCCCACCTCTCTCCCCGCTGCTGACGCAGGCAGCAGGAAGAGAGAGAGCCCGATCCCGAGGATAATGGACGTAACAGAGCGATCCTCCGCGACTCTCAGTTGCGATGCCTTTTTATTGTAAATTGTAATCAAAAATGTTTCAGTGTTTCTTTTGTTCAGCCATACATTTATTTGTAGACCAATAAATAATTATATTTAAAGAAGCGACTTTAAAATTGTCAATATTTTACTATTGTGATTTCTATTGTTCCTGTGTAGGTAATGTATCCTTTGTTGGAGATGCCAAATGGATAAATAAATACTTTTTAAACTTGTTTTAACTAAGAAAATGCTTCTCTTTAAGCGATGTTGCTCGGAAGAGCATCGACATAACTACAGTTGCCCGTGTGAAAACCTATCTATTTACTCAAATCCACCAGTAGTTATGGTCGCAATTTTGGATTTTTTTTCCTGACTTTCACCATCCGACCTCGCTTGAACCCCTCCCCACCTCGAAAACTAACATCACGAAAATTAGCACATAAGTATTTACAACTCTTTACTCCCAAAACTCCCATTATTTGAATCGAGTAATGCTCTAAACACGCATTTAAATTTAACATTATCAAATTTCGCGCGAAATCAAGTTGTTGTCTTTGCATGTTTGCTATTCAAACCTAGATGGCGTTACTGACGCTAGAGATTAAGAATTTCTATGGAGATGTTCCTCTAGCCGCTCTAATTTTGCTATATTATGCTAGATGGCGCTACTAAGACTTTTATCACAATTAAAAATGAGATTTCTTCCCCTCTATTTGTATTAATTTGATTGATAAAACTAATAAATATTTATCTAACATTGCATTCTAGGTATATGACTCAGAACACCACGTCAGTTAATATTATCACAACTTTTTATTTGAAATTCTTTTAGCTTTTTTGATTCGTGGGAATCAACCACCAACGGAAAGCGATTTTAGTAATCAGTATCATTACTTTTTGAAATAACACAGACACAGTAAGTAACTTAAATGAGAATGACGTGTTAATATTAAGTATTCGTTAGTACCGTTTCACGCCAATAGATGTCGCTAAGTGTTTCAACAGTAAATAAATTCTTCTTGAACACTTTAAATTATTTAGATAGGTTGACCGAAGCGATTGCGATGAAACAAAGACTAATATAAACTCTGAGTTATAAACAATATTTGAGTATGAAAGATAACCATATTAGTTTCGTTCTTTTGACGTGATACTTGATCTATTCAACATAGAAACTGAAAAACCGAGCTACAGACAAAAATTTTGATAAGGGTTAAAATGTCATCTGTTGATTATCCCTTACCACCCCAAGCAATTATTTTCGAAATATTTTAAATGTACAGAAAAAGTTCCTTTACAGATTTATTATATGTATAGATAGATATAGATATAGATAAATTATTTACTGGAAAGTTTCATCGAAAGTTTAATAAAAGCTTTCTGCCGAGATTGTGTCATGCTGAAAACAAAAGAATAAAGTAATTATTACTGAAACATGCTAAGCTACGAGATATACAAACGGGGATATACAGGAAAAGTTTTTATCCAGTGCGCAAATTGTAACCATGAATTCAGCATATCATTCTAGACCCCTAGCGCAGAAATTTTTCGCCGCATACACAAAAGGAATCTGCTGTTCCATACATTTTGACCGCGTACGTAGGTATTGTTTTTTTCTATGGAACAGCTGATTTGATTTTGTACAACTGGTGAAAAATTTCTGCGCTAGGGGTTCTGGAATGATATGCTGAATTCATGGTTACAATTTGCGCACTGGATAAAAACTTACCCTGTATTTTGTCTTATAATATATAATATTTTGTCACCAGTCAAATATATTCATATACTAGCTGGGCCCACGGATTTGCCTGCGTGGATGTCGGAAATTATTCCACGGAACGTGCCACGGGGAAAAAAGCTTATGTTACTCCTCATAGTATTAGACATCTACCAGTGAAAGTCCAGAAGTTAAACAGAAAGTTAAACAAACAGACAGACAGCCAAAACTCATGTACTTTGGTAATTGTATGCATTTACTTAAACGCTATTATTATCAAATTCAAAATAATAGCGTTAGCTACATGGAACCATAACATAATCAAGATTGTGTCCGGACTTTTAAAGAAACTCTGAGTTTGTTTCCGTCTCTCTTGTCAGAGTATTCAGATAGTCCAACCTCATTTAGTTTCAAAAATATGATCGTCAATCATCATTATTTAATTATATAAAGGGGTTAGAAAAACATACTTACAAGAAATAAAATAATTTATCATTAAGTATATCAATTTAATTTAAATTAAATCTTTCTTTGATCAACACTAGATAATGACGGGAATGCAGAATGCAGCGTCCTATTTACGGATAACATTGTAGCGACTTACACAGTAAACTTCCTACAAATACCGATCCGAAAGAATCTGACTAAACAATTTTGATAGAAAACAACCATTCAGAAGTTACAAGAATATAAATAACGCTAGTAAAAGCCGAAGCTGTTGCAAACTACTTAACTTTTTACGTCAGTGTAATCTATTTTAGCCGTATGAAGGAGCTAAGTGTAGTCAGGAAAGTTCAAGGAAAATAAATATAGTCGAATAAGAGTTGTTCGGGGAACTTCAAAGTTGTACGAGGAAGTCGTTTGAAATGTACCAGTGTGTTCGTTTAGTGAAAACAGGTACAGAATTCTCGTGTGTAAAGAGCTTTTTGAACCAGTTTTGTGTATGTTTAAAGCATTTGTAAAGTTGTTGAAACTTCGCTATTTGAGTGAGCGATGCGTTGCTAATATTGAAACTTTGATCAACTTTGGTCTGAATGGCTGTTTATTGCATGAATATTTATTCATGTGATTCTGTTAGCTGTCGGTGGTAATATTTGCTGATAAGTTGTAGCAGGCGTTGTAATAGTTTAAATATTGTTGACTTTGATCATACTCGTAGTTTCATCATCAGCATTTCAACCAAAATACGACAATGCTGGGCATATGCATTCCCCAATCCTTGCTACATCAACCGGTTCTGCGTATCTTGCTTCCCGCAGCCTTTACAAATATTTTTTTCCACTTTGGCTTCCAATGTTGCGCCTTCCTCTACGTGGTAACCATTCCAGATTCCGTTCAGTCCTATCAGTAACCCGTTCTGCGAGCAATATGCCATGTCCATTGCCACTTAAATTTGAAAATGATGTGGGCTATGTCGGTTACCTTATTCGGTTGTCGGTTGTCCTTGTCTGTAACGGACCTTTTATGTTCAGCCATTTTTTTTGTATTTTCATAGCAGCTCTATAGGTATGTCTCCGTTATTGCAGACTTGTTGATTTTATTTCACTTGTTACGCTTTAATATAAAAAGTCTTAACTGCATCAGCGAATATGCCTACTCATCATCATCATTTCAGCCGGAAGACGTCCACTGCTGGATATGGGCCTTCCTCAAATTGGGGGGCTTGCCATAATCGCCACGCTTGGCAGGCGGGTTGGCGATCGCAGTATGGTGGTAAAATGCTTAGAGAACGCTGCTGCCCATTCTCTAGTAAGTCCCTTAGTCGCCTCCTACGACACCCACGGGAAGAGATAGGATGATGCTATTCTTTACGTCCGGCACCACACGGTACTTTGCCTACTGCCTCATAATAAAACCTGAATAGCCCTCAATCGATGTTTTTATTTAATTGTAAATACCTTTACCTGTTCTCTTGTTATTCCACTAAATTTATTTCCAATTAGTGAAATACTTGGAACGAGTGGCGTAGTTTCCTTGTCTTAATTGAAGTGCGCCATGCAATTACTAAAACTTAGCGTTCAAGTTAAATGCAAATTATATGCGTCATAGTTTTCGTTTTAATTCTTGTTACATTGTTGGCTTTTGAGGTAATTATTTCGTGTATTACGTACCTAGTCTTACATTGTTTCGCTGGTTAATATTATGCGCTGAAGTTACTTACTTTATTATTACGGCTAAACTATGTTACATTGAAGAAGACTGTTGCCTGCAACTCATTTGAAGGCAAAAGATATTGTCAACAAAATGGAATTATTCGTAAAGAGATGCTAAAAGATTTGGGTTGAATTTGAACCGCCTAGGACATTTATAACAGCATATGATGCACCTGTATGTTTGTAAAATCTTAGTGCCATCACCATTGCTACCAATATTTGATATTTACTACAGAAAAGGTATTGTTTATCAGAGGATGATTTAATCATTTAAATCGTTAGATTTGCTCTCACCATAGTTAGTGGCAATTTTACCAATGAAACTGATCGCGATCAGCACATGTAAATTGCGTTCGAGAGCTGTCAGTGTCAATATTCCACAGTAAACAATGACACTGACAGCTCTTAAACGTAGCTTATGTATTGATCGCGTTCAGTTTTATCGGTGAAATTCGCCCCTAGTCCCGCGAAAAAGTGTCCGTACAAAGAAGAGTAAGAACTCACAATAACAATAACGTTTCCATGACAGCCAAGTCATTGTGTGTGTGTCAAAATAGTACAGAAACGCAACCATCTTTTGACGTGGTAGGGCAAAGCCGGCGAACTCAACGGTTTTAAAGATTGAGTCTTGATTTTAGATTGCAAAAACAAATTGACTAAGTAGTCTAGCATCAAAGATGGACAGATTATTATGCTTTCGTTTCTTTTAGTGTTGTATTAATGTAAAAAAAAAACTATTTACCTACCTACCCTTCAAAAACTTTCTTATAACGGTGGAATCCGCGAGAATGCCATAAGGTCAAAAAAGTGTTACACAGGAAAATATTTAAAGGAATGATTCAAGATAACTTTTTCAGAAGACAAGAAAACAAAAGTAACTGACGGAAACTCTAGCTGTGAACTAAACATTTAAAAACAACAGAAAAAAACTACTCCACTACTAAACTTTTCTAACTTATGAAAAGTTAGAAAACTGTGCAAAAGGGGAAATATTTTGTGTGTGAAAATGTAGTTTTAAAGTTTTTACCGTCCCTTTTGAGAAAAAGACTAAAATAAAAATAAAAGATATGACTGCAAATCATAAAATTGCCTCAACTATTTAAAATCCAAATCACTATTCAATAAAATCAAACCCGACCAGCATAATTTGATAACCCGATCTAATTTAAAAGGTCCCATTTTTTTAATTGTGCGCCGGTTACAAAATTGCATAACTTGATGCAATTAAAGATGACTCGCTTTAAAAAAATCCGCCTCAGCTCTTTCAATATAAAACTTTATTATGAAGGATGGAAAGTTTTAATAATCCCAAGCGACAAGCGGCGAGGACATAGAATAGATAGGTACAGCCAGAAGGTTGGGATACGTATTTAGTGCACACAAAAGGTCCATTAAATTATATCAAACTAGACCTCGCAAATGAGCTTCGATCTCGTGGGAAATCGAAATAAAATATACTATGTTCTGATCTAGGACATTGTCTACCTATGTACTTACTACCTATGTTCAGTTATCTATGACGTAGGAACACTTTTCCTGCAGTTGTGCTGGACGCTGCGCTACCTAGTGCGGCGCGGAGACAACACGTGTGCTACACGCTACAATACAACTATGTTATTCAAACTTAAGTCCTTATTCAAAATGGAGTTTTCTTTTTCTAATCTTCATGCAATACATATTGTTAGCTATAGACCAATAAATGTATTAATCGATGTTTACACGGACGTGAACTTATCGCAGCGGGGTCTTTTCACGCACTTGATCTTTAAGCGAAAAAAAAAAACCACCGCGATTTCATTATCTCCGTAAACGTGTGCATACTCTTTAGAGAAGACTGCATATTTTGGTATAGATCGAATAAAAAAATACATTTCAAATCTCCAAAGGCCTAACTGGCCTGTATCTAACATTATATAAATGCAACGAATCTTTTCGAAGCAACAATGACTTTTATTCAATAAAAAAACAGCCTAATTTTGTAAGTATTGGGCCTATATCCAAATATCGATTTCAGGTATTCACGATCGACGCAAAACGGTAAGATAAGGTTAACATTAGAATGACTGCAGAAGTTTTTACCAAAATCACAGTAATCATTCTAATTTATACTTTATTCCCATAAGATAAGAGTTACATAGCAATGACTTACTAATGGTTTTACGTCCTTCTAATTTGATCGTCGTATCTCTGGTTTTAAGACCCCTTTTCAACGTGCAGTCATTGTTCTATTCCAATTCGTATGGAAGTATATATGTGCGGAAGTATTTTTGCGTTAAGTATCAACTCTTATATTAAGTAGCGACCTTAGCATTTTTTGAGGTAGGTGAAATATCACGTCATTTCATAGTCACAGTCAATTTTGATAAAACATACAGCTTGGTGCGATTCACCAATATGCCATGCAACTTTCGACCTTTTTGCCTTTAAGTAATTATCGTAATTTATCTAAACTAATTGGTGTTGTATTCGCTAGTTGTTCACCACGTCTTGTCTCAGCGCCGCACAATAAAAATATTATAATAATTGATATATTTCAATATTGGATTTAAGTTAGTTGGATCGCCCCGTTACATCGTCGAGTGATTACTTCGCGTCGCCATTGCACTACAATAATACATCTAAACTAAATTATAAATCAAACTACACGTAATTCACTCGCGTAAATCAACATAGCGAAAGTATAAATCTGTAAATTATTGCGAAGACCTACAAGTGATCCCATACATGTTGAGATATTAATAATATACTCCATTGGCCCACATGCGATCAAAATATTTATTTTTGTCGTATAACTCCCATAACACTAAGAAACGAGCAATTCGTTTGTGTGTTGAAATGAAATTAGGTACCTAATTTCATTCAAATCCGTTCAAC
This sequence comes from Polymixis flavicincta, assembly GCA_949987655.1. Lineage (NCBI taxonomy): Eukaryota > Metazoa > Arthropoda > Insecta > Lepidoptera > Noctuidae > Polymixis > Polymixis flavicincta. Next base: position 8,595,395 of record OX465185.1, on the reverse strand, counting down.
CGTTTTAGCGTGAAAGCGTAACAAGCAACCGAACAAAAACTGAAATCTTTCTCAATATCAAAATTTAATGTATTTGAAGAAAATACAGTGTCAAAACTCAAACAAAAAAAAAAAAAAAAAGATGAAATAAAATGACAGTGTGACTATGACACACTGTAAATCAAATAACGAATACACAAAAGGCGGTGTGCGTCACAAACGACACAGAAACAACGCTGTTAGTCTGCAAACGATATCGGTGTATGTGTGCGTGTGTTTCGCTCATTGTATTGCGCCGACCTTCTGTACTCTTCTATTGAGTGGCGAGGACGTCCGAATCGAGATGGTGTAACCTCATTTCACACCGGGTGGGTCCTATTCATTCATTTTTAAGGTGATAAGTAAGTTTATTATTAATGAGGTCATTTATTTTGCACCCAACGAGATTATAAGGCGGTCGAAAATTTTAGTTGCGTTTTGTTTTAATGTAAGTTAGTTTTAGGCTGCTTAAAAATAAATTACTTGAGTCCTTTTGGTCTATCTGGTGAACATAGCGAAGTAATGGTACCTAGTCCTTCACGAAGCAAAATTGTATTTTAGATTTTCACACCATTTATTATTTATGTGTGCTTTTTTGTATACCAGAAAATACATACTTAACAAAAATAAAACATTTAAAACTAAAAACATACAATGGACGGCCTTATCTGCGATCTCTTCCAGGCAACCTCGGAATGGACGGTGATTGCGTGGATATAAAAATGGGGTTGTCACTTTCCCACTTGTTTCAGGTTGCCTGACTAGCTTCGGGCTCAGAGCTCCCGCAGACATGCTTGAAGCGACAGCCCGACGCATCTCTGGTAGAACAATTTGTAGGAACTTCATGAAAATTGTTCTACTAGAGTCGCATCATTATGTCGCGTTGCGCCTATTTGCTGCAGCCTTTATTCGGATTATAAAGTGGCTTTGGAATTCAAATATTCTTGACTATGAATGTAAACACACACACAGCCCACTGTCTACCAGTATTACAGCTAAAACCTGTTAACCCTTATTTTATAATAATTTTAACTTCAAAACTTCCTATCTATGAACTTCCCTGCCCCACAAAGTTAGTAAGCGTGATGGACCTACAGCGGCGGACTGTTAATAACACTAACTAGCCAGCTACTCTCGCTGCCACGGACTTTCAGTGAAGTAGGAAACGATATTACGCTCGTTCGTCGCCATTTTTAAAACTTTTCACAGCAACTTGTTACTTTTTTTTCTTTTTCTAAACAGCCAGTGATTGCGTTGTCGTGAGATTGCTTGTCAAGTGATATAATTGACAAGACGGGCAGTTCTTTTTTTGAAAGTTTTTTGTTATGTTTTTTTTTTATTTCGTCACTGAATTTCTTTAGGTATAAGACCTATTATTGTTTTGGCGAAATTATAGGGACACTGTATTTGAAATCGGGCTTTGGGATCATGTGATGAACTTGGCAGTCCCATAATTCTGCAGAAATCCAACGAATATTTAACTCAATAGTGTATTCTTTGTTCACAGTTTGGTTCGATTAGCCGAGTTCGACTGATGACGGATTATTCAGGTTGAGTAAGTTATTTGTTTACGGGCGAAGACAAAGACATAATTAGCGTTAATGATTACGAGTTTTTCCTTTCCTTTTGAGTCACTCATTTCCTCACAAAAGTCTGGGCTATCTTCAAATAAATTTCATAATCTGTTGACCGACGACATCTTGAATTGTTAGCTTAATACAATTATTTGTTTGAATTATTGAATAAATTATTGGCTCAATCTAATTATTGGAATGAAATAAGTAAAGTAGATAATAGTACATTATGGTACAAGTGTGTAACGTTGGTGATTATCGCTGAGGCGCCATTGAGACCCGAGCCGTCAGGCGAGGGTCTTAAGAGAGCCGAGGACGATAATCATCAATACACACGTGTATCATACGACGTTTTTCAACACACTTGCGAAGAAAATAATACTAAATCATCATCATCATCATCCATCATCATCCATCATCATCATCCATCATCTACATCGTCATCCATCGTCATCCATCATCATCCATCATCGTCCATCATCATCATCCATCATCATCCATCGTCATCCATCATCATCCATCGTCATCCATCATCATTCATCATCACCCATCATCATCCAGCATCATCCATCATCATCATCCATCATCATCCATCATCATCATCCATCATCATCCATCGTCATCCATCAGCATCCATCATCATCCATCATCATCATCCATCATCATCCATCGTCATCCATCATCATCCATCATCATCCATCGTCATCCATCGTCATCCATCATCATATATCATCATCCATCATCACTCATCATCATCCAGCATCATCCATCATCATCATTCATCATCATCCATCATCATCATCCATCATCATCCAGCATCATCCATCATCATCCATCATCACCCAGCATCATCCATCATCATCGTTTTTAAGAACAAAGCAACTCAAACAAAAAGCAACCTATAACTCACTAAGAACAAAGCAACTCAACCAATTCTATAACTCACTAGTGATTATTAGTAATGAAAAAGTCACAGTTTGATAATAGGTGTCATTATGTGCCTAACTGTAGTGAAATTAGAGCCATTTTATGAGCAAGTGTGTTGAAAAAATGTTTTACTGATGTGATACGTGAAAGACTTATAGTTGATATGTAGGTATATAGCTAAATAGTGGTGTACCTTTCAATGCTTACCCTTGATTTAGATTTTGATAAAAGTACCTACCTATAAAATGTTGTTGTTTTTTTCTGAATTATATACAGTCACCAAAATAAATAAGTTACTAGGGTTTTCGGATACCTATAGTTTAAGTTTAGAGTTTAGTTCATTTGATACATGAACTGTTTGAATTGAGAAAATCTAATGTCAAAATTACATATCTCATAAAAAACTCAACGTTCGCTTTTAATTAATTATTTTTGTAATTTAATTTAATAACCTATTACTTATTTATACGTTAGTATATTATTTATTATGAAGGCAGGAAATAACTGAATGAATCATATTTGTAAAAGCATTACTTGGAAATAAATACATTTTTCAACACACTTGCTCATAAAATGGCTCTAATTTCACCGCGATTAGGCACATAATGACACCTATTATCAAACTGTGACTTTTTCATTACTATTATTCACTAGTGAGTTATAGCTTTTTTATTGGTTGAGTTGCTTTGTTCTTAAAAAGTTTCGATACAAAAAAGGTCGTGCTCAATAGTACAAATAAATTAATATACCTATTGCTTGCTCATTTCATGCAACTTCGTAATTAAATAGATAATTTCAACTTGTACGTTGTTTTTAATACATAAAACTTTCATTGAATTCCCCATTTTATACGTGGCTAAAGCCCTATCCGCGAAAAGCAAAAAAAAAAAAGAAACGTCATTCTTTTAGGCCACGTTCCGAGTTACAATAATATCGATTTGACCGCGCTCACACACGACGTCCCGCGAATCGTTATCTTGTCAAAAATGACAGTTGTGTTGTTTTGTTTTAAGTCACATCGAATCTTTAGTTAATTTAGATTTATTTCAAATAGTGCTACTATCTAAGAAGAAAAATTTGTGGCGTGTATACAAGTTTAATATGGTGAATATATGTTTTAACGTTGAGTGAACACTTTTATCGCGATCACGAGCGTTCCGTATTCGGAATGCGGCCTTAGTATAAGGCCGATCGCCATTGTTAGATGCGGGCGCACAAAAAAAATCTCAACTCGTTTTCACTGTTGAAATTATAGTTATTTATTCATTAAAATGACTACAAGTACTAGTTATGAAGAAAATTATTTATGTTGTAACACCGCCCGATATAAGATGTGAAGCCCTTAACGTTATGGAAAGTTTACTACCTAAAAACTCCAAGGACAAAATGATTTTTTAGTATTATTTTCTTCACAAGTGTGTTGAAAAACGTCGTATGAAACACGTGTATATTGATGATTACCGTCCTCGGCTCTCTTAAGACCCTCGCCTGATGGCTCGGGTCTCAATGGCGCCTCAGCGGTAATCACCAACGTTATACACTAGTACCATAATGTACTATTAAAATTAATTGTAGACGGAAATAGTTTAATTCGGATTTTCGGCGAATTCTGTGACTTTCAATTATTAATGTTTTGCTTTAAACAGATTAATTATTTGATGTGGTAAGAATATTATTAAATAGATACTGTATTTATAATGTAGGTACTGTCTGCATTGGTATCATCATCTGCCTAGCCTTTTCCGAACTATGTTGGGGTCGGCATCCAGTCTAACCGAGCGCAGCAGCGTACCAGTATTTTACATGGCACGACTACCTATCTGATCTCCACAATCCAGTTACTGGATACTACCAAACCCCTAAGACTGCGGTTGTCAGACTTTCAGGCTTCGAAGCCCGAAAGCCGTACCTATGTCAAAGATTCATGAATGACAGCCGCGCCCTAAGGCTTAACGTGCTCTCCGAAGAACGGAGGGGTTTTGGTGTTTAAGGACGTGGACCATTCCACGACCCAACCGCGGCAAGCGTAGCTTAACCTGATCGATCGACTGGTGCTGCTGTTATTACTAAGCCAGAAGCTCATCTGTCTGTCTTCATAGTGGTACCGTTACCACAAATAATCTAGTTATGTATACTCTTGAACAAAAGTAGTTTCATTGTAATACCAAAAAAAAAAAGACTTACTTTAATTGCAAAACCGCATCTGTACACGGCATCATACACATAGGACAGTACCTACGAGAGCTAAATATAATAACGTTACAACGTAATAAAGTGAAACACACGACGTCCGCTGTCCCGGACTTTATATTTATGAACACTTGTGTGACCGGCACTAAGCAGGCTTAGGACGCTATTATGATACCGCTTGCCCACAAGAAAATCTTAGAAAAGCGTGCGGTGAGCGAAATTTTCTTTGAACTATTGAAAGTAATCGTATTATAGTACGACACAATTGAGAAGTGTCATCGTTAAAATAGTCGCAGCTTTTAAACTTGTTCGAATTATAATATGAAGTTGGAATTAACGGATTCAACGTTTAGCATAGCATAGTAGTATAATTAGCCTATAACTTTCCCACTGCTCGGAAACAGGCTACTTCTCTATGTGAGGGAGTTTCTCGGGTCAAAATCTACCTGGCGGGCCCAGTGCGGGTCAGTGGATGTCACATGGACTTCAAAGTTTTGACTCGAGGGCATGCCGGGTTTCCTCACAATGATTCTCCTCACCGTTGTAAGGGCAGAGAGATGATACAACTATGATAATGTAATATGGCTGCCTATGTTAAAAATCATGACCTACAACTCATAAATGCGGATCGCCACTGGGCCACCACTGTACAAGAACAAAATAAGCGGGTGGTTTTAAATTACCAGTTAAATACATGGCCAGGTTATCAAATGAAATTGATCGCAAAATTGATTTGACAATAAGCGCGTCTAAACTGCTGGTTGGTTGAATGACTTATCATCAATAAATAGCCAATCGCATAAATTACGCGCGTTTGATATTTTGTCACATTAATTTTGCAATACTTTTCGTTCAAGACACTTCAGTCGTTTGCCATTTTAAACGACCATTGAAGCGGTCCAACGGATGTACCAAATTAAATTTGGAATATCGATGAAACATTTAACTTGTCCCGTACTCGTACACAGCATCAACCGTTCCGAGTTCGATGGTACAAGAGTTTAAGACTCTTGTCTTTCTACCGTTTAGAAAAGCGATTATCTAAAATAGAAACCCTTTCATCTGGAGTCTTTGCTCACAGGTGAGATTACCTTTAGTCTATCTTTTACAGGTTTAGTTACGTACAAAGACTACGATTGGTAGAACGAAGAATACGTTTTTAGGTTTCTATAAACTTATTCTTCGGGCCTTTTATGTGAATTCAGCGGGTAATTTTATTATAGAGGTATGAGGAACAGGGTGTAAAGTTCACTCATATTCTATGGATAAGGGAGGATCATTCGACCAGACGGGTGTTGTGTCTGGTGGGCAACTGCCTGACGGTTGATGTAGGGATGTTGTATATATACGAGTCGCGCGGTAAACTCTGCTTGCGCGATGTAGGATTTGTGTGACGTCAAGTCTTTGATGCGTAGTTCGTATGTGGCTTTGTAGATGGCGCCAAATCATCTTCATTATTCTCTTGCTCTTATCCGATAATTTTTTTTGTGATCGACGCATCATGTTTTTTCTTCCACACTACTCTATTAGTCGTCATCTCGGTAGTCACCCCGTTCTTACCATATCTTTCAAAAAGTCTATCTATCGTTTCTTTGGCTGGCCCCTACTCTTATAGTTTACGGGCATGTGGCCATAGAAATATATCTTAATCTATGATGCCCACCAGCGGCGAAGTGTAAATTTTTCTAAGAGAAAAGCCGAAGGGAATTCGGCTTTAACTTACTGACATAACAATAAAGAATACTTACTATCACTCTAAAGTTTTATAACCCGTTATACAGGGGCTTGGTCTCGTACATCCCAAGCGGTTCCACGTGACCTTAAGTGACATCATCACGGGATCGCTTTTGTATGATTTTTTAGTTACCGATTATGACGTTTTGGCGCTGCGCCGGGTTAATATAGAACTTTTTTTTTTTTGTTGTGATACAAGTAAGTTTTTGTTGTTTGAAAGTTATGCTGAATTAAATACCCGTAGTGTACTTAACTATATTTTTTGACAATAGTAGCTACTATTGACGTTCCATTTTTTTATAGCGATAGAGTTGCTGTTGCGAATCCCCGAAAGGAAGCCGGTAGGAATCCGTATATTGTGTTTTCGCCACTGATGCCCAGATTTTCACACAAAATTTCGATTACCGGTGCCACTTTCCGACTTCCTCGTATGTACTAATTTCTTATTCTATAAATTCATGTAATAACCATACATCTGTCTTAACATTCTCATCTCAGCTGGATGCCTTTCATTCATCCCTTTTGTGGCCCAACATTCTGATCCATTCCAGACAGCAGCCTATAAATTATTTTAAAAATTAACATAACAACAAAGGTGTAAAATCTCATCCTAAGTTCTAGCAGTATTCTCACAGATGGATGCACTGATTTGTGTATTATTCCAAAAACATGATAGACAACCTTTATACCTAAATACCAAACAACGTAAATTAGGTACATATTTCAACTCCGAAAAACATAACGAGCAAATGTAATGGAATTTCAACCAAAATTACATTCTACCTGAATAGATTATTTCGTTGCTTTACCAAAACTACAAAGCCGAAAATAGGGAAAAGCGAGGAAATCTCTTGCATTTTAAACTACGCATTACCCGTAGTAATGAGGGAACAAAACGAGTGGTTTATAATAACTCCACGGGTCCACGGAATACTACAGTCGGTCGGTAAATTGCCTCATTACACTTAAAAACATAATTCCTTCGTTGTTGGATGAAATTTTGAATTGGGAGATTTATTCTTTTGAATATTTCGGGTGTATAACGGTCAAATAAGCTGCCTGTTTCGTTGAAGCCTTTATAAGACCGTTCTCTGGGTTTTGTCAAGTGGACAAATCTCTGTGAAAGTTGACCAGTATACAGTCGTGGCCAAAATTAAATTATTTTTCCAAGATGGTTTTATTTTTGGTGAGTGGGAAATCATCAAATGACTTCTCCCGCTCTGCGTAGAGAGCAGGAGGGCGTGTCAGACTTTTACGCACTAAACCCCACCCGTGTTCCCTCAGTTGCCTGTGTGCCAGGGGCGACGGTGTCTCTTTCGAACAACTCGCACCCCTGGCGGGCATTGGCCCTTGCGGACCCCACCAGTCGTTGCTGACATCTCTGATAGCGCGCGTGGAACATAACGCGCCATCCCGTCTACCACTTTTCGGCCGCAGGGGATAGGGAGAGTGGCCAACGCTATACAGACACTCCTTTTCCCCTGCCGCCCCACCGCGTCCGCCATCAAACGATGCCACGCCACGGAAGGGACGCTCTTCCCTTCCGTGGCCTGGACGGGGAGCCGCTCAGAAGCACCGGCATTCCTCCTCTGCCGCAGCCCGTATCGATATCGCAGCCCACCTCAGGTGCGGTGCACCTCACCGCAACCTACTTTTTGGCCGTTACGTCATCGGCTTGAAGGCAAAAGCCCTGACGAGCGGCCCCCCCTTTGTGTTCCTCTTCGCTTCACCGGGGCTGGGAGATCACGGTTACTGAGCCCCCCCCGCAACGACAATGCGGGAACCCACTCGGGGGGGTTTCCAAGATGGTTCAGTAATGGGTTCAATTTAGGTTTATATTTAGACATCCATAAACCAAGGATCACATCAGATTTAATCACAGCAGATTCAAACTTTGTCATAAAACTTGAAGACAAAATTACAAAACGGGGCGCTCAAGTAATTGTCGTCCCTAACTTAAAGGACTATAAAAACCGAATACTTCATGTTTGTATCTTCTTTCACAAAGTTAAATCCAACTTTATTTTTAATCAAACGACTTTGTCACTGAGACCATAAAAAATCCAGTCCTCAATTTCAGGGTAAACAGTTTCTTATTTACTTCCAATATTGTGGGAAGCTAAATTGAGATTTATAGCTTCGGAGACAAGGTTGGGAATTGCGTAGGGTGACTTAATTCTGGAGGTATTGTTTTATTTTGATGAAGTGGGACGGATAAATAAACAGGGGCATGCCGTGGTTGATTTGATGCAAGATATACCGAATATATGGTCGAGGAGATAGGGAAATAGTGTACAGTTAGAGGTTACTCCAGTTTTATTGTCCTGAAGAAAGTTGTTATCGTATCATTTCGAAGAGGGATGTCAGTGTTTGTGAGCAGATGATTTTGGGGAATAACATACACTTTGAAAGGGGATCTTTCTTAAGCAAATAAAGATATGGTAAAGTTGATATATCACTAGAGTACTAGACGCAACAAACATTAGTGTGGGACCTGTATGGCAGTCTGCCGCTTTACATGCCCAATAAATCATTGTTCATCAATTTATTTTCAGTTGTACAGAGGCCAGCACATCAAGCTAAGTCAAAGTCAAAGTCAAAGCATTTATTTCAATTAGGCAATTAAAAGGCACTTTTGAACGTCAACATTTACATTTAAACAGAATTGATTCTAGTCGCCCATTCCAAAATGTAGTTTCGTATGGAGAAGAACGGGCAAGAAACTCCACCGTTACTCTTTTAAAATGTTTTACATACAATTTATCATAGTACATTCATTATATAATTATATGTGAAAACGATGCACCCAGAATAAAATTACTATACCAAAAAAGGTAACAAAATGCAACTGAAGCAATAAAGATAAATTAATTCTATGATAGATACATGGTGCCCACATATTTACAAACATTGTAAGAGTAAATATACGATTTTCCTAGCTATTTTTCTAAGCTACCCCAATCTGTCAATTTTCTTTGATGGTTTTTCAACTTTATTACAAAGGAATAAGGTTTATGTTCAATTTGGAAAATTTGACAGTTTGGGATAGCTTGACCTGCTGGCGACTTTACATCGGCCAAAAATCTTCAAAGCGTCAAAATCAAAGCTCACCGATGTAAAGAAAGAAGGTCCTTACTTAGTTCCAAATACATATTTGTAGATTAGTAGGAGTTAGGATATAAGTTAATTTAGATTAAAATATTTTCTACTTTATGTTCATAATGTTTGACTTGTAATAAGGTAACGATCCTACTGATATTATTCAGGTGAAAGTTTGTATGTTCGGATATTTCGATGTTTTATGATGTTTGTTACTAAATCACCCAAAAACAGCTGAATGCGATGAAATTTTGCATACCGATAGATTATAATCTGGATTAACACATAGAATATTTTTATACTGGTTGTACGTTCCCGTGGGATGATTTACGACTACCACACGGGCGAAGCCGCTGACAAAAACTGTATGATAATAGTCAGAAATAAACGATCAGAGGGGCAATTCTGCTAATTTTAAGAACGTTCACAGTCTGATCTCAGTGTCAATCTGTCAAAAATTCCTCGAGTTTCCATACATTTCTGACACATTTTTGAAATTCGATTTTCGCTGAGATGACACTGCGAACGTTTTTCATTACAAGAATTGGCCTTCTGATTGCATTGATGCAAGTATCGCTACAACAACCAGTCCCACATTTCATCATTGTTCGGCAATTTTTTTAGGGTCGGCGCAACATGTCTTTTTTTTTAATCTATTTATTTTAAAAAGGGTTTAATGATGAACTAATTATGCCACCCTCATCGGTACAAATATATTATTCGTTATGATCAAAAATCAGTCTTTCCTAAAGTGGGTGATAACGCCCCCTTGTGGGCGCTGCAGGCCTAAAGGGGGGCGGTAAGAGAACCGCTAATTCCGCTCAATCTCCGCTAATATAGCTCACAATGATTAATTTAATTTGAAGTTATTAGTCGTTTTTAAGTAGGTGAAAAAATGGGGGCGCTAAAAATAATTTATTCTCAAAGTGGACAGTTAACAAAATAAGTTTGGGAACCCCTGATCTAATTACTCATATGTTTTTTTTTTCACACTTCTCTATTAATCTCGGTAGTCACAACCTGTCTAACCATATCATCATTCACAAAATCCATCCATCGTGTCTTTGGTCTTATTCTTATAGCCATCGACATTCATACCCAAAACTTTCCCCACTACATTCCAACGACCAGTCCTACAATGAAAATTTATCGAAACTGAAATTAGTTCCGGACTTTCCGCCACCTTTGACTTCCCTTGCAAGATAAAGAGAGCAAGTTCCATCAATAATTATTCCATCTATCTTTTATATAAAATACGAGCCAAGAGTTCCACAGAAATACATTTGGACCTATTATCAAAATTATAAATCATCTTTATCTTGCGTTCCGTCGATTTCCTCTTCCCATTGTTTGTAAAGATCGACGCTTTGTCGACTATGAAATGGTTGAGATTTCCTTAAATAATCTAGGCTACAGAAAATTCAACCTTATAGTCAGTAAAATTCAGCTTAAAATTTATTTTGTGTGTTCAATATGTTTGTGGCGACTTCAGTACCTAAATGTTCGAATTCGGCGAAAAGTGTTTTATGACGTATGGCAATAGATTGATAACTGTAAGGCCGCGGTCACACTACACCCTTGCGGGCTTAGAACTAGCAAATTTAAACTAATATAAAATCAAGTGAAAAAAAACATGTTTGTACGTACGCGTGTTTCACGCTAAAACGGCTTAACGGATTTTGATGAAATTTGGCAGAGGCACCTAGACCATGACCGAGAGATAAGACAACATATTTTTCTCCCGATATTCTCACGGGTTCGACACTTACTCGGGTTAAACCGTGTGGCACAGTTACTGTTTTATAAATCGAATTAATACAATATGGACCTTGATTTTATTTCAATACTCTCTGTATTATAATAAAATCAAGTGAAAATAATTATCTACTGCATCGTTACTGATGTAGGTACTTTCTTAGATTTTTTAAAGAATCTAGAATCCCGATGCGTATTTATAAAAGTATGACGTGCCTCAAACTTCCATAATTATACATACCTAATATCGTGGTTTATAAGAAATAGGTAGATTATATTCTAATTTCCAGATCAACGATAATTCTTGTTTGAACACGGTCCGTTATAGGAAATTCCAATGACGACTAGAGTCAGTAATTACAATAATAATAATAAAAAAACAAGAATTCTCAATGGGGTTTCCCCCGAATACCGCGAATAGTAGACTAATGTAGAACGGTGTACGTCATTGTAAACAAAAGTTTATTCCAACATAAAAACAAACCGACTTCCAGAAATAACAACACTACAAAGTGAAAAATAACATTAATTTTGGAAGTCGGTGGTAAAATACAAAAATTAAAAAAAAAACAAAGAGACTGACTTCCGAAATAAAAATTATTTTTCAATTTCCTTTTTTTTTCTTAAATAAACTATTTACTGACCACTTTTTAGCTGTGGTACCTAGCCTTCACTTGCTAAGTAAATTACATTGTCAGGAAAAACATCATCAACATAAATACCTAAGTGAAAAAAAAAAAATCTATTATTGAAGCTAATACAAAAACCAGTTATCAGAACTTGTCCAAGTTTAAATGGGACTACTCCATAAGTATAAATACCCTTTCATACAAAATAAGATTTTTTCAAATAGGTTAATAAAATGACGGAGTAACAAAACAAAATACAACCGAATGGAGTACTTCCTTCTTTTTTTGTCGATAATCAACCAGTATTTATTTTTTGGGAATTACATCTCGCAAGTCAACCGGAGGTTGTCGGTTGATTAATCAGACGGGTTAAAAAAAAAAAAACAATATAAGCTGTCCTGTTATTGTTTTGAAAGTCCGCACTATCTTAGGCCAGCTCAAGGTTTGTCTTGCCACTGCCTATTATTGTACGTAGTAATATACCATATAAATCTAAATTGTTATATTTTTCAAATTAAAAAGTTCTTCAAAGCAATGCTAAGACCATCGCATGACTATTTAATTTGAATTTTTGATATTAGCAGCTCGAAGTGGAGGAGCTTGGGGGAGGCCTATGTCTAGCAGTGGACGTCTTTCGGCTGAAATGATGATGATGATGATGATGATGATGATGATGATGATACTGCTCGACCCTGCTTAGCACGGTTGACGACTTGTCAAATCATCGAGATTTCTTTAGTATTTATTTACATTCTAACCATAAACCTTCCACAATAAATACTCTAAATGACGGTGAAAATCGTATTAAAATTCATTGCGGGGTTAAAAAGAAAAACGCGATCACACACAGACAGGAAAAGCGACTTTGATTTATAACTAGCTATGCCTGCGGTCCGTGGGACGAAAAACCTGCTCCTTCGTAACATCAGCTTTCTGCAAGTTTCGTCAAAATTGGTCCAGCCGTTTTGGAAATTAGCCCGAACAAACAGACAGACAATAAAAAAATATTGCAAGTAACGTACTTATATACTCTCTAATACATAAATACGTAATTAGTAAAAACCTGTTATTTTGACAATACAAAAAGACACTTCCATTTTATTTATTTTTATAGATATGTATAGCAGTCACGTTCAATCAATATTATAGTAGGTTAGTTATTAATTTATGTAAAACATTATATTAATACCAAAACAATCGTGACTTGTTCTTAGTGCGTTAGACAGAAACTGGTTTTACTTGGCAACTAGCTTTAGATATTAATATCAACAAGTTTGATAGACAGAAATATAAATCTTTGTTTTACCTTTACAAGTGTATGGGTAAATAACAATTTACCTTAATTTTATTTACCTTTTTTTTTGGGTGGGAAATCATCGATAACTTCTCCCGCTCTGGGTGTAGCAGTGGGCATGTCAGACTTTTACTGACTAAAACCCACCCGTGTTCCCTCAGTAGCCTATGTGCCAGGGGAGGCGGTATCTCTTTCGAAAACCCGCACCCCTGGCAGGCATCGGCCCTTGCGGACCCCATCAGTTTGTGCTGACATCTCTTTGAGGCGCGCGTGGAATACAACGCGTCGTGGACCCAGGCTTGGTCCTTACCGGACAGCAAGCTACCCATTACTCACCGTCCGCAAGCTCATGCCTACGGTGGCCGGAAATCGGCCTGGGATTCCCGACGCCCAGGGCGTCTCCTGCGGCGACTGAGGCCGTGAGGGCGAATATACTGCCTCTCCCTTAAGTGCGCCGCCTCCCTCTTCGCGAGCATCACTGTTTCGCAGAAAGAGATGACGGCTACCCATTTACTCTTGCTCCGTACCATGGCCTGGACCAGAGCTGGACGCGAGAGGTCGCCGCCGCCGATCGCCTCCACGAGGACACGGCGGTGCTCCGCCCAAGCTGGGCAGATCTCCATCGTATGCTCCACCGTGTCCTCAGGGCAATCTTCGCAGTAGAAACAACCGGGCGTTTCCTCCCACCTTATGCGAAACAGGAACCTCCCGAAACAGCCGTGTCCGGTGAGGACCTGCGTCAAGCGGAAGGTGAGGACGCCATGCCGCCTCTGAAGCCACTCCACAAAGAAGGGATTAACCGCCGCAATCGTGGCGCGCCCAGCACTGGGTTGCGACAATCGCACTCACCATGTCGCCATGAGATCCTGCCGGAGCTCTGTCCGCTGTGCTGCGATTTCTCGCGGCAGCGGAGTTACGCCCCAGTGTTTAGCTTCCTCACGCCACTCCCAGATGTGCGCGAGGACCTTTGGCTTCAGATCCCATGGTGGTAATCCGGCAAGGAGGCCCGCCGCCTCACCGGTGCCCCGTATAGGGCCATGGACCGCACGACCGGTATTGAAAGGTAACGTAATTATGATAATTTTATAAAACTTACAATTTACATTAAATATTTTATTTATTGATTAAAATTGTATGCATAACTAAAACAGTACCAGGAAGACTTCACGCCTGAGGCATTTTGTACCAGTCATCCTTATGCTGCGGTCCCACGGCCCGTTAATTGACGGGCTAACTTCTGACAGATGTGTTTATCCCCCCCGAGTGAGTTCCCGCATTGTCGTTGCGGGGGGGCTCAGTATTCGTGGATTCCGGCCACGGTGAAGCCAAGAGGAACCCAAAGGTGGGGCCGCTCGTCAGGGCTTTTGCCTTCAAGCCATTGACGTAGCGGCCAAAAAGTAGGTTGCGATGAGGTGCACCGCAATTGAGGTGGGCCGCGATGCCGAATGGGAGGCATCGCGGCTGAGGGTTACGGGCTGCGGTAGAGGAGGAGTGCCGGTGCTTCTGAGCAGCGCTCTTCCCTTCCGTGGCCTGGACGGGGCCGCCACCGTTTGATGGCGGACGCGGTGGGGCCGCAGGGGAAGAGGAGTGTCGGTATAGCGTCGGCTGCTCTCCCTATCCCCTGCGGCCGAAAAGTGGTAGACGGGACGGCGCATTGTGTTCCACACGCGCGCCGTCAAAGATGTCAGCAACCACTGGTGGGGTCCGCAAGGGCCGATGCCTGCCAGGGGTGCGGGTTTGTTCGAAAGAGATACCACAGCCCCTGGCATACGGGCTACTGAGGGAACACCGGTGGGTTTTAGTCAGTAAAAGTCTGACACGCCCTCCTGCTCTACTCAGCAGGAGAAGTCATTTGATGATTTCCCACCCAAAAAACAAAAAAAAGGATGTGTTTATGCATGATAACCAACTGATGGGAAAAGCTTTACTGTTGTGTTGATTAATTGTTTCGTGATTTGCTTATTTGATATTAGCACCTTACTATTTTAATTTTAACATGCTCATTTTCGAAAAAAAATGTTATTAAACTAACAATGTATGTCTAGTACCATCTTTTATACCCTAAATGGCTTTGAATATAAAAATTACTCCTAAATTTGTTCGCTTTTAATCTAATTGGTAGTCATAGGGACTGCTGAGAGAAGAGAAAACTTAAACTTTATTTACACAGCTTTTGTTCAAACCCATTTAAAGTGATTTCAGTTAAAACTACAGCTTTAAAACTCTTTTCTTTTCCATTATCAACGTAAAATTTGAAAGCAAGAAGGACTGTAGCTATTAGCTGGTCCATGTGGCGATCTCTTTAATCTGGTTCGAGCTACTCAATGGCTACAAAAAGTACTTACTCGCCCATTACACCGTACTGCAGTGCTATACAAAAAACTACGCCTATTAAAATAGCTGCACTATCTATTGAAAAACGCAATTTTAGCAAAAGCTTTAGGTGCAAAAAATACAAAATGGAAACATGTTTACTGTTTTAAATTGTTTGTCTACTTTATGTATTAGAATGAACGCTGCAAAGGGCTTATAAAAGTACGCTTTTTCTAAAATTAGGAGCGTTCATCTGGCGCGGTCTGGCAACGTCGCATTTCAAGGGGTTTTTCGTGATAGTATGTTTAAACCAAAGTACTTTTTTTTTCAGCCAAGCATTAGATCGTTGGTATTTATAAGTTTGTATACTATAATTTTTACAGTTATTTGAGTATTTATTTATGAAAATCGCCAAAACTTTAATTGTTTTCTATTTGCACTGGTACATATTACGATAAAAAAATTCTATTTGAGAGTACATTTTTTAAATACTTCTAAGTACAAACGAACTGGGCTGAAAAAAAAAATAGTACTTTGATTTATATTTCATAAAATAATCACCCACTGTAAATGCGACGTTGCCAGCCCGTGAGGGATGATCGCTTTTGAGATAAAAACTACTTATTTGGCACAGATTGAAAAAATATAAAGACAGCACAGCGAAGTAGATAAGCTTCAAAAAAAATATTTTTTATCTTCAGGTGAGCCCGAATACTGATAAATATGATAACATGGGAGTAGTAACTCACCCGCTCACCCATCTGGCAACCCTTATGATCCTACAGTAAGAAAGTGTCAGCTAGATCCTTAATTCCTCATCACACCACCACATCACCTCAGCCGAAAAACGTCCACTACCGGACATAGGCCTCCCCCAAAAGGGGGGTTTTGCCATTTTCGCCACGCTTGGCAGGCGGGTTGGCGATCGCAGTATGGTGGTAAAATGCATAGAAATCGCTGCTGCCCATTCTCTAGTAAATCTCTTAGTCGCCTTCTACGACACCCACGGGAAGAAATGGGATGGTGCTATTCTTTTACGTCCGGCCCCACACGGAACATTTCCTCATAACTGACAACAATCTAAAGCCTACTAAAATTTTCGCAAATCAAACTCACGGATGTCAATCAATTCACAAACGCACAGGATTATGATATTTTGAGGAGAGTTTTATGGTTTTCCTTTATGGGAATGTAATAAAATGACAACCATAATAATATTCCTGGAGAAGAAGTTGCAATATTGTCAAGAGATGCCCCAGTAACGTAAAAATCTTAGGTATCACTTTGCAATTTCTTCGGCAAAATCCATTAGTATTATGATGTAATGTTACATCATAGTTGATGTGCTGGAAGGGACTTCTAATAATACACTGGAAATCACACAGGAATGTAACAAATAGGGTGATTGTTCTTTTATTAATTCGTGCAAAGCGCAAAACAGGTTTGTTTGCTAACACATGCGCAAGTCATCTATGAGGACACCTTATAAAAGGAATGAGGTGACATTTACGGGAGACTATACAACGAAAACAAGGCATGAAAGCAATAAATAAATATGTATATTGACATTTATTTTCCTCTTTGCTCACCAATCTTGGCAGAATAACTGCTTGCGAATCACGATTACTTTATAATTTCCGGTGGATGTTGTTACATCAGACTAAGATCAATAATATTCCTGTCTATAGCTTATATTATGATGTTTTCGTCGTGAATATTATTTAAGGAATTTGCTTGGCAACCCGGTTACCACAGAAGTGTCCTTCGGGTTTTTTTTTTGGAGATTTGACTATAAAGTCAAAACACTGGGAGCTAACTCCCAGTCTTAAAAACATCAAAATAAAATCATAGTTATCAATGGCTGCTTCAACAATCAAAACATTAGATTGTGATTTGTTTTTGTATCTACTCCTCTTTTATAGTGTACCACCAAGATTTTTAATGTCCTCTTCCAGTTTTGTGCCACAGCTACGTTTCATATGCTACAATTTGTCGCCTCATGGACACATTAAGAGGAATATCATTTCACTAATGGACCGTTGTTTATACGTATGTAGGTGTAAAAAGTTGGCACAAAAACATCTCTAGCGCGCATTCAATATGCGGAGGTACTGATGTGCGAAATATCGTCATTATCATACGATTGTTTGAAGGTTCTACGTTAAGGAAAATGTTTTTTTCTTAGGTTTGATTTTTGTCAATACCGTAATACCCATTTATGTTTGTTTGCTAACAAATTGTTGTTGAACTTTTGTTACTGTGTCTATAATTGGTTGATATACTACTTTGGAGATGACTAACACTTTAATCGGGTCTTTTAATATACCCACAGCAGTGACGTACGTTGCAAATAACTTAATTTAGCATAAAAGAAGGACGCTCTAGTCGATTTTTATCATTCTTGATTTTATTTTAGATTGAAACATTAGCTATGGCTTCCTACATAATACCTTCATTATGTTTGTTTGTGGCAGTCTTAACTATTGCATCTGCTGCTCCTCCAACTGATCATAAACCATGGGGTAAGATTTTATTATTCACGTTAGTCATATTCGTTAACAATTATTTGTATCTGAATTTACACACATATATACACATTTTTCTGTAAAGCTACATTTGAATCATTTAGATATTACCTAATTTCTATTATACTCTTAAATTAAAATAACACCCTTATAATATATATTTTTACTATTTCAAGTAAGCAATAGTTTTCCATATCAGAATACAGTAAGTTTTCTTCTTAAGATTCTTACTTTAACGACACTGTTTTACTCCTTTTTTCAAAACTTGCTCAGTTATGGTGGTTAAGTTCATAATTTCCCATTAAACATTCCAGATTGCCCGAAAAATGAAGAGTACTATGAATGCTTCCCGTGGAGATGCCAACGGACCTGTGATCATTTGAAGGAGAATGCGCCTTGCATTCCTGTTATTTATAACTGCTATGCGCCTAGCTGTGAATGTGTTGACGAGTTGTATAGGAATTCGGAAGGCACTTGTGTACCTACAAGTGAATGTTGTAAGTAGTGGTGCTATTAAAACTACAGCCAACCTAGTCATTAGTCTGTGTTAAATCAGCGTTGAATTTTTACAATAGGTAGTTTCATACAATTACTAAATCAACAAAACATTATATTATTCTGTTATTCAGTTTGTTTCATTTAAAGAAACATACCTAATTTTTCTTTTCCAACGTTTTATTTTACTGAAAAACTCACATTACGTTCTGTCGGGTGCACTGTGTATTTTACAGGTTAATCATTGGTATCACTCATTGTTGTTGTTTTCTTTTTCAGAAACATTCTTCAGTTTCTCACTGACTGACTTCAGAAATTCGTATCAGAAATTTGTATCAGTGTCTTTAGTATAATAAAAGCATTTTTCTTAATTACACTGATTTCCCATAATTAAGCCAAATTCCATTCATATGTAAATCATCAGCTGCCTAGCCTTTCCTATGTTGGGGTCGACTTCCACTCAAACCTGAATACATGTAACGACTGCCTATCTGACCTCCACAACCCATTAACTGGGTACCGATCCGATACCCCTTGGTAAGATTGGTTATCAAACTTTCGGCGATCTGATGACACGTAACGACTGTCAAATGTTGATTCGTATGTAAAAAAATATTTTTTATATTGTGACAATACTTAGTCAAAAAGCGATCCAAACCTACTTCACATGCGTACGTTAAAATGACGTGGAGACATGTCAAAATATTAAGATTTCTGTGCTGTGTACCTCTAGGTTAGATCTTATAGTATTCAATAAACAAACTTTACGGAACAAAATGTCTAAATAACAGATTCGTTTAAACTGCACCAAAATACATTGTGTAGTTAAGTGAAAGTAGCGATAATAAGCACACAGACTGACACAAAAAGATACTTTGTCACACAAAATTTATGGATAACTAGCTTTTTCCGCGGTTTTAGTCAGAAAATTTCCCACGGGAACGTACTACCATGATAAAAGTATCGTATGTTCTAACCCAGATGATAATCTACCTGTGCGCAGACAGCCTGCTTTGCAGGGGCTGCCTTGACGCCAAGGAATCAGGCGCCCACGTCATCCTGGAATGCGAGGCCGTGGCATCTCAACGTGAAGAAATCCTCGGAACAGTGAGGTCGCTCCGCGAAACCTGTGAATCTCCCAGGAAGCTTCTGTGCTTTTGGGTGGAGCTAGGCTGGCTCTGTTAGCCAGTATCCCCACGCACAACGGACCGAATGGGAGTCTACGTGCGGAAAAGGGGTCCCATCATCATGATCATCATCTACCTGTGCCCCAAATTTCATTAACATCCGTTGAGCCATTGGCTTGTGAAAGGTAACACACATACATACTTATCTGCGCATTGATAATATTATGGTGTGGTATGGAGTGTAGGTTATATTATAATAAGATTACTTAGTCTAAATAAAGTCTGTGGGAATAATGAACTGTTATATTTACACGACCCACTCTCAACTAGACAATGCATTAATTTGCCAAACAAAGTGAAACTATTATAATAAAAGACGGATGCCACACTAGATCATTTTCTTCGTCGGCATCATCTTTATCTAACGTTACTGTAGCAATGGCTTTCTACATATTACCCATTTGCTTGTTCGTTGTAGTTTTAACTATTGTTTCTGCTGGTCTACCCAATAAGAAATCGTTTAGTAAGTTTTTATTCTATATGTCTTCTTTTATTACCCAGAATGCACCATTAATAATTTTAGAATGCGATCTCTACCCACCTCAGTTATATCCTTTTATGGTTATTTTTTATCTGTGAGCATCCTTCGACTACGACTTTCAGCCTCCCCAACAAGCCGGGTTCTGCAAAGACTTTAGCACGGCAGACCACATACATACGCTGCGGCAAGTTATACAGAAGACCGAAGAGTATAACCTGCCTTTTTGTTTAGCGTTTGTGGACTACGAAAAGGTCTTCGATTCGATCGATACAGGGGCTTTACTGCAGTCCCTCCAACGGTGCCAGATCAACTATCGGTACATTGAGGTGTTGAAGTATCTGTACGAAAACGCCACTATGTCAGTCCGACCCCAAGACCAAACCTTTTCAAGGTTTGGTCTTGGGGTCTATCGTTCTGCAGCGAGGTGTCAGACATAGAGACGTTATCTCTCCGAAACTGTTCACCGTTGCACTGGAGAATGTCATCATGGTTCTGGATTGGAAAGGGACTGGCATCAACATCAATGGCGAGTACATCACTCACCTTCAGTTTGCCGATTATATAGTTGTCATGGCTGAGACCATGGAGGATTTCCGTACAATGCTCGAGGGCCTCAGTGGAGCTTCCGAAAAAGTGAGTTGTCTAATGCCCATGTAGCGCACTCTCATAACGATCGAAGGCGCTGCACTTAAAGTTGTGGACGAGTATGTTTACCTAGGACAAACTGTCCAGTTGGGTAGGTCCAACTTCGAGAAAGAGGTCGTTACGGAAGCTACGCGATATCTTCTCGTCACACATACCGCAGTATCACAAGACGAAACTCTTTGACCAGGGCGTGTTGCCAGTGATGACATGGAACCGAAACGTGGTCGCTCACAATAGGCCCCATAAGAAAACTGTAAGTCACTCAAAAGGCAATGGAGAGGGCTGTGCTTGGTTTCCCCACGTGATCGAATCAGGAATAAGGAGATCCGCAGGAGAACCAAGGTAGCCGACATAGCCCGAAGAATTGCCAAATTAGAGTGGCACTGGGCAGATGGCCGATGGGGTCGAAAGGTTCTGGAGTGATGACCGCGTACCGGAAGACGTAAAGTTGGAAGGCGTCCTACAAGGTGGACCGAGGCCCTTGTGAGGACCGCAGGAGTCCGCTGCATGCGGGAAGCACAGAACCGGTCGAAGTGGCGGAGCTTGGGGGAGGCCTTTGACCAGCAGTGGACGTCTTTCGGCTGAAATAATGATGATGATGATGATGATGAGCATCCTCATAACAATGACAATAAAGATCACTTTGATGCAAAATCAGAGGTAAAATATGTGTGAAATTATATGTTTTGTCTCATTGTTTGCAGTCCTGCAAACAGTAAGACCAAAAGATTATGTGTATTACTAATTAAAACGTTATCAGTTCCTTATCGTGTCCAACAGCGCGGTGTATTTTTTTCGTCAGAACCATCTTTATTTAACGTCGTATCTAGCTGTGGATTCCTACATACTACCAATATCCTTGTTCGTTGCAGTTTTAGCTATTGATTCTGCTTCACCTCCTGAGAAACCTTTTGGTATGTTTTTTATTATTTTCATCTTTTTAATTATTAAGAACTCCTGCACCTTTAATAATTTGAGAATGCGGTCCTGACACCTGCCAGTGTTACGAGTATACAGTCCAGGTAAAATGTGAAAGTACTGCAAACGGCAAGAATATGTGTTTTACGAATTAAGCTAAATAATGACAGCTGCATGGGTCGATCGAAGGTTTAGCTGCAGAGATCAGTAGGAACTTACGCCTTACTTCGAGATAAAATTAAAACTTAGTAGGATAAAGGAAGGGGTAGTATCCGAAGATTTTTTTATTTTGATTTAGTTTTTTCCTCCTGAATCTTTTCAAGAAATAAAGCGTATTGCATTCATAGGGGTGCCATACCACTGTAGTTGATTCCAGTTTATTCCTGACTAAAACCATGCACATATTTCGAATGACAAGTTCTGATCTCCGGTATGATTCAGCAGCGAGTACTCCGAGATCTTCCATACAAAGAATACGGGGTATCGGTTCCTCGCTCAGAACATAATGTGCATGCCTAGGATTATGTGCACAACTAAAAGATATAACACTGCATTTGTTTTCAATGCTCCACTGAAATACAGCGTTCATGTCCTCCTGTAAAGTTTTTGAATCAGACTCCATTTCCATTTCATATGTTTATTTAATATCATCTGCGTAAAGTAAACACATAGCATGTTTAAGAACCTTTTCGAGGTCATTACGAGTAACAAATAGAAAATATCAACACTATCGTCGTAAAGTGTCGTTTCTTTGCGATTTTTACATTCGAATTCATTTAAATAACTAACACAAAGTTCATAACCATACAAGGAACATGATATGAAATTCCAACCAACAAAAAACTCAACACTATTCAAAGTTATTGTATCCTCTAATCCTCTTTTTAACATTTCAGATTGCCCTGCCAATGAACAGTATCACAAATGTGATCAGGATCTATGTTACAAGTCTTGTGAACATTTGAGACGCCCACCGGCTTGCCCCTCTCTTGATCCTAATTGTTTCAAACCTGCCTGTCTATGTGTAAAAGGTACCCTGAGGAATTCTGAAGGCAAATGTGTACCTTTCGACTTGTGCCGTAAGTTGTTTTGCTGCTGGCTATGTTTCTCATGATAGAGTTGCACTGAAAAACACAGTTTGATTGAATACCATTCGTTGAAGAAACAATCAAAGTTGCACCTGTTAAGATTATCTTAGGCAAAAAGGCAATGTACCTTTGTAAATGTCTTTGATTGTTCGTGACATTTCTTGTGTCATACACGTCTCCTTACTGTTGTCTGTGGTGTACAGCAAGATGTAGGTGTGCTCCCGAATATTAATACTAGACATGTAGCGGCATCTACAACGGTACATGCAAACTACGCATCACATTGTCGTCACGCAAAATCTTATATGTACATATACGACGTCCCGCAAACATTAAGTCATTTGTTGCTTCCATTTCATTGTTTGCCTCATACAAGAAAGTTACATCGTGAAAATGGGATTTTAATATGATATCTCCAGAAAAACGGTCTGACCTTTGCCGTGTCTATCATTTTACCCCAATTTGTGGTGGTCACTCTTACATGAAACGACTACTCTTTACTAATGTTAATTACCTTGGAAGAATAGGCTTGTGAGATATTTTTTATTCATTGAATTTACCTAGAATTAACCCAGCTACTCTTAGAGCAAGATTTAAAAAAATCATGGGTGATTAAACTATATGTTTTTTGTTTCAGCGTATTAAGCAATAGCTGCGCTCGGGATCCACATAATCCACATCTATTTATAAAAAAATTATTAAAATAATATTATAATTGTCTTTTTTTCTTTACTTAGTACCTGTAGTCTGTGCTCAAGCTAAATCTAAATTAATAAGTAAAAAAAATTGTATTTCTGTAAATAAAATAAAAGCTGTGAGGCAGGTAATAAACAAAGAAACTGGAAACACAAAACAGCGAGATCAGAATGAGTCAGCTCCAAAAATTTATAATGAAACTATTTCAGATAAGTTAAAAATTGCTGAGACTTTACTTACCAACAACCCAATAGAGGTTACGAAATCTCTCCGCTCATCATATGTATTAATTAGCTGAATCTCTTAAAGAAAACTTCAGTGAGGACACTCCAAGTTTTGAATTCAAACCCATTTCTATTGCCACAATTAAAACAGCCTTTAAAAGTCTTAACACAAAAAAACACTGAAGACTTGTGGAGGATTTCCATTAAGACTGTCATCCCATACCTATTATTATCACTGTAATTTGACAACATTGTATAAGCCATTTCTTTATAAAAGAGTAACCGTGGTGTTTTTTGTCGGCTCTTCTGCATAGGAAGCGACAAATTGGAACCATGCACATAAGGATACCGTTTGCTTCTATAACAAATTGCCAAAGTCGGTTACAGAACTTAGCGATGGAAAGTTTAAAACTCACATCAAACGTGTCCCTATCAAAAAAGCATATTGTAAGATAAAAGACTACGTTGAAGAAAGGGAAGTTTGGCATTAATTCCTTCTGCAATCTGTCTTCCCTGGTACCTCGTTAACAGTATAATTATGTCAAAGTCTATTCATCATCATTTCAGCCGAAAGACGTCCACTGCTAGACATAAGCCTCCGACAAAGGAGGGTTTTGCCATAATCGCTACGCTTGGCAGGCGGGTGTGCGATCACAGTATGGTGGTGGCATAGAGAACGTTGCTGCCCATTCTCTAGAAATGGGATGGTGCTATTCTTTTACGCCCGGAACCACACGGAAAGTCTATTATCTACTCCCAAATTAAAATGTATTTTTTTAATGTTTTACTATGTCTGAGATATTCTCGACATTATTTGTCAGTATACATCAATTCTTATTTCGACTATTTATTAGTGATTGTCATTGAAATCATGTCGCTTGGTTTAATTAGGTTCATTCTATTTATGTAGATTCTTTTAGATATTGTGAACGAGAGAACGTTGTAGGCGTTACAGATGGTAGATGATTTCGTATTCTTTATTTTCATTCCTCTAAGTATCTGGTACTTATTGACAGGCCTGCACTGTCCTCCCGTATCTATTATCATTGTAATTTGAAAACATTGTAAAAGCCAATTATTTTTAAGAGTAACCGTGGAGTTTCTTGCCGGCTCTTCTCCATAGGAAGCGACAAATTGGAACCATGCTTCTGACGTTTCATGCCAAAGCATGAAGTGCCTGTTTCTCATAAACCTGCATAGTTTATGTGAAATAAGATATTTTGATATTGGTTCTGACCTAATGCAAAACGACTGACACAGCCTCGTTGTTCTTATGGTCGCTAACGCTACTAATGAGCATGAGGTCACGACCTCATGCTCATTAGTAGCGTTAGCGACCATACCTGAGTATGGAACCCACGGGTTCCATACTCAGGTTGGGCAAAGTGTTATTGGGCTTTTCTACCTGCATTTCTCAGCAGCAGCTCGTAATCCGGATTTGAGCCCGGTTGATGGCAATGGCCCCGCATAAGGCCCTGTTCGCACCATGATTTTTCACCGCGCAATTTTACTCTCGCGGATTATATTCCGTAACTGAAATTACACACACTCAAATTCACCTAAAAAAATTCACTTTGCTGCAATTCCCGGCTAAGACGAACGTCTAAAACGAACAACTTAAACTTACTTACTTTTACTTATTGTAAATTGTTGATAAGTTTCCCGTGAATCGTCTAACTGTAATTTGTTCATATTATCCGTCTTTCCTACATACTTTTTGACTATAATATAAGAATATTAAAATAATTCATTCGTTCAAATAATCGTTTTATTATTCAGTAATCACTCATTCCTTCACAAATAGTATAAGCCTTATGTTGGTTTGCCTAGCCACGTAGCGTTGTAGTCAATAGCTGAATGTTGCTCGTAATTAGGTTGGCTTGCTCGATGAGGTACCCTAGTTTACAGAATACCATAGTGAAGTACCAACATTATATTGCATTATATTGCACTTCAAATGATGAGTGAGGGAACTGGAAGCCCAAGGTTTGTGATGAGAATAGGATGGCAACGCATCAACAGTAAACCGGGAGTTGTCGATGTCTATGGGCGGCGATGATTGCTTAACATCTGTATGGTGACCTGCATGTTCGTTGGCTCCCTTGATGGTAAAATAGTAGAAAATCTATCTCAAACTCGAAAACCACAATTCCAAGCGCCATCTCATATCAAAAAGCAGAGTTATTTAGTGAAAACTTATCTTTATACTTTAGACTCGTGAAAGTTTTATGTCTGTTGATAGAATACAACACTTGCAAGAATAAAACAATATTTACTGCACATTGATTTTGACACTTAGGCAGGGTCTCACTTGTCTCCGCCTTTGTCCTAAACGGGAGGTCTCCTGTGTAGGTAATAGGTAAAACGGGCTGTTGTCACATGAGCCGCTGTCTCGTCGTCCTCCATGCAGGCCCTGCACAGCGGACTGTCTGTTATTCCTATGACAAAGAGATGGTTTTAAATGACCCGTGGCCAGTTACGGATGCTGTAAACTATACGCAGCTGTGATTTAGTAAAACGGAGAACCTGTTTCGTGAGGCGAGCATCGAGCTCAGGAAGTGCTTCCTTAGCCTGTGTAGCGGCACTACAAATAAAAATGCTTCACGACAAATATCAAGAAACACAAAAAGAAAATGCCACAGGCGAACTAACTGAGCAATTCTACATCGCACAATCAGAGTTTACCCCGCTACTCAGATAGATAAAATATCCCGACATCAACAATCGGGCAGTTGCCCGGACCAGACGCAATACCCGTCTGGTCGGAGGATCCTTCTTTACCATCATAAGTATGAGTGAACTTTACACACTGTTCCTCATACCTCTATACTGGTGACCCCGTGAAAGAACGTCAGCGCAGCCTTCGTGCAACACTTCGGCGTGACGTCATCTTCATCAAATCAAGTCCACTTCCTCAAGCTTTCGAGCGGCGATTCACACAGCCAGCCAGCACCCACGGCTTCAACGGGTATCCTGACCACCTGCATGCAGCGAACCGCATGCCTGGTCATCACCCACAGCCTCATCAGCAACCATGGCGCAGCACACTGCACTTTCGGCCGGTCGAGAGCCCAATCTCCCGGTCGACGCCAGCAGTCAGCCTCAACCTCTCAACCCAGCGCTGTACCAGATCCGATTCACTGGAGCATAACGCAGCGCAACCCCGACTCACTGGGGAATCGTCGCAGACAGTTCCGACTCACCGCGAACTATGCGACGCGCGGTTCCGACTCACTGGAACCACAACTGGCACTGGCAAGCATCATAACATGCACTGACTCAGCCCACTATCGACCTCCGGTCTCCGGGGGGGAGTGATGTAGCGGCACTACAAATAAAAATGCTTCACGACAAATATCAAGAAACACAAAAAGAAAAGTGGCGCCATCTACAATGCCACAGGCGAACTAACTGAGCAATTCTACATCGCGCAATCAGAGTTTACCACGCTACTCAGATAGATAAAATATCCCGACATCAACAATCGGGCAGTTGTCCGGACCAGACACAATACCCGTCTGGTCGGAGGATCCTCCTTTTCAATAGAGGATGAGCGAACTTTACACCCTGTTCCTCATACCTCTATAGCCTGCCTGCACTCACTTAGGTCAAACCATTATTTGTGATGTTGATCCCTGGTTCGCTTCCTTACCAGAGTGCGTAGATACCCGAAGGGAAGTGGCGCGATGGGTTCTGGTCCCACTGGTACCATGCTCGACCCCCTTCTGGCAAGTTCATTGGCTGCATCGTTGCCTAGCGAACCGCTGTATCCTTTGATCCACTGAATGGTAATATTGTTGAGGCTACCTACCTCGTTAAGGCGCTGGTGGCACTCGTATATCAGCCCAGAGTCAACTGTGTGACTATTCAGCGCTTGCAGAACAGCCATGCTGTCCGAGAGTATGCGGATTGAGTGGTCCTTAACTTCCCTGGCCATGATAGCAAATGCAGCAAGGGAGATGCCCATGCATTCTCCTGCCTGGAACACTGTGTTATGGACCCCCAGTGTATCAGCGTGATCATTTTCTGGGAACTCCTGTGCAGTCGTCGAGCGGGCGGGAGACGAAACACGCGACATCCTATCGCGCCAGCCAATAATAGCACGACAGAGCTAAACGCGCGAATTCTCATTCGCAGTGCGGACATATCCTTATCTACTTCATACCGTACAAAATAATCGCGCGTAAAAAATCCGCAATGCATCGCGTTCAATTTGAATCAAATCACAGATTATTTTTCCGCGCGATTTTTTTACCGGTAGTGCGGCTACTCCCATAAGATTAATTGCGTTACAGAATTGTGATAAAAAAATCGCGCGGTGAAAGATCGTGGTGCGGACAGGGCCTTTCATGGGACATGGAAACATGTCGTGGTGTTATGTTATGGTATGTAGTATACAACAAAACACGTTTTTCTTAACACGAGATGACGAATCGTCTTGGGTACACGGCAAACATCATAAAACTATAAAAACAGATGTTCGACGGGATTTTTGTTATTTCTGATTTCATATGCGTGGAAACAGCAATGGCTTCGAATATATTATTTTTATGTTTGTGTATTACTGTATTAACAATAGCTTTTGCTAATCCACATTCTGATGATGAACCACTAGGTAAGATGTTATTATTTTGATTAATTTTGTCCGATGATTATTTAATCTCCATAATTTACATGTTAACTTGTTATTTATTCACGTGATAAATATTTTTGTTTTAAATATCAGAATACAGTATTTAGTCTTTTATACGTGAAATGTAATTTCCATAATGTATAAGTTCAACATTTTTCTTAGGTTGCTAAGCATGTAGTTTATATTAATAATACAGGATTTAGTCTTCTTAAAGGTTTCCTGTAATTTATTTATTTACTTTCTTGTTCTTTTGTATTCATACTGTTACACTTTTATTTTCTTATATTGCTAAGTATGTAGTTTATGTTGATAATTTCGTCTTAAACTTCCCAGATTGCCCGGAAAATCAGGAGTACTACGACTGCTACCCATATCGTTGTCAACGGACCTGTGGTCACTTGAAGGAAATGCCGCCTTGCTTGGGTCTCCTTCCAGGGTGCTATTTGCCTGGCTGTGTATGTATCGATGGATACTACAAGAATTCAGAAGGGACTTGTGTGCCTGAGAGCGAATGTTGTAAGTAGTCAATTATTTTCAAGTTAATCATGTGCTCAGTGATAGATAACTTTATACTGGCTTCTACCCTCAACTAAATCCACGTAAAATTTCTTTTTTTTATCTCCGACCGCAACACACCGCCAGCTTGCGCTGTTAGTGCATTTTCGTTTAGCGTTCTTTCTGATTTTTTTCTTTTCTACTCCTAATGGCCGTGATGTTAAATGGCATATAGCCTTCCTTAACAAGTAGTGTAACTCCAAGGCTTGTACCTCTGCCAGGGGTGCGGGTTTGTTCGAAAGAGATACCACAGCCCGTGGCATACGGGCTACTGAGGGAACACGGGTGGGTTTTAGTCAGTAAAAGTCTGACACGCCCTCCTGCTCCACCCAGAGCGGGAGAAGTTATTTGATGATTTCCCAACCAAAAAAAAAACGCTTGTACCTAGCATAAAAAAAATCATCGTCTTTATTATTGGACGGTAGCGGTTTTTCTAACGTCATAGGCACTCTTCGTGAACGGCAATGTCACATGTAGCTAAACTGTTATAATATCGGTGTAAATAATTGTTTTTTTTTTTCAGAATTATGGCGACCACTAATTCCATGGCCGATAAAATAATGATCGTTGTGTTTGTGCTTGATGTGTGTTGATAACTTGCATTTGTATACAATAAATATATATTTATAAAAAAAAATCGTTTCTACGAATTGTGTCTTCTTAACGTTTAGTGTGTTTAAGTAACTACTAATAATATAGGTTGTTGATATACTATACCGTACCGTATATCTGATGCGTCACAGCTTCAGCGAAAAACCGGAAAAGGGGATAATCTGAAAAAGGGCACTCAACTTGCCCTGACTGCGGTCCGCAGCCCCTTGCCAAGAACGGGCCTAGTTGATGAGGAGGGTTTCACAAAGGTACAGAAGAAGAGGAAGAAGCCCTGTTCTCGTAACTCGTGCGGTACTGCACCGAGTGGACCCAACATGCTGCTGCGCCCTGCTGTGCCTACAACGCAGCTGTACATTTCACGTCTGCATCATTCCACAAAGATTGAGGAAGTCGTGCAGTATGTGAAAGTGAAGACCAACTGGACTCTGAGGGTCGAAAAGTTGGAATCGCGCCACGACATCAACTTTAAGTCATTCGTGGTACGAGTTCCAACCCAGCATCTACAGATCTTCTTGAAAGAGGACTTTTGGCCGAAAGGTGTCGTATATCGACGTTTCCGAGGACGGTTACGCGACACCTCGCAGCGATACACGACGCCGACCACTTTACGTGTTTAGTTATAGGTACTATAGTTATAATAAGTTTCTTAATATGTATTAGTTTATTAATATTTTTAAGATTATTTTGTGTATTTTAGCTATGGGCCATAGATGCCTGATAATAAAATGATTATTATTATTATTATACAATAAATAGGTAGGTATTTACAAGAATAATAAGAGTCGATTTGACGCTAGCCGATTGATGATTTTGGCTTCATTGACTAACCAGAATACAACAAAATAAATGTTAATACCACTCGGCTAGAACAGTGATGGTCCAGTGGTAACGGCTGCGACTTACGAGATGCAGGTCGTAGGTTCGAACCCAGACAGGCGCTTTACTTTGTGTAAATTATTTCATCACCACTGTTCTCAAAATGGTGGAAGAAAACAACTTGAGGAAACCGGCATATCCTAGAACCAAAAGTACGAAGAAATGTGACATCTACCAACCCGCACTGGGCCCGCGTGGTGGATTATGGCCCGATTCTTCTTCGGAAGCCTGTGTCCCAGCAGTGGGAACATTTCATGCTGATTATGCTATACCACTTGACCAAATCATTAATACTTTTGCTCCAGTTAAAATAATAAGAGCCACCGGCCTACACCAGATATTGCAGATCATTGGTTAATCCGTGATAAACGGGGTATATAAAAATGACGCACACAACACTAGCCAAACAACACAATTTACAAATAAAACGGACGCCTCTCGAGATCATTATATTGCCGGCATCATCTTTGAATAACGTGAGTTTAGCAATGGCGTCCTATATGTTACCTATTTGTTTATTTGTTGTAGTTTTAACTATTGTTTCTGCTGCACCACCTAATCAGAAACCTTTTGGTAAGTTTTTATTATTTGCACCTATTTGTATACTTACTGCTGTTTCTGGTTAGACTGGAAGCTAACCCAACATCCCCAACATAGGAAAGGACTAGGCGGACGATATACCTACCTCTTTTTATACAGTGTCGTATGTTATACGAGTAGCAAGCCTTACCAGACTAGATTTGTAGACGATTTTCTATTCTGTATTTTCCTTCTTCTAAGTACCTGGTACTTATTGACAGACCTGCACTGTCCTCCCATACCTATTATCACTGTAATTTGATAACATTGTAAAAGCCAATTATTTTTAAAAGAGTAACCGTGGAGTTTCTTGCCGGCTCTTGTCCATAGGAAGCGACAAATTGGAATAGAATTGCACATAGCTTCTGACATTTAATAAGTGTCCATGCAGGTTTATGTGAAATAAAATATTTAGATTTATTTTTATTTTGAGGGACATACTTTAAGGGAGAATAATAGTCATGAAAATCTAAAGCTTTTACTAAGCGACCAACACTGAAATCACGAAAATAAAACCAGCCGCTCTATACATTTATGTTCGCATTATAACAAAAGATGTAGGGAACACCTGATTTTTAACCGACTTCAAAAAGAAGGAGTATATTCGGGTATTTCGAGTATGTTCGGGCATAACTCCGTCGTATATAGACGGATTTGCAAAATTCTTTTTATGTTCGAAAGGGGTTTATTCCGAAATGATCCCATATAAATGTCATATAGATCTGATGGTGCGTTTCGGAGACAGACAACGGAACTCTTCAAAACAGTACAGCAAATCAACCGCGAATGCTGCTATCGCATAAATATGCATTGTTTTGACCCCAAGGATGATGAAATTTCGAGTTGGTGTGGGGTAGGTAACTAAAAAGTGAAAAATAAAAACTTTTCTCAAAAAAATAACCGACTTCCAAAAAAACACTACAAAGTGCAAAATAACTTTAATTTCGGAAGGCGGTGACAAAGAATTAAAATGCCTACACCTCCAAAGTCACCGACTTCAGAAATTAAAGTTATTTTGCACTTTGTAGTGTTTTTTTGGAAGTCGGTTGTTATTTTTTTGAAAAAGTTTTTTTTCTTTATATTTTGGTGTCCAATATTAAAACTTGTATATTTTCACGAGTACCAAACCCCCTTAAAGTAAGTCCCTCGTATAACCTAACATACTGTATAGCGGAAGCATTTAAATTGGTTGGGCTTAGACGTATAAACCCAACAAATAAGAGGTGTTGGCCGTCATAATTATTAGTGGGTAGTTGCAGTTCATAGTGATTCTAATCCTGACGTCAGCCAGACTGTGTTCGGTAAGTCCCCTCTTTGAGGAGTGGTTTGAGAGGCGGCATGGCGTCCTCACCATCCGCCTGATGCAGGTCCTCACCGGACACGGTTGTTTCGGGAGGTTCCTGTTTCGGATAGGGCGGGAGGAAACGCCTGGGTGTTTCCACTGCGAAGATCGCCCTGAGGACACGATGGAGCACACGGTGGCGGTCTGCCTGGCTTGGGTGGAGCACCGCCGTGTCCTCGTGGAGGCGATCGGCTTCGATCTCTCGCGTCCGGCCCTGGTCCAGGCCATGGTACGGAGCGAGAGGGCATGGGTAGCCGTCACCTCCTTCAGCGAAGCAGTGAAGGCAGCGCACGTGAGGGAGAGGCAGTCTATACGCCCTCGCGACCTTGGCCGCCGCAGGATACGGAGACGCCCTGGGCGTTGGGAATCCCTGGCCGATTTCCGGCCACCGTAGGCATGAGCTTGCGGATGGCGAGTAATTGGTAGCTCGCTGTCCGGTAAGGACCAAGCCCAAGTCGACGGCGCGTTGTATTCCACGCGCGCCTCAAAGAGATGTCAGCACAAAATGATGGGGCCCGCAAGGGCCGATGCCTGCCAAGGGTGCGGGTTTGTTCGAAAGAGATACCACAGCCCCTGGCATACGGGCTACTGAGGGAACACGGGTGAGTTTTAGTCAGTAAAAGTCTGACACGTCCTCCTGTTCCACCCAGAGCGGGAGAAGTTATTTGATGATTTCCTATCCAAAAAAAAGAAAAGCCAGACAGTGTTAAATTTTTTTGTGGTTTGGTAAAAAAATAAAGTATGACAAGATTCAATTGACATTCGTTGTTTGATTTTTTCTGTCTTTTTTATTGTTCATTTGTTTTATTAACCCCCGACGCAAAAACGACGGGGTGTTATAAGTTTGACGTGTCATGTGTGTGTGTGTGTGTGTGTGTGTGTGTGTCTGTCTGAGGCAACGTAGCTCCCGAACGGATGAACCGATTTCGATTTAGTTTTTTTTGTTTGAAAGGTGTATTAGTCGGGAGTGTTCTTAGACATGTTTCATCAAAATCGGTTCAGCCGTTTGAAGATTATCAGCTCTTTTCTGGTTGAAAAACGAATTTTAGCCTCTGATCAACTCAAAATTTGGGATTCTATTACTTCAATGATATTAGACGAATAAAATAACCTTGAACTGATGCTGGAGCAACACCTGGAATTTCCAGGAAACCCAAGTTATTCACCAACAAACAGCAGAAGTATCGTGTTTGGGCTCATTGAAAAGGTCTCAATGAATAAATTATAGATAAATGGTTATTTAAGGGAGACATTAAGTTTAAAAAGCAAGAAATAAAAACTAAATTAAAAATTTAAAAAACCCCCGACCCAAACAAAAACAAAAAAAAAGTAAAAAAAAATGACGGTCAATGAAAACGCCAAACAGAGGCCTAGCCGTCCCCCGACTTGACAATGCCCTGATCAAAATATTACGTTAAAATTTAAAGGCCTATAAATATTATTTTTTACTTTTTTGAGTTTTTGTTTGGGTCGGGGGTTTTTTAAATTTTTAATTTTAATGATTTTGGTTGCTCTTTGATTTTGATTGCATATTTTCTATAGAAGCATATCAATGTCATAAGATTGAGGTTTTTCAAGGTAAAAAAGATGAAAAATGATTTTATTTCTGTAAGAGGTTTGTACAAGAACTTTTACACGTCAATCATATTAAAAAAAAAAAAAAAAAAACTAGACCAGTTCGGCGTTTCCTATCTGACTACTCTGAGGAGAAAGGCCGAAACAAACTTAGAGGTCACAGTCTCTTTCAGTCATATCATGATCACGCTAATCTGGTCCGGTCTTCACATCCTTCAGTAGCCTGTGTGCCAGGGGCCACGGTATCAATTCGAGTATTCCTTGATGACCGACGTTAAGACCATGTAGATTGGTATCTTGAATGGTCTTTTGAGGAAAGAACCACACCATTGAGTCATAATTTCAGCCGAAAGACTTCCACTGCTGGACATAGGCCTCCAACAAAAAGGGGGTTTTGCCATAATCGCCACGCTTGGCAGGCGGGTTGGATGGAGGACGGTCCTTCTGTATCCAGGATGTCGACAGATCCGGGGGACCGATGAACCGATTAGGATTGAGCGTGGAATATTTCAGGGAGATAGTTTGAGTCCGCTTTGGTTTTGCTTAGCCTTGAATCCTCTAAGCACACTGCTAGAGGATTCAGGTCTGGGCTATCGGTTGAGAAGAGATGGTCAGGTGATATTACACCTCCTTTACATGGATGACTTGAAACTCTTTGCCCCCAACAACTTGCAACTGATGGAGCTACTGAAGGTAACAGAAACCTTCAGTAGCGCCATCAGGATGGAATTTGGTGTCGACAAATCTGCAGTCATGCATGTTAAGCGAGGAAGGATTACAAAATCCGTGGGAATTCAACCTACGGATTTTATACACCTTAGATCACTCTCCTCAACCGAAACCTACAAGTACTTGGATATTTCGGAAGCATTAGGCATCAATGCTGCCGACATGAAACAAACGTTGAAGGAGTGCTTCTTTGGCCGCCTGAATAAAGTGTCAAATAGTCTTTTATCAGGCGGAAACAACGTGCGTGCCTACAACGGTTGGGTCATGCCGGTTTTGATGTATTCTTTCGGCATACTCAAATGGACTCAAACGGAACTTGACGCCCTGGATAGGAAGGTCCGTACATTACTGACGGCACAACGGATGCATCACCCACGGTCATCAGTGATGAGACTGTACATCCCGCGGAAGTGTGGGGGCCGAGGCTTTTTAAATGCTAAAACCCTACACAACTGCGAGATTTGCAGTCTCAGGGAATATTTCCTTAACAATGACGTGGGAATGCATCAAGATGTGGTCGCAGTGGACAAGAGCCTCACCCCGCTCTCCTTGGTGAAAGAGAACTGGTGCAAACCTGCAGTACTGGATACTAACGATCGTAAGGAAGTATGGCAAGGCAAAGAGCTACACGGACGATTTTTCCGGGCTCTTCATGGGCCTGATGTAGACTTTTTGGCGTCTGTATCCTGGTTGCGTTTTGCGGCCTCTTCGGAGAAACCGAAGGTTTTGTCTGTGCGATTATGGATGAAGTTATCATGACGAAAAACTATCGGAAATAGATTGTCAAGGATGGTACGGTTGACATCTGTCGGGCATGCCACCGTCCCGGTGAATCATCATCCTATCATCTGCCTAGCCTTTTCCCAACTATGTTGGGGTCAGCTTCCAGTCTAACCGGATGCAGCTGAATACCAGTATTTTACATGGAGCGACTGCATATCTGACCTCCACAACCCAGTTTTTTTAATCAATCCGACATATCGTTTCCGGTTGTTCTCGTCTTGCTAACGGCGAATATTTGCACAGACACAATCTAGTAGCTAGGATTATTCACCAGCAACTTGCTTTGCAGTACAACCTTGTGGAGTCTGAAGTACCCATACTACAGGTATGTGCCCGACCCAGTTCTAGAGAATGGTCACGGCACATTGTACTGGGATCGATCTATCATCACTGACAGGACTATTGTAGCCAATAAGCCTGATATTGTGGTGATAGATCGCCGAGAGCATCGTGCAATGCTTGTTGATATTGCTGTGCCTCATGACGAGAATCTTGTGAAAGCTGAGCAAGATGAGAAAATCAAGTATCTTGAATTAGCTCACGAGGTTGTCGGCATGTGGGACGTGAACTCAGCAATCATTGTACCGATAATAGTTACAGTAAATGGCCTAATAGCGAAGAGCCTCGACCAACACCTCCGGATGCTCTCATTGCACGGCTGGATCAACGACTTGAAACAGAAAGCAGTACTCCTAGACACGGCACGGATAGTCAGGAGGTTCCTTTCTCTAGAGCCCTGACCACCGAAATCTTGGATCCTGCTCCTGATGCCGATCAGCCACTATTTTTAATATTATTAAATGTCTTTTTTTATATTTTTTTCCTGTTTACTAAAATCCGTAAGTGTGAACCAGCGTATTTAAACGCGGCCCGTCTGTTACTAGCCTAACTGCGCTTTCACACACAAACGCAAACAATTTATCCATACACAACGCATGCGCGATCGTTTGGGCGCCGCGCGCGCGGCCCCCCGCCCCGGCGCTCCGGAACCAACAGAAATGTGCGTGCGCGCTTCTCAGTTCTCGGTAAATTGTTGAGACGTCCTTCGATACAAAGTGCAAGATGACGGACAATTACACTAATGTCGAGTTGGTGGAGATGGTCCGCCTGTATGCCATCCGTGGAGACAGCCTATGTGGAGCCATCCGGATGTTCACGGAAATGTTACCCGATCAGGAACCCCCATCACAGAGCGTCATGCTGGCTGCTACGCAGAGACTGCGGGATCATCGGCAGTTTGACGTTCCCCGGCATGCTCAAGCTCGCGGCAGCGTAGGCCTGCCTGTCGCCTTGCAGGAAGACATCCTGGAATACTTCCAGCGAGAACCACGGGCAAGCACGCGGGAGGCTGGTCGACGCTTTGGAGTGCACCACACCACAGTGTGGCACCTACTGAAGCGTGAACTGCAGCACCCATTCCACTACCGCAAGGCACAAGACATTCACCCAGGTGATAATGCTATGCGGATTACATTTTGTCGCTAGTTGCTGGAACACCAAGACGCCAACATCCTGTGGACGGACGAGTGTTTATTTACTCGAGTTGGCGTCTACAATGTTCATAACGAACATTGGTGGGCTCACCGCGACCATAACCCGCACGTAACCAAGCGGCATGCGTTCCAAGTGCGGTTTGGACTGAATGTGTGGGCTGGCATAGTAGGGGAACACGTGCTCGGACCGTACTTCATCAATGGGTGCCTCAACCATGCAACATACCTGGAGCTGTTGCGTCACGTTGTCGATGCGATGTTGGAAGATGTTCCTCTGGCACGCCATCACAACCTCTACTACCAGCAGGACGGTGCTCCCCTCACTATGGTCGGCAAGTACGCGAGTACTTGACCGAAAGGTTTGGTGACCACTGGATCGGTCGCGGAGGACCTGTGGCCTGGCCTCCGCATTCTCCGGACCTGACGCCTCTAGACTTTTATTTTTGGGGAGACGTTAAAAGGTTAGTTTACTCGGAGGAAATGACAAGTGTAACAAAATTACGTGCAAGGATTATTAGTGCTTTCGACACTTTAAAAACGAATGTGTTAGTGTTACGTAAACTAAAGGAAAACCAGCTACGTCGTGCTCGATTGTGCCAAGAGTGTGATGGTGGCAACTTTGAACAACTCCTCCGGGTAACTTAAGTAGGTACCTAATTTGTTTATTTGTACATTTTGTAAATACGTTGTTAGCTTAATCAATTTTATTAGTGTACTTAAATAAGTTGATTTCAATTTTTTAACTACGCCAATAATACCTAAGAGTCGAAAGTATCACCACCTACCTACACTTAACTAGCAAATCTTTCCATTTCCATCAAACCTAAAAAAACATTTTTAAACTTAGTAGATCAGTAATTCAACTAAGGTAGGTAGGTATTATTGCCGGTCCTAAGCACGTTAAGTAGGAAGGAAAATTTAAAATCAACCAATTTAATCCACAAATAAAAACAAAATCATTACGAAAAGTTTAGGCTAAACGATAGCAATAAAGCAAAACTAACATTTTATTAATCATCTGATACCAGGTCAGTGAACTTTTCTTTGGCGCACTAGTATTACTGTCATTAGTAAAATTTCCGTATTCTAATGATGCTTAAAATTAGTTAATTATCAAACAAAATTTATGACAATAATATAGGTGATTTTCGAAATAAAATTAGGTAAAATTATTGCTACCGGTCGCTAAGGTCATTCATTGCTCGCCGCTCGGTCGCGCACGCATGAATTTGGTTCGTAGGTAAGACGTCGACACTCACGCACACAGTGCATTGTCGCTGTGTGCGTAGTCGGGTGATTCTCTTTTATTTGTATTGAATTAAGGGTTTAATTCTGAAATACTGTTAAATTTCAACAACAACAAAAAAGCAGCGCTTATTAATTACTGCCCGGTACTGTACTTTCAATTGATTATTTATGTCTTTTATGACAACTACCTGAAATTTGACGAGGATGGAAAACAACATCTTGTAGAATACAACACTAGTAAGAACAAAACAATATTTGCTGCACATTGATTTTGACACTTAGCCAGGGTCTCACTGGTCATGGCCTTTGTTCCAAACGGGAGGTCTCCTCTGTATCAGCGTGATCATTTTCTGGGAACTCCTGTGTGGTCGTCGATCGGGCGAGAGACGAAATCCTGTCGCGCCAGCCAATCATAGCACGATAGAGCTAAACGTGCGTATTTTAATTTACAGTGCGGACATGGGTATAACTACTTCATACTGTACAAAATAATCGAGCGGAAAAAATCCGCACCGCATCGCGTTCAATTTGCATAAAATCACAGATTTATTTTACCGCGCGAATTTTTTACCGGTAGTGCGGCTACTCCCATAAGATACATTGTGTAACAGAATTGTGATAAAAAAATCGCGCGGTGAAAAACCGCGGTGCGGACAGGGCCTTACATGGGACGTGGAAACATGTCTTAGTGTTATGTTATGGTATGTAGTATAAAACAAAACACGTTTTTCTTAACACGAGATGACGAATCGTCTTGTGTACTCGGGAAAAAACTTCAAACTATAAAAGACAGATTTTCGACTGGATTTTTGTTATTTCTGATTTCATATGCGTGGAAACAGCAATGGCTTCGAATATGTTATTTTTATGTTTGTGTATTACTGTATTAACAATAGCTTCTGCTAATCCACCACCTGAAGATAAACCACTAGGTAAGATGTTTTTATTTTTATTTAATTTGTTCGATGCTTATTTAATCTTCAAAAATTACATGTATGCTTGTTATTTTATTCACGTGAGGACGAGTTTTTTTTTAAAATATCAGTTTATAGTATTTAGTCTTTTGATACGTGAAATGTAATTTCCATAATGCATAAGTTCAACATTTTTCTTAGGTTGCTAAGCATGTAGTTTATATTAATAATACAGGATTTAGTCTTCTTAAAGGTTTCCTGTAATTTATTTTATTTACTTTCTTGTTCTTTTGTATTCATACTGTTACACTTTTATTTTCTTATATTGCTAAGTATGTAGTTTATGTTAATAATTTCGTCTTAAACTTCCCAGATTGCCCGGAAAATCAGGAGTACTACTACTGCTACCTATATCGTTGTCAACGGACCTGTGATCACTTTAAGGAAAAGGCGCCTTGCTTGCCTCTCCTTCCAGGGTGCTTTTTGCCTGGCTGTGAATGTGTTGATGGATACTACAAGAATGCAGAAGGGACTTGTGTGCCTGAGAGCGAATGTTGTAAGTAGTCAATGATGATCAAGTTAATCATGTGCTCAGTGATAGATAACTATAATTATACTAGCTTCTGCCGACGACTACGTCCACGTGGTATTTCTTGTTTTATCCCCGAGCGCAACACATGGCCAGCTTGCGCTGTTAGTGCGTTTTCTCTTAGCGTTCCTTCTGTTTTTTTTTTCTTTTCTACTCCTAATGGCCACATAGCCGTCCTCAAAAAGTAGAGTAACTCCAAGGCGTGGCGTATAAAATAAAACTCATCTTCTTTACTATTAGACGGTAGTCGTTTTTCTAACTTCATAGGCATTCTTCGTGAACGGTAATGTCACATGTAGCTGTTATAATATCGGCGTAACTAATAGTTTTTTTTTCCTTTTTCAGAATTAAGGTGACCATTAATTCCAAGGCCGATAAAAGAATGATCGATGTGTTTGTGCTTGATGTGTATTTATAACTTGTATTTGTGTACAATAAATATCTTTAAAAATGTTTCTAATTCTACGAATTGTGTGTCTTCTTAACGTTTAGCTACTGTGTTAAAGTAACTACTAATACTATAGGTAGTTGATATACTATACAACGAATAGGTATTTACAAGCATAGTAAGAGTCGATTCGACGTTAGCCGAATGATGATTTTGGCTTCATTCGACTAACCAGAATACTACAAAATAAATATTAATACCCCTTGGCTAGAGCAATGGTTGCCCAGTGGTAATGGCCGCGACTTACGAGATGCAGGTCGTAGGTTCGAACCCAGACAGGCGCTTTACTTTCTGTAAATTATTTCATCACCACTGCTCTCAAAACGGTGGAAGAAAACAACTTGAGGGAACCGGCATGTCATAGAACCAAAAATTCGAAGAGATGTGACATCTACCAACCCGCACAGGGCCCGCGTGAAGTACCGTGAAGTCTCAGCAGTGGGAACATTTCATGCTAATTATGGTATACCACTTGGCCAAATCATTAATACTTTCGCTCTAGTGAAATCAATTGGAGCCACCGGCCTACACCAGATAATTCGAATCATTGCTTAATGCAGGGTATTAATAAACTGGTTATATATAAATGACTCACACAACACTAGCCCAACAACACAATTTATAAATAAAAGACGGACGCCTCACGAGATCATTATATTGTCGGCATCATCTTTGAATGACGTTAGTATAGCAATGGCGTCCTATGTGTTACCTATTTGTTTGTTCGTTGTAGTTATAACTATTGTTTCTGCTGCACCACCTGATCAGAAGCCTTTTGGTAAGTTTTTGTTATTCGCACCTATTTTTGTACTGCTGCATCTGGTAAGACTGGAAGCCAACCCAACATCTCCAACATAGGAAAAGGCTAGACAGACGATATACCAACCTCTTTTTATACAGTGTCGTATGTTAAACGAGTAGCAGGCCTTACAGACGAGATTTGTAGACGATTTTCTATTCTGTATTTTCCTTCCTCTAAGTACCTGCTACTTATTGACAAGCCTGCACTGTCCTCCCATACCTATTATCACTGTAATTTGAAAACATTGTAAAAGCCAATTATTTTTAAAAGAGTAACCGTGGAGTTTCTTGCCGGCTCTTCTCCATAGGAAGCGACAAATTGGAACCCTGCAGGCGTGCACATAGCTTCTGACATTTCATAAGTGCCCATGCAGGTTTATGTGAAATAAAATATTTAGATTTTTTTGATTTTGAGGGACATACTTTAAGGGAGAATAATACTCATGAAAATGTAAAGCTTTTACTAAGCGACCAAAACTGAAATCGCGAAAGTAAAGCCGCTCTATATATTTATGTGCGCATAATTGCAAAAAATGTAGAGAACACCTGATTTTTTCTTTATATTTTGGTGTCCACTATTAAAAGCTGTACATTTTCATGAGTACCACACCCGCTTGAAGTAAGTCCCTCGTATAACCTAACATACTGTATAGCGGAAGCATGTATTAAATTGGTTGGGCTTAGACGTACAAACCCAACAAAAAAGAGGCGTTGGCCGTCATAATTATTAGTGGGTAGTTGCAGTTCATACTGATTCTAATCCTGACGTCAGCCAGACTTTGTTTAATTTTTTTGTGAGTTGGTAAAAAAAATCAAGTTTGACAAGATTGAATTGACATTCGTTGTTTGATTTTTTTCTGTCTTTTTTATTGTTCGTTTGTTTTATCATGATTTTGGTTGCTCTTTGATTATTAAGTAGGTATCTTTTATTTGCACATTTTATATAGAAGAATATCAATATCATAAGATTGAGGTTGGTCAAGGTAACAAAGATGAAAAGTGATTTTATTTCTGTAAGAGGTTCGTACAAGAACTTTTACACGTCAATCATATTTCAAGAAACTAGACGAGGTCGGCATTTCCTATCTGACTACTGTGAGGAGAACGGGCGAAACAAACTCAGAGGTCACAGTCTCTTTCAGTCAGATCATGTGAAGACCATGTAGATTTATAGATCTTTTGAGGAAAGCACCACACCATTGAGTCATCATTTCAGACGAAAGACGTCCACAGTTGGACATAGGCCTCCACCAAAAAAGGGGGTTTTACCATAATCGCCACGCTGTGCAGGCGGGTTGGCGATCGCAGTATGGTTGTAAAATGCATAGAGAACGCTGCTGCCTATTCTATAATAAGTCCTTTAGTCGCCTTCTACGACACCCACGGGTAGAAACGGGATGGTGCTAATCTTTTACGTCCGGCACCACACGGAACCACACCGGACACCAGTGAGTGGACCTGTCCAATCACTGCATGTATTTGTCAATAATCATACAGCTTAACTCAGAAATTACGATGTGCATTGATATATTATAGTATAACTGTGTTTTTATGCTTGTATTTTTGAAGTCATTAAGACTACCTATGATCAGAAATATGTATAAAAACCATCAAAAATAGTATGATTGAAAATGAAGCCATTTTAAAGTATTATTTCTATTAATCTATTAAATATAAATTGCATTCTTAAATATTAGAATATAAAATATATAAAACATTTAAAATAAAAATAAAAATTGTAGCTCACCGGTATCGGGAACAGGGTCCTTGCTACCGGTGGTCAGGGCTGCTGTGAGAGTAACCTCCTTACGATACGCGCCGTGTCCAGTACTACTGTTCTCTGGATTAAGACCTTGAGCCAGCTGCCTAACGAGAGCCTCCTGAGGTGTTGGTCGAGGCTCTTGGCTATAATTCCATTCGTTGTCACGACTATCGGCACAATGACTGCTGTATCCACATCCCATATGTCGACCACCTCGCGTGCCAGGTCAAAATACAAAGTATTTATCATAATTTTTTAATATATTTCAGATTGCCCTGCCAATGAGAAGTATTACAAGTGTCATTTGGAAGTCTGTTACAAGACTTGTGATCATGTGAAAACTCCACCTCCCTGCCCTTCCATTGATCCTAGTTGTTATCAACCTGCCTGCCTTTGCGGAAATGACTACCTAAGGAATTCTGACGGCAAATGTGTGCCCTACACACAGTGTTGTAAGTGATTTTGCTATTAAGATGGCAATTCTAGAATTTAATGACTAAACTACGCTTAAGACGGCGCCGACCAAAACAGGCGGGCGTCAAATAGGTATTTAGCGCGGGTCGCTTGTTGTGTGCATCGCCACTCACACAGTGACAAGTTTTCTTGAGGCCGTTAGCAGCTGCACGAAAAAGTATATAACTCGTGATTTGAAAAATTGTAGTCGTTGTGTTGAGGGGGTAGGTAGATAGGTATGGTTAGTAAGGAGGGTAGGTAGATGGTTATGGCACATATTACCAGATGTGTCACGTGGCACGCCATAGAAAATTTTCAATACCTACTGCTATAATAGCCTACACCTTTGAGTAAGTAAGATACGATAAGATAAGCATTTTTTTGTTTAAACATGAGTATAAGACTAAAGATAAAACAGGTCATTACGTTTGCCTGAAACAATGGCGTGCTGGATGCGAGAAGCACAGAACCGGTCGAAATGGCAGTGCTTGGGGAGGCCTATGTCCAGCAGTGGACGTCTTTCGGCTAAAATGATGATGATGATGATGATAGTGTCATTACGAATCAAATCATTAAAAAATATCATAATAATATACGAGCAATTAAAATAACAAAACATAAACATAGGGTAGAGGCTTCTGAGGTAGTTTACATTTTATTATTTAGTTTTTAATATTATAGAGGTATGCAGAAGTCAAAATAAAATGATTAACAGTGTTTTGTTTGTTGTTTCAGAAACCAAACCAGTGCCACTTCCACGATCGACACAATAAATGTTCTTTCTTAAAATAAAAATATTATTTTATAGCAAATTGTTTTTTTTTTCAATCATCGAATTAAAAAAAGGTTCTTATAATTCCTTTTATCCTAATAAGATCATAATGTGAAAATGCAAGTTATTATTAATACCTATTTAATAATAAAAGAGTCAATAAATACGTTGAATTTTTCTACAGGTTTAATTGCTTAAGTCAGAGTGAGCGATCCTGCTCCGGAAACGCAAGGCCAGCAGCAAACAGCTATAAAAGAATAGTAGGATAACATCCCATAATACAAGATTGTGACTCTCATCTGTTCCATGAGGAACCGCATGGAAGCAGTCATTAGAGCCCAGGGAGGAAATGAGAACTAATGAATTACCTTTATTTTTGAACCGACGAAAAAACGGAGGAGGTTACTCAATTTGACGCGTATTTTTTTAAATGTATGACCACGTATATCTTTTTACCGAGTAGTCCGTATATTTATTAGAACCGTATATATATTTTAGAACAAAAAATCTAACCCTAAGGGTAGGAAAACAGGGATGATTGATTGTTCACTCACTGATTGTAATGTAAAACTACGCATCTGTTTACAGAGTAGTCCGATTTTGATAACTCTTTTTTTATTGGAAAGGCTATACCTCGAAGTTAGTGCCTTATAAATTTCGAAAAAAAAAAAAAAACAACCCTAAGGGTAGGAAAACAGGGGATGATTGATTGTTTACTCACAGATTTTAATACCGAGTTGTGTATTACAAAAAGTAATAAAAAATTAAGCATGTAGTAATTAGTAGATTATAGCCATAAAAAATTGTAAAATAAAAACTTTTTAACAAAAAAATTAAACCGCCGGAAAAACTGAATTGAAAAAAAATAACCTGCTGTGTAACCTTAATAACTAAGTTCGGAAGTCGTTTAATTTTATGTCACCGCCTACCGAACTTAGTTATTAAGGTT
The DNA here is from genome assembly GCA_949987655.1 of Polymixis flavicincta. Taxonomy (NCBI): domain Eukaryota; kingdom Metazoa; phylum Arthropoda; class Insecta; order Lepidoptera; family Noctuidae; genus Polymixis; species Polymixis flavicincta. The sequence goes on along the minus strand of OX465185.1, from coordinate 8,550,490 downwards.
AAACACAGCAGGTTTATTATTTTTTTCTTTTCAGTTTTTTCGGTGGTTTAATTTTTTTGTTAAAAAGTTTTTATTGTGTTACGACTTTTTTTTCTAACATTTTATAAATTCTTCTTCTAGGGTAAAAACATACCTGTTGAGCAAAACACGATAGCTAAAGAAATTTAATTTCAATTTGAAGCAAAAAATCGAAACAACTCTGAAGTTTGGTTTTGGATGAGATGGATGTATTTTTTACATTAAACAAATAATAATAATAATGTCAGTTAACTACGGATATTACACGGTATCGTATAATGAATATTAATGCTTTAAATTGAAATTAAAATTCTTTAGCTATCGTGTTTTGCTCAACAGGTATGTTTTTACCCTAGAAGAAGAATTTATAACATGTTAGAAAAAAAAATCGTAAAACAAAAATAAAGGTAATTCATTCGTTCGCATTTCCTCCCTGGGCTCTAATGACTGCTTCCATGCGGTTCCTCATGGAACAGATGAGAGTCACAATCTTGTATTATGAGATGTTATCCTACTCTTCTTTTATAGCTGTTTGAAGCTGACCTTGTGTTTCCGGAGCATGATCGCTCGCTCTGACTTGTCTCTCCAACTCATCCCATAGATGTTGTATGGGATTCATATCCTAACTTCTTGCTGGCCAGCTCATAACCGTAATAGCAACTTCGCTCAGGTATTCATTTACAATGCCTGCGGTATGAGCTCTGGCATTGTCCTGCGTAAAATGAACTCTTCGCCAATAGAATGTACGTAGGATACCACATGAGGCTCCAGACACACTTCGATGTAACGTGCCCCATTTAATTACGGAAAGCGAGGTCCAGATACACAAGCAAATTCGGTTTTTCCATTGGCGCGTAAAGGTCCCCCAAACCGTCCATGGACCGCCACCGTAACTGGCAGTTTCTTTAATGCAGCACTATTCAAAAAGCTCTCCCTCTCTTCGATACACCTTCTTTCTTCCGTCGTTACCGTATAGTCGTCAGAAAAGAGAACTTTGCTGCATTGAAGGTATGACCAATTTAAGTGTTCACGTGCAAAGTTAAGGCGCGTTCTTCGGTGGTATACCGTTAATTTTGGGTTTCAGGCCACGCTTCGCCAATCTTTTTATTTTAGTAGAATTGCTCACAGTCAATCCTCAAACCTCACGGAGTCGATGCTGCAGTTGAATAAGTAGATTTAGAGTGACGATTTCTTAGAGAAACTGACATGATATACCGGTCATCTTGCCCAGACTTGACACAATATCTACCAGGTCATAGAAGGCGAGCAAACGTACCAGTCTCCCGATAACGCTGAAACACTATTGACAGCAGAGAGGCTAAGATACAATCGTGTAGCCACAACAAGCTGCACCCTAATTGCGTAACTCACGATTATTCATAATCTGTTTCGTTTTGAAACAGATTGTTAAACCCTTGCTTCTCATGTTCGAAAAATGTGTCTGTCCAGCAACGTAAATAACGCAATGAATACTCTTGAACTGTCAAATCGAAACCGATTAAAAAAAAAAACACAAAAAAAACAGGAAAAATAAATGTTCGGATGTCACAGAGGTTTGTTAACAGTCATTACTTGCTGTTGCTCGGTTTTTTTTTATTTGACGTTATTTAAAAATGAAACCTAGCTAGATCGATTTATCGCCCCCGAAACCCCCTGCATACTAAATTTCATGAAAATCGTTGGAGCCGTTTCCGAGATTCAGATTATGTAGTTATATATAATATAAATACAAGAATTGCTGGTTTAAAGGTATTCGATTAAAAAAAAAAAAAACGATATTCTTTGCAAAACATTGTGATTAGCATTAATTCCGATGGAATCCACACAGAAAATATAAATTCAAATTTTGAATTGTGGTACACCATTGTGTAGACTAGACTAAACTGCCAGCTATTTACTGGCGTATTTTTTTAAATATCTTTGATTTAAATGCCGCCTAAATAGTACTTGCAGTACTGTTCTGATTTTTTTATGAGAAGTGTAAGTATTTTTCATTATTTTATGTTGCGTTTTTTGGTGAAACGGAACACGAAACTGAAACGCGTCGTCTTCGAGAATGCCGAGAGTGACGTAAAAAGCCATGTGACTAAACAACTAAATAAATTTCCTGAGCAACAAGCCGTAGGTAGTTAAATTTGAATTTTCACAGGTTTACATCTCAAACCTCTTCTCTTAGACGAAGTTTTCACGGACGTAAGAATATCGAGCCCGGATTTTATCGTGCACTGCATTTTTGCTCTCGGTGTTAAACCGAGCACTGTGAGAATCCAACAGTGTATCCCAGCGCGTCGAAAAAACACACTGTTCAAATTTCAACTCTCGGCGGTAAGCATTTGTGTTGCAAATACAGTGCGCGAAAAAATTGCAAACGTGGACCGACAGATTAAGGCTAGTAATAGGTTTTAGTTGCGATGTTAATTTCGTTTGTTGAAGAGGCAAGGGATTTAAGATGGTGGTGACAGGTTCCCAAAGATTCCATAATCAATTACATGTATCAACACATTAGACATTAGCTAATACGTTACTCACAGCAGCGATTGTAGCAAAAGTGATGGCGAAACCAATCGTCAAATGGACCCCATTAGACGTTATATCTACAATAAGTTAATAACCTAGCACCTAGTTTCTGACGTTTCATAAGTGCCCATGCAGGTTTATATGAAATAAAATATTTTGATTTTGATTTTGAAGTCAAGAGTCGTTTATTCAAATTAGGCTTTTCGAACGTCAAAATACATACGACAATCCCCTAAAACGCCCACACTTCACCGCTTCTTATTGCTTAAGCTGATACTTTATTTTATGTAGGAAGGAAATTAAAAAGTAACATAATTATTAAAAAACAATAAAATACTAACTTAACTAATCCTAATCACAAATTAAAAAATAGCGTCAAAAAATTCATCCTCATCGCTGTCGACTGGTAATGTTCCCAAGAGACTGGCAGCATTACCACGTTGTATGGCAATGCTTAGCCGCTGGCCAAGGTAGAAACCAGCCCTTGGGTCACGGGAAGTGTCAACCAGCCTTTTCGAGATTTCCTTAAAGAGGCCGTGAGCACTCGGACCCCACGGCCCGAGGGTTTCAACCCCAAACGGCTCGAAAATATAATTACCAATTAGGTTGTTATACTTTTGCCGCTTGAGGTTTTCCGCAGCCGAAGCGGCAGCGCCAGCACAGCACACCGAGCCAGGAAGATGGGATGGTGCAAGAGTATCGACACACGTTGCATCCCACACTAAAGGCCTACCCATCTTCCATGGAAATAAAGACATTCCGTCCGGTCTCTTGCCATCGTCGCGTGCCAAGCCATTGGGTTCTAATACAGCTGGAACGCCGACGGTGACAAGAGCTCGTCGGATGATGTCGTTAATGTTTGCGTGCCGCGGTAAGCGGCCCGCTCCGGCTGCAAGACAGGCCGTGGTGTCCTAGACTGTTGACAACTTCGCCGCAGTGACAGCGATGAGGAGAACAACAAGGAGCTCCCAGTCGTAGGGAAGCAGCGAGGCGGAAAGTAGTGTCATCGAACAAAGTGCCTATGTTCGACGACGGTAGTGCATGAAGCCACAGACCCGACTCCCACTTACCCACAGCCAGCAGGCGCGCACGCTCCGCAGTAGTAGCAGACGTGTTAAGTAGATTGTCTTGTACTACTCTGCAGAGCGGCTCATCCCACCTTCTCTGGGAACATGGATTATCGGGTAGATCAGAGTTCGGGCAAGCGAGTCTCCAGGCATCCAAAGCCTCGGTGAAGTACGGCACGTCAAAATTAATCAGTGTGGAGGCTAGGATTTTCCTGATTAGTTTCTCAGTGCCGTGGACCGAGGATATGAAAGCCGGTAAACTAATACTAGAAATTTTGCGGACGCCGAGGCCTCCCATACGAATGGGAAGAGTAGCTTGTGCCCAAGCTCGGTCGTCCATGGCCACATTTAAGATCGAAGTTAGTGTGTGCCGGATAATTTGGTCTATTCTGTTTAATAGGTGAGTGTGTTTCCATAAATGGGAAGCGCGAAGGAAGTATGTTAATTTGGGACCGAAACAGCAATAGCGAATTAAGGTGATGGCCGAATGCATGTTAATTTGGAACAATCTTTCCGAAACGTCGTTGAAATTTTGAATTTTTTCCTCAATAAAAACGGGAAAAGAATTCTCAAAGATTGGAGACCCAAGGAGACGAAGAGAGCTTTTTTCAATTATTTTAATATCTGGAGCTATTGCGTTAAATTTGGAAAGTGTAAGATGTCTGTCAGTACTGTCCGTTATGTAAACTTCACATTTCGAAAGGTTAAGGTCAAGGCCAATCGAATGAAATTCATTTTTCAAGGATTCAAAGTCATTTAAGACCGTTTCTACATCGCCTCCCAAAGTTCCATCGTCAAGATACCAAACATTAAATTTGGAATTTAGCTGCCGAATAATTGGATGAATGGCTAAGCTGAAAATCACTGGCCCGAGGGGGTCACCTTGTTGGCAGCCAACAGCAGATTCCAAAAGGTTGTCCCGATATAGTAATTTTGAAGGGTGTCTGTAACAATTTTGAAGTGAAAAAAAGACATCCGCATTCCATGCATTAGTTCTAGTCATTTTCGGACTTCCATAAGATTATAAATTAAATAATCCGTTGGTATTAATCAAACATTATCCCATACATTGATATGCAAAAAACCCAAGATGTAGAATTGCGAATAAAAGTACACTCAAAACTGTCCCCAATTATACGTTAGTTATTATGATGAAACATATTTTTTTGCCAACTCAACCTTACACGCATGACTTTAAGTGGTTTTTACAAAGCAATGTCCTAAAAATTTGGCTGAATGATGACTGACAATACTATTGCGCACATTGCGCCCATACGGACGTTTTTCAGACGCTGATCGTGTACTTTGGGTTTTTTGTATATAATATTAATGAGCCCGTAGTATGCCACTGGCTAGGCCTTTCCGTTACACGTCATTAAGATCGATCCTAAACCACTCTCATTCTGCAGCAGCTGCTATCAGCAACTCTGCAGAAATCGGCATACTTTCTAGCCTGAGAGCGTCCTATTGGAGCGATAACGACTCCGTCTCACCTCGCTGCAGAAGGGCAGGATAGGTTTCGAGGTCTGGTCCTGGGGTCAGAGTACAGACTGACATAGTATTCAGTGTGAGTGAGATAGGTTATCACAGAATGTACCTAGAAGTAATTTCATAAAATAATGAAATTAAATTGGCAACTAGATTGTTATATGGTTTGCTCTAGATTATCCTATGGAGCAGGACCAGCAAGGTTCAAGTATTCTTATCTTGAATACAACCGTATTTTTTGTAATTATGCTAGTTTAAGTTAACATTTAATATGATTATTAAAAAAAAAAAACTGTTAAAATCTGTTAGAAATTACACAGTGACCTTTAAAAGATGCATTACACCATACAGTCCTTTTCCGGATTTTCTATTACGCATCATGTTGATCGATTCTTACCCTCTTTTATTCAACTGATACTAGCCTGATATGCCTGATTGCCTGATACCCTGCGGAAATCGGCACTCTTTCTAGTAAGGACGTCATTTCACAGTCTCCACTCAAAAATATTTCTAATGCTACAAGTATTTTTACGGCTAAAAAAGGTTCTTCAGTTTCCGTATCATATCAGCTAAAATATTTTAATTACAGACTAAGTGTCATTCTTTGATTATATTATATTAGTTTTATTAACACGACTCGCACATTGCCAATCTTAATGATATTATAAATAAAACGGCGGTGGTGTCATTAGATCATTGTCTTTGTCGACATCATCTTTGACTAACGTTACTACAGAAATGGCGTCCTATGTGTTACCAGTTTGTTTGTTCGTTGCAGTTTTGACTATTGTTTCTGCTGCGCCAGCTGAAAAGAACCTTTTTGGTAAGTCTTGGTTGACTATTGCAATTTTATAAGTGAGGTATAATCCGCTTTCTACCATCAAATTTGTAATTGGTTAGTGATTTTATTCCGTTAGCCCTTCGTGTTTGTACAAACACTTTTACACGTCAAACATATTTTTTAAACTATCTGAGTACTCTGAAGAAACTTGCTTTAGATTATTACGTTTTTAAAAGTACGTATATTTTCGTATTATTTATAACGTAGTGTCGTTAAAGGAGTACATATTTGTAAGGATATACCAAGTGGCGTTCTGTAGTTCCTGCTACCCATCATGGGGAGAACGCGTGCGTTTATGCATTTATAGTGTCGTAACTTTAACATTTCCTCTCAAATATTCCAGATTGTCCAGTAGGCGAGCTGTACTACAAATGTCAAACTGAGGAGTGCGTTAAGACCTGTGCTGAATTGAAGCGAACACCGGTCTGCCCTTCTTTTCAACCTAGTTGCTTTGATCCAGCCTGCCTTTGTGATTATGGTTACCTTAGAAATTCTGCGGGCAAATGTGTCCATGAAGATAAGTGTTGTAAGTTGTTTCATTTGTAATTATTGGTCTTATTATAGTAGTGTTCACCTGTTCTAAAGCCGGCGATTAACGAGAAGCGAGTACAACTAAAGCTTGGCCTGCGTGGTGGATTACGGGCCACTCCCTCTCACCGAAAGAGGAGGCCTGTGTCCCAGCTGTGGGAACAATATAAGCTGATTAGAGTACAGCTAAAAAATAAAAACGAGATGGCGAGCAGCGAGTTCGCGACGATGACGAGCGATTACTCGCTGGGATTGTTTATACCAAGCTTTAGTTTCTCACTGAGTGATCTGCCCGCTAAGCTTTTGTACATTTCTTGAGCGAGAAAATCGTTGATAGCTTGTCGCTACCCCGTCGGCGGTGGGGAAGGTGCCTTACTGTGATCGGAATACAATTATTTATACAAAACTGTCAATTTAGTCCGGCAGTAAGTTGTGTATTTAATCCACAATCGGAGTAACATACATTTCTTTTTTCCATAGTTTAACATTAGGTAATCTTGTTTTGTAATAATAAAGATTATTTTTAGTACATAGTTTAAGAAGTTGTTAGAATGTAGTTTCTAGTTTTGGTTCGTATTTCCACCAGGTCAATTTATATACTGGTGAGCAACATCGTTGAGTTTGCAGATATTTATGAATTGGTGCAGGTGAAGTTAGGTACCATCACACATTGGTACCTACTGGACAATGCTTCAAAACCCTATGTTGGTAAACTCATCATGTTTACCTACGTATTTCTGATTATTATAAACTATTAGAGCCAGAAGATACAGAACCCAAAAATGGACCTTATCTTTTACCGCGGTATTCCAATAATTAAAGCGGGAGTCTTTGTAAATGTTTTTTTTTTACCATTTTCAACTAGCGGTAAATATTACGTGAATTCGCACGTTTTCCGTGAATACGCTACCGTAATTATAATTTTAATTAATACGGGATAATAGCGTTGGGTGATAGTTGGATTTAACAGAATTTGCATGTCGATAACACTTACCTACTAACGAATTAAAGTTTATTTTGTATCTTTTTGTTTCAGCATAAATTGGCAGCAACTTTTTCATTATCAACTAAATAAAAGCTGATGAGATGAAGTAGTTTTTTTTTTGTTATATTATAAAAGTAATCGTTATGATTTTTTTTTCTTACATACACCTATATCAACTTGTCGGAAACTAGTTTTTTTTTTAATAAGTAGCTATATTTAGCATATTGATGGTGTTGCCCCGCTTCTCAAGTGCGTCAGGGATGTTTGCTGAAGCTCACGTTGACTGTTTTTATACAACGATGAGGAAACGATGCGCCTCCCTGGTGCACCGCGTGCGGGCCAGCCCCAAGCTTATTCTGCGCTGTGTAGCTGCCTACATATTATGTTGGAGTAATTTAAATAGTGCTGGATCAAAACACAAAAAAAACAGCTGTTCCAAACATATTGTTGAGTTACGCGGACATAGACATGCCTAAATGTTTGAAGCAGTTGACTTTTTTTTGCGATTTCAGGGTTTTTTCTATATTAAAAGTTTTTTATAATGATGAGAATGACAACCCCTTTTAAGGATATCAGTTATTTCAACAACACCATGTGTAGTATTTACACTTCAGTATGTTTTGTTTGAAACGTAATTCACAACAATAAATTGTTTCAATAAAATACGTTGTCCAATTTTGACTGATTAATGATATTCATTAACTGTGGTTACCCGTTGATTCTCTGTTCTAGGAACGCACAGTTCCGCTTAAACAAAGGGGCTATAATAACATTTCCATGTTTCGTGACGTTTTACAACAAAGCAATCATGTAGTATAATTTTCAATCAAATTTCCCAATTATCCAAAGTATTATTCTGGTTTCATTCAATATTATTTAGATTGTTGCGAGAGACATACATTACTTTATAATAAATATGATTTTAATTGGTATAATAATATTCCTAGAAGAAGATTTTTAGAATGTCTTAGAGCAAGAAACCTCTTAATCTCGCTCCTTTTCAATTGAAAAAGGGCGGTTTTAAATTTTTATTTTTGTATGTTCAATATACACAGTTACTTCTCGTAACTATGAGATGACGTGCGAGGTATTTTTAACCGAAATCTCATAGGTAAGTTATTTTTGTTGGTTTCAATTTGAATGTACCTATGCTTTCGGCGAGTTTTTTTAAATATATTTCATTGTAAGATAATTAAAGGTCCCCCTACTCTTTTACACGTCTCTCTATCTTAAAGGTTCTGAGACATATCCACGAGTCCACGATGTTGCCTGTCAGTCACTTAGTAATATTTTTAATAAAACTGTTTTGGTTTATTTTATTTTATAGCCAACAAAAATTCTAGTACTCGTGCAAGGACATTTTTGTCTGTTCGCCGTACACTTTAAAAGTGAGTGCCGCAAAGCCCAGCGTACTTTTTAAGGCCGTTTGTTGAATAATTGAAGCACCCTTTCACTATGTTTAGGGAAGCATCCTGTAGAATTTGGGTCACGAGCATAAACCTAGGTCGAGACCAGGAATCTACGTAGACATAAATACATAAAGATTTTGTAAATATTCTGTTTATCAAACCTTGAGGCTTGTGAATTGGTAATAGAGTTTTATAAACGTTTTGTTTTTAAACTTTGCCCCACACTAGGAATTTCTCCTGTATTGTGGGTGCGTTTCAAAAACATTTAAAGTCGCATACACAAACAGCCAGACCCGGAACAACTACTTGTACGTCATACAAATATTTGTTCTGTGTGGGAATCGAACCCGCGACACGCAGCACAGCAGTCAATTGCTTAACCACTGCGCCAACCGTGCCGTCAAACATTGATGGTAGTTTATGTGTATTTATTTTATTTCATATTGTGTTATTCATATCTCATCGTATACTGCACCGATTGACGTCATCACGTCAATGCCGGCTGTCACTGAAAACAGAAACTGATCTGTCTCGCATAGAGTTGCAGCATTATGTTGAACGATGGCCGTTTTGCGTAGATGTGACGCATGTTTTCCACCGACTTGTTCTTTTTTGTGCTTGTGTACTTTCTCTGCGTCATGTTAACTGTAGGTAAACGTATTTTCTTTGTTTCTTATTCGTCGGCTAACTTGCTTATAAATAACTTGTCTATCGTAAGATCAGCCGGTCTCTTCTGTAACAATCTCATCGTTAAAACGTCGTCGGTGAAGTGTGGTTAAAAAATTTCCACCTGATGCTACGTATCGACACTATAGACAGCTTACTTCAAGTTCACTTCACGTATGTCCGTTTCACGGTACTCGAAAAAAACAACATTAATTTGAAATTAATTAAATTTTTCCGCCACCTCAAACGTGCAATGCAGTTTCTTTGTTCTACACAGACCAATACAAAACGTAGTAGGTAGCACAGTTTGCGAACTCTATTAATTAAACGCAGCCATTTCCTCTGTGGGTCTCATAAATAACTAAATATAATGCAGCCTTCACAAGTAGATTGCGACTGTGTTTAACATGGAAACTAACATTTTGCCCGTAGTCATTCTAAGCTGCCTAGCGCATGTACATAACCCAAATTAAAGTTAATTACACTACCCTCAAACAAAAACCGTCTGCAAAAGAGAATAGCAACGAGGGTTTTTTCAAGCCAGGAGTTTAGTTACACTTAGGTGCAAGAAAATGTATTCACTTAGCTAAATTAAAAAGCGATTCAGCCTTCACAAGTAGATTGCGACTGTGTTTAACATGGAAACTAACATTTTGCCCGTAGTCATTCTAAGCTGCCTAGCGCATGTACATAACCCAAATTAAAGTTAATTACACTACCCTCAAACAAAAACCGTCTGCAAAAGAGAATAGCAACGAGGGTTTTTTCAAGCCAGGAGTTTAGTTACACTTAGGTGCAAGAAAATGTATTCACTTAGCTAAATTAAAAAGCGAATTTCTCGGAGACTGTCAATTCAATTCTTACAAGTGTCTGTATTATGAAAATTATGCAAAACACCATAAAATTTCAATCAATAAGTACTTAGGAGAAAATGGTTGTTCAATCATTAAGATAACACTTTTTTTTGCACGCGAGTGTAGAGAATTTTGTTTTTTACCGGAATACAACTAAATTACTCGTTGGTATACTGGCACAAAGTAAAAACTACCCTCTTATCTACGCTACGCTGTGGTAAAAAGTGTGCTTGACAGTTCCTAATTCCACATACGCCAACTTATCGCTTTGTGTAACTAATTTATTATGATAAAAACAACGTTTTCGTTTAAAATCAAACGTGTTTTTAAGTTTTTTTTCCGTTGCTTCCCAATTACTGGGTTAAATTATGTAACATTCTTGATATCGTTGATGTTCATCGTTTTTTCGAGAATTATGAATTCCGTACACATATTCCGAAACAAAAAAACTCATTTCAACCGTATCCGCATTTTACATTTCATGACGTAACCGCGAAAAACAACTTTTTTTTTTCTGTAAAACCATTGCCCGTTACAACATTACCAGTATTTCTGTTGGAACAGCAATGCGAATTTTTTGTGTACATTCGTGAGTGAGCCGTTTAAATATTTCGTGATATTCATAAACAGTCAGTTGTAATGGCCGAGATATTTTAAATTGCTTCATGAATAGAAAAGGGAAGTTTTTGCTCCGGAATTATGTTCTCGCTGTGTATTTCTAGATATCTATTCAGAAATCCAAAACAGCGTACAAAATCTTGCGATGTATTTGCATAGTAAAACCCTATAAAAATATCAAAATATCAAAAAAGTTGGACACTTGAGTGTGACCAATAACAGGGATAAAACCATTAAGCTACCGAAATGACAGCTGTCACAATGCTCCATTTCGCCAAAAGCTGACAGCTATGAAACGTCGCCATTCAGCCTATTTAAATTGTTCACGTTCGGATATCCATACAGAATATGGAGTCCGCAAGTTTCTATTGTTGAGCCTGAATGGAGCCACGTAATTTGCATAAGCAAAGTTGAAATTTAAGGAACAAAGCCCTGCATTATACGGCTGTAAAGTGCTAGTACAAGTCATGATGGCGTTTAATGCTTTATTGCACGTAATTCGTGCTTTGTTTTATTTTAATAGCCTTCTAACATTCAAACAATGTATAATTATGAAAGTCGTACCTTTAAATTATATAGCAGCACGCGATTACTTGTATAAATATTTGATCGAGTTATTTAGTATTAATTTGAATTGTTCTGCCTTGATTTTATCGAGTTGGGTTGTTATTAGGGTTATTAACGTTAATTATTAAAATGTAACTTGAAGAGTCCAAATACAAAATATTGTCGATTTCGCTTATTGTATTTACTTGATTTTAAAGACGATACTTACTCAAATGCAGTTTGACACTGAGCTACTCAAAGACAACCGACGAAAGGCTTTGAGGTAATATACCACATAACACATATTACCTCAATGACGAAAGGATAGGGTTTGTCCCACGGCTCAATTCAAAACCACACTCCATAAAATATTCCTAGGGCATTGTCTATACAACAAATAAAATAAATAAATAAAAATAGTTTATTTCTCACCATTTCAAGTTATAATTTTAACGATAGGTATACATGAAGTATTTTAACATTTTTGTGGTGATCACTATTAAGGTGCACAGAGTATTGACCCTAACCCCTGAACTAATAACTTCTCCCGCTCTGGGTGGAGCAGGAGGGCGTGTCAGACTTTTACTGACTAAAACCCACCCGTGTTCCTTCAGTAGCCCTTAAGCCAGGGGCTGTGGTGTCTCTTTCGAACAAACCCGCACCCTTGGCAGGCATCGACCCTTGCGGGTCCCATCACTGTTTGTGCTGACATCTCTTTGAGGCGCAACGCGGAACACAACGCGCCGTCGACTTGGGCTTGGTCCTTACCGGACAGCGAGCTACCCATTACTCGCCGTCCGCAAGCCCATGCCTACGGTGGCCGGAAATCGGCCTGGGATTCCCGACGCCCAGGGCGTCTCCGTATCCTGCGGCGGCTGGGGTCGCGAGGGCGCATATGCTGCCTCTCCCTCACGTGCGTTATTTGATGATTTCCTGAACTAGGCGAAAACCTGTATCTTAGGAGATATTGTTCAGCAATTGAATAATCTAATTTTTAGCTTAGGACATTAGTGTGTCTCTGCTATATATAATTTATCTTAGCAGGTACCATTAGAGAGTGCTAGGGTTTGTTGGTGAGTTTGAAGATATGAAGTATTATGTGGGTATGTGTGTTAATTTGAATGTTGAAGTAGAGGAATGTGTGTGAATGATGTGGTGAAGGAGTAAGTGAGGAAAGTGTATGTGTTTGTGTGGTAGATAGTATTATACATGAAGGGACATTCGATTTTCAGTGTCTTCGTAATCCAATTTTAGTAAGTACATTTTAATCTTGTTTTTGGCTTCATGACTGCTAAGTTTTATTATGTTAGTTTTTTCGTTTAATGTGTTATACAGGGTGGGTAAAAAATCGTGGATCAAACGAAACAGGGCGATAGTTGAGGTTATTTGCAGTAAAAATATTTCTGTGGCAGAGATCTCACTTCATCTCGTTAAAATTTATGTCTATTTGAGTGTTTCTTGAAGAAAATACTAAAGTTTGTAATAAATAGGCAATAGAGTCAAATGTATACCTATTTTAAAACAATAAATGATGTTTAGTTGCTTCTAGGAAACGTATCATCACTACAAAAGTGCTTTATGATATTCAATATCTTTCCAGCCTCACGAAAAATTATTTGTAACGTTAAAACCTTCCTATAGAAAAAAATTAAGTATCACCAAAAATTTATTTTTTTATTTGATATTTTGTACTGCAAATAACCTCAACTATCGCCCTGTTTCGTTTGATCCACGATTTTTTACTCAGCCTGTATAATTTAGAACTTAAAACATTATGTCGTCGCCTTCCAAATTTTGTATTGTGTGGGACACTAGGACAAGGGGCTGGATTTCTACGTGTGCCAGTATCACCAGGCGGGAGAACTGTTCGATGCCTTCTCAGAGTGGATGCGAGTACAAAGAGATTTCGTATAGTTAGCACCTGACATTCTGAGTACAGTTGTCTAGTTGGATATCTAAAAGGTTTCCTACTTATTACCTTTAGAACAGCTCTCTGTGCTCGCTCCAGGGCTAGAAACATCATCTTTGAGGCACTACCCCACACTTGGATACAAATTAAATAATGTCCCAAAGCAATATCCAAAAACTCGACCAAACTGCATTAAAGAAATAAAAAAAATACTTAAAAACCCTAGACTATCATAAAACTGAGAATATTTTGACCGTTCTGAAATAAAACTAATTTTGACCAACCCCAAACATACATAGCTGTACCTCACTTTCTTGAAGAACAACGCTCGCTGCACTCACTCCAAAAAAATCACCTTCACTCTCACACTGCTCATCTGAATTACTCACATACATGTCCTACTAGTCTAACATTTCACACAAGATAAACACTCACTCACACATCGTCTTTCAACATGACTCAATAACTTCTGCAGAATTTTAGTTAGGTATTTTTTATTGTTATTTCTTCTTACTTCATTTGTTGCTTAACTCACACTTAGTTTTGATTTTCTATCTATATTTATAAAAGGAGAAACTGACTGACTGATCAATCAACGCACAGCCGAAACTACTAGGACTAGGAACGTGAAATTTTGCACACGGCTTCCTTTTTTAATGTAGGGGAGCACTAAGATGGGGTTTTTGGGAATTCCACCTTTAAGGGGGTGAAAAGGGGGGATTTTGTTTGTATGAAAAATCGTATTCCTTGAGTTAATAAACTTGAAACTTGGCACAAATACTATGTTAAGTAAATTGTAAGGTTGGTAATTTATTGTTTTTCTAAACTACCCTAAGGGGGACTAACTAACTAAAGGGGGATTGGGGGGTGTCAAAGTTTGTATGGAAGAATTTTAACGCGCGGTCTGATTAACTCCAAACTCAGTATTTATACCTTAAACCAAAAATAAAGAATAACGTATATCAGGGTTTCTCGAAAATCTACCCCTAAAAGTAAAAAAGGGTAGTCCGTGATATTAGAAATGTCAAAGTTTGTGAAGATGATTGGATGTTTGTTACTCAATCACGCAAAAACGGCTAAACGGATTTGGATGAAATTTGACACACAGACAGATTATAACCTAGATTAACATATGGAATACTTTTTATCCCGGTATAGTACGTTCCCGCGGGATAATTTCCGACTTCCACGCGGGCGAAGCTGCGGGCGGAAGCTGGTTTATGTATATTGTTTAACTTCGACTCTTGCACGGTATCTCTTTAAATCCTAATGCTGGCCGTGGAAGGTGACCTGGAACAGATTTTTTCCAAAAACCTATTTCAGGCACCAATCTGTCACAAGGATGCAGCTCGGAAAAAAAAATTGTACACTTTAAGTTAGCTTTGTGAAGAGTGAATAAATGATAAATTATTATTTCGTTTATTTTCTCTTCTACATATTAAGTATATTTTTAAATATTTTTACAAAAATTAAAAAAGAAACGTTTAATAATATAAAAAAATTGTAGCCCACCGGTATCGGGAACATGGTCTAAGCTACCGGTGGTCAGAGCTGCTGAGAGAGGAACCTCCTCACTATACGTGCCGTGTCCAGTACCACTCTCTGGATCAAGCCCTTGATCCAGCTGCCTAACGAGAGCCTCCTGAGGTGTTGGTCGAGGCTCTTTGCTATAATGCCATCGGCCGTCACGACTATCGGCACAATGACTGCTGTATCCACATCCCACAAATGTCGACCTCGCGTGCCAGGTCAAGATATTTGATTTTTTTATCTTGCTCTGCTTTCACGAGGTTCTCCTCATGTGGGACTGCTAAATTACTATTATTATTATTAAACTAACTGTTTTCTACAAGTTAATGAAAGATCATTTCAATTATGGTGGAATTAATGAGGTATAACTCTTTTTTGTTTGCTTTTGATTAATCGGCATCAAATCGTTTTGAGAATTTTGCTGTAAGAGGTTAAGGTTATCACATAGTTAGAAAAAAGATTTTTGTTAAATTTCGCATACAGCCTCTCAACCCTATAGGTTTTGGGCACGCCAAGAAAGCGGTGGTAAGTCCCCTGTTGAGGAGTGGATCGAGAGGCACCACGGCGTTCTCACCTTCCGCCTGACGCAGGTCCTTACTAGACACGGCAGTTTCGGGAGTCCCTGTTTCGCATAAGGCGGGAGGAAACGCCCGGGTGTTTCCACTGCAAAGATCGCCATAAGGACACGGTGGAGCATAGAGTAGAGGTCTGCCCGGCTTGGGCGGAGCATGGCCGGGTCCTTGTGGAGCCGACCGACGGCGGCGATCTCTCGCGCTCGGCCCTGGTCCAGGCCATGGTACGGAGCGAGAGTGCATGGGTAGCCGTCACCACCTTCTGCGAAGCAGTAATGCTCGCGAAGAGGGAGGCGGCGCACGTGAGGGAGAGGCAATATATGCGCCCTCACGGCCCTAGCCTCCGCAGGAGACGCTCTGGGTGTCGGAAGTCCCAGGCTGATTCCCGGCCACCGTAGGCGCTGACTTGCGGACGTTGGGTAATAGGTAGCTCGCTGTCCGGTAAGGACCAGGCACGGGTCGACAGCGCGTTGTGTTCGTCACGCGCCTCGAAGAGACGTCAGCACCAACCGGTGGGGTCCGCAAGGACCGATGCCTGCCAGGGGTACGGGTTGTTCGAAAGAGATACCGTGGCCCCTCGCACACAGGCAACTGAGGGAACACGGGTGGGTTTAAGTCAGTAAAAGTCTGACACGCCCTCCTGCTCCACCCAGAGCAGAAGTTATTTGGTGATTTCCCACCCTCAAAAAAAAAAACCCTTTCAGGTTTAGTGAGTTTTGTAGGGTAATTCAAATCGATTAAATAATTAAAAGTAAAACTTTGCTTATTCATTCTTTTAAAGATTACCTACTTCGCACGCCCAAGAAAATATACAATATGCATTCCCAGACAAAAGCAATCAAGGAACTATTTCGTTAATTATTTCCTCATATCTTTCGGCAAGTCGTCTGTTTGTTCAGGAAAATGAGAAGCGTCGCATTCTTGTCGCGACGCTCAGCGTTTGTTTGTGTCAACAGCACAGCGCCGCGCCGACGGGATTTATAACCGAGCGTCGTCGGTGAATTAGTTTCTTGCAAAAATAGTCTAACTTCTGTTTGTAGGATCGGTCTTGCGTAGAAGAATGGTTGGCCCAGAGCGTTTAGTTTGAAAAACAGTAGAAAAAATAAAGATATGTTAAAAAAATACCTATTTTTTAAATTAGTTTAAAAAATATTACTATTATTAATGATTTAATTTTTACCATTTGATCATTTCGCTTTGAGGTACAGACGCCAGCACATCAAGCTACCCAAAACTGTAAATTATTCCCAATTGAACATGAACCATAAGCTTATGTTATAAAGTTGAAAATCTATCAAAGAAATTTGAAAAATTGTGGTAGCTTGATGTGCTGGCGTCTGTACTTATCATGAACTTGATTGAATGTAAGTACACGTTCGTACAGACGTTATAAAATCGCGGCTGAATTTTAGCGAGTACTGGATTTTCAATTACCGGTTTTACATCGAGCATTTAAAATCCGACAAGAGTGCTTATTAGCGAGTCAACTCTGTTAGATTTTCAAGTCTTGGCACTTCTTTTTTGCGACCGGAGAAAATCCAGTCCAACTTTATGATAATCATAGTTTCAGTTACACATATTGTACATTTATTAACCAACTTCAAAAAGTTGTCAATTCGACATGTTTATATTTATATATATTTTTATGTATGTTCGGGCCTAAGTCCGTCATATAACGATGGATTTGCAAAATTGTATTTTTTTCTCAGAACAAAATTATTCCGAATTGGTCCCATTTAAACCTAAAGATCTGATGATGAGTTTCGGAGACAGACAGCGGAACTCTTCAAAATGTTACAGCAAATCAACCGCGATTGCTGCTATCGCATAAATACGCAATGTTTTTACTTGGTGTCTAAACAATGCATATGGTTGACGAAATTTCGACTCACGGTAGGTACTATAACGAAAAAGTGAAAAATAAAAACTTTTTCAAAAAAAAAAAAAAAAAACAACTGACTTTCGGAAAAACACTACAAAGTGAAAAATAACTTTAATTTCGGGTTTCACTTTGTAGTGTTTTCCGGAAATTGGTTGTTTTTTTTGGAAAACGTTTTTTCTGTACCTACATATTTCAGAAACAGCATGCTCAGTGCGAGCCGTCCTCGGCGCCCGCTCGTCGCGCACCTTCAGTGGTAAAATTCTTACCATCCATTTAAAGTAGGTATCTGTATCTGCCTACTTACATGTTTAATTAGATTGTGTGTACCAAATGTCTTAAGAGGAACGCTAATCCTGCCGACAAAGAGTAACAAAGTATGGCAAGTCCAAAATAAATTATATAATTATATGTAAATAATATATGCATATTTTCGTCTGTTTTTTAGGGATTTATATTGTTTCACCAGTAGATTATTACTAGGGGTTGTTTGTTTAGTCACGAAAATTAACTTTATGAAACTTTCGTAGTTTTCAGGTTTAATTTAGAAAAAAGTACAAGCATTTATTTTAATTGGAACGTTTACCGACACTTTCAAATTGCCAAACAGTCTGCCAATAATTCTCAAATATACTTACTTTACGCGAGTTAAATCTAACTAAAACTATAAAATTTAAGATTTAATATTACTGAGAAAATATTAGAATGTAGCCACATTATCGGCACAATAGTAAAGTGGCACTTAACTTAAACAAACTTGAACTACAGACGTCTAGAAGCACTTATAACAAGTGCACTCATACTTGCTATTAAGTATTAAGTTTCTTCTTATACCAACTTGTTTACTTCAATCAAACATTCTGAGGTCATAGCCCGTTGGCTACATTAGTGTTATTTATGATTTAAATTATTTTAGTGGCAGATATAAACTTAGTGGATTACATGAAGAAATTATTTTGAAGTCAACTTGACTATTCTATAATGTTTTTAGTCACTAGCCCGTGTCGTATTAATAGATAAAGGGGCTTGTAGCTAAGTAATAAATACCACACGGGTCAATTGATTAGGTTAAGCTACGCTTTCCGCGGTTGGTCCATAGATGGGGGAACATTTTTACATATCAAGTCCCCTCCGTCCCATAACAACTCGCTTGCAATAGACAATAATTGTAGTGTCTATAGCATATACAGCGTGTACCGGAAAGGGCAATTATACGCAAAGGCACGGCTTCTTTGGATGATATCAACTGATAATGGAAGGCTTATTAAAACCTATCTCTAAGTGTTCGGAAGTAATGAGAATTTTTACCAGAAACCGAACTTTTCAGATTTAAATAAACACATCACTCGGAAGAAATTGATAGTGATATTGGCAAGTAACGTGGTAAGTTATTGACCTACGTAGTGCGGTGACACGTTTGTTATGATTTGCATCAAGGAAACATATGAAACCGAAAATTTGGTATCAATTATTAGAGTATTTGTCCCGTTTAGTGCCGGGCGTAAAATAATTGCACCATCCCATTTCTTCCCGTGGGTGTCGTAGAAGGCGACTAAGGGACTTACTAGAGAATGGGCAGCAGCGTTTTCTATGCATTTTACCACAATACTGCGATTGCCAACCCGCCTGCCAAGCGTGGCGATTATGGCAAAACCCCCCCTCTGGGGGAGGCCTATGTTCAGCAGTGGACGTTTTTCGGCTGTAATGATGATGATGATGATGATTACAGTATTTTATTTTGAGCTGACACAATGTATAGGTAGTGATTCCATACCAGCTGTTATCTTAAGCAATAGGGTTTCTGTAACACCCTGTTTATTTATCTTAAAGTTACAATGGTAACATAGTCAAACAATTAAACTGAACTGCTTACGTGTATGCTTTATAGAAAACTAGCTTTTGCCAGCGGCTTCGCCCGCGCGGAACTTTCATCCCCTATTTAACTCCCTTTGGGGTTGAATTTCGAAAAATCCTTCCTTATTCCTTGTCTACATTATAAAGGGAACCTCTGTGCAAAAATTCAGCTTTCTAGGTCCAAGGGTTTGGGCTGGGCGTTGATAAGTCAGTCAGTCAGAACTTCTCTTTTTATTTATATAGATAGATAATAAACCTTCCATATCTTAATATGAAAGGTTATTATTTCATCATTTTAATTTCGGCATTATTTCAATTCTCCCGAAACAGGAAGTGGTTGGGAAATCTATGATAAGATTCAATACTACACACATAAGACGCTGAATAACAACTACAACAGTTTTTGCTTAGAAGTAAGTACGACTTGCGCAACCTTACCCTGCCATTACTTAACCAACATAGCGACATCTTCAGGTATTGTTTACCGATTCTCTGAAGCCTGTTCCGTTTTTCCTTACACGGTAGAACAAACAATGTGTGTACATAATTCTGTTTGTCGAAGAAGATAGGTTTATCAAGTTTCTTTGAAGTGATAAAAGGCGGTTTCCTTTTGTCGTCCTTCAATTTGCTTTATTTTTAGGATACTGTTTTTGTTGTTTTGGGATATGTTCGGATGTGAAACGGATTATCTTTTGTGTGGAAGATTTGGATTAGTAGGGACTGGACATTTTTAATCAGTGATAGATTTATATATATAATTCCCTGTATTATGGACACCATAAAATTACAGATAAATGTAACATTATATAAGGGGAGCAAAATTATAAATAATTTTATTTCTGTAAGGGTTAAGTATGTTTGTACAAATACTATTACACGTCAATCATATTTTTAAAACTACATGAGGTCAACTTTTCCAATCTGACTACCCTGAGGCCCGGATTGGAAGGATCTAGAACTGGAACCCATGATTCTCCGCTCCGAAATATCTTCTGCTATACAGTCTCTTAAGAAGAAGAAGGCGCCAGGAAGTGACCAAATAACAGCAGAGATACTTGAGGTTATGGGTGACATGGGCGAAGAGACACTTTTCAGGATCTGCTCACACGTTTGGATAAACGGTGATTGGCCGCAGGACTGGTCAGAATCCGTTATTCTTCCGCTGCACAAGAAGGGGTCAACTAAGATCTGCGGCAATTATCGTACCTTGTCCCTCATCTCACATGCCAGTAAAATCTTGCTCCATATTCTGAATAATCGCATCCGCTAAATCCCACAGGAGCAAGCAGGATTCGTGAAGGGTAGGGGCACTCGAGAGCAAATTCTCAATATCAGGCAGCTTGTTGAGAAGGCATAAGAATTTGACACGCCAGTGGTAATGTGTTTCGTCGACTACAGCAAAGCTTTCGACAGTGTCAACTGGGATTGCTTGTGGAGAGTCCTGCAAGAACTTGGAGTACCAAACCATCTCACCGCCCTACTCCGCACCCTGTATGGCTCAAGTCAGGGAGTCGTAAGAGTCGACAAAACTACATCTAAATCCTTTAGATTTCACCAAGGAGTGCGCCAGGGATGCATTTTATCGCCCATTCTGTTCAACGTCTATGGTGAACACATCATGAGACGTACCTGCGAGAACTGGGAAGGAGGCATCACAGTTGGTGGCGTGAAAATCACCAACCTGCGCTACGCTGATGACACTACTCTTCTTGCAGCGAATGAGTCGGAAATGGCTGCACTCATGGACCGGATGGAGCGGATTAGCGAGGAGATGGGACTCTCTATAAACAAGTCAAAGACCAAGGTCATGATTGTGGATAGATCTGGGAAGCTGGAAATTACTGGCGCTTTGGACCTAGAAACAGTGGACAACTTTATTTACCTGGGTTCCAACATCAGCAACAATGGTTCTTGCGAGAAGGAAGTCCGCAGGAGAATTGGCATGGCTAAAAGCGCCATGTCTCAGCTTGGAAATATCTGCAATGGGCGGTCCTATCACTGTAAGCGATTTTAAATACAAACTTAAGGTATGATTCAGAGCTCCGCTGCACGCAGCTGTTCTGCCACAGCACTACTGGTCTCCATCTCTATAAGTTTATATGAGATAATATTCCGAGCTACGCAACAATGTCGCGGCAGCAATGCAGCGACAGCACTGCTGCGCGGCAGTGTCGCCCCACCGCCGCGACAGACCAGTAGTGACGCGTCTGGCGCCGCAGCGGTAGTACCTATGGGCACGCCACGATTGCGGCGGTAAGTCCCCTCTTTGAGGAGTGGCTTGAGAGGCGGCATGGCGTCCTCACCTTCCGCAGGTCCTTACCGGACACGGTTGTTTCGGGAGGTTCCTGTTTCGGATAGGGCGGGAGGAAACGCCCGGTTGTTTCCACTGCGAAGATCGCCCTGAGGACACGGTGGAGCACACGGTGGCGGTCTGCCCGGCTTGGGTGGAGCACCGCCGTGTCCTCGTGGAGGCGATCGACGGCGGCGATCTCTCGCGTCCGGCCCTGGTCCAGGCATTGGTACGGAGCGAGAGTGCATAGGTAGCCGTCACTTCCTTCAGCGAAGCAGTAATGCTCGCGAAGAGGGAGGCGGCGCACGTGAGGGAGAGGCAGCATATGCGCCCTCGCGACCCTAGCCGCCGCAGTATACGGAGACGCCCTGGGCGTCGGGAATCCCAGGCCGATTTCCGGCCACCGTAGGCATGGGCTTGCGGACGGCGAGTAATGGGTAGCTCGCTGTCCGGTAAGGACCAAGCCCAAGTAGACGGCGCGTTGTGTTCCACGCACGCCTCAAAGAGATGTCAGCACAAAAAATGATGGGGCCCACAAGGGCCGGCCTGTCAGGGGTGCGGGTTTGTTCGAAAGAGATACCACAGCCCCTGGCGTACGGGCTACTGAGGGAACACGGGTGGGTTTTAGTCAGTAAAAGTTTGACACGCCCTCCTGCTCCACTCAGAGCGGGAGAAGTTATTTGATGATTTCCCAACAAAAAAAAAAAAAGCGGTAGTACCTACCCACATGAACAAGTAAATTGGCAACAAAAAGAGGAATATCTCTGATTCAGAAGCGCAGACAGCGCAACACTTCTGCCTTGCTCGGAATCAACGCGGCAGGCAGCACTGCTGCGTGCAGCCGAGTTCGGAAACATACCTTTAACCTACTTTTGATACCTGTAATACAATAATTCTATGTCTTACTATGAAAAATTTTCCAGGAAAATTACAAATAGCAACAGGCTTATAAACGTATAGTTGAACAAGCAACGTGATGCAGCAAGTCTAATTATTGCTAGCAAAGAAATACCTACAATCCGCAGTTTTACTTCAAGCGTAGCTAAAATACTTACTTACTAATATTTTAGCTGAGGATTGTAGGTTCACGTCTCTGAACCTTATTATTTATGGTTTGGTCTACCCTTTTACCTATGAGTAGGTAAGGAAGTTTATCATAACCTTTAATATGTGGAAAATATAACCCTCCCATGACTCTTATTTAATCCCCCCCCCATATTTTACACATAATAGAGCGAGGACAATAATTTTGTCAAAAACAATTGAAACAATAAATTGACTACAGTTGGGGAAAGTTTACACCAATACTCATGCCTAATAAAGATACCTTTTGAAAGGGACCTCTTAACGTACCAAAAAATGGAAAATGTTATTGTAATCTTGCATAGAACGTATCCATGTCTGCGTTTGTTTGAACATTGAATCGAACTGTGTTTGATAGTAGTCAATGGATGAGGTGTAAGCAGATGCTATCGAAGTATTGTGAAAAAAATAAGGCAGTACGGGTGGCCAATATGGCCATCTTTATTACTCAGTCGTTATAAGTTTCTCCTTCAGTGCCAAGAGGTTTTCTTTAAAATTAGTGCTGTAATATTTAAGCACGTGAAAAGAGGCGATAAACCGTCTGCTGGAAAGTTATTCGTATCGTATTTTATTCAGATATAAAAGTTTGTTTTTATGTTCTCTGGATACTATACTCGTTCTGTTATAGTTTCTTGGAGATACCTTTTTAGGGGTATGAGGAACAGGGTGTAAAGTTCGCTAATACTCTATTGGTATTGGAGGATCCTCCGACCAGACGGGTATTGTGTCTGGTGGGCAACTGCCCGACCGTTGATATCGGGATATTGTATCTATGCGAGTTTCGTGGTAAACTCTGACTGCGCGATGTAGGATTTCTTTGCGTGGTTCGCATAAGGTATTGTTTCAAGCTTTTTGTTGCGAAGTATTTTTTATATAGTAACGCTACACCTTCTGCAAAATGAAATTTTCGAACTGTTGTTTTTCGAAGTATTTTCCAAGTAAAGGTATCTTTTTTCTACAGTAGGTACATATTTATCAAAATCAAAATCAAAAGTCATTTATTCAAACTAGGCTGAAGTCAGCACTTTTTGAACGTCAAAATTACATACACAACACCAATAATAATAACTCGCGTAGTAATCTCATCTGCTCGATGTCCGTAGGTCACTACAGGGATCCAGCAGAATATCAGCGTCAGGTATATTTGCCTGACACGTGCTGAGCTGGACTCCCATTTGGTGTAACTTTGAGACACACACCTCGCTTTTGCACTCCCACCGCACGTTATTTCATTTGAATGTTAAAGTTTAAATCACTGTGTCATAGCCTAAAGTGTCATCACTATAATTATGTCAACCTGTTTTCTTTTTCTTCTTAGTGTATTGGCACCTTGTTATTTTCGTGTAATTAATTTTATTCTCATTGTGCTTTGTTTGTTGTGTTGTGTCTTTTATATGCACCAAATAAACGATTTATCTATCTATCTATAAGACGGTCCCCCAAAATGCCCGCCCTTCACCACTTCCTAGTGGGAAGAAGAAGTGGCGCAACAAACTCCCCAGCAGCACAGCTGTCTGTTTAGTTTAGAGGAACTTGATTCCATACAATAATAGGTAAGTACTTAACATTAATAAACACAAAACATTAAATTAAATGAATTGCCATATGTCAGCTAGCACACGCCTATATACCTATCTTTTTATGGAGTACATGACAGGTTCCAAATAGTGTCTTAATTCCTCTAAATACATAGCCACACGTCTTCTTCTGATGAAAGTAGGCAAAAACTACAGAAGGGCACCGACTATATTCCTTGCATTTGCTAAATCCTTATTTCTCTAAATTTCAGGATCAATTATTTACCCAATCGGCAAAATATTTGCATAAGCATAAGCAGCCTATAATGTTTCCATTGATACACACTCTGTGAGAAGAAATTAATAAAATATTTAATAATACTGACATTACCCTGTTTGTACATTTTCGAAGTTGCAGTATTCGTAAAAACCAACCCAAGTCTATTTCCCAGGCTATCAGATAGATATGACCGGAGTCGACGATACGTCAATATGTTGTGTTCGAGACAGTCCAAGACAGCACTGATGCGCAATAGTGTTTTTTGTTTGGCGCCAATTATTTACGACCATATACCGGAATCAATTAAAATGTTAAGTATTCACCTTTTCAAAAAACATTTAAAGAAGTTTCTTGTAAATAAGTCTTATTATAATATAACTGAGTTTCTGAAGGATAAAATATAAATATAATTTTTAATGATTGACATGTCTTTGATACTTGACATATAATTATATTGTTGTAAGTGATATTTTTATATTGACATCTGTTTAATTGTTTTTATTTTTATTTTTATTTAATTAATTGCTATATGATTTTGACTTCCAGTTGTGTATAAATTGTTCAATATTATTTGACAAATATAAATGTTAATAAATTATTAAATTCAGATTTGATAATATTTGTACGCTTCACAGCAAAACATAGAGAACCATAACTAATATTATGACATCTCACACACCATGTAACTACCTATGTTTACAAATAAAGATTCTTATTCTTATTCTTAAAACTTTAATAATTTTCGCCAAAATTTACTCAATAAACATTGATTACTATGTGATATATCTTGTTACTTACTCAACATATATCGACCTCAAGCCATTTCAAGTTATATGACTTCCACATAAAAGGTCATTGCTCTTTAATCTTCTTTCATGTCCATTTCGAGTCCATCAAAGTTATTTACAGTCTTGTGATTTATTGTTGGAGCCATTTCAATGTAAGAGATTTGTTTTAATCTCACTTATTACTTATTTTATTAGATGAGAAAGATCTGCTTGAGCATAAGTTACTAGATTATGTAGCTTTTATATTCAAACTTGAAAAATACAATCTAGGGGAAAAGTATGGGTAATAACGGAATCATAACCACGTCATTTTGGTTATAAGAAAAAAAGTAATAAAATGAAAATGTGTTACTTCAGACGGATAGTATCCATTTGGACCCATAATTCCAGTGTAAAAGCGACTTAGTAACTAGTGTTAGTACTAACATCTACCAGAGAATCAACACCAACTATGTACGCCACAGAGGCAAGTAGGCGTATCCAATGTCCCAGCATGGGGCTATCCCACCTATCTGCTGTAGCATTCAGGATGGTGTTGGGGCTGGCGCATAAGATAAGGTGATAAGGGATTGCACACAAAAGTACTCAGTCAGACCTGACACATACACGGATCTGATGCACACATACACTGCATTCTGACATTAGACCAAAGAACACTAAGGTACCTTCTTTCGTGTTTCTCTAAAAGAAACCTATAAGTCTGGCACTCATTAGGACTGAGTGGAACGGAGGTAATTTGACCTTTGAATGTTGAGTGAAGAAGCGCTATCAGATACTTCCATTCACTCCACCAGTGTCAGTCGAGTCAACCGAAAGACCCATGGCATGAAAAATCACCACTATTTGTGAAAGATAATATTTAATGCACCTCAACCATGTTGGGTGCATTAAATAATTGTGAAGGCGCGGTTACCCGCTGGATGTGGGAAGTACAAGACCGGTCGAAGTGGAGGAGCCTGGGGGAGGCCGATGTCCAGCAGTGGACGTCTTTCAGCTGAAATGATGATGATGATGATAATGATGATGAACCATGTTGGGGTCTGCTTCCAGTCTAACCAAATTGCAGCTGTAATACCAGTATTTTGCATGGAGCGACTGCCTATCAGATCACCTCATCTATGAGCAGTGGTGGTCCAGTGGTAACGACCGTGAATTACAAATGGCGCTTTACTTTGTGTAAATTATTTCATCACCACTGCTCTCAAAACGGTGAATAAAACATCGTGAGGAAACCGGCGTGTCTTTGAACTATAAATTCGAAGACATGTGACATCTACCAACCTGCACTGGGCCGGCGTGGTGGATTATGGCCCAGTCTCTATCTCATAGAGACGACGCCTGTGTGCAGTAGGAACATTATAGGCTGATGATGGTGATGATGGTGATAATAGATCAGCAGGATTTCGAGGAGTCGGAAAAATCTCAAAGTGTATACTTGGGTGAGAGCTGGAAGTGAGCTTTCAATTCCTAGCATCATTCGAGATATTCTGTTAAAATCTCACCGTTAAATCTTCGGTGAAGTGAGATTGGAGTAGACTGTGAATAGTGTCAATCCCTAGCATCAAATGAAATGATAGCTCACTTCAAGTTCACTTCATCTATGTTTTCACCGTGAGGTTTTACGGAATAGCACTACAGCAGTGCTATTCTGTAAAAATCTCACCGTGATCATTTGGGTAAAGTGAGCTGTCATTAGCATCAATCCCTTCATGTCGATTCTGTAACCATCTCACCACGTGAAGTGAGCGTGGAGTGACCTGCCAGTATCATCCCACTGATGCTAGGGATTGACCAAGCATTACATAAAATGAGACTGATAGCTCACTCCACGCGGTAAGATGGTTACAGAATAGTAATGCATGTATCCGATGGAATGACAGCTCACTTTACCTAATTTCTCACGGTGAGATTTTTATAAAATAGACGGGCTTGTCGAAATATTTTTTTCATCGTCATTGCAGCCGAAAGACGTCCACTGCTGGACCTAGGCCTCTCCCAATAGGGGGGGGTTTGTTCCATAATCGCCACGCTTGGCAGGCGGGTTGGCGATCGCAGTATGCATAGAGACCGCTGCTGTCCATTCTCTAGTAAGTCCCTTAGTCGCCGTCTATGACAGCCACGAGAAGAAATGCGATGGTGCTATTCTTTTACGTCCGGCGCCTCACGGATTTTTTTGCGATTATTAAATGTGGGTTCTCTTAATAGAACGAATAAAATGTTAACCTTTCATAAATAAATTCACAATGTTCATCATCTGCCTAGCCTTTTCCCATCTATGTTGCGGTCGGCTTCCAGTCTAACCGGATGCAGCTGAATACCAGTATTTTACATGGAGTGACTGCCTATCTCCACAACCCAGTTACTGGGTAATACGATACCCCTTGGTAAGACTGATTGTCAGACTTTCGAGCTTCTGACGACCCGTAACGACTGCCACAAATGACAGCCGGAACCAACGGCTTAACGTGCTTTCCGAGGCATGGAGGGGTCTTGGTATGTAAGATGGTCACCCATCCACGGACCAACCGCGGCAAGCGTAGCTTAACCTGGTCGATCGACCCGTGCAGCTATTGTTATTTAGCCACAAGCCCCTCTAAAATAAACTCACAATGTTATAGGTGCCCAATCCTCACAGTTGAGTATGATATTGTTACTTTATTTGGGTAAGAAGCGGTAAACATAATATAGGTTTACGTATTACAAGTTGCGGTAGCCAAGGGTATTCATTTAATTAAAATAGGAAATAACTGGGTTTCCGAGTAAGTAGATATAATATGAATGGTCTTTACGCCACGTTGCATCCATCGGTTTGATGGTTCGGGGTAGGTAAGCAACACAGGCAACGGTTGAATTGGGTTGCGAAGTGGGTGTCTCTCGATGTGTGTGTGTGTCTGTCGGTGTGTGTGGTGTGGAGTGTCTGTCTTTACCACCTACTACTAGCAGCGCAGTCTAGTTACAGGCAGTCAGTCCCTTTAGGAACACTTCGGATCGGCATAATTAGGCACATTTGGACAGCAAATGTGCATATTCGATTTTGTCATCCGGCTTTATCGAACTCGAATAAGTATGTAGCACTCCGTACTGGTTGGCTATAATTTTCATCACTCACTGTAACAGCCATCTCATCTCGTTCCAGAGGGAATTTCTCGCCGGTTATACAAAAAAAAAAAAAAAAAAAAACAGCTGTTCCATACATTTTGACCGCGTAGGTATTGCACTTTTCTATGAAACAGCTGATTTTTATTTTTAAAACCTGCGAAAAATTTCTGCAATAGGGGTTCTAGAAAGGTATGCTGAAATCATGGTTACAGTTTGCGCCCTGGATAAAAACTTATCCTGTATAGTCTCAGGGATAATTTAGCATTCTAAGAGAGAAATATTTTTTTATGGGTCCAGTCGTTTTTGAGAGTACCTATTCGTTACAAACATAAAAATCTTTCCTCTATATAATATCGGTATAGATATATTATTTTGTTACCTAGCACATGACAATTTACCAACAAAATATTAAAAACTAAGCCCTATACTCAAATATAAATAAATTATAAAAAAACTATTAAGCTACAAAGCAGTAAAATAATATTTACGGCAATTTGATTGTTATGTTCAATGATTTTATTCGTTATTTCAATTAATTCAATTAACGTAATTGGCCAATACAATGATATTTGGCAGTATCTATTCAAATCACGTGCTGGTTTCCCTGTTTCGTCGGGTAAAGCCCTTTTCCTTAATGTAGGTAAAGGAAATGTTTATATAGCTATTACAAATGTTTACAGAAATATTGTAGGTCCTATACCTACATTGTTTCTGTATTTTAGTATATTTGGTCAGGGGTTTCCGGTTTGTAGGTATTTATTCAGGATTGAAATAAATTATTTCGCATTTGGTTTTAACAAAAGTAAGTAGGTATTGCGTAACGTTAAATAACGTATTATTTTTGTTATTTTACTATGCCAGGAGCAGTGGTACCCAGCGGTAACGACCGCGACTCGTGAGTTGTAGGTCGTAGGTTCGAACCCAGACGGGAGCTTTTCTTTGTGTAAATTATTTCATCACCACTGCTCTCAAAACGGTGAAGGAACCAAAAATTCGAAGATATGTGTCATCTACCAGTCTGCACTGGACCCGACTGGTGTATTATGCCCCACTCCCACAGTGAAGAGGCCTGTGTCCCAGCAGTGGGAACGTTATAGGCTGATTATGTTGATGATGAATATACCAAACAACGTAGGTATTATTTAAAAAAAAAACGTTATTGAAGATTCTACGCAAGTATTTACCTCAACATCTGTTAGCCGTTTCCCAATTATGTTGTGGTCGGCTTACAGTCTAACCGGATGTAGCTGAATACCATTAGTTAATACGATACTCTTGGTAAGACTGGTTGTCAGACTTTTAGGCTTCTGTCGACCCGTAACGACTGTCAAAGATCTACGAATGAAAGCCAGAACAGACAGCTTAGCGTGCTTTCTGGGCACGCATTTTTGTCACCCATCCATGGACCGAACTGAGCAAGCGCTGCTTCACCTAATCCACCCGTGTGGTTGCTGTATTATTTAGCCACGAGCCCCTCCTCGCTAGTACCTTTTTAAATAACCTTATAAGACTTTTATGAATATGGAGATTTAGGGCTGATTTTGTTCAATAACTTTAATCGGAAGAATAAATCAGACAGTGTGACATATTTTCGATATAAAAGCTGTCTGCAATCTGCAATATTTATTCCTTAAATAAAAGTTATCTTCTCGACTCTCTGACTATCTCTATTCTATAGGTATCTCTGACTATCGAAAAATCAGCCCTAAATCCGTTGTCTTTTATTTTAGCTTGTTACTTTACTTATATAACACCGTTTTCCATTAAAAATTACCAGAACAGGTACTACGAGGGATGTTCAATAAAAAGTAATAATGGCATATAAACTCCTTGAACAACTAAAAAGTAAATACTGGCAGGTAAAGCCCAGACGTTTAATAAAATAAAAATTATTGATTTTCTTTTCATATTTTAAAAATAGAAGTAAGAGCGTGGTGCGCAAAATGGATAAAATTGAAATTCGCGCCGTAATAAAATATCTGTGCCTGAAAAAAATTAGATTTATTTAAATCTAGACTTGAAAGGAACATTAGGGCTTTTCCGTATTCTACGGTTGCGCAGTGGTGTGCCGAGTTTAAGAGAGGAAGAACCAAAGACGACCCGCGCTCGGGACGCCCTACGACGGCAGTTATCGAACAAATGATAAAAAAAGTTGAAAAAATTGTTTTGGCTGTTCGTCGTGTTACTGTTCGTTTTGTAGCTGAAGAACTAAAGATTTCGATAGGAAGTATCCATATTATACATGAACATTTGGGAATGAAAAAGTATCAGCGCGTTGGGTGCCTAGAATGCTTACAGGCGAGCATAAACAAAATAGACTGCGGATTTCTCAAATCAATTTGGAATTGTTACAACAAGATCCTGACAGATTTTTGGCTCGCTTCGTAACTATGGATGAAACATGGCTCCACCATTATGATCCTGAAACGAAACAACAGTCCATGAATTGGAAGCGGCTGTCATCTCCAACGCCTAAGAAGTTTAAGGCAATTCCATCCGCCGGTAAGATTATGGGTTCTCTTTTCTGGGACAGCCAGGGGGTGATAATGATTGAATACCTCAATCATGGAGCCACTATTACGGGACCCTTATACGCAGAACAAATAAAAGAACTGCCTCAGGAAATACGCGAAAATCGCCGCGGCAAACTTGCTAAAGTTGTGTCGTTTCACCAAGATAATGCCCCCGCACACAAAAAACCCAAACTCAAACTCAAAGCATTTATTTCAATTAAACCTTTTACAGGAACTTTTGAATTGTCAAACAAAAATCGAAGTTGAAGCTAGGTGCCCATTCCAAAACGTAGATCTCTATGGAAAAGAACGGGCAAGAAACTTCAAGGACACTCTTTTAAATCATGGTTATTACAAAATTTTGGGAACATTATTCTTGGTGTTTCTATATGTGAGAACAATGTAAAAAGTCCCGAGTTGCGATGACTGCTATCCAAGATGCTGGATTTGAATTGATGGAACATCCTCCATACTCACCTGACCTTGCGCCTAGTGATTTCTACCTGTTCCCGCGGTTAAAAGAACAACTGAGAGGTCACAAATGCGTACATGGTTTTTTAAGCGGTCAAGATGAAGCTTTTTTCAAGAAGGGAATCTTAGGATTTGAAAAACGATATACCAAGTGTATCAACCTCAAAAGTGATTATGTCGAAAAATAAAATAACATATCTGCTTCATACTCATCATTACTTTTTATTGAACACCCCAAGTACTCTGAAGTTTTTATAATCTTTACGGCAAAGGCAGAATAAAATTCTAGCTACCAAAAAAACTCCCTCCAACAAAAATGAGAAATAATACTACCTAAATATTTCTACCTACATATTTCTACAAATTCGTAACTTTTCAGAAATTAACAAAAACAAAACAAAAATACCGCTCATTCCTATGAAACATGAACTTGTAAAAAAAAACTCAATTTAATTCTCGTTCCGCTGTGAAACCTGATTCGCTTTCCCATTGTTAATTGATATTATTAAATTTTGTAACGACATCCATCGAAAAAGCTTCGTCTGTCTTTGTTGCCATTCATAAATGTCACAATGCCTTGATCATCGGAACTGGATCTTTTATTAATAAAAAGTACCTAAGGATCCAGTTCTTAAATTTCAATTCAAATAACAAGAAATTTTATTGTGAGTATGGTGTAACTTTTATGCCTGAACTTTGTATACTTCTTTCTTCGAAGAATATTGGCTTTAGGCTTGATACTATA
Source organism: Polymixis flavicincta (assembly GCA_949987655.1). Lineage (NCBI taxonomy): Eukaryota > Metazoa > Arthropoda > Insecta > Lepidoptera > Noctuidae > Polymixis > Polymixis flavicincta. Next base: position 8,518,423 of record OX465185.1, on the reverse strand, counting down.
GCTTAGCGGAATAATTATTAACCGTAGGTATATGTAGTAAAAATACGCAAAGTGATTAAGAAGAAGAGGAAACCTCCAGAAATTATAATTCTTTATCCGGCTCATTCTTGACAGCGGGACTACTAAATCCTTAGACCTTTCTTGTATAGCTCATGCTGAGTTTGACCACAGAAGAGGAGAATATTGTCCAACAATGAACCACAGGGGGCTGGAAAAACTGATATTCTATCAGCGAAAACGATGATGGAAAAGTCATAAATGCATTGGACAGACATTAGCTACCGAAAACCTGCACCATAATTGCGTAACTCACGATTAATCTTAATCGGTTTCATTTTGACAGTTCAACAATATTCATTGCGTTATTTACGTTGTTGAGTAGACACATTTTTCGAACATATGAAGCAATGGTTTAACAATCCGTTTCAAAAAGAAACAGCACCCTAATTGCGTAACTCACGATTAATCATAATCGGTTTCATTTTGACAGTTCAACAATATTCATTGCGTTATTTACGTTGTTCAGTAGACACATTTTTCTAACATATGAAGCAATGGTTTAACAATCCGTTTCAAAACGAAACAGATTATGATGAATCGTGAGTTACGCAATTAGGGTGCTGCAGGCTCAGCATGACGCTTTCTATTTCTACGGAGAATAGACAGTGCTTTTTCAATACAATGTGACATTTTATTGCTCCATTTCTGACATCGCACCGTAGATATCCTTCCACAATCTGTCATTTTTTCTTTCGTTTCTAACGAATCTGTGTCTAGGTCCTTATAAATGTAGACTATTTCAGAAGAGTATTTCTTCCCAAACTGTCAAAATCACGCCGACAACAAACTTTCTACTCGATGGCAACAAATTATCTACAAAATCATGATTCGTTTAGAACGCGTAACTGTGTTAATTAATAGAAAAACATAACTATCTTCTTCTATTGTACATCATTTATTAACTAAATTTGTTATATTATTTATTGTGTTTCTTTCCATAAATACCACTATAGTATAACTTTTCAACAATTATCTAGTGTATTTTCTTATAATTTGTTGCACAATGGCCTATTTAATATTTACACGTACTTAAAAACTGACTTACGTGTAAGACGACTTCGTAACATAGGGTCTAGTTGAAAACCAGCGTCAGGCACTAGTTGCCTGACATTATGCTAAACCTATTTGGCGCAGCCGTGAGGTACATACAATTCTGTTTTAATTTTTTTCTGTTTTTGTGTGAATATTGTGTGCGTCAAATAAATTTATTTTATTCTTTCTTTCTCAGGGGAACCTATCACTTTTCCGATTTTTTTTTTTCGAATTTCATTTTACCGAAAACTATTACCCGATGTCTCTTTTGCTATAATTATGCATTATTTCACATATTTTTAGATCATCGAAGTATCATGTGTCATAGCTATTATTTTACCGAACTACGTATATAATAGGTCTTTACCTATGAAATTGCCGTTTTGTATGAAAAAAATTTAAACGAATTTTTTTCATGAATTTTTTATTTGTATTAATCGAAGTAATCACCCATGCAATCAATGCATCTTTGCCATCGCAGTGGCAGTTTATTGATGCCCTTCTTACAGAAATCAGCTGGACGGGAGGCAACAAATTCTTCAAAGGCATTTTGTACTGCCTCTCGGGTATTAAATTTTTTTCCCGCCAAGAAGTTATCCAAATTCTGGAAAAAGTAGTAGTCTGTAGGCGCAAGGTCTGGTGAGTAGGGCGGATGACGGAGAGCTTCCAACCCCAGTTCTTGCAACTTGGAGACCGTCTGCTGTGCAGTATGAGGTCGCGCGTTGTCGTGCAGGAGCAGCGGAGACGAGCGATTGACCAATGCTGGTTGGAGATGCGCCAGCTTCTCCATCATTGTGTTCAGTTCTTCACAGTACACATCTGCAGTAATGCTCACCCCGTTTGGTAAGAAGCTGTGATGAATCACACCGGCGCTAGACCACCAAACAGTGACCATCACTTTTCTAGGGGTAAGTTTTCGTTTAGGGCATTGTTTAGGTGCTGAACCAGGATCCAACCAACTTGCTGAGCGCTTACGGTTATCAAACAGAATCCATTTTTCATCGCAGGTAACAATGCGGTTCAAAATTCCTTCATTTGTGTGTCTGTTGAGCAGTGCAAGGCACGTCTCGACGCGTACTTCGCGCTGGCGATCATTGAGTTCGTGGGGCACCCATTACCTTGCCAATTTGACGCAAATGGACCAATATTGTTTTGACGCTAACGTCGAAAGCTGCTGCTAATTCAGCCGTAGATTGTGTATCATCAGCTTCCACAATCGCCTTTAATTCGTCATTGTCGACCAAAGTCTTCGGACGACCGCGAGGTTCATTTTTCAGGTCGAAATTTCCAGAACGGAAGCGAGCAAACCAATAACAGGTGGTGCGTTGGTTTGTAGTGTTAGCTCCGTAAACGTCGTTGATGTTGCGTGCCGCTTGTGCCGCGTTGCTGCCACGACGGTACTCATATTCCATAATTACTCGAATTTTTAACGTATCCATGATGACGAAAAAGATTGAAATGCGATGAAAATGTAACACTAATCAATAAAGAAATGACTACTTTTAGAAAAAAAAAATCCATGTTTTTAAAATAAAATTAATTTGAAATTAGAATTCTTAGCCAAACAAAAATTATTTTGATTTGAAATGGCCAGTACTGCAGAACGGCAATTTCATAGGTAAAGACCTAATATTTCGCCGATTTACTTCTGACGTTTCGTAAGTGCCCATGCAGGTTTATGTGAAATAAAATGTTTTGATTTTGATTGCAATATCTTTTTTTCATGTCCTGCAATAGTTCTACATCAACCAAAGGTTTCCTTTGATAGTGCGTAAGGGGATAATCATCAGTTGGCGCTCCATTTCATTAAAAGCGTCTAACGAGCCTCCGCAAGTTGGCTTCAGCCCCTCGTCCGCCTTCCCAGAGTCTGGGACCCCAGGGTTCCTGGGTATGTCAAAGAAACTACAATAAAAATCTCACTAAATTTTTAAATGTATTTATATTTTTAAACTAATATTTAAAAATATAATTTATATGTGCGTATTTTAAAATAAAGGAAATAATAATCTCACTAATATTATAGATGTGAAAATTCGTATGTTTCATTATTTTGAAGTTTGTTACGCAATCACGCAAAAACGGCTGAATGGTTTAGATGAAATTTGGCATACCTAAAGATAGTTTATGACCTGGATTAACACATATACTTTTATCCCTTTAGTACGTTCCCATAGTATAAATGTTTGACCTCCACGTGGGCGAAGCCAGTGGCGAACCTACTTTTATTTTGGACAATATTCACTAAGCATAAACGGCTGCATAATAACTCTCAGAATAACTCCTTGATCGGCTCAGCGTCCAAGCGATTAATAATACCAACTATCTGCTCTTCTTCTTCGTCGTGTCGATGATTCTAATTAAGCTCAAACAAACTTGGACCAGAATTCTGCCACTTCGACAACGTTATCCTTGGCCTCGCAAAGGTCTTTCATAGTGCAGGTGATAATGCAAAGAGAGAACGACAAGAGGTGGGGCATAGTTTGCGAAAAGAAATTGCTTAAACCACTGAAAATTTCAAGCAGGAGACAGACAAACGGCATTTACTCTATAACATAACGAACCCGAGGAGCAGACTGAAGATTGGTTGACAAGCCTGCACTGTCATCCCATACCTATTATCACGGTAATTTGAAAACATTGTAAAAGTTAAATAATTTTAAAAGAGTAACCGTGGAGTTTCTTGCTGGCTCTTCTCCGTAGGAAGCGACCAATTGGAGCCGAGCACCTAGCTACTGACGTTTTTTAAGTGCCCATGCAGGTTTACGTGCAAAGGAATTTATTTTTTTATTTTTTTGAATAGCCGAACAGCTTTCTCAAGTCGGCCATCCCACTATCTAATACAGATCGAATCTTCCATGTAAACCGGTTATTAAAATTCAGTTCGAGATGTCATCAGATTGAGTACTATATCTGCCCTAAGATTCAGATGAGAACAAGCTATCTACACCCTATAGGTAGTCGTATTCCGAAGAACCCTTATCACCGCGTGACAGCTGGATTTGTCCGAATGATGAAATGCTCAAAACACACAGAAGGTACTGTTCTAACAACGCCGTATTCAAACAAAAGAACCAGAAATTTATTGGTATTGTTGTCCCTGTAAAAATAAATTTTATCATCCGAATAACATTTAAAACGAAACATAAAATTAACCTTTCAAATCCGGCCGGAACATATACAAAGTTATCAAATGAAACGTACGACTAATTGTGAGGCAATTTAATATTAGGTCTTTACCTATGAAATTGCCGTTCTGCAGTACTGGCCATTTCAAATCAAAATAATTTTTGTTTGGCTAAGAATTCTAATTTCAAATTAATTTTATTTTAAAAACATGGATTTTTTTTTTCTAAAAGTAGTCATTTCTTTATTGATTAGTGTTACATTTTCATCGCATTTCAATCTTTTTCGTCATCATGGATACGTTAAAAATTCGAGTAATTATGGAATATGAGTACCGTCGTGGCAGCAACGCGGCACAAGCGGCACGCAACATCAACGACGTTTACGGAGCTAACACTACAAACCAACGCACCACCTGTTATTGGTTTGCTCGCTTCCGTTCTGGAAATTTCGACCTGAAAAATGAACCTCGCGGTCGTCCGAAGACTTTGGTCGACAATGACGAATTAAAGGCGATTGTGGAAGCTGATGATACACAATCTACGGCTGAATTAGCAGCAGCTTTCGACGTTAGCGTCAAAACAATATTGGTCCATTTGCGTCAAATTGGCAAGGTAAAAAAGCTTGACAAATGGGTGCCCCACGAACTCAATGATCGCCAGCGCGAAGTACGCGTCGAGACGTGCCTTGCACTGCTCAACAGACACACAAATGAAGGAATTTTGAACCGCATTGTTACCTGCGATGAAAAATGGATTCTGTTTGATAACCGTAAGCGCTCAGCAAGTTGGTTGGATCCTGGTTCAGCACCTAAACAATGCCCTAAACGAAAACTTACCCCTAGAAAAGTGATGGTCACTGTTTGGTGGTCTAGCGCCGGTGTGATTCATCACAGCTTCTTACCAAACGGGGTGAGCATTACTGCAGATGTGTACTGTGAAGAACTGAACACAATGATGGAGAAGCTGGCGCATCTCCAACCAGCATTGGTCAATCGCTCGTCTCCGCTGCTCCTGCACGACAACGCGCGACCTCATACTGCACAGCAGACGGTCTCCAAGTTGCAAGAACTGGGGTTGGAAGCTCTCCGTCATCCGCCCTACTCACCAGACCTTGCGCCTACAGACTACTACTTTTTCCAGAATTTGGATAACTTCTTGGCGGGAAAAAAATTTAATACCCGAGAGGCAGTACAAAATGCCTTTGAAGAATTTGTTGCCTCCCGTCCAGCTGATTTCTTTAAGAAGGGCATCAATAAACTGCCACTGCGATGGCAAAGATGCATTGATTGCATGGGTGATTACTTCGATTAATACAAATAAAAAATTCATGAAAAAAATTCGTTTAAATTTTTTCATACAAAACGGCAATTTCATAGGTAAAGACCTATTATTTTCATAGGACAGTGAACCTGGCTGAGGTAATGAAAAAATAACACTGAGGTATCGATTTTACGTCGTGCCACAAGTGATGGCTATACACCCGCTAGAGAAACGGTGTTTAAAATAGCAGATGAATTGTTTTAGGGGCATATTATTTATAAAATCAAAACTATCAGTTCTGAAGGCCGAGATAACTGAGAAAGGGTTACCTATCATAAGTTCGAAAAATATTTGACCGAATTTCATTTCACCTAAAACTTTTTAACTATTATCGTTTCGTTTTTTTTTTTACTTCATCGAAGTCACGTCTGCCACTGTATCAGTTGACCTATTACCAACTCGATTTTTTTTCGTTACTCCGGCGTTTCATTTGGTCTAAAAACTTTTTACCGGAGTTGCACTTAGCCGAAAAAACATTTGTTTGAACATTCATTACACCAGTTTTGTATAATTCATTATTTAAATTTAATGGCATTTAATAAAATAGTTGATTATGACCAAAAGTGGTTTTAAGTTGTCCCAGTAAGAAGTATGCAGAGCAGGATGTTTGCTTCAAGCATGCAGCATGCAAGCAGACATGCACCGTGCAAGCAGACATGCAGCATGCAAGTAGGCATGCATGCCTACTTGTATGCTGCAGCGTGCAAGCAGGTATACAGCATGCAAGCAGGCATGCAGCATGCAAGCAAGCATGTAACATGCAGCAAGCATTGTTTTTGTCACGGCTCCGGCGCTGCGGGATTTGGGCGACCCCACGCGAACTTATCGTCGCTGATGGTTTTAACGCTCACCACCGCAGCTTCGGCTTGCTGGCCGGCGAAGCCGCCTCAGCCGCGGCGGTGCGCCTTCATGCCACCTGCTCCGCAGCTCGTGGGCCGCCGCACCCCTCCGCGCCTACGCGGGCTTAAATTACACTCTAGGGGTAGGGCAGGTAAGACTGCGTGAAGTCGGTTTTGTAGCGATTAGTTTTCCACTAAATTTTATAGCACTTTGTCTTTATAAGACACTATTTTAATATACTTAAAATATTTTATTTCACATAAACCTGCATGAGCACTTACGAAACGTCAGAAGTAAATCGGCGAAATATAGTTCGGTAAAATAATACCTATGACACATGATAATTCGAAGATCTAAAATTGTGTCAAATAATGCATATAGCAAAAGAGACATCGGTCAATAGGTTTCGGTAAAATGAAATTCAAACAAAAAACATTCGGAAAAGTGATCGGTTCCCCTGAGAAAAAAAGAATAAAATAAATTTATTTGACGCACACAATATTCACACGAAAACAGAAAAAAAATTAAACAGAATTGTATGCCTCACGGCTGCGCCAAATAGGTTTAGCATAATGTCAGGCAACTAGTACCTGACACTGGTTTTCAACTAGACCCTATGTTACGAAGTCGTCTTATACGTAAGTCAGTTTTTAAGTATGTGTAAATATTAAATAGGCCATTGTGCAATAAATTATAATAAAATACACTAGATATTTGTTGAAAAGTTATACTATAGTGGAAAAAATGGCAGAGGGTGACTTGCACACTTAATAATAATCATCATCATTTCAGCCGAAGGACGATCACTGCCGGACATAGACCTCCCCCAATTGGGGGGGGGGGGAGCTTTTGCCATAATCGCCACATTTGGCAGGCGGGATCTCTTCCCAAGGATGTCATAGGTGGTGACTAAGGGACTTACTAGAGAATGGGCAGCAGCGTTCTCTATGCATTTTACCACTTTATAATAATTTTGATAATTTTCTTCTTTTTTTATCAACCTTGTTATTTTTTGAATATTGCTTATTTTCTCCTTTTAAACAGATTAGAATTCCTGAAATCACCCGTCCCAAATCATGCAACCGACGCCACTCACTGCGGAATAAAGTTAATTATTCACTCCCAGTGTTCTAAACCACATTTAAACGTACCATTGTTAACTAGAACGCAGTGAAAGTGAGAGTTTCAAACAAATTACTAAACTTAATCCTTGTTAACGTCGGTCGGTTTTAGTTCAGGAATTTTATCTTATTATATATTTTAAAAACTATATGTTTGTTCTTTAGCACCTATGTTGCCGATATAGTAGGCAAGCTTATCCGATTAGAACCATTCTACTTTTTAGTTTGGATTTTAAAGCGTTTTTTAGTTTTTAATCTATTATTTATTTTCTATATTTTTAGTTCAGCTAACAAAAAAAAAGAGTTTTTTTTGGCGAGCATAATGGATTAAAATGAAATTATTCGGTCGTTGATAAGTGTGCAAAGTTTTAAATCAATCCGACGTTTTGAAGTGGGTGAAAATCACGTTCATAGATTCCGTTAAATAGATACAAAGATACATAGATAAATACCAAGCTAACAAAACCATTTTAAAAATACATTTGTTTCTCGTCGAACTTATAAAGGTTTCTAAAGATGGTATTAAGTTAAAGCCAAAGCATTTCTTTCAGGCACTTTTAAACATCAACTGTGGTGGTAGCTTCGCACAGGCATGTTTAGAAGGAATGGATCGGCTCTCCTACAAATAGGCGCGACGTTACTCTCTTAGTCGACGTTCACACAGACCTAATAAAACCGCGGAGACTTTTTTCGCGCACTGCCTTATCAACGCTCTGCAGTGTGATTCTGTAAGACCTCACTCTAAACTTCGCATCTGAATCCGCTGTGAGTTTCCTATTTGGCATTCTAAAAAACTCGGTTGATAATTCGAATGTACACTAGCGCTGCCCTTGCGAACGTGTCAGCGAGTTGAACTAAATTGAACGTGAGATTTTGACAGATAAAGTATGAGATGACGTAAGAAGTGGTATTCTGTAAGGTAATTCCCCCGTCACTTCGACGCTCACTTCGCACTCGAACCCGATTCAAAGTGTCAAATAATCCGCATCTATTTTACGAGTGAAAATAGAAGAAATCCTATTTATAAAGTGTTAAAATAATATTTTTGCGGCATAGTGTTATGAATTAGTACAATAACTATCTAGCTTGTGGTTAAAAACTATTTTTTGGACGTTTTTGTAAAGTGTTCACGATGGCAAGAATGTTTTTGTTTAAATCGTTACTATAAAAGGCTCATGCTTTGGATAAACTAGAAAAGCGTCGACAATCTAACCAAATTCGAAGTTTATCTTTATTAACCCGAGATGACGACTAAGTGAGCGTATACAGATTGTCATAGGAACTAATTGACCAACTAGAGTATGAGTACTGCCTCAGATAAAGCCCACAAAACGTCGAGGCAAAGGACTTTCAACTCGTATAAAAGTAAGTGCTTCATTTTACTAAGCATAAAGTTACTTTTGTAAGTATTTACACAGTTTATAGCTGATAGATTAGTAACCAAGCACACCAACATAATTAATCGCTTAAAACTAATATAAACACTTCATTATAAGGAGTATTAGGTTATTTCCGTGCTAGCTATGTTTTCACGTTAGTCTAAGGACCCTATAATGTAGTAGTATAGTTATAATATAGGTACTTCGTATTATTATTATGCATGTAAATAACCGAATTGGTCCCTATTTTGTTTTGACTAGATCTGGAAAACCAACTTAATTTTTTAATTGATTTATTGTTTCAGTTAATATGCACCTTGTCATTCTTGGCTAATGGCAGTTATCAGAAAATAATAAAAGAAAATATAAGAACATAAGTATCGCAACCATCAGCATCTTGTTGCATAAATGAAGTAGTGGAAGCTCATACTAAAAAGAAATTTATGGTTCCCTCAAAATATACAAGAAAGAAAAATGTTAAATAAAAGGTTAGTAGGTATATTATAATTAAAGTGACCCTTCTTTGATTTTTAAGTTTTTGTGATAGTTATTCATGTTAATGGTTACTTTAAATTACAGGTTCTACAAAAAGTTTGGCTTTCCAACAGCTCTTGGGTGTGTTGATGGCACTCTGGTGGCATTGAAAAAACCAGTAGAGAATGAAGAATGTTTTACTACCGCAAAGGTTACCATGCAAGAAATGTGCAATTGGTAAAATGGATTTCAATGTTGTAATCTATTACTATTAGGTATTCAATTAGTCTTTTTTTTTTCATTTAACTGATGCAGATCTAAATATTTTAAATGTGGATCCAACATGGTGGAGCCACTCATGATAGCTTCATTTTTAAATATGGTGCTATAAAAGTCCACTTAGAGGCATAAACAAATGCTAGTGAAGAAGTTATTTTGCTTGGTTAGTTAATCCCTCCCTTCCCCGTACTTCAGAATATAAGCCTAATTAATTATGGATAAAAACTACATCGTTATTTGATACTAATTAATTTTTTCAGGTGATTCAGGATATGCTCAGCGCGCCGACCTCATGACGCCAATTAGTGGTGCTGTAAATTCAATAGATTTCTATTTTTAGCACATTGGGAAAACTATAAAATCAAACCAAATTCAAACTAATCACCAAAGGACTTTCAATAAAACCGCTCTAGTATCTATTTAAAAGTGTTTTATTTATTTTAAATTATAATAACATAAATTACTACACCCTATTCAAAACCCAAAAAACACTAAAAGCATTTATTACAATTAAACCATTTACAGGCACTTTTGAATTGTCAAAAGTCTATCAGTTGAAAAGTTGAAGCTAGATGCCCATTCCAAAACGTAGATCTCAATGGAGAAGAACGAGCAAGAAACTCCACAGACACACTTTTAAATCATGTTGGTCTATCTCTATTCTTAGCATCTGCCAATGCTTGCAGCCCTTTCCCCACTGCAGCCACAGCTTCAGCTAAGATACTGTCTCTTTCCGCACTTCTCTCCAGAAAGGACTGCAGGATTTGTGAATTTAGTCATTGTATCTCCAGCTGCTGTTTTTCCACCCTCAGGAACCTCTCGTTAGCTCGAAGCAGCAACTGAAGACGTGTGACGTGATGCTGAAAAAAGAACACTGATTACTATGATGCGTAAATAAAAAAATCTTAAATAGCAGCTTTACGTTGTCATTTGTTTGAAAAATTAAGTTTTGATAGTTTTTTTTTATTTTGTACTTACACATAGAACCAGCACCTCGACTAGCACGAACCATATTTGTCCTAGGGCGGCGAGAAGGGGAAGCAATTGGCGTTGCGTGACGAAGCTAAAAATATAAATATTTACATCCATAAATGAAGGTTCTTTAGTCTATTTTTCCTTAATCAAATAGGTGCCTATAAAATAAAAGTACAAATCAATTTAGATATATGTTAATGAACTGAGTTCATCATTGAGTATGAGTAAACCACATAATATTAGGTTCCCACATATGAGATTGGCTTTTTTTTCTCACAAATAGAGTACCTTGTGACTTCTATGATTTAAAATATTCATCAATTGCTTGGATATTAATTATATTGAATAATGACCATCATAGACAACTACCAATAGTCTCTTCCATAAAATATGAGCTGAGATATAAACGTTTCCGAAGCCACATCTTAATAAAAATCTTAAATTTACTGACAGCCAAGGCCTAAACCCGGTACCAACCTGCACTGGGCCCGCAAGGTAAATTACGGCCACGGAGTTAATACAAAGTAACTCCGTGATTACGGCACACTCCTTCTCACTGAGAGGAAGCCTGTGTCCCAGCAGTGGGAACATTACAAGCTGATTGTGTGTGTAAGGCCTAAAAACAAGAAAAAAAATCACAACAGTTTCTTGTGTAATGAAAGTGGTCAACTAAAGAAGGATTTTTGTAATTTCTTCCTCCTTCCTTCCAGGGGTTGCAACTTCTTTGAAATTCTGCATACAAAAGGCTGATTTCATAGGTGGGGAGATACACCTAATAGTAGTGAAAGTTAAACTAAGGAACACAGTTTAAACCAAGATTTGGTCAGTGGGTCGTCTTAGAGGATTTGTCGCACATTTTAGGTGGTTTGCTTTGTGGAATGTTAAGTGGTTTTGACTAACATCATGTAGTAAAAAAAAGCGATGCTAACCTTGGTCCACTGTTTGTTAGTTTTTATTTTACCACCTAAACTGTTAGGCGCACGGCTAGTTCCTCCAACTGGCGTCAACCTCGCTCTCTGGCTTTTTGAGTTCGCAATGGGTTCCCCTTCGCCATGCCAGGTTTCCTTTCCATAAACTCAACCAGAGCCGACGATGGGTGAGAGGAACGTGTCTCATTTGGACTGGAACAATATTGTTGGATTAGAAAACAAAATTAATACTATTTGAATGAATATCATTTTTAAACTTTATAAACACAAATATAAACTTACTTCATGATTATTTCGCAATTATTTTCGACACTGAACGATCAAATTGAACACAAACAAAACAACGCAACGCAATAAAAAAATATTGACCACAGATTAGGATTACTAATGTCTGCCTGACATTTTAAGCATAGATTATATTCATGGCACGAATTTAGAGTTTTAAGTTTTTTTTTAATTATTAGCTGCCTCTAACTCCTTAAAATAAGACGTTTTAATTTAAAACATCATATTAGCTAAGATTCTGTGCCAAAAACTCAACAATTGTGTCAAAAAACTGGAATCGATAAATCTCGACTTACATTTTGTTGAGTGTGGTAGTCACTAGTACAATATTGGTCACTTCGGAACTCACTTCACTTCGCAAGTGACTAGGTGATGCTTACAGAATGCAAAATCAAGGTCATTTTGAACCTTATGCGAAGTGAGAGTGAATAGCGATGTGAGATGCGAGTTGTTGTGTGAGTTTTATAGAATCGACCTACTGCTTAGCGCCGTGAGTTGAAAATCCAACAGAATGTTTTTTTGACGCGCTGAGATGCACTCTGTTGAATTCTCAATGCACGGCTTAAGAGCGTTCATCTCAAGCGGGCTGGCAACGGCGCATTTGTAGCGGTTTTCCTTGATTTTTTCATTAAATACAAACAAAAGTAAACATTTTTTTGAGCCATGCTCTAGATCGTTGGTATTTACCAGTTTGTATGTTATTTTTTACAGTTATTTTGGTATTTACTTATAAAAATCGACATACCGTCAATTATTTTCTATTTGTATTACTTATTACGATTAAATGTTTTTATTAAAGAGTACTTAAATGATAAAAATAATTATTAATACCGACGATCTAGTGATTGAATGAAAAAAAAAATTGTGGGTTAATACCTACACCATAGGGTTGTATTGAATTAAATGATCACGAAAAACTACTATAATTCCGTTGTTGCCAGCCCACGTGGAATGAACGATCTTAACATCGAGAGTTGAAATTCAGTGAGCGATAAAATTCGTCGCGATTTTGTTACGTCCTATATTTATGTAAGCCTTTGCTGATATAAATGAAAGATGGCATCATACCGATCCATTCCTACGAGTAGTAAACACAAACCACCTCCAAGTGTTGACTGGTGCTTAAATTAATTTAATTATAAATTCAAATCCTAATAAACAATTTATTGAACTGAAGTGCCCGGACCACACTAGTTATTCGCAAAGGTAATATTGAAGCAAATACGGAGATTTCCGGTAAATCCTACTAATATTATACCTAAATGTTAAAGTTCAGATGTTTGGATGTTTGTAACCCAACCACGCAAAAACGGCTGAATGGATTTGGATTAAATGTATGCCGGACGTAAAGAATAGTATCATCCCATCTCTTCCCGTGGGTGTCGTAGGGGGTGACAATGGGCAGCAGCGTTCTCTATGCATTTTACCACCGTACTGCGATCGCCAACCCGCCTGCCAAGGGTGGCAATTATGGCAAGCCCACCCAAATTGGGGGAGGCCTATGTCCAGCAGTGGACGTCTTCCGGCTGAAATGATGATAATGATGATGGCAAACAATAAGTTTGTAACCTGGATTAACACATAGGATACTTTTTACTCGATAGTACGTTCCCGTGGTATAATTTTCGACTTACACGCGGGTGAAGCTGCTGGCAAAAGCTAGTGTATGATAATCTTGGCGTCATGAATAAAATAACAAGCTTGGATAACGTTGATTTGCATTGGTCACTGTTTGGAAAATGCGCCAACATTCCAATGTGGTTTTCTTATCGAACACAACAGGAGAATGCTGGTTATTTATTGGACATCTTATTCTGAATTTTAAAATTAGAACCTAGTACGTACCCAAAGTTTTGTTGTGCGTTTTGGTTGCTAAACACAATGTCAGTTCCGTAGGGAGTCGTAGGTAGGTACTGACGGCGTCAGCGTTTGAGGAAGGCCTATATCCAGTAGTGGACATTTTTCGTCTAAAATGAGGATGATGATGACTGACCGTGACTGACCGACGTACAGGGCGTAATGTAACATTCACAACGAGCATGTCCTTACGCCGAGTGCTAAAATCAGTGTAAACATGCTCGTTTTGAACTCTTGCTCGCCCGTGCTCCAGATACGTTACCACTCTAAGTCAAGATGTCGGATGACGAAGTTGCCACGTGCACTCGTGACGACTTGCGACAGCGTACTGACTGAAGAGCGTAACGCTTAATGGGAGTCGCCAAAAAATTTAGAGCGGGTGGAGCACTTGGAGGGAGCAACGAGCGGCTCATTGCTCGCTTGTTTCCCCCGTACTGACTGCACGAATGCTCGCTTTGTAACATCTAATCTTACGCCCCGTAACGCAGGTATATATATATATATACCAGCTATACACACCTTGACAAGACATGTTCATTAAGAGCGAAGGTGGCGAGACATCTATGTTATCTACTAGTATTTTCAACCTCTCATGTTATAAGTTGCTAGCTAAGACTTAGCAGAAGCTAAATATAAACTTGAACTTAGTTGAACAGTAATTTCGCGATTAAACGACTGTCAAAGATCCTCGAATCACAGCCAACGGCTTAATAAGCTTTCCGAGGCACGGAGGGGTCTTGATATATAAATAGTCACCCATCCACGTACCAACCACGACAAGCGTAGCTTAACCTGATTATTTGACTTAGCCGCAAGCCCCTCCTCTACTAAAATATCACACAGGATTATAACCAGGCAGTCTAACTCGCTATCACGATATTTTAGTCATAAACTATCGTAAAACTCCCAAACCGTGAATTTCGCTGATCAGAATACGCCCTAAGATCCGTATCAAAAGCGCAATAAAGCCATTCCTTGGCCAATAAGGGTGAGCCATAAAACCTTCACGTAACATAGGCTGTGGGTCTGTTGGTAAGCTGCAATTTTTATTGTCTTCGCAGTGATCGAATGTTTGTTTAGACACGTAATGTGTGTGAACTCTTATCTGTAGTGGTGTGAAAGTGTCGATTAAAGTGGAGTGTTTGTCTTGTACTTAGTTATAATTGAAAACGGAGGTACATTTTAATGATTGGTTAACTTTTGAGACAAGATTATGACAATGACACCTTGTGATGTTTTTATTGGTTATTCGCATACTCGATGAGAATAAAACAAAATAGTACTTATTTATTTATAAATATTTTATCGTACCTTCACCACAAAAATATGTAATAATAAATTAATCAAACTATAAAATCTATAGTAGTCTATATTTCTCTTTTTCTGAAATAAATGATAATCATGTTTAGAAATGTTGTAACCTTTTTTACAAATTGCATGTCAGTGTAGTGCATTGTATGTTTTGTTATGTTAAATGTATATTTTTTAGTTATGTTCTTTCCGGTGTACAAAAAAAGTAAATGAATTAATAAAGTTAGGGGCTACCTTACCGCTTCCCCCATAACATGATTGTATATTATTTCAGAAAAAGAGAGATATAAATTAAGTTTGTTTCTGAATTAAACAAAATGGTAGGTAGACCAAAGGCATTTCTCTTTTTCTGAAATAAGTTCTGATACTTATAGTGACTTCGTCTACCTTTATACACGTAATCGCCCTATTTATAAGACAATAGGTAGCTCACATATTATGAAGATCAGCCAATCAGCGATATCGGCGGACGAACACTCATTAAGCCTGTTATAAATGCAGTCCAGTACATTTACAGAAAAGAGACGCAAAAGCACAAAGACTACATACAATTTATAATGACTCGAAGTACAACTCGTACAATGGTATTATCGTACTTGGATCGGAACGTTCTCCAATAAAATACTCTCGAATGAGAAACAATGGAAGCATTAACACTCGATTCTCGATACCGATTCCGATCGAATTTCAATTCCGGAGAAACGCATCGAATCGAGAATCTGGAAACGTATTAAAAGTAGAGTGGTATTGTTATTACATCACAAAAACCGCTTATGTATCATTGTGCGATGTAACGTACGGTAAATTGTTGCAATTTACAAGTTTGGCTGCTACAAAAAAGGTAGTGTGAGGTCATAATTACTGAAAGGCTTATCAAGTGACCAAGGTTAATGCTTAAATGGATAAAGAAAGTAAGAAAAAATAATTTATTTGGGACACGCACAGGAAATGCAAACTAACAGGAAGAAAATAAAGGTGAAATACAAAAAATAATATAACAAAATAAAGAAAACAGTAAAAAATAAGGAAGATCTGTGTGAGGTCAAAAAGGCTCTTAACTTAGCATAATGCTGCGATGATTTAAAAAACAATAACTATAGCATAATGCTGCGATATTTGTAATAATAAAATCATTTTTTTTATTATTACAAATATCGCAGCACTATGCTATAGTCATTGTTTAAAAATCGCGTTATCGCGTAAAATAGTAATCTACGTTCTTCTCCATATCCCAGGCTAAAACCTCTGCCAAAATTTCATGACGACCGGTTCAGCGGCATAGGAGTGAAAGCGTAATATACAGACAGACAGAGTTACTTTCGCATTTATAATATTTGTAGGGATAGTAGGGATGTGAAAGTTCAGTTTTTTGTTACTCTATCACGCAAAAACAGATAATTAGATTTGAATGTAATTTGGCTCATTGATAGTTTACTACCTGCCTTAAAATATAGGATACTTTTTAGATCAGTAGCAACTGGGACCGGGATAAAAATGATCCAAATAACCTGGGGCCTTAGTCTGCTATTTTTATAAATTCGTCATTCTAACAAGATCCCATCGTTATTTTGCTAAAAGTTCGTAATCTGCTAAATTCATAATGGTCGATCAGTGGTCGGTCAATGGTCTCGTAATATAGTTGTGTTATAATGGCATTGTCGTATTGCCATTATTATAAAACCCGTTAGTAGAAATGATTTTCGAAAAAATACTACTAAATTTGAACATTTATTCATGCCAGATTTCATTTATATGTAAATATTTTTACATATTGTTATTTTACATATTATTTTAGGAACTGACAAAATTGTAGCAGATTACCCCTAAGTCAGTCATTCATTTGTCATTATGTACGACATTACCAATAAATTCCATTTCTTTCAATGCAGTGTCAGTGGCTGACCACTGGAAAGTCATAATGACGCCATTATATTAGTAGATTACCAAACTTGTCAAAATCAACAATTTTGAAATCAACGATAGACCATTCTGACACTATTGTAATAGCAGACTTGAGGCCCTGATCAGAAGTACACGCGACACGTAGGTAAAGTCGCGGGCAAAAATAGTACCTTTTATTTTTCCATATTTAATATTCTCTAATAATCAAAAAGTACTTACCTACGTACTTAGGTATGTCTTACTTTACATTCTTTATAAATATCTTAAGAAATAAATTGATACAAGCAAACAGTTATAAAACTTTTAATTCTCTACGACAGGTTCATAAGTTACCCATTGATAAGGCACTTAAACTTTGTACTAAGCAAAATCCATTAAGCCCCAAATATTCTGAAGAATGATTTGAACGTAGATATGTCTATTACAGGTTTAGCCCGTAATCCTATTACCAGCTTATCATCCCATTACAACAAAGACTTTTTAGGAGTATTGGAACCTCTATCGGGAATCTGTCTTAACCAGACTGCCTGGACATTTGCATATTTTATTTAGCTCGAAAAAACATTGCGAAAAACGAATGAAATGAATGTAGTTTCTGCTTAAATTTAGTTTAGTTACTAAGCATTATTGACATAGTAGGTTCACGGGACAATATTTAGGAATGATTTATTTGAATTCGATTAGTTTTTTTTTTTAGCCTAACGTTCTTGAAGTGGCTACTGCGCATAGGCAGGCGTCACACAAGGTGACTCAATGACCTATTGGAAGCTTTAGGAATCCGGGGATTGCGAGGACACATGACCTGTCGATGTGGCGACGCTTGAGGGAGGCCATATTAGAGGTCCAGCAATGTGTATTTTAGATGAAACAATGATAACATAAGATAAAATACTTTTATTTGTTCAAAACATGAGTATACAATACACACATGGCATGCAAGATGCTTTGACTCAACGGTGTACAAATCTGCCAGGGGTGTGGGTTTGTTCGAAAGAGATACCACAGCCCCTGGCATACGGGCTACTGAGGGAACACGGGTGGGTTTTAGTCAGTAAAAGTCTGACACCCTCCTGCTAAACCTAGAGCGGGAGAAGTTATTTGATGATTACCCACGTAAAAAAAAAAAAACTAAAGACGGTGTACAAATATAAATTGACAAAATCAAGTGATAAATTGGTCCATTATTCATCATCATCATTTCAGCCTAAAGACGTCCACTGCTAGACATAGGCCTCCCCCAGGATGGGGGGTTTTGCCATAATCGCCACGCTTGGCAGGCGGGTTGGCGATCGCAGTATGGTGGTAAAATGCATAGAGAACGCTGCTGCCCATTTTCTAGTAAGTCCCTTATGCCCGGTTTCTGAGCTACTCGTATCGGCAGTTTATCTATTCATTACCGCTATTGGTTCGATAACTGGCGAAAGTGCGTTTCCGAACACCGCGATGTAAGATAAACTCCGTTTACACTCAGGTTAACTTAACTGACCAATGTTGGCCGTTTATCGGTTCCATAACTATTTGATGTTTCATTTCATAGCCAAAATATTTAAAAATTTAGTTAGGTATACTTATAACGTGTATAAAATGGCCAGTAAAAGCTAAATATTAAAATCTAAAAACAATGAGTTTTAGTATTATGTGTATTCATTCAGCAGCTCCAAATCAGACTATCATTTTATTGATTTTTAAAACATCATTAGGTATCCAGATACTTAATACGTAGGAGAAATCCTTTCGAAATATTTACGGATGAGGAATTTAAATTGAGAAAATATAGATTGAGACATAAGAATATTATGATCAGACCTGCTCTAGCTCCCCTTATGCATCGCAAATGTCCATTGTCAGTTTTTTTTACAAAAAAATGGACAAAGCACAAAAGATTGGAAAGACAAATAGACTTTTTACTTGAAATAATAAAAATAGGAACGTTTCTTTGAAAAAAAAAAAGGAGACAATGATGTCGACATCACATTGTGACAACATCTGCGTACAAAAACGAATTTTAAAGCCGAAATCCTCAACAGACCCATCTAGCGCCAACTAAGGAACTAGTTATGGGTTGCATAGTTATTGAATGGCTTGTTGCGGATTCAGAAACCCAGTAACAGCTAACCGACGTTTATCTTATACACAACTTTATTCAATCAATAGCTATTGGAAGTTTAACTGGGAACTTCAGAAACCGGGCATAAGTCACCTTTTACGACACCCACTGGAAAAAATGGGATGATGCTATTCTTTTACGCCCGGCAACACATACGGGACATGACATTATTCATCAATCGAGTTAAATTGTAAATTGGAACATAAAAATTAAAATAGAGAACAAAATCATCAATTGATTATTGAAAATGAAATAGCAAATTATTGTCTAACTAATTAATAGGAACAAAATCTAGATACATACCTAGTTCACACAATTCAAAATATTTTTTCATCCAGAAATTCATCAGTGCTGTACCTAATATGCTTTTTAAAACACCTCCATATTTTTTCTTGAATGATCATAAAGCAATTTAACATTTGTCACTACAGATGTCTGAATAAGATAACATCATAAATTTTTCTCAATATTGTCATCGTAATTTCATTGATTAAATTCATTCCGGAAGATGTAAAGTTGGAAGGCCTCCCACAAGGTGAACAGATGACCTTGTTAGGGCCGCGGGAGTCCGCTGGATGCGAGAAGCACAGAACCGGTCGAAGTGGCGGAGCTTGGGGGAGGCCTATGTCCAGCAGTGGACGTCTTTCGGCTGAAATGATGATGATGATGAAATTCATGTACTGGCTGTTACTCCCATTCACTACTTTTTACATTTGTCTTGAAATGTTTTTATGCAATATGCATTGCATAAAAAAGTACGATATCCACGCTGTTCTATCCGAACCCCACTCCGTGGCCTTTTACGAATGTTTGTGTACGGAAATAGAAAACCATCACTATATTGAATCCATTTCCGTCTCAAGATTGGCTGTAGATATCGCAATTACTTTATATTCGAATAACAATAAAACCGTGTCTTGTGCCGTGCGCTCTTTAATATTGTTGTTCTGATCTTCAAACCAAGGAGGGTTCTTGAAAGGACCGCAGTGTGATTTGGACTGGAAACAATTTAATTGGTGTCTTTTAATTGAACTGGATTCAATTATTTTATGGCATTATTTTGTTGAGTTGTACCTTTGAATTGTACAGTAAGATTTTTCGTGTGTGTAATTATTTATTTTAGGTAAAAATTATTGTTATTTTAGTAGTATTTTAACAGGCAGACATACAATACATGGCAAACCAGTCTTACAGACGGAATCATCGTTTTACCCGGTAACTGAGTTGTAAAGGTCAGATATGGAGTCGCTTCATGTAAAATATCTACTGGTATTCAGCTGTAACCGGTTAGACTAGAAGCCAATCTCAACATAGATGAGAAAAGGCTGAGGAGATTGATTGGGCGGTTAGAAACACGTAGAAAAAAGACCAGAAAAGTCGAGAACGTCAGCGAACCATATAACGTTGCAGTATCTAATAGGGATCGTTGTTTACTTCCCTATTGTGAATTTAGATAATCCTTTAGTTACTACACCCATGGGAAGCAAGGGGTATTTCCCAAACACATAAGACCTGATTTCGCTATTACATTTTGATGGCATGCTAAAATATTGTTATTACCTACGTGCATTCAAAGGATCTTCCGAGATTCATGTTAGTATAGCCATTACAGAGCAACACGTAGGTTCAAGCTCCATTCCATTAAAATTCATGTTAAACGTATACAGCCAAGTCGGAATTTACATACGAAAAATATACATAAAATGACGTCACCCTGCAAATTTTATACACGTCATTTTGTAAAATTACACGTCGTTCACGCAAATTTCGTATAAAATGTTAATTTTCCTTGAGGTGTTACCATTTTGATACAATGGCCACATTTGGATCAAGGACCGTTAGTAATGGCATTATTACGATGGCGCATTTCTTTCTTTCTTTTTGTCACGGTTTTCTTTAAAATTAAGGGTCGTTGGAAATAATTTTGACATAAAGAAGATGTTTAATTTTACGTGCGGTTTGAGTCCTGTCTTACGTAAATGGGGTTCAAGATTAAGGCGAGAAATCTTGTTTGTTTGAGATTTGTGAGTTTTGATTATAACAAGGTTTTGACTTTATCATAGAATGGATTTTTTTTTTTTTTTTTTTTTTGAGAGAACTATCCACTATGGAAAAATAGTTGCAGAAAAGGTATCATTAACGCATTAACGTGTCACTGGAATTTAATTACAATTTATAAACCCATCCGAAAAAAGTTACCATGGCATTTTAATTCTTCATCTTGTATGAAAATGTTCCACAAAAACTTATCTACATCTGGATACTTACCTACCTAGCCCGCAATCTAATTTCGAGCTCTGTTTATTCCGACCGATAAGCTTAAGATTACTTCAAAAAATCGTCGAGAAGAGATTGCTTAAAAAAGGACCAAGATTATTCCGATGAGGCGAATCAAGGGCCTACGCAGACTATTAGGGTTCATCGACCCGCCTTAGTGTCGTCAGGACGATGATGCTGTTCGTTAAAATCCGTCGCATCGTTTCACACAGCAAATTGCATCAAAAGAATTCTGTTGATTTCATTTTCAAGTCTTTCAATCGTTAGGGAGTGAATTTTCGATTGGATACTGAGCTGGTGTCGATAACTACGGCTATTCAATATCAATTTAGGTATTAGCTGATTGGACAGCTGGAAAATGGGTTTTTGTCAGGAAAACTCCGCTCTAATTGATTAAGATAATACCCGCGTAATAAAGCTTAGGCAAAATGGAATTTACTAAAACTTTTCCTAGGTCAAAATAAAGCAAAGCCATTCATTTTATTACTTTCTTAAATTCTTTTTGTCCAATTGGATTGTGTATATCTATACTTTTATTTCTGTCCATTCATTTTATTTCCTACATTATTTAACCACTTAAGGCGAATTTCACCAAGGAAACGAAACGCGACCAGCACATTTAAACCGCGTTCAAGAGCTGTCAGTGTCATCATTCTTGTGGAATATTGACACTGAACGCTCATGAGCGCGGTTTAGACGTATCGGGTTTAGTTTCTTTGGTGAAATTCGCCCTTAATATGTGTAAAAGAAATTACCCAAACGTGCGTCAAAATTACAGACATTTTATGAGTTTTCAGACAATTTCAGTTCAACAATTAATGGGTCCAATAACGTGTTAACGGCTCTCAGTTTAAAATTACGGCCCAGACTTATGGCGACGCCAATGGTAATCGGAACCAACTCCATCAATATTTGAAACAATAAAAACGTCATATTGAACAGTTTTCAATAACCATTAAACTCAATATAATGAGGTTTTTCAGACTATAAATTAACTTAAAGAATTAAGAACCATATTGACTGAAATCCGTTGAAACAAACGAGCGAATGATCACAGAGCATTCGTTCAATGTTCTGTCATTGCTCGCGCAGATTATGTGGGACGTTTTAAAGTCGCATTCTCACTACCTTGTCGAGTGAACATTTTATTTTGATTGAGTGTTTGCTGTTCTGCTGATGTTTGCTGAAAATAGAAAAAAAACTGTTTTCAGTACAACGAGAAAACGGACACAAGTTCTAAAGAAGCTCGTACGTAAGTATTTTACTTTGCTGGAGCAGCTACGTTCTCATTATCACTCGATAGATATGGGCAAATATGACAATGATTTGCTTTTGGCTTGTTCTACGTTTGTATTAATTGGAAATGTACAAAAAAAAAAAAAACGAGAGAAGCGTTATTGACGGTCATTATTTAAACCCAGAAAAAGTAGACAATGGAGAAGACGCAACACGAGACAAAGAGAGACTTGCCTACTTCTTTTCGTCTCTCGTTGAAGTAGAAATAGACGACGGGGCTGAGTCCTCATTCCAAAAATAGACATTTTGAGGTGTACCTACATTTCTTCTGCTTCAACATCTAAAGAGTGGTCATTCGCTTGATATAAACGGTATTTGAACTCACAAGTTTTAGAGGTCATTTAGTAGCTAGTATAAACTGATTAGCATTTAGTTTTAACCCTTTTTAAGGAAAGCATTGATTTAATGCTATTTTGATTTTAATTTATAGCTCGCCAATTTTTTTTTCGCGATCAGTCGTGATTTGTAGGATATAATAAATTTTCTAGTCTGCATGAATTCTACATTAAATGTTCATTTAATTATATGGCGTTTACACCAAACGAACCACGAAACGAATGTTCGTGCTCTTGCTCTATGTATAGTGTACGTTCATTTGGTTTAAACCCAACTTTACGATTAAGGCCATCCATGGTGACCGTTTTGTCCTCGCGTTACAACTTTTTTAATAAAACCCACTTTTTCTCTTAAATGTTCACTTAATTTAAATGGCGTTTACACCAAACGAACCACGAAACGAATGTTCGTGCTCTTGCTCTATGTATAGTGTACGTTCATTTAGTTTAAACTCACCTTTACGATTAAGGCCATCCGTGGTGACCGTTCTGTCCTCGCGTTAGAACTTTTTTAATAAAACCCACTTTTTCTCTTTCCCTAGCGAATAAATTTTGATAGCAGTGGACTTTAAAAATTCGGGATTTATGTTTACGGAGGACCACAGTTTGTGCTAATTAAAGAGTTTTGTTAGCAATTTTACAAAATTATTTGAACTTGACGCACTTGCTTAAATATTTGTAGGATAGCTTAAATTCTTTGGAACTGAGGATGAATAGGTCGTTTGTGCTAAACAATTTGCTCTTTTATTGTGGCTTTATTGTAATTAATCCACATAAATTGCGTGATTTGGTGATGTTTAATTATCTTGTAACAAAAATTTGCTGCTTGATTGCTAATTAAAGTACCAAAACACCCACTGCTGGGACACAACTTCTTCTCTGTAAGAGGGAGTGGGCCATAATCCATCTTCCGGGCCGAGTGTGGGTTGGTAGATGGCACATGTCTTAGATTTTGTTGTTCTAGGATATACGCGTTTTCTCACAATGTTTTCTGCACTATTTGGAGAGTAGTGGTCATGAAATTAAATTAACAAAGTAAAGTGCCTGTCTGGGTTCGAACCCATGACCTACAACTCGTAATTCGTGGCCGTTATACCACTTAACCACCATTGCTCTCTACTCTCTCACCAATTCTATAATAACTTCGCAACTTTATTATTTGAGGGCACCAGTCCTCAGACGAACATCTTATCAAAATGTTTTCTTTACAAACCAATCTATGTTCACATCAGACCTATAGATTTTAACGGTTTTACGCACAGGTAATTTTGCGATCACAAAAATGTTATTAGCACTTAAATCGGCGGGGCTGCCAATCCTTTTAGCCACGTTTATGACATCCCTACACATGACGAAGAGTTACATGTTATGTACTGTCAACTAATCTATCACGGGCACGACGGACGGTATCGGCTACCGGCTGATTTTTTAATAGTCAGATATTTTTTTATATTTGGTATATTTTCTATATAAAAGCTGTCAAACATGTTTATGCCCCACATATTTATCTGACTACTGAAAAATCAAACCTAAGAGTTAAGAAATCTGTCATGATTAAAGCAACATCCTCTTCCATTATAAATACAGAGTGTAAATCTAAGATCATTTAAAACAGTAGAACATCAAATAATAATTAAACCCACGCTACGTTCCTGTCTACATTTCCACAGCTGAAAGACAGAAGATTTATATTAATCTTAGTAGGTACGAAAACCAAAGTATACGGAACAATTCAAACAGTTCAACATTCTGAAGTATAATTATTATCTCTCTTCGCCAACATTCATTAACAAAAGTTTTTGTTGCGATGAAAACGATATTTCAAACAAACTTAATAATTAGACGTGGATAAACTTAGTTAATGTTTCAGGAAGTACATTTCTGCGCCAAATCTTCGGGTGTTATGGCTCATTTACATCAGGAGAGTATCTCGCCCGTCGAGAGGCGAGAAAGTGCATGCGAGTTTCAGACGAGTTACATCATCGCGCTCATGTGTTTACTTACATTTAAGATGTCCTAAAGTGGCTCGCAGAATTCAAATAATTTCACGAAAAAGTAATTCAATGAGATTTTTTTTTTGGGTGGGAAATCATCAAATGACTTCTTCCACTCTTGGTGGAGCAGGAAGGCGTGTCAGACTTTTACTGACTAAAACTCACCCGTCCCTAGGGACGACGGTATCTCTTTCGAACAATCCGCACTCCTAGCAGGCATCGGCCCTTGCGGACCCCTCGGTCGCCCTGCGACGGGTCAGCACAGTGGCTCCGCCGCCTATCACTCTTCGGCCGCAGGGGATAGGGAGAGCGGCCAATGCTATACCGACACTCCTCTTCTCTTGCGGTGGCGGCCCCGTTCAGGCCACGGAAGGGAAAAGCGCTACTCAAAAGTACCGGCACTCCTCCTCCGCCGCAGCCTGTAAGCCTCAGCTGCGATGCTGCTCACCTCAGTTGCGGTGCACCTCACCCCAACCTAGTTTTTTTGGCCGCTACGTCGTTGGCTTTAAGGCAAAAGCCCTGAAGAGCGGCCCCACCTTGGGGTTCCTCTTCGCTTCACCGTGGCTGGGAGACCGCACGGCTACTGAGCCCTACCGCAACAACAATGCGGGAACCCACTCGGGGGGGATTCAATGGGATTAAATGAACTTAGAGGATGTTATTGATTATTAAAATTCTGTATATACATACTGTTTCGGTCGTGGATCATTATTTGATCAACATACAATCTGATGCTGACGAAGCGAGAAAAAGAATCGCCTGCGATTATGATTCACTCGTATGTCGTTCTTTTGCAGATACTTCACCGTTTTGAAATAATTTTCCGATCCATTTCAAAACCGAGTCAAGACTCGCCTCTCGACATACGAGTATTGCACGTACTATTTGCGAGTCCACTTTTATATCTCCTTTCGATAATCACCAATTCGAAACGATAAACTTTCTTCATGTAAACGAGCCTTCACGATTGTTTATTTTAATAAGATTATTGCTAGCATTTCCATCTGTTGTATTTACTTACGTTTGTTTCTGTAACCGCGTTAATAATATCATCCAAAACGAAGGCGTTTGTGTGTTTTAGATTTGAATTGAGTTTCGTGGGTGTTCAGTTTCAGAAGCTACAACAAATAACATGTTAAATAACGAATAACAAGTATTTTGCTAATTAACGATTTCATAATTCCAAGATAATGTGTTAAATAAATTTGATACGACTTTTCACTGTAGGTAATAATAATAATATTTTCTGGTTCGAAGGCACTAAATCACTACATTTGTTTATCTGTTTGTTTGAGATAAACTCAAAAAATACTGAACGGATGTTCATGCGGTTTCACTAATAGACATAGTGATTCATGAGGAAGGTTTTTTTTTTTTTTTTTTTTTTTTTGGGTGGGAAATCATCAAATGACTTCTCCTGCTGAGTAGAGCAGGAGGGCGTGTCAGACTTTTACTGACTAAAACCCACCCGTGTTCCCTCAGTAGCCCATATGCCAGGGGTCGTGGTATCTCTTTCGAACAAACCCGCACCCCTGGCAGGCATCGGCCCTTGCGGACCCCACCAGTGGTTGCTGACATCTTTGACGGCGCGCGTGAGGAACACAACGCGCCGTCCCGTCTACCACTTTTCGGCCGCAGAGGATAGAGGAGGGAGAGCGGCTGACGCTATACCGACACTCCTCTTCCCCTGCGGCCCCACCGCGTCCGCCATCAAACGGTGGCGGCCCCGTCCAGGCCACGGAAGGGAAGAGCGCTGCTCAGAAGCACCGGCACTCCTCCTCTACCGCAGCCTGTAACCCTCAGCCGCGATGCCTCCCATTCGACATCGCGGCCCACCTCAGTTGCGGTGCACCTTACCGCAACCTACGTTTTGGTCGCTACGTCAATGGCTTGAAGGCAAAAGCCCTGACGAGCGGCCCCACCGTTGGGTTCCTCTTGGCTTCACCGTGGATGGGAGACCACGGTTACTAAGCCCCCCCGCAACGACAATGCGGGAACCCACTCGGGGGGGATTCATGAGGAAGGTTTAAGTGTATAATTTGTTAAAGTTTTGTGTAAATTGGTTGAAATATGACGATCATTGTTGAAATGTCGGAAAAAATCATGCCGACTGGGATCTTTACTGGATTGCACCGCGTTGATATGAAAACTATGCATTACGGAATTATTGATTAACAGCTACTTTTTACCTCGGTAGGACATTCCTGTGGGAAAATTTTCGAACTCCACGCGAGCAGGGCCCCGGGCGAAAGCTAGAAACAAACTAAAATAAACATAAAGGTTATATTGCTATGACATTTCACACCCACTGTCTTTCCCGTCTCAGACTCCCACACCTCTAGGGAAACAATATGGATGCATTAACTTGCAAATTGCATCAAAGTAGACTTTAACTTCACATACTTTCAACCAACGAAGTTCAGTCAGTTACCTCAGGGTTTGGAACTTGCAAGACACACCGAAAGATAATATCACACTCTATATAGCACAAATTGAACAATAAGTCACGAATTTTCTGGGAAACGTACTCAATTATATAGTTTTGGTACATTTAAGTTGTTCATCAAACAAGAGTTGACATCAAGTTGTTTGTAACTTATTCAAAATTGGTACGAACATAGTCGAGTTTGTGAAGCTCCACTGTTCATTGCCATGAATGAAGTACATTAATTACATGTCGAAAGTATTATTTTCATTGAAGCCTTCGTGGCGGAATTTACTGTTTTGATAAAATGGGAGATGAATATTAAAAATCAAAATACTGCTATTGTCATTAAACAGAGAAATGTGGCTGTGACGGTTACTGAAACATAGAACAAGTGTTTAAAAAAAAACAATTTTCAAGCCTTGGAGTTAAATTTCAGACGGCTCTCAATAAAATGCTGGAATTGTGCCTTAATAATTGATCCTTTTGGAAATAATCTTAAGAAAATCCGAATCTGTATTTATTTTTTCTTATACATAATTAAAGTTCCTACTAATATTATAAATATGAGAGTTTGTATGTCTAGGATGTTTGTTACTCAATCACATAAAAACGGCTGAACAGATTCGGATGGAATTTGGCAAACAGATAGTTTGTTACCTGGATTAACACATGGAATACTTTTTAGATACACCCAGTAGTATGGTCCCGTGTGATAATTTTCGACCTCCACGCGAGCGAATGCGTTTGCAAAAGCTAGTTACTTAAATTGAATGATAAACCATTTCGGGCCTTTTTCAAAATCAAGACTATAATAGCCACATAAATAATCCAAGGCTAAACTTAGCTTCATCTTGTGACCCAAAAACTGTGGAAACTGTAAAATTGTGGAGCAATATTGTGCAAAAGAATCCTTTGTCCAACAGTCACGTACTCCAAAAACAATGTTTATTTGTGCCAATTCGTCATCTGCACGATATTGTTTACAAACTGTTATTATTTTTGTGTGAATTCCGTTCGGGATAAAGATCTGTTGTTTGTTTCAAAACTGATCAATTTATTTTATTCTGAAAATGTTTTTGTTAAAAGGTTTTGGTTTGTTTTTGGGACAAAGACGATGAAAAATAAATGAATAACGTTTCAATTTGTATTTTGATGGTATTGCAATTGAAGGTATTTGCGTCAGTAGAATATTGATAGAAAAGAAAGTGATACGAAGTGCTTCGTGTTTATTTTTAGGAAAGTGTTTAATGGCCTATTC
Organism: Polymixis flavicincta; assembly: GCA_949987655.1. Lineage (NCBI taxonomy): Eukaryota > Metazoa > Arthropoda > Insecta > Lepidoptera > Noctuidae > Polymixis > Polymixis flavicincta. The sequence goes on along the minus strand of OX465185.1, from coordinate 8,489,839 downwards.
CAAAAATTTACGAACAGTTGTTGGTTAAAATTAAGACGCCTGTCTCTTTACCAATTATGAAGCTAATGCCTAATAACTTTGGGCATGCCACGACTGCGGCGGTAAGTCCGGGTAAGTCGGGTGTCGGAAGACTGGCTTGAGAGGCGGCATAGCATCCTCACCTTCCGCCTGACGCAGGTCCTCACTGGACACGGTTGTTTCGGGAGGTTCCTGTTTCGAATAAGGCGGGAGGAAACGCCCGGGTGTTTCCATTGCGAAGATCGCCCTGAGGACACAGGGGAGCATACCGTATGCTCCACCGTGTCCTCAGGGCGATCATACGGTGGAGGTCTGCCCGGCTTGGGCGGAGCACCAACGTGTCCTCGTGGAGGCGATCGGCGGCGGAGATCTCTCGCGTCCGGCCCTGGTCCAGGCCATGGTATGGAGCGAGAGTGCATTGGTAGCCATCACCTCCTTCTGCGAAGCACTAATGCTCGCGAAGAGGGAGGCAGAGAGGCGGCGCAAGTGAGGGAGAGGCTGTATATGCGCCCTCACGGCCCTAGCCTCCGCAGGAGACGCACTGGGCGTCTGGAATTCCAGGCTGATTCCCGGCCAATGGTCGAGCAATGGGTAGCTCGCTGTCCGGTAAGGACCAAGCCCGGTCGACGGCGCGTTGTGTTCCACGCGCACCTCAAAGAGATATCAGCACAACCTGATGGGGCCCGCAAAGGCCGATGCTTACCAGGGATATGGGATGTTCGAAAGAGATACCGCTGCCCCTGGCACACAGGCTACTGAGGGAACACGGGTGGGTTTTAGTCAGTAAAAGTCTGACACGCCCTTCTGCTCCACCCAGAGTGGGAGAAGTTATTTGATGAATTCCCACCCTCAAAAAAAAAAGGGTTTATCCCACACTTTTACAGGAAGTAAAATTTGAACGAGGGCTTCATCATCATTTTTGTTTTTAGTTCATAATTTTAACTAGTTTTAAACATAGGATATTTAAAACATGTGTTAGCTAATTGTATCAGTCAATCTGCCATAAAAAAGGCCTAATAACTTTGCTTACTTGGAGACCCTCGGATATTGAAGTAGCTATTACAGGGAAATAAAAACTAGCTTACGAAACTATGTTTATGTCCAGGCGATAAGAAATGCTTCCATTTGGTAAGTAGAAAAATCACTTTTTGTTTAAAGGAACCGAGCATAAATAATTAAAATAATATGGTTCTTACATGTAAAAATTAAACCGCCGAAAAACCGAAAAGTAAAAAATAATAAACTTGCTTTGTCCAACCCCAATAACTAAGTTCGGAAGGCGGTGACATATAATTAAATACATATCCAAAGTCACCGACTTCCGAAGTTAGTTATTGGGGTTGGACAAAGCAAGTTTATTATTTTTTTAATTTTCGGTTTTTCGGCGGTTTAATTTTTTTATTAAAAAGTTTTTATTTTATATATTTTTTTGGCGATAATCGACTAATTACTACATGCTTAATTTTTGTTTACTTTTTGTAATACACAACTCAGTATTAAAATCTGTGTGTAAACAATCAATCATCCCCTGTTTTCTTACCCTTAGGGTTGGAATTTTTCTTCGAAATTTATATGGGACCAACTTCGAGGTATACCCTTTCCAATAAAAAAGAATTATTAAAATCGGACTACTCTGGAAAAAGTTATGCGTGGTCATATATATTTAAAAAAAAAAATACGTGTCGAATTGAGTAACCTCCTCCGTTTTTTCGTCAGTTAAAAATCATTTGCTCTCTGTGTCTTTCATTAAAGTACTCGTATCTATATGTAGTCTAAAGTAACATTGGAATAAAAAACACTTCACAGAAACTCGAATCTTTCTAAGTGTTGCCAGCTTTAATTTTGATCTCATCACAAGGAAATTTGAGTGCTCGAGATGAGCATCCAATAATCCAATTAACGACGAAGTAAAAAAAACATCATGGCGGCGTAAAAGCTAATTTTAATAAAGTGTCCGCGTCACTTTGGAATATTGTGAATAGAATTGAAAAGTATACTTTACACTCAGACTAATTGGAGTGGCCATAGATTACTTTTACACGTCATCACTTTATTTTTATTTTATGAGGACTTTTTCGAATAGTATTATTGTGAATTAGTTATGGTCTAACAGTTAGCGGAATTGTAAAGAGACAGACCGAAATGTTTTGCTACGTGTAGGATTCCCTCTAAAGATTTTTTTGTTACTATTATTAGTTCCTCATAATTTAGAATTTTCGCTCAGTAACGGTTAGGTACATAATTAGGGGATATGTGGTTATGTTAGTCTATAATATTCCATAGAAAGCGTATATAGCTTGTGTGTTTGAATTATGTTTAATTAAGTCGACTGAGAAATCTTCATGCAAAAACTTTAAAGCATCTAAAGACGAGATTGAATACCCATTGAATGGCTATAGTCACAGTGTACCTATATTCTTCATCGCTACATATTATAAAACAAAGTCCCCCGGCGCGTCGGTTTGTCTATCTGTTCGTGATAAACTCATAAAGTACTTAACGGATTTTCATGCGGTTTTCACCAATAGACGGAGTGATTTATGAGGAAGGTTCATGTGTATAATTTTTTTAAGATTTTGTGTTAATTGTTTAACGCTAAAGCTTTCATAAAAATAAATCACTATTCGCTATAATGCATGTGTAATTATCGCTTCACGCTCGCATTGAGACCAATTTCGACGACTATAGAAATTAATTCGACAGGATTTTGTCTTTTATGTCGTCAGATATGAAAGAGATTTTATTTGAACAAGTTAATTTTTCTCATAAAAGCCGCTTTCAAATGATGGATTCGCTAAGTATTTGAAATGAAATAATTAATTAAATTTTTTTAATAGTAACGATGTAATGAAAACAAGTTTGAAATAATTAAGGTTTTTTCAGTGAGAATGTTAAGAGCATTCATTCCACGCGGGCTGGCAACAACGCATTTATAGTAGTTTTTCGTGATTATTTCATTAAATACAAACAAAAGTACAATTTTTTTTCAGCCAGGCACTAGATATTCTGTATTTATGATTATTTTTAACATTTACTCTTTAATAAAAATATTTAATCATACTAAATAATGCAAACAAAAAATAATTGACGGTATGTCGATTTTTGTAATTAAATAGCAAAATCACTGCAAAAAAACCGGTCAAGTGCGAGTTGGACTCGCGCACCGAGGGTTCCGTACAAACCTGTGGGTATGTAAGTAAAAGTTCAAAATTGTCAAAAATATTTTTTTTTATATGACGAAACTAAAAATTTTCGGTTTTCGTAATTTTTCCTATATCTGTACTATAAGACGTGACTTCGTACAAAATTTCAAGATTCTAAGTTCACGGGAAGTACCCTGTAGGTTTTGATTACCGTGCGAGTTTCGAAAATTTGCGGAATTTTGCGGCCTAAATGGCTGTATCTTTTGATTGCGTTGACTTAGAAGGTTGATTTTTCTACAGCTTCCAGGGACAGTAGAACTAAGTATCATATAGAAATTTCAGTTTGATACCTCCACGCGTTCCTGAGAAAAACGGTCTTGACAGACGGACGGACGGACGGACGGACGGACGGACAACAAAGTGATCTTATAAGGGTTCCGTTTTTTCCTTTAGAGGTACGGAACCCTAAAAATAGCATACAAACAAAAAAATACCAATGATCTAGTGCATGGCTGAAAAACATGTTTATTTTTGTTTGTATTTAATGAAATAATCGCGAAAAACTGCTATAAAAACGCCGTTGCCAACCCACGTGGGATGAATGCTCTTAACTGAAACGTTTTCACGTTTTGATTAGTTTTCTATTATAGAAAGCTAGAGTACATGTTTCAGCTGTCATTGTGGTGTTATTTTAATTATGTTATGAAAACAAGTATGTGTCGTACGACGGCAAACGTTATGCCAGTGGCAGACTTAGTACTAAGCTTAGTTAGCATAGCTGAGGTAACTTTTTATACTTATGTGCAGACCGAAAACTATGAAGCAAGAAGAATGTCATCAGCTATGCAATCTAATCTAAACTAACTCAGCTAAGGTCTTGGTTTGCAAATGGCTTTAGTTTTTGGTAGGTACCTTTCAATTGAATACTGACTATTAATATCCATGAAAATAGGTAACCCTTAGCTTCTTAGTTCATAAATTGTAAATAAAATAAAAATAAAAACTGTTGAATGTAAGAACAAAATAAAAAAAAAATGTTATATCCTGACCGATACCGCTGTACCGCGCCTTAGGTATGAGCGCGGCGCGACGGGGGAGCAGTGTAGGCCTCTGATTCGTCAGTGCAAGCCGCTCATTCGTCACCACTCACAAGGTCCGTCTCCCGCCTCGCCGCGCATACCTAAGGCGCGGTACAGCGGTATCGGTAAGGCTATAATTTTTTTTTTAAACCTTTACGTATCTTTAGGTTTGGCATGTTTTTTTTTTTTTTTTTTTTTTTTTTTTTGGGTGGGAAATCATCAAATAACTTCTCCCGCTCTGGGTGGAGCAGGAGGGCGTGTCAGACTTTTACTGACTAAAACCCACCCGTGTTCCCTCAGTAGCCCTTAAGCCAGGGGCTGTGGTGTCTCTTTCGAACAAACCCGCACCCCTGCCAGGCATCGGCCCTTGCGGGCCCCATATTTTTTTTGTGCTGACATCTCTTTGAGGCGCGCGTGGAACACAACGCGCCGTCGACTTGGGCTTGGTCCTTACCGGACAGCGAGCTACCCATTACTCGCCGTCCGCAAGCCCATGCCTACGGTGGCCGGAAATCGGCCTGGGATTCCCGACGCCCAGGGCGTCTCCGTATCCTGCGGTGGCTAGGGTCGCGAGGGCGCATATGCTGCCTCTCCCTCACGTGCGCCGCCTCCCTCTTCGCGAGCATCACTGCTTCGCTGAAGGAGGTGACGGCTCCCCATGCCCTCTCGCTCCGTACCATGGCCTGGACCAGTGCCGGACGCGAGAGATCGCCGCCGCCGATCGCCTCCACGAGGACACGGTGGTGCTCCGCCCAAGCAGGGCAGACCGCCACCGTGTGCTCCACCGTGTCCTCAGGGCGATCTTCGCAGTGGAAACACCCGGGCGTTTCCTCCCGCCCTATCCGAAACAGGAACCTCCCGAAACAACCGTGTCCGGTGAGGACCTGCGTCAGGCGGAAGGTGAGGACGCCATGCCGCCTCTCAAACCACTCCTCAAAGAGGGGACTTACCGCCGCAATCGTGGCGTGCCCAGCACTGGGTTGCGACAATCGCTCTCTCCATGTCACCATGAGATCCCGCCGGAGCTCTGTCCGCTGTGCCGCGATTTCCTGCGGCAGCGGACTTACGCCCCGGCGTTTGGCCTCCTCGCGCCACTCCCATATTTGCGCGAGGACAATTGCCTCCAGATCCCATGGCGGTAATCCGGCAAGGAGGCCCGCCGCCTTGCCGGAGATCGTGCGATATCCCCGGATCATCCTGATCGCCATGACCCTATGGGACGCCCTCAACCGGCGAGCTGGTTGGCGCCTCAATGTAGGCGCCCACACCGGCGCCCCGTATAGGGCCATGGACCGCACGATCCCCGCGTCGAGCCTCCGGCAGGAGGCGTTTGGCCCCCCTAGATTGGGCAGGAGCCGCTTCAGCGCAGCCCCGGCCCGCTCCAGTCTGGGAGCCAAACGGCGGAAATGCTCCGCGAAGTTCCACCGGCTGTCGAGGACGAGTCCTAGGTACTTCATAGTCGACTCGACGCCGATGTGAACCCCTCCCACCGTTATCTGGGAACCCGTCGGTGGTGCATTCCGAGGACCATGAAACCACATGGCCTCGGACTTGTGCAAGGCCACCTCAAGTCCCAGTTGCCGGATCCTATCGACGATTGTCGCAACCTCTTGTGTCCCTAAGTCGACCGCCGCCTGGTACGACCTCCCTTGCGCCAGGACCAGCGTGTCGTCAGCGTAGCAAACTACACTGACGCCGCCAGGGAGGTCGGCGCGCAGCACCCAGTCGTACCCGATGTCCCACAGATGCGGCCCCAGGACCGATCCCTGTGGGACACCGCACGACATCTCTCGCCGGTTCCACTCTCCAAGGTGACCAGGGTAGATGACGGCCCTGTCCGTCAAATAGGCCTCGACCACACGACAGAGGTAGGTCGGCATCCGGTGATACCGGAGTGCCTCCCTTATGCAACTCCAGGGAGGTTTGGCATGTTAGGTACTGAATCTGTCATAATCTTAACTCATCATCATTTCAGCCAAAAGACGTCTGCTGCTGGACATAACCGCATCTAGCGGATTCCTGCAGCCTACACAATGTCGTCGGTAAACCTTGTGGGAGGCCTTCCAACTCTACGTCTTCCGGTACACAGTCGCCACTACTGAACCTTTCGGTCCCATCGGCCATCTGTTCAACGAGCAATGTGCCCCTGCCCACTGCCACGTAAGTTTAGCAATTTTTCGGACTATGTCGGTTACCTTTGTACTACGGACAATTTTCTGATTCGATTACGTAAGTAACTCCAAGTATAGCCCTCTCCATTGTCCATAATTTTAATTTCCACTAAGTATCTTCTATGTGATAATTATTCCACTTTCATTCATAGATTCCTTTATACACAATTCTGGTTAGCTGCGCAAAAGTATTCACCTGAAAGTTATTCCACATAAAATGGGGCACAAACTTTCACTAATTAATGTACAAACAATATTTTTAATTAGAACACATAAAAGCAGCAGTGCGTTTTTTAAATTAAAATGTTTTTAGTTTTAACACGCACGGACCCGTGAATTCAATGACGTAATTGGCTGCATTTTTCAGAGTTATTGGGTCAACGTTTTTTCAGGCCAAAAGAGCTATTCCATTTTTCATTTTGAGGTAGTTCACACTGCCAGTGAAGGAAAAACATCGTGAATGAAATTAATAAAAGTTTTATTAATTTCCAGTATAAATATTTCTATATTTAAATTCTTCCAAAACTGGTAGGTATATTTAACTAAATATTCGTTTTTTTATTTTTAAATTAATGCGTAGTAGGTGCGAATGGAGAAGAACTGGCAAGAAACTCCGTGAACACACTTTTAAATCATAATAGTAATCAGAGTATAAGTGAAAATTTCAAACAAGGAGTTATTGGCATGTAAAACGAATGATTGCAAATGCATCCATATGAGTAAAGCAGATGGTTTACATCAGCAAGATTGTACAGAATATTAAAATCCTTCGATTCCTTCTAAATATAAACAAAACAAGAGCGTGTACATAAAACGCGTTCATGAATTCGTTTATCGGCTGCTGCGAGCAACCGACCGTGGTACCGCAAAAATAAACTAATGAAATAGTAATTAGGGTTCATTTCGGCCAGATTCAGCCCCGTTTCGTCTGCGGTTAACCTGTACAGTACAACCCGTTTAGATTTATAGGGTTTTCATACAAGATTTACGACTGTCATTTATTATTCACTATCTGCGGTACAATCAGAATTTATGACACACTTTTCGGTATGGTTTTATATAAATAAACTATTTTATTGTAATATCTTGGCGCGGCGTATGATAAGTGTTTTTGCTGAATAAAGGTATCTGAATATTTTAATGCGAAGCCTTTATGGATTCGCGTCGTAATGTAAATATGTTTGGGACGACGCGGTTTAGGCTCACAATCTTTATTCCCCAAAAAAATAAAAATAAATATTTTCACTTACTGTATTTTTAAAAGAGAATATGTTGTTTGTATATGAAAATGGTTCGCCGAATAAAAGAAAATGCATGAATGTATTTTTTTTGCAAGATTAATTTCGTCGAGGTCAGCGGTCTCTGAATGAAAGATTAACAACATAGGGTCAGTTGCCTCGCTTTGCCGGCTAAGTTGGTAGCCAATCGAGAGAATGAGGTACGTTATCATGTTCATGGTGCATATAGTTACTATGAGCCTGCATATTCGGCTTGCTTTGAGTAATCTTAGGAGAGTATATAAACCAAGACCAAATATTAATCAATATTGGTTTTTCAGTAACCGATATTTGCCTATTTATATTAGCCGCACTGCAATAGTTACGAGTATTATCAGTGTACAATTAAACGCCGAAAGACACTACGTCGACAGACTGAACACCGACAAGACTTTCCTTCGACGGGACTTTTCGCCGACGGAACACTTCGTCGACCGGGCTCTTCGTCGACAGACCTGTAACGACTGTCAAAGATCCAAAAATGACAGCAAGGACTGGAAAGGGTCGGAAAGCACGTTAAGCACAATGGCTTAAGCACGGAGGGGTCTTGGTGTGTAAAGATGTTCACCCATCCACGGTCCACACGCGGCAAGCCAAACTTAACCTGATCGATGGGCCCGTGTGGCTATTATTAGGTACTTAGCCATAAATCCATGTCATCAAGTGTTTCACCATATCATTAAAATGTATATTTTTGCACAAATGACTACCTCGCCTGCCTCGTTGATTTAGTGGTCGCAAGCGCTACTGTTGAGTAGGAGGTCCTTTCGATTCCCTTGTCGGACGAAGTAATATTGGGTTCTATCTGCACATTCTCATTAGCAGCCCGGAGACTAGATTTGTGTTCATGACAATAGGCTCGTTCCCTATTACAAGGGCCATATTAAACATAACTAGCAAAATGTGCGTATAGATACACCTCTGCACAACCAACGGGGAAAGGCGTGAAGTAATGTATGTAAAAAAATAAAAATCAATCTTTGCCTAATCTATAAACGACTGGGCACGACACAATTGGGGCGGTAAGTCCTCTTTGAGCAGTGGATTGAGAGGCACCACGACGTCCTCACCTGACACGGGTGTTTCGGGAGGTTCCTGTTTCGTATAAGGCCGGAGGAAACGCCTGGGTATTTCCACTGCGTAGATCGCCCTGAGCACACGGTGGAGCATACGGTGGAGGTCTATCTTGGGCTTGGGCGGAGCACCGCCGTGTCCTCGTGGAGGCAATCGGCGCCGGCGGTATCTCGCGGGCGGCCCTGGTCCAAGCCACGGTACGCAGCGAGAGTTAGAGGTGGTACACGTGAGGGAGAGGCAGTATATGCGCCCTCACGGCCCTAGCCTCCGGAAGAGACGCCCTTGGCGTCGGGAATCCGAGGCTGATTCCCGTCCACCGTAGGCGCGGGCTTGCGGACGGTGCATAATGGGTAGCTCGCTGTCCGGTAAGGACCAAGCCCGGGTTGACAGCACGTTGTTTCCAACGCGGATTCTTGATATCGTGATTGATTAGTTGTTTTATTAGTATTAATCAATCCCAATAGCTAACATAAAACACAGAAGATATTACTATCAGAGATTTGATCAGGGTTAAAAGCAGTGCAGGTGTGCCTTACAAAAAGTATGACCATCGTAAAAAAGTTATAGCTTGCCCGAAAATGAACTGAAAGCAAGAATATCAGTATCCATTGTCACGTCACCAAAATACCATAAAAAAACTCTCAGATACTCCTGCATCTGTTTTCAGAAAGTAGGTTGCACATTGGACTCGTAAAAAATGCTATCAAATATGAAAAATGACGTCAAACGAACGAAATTGGGGCTGCGACACTGTAACCAAGTTATCATGTCGAATAGATTCAGGTTACCAACTTTTTTTACCTGGAACTTTTTTTTATGAAAACGAAAACTGCGGTGTAAAACTAGACTTTTGGAGTCACGAGTAATTTTAATTAAATCACATGTTCGCTACGTAGATAGCAGCTGGATGTGAGTGGTCTAATATCGTGTTGAATGGGATGCGATTGGACAATCCTATGTCCAGCACAGCAGTTTTGTAACGGAAAAATAAACTGTAAAACCGGAAGTGTAACATGCTGTTTATAGTTTTTTTTTTTTTTGAGGTTGGAAAATTATCGAATAACTTCTCCCGCTCTGGGTGGAGCAGGAAGGCGTATCAGACTTTTACTGACTAAAACCCACCCGTGGTCCCTCAGTTGCCTATGTGCCAGAGGCCACGGTATCTCTTTCGAACAACCCGCCTGGCAGGCATCGGCCCTTGCGACCCCACCAGTTGGTGCTGACATCTCGTTGAGGCGCGCGTGGAACACAACGCGCTGTCGACCCGGGCTTGGTCCTTACTGGACAGCGAGCTACGCATTACTCGCCGTCCGCAAGCCCGCGCTTACGGTGGCCGGGAATCAGCCTGGGTAAGTAACCATGGTCGTCTTATATAGTTGAAGTTAAGTTGATAGGGTGAAAAATGCTTATTGCCTTTCTGTATTATAAGATGTCTTTGCCCTGAAGCAAGATTAGTATAAGTAATACGTAAGAATATTCCAAGGTGTAACATCTATAATTGTAACCAAGAAGACTCGACCAACGAACCGTCTCTATCGGACAAAGAATAATTTTAAAGAAAAGGGTTAGTAACTTGTCACTATCCGTAAGATATTGAAACCCTTACTTTATTTATTACTGGATGTAACGTCTCGTGGTGCTGACGTAACTACCGTTTAGTGATTTACTGATGCCGTTGATAAAGACTATACGTAGGATTCTTTTTGAAACGAAGTTCTTTAACGCAGCTTGCGGTTGGAGTAAAACTGTTAAAAGCGTTATGCTTCCTCCATGGGACTTTTCTTCGTATATAATATAAAACTATTTAACTGTCTGACTGACTGAAACTACTGTATCGACGGTGCTCAGAAATGTCCTGGAAACATAACATCCCGCCTGTATCCTCGAAGGGTAGGGCAGAGGGGGGCAGTATCAGAAGGCTTAAAATCACCCAAAGGGCAATGAAGAGGGCTATGCTCCAAGTTTCCCTACGTGATCGAAACATGAATGAAGAGATCCGCAGGAGAACCAAGACACCGACATAGCACGAAGAATTGCCAAACATAAGTGGCAGTGGGCAGGGCACATTGCTCGCAGAACAGATGGCCGATGGGGCCGAAAGGTTCTGGAGTGGCGACCGCGTACCGGAAGATGAACAGTGGAAAGGCATTACACAAGGTGGACCGATGACCTTGTGAAGGCCGCGAGAATCCGCTGGATGTAAAAAATCTTAGGGCAGGCCTATGTCCAGCAGTGGACGTCTTTCATCTGAAATGGTGATGACGAAGGCAGAGGTGCTCCTATACCTAGTACACCCACATTTCGCCAATTAGTCCCATGAATTAGTGGGCAAGCCTAATGCCATCAACCGGACACAAATCCCGGCTCCGAACTGCTACTGAGAAATTCCTTATGCAATACCCCAATAACACTTTTCCTGACCTGGGAATCGAACCCACGTCCTCATGTTCAGCAGTAGCGCTTGCGACCACTACACCAACGAAGCAGTTCGAGTATATTATTATTTATCACTATGAGAAAGAATGTCCCATGGACCGTCAGACCAAATGATGTTGTTGTCAGATGTTCTATTGTAATCAAGGATACATTTCTATTTCAAGTAGATCTGTTATCTGGTCACCGGATCGAGGAGAATTGTATAATGTTACGGTTTGTTTACTCTTGAAACGGAAACGTAACGGAACGGACCAGAACTTGAAACGCATCGCCCTGTACTGATATCCCAAGGTTTGAAGTAATAACACGAATTTGGGAACATCCTGTTAACTAAAAGTGATATTATACTATGCTTGAATCACAATGAATATACATACCGGGTATCCGGTTGCAGCCCCTTAAAATGGTGTAAGTATACATCATTATTTTTAGTATATGCGAAACCTGAAAATAGTTTGGTTAGAATAAGTAACTGAATCGATTCCAATAATTTTTACACCATGTTATATTTTTTCCCCAAAAAAGTTTTGCAAATGTGATGGAAAATGTTATCACCAGTTAATTACAATACAATCACCATACGGTTAGGTACCTACTGCCCAATTATTATCAATGAGCACAATACGACGCTGGACGCGCGGACGTCGCGGGGGGCCGCGTGGTGACCATATTTGTGTAGACAACTAGGTAACATAAGATGCTGATGAATAATCACAAAGTTATACTTTGTGATTATTCATCATGATACAGCTTTGTAATTTTGTATATAGATTCTTTACATAAAAATACTAGACCCGTGTTTCGGGTTTCGCATATACTAAAACAAGGGTTGTATACAAGTAAAAAGGCCGTTCAAAATTTTTATGAGTAGATAAGTAATAAAAGGTAGGTAGGTTTATTATCATTTTATGCAATTACAAAAATAATAATTAGTCATACAGCCTATCCATCATTAGCGCTATGAACATAACATATTATAACAACAAAAAACCGCAAAAATTAATTCATTTGTCACTGTGGCTAAATAAAGTGAAAAAGTCGTTTGTTTTCAAAAATATCTCTAGTAATCCTACTATTATCATAATCAGCCTTTAACGTTCCCACTGCTGGGACACAGGCGTCCTCTCTATAAGAGGGAGTGGGCCTTGATCCATCATTTTACCCCAATTTATGTAAACACCCCGAATCCAAATCACGGAAACAAGATTTGGAGAAAAAAAATCAAAAATTCCGCATCACATCCAGCACAGGTGATAAAATAAATATTTATAGTAAATAAAAATGTCCCGTATCTCGCAAGATCCCTATGGGAGGAAGGAAATCAATTGATAAAGTTGGAGTTGGAATACACAGTATTCCCCGACAGAGCGATACGTTTTCATTTGCCTGTCGCATCTAGAATCTGTGATTGTACCAAACCGGCACATAAATTCAAAGCGAAAACGTAAAAGTGGGGAAAAGGAAAGGTATTCAGTTAACGGTATTTTCTACGGAGTGGGCCTAGCACGAACGCACGGAGTAATCGTAATGTAAATTCAAATGATTTTAAAACTGAAAATACTCATTTTGCATACAACATTTACTCAGTTGTAAAAAAGTATTCACATGTATAATTTAATAATTTTGTTTGTCACATTTTTTTTATTTAAGTTCTATGATATTGTCGTAGCGCTTAAATTTACCTACTTAGTTTTAAGAATTAATTGACATAATTAATTAAATTTAATAAAAGACTAAAGGATAGTTGTATTTTAAATTCAATAATCGTTCGAATTTAAAGCTAAAGCAGGTCGGAAATAGGCAACGCATCTCAAAAATCCTTCTTCACCACTTTCGTACATTTTCTGTGAATCAACGTACGCTCCGGGTCGGCCACACTGCACTTTTTTGGTTAAAAATGCGTTGCGCTGCAGCCCGTTGCGACTCATTCCGATCCAGTCTGTCTCTTTCTGCCTTCTACCAGCGATGCCCTAGGCCAAGGGCCGTACCCCACAGGGGGTGCCCATAGTGAGCAGTCGCTATAGTTTTAAGTTTTAAAGCCCTGGCTGGTGGCCTTAATTTATTGAGGTTATCACAGGCAACTCCGGTTATGCAGCCGACTACCTCATAGGTTGACCTGGAAGACCTGCGACTATAATATGCGGTTATGTTACGTTTATGTCGCGCGTTTGTGCTAGGGCCTCAGTTAACGGTATTTTCTACGGAACTCTTGTTCGTATTTGGAAGGATTCTGTTTTAATGGAGGATCCCCGTACTTGACCTATTGAACGATGTTGTTTTGTTTTTCTTGAGTGACAACGACAAAGACTTTTTATTACTGTTTTGGCGAAAGATATAAAACTGTCTGTAGCTCGTTGTTATGAATTTGTTTGTAATGACAAAATGGGTTTAACAAAGAAAAGATATACATCAGAGTGCCTTTTAACTGGCCGAATGCTGATAATGGCTTCAGAACAAGGTTATATTATTGTGCGGTTCTAGGCTCGAATCTCGTGTATTATTGGGTGAGCATCCAGAAGATTGGCAATGTGTGCATGAGGAAATAAATAGGCCTCTAGGTTGGGTATTATACATTTTGAGGAGTTGTTAAAAATATATATTGGAAAATGGAAAATATTTACTGCCAAGGTTATACAGTAAGCAAGCATAAGATTTGAGTAGCTCAAATATTATCTACAGCTAGTTACAGTATAATAATTTCCAGTGAATCCCAAATTAGACGTTAACTAGTTAGTCTATTGAGCTTCTAAATTATAGTGTTACAGAAAGAAGGCCCGTTCCTTACTGAATGTTCTCAAAAATGGGTACGAAAAGCCCTAACTCTGCAGTAAATCCCCCCCGAGTGGGTTCCCGCAATGTAATTGCGGTGGGGCTCAGTAACCGTGGTCTCCCACCCACGGTGAAGCCGAAAGCCGCTGAAAGGTGGGGCCGCTCGTCAGGGCTTTTACCTTCAAGCGAATGACGTAGCGGCCAAAAAGTAGGTTGCGGCGAGGTGCACTGCAGCTGAGGGTGGCCGCGATGTCGAATGGGAGGCATCGCGGCTGAGGGTTACGGGCTGCGGCAGAGGAAGAGTGCCGGTGCTTCTGAGCAGCGCTCTTCCCTTCCGTGGCCTGGACGAGGCCACCACCGTTTGATGGCGGACGCGGTGGGGCTGCAGGGGAAGAGGAGTGTCGGTATAGCGTTGGCCGCTCTCCCTATCCTCTGCGGCTGAAAAGTGGTAGGCGAGACGGCGCGTTGTGTTCCACGCGCGCCGTCAGAGATGTCAGCAACCACCGCTGGGGTCCGCGAGGGCCGATGCCTGCCAGGGGAGCAGGTTGTTCGAAAGAGTTACCGCCGCCCCTGGCACACGGGCAACTGAGGGAACACAGGTGGGTTTTAGTCAGTAAAAGTCTGACACGCCCTAGCTCTACCCAGCGGTAGAAGTCATTTCATGATTTCCCACCCAAAAAAAAAACCCTGCAGTGACTACAAGTTTATCAATATTTTGATGGATTTATAATCTATTTTGCTTTTCAATCGAAGCTCTACAATATAAAGGCCCAAAACCATCCCCAAACATCTTCAGAAAATTGACTTTTTCAATTTAACCCTCTCTTTGCAAACACATTGATGTTATACTAAATACAATTATGAGATCGGTTCACACGTACGCTTTTTACAGCAAAAAGAGGATCGAACGTGAGATAAATGGCTAATATCAGGGATTTGTGGCTAAGCGTTGGCGGTTTAATTTCCCCTAGGGAAATACGTATAAAAGTATGTATATATTACAGATATGTATATGTAAAACGGGCGAAACTATTAAATTGGTGCTGTTAAATTTATTACGTGTTCGGCGTTTTATCTATGCTGTGTCGATTCTGACGTGGTATTAATGAAATATGTATTGAGTCGTGAGTTTGTGGTTGGAATGGTTTAAAATCTATCAACAGTAAGGTTTTTTTTTCGGATGTTTATCAGTACCTAATATTGATGATGAATCGACTTCGAACTACAAGAGAAATTAGCTTTAACACCACAACCAGAAACTGGGTTTCAGTACCAAACATTCTCTGAAACCGAAATATATTCTTGGAACGCAAATTTTATATGGGAGTAGATCATCATTCATCATTTCAGCCGAAAGATGTCCACCGCTGGACATAGGCCTCCCCCAAGCTCCGCCACTTCGACCGGTTCTGTGCTTCCCGCATCCAGCGGACTCCTGCGGCCCTTACAAGGTCATCAGTCCACCTTGTGGGAGGCCTTCCAACTCTACGTCTTCCTATACGCGGTGGCCACTCCAGAGCTTTCCGGCCCCATCGACCGTGATTGTGTTCTGCGAACAATGTGCCCTGCCCACTGCCACTTAAGTTTGGGAATTCTTCAGCCTATATCGGTTACCTTAGTTCTTCTACGGACCTCTTCATTCCTGATTCCATCAAACAGGGAAACCCACCTGTGTTCCCTTAGTTGCCTGTGTACCAGAGGCCACGGTATGTCTTTCAAACAACCCGCACCCCTAGCAGGCATCGGCTTTTGCGGACCCCACCAATTGGTGCTGACATCTCTTTGAGGCGCGCGTGGGAAACAACGCGCTGTCAACCCGGGCTTGGTCCTTACCGCACAGCGAGCTACCCATTATGCAGCCTCCGCAAGCCCGCGCCTACGGTCGACGGGAATCAGCCTCGGATTCCCGACGTCCAGGGCGTCTCCGTATTCTGCGGCGGCTAGGGTCGCGAGGGCGCATAGACTGCCTCTCCCTCACGTGCGCCGCCTCCCTCTTCGTGAGCATTACTGCTTCGCAGAAGGAGGTGATGGCTACCCATGCACTCTCGCTCCGTACCATGGCCTGGACCAGGGCCGGACGCGAGAGACCGCCGATGCCGATCGCCTCCACGAGGACACGGCGGTGCTCCACCCAAGCCGGGTAGACCGCCACCGTGTGCTCCACCGTGTCCTCAGGGCGATCTTCGCAGTGGAAACACCCGGGCGTTTCCTCCCGCCCTATCCGAAACAGGAACCTCCCGAAACAACCGTGTCCGGTGAGGACCTGCGTCAGGCGGAAGGTGAGGACGCCATGCCGCCTCTCAAGCCACTCCTCAAAGAGGGGACTTACCGCCGCAATCGTGGCGTGCCCAGTTCCAATCCTCTTCGGGTGACTTTTAGCCTTATTATGGGGCCCATTGTTAGCGACCACGTTTCGGTTCCATATAGGAGTACATAGTACTCGTATATTTTTCGTTCCGAGAATATTAAAAATAGATTGAACTGATTGATTGTAGATTGAACATCAAAAAGAATTATTCAAATGGCCGCAGAGTCCCTCAATGACAGACTTTTCCACGGAAAAACCGTATTTCCGTAAATTTCATCAAAACTGGTCATAAAACGAAAGGAAAGGTTGTGGATGTTGATGTTGGAACTTCTGATTTAGAAAAGGAAATTATAAACTGCACATACCATTTATGGAGGAAATAAACGAGTCTGGAAACCCACAGTAATTTAAATTTCAGAGTAATATTTCCGACATTGCTGCTATTTTTTGCCGATTTCGGTGAATCCCTAAAAAAACAATGTTTTCAATAATTCTGCATTTTTCTACAATTGCTGCCTACCGAAGTCCATCATCATCATCTGCCTTGCCCTTTCCGAACCATGTTGGGGTCGCTTTCCAGTCAAACCGGATACATCTGAATACCAATATTTTACAGGGAGCGACTGCATATCTGACCTCTACAACCCAGTTACTGGTAAATACGATACCACCTGATAAGACTGGTTGTCAGACTTACGGGCTTCTGTCGACCCATAACGACTATCAAAGATCCACGAACGACAACCGGTTCTAGCAGCTTAGCGTGCTTTCCGAGACATGGAGGGGTCTTGGTATTTTAAGATGGTCACTCGTCCATGGATCAAATACGGCAAGCTTAGTATTAACCTGACCGATCGACCCGTGTCAGCTAGACGGGAACTGAAATGACTACTAAGAAAAGAAATCTCGTGCACCAGTTATATAAAAAATATTACTTAATTATGCTAAACAAAAACAAGCATCAAAGTAACCTTCTAATAAAAGTCATCATTCTGTTTCTAAGTCCATTGTCTTCGCACGTGTCTTGTCTCTTAATATTCCTTAAGTATGTTTTTCCTGTTCTTTTAACGACAAAGGAAACATTGTGGAAAACCTGCCCGCTCATTGTGTAAGGGTTTGAAATCGTCAACGTGCAGTGAGCAAGTATGTCATTCTATTTAAGTGCTCTAGCCCAATAGTTAAGACAGGACAAGCGAGAGGTCCGTGAGTTTGATTCTCACCCGTTGTACCTTCCACGTGAAAGTTCACCGTATTAGGTACTTTTACCGTTGATTCGTGTGTTATGTGTCTGTGGGACGTAGCAGAATTACAATACAGATCACATTAAAAATATTTCTTTTATTTCACGCTTTCATGTTTACAGTTTGTTGCGACACTTACGGCGGGCGTTTTGAGGGACTGTCATGTGTAATTTTGACGTTTAAAAAGTGCTGACACCAGCCTAGTTTGAGTAAACGGCTTTTGATTTTGATTTTGACAGCCACGCGTCTTCCATAACACGTCCGCCTTTTCGAAACAAAAAAAACTATTCTAATTATTTTGAAAGCTTATTCTAAGAACGCTCGAATTTTCGAATGTGCTTAATGTGACTTTATCGCCAGCTTGTACAACATAATGTCGTCTTTTACAGACAATCTTTACAGTCCCAATACATTTAGCTTAATATATTTTTACTAATAAGCATAAGAAAATATGCAAAAAATGTACATTTTTCAAAAGAATAGTAATTGCTGTATGGCTCAATCGAAGGGTAAGCTACGCTTGCCACGGTCAGTTCGTAGACAGGTGACCGTTCATTGCATATCGAAACCTCTCCGTGCCTCATAAAACGCGTTAAATATACCCTTGGTCTCGGCTGTCAATCGTAGAATATTTTTTTTGAGGCTGTGACATCATCAAATAACTTCTCCCACTGTAGGTGGAGCAGGTGAGCGTGTCAGACTTTTACTGACTAAAACCCACCCATGTTCCCTCAGTTGCCTGTGTGCCAGGGGCCGCGGTATCTCTTTCGAACAATCCGCACCCCTGTAGATAGTCTTTACGGGTTGTCACAAGCCAAAAAGTTTGACTAAATGGGGAATTATGTGGACGTCAGACGGACAGTCGCTCCATGTAGAATAGTCTCAGCTGCATCCAGTTAGATCTATTACATATCAAGGCTGAAATATAGTTGGATAAAAGGCTAGGTAGATTGATATAGAAAGCATAAAACTTTTTTGGAAAAAGTTTAGTTAGTAATAGTACCTACCCCACACCAATTCGAAATTGTATCATCCTTGGGATCAAAACAATGCATATTTACGCGATAGCAGCAATCGTGGTTAATTTGCTATCATTTTTTGAAGAGTACCGTTGTTTGCCTCCGAAACGCATCATCTGATCTATATGAAATTTAAATGAGACGGAATAATTTCGGAATAAATCCCTAACGAACAAAAAAAAAAATTTTGCTAATCGGTCTATATTTGACGGAGATAAGTCCAAACCTCCACTTACTCCTAACCGTTAAAGAGTTGTACCTTCCTTCATCAGCTCAGCGTCGTAAGATGATGATGAGCATACGCAAATATCTCAATAGCTTTAGAAAATATATGAAAAACATTGTAATACCCATAAAATTTGTGGGTTGCCCTCGAATTCCCTGGGATTCCATCATCAGATCCTGACTTGGTACCAATGGGACCACCTCAGGAGTATACTTTTTCAAATAAAAAAATAATTTTGAGAATCCGTCCACAATTTATGGGGAAGAAATCGGTGAACATACATAAAAAAAAAAGCATACAGTCGAACATATAACCTCCTCCTTGTTTTGAATTCGGTTAAATATTTTACGAGACACAGAAACATCTATGACTTCGTTGTATGTTTACAAAAACATGGAAACTTCATTCCTCAAAATAAGATTTATTCCTTCTCCTTATACGCAGAGGTCAACAACCTATAATTGGAAAATGAGTGGCTAATACTATTTTATTATTCTTCTGATAAACACCCACTCCATCCAAATATGGAACACAAATATGAATAAGCAAATATCAAATCGTATAATAACAAACTATTGACCAATGAGCGGGTAGATTGGCCTAATAAGGGTCAATAAGACGGACCGCGGTAGATAACATCACTAGGCAAATAACGTTTGAATGGACCTGGGTAATAGAGTCCAAGAGCCCGTATTGGACTCGGTAATAACATTGGCAAAGAATATATTCTTCTTTTGTCTATTTTGTGTGGAAGCGTAATATTAACCAATGTATCTATGGTGTATTTTGCCTCTTTTTTTTTCTTATGAGGCATGTAAGTGGTAATGTTTCGTGTTTGGTGAAGCTTTGTCTAAAGCTACAAATGTTTGTTTGAACGGAAAATGTTATTCCTGTTCTATTGCTTGCTATATTTTTGGGACGAAAACAGTTTATCTTTCACATCGGATCTAAAGCCTTAGTCTATACTTCTTATTTATTGACGGAATATTCAGCGGAAAATTACCAAGACTGGTAATACTTTATACCTACTCCGGTTTATTCAGCCATCGGTTTTGAAGTCTATAAATAAAACATGAATAAAATTCGTACAGAAATAGGATTAGTACATATCATAATATTGTATTATGATCATTCAATGCTTTTATAACTATTCGTTTCCAAAATATACTCCCTTTTGAACTATAAATAAATTCATGCTCATTCATAAATTTAACAGAAATGTACCTAAAGCTTACAACGAAAGTACAGCTAAACCAACTCAAGAAAGGAAAAATAAGTCCTTTCTTATTCTACGCCAAACTACTGTAAAATATGATTAGAAAACTCATATAATACCTAGGTCTTAGTGCGAACTTAAGCAGTGTGAACAACGAGAAATTCCGACTAACGCTGTATAAAGCCTACAGAATGTTCTCATAAACTTTCTTACTAACTCGTAGTCACACACGACCACACGTACAATAAACTTCGGTTTTTATTTTGCAAAAATAAAAGTTCGTTTTACATTCGACCCCGATAAAAATAATTTAATGACTAAATATTTTTTACTCTGTACGAACCTAGCTATTCGCATATTCGTGAGATAGTACAAAAAATGTAGCCGTGTAAGTAACAAAATGTAATATTTACACCTAACGCGGTTTAGCCTGTAATATTACCCTGTATACGATTTCGTAGCTCTGCAGTCAGTGTAGCGCTATCGCGATTGTGAACGGACGTCTACGGCGTAGCACCGTAGCACCGTAGCACGCGCCACGTATCGCAATCCAAAGTGACAGTTTGATTTAAGTATTTCAAAAAGTTATTTTGTTGTTTCTCAGTGTTCATTAAACCGTGTTGTGTTGATTTGTTCCAAGATTTTTCAATGAAAGTAAGTATTTAATGAGTTTGTCTCAAGTTTTTATTACGAGAAGTTTTGTTTGTTATGGTGTCGTCAAGACGTTCTATTATTTGTTTTAGCGACGAAACTTTGTGAGTTGTGCAAAGGTAATTAATTATTTTGTTTTTGTTTTGCAATGCCGGTCCTTGTTCATTTGTTCTTTCAGTATTTGGTATAGGAAATAATTTACCGGTCGGTCATGAGATTCTGAAGAAACATGTTATAATAATTAAATTAATTAAAATTAAAATAAAAACTATCTCCAACAATTTATTAACACCAGATCTAAATTTATCTTTTCTTTATAAACTTGGACTTATAAATCGTAGCACTGTTGCAAGAATCTTAATCATTTTAAATTATTTATTTAAATTGAACGAAGTTAACACCACACCTACACGAACTATTTGTGCTTCAAAAGTAAAGCATTTGAGTATCAAAGTACACTTTCAGTTGCTATAACATGCCCAAAAAACTGACAGCATTGCCACGTTCAATGGCAATGCTAATTCTTTGGTAATAGAACGAGCAAGCCTTCTGGATACACAAAGTGTCGACCAATTACAAAATTAACAACTTATTTATTTAATAAAATTATTGGAGTGAAAGGCTAATGATGGGTTTAAGGCGAGGTTAAAACTTTGCCTGATTTCTTGTTCTTTTAAATATATTTTTGCCCAATAAAATAAAAGGTAAAATTTTATAAGTAAAATAAAACACAAATTCTTAGGCGATAGACCTCCCTTCTTCCATATATTATGTATGTATCGAACATGGGAGGCTTCTAAAACATTTCAGAGACTGACTGACTAAATGACAGACTGATAGACAGCGCCTGTGCGATGTCTACCCAACATCTGTTTGGTTTTTTCTTTTTCAATAGTAATCGACCGACATACTGAGCAACTGAAGATATTTATTACAGTTGGAAGATGATCTATACAAATATGTCTATACATCATCATCATCATTATCAGCCTATAATGTTCCCACTGCTGGGACACAGGCTTCCTCTCAGTGAGAAGGATTGGGCCGTAATCCACCACGCGTGCCCAGTGCGGGTTGGTAGATGTCACATGTCTTCGAATTTTTGGTTCTAGGATATGCCGTTCCTCACGATGTTTTCCTTCACCGTTTTGAGAGCAGTGGTGATGAAATAATTTACACAAAGTAAAGGGCCTGTCTGGGTTCGAACTCCTGAACTACACCTCGTAAGTCGCAGCCGTTACCACTTGGCCACCACTGCTCCTGTCTGTCTGTGCATCTGTCTACACATATTGTATTAAACATTCAAATAAATAAAATTAAAGTGTCAGTTTGTGATTTCATAATAACAGTTTTTACTATATGCTGAAGTAATTACGGTTGTTTAAAAAAAAAATTGTTGACTTATTGTTCCGGCAATATCCAAAATGGCGGGAGCGATTTTCATGGGCAGGCTGGCCGGGACAGGACGGAGACGCTATAGTTGACGCTATAAGGAGTAACATAGGCTTTTTATGCAGTTAGCATAATCCCGTGGACAGACATTCACATGGGCGAAGCCGCGTGCACTGCAAAATTTTGATATAGAAAAGTGTACCAAGTGTTTGCAAAATTTTGATATCGAAAAGTGTAAAAGTGCAAAAAAAAATACTTTCCAAATTAATAGGTCAATATTGTTGATATATTTGAAAACCTGATATCTTAAAACACTGATCCATGAATTGAAAAAGAGCCCCACTATTTCCGAGTAACACAAGATTTTAATTGCGGAAAAATTCATGGTGCCTTTGTAAGTCCCGCCGCACCCGAACTCAAACCACAACAGACACACACACAAACACTCCTCAGTGTTATCTTTTAAGTCCATTAAACAAATATGTATGTGAACATCAATAGGTATTATTGCACAATTATGATTTTTGTTTGTTAAACGTGTCAATCCCTTTATAGTACATACACTAACCTTCTAGAGACAGGATTCTCCTAGTTTGAATGGGAGGCGTCTTACTCATATGTATTAGCCATACCTATATTTTACTAAAACAATCACTGATGATACCTAGGCTAAGTCTTTTGTTTAATAAATGATTACTTACTTAGTTACCTTCTTGTGGAAATATTCATTTATGTGAAACTGCGGGACGCGCGTTTATTGAATAGCCACTGTTGACATTTATACATTTCAATTCAATCAAGCATAGATACCTCTTTATTCACTCCATGAGGTCCCAACCTAATAGCGTTCATGACTTCTTAACACGGAACTCTGTAGTAATGTCGTTAATTTAATATAACCCGAGTACATCGCTGACTCATGTTCCTCGAATGGTAATGCGAAGTAATTTTATACGAGTCTTGGGAACATTTTCTATGTCAATCGGGTATGTGATTATAGGGACTAGGGACCTTTGAAGTTAATGTATTTTGGCTATTATTTAATTATGGTAATTTGCACAAATGGTATAGTAAAAAAAAAGGTGTTATCCTCTGTCAGGGGTGTGGGTTGTTCGAAAGAGATACCGTGGCCCCTGGCACACAGGCAACTGAGGGAACACGGGTGGGTTTTAGTCAGTAAAAGTCTGACACGCCCTCCTGCGCCACGCAGAGCGGGAGAAGTTATTTGATGAATTCTCACCCTCAAAAAAATAGGGACCATCCTACACTTTTACAGGAAGTAAAATTTGAACAAGGGCTTCATCATCATTTTTGTTTTCAGTCCATAATTTTAACTAGTTTTAAACATGTGTTAGCTAATTGTATCAATCAATCTACCAATGTTAAGGTTGGCTTCCAGTCTAACCGGATTTAGCTGAATACCAGTATTTTACATGAAGTGACTGCTTAACTGACCTCTACAACCCAGTCACTGGGTAATACGGTTGATATGTTTGGTTGTCAGACCTCTCCGTGCCTCGGAAACCACGTTAAGCCGTTGGTCCCGGCTGTCATTTGTAGATCTTTGACAGTCGTTACTGGTCGTCAGAAGCCCGAAAGTCTGACAACCAGTCTTACCAAGGGGTATCGTATTATCCAATCACTGGGTTGTAGAGGTCAGATAGGCAGTCGCTCCATGTAAAATACTGGTATTCAGCTGCATCCGGTTAGACTGGAAGCCGACCCCAACATAGTTGGGAAAAGGCTAGGCAGATGATGATGTTTGGTTGTCAGACTTTCGGTTTTCTGACGACTCGTAACGACTATTAATTAATATAATATTCCGAAAGTAGCATCGACACAAAATCAAACTCGTTCTGTGGTTCGAGAGAAAGCAGTGGTGGGACGTACGGTTCCTTCGTTCAGAAACATCACTGATAACCGCTCGATGTAGCTTCTCTCGGTGTTGACTAAAATAATTGCTGCACATAGCCCCTCCAACAGCACATCGTTTTTCTTGATCTACGGCTATTTTCATCCAGCGGTTTGCATTTCATGTAATTGTAATTTTATGTGAAAATCTGGGAAGTTTCTTGCGGGACGACCTACCCTATTCCAGAAAATTTAGAAAATAGAAGTGCAATTTTTTAAGAAAACAAATATGTTTAGGCAATACGTATAATACATATTCTGTAACCCTTATTTTTTATAAAATTGATTCTTATTTTTAACCGACTTCAAAAAGAAGAAGGTTATCATCAATTAGACATCTTTATATACATATATATTTTTATGTATGTTCTGGCATAACTCCGTCATATACAGACGGATTTGCAAAATATTTTTTTGGTCGTAAGGGGTTTATCCCGAAATGGTCCCATAAAAATGTCACCTAGATCTGATGATGCGTTTCGGAGACAGACAACGGAACTCTTCAAAAAATGACAGCAAATCAACCGCGATTGCTGCTATCGCATAAATATGCATTGTTTTGATCCCAAGGATGATGAAATTTCGAATTGGTGTGGGGTAGGTAGATACCATAACTAAAAAAAAAAACATTTTTTTTCCAAAAAACGTATTTTAATACTAAATTGCAGAATGTCTGAATGATTTTAACGTTATAAACTTATTATTAGAAATATTTAGAAAATATTTCTGTGCTATTGCTTTTTATAGTAATTGATTATTTAAGAGGTTGCCATGTCACGTCAGTCTTCATCAGTTATCTGTCAGTTGATATGGGTCAAACGGACAATGCCAAACTTTTACAAAACTTGAATAAATCAGTGAAAAGCCGAGATTGTTTTCTCATGTTACAACGAAGGTAACTTTTGGACAATTTGTAGCAAACGGCCTTGTTTTTCTACAGTTTTAGTATTTACAAAGTGTTGCCCACGGTGTCACTCGAACCCTCAGGGAAATACTTCAAATAAATACTTTGATAAGTTTCCCATTTGATAATCCAGAGGGCCTAGTCAAGTGGCAATCGGTTTCGAAGCAGTTCGTATTTCTACAACGGTTTTAAATAGAAATTACATAGGTTTTTCGGTTGCATATCCAAAACATTTTTGACACTTAAATTATCGTTAATCTACCAAAGATTAGCACTTTGTTTAAATCCTTAGGGCACTTCACTTGTTTGGGTCAGATTTATCCTTTGTTTAACTACATAAGGCGTGGGAGGGTTGTGGAGTATGAGGCTGAGGAGAATTTATGCGTGCACGCATGCACAATCTTGATTAAGCGAGAAACATCTGCAAGAACTATATTAAAAACTAACTGTGCTCGCGTCTTCGCCCGCGTAGATGTCGCAAATTATCCTACGGGAGCATTCTACCGGAAAAAAAATACCCACGTTACTCCTTATAATGTCAGCTAGGTGAGTGAACCACTGAAAGTCCCGTCAAAATCGGTCCTGCAGTTTTGGAGATTAACCTGAAAAAATAGACAAACAGACAGATTAAACAAACAAAATCATTTTTAGGGATAAGTACCGCATATACCGTCTTCGTTAGGCATTTAGTTAAATGCTGTTATTTTAAAATTACGAATAGACACTTTAATTTTATTTATTCTTGTACATATAGATTATTACATCTTTTATTTCAATTAAAAATTTATATTTTATATTTATAATATAAAGACATTTAAAAAATATAAAAATAGTATCCCACCGGTATCGGGAACAGGGTCCAAGCTAATGACGGTCAGGGCTCCAGAGAGCCAGAGAGAGGAACCTCTGAACAATGTAAGCCGTTTCCAGAAGTACCCATTTCTGAATCAATCTCTTGATCCAGATGCCTAACGAGACGCTCTTCAGGTGTTGGTCGAGGATCTTTAGCTATTAAACTATTGGCTGTTACGACTATCGGCATAATCACCGTTGAGGCCACGTCCCTTAAGTCGATAACCTCGCGAGCCAACTCAAAATACTTGATTTGTTTCAGATATAGATTATTATTAAATTTACTGACTTGTTATCCCACTTAACTAAGACATTGGAACTAACCCTGTTAAGCACACAAAGCTGAAATTAGAGTATTTCTGTCTTTTACTGGCAGGTAGCGACAGAAAGAGACAGGCAGCTTTGGCTGTCAAAACTAGTTAAACTATAATGTTAAACTTCATCGTGTAATCTTACTTGTTCAACCAGAGGCTCATCGCAATGAAAAGGGTAGACACTTTGTGTACGCATCACGAACGAAGATGTTGATGATGTAAATTAGTTGGTCGAACAAACTGTTATTTTGTAAGATGATTCAATTACGTCTAGGTCGACCTACACACAATTTAATAATATAACTTAGTTCTGGTAGTCTTGTATTTTCATAAATTTTCTAACATAATAATGTTGTCTTTATAGTGAATTCTGCGTATCATTATCATCATTTCAGGCGAAAGACGTCCACTGCTGGACATAGGCCTCCCCCAAAAATGGGGTTTTGCCATAATCGCCACGCTTGGGAGGCGGGTTGGCGATCGCAGTATGGTTGTAAAATGCATAGAGAACGCTGCTGCCCATTCTCTTGTAAATCCTTTAGTCGCCTTCTACGACACCCACGGTTATAAATGGGATGGTGCTATTTTTTTATGTCCGCCTGCAATAGGTATATGTATGCACAAGCATTAAAAAAAAATGAACGTTTTGATATTGGATTGGCTTGTGGAAGTCAGATATGCTTCATGTAAAAATACTGGTGTTTAATCCAGTGAAACTGGAAGCCGATCCCTGAATAATTAGAAAAAGACTAGAACTGACACTAAGACTGTTGCTGGTACCAAATAAATAAAATCCTACTTAATGTTATAAATTAGAAAGTTGATATGTTTGGATGTTTGTTACTCAATCACGCAAAAATGGCTGAACGGATTTGGAGGAAATTTGGCACATAAATAAAAAAAATATTTACAAAATCAAAAAACCCGACTGGAGGCAATACAGGTATTTATTGTTAAGTTTAAGATGATGCCTCCGACTGCATGATATTGCATATAGTATTCAGTCTAATAGTGGTCCTTTTAAAAACAGTTTCTTGTTTCCATCTTTTTAAATTAAAGTTCACTTTTTAGGCAGTCGGGTTTTTTGATTTTGTAAATTATTTTTTTATTTCACAGTTTTAGTTAATAATATAATTATTGTTTACGTTAATGAAACCTATTTATGAAACCCTCTTTTTTGATACCCCACCCAATAGGGTTAGAGAAATTAAAAAAAAAAAATTGAAGACACTAAATTGCGCCAAAAATCGACAATGTTTTTTTTTTCAGTTTTGATATACCCAGTGTCACCCTCACAACTAAGACAAATCTAACGACACCTCTCAAGCTGAAATCGATCAAGCCGTTTAGGCTACAGAGCGTTCCAAAGAAATATACATACATACACACATACACTCGAAAAACATAACTGTCCTTCTGGCGCAGTCGGGTAAAAATAAATCAAATCAACATCAAAATCACTTATTTGCATAAATAAGGTACAGAAAGTTCTTACAGATAGTTTATATAACCTGGATTAACACAAAGGATACTTTTTATCCCGGTATTACGATTACGTGGGATAATTTTCGACATCCACGGCGAAGCTGCTGGCAAAACCTAGTATTAATAAATAATTTTAAGATAACACAGAAACACTATAGTGAGCTTCAAAAATCGATATCCTGTTTCAAATAAGTTACCTAAAAAGCAGTTTCATCTAGTACGTAAAAATCTATATCTTTTTTCCTTCAAGATTCCACGACGTTGAAAAGACAAGATAGAATTTTCCTATCAGGTGGCGGTGTTGAAATATGCAAGTTCATAATCGAAATTATTTTTCTTTAGTACAGTGGTTACCACAAAAATTGATCCATTTACGTAAATATGCCTAAGTCACGGTGAAATTAGGCGCACCCTGTAACATTATTAATGAGTTTCCGATATTGCCCCGCTCACTTCTGAATTTAATAACCTACCCGAAATTTTTGAATTCGACATCTTTTTTTTATTATCAGCATTTTTCAATATTTCCCCTGCTGTGGTCGGAAGGTGACTTAATTTTAGAAGCGGATTTACTGTTCGAGCATTATTTATGGGTATCGGATAAGAAGTGGGTACTCGTATAAGGATATTTACACCCGGGGTTTTTTTATGAGTAACCTTTCGATAATTTCAAGAGTTTGAGAAGTTTCTTTGTGCGTCTTTTCTTCACTTTATCCGAATGATGATTGTTTGTTGAAATGATTTACAAAATAATTGTAATAGTTGAATTATTCGTTGAATAGTTTGATATACACTCAGTATCACTGCTAAAATATTTCACTTCCTACTATACTACTATTATATATATTTGAAAGTGTGTTCCGTGTGGTGGTGGACGTGAAAGAATATCACCATCCCATTTCTTCCCGTGTGGGTGTCGTAGAAGGCGACTATGGGACTCACTAGAAAATAGGGAGCAGCGTTTTCTATGCCTTGGGCACGCCACGATTGCGGCGGTAAGTCCCCTCTTCGAGGAGTGGCTTGAGAGGCGGCACGGCGTGCTCACCTTCTGCCTGACGCAGTTCCTCACCGAGCACAGTTGTTTCGGGAGGTTCCTGTTTCGAATAAGGCGGGAGGAAATGCCCGGGTGTTTCCATTGCGAGGATCGCATATGGTAGAGGTCTGCCCGGCTTGGGCGGAGCATCGCCGTGTCTTTGTGGAGGCAATCAGCGGCGGCGATCTCTCACATCCAGCCCTGGTCCAGGGCATGGTACGGAGCGAGAGTGCATGGGTAGCCGTCGCTTCCTTCTGCGAAGCAGTGATGCTCGCGAAGAGGGAGGCGGCGCACGTGAGAGAGAGGCAGTATATGCGCCCTCATGGTCCTAGCCTCCGCAGGAGATGCCCTGGGCTTCAGGAATCTTAGGCTGATTCCCGACCACCGTTGGCGTGGGCTTGCGGATGGCGAGTAATGGGTAGGACACTGTCCGGTAAGGACCAAGCCCAGGTCGACGGCGCGTTGTGTTCCACGCGCACCTTAAAATGATGTCAGCACAACCTGATGTGACCCGCAAGGACCAATGCCTGCCAGGGGTGCGGGTTGTTCGAAAAAGATACCGTGGCCTCTGGCATACAAGAAAAAAAAGCGTTCTCTATGCATTTTACCACCTTACTACGATCGCCAACCCGCCTGCCAAGCGAAGCAATTTGACAAAATCTTCCTTTTGGGGGAGGTCTATGTTCAGCAGTTGACGTCTTTCGGCTGAAATGATGATGAAAGTTGTGGAAGTTGTTTTTTTTTTTACTCAATCACGCTAAAACGGTTGAACGGTTTTGGATGAAATTCAGGAATAAGAAAGATTATAACTTGGATTAACAAAGTGGATACTTTTTATTCAGGTATAGTATGTCCTGGTGAGAAAACTTATTACCTCCACGCAGGCGAAACCACGGGCAAAAGCTAGTGGATCGTAAATTCTTGACCGCGAAGCCGCCTAACAAAATTGTAAGAGCGATCATAATTTATGGTTACGAATTATAATACCTAACTTTCTTCTATTTTCAAGATAACTACGGTCAAAAGACATACCGTTTAAAGTATCTAAAGATCGTTTCACCGATTTTTGTAATAACTAATGAACGAAATCCATAAACGAGAATTCAGCTACGGTTTATTCAACTACAATTAATTAAAGTAACGTTTGATTCACCTACTGTTGATTTATCTGTGAGAGATGCATGATGCTCACATATTTACCAACATTGTAAAATAAACTTACTTGAAACAATTATGTACCAATTGATTTAACCTTCCGTTAGATATTGAAAACTTGGTTCAGACCGTTCTTCAGCCATCTTTCGGCCATTCGTCCCTTTTTCGGTTCATCAAATATCTACCCGTTTTATAGGTTCTAATAGATTCCCGTTAGACTCGACTGGTATCAATGTTGCGTGGACTCGTATCTCTTGTTATGGCCATCGTTTGTACCTTTCCAAATAAATGTGATCCGTTAATTATGTCATTGTTCTCAATCTTTTGGGTACAATGATGGATGTGGATTGGATTCTATTATGATCATAGAAATCAATACATATTTAAGCTTACGCCTTCTTTACACGGGGGTAGGCAGAATCTACAGAAAGCCACCTGCCACTTAACTCCTGTTAGGCAGACTCATTGAGTCTGATAACAATCTTTACCAATATTAATAACGTGAAAGTATAATTATGTATGAATGTATGGATGTATGTACGGATTATTGTTACTCTTTCACTCAAAAACGGCCAAACGGATGTGAATGAAATTTGGTACACAGATAGATTATAACCTAGATTAACACTTAAGATACTAATTACTAATAACTAGGAACATTCCCGGGGGATAATTTCCGACTTCCACGCGGGCGAAGCTACGGGTGGAGGCTAGTAGAAAAGTAATTGTGTTAATAACTTGACACTTGACAGTCTAGATCTTTTTGCCTCGTTTATGTTCATACACCCGTGTGTGTTGCCGGGCGTAAAATAATGGCACCATCCCATCTCTTCCCGTGGGTGTCGTAGAAGGCGACTAAGGGACTTACTAGAGAATGGGCAGCAGCGTTCTCTATGCATTTTACCACCATACTGCGATCGCCAACCCGCCTGCCAAGCGTGGCGATTATGGCAAATCCCCCCGTCTTGGGGGAGGCTTATGTTCAGCAGTGAACGTCTTAAGGCTGATATGATGTTCATACACCTGGTCATCATGAAAATTTAATCATATATTATGACATTAAAAAAATAGTAACGATGTGAAAACTGTGCATGGAGTATTTTTGATTAAAAGTAATTGTAAAAGTTTGGGAACGAGTCTGATGCCGATAATATAGATTTTGTCTGTTTGCCTAGATATATGATCCGGATTGGCGCATAAACGACTGAACGGATTCAGATAAAATTTGGCACAAAGATAGTTTATGACCTGGATTAACACAAAAGTGACTTTAAAACCCGATAGTACGTTACGCTGGGATATTTTCCAATATCGCAATACGCGGGCGCAGGCGCGGGCAAAACTTATTTCAAGATATAATATTACAATGTTTAATGAGGTTACAATTGATATTTTACGTATTATTATAATGGCTTTTCGACGAGCAATAATAAAATATCAAATATTTATGAAGCTATTTTCAACGTAATTATATTAAAATGTATGTAATCGGACTTACCACTTACAGATTAACATTTATCTATACTAAGTACCAATCATTATATTCAATAAGTAAATAAATAATTACTTTATCAATTTGTTGCTTTGGGGTTGATTAAAACTGCTGATCTGAGTAGTAAAAACATTATTATCTAGTCAATCGCAAGTACTAATTGGGGTAAAAAAACATGGGTGGTATCCAGTGTGGTATCCATGGTAACACTTTATGTGAGGGACAGCGACGCTGTCCCTCACATAAACTGTTCCATGGATATAGTCCGATCTTATTTTAAAATCTCACCGTGATAATTTATATGAAGTGAGCTGTTATTCCATCTGACACTAGGGATTAATAATAATGATAGCTCATTAAGCTCACTCCACCCAAATATCACGGTGAGATTTTCACAGAATAGCTCTGTTGTTCCCATACCATACCATACCATAGTACATGATCCTAAAACCCCTACGTTGAAAATGTTAGTCGCTTATTAACTAAAACAAAAAACGACAGGTTGCACTCCGGGAGTGCCGGCAGAAGTGAAAACTTGAATATTAACGTTGTGCATTTTTGATATTTTGGAATGGTTAGGGAATAATTTTGCACGAATTGCTTTAATTATCAGCATAAAAGTACTATCATTTATATGGTAGAATACAATATTTATTTATTGCGCTATCGTACACAAACATGACAATTTATAATTAGATTTAAAAGTCTCAGAAAAATCAAGCCATCAGCTGTCACCATCCATGGATGCGCGTGGCACGCTGTAACATAAACACAGACGAACATTTGCGCAAGCGCCCTGCGCCGCCTAAACGAAACAGCAGGCGCAGGCATACATTTTCGCCGCGCCGTAGAAAGAGAGCGGGATACTTCCTCTCCTACGCCGCGCCAGCTGTCTACTCTCCATCCGTCTTACGAATTTTCGATCAGGTCACGTGTCCTGACGCGAGTTTGGCATTTTTTACCCATTACAAAAAAAGTGTACAACGCCGCTAAAGAAGTTTTCACTTCAAAAATGGTGCCACACATTTTGATCGCGAAGGTATTGCACTTTTCGAACCGACGAAAAAACGGAGGAGGTTACTCAATTCGACGCGTATATTTTTTTTTTTTACTTTTTTTTTTTTATGTATGACCACGCATAACTTTTTCCAGAGTAGTCCGATTTTGATAGTTCTTTTTTTATTGGAAAGGGTATACCTCGAAGTTGGTCCCATATAAATTTCGAAGAAAAATTCCAACCCCAAGGGTAAGAAAACAGGGGATGATTGATTGTTTACTCACAGATTTTAATACTGAGTCGTGTATTAAATCAAAAATTAAGCATGTAGTAATTAGTAGATTACAGCCACAAAAAATAATAAAATAAAAACTTTTTATTAAAAAGTTTTTATCTCTATCACAGTGTCTTTTTTGTTGATAACTGAGGAAAAATTTCTACGCTCGGAGAAGTATTAACTGAATTTATGGTAACAGTTTGCGCGTCATCCCACTATGTACAGATATATTGAAGGTATTATCTCACCATTTGGAAAACAATACATCATGTTGGCAATAGGCCTAGAAAGTTAGACGGTCGTCGTCTCGGAGGACCGGATATACAACCATATATCATCACCGACAAGGATTAATAATACGTCCCTTGTCTTGTAACCTTAACGTAACTCACAAAATTACAAGATAACGTATTGTCAAGCTTTTAGGTCCTAAAGGAATGGAAGGTTTGGAAATAAGAATCCCAAATATGACAGTTTTTATCAATGCTTAAAACAATGAAACTAATCTAATTTCCACTAATTATTACATCTATAAAATATGAAGCTATAGTGGGCCTAATAGTGGGCGAGACTATTGCCACATATTCAAACTCTGGACTGAGAAATGCAGATGAAAGAGCCCAATATCATTTTGTCCGACCCGAGAATCGAACTCCTCATGCTAAGCAGTAGCGTATGCGTCTAATAGACGAACGAGGCAGTTTAAAAAAACTTTGCTTCTTTGTCCATTCTGAGGTTTAAGGCGAGGTCTTTGCACCCCTATGTCTATTTTCGTACTGTAACGTAAATAATAAGAACTAAGTTTATGACTAAATAATTTCGCCTCTGAGAATCACTAATTGGACTTAGGATTAGGACTGTCTCCGAGTCCTGTCCAATAAATTAAAGCAACAAACACATTCGTACACGATTACTCAAAAGTTGCTTTTATGGGCATCATCACTAGATTCGTCCCGTGATTTCATTCGTGGGAAATTTCTTGTTCCACCGACTCTCCCTGACGCATCGCATTGCGGCCACCGTAGGCGTGAGCTTTCGGACGGCGAGTAATGGGTAGCTCGCTGTCCGTTAAGGACCAAGCCCAGGTCGACGGCGCGTTGTGTTCCACGCGCGCCTCAAAGAGATGTCAGCACAAACCGAAGGGGCCCGCAAGGGCCGATGCCTACCAGGGGTGCGGGTTTGTTCGAAAGAGATACCGCAGCCCCTGGCATACAGGCTACTGAGGGAACACATGGGGGTTTTAGTTTTAGTAAAAGTCAGACACGCCCTCTTGCTCCACCCAGAGTGGGAGAGGTTATTTGATGATTTCCGACCCAAAAAAAAAAAGGTTATATAACGGCTATCAAATGCAATAAGGTTTTTTATATCCGACTGACAGATTAGCGCGTTCAAACAAACACTTCAAAATTTATTTTTTGTAAAAAGATAGATGTACCAAATAATACAGAGGCTCTACAATGGCTTGTACAAACAAACAAAAATTCTGCTACCTGTAGCAATAGGTACACGCAACCACTACTCAACAACATCCATTCGTTATACGTTTAAGATTAATTCAAGACATTAGATAACGTCTGACCTCCATCCAAAACTTACTCCTTGGTCAAAGGCTCGATTAATGAGAAAGCCTGTACGATTAAGAAGGGTTCACACTTAAATCTCAGTGCCTTTATAAATAGTTCGAGTGGAGCACGCCTTAAACGTACTTAGGTTAATTTTCTTAGTCTTGGCCGTAATTGTTTTAGGCTTGTAGGGGCTTTGTGCTAAATGTGAAAGGGGCAGGCTTATTTCAAAAGAAATCGTGTTAAGTTGAGGGCTTAAAATGCTTAAGATACTAATTTCGAGGACTGTTTTTTAGTTTTCCATGCATAATGCCTTTCCGTCTCTTCAAACATAAACAAATTAGTTTAAAACGATTTGAATTTAACGTGTTTAATTTAAAATTCACATTTAAATGCTTAAAATATGAGTCCAAATACCTACCAACTTGACATGTAGATGAAAACTCATTATTATTCAGTTGTTATTGACCTACAAACTCCGCTGTATATTAATGAAATAATAATGTGTTTCAGCGGTGCATTTCACATGGTTTCTTCTATTTTAAACTTTATGTCAAGGTCATTAAGGACCTTTTTTCTGTGTCGTACTATCACATTCTTCAATATTACCCACTTAAATTTTATTGTACCTTGTTTCAGACTCGGAATGCATCAGTATTAAGGTCATAAGAACATGAAGGTATGTTGAATAATTTACCTTATCGCAAAATTCGTAAAGAGTATTTCAGAACTTCGAATAAGGCATGTTTTTACAGCACAGATTGCTGGAGACTCAATTAATATTTTTAAATACATAATATAAATTAAAGTCGTTTTTGGTGACTGACTGCGTGATCGCGTTGTTCTCTCAAAAAATGGTTGAAAACAGCATGCAGATGAAACCACAATTCGTCTGCATTTACAAAGAAATTAAATTTGAAATAAATAGTTAGTAATCTACATAATATGATACGTCATTTGGTTTAGGCATAACTTTTCTGTGGGTATCAAATAATAAGAAAAAAAAACACCAAATCACCTCTAAATCGTTGAGATGAAACCATTTTACTCCTTCATTTTTTAATAAAAGAGTTTAAAAAAATGCCTACTGCTTTACAACACAAAGGAAAATGATTTCATTTTGTTACTTTTTACAAATATGCATTATTTTTATTATCATCATCATCATCAATTTGGGGGGTTTTGCCATAATCGCCATGCTTGGCAGGCGGGTTGGCGATCGCAGTATGGTGGTGAAATGCATAGAGAACTCTGCTGCCCATTCTCTAGTAAGTCCCTTAGTCGCCTCTTACGACACCCACGGGAAGAGATGGGATGATGCTATTCTTACGTCCGGCACCACACGGTACCGGCTTGTTATAGTAAATTAAAAATGTGACTGATTAAAGACTGCATGGCTACATCACCCCGCACTCGACCACAAATTTAGTGCGCCCAAATGCTGAAGGTCTTTGGCGTGTATACAAGCCTTAAGTTATGCAATGGGTTATATATTACCACAATTTAGAGAATTTTTGTTTATGTGTGAGCGTAAAGCATAGTCAGTCCATTTTCGCACTGCTGGGACACATGTCTCCTCTCTTCAAAAGGGAGTGGACTGTGGTTTACCACGCGGGCTAGTAGACCACAGCCCAGCGGTGGGTCGGGTTGGTAGATGTCTTGTCTTGTTCTTCAATTTTTTTTGTTATAGAACATGCCGGTTTCTCCGGATGTGAGATATTATTCTTAAAAAAAAAGTGAAACCGAAAAATATAATAAATACTCAATAAGTCATATTTTTAAAATGTGTCGAACTTATTAACTAATTAGGCGATTGGTGTAAACAGGATTTATAATTTGCACGCGCCTTAAAGTTTTACTTTCCATAGCGGAGAAATTAGAAAAGAAAATGTTGACATTAATTTTATAATTTTGTTGAGAAATTAAACTTTGACGCTTATATTAGATAATTTAATGAGTTTTCTCGTTTACTGGCTGTTGTACCGTAATAAGCGTTAATCTATAAATATCAGTGTTACAAAAGATATTGAGTTTTGACGAAAATTATAACTTTTCTGACAATTCTTTTTGACGCTGTGTCTACACGTTTCATTTCTTGCGTCAGATTCGGTCTTAAGACACGGAAAAGTTTATGTTATGTCCTTTATGAGAGTCGTCTATAAATCATAGCCATCTCAAACTTTTGCGTCGTCACGAGAACCGTCATGACACTTCCCTTCAACTTACCCGGTTTTCACATCGTCATATTTCAAACTTCAACGAAGCTGTTGCATGCAATCCCTGACAGAATGATTTCTTTATAAGCTGCTCAGTATAAGAGATGACCTCTTCCGCTCATAACCTGCATACACAGCTTCACTTTGTTCAATATTTAACTCTTGATTTCCCATAGGAAATAAGCAGCAGTAAACATGCCTTAACACGAAGCAAGTAAAGTAACTATAGGACTTAATAATAAAATGTGGTAGGTACGGTATGATGTTGTTCGGTAGTTACGACAGCTGTCCTGATAAAATTACGGGTTGGTAAACTTTAGTTTTACCAACTTTGTTATCGAACCCTTTTGCATGAAGTATTTAATAGTTGAGAGGGTATGGAGACCTCAATTTAGAGAATACTATTATTCATTTAGTCAACCATCTGGCATAAAGTTAAAAAATTCACACGATCGATCCCTTCGTACCAATCTATAATTTTTCAGTTGGTCAACTATCGACGTCAAGACCAGTTTAGAAGGTTTTAAATACAATCAAGTGGCCTGGTTCCGTGTGGTGCTGGACGTAAAAGAATAGCACCATCCCATTTATCCCCGTGGGTGTCGTAGAAGGCGACTAAGGGACTTACCAGAGAGCGGGCAGCAGCGATCTCTATGCATTTACCCTACTGCGATCACCAACCCACTTGCCAAGCCTTTGCCAAACCTTCGCTTGTCAAACCCCTCTTTTGGGGGAGGCCTATGTCCAGCAATAGACGACTTTCGGCTAAAATGATGATCATGATGAAGTGTCCTGTCCTTAATAATATTTTTGTATAGTCTGCATCATAGATATAAGAAAGAAGGTCTGCATTATGTATACAGGGAAAGTTTTTATCCAGTGCGCCCCAGCGCAGAAATTTTTCGTCGATTATACAAAAAAAATCAGCTGTTTTATAGAAAAGTGCAATACCTTCGCGGTCAAAATTTCTGCGTTGGGGGTCTACAATGATATGCTGAATTCATGGTTACAGTTTGCGCACTGGATAAAAAACTTTTCCTGTATGTGCATGCCTAATTTAAGGTAGATTGTAATGTAATTGTAAATAGGATATGTCAGTAAAAATATGGGTGATTTTTTTTTTTTTTTTTTTTGGTTGGGAAATCATCAAATAACTTCTCCCGCTCTGGGTGGAGCAGGAGGGCGTGTCAGACTTTTACTGACTAAAACCCACCCGTGTTCCTTCAGTAGCCCTTAAGCCAGGGGCTGTGGTGTCTCTTTCGAACAAACCCGCACCCCTGGCAGGCATCGACCCTTGCGGGTCCCATCACTTTTTGTGCTGACATCTCTTTGAGGCGCGCGTGGAACACAACGCGCCGTCGACTTGGGCTTGGTCCTTACCGGACAGCGAGCTACCCATTACTCGCCGTCCGCAAGCCCATGCCTACGGTGGCCGGAAATCGGCCTGGGATTCCCGACGCCCAGGGCGTCTCCGTATCCTGCGGCGGCTGGGGTCGCGAGGGCGCATATGCTGCCTCTCCCTCACGTGCGCCGCCTCCCTCTTCGCGAGCATTACTGCTTCGCTGAAGGAGGTGACGGCTCCCCATGCCCTCTCGCTCCGTACCATGGCTTGGACCAGGGCCGGACGCGAGAGATCGCCGCCGCCGATCGCCTCCACGAGGACACGGCGGTGCTCCGCCTAAGCAGGGCAGACCGCCACCGTGTGCTCCACCGTGTCCTCAGGGCGATCTTCGCAGTGGAAACACCCGGGCGTTTCCTCCCGCCCTATCCGAAACAGGAACCTCCCGAAACAACCGTGTCCGGTGAGGACCTGCGTCAGGCGGAAGGTGAGGACGCCATGCCGCCTCTCGAACCACTCCTCAAAGAGGGGACTTACCGCCGCAATCGTGGCGTGCCCAGCACTGGGTTGCGACAATCGCTCTCTCCATGTCACCATGAGATCCCGCCGGAGCTCTGTCCGCTGTGCCGCGATTTCCCGCGGCAGCGGAGTTACGCCCCGGCGTTTGGCCTCCTCGCGCCACTCCCATATCTGCGCGAGGACCTTTGCCTCCAGATCCCATGGCGGTAATCCGGCAAGGAGGCCCGCCGCCTCGCCGTCAGATCACATCTTATTTACTGTACCTGCAATCTATGCAAAAAAAATTTTACTTTGCTTTTAACTTTAGTTTGCACTATCAATTATCACCTCGCTTCACTCTTAGTGAAAATTTATACTGATTTAATTTTTCAACTTCCCAAATCATACTTATTTTTTATTTCACCTTCATATAGAATGGGCCTATTAACTTGATGGTTTCAAATATAGAACGAAAACAAAAATGACTAGATAAATAGGTTTAGTGACGTTGCCTAAATCAATATCTATACATCAGGGTGGCGATATTTTTCACTTTTTAGTTACCTACCCCATACCAATTCGAAATTTTATCATCCTTTCGGTCAAAACAATGCACATTTATGCGATAGCAGCATTGATTTGCTGTAATTTTTTGAAGAGTTCCGATGTCTGTCTCCGAAATGAATTATCAGAAGGCAAATTCTCGTAATTTTAAACGTTCACAATCTAGTCGCAGTCTCATCTCAGCGACAATCAAACGTCAAAAAGTTGTCAAAAATGTATGGAAACTCGCGGTTTTTTTGACAGATTGAAACTGAGATCAGACTGTGAACGTTCTTAAAATTACTAGAATTGCCCCCCTCAGATCTCTATGAAATTTTAATGGGACCATTTAGGAATAAACCCCGTTCGAACAAAAAAAAAAGAATTTTGCAAATCCGTTTATATATGACGGAGTTATGACCGAACACACATAAAAAAAGAAATATAAACCTGTCGAATTGATATCCTCCTTCTTTTTGAAGTCGGTTAAAAAAGAGTAATTATTACGAGGTGTGAACGAGATTTAATGCCGAAAATAAAGTTTTAACAATATTTGCTAATTTGTTTGTTCCATATTGGCGCAAAAGTAGCTGAACGAAGATGAAAATTTGACACATAATTTCATCGTTTATAACTTGCGTTAACACAAAGGGCACTTTTAATCCTGGTAGTACATTCTTGTGGGAAATTTTCCGACATCCACGCGTGCTTAGCCGCATTAACAATCTAGTAATTTAATAGTTTTAGGAACTGTTTATGTTTCTATTACAAAAATATACCGTTGAAAGTACAACAAAACAGACCCTACTCTAGCCCACTTAAGGGTAATCAAAACATTACTTAGCCATATGGTCAGTGTATGACCTTGTGGTTTAGTAACAAAAGCCTAACGGGTCGATCGAACGTTTTTTTTTTCTTGAGGGTGGGTTATCATCAAATAACTTCTCCCGCTCTGGGTGGAGTAGGAAGGCGTGTCAGAATTTTACTGACTAAAACCCACCAGTGTTTCTTCAGTTTTCTGTGTGCCAGGGGCAGCGGTATCTCTTTCGAACAACCCGCACCTTGGGCAGATAGAACGTTAAACTATACTAGTTTCGTAGATAGGTGACATCCATTACATATCGAGACCTCTCCGTGCTTCGGCGAGTAATGGGTAGCTCGCTGTCTGGTAAGGACCAAATCCAGGTCGACGGCGCGTTGTGTTCCACGTGCGCCTCAAAGAGATGTCAGCACAAAGTGATGGGCCCGCAAGGGCCGATGCCTGCCAGGGGTGTGGGTTTGTTCGAAAGAGATACCGCCGCCCCTGGCATACAGGTTACTGAAGGAACACGGGTGGGTTTTAGTCAGTAAAAGTCTGACACACCCTCCTGCTCCACCCAGAGCTGGAGAAGTTATTTGATGATTTCCCAAACAAAAAAAAAAAAAAAAAACCTCTCCGTGCTTCAGAAAACATGTTAAATCGTTGTTCTCAACTGTCATTCGCAGATCTTTGTCAGTTGTTACGGGTAGTCTGAACCAATCTTACCATGTTACTCTGTAACTGATTGTCGAGGTAATATAGGCAGTCGCTCCAATTAAGCAGTGACGGAATAAAAGCCGTTAGTGACCAGGATATGGTTTTTTAAACATTTCGTGTCTCCAAGTTAAAATACACGTCCCAATACTAACATACACCTTGATAATTATGGTTAAGGAAAAAGGCCCACATGACGTCATTTCTAGTTTAAATTTGAGAAACCAGAACTTCCTACACTACGTAACATGTTGTTGTAATCACCTTAAACGTTTGCTTTTATCAACTTTGATTTTCGTTTGAGTATGAGGAAGATAGGTTTTGATGTTAGTAGCTCCATCTAATGCTAGATGATCTTCTCCCACATTTTAATTTTAGTGTAAACAAGCAACAACACTGCTGGACAAGGCTTCACCCAGCTTGTGCCACAACTCTTTATGCTCGGCCTTCCGTATCCAGTTTGTCCCAGCCACTGGCTGGGGGAAGTCCCTCACTACGCTTGCGGATACGCATTCTCCACTCCAGACTCGTCTGTTCCACCAGCCATCGGTCCTTCAGCAAACATGGGCCTGCCACTGCCACTTTAGCTTGCAGGCAAGCTATGTCGGTAACTCTAGTTCTTTTCAATTTAATTCCTTGCCATTGCTTCATAGCGCGCCGAGCGACCTTACATTTTTGGACAAGTATTACTACGTAAGTGTCTACGTTTCGCTACCGTATGTCATAACGGACAGGACGTACTGGTTGAAGACCTTAGTCTTTATAGATTGCGGGATAGGAATACTACCTTAAACACTGCGATTTGTATGGACTAAAGGAAGAAGCGGCTTAAAGGAACACTAGAGACTACCCCAAACATTGTCACTTCTATTAGCCAAAAGGAAGTAGGGGCTAAAAGGAACACTACCCCAATTGTTGCAACTGCTGTAAGACAAAAAAAAGGGGCTAAAAGGAAAAATCCCAATCATTGTGAGTTATTTAAGCCAAAAAGAAAATACTCTAGTAGGTACACTAGGAACACTACCCCAATAATTGCTACTTATATAAGCAAAAAGGAAGAAGAAGAAAAATGGAACAGCTTTTCTGTTTGCGCCTAAATACGAAAACAGACTGAGAAAAGCGATAGGCCATCAGCGCAAAAGAGCAATGTTCCCTATTTGTCCTCCTTTTCCCAAAAGCCAATATTTAAGGACAACATAAAGATCTTTCGTTCCAAATTCAAAATATAAACTTTTGATGGTCGGTTTAAAGTTTTCTGCATACAATCTTTCACGCTACCTTTGCCAAACTGTAATCAATCTTTCCGTCACCGAGTTTGAAGTCTCCATTTCAAAACTTTGGATTTACACCTGTCTTCAAAACTCGTCAATCAATTCCGTCAGTTATTCTTTTGAAAGATACATCTGTTCATGATAAAAAGATACAAATGATATTGAAGCAGATTTAGATTATCCATATTACAAAGAAAAAGGTTCTCTGGCACACTGTGTTACGCAAATTAATATGAAAAAAGCATAAAATTGATGACCGTCAGTCAAAAGTGTGACTGTAGCCAGTAATTTTCTTGACATGTACAAGATTCCTGAACAACATTATCTATGCAGAGGTTAAAAAAAATGCGGCACTATAACATTGAGAGCCGGAAACTAAAGAAAAACTGCCCGGATGTTACATTTAATAGGCATCTGTTTTAATTCCTATTTAAAATAAAATAAAAATACTTTTACTGTGGCCAGTCGCAGGGAATCCTTAATTAACTGCCTGAAAACCTAAAATAACCACTTAGTTCTCGCAAACGACACCCACTGGTAAGGTAAGTATTACCTTTTTTATCTGGACACCACGCGATAAAATTAACTTTACTTTGATATAAATAGAGGTGGTTTTTGAGTAAGAGTCCCTATAATTTTACCGACATTACTACTGAAAAATTGCGCGTAATTTTTCTTAACTTATCTACATATTTAGCATTTATTTTAAGTACCTGAAATATGAATATGAATTACTATTTTACCTAAAGCCTTGACGTGTTTATTTTTTATCGCACGAGTGAGCTACGAATTATTTTAATGTTGTAATTATTTAAATAATGTGTCACACGAAAATGGAACTTCACAACGTTGACGTTTTAGGCTATATTTCGTAATTTTTCTTTCGTGTTTTTCTTTCTATTCTCAGAGTACCAATTAGGTTATGACATATCAATTAGGTATGAAAATAATAGACTAGAATATGTGTGTTTGCTTCAAAACATGTGCAGACATCATTTTTTAAAACAAATAATATCTTAATAATAGAAATAGTGGTCACCCAGTGGTCGAAATTGGACCATTATCAATTTTAATCAACAATAATAAAAATATTAGCATTTAACACTTCTTCTCCATATGAATCTGTGCCTAATTTCATACTATTCCGACCGCGTAATTTTGGTAAAAAGTGGTACCAAGTTTTTGCTTCACGTAATAATATATAGATTATGATCTTACTTGTTTCGCCGTGGATTGGTATACAAATATTTAAAAACATTAAATGTCATAATTTAAAACGAAAAAAAATTAATAATATTCGAACATGTCTAATAATGCTGGTAAAATCTTCACAATAGTTAGATAAGTGCATAAAGTAACACAGTGAATCATCATCAACATCATCATCAGCCTATAATGTTCCCACTGCTGGGACACAGGCCTCCTCTCGGTGAGAGGAATAATTCAAACATAATAAATTATTTCATGAAACAGAACTTGACTGAACTATTGAATTTCCATAAATACCAAAAGCAGTAACCGCACCTAATCAATAAACAATCGCTCATTGTTTTTGCAAGCACCGTCACAAACCAAGATGGCGGAATTTCCACAACTGCGGATCGCGAAACAGAAATCTATTGTTCTAGCGATGCGACACCGCACAAAGTTAAAATCCGCTTCAGCAGTCCGATAAATGAGGCTCATTTCCACCAAGTGTTTACTTTGAGCCCTCATCAAAATTTTGTGGAGTGAGTTACTCGTAGTCCTGTGGTATTCGATAACATCTATATTCTTATACCTCTCCGAATGGAAAATCTTTTTGAAGTACGAATTCGAAATCGGTTTTAGAAGTCAGTTTCAATTTTGCTATTCTTTGCGACTGAAAGTTAGGTCAGTCAGACGGATAAGTTGGAAAATATTATTGCAGCACCAAAAGTTAGTTGCGAATGAGTTTTTTGAGAATATTTTAATGAATTTTCCGATAGTATTGTGCTTTTGTATTTGTAGAAATCATAACAAGATAAATGAAGCTAAAAATTAACATTTGGTAACTCTTCGTTCTTTGGTAAACACACCAAAATATCATTGTCTAAAGCCGTTTTAGACAATTAATTAATCGCTTCGTTCATTTTTTTTCACTCCAAGTCCACACGACACTGAAAATAATAATAGAAACAAGTGTTCATTTGTTTCTTACATTTAATTTTTCCATCATTGGTAGGAGAATGAAAGATCGCAGAGCCAAAATCCAACATCCTTGGATCGGTTTAAGAATGAAATAATTTTTCACTTTTGAATAATCATTTTATGTTCAGACGTTTCATTTCGAATGAAAGGAAAAAATGAAGTGTCTGACATTGGCGTTACTGTAGGCGAAAAGCCTCTTTTTCCACAGGCAAAAAACAAACGACAATCAAAACAAATATAATTCTAGAATTCATCAATTTAAAATACCAATAGTTAAGTACCAGCTACATGAATGCAAACAAATTGTAAAGTTTCCAACAGTAACAAAAGGAGATTCAAGTCTCCTTCTTTGTACGTACTTCAATCATTTCCTCCACTATTCTCTTGGACTTGTGAAGTTTCAAAGTTACGACATCTAATTTGTACTACTTTCGCAGTTATTTGTTCAGGCTAACAATAGTAGGAACGTCCCCGATATGTTTTATTTTTACTGTCTCTTGTTTTTCGAGCGAATTTCGGTAGTAGTTGAACTGTGTTTGAAGAGGACCTGGGACCTAAATAAATAACAGTAGGTACAAAGAGACCTAATGCTTGTGTTTGTTTGTCACCATAGAAATTGCCTAGAGGGCC
Organism: Polymixis flavicincta; assembly: GCA_949987655.1. NCBI lineage: Eukaryota > Metazoa > Arthropoda > Insecta > Lepidoptera > Noctuidae > Polymixis > Polymixis flavicincta. Next base: position 8,445,658 of record OX465185.1, on the reverse strand, counting down.
AATTTAAGTTCTAAATATGGAGTAGTATGGATCACGCTTGATTCTCTGTCCAGATTTTGCGTAACTAAAACATGGTTTGGCCATGTGGAGAGGATAAATAACAAAAGGTCTTAACAAAGCAGATATAAGTGGTATAGCCGGGAGGGAACACTCTAGAAGGACGTATAGTGACCTTATTGGTAATGTTCTTCAGAAAGGTCAGGGTGCGTTGGGCTAGCAACCGGTGTACGTGTATGACCAGATGAGTGAGCATGTAGGGATCTAGTAGGTGGGGTTCTGTAGTTTCTGCTTACCCCAATGTGAATATCTTATTTATGTAGATTATTTTACATATTGTGAATGAGAGAACGTTGTAGGCCTTACTGACTGTAGATTTGTATTCTGTATTCGTCTAAGTACCTGGTAGTTATTGACAGGCCTGCGCTGTCCTCCCATACATTTAATCTCTGTAATTTGAAAATATTGTTAAAGCCAATTATTTTTAAAAGAGTAACCGTGGAGTTTCTTGCCGGCTCTTCTCCGTAGGAAACAACAATTTGGAACCGTGCACCTAGCTTCTGACGTTTCATAAGTGCCCATGCAGGTTTATATGAAATAAAAATATTTTGATTTGATTTGAAGAAAGAAAAAGAAAGGAAAACAAAGTAAAAATAAATAATGTAGTGATGTGAAGTGAGGGTGAAAGTTTTTTTTTGACTTCGTAGTGTTTATTTCGAAGAGGTTTTTTTTCTAAATTTTACAGTTACTACCTGCCAGGGTTGCGGATTTGTTCGAAAGAGTTACCGTGGCCCTGGCATAGGCAACTGAAGGAACATGGGTGGGTTTTAGTCAGTAACATTCTGACACGCCTCCCACTCCGCCCAGAGCGGGAGAAGTCCTTTGATGATTTACCACCCAAAAAAACGTACAGTTGTGAAGTATCAGAAAGAAAAAAAAAACAGTCATGTTTTCAAGACATATAATGCTACAGTTCCTATTTTCTTACATACAAACACGTAAGTAGTCACAGTCTGGGAGATTTATAATAATCGTAAATAATATTAATTGTCATCCAACGTCAATTTGCAGTGTTATAGACATTTCATTAAACTGTCAAAAAATTACAGTGATTAAGTGGTCAAATTGTCCTTATTCAAATCACAAATGTAATTTTTTGTTAGTAGTCAATTTTTACTTAATTAATTACTTTGACTATACATAAATTCTTGTGTCAGATACTCCAAGCTTCAATATTTTTCATTTATTTGAGTACATACTAGGTAGGTACCAAGTTCTAATTAAGGAGTAATTATAAAAGCGGAATAGTCTAATTTCCTCTTTGAAAATTGCTTAGTTTCTGTTTATGAGACCTTAATTAAAGAAACAGAAGTTGTGTTTCAATCATAGAAATTCATTAGACAAAATTTTATATTTTTGTAAATGAAATTAATTATATTTAAAGGCTGTTAATATAATTTATATTCAATTAGTAACACTTCCAATTATCTGCTATTGAATAAATAATAAATCATCTCTAATCGAGCCAAATTAATGTTCCTTTACAGAAAACATTGAGGTTTATCGATCACCACGAGACAAGCATAGAAAATGAAATTATGCATATAATTTGGAGGTGATATGTACGGTCACCAAAAGAGATAAGTAACCAGGGAATAAAATTCAATATAACTAATACAAAACAAATAGTCCATATTTCTAATTTAATTTCATTCATCACAGGAACATCCTATCCTAATTTATTCATAATTCAATAATTAATCACAATATCATTATTTTATTTTATTTTTTTCATAATTCAAAATAATAGGAATTAAATATAATTATTTATATTTTAGTTAAATAGTTCATGTACTTACTTATCTTTACTTTAGATTGAAAATACCAACGATCTAGAGCATGGCTGATTTTTTTAAACTTTTGTTTGTATTTTGAAATAACCATGTGAAACCGCTATTAACGCGCGCTGTCAGCCCGCGTGGGATGAACGCTCTTAAAACAATTTCAAGAAAAGTCCATTCGTGTTTTACTCTAAGATATTCAAAACTTGAAGTGTTGTTAACGTCACATTAATTGATTATATCAAACCCCTTTAATGAACGACCATCAGGGGTGCCATAACCAACGTAACATAATTACAATGTACCCTCGTCCATAACCTCTCAGGAAGCATTGAGGGACTTAACACATTACTAGATTTATGAGTTATGGTCAAAGTTCAGTTAAACTTGTTACTCAACACACCCACTAAATATTTCAGGCCATTTTACATAAACTAACCACTAATGCCGACCAATGTACTTACTAACATCTTTAGTATCTCCAAGCAACCGAACTTAGGGTATTTATTCGGTCCAACTTTAGTTTCGCGAACTTTTAAAGTACTTCCACTGTTCAGTTGGTGTAACAAAAGGTAGTTGAGGAGAGTTGAGTCTAACAAATGGGCATCGGACGGAATTAAATGGCGGGGAAACGGGGAGTCTTGGATCTCTTGTTATGCTAATATTTGGCCTCGGGAGATGACAAATTGTGATGCGTTCTATAAAAAACCCGGAGGACGAGACCGTGACGGATGTAGTCAGCAGTTGTGCCCGAATAAAACTTTCTATCTATATCTTAGAGCGGCTCCATCATCCCAAGGGATCACCCAAGGACACTATGCGCAATTTTTTTTTCTTTTACTATATTTTAAGTGTTTTGTGTCGATGCAAAACACGTATACACTGCCTGTCGGTAACTGTATTTTATGTAGGGAACGACTCAAACTCTCGATCCTGACAAATGTCAGTGAGTGTCGTCATCCTTTAGTAAGATTGAGGCGTGGAGGTGGTGTGGACTTTTAAACAGGTAGCGTTGAGATATGACTAGGTACAAGTATGTGTCAGTCGTTTTATTTGCGTATTTTATATTGAATAAAGAGGAAATCTTTAAAAGAGTATTACACTCAAGAACAAAAATAGATGGCCAGTTTTCTTTCGGACCGTGTCTTTACGTGGCAAAAACCAAATTAGTTTGTCGGCTAAACTACTTTTTTAGGGCATGTGCGATCCCTAATCTATCATTGTCCAAAATCTGTCTAAATTTTCAAGTTAAACCCTGTATAATTGTGAAGGACCTTTAATTTATTATTCATTAAAAGCTTCCCAATCATCCATTTGTCCCATACTTGGAACACTAATGAATTTTAATCCAGGCAAGTTTTACGACGAAACGCTGATTTACAAAGGAGAACGGAATAATCTATGAAAGGTATCACTGTCATTGGCCAAGACCCTATTCATTTCTAAGGACAAAAGCGTCTTTGTAACAAAGGGGTCTTGTTAAAACTATAATATTCAAGAAACCCTGACGTGAATATAATTTAATACTGGAGAAGATTGCTTATTTAAGAATAATAGGTTTTACGTCGTTTTGCATTGCCGCTATCATGTATATGGACTTAGTCGAGGCCCGTTTAGTTGTGGACTCAAACGGAATTATGAACACTTGAAACTGCGAGAGTGAGTTGAATTACTCTTTGGAGAGTATTACTGCGTGAGGGTAAGCAAAGTTAGTAACACAGGCTTTGTTGTTATTAGTTAAAAACTCCTTTATTGGTCCTTCACAAAAGGTGCTAATGGAATATTGCTGAGTTTACAATGAATTCCACTGAACATAATTTTATTGCGCTTTTTTTTATTAATTCCATATCATGAGAGTTTAACAAATACTGTAACTAATTAAACTTGATATTATGGATAACCATAAAAAAACAAGGTACTCATATAAAAAGTTTTTCATACAATTAATTCAGAATTGAAATTAATAATAGTAGCTACATAAGCGTTACTCATTAATTAATTAAAAGAACAATCATATAATATTGTAAATAACTTATTTACCGATTTACGTAAGTATTTTTTTTATTTACTTGAGACGAAAAGTATTCGATGTCGGAAAGCAAAATGCCTGACTATTTTTGATATGCTGATATTGAAAATTAAAGAAAAACAGCTGCTTGTGTATTCTGCGTACCGTCCATTCAGTTCAAGATATTTCTATTATACTTCATTCTATTCAAATGTTTTGATCGATTAATAAGAGCTGAATTGATATCTTCTGACCCCGACTTCAGAAATATTTGTCGTCGAAATTCAAACGTAGTGAATAAACTAAACTTTTTGAAACTAAATGTAATGGTTTTAGGCGACACATCTTAAGCTATTCACATAATAAAAATTACTACTGAATATTTAATTTATTAATACCCAAATCAGTGCCCAGGAGATTTAGGCAAAGCTTCTCAATTACATGTTTGTTCATTAGTAACTAACTATATATTATACTAGCTTTTGCCAGCGGCTTCGCCCGCGCGAATTTTCATCCCCTGTTTAACTCCCTTAGGCGTTGAATTTCGAAAAAAAAGAATCTTATTCGTGGTCTACATTATAAAGGGAACCTCTGTGTAAAATTTCAGCTTTCTAGGTCCAAGGGTTTGGGCTGGGCGTTGATGAGTCAGTCAGACAGTCAGGACTTTTCTTTTTATTTATATAGATAAATTGGTCATCAAATCACTTATAAATATAGCTTTATAAAAACAACGATTTGGTCGATAAGTAGGTCTAGGTACATTTTCTTGGTTAATTAATTTAGTAACTAGTGTACCTAAACACAAATAACATGGGCCAACAGTCGGAACTTAATTTTACTTAAATTACTAACAATTAACAGTAATTTTTTAATTAGCAACAATTTCGTAAATCTACTATATTATATAAGTATATTAAACTATATACTAGGATATCATTATCTTCCTTTAGCAATTTAAGTATACTACATAGGTAATCGATATTCTTCCATTGAACATAAGTGCTCTTGAAAAGAACTTCTAATAAGGCGGAATGTGTACTACATATATTTCCCTAGTTAATAAAACATTCACATCGGCATTCAAATACACTGTTTCGTCTCGACTTTGATTTCCAAACATTCGTGAAGATACTCCCGCAGTAAATCAACGTGTAATGTGAATTTTCGGCTGATCAAAGTGCCTCGAAAAACCCTTAAAATGTAGCCAATTTGTTTCTTTTGCTCGGCTTCATTTACCTTATTTTTTGCGTATGTTTTAGCTATTTTATATGGATGAGTGTGTGAAGTCTAGATTTTGTAGCTTCCTACGTCAATCAATTAATCTGCTTAGTTTTTTCCCAACTATGTTGGGGTCGGCTTCAGTTTAAACCAGATGCACCTGAATACCTAAATGAAACTACGTGCTCCCTTTCACCGGCTTCATAAAGTTCATAACTCATTTGTTGGGCTTGGTATAACCTTTTATAACAAGCTTCCCTCTTCTTTGCTAGATTTACATTTAAATGCGTTTAAAGCTAAAGTAAAATCAAATCTGTGTTCTAAGGCATACTATTCTATTAACGACTACTTAAACGATAGCAATTGTTGGTCGCTGTTATTAACTCAAGACAACGTTTGTGTTCTTTCACCAGAATTAGCTTACCTACTGACAGGTCATATGAGTTACTACATATCATTGTTTATTTTATTTGACTGTATCAACCATTTTTTTTACTAATGAAATTTTATTTTTTGTTGAATACTTACCTATTATTGTATAGAATCAAGTTCTTCCAAAATATCAGACAGCTGTGCTGCTAGGGAGTTTGTTGCGCCACTTCTTCTTCACTAGTAGCTAAAGCACTAGAAAGTGGTGAAGGGTGGGCGTTTTGGGGGACTGTCTTATGTAATTTTGACGTTCAAAAGTGTTGACTCTCAGTCTAGTTTGAATAAATGACTTTTGATTTTGATTATGACCTGTATTTTACATGGAACGACTGCCTATCTGACTTCCAATACCTAGTACATCAGTGGGTATCGTAATACCCACTCTGTATACGATACCCTTCGGTAAAACTGGTTTGTAAGACCATCGGGCTTCTGACGACCAGTGATGACTGTCAAAGATCCATACGAATGACAGCCGGAACCATCGGTTTAACATGCTTGCCGAAGCACGGAGTGGTCTTGGTGTGTCAAAATGGTGGCCTACCGGGCCAACCGCGGCAAGCATGTATTTTAACGTACAAATACGTAGCGATACGTAGATTAAGTAAACCTACGTATCGCTACGTATTTGTACATGAAAAATTAGAAGTAAATGTAGGACACATTATTATTTTATTTACCTGTTTATTTAATTATTTAATTTAGTAAATACCTAGTATGAATAGCTTTTTGTACTAAATATGGTAAAAGCTGTGCTAGTATTACAATAAAGTTCATGGAATAAATAAATATAGGGGTATAATAATTATATAGACTTGAAACAAATACCCACACTGTAAAATTGAAAACATTATGGTTGATTCTGTGAAACAAGTTATTTTCGTTTGAAACATTGTATATTTATTTTGTTGACTATTAAATGATTTCATATAAATGGCTATTATTATTTGAGATCAGTAGTGGCCTAGTGGTAACGGCCGCGACTTACGAGTTGTGGGCGGTGGGTTCGAACCCTGACAAGCACTTCACTTTTTGTTAATTTATTTCATTACCACTGTCCTCGAAACGGTGAAAGAAAATCAAGTTCATTATCAGCCTATATAATTTTCCCACTGCTGGGACACAGGCCTCCTCTCGGTGAGAGGGATTGGGCTGTAATCCACAACGCGGCCCCAATGCGGGTTGGTAGATGAATGGTAGAAAATAAAATATTGTGAGCAAAATGACATGTGCTAGAATCAAAAATTCGAAGACATGTGACATAGAATCTAACGCTCTGGGCCCGCGTGGTGGATGCTCGGCCCACTCCCACTCGCGGAGTGGTGCATGTGTCCCAGCAGTGGGAAAATTATAGGCTGATTATATGATGTGTATATGGCTATTATTTTGGCTATAAAGTAAAACCTAAATTAATGTATGTATGAAATTGTGTGCTCATTTTAATCCTATTAATATTATAAATGTGAAAGTTTGTATGTTTGTTACTCAATCACGCAACAACGGCTGAACGGATTTGGATGAAATTTGGCACACAGATAGATTATAACCTGGATAAACACATAGAATACTTTTTATTCCGGTAATACGTTCCCGTGGGATACTTTTAGATCTCCACGCGGGCGAAGCCGCTGGCAAAAGCTAGTGAGTATTTAATTTCTAAGATGAATATCAACTTGAGTTCAAAATTTTGTTTCATAGATTTTTGTTAAGGCTTTCATTTTTTGTGCTTTTTTTTTCATACACTGACGTAAATGATTTCCGTAGGAAAATATCAAATTCTATCGAAGTTCGAAGTAAATCGCGAAATATATTATGTTGTTTTCATGTGCGGGCGATAATCTTCTAATCCTTGACGTTAGTTGACGTTGAGTAGGCGAAGAGGCGAGAACAACCCACGTTCCGAATCCCCATTCAGGGTCCCATAAGAATAATACACGATGGTTGTCTACTTAGGATGTCTAAGCAACGACACGCGAGGCAGCTGAATTTTCTGTGTTAACGAATGAATGGTGGCTGGTGAATTGTATTTTCCATTTTCGTCTTACCTAAAACAGTGACTGCCTCGTTGATCGAGAGGTCGGTTCTGGGTTCAATTCCCAGGTCGGGCAAAGTGTAATTGAGTTTATCTATCTGGAATTTTTCAATAGCAGTCTGGAGTTTGGATTGTGATTTGTGCCCGGTTGATGGCAATAGGCTCGCCCTCTACTACAAGGGACTTAAACATAACTCTGAAATGTGGGTTAAATATAGGTGCAGGTAGGTGGTGAAAAAAAGGTGGGATGTTATACTATCTAAAACAGTGACTTTTTCATGTAATATTGGAATTGTATCTCGTTTCCGAATAGATATCAGCTTTAACTTAGTGCAATAAAACTTCACGATCTCGAGATCAGGTGGTTCTGCTTCGCTATTGCCTCTTGTTGTTTTACGATTTCCAAAAGCAGTTGCTACCTTTGAAAACCATCGAGAAGTTTTCTTAAAAACATTCTTTATTATTTCACGAAACGCCTTTCTTTTGTTTACTACGTAAATAATGTCCCAAACTTTTTCTACTTCCAAAAGTGTTCGGACCTTTTTTTTGATAAATCACTTTCTACGATACAATTTTTCTCAATAACGTGTAGTGTTCATATTTGTGAGTGCCTGTATTCTCCTAAGTCTTGCTGAGACGTGTCAGTGTTAATAAAAACGGAATATACGGGAGTAAAGCCGGGGGCCCGAATCAAGTCGGTAGTAGTCAACGAAACTCGACACCAAAAGTAATCCTCTTATCCTAATATGGGATGGTGGAAGCCTTTTTATATAAGAAGATATATGACGTGCCATATACGGAATATTGCACTGTGTACGTCGGTGTGCTGTGATCCATGAAGTATAAACAGCTGTATTTTACTCTGGCACAGTTTTAAACCAGACCTTGTAACGATTTTCTTGGAAAATGATTATTATGCGAACTTGTCTCTTACATTACAGAGTTTGCTTTGTGTTGGTGTAATAACAGTAGTTAATTAGACATTCAAAGTTTGAATATCGCGATTTTCAGTTCTAGATTGTTTCGAAAAGAACAAAGTAATTTGAAATAAATATTGAACCGGAAAGCCTGTATTTTGTTCCCTCAATATTGGTCGTGCTCACAATATTCCATCCGCGATAGATTGCAATAAATGAGGGTACATATATAACTTTATAGATCGTATAGACTCTGCAATAACGAATAGCTAACATTGGGTAAACCGGTAACCAATGGTTTACTTGTTTGTCGTGGGCTACCGGCAAACAGTGACATCCGCGCACAGCGTACTGTGATCATCAATCTGTTGCCTGTGTCATGATTATGATGTTATATTGTAGTGGTTTTCTTTCATTTTCGTCATTAATTGTTTACTAGCTTTTGGTGTTTTTTTTTTGGAGGATGGGAAATCATCAAATGACTTCTCTCGCTCTGGGTGGAGCAGGAGGGCGTGTCAGACTTTTACTGACTAAAACCCACCCGTGTTCCCTCAGTTACCTGTGTGCCAGGGGTGACGGTCTCTCTTTCGAACAACCCGCACCCCTGGCAGGCATCGGCCCTTGCGGACCCCACCAGTTGTTGCTGACATCTCTGACGGCGCGCGTAGAACACAACGCGCCGTCCCGCCTACCACTTTTCGGCCGCAGGGGATAGGGAGAGCGGCCAACGCTATACCGACACTCCTCTTCCCCTGCGACCCCACTGCGTCCGCCATCAAACGATGGCGGCCCCGTCCAGGCCACGGAAGGAAAAAGCGCAGCTCAAAAGCACCGGCACTCCTCCTCTGCCGCAGCCCGTAACCCTCAGCCGCGTTGCCTCCCATTCGACATCGCGGCCCACCTCAGTTGCGGTGGACCTCACCGCAACCTATTTTTTGGCCGCTACGTCATCGGCTTGAAGGCAAAAGCCCTGACAAACGGCCCCAACAAACATCCAAACATGTTTGGATCAAAATAAAAAGTCATTTATTCAAACTAGGCTGGTGTCAGCACTTTTAGAACGTCGAAAATTACAAAAGACAGTTCCCCAAAAACGCCCGCCCTTCACCACTTCCTAGTTCTTTAGCTGGGAAGAAGAAGTGGCGCAACAAACTCCGTGTATGTTTGTTAAAACGTTTAAATATCCAAATATCCTTGACAAACTTTCACATTTATAATATTAGTAGGATTGCGAATATTATAGGACTGCGATGCGGATGTGTGTACTTCGACGCCTTAGTATATTTAATTTTTTTATAATTACTTACTTAGTCATTTAATTTAGTACTTAGTGTAAAGAGTTAGTTCTATTAAATATTGAATAGCGTTATATTTAAATCATATAGTATAAAAGTTTTAATTCAGATGTACACACACTGTATTTATGCTCGATGTTTCTCGTTCATTCTGCATTTATCACCGAGTTCCGAGTCTCCGATAGAAATAATTTCTCTCCACTCGATCTATTCACTTTACGGTTAGTTCGTACACTTCGCAGGTGGCGCTATCTATCGTCGTCAGATATTACTTAAGTTTAAGATTTATTACTTGAGTGGATTTCGTTACGGTTTCTTCGGTGAGAAGCATGATAAATTGAACTGGATCAAATGGTTGAAAGATTATTGAATGATTATCGGAACGATATGTTTTTGTTACATGATTTTCAAGGGCATAGAGCGTTTACCTTTGCTAAATAACAATAGCTGCACGGGTCGATCGGCCAGGTTATGCTACGCTTACCGCGGTTGGTCCGTGGATGGGTGACCATCTTTACATACCAAGACTCTTCCGTGCCTCAGAAAGCACGGTAAGCCGTTGGTCCCGGCTGTCATTTGTAGATCTTTGACAGTCGTTACGGGTCGTCAGAAGCCCGAAAGTCTGACAACCAGTCTTACCAAGGGGTATCGTATTACCCAGTAACAGGGTTGTGAAGGTCAGATAGGCAGTTGCTCCATGTAAAATACTGGTATTCAGCTGCATCCGGTTAGACTGGAAGCCGACCCCAACATAGTTGGGAAAAGGCTAGGCAGATGATGATGAGAGCGTTTACTTTTGCTATTTATGAGATGAATGACGCATCTTAGCTAAGCTAGCTAGGACTTCCTTAGACTGCGGTGACTGCCACATATCATCCCCAAATTACCGTCGAATGACGTCACTGAAATGTTATTTATGAAGTTGGTTTTTATGTTGCCTCTGAGAATATTTTTGGTACCGTAATTTCAAACCCCGGTGTCACTGTTTGCTTGACGGCCGCCAATGTGGGCGTTATGTGGTGGCAACCGCTGTTTTTGGAAACCCGAGCTATAAGATCGTTTATTCTGAAAGTTGGCAACGTCGCAAATAGCTGTCAAATATTTACCTGTTTTGATTAATTTGGCAATATTACTGTATGAAAAAACTTTTTTCCAAAAAATAACAACCGACTTCCTAAAACAACACTACAAAGCTCTAAATAACTTTAATTTCGGAAGTTGGTGACTTTGGATGTGTATTTTAATTATTTGTCACCGCCTTCCGAAATTAAAGTTATTTAGAGCTTTGTAGTGTTGTTTTAGGAAGTCGGTTGTTATTTTTTGGAAAAAAGTTTTTATTTTTCACTTTTTAGTTACCTACCCCACACTAATTCGAAATTTCATCATCCTTGGGGTCAAAACAATAAATATTTATGCGATAGCAACATTCGCGGTTACTTTGCTGTAATTTTTTGTAGAGTTCCGTTCTCTGTCTCCGAAACGCATCATCAGATCTATATGAAATTTTAATGGGACCATTTCGGAGTAAAGCCCTTTCGAACAAAAAAAGAATTTTGCAAATCCGTCTACATACGACGGAGTTATGCCCGAACATACATAAAAAATAAAAAAAAATAAAAAATATAAACATGTCGAATTGATAACCTCCTTCTTTTTGAAGTCGGTTAAAAATATGAAATATCGCTAACTAACTACCTAAAATATGAATAATGATTTGCAATTATAACACTGAATTAGATGTTGTAACCGTTTTAGGTGTAAAAAAGGCATTTGGAAAGTTTCCAAGTTCTTTTTTTACATCTAAAACTAAATATTCGATGTTAAAACATTAATTATTGCATTTCATAATTTGTATTTTAGATAGTTAGTTAGCGATATTTCATATTTCCATACAGTAATATTGCCAAATTAATCAAAATAGGTAAATATTTGACAGCTATTTGCGACGTTGCCAACTTTCAGAATAAACGCTCTTAAGACTCTTGCAGAAAGGTGCGAGGCGACCCGACTAGAACAATTTCTGTGAAAACTTCATGTAAATTGATCTACTAGAGTTGCGTCGCGCTATTGCGTCGCGCCGTTCTGCGGGAGCCTTTAGTGGGGGTTGAGGTGTAATCAAATTCATAATATTTTATTTCACATAAACGTCTATGGGCATTTATATAACGTCATCTATATGCACAATCGTGCATCCGGCTCTCTCTTATAAGTAACGGCCAAATGGAAGGAAGAGCCGGAAAGCAACTCCTGGTTACCCTTTTGGCTTTTCTAATATTCTAAAGACGAATTTACAAAATTATTTTTTTGTTCGAAAGGGGTTTATTCGAAATGACATCTGTCTTCCGGAAATACACCACGCAGTGAAAAATAACTTTAATTTCGGAAGTCGGTGACTGGATAAGTTTTTTTTTTTATCACCGTCTTAAAACTCAAACGGACACTTACAATAGATACAATATTTTCTACTAGCTTCCGCCCGCAGCATCGCTTGCGTGGAAGTCGGAAATCATCCCACAGGAACATACTACCGGGTTAAAAAGTATCCTATGTGTTAATCTAGGTCTCTAATCTATCTGTGTGCCAAATTTCATCCAAATCCATTCGGTAGTTTTTGCGTGAAAAAGTAACAAACATCCATACAACCATCTATCCGATCTATCCATCTTTCGCGTTTATAATATTAGCATAGAAATCCACCCTAATAATAAGGCTGGAGAGTTTATTTTTGTTTGTTTACACGCGCTAATCTCTGAAACTACGAGTGGAATTTAAAAAAAAAAACTTTCAACCTAAAAGAGGCTGAGAATGCCTTGTAGCGAATAAATAAAAAAATAGTACACATAATATTGAAACTTTTCATCCACAAACCCACACAATTTTTCATTGTTATAACATAGGAGACAGCGGTCGATATCCGAATCCCTCATAGGCCAAAGGGTCTAACTAACGCATTGTTGGTTGCGAGGCCAATATGATGTGAATAAGACCTCCGATTCGTCTTCTTACGCGTTCGGGTTTCTCAATTTGAGTCCGTTTGGGGCTTGAGAAAGTTGCTTTGACAATTTGTATTGAGATTGCTGACATTGTGAACGGTTATCATTTTATATGTATTTGCTACCGGGTACCTACTAAACTGAAGGTGTGGTGAAAAGAGTCAATTTTATCTTTTAGATTGAGATCATAATATGAAAAATAAGAAAAACAAAATACGAAAACGTTAAGATTAATTACTGTCCACAACTATCCACATATTACGTGTAAAATACAAAATCATTCCACTGTCGATTCCCGGGAATCGGTATTTCTATTGCATAGGATGAACAACACTTTGTTATTATTTTGTATTGCTAAGAACGGGTTAGTTATCATGCGTGATTAAGACACGTAGGAGTAATCTGGACCTTATGAAGTATCAGCAAGATGTCATAATGTAAAAAAATTACAGACCTTCAAACATAACAACTTTTTCTGCGTGGGACCAACATCGTAATCTCGAAAACATTACAAACTGTCACATAAAAAACTTCCATACCTACTCGACCATATGACCATGCCTACCTGATGAAGACTGTATGTATATCTGTCACAACTTTCGATACATTTGACAAAACTAATTCTTCACAAAACAATTAACTACTTAAGTAGAAATAAATGTTTAAATATCACGTACGTACTCGTATCAAAGATCTTATCGATTCTATACGAAATTGGACATTTTGAAATACAAAAAGACACAGGGCCAAAGGGTTTCATTACAATCGTGTAAACATAATTGGCAATTTGTAAGATCAAGAGGACCATTATTTACGGTGGACCGAATCAGATCAATGTAGACAATTTGCCATTAACTGACAAATTGGTAGATGCTCTTTCTTTCTCTACCAAATTGATATTAGAAAAACAGGGTTTTGTAGTCTTTTGAGTAAAATATGTTAGCTCTTTCACTAGAAGAAACATTGTTTAATGAGGTCTGATCGATGGACATAAAACCTTTTTCGCGTTGTCATCTGCCTAGCCTCTTTCCCAACTATCTTGGGATTGGCTTCCAGTCTTACCGGAATCAGTTAAGTACAAGTATTTTACATGAAGCGACTGCCTATCTATCCTCAACAACCCAGTCACTGCTAATATGATACCTCTCGGTAAGACTGGTGGTCAGACTTTCGGGCTTCTGACGACGCGTAACGACTGTCGAAGATCTACGAATGACAGCAGGGACCAACGGCTTAACGTGCTTCCGAGGGGTCTTGATATGTGGGTAAAGATGGTCATCCATCTACGGACCAACCGCGGCAAGCGTAGCTTAACTTGATCGATCGGCATGTGCGGCTGTAATTACTTATCCACAAGCTAAACCAATAATATCTTACCCCACGCGCATAAAACGCTTTTCTCAAAAAATCTTTTCGAGATTAGCTCACACAGGGTTTGCGGGACGTAGGGTAAGAAAATACTTGGATAAGAAAGTTGCAGGTATTAATTAGGAACACTGTATTTTTATTATTTTTTATATTCCTGTTTAGTTCTATCACCTTTACATTTAAAGATAAAATTTTTTCTATAAGTTCGCTGTACCAGTTCAGTGTCCTAATAATTGTTTGAGGCACCGGGCGACGTCAATACGTCAAAGGCAACCAGCAGGACTGAAATCCAGATAGCCGTTTTGCGTGGATGTGACGCATGTTTCCCTCAACCTTTTCTTATTTTTGTATTTCTGTTCTTTTTGCGTCATGTTTACCGCAAATAAACGTTTTTTCTTTCTTCTTTCTGTATACGGGTAGCGATGTATCAAAGTGATGTGGCGGAACCTTTACGCTGATATCATAATCATCCTATAATATTTCTGGGATACACTCAGGCGTCTTCAGTGTGAGGGAGTGGGCCATAATCCACCACACGGGCCCAGTGTAAGTTGGTGGATGTTACATGTCTTCGATTATTTTGTATTTAAAAACGCCGGATACCTCACCATCGTGAGGTGGCCGGCGTGTCCTAGCCGGAGTGTTTTCCTTTACCGTTTTTGAGCAGTGCTGATTAAATCAAATACACGAACTGAAGTACCTTCTTGGGTTCAAACTCACGACCTATAACCGTAAGTCGGGGCCAGTACCACTAAACCATTACTGCTCTCCTTTATGCTATAAAATTAATTAACTAAATGACATCAACCTATTACATGCCATATTGTCACTATTCCCAGAAAGCTAACTTCGTGATTCAACATCATCATCATTACAATCAAAAGATGTCTACTGCTGGACATGGGCTTTGGTGTTTACCAAACCTATATTTCCCCAAAGAGGACAAAAACCATTACCCCAAACACTGTTATCCTACTAATATTATAAATGTAAAAGTTTGTGAAGATGTTTGGTTTTTTGTTACTCAATCACGCGAAAACGGCTGAACGGATTTAGATAAAATTCGGCACACAGATAGATTATAACCTAGATTAACACATAGGATAATTTTTATCTCGGTAGTACTTTCCCGCGGGATAATATCCGACTTCCACGTGGGCGAAGCCTCGTGCGGAAGCTAGTCTTTAAATGACGGAGTTATGCATATGCATAAAAATATATACGTATAAACATGTCAAATTAATAACCTCCTACTTTTTGAAGTCGGTTAAAAATCCAACACGAATTATCGCTTACTATTTGAGAATCGAGTAGAATTTTGAATCCGATAAATGTCAAAAAGATTAAACTAAAAACTTTTTTTGACATCAAAACCAAAAGCTGGGTGTAACGAGAATTTATTTTTAGATTGCCTCGTTTTAAAAATAGAGGTTTCAAGGCTGAAAAAGATTTTCAACAACACAGATTTCGTAATACCTACCTGGTTTAGTAGTCATGAATTCCATCAAAATGCAACACGAATGCAATGCACCAAATTGGCATTGCTTGAACAGAATTACAGTGACTAGCCAAAGTTTAAATGTGCTCAGCGTGATGTATTGCCAGCTTTAAGCTTACACATGGTACCTAACACATTACCTACACCTAGTCTAAGTACTCTAGGTATATATAACGTTACGTACCAAAGATAAATGTAACCTTATCTATTACTAGCTGTGCCCGGCAGTTTCACCCGCATAAATTTCGATTCCATGGGAATATTAGAAAAAGAAACTCATATGTCCTTATCGAGCTCTTGTCCTACCATTATGTCAAAACTCATTCATTTCAGCCATTAAGCTGGAAGTCTAATAAAACATTCCTGATAGCAAAAGAGAAAAGATTAGATTTTTTGCATATTTATGAAAAAAGTCTAATATTTTCTCTTCTGAATATTAGGTAGTATCCTTTATAAAATAGAATGGATTATTTTCTTTCGGTCACACGTCGATAACTTCCACGCCATCGTCAGACAGAAATCTGCCTCTTTGCTCTGCAGAGTGCGGGATAGCTCCTGAAGACCATAAGAGAGGATGTACGAGTCTCCTGTAATAAGTGATGTTGTTCGAAGATGTATTTCGAAAAACTCACGTACGTCTTGTTTCGAAAAAGATGAAGACTGACATAGGTAAAAGTAATTTTTTTGTTTACTAACCCATATGGATGTTGCTTATCCGAATTAATGTTTTTATTTTTATATACTTTAACCAAAGCTGTACACACAAGTTTTACCTACTTTAAATTAAGAAAATCAACCAATTTTGTTGAGGATTATGGCCAATGGGGCCGAAAGGTTCTAAAGTGGCGTTGGAAGGCCGCCCACAGGAACCGATGACCTGGTGAATGCCGCAGGAATCCGCTGGATGCGAGAAGCATAGAACCAGTCAAAGTGACATTGCTTGGGGGAGGTCCATGTCCATCAGTGGACGTCTTTCGGCTGAAATGATGATGATGAAATGTAAGATCACGTTTCCGTTAGATTGTAATAATTCAAATAGTCCACAGACACAGTTAGTCCATTTAAAAATGTACTGTTAAAACTCGGACAAAAAAAAAGTCTTTATTGAAATTTCATTTTATTAATGTGAGAGCCTTGGAAGGGACGGTAGCCCGAAAATGCCAACCTATCACCGCTTTCCGGTATTTAAGCTGAAGGAACATGCGAAAACTGCATGCAATATTTCACAGTTTAAATGGCGTCACCGTCAACCATTTTTTTCAACGTAAAGGGCGTTCGATGAAAATATAGGTTCTACGAAAAATTATTTGTGAATATTGGGTCTTTCTGTATAACATTTTAAACTAGCGACCCACCCATGCTTAGCACTCTTTTTATGACTTGACAAAA
Organism: Polymixis flavicincta; assembly: GCA_949987655.1. Taxonomy (NCBI): domain Eukaryota; kingdom Metazoa; phylum Arthropoda; class Insecta; order Lepidoptera; family Noctuidae; genus Polymixis; species Polymixis flavicincta. Next base: position 8,428,673 of record OX465185.1, on the reverse strand, counting down.
CATCAAAGTTTCTTTATTATTTGTAAGTTTAATATTACTTTATAGTGTCAATAACCTTTCTTAATAAAATCTTCTACCGAATAATGGTGAAAATCGCATCAAAATCCGTTGCGTAGTTATGAAGAACAAAGCATTCATACAGATGGACACAAATAATGACTTGTATTTATATTTTATTCAAATACATCACAGCACCCTAATTGCCCAACATACTATTAATCATAATATAAATAATTTTGAACGTTTGCAATGGAATGCTAATCCATTGCTTCCCATGTTCGAAAAAAAAAAAATCTGCTCAACAAAGTAAATGACGCAGTGAATATTGTTTAACTGTCAAATTGAAAGCCATTTCTGCTGTTAGTGTATTACACAGACATTCCTTTGATCTTACAATTTCGAAATGTATGCTACAATTCGCTTGAACCGTACATCAATGGTCCGATAACACGATACTGTAGGTACACGACTAATGCATTAGGTACTACGCTCGACGAAGCCTTACTAATACACGTTCTAGGTGTTTATACGTACATTAGTACCAGTAATCCGTAATAGGATTATTTCTAAAGAGAAATGAAGGTCATTTGTTATAATTAGCGTATTTTTCAAACGATTTATCTTGGTCATTTCTGGGGAGGAGAAGAATTTACAATTAACAACTTAAGTTTAGCGAGTATGCTAGCGAGTAATTTTTTGGAGATTCTATAGCAATGTCAGTCTTTTATCTCCTTTCTGCCTGATGGTAAGATGTTCCTGCTATCTATAGGTAGCTGATTCATACCTCAGGAATAACTCATCATCATCTGACGCACCTATTCCCAACTATATTGGGTTCGGCTTCCAGTCTAACCGGATGAAATTTAGTACTAGTATTTTACCTGGAGCGACTTCCTATCTGACCTGCACAACCTAGTTACTCGGTAATTCGATATATCTTGGTAAGACTGGTTGTCAGACTTTCGGGCTTCAGATGACCCGTATCGACTGTCAAAGATCCACGAATGACAGCCGAGACCAACGTGCTCTCGGAGGCACGGAGGAGTCATGGTATGTAAAGGTGGTCACCATGGACGACCAACCGCGGCAAACATTATCTTAACTTGAACGATCTCACCAGTGGAAATCATGTGCGTATAATCTGTCCGGTGTTAGTATTTCTCATGACGAGCTCCTTTAAATCAAATCTTCAAGTAATTCTAAAAAGATTGAGTACCACTCAGATAGGTACAAAACGATTTTGATTCCAATGTACGATGAACGATGTAAAAAGCGCTAACGGGACCCTATTACTAATAATAGGGTTTCGTTAGCGCCTTTTTGGCAAGGAACCCTGAAAAGGTACCAAAACATCTCATAAATTCTCATCATCTTTATTTACATCTTATTTATTCATTCATAAATATTTAACGCTTGCTTTGAGTAAATATGCGAATAAGTAAATAAAAAAGGTACCTCTATGTCCTTCTAGAAGTATGATAAACGAGGTGCTATTATGGTGCGATAGGACCTACATAAATATTGAACAAGTAAAACCCTCGTTGTTCTAGTGTTCGCAAGCTCTGTTACATGTGGGGTTCTGAGGTCTACCAGTAGGTTTAGCATGATGATTTATATTTCTACGATGAATAGACACAGCCCTTTCCATATAAAGTGACATTTCGTTTCTCCATTTTTGACATTGCACCGTAGAAATCCTTCTACATACCTAATGTCATTTTGTATTTCGTTTCTAATGATCTTTGTCTGTGTCCTTTTTTGTGTAGACTATTCCAGAAGAGAGTTTTCTATCCCAAACTGTCAAAATAACACTGACTGTTGTGACAGTGACAGAAAACGTTCTACAGTCTGTCCATACGAAATGTCATGTTTGTCTATTCTTCCGTCGACAAAAATGGTGCTCGTGCTAAGCCTGTAGTCGGGAAAAGTGTTAATGGGTTTGTTCATTAGCAATTCCTCATTGGTAGCTCAGTATCAGGGTTTGTGCCCGTCTGTTGGCAATAGGCTTGCCCCCTACTAAATGGGACTTTCACATAACTTGTGCAATGTGGATGCACTATTAGGTACACCTCTGCTGTACCGTTCTAGGAGTACAAGCGTAATGGATAATATACTTCTGTGGACATGTCTTATAATGAACCACAATATTACATATAAATTAATTCAGTCTGCGGACGCTTTAAAACAGAAGGTGAAACAAATGAAAGATTTATGAATGTAGAACCGACACTCATCTGAAGTATTAAAAAAAAAAATGTTGTAGAAGATAATAAGCAAATTTTTATAACAAAAAAAGAAGATACATAAGGTGACTAAACTAATAACATTAAGTAAGTTAAGCATATAAAAATATTTTTATAAGATAAATCACATGATATGTGCAAGAATTATCTGCTCAGAAAAGTTTTATTCAGAAAACGCTTGACGGCTGTCATTTCACCAACGTCTTGACAGCTGTCATTGCCAAATCAGATTAGGTAGAACACGAAGGAGTATTCATATATTTAATAGTAGCATTGTTAAACTCTTTTCTCTAAACCTATCTAGCTAAAATGATAGTAGTATATCCAGGTAGTTTGTTGTTCTCGCGGATATTAAAATGCCAAGGACAGGTAGGTACGAGTAGTGTTGGTAAATGTCAATAGGCATAAATGTAGCGTGAGATGCCCCATTATGACTAAATACCTTCTTAAAAAGGTGGTAAAGACAAAATAGCATAAGCATAGTAAAATCAGCATAATTATAATGTTCCCACTGCTGGGGGACACAGGTCTCCTCTTTGAGAGGAAGTGGCCCACAGTCCACCATGCGGGCCCAGTGCGGGTTGGTTGATGTCACAATGTGTCATGTCTTCGATTTTTTTGGTTATAAGACATGCCGAGTTCCTCACGATGTTTTCCTTTACACATTTGATAGCAGTGATGATGAAATACACAAAGTAAAGTGCCTTTCTGGGTTTGAACTCATGACCTACAACTCGTAGTTCGGGGCGATACCACTGGGTTACCACTTCTCTGGGTGGGTTTAAATGGTTGGGTAAAGGTAAAAGCTGGTGGAGTGGTACAACCACGAGCCCAAGAGATGCTAATGCCCAGCAGAAACTCGATTACAATCTACTTAGTAAAATCTTAACTTTATTTAATCACTGACAGAAAACGTATAGCCTGAACCACTGAGTCTACTATAGAAGTACAAGAGCAATCCGCAAAAGTACCTTTCTTATTGAAAGTACTCGAAGAAAGGATTTTTTGAAAATTCATAACATGAAAGGGTTAAATAGGGGATCTATTCGGTAGTTCGTAATGTTCGTAATATGTTACTAACTTCATCATTCATTCTTAGCCTATAACGTTCCCACTGCTGCGACACAGGCCTCCTCTCAGTGAGAGGAAGTGGGCCGTAATCCAGCACGCGGGCCCAGTGGGGGTTGGTAGATGTCACATGTCATCGAATTTTTTGTTCTAGGACATGCCGTTTTCCTCACGATGTTTTCCTTCACCGTTTGAGAGCAGTGGTGATGAAATTATTTACACAAAGTAATGCGCCTGGCTGGGTTCGAACGCACGACCTACAACTCGTAAGTCACAGGCATTACCAGTGGGCCACCACTGCTCTCACTTCATCATCATCATTATTTCAGCCGAAATACGTCTGCTGCTGGATATAGGCCTCCCCCAGGCTCCTCGACTTCGACCGGTCTTGTGCTTTCCACATCCAATGGATTTTGGAGGGGTTTTGCCAAAATCGCCACGCTTGGCAGGCGGGTTGGCGATCGTAGTATGGTGGTAAAATGCATAGGGAACGCTGCTGCTACTTACCTACTTACTTATTCAAAACTGAAATCATAACGTATTTCATTTAGAACTCTATTATGTAATCTATGTGATGGCCTTCTTCGGAAATGTCATGTATGTGCGCAGTGTAAGTGTGCGTATTATGACCAACACAGTAATTGTCTAACACACTATCATTCACGATCTGAATAGTTTTGACGGAATAATCCATTCTAATAAAGTAATAATACAAATGCATGGATAATGCCCGAAGAATTGCCAAACTTAAGTGGCAGTGGGCAGGGCACATTGCTCGCAGAACAGATGGCCGATGGGGCCGAAAAGTTTTCTGAAGTGGCGACCGAGTACCAGAAGACGTAAAGTTGGAAGGCCTCCTACAAGGAGCTTTGGGGAGGCCTATGTCCAACAGTGGACGTCTTTCAGCTGAAATGATGATTATGATAGATAATGTATATTGCTAATGTTCAAAAATACGTATGCTCAACAACTGCAATAACACAATGTTTTTTTTTTTACTCCCAAAATGATAGCCATTCCAAAATCAAAAGTAATTTATTCAAATTCGGCGGAGGATCAGCACTTTTCGAACGTCAAAATACATAAGACAGTACCCCAAAACGCCCACCCTTCAACACTTCCTAGTGCTTTAGCTGGGAAGAAGAAGTAGCGCAACAAACTCTCCAGTAGCATAGTCGGCTTAGCATGATGCTTACTATTTCTACGAAGAATAGACAGTGCTTTTTCAATACAAAGTGACATTTCGTTGCTCCATTTTTGACATCACACCGTAGATATCCTTCCACAATCTGTCATGTTGTCTTTCGTTTCTAACGATCTTACGTAGCTCGTGCTAAGCCTGCTGCTATCTGTTTAGTCGGATAGACTTGATTCTATAAACATAGGAAAAGTAATAAACATTACGAAACACAGAACATTAATTAAATAATTAGTCACATATCAGCTAGACATGCCAATATTGCTAATGTTAGTGTGTTACACATATACTCCACAGATGTATGAAAGTGAATGAAGCAAAAATAGTATGTGAATATCGTAGCAAGTGATGTTCTGTAGTTTCTACCTACCCCCACGGAAAGAAGTAGTTAGTTTATTGTTGTATGTGGCCTGCTAAGTATGCCTAACCACATTAACGAACACGTGTCTGAATACCAAATAAATAGGCTAATCTATTGAAAAGCTACTGATTAAAAGGCTCGCCATTGTACTAGTTAATAAATAGGCGGTGAACTCGCTACCTATTTGCCAAACGCGGCTTCACGTACTAATGGAACTAATTGTAACCCACCCAGTAATTCTCTGTATAGCAACATACGTTTGGTGTATTGAAATACGATACTAATCAGGTAGGAGTAGGCAGATGTGAAGGTTATCATGTTCATTTATGTACATTAACGTTTCATCGATTTTGAAATTTAACACCCTAAATACGCAGTACACTTGTAATGTATAGCAAGGTTTAGAACAAGCCAATTGCTTTGTATTGCGTCGAATTTTTACTCTGAACTAGGTACGTTTTATAGAGAACTTCTCAAAGCAATCAACCCAAAATAACACGGGTTTTTTTATGGGTGGGAAATCTTCAAATGACTTCTCAAATAACCGCTCTGGGTGGAGCAGGAGTGCGTGTCAGACTTTTACTGTCTAAAACCCACCCGTGTTCCTTCAGTTGCCTGTGTGACAGGGGCCACGGTATCTCTTTCGAATAACCCGCACCCCTGGTAGTAAATAACACGGCTCAAAATGGGATTCGAACCTAGAACAGCTTGGTCATCTCACTTCCGAACCACATCGCTGAAACAAAAGTACTCATCGACTCATCTTATCGTAGTCCACTGTTTGAGATGGGCCTCACCCAGGCTGCGACACAACAACGTTACCTGTCCTCCGCCTTCCGCATCCAGTCTGTCCCAGCCACCTTCATCAGGTTATCGGTTCAAGAGTAATACTTGGGTGCACTGTCCTCCCATACCTATTATCACTGTAATTTGAAAACATTGTAAAATTCAATTATTTTAAAAAGAGTACCCGTGGAGTTTCTTCTCCATAGGAAGCGACAAATTAGAACCGTGCACCTATCTTTTGACGTTTCATAAGTGCCCATGCAGGTTTATGTGAAATAAAATATTTTGATTTTCGACTTGTAGTGAATTACTGAAGTATTTTTGAGACACTTCACTAAAGCTAAAGTTACAAAATAATTAAAACAAAATAGAACACGTTAAACGACGTGGAAACTATACTCTGACAATGGTTAATTAAAATCACTTAATTAATGTAACATCGTACAATAGAATGTGCTTAACGCTTAGGTTTCATGAGATTAGAGACATTGTAATCTAAACTCTGTTTGGTGCAAATCCTTTCATTTTGGTGTGAAGCCTTCAAACGTGTCTCAATGTATTAAGCCAAGAGAATGATAAGTAAATACGTAGCATTATATTATTTGCATACATTTATTGCTCCGTTGAGGGGCTTGTGGCTAAGTCCCGCATGGCTCGATCGATCTGGTTAAGCTACGTTTGCCGTGGTTATTCCGTGGATGGGTGACCATCTTTACATACCAAGACCCCTTCGTGCCTCGGATAGAACGTTAAGCCGTTGGTCCCGGCTGTCATTCGTAGATCTTTGACTGTCGTTATGTGTCGTCAGAGGCTTGAAAGGCTGACCAGCCTTTTTTCCCACGTCTTACCAAGGGGTACCGTTATCGTAAATAATCCAGTTACTGGGTAAAGGCCCGGTAACTGTTAATATAACCAGTCTTACCGAGGGATATCGTAATCGTAGAAACCCCAGTTACTGTGGAGGTCAGATAGGCAGTCTCTCCATGTAAAATAGTGGTACTGCTACAACTGGTTAGACTGGAAGCCGACCCTAACATAATTGCGAAGAAGCTAGGCAGATGATGGCAGATGATTTTGAATGCTCCGTTTTGAATGACTTTGACTTTGATATTTCCAAGATCACAACTGTTTCAATTGGACGGATAAATGTTCAAATCCGTGTTATTCGGTTTACCGTCTGGAATTTTCAGTAGCAGCGGGGGGTCTGAATTTGTACCCCGTTGTGGGCTAAATGCTCGCCCCGTGTTACCTGGGACTAAAACATAGCTAGCGAAATGTGGGAGTGCTATGGGTACACCTCTAGCCCGCCCTTTGGGGAAAACAGTCGTGTGTATGTTCATAGATGCTGAATAAGAAAGGCAAGCTTAGAGAACTATGTAGACATTTGAACGCGAGGACCAAAAAGCACTAGACTGGACGGCTACTACAGTAAAAAATACTGGTTTGTGTTCCTGCAAATAGAATAGTGTTAAAAAGGAAAACAAAGGCATTTTGCCCTTCACCGCATCGGATCATATAATTTCTAACATATATGACGGACGGGTAAAAGGAAAAACACTACAAAGTGAAAAATAACTTTAATTTCGGAAGGCGGTGACTTTGGATATGTATTTTAATTAAAATACAAAACCAAAGTCATCATATCACGCATCATCAGATCTATATGGAATCTAAATGGGACCATTTCGGAATAAATCCCTTTCGAACAAAAAAGAATTTTGCAAATCCGTCTAAATATGACGAAATTATGCCCGAACATACTTAAAAAAAGAACATGTCGAGTTGATAACTTCCTTCATTTACACTTAATTTCATCTAAGACTGGTTTTTGCCAGCGGCTTCACCCGTGTGGAGGTCGAAAACTATCCAACGGGAACGGAGTACCGGGATAAAAAGTATTCTATGTGTTTTTCGAGGTCACAAATTACCTGTGTTCCAAGTTTCATTCAAATCCGTTCAGCCGTTTTTGATGAAAGAGTAACAAACATCCATATATACATCCATACATAGGTACCTACGTACTCACAAACTTTCACATTTATAACATTTAATTCAAGAATGAATTAAGTTTGAAAAAAGCTGTTTCCATTGAATTTTAAACCATATACACATGGTGTAGAAAACAATTTTGCGATCAACGTACTACTTTTTTATCGACCTCACGCCTTGAAGGCTAGGATAGGTTTGATTGATTGATACGTTCTCAATTCAAGTTATGAACGAACTACATCGTTCGTTCTGGGTGCGGTAAAACGTCAATCATTTTACTGGAACGCGTTCTAGAGACCTAACGGCTAGCCAGTAAATACGATCTATTACTATGTAGGTTGGTATGTAAAGTATCTACGTAGTTTTGACGTGGTTAACCGAGTTACGTCATATGCAAACGTCTGCAGATATAATCTGTGCGATCGATTCTGAGGATTAAAGAGGGTATTGTGGCTAAGTATTCATTTCCGCACGGGTCGATCTATCATGTTAAACTACGCTTGGTCCGTGGATGGGTGACCATCTTAAAATACCAAGACCATTCCGTGCCTCTAAAAACTCGCTAAGCCGTTGGTCCCGGCTGTTATTTGGAGATCATTGACAGTCAAAATCAAAATCAAAATATTATATTTCCCAATAGCAGCGCCCTACGGTTTCACCTGCGTAATTCCCGTTCCCGTGGGAATACGGGGATAAAATAAAGCCTATGTCACCCGGGAATAGCGTAGCTTCCCAACAGTGAAAGAATTTTTCAAATCAGTTCAGTCGGGTCGGAGCCTATTATTCAATGCAAACAAACAATCAAATCTTTCTTTTTTATATATTATACATATATATAGTATAGATAAACCTGCATGGGCACTTATGAAACGTTAGAAGCTAGGTGCACGGTTCCAAATTGTCGCTTCCTATGGAGAAGAGCCGGCAAGAAACTCCACGGTTACTCTTTTAAAAATAATTGGCTTTTACAATGTTTTCAAATTACAGTGATAATAGGTATGGGAGGCGGGAGGACAGTGCAGTCCTGTCAATAAGTACCAGGTACTTAGAGGAATGAAAATACAGAATAGAAAATTGTCTACTAATCTAGTCTGACTAGTCGTTACGGGTCTTCAGAAGCCTGAAAGTCTAACAGTCAGTCTTACCAAAGGCTATCTATCGTATTACCTAGTAATTGGGTTGTGGAGGTCAGATAGGTACTTTCTCCATGTGTACTGGTACTCAGCCGCATCCGGTTACTCTGGAAACCAACCCCAACATAGTTGAGAATAGACTAGGCAGATTCTGAGGTTAGGATTGAAAAGCCGTAGCCGTATATGATGAGGTGGCTTAAACTGATAAACCGGTCAAGTGAGACTCAAAGTCGTGATCCAAGGGTTCACCTACCCATTATGCCGCCATAAAAAAAAGATATGGACAAATTAAGATTTTCGCGAAAACTTGTAGGTACCAAAATTTACCTTAATTTTCTTTTATTTTTCGGAATTTTTCTTTACTTGTGCTACAAAACTTTGTTTTCAACCAACATTGATAATTCTAGGTCAACCGGAAGGAAATAGGGTTTGGGTCGAAAACCTTTAGGTAGTAGCCGTTGACCTAGAATCACGAAATTTGTGAAAAAGCAAGGTCTTACAGCACAAATAGAGGGAAAATGCCAAAAAATAAAAATAGTTGAAAATTGAGGTAAATTTTGGTACTTACAAGTTTTCGGGAAAATCTAAATTTGCTCCTATATTTTTATCGTGTTGAATTAGGACCTTGATTTTTGTACACCTCAGTATCTGATAAAAATTTCTACTTGCTAGGTTCACCCGTTTTGAGAAAATCGGTGGTGACACACGGACAGACAGATGGACAAGAGAGTCTTATAAGGGTTTCCTTTTTTACCTTTTGAGGTACGGAATCCTAAAAATAACCTAGTATGAACAAAATGCTTTAAGATTAGATGAATATTGAAAAACATAATATGTATGTAGCTTCCATTTACTAACATAATAATAATCACTCTTATTTATAAACGCTGCTTAAAGTTAAGAGATGTTAAAAAACGTCAAAAATGTATGGTTAAACAGTCGCTGATCACTGCTTAAACTTTAAGGAACGTTTATAAATAAGGGGGAATATGTTATAACATAAAATAGACTTGCAGCAACCTGTACTAAAGGAGTCAATGTCAGGCGACAATATTATGCAAAATACAGTTTGTAATATGAGAGTCATATCACAGACTGTATTTTGTATAATACTGTCTCCTGTTAATGACAACAGTGTCGACGCTTGAATTCTATTTCATAGGATCTAATTTATTACTTTCATTGCTAAAACGTGGGTAATTTTAGTGGCTTTAATTTTAAGCATTAACTCTCATAATATGTCCTTATTACAAAAATACATAAACGCCAAATTCTACCTACGTTATGCAAATAATTTAATTCCGTACGTACATCATAATTATGACGGTCCGCGGTTGCCTACTGTAAATATTAGATAACACAGCTTTTCGCTTACATTTCGTTTAAGGTCAGTGCCGGATTAGGTATTTAGTAGGTGTTGCAAATGGTACAGGCCCCGCGCTTTGGGGCCTGGGCCTGAGCCTGGGCGGTTCCTATAGGTTCCATCACCACCTATAGGTGCAAGGAAATATTTAGTATGATACATAATATGTTGAAAGAAAGCTTGCCTCTCCGAATTGGGATGCCAAATATTTTCGAGCTTGCTTCGCGCGCTCTTAAAACTTACTTAGTTACTCTTCATTATTTTAGAACTGTTCTGCATAAGTCAACAAAGTAACTCCTAATATCGTATGAATAATCAAAAGAAAGCTCACCACTGTTTGCAATCAAGCTTCTCTTAGAAAAATCACAATTGAATTACTGCCGCAGTATGAGATCATGTAGGTTTAAAAATAAGTTAGTATGTAGTAAAAAGTAATTTGGTTCAAGTAATTTGAGTTTTGAGGAACACGTGGAAGTAAAAATATTTGTCTAAACAAAGACGTTCTAAAATCGTCAATTTGGTTTATATGGAAAAAACTATTTGGGTAAAATACTATTTTATTTTAACTTCAGAAGTGCTGATAAACTCAAATCGTACTCTAAGTAGAATTTACTACTGGACCCACGCTGTCTTAATCCGGCCCTGATCAAGTCAAAATAAGGTCCCCATTTAAACGCTTGCTCCCACCCACGCCTTTTTACTGAAATACAACAAAATAAGATGTAAAATTACATTTCTTTCGTATATTTATTACGTGCAAATCTTGGAGTAAAAGTGTTTTATCTCAGAATGGTATTATGGAAGCGGAAAGATGAGTTATATCTATTTTATTATACATTTTTGGACTCGTTTTCTCGTTTTCATAAATGTAATAAGTATTTGACAAATTTTCGTTACCGAAATGAAAATAATACATACCTACGAACCTAGTGATGTTGATAATGAAAATGAATTGTGATACTTTATCCATTTTTGCTTTGGTGGCCCAGTGGTAACAGCTGTGACTTACGAACTGTGAGTCGTAGGTGTGCGAACCCAGACAGGCGCATTACTTTGTGTAAATTATTTCATTGCCGCTGCTATCAAAACGGTGAAAGAAAACATCGTGAGGGCACCAACTACTACTACATAACTTCGAAGACCTGTGACAGATTAACCAACCCGCATCACTGGGCCCGCGTTGCGGTCTATGTCCCATCAATGAGAACATTATACGTTGATAATGTACTGTATTCATATAGCTCGTAGCTTCACGAACATGGCAAAGTGATCATGAGAACCAATATTGCGGTCGTATTGATGCCTTATTTCTTGTTGTTTTTTCATAACCGATTATTTGGGTTTGTAGAAAACTCGGCCCCAATGGCCTAGATAGGTACGTTTTTTGAGCAACTCATCAGTTGGCACTGTTATGATTTATTTCGTTCCAAAAAACAGGCAGATAAATAATTTATTTAAATATTTATGATATAAAAACATCTCAACGCTCATTTTTGCCGCTCTGGGCATTTGCCCGGCTTGCCCCCCCTTAGATCGGGCCCTGCATATTTATTTATTTATTTAAAAGGTACACCAACGACTTATTCACTAGGCACATTAACATAAGAAAATAACATTTGGATTTAGTTATGGTGAATTTGTCACTTACAGGCGTACACAGCACTCACTTAAAAATAGCTCCATAAATTAGTAAAAAAAAAAATCAGCAGAATAAGAATTAAAAAAAAAACAACATAATCGAAATGAGAATAGAAAATTAAACAATCAAAAATCAATATCGTAATCGAATTGAGAATAAATAAAATAAAAACGAAATTAAAATTATTGCTTGAATCAAAATTTAAACATTAAAATTTAAAAATATACTTTAAAAATAAAAATAAACTTTAAAATTAAACAGTCAAATAGAAATTCAAAATTCAAAATGGTAGAACACGATAACAATAGAGTGCAAAGAGAACATTCCAAATTTTTTTGAGTGGCAATATGCGGCCAAAAAACAAAAATAAAAATTGTAATTGTGATATAGATCTGATGATGCGTTTCGGAAACAGACAACGGAACTCTTCAAAAAATTACAGCAAATCAACCGCGAATGTTGCTATCGCATAAATAAGTGCATTGTTTTGACCCAAAGGATGATGAAATTTGGAATTGGTGTAGGGTAGGTAACAAAAAAGTGAAAAATAAAAACTTTTTTCAAAAAAATAACCACCGACTTCCTAAAAAAACACTACATAGTATTTTTTTTATTTATTTCAGAAGTCGGTGTCATTGGATCTGTATGTTTTATTGTTTTTCACTTTTAATTTATGGTAGGTACCTACCCCACACCAATTTATTTATCACTACTTGCTACGTAAACAGGACTGACATAGTATTAGAACGTTATCAAGAAATAAAAAGTTGATTTAAAACGTATTATCAAAGTTATCACAAAAACTATCCAAGCAAAGTTAATAAAATTTATATGAGACCATCCCTGAGGCATACTCTATTCATTAAAACAATAATTTTCGAGATTGATCCTCAATTTCCGGAGAAATCGCAGAATACACAAACAAAAAACATACAGACAAATAAATTGAGAACCTACTCCTTTTGAAGTAGGTTAAAAACCCAAGTTTTTCAGAAAAGAACAAAAGTTACTATGTCATAATACAGTTCGAGATATCCCTGGTATCCTAGATTTCTCAAAAGAATCGTTTCAATGCAGATGGAGGCTACCGATGGAGGCGATAAGCAACGCATTCCAAATGAAGCCGTTCGTATGCCTTCGGATGCGTTCGGGTCCATTTCGGCTTCCCAGGTTGAAACGTACGCAGAAAATGTAGGCGAAAGTGTGAATGCTTACACAAGAGTTTGAGAGGAATACGTTTTCGATTCTAAAGGGTCCTTTTGTCTGAAGTACCCTCGGACGGTTGGCTGCGTATGTCAACTTGTTTAGAAGGATTTTCGTATTTGCATTCGAATGAATTCGATTATGGTGTCACGAGTTTACTGATGTGTTGATCTGAAGAAGCTTTTTTTTTTATTTATTTTTTTGTGCCAATTTTGTCAATAATACCGCGTTCTTGAGTTTAGTAGCACACGTATCGATATCTACTTATTGCTGGTACTATCATTTTGACTGCTTTTGGTCTAGTGGTAGCAAGTGGGCTTTTTTTATCTGGAATTTAGTCTACATTTGTGACCAGTTGATGGCCATAGGCTCGCCACTTATTACATGGGTCTTAAACATAACTGGCGAAATGTGGGTGCACCTACGATAGACACACCTCTGCCCAACCCTTCGGGGAAACTTGGTGTGATGTTATGTCATGTCACATTTTGATAGAAATGAGACCATAACAACGAGCTGATTTCCACAACTTTAAGGGCTATATTGAATTTTGAATACCTAATTGTTTCTCTTGGCTAGATCAAGGTCTCGTTATGAAATGATTATTCGAAATTTCAACCCTGAGGGGATCAAACGAGGTTGTAGTTCGAATATTGTTAGGCTTTACCACCTTTACACTTCAATTAGCAATTACTGAAACTAGTAACCACAATTTTAGTCTGATTATAAGTTACTAGACTCACCATTTTAGCTTCAGTATTGGGTACCTACTTGTATTATTTATTACTAGCAGCGCTCTGCGGTTTCACCCGCGTAGTTTCCGTTCCCGTGGGAACACGGGGATAAAATATAGCCTATGTTACCCGGGGATAGTGTAGCTTCGCAACAGTGAAATAATTTTTCAAATCGGTTTAGTAGTTTCGGAGCCTATTCCATGCAAACATACAAACAATCAAATCTTTCCTCTTTATTATTAGTATAGATTTAGGCTGATTTTTTACTCGCAAAACTACACTGATGTTCTGTCAGGGTATCGTCAATTAATGTAACCTAATAAAAAAAACGAATATTTCAGGTAACTACGTGCAATCCAAGGACGATCAAAAGGAAAAGCGAAACCCTTATAGGATCACTTTGTTGTCCGTTCGTTCATCTGTCAGTCTGTCAAGATCCTTTGTCTCAGGAACGCGTGGAGGTATCAAGTTGAAATTAAAACGATATACTTAAATCTACAGTCTCTTGAAGCTGTGAAAAAATCAAACATCTAAATTAGCGTAAAAAATATATACTGCAGTTTATGCCGCAAAAAACGTATATTTCGACACTCTCAAGGGAATCAAAATTTATGGGGTATTTTTTGTTGAACTAAAACTATGAAATTCGGCAAGAATACCGTCTTATACTAGGTAAAAGTATAGGGAAAAATCTGAAAACTATACATTTGTAATTCAATCATAAAAAACAGGGTCTTTATGCAAGGAACGGCGGGCCAAATTTTGAATTGAGTTAACCATGTCATTTGTCTTCCACGCGCGCCTCAAAGAGATGTCCGGGCCCGCAAGGGCAAGGGCCGATGCCTACCAGGAGTGCGGGTTGTTCGAAAGAGATACCATGGCCGTTGGCACACAGATAACTGAGGGAACACGGGTGGGTTTTAGTCAGTAAAAGTCTGACACAACCTCCTGCTCCACACAGACCGCGAGAAGATATCTGATGGTTTCCCACCCAATAAAAAAACCACTTTGATGTACAATGCGACACTATTCATTCTTATTTTATATACCAATACCCTTCATGACCAGATGTTCATTACGTCTGGACTACGCCCGGTGATGGAGACCATCACTGTACACTGCTTCCTAAACAAACACTTTCACACAGTAGGCATAACGAACTCTATGCAGGGATGCATGGAGGTTAAAAAAACCGTAGCGCATGTGCTCCTTGTATGCACAGCCGTCGCCCAGGTTAGGACAGCAACCATTGAGGCACCTAGATCTTAGACAGATGTTCTCAATAAACCACGAGATCTTATCAACTTATGGAGGCAGGTGGGCGGCTTGAAATAAGCGCCGACGACCGTTGTTTTGTTACCAAAACTAAATGGTTTGGTTTCGAAACAAGTCTTTGCAGTTTCACCAATTTGTTAATTTTTAAGGCTTATATTTATACAGGGTAAGTTTTTATCCAGTGCGCAAATTGTAAACATGAATTCAGCATATCATTCGAGAAACCCTAGCACAGAAATTTTTCGCCGGTTGTACAAAAAAAAAATCAGCTGTTTCATAGAAAAGTGCAATACCTACGCGGTCAAAAGGTATGGAACGGCTGATTTTTGAAACGAACGCAGGGGGTCTAGAATGATATGCTGAATTCATGGTTATAATTTGCGCACTGGATAAAAACTTTTCCTGTATACTATAAAGAGACCGGATTTGATTGTTTGTTTGCATTGAATAGGCTCCGAAACTACTGAACCGATTTGAAAAATTATTTCACAGTTGGGAAGCTACACTATCCCCGGGTGACATAAGCTGTATTTTATCCCCGTATTCCCACGGGAACGGGAACTACGCAGGTGAAACCGCGGAGCGCTGCTTGTTATGAATAAATAGCCAGCGTATACTATTTGTTGGTACGAGTATCGACATAATTAAACCTTTTTGTGCTCTTGAAAAGGGAGTTTTGAAATAAAGCCCATATTGATTGAGTAATCCTGAATTTAGAGTAAATTAGACTTGTTGTTTACTTTATCATTATGGTCATAGTCATAGGTTTTATGTTCACTATTACCATCAGACCCCAATTATAACATCCTAAAAAAAAATCTATACTTCATTGCACAGTACCGACAGCGTAGTTTCTAGAAAATAATATCAATTAAGTCAAAAAAGAGGCTATTTTATAAGACAGACTGAATTCACGTCTAAACAAATCTAAATATAAAATATTTTAACCATGTACCTATTTATGACAACCAAACATCTTGATCCTTTTCAAACCCAGTATTTTATATTTCAGACGTCAACGGCGCTTATCCTCCTCCTTCACTTATCTCTTCACACAGTCGACGAAGGGCACGCTATAAATCCAAGTAAGTATAAAAGTACTCTCACTTTGTTAGCTTATTATCATTTTGTTTACTGCGACCGTAATTTGTAACTTTTGTGGCATAATAAAGGGGATTTTCGCTTCTTTGAATGTCATAAACCTAAATCTCGGGCCTTCAAAATGTCTGTCCATTTGGGCGGGATTAAGTTTTTTCTTTGATATCGTTATTAGTTTGTTATAGACCGGCCAAAGCTGATGATGAAGTTACATTAGACAGTAAAGGTCAAAAGATTTTTCTGTAGGTCAAACACTAACTTTTAAGCTTTAAGAAAATATATACATAAGCAGGTAGTCAAGAAAGAAGAACTCCAGTATATCCCTTTTTATTCCATCAAAGTAAAAAAATAAAACCCGAAGCATAGGTCATCATCATAATCATCATTTTAGCCGAAAGACGTCCAATGATGGACATAGGCCTCCTCCAAGCTCCACCACATGACTAGTTCTGTGCTTCCCGCATCCAGCGAATTCCTGCGGTCGTAAACGTAGATGTTTAGGTTGAATTCATTGAGTCAATTTACCCTCAAAAAGAAAATGTTTTCTTATTTTAGATTTAAATATCTACCGCACAAATACTATTTCAGCTAAGCAAAAAATATGGCTACGAAAGATACCAAATACAGTATGATTAAAAGAACGTCGATTTCATTATATTTTTCCGTCGAGCAATATTGGCTTTTAAAATTAGTATTTTATTGAAAGTATCAGTTACTTTATTTTTTATCAACAGTGCCTTGTTACTCTTATTAGTCTAGGTAACTAAACGAAATTCAGCAAAAAAGCAGCTGATATTCAGTTTTTACTCGTAAGTGCTATCGAGCGAGGTTTTTATTTTGTCTTTTTGCAAAGTTGCCTGGATACGGCACTCTGCCAACTAGCTAAGTTGTGTTGATTGACCTAAGGCGAATATCAATCTCGTGAGATAAATACCAGAGCATTGAAGATCAGCTTCAGTGCAGTGGGTGCATCTTGGTTTCTAAGACTATCTAAAGAAGAATCAATTGAGGTGGTATCAGGTAAACCAGGTTTCTAAAAAGAGTTTCAAGTCTGACAATGGATTTTGTGCTCAATTTCTATTGTTGTCACAGTTCTAAATTCTGCAACACAACTTGATGTCTAAAAGTATTTATTTGGAGGTTTATTTATACGCGTCCCGGCAGACCGAGAGCGGTAACGAACCGGATTTACGTTTATCGATTTTCTATTGAGCAGCTCTTGCTTCAGACTTTTCCCCTGGTGATGTCAATTTCATAGCAAATCAAGCCATACAAAAGTAAGAAGTCATTTCTGAAATTGATAGTAATCAACAATTTGTAGATAATAATATACAAACACAAAACAATCGTATAGATGTCAAATCAGTGATTGAAGTTAACATCAAAGAACATAATCCTAGTGAAACATCAAACAATCATTATTTCAAACTGCTCTTTCAATAAATTTTGTGATGTCAAACAAGATTTTATGATCCAATTTTGTCTGGATTATACTCTCATCAAAGTGAACTCTTTTATTGCTGATATAAAAGTCTCGAAGGAATCTTTCAATACGATGTATCGCAAATATGACAGGAACTTGATAATTCCGATTCATTCTCAAATAAGCAAGGAATTACTATTATTGATGTGAATCATTCTCGTGGTTTACTATTGAATGATAGTCTATATATTATATTTTATTAAAACAATATGGCTGAGATCCAGTTCAACAAAACTTGAAAACGAATATTTATGCAGGTTATGTTTAGCCTCCAAATCCTAATGGATATAATAATTTGATGTATTTCTACTTTGTTCCTGCACTATACTGACACAATGAAGTTAACATGCAAATCAAATAAACAAGCACAAATTGCTGCATACAAAATACATGCAATACAATATAACGGGATAATGCAATCAAAGATTTAGTGGCGATCAACAATGTACAAAATGTACGTTTATTATAAAGTTTATTAATGTTTGTTTGAATAATTGTAGTCAAATAACACTGTTTGAACCTAATGAAAACGTTAAACCATCGGCAAATATTTAGGTCACCGAATTTTATTCAGTTTCACTACATGAATGAGAAGAAGCATCGAAGTAATATTGTACAACAAAAACTTGGCTTGCTTCGAAATTGGCAGAAGTTATACTTTTTGTGACTCAAATACTGGTCCCACATAGACAAGAGTTACCCAACGTTTATCGCGCCGTTCAGACCAAGCAGTGGCAGATATGACTCTATGTGAGACAGTACCTAATTAGATTGTCATCAGTGACAATGTTATGTAAAGTCTAATTAAATCCGTGCCCGTCCCTGCTTCGGTCTGATTGGCGCTTAGAACATAGATCATTAATAAAATCGGATCTTTAATTCATTTTGCACCTTTAGTATACCAGCCAGCGATTACCAGCATACCAAAAAGTCCTGTTACAAATTCCATTCGTGTGAAACCTTTAACCGGAATACATTAATTTTAGTTGTAGCTGTAGGGGTGTCACTGTAGTCATATCACTCGTAGTTAAAGGAAAACACTCGTAAAAGCTTTATGTTAATAGCTCTAGCCCGCGGCACGTGTGTATGTATGCGCGAAACAATGTCAACGTGTTCGTAACAAAATGATTACGTGCGCATGGCTCCATTGATTTCAATAGATTACTACCGCGTTTGATTATTTAAACATAATTGAATTTAGTTGTGATAATTTGTTATGCAAATGTGATAGCTAACGGATTACTTAATGTATATTACGAGCTTAAGCATCGACAATAATCATTAGTGTACCGTGGTAATAGCTCGTCATTTCAAACACTTTTCCGTTTTATGTACGCAATAAACAACCGCTTTGCTAGAAATGCTCTGAGAAAAAGAAAACATCGAAGAAAAATCTCAAGCACCGGATCATCCCGATATAACATTCAAAATTATCATTTGCTCCCAGACTATTATGCTAGGTAGGGCGTCAGAAAACAGCGAGATGTTTTTCCCAAAAATTATACCGCAAATAAATTCGGTGTAACGCAAGTTTATCTTCAATTTTACTCAAAATAACGTCTTGAATATCTCATTTGACACCGTGGAAGATTACGGTGAACTCGTAAGTCGGCGCCAAAGAATTTTTACATAAAATATTCATCATTGCTAAAGCCCCGAATCGCGTGCTATATTCGTCACCTCTTTTTCTGACGCTTTATTTGTTCCCTGTGTTTCATTAAGCATTGTCGTTATAGCTTTTATTATATCGTTGAAAGGTAATTATGCTGTACAATGAGAGCTTTTGTGTTTTTTGTTATTTTATTTTGAGGTGGAGAATGTCACATGTTTAGGACAATGGGTTATATTTTTTGGGTTATGTGTTTTTTTTCTTGTTCGAAATCACCTTTTTGTTGGTCCCCATTGTGTGTGATTTTCCCTAAATAAACTGGGTTAATGTTTTTAATACGCTGTTTATTGTTTCAAGTCATACTTTTTCGTAATAATATGACGACATTATCTTTAAAAGATTCTACATATTCACAAGCAAAATTTGCGGCGAATTTGAAGCTTTATTATAATGAATATCTTCTACACCCTGACTTTGATGGGCAAAGTTATTGGAATGATCAAGAAAATAGATTACCTCGTAAAACCGCCGAGACGGCAAATAAGTTCCTATTTGAGGGAAATAAGGTCATTGAACATATTCTTATCTTCGATTCAACATAAATTTCAGAAAGGCTTTTATAAAATAGATAGGTGAGAAAAACATATTGTGGGTTCGAAAATAGTATTATTCTTGTTGATTTTCATTAGTAAAAATTAATCATCATAATATCTTATAATCATTAATCAATGATGATATCGTTAGAAAGGGTTACCCCCTACCGAGATGACAACTAATAGAGAAGTATGGAAGACAAAGACACGTGAGGGTAGAAAAATTATGATGAGTATCTTAATATCAAGTTTATTATATTAGGTCAATGTGAGCGATTGTCAGTTCTACATAAACTTACAAGTCGCTGACAAAGTGTTACAAATGTTTCGGGCTAATAGGTTTACTCCAATTTCTTTGTAGTGAAGAAAAATATAACCACAATAATTATTCTTGAAATTTTAACCGGTTTATTTAGCTTGATGTTTGTTTTTTTTTTGTTTTGTTTGTAAAATAGTGGGGCCTAGCGTAACCTGAATAAACACGTTTCACGCTACCCACGGTTTTGTTTTACCGAATATTTTTTAGCTTTCAGTTAAAACCGTTTAACTTAAAAAAAATTTACTTATTTTTACTGTCTTTAATCCGCACCTCTAACGTTATCAAAAAGGTAATTACATCTTTTTGGTTCTCTGTATGTTTTTTAAGAGCTTATTTCATTTCCCAGGTTGCACGTGTATCCGCTACACGTCGACGTACGGCAAGGAGCGCGGCACGTTCAGCAGTCCCGATTACCCGCGCCCTTATCCGCCGCGGATCGACTGCCTCCTCTACACCTTCGTCGCGGCGCCTCACGAGATTGTCGAGCTCGTCTTCACTGACTTTGACATCTTTAAAGGACATCTGGAGTAAGTCTTGAATGTTATTTGTTCTAGTTACTAGAAATTGGATAACTGTGAACTTGAATAAAATGTAATACATTCGGTATCTACTCTGGTTTTCACACAATAATAGTAAATGTCTCCTTTAAAACTTTTAGACCGAATGATTTATCAAATTTGTCATCGAAATATTGGATTAATCATAGGTATAAATTGCTGCAGAATTAAATTTCATTGCGATTTACAACATTGGCACATTATTTATAGACAGATTTAAATAACAAGTAAAAGTAACTAAATATTTTATTTATTTATAAAAACCTGGTTTCAGTTTGTGAAATGTAAACAAAAATTGCCGATATAGATACAAAGTACATAACTTATTATATTTATGTGGCAGTTACGGTTTTGTTTCCATCCATCCAATAAAAAAGGCAAATTCATAACAACGAATCAATTGTTGAAATTGCTATAAAGACCGTTACGTTGCAGTCACACATTTCCGTCGGTCGAATGTTACAACTTCAACAATGTTTTGCACACAATATTTCGCTTCAATTTGCGAATAAATGAACGTTGAATTTAAATTTTTCCATTTCGTGGTAATCTAAAGCCTGTATTAGGGCTGGCTACCGAAACCAATTTGTGGGTAGACTTAGGAGTGACCAGTATAAATTGGAATCTAGATCTGTCGTATCGCTATGATATTAGAGTTTTTTTTATTTGGTCACTGTATTCAGTAACTGAACATTTGATGACTTTTAGTAACTAAACAGACTTTATAATAACTACGAACTTTGTAATAATACGCTGGGCAGTACTGTTATCATTTTAGCTCAAAAGTTTTGCACCCGAACACAATTTTCAGAAGTTAACTAAAACAGTTATCCTAAGAAAATTATTCCTGATCGTGCGTCATAATGAGACCTTTTACAGAAAAAGAACTGTATGTCTGTACCTAGTATATTATCTACATACATCAAAGTAATTCATTAGCTCATCTGACTCTTTAACGTTGGATGTCACGAAACTAATAAACCTTACGCATGTTTTACATTCTCAGATCATCACGAAAATGGCTTAGCTCATTAACTAAATGAAAAGGGCGCAAACGTGGAATATTACTGCCTTTAAAGTTAAACTTGACAATAACCAGCCTACGAGTCCTAAGAAATGAACGTAAGGACGCATTTACATTTTCGTCACATTTGTAGCAATAAAGTTGCCGATGTAAACGTTTGAAGACAGCAGTTTGGGAGCGCAATAATGCTCATTTAAGTGTAAGGAATCCCTGAATACGCGACTTCCAAATTATACGACCGGGTTTATTATTGTTCGTGTTTTTACGTCGCTCTCTGTAGAGATAAACATTCAAAAGAAAAGCTTAGCATAACGGCTAGTATGTTGGGTAAAAAGTTGTTTAAGTTATTTTAAGACAGAACAAGGTATAATTATACTACTCACCACATTTTTACGAGAAAGAAACTACGTTAACCTTTTCAAACATCTCTTCATTCAACACGAAGTAAGGTATATATTTGTATTCCAATCCAGTTCAGCAATAAAGAGCTAATTCTAAAAGGTACGAGCATCCAAGTAGCAGGCATTAATAAACGGACAAGTAATCTCTTATCCCAAATACAAACCTCTACACGGTAAATAAAAATGGCAACAAATTTCCATTTCCGTAAATGAATTCTGAATCCAACTCCTAATTCCGATAATGAACCAATATCTAAAGGCAAGGCAATCAATGTAATTGCGAACGGAGAAATAGGGGAAGAAAAAATCATACGGTTAAATACTCCTGATGGCGTTATTTTAATCTCATCTCACAATAGATACATCGAGAACAAAAAATCTCATCTCCAAATTGCTCTATTCACTTCGTATCCTGAACCAATTACGACGAAATTAATGTTCCCTACATATACAGAGTGTTGGATGAGTTTTTACTAGCGATTCTCGCACATAACTCGCTTTAAGTACCTATATTTCTCACGTTTATTTCATAAGGTTTATGAGAATATTTTTTACTTTTGTACAAAAATATATTTTTTTCTCTATGGCTTCCTGCCAATTTACTGAGAGAAAAAATGTTTTTCAGTGTAGTTTTGTTTCAAAATAATATGTTTATTGCAGTTTTCTGTTAGGTAGGTAGTAGAATTCTTTCACCTGCAGGAATATTGTGAATGATTAGATATGTTTTCTTTATTCCAGTTAACATGGTGCGTTTAGAGTTAATTCATCCTAATTGTATGCCTGTATTTTAGTGTTGTTATTACTCATCATCATCATCATCATCATTTCAGCCGAAATACGTCCACAGCTGGACATAGGCCTCCCCCAAAAGGGGGGGGGGATTTGCCATAATCGCCACGCTTGGTAGACGGGTTGGCGATCGCAGTATAGTGGTCATTTATTATTATTATTAATAGAAAACGCTGCTGCCCATTCTCTAGAAAGTCCCTTAGTCGCCTTCTACGACACCCACGGGAAGAAATGGGATGGTACTATTCTTTTACGTCCGGCACCACACGGAAAGTGTTATTATTATTTGCCCATTCAATAAATATGAATTAAAGGACGATTCTAAATATGAAGGTCGTTAAAGTTCCTATTTCTTAACATATATTTTTTTAAATTGTGTTTTCAGTAGTGTGCAAACTGACGTCATAAACACAATAGCGTTTATCAAGTGAGCTCTGAGGTTATCACTGTGGTACTTACAAACTGTCTTTTGTTTGGCCATCGTTTGTCCTTGTCTCCGTAGCACTATTGTTAGCCATAAATATAACGCTCTCACGTGGAAGTAAGTGGAAAATGTTCAATGTGCAGACGACAGGAAGATATTTTTCGGCTGAAGTATGGCATTTTTAACAGATCCTACGCCTATTGTTACCAGAGTTTGTATTTTTTTTAGTTTAAATCTGTTGGGTGGTCTCGAAAGAATTCTGGAGCACTGTTTACAAATGTTGGCGCAGTTAGCAAACGTTTATCTTTGGAATTATAACACTTAAGATGCAATTACATCTTTAAAGGACATCTGGAGTAAGTCTTGAATGTTATTTGTTCTAGTTACTAGAAATTGGATAACTGTGAACTTGAATAAAATGTAATACATTCGGTATCTACTCTGGTTTTCACACAATAATAGTAAATGTCTCCTTTAAAACTTTTAGACCGAATGATTTATCAAATTTGTCATCGAAATATTGGATTAATCATAGGTATAAATTGCTGCAGAATTAAATTTCATTGCGATTTACAACATTGGCACATTATTTATAGACAGATTTAAATAACAAGTAAAAGTAACTAAATATTTTATTTATTTATAAAAACATGGTTTCAGTTTGTGAAATGTAAACAAAAATTGCCGAAATAGATACAAAGTACATAACTTATTATATTTATGGGGCAGTTACGGTTTTGTTTCCATCCATCCAATAAAAAAGGCAAATTCATAACAACGAATCAATTGTTGAAATTGCTATAAAGACCGTTACGTTGCAGTCACACATTTCCGTCGGTCGAATGTTACAACTTCAACAATGTTTTGCACACAATATTTCGCTTCAATTTGCGAATAAATGAACGTTGAATTTAAATTTTTCCATTTCGTGATAATCTAAAGCCTGTATTAGGGCTGGCTACCGAAACCAATTTGTGGGTAGACTTAGGAGTGACCAGTATAAATTGGAATCTAGATCTGTCGTATCGCTATGATATTAGAGTTTTTTTTATTTGGTCACTGTATTCAGTAACTGAACATTTGATGACTTTTAGTAACTAAACAGACTTTATAATAACTACGAACTTTGTAATAATACGCTGGGCAGTACTGTTATCATTTTAGCTCAAAAGTTTTGCACCCGAACACAATTTTCAGAAGTTAACTAAAACAGTTATCCTAAGAAAATTATTCCTGATCGTGCGTCATAATGAGACCTTTTACAGAAAAAGAACTGTATGTCTGTACCTAGTATATTATCTACATACATCAAAGTAATTCATTAGCTCATCTGACTCTTTAACGTTGGATGTCACGAAACTAATAAACCTTACGCATGTTTTACATTCTCAGATCATTACGAAAATGGCTTAGCTCATTAACTAAATGAAAAGGGCGCAAACGTGGAATATTACTGCCTTTAAAGTTAAACTTGACAATAACCAGCCTACGAGTCCTAAGAAATGAACGTAAGGACGCATTTACATTTTCGTCACATTTGTAGCAATAAAGTTGCCGATGTAAACGTTTGAAGACAGCAGTTTGGGAGCGCAATAATGCTCATTTAAGTGTAAGGAATCCCTGAATACGCGACTTTCAAATTATACGACCGGGTTTATTATTGTTCGTGTTTTTACGTCGCTCTCTGTAGAGATAAACATTCAAAAGAAAAGCTTAGCATAACGGCTAGTATGTTGGGTAAAAAGTTGTTTAAGTTATTTTAAGACAGAACAAGGTATAATTATACTACTCACC
Source organism: Polymixis flavicincta (assembly GCA_949987655.1). NCBI lineage: Eukaryota > Metazoa > Arthropoda > Insecta > Lepidoptera > Noctuidae > Polymixis > Polymixis flavicincta. The sequence continues at coordinate 8,403,590 of OX465185.1, read as the reverse complement.
ACATTTTTACGAGAAAGAAACTACGTTAACCTTTTCAAACATCTCTTCATTCAACACGAAGTAAGGTATATATTTGTATTCCAATCCAGTTCAGCAATAAAGAGCTAATTCTAAAAGGTACGAGCATCCAAGTAGCAGGCATTAATAAACGGACAAGTAATCTCTTATCCCAAATACAAACCTCTACACGGTAAATAAAAATGGCAACAAATTTCCATTTCCGTAAATGAATTCTGAATCCAACTCCTAATTCCGATAATGAACCAATATCTAAAGGCAAGGCAATCAATGTAATTGCGAACGGAGAAATAGGGGAAGAAAAAATCATACGGTTAAATACTCCTGATGGCGTTATTTTAATCTCATCTCACAATAGATACATCGAGAACAAAAAATCTCATCTCCAAATTGCTCTATTCACTTCGTATCCTGAACCAATTACGACGAAATTAATGTTCCCTACATATACAGAGTGTTGGATGAGTTTTTACTAGCGATTCTCGCATATAACTCGCTTTAAGTACCTATATTTCTCACGTTTATTTCATAAGGTTTATGAGAATATTTTTTACTTTTGTACAAAAATGTATTTTTTTCTCTATGGCTTCCTGCCAATTTACTGAGAGAAAAAATGTTTTTCAGTGTAGTTTTTTTTTTCAAAATAATATGTTTATTGCAGTTTCAAAATAATATGTTTATTGCAGTTTTCTGTTAGGTAGGTAGTAGAATTCTTTCACCTGCAGGAATATTGTGAATAATTAGATATGTTTTCTTTTTCCAGTTAACATCGTGCGTTTAGAGTTAATTCATCCTAATTGTATGCCTGTATTTTAGTGTTGTTATTACTCATCATCAACATCATCATCATTTCAGCCGAAATACGTCCACTGCTGGACATAGCCCCCCCCCCAAAAGGGTGAGGGGATTTGCCATAATCGCCACGTTTGGTGTCTACTGCGATCGCCAACCCGTCTGGGTTGGCGATCGCAGTATAGTGGTCAAATTAATAGAAAACGCTGCTGCCCATTCTCTAGAAAGTCCCTTAGTCGTTTTCTACGACACCCACGGGAAGAAATGGCATGGTACTATTCTTTTACGTCCGGCACCACACGGAAAGTGTTATTATTATTTGCCCATTAAATAAATATGAATTAAAGGACGATTCTAAATATGAAGGTCGTTAAAGTTCATATTTCTTAACATATTTTTTTTTTAAATTGTGTTTTCAGTAGTGTGCAAACTGACGTCATAAACAAAATAGCGTTTATGAAGTAAGCTCTGAGGTTATCACTGTGGTACTTACAAACCACACAAACTGTCTTTTGTTTGGCCATCGTTTGTCCCTGTCTCCGTAGCACTATTGTTAGCCATAAATATAACGCTCTCACGTGGAAGTAAGTGGAAAATGTTCAATGTGCAGACGACAGGAAGATATTTTTCGGCTGAAGTATGGCATTTTTAACAGATCCTACGCCTATTGTTACCAGAGTTTGTATTTTTTTTAGTTTAAATCTGTTGGGTGGTCTCGAAAGAATTCTGGAGCACTGTTTACAAATGTTGGCGCAGTTAGCAAACGTTTATCTTTGGAATTATAACACTTAAGATGCAATTACACGTAATTGCATAAGTTACGATAATAAGTGGGCCTATAGTTCCTCACTCAGAAGTGAAGCATACATCGTGGCTCCTGGCACACAGGCAACTGAAGGAACATGGGTGGGTTTTAGTCAGTAACAGTCAGACATGCTCTCCGCTCATACTTTCGTGTCATACTTTTTAGTTATTTGATTTCCCACCCAAATTCAAAAAAAAGTTCACACTTAGCAGTCCCATTATTAATATCAAAACTATTCCTGTTCGTAACTATCCCGAAAATGAACAGTGTGTATGAGTCGTCAAAAATGAAACGAACGAAAAAAAGAACAGAGAGCCAAGCAAAATTGTTTGGCGTTCTCGCGAAGTCTGCCTTATTTTTTGCAGAAACTTTTCACTTTAATAAACTATCGGTGCTTCTGTCCTCGCGTAGTTTTTTTTTTTATTTCAGAGAAAAAAGTGTTTTCACAACTTTGTCTGTCATCTGTTGAAAGATTTACGGTTCTTTTGTTTTATTCGTTTGCGATAAACTATAGAAGGATGATTTGTTAAGGGGGGAACGCAAAGGTAGCCAACGAAATTCAAATATTCTACTAAAATATGATTTGCGACCGTTATGATAAATGATTTTATTTCTGTAAGTAGGTTTGTACCAACACTTTGACACGTCAATCATATTTTTTTAAATTAGATGAGGTTTACGTGAGGTGACGTTTCCTATCTGACTACTCTGAGAAGAAAGGCCGAAACAAACTCAGAGGTCACAGTCTCTTTTAAAGTCCAGACATAATCTTGGTCAGATCATGTGAAGACCATGTGGATTGGTGTCTGGAATGGTCATTGAGGATAGAACAGAGTTACAAATATGGTATTTAAATTATCAATACAAAGTTTACAAAATCCCATTGAATGACTTTTTAGTGAAATAGTCAGTCAATCGGATTATAATGGACTAGTTGTACTGATGATTTTAATTATTATTAATCTGCCTAGTCTTTTCCCAACTTTGTTGGGCTCGGGTTCCGGTCTAGCGGATGCAACTGAATACCAGTATTTTACATGGAGCGAAGTCGCCTGTTGACCTCCACAAGCCAGTTGTAAGAGTTATACGATACCCCGAACTAAGACTGGTTGTCATACTATCTGGCCTCTGATTATCCTTAACAACTGTCAAAAATCAACGAATGACGGCTATCATTCGTTGATTGAACTAGCGTACTTTGCGTGGCATGATTTTAATAATGATTATAATGCTCTAAATACGTACTCGTCTCGGTCACGAATCATGTTTTGGTCAACAAACAGCTTGACACTGACCTGCAAATTGCAAAAAACGCAAGATAATTTGAATTTCGTGGGACCTTAGCGATTCCCCCTTAAAGTGACACTTGTCCACATTTTTTCCATACAAACTTCGGCAGGGTTTTACTCCACTGTTTGACTATGTACATCAAAAATTAAACATGGTATGGTTTTGTCTCATTATTAATATTATCGGTACGGAAACAGAATACTAAAATAAAATAAAAACTATTAAAAAGTAATGGGCCAACAAAGATTCGTTTTTCTTGCTAATTTAACCTAACTTTGGGCGTGTTTAAGTAATAAAAAGAGTGTAAAATCTCGAAAACCAAGTCGGCACCGACAAAGCTCAATTATCGAAAAGTTCAATAAACTTAATCGGTCAATGATTTATGCAGGGGTTTTTTCAGAAAACCCGATCCTCCGAAGGACTTTTCTTAATTTTTTACGCGACCTTTTACTATAATTGATCCTGCAGCTCACTCAATAATGTTGTGCGTGTAGACTAGCGTCTAACTGCTCATCACTGATACTACCTATGTCGGACACGAAGCTTGGTAAGATAGCATGCTTTTTAGCCAGGCCCACCAGTGAGTTCGAGCCCGCGTACCGCGTACTAGTGTACCCTTAAGCAACAATTGTTACATAAAAGTTTATAACTTTGTTTCAATATTGATCTTTGGATGAAGAAAGAGAAACAGTTTTGTAGACCAGCTTTTTATGCGCTAAGTGTAAAACCTAATAATGGCTTTGTCGTATTTACGTTGTTTTTTATTCTTGAACTAGCTTTTGCCAGCGGCTTTGCCCGCATGGAGATCAGAAATTATCCCAAGGTAACGTCCAACTGGGATGAAATGTATCTTATATGTTAATCCAGGCTTTATACTTTCTAACGCACAAATTTCATCCAAATCCGAACAGCCGTTTTTGGGCGATTGAGTAGCAAACGTTCAAGCAATTAACCTTACACATTTATTCTATTAGTAGGTATTTTTGTGTCTAATTTCATCCAAATCCGTTTGGTCGTTTTTACGTGATTGAGAAAAAAACATCCAAATGAACCTACTTACAAACTTTCACATTTATAATTTTTGTAGGATTAAGTGCTTATCTATAGATAAACTTTAAATAATTCAGGCGAGAAATAGATTTGCAGAATCTCAATATGCTATTACGATATTTCAAACCTCAAAGCGGTAGCCTTTAGAGCTTTACACCTCGTGAGTGAAATATACGGGGCTGTACGTTCATACATATTTCTGAAAAGATGGATTTTCGGTTAGATCGGTGCCGTTTCAGCCCTACTTAAGCGAATAATACTGGGATTGAATCCAACCCTCTTTCTTTTTGAATAATTTTGACGAATTCGCTTATCACCCTGCCATTAAGGATTTAAATTGCGTTAATCTTCAGAATATTATCTTTCTGAACATTGTTCCTAACCAATTTCTTTCTCAAGCTTTTCATTAGATATACAGGTTCTATGACATTATTTTCGTTAATTTTCCTCCTGTGTAAGTATGTCTTGTAGACCTTAGATATGGGACTTGTATTAGTGATGTAGTCTTAACTGGTGTTGGCAAGTTTAACTATACACTCTACGAGGCCCGAAGGAGTCAGCTAGTCGTAATTCCTAATTGAATTACTATGGAAGTACTCGTACTGTCTAGTGTAAGTAATAATGTTTTATTAGATTATGTAATACAAACAAGATAGAGTATATTTTCCATCGCTGCAGTAATCTCTAAGGCCGAAGGTTCCGTAAAACGTTACCAAAATGTTATTAGTAATATTGTAGGGATTCAATTTTGTGTTGATACACGCATTATGCATTTATGTAGATAGGTATACTTGTTTTAGAAGATTATGATAATAGCCCCTTATCTTGCTGTTGGTAGAGTATCTAGGAGCTTATAATAAAATGAAAATGGTTGCTCATAGTTCAACTTCGGAAAAAATTGTGAAACTTGCTTCGATGTGAATGAAATCCGTGGTCTTTAAATAATGACAGTTATGCTCAACTAAAATTTAGAATCTGGGCTAATCAACTTCTTAGCGCATCAATGGTAAAAAGTTTAAACATCAATTTTATGCTAAATACCCCAGTTCAGTTATGAAAACTCCGCGTCATAAGATCATCAACTGCTCAGGTAACAGGGCATGCGGCGCAGGATGAAACGTGAGATATTGTCTGCGGGGAGGTGCTGCATACGCACTTGAGATCTGAGCAGTCCATGGGGGTTCCCATATGTGGAGATTGTCTTTGCTTCGGCTGACTTCGTTTGTTCGTTTATTTAGAGATTTCTAAGTCGGGCACGGTAACGCGTGCCCAGGAGAAGGCACTAAGATGTGCCTTCTCCTGGGTTCGATTAAATTGTCAGGGGTTTTATACAGGTTCAGATTCCACCTTAGATTACATCTGGCTGTGTAAGCGTTACTATTGGTTAGATAAGTTGACCCATGCACCCTAGAAAAGTTTTTCGATCGTTTAGACTCTGGGGTAAAGGCATTGGGTGACGTGAGTAAGCCTGTAGCTTCGCCCTCTCAATGCGACTGGCTATGGTCCTGCGAATGTTAAGAGGCGCAATGTCAGTTAGTGGATACAGCATTCGCTTCCTAATCTATTGGGTATTTCGGAACACTTCAGGGAATAAAGGTTTGATAACATTTTGCCTTTAGTCGTGAACAGTGGGACCAAGACCGATATGAGTGACACAGTTTTTAACCAGATACTTCTATGGTAAAATAGGTTACGTTTAACAACTGTACCTATACGATATTTATATTACCGTGAACGGATTTGATGTTTTGTAGCATATACGTAAAACGCAAATATTGATGCTACTCCAGGGAAAGTGTGTTTATATTAATACTGATTTTGCGCTTCTTAACTCAAGTAGTAATGTGACTCACTTGTGTAATAAAACCAACAATTTACTTTTAATTTAACATATTTTCTCTAAATGAAAATATATTTTCCCAGTTTTGGCAGCATCTTGCTAGGAACAAATCCTCGTTACCTATTCTACAGACATTACTTAAGACAAATACCTCGCCTCTAAATTATTCCGTCCATATATTACCACATCAAAGTGTGCGACTGTGCGTTCATAGATCACGTGACGTCGGTGACGCGTCTGTCGTTACGTCGTACGACTAATCGCATGGAACTAACAAACGACTCTGTGTAGAATAGGTACGTTCGACGCTTTTGTGCCCTTGCCTTTACGATGCTGTTTGATATATTGGTGTGTGAGGGAGTTGTTCAAGTGAATTTATTAGGTGGGAAAGTGTAGGTGGGTGATTATCTACCTACTTCAAATTAAGTTTTCGAGGTTAATTTTAATGTTGGTTAAGATCCTTCAGAAGGGCAATTATTATTTCCCTTATCTACTTCTTTTTTGTAGGTTTTGCTGCAATGCTATTTAAAAATGGAAAGAAAGATACTTACATATTTTTTAAGCTATTGCATAGCTTCTATCGCGGGCCTTGAGCGTGGAGACCGAATCCAGAAATTCCGTAACGAAAATAACCTTACTCCGTTGCTATGCAAAAGTCTTGCAATAAAGATAATATTCAATTGAAAGTAATTTGGCTGATTTGTTTGTTGACATTTTATAAATTTCGATTTTTTTTATTTTTGCTGTTGTATAGCAACGGAGGAATGACATGTTAAAATTGCAATTTTGACTGCTTTATCTGAATTTTCATACACAACATCGTATATTTATGCATAGTGAAATTTTCTTACCGTTTTAGCAGTTTTTATTTACTTCGAAATATGTTCACTTCTCACTCTTACTAAAGCGGTTACTAAGCACTTAGTATTTATAATCCGTAAAATACAGTTGGTGGTCTGATAAGAACCAACATTTTGTAAAAAGTGACTCCTATATTTGGTCGTGTTACTTATCTGTTACTGTCCAGTGACCATTATAAATAAACCTAAAATGTATCATATTTTTCTTTATGGCAATTTGTCCGAAGGCCTTTATTATCTTTGGTTTGACGGAATTCATCGCAAAATATTCCAGGTTTATACGTTTGATAACCCAACAAAGATGAAATCAATTTTATTGAGAGTAATTTGCCAGGTTTGAAATAAAAAATAATTTAAAATAATATTTTGGAAAAATATGCAACCATAAAAAACTACAGTGATCGTCTACGGACACCTTTGATCAACATTGTTTTTGGTTTGACGTTTGACGGGATTGGTCGCAAAATGTTCCATGTGTGTACGACCTTATCTTTATAGCAATAAAGATAATATTCAATTGAAAGTAATTTGGCTGATTTGTTTGTTGAAATTTAAAAAAAATCGTATATGTTCGAAAGAAAACACTTTTCGTAAGAAATCACGAAAGGTGAACTGGTGAATAGTAATTGCATTTTTTTCGAAAGTGTGTGTTAATGTTTCCGGCGTATTAGTGTTTATATTCAATTTATGTATTAATATAGTTTTTTAGTTTGGGTTATTCGTTTTATAGTTAGTTCGCTTAGTAGTTAGTTCGTTGTAGCAGTAATAAGTATATTTTTTAGATTTAGTATCTAGTTAGTTCGTGAATAGTAAAACGTTTGAAAATCAATTATCATTTCGTGGATATAGGTGGTCACTACGTGACCTCCAATTAACATGTAAAGCAAATTTGTCAATTAAAACCAATCAATCTGCCTAGGCTTGTACAACTAAATTGGGTTTGGCTTCCAGACTAACCGGATGTCGAAGTCTAAAAAGAATAAAAAAATATAACGTTTTTTTTTTTAACTTTTAAAGCTATTGCATAGCTTTTATCGCGCACTTTGAGCGCGGCGACCGAATCAAGAAATTCCGTAACGAAAATAAAATCAAACACGTATGTATATGCTAAGACTGTACGATATACTAAAATTTGTTTTTTTATCGGTCACCACGCTCAAAAAGTACAACTTGAATTAATATCAAAGAAAAAAAAATACTGCATAAATACAAAATAAAAAAAATATTATAATTGCATTAGTTGATAAATAATGCTATGCAATAGCTTTACCGCGGCAGTCCCCGAGTGCCACACGTATTTTTAATTTAAGACTTTAGTCTCGGTCGTCAATTAATAACTATTAAACGTCTGACAGTGATAAACGACGTGCTAATGAAATCTATTTGATTAAAGTTGATAAATAAGTTCTTTTTAACTCAAGTTTAAAGAAAGGATGTAGGTGTACATTTGACTACTGTAGCATTTTCAATTTCGGCCACACCTTCAGCTCAAAATTGTGAATTAAACCTGACACAGATAAGTCCTTTATTTACTATACAAAAACAAACACCAATGAACGTTCTATAAACGTGTAAAACAAAAACCACGTTTCAAAGGCGAAGCCACAAACGCCAGTGCATGCTGTCAAAAGCCCATTCTATAAAGCGAAAGTGCAAACCCATTCTGCTGTCAGTCGAGTCCTGTTTTACGCCGCGCTTTTTATTTTCTTTCCTCTGTGGTACACATTGTACGACACTGTTCAATAGTGTTAGGAAAAAAGTTTGATTGAATTTTTGAATATCGAAGATAGTAGCTGTCAACTTGTGAAGTCGATCGAAAAGATTGAATTTTTGAATTTCGAAGGTAGTGGCTGTCACCTTGTGAGGGCGATCGAAGTGATGGAATTTTTGAATTTCGAAGATAGCAGCTATCACCTTGTAAAGTTGATCGATGTGATTGAGTTCTGGATTTTTGAAGAAAGTGAGTGCCTAGGCTGTCTTTTATTTTGTGGTCAGAAGGTCTGCCAGTATATGTCAAAACACTGAGGCTGTACTGAAAAATGGCATCAGCTGGGAATCATAAATCCTTTCTTTGATATTTATTTTGCAGCACTGCAGTGTGTCATATAAAATTATGGCCACTATGGTAAGAACCATGGGAATTACCTTACTGGAGATATATTGAACATCATTTGGGAAACATGAATCTTCGGTCGATTATTTATGTAGTAAATCATAATTTTTGTCACAATTTGCAGCAGTTTTTGAAGTTTAACATGAATTTCCGCAATTCTAAGAACAACATAGTCTACTAACTTATGAATGCATGAAGACACAGTAGGTAACGTTTGCTCTTAACACCCGATTAAACGCTTTAAACCTATTTCTGGAAAGTTCAGTTTTGATCGTCTTGCTGTAATAGTTACCTACTTCGGTACTGTGTTCATAATTGCCTTACAATTAACTAAAGCTCCTCTCACGGCTACCTTAGTAGTAGAAATAAAATAGGGATAATAGGTGCCTGGATCCGTTGCAATTATTACCCCTATTTGCTTTTTTAACCGACGAAAAAACGGAGGAGGTTCTCAAGTCGACGCGTAATTTTTTTTTTATGTATGACCACGCATAACTTTTTTCAGAGTAGTCCGATTTTGATAATTCTTTTTTTATTGGAAAGAGTATAACCAGAAGTTTCGTTCCATATATAAATATATAAATTTTGAAAAAAAAAAAAACAACCCTAAGGGTAGGAAACAGGGGATGATTGATTGTTCACTCACAGATTTTTTAATGCTGCGTTGTGTACTACAAAAAGTAATCAAAAATGAAAGATGTAGTAATTGGTAGATTATAGCCACTAAAAATTATAAAATAAAAACTTTTGAACAAAAAATTTAACCGCCAAAAAAACTGAAAAGTTATATTATTTTTTATTTTTCAGTTTTTTTGCCGTAAAATTTTTTGTTATTTTATTTTTTTCTTTTTCAATACCGTCCATTGTATTCTCTACAAGTACGAGCCAAAAGTTATCACTAAACCCGTGTGGGTTTGTTTGTACAAACAACTCAATTTCTCACAAATACCAATTCGAAACTTCACGCGAACACATTTCAGTGCCAATTTGGACTTTAAAAGAAGCTTTACCTAATGCTATAACATCGGGGAAACGGCTTTTATCTAGTCGGAAAATAAAATAAAAGACAACACGTTACGGCCCAGGGAAGCAAGCGGAACCGTGGTCAAAGTCCGTATTCCGAACAATAATTTCGTAGTTTTAAAACGATACGCGAACCGAATGCGCGTTTTATTTTTTGTTGCGTTTTATTGCGGGTTCTGCTGAGTTATAAATGAATAATTAAAGCGTAGATGGAATAAGTTTTTGTGGTTTTAACGCGATCTTTGTGATGTCTGTCTCACAGAAAAACTGTTTCAGGTGGAATGTTTTTCTGTGAGAGCAATAAACGTGTTGCGATTCTGTTTGCATATTGTTTTCAACAAGATGTTGGACAAACACACAAGGAAATAGGAGTGTTTCAACTCACGCATATTGCACAAGTAATCTGGCGGAATGCCCGTGAGTCACGTCGATATCACAGATGCAGCTGTGAAAGTGATAAACTTTTATTACGTTACGTCTACGTTTTACTAACATACCTATGTGTGAAATGAGTTTTCATTATATTTGCTTCTTGAAATATGCATTTTATAAAATAAAGTCGCTATATCTGCCTGTGTGGCCATAATTTTCTTACGGTTTTGATGATAATTCCACAATCATTTATAGAATTTATTACGGAACGTTAATGTTTACTAGAGAATGGGCAGCAGCTTCTATGCATTTTACCACCATACTGCGATCGCCAACTCGCCTGCCAAGCGTGGCGATTATGGCAAAACCCCTCAAATTTGGGGAGGCCTATGTCCAGCAGTGGACGTCATTCGGCTGAAATGATGATGATGATGAATTTTTAAACTTATCTACTTTCAATAAAGATAGGTATCTCGTTAATGTATCTAGCCTATAAATCTGTGCGTAGCTGGGGCGGATCACTAGTTAGTTCATAAAAATTCTTCCTAATAAGATGAATGTCGAAAAACTTTTCCAAATATGATGGATTTATAAAAAAATGCTTTAAGCATTATTTTCCGCAAGCGCAATACAATGTTTATGAAGATTCTGTTACTCATGGCCTACCCTCTTCATCATAATTAATTAAAGACACGTCATATTATACATAATAACCCTACCCCACATAACCAAACCCCACCATCATTATCCTGCCAATTTATTTAATATCACATCACATTCTTTCCACCAAACATGGGGCGTACAGTTTACGTGAATAATTTGTAAGCGATACGCGTCATCCGTCATGCGAAGATCATCAATCATCGTCAGTAACAGAATACACCTGCGGTTGTAATTTGACTACCATACCTACCGTCATATTTCACGACGTGATTGTGTAAGCGAGATGAATTAAAGTTAGCCTACCTACTAATGTTGTTCGGAATAGTTTTGTCAGAGGCTGCTTCTAATGGTTTTGTTATAATCTGATTTATTATAGTCTAAATCAGTAATTGTTGGGTTTAGATTGTAACTGATATTAACAAGGTCTTATTAACCGCCGACGCAAAAACGACGGGGTGTTATAAGTTTGACGTGTCTGTGTGTGTGTGTGTGTGTATGTGTGTGTGTGTGTGTCTGTCTGAGGCAACGTAGCTCCCGAACGGATGAACCCGTTTTTGATTTAGTTTTTTTGTTTGAAAGGTGTATTAGCCGGGAGTGTTCTTAGATATGTTTCATCAAAATCGGTTCAGCCGTTTGAAGATTATCAGCTCTTTTCTGGTTGAAAAAGGGATTTTAGCCTCTGATCAACTCAAAATTTGGGATTCTATTACTTCAATGATATTAGACGAATAAAATAACCTTGAACTGATGCTAGAGCAACACCTGGAATTTCCAGGAAACCCAAGTTATTCACCATCAAACAGCAGAAGTATTGTGTTTGGGCTCATTGAAAAGGTCTCAATGAATAGATTATAGATAAATGGTGATTTATGGGAGACATTAAGTTTAAAAAGCAAGAAATAAAAATTAAATTTAAAATTAAAAAAACCCCCGACCCAAACAAAAACTCTAAAAAGTAAAAAATAATATTTATAGGCCTTTTAATTTGAACGTAATATTTTAATCAGGGCATTGTCAAGTCGGGGGACGGTCAATGAAAACGCCAAACAGAGGCCTAGCCGTCCCCCGACTTGACAATGCCCTGATCAAAATATTACGTTCAAATTAAAAGGCCTATAAATATTATTTTTTACTTTTTAGAGTTTTTGTTTGGGTCGGGGGTTTTTTAAATTTTAAATTTAATTTTTATTTATTTTAAATGTCGTCTTGCAGGTCAACTTAGGAGGTTGTAGTCTGCTTAACAGGACTTGCGGTGGTGCTAGTCATCATCATCATCATCATCATTTCAGCCGGAAGACGTCCACTGCTGGACATAGGTCTCCCCTAATTTGGGGGGGGCTTGCCATAATCGCCACGCTTGGCAGGCGGGTTGGTGCTAGTGGCTGGCTCAAAAAATTAAGGCCTCCAGCCAGGGCTTCACATCAGCCGAAAGACGTCCACTGCTGGACATACGCATCCCCCAAAAGGGGGGTGTTTGCCATAATCGCCACACTTGGCTGGCAGGTTGGCGACCGTAGTATGGTGAAGAAATGCATAGAGAACGCTGCTGCCCCTTGTCTAATAAGTCCCTTAGTCGCCTTCTACGACACCCATGGGAAGAAATGGGATGGTGCTATTCTTTTACGTCTGGCACGGAACAGCTCGGGCTTAAAAACTTACAACTAAGCAACTACACGCTAGGGCACCCCCTATGAGCTACAGACCTCGGCTTTGAGTGTCGCTAGAAGAGGGCAGTTGTTTTAAAGGATTTTTCTCTCCGCAAATGCTACTTGGCCATTTTTACTCATTAGTTTAATGGTCGCAAGCGCTATTGTTGGTCTTGGGTTTCATTCGCAAGTCGGGCCAAAAAATGATAGCTATCATTCCGGAGTCTGGATTAGTACACTGGTGTTATTAACCGACTTCAAAAAGAAGAAGGTTATCAATTCGGCATGTTTCTATATATTTTTTATGATTTTCGGGTATAACTCCGTCATAAATAGACGGATTTGCAAAATTCTTTATTTTGTTCGAAAGAGGTTTATTCCGAAATGGTCCCATTAAAATTTCATATAGGTCTGATGATGCGTTTCGGAGACAGACAACGGAACTCTTCAAAAAATGACAACAAATCAACCGCGATTGCTGTTTTCGCATAATTATGCATTGTTTTGACTCTAAGGATGATGAAATTTCGAACTGATGTGGGGCAGGTACTATAACTTAAAAGTGAAAAATAAGACAACCGACTTCCGGAAAACCACTACAAAGTGAAAAATAACTTTAATTTCGGAAGACTGTGACAAAAACTTAAAATACGTAGGTATCCAAGGTCGGTTTTTTTTTTAAACAGTTTTTTATGTAGGTAGGTACACCTCTACCCATCCCTTCGGAAAAAAAGACGTCACATTATGTAATCATTATATTTTCATTTTCATTTGATAGCCAATTTTTTTTTGCATTTGGAAACCAAATTGGACCTTAGACATACTTAGACTTACAAAAAGGCTCAGGCAGAAGGGCGCGACGAGACACTGCGAAGCGACTACGTAGAACAATTTCTATGAAAACTTAATGGAAATTGTTCTACACATGTCGCATCGCTCTTGTTTGAAGAAGCCCTTTTATGTTTGTAATAATCTTAGTGTTATTTCGCTACTTTACTCCTCCGTCTAAAACAAAACTAATAACCATTCGCTGATCACTTACTTTTAACTGCTAATAAGGAAGCTATTTAGGTTTACCATTAACTTTTATTTTTGTCGGTTTAACGTCTTTTAAATACGTATTTACAGTCGCTTCGCTCGGTGAATGGACTATAATTCGATTTTTTTGTTTTCCCATTGAGTTTCTTAATATCATTCAGTTCATTAACGAGTATTGTTATCTGAAACAGATAAAATGGTTGGCGGAGTTCACAAGCTTGAGTTCTTCTAATAAAATTCCTAATGCCCTTAAGGTAATGAATGTTAATTCATTTACCATAAAAGTTATCAAACATCTAAACAGTTGCTAAAGTCTGGTTTCGTATTGAAAACCAGACTTTAAACAACTGTTTAGATGTTCGATAACTTTTATGAATAAAACCGTTAGTGTATCGAAATGTTTTAAATACACTGCTAGTCCAACATAATCTTAAAGATAAAAAGATAAAGATAAACATGTAAGTGTATTCTACACTACTCAACAAAGTCTGGATACAGGGTATTTATAGTAATGATTTTAATTTTTTGCTGAAATTAACGGCTTGATGATGACAACTATAGGCTAAGGGCGGAGGGCATACGAGATCCTGTTATTTTTATCATTTTACAGATCTCTAGAATTTTTTCTGGCAATGTTATAAAACTTCCTTCTTTAACTGCATTTAATTTACTGCTATTTTCGGATTAGATAGTCCATGCATTGCCACTACATGTGGTTGGGTCTTACCGAAATTGCTTCAATTAATTTTAACAGCACTTTATTTATTTCACAGCTTTGGTTGTTTCAATTATTACTACATTGGCTAGAATTTTAAAACAATCAAAATTTATAGGTATAACTTAATTTATCATGATGATGCTCGATGAATTTCACTATACAACTACATACCAAGGGCACGGCACGGCTTCTTTGGATGATATCAAACGATATTGGAAGAGTTTTTTAATCCTATCTCTACATGTTCGGAAGTCAAAAAAAGCCAAATCATCAAATTGAATTAAACACATCAATCGGAAGAGATTTATCGTGATATTGGAAAGTAACGTGGAAAGTTATTGACCTACGTAGTGCGGTGACACGTTTGTTATTATGTGAATTTAAGAAACATAAATAAAACCGAAAATTTGGTATCAATTCTTAGAGTACTTTATTTTGAGCTAAAACTGTTTATAGTGATTCTATAGGTACCAGCTGTTATCTCTAGTGCTTAAGGATATCAATAGGGTTTAATAACGATACCATCTCAAAATAACATATAATAAAATCACGCCATTTTCCAGGAGTTTTGGGCAGCACTAGCTATAGTACACCCTCATTTCGCGAGTTATTTTTTTAAGTCCCATGTATATGCCTATTGCCATCGACCAGGCACAAATCTAGACTCTGAGCAGCTACTGAGAAATTCTAGAGAGAAAAACCCAATAACACATTGCCCGACTCGGGAATTGAGCTCAGCACTTAGCAATAATTGCGACCACTAGATCATTATGACAAAGAAAACTACGTAGATACATTTTCGTTTAAACATCCATACTAATATTATAAAGAGGATAGATTTGTATGTTTGTAACGAATAAACTCAAAATCTACTGGGCCAATTTCCAAAAATTCTTTCACCGTTTTAATGCCACATTATCTCTGAGTAACATTGGCTAAATTTATTACTAGAAAAAATTAGGGACCCTACACGTGCGAAGCCGGGATAGGCCGCTAGTTTACCTATACTATAGGTAAATCTAATAAATTTTCTAATTGGAATTGAAAGGATCAAAGTAAGCAATATACAGCACCTAAAATATTACAAGACTCACAAAAGGCTGAAATGTGTTTGATTGAAAACCCTTTGCATTATTACCTTCCCGGAATTCAAATCTATTTTAAATAGCAATTTGATGTACAAAACAATTTATTAATTACAGTGCCTTTGATTAGAATACCACGAATAAATGAAAAGTAATAATAAAATACAGAGTGGCAGGGACATACTATTGACAGCTTTTTTTTTTGTGTGGGAAATCATCAAATAACTTTCTTCCGTTCTGAGTGAAGCAGGAGGGCGTGTCAGACTTTTACTGGGACTAAAACCCACCCGTGTTTCCTCAGTAGCCTGTGTGCCAGGGGCGGCGGTATCTCTTTCGAATAACCCGCACCTCTGGCAGAGCTCACTTCTCCTTAGTTTTCACGGTGAGATTTTTACAGATTACCAATACAGTTAGCACAGATTCTGTACATACTAGTGCATGATTCTGAAACCTAGTGTGGTGAAATTTTTCGTCAGTTATTAAAAGAAATTAGGGCGTTCCATACATTTTGACCGCGTAAGTATTGCAATTTTCTATGTAAAAGTTGTTTTTCTGTTGATAACCGACGAAAAATTTCAACGCTGAGTCTGTATCATGTGGTTGACTCATGGTTTCAGTTTGCACGTCGATATCCCTCCCACCCTGTGTACAGGGTATATTTATAACCAGTGCGCAAACTGTAACCATGAATTGAGCATATCATTCTAGATCCCCTAGAGAAGAAATTTTTCGTCGGTTATACAAAAAAATATCTGCTGTTTCATAGAAAAGTGCAATACCTACGCGATCAAAATATATATGGAACATCTGATATATTTGTTTGTATAACCGACGAAAAACTTCTACGCTGAGGGGTATATAACGATATGCTCAATGCGTGGTTACAGTTTGCGCACTGGTTAAAAAATTACCCTGTTTAAAACAACCTAAAAAAATTAAAGCAATATGTACCTAATGTTTAACACAGACGTATACCATGAAAATGGTTTTGTGATGCATAGTTTTACGTCTATAGACTGCTGTAAACATTTCTAAACTAATATTATAAATAGAAAATCCATATGGCACTTGGGTAGACCATGGCCTGGAAAAGGAAGTATTATAGGTACTATTTTTGATCTTGGATCGTAAACAAATTCGCGGGCAACAGCTAATCTCTCTGTAACCCAATCACGCAGAAACGGCTGAACGTATAGTTTATAACCTGAATTAATATAAACGAGTACGATACTGTTCATCCCGGTAGTTTCCGTGGGATGATTGTGGACCTCCACAAGAGCAAAGCCGCTGGTAAACGCTGGTTATAAATAAATAAACATATTTAATTAGGTTTGTAAAAAAATTAAGTGTCTTGTCTATCTTCTTTCGTTGCTATTTATTTTCTGTTGTTATTTACCTAATATTTCTGTGTCTTAAAAGTACGGGTACGTACATTGACCTCGAGTCTCAATTACAACGTTAACATATAGGATGCAATCAACTGCGTGTAATCAACAAACAGCAATTTAGTATTTCCAGGATTAGGGAGTTAATTATACATGCCTTCTGGTCTGGTCTGCTAACACTATATGAGTAGATGCGAAACAGTAGTTACTTTTGGATGAACGGATATTTACACATTTCTCTTCGCAAAAACTTTTTCAAAAAAAAAAAAAAAAAAACAGTCGACTTCAAAAACACTCGAAATTTAAAATTTTTTTTTTTTTTTTTTGGGTGGGAAATCGTCAAATGACTTCTCCTGCTAAGTAGAGCAGGAGGGCGTGTCAGACTTTTACTGACTAAAAACCACCCGTGTTCCCTCAGTAGCCCGTATGCCAGGGGCTGTGGTATCTCTTTCGAACAAACCCGCACCCCTGGCAGGCATCGGCCCTTGCGGACCCCACCAGTGGTTGCTGACATCGCGCGCGTGTGGAACGCGCCGTCCCGTCTACCACTTTTCGGCCGCAGGGGATAGGGAGAGCGGCTGACGCTATACCGACACTCCTCTTCCCCTGCGTCCCCACCGCGTCGGCCATCAAACGGTGGCGGCCCCGTCCAGGCCACGGAAGGGAAGAGCCCTGCTCAGAAGCACCGGCACCCTCCTCTACCGCAGCCCGTAACCCTCAGCCGCGATGCCTCCCATTCGACATCGCGGCCCACCTCAGTTGCGGTGCACCTCACCGCAACCTACTTTTTGGCCGCTACGTCAATGGCTTGAAGGCAAAAGCCCTGACGAGCGGCCCCACCTTTGGGTTCCTCTTGGCTTCACCGTGGCCGGAATCCACGGTTACTGAGCCCCCCCGCAACGACAATGCGGGAACCCACTGGGGGGGAAGTCGGTGACTTTGGATATGTATTTTATTATTTTCTTGTCACCGCCTTCCGAAATTAAAATTATTTTTCAATTTCTAGTGCTTTTTGGAAGACAGTTGCTTTTTTTTAAGTTTTTTTGCAATAGAAAATCCCATCGGTTGCCCGTGGTGCGGTTGTGGCATTTGGCATCATACATATTGAAAGTGGATTTGAAAAAAGTTCATCATCCTTGGGGTCAAAACAATGCATATTTATGCTAAAGCAGCAATCTTGATTAATTTGCTGTCATTTTTCGAAGAGTTCCGTTGTCTGTCTCCGAAACGCATCATCCCATCTATATGAAATTTAAATGGGACCATTTCGAAATAAAACCCTTTCGAAAAAAAAAATTTGCAAATCGGTCTTATGACGGAGTTATGCCCGAACCTCCACCTAACTCCTAACCGTTAAAGAGTTGTATCTTCCTTCATCAGCTCAGCGTCATGAGATGATGATGACCATACGCAAATGTCTCAATAGCTTTAGAAAATATATGAAAAACATTGTTAATACCTACAAAATTTGAGGGTTGCCCTCGATTTCCCTGGGATTCCATCATCAGATCCTGACTTGGTGCCAATGGGACCTCAGGAATATACTCTTTCAAATAAAAAAAGAATTTTGAGGATCGGATCTCAAATGGGGCCGCTCCGCTCCGCCTGTGTACATGTGTGTGCATAAAGTATAAAATAAATAAATAAATGGGGGAGAAATCGATGAACATACATAAAAAAAAATACATACAGTGGAACATATAACCTCCTCCTTTTTTGGAAGTCGGTTAAAAAATGACGAACATCCATAAATTTCTCACCCCTGTATAACCCCTTTAGAGGCCTGGCAGGGGGGCGGGTTGTTCGAAAGAGATACCGTGGCCCCTGGCACACAGGCAACTGAATGAACATGGGTGGGTTTTAGTCAGTAAAGTTCTGCTCCACCCAGAGCGGAAGAAGTTATTTGATGATTTAGCACCCTCAAAAAAAAAAACCCCTCTAGGGGATGTTTTTTTAAATCATTCCTTACGTACTTCTTCTTTAGGTAATCGTTCACTTTCGATATGTATAAGACACTCTTGTGCAAAATTTCAAGCTTCTAGATATCATTTCCCTATCCTTTTCCCGTTTACGTTGGGTTCGGCTTTCAGTTGAATACCAGTAGGTACTTTACATGGAGAGATTGCCTATCTGACCTCCACAACCCAGTAACTGGGTAATACGATACCCCTTTGTAAGACTGGTTGTCAGATTTTCGGGCTCCTGAGATCTGTTGATCCCTTATATGAGCCGGGACCAACGGCTTTACATTTCAGTTGGTATGTTAATATGGTCACTCGTCCACGGACCAACCGTAGCAAACGTAACTTAACCAGATCAATCGTAAAACTGTAGCTGTTATTATTTAACCATAAACCCACAAGAAGATAGGATTATCAATAAGGCACATTATATTCCAGTACTCGTCAACCTTGCTTAACTTTTAGAACAAATTCCACCGCAATCAAAACCAACAAAAAAAACTTGAAAACACAGGAACGAAGAGGAGTTCCTCGTTAATAAATATTGATAGAATAAACAAAAGTACTCTCAAAAAGTCTTCCGGGAGAACTTTCGTATTATTAGATTCCTAGAGGGCTCTTATGTAACCGACTTGACAATGGACCCCGAGATCTGATAATTGCGTAGGTACACAACGTCCAACTTTTTATCTCCGTTTCAGAACTCTTAGGGTATTGCCTAAGAGGAAATGAGTAAGGAACTGTAGTTTGAACTGAAGCAAAGGTAAATAAAAGTAGTGCGAGTCAAGCGGTCCACTTATTGGCTACTTTTTATTGGACCTAGCTTTTACTTTTTTCACCAGATAATTAAAGAATTGAGCAGTGATGACCAAGTGGACGGCGGCGACTTATGACGCTTTACTTTGTGTAAATTATTTCATCGCCACTGCTCTCATAACGGTGAAGGAAAACATTGTGAGGAAACGGGCATGTACTAGAACCAAAAATTTGAAGACATGTGACATCTACCAACACGCACTTCGCCAGCATGGTGGATTATGGTCCGCTCCCTCTCAACGAGGAGGCCTGTGTCCCAGCAGTGTGAATTTCATAGGCTGATAAAGCTAACGTTATAATTAAAGAATTCGACACAAATAAGTTGGCAATAATTTTATTCAACCATATATTTTTTGTGCTTCCCACATCCAGCGGATTCCCGCGGCCTTCAAAAGGTCATTGGTCCACCTTGTGGAAGGCCTTCCTACTCTACGTCTTCCGGTACGCGGTCGCCACTCCAGAACCTTCGTAGTGGAGGAGCCTGGGGGAGGCCTATGTCCAGCAGTGGACGTCTTTTGGCTGAAATGATGATGATGATATATTTATTAACCTGTCTCGTTGGTCTAGTCGCTCGATTCAAGGGTCGGGGAAAGGTCTTTGGGTTTTTCCGTCAGGAATTTCTTAGAAGCACCCTGGACTCTGAATTTGTGCCCGGTGATGGTAAAAGGCTCGCCCCTGTAACATGGAACTCTTAAATATAACTGGCGAAATGTGGGTGTAGAACGGTGTACTATGGTTTTGCCTCACTTTTCCGGGAATACAGACGTGTTATGTCATGTAATATAAGATAAGATAATATTTATTTTTGCTAAGACATTTGTACACACATACAAGATAATAATAGGTCTTTACCTATGAAATTGCCGTTTTGTATGAAAAAATTTAAACGAATTTTTTTCATGAATTTTTTATTTGTATTAATCGAAGTAATCACCCATGCAATCAATGCATCTTTGCCATCGCAGTGGCAGTTTATTGATGCCCTTCTTAAAGAAATCAGCTGGACGGGAGGCAACAAATTCTTCAAAGGCATTTTGTACTGCCTCTCGGGTATTAAATTTTTTTCCCGCCAAGAAGTTATGCAAATTCTGGAAAAAGTAGTAGTCTGTAGGCGCAAGGTCTGGTGAGTAGGGCGGATGACGGAGAGCTTCCAACCCCAGTTCTTGCAACTTGGAGACCGTCTGCTGTGCAGTATGAGGTCGCGCGTTGTCGTGCAGGAGCAGCGGAGACGAGCGATTGACCAATGCTGGTTGGAGATGCGCCAGCTTCTCCATCATTGTGTTCAGTTCTTCACAGTACACATCTGCAGTAATGCTCACCCCGTTTGGTAAGAAGCTGTGATGAATCACACTGGCGCTAGACCACCAAACAGTGACCATCACTTTTCTAGGGGTAAGTTTTCGTTTAGGGCATTGTTTAGGTGCTGAACCAGGATCCAACCAACTTGCTGAGCGCTTACGGTTATCAAACAGAATCCATTTTTCATCGCAGGTAACAATGCGGTTCAAAATTCCTTCATTTGTGTGTCTGTTGAGCAGTGCAAGGCACGTCTCGACGCGTACTTCGCGCTGACGATCATTGAGTTCGTGGGGCACCCATTTGTCAAGCTTTTTTACCTTGCCAATTTGACGCAAATGGACCAATATTGTTTTGACGCTAACGTCGAAAGCTGCTGCTAATTCAGCCGTAGATTGTGTATCATCAGCTTCCACAATCGCCTTTAATTCGTCATTGTCGACCAAAGTCTTCGGACGACCGCGAGGTTCATTTTTCAGGTCGAAATTTCCAGAACGGAAGCGAGCAAACCAATAACAGGTGGTGCGTTGGTTTGTAGTGTTAGCTCCGTAAACGTCGTTGATGTTGCGTGCCGCTTGTGCCGCGTTGCTGCCACGACGGTACTCATATTCCATAATTACTCGAATTTTTAACGTATCCATGATGACGAAAAAGATTGAAATGCGATGAAAATGTAACACTAATCAATAAAGAAATGACTACTTTTAGAAAAAAAAATCCATGTTTTTAAAATAAAATTAATTTGAAATTAGAATTCTTAGCCAAACAAAAATTATTTTGATTTGAAATGGCCAGTACTGCAGAACGGCAATTTCATAGGTAAAGACCTAATATTTAACGTGCATGCTGGCTACCATAAAGAAAATGTTACAGCTTCAGACACGTTTGCCACATAAAAAGGCATGCAAATAAGAATTGTTCTGATTGTTAACAAATACATTTCAAGTCAATATAAATCATTTAAAATGAATCCCACAAATAATAATCAATTTAAAATGTCAACGGTAAATAAATAATAATCATTCATAAAACAGTCAATCTTAAAAATTTACCTACGTTTCAGTCAGAAAGTAATTATACTATAGTAAACTTATGTCACGGAGTCAAAATATAATTATTTAAATCAAATACATAAGAATTTCAATTGTTTAATTTTTACATAAACTCAAAATTTGTCTGCAAGTAAATCTGAGACACTATAAAATAACATTAAACAGCTGTGCAGAATAGCTTAATTCAAGTTTATTTTTACAAAATTTTGTCATGGTCTTTTTGTGTCTGGTAATATCTCTATGATCTAGGCAAAGTGGTCAATGTACACTATTAATAATTTCGGAAAAAAAAAATTACATGTTTTAAAAATAAATAAAGTATCATTTTCAAAACATTTAACAATTTTCCAGTAATTAACATATTTAGCTGCCTCAATCAATTTAGGAATTAAAAAATATTTAGGTCATTTACACGTAGACTTGTTACCCTTTTGCACAGACCGTAGGTAAATAGGTACTTGTTGACAGTTGTTGACTCGTTGAGAACTGCGCGTAGACTGGCTTCATCTACTCGAGAAACACAATTTACTAATCGCTCGCTTACTGAGCGGCCCACCGTCAGGTGGCGGGCGAGACGTCATGAAGCCTTTTACAAATAAATAAAATGCGGCGATAATAGTTGGCAGATTATTTCAGTCCGATTCAGTTTGTACCTTGCTGCCCTCGACCCGCGATGCCCTAAGCAGGTCCGTACTCCACAGGGGGTACCCTTAGCGAGCAATCGCTATAATTTTAAGTTTTTCAGCCCTGGTTGTAATCCTTACTTTTTTAAGGTTACCACAGGCAACTCCGGTTAAGCAGTCGACAACCTCATAGGTTGGCTTACGAGAAGTCTTTCCAAAATAATAATAAAAAACAGGCGGATTATTTGGTTTTCAAATCGTTATTGACTATTGATTTCACGTTATTGTAACAGCAGCCTGTGAAGCCTTAACGTAGTTTCTTGTTTGACTCCGTCAACTAGTTTTGTCACATTCGAGTTTCGCAAATACACAGAAACGAGCATAGAAATCAATAATATGGGTTATATTTGGAAACTTCCTTCAGAAGCCAGAACTAAGCACGGAAACTATTCATCTTCGTTCTGTTTTGATGTGTAGTGATTACATACATTTTAGTGTGGGAAGTTGGAGTTCTGTTCAAGCTGAAAAATATTTCTTCCTGACTTGTTTGTTGAAAATAGAAGATTATTGATCAGTACGATATATGTAAAGCAAAAAGTATACTAAACAGATAATAGGCACTCATATACATCAATAGCTGCTTCCCGTGGCTTCGCCCGCATGGTTTTCGGTAATAGCAACACAGTAACGTGTTACCAGGAGAAAACAGAGCCTATTATATCAGCGGTCTGTCATTAAAAAATCAATTCAGTCGTTTCGGAGATTAACGCTATACAGGGTGTCCCTGGAAGTATGGATCAAATCGAATAGAAGTGTAGGCAAGGTCATTTCCAAACTTTAATACCCTGAGAATATTGGAATATTTTTTTACGGTTCAAAAGTTATGACTAATTTTTGTTTTTTCTCAATCACAAAATCTCAAAAATCTTAAAAAAAAGACTATAAAGGCTATTTTTTTAGAACGTTGTAGAAGAGTGGGCCTTTCTTTTAGTAATACTTTACGCAGCTGAAAAAGATGTGTTCAATAATAAAAAACAGTTACTGCAAAGTCTTCGGTCTGGCAAAAGTTTTACTCAATTTTCGAGCGATTTTTATGGACCATATGTACCAACATTCTCAGGGTTAAAAAGTATGGAAATGACCTTGCCCACGCCCTTATTCGATTTGATCCATACTTCCAGGGACACCCTGTATAATTATGTACTTTAATATGCATTTAGTTAAAAGCTGCTAATTTGATATTACAAAAAGACAATTCAATTTAATTGATTTGTAGTATGTAGTATAGATTTAGATAAAGGATATGAATGATGAGGAGCACGCAATTACATACACAAAAAACCCACTCAACGTTCACGGTTTCTGCAGAAACATAATCACCAATACATTATCCCACCTTCCAATCAGCGAAGCAACAATGTATGATACATCAACGCGTATAGGTTGTAATCTGAACCCCAATTACTTACACCCACCCGGCAACAATATAACAACTCAGGTAGTAAATACTGCATATATGTATATCGGGGGCTTTGGAAACCAGAACCTGGAGCCGACTATCGATATGACATATGATCTCGTAAATTTGCAGGAAGCTGCAACTGAACAAGATGGGAACCAGTGTTTGCCTTCATAAAATCCGGTATCTAGCTTTATTGGTAGTGATTGCGAAGTTATGTGGTGTTGGGAGGAACATGTGTGAATACCAATAAACGTTTCATGTTGTGGACGGGTTTCAAGTTTTGCGGGAGCTGGTTTGAGCATAAACAACTACAAATCATCGTGTTTGTGTATTCGGTTTTGGAACAGTAATTTGTGAGAATCGAGTGTTTTGTTAGTGTCCACTCCAAATTGTTAAGCTTAGTTACTGAGTCTCATCCATTTTTAAGATAAGTTGTAAATTCCCTTTTTAAACTTACAAAGTGTATTTTCTGTTTGCAAAACCAACTGAATATTATCTCCTTTAATTTCTTTACTCAACTACAAAATTATGAAGATGCTTTCAAAATCTGGTTTTGTTAAGATCTACTTTGTGTATTTTTTTGTGTTGTGTGTGTTTTGTGTCTTTTGGAGACACGAAATTTACCGTTTTAACCTCCTATCGTTCCCTAATTTAAGCAATAAAACTACTGAAGTACTGACCCTGACATCAGACGAAAGATTGATAGAAAAGTTCTAACATCGGATATCATAATGAAGTAGGTATACATAATATAGTTCTGGTGACGTAGCCCTTATGAGGTAGCTACTATAAATTACTTTCAAAGGGGAGCACGAACAATGAGCATTGTGTCTTTCATTGTGCAATGACACAAAATAACGGGACTAGTGCATAATGTGCTGAATAGAACAGAACATTTGTGCGTATGAATTCACAAACATTGCTTATATGACCCGTTCAATGCCAGAAAACGGTTATGTTGAACGCCACACAGTCCTGTCAGAATGTTGGCAATGTAATTTGTGGGACAGCAAAAATGAATAATGAATGGTTTTTATTGTGTTGTTTGACAACAATAAGTGCCAATTTAAACTGTAGACTGTATTGATTGGTTCTTCATCAAATCGAGATGCCAAGTATTACGTTATCACCCGTTTGTGTCCCACGGCTGGGCAAAAGCCTTTATTTTCTCCTTCTGCTTACCCTTATCTACTGCTATTTGCGGCCAATGTTTAAGAAAATAGTTGAGTTCATCTCGCCACCTCCTCCTGGGCTTGTCGGTTATGTACCATATATTTTAACCATGATAAAAGGAAAAGCATAGTATTATACAACATGAGTAAAATTTATCGACGCCAACAAATTAAGAGACGGAGTGGTGTTGCCAAAATAATATTGTAAATTGACACAATTTTCACATCAATGCCTCGGCTTGTCTCTTGGGATGAGAGTTTTAATTACTGAAAACGAATGGTAATGAGGAAACATTTTAATACTGTTTATTAAATTGAGTATTGGCGGTAGTTATTTCAGTAAAAAAAATTACGACTACATTTAAAATTGCCAAGTATTTTAAGCGTGTGTCCTGAATGTTTACTAATTATATATTGCTAAACCATGATATTATTCCTGTGTAACTTGATATTAAGTACGCGTAATGTGTTAATTTATGACTTTAATGAGACAAGTTCCTTGCAAGTTTGACAAGCGTTTTTGATGATTTTAGTTAGTTATTTTAATCATGCAAAATAAATAAACTGTCATTCGTGGGGTATTTGACAGTCTTTATGGGTCTTCAGAAGGCGGAAAATCTGACAACCAGTCTTCAGGTAGGTCGGATTGACAGTCGCTTCATGTAAAATACTGGGATTTAGCATCTGGTTAAATTGAAAGCTGACCTCAACATACTCGTATGCTAGTTAAGATAGTGAGGCAAAGGACAGGCAGGTGATGATGATGATGAATTTCATAATGTAATTTTTTTTTAAGGTGGGTATTTTCAGCCAGAATGTACGGACTGCTGTTAATAGTTCTCTGCCGTGTTGTTCTGTCGAATTTATTGCATAAGGATTTAAAATTAACAGTAATGACTAGTGAAGCCCCAGCAATAAGCAAAAAGTTCCATGTAACTTCCAGAATACGCAACTTTAATTTTCCAAATTTAGAATTAGAATTGTTTCTCAGTATATGGTACATTGAGATCTTACTCGTACATTAAACATTGTTTCACACATACCACCATTGCTGGTGTAGAAATATTAATTAACAAACTAGATACATGCAAATCGAAACTGGGTATATTATGAGAATGTTATATAAAATTATGAAATCTTGGACTTTTACAAATTATTAGACTGGTTACCATTATTTATAATTTCAAAGATATTTATGGTTTAATAAAAAATAAAAGTCATAATTAACTCAAACGCATCATGGTTTTATTTTTCTTAACAGATTCTACATATAGCTATACCTGTCTCTCCTGCAACGAAAGAGATGTGATAATAATACCTCACCTTTTCAGTCCACATTAAAATAATGTTAACGCTTATAAACCTCGAATTTTCTTTCTTACCTCCTTTTCATTTTCCCATTTTATATCTTGCAGGGTATTAGGATATAATCTGACGGAAAATGATTACGTTTCCGTCCTCTCACCCTCGCTGAAAGTGGAATTTGGCCAAGGCTGAACAATGAAATCCTTACGCCATTAAGCTCGTCATATCACCTTCCAATTTATTTTTCTTCTTCATTCAACTGTATTCTTGGATCATTTTTGTCACTAGTTCTTATTACCTTATGCACTGTGCGTTTTTGCGTGAATAGCGACCTTTGAATGGGAATGGATAAATATGGTGTTCTTTTTTTTTTGCCGACATTACAAATTATTATTTTAAATTTGAACTGTCAGCACGTGAAACGATTTTTTTTTTCTACATAATTATCGGATTATTCTGAAGATACTGTTTATTTGCAGGCTTTGGGTTCATACTAGCTTTTGCCAGCGGCTTTGCCCGCGTGGAGCTCGGAAATAATTCCACAGGAACGTACACACGGCTACACATCAAGCTATACATTCCCCCCCCCCCCCCCGAGTGGGTTCCCGCATTGTCGTTGCGGGGGGGCTCAGTAACCGTGGATTCCGGCCACGGTGAAGCCAAGAGGAACCCAAAGGTGGGGCCGCTCGTCAGGGCTTTTGCCTCAAAGCCGACGACGTAGCGGCCAAAAGTAGGTTGCGGTGAGGTGCACCGCAACTGAGGTGGGCCGCGATGTCGAATGGGAGGCATCGCGGCTGAGGGTTACGGGCTGCTGTAGAGGGGGAGTGCCGGTGCTTCTGAGCAGCGCTCTTCCCTTCCGTGGCCTGGACGGGGCCGCCACCATTTGATGGCGGACGCGGATGGGCCGCAGGGGAAGAGGAGTGTCGGTATAGCGTCAGCCGCTCTCCCTATCCCCTGCGGCCGAAAAGTGGTAGACGGAACGGCGCGTTGTGTTCCACATGCGCGCCGTCAAAGATGTCAGCAACCACCGGTGGGGTCCGCAAGGGCCGATGCCTGCCAGGGGTGCGGGTTTGTTCGAAAGAGATACTACGGCCCCTGGCATACGGGCTACTGAGGGAACACGGGTGGGTTTTAGTCAGTAAAAGTCTGACACGCCCTCCTGCTCTACTCAGCAGGAGAAGTAATTTGATGATTTCCCACCCAAAAAAAAAAAAAAAAAAAGGGTATACATTTCCAGTTTACGCTGATCTCGCTTTGTACGGAAATCTTATACAATGCGAGATCAGCTTATATTGGAAATGTATAGCTATGTGTAGCCGTGCGTACTAGACCGGGATAAAAATTCTTCTATATGTTAATTCAGGTTATAAAATATCTGTGTAACAAATTTCATCCGAATTCGTTTGGCCGTTTTTGCGTGATTGAGTAACAAACATCCAAACATCGAAATATCCAAACATACAAACTTTCACATTTATCTTATCTAATACCTTTAAACGAGCAATTTTTGCATATGCATACATATATAATCTGAATCTCGGAAATGGCTCCAACGATTTTCATGAAATTTAGTATGCAGGGGGTTTCGGGACGATAAATCGATCTAGTTATGTTTCATTTTTAGAAAACGTCAAACACAAAAAAGTCCATGTTTCTTTTCTACAGATGAAATAAAGGGGAAGTCCTCTTTTTCTTTCATATCACAGCAAACGATCTCTCAAAAGAACAAGTACTGAAAACTACAGAACAAAACCGTGCTGTGACCTGCTAGTGCAGTAGTATCAAAAGTGCTTCTAACACGAACGTCACTATAAACATTTTTATACCTGTGCATCCGTATGTCACAGTCATGAAAACCGACAATCACAGCTCAGATGACTTGCTCTCGCGAGCGTTCTCAATGTAAATTTCAGTCATAAAGAATAATGATTTGTTCACCGTAACTTTGTCACTGTCAACTTTATAACGAAAAGTGGCGCTGTATAAAAGTTTACCCCTTGATTTTCATAGAGAAGATGTTAGTACCCACTTTGCAGGTACTTACTGAAGGATAAAAGAGTAAATCTAGTTTAAAAGTTACATTACAATGTGAGTTTTTTTTTATGACATGACGTTTTTTTTTTTGTGAGGAGGTAATGGGGTCTGAAATATTCATCATCATCACATCAGCCGAAAGACGTCCACTGCTGGACCTAAGCCTCCCCCAAAATGGGGGGATTTGCCATAATCGCCACGCTTGGCAGGCGGGTTGGCGATCGCAGAGTGGTGGTAAAATGCATAGAGAACGCT
This sequence comes from Polymixis flavicincta, assembly GCA_949987655.1. Taxonomy (NCBI): domain Eukaryota; kingdom Metazoa; phylum Arthropoda; class Insecta; order Lepidoptera; family Noctuidae; genus Polymixis; species Polymixis flavicincta. Next base: position 8,374,916 of record OX465185.1, on the reverse strand, counting down.
GCTGCCCATTCTTTAGTAAGTCCCTTAGTCGCCTTCTACGACACCCACGGGAAGAAATGGGATGGTGCTATTCTTTTACGTCCGGCACCACACGGGACAAATATTAATAAAATATAATTTCGGGAGTACATTCAAGTGGATACGACAAGAGGCTCGCAGAACAGATGGCCGATGGGGCCGAAAGGTTCTGGAATGACGACCGTTTGGAAGCCTCTCACAAGGTCACTGAAGGCCTGGGGAAAACCACAGGAATTCGCTGGACGCGAAGTGTTGGTGCTTTTAGGAGGCTAATGTCCAGCAGTCAGTCTTTCGACTGATGACAAAACGCGGAAGAATACGAATTTAGCAACGAAGATGGGTAGTTATAACACCCACTTTGATTGAAACTTATTGTGATGTTCAATTTAAGAGCATGCAATATAGGAAGAATTTTCAACTTCAGAACCGATTTCCAATAATGGAGAACTAATTCCAGCAGTGAATACGGAACTGTTCAACTATTTTATCACTTTGGCGATTTAGGTTAAGCTCAAACGTGAATTATATTGGTTTACATTAGAAAATCAAGTTTAGTATTGAAAACCAAATCAAAACAAATCATTTATTTTTGCAAACATGGGTAAATGGGTACGAGTACATAGATGTTTTGCTAAAAAGTAGTCCTCCATTTTCTACCGTCTCATGGGCATGCAAATAATATTAAATTCCAAAACGAAACAGTAATTCTATAAACGTTTTACCTAATAAATACAAATGTCAAATCATTACAAATAAAATAAAAAAAATAGACTATTAACATTTTCACAGTAATGTCAAAAAAAAGTCATCATAAAAAGTGTCAGAATAGGAACATGTAGTGTCAATCATCATCAATCAGTGGATATTTATCATTAAGGAAGTCGTCAATAGTGTAATAGCTTTTCTCGATTAATATTTGGTTTAGTGCCCTTTTAAATTTTATTACAGTCACACTTTTTATCACATCAAGTACTTTATTATAAATACGTGGGGCAATACCAAAAAAGCTTTTCTGCATATGTGCGGTTTTACATTTCACTTGGCAAAGTTTGTTTACATATTGAGTCCGTATCGGATTTTTTCGAACTGCTGACAGTTTTTCAAATAATTGTGGATTGTTTTTTAACAAATAGTGCAGTTTCTAAAATGTATAAAGAAGTAAACGTAAAATTTTTAAAGAATGAAAATAGGAAATACAGCTATCTGTTATTTTCCAACATGCTGACGAGCTTTAGATGACATTTGAAGCTTACATTTTGACAAACATAAACTAAATCACAAATCTGCGATAAAACCGTATAACCGGCATCAGACAGCGTCACACCAACCGTTATAATTGAATGCTGAACCAAAAAGGGCAAAAAGAAACTCATTTGTGCCCGCCATGTTATGAGATTAAACCGCGTGTTGTACATACACAACATGGAACAGTCTCGTTATTTTTCGTCCAAATGTGGGCCTCAAATTATCTTCAACCCGTCGGTTTGTTTTTGATCACAAATGTTTGGATAGCGGTGTTTTTTTTTTTTTGAGAAATAATTAAAACGATTACCTGCTCGCGACATAATAAGTCATTAATTCGGATCACTAATTAAGTTATTGGCGCTCAAAATATTTTTTTTATTTTTTGTTATGCATACGCACTACAACTCCCAGAAATATAGAAGGATTTCAATGTAGAACGATTTTTTTTTTACTGTTGTTTTAGGACACTATCACTTTAATCTATCTCTTAGCTGTAGAGTGACTTATTTGGCGGAAATTGAATAAAAACCATAGCCAAAGTATACCCAACAAACCAAACTTTGTGTGTACTTATGACCACACGATAAAAGTGAAAACTTACGACTGTATCCGAGTTAACTCGATTCAGCGTCACCGACCCAAGCGTGACGGTTCTGTTTCAATCACTGTTCAGTATGGGCGAAAAGTGCGCCTAAAGAAATATCCTCTTTAAACTAATTAAGTTGGATGCGTGAATGTCACTTATCACAACTGAGTTTAAGGCATCCTTAATTGGGCAATTAAATATTCGCTTGTTACACCATGCCATGTTGATTTATTCTACGCTAAAAAAGTGTTGTAAACAGATACGGAATAAAACCGCAAATTGAATTTCCGATTTGAATTTTTTCGTTAATTAAAAAAATGGCGGCGCGGAAGTTCTCGGCTCGGGTGTCGGCTTTGTTTTTATAATAACTGAGCCTCATTTTTATAATTTCAATTTGGAGATTATTTTTGGTTTTATTGTGAACAATTTTCCGTTAAGTATCGATTTCTAGAAAAGCAATTTACCGGCGAATGACGTCCCTGAAACGTTGTTTTCGAGTAAGTTGGTGTGTTTTCCCAGAAAGTGTTATTATTATATATTTTTTTATTCGAAAACGTGACTTCGAACAATTCACCGTGACCCCGATGCCTGTGTTCCAGCAGTGGGAACGTTATAGGCTGATGATGTTGTTTTTTTTACACCATAAGATTATTGTCATCATTTTCATGACAAATTTCACTGCTGCTATTAGACAACGATCGCACGGACAGAAAAATATCGCGGCGAGATTTTATACCGCACACGAAAATCGAACAGTGTGTTTGTTTGACGCCCTGTGATGCTTTCATTTGGATTCTCAATGCTCGGTTTAAGGGGAATCTAGTCGCGGGCGCTCACTGGTGGGCCGGGCTAAAAAGCACGCTGTCTCACCAGGCATCGTGTCTGACAAAGATAATATCAGTGATGAATAGTTACACGCTACAACGTTATTGAGTGAGATGCAGGATCATGTATAGTAAAACTCGCGTAAAAATTAAGAAAAGTCCTTCGGAAGATAGAGTTTTATGAAAAAACCACTTCATAAACCAATTACCAATAAAGTTTATTGAACTTTTCGATATTAATTTGAGCTTTGTTAGACCGACTTTGTACCGACTTGGTTTTGAAGATTTTACACTTATTTGATTACTTAAATACGCCCAAAATTAGGTTAAATTAGCAAGAAAAACAAACCTTTGTTGGCTCCTAAGTTTTTAATGACTCTTTATTTTAGTATTCTCATCAACGCGTAGCCCAAACCCTTGGACCTAGAATGCTGAAATTTTACACAGAGATTCCCTTTATAATTTAAACAAGGAAGTAGGAAGGATTTTTGGCAATTCAACCCCTAAGGGAGTTAAATAGGGATGAAAGTTCCACGCGGGCAAAGTCGCTGGAAAAAGCTAGTGATTATTAATGAGACAAAAATATACCATTTTTAAATGTACATTGTCGAACAGTGGAGTAATACACTCCCGAAGATTGACGACTAGATTCACCTTAACACCGAGAGTTGAATATCCAATATGCAAAAAAATCCCGTCGCGACATTTTTACGTTCGTGCGATCGTGCCCTAATGTGGCTGTCACCGCTCTTCTTGAAACCTTATAATTATGAATATAAAGAAAAGTACTGAGTGACTGACTCATCAACGCCCAGCCCAAACGTTTAGACCTAGAAAGCTGAAATTTTGCACCGAGGTTCCCTTTATAAGATAGACAAGGAATAACGGGAGCCTCCAAGGGAGTTAAATAGGGGTGTAATGTAAATTCCGAGCGGAGTTTCAATATAAATGGTCTTCATTAAACTTTGTTATGCTATGTCAAGAACTATGTCAATATTGTATGGATTGTGAAAAAGCAGTACAACATACACCATAAGACAGCCTAACAATGTATATAATTATAATTGACTAGTTTTTGTCAGCGGCTTTGCCCGCGTAGAAGTAAGAAATTATCCTACGAAAAACGTACTACAGGGATAAAAAGTATCCTAAGTGTTAAACCAGGTCACAAACTATCTGTATGCCATCATATAGCATCATCATCATCATCATTTCAGCCGAAAGACGTCCACTGTTGGACATAGGCCTCCCCCAAAAGGAGGGTTTCGTTATAATCGCCATGCTTGGCAGGTGGGTTGGCGATCGCATTGTGGTGGTAAAATGCATAGAGAACTCCGCTGCTCATTCTCTAGTAAGTCCCTTAGTCGCCTTCTACGACACCCACGGGAAGAAATGGGATGGTACTATTCTTTTACGTCCGGCACCACACGGAACATCACATATCATATTTCATTAAAACCCGTTCAGCCGTTTCTATGTGACTGAGTAACAAAGATCCACATTCCAAACTGTCACATTTATAATATTAGTAGGATAGTAGGATATGACATTTTTTGCTATCCAATTGTTAACATTCCTACGAAACATTCTGGACTAATTTTGTAAAGATAAGAGCGTTGCAATTCCCTTTACCCTTCCGAGCAAATAAGCTGGAAGACAGCAGTGGTACCTAATTTTATTTCTCCCTAGAGGTACCCCATATTTACCACTTACCCCAATCAACAAACAAAAGGGTACACATTTAATTACTAAACAATTAGAAGGTCGCTACAGAATAGTGAAATGTAGCTCAAAATATGAAATACAAATTTCGGACAGGGTATCGAAAACTAAATTCATTAAAACTATTGCTTCGAACAAATGTTTTCAACTCGAAACTCCGCCTCCAACGACATTTTGATATCGATAATCATTTTGCTACCCTTTGGAGAGCTGCTATGAATATTGCCAATAATGACACATTCAACTTTCTCTGACTCCGTTAGAACATAAGAAAAATATCATTTATAATTTGAAAGTACATACCTTTAGTATAGTGCATCATCAAAAAACTAAAAGTTATTAAAAAAGAAAAATCAATGTGGTTCCATACCACCGTACAATTTTTTACACTACATTATAAAAACACGATATTTTTAACTTAACCTTATTTTTAACCCCCGACGCAAAAACGACGGGGTGTTATAAGTTTGACGTTTCTGTGTGTGTGTGTGTGTGTGTGTGTGTTTGTCTGTCTGAGGCAACGTAGCTCCGAACGGATGAACTGATTTTGATTTAGTTTTTTTTGTTTGAATGGTGTATTAGTCGGGAGTGTTCTTAGATATGTTTCATCAAAATCGGTTCAGCCGTTTGAAGATTATCAGCTCTTTTCTGGTTGAAAAAGGAATTTTAGCCTCTTCCATGGGTCTGATCAACTCAAAATTTGGGATTCTATTACTTCAATGATATTAGATGAAAAGAAAAACCTTGAACTGATGCTGGAGCAACACCTGGAATTTCCAGGAAAACCAAGTTATTCACCAACAAACAGCAAAGTATCGTGTTTGGGCTCATTGAAAAGGTCTCAATGAATAGATTATGGATAAATGGTGATTTAAGGGAGACATTAAGTTTAAAAAGCAAGAAAAAAAATTAAATTAAAAATATAAAAAACCCCCGACCCAAACAAAACCTCTAAAAAGTAAAAAATAATATTTTTTACTTTTTAGAGGTTTTTGTTTTTGATTGACTTGACCGTCCCCCGACTTGACAAAGCCCTGATTAAAATATTACGTTCAAAATAAAAGGCCTATAAATATTATTTTTTACTTTTTAGAGTTTTTGTTTGGGTCGGGGGTTTTTTAATTATTAATTTCTGTTAAAGCGGCGATAGAAATACAAACTATGCAAATTTTAACCGTCTACCGGTTACGGTTCATGAGGTACATCCCGCTGACAGAAAGACGGTCAGACAGATAGCGGACACCTAGTAAAAGGGTTCCAATGGCACTCTTTGGGTACTAAACCCACAAAAGAAAGGTAATACATTTATTTACTGTTAACAGAGCCCTGTGGCTCTATTTCGCATAGTGCTGACACTGGTTTTTTGGTGAATTATAGTTGGATTTTAGTGAGATAAATGACTTTAAGCTTTAAATTCCATCATTATATCATGCATCTGTCGAAAAATATCGAAATCCTTAATATATGTATACTTGTTTAGTGACTCTCTACCCACCTCAACAAAGCCGTGTAACTTGTTAACACATGCAGGTACTTTAGCCACCCAACAATGTACGTGAAAGTAGTGTTCTACCATCAAATTGGCCATAAGAAGTCGCAGTCACGAGCAAGCAGCGGACTAACTCCGTACAATGTACGGGATTTTAGCGGAGTTAAGCATGTTTTACCAAGTACTAAACGCTTTAGTGGCTAAAAGTGTCCAGTCATAGTGTATTAGAGTAAGTTTTATGTTAAAAGTTGCACCTTCTCTCTGAAGTAATGACATTTTGCCCGCACTTAGTGACTGTGAAATCTAGCGGATATGGTAACACAATTTGTGAGCTCTACCCGTGTGATCCCGGACTAAAAATAGGACACCCTACCTAAGTGTAGTGAGAGTCACTAAAAGATTATATTAGGCTTATGGCAACAGTGTCCACAGCTGTCTACCTAGCTTTAAAAGGGTTAAGACTCGATTTTCTGACACTTTCAAATGTAAACTTTGCACTTACTGGTGGGATTATAGCGAAATTGTGAATTGATTAATGGCATTAAATTGTGTTATAAATAAGATATTTTCCGAAGTGCCCGTTCCAATATTACAGTCTAATCTTCATCCTTCTAATATGATGAATGTGAAAGTTTGTATGTTGGTTACTCTAGCACGCAAAAAGGGGCCGCATTAATTTACTAAGGTCATCATAGGTAAGTCTAGTGAAGCAGCCTGCAAGGTTGACGTCGTGCGAGATGTCATTCCCATAAAAAAAATGGCAGAACAAATTTGAACGAAATTTGGCATTTAGGGGATGATAACTCAATAAAACAATACGTTACTTAATTCACATATATTTACAAAGATAGTTGACACACCCACACACTAGAGTGATCGCGTACGAGTGGCTACCTGTTCTGTGCGCCTTCCATTATTTTAATATTATCTTACATACTAGATAGGTACTTACGTAAACATACTATCGCTGTGGCGTCCCTACAGGTACATAGATCCCTATTAATATTATAAATGCGAAAGTAACTCTGTCTGTTTGTCTGTAACGCTTTCACGCCTCATCCGCTGGACCGATCGTCATGTTTGGCAGAGATGTAGCTTGGGATAGGGGAAAGGACACATTTTTATACGATAACTAGCTGACCTGACAGACGTTGTCATGTCCGTCCAATAGTCATTCATACAGAATCCCTACCATACCTACCCTACCTACCCTACCTACCCTACCTACCCTACCTACCCTACCTACCTTACCTACCCTACCTACCTTACCTACCCTACCTACCCTACCTACCCTACCTACCCTACCTACCCTACCTACCCTACCTACCCTACCTACCCTACCTACCCTACCTACCCTACCTACCCTACCTACCCTACCTATCCTACCTACCCTACCTACCCTACCTACGCTATAAACCTCACGGAGCCCGAGACCTTTCCAACGAATGCAAAACCGTGGTAATCGGTTCGTGCGTTCTGGAGTTATAGCATCAGGAAGGAAAACCCGACTTATTTTTATATAATAAGATTGACATCCACGCGGGCAGAGCCGCGGGAAAGGCTAGTAGTATATAAGCTAGATCAACACAAAGGATAATTTTCATCCCAGTAGTACGTTCCCACGAAATCATTTCAAACTTCCACGCGGGCGACTTCGCTGACATAAGCTAGTCTATTTTAATGATTTCCTCTGTAAAATTAGCTAAGCTAGTTACATAATTTAATAGTATTGGTGTAGTTTCGCATTTCACCAAAATAGAACTCAGATGTAGTCCAAAGTTTAAGAACAACAGAGCCACTGACGTAATAAGCAACTAGTTGTTTATCTTTCAGTGTAACCTCAACATTACTGCTGGAGGCATTCCTGTTAATGTGTATCATTTGTCTGAAGTTTTCCACTTGACCTGCATTTGCTCAAGGGTTTTAATTAATGAATCCCTTTATTACTGTTTCATAATGTATGAATTCTCTTTGAACAAATTAGTCTTTGAGAATTAGATTTCTATTGTTGGCGAAGTGTAAGCTGCACGGGTCGATCGACCAGGTTCAGCTACGTTTGCTGTGGTTGGTCCGTGGATGGGTGACCATCTTTACATACCAAGACCCCTCCGTGCCTCGGAAAGCACGTTAAGCCGTCGGTCCCGGCTGTCATTTGTGGATCTTTGACAGTCGTTACGGGTCGTCAGAAGCCCGAAAGTCTGACAACCAGTCTTACCAAGGGGTATCGTATTACCCAGTAACTGGGTTGTGGAGGTCAGATAGGCAGTCGCTCCATGTAAAATACTGGTATTCAGCTGCGTCTGGTAAGATTGGAATCCGACCCCAACATAGTTGGGAAAAGGCTAGGCAGATGCTGATGTTGGCGAAGTGTTGAAATAAAATTATAACAAAATTTCAGAGTGGAATATTGTTATTTTAATAACGTTCTGGGTATTGATGCGTATAAATATCTTGTCGAGTAAATAATTATAGAGGGAACTCGAATTTATTTTTCAGAGTAAAGACACAGATAGCCAGCACATCAAGCTATACCAAACTGTCAAATTTTCCCAATTGAACATGAACCTAATTCTTTCGTAATAAAGTTGAAAAACTATCAAAGAACAGATTGGGGTAGCTTGATATGCTGGCGACTGTACACAGACGAAGAGTTTTATTTTAATCTACTCTTGTTTTTATTAATATTTTATTAAAATAAATAAAAAACTATAAAGAAAATACTGTTGTGGAAATGAATTTTCACATTCTGCACCCTAATTGCGTATCAATTTGACAGTTCAACAATATTAATTGCGTTATTTACGTTGTGGAACAGACACATTTTTCGAACATATGAAGCAATGGTATAACAATCTGTTTCAGAACTAAACAGATTATGATTCATCGTGAGTTACGCAATTAGGGTGCAGGACTAAGGGGTCTCCACAAGTGGCAATTGCTTTCAAAACGTTTCCTATTTCTATAATGAATTTCCACCTTATTGGTTTAGTGGTCGCAAGCGCTACTCCTAATCATGACGTCCTTGGTTCGATTACAAGGTGTCAAAGTGTTATTAGTTTTATCGGTTTTTAATTTCTCAGTACCAGCACGAGTCTGGAGTTGTGACCGGTTGATGGCAATAAGCTCGCCCTTTATTACATGGGTCTTAAACTTAACTGGGGAAATGTGGGAATGCTATAGATACACTGCTGCCCAGCCCTTCGGGGAAACAAGGCGTAATGTTATGTTTAAGTATGTGGATTTCAACAGGATTGTGCTTTTCTGTATATTCGATTGACTTAAGTTGAAAAGCTATGAGCCTATGAGTTTTCCATTATCGTTCTCTTTGATAAATTGTCACTTCATCTAGGCCCACTAGTGCCTTTTAGAACGTGTCTTTTAATGAAAACAATTTTCTCCTCTCAGATGCATCCAAGGCGACTATTTGAAGGTCTACTCCGAAGGAGGGGTCCACGGACCTGGGCCGCCTGGTGTCAACGAATACTCCGCCTGGTCGAGGGTCCTGTGTGGCGGTCGAGCTGATGCACCACCAGCTCTGTACTCCCACGGACCACTTTTAGTCCTGGAACTGCATACAGGAGCCAAAGCCACCAATGCTACTGGTTTCATTGGGAACTATAGATTTATAGATAGAAGTAAGTCTGTTGTTTTTTTTTTTTGTATGTTATTATAAAGAATTTCAAATTCGAGTGAATAACCTACTCCTATTCCAATTTCAAATTGCATAATTTTTTTTTTTTATGTAGTTAATTGTTCTATAGGATCACAGTATTGAGGTGCATCTTGTTACTTTTTAACGTAATTAAACATGGGTAGGTGCTTACCACAGACTAAAAATAATATACCTTGAAACAGATATTAGTACAGATGTAGATGGAGCTGTTTACATGCTAAAACTAACACTTTCGTAATTATTTATTTAATTTAAGATAAATTACGCACTTCAAGAATGAAAACACAAATTCATTTCTCATATTACGTGTAAACTAACAACTTTGTTCTCAAACCAAATAGCAGGCAACCGACAAACCAAGTCAGAAAACAGTCGAGCCAATAATGAATCAAATAATGAAACCACTTAAAACTTTTTGCTTTGCCATAGCACAAAAATATGCGTTAATAAACGTCTCATTTTAATTCTAACTTCGTTTGTTCAATCCATAAAGTTTTTACTCTGTGGTCATTAATTCTTTTTATAGTCTATCTCTTTCGTTCTTAGCTGTCCATCTCTGTCTGATCAATGTTTGGTTTGGTTACCTTAAATTTATCAATTAATTTTGTTAAAGCTACAATAATTTGAGCGATGTTGGTATTAGGCAAATGAATGAATGAAAATTCAAAGGATTTATGAGTTTCATGAAAAATGTCATGGCTTTATAACTGTAGCTTGTATTTTGATAAGATAATTTGTTATTTATTTTTAACCGGGTTTTAAAAAGAGGAGGTTCTCAATTCGTCTGTATATTTTGTAAGTATGTTTCGCGTCGATTGATTTCGATTATTTTTTAAAAGATAGGGTATGTTTCAGGGGTGGTCCCATGTCCCAATTATAAAATTTATTAATTATTTAATACATAATCTGTATTTATAAATTTATTATTTTGCTAGGGTAGTTTTTGCGTTAGCTTCGATAATATAATACGTTCTTTTTTTTAAGAGCCAATGAATAAATAAAAATAAACGTATTTAATGCACTTTATGTATCTTGATGATGTTCTAATATCTAGATCCTGTCGCTGATGTTTTTACAGCAAATATTTGTATACGAATTGGTGTGGTGTTGGTACTATTATCTACTAAAAAGTAAAAAATGGCAACAAAAAGCCAAAGGCCAAATAACCACTGACTTCCGAAATTAACGTTATTTTTAACTTTGTAGTGATTTATTTAAAAGCCGGTAAAAAAAAAAATTGCGAAAAAGTGTTTGTTACTTCGAATTAATATTGTTTCATTGCATTAGGAGATTATGTCAGTATCAATGCCCTGAAAAAGCTACATTATTCATGTAACAAAGTGCTAGGTGATCTCGTAAGCAAGTATATTATTAGTCTATCAAAAAACACCCTACAAAAGATTTAACCCGACACAAAACACGAAACAAACAAAACATTTCACTCACGTAACAGATCGACTTCCATTCATCGATTTCTAAAGTTTTCCAATTTATAAAACTTGTATCTTTCCTAGGAAATTTCGAGACAGACGGTGTACAAGTAGCTGAGACGTGGTGTGATTACGTCTTCCATTCGCAGCCGAACAGACCTGCTCACGGAAGGCTGTATAGCCCCAGATATCCATCGAGTTATCCCAGCAATGTTAGGTGTACTTACCACTTTAGTGCCAGGTGAGTGTGAAGTTTATGCCGTTGAAGTATAGGGAACTGTCAATCAATCGATATAAAACAGTGTTGTTAAAATGGCATATACACTATAATTTTTTAACCAGTGCGCAAACTGTAACCATTAATTCAGCATATAATTCTAGACTTTTTTTTGAGAGATTAATTTTGTCAGTTATACAAAAAAAAAAGATCAGTTGTCCCATACATTTTGACTGCGTGGGTTCACTTTTCTATGGAACAACAGATTTTTTTTTTTGTATATCCGACGAGAAATTTCTACGTTAGGGGGTGCAGACTGATATGCTTTTTTTTTTTGGGTGGGAATTCTTCAAATAACTTCACCCGCTCTGGGTGGAGCAGGAGGGCGTGTCAGACTTTTACTGACTAAAACCCACCCGTGCTCCTTCAGTAGCCCGTATGTCAGGGGCTGTGGTGTCTCTTTCGAACAAACCCGCACCCCTGGCAGGCATCGGCCCTTGCGGGCCCCATCACTTTTAGTGCTGACATCTCTTTGAGGCGCGCGTGGAACACAACCCGCCGTCGACTTGGGCTTGGTCCTTACCGGACAGCGAGATACCCATTACTCGCCGTCCGCAAGCCCATGCCTACGGTGGCCGGAAATCGACCTGGGATTCCCGACGCCCAGGGCGTCTCCGTATCCTGCGGCCAGACTGATATGCTGAATTCATGGTTACAGTTTGCGCACTGGTTAAAAATTTACCATGTAGATAAATCATTCTATTATGTGAATGAGTATGTAGACTTTAAAGATTCACACTGACATCTTACTATTGTAAATTGAGAAATAGTTGTTATCGTGGATTTATATAACTATGATTTAAGTACTAACTTTTTGAGCTTCTTTTATTTATTCAATAATTTTTCATATTAGTTTTAGCAAATTGTTTTGGAATCTGTTAGAAAAACCGGACCATCTGTAATGTATATACTACAATCCTTGCAATTAATTTTAAAGATATAAGGATGGCAGGGGCATCGAAACGCACCTGTTACCAGTTTTTTTTTTTTCAAATTACCAATGACAAATTTCTACGGGGATCTAAATTCATGGTAACAGGTTTCACGTCGGTGTCTCTACCACCCTGTATACTGTTGAATATTTGTCATGTGCTAGCTCTGTTAGTAGCTGTTGTGATATTTATTTCTTGAAGCTTGACGACATGTCACGCAATTCTTTGTAGTTTATGCGGTGTGCAAGTACTTTCTAAGGAATAACGCTTAGCTAAAGTACGTGTTAATTAACGTTTATAGATCTCGGTCTAAGCATTTTGGGCCATAACTAAAATGTAAACATCTAACTAAGAATTTGAATTTTACGAATTCTCTGATGAGCCAAATATCTTCTTTTAATAAACTTTCCCATTTACAATGAACAGTTTACAAAACTTTCCTTCAAAGCCGGAATTACTAATTCACAAGTCAAGTGCTCCCAAAAATCTGATTCCCTCTCTAACATTTCTAAGTACTTTAATACTCGGCATTCTTACTGTTTTAGGCACAACGAGCGGATCAAGTTAGTTTTCGAAGAGTCGTTCCTTCAGAAAGGCGACGAGAGGTATTTAGAAGTTGACTTCTTTAGTGATACCACAGAATAAACAGGTACAGAAAGGTGGACTTCAGATGAGACGCTTCACTTGAGTTAATGGTTCGCTCGAGTAAATATTCGTTTTATTTCACGCCACGTTCAGAGAACACCTACGAAATTATATAGAAATGAACGATCTCATCTGCTTCTTTCATTTCTGTCGATCATTCGGTCTAAGATTGAAAGATGCCGTGTGCCGAACTCCTAGCTTGCTGGTTCGGTTTACTAAATAATTATTTTTAAAAATGATTAATTTTTCATTCAGACTTTTCATTTTGAATGAAAGATGCTGAATGTGAAAAACAAAGACGAACAAAAATTTAAGCGGCCAATATTTGTTTTACTGCGATCTCAAACTGTGAGTAAACTTACACTCGATTTACATCAGCCATGTTAAACATGCGGTTTGCGGGCCGCATGCGGCCCTTCACGCCTGCGGCACGATCTAATTTTAAGAACAGTCGCTTGATACGACTCGCGTGTGTCGCAAAAGTGTATAAAATCGCATGCTGGACCGAGTTATTGTCATAGAAATTCAATGTTAGACCCATTTGTAACAAAAATTTACAATCTTGGTGTACTCGACAAAAAACTTAAGTATGTCGAATTTCCGGTAAAATGATCACACATTTTTATATCAATTATTAAATAAATAAGCAAACGATTGCTAATCTGCTTCATGGTTGGGTTTTGCGGACCACAGATACTGCGGTTCTTACGCATTTGGCCCAACAGTGACTTTGAGTTTGACATGCCTGATTTTTACGAACTCTGTCTATGAGTGCCTGCGTTTTTCTCGTTGTAACGAACCGTCCTTCTGAACCCTATCTATTCTGTGGTAGCTAATACGTCCTTTGCCTTTTGGTGTTATAACTTTTCTACTTTTCAGTTGCCTCAATCGCGCTGACATAATAAAAGTGTTCGATGGACGGACTTCAGCGGCGCCGGTTCTAGCAATGCTTTGCAACGAAATCTTGGGTACGAATTACTTTGGATCTCTGTGAAAAGATCTTGATTTCTTTTAGTATATTTTTATCTTGTGTGTGCGGTCAAGGAAAATATATCGATGTTGATGATACAGATACTAAACTGATACTTATTTAGTACACAAAAAATATGTTTTCTTTCTTCTCAAGTAGATATAATCAGTTTTCTTTAATTAATTCCAATTTTTCTTCAGGTTATGAGATCCTATCAACGGGACCAGACTTATTGGTACAGTTCACAGCAAACTCCAACATCCCAGGCCAAGGATTCAAAGCGAGATACCAGTTCCAAATGGAGGACGACCCTAACGCAGGTTTAGTAAGCATGTCATAATAAATTGTATCATCAGCAGATTTTTACGGGATTTTTACGGTTCAAAATTGTAAAACGGATATTAAGAGCTGTTGAATCCCAGTTACTATAAGCTGGAATAATCAAAAGATGAAGCTGAATAGGGTTCGGAAATAATGGCTGCGAATCAGCCTTTTAACAGACTTCAAAAAGGAGGAGATTATCAATTCGGATGGTTTCTAATTTTTTTATGTACAGAGGCCAGCACATCAAGCTACCCCAATCTGTCAAATTTCTTTGATAGGTTTTCAACTCTATTCCAAAGGAATAAGGTTTATGTTCAATTGTGAAAATTTGACAGTTTGGGATAGCTTGACCTGCTGGCGACTGTATGATCATAACTCCGTCATTTATAGACAGACGGATTTGCAATTTTTTTTTTTATTCCGAAATGGTCCCATTTAAATTTCGTATAAAGGTCTGATGATGAGTTTTGGAGACAGACAGCGGAACTCTTCAAAAAATGACAGCAAATCAACTGTGATTGCAGCTATCGCATAAATATGCATTGTTTATGCAATCACACAGCATAATATCACGTCTGTGTATACAAGAGGGTTAAGCAGATGTATTCAGTATATCAGGGTACATCCACATTTTCTAACAAGTACATACAGGAAAAGTTTTTATCCAGTGCGCAAATTTTAACCATGAATTCAGCATATCATTCTAGACCCCCACCGCAGAAATTTTTCGCCGGTTATACAAAAAAAAACAGATTTTCCATACATTTTGACCGCGTAGGTATTACACTTTTCTATGAAACAGCTGTTTTTTTTTTTGTATAACCGGCGAAAAATTTCTGCGGTGGGGGTCTAGAATGATATGCTGAATTCATGGTTAAAATTTGCGCACTAGATAAAAACTTTTCCTGTGGATGCATATTTTTTTTTGTTGAAGAAGAAAAACTAAAAAGTGAAAAATAAAAACATTTTCAAAAAAAAAAAAAACAACCGACTTCTGACCGACTTACTTTTCACTTATTAGTGTTTTTTCCGAAGTTGGTTATTTTTTTTATTTTTTGGAAAATGTTTTTTTTTTTTAATCAGATTCGATTGTAGATAGGAAAACTCCGAATCGACAGTCTTTGGGACACTTTTATACTATGTACATATTTACCAGTTCATTCATGTACCTATATTTATAGTATTAGCAACTATTTCCTTTTAAACACAGTAATTTTATTGAGGATGAGTTTTAATGTTGACCAGAAAAATACAAAATTATCAGATATCCATTCCTTTCCTTATATTGACAGGGCTTTTAAAATTCTGTAAAACGTCGAAGCAAACTATCATAATTAACAGAAATACTTACATATTTCTTCTTTATGTTTTGATACAAGTTAGCCAAGTTTAATAAATATATACAAACATACTAACTAAGAATAAATATACAAAAATAATTAGACAGTATGTACAAGTATATATAAAGTAAGAAGGGAAGAGCTCACTGGGCATCAAAGAATTCGTCCGCATCGCTGTCAGTGGGAAAAGTGCCCAAAAGGCTGGCAGCGTTGCCACGTTGGATGGCAACGTTTTTTTTTTTTTTTTGGTATTTTTCCTTTCCTTGTTTATTGTTGAATAACCACTTTCCTGTTACTTTATAAAAAGCAACAGCTGTCGATGAATAGCCTTAGCTATTTCATTTTAAACTTGATAAAATTTAATGCAGTGAACCACAATAATCCTCTCTTTCTTAACAGATGGGGATATTAATAAGAAATCAAGTACAACGGAGGCAATATCCGGCTTAGGACCGGCTGTAAGCGCCGCCAGTAAGTACTTGGAATAAGGTCGCCGTTTAAAAACAGAGCGCTTGCGTTTTTGTAAACAAAATCACCTCATTTAGGTCTTTACCTATGAAATTGCCGTTCTGCACTACTGGCCATTTCAAATCAAAATAATTTTTGTTTGGCTAAGAATTCTAATTTCAAATTAATTTTATTTTAAAAACATGGATTTTTTTTTCTAAAAGTAGTCATTTCTTTATTGATTAGTGTTACATTTTCATCGCATTTCAATCTTTTTCGTCATCATGGATACGTTAAAAATTCGAGTAATTATGGAATATGAGTACCGTCGTGGCAGCAACGCGGCACAAGCGGCACGCAACATCAACGACGTTTACGGAGCTAACACTACAAACCAACGCACCACCTGTTATTGGTTTGCTCGCTTCCGTTCTGGAAATTTCGACCTGAAAAATGAACCTCGCGGTCGTCCGAAGACTTTGGTCGACAATGACGAATTAAAGGCGATTGTGGAAGCTGATGATACACAATCTACGGCTGAATTAGCAGCAGCTTTCGACGTTAGCGTCAAAACAATATTGGTCCATTTGCGTCAAATTGGCAAGGTAAAAAAGCTTGACAAATGGGTGCCCCACGAACTCAATGATCGTCAGCGCGAAGTACGCGTCGAGACGTGCCTTGCACTGCTCAACAGACACACAAATGAAGGAATTTTGAACCGCATTGTTACCTGCGATGAAAAATGGATTCTGTTTGATAACCGTAAGCGCTCAGCAAGTTGGTTGGATCCTGGTTCAGCACCTAAACAATGCCCTAAACGAAAACTTACCCCTAGAAAAGTGATGGTCACTGTTTGGTGGTCTAGCGCCAGTGTGATTCATCACAGCTTCTTACCAAACGGGGTGAGCATTACTGCAGATGTGTACTGTGAAGAACTGAACACAATGATGGAGAAGCTGGCGCATCTCCAACCAGCATTGGTCAATCGCTCGTCTCCGCTGCTCCTGCACGACAACGCGCGACCTCATACTGCACAGCAGACGGTCTCCAAGTTGCAAGAACTGGGGTTGGAAGCTCTCCGTCATCCGCCCTACTCACCAGACCTTGCGCCTACAGACTACTACTTTTTCCAGAATTTGGATAACTTCTTGGCGGGAAAAAAATTTAATACCCGAGAGGCAGTACAAAATGCCTTTGAAGAATTTGTTGCCTCCCGTCCAGCTGATTTCTTTAAGAAGGGCATCAATAAACTGCCACTGCGATGGCAAAGATGCATTGATTGCATGGGTGATTACTTCGATTAATACAAATAAAAAATTCATGAAAAAAATTCGTTTAAATTTTTTCATACAAAACGGCAATTTCATAGGTAAAGACCTATTATTATTAGAAGTGCCATCTTTGTGTGAGATGCTTTGTAGACGATTCTTAAAAAAATCTGTGTTTTGAATATTTTACATAACATCACGCCTTATTTCCTCAAAAGGTTGGGTAGAGGTGTACCACATTTCAGCGGTTATGTTCAAGTCCCATATAATAGGAGACAAGCCAATTGCCATCAACCGAATCCAAATTCAGACTTAAATTTTAATAAAGACGACTTTTCGACCAGATTCATAAAGGCTGATTTGCTTTTGCATTAGTTAAGTACGACTTCAGTCCTTTGTATTGAAACTTTATGTCTATACGTGGCACGACACAATCATTGGGGCTGACGTTTTCACAACATCAGCGCCAATGGTATTCAGTCATGTCAAGTCAAGTCATCATGTTCATAACTTGATTCTTGAACCAAACTATATTGCCGTTGTTCATGTATTTAGGAACTAAAATTCAATTCAATCATTCATTCATTCACTAGCACAACACTTCGGCTGCAGCTTTGTCTGCGTGAATTTTCTGTATTTATAACTCATGTTACTCCGGAATAATGTAGCTTTCCATAGATGGTATTTTTTATTAAACGGTGAAGGATTTTTTGAGTTTATCCATTACAAACAATTTAACAAACAAACAATCAAACATTTCCTCTTTTTAATATTACTGTAGATTTAATTAAAATAGAAAATGAAGAAATATACTTTTCATGTCATGGAAAAAATAGATCAGAATCGATGGATCTTTTAATAAATAATAATAAAAAAAAAAAATAGTGGTGGCCCAGTGGTGATGGCCGTAACTTGCGAGTTGTAGGTCCTCTTCGAACCCAGACAGGCGCTTTACTTTGTGTAAATTATTTCATCATCACTGCTCTCTCAAATCGGTGAAGGAAAACATCGTGAGGAAATCGGCATATCCTAGAACCAAAGTATTTGAAGATATTTGACATCTATCAATCCGCACTGGGCCCGCGTGGTGGATTACGGCCCACTCCTTTTTACCGGGTGGAAGCCCCAGCAGTGAGAACATTAAAGCCATGTATAATTCCAACTACCAACCAAAACTGATACATACAAGTACATTTCTCAGTTTTGGTTGGTATCGATTTTGCAAACACAGTTAGTCAAGATGAAACCAAGTAACTACCCAACAACGCAACTTTCAAAGAATCATTTTGCTACCAAGCAACCGAAAATGACTTCCAAAGTTCAATTGGCTTTAATTAATGACGTCACGACTTCTACAGCTCCACACGTGCCAATGGACTTTCAAAAGGTAGAGCGTAAATCTTCTATTGAGCTTATCTCAAATATGTTTGGTTCATAGAATCGTGCCAAATTGCTTGAGAATTTATTAATACGAAGGCGGAAGCATAAGACTTACTTTATGTAGCAGACAAGAGGATAAGAATTTCTAGTGGTTTCAGAGAGAAACGGGATTTAACAGCCGTTAGAATAGAATTTTATGTTTGAACTTTATTTTCTCACCCATGTGTTTTTTCAAATGATTTGAAATATCTTTGTATGAAGGCTATTCAATTTGAGAGTTTGGAGAAAAGTGATGTTTAGTGACTATGGGAAACTTGCAAAAATACATAAAAATTGGATTCTTTCGAATGCCATGAATTTTTGCTGAAGCCGTTATGGGGTGCTTAGGTACTTGTTTACACTATCACGTCTTAGAAAGAATACATCAGATTGCAAGTCAATCTGTATATCACTTAAATGTAGATATTTTTATTGATCAGTTTAGTCTCCATTCGCTTCTATACATTTTTATTTATGATCTAAAGCAAAATTCTCATTTCATTTTGACAGCAAAAATAATTTATTACTCAAATAAATCTATTCAAAATGTACGAAGCATCTCACGCATAATGTTCCACAAATTTACGTATGACATCATTCCATTTGGTAATATTGTAAACTAATGTATGTATTCCATTAGTGATGTGACACCTTCATTTCAGCGTCATCCTGCCATCAAGTATTCAGCAGCGATAAGAGCAAGACCGGTAAATTGACTTCGCTTCTCTACCCGGCCCCATACCCGCAGAAAACGCAATGTCATTACGACTTTCTAGCCCGAGGGAGGGAAAGAGTAAGGCTAGTATTTGAAGACTTCAGCTTGCAGCGAATAACAGAGAATATCATAGAGTAAGTTTTTTAACGTGACTGAACCATTTACATATTTTTTCCAAAGCTTGCTGCATCAATCAAGTCGTTGAGAGCGTTCATCCCGCGTGGGCTGGCAACGTCGCATTTCAAGTGGCTTTCGTAATAATTTTACTAGGTTTAAATCAAGGAACTATTTTTTCAGCCAAGTACAAGACCGTTGGTATTTATACATTTGTATACTTTTTTACAGTTATTTTGGATTTCTCTTGCTATAATTTTTATAGACAAAGAATAGAATATATTGGAAGCCTTGGTAGTGTTTGTCTTTAAGATAAGCATGCCATTTTTTCGTAAAACTGTTTTTGAAATTCAACCACAAAACAGAATAACAATATTAGGTTGACAAAACAAAATGGACAAGTATAAAGAACGAAAACAAAGCACTCGAAGCGATATCGAATAAGCAAATTTACTTTGTTACAGTTGCGAAAGTATGGATTCTCTCGACGTATTTTTGTATGTAGATGGTCGTCTCGAAAAGATGGCATCATTTTGCGGCAACGATATACCGAAGCCAATAATGTCGAATGGACCCAAGTTATCCATTGAGTTCCGTGGAATATACTCATCGAGACATAGCAGGGGGTTTAAGATATCATACTCCTTTGTTGAAGGTACGTAGTTCTTTTGTTTTATCTTAATTTCGTATGTGCGGTCATGCTTTTGGTTTATTGTGATTGATTGATTTCAATTTGTATTTCTTCGGACTTGTGCTTTCCTGTCTGTGCCTGTCTTCTCTTTTATTGAGAAAATAAAATTAAGTAGAAGACATCTCTTTTATAAAAATAGTATTATGTGGCCTTAGTGATAAGTTTATGTGTTGCTAATACCCCTTTCATAAATTAAAATATGCAATCATCAGTACGAGTAAAATGCTAAGGTAAAATTTTACCACGTACCAACATGTTTAGTTTTTGATGGCATCTATTACTATGACAAAACCATCGCTTAGTTTCTCATTCATTGCTTCTATAATGCATTGCTTTTAACCACATTTTCATCGAGTTTGAAAATCTTTTGTCATTTCCACATTGGAATTCAGAGCAGCACGTATTCCTACCTCATCATTCTTGATGCCGTCCGCGCGTAATTCCTCACATTTTTCTGAATGTTCGCATTTCAAACATGGTGACGTTGCGTTTTAGTCTTTTTTTTTTACTATAGAACCTAGAAACCTTAAAATGTGACTTTTTGTAGAGAGTTTTTTACTTTCTTAATGATGTAGGATAAGAAGGTGCAAAATATAGAATGAATGAAGATAAAGAAATTAACAGACTTGGCGCTTATTTCAAGTGAAGATACAAATCTTATATTAATATACAAAAGTATCGCCATTCCGGAAAGCCTCAATTACGCCAAAATCCACGAACACCAAAAAACAAAAGTAAAAAGTTTTTGACTTTCAGATTACGGGATCGCAACGGGGAGCCAACTTTTAGAATTTCCATGTGCCTTCGTATTTAATAGCAGCGAGAGGGGCAGAGGGGTGGTGACGTCACCAAACCACCCTGGCCTCTATCCAAGGGACACAGAGTGCAATTACTTCTTCTACGGCAACGAAAACGAGAGAGTACATTTACATTTCACTTATTTCGACGTCGAAGGTGTGGTCCCGTAAGTAATTCATTTGAATACTATTAGGTTTAGAAAAGTCTTTCGTGAAGTAGATTTTGTCACCAGCGGAGTGCGGTAAGTACTTGATAAGGGTTATTCTGCCAAGATTAGCTTCATGTAGGTATAGGTTTCAGATAAAATATGCCTAATCTATCGTGACTTAGGTTCGACGTATCATGGACTTTAGTGGTTTGTCGATTTTCATTTCGTTCTAAAACTTTTTGTCCTCCCTATGGTTCAAGTTCAACAGAAGATTAATACTAAGAAGTTGAAAAGTTAATGCAAATATCCCAAAGTAATTAAGTAAATTAATACTCGTAGTAGTAAATTAAAGTCAATGTTTTTATCATCTATCTTGATAAAGCTATAATAAAAAAGCTGACTTATTGTAATGCATTGAAATAAATGAAGATTTAAATGAACTTTTTATTACAGATGTGAAGCAGTATCAGCCAGTGATTACGTCCAGTTTTACAGTCAAATGATCGAATCACAAAGCCACAGGCACTGTGGTCAACTAAAAGAGCTTCAAGTCACGTCTGAGAAGAATTTTCTAAGAATTACCTTCAAATCCAACGACAGACTTGATGCTACAGGATTTAAAGCAAACTACTTATTTCTAAGAGACTCCGAAATGCATAGTATAACTATGCCAAATTCTATAGATAAAGGTTCGTATTCTATTTTGTATTTCGCTGTAAGAGTAAGGACGACTAAATATAATGTGCAGGTACTGTCTGAATAATGATATGGCTTGAAAGTAAAAGTCAAAGCTATTATTTCAAATAGGCACAAAAAGGGCCTTTTGAGCGAACATTAAAATATAATTGATTCTAGACGCCCCTTCCAAAAGGTAGTTTCTATGTAGCAGAATGGGCAAGAAACTCCACCTTTATTCTCTAAAGATGTAGCTTGCATAAATTAACATCTAAATAAATATGAAAACGATGCATCTCGAATAAAATTTGCATACCACAATAGGTAAAAAGACTTAAAAATGAAGCAATAACAGACTAATTAATTATACGATATATACATAGGTACACGGTGCTCACAAATTTACGAACATTGTAAAAATAAGTATACGTGAAATAGAGTGTCTACTGTGATAGTGGCTACTAAAATTGATGTATGAAAAAATGGTATGCTACACCGAACCCCAGATAAATTCGGATAAGAACAGAAGTATGAGGACCACAAAAAGGAAAATTGAATGAAGTGATACTGTCCCGATAAAGGCACGTTTGTCCATGTCGTCAAGCGAGACAGCAGTAGAAAATAACCAATAAGCTTCAAGACGCAACGCCATCGATCGTCCAATAGGAGTCGTTTCATTTCCTTGCACACCCTACGAATTCAGAACGCATATTATGCCATCAACTTCGTGTACACTTCGTAGTGTTTACTTATGATTAAGTTAGTTTCCGAGTTTGGAGTCCAAACTTGAAGACACTTCGGTTTTCCTTTAGGATACGGAACGTCATTCCAAGGTGGTGTTTTTGTTCTATCGAGTTCTAGATTTACTTGCAAAGTTTAGTTACGTTTGTGAGGATGGGCATCTAATTTTACATAGACAGTAAATGCAAATAAAGTACTAGTACCCAAGTCAGTTTTTGCTTGATAAATAATTTTAGGAAGGGACTATTTTATGTCCACTGAAATATGGCCTTGAAATTATTTAACAGCAGTAAAGTGTCCGGAGTAAGTAATAATTTAGGACACTTTTAACAACTTTTTAACTGTTGTTTGAGGGACTGTTTGTACGTAGCTTGAAATCAGTTAGTGTTTCACATTTCAAACTTAATGGTACCAGAATTCCCTTCTCTTAGAGTTAAAATTATATTGTAACTGGAAAAATGCGTACAAACGCCAGCACATCATGCTACCCCAAACTGTCAAATTTTCCCAATTGAACATGAACCTTATGCTTATGTTATAAAGATGAAAATCTATCAAAGAAATTTGATAGATTGGGGTAGCCTGATGTGCTGGCGTCTGTTTATGCATAAAATAACGCCTTTTTCAAATAGGGGTAGGCAGAAACTATATAGCACCACCTGCTACGATCCTGACATACTCCTTTTACCTCGTTGACCTTCATACATCTAATCATAAAAGCACGCTGGTTGAGCACTTGACCTTTCCAAAGAACATGACCAATAAGAGGGGTAATTGCGTAATCCACTGTCAATAAGAATCATTTGCATATTGACATTTCCACAACATTCATGGCGTTGTTTGCGTTGCTTAGCAGATAATTTTTTCGAACATATAAAAAATGGATTTGCAGTACTGAATGCGAATAGTGGATTATGCAATTAGTGTGCAGGCCATCATGTTCTCGTAGGTCCCGGCGTTTCATCTCACACCTACCTTGTAAATACCCTTCATTAGTCACCTTCAATTCATCAACATCATCAAACATCTAACTGGCTATGTATTTACATCATTATTATAAATTATGATCTTCATACATCATATTCTTTATCCATCTATCTATTCATCTAAAATATTATATATTTTTGTTCCCTATTATAAAATGTAGTACTTATCAATCTCAGTTCTACACAAAACCTAGTGCCTTTTGCCACATTCTTCTTCTTAGCGTGTCGATAGCAATCTAAATGCAGCCAGCCCAGAATTTGGCTACGAGCTTGCCACTTTCAGCAGCGTCCATCAACTCCTGTCCTCCTGCTGTAGTATGCAGACAACAGGACACGCTGGACAAGATATTAGATGCTCCATTGTTTGCGGGACAGCACCACATTTACAATCCAAGGAGGAGTTATCTGTGTATCACATTAATGCAAATCAAACAATGTCCCAACTAAATCTCGTGAACTACCAGAACTACGTTTAAAACTATTCCACTTAAACCTCTAAAACCTCTAATCTGATGACGTTCGGCCACTGCCGCATGTAATCTGTCTCCCGAACGCTATAGCTTTTCAGTTCCATTCAAATCATTTCCATTGTGTTCACGTTCGTCTAACAACAAAGACGTGTGAATTTACTACGCGGACCAACAAGAGAATTTTAAATGCCTAATTAAAGCTCAGTGTAGCCCAGCGTAGTGTATGTTTATTTTGAAGGTGGTTGTTTATCTTTAGAACTATACGGGATCAAATGAATTAACTAGCAAAACTCTGGAGACGTGAAGGGTGGTGAGTGGTATCTAAATATAATCAAAACAAATTAATATAATGGGCTTTTTGGGGTCTTCAACTGCAGGTATGGTAGTCGGATAAATTTGTTTTATTTTATGTAAACTTAACCAATGTTATGGTGTAATGCAGATTTTATCAATTCATACTTCAAGTTAGAATACCACCTGCGATCGTTGACCCAAAAAAAAAGCACTTTTAATTTTAAATTAAACTAAAAAAATCATCATGTTTAGATATCGATCCATATCACGTCTGCAGTTTCGCTGGCTAATTTAATGTGACCCTGCACGTTGAATTTGATAAATCCAAGACTTTTTTCTCATGTCTGTTTAGGATGCCAGCTAATCTGACTGAATCATTTGGTTAATTATATTTTTATCCAGTTGTAGAAGACAATACACATATACTGTTAGTTTTATTTTTTTTAGATTTGGTACAATAATTTACTGTTTCATAAAAAAAAAAAAGAATATTTTGCTTGACTGTCAATTGATGAGATCCATTTGAGGTGAGCTTATTAATTATACAGCCAGAACTAAGCACTCGTCAGAATCCCAACGCTTAGGTAAATCCTCTTAGTTAGGGGAAATGGGATTGGATTAAAGGGATATAGGTTAATGATTGCAAAATGAATTGGGGACAACCCTGCAGCAAAACTGATGAATTTAGAAATGGCGACGTATTATGAGCCCGGGAAACAGCACCTCACATCATCATCATCATCATCACCAGCCTATAATGTTCCCACTGCTGGGACACAGGCCTCTTCTCAGTGAGAGGGATTGGGCCGTAATCCACCACGCGGGCCCAGTGCGGGTTGGTAGATGTCACATGTCTTCGAATTTTTGGATCTAGGACATGCCAGTTTCCTCACGATGTTTTCCTTCACCGTTTTCACTTCACATATATTAACCATTACTTTTTCACATTTTTAAATGATCGTTTTAGCCATCTTCACAAGCAGAAAATTGGCTAACATATTCTACGAGGAAAGTCATAGAAGATCAACATCCCAAAAAATCAGTACAGTGCAAAGATGTTTGAAATTAGTGGACTTAAAGCGCATTCCTCATTAAAAAAGTGTCTATGAACAATATTTTCTAAGTAATTCGACTGTTGTTTCAGGTGCCACGTGCTACACGTCAAGATTCCTATTATTAGTATGTTTGTGTAAAGTCATTTGGAATATCAGATAGTGATACTCACAATAACTTTGTACCATCGGAGAGAAATTATGGAATAAAAATATCAGTGTTACTGAGAAGTTTTTTATTTTACCAAAGACCGCATTACTTCATCATCCGCCTTTACCTATGTTAGGGCCAGCCTCCAGTCATACCGGATGCAGCTGAGTACCAGTATTTTACATGGAGCGACTGCCTATCTAACCTCCACAACCCAGTAACTGGGTAACACGAAATCCTTTCGTAAGATTGGTTGTCAGACTTTCGGGCTTTTGACGACCCGTAACAACTGCCAAAGATCCACAAATGACAGCCGGGACCAACGGCTAAACGTGCTTTCCGAGGCACGGAGGGGTCTTAGTATGTAAAGATGGTCACCCATCCAAGGACCAACCACGGCAAGCGTGCAGCTCTTATTACTAAGCCACAAGCCTCTCATATTATTAGCTCAGTTACCTTTCTAGTACCTTGGTCCATAATGTATTTAAAATTAAAGAAGTACATAAAGAAGCTAATGATGATGACTGACTTTTGAGCTCATGATGACTGAGACATGCATGCCGTCTGTTGGGACAGGTCAGCTCAAAGCTGCGATGACTTTTTCTGCAAAAGGCCCGTCCAGACAAGGCCCTGCATTGTAAGACACGTAAATTCCTAATAATAATTCAATGTCTGGACTTTTTTTTTGAAAAAAAGATTCCCTCACACTAGGAATTTCGCCTCTATTGTGGGTGCGTTTACAAACATTTAAACTCACATACACAAATAGCCAGACCCGGAACAACTAATTGTAAGTCAAACAAATATTTGTTCCGTGCGGGAATCGAACCCGCGACACGCAGCGCAGCAGTCAATCGCTTAACCACTGCGCCAACCGTGCTGAGCATGACCTATAAGTTTGTTTCGGCATTTCTACTCAGATGATCCCTGTAATGTAATGCAGCTAGGAAATGCCGGCGCAAACAAGTTTTAAAATATTAACTAACTAAGCGGTTTGAAAGGGTCTTAAAAGATCTACATATTTAAATAAACATTACTGTTCATTTTCTGAGAAATTCCTTAAAATGCTGAATCAATAATTACCCTACTTACAATACCTATCAGTGAGAAATCAGGTGAAGTGAGCTGTTATTCCACCTAACACTAGGAATTGATAGTAATGACAGCTCACTTCAAGCCGGATTCCCGGGATTCCCGACGCCCTGGGCGTCGGGAATCCCAGGCCGATTTCCGGCCACCGTAGGCATGAGCTTGCGGACGGCGAGTAATGGGTAGCTCGGTGTCCGGTAAGGACCAAGCCCAAGTCGATGGCGCGTTGTGTTCCACGCGCGCCTCAAAGAGATGTCAGCACAAAAATGATGGGACCCGCAAGGGCCGATGCCTGCCAGGGGTGCGGGTTTGTTTGAAAGAGTTACCACAGCCCCTGGCATACAGGCTACTGAAGGAACACGGGTGGGTTTTAGTCAGTAGAAGTCTGACACGCCCTCCTGCTCCACCCAGAGCGGGAGAAGTTATTTGATGACTTCCCACCCAAAAAAAATACCATAGTCACGAGTTTGTAAATACCAATTTCTGCACGTGTGTCCATACAATGTTTTTCTACACATTTGCGAGAAAACAGTACAATAAAGTAATGGTGAGTATTTCTTCGAGTCATCCATGATATAAAATTATTGTAAATAATTAAATAGCGGTCTCGCGATTTTGGTGGCAAGAGACCGTTTTCTGCAATTTGCGCCTCATTCAAAATATCAGGTGGAGTAGATTCCATATTAATTCAGATTCCTCGCTTGAACTCATATTATTAGGTTTATCAATCTTTGCGTTTCTAATATGAAAATGGCGTGAATTTGCAAATGGCGCTACATGCACGTGGTGAAAATTAGAACTAAATCTTTCGTTTCATTTAATCTTTTGTATTAAAGTGAGACAAATTTATTGAGCGAAAGCGCTTCCGAGTTCACCAACTACAACATAACCACTGATTACGTAACCGTCTTGTTAGTATTAAACATGCGTTTTAACAAACAGCGTTTTTTTCGAGTTCACTATTCAATTCTACCCAACGGTTAAATAACCGAACGTTTTTGAATGAGTGAGTCGAAAATGACCGAATGATCGAATGGTTTAACATTTTTTTGTAAAAGACGCTACGACAAATGCCGAAAAAAATGGGGTCGGAAGCATCTGGCTGACAAATTTAATGCTTTCGGCACTCACTGCAAACGTTCTTGGCTATTCAAACTTCTTTTCAATTAAATCAAGTAATTCCAGAGCACTCTCTACGTTTGTGTGTACGAAATTTCGTACCAAAAGCTTTTCGTCATATTCCTCGAAATTATTGTGACGTGTTGGAATATACGGGGAGTGTGCAAAATTATATATTATCTTCAAAATCATTTAACACATCTTCTTCAAAGAATAAGTAACTCAAAGCGTCTTGAATTTGAAACTAAAAGTGATTCACAATGCAAAACTTCAAATCAGAAAGCATAAACCAACGGTTAAACTGAGTTGGCCACGTCGTTTAAGCTAACCATCCGATTACAGTACGTAACCAATGGTTAGTGCTTGGTGAACAGCAAAATATTGTTAATCAGCCGGTTTTGACTTAACCGGCTGTTTTAAACTTAACCATGCGTTGGTGAACTCGGGTCTAAGGAGGTTAGATCAGTCGGCTTATTTATTCTCGTAATACGAAACTCCTTGGTGGAATTCTTATAGGATTTCATGGAAATAAAAAAAAAATCGTAAAGAATACGCACGGTGCTATACAATGAGGAATGCGGTAAAATAGGTACTTAGGTGAGAGTACCTATTTTACCGCACGTTCCGTTAAAAATTAATAATTAATTAATTTTTCGCCGGTGTTAAAAAAAAAATCAGCTGTTTCATAGAAAAGTGCAATACGTACGCGGTCAAAATGTATGGAACAGCTGATTTTTTTTGTATAACCAGCGAAAAATTTCTGCGCTAGGGCATCTAGAATGATACGCTGAATTCATGGTTACAATTTGCGCACTGGATAAAAACTTTTCCTGTATGAATAATAGCTATAATACAGGAATTTGACGAAATGTGTCAATTTGTCTAACAATTAATTACCCTGACTGTAACTAAACTTTGACCGTTCTAAAAATATTGGAGTTCTTGTCAATTGGGCAAAACACCACGCCACTAACCAACATACCGTAGAGCATATTTCTACCTACTAAGGTACAAACATCACATACCAACCAACCACCATACATATCATTGAAATGTGGAAGGAATATCTGTGGGCATCCCTTCAAAGGATTCCTCTAAGGACTCCAGGGGTGACGGAAGGACGTGTACTAAAGAGTGACATACAAATAATAAAGTACGGTCAAAAAACGAATATCATTAACTTCCACATCACGTAGAAATCGAGAGATCGAAGTTAAACATCACGATTTTAAGACCCTCTCGACAAAAATCTAAATGAATATTTCGAGACTTTTGGATCTAGGAAAACTGTCAGATAAGAAAGTGAAACGGGTTTAGTTTACAAGTAAGTTTACGAAGTTTTGGTGTTATTTCTAGAAGTTCTGAAATATGTTTGGGTAGATTAGGTTTTTTTATGGTAAAATATAACCTAATTTCAGAATCTAAAACCCAGACACACAAGTCTCTGTTTCCATAATTCTGTTTCCTAAAATTTTGTATCCTTTCGTAATTACTTTACATTATGTAAAAATACGAACCGCGTACCGGAAGACGTAGAGTGGGAAGGCCTCCCACAAGGTACACAGATGACCTTGTGAAGGCTGCGGGAATCCGCTGGATGTGGGAAGCACAAGACTGGTCGAAGTGCAGGAGCCTGAGGGAAGCATATGTCCAGCAGTGAACGTCTTCTGGCTGAAATGATGATCATAAAATACGGTATTTTTTTGTACTAGAACTTTATTGTTGGTTACCGTTCATTACATCTACCCCTCCGAGGCTCGAAATGCACGTTAAGAGCGTCCTCCCACGCGGACTGGCAACGGCGGATTTATGGCGATTTTTCATGATTATTTCATTAAATACAAACAAAAGTAACTATCTTTTTCGCCCATTCACCAGATCATTGGTATTTTCAAATTAGTATGCTATTGTTATTTTGGTATGTCCTTATAAACAATCGACATACCGTCAGTTATTTTTTATTTGCATTACCAAGTACGATTAAATGTTTTTATTAAAGAGTAAATGTTAAAAATAATTATAATCACCATCAATTTGGTGTTTAGCCGAAAAAAAATCGTAATTTTTTGTTTTTAATGAAATAATCACGAAAAACTACTATAAATGCGTTGTTGCCAGCCCGCGTGGAATGAACTCTCTTAAGCCGTTGGTCCTGGCTCTTCATAGAATCGTAGATATTTGACAGTCGTTACAGGTAGTCAAAAATATGACAACAAGTGTTACCGAGGGGTACCATGTTACCCAGTAACTGTGTTGTGGAGGTCAGATAGTCATTCACTCCATGTGAATACTGGTATTCAGCTGCATCGGTTTGACTGGGAGCCGACGCCAACAGGAAAACGCTATGCAGATTGATTTTAAGAACTTTATTCACAGTTCCTTTTGAAGTTACAAAGGCGATACACCAAAATCATACTTCAAACTTCCACGGAAAATTTAGTTATTGGTTTTGCATAGTACTTAAACAACTAACAAACTAAAAACAAGCCAATGGTTTGTCATATAATCAGAAATGATCAGGGAGTATCGCCATCTGCCCCGGGTGTCTATCCCAGAATGAGGACAAAATATCCAAAAGCGATAACTGGATCACGCCCATAAATCACTTTTTATAGTAAAAAAGCAGTTTCCAGAATGATTAATCCGATTCCTAGTATCTAATAAGAAATACGTATAAATAGGTCCTATTATCCATTATTCCTCAACATCGACTGCTTTCGTTTGAGAAACCTCATGTTAATAGGAGTTGTAAAGACTGAATGAAGTAAGACTCTACAGGTGTGTGGCTAAGTAACAATAGCTGCGCAAGTCGATCGATCTGGCTAAGTTCCACTTGCCGCAGTTGGTCCGTGGATGGGTGATCATCTTTACATACCAAGACCCTTCTTTTTTTTTTTTTGGGTGGGAAATCATCAAATAACTTCTCCCGGTCTGGGTGGAGCAGGAGGGCGTGTCAGACGTGACAGACACAGCGAGCTACCCATTACTCGCCGTCCGCAAGCCCATGCCTACGGTGGCCGGAAATCGGCCTGGGATTCCCGACGCCCAGGGCGTGTCCGTATCCTGCGGCGGCTAGGGTCGCGAGGGCGCATATGCTGCCTCTCCCTCACGTGCGCCGCCTCCCTCTTCGCGAGCATCACTGCTTCGCTGAAGGAGGTGACGGCTCCCCATACCCTCTCGCTCCGTACCATGGCCTGGACCAGGGCCGGACGCGAGAGATCGCCGCCGCCGATCGCCTCCACGAGGACACGGCGGTGCTCCGCCCAAGCCGGGCAGACCGCCACCGTGTGCTCCACCGTGTCCTCAGGGCGATCTTCGCAGTGGAAACACCCGGGCGTTTCCTCCCGCCGATCAGGTAGCTATTTCTATGTATCCGTCATCTTCCTGTTATTGCAATTCAATATTTTTGATTACCTTGTTTGAAACTATAGAATTGATTCTCAGCTAATTAATGAAAATTTAAACCTTTATTAACTATTTATTATAAAAATGTAGAACATAGAAATAGTACATCAGGTACTGCCATGGCATGTAACAGAGGTATTGACGGACGAGCATGAAAATATGGGCCTAGGCGAAGCCGAAGACTTTGAGAAATGAATGTGTGGTCAATCAATGCCTGATTGCGGTGTCAAATAATAGGCGGAAATTCAATTTATTTATATCTATTCAAATACTGTTCAATGTAATGGTATGTACTAGTAATAAAATAAATGATAATATCTCATACATTTATATGTTTATACATCATGTACAACATCCATTGTATAATCATAATATACAAATCATTTTAAGCCACCCTTTGCTTGATTGAAAGCAAAAAAAAACTGGGCCAAGTTAACCACTATCAATTTTTAAAAGGGGTAATCGGTCCCCGGTCCCAGTTCCATAGTGGACCGATCCACGCTAGATTAAACCTGCGTATGAGTGGAAATTCTTCGTCGGTTATATTTTAAATAACACCTGCTTTTTATAGAAAAGTGCAATACCTACGCGGTCAAATGTATGGCATAGCTAATTTTTAATCATCGGCGAAAGATTTCTACACTAAAGGGTCTGGAACCATGTGCTGCTGAATTCATCGGGAACATCGAAACAGGAACCTCCCGAAACAACCGTGTCCGGTGAGGACCTGCGTCAGGCGGAAGGTGAGGACGCCATGCCGCCTCTCAAACCACTCCTCAAAGAGGGGACTTACCGCCGCAATCGTGGCGTGCCCAGCACTGGGTTTCGACAATCGCTCTCTCCATGTCACCATGAGATCCCGCCGGAGCTCTGTCCGCTGTGTCGCGATTTCCCGCGGCAGCGGAGTTACGCCCCGGCGTTTGGCCTCCTCGCGCCACTCCCACATTTGCGCGAGGACCTTTGCCTCCAGATCCCATGGCGGTAATCCGGCAAGGAGGCCCGCCGCCTCGCCGGAGATCGTGCGATATTCTCGGATCATTCTGATCGCCATGACCCTATGGGACGCCCTCAACCGGCGAGCTGGTTGGCATACCAAGACCCCTCCGTGCCTCGGAAAGCACGTTAAGCCGTTGGTCCCGGCTGTCATTTGTGGATCTTTGACAGTCATTACGGGTCGTCAGAAGCCCGAAAGTCTGACAACCAGTCTTTCTAAGGAATATCGTATTACCCAGTAAGTCGCTCCATGTAAAATACTGGTATTCAACTGCATCCGGTTAGACTGGAAGCCGACCCCAACATAATTGGGAAAAGGCTAGGCAGATGATGATGAAGTAAGACTCTACAATAATAATAATTCATATTTGCGTTCGAAGTTACCATAGCGTTAAATTCGAGTGGGTTTTGATTTCGCAGTAAGAATGAATATAGAGGAGCCATTGAAGCAGCTGCCTGTATTTTTTAAGGATGCTAAATTGGAGAACCGACTTGAAAACGGCAGATCAAGGATCAATAACCATGATGTTTTATGGCGATTTTAATCAGTAGTCTATTATACTGGATGGCTGGGGGGACATCGACTCATTCAGTACATAATCCTGGACTCAAATACGTTGTTTTTTTGTGCAGTGTAATAAAATCATTCTCGACGTCCACAATCTCATCAGGTTGCGTGTCGATGTCCCTGACACCCTACATTTTAAGCAATATATCCTTACCTCTAATTAGTCTAAAAGAAAAGCGAGGCAAAATGTACACTGTAAAATTTAACTCATAAGAATGACGAGATGTAATACATACTCGTACCAATCAATATACAAACATCATCATCATCATTTCAGCCAAAAGACGTCCACTGCTGGACATAGGCTTCCCCCAAAAGGGGAGAGGTTTTCCCATAATCGCCACTCTTGGCAGGCGGGTTGGCGATCGCAGTATGGTGGTAAAATGCATAGAGAACGCTGCTGCCCATTCTCTAGTAAGTCCCTTAGTTGCCTTCTACGACACCCACAGGACGAAATGGGATAGTGCTTTTCTTTTACGTCCGGCACGACACGAAACATCTACAAGCATAATCTGCCTACAGTGTTCCTACTTCTGGGACACTGGCAACCTCGCTGTGACAGTAGGCCGTAATCTACTCCGAGGGCCCAGTGTTTTAGTAGGTTGGTAGATGTTACATGTCTTCGAACTTTTGGTTTTAGGATATGCCGGTTTCCTTTATCGTTTTGAGAGCAGTAATAATTTACACAAAGTGAAGCCCATGTCTGGGTTCGAACCTACGATCTATAAGCCGTAAATTGCGGTCATTACCACTAGGCCATCATTGCTCTCTAGCTTTATCACCAGCAGCTAATTAGTCTAAAAATAAACGAGGAAAAATCAAACTGAAAAATTTTACTTATGCAAATGACGAGCACCCTTCAAGAATGAAAAAATTGATCAATTGAATAAACTTGAAAAAATTAACTGCAGTTCAATCAACCTAGGTTAGTATTCACCCAACTATCAAGGGGTTTTATCACAAAACGCTGGCGGCGAAACAGAACCTTGGCCAGCACAAATAGACTCCAAAGTTTGCATATAATTATGTCGGACATTTGAGCAACATTTTGAGGAACTACGGACTTAGGGTTTATGCATAATGGAAGCGGTGGAACGAGGGAGCAGATCCATTATTTGTTGGCGTAAGCGGGGTAGATGAACTGTTGCGAATAACTTCTAAGATTTATCGAGTTTTCTCGCGTGTGCAGCTGTTGCTAGGAAAGATATTTAAGATCTTATGAAGTTTATGATAGCCTACAAGTAGTAGTCTTTAAACAGGATAAGTTTTTAACCAGTGTGCAAACTATAACCATGAATTCAGCATATCATTCTAGACCCCAGCGCAGAAATTTTTCGTCGGTTATACAAAAAAAAAATCTGCTGTTCAAGATATTTTGACCGCGTAGGTATTGCACTTTTCTCTGATACAGTTTATTTTTACAATTTGCACACTGGTTAAAAACTTATCCTTTATATGCAGAGAACTTGAACTTTAATATGAACCGACTGAATGTGGAAGGCGGTGGACATGGATGGCGCTGTAGCGCAGCCTGGGAGAGGCCTACGTCCAGTAGTGGACTGCGACAAGCTGCGTTGATGGAAACTTGGCTTGCAGGGGGCAGAGATATTTTTCGTTGGAAAAATAAAAATGCTGTTCCATACATTTTGACCGCGTAGGTAACTTATGTTTTTTGATATACGACCAAAAATTTTTACATTAGGTCGAGTATCATATCCTGAATTCATGATGACAGTTTGCACGTCGATATGATTGCCGGGTGGTTAGTGAACACCAAAATGGTTATAAGTTTGAGAACCAGAAAGTGTTGTTTTGGTTGCTTCCATGCTAGGTGGAGCAACGGTCTTCACAGTGTGGCTGTTAGCAGCAGGATGAGTGAAGCATTATCTTCTGCATTATTCATTTACGTATTCTTAAGCATTTATTATTACTAATATTCAAGTATGTATCTATTTTCCATTGCAATAGTTTACTTTTATTTACCAATAGTTTACACGGACGTACCGTGTGTCGCTGCGGGGTGCCAACTGAAAACCAGCGCTGGGTGTCTCACGCCCTCATGAGGCATTTAAGTATGCAATATTGCACCAAAACCAGGTCTTTCTGGCGCCCAACGATGCGGACGTGTGACCTCTGCTATTATACAGTAAATTGTTAACCGTAACTGCTTTTTTCAAACGTATCTAATAGTCTGGGTTCAAATATCAGGTTGAACTGCGCACTTCATTCTTGTAGGCACTGTATGGTATATTTTTTTTGTAGAAGTTTTAACCTACTACTTGTTAAAGGTCTGAAAAACCACGCTCTAAAAAGCGCGAAACTAGAAAATATTCTTAACTCAAATGTCTCTTAAAATCTTAAATTTTTGCCGTAGGTACAGATGCCAGCACATCAAGCTACCCCAAACTTTCAAATTTTTCCAATTTAAATGAACCTTATTCTTTTGTAATAAAGTTGAAAAACTGTCAAAGAAATTTGACAGATTCGGGTAGCTTGACGTGCTGGCGTCTGTATATTAATTTAAATAAGGTACACATATTCTATTTTAATAAATTATGCACACTTACAATACACTTCGAACAATGCGTCATTTGTCAAATTATGATAAGCAGTTTAGAAGTTATGAGGGTACAGATGAACATACATGAATACCGGCCAAAATCATAACCCTCCTTTTGACTTTTTCGTAGTCAGGTAATAAACAGGCTCATTCACATGAAAAGATCATTTGTATGAGATGCCTGAAATGGAAGTCTGTTCTTAACATGGCATACATTTTGAATTTATCGAGTTAATTATTTTGCAGCTAGAACAACAATATCTTTGACCTCCCGAATCATAATACAAACGTAATAACAATAGCTCCGTTTTATGTGAAAACAAACCAGCCATGTACTATACTTAAATAGAAGATAGTACACAAAGACAATAGGAGGAATAAACCTTCACGTTAACACCCGTTTCAACGTACTTTAAGTTTCTGGTACTCGTAATTCAATACTAAATCTGCTGCGGCAAGTTATTATGGTAATGTAATAATCTTCTGAACGACCCGAAACTTCGATTTGTAAGTAATGAAACGTTTCGATCGCGATTGAGTTTCAACTGAATTATTTAAAGGAATATACAGGATGGCAAGGACATCGACGCGCATACTGAAACCACGATTTCAGCACATACTCTACACTACGCTATGCTACGCTAGAATGTCATGATGATAAACCCTCTAGCGTAAACATTTTTCGACGGTTATCAAAAAAATTGTGATGTTTCAAAGAAAAGTGCTTTATTACCTACGCGGCCAAAATGTATGACACAGTTTTTTTTTTTATTACCATGCAAAGCACGCAGTTGCGTGTCAATGTCCCTGCCCCCACAAGGTGAGAGGTTAGATACAATTCTATAAATATTTCTTATTTTATCCGAAGCAAAAAAGTACTAAATAATAAAATAGATTTTAGCTTATTAGTTATACAATAAACAAATGGATAATAAGAAAGACTCAAAGATTAGTGTGGCAACTTTCGCATGTTACTTTCCGTGTATTCCCGTTGTCTTCGCCGCTATCTGATGGTGCCAAAAGGAATATATTTATTTGTCTTTCCGCTGTCCCCGGCGAAATATTACTAAGGATAACTGGAATAAATTTAATATTATTTATACATTTCTACTGGCCTTTACTCTTAAGGGTTACCTTGAAAAAAAAAATAGTATAATATAAATGGTACATCTTATTTCAATATATCACTATAAGTAGGCAAGCATAAATTTATATGAATAAAAAATAAAATTAATGTTCTGCACGATGGTGTATTTCTTTGGGCAGAATATTTCAATTTAAAAAATCTCTTCTCTGTCCACTATCGAATTTGGAGCATGAAATTCGTTGAAATTCAGCAGTATAAGGTATAAGCTCACAGCGTGACACTTAAAAATTATAAGTATCGTATTGGTATTGCATAAAAATTAAAGATATATATAAGGATGACCTAGCAAATAGGTACTGGCACTGCTAAAATGTGTACAACTAATTAGATAACATTGCTAAATTGAAGAGTACAACTGTGACGTAGTCTGGCAACTGAATTGGCAGGTATTACGTTTAGTCGGTTAACCAGACGCCTTTGTTGACAGCGGTATCGACATTGCGATTGTATCCGTGCGTTTTGGTTTTGTTGAATTGTGATAATATTAGCTTGTTTCCTTGTTTTGTTTTTGTTATTTAGTTATTGTTCGTTTTTGTTATTTATCGTTATTGGGTTTTAAATTCGTATCGTGGAAAAATTAGTGAACCCGAGGCTGGTAACTGAACGTTTTATTATTAATGTGACAGAGAGTTCATCAGAATCAGATTCAGAATAGAGACTATAAATATATATGTGACTATAATTAATATGATTTTAACATTTGAAAATGGTTTAGCATCTATGAGTCACGTGGTTTTTTTTGTTTACCCTTTTTTAACTACCTAAACCTTTAGAGCCTTCCGCCCACGACTTCGTCTGCGTCAAATTTCTGGCTCCCCGACCCACCCCGTCGCATCGAATCGCCTGGCCGTGCGAGTACTTCATATTCGTGACTTTTTTTTGCTTTTTGCTCGGCTCTTATGGGCCTTAGCGTGATGTTATTATAGCCTTCCTCGATATACTGGGCTATCCAGCTCTAAAGTAATTATTCAATTCGAACCAGTAGTTCCTGAGATTAGCGCGTTCAAGCAAACAAACAAACAAACTCTTCAGCTTTATAATATACTAGCTTTTGCCAGCGGCTTCGCCCGCGCGGAACTTTCATCCCCAATTTAACTCACTTAGGGGTTGAATTTCGAAAAATCCTTCCTTATTCCTTGTCTACATTATAAAGGGAGCCTCTGTGCAAAATTTCAGCTTTCTAGGTCCAAGGGTTTGGGCTGGGCGTTGATGAGTCAGTCAGTCAGTCAGGACTTCTCTTTTTATTTATATATGTAGATATACAGGAAAAGTTTTTATCCAGTGCTCAAATTTTAACCATGAATTCAGCATATCATTCTAGACCCCATAGCACAGAAATTTTTCGCCGGTTATACAAAAGAAAAAACAGCTGTTTCATAGAAAAATGCTATACCTACGCGGTCAAAATGTATGGAACAGCTGTTTTTTTTTTTTGTACAACTATATGCTGACTTCATGGTTAAAATTTGCGCACTGGATAAAAACTTATCCTGTATAGGGTGACTGGTAATTAGTGAGCGACATTTATACACATGATTGTACTCATCATTATGAACAACTTTTACTATGGGAACAAACCTGAAATCGCGAAAAAAAAATCATCTGTTCCTGTTTAGATATATAAATATAATAATATAGCATAGATTAGTATGAGAATGTATAAGACGTAAGAAATTCACTATCATTTCGTAGAAATCTTGCTTACCAAAATCAATACCTGGGTCGCATAACCGATACGATTTGAAGCTGCAAAAGACAGTGTTGCTAAATTCTTTCCACCAAGAACTAGAGTTATCCAACTTTTCGCTTAGTTTTATCTATTGCATTATTCAAAAAAACTTCGCTAACCGCTCAAAAATTGGACCAACCGATAATAATTTATGAAGGCGACAGACCGCGTCTATCGGACCGTACAAAAGGACTGAAGGATTCACTTTCCGAATTGTTTACACTGCCGTGATGTGGGTGAAACTGACGCCTAAGCGGTTTAGTTCCGAACAGTCGCCGGCTGTGACCGCAAATTGTGGCGTACAAGAAAACGCTTTTGTCTGACCGTGGTCAAAGAATAAGAAAATCGTGTCGAAGCGAAATTCTCTTTGTACACAGTAATACAGCCGTCTTTATTGCAGTATATTTTAAGTCATTCTTAATTTATGAAAAACTAGCTGGGGCCCGCGGCCTCGCCCGCGTGGAGGTTGAAAATTAGCTCACGGGAAGGTACTACCGGGATGAAAATTATGTTATATCCTATGTATTAAACCGGTTATAAACTATCTGTGTGCCAAATTTCATTCAATTTCGTTCAGCTGTTTTTGCGTGATTGAGTAACAAACATCCAAACATCTTCACAAACTTTCACATTTTATAATATTAGTAGGATTGTGCTTTTGTTTCAAAGGGTGTAACCTATAGAGTGGTCCCATACAAGTTTGGTCAAGTTCTGACAAGTGGTTTTAGAGTTAGCTTCAATAATACGTATTTTTTCTACATAGTGTATGTTGATGATGTCGTTTTAACTTCCTACAGGCTTAGCATGAGAACCGTAGAAAAGCGTTTTGTCGACGGAAAAGTAGACAAAAATGACGTTTCCGTGTAGACAATTGACAGTTTTGTACGGAGAAATGTAGACAAGCGATTTCTATTCTACGGTAGAGTAGAAATAGAAAGCGTTATGCTAAGCCTGCTGCCACTGTTATTTACTTAGCAACATAAATTAAGTCAACATCATCTGCCTAGCCTTTTCCCAACTATGGTGGGGTCGGCTTCCAGTCTAACCGGATGCAGCTGAATACCAGTATTTTACATGGAGCGACTGCCTATCTTCCCTCCACAACCCACTTACTGGGTAATACGATACCCCTTGGTAAGACTGATTGTCAGACCTTCGGGCTTCTGACGACCCGTAATGAGTGTCAAAGATCCACAAATGACAGCCGGTACCAACGGCTTTCCGAGGCACGTCCCCTCGTCTTGGTATGTAAAGATGGTCACCCATCCACGGACCAACCGCGGCAAGCGTAGCTTAACCTGATCGATCGACCCGCGCAGCTATTGTTACTTAGCCACAAGCCCCTCAAGCAAGATAAATTAAGTACCACCAGTTAATATACCTACTACAAAAATAAAAGTAAAAATTAAACACATAAACATACTTAAGTAAGCCTATAAGGTTCCCACTGCTGGGCCTCCTTAGCCGTAATCTACCACGCGGGCCCAGTTCAGGTTGGTGAATGTCACATGCATTTGAATTTTTGGTTGTAGGACATGCCGGTTTCATCACAAAGTTTTCTATCACCGTTTTGAGAGCAATGATGATGAAATAATTTACACAAAGTAAAGCGCCTATCAGGGTTCGAACCTACGACCTATTACTGGTAAGTCCACCGCTGCTCTCCTGTTCACGTTTGCCTAAGCCTAAAAAGAACAAAACTGTTCTAGTTTTGTAGTGTGTTTGTAGTGAATCGTGTTAAGTACAAAACTGCAGACAAACACAAGAACGAAGTGTATTTAGAATTTAATCGTTTAGGTTTTAATTAAATTACTTAGTAGCCTATCTATAGGGCTAGATTCTAATAAGATTAGGGTCCATCCTATTGATGAACCCTAGGACAAAGGGAAAAAAAATGTTTGCCTAAGCCAAATCAAGGGCCAAATTTGGTGATTAACGAGTGCAAAGTACAATATGAAAGAAAGAAAGAAAGAAAAATGTATTTATTTGTCACAGAAACACGTGCATATAAAAAGATGAAAAAAGATATTAAAAAAAAAAAAAAAAACATGATAACAACACAAATATTTTTAAACATAGGCATACATAACATAAATAGTCGGCAGCTGCACGCCGTGACTGTGACAAGAAGGCTTCCACTCAGCATGATGCTGTGCTATGGGACCCACAGCACAGCGCTGATTTTCAGTGGTCACCCGAAAACAAAGTACGAAAATCAAGCCAGGATTTTTACAAATTAGATAAAACAAGTAACAAAGTAAAATAATTTTAATAAACACATAATTTGATATTACCCTACAACAAATGGTATAAAAATGCTATAATATGTAGCTACCAAAAATATAAGTACCTACACAAAATGTACCGCACGGCTCGGCGCACGCGTCCTGCGTGATCACGTGTCCTGTGTAGATGCGTGGCTAGTACTTACGTGCGTCTCAGTCGACGCTTAATGGAAACAGGTGTTTAGTGCTACGTACTTCGGATCATAGACTACGTTGTAAGTGGCTATACGTCGCATACACCGCGACGCAACCGACGCATTGCCCATCACGCCATCCCCATCGAGCATTCACCAAACCAAACACGATGTCGCCTCGGGCCGCTTGGATATTGATGTACATTGCCCATAGATGATAAACCTTATGTGAGTATAATTTATTTGTAATATATTTGCTGCTCACACTTTTGTTTTTCAAGTAGACTTTTTTTTAAATGTAATTTAAAATTTTGTTTTGTTTGCAGGGATCTTATGGGAGGTGGTAAATCATTCCAGCAGCGAGAGGCGGCATACTTGAAAGATATATGCTCTGCAAGAGACGGCACAATCCTGACTAACATGATTACCTTACTAACAAATTCTATAGTCATCTTACTATTCTACATATTCCCATTTTATCTATATAAATAAAAAAGAAAAGTCCTGACTGACTGACTCATCAACGCCCAGCCTAAACCCTTGGACCTAGAAAGCTGAAATTTTGCACAGAGGTTTCCTTTATAATGTAGGACTAAGGAAGGATTTTTCGAAATTCAACCCCTAAGGGAATTAAACAGGGGATGAAAATTTCGCGCGTGCGAAGCCTCTGGCTAAAGCTAGTATAATATATAGTTAGTTACTAATGAACACACATGTAATTGAGAAGCTTTGCTTAAATCTCCTGGGTACTGATTTGGCTATTAATAAATTAAATATTCAGTAGTTATTTTTATTTGATTTGAAATATTTATTTTTGGACCTTATTTTGAATTAGTATCGAAAAAGCACCCTAATTTTCAATCCAAAAATTCACCCGTCAAGACATCAGCTTTTTTCTAAAAGTTTAAATTTTAAGAAATAGCTCAAAATTTTACATAATAATAAAAAAATCGAATTGAAGTTTTTCGATTTTTTGCTTTTTCTGAGAAGATTTACTATGGTAATAGATATAATTTTTTTTCACCACCAGAAACTAGAGATTTCAACGAACTAAAAGCATACCAACTTTTTGAAAAAAGCTGATATTTTGATGGGTGAATTTTCGATTGAAAATTAGGATGCTTTTTCGATATTAATTCAAAATAAGGTGAAAAAATAAATATTTCAAATTAAATAAATTACAGCGTATTTGGGACATAAAAAGGTAAGTTTCCACCAAATTTCGTGAATAAAACATTTTTTTTTTAAAGATAAAAATAAAAAACCAAAAACTTGGTTTTTTGAATTTTTCACATAAACTTTGAGGTTATGTGAAAAAAGTGTGAATACAAAAGTTTCAGATCTTTTTATTACTTACAACTTTGCCATTTGACTTTTTTCCATAGGACTTTTAGTTTTGCCGGAAATCGAGATAAACCGTTTTTACCCTTAAAAACCCACCCCCTTCCCCTTCCCGAACTCAATCTCGGTAGTACTTTCCCGTGGGATTATTTTCGACTACCACGCGGCTGAACCTGGGCCCCATTCTGTGTGGTTATAATGATTCCCCGTGGAATTTTACTACGTTCAAACTACGTCAATATCGTGTTTTTTACAAACCAATGTAACGGTAAAGAATCGAAATGTCATATTCAGAATGTTCCAAGACAATTTGTCGATATTTTTAATACGATGTTAGCAGATATCGTATGTGATTAAGTGGTCATAGTGAATTCAGGCCCTGCTGGCAAAAGCTCGTTGTCCATACTTTCGGAACGGATATCGCTTCTACACGTTCTTGTTCTATGGCATAATATTAATGTCCAAAACTGGGATCTTCACAGAGGACCTATACAAACTGCATGTCCAAGATTAATGAAGTTTTGAACATGGAATGTGTAAACTAAGTATTTACCGCAGTTTACACATGATTTACGCCGGATACTCTAGGGTCAGCAGGGTAAACCCTGTTGTCTATTATATGTTATGAAGGGGTTCCACTGTTACTTTGAAGTGCGTTTCACTAAATTATGCAATGCTTTCCTTGCTTAAGAGGTTATGACACCTTTTAAGAATTTCTTCTCGACTTCCTCGTTTTTTAAATAAATAATTTTGTTTCAAAGTCAAAGCATTTATTTCAATTAGGCACTTAAAAGGCACTTTTGAACGTCAATATTTACATTAAAATAGAATTGATTCTAGTCGCCCATTCCAAAATGTAGTTTCGTATGGAGAAGAACGGGCAAGAAACTCCACCGTTACTCTTTTAAAATGTTTTAAATACAATTTAACAAAGTACATTCATTATATAATTATGTGTGAAAAACGATGCACCCAGAATAAAATTACCACTATACCAAAATAGGCAAAACTAAAAAAAAAATGCTATTGAAGCAATACAGATAAATTAATTTTATGATGGAGACATGGTGCTCACATATTTACAAACATTGTAAGAGTAAATATACGATTTTTCTAGAATATTAACAAGTAATAAGTCAGTGTGTGAGTTAATCAATGTCATAAATATAATTATTCATACAATTCAATTAGCAACCGGTTTTATTTTGTCTAGACTCTAGATTGTCCTATGGAACAGGACCAGCATGTTTCCAAGCATTCTTATCTTGGATATAATCCTCTAATTTATAATATGCTTGTTTACAAAGTTTACTTTTAATATGACTTTTAAATTTCCTTTCATTTAATTGCAATGCAGTTTAATTCATTATTAAAAAATGTATGTCCACGCAATCACTGTTCGTTCCAAGGTTGCCTGAAAGAGATCGCAGAAAGCGATAAGGCCGCCCATGTTTTTTCTGGTGTACAAAGCATAATACCTAAATAAATAAAAAGGCAATCTCGTTCGTCTAGTGGTCAAAAAGGAAATTGTTGGGTCAGATCCATAGTTAGCTTTACTGTCAATCAGAATCTGTTTTTTTTTTTTTTAACACATGAAGATATTCTTCAACTTCATAAAATTTGTCTGCTCAGCAACGTAAATAACCCAATGATATTTTCTTTTTAATAATGTTTTTTGTCATTAAATTTGAGCTCGGTTAAAGACTGTAAAATCGGCTTCTATAAGGTACATATATAAGAAACTAACTGGCGTAATGTTTAATCATCTCTGCGCGACCCTTCCTAGAAACGTAGGAGACGCCTTGGGCGTCGGGAATCCCCGGCAGATTCCTAGCCACCGTAGGCGCGGACTTACGGACGGCGAGTAATGGGTAGCTCGCTGTCCGACGGCGCGTTGTGTTCCGCGCGCGCCTCAATGAGATGTCAGCACCAACTGGTGGGGCCCGCAAGGGCTGATACCTGCCAGGGGTGCGGGTTGTTCGAAAGAGATACCGCCGCCACTGGCACAGAGGCTACTGAAGGAACACGGGTGGGTTTTATTCATTAAAAGTCTGACTCGCTCTCCTGCTCCACCCAGAGCGGAAGAAATTATTTGATAATGTCCCACCCTCAAAAAAAAAACCCTCCCTAGAAACGAGGTGTATTAACAGCATAATGACAAAATCAGGTCTTGATTAATATTTAC
Organism: Polymixis flavicincta; assembly: GCA_949987655.1. Lineage (NCBI taxonomy): Eukaryota > Metazoa > Arthropoda > Insecta > Lepidoptera > Noctuidae > Polymixis > Polymixis flavicincta. The sequence continues at coordinate 8,330,917 of OX465185.1, read as the reverse complement.
TGAGTTGCGGTCAGATTTGCGGCAAGCGTCACGAATTCCGGTACGGGGCGCTAAACAGTAATGTTATCAGCATTTCCCAGTATTCGCGACTAGCCTGACCGGCTGCTGATTAAACAACACGCTATGTGATAAGTTTGGTGCTATTTACATAACTTTTCACCATGTTTTCCACCGTGACGACTCAATTATTTTGAACGGGGCAAGGCTTTTAAACGACTTTCATGTTGAACCTATTTCATCGTTAATGAAATGTGTTTTATAATTTTAACTATATTTTTTACAACTTTGGTGTCAATTTTCATTTTAGAAATTAATTCTTATGATTTAATAAGAAGATCGATCAGGTTAAGCTACGTTTGCCGCGGTCGGTGCGTGGATGGGACCATCTATAACATATTGACGCTCATCCGTGACTTGGAAAGCAGGTTAAACCGCTGGTCCCGGCTGTCATTCCTGGATCTTTGACAGTCTTTACGAGTGGTCAGAATCCTAATAGTCTGACAACCACTCTTACCAAGGCGTATCGTATTAACGCCGTAACTGGGTGTTGGAGGTCAGATAGGCAGTCGCTCCATGTAAAATACTGGAATTCAGCTGCATCCGGTTTGATAGGAAGCCGAACCCAACATAGGTTGAGAAAAGGCTAAACTGACGATGTTGATGTTGAAAAATTCGTAGCTCAAACATAGGTATTATTTCGTGATACACTAGTAGTCCATTGTAGAAGTTCCAAATTAATGTAGGCATAGGGTATTCATTTCTCTAATACTGAAAACGGTATCTTGGCAGTATTGCCAAGATACAGTATACCAAGTGTTTTGAAGTAAAAATAAAAACATTTCGAACAATGCCAACGCCAATTAAATTAAACATTAACTATAACAACAACGATATACAAAGAAAACTTAAGAACAAAGTCGAACACATAAAGAAATGTAATTAACGAAAACTCTAAAACAATTCAAACTAGTTAAAACAGCGTTTTACTTAAGAGCGTTGAGTGCTTCTTACTTTTCTAGAACACTTAGCTAGGGCTTTATTGCCTAGTATCACATTATAAACAATCACCACGCTACGATAGTTTTAAGGACATTCCTGATTTCAAAATCACCAACCAATCTTCTTGCAAACCAGTCTTCACTGGTAAAGTATTCGAAAATAAATTAAAATAAGAAAATATATATAGGAACTTAATAGAAAGAAGCCAAAGACTGGATTCTGATGGAACGATTTTCATGAAATTGTTCATTTTGGGGTCGGGTCGCATCGTCTCGTCGCGCCAGTTTGCAGGAGCCTTATATCCTCGAAAAAAGGATAAAACAGAGGATGGGTGTTCATGATCACACGATGTAAGTGAAAACTTACGACTGGAGCCGAGCATACGTGACTCAGCGCCGAGTATACGCGACTCAGCGTCGATTATACGCGATTCAGCGTCACCAACCGACTGGCGCCGAATATAACCGATTTACGGTAACGGTTTAGTTCCGTTCACTGTTTAGAAAGAGCGGAAAGTGCTAGTAGAAGTAGAATTGGATGGACGAAAAGAAAAGAATGAGCTTAGTGACTTGGCATTAGAAACCTATGATCTACATGAACTAGTCAAAGTTGATGAAGATGATACTGACTCAAACTAAAGTAACATTTCCGCGTAGATTGTTGATCCATTTTTACTACTAGTCAGAAGCCCAAAATGCACGATATCCCTTGGTTCTTACCAAGAGGAACCCACGTAGGTTACCAGTTACTAGCTTTTGGAGGTCAGATAGATAGTCACTGCATGTAAAATACTGTATTTTGCTGCATCCAGATAGACTGTGTTCCATGTGGACGTAAAAGAATAGCATCATCCCATTTCTGCCCGTGGGTGTCGTAGAACCATACTGTGATCGCCAACCCGCTTCCAAGCGTGGCGATTATGGCAATACCCTGCCCGTTTGGAGGAGGCCTATGTCCAGCAGTGGACATCTTTCAGTTGAAATGATGATGATGATGATGAGATAGACTGTAAGCCATTCCCAATATTCGTGATTGGGAAAGGTCTGGGCAGATTGATTGACCTTATTTTATTTTCCGTAACATAATAAAACCTCTCTTTAATCCGATTGTGTTCCAGTCAATTATATGGTAAAATATAATTTCCACCACATATTACACCACTCAAGCAGCGTATGATACGCAATGTTGCGTAAGCCATTTTAAATGCAAAACACTGCTCGCAGCACATAATTATGCGCAATTTACATATTAATAGATATTTTGAAAGCCTTTAACATTATTGTTGACGTGAGTGAGTTTCATACTTTTGCATTATTCAATCTGAAAATCAGAATAGAGAAGTTTTTACGAAGTCTAAAAAATAAGTCAAATCATTTATTTTAAATATGCACTTAAAATGCACTTTTGTTACTATTCTATTAGGCGCGAATTACACAGAAACGGCGTAAGGTGAAGGCGCGGCGCAGGCGGAGCGTACGCAGTACATTTTGTATGAAAACGTTTAAAAGCGGCATCATGCCTGCATCTGCATCTGTGTAATTCGCGCCTAAGATATACGTACAGTACGATCCAAAAGCGGAGTACCAATCTCAAAAAGTAATAGATTGACACTACGGTTTAACTTACGACCTTCTTATATTAAGTAATTTCTATACTGTAGACACACACACTCTCATACGTCTACAAATGATTGTATTCCATAAATTCAACCGTTAAAGTAAATGACGTGATAGCTTAGTGGTTCCTGAACTTGGATTAGCGCCATCGTGCGCAATGAGTCTCGGGTTCGAATCCCACGCGCGATGTGCAAGCCTTTTTATTGTTTTAAAAATCGCTTTTGACTATAGTTTCTTGTTCTATTCGTCTTGTTCACTAAACTCGTAAAACTTTATCAATATACCCACAGAAACCTAAAGAAATTTAAATGATAGTTAACTTACGACTCATTCGACGTGACATATAGAACGGTGTTGGTTGTTATTGTGTGCTAGTGACGTGTGTTTAATCTATTAGCGGTCTTCTAGTTCATTTTAAAATGTAAGCAAATTGAATAATAGAAATGAAAGCGAATATTATTGCGCTGCATAAAAGCGGACTTAAATATCACAAATAACTGATGAAACCGGCCTGAGTGTGAGTATTATGATTTAATTATTTTATTAAGCACTTATTTAAAGTATAACTGCTGATCCTTGTAGTAATTTTTAAACGTTTTATAAATATCATAACGTCTAAATAGAAGAAAAATATAAAATTTCAAAGTAAATTTATTTCCTAGATTAAATATTTATGTGAAATTTATATTTCAAATAATTTTGTTTCTAAATAGTAATACATAATAGTATGTTTTTGTTTAGTAGCCTAACAGTACCCCTTTTTTGTTTTAGTGAAATACTGTGAGTCAGTGGATGAAAAGATATGAGGAAGGGGGTAGCCTTGCCCGTCGAAAGCAAAGTGGAAGACCCCAGCTTATAAAAGAAAGCGACAGCACAAGTGGTTTCAAAAAGACAAGACATATTGCCAAATTATTCATAGTGCGCTGTGCACTCGACGCAGAAGGTTTGCATCATGGAAAACCAGCTCAAAAAACATAAACATTAACATTAAGATATAAATTAGAAATATTTATTATTATTGACTTTTATTGATTTTAGTAATATTCACATAATATTGTGTCATATCCGTAATATGGATTATTTCGAGGTTTAGTTTCAATCTTCTTTTCGTAATGAAAATGATTACTTAAGCTATAACTTCGATAAGTCCTATTAAATACAATTTGTTAACTTTGAGGTTTGAGAGAACTAACTCACTCGCAGTAGATTTATTCCAATAGTAGTACTACTGAGTCATTTAATTGTATTGTGACAACTTGTCTGCATTTGTTATTTTTACGTGGGTAGATTTGCGTAGAAAAATGTGATTTCTTTAGAGTACCGCACATTACAGCACAATATTATTATATTACTAAGATACAATAGCCTGATTATCATGGTTCACCAATTAGCTACTTTACTTCAATAATTGTTCTTTATGAGAAAATAAACTGTTAACAAGAAGTTATTAGTAGTTATTTTTATACCTACTTCATAAAATTATAACGAATAAACATTTTGTAATCACATAATCTTCTTAATCCTTTGTTTAAATAATAATTTAAGTAATTTAAAAAAAACATTCTCGTATAACGAATAATAAAAGAACTGATGAAATTGTTGAAAAGAAAAATAAAAGTCTCTTCGGGAGATTTGAACCCAGACTTTTGTGTTTCTTAATCAATGACAATACGCTGCGAGCTACCGAGACTTGATATTAGAACGTGCATTTTAGCGATCGTATGAACCGACCAAGGTCATACGTAGTTACTACGTAACACAGTACAGACAGAGACAGAGTACTCTGTGCGACGGTATGTTTTTTGTATCTTTCGACGACAGTGGTGTGTGAGTACCTACTGTGGTGTGCGGTCTGGTTACATCACTTATACACACAGCTGTAGGTACGGCCTGGACCGCGAGTCATAGCAATATAACCCTTAGCATGAGAATGGACTCTTGACCGCGACCGTACATGTACATAGAAAAAATAAATCACTGTCTGATTGTAATGTCAAAACAACAGCCTTTTACTAAAATAACTTTAACTTTGAAAGTCGATGTCCTTGGATATATGTAATTATTTTTTTGTTACCTGCTGAAATTAAAGTTATTTTTCACTGTGTAGAATTTTTTCGGAAGTCGATTGTTTTTTTACAGAAAAAAAAACAATACAATTTTTTTTTCTGAATGGTCATTATTTGCACTATGAACAATTTCAAGGTTATCCATTAAATACCGGACACCCTGTATAACAATATTTTTTCTTGCTGAATACGGAAATCTTGGTAACCCTACATGTACGTGTCTAATGGACGAGGTTCAAGTGAAGTATACACCTGCATTACTAGGGTCGTTAGTTCACGGGTACCGCGAGTGCATTCTCTAACACCCAGGATCTGTTTCAACTACCTACTTCAAGAGGTGTTCAGTTAAGTAGGTACCTACATACATAAGTAATCTCCGAGAGAGTGAAGAACTTGTCTAAATTTAAGACATTTTTGGTCTTCGGTTGGGTTATTTAGGGCAGTGTGATTCGTTCCTGAATGTGTTAGTCTACTAAAAACGGGTTCCCCGAATTTGCTTTTTTCAGAATCAATTTTAAATAGTCGAACTAGTATATAAGTCCTGAAACAAATATATGTCATATAATGAAATAAACGAATCTGCCTGTTTCGGAATCGATTTTAAATATTCAAACTACATCTTGTGTATTTAGGTCCAGAAAAATTGTATGAATACATCCAAGATTTAAGAAAATTTTACTTTTCTGGTCTGCCCTTTTCATGCCTAACTCGCAGAACCGACGTAGCCTAGATTTTTTTTTTAATAAAAATACACTGAAACGAAGTCGCCACAATAAAATCAAAATCAAAATATTTTATTTAATATACACCTGCATGGGCACTTATGAAACGTCAGGAGCTTGGTGCAATAGCTAGTGGCATTATAAAATGTCGGCTAGAACTTAGTTTCTTGTCAAGCAAAACGTATTCAGAAGATAGACAAAATATAGTATCTTAAATACATATATATTTGTTGTTTTGTTTTCTTACTCATTTAAAAAAATTACGTTTTATTATAATATATGAGACGGGTGTTTTCATTTTGTTTTATATAAAAAATTGTTCACCTAGTAAATGATGTACTTACATATAACTGTTTGTTACATTTAGTTCCTTATTTTCTGTTGCTTCCTGCAATTGCTGTAGTAAATACGAACGTTGGTAAATCTAAATAAATAAAAATAATTTCTTCGATGGAATACCATAAAAAGCGATCAAATCTTTTTAAAACAAGCATCTTTCAAACAACGTCCTTCTTCCACTTTTACTCCGAATATAAATGGCAGATTTTCTGTTTTAAATTCAACCCTTTAGTAAGAATTAACTTGACAAATACGAGATTTAGAAGGATGAAAATAAATTAATTTGTTCGTTAGCTGGTAAAATGAATTAAATTTATCCATTTCTTTCTCGTTTAAAAGTAAAGTTAAAAGGGTGTAAAGTAAGAAAAAATATTTCAGTTTTGATGACATTTTCATACTTAACTAGCTTTTGCCAGCGGCTTCGCCCGCGCGGAACTTTCATCCCCTATTTAACTCCTTTAGGGGTTGAATTTCAAAAAATCCTTCCTTTTTCCTTGTCTACATTATAAAGGGAACTTCTGTGCAAAATTTCAGCTTTCTAAGTCCAAGGGTTTGGGCTGAGCGTTGATGAGTCAGTCAGTCAGTCAGGACTTTTCTTTTTATTCATATAGATCATAGCTATGCTATTTTGCTTTTGCTTCAGCCCAACTGTAATATAATTCCTTTTGTGGATAGTTCTTTAATATAGGTACGTAAGCCAGGATTTTTTAACTAACAAATCAACGAAACATTTATTTTAATTATTGGTACTGTAGCGGCACTACAAATAAAAATGTTTCGCAACAAATATCGAGAAACACAAAAAGAAAAGTGGCGCCATCTACAATGCCACAGGCGAACTAAATGAGCAATTCTGCATCGCGCAATCAGAGTTTTCCACGACACTCGAACATATACAAAATCCCGACATCAACTGTCGGGCAGTTGCCCGGACCAGACACAATACCCGTCTGGTCGGAGGATCCTCCTTTTCAATAGAGGATGAGCGAACTTTACACCTTGTTCCTCATACCTCTATACTGGTACCTTAGAGGCTTTTTATTCAGTCATTTTTTGTTTCAACCATTACTCCTCTGGCTGAATTGACCAGTTTTTGTTTTAAGTATTTTCTTTTATTTGTACCCCATCATTGAGACAAACTTCCGCCTAACTAGAGACATTGGTAATAATAATGCACTTTATTTTATTTTGTTTAGCAAACGCCTCCCTCAAAATCCTTCCAGGCATCCCTTTTAGTATACTTTACTAAGACAAAATGCCCTAACCTATTAAAATCACCTATTCAACCCGTCCAAGGATAACATTAGCATAGACACAAGTTACTGACAATAATCTCAGCTTTGCATACCACTCAAAACTAATCGATTAGAGTATTAGTTGTGTGCGTACTACTCCATACTCGATCATTGTTCAAGAGCTCTCCGTCCCGTCTTCATATCGTGTTTCAATCCGTTTCGCATACAATACTCGTATTATACAGTGTGTATCATAATCCAAGTCGATGAAACGCATCGAACGCGTTCGGCGCTCCGATTGATCCGTCGCCAATCCAGGGCCAATCGGAGCGCCAAACGCGCTCGATGCGTTTCATCGAGATGGTTAAATGAAACTCACACTAGGACCACAGAATCATCATCATCATTTTAGCTGAAAGACTGCTGCACTGCTGGACATGGGCCTCCCCTGATGGGGAAGGGGGTCTGCCATAATCGCCACGCTTGGCAGGTGATTTGGCGATCGAAATATGGTGGTAAAATGCATAGAGAATGCTGCTGCCCACACTCTAGTAAGTCCCTTAGTCGCCTTTTACGACACCCACGCATAGAAATGGGATGGTGCTATTCTTTACGTCTGGCACCACATGGAACCAGAATGTGTGGTCATATGTAAAATTGTGGTATAGACCATCCAACTGAACAACTTTCTCCATGGGACCAATAGGGTATTTTCTAATTTATTAAAAACTATTTTAATTTGAAGATTGGCACGAAATATGTAACAGAAAAATAAAAGTAAATTGATTTATATCCATTTTCTCAATTAAAAACTATTGAAACCAAATTTATTTTTCGTTGTTTTGAATTTACCGCCAAAACGTTCCTTACGATGACTTTTTATCACGTGACGTCAACTTTGTGAAAACGAAAGTAGTTAGAAGGTAAAAACGAGAGTGTCGTGTTTATAATTAAGAAGATTTTTATGGATAGAAAGTGAAATCACTGGTGTGCGGTGCCTCTGTGCACAAATACTTCTAAAACAGCGCCAAACTAAGTATTTGTACTGGTGCTGTTTACACAAAGCTGACGTCACGATGTCACGTGATAAAAGTCATCGTAAGGAGCGTTTTGTCGGTAAATTCAAAACAACGAAAAAGAAATTTGATTTCAATCGTTTTTAATGGAGAAAATGGATGTAAATAAATTTATTTTTATTATTCTGTTAAATAAATCGTCCCAATCTTCAAATTAAAATAGTCTTTATCAAATTGGAAAATACCCTATTATCAAATAAAATTCGATACCTCATCTTCTATCTAGCTTTTTCCCAACAACGTTCGGGTCGGCTTTATACTAATCGGACGTAGCTGAACACCAGTATTTTACATGGAGTAACTGCCTACTTATCTGACCTCTACAATATAGTTATTGGGTAATACGATACCCCTTGGTAAGACTTGTCACATTTTTGAGCCTTAGTATGTAAAGATGCGAACCAATCCTTAGCTAAACCTGATCGATCGACCATGGGGCTGTTCTAATCTGTGTGGTTCTTTCCTCAAAAGACCATTTCAGACACCAATCCACATGGTTTTCACATGATCTGACCGAGATTATTATCTGAACTTTAAAAGAAACTGTGATCTCTGAGTTTGTTTCGACCTTTCTTTTCAGAGTAGTCAGATGGGAAACGCCAACCTCATCTAGTTTAAAAAATATGATTGACGTGTTAAAGTGTTTGTACAAACCTACTTACAGAAATAAAATCATTTATCATTTAGTCACAAGCCCCTTAAATGAACTTTTATACCTACTTTAATGCAGAATATTTTTTCGGAGAAAGTTGTTCAGACTGATGGTCTGTTTACAACCATATACATAAATGTATGTCCACACCATTCTAATACACGATTATAAACGAGTATTAATGTGTAATTGACATTATTCGCAGTGTGAGGGTTTAATCTCATGTTATGACGTCACCTATATAGGTACCTATACGAACGATTATGTAACTAAGACAAGGCTAAAGTTCTTTATACGTTTTAAGGCGAATATACAGGATAAGTTTTTAACCAGTGCGCAAACTGTAACCATGAATTCAGCATTGGGAGGTCTGGAATGATATGCTGAATTCATGGTTACAGTTTGCGCACTGGTTAGAAACTTATCCTGTATTGCTTGTAAAAGTGATATATTATTTCTCTGAACCCAACTGAGTAAAGTAGGTTTTGCTAATGAGAGAGATGATGCATTAGTATTTGAATGTTATGTGTCACTTTATTTCTTCCCGTGGACGCAGTTAAAGAAAAGGACAAAAAAGAGGTTACAAACACATATTATTCTTTGTTTTTCCATAGAATTAGTATATACTTTATATTGGTGTAACCTGATTTTCCTTCTTTTTTGGGAACAGTGATGGCCCACTGCTAACGCTTCACTTTGTGTTAAATATTTCATGCAATACCACTGTTCTCAAATCGATGTTAGAATTCATCGAGAAGAAACTAGCATTTCGTAGACATGAAACATGTGATATCTATCAACCCCAACAGGGCCCGCGTGGCGGAATATGGCCCACGCCCTTACATCGAGAGGAGGCCTATGTCCCAGCAGTGGCTATATTATAGCCTGACTACGATAATGATGATGATGATTTTCCTTCCAGCTAAAACATTTAAAACCAGAAACACTACTGCTACATTTAGTCGAAATTGACCTTCAAAAAATTACGAACACGTAAATATAAAAAGTGAAAAGCCAATAAACCGCGACAGTCATCAAAGACATTGGCTGGAAAAGGAAAACAGGATAAAAAAAAAACTTCCTCGTCAGAAATTCATTCGGTTCATTAAACAAAGGTGAGGCCAAACTCGGAAATGAAATACAACAGCTGGATGGTAACCGATTCTAATTTTCCGGGTGAATTAATTCCTGAACTGTTCCCTAAGAATGTCAATGGACAGACACATTTTTTCCATCAAATTGAGTTCCTCGGTTAGGTTCAAATTTTTTGAATTGAGGGTCAATGGCTCTTTGTGCAATTATAACTGTAGAATATTTATAATCTCCCCTTTTGGTTACATTATTATGTAGTTGACATTTCAAGAAGTGTTCAGATTTTTGTGTCTTGCATTTTTCATGCTCTCGTTTTGATCTAGAAAGAAAGAAAAAGTATTTATTAGCCTCGCACAGGAATAGTACAAACTTAACTACGCAATATACGTTAAAAAATTAAGTGAATTAAAAAATGGGGGTTTAAAAAGTAAAATTAAAACCAAGTCCTGTACAAGGCCAAAAGGCGCTTATCTCAGCATGATGCTGCGACAAATAAAAAGTGTGGTAGCGCTGGTATCTAGACCAAGACCCTTGATTACTTACAAGTTTTTAATTCATAATATACGTGATTTACTGAGCCTTCAATTCTTCATTTGTAGTTGAGGACTCCAAAATCATACGCCCCACAAAAAAAGCATCGAGCAAAATACTCAGGCCTTAACCTATTTATCAAAACAGTTAAGGTAGACTTCGATTTTCTTATAATCCTTGGCTCTTTTTACAAAGCCTTAGTAAATTGGATTCTACAGAAACGAACGTTTAGTTTACTACTATTGAAATTCTTATTCATTGGGAAACATAAAACGGTAAGAAACCTGAAAGGTATTACTGTGCTATTCATCTTAAACTGTTAATAGAGAAACCTCATTTGAACGGATCTCAAGACCGACCAGTTGGTACGAGTTAAGTTTGTAGTATCACTTTACGAAACAAGAATTTAGTGGAGTCCACAGAGCATGGAGAATTGGAGGTCTCCAATTCTCCATGCTCTGTGGACTCCACTCTAAAACTGTAAAAGTGTATGTGTGTGTGTGTAACCTACAAGGGGCTTGTGGCTAAGTTGCACGAGTCGATCGATCCGGTAAAGCTACGCTTGCCGCGGTTGATCCGTGGATAGGTGGCCACTATACATACCAAGAGCCCTCCGTGCCTCGGAAAGCACGTTAAGCCGTTGGTCTCGGCTGTCATTCGTGGATCTTTGAGAGTCGTTACGGGTCGTCAGAAACCCGAAAGTCTGACAACCAGTCTTACCAAGGGGTATCGTATTATCCAGTAACTGGGTTGTGGAGGTCAGATACCTATCACTGCCTAGTGGCTCCATGTAAAATAATGGTATTCAGCTGCTTATATTGGTTATACTGGAAGCCGACCCCAACTTAGATGGGAAAATGCTAGGCAGATGATGATGATGATGGCTTGCGTGTATTGGTGTAATCATTTACTCTAACTACGAAACTAAAGACGTATAGAGCCTGACGGCTTTGAAGACGGTCTTTGACAGAAGTTGTGCACTCATCGGACATTCAGCACCACGAATTTTATAATTGAGTCAGGCACTGCCATCTCTTGACACTACAGACGCACTATGGGCTGATAATCGATCTTTAGACTTAGGGTTTTTTTAACGGGATTTGTTTTTGTTTCTCATTACTGTGCCAAAATTTACATCCAAGCTAATTTTGCAAAAAAAAAAAAAAAAAACGGATGATTTGAAAAATAAATATCTACGAAGAATTTGTATGAACATGTTATCAACATCGTATATCCTCATGGTCTATTTGTTTACGATTATTGCTGCGTTTCATTTTTTGTTCTCGAAGAACGATTTGCAGCCCACAGTACGGCACAGCAATTCCGTGCTCTGTGGTGAAGTCTCACTTAAACTGTCTTCTGAAGTGCCCCTTGATTAAGTACTAAAAAGCAAACTATAACGAGACTCGTAATATCTGGATGAAGTTTAGTGGATCCCATCTAGAGTAAAGCGTATTCGGGAATCCTTGAAATCTTTTAATCGTTTGTGATTTGTGTAACAAAGATGGTTGGTTGAGTTATGGTATTTTAGTTTAAGATTTTTACTCATTTCGAAAGATAGTTTGCTGAAAACCAGCGCTGCTGACGATAGGTTCGTCCGAAGTCACAGCATTTTGTTGAGCAATGACCTGTTCTTGCACAGATGCGACGCACGATTATTTGTGGTTTGTTTGTAACATGAGTGGTAGAGTAATTGGTGCAATAATCCGACTATGATATATACCGATATTTTTTTCAAATCCGACCATGATATACATACAGGCTAAGTTTTTATTCAGTGCGCAAACTGTAACCATGAATTCAGCATATCATTCTAGACTTTTTTACATTCTAGACTCTACCGCAGAATTTTTTCTCCGGTTGTTAAAAAAAAATCAGCTGTTTCATAGAAAAGTGCAATACCTACTCGGTCAAAATGTATGGAACAGCTGATTTTTTTTTGTATTACCAGCGGAAAATTTCTGCGCTAGGGGGTCTAGAATGATTATGCTGAATTCATGGTTACAATTTGCGCACTGGATAAAAACTTTTCCTGTATACCGATATTTTTTAGTAGTAATAGGTAGTTCCAGAGATTACTTCCTATCAACAAACTTACAAACTTTACCTCCATTATAACTAGAGTAATAAGAATTTTAAAGAGGGATCCTACTAATATTAGGTCTTTACCTATGAAATTGCCGTTCTGCAGTACTGGCCATTTCAAATCAAAATCATTTTTGTTTGGCTAAGAATTCTAATTTCAAATTAATTTTATTTTAAAAACATGGATTTTTTTTTCTAAAAGTAGTCATTTCTTTATTGATTAGTGTTACATTTTCATCGCATTTCAATCTTTTTCGTCATCATGGATACGTTAAAAATTCGAGTAATTATGGAATATGAGTACCGTCGTGGCAGCAACGCGGCACAAGCGGCACGCAACATCAACGACGTTTACGGAGCTAACACTACAAACCAACGCACCACCTGTTATTGGTTTGCTCGCTTCCGTTCTGGAAATTTCGACCTGAAAAATGAACCTCGCGGTCGTCCGAAGACTTTGGTCGACAATGACGAATTAAAGGCGATTGTGGAAGCTGATGATACACAATCTACGGCTGAATTAGCAGCAGCTTTCGACGTTAGCGTCAAAACAATATTGGTCCATTTGCGTCAAATTGGCAAGGTAAAAAAGCTTGACAAATGGGTGCCCCACGAACTCAATGATCGCCAGCGCGAAGTACGCGTCGAGACGTGCCTTGCACTGCTCAACAGACACACAAATGAAGGAATTTTGAACCGCATTGTTACCTGCGATGAAAAATGGATTCTGTTTGATAACCGTAAGCGCTCAGCAAGTTGGTTGGATCCTGGTTCAGCACCTAAACAATGCCCTAAACGAAAACTTACCCCTAGAAAAGTGATGGTCACTGTTTGGTGGTCTAGCGCCGGTGTGATTCATCACAGCTTCTTACCAAACGGGGTGAGCATTACTGCAGATGTGTACTGTGAAGAACTGAACACAATGATGGAGAAGCTGGCGCATCTCCAACCAGCATTGGTCAATCGCTCGTCTCCGCTGCTCCTGCACGACAACGCGCGACCTCATACTGCACAGCAGACGGTCTCCAAGTTGCAAGAACTGGGGTTGGAAGCTCTCCGTCATCCGCCCTACTCACCAGACCTTGCGCCTACAGACTACTACTTTTTCCAGAATTTGGATAACTTCTTGGCGGGAAAAAAATTTAATACCCGAGAGGCAGTACAAAATGCCTTTGAAGAATTTGTTGCCTCCCGTCCAGCTGATTTCTTTAAGAAGGGCATCAATAAACTGCCACTGCGATGGCAAAGATGCATTGATTGCATGGGTGATTACTTCGGTTAATACAAATAAAAAATTCATGAAAAAAAATCGTTTAAATTTTTTCATACAAAACGGCAATTTCATAGGTAAAGACCTATTATTATAAATGTGCAAGTTCAGGTGTTTGTTACTCAATCACACAAAAACGGCTGAACGGATTTGGATGAAATTTGGCATACAGGCAGTTTGTAACCTGGCGGAGTACGGCCCACGCTCTCATATCGAGAGGCGGCCTGTGTCCCAGTAGTGGGAATATTATAGCCTGACTACGATGATGATGATGATGATTTTCCTACCAGCAAAAACATTTAAAACCAGAAACACTACTGCTACATTTTGTCGAAATTGACCTTCAAAAAATCGTACCTTTAGAAGCCATTCCTTAAACGAGCTGCTTCGAAACACATATATACAGGACAAGTTTTTAACCAGTGCGCAAACTGTAACCATGAATACAGCATATCATTCTACCCCTAGCGTAGAAATTTTTCGTAGGTAATACAAAAAAAATCTGATGTTTCATAGAAAAGTGCAATGCCTACGCGGTCAAAATGTATGGAACTGCTGATTTTTTTTTTGTATAACCGACTAAAAATTTCTGCGCTGGGGGTCTAGAATGATAATTATGCTGAATTCATGGTTACAGTTTGCGCACTGGATAAAAACTTATCCTGTATAAAAGATGATAAGCCAATAAACTGCGACAAAGTCATCAAAGACATTGGTTACATATAGAATATTTTTTATCCCGTACGTTCCCATGGGAAAATTTTAGTATGAAATAATATAAACATTTCAATTTTAGATTTTCAATTAAGAAGACTTCTATTTAAAACCACTAAATCTCCAAGTAAGGCCATTGAAGACAATGCCTGTAAGACAAACACAGAAAGGGAAGCTCCGCATTCATAACTAAGACGCTAACTTTCTAGTCGCTGCTTTATCTTGAATCTACGTAAGTGAACCCGCAGCTTTAGTCCTGGTTTTACAAAGGTATGTACATAGATTAATTTGGCAGCACATACTAACTCCCGTATATTAACTTTGCTGAAAAGCAAGTCCCCGGTGTGATATGACGAAAAAAGTAAGGAATGCGGGCGCCACATTAACGTGTTCACATTTGCTTTTGTTCCAAATACTTTTAGATGGAGAATGCTTGTTCCTTGAGATAGCATGATGGGTACGTTGTACGGGCGTGTTTTAATTTTGTCGGCTCAGTAATTATATGGAGCTTCAGGGATTTTGTTGTGTGAATATGACGAGCTAGGCATTGTCAAAAATCCCTTGATGAGTTTTTTGAGTCCTGTGGAATGGAAATGTTGATGAAATAAGAGAAGGTAGACATGCCGCACTGATGGAAATATCAGGTTAAGCTTCGCTTGTCACGGCTAGTCCGTGGATGGGAACCTCTCCGTGGCTCAGAAAGCACGATAGCGTCTTTCATGAATCTTTGACAGTCCTTACGGGTAAAAGTCCGAAAGTCTCTAGTCTTACCAAGGGTTATCATTTTATGCAGTAACTGGGTTGTGAAGTATAGCCTGACCGATACCGCTGTACCGCGCCTTAGGTATGGGCGCAGCGCGACGGGGGAGCAGAGCAGGCCTCTGATTCGTCAGTGCAAGCCGCTCATTCGTCACCACTCACAACGTCCGTCTCCCGCCTCGCCGCGCATACCTAAGGCGCGGTACAGCGGTATCGGTCAGGCTATAGTTATATCTGACGATAGACAATCGCTCAGTGTAAAATACTGATACTCAATTGCAACCGGTTAGACTGGAAGCTGACCCCAACATAGTTGGAAAAGGACTAGGCCGATGATGATGAGTCAGGTTGTTGTGGTTTTCTGTGTCAGGTCGTCATCGTGTCAGCTTCGTGGGTGGAAAATCAGACACAAGGCTCCTTATGATGATAACGTGTAATATCGGTTTATTACAGTAAGTATTTTCTTCACAGTAATTATTATTGTAGATAGCGGTTACAATTTTGCGTGTGTTCGTTAGCGTGTCACAAAGACATTGAAAAAGCCGCTGCGTGTCGCTGGTGTCGCGCCGTTGTCCTTGCTCCATCCTCGCGCGCCCCCTACGTCACATCGATGGTAATATTTGGCACTAGTAGATGGCGTTGCAGTCGTGAAAACGGTTAGGTATGTCCACTCAATTATAGGGGAATTTAATATGCTTCTTCGGTCACGCAGTGACGCTGTATCTTCATCTCAAATACCTAGGTATTAAAGAGCCCTTTACTGGCCGTTCAACAGTCAGCTAGTATTATTTTGATTGGTACTCGCGCAACTAAAATGTATCAAATCATAATGGAATTAACAAGAAAAGGGAGATTTGTGACAAATTGACATAATATCACACCTTTTTACCTGACTGCGCCAGAAGGAGGGTTATGTTTTTCGAGTCTATGTATGTATGTATATTTCTTTGGCACGCTCTGTAGCCTAAACGGCTTGATTGATTTCAGCTTGAGAGGTGCCGTTCAGAGTGACACTGGGTGCATCAAAATTGAAAAAGAATTAACCGATTTTAGGCGCCATATTGTGTCTTAAAAAAAAATTTTTGCCTCAATACTTAATGAGTGGGGTATCAAAATAAAGGTTTTCATAAACATGTCTCATTAACGTCAAAAAAAATTTATAATAACTAAAAACTGTGAAATAAAAATAAAAAAACTACATAATCCAAAAAATACGACTTGAAAAAGTCCGAAAGTGTACGTTAATTTAAAAAATGGAAACAAGAAACTTGTTTTCAAAGGATGACTATTAGACTGAATACTATAAGCAATATAAAGCAGTCGGAGGCAATATAGGTCTTTATTTTTCAATTTAAGAAGATGCCTCTGAAATTTATTTTTCACTTTTTAGTGTTTTTTTTTTACGAATAAATGAATTTTCCTTTCTTTTTATAGTACACCCAAATTTCTCCAATTATGTTTAAGGATTTGTGATCTTTGAATATTTGGATAATTAATGGTCTCAAGCCTACACAAAGTGGGTTGCTGTTCCAAATACGAAAGATGAACGGATTATTTTACCAAAAAACTCTTCAAACAATGTCTCTTAATTTCGACCCTTCTTAGCTTCACAGCCATTAAAACCAGCAACGAACGGTATAAGTACACCAAAAGCACATTAATCCTTAAGCGGGTAATTATAATGAAATTTTGTAGCCATATACTGTGAACAACGTACGAGAATAATTTACTAGGGCATTACCACACCGTAAATAGTGTTTTATCCCATAATAAATGAAGCGTGCTTCATGAGATTATTTAATAAATTTGAGTATAATAGGAGTATTACATCATTAACTCGTCAAACATAATATGTGTCATGCGTTTCGTGTTTGTGGATAGCAATAGGCTCGCCCTCTGTTGTTGGACTTGAACTTAAATGTCTGAAAGTGGGTGTAGGCCTATTAGGCCTTAGACAATTTTCTATTTAATTAAGTACCTAGTAGGTGTTGTCAGGGCTATGACTATCCTCCCATAACACTGTAAATTGAAACCATTGTAAAAAGCCAATTATTTTAAAAGAGTTACCGTGGAGTTTCTTGCCGGCTTTCTAAACAGTTGTTTAAAGTCTGGTTTTCAATACGAAACCAGACTTTAGCAACTGTTTAGATGTTCGATAACTTTTATGAATGAGAGCTTAAATGTTTGGGGGTAACTGGCCTGATGTTAAGTAATGAATACGGATTGGTTTATGTCCAGAAACACTGCTTACATTTGAACTAAAAAGTAGACATGGGTAGTTCGCGAACGATTGAAGGAAATGAACTACTTCATATCACAAAATAAACTTATCATTCATACAGTAGTATTATTGTTTGTATTGACTTCCTAACACTGAGTGTTCAGTCTTACTTTTCGCTCGCACAAACTGTGCATATCAGTAAAAAAAAACGTACTACTTACATAGCAAAAACAGTTTTGCTTAAATTCATAATTCTAATTTACTAGGTTAGGTTGACAGTCCTAAGCCTGTTTAAAGTATGAAGGAAAATGGACATAGGTACGTATAAAACTGAACTAGTGAAGTACATCATTTGTCGTAACTTGTCAATCACTGTCGTCATCTTATTCTGATTTGACTCGTTCTGATTCGCTGAACTTAATGAAGTACTGAAGTAAATGAGTGGACTACTTTCGTTGAGCGAAAAGATATACTTCATTTTATTTCTTTTTACTGACATATTTTGCGCATCTCAACTAAAATGTATCGTTGCTATATTATTAACCAATCTTTAGATTCTCTCTAAAGGGAATTTTTTTAACCAGTGCGCAAACTGTAACCATGAAATCAGCATATTATTCTAGAACCCCTAGCGTAGAAATTTTTCGTCGGTTATACAAAAAAAAAAATCTGCTGTTTCATAGAAAAGTGCAATAATACCTACGCGGTACTCATGTTACGTTTCTGTTTCTATCTAAAACTCGGAATTTGACAGTTGTGTTACAGTGACAGCATGTATAATAAAATAACACATCCAAATAATGTATATACATTTTGGTCAGACAGTCTATCGACTTCTAAGCAACGACATACAGCGTTATTAGTTTCTACAAAATCTTCACAATTTAATACCTACACGACCAGTATTATGCAGTTGACCTGCAACTCGCTTTGATATTTGGTATTAAATTATGAACGTGTCGTCGAGCAATGCATCATATATGATTCATCGGCGGTCAAGAGGCAGTTATGCATGTGATACATCAATACCTGTCTTGACCGCTCCTGCGTTGTGGTTTCGTCGGTTTAACCTGAAATCACTAATGGTATTGTTAGTCAATTTATTGTTTATTAAAGTGGAATTTTGTTTTTTCGTTTCAGTTTAGAATATAAATAAAACATACATAGCATTACGATTGTAATCCTTGAATGATTAAGCAGATGCGAACATAGGTTCGCCTCTACTTTTAAATTTTTCGTTGGTTATTACACAAAAAAAAATGCTGTTCCATACGTTTGACCGCTTACACAGATTGCACTTTTCAAACCACTGCTCTCAAACGGTGAAGGAAAACATCGTGAGGGAACCGGCATGTCCTATAACCAAAAATTCGAAGACATCTACCAACCCGCACTGGGCCCGCGTGGTGGTCCCAGCAGTGGGAACGTAATAGGCTGAGCATGTAATGAAACAGCAGATTTTATGGAGTGAAATCTTCTTTAGGGGCGTTGGGCATTTTTTGAAATGGGAAGAAAGGGAGCTTCTCCTGTATTCAGGCTACAGTCTGCACGTTGATGTTCCTGGTACCCTGTGTTCTGAGCTCTCACTTGCATATTTTCAAAAAACCCGCATGCTTCGCTAGCTAAACATACGGGTTGCTAAAAATATTCAAGTTTAGTCAACTTTGTAAATACTTTACCATCATAAGATTGAATATCACTTGCACATCATTGACACATGTGACACATTGCACAAAATAACAGCTACGTTTGACCTTTTTGTCAAAATGACAACTGTTACTTATCACACAAATACTGTACACCTCTACTCCGGTATGGTATGGTAGGTGTTGTGTATGTGACAGTAACATAGTTTAAACCTTAATGAAGATTACTGGGAATTGTTGTCAATAGTGCTAAAGCAATAATTACGATGTCAACTATACATGCCAGAAATGTAACTGTACACTATAGTACAACTCTGATTACCCATTCTAAGATTACAAATAGGTAGGTATTATGCCCCAGATACCATGAGGCTGGTTTGCCATAGCCAAGTTCGCAAGCTAGAAACTCAGTATATAATTCGGGGTCTAAATCAGTCAACAAAGAAACGGGCTCGTCCGAAAGTAGTTGATCAGTCAAAACAAGTGCCAAATGTCACTGGGAGTAAGGACAACTGTCAAATAATGTTGTCATTCATTCATAGTTCATAGTTCGGGTCTCTCACTAAACTTATGTCCAATCGAGAGTAGTAAACGCCCATAATTTCGGCCCAAACTGCGGACTTCATGCTTTGGAAGCTGGCCCCTGGCTTGCTGTCCTGGCTTGGCACATGTAAGTTTTGTTTACATAATGCCAGATATTTTTAGCCAGTACCTACTGTACAGTAACAAACACGTCCTTGAAGTAAAATTAACAATCGAATAATAATATCGCCGGCCACATGGAGCAAGTATCTACACAAACCAGGTTCTCAGGTGGTTCTGTATACACGAAGCCAGAGTTACTAGTCTACTGTCCTGGCTTGAGAAGCTAGCCTCTTGTGTCTCGGGCTTCACGTCCCTTGCATCCACACCGAAACGTTTATTCATGGGTAAGTGAGCTGTGATGGATCTTTTGTTTACAAAGAGGCCAGATGGGCGTTAACGCAAAGCCTTTTCACCTCCCTATTATGTAGAGGGGCCATAAGACGTCTTGCACACTTTGCAGGCTTATTCAAGGATGATTAAAGTGAAAGTAAAGAGCTTATAAATCTAAATTAATAACAAAAATCTGTACTTCTTTCCCAAGCAATTTTAGTTTAAGTAAAGCTTTAAAATGATATGAATAAACACGGGCGTTCAATCGTAAAACATTGTTATTAATTAAAATAACTTCATAATTAGCATATACTGTTCCCACTTCTGGGGCACAGACCTTCTCTATTCGAGAGGGAGCCGTAATAGACCGCGGGGGCACAGTCCGTATTGGTGGATGTCACATGTTTTAGAAGTTTTGGTTCTAGGTCTTGCCGGTTCCCTCACGATAAGATAAGAAAATATTTCTAAGAGGAACAAACTAAGTACCTAGATAATAAACGTAAAAAAAAAAACAAGAGCAATGAGTAAAAATGTAGTTTAACCTGTTTTGTACCCGCTACGATTTATGCTCGATATCAAAACTATTAAAGAGTGAATGTCAGTCAGTAGGCGACAACATAATAAAGGGCTAAACGTCAAGAAGGGAACAACAACATTTTCGCCATAGTAGACGTCGTATTTTTTTTTTTTTTTTTTTTTTTGTTTTTTTTTTTTTAACGGGCAACGTTAAAAAAAAACACACTAGGAATTTCTCCTGTATTGTGGGTGCGTTTACAAACATTTAAAACTCACATACACAAACAGCCAGACCCGGAACAACTACTTGTAGGTCGTACAAATATTTGTTCCGTGCGGGAATCGAACCCGCGACATGCAGCGCAGCAGTCAATCGCTTAACCACTGCGCCAACCGTGCCGTCGAATCAACAGATTGATTGATAACCTTGCGAGCAACCGGGCGAGCGGTAGCGAAAGCTTTCACAATGGTGATTGTTGGTGAACGGAACTGCACCTGTAGGGTTGTCGATATTGGCTTTTAAGAGTAAGACAAAATGTTTTCAACTTCTGAACTAATCTTCGATCAATAATAGTACGAACCATTTAAATAATGCTCTTACTTGTCGGTAAGTATTTATTTGCTTTCAAAAAAGGTCCAAAAGTGGAGTTACTGCCATAAGGATGATTCTCCACAACTCAACCAAGGGTGGTGAAGAAATTAGATGGCAGTTGCTTTGGTTGAGTAGAACAATTATAAAAATAAAAAAAACTATGAAAGATTTATCTGAATTATACAGAAAATAGATCCACTAGTACCTAAACAGGTAACAGTAAAACTTATAATACAAATCATGTTCTTAAAAAAAAAAAGCAAGCGGGTCATTTCAAAATAAACATACCATTTCACTCTTTTACCATGATCTTACTGACTAATATAATTCTATTTTTAAGAATTTTTAACCGATTTTTTTATCACATGATTTCAGTTTTAGTAACAAGTGTTTTTGTTTGTAATTTCATTAGAAGGCATTTATTGCATGCTGAAATAAGTAAACAAAGATATGGAACTGTTTATTATTTTTGACCTTTTACCCACTCTTACTTTTTTTTTATGCATATTATAGACATACTATTCCACCCTATTTCTGTAACAAAATAAAAAATAAAAAAGCCTTTTATTCCATGCAATTTTTTTTTTTTAAAGCAGTAAGTTCACATTATAATTTTTAAATTTTGTTTTTTTCTAAGTAAGTACCTAAATCTATTTTTTTTATTTTCTAGAAATGTATTCAAGTACTCATTTTTTAAATTTATTAGAGTGAATAAAAATTAAGGTTTCTAAATTAGGTAGTAAGTAAGTAAGTAATAATAAAATAAGTATTTTTTCCATGCAGGAAGTCTTAGGTGAAGGCCTCCTCCAAAGACTTCCATATTTCCTATTCCTATAACCGATATTTTGTTTAGTAACATGCTACAAATTAATGAGCACTTTTAACATTACATTAACTGTATATTTACTGTTCTGCTACATAAGCTGCTTGTGGCTCTTGCGTTTATGTAGTGCCACCTGGCAATGAGTTCTAGTATTCTCGTAATGAAAAATCTAATGTAAAACTATAGGCAGAAGAGCATAAAATAATGCTTGGAGCGTGTCGCGTTCTATGCTCCGTTTATTGTGTTTTGTTCTTTGCGCGGAAATATGTCAGGAACATTTTGTAAATGATACCAATCCGACTAATGTAGAAATGCATTTCATACAAGCGTACTTCTGGTATCACTCGTATCTCTCTTAGCGTTTACGTAAATTAAAAAGTTCATGCGATTTTGTTTAGTTACGGTATGATTAATTTTGTAAGGTTTAAAATGTAGAAGTTTTTGAAATCCTACTAATATTTTAAATGTGAAAGCTTATTTGGATGTTTGTTACTCAGTCAAGCAAAAACGGCTGGACAGATTTGGATGAAATTTGGCACACAACTAGATTATAACCTACATTAAAACATGAGATACTTTTTATTCCGGGATAATTTCCGACTTCCACGCGGGCGGAAGCTAATGTAGTATAACTGGAAAAGTTGTTTTTTGGAGTGGGGCCTATGAATTACCTAAAAATACAGTAAAAAGAGAGCAGTGGAGGCCTAGTGGTAAAGGCCGCCACTAACGATTTGTAAGTCGTAGGTTTGAACCCAGACAGGCGCTTTATTTTGTGTAAATAATTTTATTCCACTAGGTACTCTCTAAACGCTGAAGTAAAACATCGCACAGAAACCGGCATGTCCTAGAACCAATTTATGAAGATATGTGGCGTCTACTAGGCTTGTGGGCTGATGAGGGGCTTGTGGCTAAATAACAATAGCTGCACGGGTCGATCGATCAGGTTCAGCTACGCTTGCCGCGGTTGATCCATGGATGGGTGACCATCTTTACATACCAAGACTCCTTCCTGCTTCGGAAAGCACGTTAAGCCGTTGGTCCGAGCTGTTATTTGTGGATTTTTGACAGTCGTTACGGGTCGTCAGAAGCCCGAAAGTCTGACAACCAGTCTTACCAAGGGGTATCGTATTACCCAATAACTGAGTTGTGGAGGTCAGATAGGCAGTCGCTCCATGTAAAATACTGGTATTCAGCTGCATCCGGTTAGACTGAAAGCGGACCCCAACATAGTTGGGAAAAGGCTAGGCAGATGATGATTATGTGGCGTCTACCAACCCGCATTGGGCCCGCGTGGTGGAATACAGCCCACTTTCTCTCACCGAGAAGAGGCCTGTGTCCCAGCTGTGGGAATAGGCTGATTAAGATAAGACCGAAGCACAAGTAAATTGATGTGTTTTCCTACACGCTGCTTCAGTCATTTTTATGACATCACCGTCACTGCAGCCGTTAAGTAGCGGCTACTGTTCTTTTTGGAACCGTAGCTCTCGAAAAGGAAAGAAGAAACACGAATTTAAAACGTAAATCTATAACGCAGCAACCCTAAGTTTGACTTACTTCCTGATTATGATAAATGCCGACAATATTGTAAATTGTCGTGCTATTTACCATAATTTACTGTGTGAATGTTTACCATTACATTCATGTATAATTATTATCAAATAAATAGTTTTATACCGAAAAAGATGTAGTCGAAAAAAAGCCTCTAGTCGGCTGATACATTTTTATTTATTTATTTACTTTTACCACTTACGTTTGTATTTACGGGTACCCAATACAACAATGTTGTCAAAATTTCCATACTCAGAGACGTCACCCAAAAACCAGTAAAATACCACAACAAAAAAAAAAATAGACTGTTTTCAGGTCTATATTTATAAGCCAGGTGCAGTACACACGACTACACATCAAGCTATACATTTCCAGTATAAACTGATCTCGCATTGTGTAGGATTTCAGTACAGTGCGAGCTCAGCGTAAACTGGAAATGTGTAGCTTGATGTCTAGCCGTGCGGACTCACAACCGTCCTACGTGTATGACCAGCGGGTTACTTGCGTAACGCACTAAAAGGATGATGATGATTATGGGACTCCCTTTCCCGCACCTAGAAGAAAAAATAAAAACAAATAAAAATTACACAGTTATCAGAAAAACACCGACGAATCGTCTTACAGACGACTTGCAAGAGATTGTGAAATCATTGTTTTGAATTTAGATTGTTACAGCGCGAAAATATCAAAATCAATAAATAGGGGGTAATAGGGTTTATGTTATGGTTATGGGCCTTATGTTGCACCTGCCATGTTTTCTCTCTGCATCACCATAAGGTTGACTGGTAGAAAATGCCTCAGGCATTAAGTCCGCCTTTGTACAGTATTTTTTTTACTTGTGCATTAAGTTTTAATAAAATAAATAAATTAGCTCCATGTAAAAGACTGGTATTCAGCTGCATCCGGTTAGATTGGAAATCGACCCCAACATAGTTGGATAAAGGCTAGGCAGATGATGATGAATTCTATATCCGATCACCACAGAGCAAACATTCCAAAATAAAACATAAGAATAAATTACGAGTAGATTTAAAATAAAAAAAAACAACCGACTTTCGGAAAAACACTAAAAAGTGAAAAATAACTTTAATTACGAAAGGTGATGATAAAAGCTTAAAATACATACCCAAAGTCACCGACGAGTTTTTAGTAATGGTATCTACCCCACACCAATTCGAAATTTCATGTTCGTGAACGGTCTGTCGGTTGAGACTGGTCATCTCCTAACTGCCAGGGCTTATTTTTAATGTTGTTTAGAATTGTTCATATTTTTTCTACATTGTTCGAACAACAAGAATATGTTCCCAAGAATTTGTTTTCTCCAACTTTTTTTTAAAGAGTGTCCGTGGTGTTTCTTGCCCGTTCT
Organism: Polymixis flavicincta; assembly: GCA_949987655.1. NCBI lineage: Eukaryota > Metazoa > Arthropoda > Insecta > Lepidoptera > Noctuidae > Polymixis > Polymixis flavicincta. Next base: position 8,306,134 of record OX465185.1, on the reverse strand, counting down.
TCTCCATTGAGATCTACGTTTTGGAATGGGCGACAGCTTCAACTTTTTGACAATTCAAAAGTCTCTGTAAAGGGTTTTATTGAAATAAATGCTTTGAGTTTGAGTTTTGAGTTTTCATCATCCTTGGGGTCAAAACAATGCATATTTATGCGATAGCAGAAATCGCTGTTGATTTGCTGTAATTTTTTTAAGAGTCCCGTTGTCCGTCTCTGAAGCGCATCATCAGATCTATAATATAGATGGGAACATTTGGGTATAAACCCCTTTCGAACAAGAAAATTTTTTGCAAATCTGTCTATAAAAGTTATGCCCCAACAAAAACATAAAAAATGTCGAATTGAAAACCTCCTTCTTTTTTAAATTGGTTAAAAATACTTAAAATTCCTTTAATCAAATATTTTTGTCTTTATTACTTAAAATAAACATTTACTGAACATAAACTGTAGTTGTATTTTATAGCACAGAGGTCATTCGTTCAGAGGAACTACAGCCTAACAATAGTAGACAGTTAATCAATGTCACGTTTATTATACGGCAATCAAGGAGGTTATGAGCTAAAATTACGAGTTTCAGGTTCAACTGCCATCTTGTCTACTCTATTTTATGTGCACTTACCTTTCTTAATGGCGGTAGGTATGTTATAATGTCTGTGTTTAGCCGCGTTCCCACGGCCCGTGGAGTGACGGGCCGCGCCAGGCGTTGCTACGCCAAACTATCAAATTCTATTACAGAGATCAAATCTTCAAGGTTATTGGGCAGTGTAATATCTTTAAATCTGTCAAAGTTAAGCCCATTGCTACATAACTGTTAGTGTGTAACGCATTTTCCCACCAGACTCTTGCAACACTGAAAAGCTAGCAAGACAATGGAACAATAATATACAAGTTCAATATTTTGGTAACTAGGTCATTGAAGTTTAAGTATAAAATAAATTTAAAGATATTAATTATTCTGTAACAAGGCCTTTCAAAATAAATCAGGCATTTGAATTTCGTTCCCAAAAAAAAAATAAGTGCTAAGATTAGGAAAAAAGAAAATATAATAAAATTAAAACATTTTCACGATACGCAACAAAATGAGCCTTCTTCCTGTCACGGAGGTATTATCCTCTGAAAAAAATGCTTTAACATAGTCCGACAAAATCTTCTCTAACGGTGTGGTGTGAAGATACCTGAAATCCCCGATTTCTCTTTTAAAAAAGGTCAATTGTAAAGGAATTTGTTTATAAAATGTTCTGGCTTTTTTGTGAAGATAAAGGTAGATGATTATTTTGTTTAGTGAGTATGGGTTAGAATGTAGGGAGGTACTCAATGGTGGTGACAAATAATTCGCAGTCATGGGAAGTGACAAGTCAATATCAATAACATGCCGCTCAGAAATCCTATACAATGCGAGATCAGCTTACACTGGAAAATGTATAGCTTGATGTTGTAACAGTGTGTTCAGTGTACAATTAGGAAAGATATAGGATAATTTTAAAACCTCACAGATGTCACTCGGTGATGAGGTTCTCAAAAAAATACGATGTTTTCCTTCCCGTGGTTAGCGGGCGGTTCAAAGGTATGTGCGGGAAGACGCGACACGTCATTGGAGACATCTTATACTCAGGCTTGTAACGAAACCATAGCGTGATTCAGAAAAATTAACAGCGCCATCTATCGAGCTACATAAAAAACTTAAATTATTATTGTTGCTGAATTATTATTGTTGATTTGCTGATATCTTAACAAAAATCTGATAACATTTTGTTTTAGCTGATTTTTTTAGTAATTTTTTAAAATAAAATTATTGAAAATAACATTTCCAAAAAGTTAAATAGGATGGTATTTTAAAGTACCTACTAAAAGGCAACGTGGGGGTTTCAGTGGGTAGGAGTGCGACATAATCTTTCGTTCTTCCTAGACGAAGGGTAAGTAATTTATATTATGTCTTTTTTTTCTCTCTTCACAAAGTTTCACATAGTAGGGGTAGGTTGCGATCATTGGACCAGTTCTTTCATTGGACCACCAAGGTATTTCCAAAACTGTGCAAGCTAGCAACACCCAAACTAGTCGAAGCAAGTCCATGGCGACTCAGTTACACCCTCCTCTTACCTCAGTGACACTGCGTCACGTGGCGAAAAGTGACGCATGTGGTTGTGTTTGCGGCGGTCAAAATCTAATAATTTCACTCAGGACAGTTTGACGATGATGACGATCATTGTTTTTATATTTGTCTGCAGTAACTGTTATGCAATATTGGACAATATTGGTTTATTTGAGATTCTATGAGTGTTATTCAATTTTGTGTAATCATGACCATTTAAATTTTAGTTTAGTTTTTCTGAAGCAGTACCTTGTTGCCATCAATGGACCTCAAAAGTGTTCCATCGTTGGACCAGTCCAATCATAGCAACTTTTTACTGTAGTTTTTCGGTCATAATTATGGGATATAATAAGTTCCGAGTATTTCACTAATTTTGAAAAAAAAACCATAGAAAAATCATTATAAGATTAAAATTCCAGAATGTCGCCAATACAAAAGAATTACCGAAAAGGCGTCGGAAAACACAAAGCAGCATAGAATTAACTTCGTTGCTGTACAAAACTAACCTTGATGAGAACGCAAAGGTTCCAAAGCAAAAAGCCAAAACTGTCCACAAAAGAACCTCAACCGTCAACACGCTAATGAGAATATAGAAAAAATATTTTGCAAAATCTGTCTAAAATATGAAGACCTGGGACCATGTTGATTGTGCTTGTGTTAAAAAAAACATGTCAGAAAGTACCTATGCCCTCATTGCACTACATAGGCATCACTTAGATTTCATTTTTAATTGCGTTTTTAATTCATAATTTACTAATATTGATAATTATAATTTGTTGCCTCGATTGGACCTATAGAACAAATTTCTCGAAATCCATTGATGGCAACTTGGTGGTTCAATGAAGGTGCCCATAGTCCAAAGAAGGCAACAGCCCAAGATTTAGTTTTCTTCGTTTATATCAAAAAGTGTCAGCCCGAATTGTGTGTGCGTTTGATGATTATAAATAAAGGTCCTATGAAACAAACATAATAAACTGCTTTCATTTTAACACTTATACTTTTTGGGATATGAGGTCGTAAAGTTAAGTGGTCCATTCATGGCAACCTTCCCCTATTAACATAGAGACAATAATAATAGCATTTTGACAAAAGTGCACAAAATAATAAATGATCCTTTTTGAAAGCCACGTCCATCCCTACAACGATACCCTGGGTGACGAATCACCAGGGTGTCAATCATTATAGTGGTTAATTTTAAATCTGCAGACTTTTTTTTTTATTTAATTAACCATAAAATAAAACTATTGAATGACAAAGAAAAATTAATTGGTATACTATGTAAGTCATGTGCAGTTCGTGAACAATGAACGAATAGGAACCGTTTCTTTGCACATATAAAAGAAACTTTTCCGAATGCTGACTTGTAATCGGTCTATTAGTTCTAATAGCTCCTCGTACATTTAAAAAGAGCCATAGAAAAAGCCGTAGACAAAGTGCTTACCTAGTACCCATATGGATTCGCTCACAGGAAAAAAAGGTCATTGCATGACAAACAAACCGTCGCTCAGCCCACCTGCGGGCTTAGCATGACGCTTTGTATTTCTACGAAGAATAGACAGTGCTTTTTCAATACAAAGAGACATTTCGTTCCAACATTTTTGTTATCGCACCGTAGATATCCTTCTACAATCTGTCATTTAGTCTTTCGTTTTTAACGATATTTGTCTAGGTCCTTATAGATGTAGACTATTTTAGAAGAATATTTCTTCCCAAACTGTCAAAATCACACTGACAGTAAAACTTTCTACTCGAAGGCCACAAAGTAAATACAATTTCTACAAAATCATGATTCGTTTAGAACGCATATCTGTGATAATGAATAGAAAAACATAGCTATCTTATCCTTTATTACATTATTTATTTAATAGTGATGTCTATTCTTCCGTCAACAAATCGGTGCTCGTGCTAAGCCTGCAGATGGTACCTAATTGGCAGAGGCGTTACAACACAATCAAAGTCGTAATATCTATTATCCCTGGAATGCAGGCTGTGCCCATACCCTTAAAACAGAAACACATTAACTTTGCGTCAGAAATAGGTAAATGATGACAAGCACATCTCCAGACAACAACAGAACAAACAAATAGCAACTAAATTGTCAAATTATAGGGTTCCCGTTCCTTGCTTTGTTTGATAGTTGTAATCGGATCCAAAACCGCCAGATCCAGAGTGAGCCACCTCTTGAAAACGTAGAAACAAACAATTTTACCTCAATATAATATTTTATGGCGAGCAGTGGTGGCCCAGTGATAACGGCCGCGACATACGAGTTTGTAGGTCGTCCGTTCGAATCCATGAAGGCGCTTTATTTTGTGCAAATTATTTCATCACCACTGTTCTCAAACCATTATAAATATTGTTGCGTTTTGTCGTCGGCTTGTGGGCAAAAGCCCTGACGAGCGCCCCCACCTCGGGGTTCCTCTTCGTTTCACCGTGGGTGGACAAACCACGGCTACTGAGCCCCCCCGCGACGACAATGCGGGAACCCACCGGGAGAGGGTGAAACCTAAGACAACCAATTTTTAAAAAGTTATGCCTCAACGTCGATAATCCGAATCTAGAAATCATCTAGAATTCTGGATCGAGTATATACATATCAACGAATTAAAAATAGAAAAAAAAAAACGATAAAAAATACCAACATTTTTGTTTTTAGTGGGTTAAAAAAACGTGGCTGATAACAAGATCGGATGACCACAAGACCGATGTTGTTATCAGCCACATTTGTACGTACGTCAGTGTGTAGGCCGTAGGTTGCCTAACGTTTCGGAAATCCCTAAAACGAATAAGTACCTACTTACTTACGGAGTTTTGTTTGGTTTACCCGTAATATAAATTGCAATGCTTTTAGTATGAGTATCTTAGTAAAATGATAACAAAGTGCAAAGAGTAAACAATTAAAATGTTTTTGTAGAGATAATGATGATCGGCACTTATTGGTATTTAAACAGTGGGTTTTTAATTTAAAAACGGTCAAGTGCGTGTCGTACCGTGAACAGTAAAGGGTTCCGTAGTTGGGATGGAAAAAGTTTGTTCCTAGCATAACCCAATAACAAAGTTAACTATGTAGTAATAAATGCACTCCCATTCATCGGTATAAGTCACTGTCAATTCTCCAACTGCAAATGCTGACAAGAGATGCAACTTGAGAGGCAATTAAATAAATCATATTGTTTTGTAGGTATTGAATTCACCTTTAGTTTGTACCTACTAATTACAAATCCTGTATACGAGTAACAACCATTACTTTTCACGATCACTTGTTTCTTTCACAGTTAATATTTCAACGTTAAAATCTTGAATACATGCTATCCTAGCTCACAACCAAAACAAATAAACCAAAACAAACAATGGCGTCGGAATATAAAATAATACGACAAATAAGTAATGGTTGTTAATGTAGACAGTTCAATTTAAAAATGTTACTTTTTAAAATAGTCGTATTTTAAACTTTGTTCGGAAAACTTCGGTAAGTTTCGTAATTCGTCGTGTCAAAAGCCACTGACTACCCTGTACGGTTGTGTGCGTTATTTGTTTCATTGTGTGCCACGTATGTATGAGAACGCACACCCAATAAATCTGCATGACCACGAGTGCACACTTATAAACATTAAAACGCCAATAGTTCGTGGCTCTCCAGACGCGCTCAGCGGCGCTAGTGCATCGCAATGCGAAGTTGCGTCAAATTGTATGAACAAACGAGTATTGTACCGATGATACTAATGATACGACCGATAGGTGGAGCTGAGTTATGAATAAATATTTTTTGTTTATTGATAAAATAATATTAGATTTACATATTTATCTGATTTAGGTGGGGTAGGCAGTGTCTTTCTGTCTTTATGGACTGCATACCACTGCCTGTAACACCTTGCTTTTGGGCAAATTTCACTATTTTAGATCAACGGGAAGTAACGATAAGGGTACTGAATTATTTCCGAGTATCAAAATATGTCGCATAAATGGGCGTATTTATTTATTGCGATAATTAGAAGCTGAATTTTTAGAGTTTAAAGTTACTAAAGGGACCAAATAGACTAGCGTATTTGATACGTAGTTCAACTTGATATTTCGAGAAAAAGGATCTTGAGTCTTGACCATAGATAATAATAAAAAGTGAACACACAGACACGTCAAACTTATAACACCCCGTCGTTTTTGCGACAGGGGTTAAAAAATAACCCAAATCGTAGAAACTATACCTAAGACCTCATCATCATCTGCCTAGCCTTTTCTCAACTGTTGGGGTCGGCTTCCAGTTTAACTAATTGAAATAAATGCTTTGACTTTGACCAGATGCAGCTGAATTCCAGTATTTTACATGCAACGACTGCCTATTTGACCTCCACAACCCGTTACTAGGTAATACGGTACCCTTGGTAAGACAGGTTGTCAGACTTCTGACGACCGGTAATGACTGTCAATGATCTGCAAATGACAGCCAGGCCTAGTCCTTACCGGACAGCGAGCTACCCATAACTCTCCGTCCGCAAGCCCGCGCCTACGGTGACCGGGAATCAGCCTGGAATTCCTTACGGCCAGGACGTCTTCTGCAGAGGCTAGGGCCATGAGTGTGTATATACTGCCTCTCTCTCACGTGCGCCGCCTCCCTCTTTGCCATCAAACTTAGGGTTATTATTATTCTACTGCCTGTTTCCCAACTTATTTGGGGTCGTCGCAACATGTCTATTCCTACCATATTTCTGTTTTAGTCGTCATCTCGGTAGTCACCCTTTTTCTAACCATATCATCATTCACACAGTCCATCCATCGTATCTTTGGTCTTCCCCTACTCTTATAGCCCATCATTATCGGGTTATCATTATAATACTTAATTTTTTTACAAGTAGATATGAGTTACATTACAATGACTTAGGTACTTATGGTGTTATTCAAATCAGATCGTGAATGTACTCTGGTGTTTTTACAGTGGGGTGGCGACGGACTACCGAAGTACTCGAAATTCACTGCACTCACTTCGACAGACTACCCAAGTACTCGAAATTCACTACACTCACTTCGACAGACTACTGCAGTACTCAAGTAGTAGTACAGTACTGCATACGATCAAGGTTACCTTATTTAATGTCACTATAGATACATTATAATAAAATAGTAACGGAGACTTGTTCGTTTTTCTGGATATGCTCTGTTTTGGCTAAAAAACAGCCAAACGGATTATTAGGAAATTTGGCACACATAATAGTTTAAAACCTAGATTGAAACCTACTTTGGGTAGGTACTTTAATTTAGTCCCGGTAGAACGATCCCATGGGATATTTTCCGAGATAACTTACACGCGATCTTAACCACAGGAAAGAGCTAGTAATCATACTAATTCCTACTACTTAGTGTCTACCTAAGATTATCCACTAATGATCATCATCATCATCTGCATAGCCTTTTCCCAGCTATGTTGGGGTCGGCTTCCAGTCTAACCGGATGCGGCTGAATACCAGTATTTTACATGGAGCGACTGCCTATCTGACCTCCACAACCCAGTTACTGGGTAATACGATACCCCTTGGTAAGACTGGTTGTCAGACTTTCGGGCTTCTGACGACCCGTAACGACTGTCAAAGATCCACGAATGACAGCTGGGACCAACGGCTTAACTTGCTTTCCGAGGCACGGAGGGGTCTTGGTATGTAAAGATGGTCACCCATCAACGGACCAACCGCGGCAAGTGTAGCTTAACCTGATCCTTCTACTTAGTATCTACCTAAGATTATCCACTAATGTGAAAGTTTGTATGTTTAGATGTTTGTGACTCAATCACGCGAAAACGGCAGAACAGATTTGAATAAAATTAAGCAAACAGATACCTAGTTCATTAACACATAGAATACTTTTTATCAAAGGAGTAAGTTCCCGTGGGATAACTTCAGACGGGAGAACCAGCAAGCAACAGCAATTTAGAAATAAATGTTAAAGGAGTAGCCTACAAGTCAATATTTGCTCTAACTGAAAATGTTTCTATAGGTAAACTATTCAAATATGAATAAAATCCGTAGCGACATTCACATTGAGATCCGTTCACATGTAAAGTTTAATTTCCTGAGACTTGCTCATCACTGGCTTTTGTTTTGTTAGTTGGATTCAGCTTCATACTCCTTGCTTTGTTCAAATAGATATGCAGTGGTTTCTATGTTCAGTGAATATCCACACGAAATTAAAAGATTCTCGATTTCTGACCAGGACCACAATTCTGTATGGTTATAATGATTCCCCGCGGAATCTTACTACGTTCAAACTATGTAAAAATCGTTTCTTGTAGAAACCAATGTAACGGTAATGAATAGATGTCATATTCTGTATGTTCCAAGACAATTTGTCAAAATTATTAGTATGATATTAGCATATATCATGTGTAATCTAAGGAATTGATGTGGTTTCGAAGTAAGGAATCGTGGTAAGTGGTCATAGTGAATTAGGGCCCAGCGGGGTCATTGCGTAACTCACTAACACACAACTCTCATTGCGTTATTGATCTTGTTGAGCAGACAAATTTTCCGAACATATGAAGCAATGGATTAGAAATATCCTTTAAAATGATTTAGTGTGTTATGCAGTGGCGTAGCTAGTCCTAAAGGGGCCCTGTATCATAATCATCATTATCATCATTTCAGCCGAAAGACGTCCACTGCTGGACATAGGCCTCCCCCAGTCATGGGGGGTTTTGCCATAATCGCCAGGCTTGGCAGGCGGGTTGGCGGTCGCAGTATGGTGGTAAAATGCATAGAGAACGCTGCTGCCCACTCTCTAGTAAGTCCCTTAGTCGCCTTCTACGACACCCACTGGAAGAAATGGGATGGTGCTATTCTTTTACGCCCGGCGATACATACGGCCCTGTATCACGATATGTTATTGGCCCTTTTTGCACCATGACTCGGGAGTTAAAAACAAAGCTGCCATTATGGCCTAATTAACAAAATGCAAGAGCGAGTGAAGTGCGTTCGAAAATTTGGGGCATCCTGACACGTATACCTTAAATTTTCTGTTTGATTTGACTAAATAAGCTCTTGTTATTAAGAATGGTACTGTCCAGCTTGAAGCCTTTGTAAGCCATAAACCAAATTACGTCAATTTTCATTAGGTATGCATTCATTGTAGGCCTCTCATCGACATGTATTTGAGGTGTTAAATTTTATAAAAAGAAATGCTTTTTAATAATACGTCGAGGCTCGAGGGGCCCTGTAGCTTGGGGGCCCCGTATCATTGATACGGCTGATACAGCGATAGCTACGCCCCTGGTGTTATGAAATTAAGGTGAAGGTTTGAATTTTAATATCATACGTTTTTTTTTTTTTTTGCATGGGAAATCATCAAATAACTTCTCCCGCTCTGGGTGGAGCAGGAGGGCGTGTCAGACTTTTACTGACTAAAACCCTATCATACGTAACATTAACTGAATAAAATCATACGTAACATTAACACATTGAAATCAAACCTTACGAGGTTATAGATAGGCCGTAGGCTCGAATTAATGCATCACCGCTGCTCTCAAAACAATGAAGGAACATTTGGAACATTTTAGTGAGGAAACCGGCATATCCTACACACAAAAATTCGAAGACATGTGATACCTATCTACTAAGCCGCACTGGGCCCGGTCTCTGTCACAGAGAGGACGCTTGTTTCCCAGCAGTGGGCACATTATAGCCTGATTATACTGTGTTCATGTGGAAACAAAGAAAGTAAGGTTCATATTCAGAAAGTATCTAACAGAGAATGCTTCTAGTATCATTAAAGTCTCCAATACTACGATCAATAAGCTGCACCACGTACTATTATAACAGTTATCGTTTACATGAACGCGTACGAAAATGTCATGCTATAGTAATAATTTAGAAATAATCACGATCATACTCGTGCCAAGTTTCGTTTCTTGCCTCCAGATAGCCTGCTCTAGAACTCTTGTTTTTGTAAGGAACTTAAACTTTTTTTACACTTAGGACGAATTTCACCAATGCATTATCTGTACCTATACGTTCAGCACATCTAAACCGCATTTAAGAGCTGTCAGTGTCAACATTAATATGGAAAATTAACACAAATTAAATTAGGAACGCGTGAAATTCGCTCTTACAGAGTAGGGCTCCTAAATACTGCACGGAAGTTTTGGGAAAAAGCACAACGTACACAGATAAAGTCAGAAAATCAATTGTTTATCACTACGAATTCCGGCTTAGATTGTCCGCAGGTAAACTCGGAGAATTTCATTATTTAGCAAATTGACTAAGCAGGAATACCAATTTTTATTTTTAACACGCTTTTATTGGCTTCGCCTGTATATTTGTATGTTTGTAACCGACTCTTTTGGACTTGATTTTGACCCACTTCAAACCGTCAGATTTCATTTAAACTTTGTAGACTTATCGAGGACCGATGACAATTTAATAATTTCATAAATTTGTTCCATAATTATTATTTTTTAAAATGAAAAATCATGCCTTTGTAGTTAGCCGGACTAATACCTAAATGTAAAATATATAATAGATATAAACAAAAAAAGCGTGGAGTGCTTGATATTGATTTATGATAAAAAATACCTCAAAAATAACCCCACGCTTTTTCTAAATTATTTTCAGATTTTTCAGTTTGGTTTTTTTAATCTATTTTTTTTTTTGCCAACAGAAGCCGATGTTGTCCGCCTATTGAAATCACAACCGTTATCCTTAGGCAGTTGTGTAAAATGGCGATCCGCGGGTAGGCTGACAACCAGTCTTGGTAACCAGCTGCATCCATAGAGACTGCAAGCCGACCACAAAATTGTTGGGAAAAAGCTAAGCAGATTGATTGAGTACCTACCTACGAAAAACAATTTGACAAGATATTTTATAAGAAGAGACATTTTCCCTGTACCTAATGAGTTAATAATAAGCAGGTATTATTGTGTTTATTATTCTTAACAAAAACAAAAAACGATCCATCTTTAAGAACCTAAGCGAAGACACCAGTAGTGTAAATACCTACAAAATGCAAGGTTGGCGACATTGCTGAATATCCCACATCTCCGCTTTGACCCTTTATGTTCAAAACAATAACAGTGAATAGGCTAAATACTGGTATCAGCGGCGAGGTGTCAATTTTTCTAAAAGAGAAGCCGAAGCGAAGCCGTTTTCAAAGAATCGACTATTGACGATACTATTGCCGTACCATTTTTGAAAAGCGATGCGAATCACAGAAAGGAAGCCGGTAAGAATCGTGTTATATGGTGCTTTTGCCACCGACTGGTATTCAGCTGCACCCGGTTAGACTGGAAGCCGACCCCAACATAGTTCAGAAAAGGCTTGGTAGACGCTGATCAAGAGGCTACATGACACAAGCTACGATAATTACCATTCTCATCCATAGTAAAACTAAAGATTGATTACACTGAACTACCTTTGACAACATTCTCTAACATCAATGGATTCTTCGTTCAAAAGCCTGCTATCCTGTGAGACACCCGCCTTACAATACTTACGCAGCTCGGCTCGTCTAAATTATTCATATCACGGGGCAGTGCCGACCGTCCTGTCGCACTCAACTTTAGTATTCCCCTATGTATGATACTTACAGAATTATGTATTATGTTCTGCCGTAATATGGACGCGGACAGAGATTATTGTAAAGCTGTGTAGTAATGTAGATGTAGCTAGATATTTGTTGAGGTTTGAGGCTGATAAGATTAGTGGGTCAAGACTTATGTGGACCATTGTCCGCTTTTATAATTTATTAGCAGCGCTCTGCGGTTTCACCCGCGTAGTTTCCTTTCCCGTTTGAATGCGGGGATAAAAAATAGACTATGTTACCCGGGGATAGAGTAGCTTCCCAACAGTAAAATAATTTTTCAAATCGGTTTAATATTTTCGGAGCCTGTTCAATGCAAACAAACAATCAAATCTTTCCTCTTTATAATATTAGTAGATTATTATTACTGGATAAAAGTATAGACAATGTTACGACTTTACGGACTACAATACCTATGTTTATAAATACGTACACGTTAAGTCGTTGGTCCTGGTTTTCATTTGTGGATCTTTGACAGACGTTACGGGTCGTTAGAAGCCCGAAAGTCTGACAACTAGTCTTAACAAGGGGTATCGTGTTACCCAATAACTGGGTTGTGGAGGTCAGATATGCAGTCGCTCCATGTAAAATTCTGGTACCTATTCAGCTGCATCCGGTTAGACTAGAAGCCGACCCCAACAAGTTGCCTCAAAGAAATGTCAGGACCAACTGGTGGGGTCCGCAAGAACCGTTGCCGGCTAGGGTTGCGGGTTGTTCGAAAGAGACACCGTCCCCCATGGCTCACAGGCAACTGGTGGGTTTTAGTCATTAAAAGTCTGACACGCCTTTCTGCTCTACCCAGAGTGGGATAAGTTATTTGAAACCCCCAGCATAAAATCAAAATATTTTATTTCATATAAATCTGCATGGGCAAATTACATAGATAAAATGTATGGGAGGACAGTGCAGGCCTGTCAATAAGCACCAGGTACTTAGGCGAAAACAGAATAGAAAATCGTCTACAAATCTACAGTCCTACAACGTTCTCTCATTCACAATATGTAAAATAATCTACATAAATAAAATGAACCTATTTAAACATAGTGACATGATTTCCGTGACAATCACTAAAAATATGTTATTAAAATAAAATTGATGTATAATGTTATTAAAATGTCAAATAATGACGAAAATATGTCAGCATTGTAAAACTAAAAAGAATTAAAAAATAACATTGCATTTGAGAGCAGTTAATAGACTTTCACATAGTTACTCGTATGCTGTTAATGAGGTACCAGGGAAGCTACATGTGCAGAAGGAATTAATGCCAAACTGCCCTGTCTTCATTCAACGTAGTCTTTTATCTTATAATATGCTTTTTTGATAAGGACACGTTTGATGTGCGTTTTAAACTTTCCATCGCTAAGTTCTGTAATTGACTTTGGCAACTTATTATGAGCCTGTGCTGGCAAGCCCTCCTGCGTCTCGTGGAATCAAGGACGGTAGTTACGTACCTGGTCTTCCCAACTAAAACTGCGAGTGCTCAGATCAGTCGGAGGAACCTTCAACGTAGTCTTTTATCTTATAATATGCTTTTTTGATAAGGACACGTTTGATGTGCGTTTTAAACTTTCCATCGCTAAGTTCTGTAATTGACTTTGGCAACTTGTTATGAGCCTGTGCTGCCAAGCCCTCCTGCGTCTCGTGGAATCAAGGACGGTAGGTACGTACCTAGTCTTCCCACCTAAAACTGCGAGTGCTCAGATCAGTCGGAGGAACCATCAACCTAGCCATGTTCTAAGTACTAAACGTATCTGTAATTATGTATAGGTAAAGCTGAATCGCTAGTTTTGTTTCTCCCGAAACTATCCTAATTGTTAGTGGCCAAATTCAAACTCAACCATTTATATACATACACGGACATGATTGAGTTTCTATGTCTAATATGTATTATGTATAATATTAGTATAAATATAGATATAGATCTACCCTCTTTATTATTAGTATAGATTAAGAATAGACTTAATCTATATTAATAATAAAGAGTAAAGATTTGATTGTTTGTTTGTTTGCATTGAATAGGCTCCGAAACTTCAGTAGTTTTCACTGAACGGATTTGAAAAATTATTTCACTGTTGGGAAGCTACACTATCCCCGAGTGACATGGGCTATATTTGATCTCCGTATTCCTACGGGAACGGGAACTACGCGGGTGAAACCGCGGAGTGCTCTTAGTTTCAAATAAACCAATACAGGCACTTTTCATTAAACTTTTAAGGGGTTGGTAAGTCAGAAATAGCCGGAGAAGAAGAACGGGAAAGAAACTCCACGGACACTATTAAATTAAATTATTGTAACAAAGAATTGGTAACATCCTTCATGTTAAAATTATACATGTAAGAACGATGTAAAAAGCCGTGGACATTAAAAGTGTGCGTAAAAAAATAAAATAAAAAATAAGGCGTGATAGCTAAGAGATGACCAGTCCCCACTGATGGCGCCCGTTGTGCACCCGTATAGATCCACCATTTAGCTCGCCAGGGCCAAGGGAAATTCAAGTCAATGAAAGACGTACTTAGCCATTAACTAACTGCCATGGTACTACTATTATGGTAGCTTTATAGTAGATACATAGTGATCACAGATGTGCTAGGTATGCAATTATACAGTAAGTACCTAAATACTAAGAGATTGAGTAAACACAATGCAAAGGTAATTCTACTTTTTACAATCCTCAGCATTGTTTTAACAATATTTCAAAATGCTAATCAAATTAGAGTATTCGCCCTTATGAAGCAGGACCAGCGTTGAGCTAAGCATTTTTCCCAGGCGCCCCAACGACATTGACACTGACGTAATAAAATCGCGGCGGCGTTTTTTCTCTGCGTACTGCATTTTCAATTCGACGGGCGTTTTGACTATTTTATGAAATTTTGACGTCCAAAAAGTGTTGTGCAGTTTTTAAAACTAATGATGAATGCGTTGCAAATAATTTCTTGTGTATTTAACTATTCTGTAAATGAAATTATATATTAAATAAATATACAATGTATATATATTTAATTTTTAACTACATAAGCTTATCACAAAAATGTAAACTAAATAACTAAACAAATAAAAAAGCACTATACTTACATCATTAGGTAGGTACCTACTAAGATATGATAAAATTAATTGCTTTCATTCGTATTAATATAGAGATAGGAAAACCCGAAATATGAAATAAGTATAATATATTATATAACCTACATAAGTACTAACTATAAAATGAATTGTTTTCGTTCTTATTATTCAGTGTACCAGTAGATGTTTGCAAAGATGGGTGTCAAAGTTTTGTCATACATTTCATTAGTTTTCATAACTCTTGAACTTCAAAAATCTTCAGGTAAGTCTTTGAAAATTAAGTAATACTTTAAAACTTTACTATGTACAGATGCCAGCACATGAAGCTACCCCAATCTGTCAAATTTATTTGATAGATTTTCATCTTTGTAACATACGCTTAAGGTTCAATTGGGAAAATTTGACAGATTGGGGTAGCTTGATGTGCTGGCGTCCGTACCTAAGTATGTCAATTTTGTGAGGTTTTTTATAAAGGAGCAGGTATTTTTGACCAGTGGATGGTTGACCATTTTACATAACCCTCCGTGCCTCAGAAAGCACGTGAAGCCGTTGGTCCCGGTTGTCATTCGTGGATGACAGTTGCTATGTGTCATCAGAAGCCCGAAAGTCTGACAACCAAAGGGTTTCGTGTTACCTAGCATCTGGATTGTAGAGGTCAGATAGACAGTCGCTCCTTGTAACATACTGTTATTCAGCTGCATCCGGTTAGGAAGAAGGCCCAAACATTATTTGGGAAAAGGCTAAACAGATGATGATGTTAAATTGTGAAATAATAATCAAAAGTCAGCTGTTCCCTACATTTTGATGAGTTATCCGAACATTGGTGGCCAAGAGAACAGTGGTGGCCAAGTGGTAACGGCCGCGACTTACGACCCAGACAGGCGCTTTCATCATCAGCCTATAATGTTCCCACTGCTGGGACACAGGCCTCCTCTCGGTGAGAGGGATTGGGCCGTAATCCACCACGCGGGCCCAGTGCGGGTTGGTAGATGTCACATGTTTTCGAATTTTTTGGTTCTAAGACATGCCGGTTTCGTCACGATGTTTTCCTTCACCGTTTTGAGAGCAGTGGTGATGAAATAATTTACACAAAGTAAAGCGCCTGTCTGGGTTCGAACTCACGACCTACAACTCGTAAGTCGCAGCCGTTGCCACTTGGCCACCACTGTTCAGACAGGTGCAAAACGGTGAAGGAAAACATCGTGAGGAAACCGGCATGTCCTAGAACCAAAAATTCGAAGACATGTGACATCTACCAACCCGCACTGGGCCCGCGTGGTGGATTATGGCCCAATCCCTCTCACCGAGAGGAGGCCTGTGTCTCAACAGTGGGAACATTATAGGCTGATGATGATGATGATGATCCGAACATAAATGTAAGGAACAGCTGATTTTTTTTTCGCCATTTCAGGTTTGGTCCCATAGGAAAAGTGGTTCATAATGATGAGTACAATGACCTCGTATGAATGTTGTTGGTGTTTTTCCAATAACCCTGATACAACGATTGAAGATAATGAAAGTGACCTTTTGCTTTGTTTCAGCATCAGTTCCAGGTGTCACGTTGGTAAGTATTAAGACCGTTAAATTAAGTTAATAAGTTGCACTGGTACCTGAAAAGTTGTTTGGTCATAGTTAGTAGTAAATCGGTTGAGAAAGTCTCGTGAGAAGGTAGGGGAAGACCACGGAAATGATAGATAGACTGTGTGAAGGATGACATGACTAGAAAGGGGGTAAGTACAGAGATGACGATTAAAAGAGAAATTTAAAAGACCAAGACATGCTGTGCCGGTACAGCAGTGGTATTCTGTAAATATCACACTGTGAAAACTAGAGTGAAGTGAGCTGTCAATATTGTTAATCCGTACCATTAACATGTCGATTCTGAAACCTTCTCACCGCGTGAAGTGAGCGTAGAGTGACCTGTCAGTGTCGTCCCACTGATGCTAGAGATTGACCAAACATTAGGTGAAATGACACTGACAGCTCACTAAACGTTCACTTCACGCGATGTGATGGTTACAGAATAGCAATGCAGGTGGCATGACACCTCACTTAGAGCTTACTTCACATAAGTTTTCACGATGAGATTTCTACAGAAGAGACCGGCTGTCCCGATTTCTAATATTCTTTCAATCACTTAAAGACCAACGGTCTTATTTTGTACCAGATTTTAAACCATCGAGCCAGTGTTTGAAATAAGAACCTAACAGAAATCAAAATGCAGTTCCTTTTACGAAACTAACAACTTAATGCGGTTTTAAGTTGTCAATTTCGTACTAAGAACTTTACGAAAGTCGGCATAAAGTTTGAAAAGTAAAAACTGTCTCGAAGGTTTAAGCTCGGGATAAAGTTAGATCGTGTTTTGTGATAAGACGGATTTGGTTTTGTTGAAATCGCGGGCAGAAGCTAGTTACAATAACATAGATCTTTCGTTTCAAACTAAAAAGCCTTATTCTTCAATCAGAAATCAATTAGGGATGTGGCAAATAATATTATTTATTTATTTATAAAAGCTTTATTATACACCAGAAAAAGCATGACAAAATAAAACATTAAACACTCAAAAATACATACAATGGGCGGCCTTATCGCTTTCTGCGATCTCTTCCAGGCAACCTTGATATTTGCACTATCAGCAAAGAAACAACAAACCTAGTGTATTAAAATGACTATTGATTTATATTTTCAGAATGGTGTACTTACTTTTGCGCCGGGTGAGAAAGGAGAACCTGGAGATCCTGTAAGTACTTTTCCAAATGTAAACAAAAATATAATTTATTAATTTTTAATACTTTTCTATAAGTATTGGCATTGAAATACAAAAAACCCAAGATTTGAACACAGTTTTGAACAAAAGTAACACTCAACACTGTCACCAATTACACGTCAGTAGCTGTAGATAAGATAAAACATATTTTTTTACCTTCCACGAATTGTTTTTTGACTGACTTCATTATGGAGGAGGAGGTTATCAATTCGGATGGATTTAATGTTTGTTCGGGCATAACACCGTCATATATAAACGGATTTGCATATTTTTTTGTTCGAAAGGGGTTTATTCCAAAATGGTCCCATTTATATTTCATATAGATCTGATGATGCGTTTTGGAGACAGAAAGGAACTCTTCAAAAAATTACAGCAAATCAACCGCGAATGCTGCTATCCCATAAATATGCATTGTTTACGCAATCATACATCATAACATCACGCCAGTACACAAAAGTGAAAGTAAAAAAAAAAATACCCAAAAAAAAAACAACAACCGACTTCCGAAAAAACACTATAAAGTGAAAAATAACTTTAATTTTGGAAGTTGGTGACAAAAAACTGTAATATCCAAAGACACCGACTTCCCAAATTAAAGTTATTTTTCACTTGTACAAGTATTCTTACAGAGAAAACGAAAATAATTTCAAAATTGGGCCCTTAAACTAAGGAATTGAATTAATATTATTTTAATTGTCAAAATTATGACCTCTTCTTGTTTTTGAAGTCCATTTAAAACTATTTATAAATGCACACATAAATTCACGTGTAATTGTTAATAGTTTTATTACTATAAATATGTACCTATAGGTAAATATTTATTAAAAACAAAAAAAAGTTAATAAAACTATGAATAAAAATAAACAAAAATAAAATCGACTCCATAGGGTAAGGGTCATTTTTGTGTTATTCAACTAAAATAAAAGATGCTTGCATTGCATTGTTCTTACATTGAAAAAGCGGCCATTATCTAGGGCCGTAGTGTGAAGTTTTAAGACAAATTAAATCAAAATCACATATTGCTATATTTGGTTATTTAAACAACAAAAACAAATCAACAAACTCTTTTGATTGCCAAAAGTACGATATCCCATTTTTTTTTTACATTCTTGACGTAATATTTTTAGAATTATTTCACGAACATTCGACATTTTTAACGTACATGCAATGACGCAATGACTCGCGTAACGCTATACTATTTGACATCTGCGCAAAATTTAAAATATTGCCCTCTTTATGCGGACGGTTGTGAAGAATACTGGCTATAAGATCGCTACTGTCTCTTTCTTCATTTCAAAGGATCGATATGACTCTGAATAGTGGTGATTTAACAGCCGCGACTTACGAGTTCTAGGTCGTAGGTTCGAACCCAGTCAGGCGCTTTACTTTGTGTAAATTATTTCAACAAAACTGCTCTCAAATCGATGAAGGAAAATATTGTGACGGAACTGACATGTCCTAGAAAACTTCAAAATCATGTGATATCCACCAACCCATATTCGACCCGCGTGGTCTACGCTCCACTCCATCCAAATACAAATGTTGAGTTTACAAACTCAAAGTCAAAGATAAACCCTTATGTTATATTGATTGACTGATTGTTATTTTCAGGGACCCATGGGCCTACCCGGTGTTAAAGGAGAAAGAGGAGTTCTGGGTCTACATGTAAGTCTTGCATCTACAACAATTTAAAATACACGTCTTCGTAATCAATGAATGAATGGCATGCTAGAATGGATATCATGATGGTCCAAAGCTTGAAGCCTTGCTTCTCATGCACGCAGTAACCTCGCCATGCAGTAAACCAGAGAGAAGAGAGGAAATAACAAATCAAGGGTGTTTAAGCTCTTATGGGTGGTACTATCAAGATTCACAATAGCAGTCGCATACTAAGGGCTATACTGCTATGAAGTGGCGGTCCAGGCCGTACCTACAGCTGTGTGTATACGCTCACCGCTGCACTCACACACAAGCGTTCTGTATTTTATACATACCGTCGGCGACGCACAGACATGACTTTGGTCGGTTCATACCATTGCTAAAATTAACTTGTATAATTAGGGTTCCGGTAGCGTGCAGCGTATCGTCTTGGATTAAGAAACTCATAGGTCTGGGTTCAAATCTCGCGATGAAGCTTTAATTTTTCTTTTCAACAATCATCTTCATCTGTTCTTTTATTATTCATTTATTAATATACCAGAATAATAATGTAACAATTTTTTTTTTATTACTCGTATTGTTATTTAAATAAAGGTTTAACAATAATAAATGATTACAAAATGTTTATTCGTTATAACTTCATGAAGAATGTATAAAAATAACTAATAATAACTTCTTGTTAAAACAGTTTATTTTCTCATAAAGAACAATTTATTGAAGTAAATAAGCTAGTTGGTGAACTATGATAATCAGGCTATTTTATCTTAGTAATATAATAATATTGTGCTGATTACTACTGTGTGTCGGTACTCTAAATAAATCACAATATTCTACAAAAATCTACCCACGTAAAAGTAACAAATGCAGACAAGTTGTCACAATACAATTAAATGACTCAGTAGTACTACTTTTATTCTACTGCGAGTGAGTTCGTTCTAACTCAAACCTCAAAGTTAACAAATCGTATTTAATAGGACTTAAAGAGGTTATAGCTTAAGTGTTCATTTTCATTCCGAAAAGAAGATTGAAACTAAACCTCAAAATAATCCAGATTACGGATAAGACAAAATATTATTTGAATATTACTAAAATAAATAAATATTTGTAATTTATGACTTAATGTTAATGTTTTTTCTATATTACTATGTTTTTTGAGCAGATTCTCGAGCTGGTTTTCGATGATGCCTTGAACCTTCTGCGTTGAGTGCACGGCGCACGGTTCGTAAAGATGTGTCGAATAATTCGGCAAAATGTCTTGTCGTTTTGAAACCACTTGTTATTGTTATGTTGATATTCGCTGAACGTGTGCCTGTTATAGGAGCTGGGGTCTTCCACTTTGCTTTCCACGGGCAAGGCTACCGCCTTCCTCGTATCTTTTCACCCACCGACTCACAGTATTTCACTAAAACAAAAAAGGGGCACTGTTAGGCTACTAAGCAAAATACACACTTTATGTATTACCTACTATTTAGAAACAAAATTATTTAAAAGGGCAATTTCACATAAATATTAATATATGCATCGTTCTATAATCTAGGAAATAAATTTACATCGACATTTTATATTTTTATTCTATTTAGACATTATGATATTTATAAAACGTTTTAAAATAACTACAAGGATCAGCAGTTATACTTTAATTAAATAAATGTTTAATATTTATATTTAAATCATAATACTCACACTCAGTCCGGTTTCATCACATAGGTATTTGTGATATAGGTATTAAGTCCACTTTTATGCAGCGCAATAATATTCGCTTTCATTTCTATATTTAAATTTGCTTACATTTTAAAATGAATTAGAAGAACGCTAATAGATGAAACACACGTCACTAGCACACAATATCAACCAACACCGTTCTATAAGTCGCGGTGAATGAGTCGTAAATCATTTAAATTTATTTAGGTTTCTGTGGGTATAATGATAAAGTTTTACGAGTTTAGTGAATACGACGAACAGAACAAGAAACAGTACTATACTCAAAAGTGATTTTTAAAACAATAAAAAGACTATCACACAGCGAGTGGGATTCGAAACCGCGACTCGCTGCGCTCAAACGCGATAATCAAGTGCGGTAACCGCTCAGCTATCATGCCATTTGCTTTAACGGTTGAATTTAGGAAATACATTCATTTGTAAACGTATGAGAGTGTGTGTGTCTATAGTATTATAGCCTATAGAAATTGCTTATTGTAAGAAGGTCGTAAGTTAAAGCGAAGTGTCAATCTATTGCTTTTTGAGATTGGGGCACCATTAGTGGGGGCTACTGTACCTACACGAGTACATCTCGACCTTCACTTATAATATGTTTTCCACACACCGCAAGCTTTAGGCGCTTGCTAGCAGCTGCGTGTAACCACGCTTTTCGGTAAACAAGAGAGAAGACTGATAAAAAAATCATGGGTGTATATGCGCTTGTAGTACACGAGTACCTCCATCTCGACCTTCACTTATAATATGTTTTCTACACACCGCAAGCTTTAGGCGCTTCCTAGCAGCTGCGTGTAACCACGCTTTTCGGTAAACAAGAGAAAAAGACAGAGAAAAAAATCATGGGTGTAAATGCGCTTGTAGTACACGAGTACCTCCATCTCGACTTTCACTTATAATATGTTTTCTACACACCGCAAGCTTTAGGCGCTTGCTAGCAGCTGCGTGTAACCACGCTTCTCGGTAAACAAGAGAGAAGACTGATAAAAAAATCATGGGTGTATATGCGCTTGTAGTACACGAGTACCTACATCTCGACCTTCACCTATAATATGTTTTCCACACACTGCAAGCTTTAGGCACTTGCTAGTAGCTGCGTTGGAAAAAGGCTAGGCAGATGATGATGATGTGTGTATATGTATGTATCTGAGTGTAAATAAATATATATATATATATATGTTTTTACTTTCTTTTACAGGGCCTACCTGGATTAAAAGGTATGAAGGGAGAGTCTGGTGAAAATGGGAAAGAGGTAAGAAATATGTGTATTCCAGCAGTTTAATATAAAATGTAAAAAAATAACTGTTTTTTCAAAAACTTGCTCGCTGCACAAACTGGGTCTTATTGCCCCACTTTAAGGTCCACAATGCCGTGTATTGCTCACGCGTGCATTTTACTTTGCATTCCCGACCTAGAGCTGGAGAGTAGGTATGCCATAGATGGAATATTAAGTACTTATTTATTCAATTTTATACACAAATAAAAGAAATCTGTACAAAGGCGGACTTAATGCCTGAGTCATTTTCTATCAGTCAATCTTAGGGTGATGCAGAGACAAAACATGGCAGGTGCAACATACGGTATAGATATCTTGGAAACAACTATAAACTTCAAAAATAAATACTAATACTTATATCATCGAAATACCAAAAACCCAAGATACACAATCAGCGTCTCTAAAACATACGCATAAATAGGGTGCAATGTGCGCAGGTGTCAATGGTATTGTCAGTCACCTTTCAGTGAGTCTTTTTGGACATTTCTTTTTAAAAACCACTTTAAGTCATCCGTGTAAGGTTGTATTTTATGCAAAAAAAAAAAACGTGTTTTATCATAACCATTGACAAATTAGTATTTCGTTTTGTATTATTAGGCTGTTTGGTGCTACGAAAAAAACCAAGACCCTATTTGAATTATATTACAATTATTTATTACAAAATATGCTAAGGACTTATTTTTGTAAGTGTAGTACTTTTTTTTTTTGCATTCTCTATTCCTTGTATTGTCGCTTTCGAATTGGGTAGAAATAGCAATGCAAACTCAGGTGCAATGAAGTACCTACTTTGGACACTTGCATCAAAATGTACTGTGTTTGCACTTAAATTGTTGACATTATAACGATGTGTATCATCTGTAGGGACCTGAGGGGCAGAGGGGGCTGCCTGGGCCAGTGGGACCTCCTGGAGCTCCTGGAAGTCACGGAGTTTGCCCTTGCTATGATATTCCAAATTGTAAGTACCAATTTATTTTTGGCTACTGCCTAAAACCAATGAATTGAGAGCTCATTGATGGAGCGATGCAGAGTTGTCGTTATCTGTGTCAAGTGACTTTTATCAAAATCTAATCATTTATTTCAAATAGGCACTTATAAGGCACTTTGGAGCGTTAAAATATGCAAAAACTAATACCTACTGATTCTAATTGCCCCGTCCAAAATGTAGTTTCGTATGGAGAATGATGTGCAAGAAACTCCACCGTTACTCTTTTGAAATGTTAAAGGTACATTATTTATGTTCGTCATTACATGTGAAGACGATGAACCTAGAATAAAATGACAATGCCAATGCGTAAAAAGTATTAAAAATAAAGCAAAGACAAGTAAATTATGAGACTCAAATAATTTATTTACAGATTTTGTAAAACTAGATGATTTTCCTAATTTTTGATCAAGTAAAATTTAGATTATTTTAACTCACACAGAGTTAAAGTAACACAACAATAAATATACCAGAACAATAAATATATTTCTAAAAAAATATAGGTACGACTAGTTTGATTTTGTCTGGACTCTAAATTGTCCTTTGGACCAGCATGTTTCCAAGCATTCTTATCTAGGAATAGCTTTTGCCAGCGGCTGCGCCCGCTCAGAACTTTCATTCCCTATTTAACTCCCGTAGGGGTTGAATTTTGAAAAATCCTTCCTTACTCCTTGTCTACATTATAAAGGGAAGCTCTTTGCAAAATTTCAGCTTTCTATTCTAGGTCCAAGGGTTTGGGTTGGGCGTTGATGAGTCAGTCAGCCAGTCAGTCAGTCAGGACTTTTCTTTTTATTTATATAGATATAGATTTAATCTCCTAACTTGTAGGTAATATGCTTGTTTATAAACTGTACTTTTCTTATGAGTTTTAATTTTTTTTTCATTTAATTGCAATATATGACCAGGTATTTTATTGTAACATCTAACACAGTGATGGCGGACGCGGTGGGGCCGCAGGGGAAGAGGAGTGTCGGTATAGCGTTGGCCGCTCTCCCTATCCCCTGCGGCCGAATAGTGGTAGGCGGCGGGGCCACTGTACTGACCCGTCGCAGGGTGACTAAGGGGTCCGCAAGGGCCGATGCCTGCCAGGGGTGCGGCTTGTTCGAAAGAGATGCCGTCGCCCCTGGCACACGGGCTACTGAAGGATCACGGGTGGGTTTTAAGTCAGTAAAAGTCTGACACGCTCTCCTGCACCACCCAGAGCGGGAGAAGTCATATGATGATGTCCCACCCAAAAAAAAAAAACATCTATCACAGACCGCAATTAAAGATGTATGTATATAAGAAAATCTGAAAAATTAAACGAAGATCCATTTATTTGTTGTATTAAAGTCATGTCTATCACTTTTTTTTTAAGGATATATTTTTCTTACATAATATAGTTACATAATACTTTCATGAATTAATTGGCATTGTATTGTCAAAATATTAATCTTATAAATTGTTTCCTAAGATATTAACTACTAATGATTGTTTCTTTTCACCCAATCACGAGTAACTATAATATTATAATGTACCTATATAAACACAACTAGTATACAGGGTGGGAAGGTCTGATGACTAGACCTAGAAACTTTTTCATCTGTTAGTTAAAAAAATATTTTCCATATATTTTAACCACGAAGGTTTTTTTATCACCTAAGAAATCTTTTACCCATGGGATTTCAGAATCCATGGTTACAGTTTGAGTGTCGATTTTTCTGCCACTCTGTATACTTCCAGCGCTTCCTGGCCAGTCACCCTGCTGCTTGCTACCTGGCGCTGAATAAAGATCAGGCCAAACTGAAGCGAATCCCGCTCGGGATGCAGGACATTCACTCGCACCGATATGGTGTCAACTAACTTGTATGACGTTCAAACTGGCGCGAATAGTTGCGAGATTTCCTAATCATTAGAACAATCGAAGCCTCCCACGAGAGATTCGCGTCAATGTGGACAGAGCTTTGGGTACCAACTTATTGAAGTTGCTACGCCAAATTCCTGAACTACCTACTGAAATGATTGTAATATTTTTTAACAGTTGCGGAAACATATGAACCAGTCCTAGAATTCGGGACACCGGAAATGCCAGCAGAAGTTCCTTGTAAATCTGCACCACACGGTACAGAAACTGGTGAGAAGAATACCTTTTATGAGTTTTTGATTGAGAAAATTAATGTGATCGAAGTAAGCCTAGGTTCACTTAGGTTTACCTTGTCACTTGTGCATCGGACACATATTTCACTGTTTTAAGGGTGCCAACGGAACCGTATTACGTATTAGCCTCCGTGGTACATTCGTTCGTCCGTCTGTCTGTGAGCGGGCTGTATCTCATGAGCCGTAATAGGCATACAGTTGATCAAAGCGTGTGTATTTCTATTGTCGCTATAACAACACATAAAATATTGTAAAAAAAAATAATGTGGTCGCCATACAAGAAAATTGCTTTAAAATTATATGTGCAGGTACTGTTAAATCTTGTAAGGTGGTATGTGTCCTTTGTGTGTACATAAGTCCAACTTGCACTTGGCCGGCTTTTTTAGTCCATTATCTAATCATCATAGAAAATCGTGACCAAATTTAAGGTTAAGGTACAGACCATCAAACTGAATATCTTTCTCCATGCGACCAACATCGTAATCGAGAAAAAGTAATCAGCTTTCCCATATTATATTTGGGTCGACTGGGTATTGTAGTTTATAGCTGCACCTACATCATATATACTTATACATCATTCATCAGACGCGCGCACCGGTGCACAGTGTGGAAAAACCGATCTATTTTCGACAAAAATCAATTCGCAAGCCACTATGTAACTAAAAAAATGTCCATTCTCGTGAGATTATAAGCTGCAAAAAATCACTGCAGAAATTGAAAAAAGCTATTACTGACTTTGAAAGTCTTCTTATACCGAAAAATGGGGATTCTCGAAATTTTGAGGTTAAGTTGTACTTGAACTTTCTGAATTCAACGAGGCAGACTGTAAATGAATTGTATGATCGAAATGCATTAGTGCAGTGAAAGACGGTTGAGATGCGGTTGATCGCTTATATTGCCTAACCACACCGAATAAGCAATATTATATTCACATCTCAACCGTCTTTCACTCCAGACATTACTAGGGACTCCTACCTCAACAGTTTGTATGGGACGATTTTTTTTTCGCGATTACGATGTTGGCCTCATGCAGAAAGTGGTTCAGTTTGATGGTCCGTACCACATCCTTAAATTTGACCACACCTACGAGTATACCACACCTACACAATAGGATCGACTGGGAGGTATACGATAGGTCTACGGTTTCACCTTTGGTTATTCATAGATCATTGTAACGTAAATGACACTTTCTTGCAGGCACCTATTATATGGGACCAACAGGGAAACCAATTAAAGTATTCTGCAATATGACAAGCCTGGAGACATGTATCAGGACAAGTAAGAAAACCCCAGAGTGCAAGACTCGTGATCCCAGTAAAGGAGCCTTCTGGTTGAGCGAAATGGGCGTTGATTTGAAAGAATTATATTATGATGTAAGTTTCATTTAGAAATCTAAAGGATTTAAAAACATGTTTATTTTCTCACTAGCTTTCGCCACCGGCTTCGTCGGCGTTGTAGCCGAAAATAACGCCATGAGAACGTACTACCGAAATAAAAACTTTTTAACAAAAAATTTAATCGCTCAAAAAACTAAAAAGCAAAAAATAATAAACCTTTTTTGTAACGAAGTTCGGAAGTCGGTGACTTTCGATATGTATTTTAATTTTATGTCTATCTATAATTTTTTGTGGTTATAATCTACTCAGTACTACATGCTTAATTTTTTATTACTTTTTGTAATACACAACTCATTATTAAAATCTGTGAGTAAAAAATCAATCACCTCCTGTTTTCCTACCTTTAGGGTCAAAATTTATATGGGACCAACTTCGGGGTATACTCTTTCCAATAAAAAAAGAATTATCAAAATCAGCCTACTCTGAAAAAAGTTATGCGTTGTCATACATTAAAAAAAATATACGCGTCGACTTGAGAATCTCCTCCGTTTTTTCGTCGGTTAAAAAGCATTATTTGTACTAATCCAGGGTACAGACTATATAAGTGTGTACCAAATAGTAACCAAATCCGATCGGACGTGACGAAGTAACAAACCTATCCATGCATCCTTATAAACTTTAACATCCCTACTAATATTATGAATGCGAAAGTAACTCTGTCTGTCTGCTAGTTTCACGCCTAAGCCGATAAACCGATCGTCATGAAATTTGACAAAGATATAACCTGGGATACGGAGAAGGACATTGGCTACTTTTTTACGCGATAACCGATATCCACGAGGGCCGAGCCGCGGGCAAAAGCTAGTTGATAATATTAGTAGGAAACACCCTGATTATGGAGATGGAATGAGCAATGGAATGTAATGGTATAGGTACCATTACATTCCATCGCTAATTCCATCTCCATATCGGGGTGTTTCAAACTACGTCATGCGTCTTAGTGAATTATATGCAAAAAAAAAAAAACATAAGTTCAATATTTTTAATCTTTTATTTCATCATCATCATCAGCCTATAATGTTCCCACTACTGGGACACAGGCCTCCTCTCGGTGAGAGGGATTGGGCCGTAATCCACCACGCGGGCCCAGTGCGGGTTGGTAGATGTCACATGTCTTGGAATTTTTGGTTCTAGGACATGCCGGTTTCCTCACGATGTTTTCCTTCACCGTTTTTGAGAGCAGTGGTGATGAAATAATTTACACAAAGTAAAGCGCCTGGCTGGGTTCGAACTCACGACCTACAACTCGTAAGTCGCGGCCGTTACCACTTGGCCACCACCGCTCTCAATCTTTTATTTATTTAAATGTATTGTAGTCATTGGATACATGAAGTGGGCTGCCATTGTAAGACGACTAAAATGACGCGGTGTATAAATACGCATTCGTTCAAAGTTGAAATAAATTTCTAACACTGGGCGATCTCTTGTTATTACAATCCTTTCATTACATTTGATTGGCTTATTTGTTTCAGATTTCAAATGAACAATTAACATGGTTGCGCGATCGATCAGAATCCGTTCGCCAAACGCTAAAATACAACTGTCTGGACTCAATCCCATACAATAAACAAGACGTGTCATTGTCAGTGAAATTGTGGGCTTGGAATGATATGGTAATTGGACCATACCCGACTGCACAATCACCTATCTTTTATTCCGTACCAGAAGCTAAGGATGGATGTAAAGTAAGACATTATTTTTATTGTTTATTCTGAATGTTAAGGCCTTATTTCTCAAAACATTTTTATTTTTTTTGGACGACAGCATAACATTAACGATTTTAATAACAACAGTACCACGCGTACAGCAGGCATCTATAACGCCGTCCCAAGTACATATTTTATCATCGTCTTCATCAGCCTATAAAAGACCACCGCTGGACATATCCCCTGCAATCCCCGCCATTCAACTGGATCGTCAGCAACTCTCACCCAGCTGTCACCCTGCGTAGATCGTCGCTTCACCTAGCGTGTGGATGTCCTGCCTTATGTTTGCCGATTCGCGGTCTCCACTCAAGAGCACTGCTTTCCCAACGATCGTCAGCTCTACTGATAATATAGCCGGCTTCATGCCACTTTAGCTACTTAAGGCGCAGACAGACGACTTTTAAGGACTTCGTATTGAAGATTACGTCTAAACGGCTTGTCTTATGTATTTGAAAAAAAAAATATGTTAAACTAGACAATGTTTTTCGTCATTTGATATGTGAATATTTTAAATCCTATTTTTATAACATTTGTAATTAATGGGTAAAGTAATGTCTATTGCGGACATAAAAACGATAATCACGCAAAAACTATCGGGCGTATTTCCATGAAACTTTCACCATCTAAAAGACAAATTAATCACCCAAATTTTAGTATACGGCTTTTCTTTGAATTGTGTTTGACAAATCGACATGAGTTGTTTTTCGAAAAACTTGATACGCGTTGAGGTGGGATCTCTTGCGGGCGACGGGCGGCAGTGCATTGCTGTAGGTCGCTGTCATTTAGTGTCGCCTTAATTTGAGGGCTATGTCGACAACTTTGTATCTCTGCCAAATACCGCAGTAATCAACTCAGTTTATTTTTAACCCCCGACGCAAAAACGACGGGGTGTTATAAGTTTGACGTGTCTGTGTGTGTGTGTGTGTGTGTCTGTCTGAGGCAACGTAGCTCCCGAACGGATGAACCGATTTTGATTTAGTTTTTTTTTTTGAAAGGTGTATTAGTCGGGAGTGTTCTTAGACATGTTTCATCAAAATCGGTTCAGCCGTTTGAAGATTATCAGCTCTTTTCTGGTTGAAAAACGGATTTTAGCCTCTGATCAAGTCAAAATTTGGGATTCTATTACTTCAATGATATTAGACGAATAAAATAACCTTGAACTGATGCTGGAGCAACACCTGGAATTTCCAGGAAACCCAAGTTATTCACCAACAAACAGCAGAAGTATCGTGTTTGGGCTCATTGAAAAGGTCTCAATGAATAGATTATAGATAAATGTGATTTAAGGGAGACATTAAGTTTAAAAAGCAAGAAATAAAAATTAAATTAAAAATTTAAAAAACCCCCGACCCAAACAAAAACTCAAAAAAGTAAAAAATTAATTTTTATAGGCCTTTTAATTTTAACGTAATATTTTGATCAGGGCATTGTCAAGTCGGGGGACGGTCAATGAAAACGCCAAACAGAGGCCTAGCCGTCCCCCGACTTGACAATGCCCTGATCAAAATATTACGTTAAAATTAAAAGGCCCATAAATATTATTTTTTACTTTTTTGAGTTTTTGTTTGGGTCGGGGGTTTTTTAAATTTTAAATTTAATTTTTACTATAAGAAATGTTAAAATAATGTTACTGAATAGTAATAATAATATAGGAACAAGTGGCCATGATCTAACACATAATCATTCGACAAGCTTAAGAAAATAAATTAATCCAAAATAATTAATGTTTCAGGACGGAATTGCTGATTGGAAAAGTACTATCATAGAACTACAAAGTTCTAACGTATACAGACTACCAATAGTTAATATGTGGATCGGAGATGTTCGTAATGCAGGCCAAAGGATGACCATCGAAAGTGTTGAATTGTGTTTCGGATGAATGTTCCCATCAAAAGGGTGTTTGATTTCATGTAAAAGCCATTTTTAAATATGTATGAAAACTGAAATAATTGTCTAGGTAATCCTCGGTGTTTTTTTTTTAATTCTATCCCTCTTACTAATAAACACGGAATAAAGTTAAACCACGAATAACAAATGAATAAGTTACCATACATTTTAGGTTCAAACTTGGAATAACTTTGTTCTGTGTTTATAAGTATGAGGGTAGGTTATTTTCTGTATCAATTTAGTCATCTAAAATGGTTTAAAGTATGTAGGTATGTATTTATCTACCCTTATTTGAAAATAAATAATTTGAATTTGATAATTATTTCATTCCATCTCCTTACGACATGAAATCTGCTACATGATAATAAATAATCGGTATCAGCTCCGACTTACCAGTTGTAGATCCTTAGGCGCTTTACTTTGTGTAAATTATTTAACTACCGCTGCTCTCAAAACGGTGAAGGAAAACATCGTGAGGAAACCGGCATATCCTAGAAACAAAAATTCAAAGACATATGATATCTACTTGCACTGGGCCCGCGTGGTGGATTACGGCCCACTCCCTCTCACAGAGAGGAAGCCTGTGTCCCAGGAGTGGGAACAGTATAGGTTGATTGCATAAACATAGA
Organism: Polymixis flavicincta; assembly: GCA_949987655.1. Lineage (NCBI taxonomy): Eukaryota > Metazoa > Arthropoda > Insecta > Lepidoptera > Noctuidae > Polymixis > Polymixis flavicincta. The sequence goes on along the minus strand of OX465185.1, from coordinate 8,275,279 downwards.
GAATGGAGTACGCGTTCCGTATTCATTTGTGCATTGAATCAGACCGAAAAGTACGAGAGAGACAAAGCGAAGGTGCGGCCAGTAGTTGTCTCTTTCTAGTATGTTATTACAGGCTTGCAGAAAAGAGACAGGTATTGGCCGCACAGTCGCTTTGTCTCTTTCTAGAGAGTGATCACTTTTGTGAGGATAAACCTCAGTCCAATCTCTATATCTATGGTTGATTGCGATTGACATGATAATAACGTTACGTTGGTACAGACGTAAAAATACCGCGGTGTATTTGCGCACTGGATCCTCAACGCACTGCTTAACGCCGAATGGCAATGACTGAAAACTTTTGTTTGGTAACGTCGCGTCGTCTCTTGCGTGTCATGTTGCGCGCCAGCTAGCAACGTCGTTCATTATTGTGCAACGTTGTCGAACATGTAGAGCATCACGTGTTGCGCTTAAATGTAGATCAGTGGATACAAGGCTTTAAATGTATGGAAAATGTTGCATTGCATGCTACGAGTACCTTACTCATGTTATGTTGCAAATAATGTAGGTATACCGGGCTTTGGAAACCCAGTGCGCGAAGAAACCCCGCTGCGATAATTTACGTCTATACGAACGTGGTCTAACGAAGCCGAGGGTAGTTTTTCTTCCCGTCTTTATGATTATTTTTGCACTGGACTAGGTGGGTTTTTAAATACAATTACTTAGTACTAGCTTTTGCCAGCGGCTTTGCCCGCTTGGAGATCGGAAATTATCCCACGGCACCGTACTACAGGTCTAGTTGAGAATCAGCGTCAGGCACTAGTTTTCCTAGCATTTTTGCTGAACTGAGACACACTAGTTTCCGACATCGTAACTTACACTTTTTATTTGACTTTATTTTTACTATACTGTTTCTTGCTATAGATTGTGTACCTTTAGTCTGTGCTAAATTAGTGTATTTTCTTTCTTTCGCACCGGGATAAAAAGTACCCTATAAGTTAGTCCAGGTTATAAACATAGTGTGTGTCAAATTTTATACAAATCTGTTTAGCTGTTTCTGCGTGATTGAGTTACAAATATCCAAACATCTAAATATCCAAACATTCAAACTTTCACATTTATATTGTTTGTAGGAAATAGGATAGAAGGATAATTTCTCAAGTTTTTTTTTTTTGGCCAAACTCTGTTAACTTGTCCGGCGTATCGTCAATTAAATTTGAGACGTTTTCCGCTCATGCAAACAAGGGCCAATGGTATGCCAATGCCGATTAATTTCATAGCGGAATTCCTAAATTCCTTTTTGAATTTTTTGAATACGGAACGGAACGCCGGATACGGGGGCGTATCCGGCGTTCCGTTTACTTGAGAAAGAATCTGAATTGTTAATCATCTCATTTAATGACGGTTAAAATACCTGTCATCGTTGGGAAATCTTATGCTATTAAAAGTCACGATCTGGAAGGCAACTGCCGCGTACCTGTCTCGCAATCGTTATTGTAGTTCGATTCGGACTTTTCCCTCGTTAACATCAAGCTGAGCTGGTCCTCACCGGACACAGTTATTTCGGGAGGTTCCTGTTTCGGATAAGGCGAGAGGAAACGCCCGGGTGTTTCCATTGGGAAGGTCGCCCTGAGGACATGGAGGCTCCTCTATGTCCATGCGGACGGCGAGTACCTAATGGTTAGGTCGCAATCCGGAAGGACCAAACCCGCAAGGGCCGATGCCTGTCAGGGGTGCGGGTTTGTTCCAAAGAGATACCGCAACCCTGGCATACAGGCTACTGAGGGAACACGGGTGGGTTTTAGTCAGTAAAAGTGTGGCACGCCCTCCTGCTCCACCCAGAGCGGGAGAAGTTATTTGATAATTTCCCAACCAACGGCTTAAAGGGTTTTCCGAGACACGGAGTGGTCTTAATATGTAAAGATGGTCACCCATCCACGAACCAAGCACAGCAAGCGTAGTTCAACCTGCTCGATGGACTCGCGTGGCTGTTATAGTTTAACTTAGTAGTATGGTTCCGCCAATTTCTATTTAATTCACATTAAGTCACTTTGATTATTAAACTCTACGTGCATGTAAGTACCTAACGCTCACTGCACTTGAAACTTTGAAACACTAGGCCAAATCAGCAGTAAAGGTTCATTAGAAGGCATTTATTGCATGCTGAAATAAGTAAACAAAGATATGGAACTGTTTATTATTTTTGACCTTTTACCCACTTTTACTTTTTTTATGCATATTATAGACATCCTATTCCACCCTATTTATGTAATAAAATAAAAAATAAAAATAAAAAAGCCTTTTATTCCATGCAATTTTTTTTTTTAAAGCAGTAAGTACACATTATAATTTTTAAATTTTGTTTTTTTCTAAGTACCTAAATCTATTTTTTTTTCTTTTCTAGAAATGGGTATTCAAGTACTCATTTTTTAAATTTATTAGAGTGAATAAAAATTAAAGTTTCTAAATTAGGTAGTAAGTAAGTAAGTAATAATAAAATAAGTACTTTTTCCATGCAGGAAGTCTTAGGTGAAGGCCTCCTCCAAAGACTTCCATATTTCCTATTCCTATAACCGATATTTTGTTTAGTAACATGCTACAAATTAATGAGCACTTATATCATTACATTAACTGTATATTTACTGTTCTGCTACATAAGCTGCTCGTGGCTCTTGCGTTTATGTAGTGCCATCTGGCAATGAGTTCTAGTATTCTCGTAATGAAAAATCTAATGTAAAACTATAGGCAGAAGAGCATAAAATAATGCTTGGAGCGTGTCGCGTTCTATGCTCCGTTTATTGTGTTTTGTACTTTGCGCGGAAATATGTCAGGAACATTTTGTAAATTATACCAATCCGACTAATGTAGAAATGCATTTCATACAAGCGTACTTCTGGTATCACTCGTATCCAAAGCTCGTATCTCTCTTAGCGTTTACGTAAATTAAAAAGTTCATGCGATTTTGTTTAGTTACGGTATGATTAATTTTGTAAGATTTAAAATGTAGAAGTTTTTGAAATCCTACTAATATTTTAAATGTGAAAGTTTGTTTGGATGTTTGTTACTCAGTCAAGCAAAAACGGCTGGACAGATTTGGATGAAATTTGGCACACAACTAGACTATAACCTAGATTAAAACATGAGATACTTTTTATTCCGGGATAATTTCCGACTTCCACGCGGGCGGAAGCTAATGTAGTATAACTGGAAAAGTTGTTTTTTGGAGTGGGGCCTATGAATTACCTAAAAATACAGTAAAAAGAGAGCAGTGGAGGCCTAGTAGTAAAGGCCGCCACTAACGATTTGTAAGTCGTAGGTTTGAACCCAGACAGGCGCTTTATTTTGTGTAAATTATTTTATTCCACTAGGTACTCTCTCTAAACGCTGAAGTAAAACATCGCACAGAAACCGGCAAGTCCTAGAACCAATTTATGAAGATATGTGGCGTCTACTAGGCTTGTGGGCTGATGAGGGGCTTGTGGCTAAATAACAATAGCTGCACGGGTCGATCGATCAGGTTCAGCTACGCTTGCCGCGGTTGATCCATGGATGGGTGACCATCTTTACATACCAAGACTCCTTCCTGCTTCGGAAAGCACGTTAAGCCGTTGGTCCCAGCTGTTATTTGTGGATTTTTGACAGTCGTTACGGGTCGTCAGAAGCCCGAAAGTCTGACAACCAGTCTTACCAAGGGGTATCGTATTACCCAATAACTGAGTTGTGGAGGTCAGATAGACAGTCGCTCCATGTAAAATACTGGTATTCAGCTGCATCCGGTTAGACTGAAAGCGGACCCCAACATAGTTGGGAAAAGGCTAGGCAGATGATGATTATGTGGCGTCTACCAACCCGCATTGGGCCCGCGTGGTGGAATACAGCCCACTTAGAAGAGCCCACAGAGAAGAGGCCTGTGTCCCATCTGTGGGAATGTTATAGGCTGATTAAGATATGACCGAAGCACAAGTAAATTGATGTGTTTTCCTACACGCTGCTTCAGTCATTTTTATGACATCACCGTCACTGCAGCCGTTAAGTAGCGGCTACTGTTCTTTTTGGAACCGTAGCTCTCGAAAAGAAAAGAAGAAACACGAATTTAAAACGTAAATCTATAACGCAGCAACCCTAAGTTTGACTTACTTCCTGATTATGATAAATGCCGACAATATTGTAAATTGTCGTGCTATTTACCATAATTTACTGTGTGAATGTTTACCATTACATTCATGTATAATTATTATCAAATAAATAGTTTTATACCGAAAAAAATGTAGTCGAAAAAAAGCCTCTAGTCGGCTGATACATTTTTATTTATTTATTTACTTTTACCACTTACGTTTGTATTTACGGGTACCCAATACAACAATGTTGTCAAAATTTCCATACTCAGAGACGTCACCCAAAAACCAGTAAAATACCACAACAAAAAAAAAATAGACTGTTTTCAGGTCTATATTTATAAGCCAGGTGCGTAGAACACACGACTACACATCAAGCTATACATTTCCAGTATAAACTGATCTCGCATTGTGTAGGATTTCAGTACAGCGCGAGCTCAGCGTAAACTGGAAATGTGTAGCTTGATGTCTAGCCGTGCGGACTCACAACCGTCCTACGTGTATGACCAGCGGGTTACTTGCGTAACGCACTAAAAGGATGATGATGATGATGGGACTCCCTTTCCCGCACCTAGAAGAAAAAATAAAAACAAATAAAAATTACACAGTTATCAGAAAAACACCGACGAATCGTCTTACAGACGACTTGCAAGAGATTGTGAAATCATTGTTTTGAATTTAGATTGTTACAGCGCGAAAATATCAAAATCAATAAATAGGGGGTAATAGGGTTTATGTTATGGTTATGGGCCTTATGTTGCACCTGCCATGTTTTCTCTCTGCATCACCATAAGGTTGACTGGTAGAAAATGCCTCAGGCATTAAGTCCGCCTTTGTACAGTATTTTTTTTACTTGTGCATTAAGTTTTAATAAAATAAATAAATAAATAAATTAGCTCCATGTAAAAGACTGGTATTCAGCTGCATCCGGTTAGATTGGAAATCGACCCCAACATAGTTGGATAAAGGCTAGGTAGATGATGATGAATTCTATATCCGATCACCACAGAGCAAACATTCCAAAATAAAACATAAGAATTAATTACGAGTAGATTTAAAATAAAAAAGCAACCGACTTTCGGAAAAACACTAAAAAGTGAAAAATAACTTTAATTACGAAAGGATAAAAGCTTAAAATACATACCCAAAGTCACCGACGAGTTTTTAGTAATGGTATCTACCCCACACCAATTCGAAATTTCATGTTCGTGAACGGTCTGTCGGTTGAGACTGGTCATCTCCTAACTGCCAGGGCTTATTTTTAATGTTGTTTAGAATTGTTCATATTTTTTCTACATTGTTCGAACAACAAGAATATGTTCCCAAGAATTTGTTTTCTCCAACTTTTTTTTAAAGAGTGTCCGTGGTGTTTCTTGCCCGTTCTTCTCCATTGAGATCTACGTTTTGGAATGGGCGACAGCTTCAACTTTTTGACAATTCAAAAGTGTCTGTAAAGGGTTTTATTGAAATAAATGCTTTGAGTTTGAGTTTTGAGTTTTCATCATCCTTGGGGTCAAAACAATGCATATTTATGCGATAGCAGAAATCGCTGTTGATTTGCTGTAATTTTTTTAAGAGTTCCGTTGTCCGTCTCCGAAGCGCATCATCAGATCTATAATATAGATGGGAACATTTGGGAATAAGCCCCTTTCGAACAAAAAAAGAATTTTGCAAATCTGTCTATAAAAGTTATGCCCCAAAAACACACAAAATGTCGAATTGATAACCTCCTTCTTTTTAAAATTGGTTAAAAATACTTAAAATTCCTTTAATCCAACATCTTTGTCTTTATTACTTAAAATAAACATTTACTGAACATAAACTGTAGTTGTATTTGATAGCACAGAGGCCATTCGTTCAGAGGAACCACAGCCTAACAATAGTAGCCAGTTAATCAATGTCACGTTTATTATACGGCAATCAAGGAGGTTATGAGCTAAAATTACGAGTTTCAGGTTCAACTGCCATCTTGTCTACTCTATTTTATGTGCACTTACCTTTCTTAATGGCGGTAGGTATGTTATAATGTCTGTGTTTAGCCGCGTTCCCACGGCCCGTGGAGTGACGGGCCGCGCCAGGCGTTGCTACGCCAAACTATCAAATTCTATTACAGAGATCAAATCTTCAAGGTTATTGGGCAGTGTAATATCTTTAAATCTGTCAAAGTTAAGCCCATTGCTACATAACTGTTAGTGTGTAACGCATTTTCCCACCAGACTCTTGCAACACTGAAAAGCTAGCAAGACAATGGAACAATAATATACAAGTTCAATATTTTGGTAACTAGGTCATTGAAGTTTAAGTATAAAATAAATTTAAAGATATTAATTATTCTGTAACAAGGCCTTTCAAAATAAATCAGGCATTTGAATTTCGTTCCCAAAAAAAAAATAAGTGCTAAGATTAGGAAAAAAGAAAATATAATAAAATTAAAACATTTTCACGATACGCAACAAAATGAGCCTTCTTCCTGTCACGGAGGTATTATCCTCTGAAAAAAATGCTTTAACATAGTCCGACAAAATCTTCTCTAACGGTGTGGTGTGAAGATACCTGAAATCCCCGATTTCTCTTTTAAAAAAGGTCAATTGTAAAGGAATTTGTTTATAAAATGTTCTGGCTTTTTTGTGAAGATAAAGGTAGATGATTATTTTGTTTAGTGAGTATGGGTTAGAATGTAGGGAGGTACTCAATGGTGGTGACAAATAATTCGCAGTCATGGGAAGTGACAAGTCAATATCAATAACATGCCGCTCAGAAATCCTATACAATGCGAGATCAGCTTACACTGGAAAATGTATAGCTTGATGTTGTAACAGTGTGTTCAGTGTACAATTAGGAAAGATATAGGATAATTTTAAAACCTCACAGATGTCACTCGGTGATGAGGTTCTCAAAAAAATACGATGTTTTCCTTCCCGTGGTTAGCGGGCGGTTCAAAGGTATGTGCGGGAAGACGCGACACGTCATTGGAGACATCTTATACTCAGGCTTGTAACGAAACCATAGCGTGATTCAGAAAAATTAACAGCGCCATCTATCGAGCTACATAAAAAACTTAAATTATTATTGTTGCTGAATTATTATTGTTGATTTGCTGATATCTTAACAAAAATCTGATAACATTTTGTTTTAGCTGATTTTTTTAGTAATTTTTTAAAATAAAATTATTGAAAATAACATTTCCAAAAAGTTAAATAGGATGGTATTTTAAAGTACCTACTAAAAGGCAACGTGGGGGTTTCAGTGGGTAGGAGTGCGACATAATCTTTCGTTCTTCCTAGACGAAGGGTAAGTAATTTATATTATGTCTTTTTTTTCTCTCTTCACAAAGTTTCACATAGTAGGGGTAGGTTGCGATCATTGGACCAGTTCTTTCATTGGACCACCAAGGTATTTCCAAAACTGTGCAAGCTAGCAACACCCAAACTAGTCGAAGCAAGTCCATGGCGACTCAGTTACACCCTCCTCTTACCTCAGTGACACTGCGTCACGTGGCGAAAAGTGACGCATGTGGTTGTGTTTGCGGCGGTCAAAATCTAATAATTTCACTCAGGACAGTTTGACGATGATGACGATCATTGTTTTTATATTTGTCTGCAGTAACTGTTATGCAATATTGGACAATATTGGTTTATTTGAGATTCTATGAGTGTTATTCAATTTTGTGTAATCATGACCATTTAAATTTTAGTTTAGTTTTTCTGAAGCAGTACCTTGTTGCCATCAATGGACCTCAAAAGTGTTCCATCGTTGGACCAGTCCAATCATAGCAACTTTTTACTGTAGTTTTTCGGTCATAATTATGGGATATAATAAGTTCCGAGTATTTCACTAATTTTGAAAAAAAAACCATAGAAAAATCATTATAAGATTAAAATTCCAGAATGTCGCCAATACAAAAGAATTACCGAAAAGGCGTCGGAAAACACAAAGCAGCATAGAATTAACTTCGTTGCTGTACAAAACTAACCTTGATGAGAACGCAAAGGTTCCAAAGCAAAAAGCCAAAACTGTCCACAAAAGAACCTCAACCGTCAACACGCTAATGAGAATATAGAAAAAATATTTTGCAAAATCTGTCTAAAATATGAAGACCTGGGACCATGTTGATTGTGCTTGTGTTAAAAAAAACATGTCAGAAAGTACCTATGCCCTCATTGCACTACATAGGCATCACTTAGATTTCATTTTTAATTGCGTTTTTAATTCATAATTTACTAATATTGATAATTATAATTTGTTGCCTCGATTGGACCTATAGAACAAATTTCTCGAAATCCATTGATGGCAACTTGGTGGTTCAATGAAGGTGCCCATAGTCCAAAGAAGGCAACAGCCCAAGATTTAGTTTTCTTCGTTTATATCAAAAAGTGTCAGCCCGAATTGTGTGTGCGTTTGATGATTATAAATAAAGGTCCTATGAAACAAACATAATAAACTGCTTTCATTTTAACACTTATACTTTTTGGGATATGAGGTCGTAAAGTTAAGTGGTCCATTCATGGCAACCTTCCCCTATTAACATAGAGACAATAATAATAGCATTTTGACAAAAGTGCACAAAATAATAAATGATCCTTTTTGAAAGCCACGTCCATCCCTACAACGATACCCTGGGTGACGAATCACCAGGGTGTCAATCATTATAGTGGTTAATTTTAAATCTGCAGACTTTTTTTTTTATTTAATTAACCATAAAATAAAACTATTGAATGACAAAGAAAAATTAATTGGTATACTATGTAAGTCATGTGCAGTTCGTGAACAATGAACGAATAGGAACCGTTTCTTTGCACATATAAAAGAAACTTTTCCGAATGCTGACTTGTAATCGGTCTATTAGTTCTAATAGCTCCTCGTACATTTAAAAAGAGCCATAGAAAAAGCCGTAGACAAAGTGCTTACCTAGTACCCATATGGATTCGCTCACAGGAAAAAAAGGTCATTGCATGACAAACAAACCGTCGCTCAGCCCACCTGCGGGCTTAGCATGACGCTTTGTATTTCTACGAAGAATAGACAGTGCTTTTTCAATACAAAGAGACATTTCGTTCCAACATTTTTGTTATCGCACCGTAGATATCCTTCTACAATCTGTCATTTAGTCTTTCGTTTTTAACGATATTTGTCTAGGTCCTTATAGATGTAGACTATTTTAGAAGAATATTTCTTCCCAAACTGTCAAAATCACACTGACAGTAAAACTTTCTACTCGAAGGCCACAAAGTAAATACAATTTCTACAAAATCATGATTCGTTTAGAACGCATATCTGTGATAATGAATAGAAAAACATAGCTATCTTATCCTTTATTACATTATTTATTTAATAGTGATGTCTATTCTTCCGTCAACAAATCGGTGCTCGTGCTAAGCCTGCAGATGGTACCTAATTGGCAGAGGCGTTACAACACAATCAAAGTCGTAATATCTATTATCCCTGGAATGCAGGCTGTGCCCATACCCTTAAAACAGAAACACATTAACTTTGCGTCAGAAATAGGTAAATGATGACAAGCACATCTCCAGACAACAACAGAACAAACAAATATAACTAAATTGTCAAATTATAGGGTTCCCGTTCCTTGCTTTGTCTGATAGTTGTAATCGGATCCAAAACCGCCAGATCCAGAGTGAGCCACCTCTTGAAAACATAGAAACAAACAATTTTACCTCAATATAATATTTTATGGCGAGCAGTGGTGGCCCAGTGATAACGGCCGCGACATACGAGTTTGTAGGTCGTCCGTTCGAATCCAGAAAGGCGCTTTATTTTGTGCAAATTATTTCATCACCACTGTTCTCAAACCATTATAAATATTGTTGCGTTTTGTCGTCGGCTTGTGGGCAAAAGCCCTGACGAGCGCCCCCACCTCGGGGTTCCTCTTCGTTTCACCGTGGGTGGACAAACCACGGCTACTGAGCCCCCCCGCGACGACAATGCGGGAACCCACCGGGAGAGGGTGAAACCTAAGACAACCAATTTTTTAAAAGTTATGCCTCAACGTCGATAATCCGAATCTAGAAATCATCTAGAATTCTGGATCGAGTATATACATATCAACGAATTAAAAATAGAAAAAAAAAAACGATAAAAAAATAACAACATTTTTTTTAAGTGGGTTAAAAAATGTAGCTGATAACAAGATCGGATGACCACAAGACCGATGTTGTTATCAGCCACATTTGTACGTACGTCAGTGTGTAGGCCGTAGGTTGCCTAACGTTTCGGAAATCCCTAAAACGAATAAGTACCTACTTACTTACGGAGTTTTGTTTGGTTTACCCGTAATATAAATTGCAATGCTTTTAGTATGAGTATCTTAGTAAAATGATAACAAAGTGCAAAGAGTAAACAAATTAAAATGTTTTTGTAGAGATAATGATGATCGGAACTTATTGGTATTTAAACAGTGGGTTTTTAATTTAAAAACGGTCAAGTGCGTGTCGTACCGTGAACAGTAAAGGGTTCCGTAGTTGGGATGGAAAAAGTTTGTTCCTAGCATAACCCAATAACAAAGTTAACTATGTAGTAATAAATGCACTCCCATTCATCGGTATAAGTCACTGTCAATTCTCCAACTGCAAATGCTGACAAGAGATGCAACTTGAGAGGCAATTAAATAAATCATATTGTTTTGTAGGTATTGAATTCACCTTTAGTTTGTACCTACTAATTACAAATCCTGTATACGAGTAACAACCATTACTTTTCACGATCACTTGTTTCTTTCACAGTTAATATTTCAACGTTAAAATCTTGAATACATGCTATCCTAGCTCACAACCAAAACAAATAAACCAAAACAAACAATGGCGTCGGAATATAAAATAATACGACAAATAAGTAATGGTTGTTAATGTAGACAGTTCAATTTAAAAATGTTACGTTTTAAAATAGTCGTATTTTAAACTTTGTTCGGAAAACTTCGGTAAGTTTCGTAATTCGTCGTGTCAAAAGCCACTGACTACCCTTTACGGTTGTGTGCGTTATTTGTTTCATTGTGTGCCACGTATGTATGAGCACGCACACCCAATAAATCTGCATGACCACGAGTGCACACTTATAAACATTAAAACGCCAATAGTTCGTGGCTCTCCAGACGCACTTAGCGGCGCTAGTGCATCGCAATGCGAAGTTGCGTCAAATTGTACGAACAAACGAGTATTGTACCGATGATAGTAATGATACGACCGATAGGTGGAGCTGAGTTATGAATAAATATTTTTTGTTTATTGATAAAATAATATTAGATTTACATATTTACCTGATTTAGGTGGGGTAGGCAGTGTCTTTCTGTCTTTATGGACTGCATGCCACTGCCTGTAACACCTTGCTTTTGGGCAAATTTCACTATTTTAGATCAACGGGAAGTAACGATAAGGGTCCTGAATTATTTCCCGAGTATCAAAATATGTCGCATAAATGGGCGTATTTATTTATTGCGATAATTAGAAGCTGAATTTTTAGAGTTTCAAGTTACTAAAGGTACCAAATAGACTAACGTATTTGATACGTAGTTCAACTTGATATTTCGAGAAAAAGGATCTTGAGTCTTGACCATAGATAAAAATAAAAAGTGAACACACAGACAAGTCAAACTTATAACACCCCGTCGTTTTTGCGACAGGGGTTAAAAAATAACCCAAATCGTAGAAACTATACCTAAGTACCTCATCATCATCTGCCTAGCCTTTTCTCAACTGTTGGGGTCGGCTTCCAGTTTAACTAATTGAAATAAATGCTTTGACTTTGACCAGATGCAGCTGAATTCCAGTATTTAACATGCAACGACTGCCTATTTGACCTCCACAACCCGTTACTAGGTAATAAGGTACCCCTTGGTAACACAGGTTTTCAGACTTCTGACGACCGGTAATGACTGTCAATTATCTGCAAATGACAGCCGGGCCTAGACCTTATCGGACAGTGAGCTACCCATAACTCTCCGTCCGCAAGCCCGCGCCTACGGTGACCGGGAATCAGCCTGGAATTCCTTACGGCCAGGACGTCTTCTGCAGAGGCTAGGGACATGAGTGTGTATATACTGCCTCTCTCTCACGTGCGCCGCCTCCCTCTTTGCCATCAAACTTAGGGTTATTATTATTCTACTGCCTGTTTCCCAACTTATTTGGGGTCGTCGCAACATGTCTATTCCTACCATATTTCTGTTTTAGTCGTCATCTCGGTAGTCACCCTTTTTCTAACCATATCATCATTCACACAGTCCATCCATCGTTTCTTTGGTCTTCCCCTACTCTTATAGCCCATCATTATCGGGTTATCATTATAATACTTAATTTTTTTACAAGTAGATATGAGTTACATTATGGTGTTATTCAAATCAGATCGTGAATGTACTCTGTTGTTTTTACAGTGGGGTGGCGACGGACTACCGAAGTACTCGAAATTCACTGCACTCACTTCGACAGACTACCCAAGTACTCGAAATTCACTACACTCACTTCGACAGACTACCGCAGTACTCGAAATTCAATACACTTACTTCGACAGACTACCGAAGTAGGTACTCAAAATTCACTACACTCACTTCGACAGACTACCGCAGTACTCGAAATTCAATACACTCACTTCGACAAACTACCGAATTATTCGAAATTAGGTAGTCTGCATACGATCAAGGTTACCTTATTTAATGTCACTATAGATACATTATAATAAAATAGTAACGGAGACTTGTTCGTTTTTCTGGATTTATGCTCTGTTTTGGCTAAAAAACAGCCAAACGGATTATTAGGAAATTTGGCACACATAATAGTTTAAAACCTAGATTGAAACCTACTTTGGGTAGGTACTTTAATTTAGTCCCAGTAGAACGATCCGATGGGATATTTTCCGAGATAACTACACGCGATCTTAACCACAGGAAAGAGCTAGTAATCATACTAATTCCTACTACTTAGTGTCTACCTAAGATTATCCACTAATGATCATCATCATCATCTGCCTAGCCTTTTCCCAGCTATGTTGGGGTCGGCTTCCAGTCTAACCGGATGCGGCTGAATACCAGTATTTTACATGGAGCGACTGCCTATCTGACCTCCACAACCCAGTTACTGGGTAATACGATACCCCTTGGTAAGACTGGTTGTCAGACTTTCGGGCTTCTGACGACCCGTAACGACTGTCAAAGATCCACGAATGACAGCTGGGACCAACGGCTTAACTTGCTTTCCGAGGCACGGAGGGGTCTTGGTATGTAAAGATGGTCACCCATCAACGGACCAACCGCGGCAAGTGTAGCTTAACCTGATCCTTCTACTTAGTATCTACCTAAGATTATCCACTAATGTGAAAGTTTGTATGTTTAGATGTTTGTGACTCAATCACGCGAAAACGGCAGAACAGATTTGAATAAAATTAAGCAAACAGATACCTAGTTCATTAACACATATAATACTTTTTATCAAAGGAGTAAGTTCCCGTGGGATAACTTCAGACGGGAGAACCAGCAAGCAACAGCAATTTAGAAATAAATGTTAAAGGAGTAGCCTACAAGTCAATATTTGCTCTAACTGAAAATGTATCTATAGGTAAACTATTCAAATATGAATAAAATCCGTAGCGACATTCACATTGAGATCCGTTCACATGTAAAGTTTAATTTCCTGAGACTTGCTCATCACTGGCTTTTGTTTTGTTAGTTGGATTCAGCTTCATACTCCTTGCTTTGTTCAAATAGATATGCAGTGGTTTCTATGTTCAGTGAATATCCACACGAAATTAAAAGATTCTCGATTTCTGATCAGGACCACAATTCTGTATGGTTATAATGATTCCCCGCGGAATCTTACTACGTTCAAACTATGTAAAAATCGTTTCTTGTAGAAACCAATGTAACGGTAATGAATAGATGTCATATTCTGTATGTTCCAAGACAATTTGTCAAAATTATTAGTATGATATTAGCATATGTCATGTGTAATCTAAGGAATTGATGTGGTTTCGAAGTAAGGAATCGTGGTAAGTGGTCATAGTGAATTAGGGCCCAGCGGGGTCATTGCGTAACTCACTAACACACAACTCTCATTGCGTTATTGATGTTGTTGAGCAGACAAATTTTCCGAACATATGAAGCAATGGATTAGAAATATCCTTTAAAATTATTTAGTGTGTTTGTTATGAAATTAAGGTGAAGGTTTACATTTTAATATCATACGTTTTTTTTTTTTTTTTGGGTGGCAAATCATCAAATAACTTCTCCCGCTCTGGGTGGAGCAGGAGGGCGTGTCAGACTTTTACTGACTAAAACCCTATCATACGTAACATTAACTGAATAAAATCATACGTAACATTAACACATTGAAATCAAACCTTACGAGGTTATAGATAGGCCGTAGGCTCGAATTAATGCATCACCGCTGCTCTCAAAACAATGAAGGAACATTTGGAACATTTTAGTGAGGAAACCGGCATATCCTACACACAAAAATTCGAAGACATGTGATACCTATCTACTAAGCCGCACTGGGCCCGGTCTCTGTCACAGAGAGGACGCTTGTTTCCCAGCAGTGGGCACATTATAGCCTGATTATACTGTGTTCATGTGGAAACAAAGAAAGTAAGGTTCATATTCAGAAAGTATCTAACAGAGAATGCTTCTAGTATCATTAAAGTCTCCAATACTACGATCAATAAGCTGCACCACGTACTATTATAACAGTTATCGTTTACATGAACGCGTACGAAAATGTCATGCTATAGTAATAATTTAGAAATAATCACGATCATACTCGTGCCAAGTTTCGTTTCTTGCCTCCAGATAGCCTGCTCTAGAACTCTTGTTTTTGTAAGGAACTTAAACTTTTTTTTACACTTAGGATGAACTTCACCAATGTACGTACCTGTAGTATCCTATTGATTCTACATATTTAGTGGATTATATCACTTCACTGGCTCACCACCACATGAAGCGTTACCGAGCAGACCTGCTTCACCTTCCCTGTTTCCCGCCATTACTCTCACTGACAGATGCCATTTAGTGACAGCAGCTCTCTCCGCTTGTGTGCATGAGACAGTGTTACCATATCTATTGCATAGATACACTACAGTACCTAACTGTACACGTTCATTACATCTAAACCGCATTCAAGAGCTGCAGTGTCAAAATTGTTGTGGAATAATAACACGAAATTTGAACTAGGAACGCGTGAAATTCGCTCAATCTTACAGAGTAGGCATTCTAAATACTGTACAGAAGTTTTGGCAAAAGCACAACGTACACAGATAGTCAGTAAATCAATTGTTTATCAATATGAATTCCGGCTTAAATTGTCCGCAGGTTAACTCGGAGAATTTAATTATTTAGCAAATTGACTAAGTACCTAGGTATACTATTTTTTTAACACGCTCTTGTTTGCTTCACCTGTATGTTTAAGCATGTTTGTAACCGTCTTTTTTGGACTTGATTTTGACCCACTTCAAACGGTCAGATTTCATTGAAACTTTGTAGACTTATCGAGGGCCAAAACAATTCCATAATTTCATAAAGCTCCAATATTAACATTTTTTTAACTGAAAATTCACGTCTTTGTAGTTGACAGAACCAAAAAATAGAAAATAAATAATATATTAATTTAAAAAAAAAACTAAAACTAAAAGCTACGCTTTAAAAACCATACTAAAACAGCAGAAAATAATTTCTAAAAAGCGTGAGGTGCTTGATATTGATTGATGATGAAAATATGTCTAAAAGCACCCCACGCTTTCTCGAAATTATTTTCTGCATTTTAGTTTTATTTTTAAAGCATGTTTTTTTTTAAATCTATTATTTTATTATTTATTGGCAACGGAAGCTGATGTTGTCCGTCCATTGAAATCACAACCGTTACACTTAGGCCGTTGTGTGAAATGACAACCAGTCTTTCGAAGGGGTATCACGTTTCCCAGGAACTAGGTTGTGGAGGTCAGTTAGGCACTCACTCCTTTTTAAATACTGGTAACCAGCTGTATCCGGTTAGACTGCAAGCTGACCCCAAAATTGTTTAGAAAAGGCTATCCAGATTGATTGAATACCTACCTACGAAAAAAAAATTTGACAAGATATTTTATAAGAAGAGACATTTTCCCTGTAATGGGTTAATAAAAAGCTAGTATTATTGTGGTTATTATTCTTAACAAAAAAAAAAAAAAAACGACCTGTCTTTACGAACTTAAGCGGACACAACAGTAGTGTTAAGTACAAAATGCTGGTTGGCGACGTCGCTGGATATTCTACATCTCCGCTTTGACTCTTTAGGTATAAAACAATACCAGAGTATAGGCTAAATACAGGTGCATCAGCGGCGAGGTGTCAATTTTTCTAAAAGAGAAGTCGAAGCGAAGCCGCTTTCAAAGAATGGACTAGGTATTGACGATACTATTGCCGTGCCATTTTTCAAAAGGGTGTTATATGGTGCTTTCGCTACCGACTGGTATTCAGCTGCACCCGGTTAGACTGGAAGCTGACCCCAACACAGTTAAGAAAAGGCTAGGCAGACGCTGATGAAGAGGCTACATGACACAAGCTACGATAATTACCATTCTCATCCATAGTAAAACTAAAGATTGATTACACTGAACTATCTTTGACAACATTCTCTAACATCAATGGATTCTTCGTTCAAAAGCCTGCTATCCTGTGAGACACCCGCCTTACAATACTTACGCAGCTCGGCTCGTCTAAATTATTCATATCACGGGGCAGTGCCGACCGTCCTGTCGCACTCAACTTTAGTATTCCCCTATGTATGATCCTTACAGAATTATGTATTATGTTCCGCCGTAATATGGACGTGGACAGAGATTATTGTAAAACTGTGTAGTAATGTAGATGTAGGTAGATATTTGTTGAGGTTTGAGGCTGATAAGATTAGTGGGTCAAGACTTATGTGGACCATTGTCCGCTTTTATAATTTATTAGCAGCGCTCTGCGGTTTCACCCGCGTAGTTTCCTTTCCCGTTTGAATGCGGGGATAAAAAATAGACTATGTCACCCGGGGATAGAGTAGCTTCCCAACAGTAAAAGAATTTTTCAAATCGGTTCAATATTTTCGGAGCCTATTCAATGCAAACAAACAATCAAATCTTTCCTCTTTATAATATTAGTAGATTTTTATAACAGTATAGAAGTATAGATAACGTTACGACTTTATGGACTACAATACCTATGTATATAAATACGTACACGTTAAGTCGTTGGTCCTGGTTTTTATTTGTGGATCTTTGACAGACGTTACGGGTCGTCAGAAGCCCGAAAGTCTGACAACCAGTCTTAACAAGGGGTATCGTGTTACCCAATAACTGGGTTGTGGAGGTCAGATATGCAGTCGCTCCATGTAAAATACTGGTACCTATTCAGCTGCATCCGGTTAGACTAGAAGCCGACCCCAACAAGTTGCCTCAAAGAAATGTCAGGACCAACTGGTGGGGTCCGCAAGAACCGTTGCCGGCTAGGGTTGCGGGTTGTTCGAAAGAGACACCGTCCCCCATGGCTCACAAGCAACTGGTGGGTTTTAGTCATTAACCGTCTTATTACAAAACGCGATCTAAATTTAGTACTCTGATTGTTACTAGGTTTAAACCATGACTAAATAAAACGTTATTATAAAATGAAGTTTATCTCTAGTTCTTGAACTATCTGTGGTACCAAAGTTAGTCCGCTGAGACCCCTAGTTTATCTTTGGATTTGACACAAGTACCAATTAATTTGAGGTTAGCGTTGATTATATATGTGTCTTTTTATTTAAAAACCGATAGAAATGGATATTTATGTGATTGACTTGATGGATTTGGATGATTTGGATATGCTGGAGACGTCTCGGTGACCTTACAGACACAGCCATTGTGTTAATTTTTTCGAATTGAGTGACGAAGATTTTAGATATAAAAATGGGTTCACAAAACGTTTTGGTCAAATAATAGTGGATGTTTTATGTGAAGACTTATCCCACGACCCTCGAGGATGCCCATTGAGTCCTGAAGGGCAAGTGGTTTGCGCATAACGCACGGCTCGACATGAAATAGGTACCTACCCCTGGTCGATGCTACTATAACATCAGACAAAATCCTATTAATGTACTAGGTACCTAATAATATAGTTTTATTCGTAGATTCAAAACGATACCGCTGATTTGCATGGTTTGATTTAACTAGTTAGTTGTCAGCAAAACTGCATTTATTTATTAAAACGGACGCAACGTAAACATTCGTCTCTTATTACGCACGCTGCCACCGAATTTAATCCATTCCACTTCACGACAGAGGTGTTACAAATATGACAAGTTGATTATAAAAAGCACGTCAAAAGTACAAGTGGGACTTGTTCAATATATTGTATCCTAAACATAGAATAATTTATGATGTATTATTGTATTGTTAAATAATTATTTAATCATTTCAAGTGTAAATCTAATTACAATATTTAGAGAAATGGAACGTTGTTTCAAATATAGCCCGAATGAATTAATGAAAGAATGCCATTTTTGTTTATTAACTGTAGATAAAATTTGAACCATGAACCTTCTTTGGTACTAACTGATCCTCAGATAGTCTTTGTTTTGTAATAAAGACGCAAGTTGATCCTGGTACTGACTTTAGTACCGTAACAATCCAAGACTTATAAGTATTGGTTTAAACCAGGACTTAAGCATTTTTTTGTAATAAGACTGTAAAAGTCTGACACGCCTTTCTGCTCTACCCAGAGTGGGATAAGTTATTTGAAACCTTCCCACCCTCAAAAAAAAAAAACCCCCAGCATAAAATCAAAATATTTTATTTCATATAAATCTGCATGGGCAAATTACATAGATAAAATGTATGGGAGGACAGTGCAGGCCTATCAATAAGCACCAGGTACTTAGGCGAAAACAGAATAGAAAATCGTCTACAAATCTACAGTCCTACAACGTTCTCTCATTCACAATATGTAAAATAATCTACATAAATAAAATTAACCTATTTAAACATAGTGACATGATTTCCGTGACAATGACTAAAAATATGTTATTAAAATAAAATTGATGTATAATGTTATTAAAATGTCAAATAATGACGAGAATATGTCAGCATTGTAAAACTAAAAAGAATTAAAAAAAAACATTGTATTTGAGAACAGTTAATAGACTTTCACATAGTTACTCGTATGCTGTTAATGAGGTACCAGGGAAGCTACATGTGCAGAAGGAATTAATGCCAAACTTCCCTGTCTTCAACGTAGTCTTTTATCTTATAATATGCTTTTTTGATAAGGACACGTTTGATGTGCGTTTTAAACTTTCCATCGCTAAGTTCTGTAATTGACTTTGGCAACTTATTATGAGCCTGTGCTGGCAAGCCCTCCTGCGTCTCGTGGAATCAAGGACGGTAGTTACGTACCTGGTCTTCCCACCTAAAACTGCGAGTACTCAGATCAGTCGGAGGAACCTTCAACGTAGTATTTTATCTTATAATATGCTTTTTTGATAAGGACACGTTTGATGTGCGTTTTAAACTTTCCATCGCTAAGTTCTGTAATTGATTTTGGCAACTTGTTATGAGCCTGTGCTGCCAAGCCCTCCTGCGTCTCGTGGAATCAAGGACGGTAGGTACGTACCTAGTCTTCCCACCTAAAACTGCGAGTGCTCAGAACAGTCGGAGGAACCATCAACCTAGCCATATTCTAAGTACTAAACGTATCTGTAGTTATGTATAGGTAAAGCTGAATCGCTAGTTTTGTTTCTCCCGAAACTATCCTAATTGTTAGTGGCCAAATTCAAACTCAACCATTTATATACACGGACATGATTGTGTTTCTATGTCTAATATGTATTATGTATAATATTAGTATAAATATAGATATAGATCTACCCTCTTTATTATTAGTATAGATTAAGAATAGACTTATTCTATACTAATATTATAGAGTAAAGATTTGATTGTTTGTTTGTTTGCATTGAATAGGCTCCGAAACTTCAGTAGTTTTCACTGAACGGATTTGAACAATTATTTCACTGTTGGGAAGCTACACTATCCCCGAGTGACATGGGCTATATTTGATCTCCGTATTCCTACGGGAACGGGAACTACGCGGGTGAAACCGCGGAGTGTTGCTAGTTTCATATAAACCAATACAGGCACTTTTCATTAAACTTTTAAGGGGTTGGTAAGTCAGAAATAGCCGGAGAAGAAGAACGGGAAAGAAACTCCACGGACACTATTAAATTAAATTATTGTAACAAAAAATTGGTAATATCATTCATGTTAAAATTATACATGTAAGAATGATGTAAAAAGGCGTGGACATTAAAAGTGTGCGTAAAAAAATAAAATAAAAAATAAGGCGTGATAGCTAAGAGATGACCAGTCCCCACTGATGGCGCCCGTTGTGCACCCGTATAGATCCACCATTTAGCTCGCCAGGGCCAAGGGAAATTCAAGTCAATGAAAGACGTACTTAGCCATTAACTAACTGCCATGGTACTACTATTATGGTAGCTTTATAGTAGATACATAGTGATCACAGATGTGCTAGGTATGCAATTATACAGTAAGTACCTAAATACTAAGATTGAATAAACACAATGCAAAGGTAATTCTACTTTTTACAATCCTCAGCATTGTTTTAACAATATTTCAAAATGCTAATCAAATTAGAGTATTCGCCCTTATGAAGCAGGACCAGCGTTGAGCCAAGCATTTTTCCCGGGCGCCCCAACGACATTGACACTGACGTAATAAAATCGCGGCGGCGTTTTTTCACTGCGTACTGCATTTTCAATTCGACGGCCGCTTTGACTATTTTATGAAATTTTAACGTCCAAAAAGTGTTGTGCAGTTTTTAAAACTGATGATGAATGCGTTGCAAATAATTTCTTGTGTATTTAACTAGTCTGTAAATGAAATTATATATTAAATAAATATACAATGTATACAGGGTAAGTTTTTATCCAGTGCGTAAATTGTAACCATGAATTCAGCATATCATTCTAGAACCCCTAGCGCAGAAATTTTTCGCCGGTTGTACAAAAAGAAATCAGCTGTTTCATAGAAAAGTGCAATACCTACGCGGTCAAAATGTATGGAACGGCAGATTTTTTTTTGTGTATCTGGCGAAAAATTTCTGCGCTACGGGGTCTAGAATGATATGCTGAACTCATGGTTACAATTTGCGCACTGGATAAAAACTTTTCCTGTATATATTTAATTTTTAACTACATAAGCTTATCACAAAAATGTAAACTAAATAACTAAACATTAGGTAGGTACCTACTAAGATATGATAAAATTAATTGCTTTCATTCGTATTAATATAGAGATAGGAAAACCCGAAATATGAAATAAGTATAATATATATAACCTACATAAGTACTAACTATAAAATGAATTGTTTTCGTTCTTATTATTCAGTGTACCAGTAGATGTTTGCAAAGATGGGTGTCAAAGTTTTGTCATACATTTCATTAGTTTTCATAACTCTTGAACTTCAAAAATCTTCAGGTAAGTCTTTGAAAATTAAGTAGTACTTTAAAACTTTACTATGTACAGAGGCCAGCACATGAAGCTACCCCAATCTGTCAAATTTATTTGATAGATTTTCATCTTTGTAACATACGCTTAAGGTTCAATTGGGAAAATTTGACAGATTGGGGTAGCTTGATGTGCTGGCGTCTGTACCTAAGTATGTCAATTTTGTGAGGTTTTTTATAAAGGAGCAGGTATTTTTGACCAGTGGATGGTTGACCATTTTACATAACCCTCCGTGCCTCAGAAAGCACGTGAAGCCGTTGGTCCCGGTTGTCATTCGTGGATGACAGTTGCTATGTGTCATCAGAAGCCCGAAAGTCTGACAACCAAAGGATTTCGTGTTACCTAGCATCTGGATTGTAGAGGTCAGATAGACAGTCGCTCCTTGTAACATACTATTATTCAGCTGCATCCGGTTAGGAAGAAGGCCCAAACATTATTTGGGAAAAGGCTAAACAGATGATGATGTTAAATTGTGAAATAATAATCAAAAGTCAGCTGTTCCCTACATTTTGATGAGTTATCCGAACATTGGTGGCCAAGAGAGCAGTGGTGGCCAAGTGGTAACGGCCGCGACTTACGACCCAGACAGGCGATTTCATCATCAGCCTATAATGTTCCCACTGCTGGGACACAGGCCTCCTCTCGGTGAGAGGGATTGGGCCGTAATCCACCACGCGGGCCCAGTGCGGGTTGGTAGATGTCACATGTTTTCGAATTTTTTGGTTCTAAGACATGCCGGTTTCGTCACGATGTTTTCCTTCACCGTTTTGAGAGCAGTGGTGATGAAATAATTTACACAAAGTAAAGCGCCTGTCTGGGTTCGAACTCACGACCTACAACTCGTAAGTCGCAGCCGTTGCCACTTGGCCACCACTGCTCAGACAGGTGCAAAACGGTGAAGGAAAACATCGTGAGGAAACCGGCATGTCCTAGAACCAAAAATTCGAAGACATGTGACATCTACCAACCCGCACTGGGCCCGCGTGGTGGATTATGGCCCAATCCCTCTCACCGAGAGGAGGCCTGTGTCTCAACAGTGGGAACATTATAGGCTGATGATGATGATGATGATCCGAACATAAATGTAAGGAACAGCTGATTTTTTTTTCGCCATTTCAGGTTTGGTCCCATAGGAAAAGTGGTTCATAATGATGAGTACAATGACCTCGTATGAATGTTGTTGGTGTTTTTCCAATAACCCTGATACAACGATTGAAGATAATGAAAGTGACCTTTTGCTTTGTTTCAGCATCAGTTCCAGGTGTCACGTTGGTAAGTATTAAGACCGTTAAATTAAGTTAATAAGTTGCACTGGTACCTGAAAAGTTGTGTGGTCATAGTTAGTAGTAAATCGGTTGAGAAAGTCTCGTGAGAAGGTAGGGGAAGACCACGGAAATGATAGATAGACTGTGTGAAGGATGACATGACTAGAAAGGGGGTAAGTACAGAGATGACGATTAATAGAGAAATTTGAAAGACCAAAACATGCTGTGCCGGTACAGCAGTGGTATTCTGTAAATATCACACTGTGAAAACTTGAGTGAAGTGAGCTGTCAATATTGTTAATCCGTACCATTAACATGTCGATTCTGAAACCTTCTCACCGCATGAAGTGAGCGTAGAGTGACCTGTCAGTGTCGTCCCACTGATGCTAGGGATTGACCAAGCATTAGGTGAAATGACACTGACAGCTCACTAAACGTTCACTTCACGCGGTGAGATGGTTACAGAATAGCAATGCAGGTGGAATGACACCTCACTTAGAGCTTACTTCACCTAAGTTTTCACGGTGAGATTTCTACAAAAGAGACCGGCTGTCTCGATTTCTAATATTCTTTCAATCACTTAAAGACCAACGGTCTTATTTTGTACCAGATTTTAAACCATCGAGCCAGTGTTTGAAATAAGAACCTAACAGAAATCAAAATGCAGTTCCTTTTACGAAACTAACAACTTAATGCGGTTTTAAGTTGTCAATTTCGTACTAAGAACTTTACGAAAGTCGGCATAAAGTTTGAAATGTAAAAACTGTTTCGAAGGTTTAGGCTCGGGATAAAGTTAGATCGTGTTTTGTGATAAGACGGGTTTGGTTTTGTTGAACACCACGCGCAAGAAATCGAGGGCAGAAGCTAGTTACATAACATAGATCTTTCGTTTCAAACTAAAAAGCCTTATTCTTCAATCAGAAATCAATTAGGGTTGTGGCAAATAATTTTATTTAATTATTTATTTATATACGCTTTATTGTACACCACAAAAAGCATGACAAAATAAAACATTAAACACTAAAAATACATACAATGGGCGGCCTTATCGCTTTCTGCGATCTCTTCCAGGCAACCTTGATATTTGCACTATCAGCAAAGAAACAACAAACCTAGTGTATTAAAATGACTATTGATTAATATTTTCAGAATGGTGTACTAACTTTTGCGCCGGGTGAGAAAGGAGAACCTGGAGATCCTGTAAGTACTTTTTCAAATCTAAACAAAAATATCATTTATTAATTTTTTTAATACTTTTCTATAAGTATTGGCATTGAAATACAAAAAAACCCAAGATGCACAGTTTCGAACAAAAGTAACACTCAACACTGTCACCAATTACACGTCAGTAGCTGTAGATAAGATAAAACATATTTTTTTACCTTCCACGAATTGTTTTTTGACTGACTTCATTATGGAGGAGGTTATCAATTCGGATGGATTTAATGTTTGTTCGGGCATAACACCGTCATATATAAACGGATTTGCATATTTTTTTGTTCGAAAGGGGTTTATTCCAAAATGGTCCCATTTATATTTCATATAGATCTGATGATGCGTTTTGGAGACAGAAAGGAACTCTTCAAAAAATTACAGCAAATCAACCGCGAATGCTGCTATCCCATAAATATGCATTGTTTACGCAATCATACATCATAACATCACGCCAGTACACAAAAGTGAAAGTAAAAAAAAAAATACCCAAAAAAAAAAAACAACAACCGACTTCCGAAAAAACACTATAAAGTGAAAAATAACTTTAATTTTGGAAGTTGGTGACAAAAAACTGTAATATCCAAAGACACCGACTTCCCAAATTAAAGTTATTTTTCACTTGTACAAGTATTCTTACAGAGAAAACGAAAATAATTTCAAAATTGGGCCCTTAAATTAAGGAATTGAATTAATATTATTTTAATTGTCAAAATTATGACCTCTTCTTGTTTTTGAAGTCCATTTAAAACTATTAATAAATGCACACATAAATACACGTGTAATTGTTAATAGTTTTATTACTATAAATATGTACCTATAGGTAAATATTTATTAAAAACAAAAAAAAGTTAATAAAACTATGAATAAAAATAAACAAAAATAAAATCGACTCCATAGGGCTTACCCTAAACATAGGGCTTACACAAAAATGACCCTTAGGTCATTTTTGTGTTATTCAACTAAAATAAAAGATGCTTGCATTGCATTGTTCTTACATTGAAAAAGCGGCCATTATCTAGGGCCGTAGTGTGAAGTTTTAAGACAAATTAAATCAAAATCACATATTGCTATATTTGGTTATTTAAACAACAAAAACAAATCAACAAACTCTTCTAATTGCCAAAAGTACGATATCCCATTTTTTTAACATTCTTGACGTACGAGTTTATATTAATTTTTAGAATTGTTCCACGAACATTCGACATTTTTAACGTACGAGTACATGCAATGACGCAATGACTCGCGTGACGCGATACTATTTGACATCTGCGCAAAATTTAAAATATTGCGCTCTTTTTATGCGGACGGTTGTGAAGAATACTGGCTATAAGATCGCTACTGTCTCTTTCTTCATTTCAAAGGATCGATATGACTCTGAATAGTGGTGATTTAACGGCTGCGACTTACGAGTTCTAGGTCGTAGGTTCGAACCCAGTCAGGCGCTTTACTTTGTGTAAATTATTTCAACAACACTGCTCTCAAATCGATGAAGGAAAATATTGTGACGGAACTGACATGTCCTAGAAAACTTCAAAATCATGTGATATCCACCAACCCATATTCGACCCGCGTGGTCTACGCTCCACTCCATCCAAATACAAATGTTGAGTTTACAAACTCAAAGTCAAAGATAAACCCATAAGTAATATTGATTGACTGATTGTTATTTTCAGGGACCCATGGGCCTACCCGGTGTTAAAGGAGAACGAGGAGTTCTGGGTCTACATGTAAGTCTTGCATCTACAACAATTTAAAATACACGTCTTCGTAATCAATGAATGAATGGCATGCTAGAATGGATGTCATGATGGTCCAAAGCTTGAAGCCTTGCTTCTCATGCACGCAGTAACCTTGCCATGCAGTAAACCAGAGAGAAGAGAGGAAATAACAAATCAAGGGTGTTTAAGCTCTTATGGGTGGTACTATCAAGATTCACAATAGCAGTCGCATACTAAGGGCTATACTGCTATGAAGTGGCGGTCCAGGCCGTACCTACAGCTGTGTGTATACGCTCACCGCTGCACTCACACACAAGCGTTCTGTATTTTATACATACCGTCGGCGACGCACAGACATGACCTTGGTCGGTTCATACCATTGCTAAAATTAACTTGTATAATTAGGGTTCCGGTAGCGTGCAGCGTATCGTCTTGGATTAAGAAACTCATAGGTCTGGGTTCAAATCTCGCGATGAAGCTTTAATTTTTCTTTTCAACAATCATCTTCATCTGTTCTTTTATTATTCGATTTATTAATATACCAGAATAATAATGTAACAATTTTTTTTTTATTACTCGTATTGTTATTTAAATAAAGGTTTAACAATAATAAATGATTACAAAATGTTTATTCGTTATAACTTCATGAAGAATGTATAAAAATAACTAATAATAACTTCTTGTTAAAACAGTTTATTTTCTCATAAAGAACAATTTATTGAAGTAAATAAGCTAGTTGGTGAACTATGATAATCAGGCTATTTTATCTTAGTAATATAATAATATTGTGCTGATTACTACTGTGTGTCGGTACTCTAAATAAATCACAATATTCTACAAAAATCTACCCACGTAAAAGTAACAAATGCAGACAAGTTGTCACAATACAATTAAATGACTCAGTAGTACTACTTTTATTCTACTGCGAGTGAGTTCGTTCTAACTCAAACCTCAAAGTTAACAAATCGTATTTAATAGGACTTAAGAGGTTATAGCTTAAGTGTTCATTTTCATTCCGAAAAGAAGATTGAAACTAAACCTCAAAATAATCCAGATTACGGATAAGACAAAATATTATTTGAATATTACTAAAATAAATAAATATTTGTAATTTATGACTTAATGTTAATGTTTTTTCTATATTACTATGTTTTTTGAGCAGATTCTCGAGCTGGTTTTCGATGATGCCTTGAACCTTCTGCGTTGAGTGCACGGCGCACGGTTCGTAAAGATGTGTCGAATAATTCGGCAAAATGTCTTGTCGTTTTGAAACCACTTGTTTCATATTCGCTGAACGTGTGCCTGTTATAGGAGCTGGGGTCTTCCACTTTGCTTTCCACGGGCAAGGCTACCGCCTTCCTCGTATCTTTTCACCCACCGACTCACAGTATTTCACTAAAACAAAAAAGGGGCACTGTTAGGCTACTAAGCAAAATACACACTTTATGTATTACCTACTATTTAGAAACAAAATTATTTAAAAGGGCAATTTCACATAAATATTAATATATGCATCGTTCTATAATCTAGGAAATAAATTTACATCGACATTTTATATTTTTATTCTATTTAGACATTATGATATTTATAAAACGTTTTAAAATAACTACAAGGATCAGCAGTTATACTTTAATTAAATAAATGTTTAATATTTATATTTAAATCATAATACTCACACTCAGTCCGGTTTCATCACATAGGTATTTGTGATATAGGTATTAAGTCCACTTTTATGCAGCGCAATAATATTCGCTTTCATTTCTATATTTAAATTTGCTTACATTTTAAAATGAATTAGAAGAACGCTAATAGATGAAACACACGTCACTAGCACACAATATCAACCAACACCGTTCTATAAGTCGCGGTGAATGAGTCGTAAATCATTTAAATTTATTTAGGTTTCTGTGGGTATAATGATAAAGTTTTACGAGTTTAGTGAATACGACGAACAGAACAAGAAACAGTACTATACTCAAAAGTGATTTTTAAAACAATAAAAAGACTATCACACAGCGAGTGGGATTCGAAACCGCGACTCGCTGCGCTCAAACGCGATAATCAAGTGCGGTAACCGCTCAGCTATCATGCCATTTGCTTTAACGGTTGAATTTAGGAAATACATTCATTTGTAAACGTATGAGAGTGTGTGTGTCTATAGTATTATAGCCTATAGAAATTGCTTATTGTAAGAAGGTCGTAAGTTAAAGCGAAGTGTCAATCTATTGCTTTTTGAGATTGGGGCACCATTAGTGGGGGCTACTGTACCTACACGAGTACATCTCGACCTTCACTTATAATATGTTTTCCACACACCGCAAGCTTTAGGCGCTTGCTAGCAGCTGCGTGTAACCACGCTTTTCGGTAAACAAGAGAGAAGACTGATAAAAAAATCATGGGTGTATATGCGCTTGTAGTACACGAGTACCTCCATCTCGACCTTCACTTATAATATGTTTTCTACACACCGCAAGCTTTAGGCGCTTCCTAGCAGCTGCGTGTAACCACGCTTTTCGGTAAACAAGAGAAAAAGACAGAGAAAAAAATCATGGGTGTAAATGCGCTTGTAGTACACGAGTACCTCCATCTCGACTTTCACTTATAATATGTTTTCTACACACCGCAAGCTTTAGGCGCTTGCTAGCAGCTGCGTGTAACCACGCTTCTCGGTAAACAAGAGAGAAGACTGATAAAAAAATCATGGGTGTATATGCGCTTGTAGTACACGAGTACCTACATCTCGACCTTCACCTATAATATGTTTTCCACACACTGCAAGCTTTAGGCACTTGCTAGTAGCTGCGTTGGAAAAAGGCTAGGCAGATGATGATGATGTGTGTATATGTATGTATCTGAGTGTAAATAAATATATATATATATATGTTTTTACTTTCTTTTACAGGGCCTACCTGGATTAAAAGGTATGAAGGGAGAGTCTGGTGAAAATGGGAAAGAGGTAAGAAATATGTGTATTCCAGCAGTTTAATATAAAATGTAAAAAAATAACTGTTTTTTCAAAAACTTGCTCGCTGCACAAACTGGGTCTTATTGCCCCACTTTAAGGTCCACAATGCCGTGTATTGCTCACGCGTGCATTTTACTTTGCATTCCCGACCTAGAGCTGGAGAGTAGGTATGCCATAGATGGAATATTAAGTACTTATTTATTCAATTTTATACACAAATAAAAGAAATCTGTACAAAGGCGGACTTAATGCCTGAGTCATTTTCTATCAGTCAATCTTAGGGTGATGCAGAGACAAAACATGGCAGGTGCAACATACGGTATAGATATCTTGGAAACAACTATAAACTTCAAAAATAAATACTAATACTTATATCATCGAAATACCAAAAACCCAAGATACACAATCAGCGTCTCTAAAACATACGCATAAATAGGGTGCAATGTGCGCAGGTGTCAATGGTATTGTCAGTCACCTTTCAGTGAGTCTTTTTGGACATTTCTTTTTAAAAACCACTTTAAGTCATCCGTGTAAGGTTGTATTTTATGCAAAAAAAAAAAACGTGTTTTATCATAACCATTGACAAATTAGTATTTCGTTTTGTATTATTAGGCTGTTTGGTGCTACGAAAAAAACCAAGACCCTATTTGAATTATATTACAATTATTTATTACAAAATATGCTAAGGACTTATTTTTGTAAGTGTAGTACTTTTTTTTTTTGCATTCTCTATTCCTTGTATTGTCGCTTTCGAATTGGGTAGAAATAGCAATGCAAACTCAGGTGCAATGAAGTACCTACTTTGGACACTTGCATCAAAATGTACTGTGTTTGCACTTAAATTGTTGACATTATAACGATGTGTATCATCTGTAGGGACCTGAGGGGCAGAGGGGGCTGCCTGGGCCAGTGGGACCTCCTGGAGCTCCTGGAAGTCACGGAGTTTGCCCTTGCTATGATATTCCAAATTGTAAGTACCAATTTATTTTTGGCTACTGCCTAAAACCAATGAATTGAGAGCTCATTGATGGAGCGATGCAGAGTTGTCGTTATCTGTGTCAAGTGACTTTTATCAAAATCTAATCATTTATTTCAAATAGGCACTTATAAGGCACTTTGGAGCGTTAAAATATGCAAAAACTAATACCTACTGATTCTAATTGCCCCGTCCAAAATGTAGTTTCGTATGGAGAATGATGTGCAAGAAACTCCACCGTTACTCTTTTGAAATGTTAAAGGTACATTATTTATGTTCGTCATTACATGTGAAGACGATGAACCTAGAATAAAATGACAATGCCAATGCGTAAAAAGTATTAAAAATAAAGCAAAGACAAGTAAATTATGAGACTCAAATAATTTATTTACAGATTTTGTAAAACTAGATGATTTTCCTAATTTTTGATCAAGTAAAATTTAGATTATTTTAACTCACACAGAGTTAAAGTAACACAACAATAAATATACCAGAACAATAAATATATTTCTAAAAAAATATAGGTACGACTAGTTTGATTTTGTCTGGACTCTAAATTGTCCTTTGGACCAGCATGTTTCCAAGCATTCTTATCTAGGAATAGCTTTTGCCAGCGGCTGCGCCCGCTCAGAACTTTCATTCCCTATTTAACTCCCGTAGGGGTTGAATTTTGAAAAATCCTTCCTTACTCCTTGTCTACATTATAAAGGGAAGCTCTTTGCAAAATTTCAGCTTTCTATTCTAGGTCCAAGGGTTTGGGTTGGGCGTTGATGAGTCAGTCAGCCAGTCAGTCAGTCAGGACTTTTCTTTTTATTTATATAGATATAGATTTAATCTCCTAACTTGTAGGTAATATGCTTGTTTATAAACTGTACTTTTCTTATGAGTTTTAATTTTTTTTTCATTTAATTGCAATATATGACCAGGTATTTTATTGTAACATCTA
Source organism: Polymixis flavicincta (assembly GCA_949987655.1). Taxonomy (NCBI): domain Eukaryota; kingdom Metazoa; phylum Arthropoda; class Insecta; order Lepidoptera; family Noctuidae; genus Polymixis; species Polymixis flavicincta. The sequence continues at coordinate 8,244,595 of OX465185.1, read as the reverse complement.
ACACAGTGATGGCGGACGCGGTGGGGCCGCAGGGGAAGAGGAGTGTCGGTATAGCGTTGGCCGCTCTCCCTATCCCCTGCGGCCGAATAGTGGTAGGCGGCGGGGCCACTGTACTGACCCGTCGCAGGGTGACTAAGGGGTCCGCAAGGGCCGATGCCTGCCAGGGGTGCGGCTTGTTCGAAAGAGATGCCGTCGCCCCTGGCACACGGGCTACTGAAGGATCACGGGTGGGTTTTAAGTCAGTAAAAGTCTGACACGCTCTCCTGCACCACCCAGAGCGGGAGAAGTCATATGATGATGTCCCACCCAAAAAAAAAAAACATCTATCACAGACCGCAATTAAAGATGTATGTATATAAGAAAATCTGAAAAATTAAACGAAGATCCATTTATTTGTTGTATTAAAGTCATGTCTATCACTTTTTTTTTAAGGATATATTTTTCTTACATAATATAGTTACATAATACTTTCATGAATTAATTGGCATTGTATTGTCAAAATATTAATCTTATAAATTGTTTCCTAAGATATTAACTACTAATGATTGTTTCTTTTCACCCAATCACGAGTAACTATAATATTATAATGTACCTATATAAACACAACTAGTATACAGGGTGGGAAGGTCTGATGACTAGACCTAGAAACTTTTTCATCTGTTAGTTAAAAAAATATTTTCCATATATTTTAACCACGAAGGTTTTTTTATCACCTAAGAAATCTTTTACCCATGGGATTTCAGAATCCATGGTTACAGTTTGAGTGTCGATTTTTCTGCCACTCTGTATACTTCCAGCGCTTCCTGGCCAGTCACCCTGCTGCTTGCTACCTGGCGCTGAATAAAGATCAGGCCAAACTGAAGCGAATCCCGCTCGGGATGCAGGACATTCACTCGCACCGATATGGTGTCAACTAACTTGTATGACGTTCAAACTGGCGCGAATAGTTGCGAGATTTCCTAATCATTAGAACAATCGAAGCCTCCCACGAGAGATTCGCGTCAATGTGGACAGAGCTTTGGGTACCAACTTATTGAAGTTGCTACGCCAAATTCCTGAACTACCTACTGAAATGATTGTAATATTTTTTAACAGTTGCGGAAACATATGAACCAGTCCTAGAATTCGGGACACCGGAAATGCCAGCAGAAGTTCCTTGTAAATCTGCACCACACGGTACAGAAACTGGTGAGAAGAATACCTTTTATGAGTTTTTGATTGAGAAAATTAATGTGATCGAAGTAAGCCTAGGTTCACTTAGGTTTACCTTGTCACTTGTGCATCGGACACATATTTCACTGTTTTAAGGGTGCCAACGGAACCGTATTACGTATTAGCCTCCGTGGTACATTCGTTCGTCCGTCTGTCTGTGAGCGGGCTGTATCTCATGAGCCGTAATAGGCATACAGTTGATCAAAGCGTGTGTATTTCTATTGTCGCTATAACAACACATAAAATATTGTAAAAAAAAATAATGTGGTCGCCATACAAGAAAATTGCTTTAAAATTATATGTGCAGGTACTGTTAAATCTTGTAAGGTGGTATGTGTCCTTTGTGTGTACATAAGTCCAACTTGCACTTGGCCGGCTTTTTTAGTCCATTATCTAATCATCATAGAAAATCGTGACCAAATTTAAGGTTAAGGTACAGACCATCAAACTGAATATCTTTCTCCATGCGACCAACATCGTAATCGAGAAAAAGTAATCAGCTTTCCCATATTATATTTGGGTCGACTGGGTATTGTAGTTTATAGCTGCACCTACATCATATATACTTATACATCATTCATCAGACGCGCGCACCGGTGCACAGTGTGGAAAAACCGATCTATTTTCGACAAAAATCAATTCGCAAGCCACTATGTAACTAAAAAAATGTCCATTCTCGTGAGATTATAAGCTGCAAAAAATCACTGCAGAAATTGAAAAAAGCTATTACTGACTTTGAAAGTCTTCTTATACCGAAAAATGGGGATTCTCGAAATTTTGAGGTTAAGTTGTACTTGAACTTTCTGAATTCAACGAGGCAGACTGTAAATGAATTGTATGATCGAAATGCATTAGTGCAGTGAAAGACGGTTGAGATGCGGTTGATCGCTTATATTGCCTAACCACACCGAATAAGCAATATTATATTCACATCTCAACCGTCTTTCACTCCAGACATTACTAGGGACTCCTACCTCAACAGTTTGTATGGGACGATTTTTTTTTCGCGATTACGATGTTGGCCTCATGCAGAAAGTGGTTCAGTTTGATGGTCCGTACCACATCCTTAAATTTGACCACACCTACGAGTATACCACACCTACACAATAGGATCGACTGGGAGGTATACGATAGGTCTACGGTTTCACCTTTGGTTATTCATAGATCATTGTAACGTAAATGACACTTTCTTGCAGGCACCTATTATATGGGACCAACAGGGAAACCAATTAAAGTATTCTGCAATATGACAAGCCTGGAGACATGTATCAGGACAAGTAAGAAAACCCCAGAGTGCAAGACTCGTGATCCCAGTAAAGGAGCCTTCTGGTTGAGCGAAATGGGCGTTGATTTGAAAGAATTATATTATGATGTAAGTTTCATTTAGAAATCTAAAGGATTTAAAAACATGTTTATTTTCTCACTAGCTTTCGCCACCGGCTTCGTCGGCGTTGTAGCCGAAAATAACGCCATGAGAACGTACTACCGAAATAAAAACTTTTTAACAAAAAATTTAATCGCTCAAAAAACTAAAAAGCAAAAAATAATAAACCTTTTTTGTAACGAAGTTCGGAAGTCGGTGACTTTCGATATGTATTTTAATTTTATGTCTATCTATAATTTTTTGTGGTTATAATCTACTCAGTACTACATGCTTAATTTTTTATTACTTTTTGTAATACACAACTCATTATTAAAATCTGTGAGTAAAAAATCAATCACCTCCTGTTTTCCTACCTTTAGGGTCAAAATTTATATGGGACCAACTTCGGGGTATACTCTTTCCAATAAAAAAAGAATTATCAAAATCAGCCTACTCTGAAAAAAGTTATGCGTTGTCATACATTAAAAAAAATATACGCGTCGACTTGAGAATCTCCTCCGTTTTTTCGTCGGTTAAAAAGCATTATTTGTACTAATCCAGGGTACAGACTATATAAATGTGTACCAAATAGTAACCAAATCCGATCGGACGTGACGAAGTAACAAACCTATCCATGCATCCTTATAAACTTTAACATCCCTACTAATATTATGAATGCGAAAGTAACTCTGTCTGTCTGCTAGTTTCACGCCTAAGCCGATAAACCGATCGTCATGAAATTTGACAAAGATATAACCTGGGATACGGAGAAGGACATTGGCTACTTTTTTACGCGATAACCGATATCCACGAGGGCCGAGCCGCGGGCAAAAGCTAGTTGATAATATTAGTAGGAAACACCCTGATTATGGAGATGGAATGAGCAATGGAATGTAATGGTATAGGTACCATTACATTCCATCGCTAATTCCATCTCCATATCGGGGTGTTTCAAACTACGTCATGCGTCTTAGTGAATTATATGCAAAAAAAAAAAAACATAAGTTCAATATTTTTAATCTTTTATTTCATCATCATCATCAGCCTATAATGTTCCCACTACTGGGACACAGGCCTCCTCTCGGTGAGAGGGATTGGGCCGTAATCCACCACGCGGGCCCAGTGCGGGTTGGTAGATGTCACATGTCTTGGAATTTTTGGTTCTAGGACATGCCGGTTTCCTCACGATGTTTTCCTTCACCGTTTTTGAGAGCAGTGGTGATGAAATAATTTACACAAAGTAAAGCGCCTGGCTGGGTTCGAACTCACGACCTACAACTCGTAAGTCGCGGCCGTTACCACTTGGCCACCACCGCTCTCAATCTTTTATTTATTTAAATGTATTGTAGTCATTGGATACATGAAGTGGGCTGCCATTGTAAGACGACTAAAATGACGCGGTGTATAAATACGCATTCGTTCAAAGTTGAAATAAATTTCTAACACTGGGCGATCTCTTGTTATTACAATCCTTTCATTACATTTGATTGGCTTATTTGTTTCAGATTTCAAATGAACAATTAACATGGTTGCGCGATCGATCAGAATCCGTTCGCCAAACGCTAAAATACAACTGTCTGGACTCAATCCCATACAATAAACAAGACGTGTCATTGTCAGTGAAATTGTGGGCTTGGAATGATATGGTAATTGGACCATACCCGACTGCACAATCACCTATCTTTTATTCCGTACCAGAAGCTAAGGATGGATGTAAAGTAAGACATTATTTTTATTGTTTATTCTGAATGTTAAGGCCTTATTTCTCAAAACATTTTTATTTTTTTTGGACGACAGCATAACATTAACGATTTTAATAACAACAGTACCACGCGTACAGCAGGCATCTATAACGCCGTCCCAAGTACATATTTTATCATCGTCTTCATCAGCCTATAAAAGACCACCGCTGGACATATCCCCTGCAATCCCCGCCATTCAACTGGATCGTCAGCAACTCTCACCCAGCTGTCACCCTGCGTAGATCGTCGCTTCACCTAGCGTGTGGATGTCCTGCCTTATGTTTGCCGATTCGCGGTCTCCACTCAAGAGCACTGCTTTCCCAACGATCGTCAGCTCTACTGATAATATAGCCGGCTTCATGCCACTTTAGCTACTTAAGGCGCAGACAGACGACTTTTAAGGACTTCGTATTGAAGATTACGTCTAAACGGCTTGTCTTATGTATTTGAAAAAAAAAATATGTTAAACTAGACAATGTTTTTCGTCATTTGATATGTGAATATTTTAAATCCTATTTTTATAACATTTGTAATTAATGGGTAAAGTAATGTCTATTGCGGACATAAAAACGATAATCACGCAAAAACTATCGGGCGTATTTCCATGAAACTTTCACCATCTAAAAGACAAATTAATCACCCAAATTTTAGTATACGGCTTTTCTTTGAATTGTGTTTGACAAATCGACATGAGTTGTTTTTCGAAAAACTTGATACGCGTTGAGGTGGGATCTCTTGCGGGCGACGGGCGGCAGTGCATTGCTGTAGGTCGCTGTCATTTAGTGTCGCCTTAATTTGAGGGCTATGTCGACAACTTTGTATCTCTGCCAAATACCGCAGTAATCAACTCAGTTTATTTTTAACCCCCGACGCAAAAACGACGGGGTGTTATAAGTTTGACGTGTCTGTGTGTGTGTGTGTGTGTGTCTGTCTGAGGCAACGTAGCTCCCGAACGGATGAACCGATTTTGATTTAGTTTTTTTTTTTGAAAGGTGTATTAGTCGGGAGTGTTCTTAGACATGTTTCATCAAAATCGGTTCAGCCGTTTGAAGATTATCAGCTCTTTTCTGGTTGAAAAACGGATTTTAGCCTCTGATCAAGTCAAAATTTGGGATTCTATTACTTCAATGATATTAGACGAATAAAATAACCTTGAACTGATGCTGGAGCAACACCTGGAATTTCCAGGAAACCCAAGTTATTCACCAACAAACAGCAGAAGTATCGTGTTTGGGCTCATTGAAAAGGTCTCAATGAATAGATTATAGATAAATGTGATTTAAGGGAGACATTAAGTTTAAAAAGCAAGAAATAAAAATTAAATTAAAAATTTAAAAAACCCCCGACCCAAACAAAAACTCAAAAAAGTAAAAAATTAATTTTTATAGGCCTTTTAATTTTAACGTAATATTTTGATCAGGGCATTGTCAAGTCGGGGGACGGTCAATGAAAACGCCAAACAGAGGCCTAGCCGTCCCCCGACTTGACAATGCCCTGATCAAAATATTACGTTAAAATTAAAAGGCCCATAAATATTATTTTTTACTTTTTTGAGTTTTTGTTTGGGTCGGGGGTTTTTTAAATTTTAAATTTAATTTTTACTATAAGAAATGTTAAAATAATGTTACTGAATAGTAATAATAATATAGGAACAAGTGGCCATGATCTAACACATAATCATTCGACAAGCTTAAGAAAATAAATTAATCCAAAATAATTAATGTTTCAGGACGGAATTGCTGATTGGAAAAGTACTATCATAGAACTACAAAGTTCTAACGTATACAGACTACCAATAGTTAATATGTGGATCGGAGATGTTCGTAATGCAGGCCAAAGGATGACCATCGAAAGTGTTGAATTGTGTTTCGGATGAATGTTCCCATCAAAAGGGTGTTTGATTTCATGTAAAAGCCATTTTTAAATATGTATGAAAACTGAAATAATTGTCTAGGTAATCCTCGGTGTTTTTTTTTTAATTCTATCCCTCTTACTAATAAACACGGAATAAAGTTAAACCACGAATAACAAATGAATAAGTTACCATACATTTTAGGTTCAAACTTGGAATAACTTTGTTCTGTGTTTATAAGTATGAGGGTAGGTTATTTTCTGTATCAATTTAGTCATCTAAAATGGTTTAAAGTATGTAGGTATGTATTTATCTACCCTTATTTGAAAATAAATAATTTGAATTTGATAATTATTTCATTCCATCTCCTTACGACATGAAATCTGCTACATGATAATAAATAATCGGTATCAGCTCCGACTTACCAGTTGTAGATCCTTAGGCGCTTTACTTTGTGTAAATTATTTAACTACCGCTGCTCTCAAAACGGTGAAGGAAAACATCGTGAGGAAACCGGCATATCCTAGAAACAAAAATTCAAAGACATATGATATCTACTTGCACTGGGCCCGCGTGGTGGATTACGGCCCACTCCCTCTCACAGAGAGGAAGCCTGTGTCCCAGGAGTGGGAACAGTATAGGTTGATTGCATAAACATAGAGAATGGAGTACGCGTTCCGTATTCATTTGTGCATTGAATCAGACCGAAAAGTACGAGAGAGACAAAGCGAAGGTGCGGCCAGTAGTTGTCTCTTTCTAGTATGTTATTACAGGCTTGCAGAAAAGAGACAGGTATTGGCCGCACAGTCGCTTTGTCTCTTTCTAGAGAGTGATCACTTTTGTGAGGATAAACCTCAGTCCAATCTCTATATCTATGGTTGATTGCGATTGACATGATAATAACGTTACGTTGGTACAGACGTAAAAATACCGCGGTGTATTTGCGCACTGGATCCTCAACGCACTGCTTAACGCCGAATGGCAATGACTGAAAACTTTTGTTTGGTAACGTCGCGTCGTCTCTTGCGTGTCATGTTGCGCGCCAGCTAGCAACGTCGTTCATTATTGTGCAACGTTGTCGAACATGTAGAGCATCACGTGTTGCGCTTAAATGTAGATCAGTGGATACAAGGCTTTAAATGTATGGAAAATGTTGCATTGCATGCTACGAGTACCTTACTCATGTTATGTTGCAAATAATGTAGGTATACCGGGCTTTGGAAACCCAGTGCGCGAAGAAACCCCGCTGCGATAATTTACGTCTATACGAACGTGGTCTAACGAAGCCGAGGGTAGTTTTTCTTCCCGTCTTTATGATTATTTTTGCACTGGACTAGGTGGGTTTTTAAATACAATTACTTAGTACTAGCTTTTGCCAGCGGCTTTGCCCGCTTGGAGATCGGAAATTATCCCACGGCACCGTACTACAGGTCTAGTTGAGAATCAGCGTCAGGCACTAGTTTTCCTAGCATTTTTGCTGAACTGAGACACACTAGTTTCCGACATCGTAACTTACACTTTTTATTTGACTTTATTTTTACTATACTGTTTCTTGCTATAGATTGTGTACCTTTAGTCTGTGCTAAATTAGTGTATTTTCTTTCTTTCGCACCGGGATAAAAAGTACCCTATAAGTTAGTCCAGGTTATAAACATAGTGTGTGTCAAATTTTATACAAATCTGTTTAGCTGTTTCTGCGTGATTGAGTTACAAATATCCAAACATCTAAATATCCAAACATTCAAACTTTCACATTTATATTGTTTGTAGGAAATAGGATAGAAGGATAATTTCTCAAGTTTTTTTTTTTTGGCCAAACTCTGTTAACTTGTCCGGCGTATCGTCAATTAAATTTGAGACGTTTTCCGCTCATGCAAACAAGGGCCAATGGTATGCCAATGCCGATTAATTTCATAGCGGAATTCCTAAATTCCTTTTTGAATTTTTTGAATACGGAACGGAACGCCGGATACGGGGGCGTATCCGGCGTTCCGTTTACTTGAGAAAGAATCTGAATTGTTAATCATCTCATTTAATGACGGTTAAAATACCTGTCATCGTTGGGAAATCTTATGCTATTAAAAGTCACGATCTGGAAGGCAACTGCCGCGTACCTGTCTCGCAATCGTTATTGTAGTTCGATTCGGACTTTTCCCTCGTTAACATCAAGCTGAGCTGGTCCTCACCGGACACAGTTATTTCGGGAGGTTCCTGTTTCGGATAAGGCGAGAGGAAACGCCCGGGTGTTTCCATTGGGAAGGTCGCCCTGAGGACATGGAGGCTCCTCTATGTCCATGCGGACGGCGAGTACCTAATGGTTAGGTCGCAATCCGGAAGGACCAAACCCGCAAGGGCCGATGCCTGTCAGGGGTGCGGGTTTGTTCCAAAGAGATACCGCAACCCTGGCATACAGGCTACTGAGGGAACACGGGTGGGTTTTAGTCAGTAAAAGTGTGGCACGCCCTCCTGCTCCACCCAGAGCGGGAGAAGTTATTTGATAATTTCCCAACCAACGGCTTAAAGGGTTTTCCGAGACACGGAGTGGTCTTAATATGTAAAGATGGTCACCCATCCACGAACCAAGCACAGCAAGCGTAGTTCAACCTGCTCGATGGACTCGCGTGGCTGTTATAGTTTAACTTAGTAGTATGGTTCCGCCAATTTCTATTTAATTCACATTAAGTCACTTTGATTATTAAACTCTACGTGCATGTAAGTACCTAACGCTCACTGCACTTGAAACTTTGAAACACTAGGCCAAATCAGCAGTAAAGGTTCATTAGAAGGCATTTATTGCATGCTGAAATAAGTAAACAAAGATATGGAACTGTTTATTATTTTTGACCTTTTACCCACTTTTACTTTTTTTATGCATATTATAGACATCCTATTCCACCCTATTTATGTAATAAAATAAAAAATAAAAATAAAAAAGCCTTTTATTCCATGCAATTTTTTTTTTTAAAGCAGTAAGTACACATTATAATTTTTAAATTTTGTTTTTTTCTAAGTACCTAAATCTATTTTTTTTTCTTTTCTAGAAATGGGTATTCAAGTACTCATTTTTTAAATTTATTAGAGTGAATAAAAATTAAAGTTTCTAAATTAGGTAGTAAGTAAGTAAGTAATAATAAAATAAGTACTTTTTCCATGCAGGAAGTCTTAGGTGAAGGCCTCCTCCAAAGACTTCCATATTTCCTATTCCTATAACCGATATTTTGTTTAGTAACATGCTACAAATTAATGAGCACTTATATCATTACATTAACTGTATATTTACTGTTCTGCTACATAAGCTGCTCGTGGCTCTTGCGTTTATGTAGTGCCATCTGGCAATGAGTTCTAGTATTCTCGTAATGAAAAATCTAATGTAAAACTATAGGCAGAAGAGCATAAAATAATGCTTGGAGCGTGTCGCGTTCTATGCTCCGTTTATTGTGTTTTGTACTTTGCGCGGAAATATGTCAGGAACATTTTGTAAATTATACCAATCCGACTAATGTAGAAATGCATTTCATACAAGCGTACTTCTGGTATCACTCGTATCCAAAGCTCGTATCTCTCTTAGCGTTTACGTAAATTAAAAAGTTCATGCGATTTTGTTTAGTTACGGTATGATTAATTTTGTAAGATTTAAAATGTAGAAGTTTTTGAAATCCTACTAATATTTTAAATGTGAAAGTTTGTTTGGATGTTTGTTACTCAGTCAAGCAAAAACGGCTGGACAGATTTGGATGAAATTTGGCACACAACTAGACTATAACCTAGATTAAAACATGAGATACTTTTTATTCCGGGATAATTTCCGACTTCCACGCGGGCGGAAGCTAATGTAGTATAACTGGAAAAGTTGTTTTTTGGAGTGGGGCCTATGAATTACCTAAAAATACAGTAAAAAGAGAGCAGTGGAGGCCTAGTAGTAAAGGCCGCCACTAACGATTTGTAAGTCGTAGGTTTGAACCCAGACAGGCGCTTTATTTTGTGTAAATTATTTTATTCCACTAGGTACTCTCTCTAAACGCTGAAGTAAAACATCGCACAGAAACCGGCAAGTCCTAGAACCAATTTATGAAGATATGTGGCGTCTACTAGGCTTGTGGGCTGATGAGGGGCTTGTGGCTAAATAACAATAGCTGCACGGGTCGATCGATCAGGTTCAGCTACGCTTGCCGCGGTTGATCCATGGATGGGTGACCATCTTTACATACCAAGACTCCTTCCTGCTTCGGAAAGCACGTTAAGCCGTTGGTCCCAGCTGTTATTTGTGGATTTTTGACAGTCGTTACGGGTCGTCAGAAGCCCGAAAGTCTGACAACCAGTCTTACCAAGGGGTATCGTATTACCCAATAACTGAGTTGTGGAGGTCAGATAGACAGTCGCTCCATGTAAAATACTGGTATTCAGCTGCATCCGGTTAGACTGAAAGCGGACCCCAACATAGTTGGGAAAAGGCTAGGCAGATGATGATTATGTGGCGTCTACCAACCCGCATTGGGCCCGCGTGGTGGAATACAGCCCACTTAGAAGAGCCCACAGAGAAGAGGCCTGTGTCCCATCTGTGGGAATGTTATAGGCTGATTAAGATATGACCGAAGCACAAGTAAATTGATGTGTTTTCCTACACGCTGCTTCAGTCATTTTTATGACATCACCGTCACTGCAGCCGTTAAGTAGCGGCTACTGTTCTTTTTGGAACCGTAGCTCTCGAAAAGAAAAGAAGAAACACGAATTTAAAACGTAAATCTATAACGCAGCAACCCTAAGTTTGACTTACTTCCTGATTATGATAAATGCCGACAATATTGTAAATTGTCGTGCTATTTACCATAATTTACTGTGTGAATGTTTACCATTACATTCATGTATAATTATTATCAAATAAATAGTTTTATACCGAAAAAAATGTAGTCGAAAAAAAGCCTCTAGTCGGCTGATACATTTTTATTTATTTATTTACTTTTACCACTTACGTTTGTATTTACGGGTACCCAATACAACAATGTTGTCAAAATTTCCATACTCAGAGACGTCACCCAAAAACCAGTAAAATACCACAACAAAAAAAAAATAGACTGTTTTCAGGTCTATATTTATAAGCCAGGTGCGTAGAACACACGACTACACATCAAGCTATACATTTCCAGTATAAACTGATCTCGCATTGTGTAGGATTTCAGTACAGCGCGAGCTCAGCGTAAACTGGAAATGTGTAGCTTGATGTCTAGCCGTGCGGACTCACAACCGTCCTACGTGTATGACCAGCGGGTTACTTGCGTAACGCACTAAAAGGATGATGATGATGATGGGACTCCCTTTCCCGCACCTAGAAGAAAAAATAAAAACAAATAAAAATTACACAGTTATCAGAAAAACACCGACGAATCGTCTTACAGACGACTTGCAAGAGATTGTGAAATCATTGTTTTGAATTTAGATTGTTACAGCGCGAAAATATCAAAATCAATAAATAGGGGGTAATAGGGTTTATGTTATGGTTATGGGCCTTATGTTGCACCTGCCATGTTTTCTCTCTGCATCACCATAAGGTTGACTGGTAGAAAATGCCTCAGGCATTAAGTCCGCCTTTGTACAGTATTTTTTTTACTTGTGCATTAAGTTTTAATAAAATAAATAAATAAATAAATTAGCTCCATGTAAAAGACTGGTATTCAGCTGCATCCGGTTAGATTGGAAATCGACCCCAACATAGTTGGATAAAGGCTAGGTAGATGATGATGAATTCTATATCCGATCACCACAGAGCAAACATTCCAAAATAAAACATAAGAATTAATTACGAGTAGATTTAAAATAAAAAAGCAACCGACTTTCGGAAAAACACTAAAAAGTGAAAAATAACTTTAATTACGAAAGGATAAAAGCTTAAAATACATACCCAAAGTCACCGACGAGTTTTTAGTAATGGTATCTACCCCACACCAATTCGAAATTTCATGTTCGTGAACGGTCTGTCGGTTGAGACTGGTCATCTCCTAACTGCCAGGGCTTATTTTTAATGTTGTTTAGAATAGGCGTGACGACAGTATCAAATAATCAAAGATTTAATGATTTTAAGGGAAAATACATTCTAAAAGGTTTTAAAACGCTGATTCAGTTTTATTAAAAAAATTGAGATTATTAAGATTTTTATTAAAATAAAAGATTAAAATACCGCAATCGACCATTTTGACTGAAACACCAATCACAGCGCATGACGTCACGCCTATGTAAACATCATTGAGTTTTGTTGTGACTGCTACCGAATTACCGATTGCGCATTTGGATTTATTTTTTTGTTAGTATGAAATGTGGGAAATGTGATTGAAAGACTCCAATCAACTGTACAACACGAATCTGTTACAATGGAACCAGGATTTGTTAAGGCAAATAGCTCAAATTTGCCCAGGATTGATATATTGATGTTGGGCGATTTCCTCGCAACAAATAAAGAATTTTGCTCGTCTGAGTTTAGAAACGTGAAGACCTCCTTGTAAGTAAATTTTGTATTTATCTTTAGCACTCGTTAGCACTAGATAGAAATATAACCAATTAATTAAACTCGTTTTGAACTCGTAGGAGTTTATTTTAAGTATTTTACTTTCATAGGTTATTTTTACAATAAACTTCTCATCGTTTATTTTTGAGGTTAGCTCCCTCGCAGCTTAGAAGTTGGCTACTTGACAAAACGAGTAAATTTCTAGAACTACAAAGCACCTATTTCCTCATAGTAAACATCTAATATCTGATAATCACCAAGTCAGCTATGCAGATCCGAAGTGGCTGTAGTTTTCGAATTAATTTCCATATTCTAATTTCTATTTATTTCAGGTCTTCAAGACCATCATATGGGGATGATGCAATGAGTTATGTACAACTAAAACGGGAAGGAAACATTTGTGTAGTAAAAAGCAAGATTTGCCCAGAGCATAAAGTCCATGCTAAACTATATGCTGCTACATTGATGGTTGATGAAGATGAAGAAAAAGTAACATCAGTCGAATGCCATGATTGTGTTGCTGCCCAGGGTGGATGTAAGCATGCCATAGCACTGCTTATGTGGGTACATAGACGAAGCGAAGAACCTTCATGCACAGAAGTTCAATGTTACTGGCGGAAATCAAAGCTATCAAGAGTTGGCACTACCTTGAAATTTATATCTGCAAAAGATTTATCTAAAGGTAGCCCAATATTGCCTTCTAACTCCACAGTTCTTGAAAAATTTTTAGAAGAAGGAAAAAAGAGAAAACTTAACAATTGCGAACTGCTAAAGTATCAACCGGATTATAATTGTGATAAACTACTTAGTGTTTCAATGCACCAACTTGTGCTTACATATAAAGAAGAGTGCTGTGACTTATTTTTAAGCAAAGTGAATTTGACAGTTGAACTTATTAACAAGATTGAAAATGAAACCAGGGACCAGTTCAAAAATAACCTTTGGTATGAACTGAGGTATGGCAGGGTAACAGCTTCCAAAGCTTATGAAGTGAGTCGGTGCCAGACCGATGATGGGACACTGATTTCTACTATCATGGGAGGAAAGATACCAGACACGCCAGCAATGAAACGGGGTAGATATTTAGAAAATGAAGTACGAGAAATAGTTAGCAAGAAACTAGGGAAAAAAATCAAGAATAGTGGATTGTTCATCTCTCAAAAATATCCAATGCTAGCATGTTCCCCTGATGGAATATGTCAAGATAGCATTGTGGAGATAAAATGTCCTATAAGCAACAAAACTTATCTCAATTATATAAAAAATGGGAAACCCAGCAAGAAATGCTTTGCCCAGATACAAATGCAAATGTACCTCAGTGGGCTAAAGAACTGTTACTTTTGTGTTGCTGACCCAAATTTTTCCACTAATAAAAATGTAGAAATTTTATGTGTAATCTTGGATGATAAATATATGTCAGGCTTTCTTGAAAGTGTTATTACATTTTGGATATCCCATGTGTATCCGTTATTATATAAAAGTATAGAATAGAAAATAAAAATGCAGAAATTTCATGTGTGTTTTATTTAATAAGAGCATCTTGTATATTAATCAAACCACAAGCTATAGTTATCACATCATCTAGAACTTTAACCAAACTTAAGTGAAGACAGGCATGTGGTTTCAACATGTTGAATTCACGTAGCCGTCTTATTACCCGCTCAACATGAATTCGCAAGCTAGCTATTTGTTTAGTTTCTTTGGCTTCGGCTTTAGTTAACTTAGCTCCAGATACAACACTTGGAGGCCGTACTAATAGCACACCCATTTTTCGTAAATACAATTCCACGTGTTTAAATCCTCTATCTGCCATGACCCACATATTGCGTTGCAAACATTTTGAGAAGTCAGAAGTTTCAACATTACATGTGTCTGTTATTCGGCCTCCATAACCATTTGAAATATAATTTATCAAACCATTAGGTGTACAAGATAAAAGGTACTTAATTGTGTTGGCTTTCTTGTAATCAGACCAGGAAAGAGCTTGATTTAAGGCCTTTGATGGCTTTTGTATTTCTATCTCTAAACAGTCTATTATACAAGTCACCTTACTGTATTTATGCCTGAAAGCCATAGGCATTCTTTTTTTTATCAATTCCTTATCTAATGATACAATAAAAGGACGCATTACACTTGCTATGATAGGTACATTTTTTTTAAATATTTTGCTTGGGTAAGTACTATCAATGCCAAAGTCATCAGCAAGTTCACGGAATGAATTATTTAACCTAATTTTTTTTAGACACAGTAAAATATGATTAAACGGTATATTTGTCTGTTCTTGAATCAAGTTAACTAGATAATAACAACTTAAAGGAATGCCAATATAAGGACGGGGGCTTTTTTGAATTTTCTTTAAGGTGCACTCTAAAGCATTTAAATCTTCTCTCCTTTTGTCATCCTCAAGCATCTCGCTACAGTCAGATGTAGACTCCATTTGAAGAGATTTTATGGATATTGATGATTCTGTGTGAGTTACAGAGGGAGTATAAGAAGTATCACTGTCAGATTGTTCTATTTGTTTGACTATTTTACTCAAAACATTTCTACTTGGTCTTGATGGGTTACTATTAACACCATGCTTGATTTTAAAAGGTGATGTAGAGACAGAATGTTGAAACGGCTTGAATGGTGATGTCATCTGATTTACAGAACTGACTTTTGTTTGGTTAGCTTTACTTCTGAATGTTTTACACATGTGTACTTGAATTGATTTATCCAACACTCTTGGTATTAATTGGGGAACTTCTTCAATAATCTGCTGAACTGTAAAACAAATGTTTGTTTGTTATTTAAGTGCAATGTTAATTATGAACACAAATAGGAGATTACTAGGTCACAGAAAAATCTATGTCGTTATACTGAGAATAAAATGAACTTTTTCAATGCTTTAATCTAATAAATATTTTTTTTAAAATACCTGAACTATGAGATGTAATTTCTTCTGAACTTGACTGTTCTGTAACTATGCTTTTTTCTTTGAATTGCTTTTCACAGTCTTCAACAATCATCATCCTTCGTTTCTTAGCTATAAAGGGTCGCTCTGTTGTGTCAGATGTTCGTATTTTCCTGTCTGGTTGGCAAGTAAATGTTTTAGGCATACATCCTGGTTTCATACGTACTTGTGATACCGACCCCATCACATGATACTCCATATAGTTTTCCATATCATTTGGCAACTGAAAAATAAAAGTAAACAATTAAAATTGATATTAACAATGATAACCAAGAACAAAACAAACATAACCTCAATAAATTAGTTATTCCATAGCCTCAATATTTCAACTATAACACGTCAAACAAACCTATCAATACATGATAATGATAACATACTCACATCAAAGTGGTCTTCACAGAAATAAAGTGGCGAATTCGTGACTACGTCGTTTGGGTTTCGCCGTGCGAGCTTTAACCATTTATCTCTTATTATTTTCTTGTTTGGGACATGTACAAACACCTTGTTGGGTGTTGCTATTGATGTGTTTTTACACTGAGGTACTGCACACCACTTATAAACTTTGGAATTCATTTTTATCACACGAAATATGCAACGTTTGTTTACTTTTTTCTCTGGCTTCGCGTTGACATTTGATGTTTACCTAAGCGTGACGTCAGACCCGACGCCATGACACTGCGAGCTGTTTTCGCGCACTATTGAAAAAAGATTAGAAAAATGGCTTTAAACTTCGTTAAACTTTAGTTTATTACCGAAATAAAGGTTTTTTCGTAAATAATAAATGTGTACCCACATTACGGAAGAGGATTTCAAAATCTTTCGTCATGCCTATTGTTCATATTTTTTCTACATTGTTCGAACAACAAGAATATGTTCCCAAGAATTTGTTTTCTCCAACTTTTTTTTAAAGAGTGTCCGTGGTGTTTCTTGCCCGTTCTTCTCCATTGAGATCTACGTTTTGGAATGGGCGACAGCTTCAACTTTTTGACAATTCAAAAGTGTCTGTAAAGGGTTTTATTGAAATAAATGCTTTGAGTTTGAGTTTTGAGTTTTCATCATCCTTGGGGTCAAAACAATGCATATTTATGCGATAGCAGAAATCGCTGTTGATTTGCTGTAATTTTTTTAAGAGTTCCGTTGTCCGTCTCCGAAGCGCATCATCAGATCTATAATATAGATGGGAACATTTGGGAATAAGCCCCTTTCGAACAAAAAAAGAATTTTGCAAATCTGTCTATAAAAGTTATGCCCCAAAAACACACAAAATGTCGAATTGATAACCTCCTTCTTTTTAAAATTGGTTAAAAATACTTAAAATTCCTTTAATCCAACATCTTTGTCTTTATTACTTAAAATAAACATTTACTGAACATAAACTGTAGTTGTATTTGATAGCACAGAGGCCATTCGTTCAGAGGAACCACAGCCTAACAATAGTAGCCAGTTAATCAATGTCACGTTTATTATACGGCAATCAAGGAGGTTATGAGCTAAAATTACGAGTTTCAGGTTCAACTGCCATCTTGTCTACTCTATTTTATGTGCACTTACCTTTCTTAATGGCGGTAGGTATGTTATAATGTCTGTGTTTAGCCGCGTTCCCACGGCCCGTGGAGTGACGGGCCGCGCCAGGCGTTGCTACGCCAAACTATCAAATTCTATTACAGAGATCAAATCTTCAAGGTTATTGGGCAGTGTAATATCTTTAAATCTGTCAAAGTTAAGCCCATTGCTACATAACTGTTAGTGTGTAACGCATTTTCCCACCAGACTCTTGCAACACTGAAAAGCTAGCAAGACAATGGAACAATAATATACAAGTTCAATATTTTGGTAACTAGGTCATTGAAGTTTAAGTATAAAATAAATTTAAAGATATTAATTATTCTGTAACAAGGCCTTTCAAAATAAATCAGGCATTTGAATTTCGTTCCCAAAAAAAAAATAAGTGCTAAGATTAGGAAAAAAGAAAATATAATAAAATTAAAACATTTTCACGATACGCAACAAAATGAGCCTTCTTCCTGTCACGGAGGTATTATCCTCTGAAAAAAATGCTTTAACATAGTCCGACAAAATCTTCTCTAACGGTGTGGTGTGAAGATACCTGAAATCCCCGATTTCTCTTTTAAAAAAGGTCAATTGTAAAGGAATTTGTTTATAAAATGTTCTGGCTTTTTTGTGAAGATAAAGGTAGATGATTATTTTGTTTAGTGAGTATGGGTTAGAATGTAGGGAGGTACTCAATGGTGGTGACAAATAATTCGCAGTCATGGGAAGTGACAAGTCAATATCAATAACATGCCGCTCAGAAATCCTATACAATGCGAGATCAGCTTACACTGGAAAATGTATAGCTTGATGTTGTAACAGTGTGTTCAGTGTACAATTAGGAAAGATATAGGATAATTTTAAAACCTCACAGATGTCACTCGGTGATGAGGTTCTCAAAAAAATACGATGTTTTCCTTCCCGTGGTTAGCGGGCGGTTCAAAGGTATGTGCGGGAAGACGCGACACGTCATTGGAGACATCTTATACTCAGGCTTGTAACGAAACCATAGCGTGATTCAGAAAAATTAACAGCGCCATCTATCGAGCTACATAAAAAACTTAAATTATTATTGTTGCTGAATTATTATTGTTGATTTGAAAAATCTGATAACATTTTGTTTTAGCTGATTTTTTTAGTAATTTTTTAAAATAAAATTATTGAAAATAACATTTCCAAAAAGTTAAATAGGATGGTATTTTAAAGTACCTACTAAAAGGCAACGTGGGGGTTTCAGTGGGTAGGAGTGCGACATAATCTTTCGTTCTTCCTAGACGAAGGGTAAGTAATTTATATTATGTCTTTTTTTTCTCTCTTCACAAAGTTTCACATAGTAGGGGTAGGTTGCGATCATTGGACCAGTTCTTTCATTGGACCACCAAGGTATTTCCAAAACTGTGCAAGCTAGCAACACCCAAACTAGTCGAAGCAAGTCCATGGCGACTCAGTTACACCCTCCTCTTACCTCAGTGACACTGCGTCACGTGGCGAAAAGTGACGCATGTGGTTGTGTTTGCGGCGGTCAAAATCTAATAATTTCACTCAGGACAGTTTGACGATGATGACGATCATTGTTTTTATATTTGTCTGCAGTAACTGTTATGCAATATTGGACAATATTGGTTTATTTGAGATTCTATGAGTGTTATTCAATTTTGTGTAATCATGACCATTTAAATTTTAGTTTAGTTTTTCTGAAGCAGTACCTTGTTGCCATCAATGGACCTCAAAAGTGTTCCATCGTTGGACCAGTCCAATCATAGCAACTTTTTACTGTAGTTTTTCGGTCATAATTATGGGATATAATAAGTTCCGAGTATTTCACTAATTTTGAAAAAAAAACCATAGAAAAATCATTATAAGATTAAAATTCCAGAATGTCGCCAATACAAAAGAATTACCGAAAAGGCGTCGGAAAACACAAAGCAGCATAGAATTAACTTCGTTGCTGTACAAAACTAACCTTGATGAGAACGCAAAGGTTCCAAAGCAAAAAGCCAAAACTGTCCACAAAAGAACCTCAACCGTCAACACGCTAATGAGAATATAGAAAAAATATTTTGCAAAATCTGTCTAAAATATGAAGACCTGGGACCATGTTGATTGTGCTTGTGTTAAAAAAAACATGTCAGAAAGTACCTATGCCCTCATTGCACTACATAGGCATCACTTAGATTTCATTTTTAATTGCGTTTTTAATTCATAATTTACTAATATTGATAATTATAATTTGTTGCCTCGATTGGACCTATAGAACAAATTTCTCGAAATCCATTGATGGCAACTTGGTGGTTCAATGAAGGTGCCCATAGTCCAAAGAAGGCAACAGCCCAAGATTTAGTTTTCTTCGTTTATACCAAAAAGTGTCAGCCCGAATTGTGTGTGCGTTTGATGATTATAAATAAAGGTCCTATGAAACAAACATAATAAACTGCTTTCATTTTAACACTTATACTTTTTGGGATATGAGGTCGTAAAGTTAAGTGGTCCATTCATGGCAACCTTCCCCTATTAACATAGAGACAATAATAATAGCATTTTGACAAAAGTGCACAAAATAATAAATGATCCTTTTTGAAAGCCACGTCCATCCCTACAACGATACCCTGGGTGACGAATCACCAGGGTGTCAATCATTATAGTGGTTAATTTTAAATCTGCAGACTTTTTTTTTTATTTAATTAACCATAAAATAAAACTATTGAATGACAAAGAAAAATTAATTGGTATACTATGTAAGTCATGTGCAGTTCGTGAACAATGAACGAATAGGAACCGTTTCTTTGCACATATAAAAGAAACTTTTCCGAATGCTGACTTGTAATCGGTCTATTAGTTCTAATAGCTCCTCGTACATTTAAAAAGAGCCATAGAAAAAGCCGTAGACAAAGTGCTTACCTAGTACCCATATGGATTCGCTCACAGGAAAAAAAGGTCATTGCATGACAAACAAACCGTCGCTCAGCCCACCTGCGGGCTTAGCATGACGCTTTGTATTTCTACGAAGAATAGACAGTGCTTTTTCAATACAAAGAGACATTTCGTTCCAACATTTTTGTTATCGCACCGTAGATATCCTTCTACAATCTGTCATTTAGTCTTTCGTTTTTAACGATATTTGTCTAGGTCCTTATAGATGTAGACTATTTTAGAAGAATATTTCTTCCCAAACTGTCAAAATCACACTGACAGTAAAACTTTCTACTCGAAGGCCACAAAGTAAATACAATTTCTACAAAATCATGATTCGTTTAGAACGCATATCTGTGATAATGAATAGAAAAACATAGCTATCTTATCCTTTATTACATTATTTATTTAATAGTGATGTCTATTCTTCCGTCAACAAATCGGTGCTCGTGCTAAGCCTGCAGATGGTACCTAATTGGCAGAGGCGTTACAACACAATCAAAGTCGTAATATCTATTATCCCTGGAATGCAGGCTGTGCCCATACCCTTAAAACAGAAACACATTAACTTTGCGTCAGAAATAGGTAAATGATGACAAGCACATCTCCAGACAACAACAGAACAAACAAATATAACTAAATTGTCAAATTATAGGGTTCCCGTTCCTTGCTTTGTCTGATAGTTGTAATCGGATCCAAAACCGCCAGATCCAGAGTGAGCCACCTCTTGAAAACATAGAAACAAACAATTTTACCTCAATATAATATTTTATGGCGAGCAGTGGTGGCCCAGTGATAACGGCCGCGACATACGAGTTTGTAGGTCGTCCGTTCGAATCCAGAAAGGCGCTTTATTTTGTGCAAATTATTTCATCACCACTGTTCTCAAACCATTATAAATATTGTTGCGTTTTGTCGTCGGCTTGTGGGCAAAAGCCCTGACGAGCGCCCCCACCTCGGGGTTCCTCTTCGTTTCACCGTGGGTGGACAAACCACGGCTACTGAGCCCCCCCGCGACGACAATGCGGGAACCCACCGGGAGAGGGTGAAACCTAAGACAACCAATTTTTTAAAAGTTATGCCTCAACGTCGATAATCCGAATCTAGAAATCATCTAGAATTCTGGATCGAGTATATACATATCAACGAATTAAAAATAGAAAAAAAAAAACGATAAAAAAATAACAACATTTTTTTTAAGTGGGTTAAAAAATGTAGCTGATAACAAGATCGGATGACCACAAGACCGATGTTGTTATCAGCCACATTTGTACGTACGTCAGTGTGTAGGCCGTAGGTTGCCTAACGTTTCGGAAATCCCTAAAACGAATAAGTACCTACTTACTTACGGAGTTTTGTTTGGTTTACCCGTAATATAAATTGCAATGCTTTTAGTATGAGTATCTTAGTAAAATGATAACAAAGTGCAAAGAGTAAACAAATTAAAATGTTTTTGTAGAGATAATGATGATCGGAACTTATTGGTATTTAAACAGTGGGTTTTTAATTTAAAAACGGTCAAGTGCGTGTCGTACCGTGAACAGTAAAGGGTTCCGTAGTTGGGATGGAAAAAGTTTGTTCCTAGCATAACCCAATAACAAAGTTAACTATGTAGTAATAAATGCACTCCCATTCATCGGTATAAGTCACTGTCAATTCTCCAACTGCAAATGCTGACAAGAGATGCAACTTGAGAGGCAATTAAATAAATCATATTGTTTTGTAGGTATTGAATTCACCTTTAGTTTGTACCTACTAATTACAAATCCTGTATACGAGTAACAACCATTACTTTTCACGATCACTTGTTTCTTTCACAGTTAATATTTCAACGTTAAAATCTTGAATACATGCTATCCTAGCTCACAACCAAAACAAATAAACCAAAACAAACAATGGCGTCGGAATATAAAATAATACGACAAATAAGTAATGGTTGTTAATGTAGACAGTTCAATTTAAAAATGTTACGTTTTAAAATAGTCGTATTTTAAACTTTGTTCGGAAAACTTCGGTAAGTTTCGTAATTCGTCGTGTCAAAAGCCACTGACTACCCTTTACGGTTGTGTGCGTTATTTGTTTCATTGTGTGCCACGTATGTATGAGCACGCACACCCAATAAATCTGCATGACCACGAGTGCACACTTATAAACATTAAAACGCCAATAGTTCGTGGCTCTCCAGACGCACTTAGCGGCGCTAGTGCATCGCAATGCGAAGTTGCGTCAAATTGTACGAACAAACGAGTATTGTACCGATGATAGTAATGATACGACCGATAGGTGGAGCTGAGTTATGAATAAATATTTTTTGTTTATTGATAAAATAATATTAGATTTACATATTTACCTGATTTAGGTGGGGTAGGCAGTGTCTTTCTGTCTTTATGGACTGCATGCCACTGCCTGTAACACCTTGCTTTTGGGCAAATTTCACTATTTTAGATCAACGGGAAGTAACGATAAGGGTCCTGAATTATTTCCCGAGTATCAAAATATGTCGCATAAATGGGCGTATTTATTTATTGCGATAATTAGAAGCTGAATTTTTAGAGTTTCAAGTTACTAAAGGTACCAAATAGACTAACGTATTTGATACGTAGTTCAACTTGATATTTCGAGAAAAAGGATCTTGAGTCTTGACCATAGATAAAAATAAAAAGTGAACACACAGACAAGTCAAACTTATAACACCCCGTCGTTTTTGCGACAGGGGTTAAAAAATAACCCAAATCGTAGAAACTATACCTAAGTACCTCATCATCATCTGCCTAGCCTTTTCTCAACTGTTGGGGTCGGCTTCCAGTTTAACTAATTGAAATAAATGCTTTGACTTTGACCAGATGCAGCTGAATTCCAGTATTTAACATGCAACGACTGCCTATTTGACCTCCACAACCCGTTACTAGGTAATAAGGTACCCCTTGGTAACACAGGTTTTCAGACTTCTGACGACCGGTAATGACTGTCAATTATCTGCAAATGACAGCCGGGCCTAGACCTTATCGGACAGTGAGCTACCCATAACTCTCCGTCCGCAAGCCCGCGCCTACGGTGACCGGGAATCAGCCTGGAATTCCTTACGGCCAGGACGTCTTCTGCAGAGGCTAGGGACATGAGTGTGTATATACTGCCTCTCTCTCACGTGCGCCGCCTCCCTCTTTGCCATCAAACTTAGGGTTATTATTATTCTACTGCCTGTTTCCCAACTTATTTGGGGTCGTCGCAACATGTCTATTCCTACCATATTTCTGTTTTAGTCGTCATCTCGGTAGTCACCCTTTTTCTAACCATATCATCATTCACACAGTCCATCCATCGTTTCTTTGGTCTTCCCCTACTCTTATAGCCCATCATTATCGGGTTATCATTATAATACTTAATTTTTTTACAAGTAGATATGAGTTACATTATGGTGTTATTCAAATCAGATCGTGAATGTACTCTGTTGTTTTTACAGTGGGGTGGCGACGGACTACCGAAGTACTCGAAATTCACTGCACTCACTTCGACAGACTACCCAAGTACTCGAAATTCACTACACTCACTTCGACAGACTACCGCAGTACTCGAAATTCAATACACTTACTTCGACAGACTACCGAAGTAGGTACTCAAAATTCACTACACTCACTTCGACAGACTACCGCAGTACTCGAAATTCAATACACTCACTTCGACAAACTACCGAATTATTCGAAATTAGGTAGTCTGCATACGATCAAGGTTACCTTATTTAATGTCACTATAGATACATTATAATAAAATAGTAACGGAGACTTGTTCGTTTTTCTGGATTTATGCTCTGTTTTGGCTAAAAAACAGCCAAACGGATTATTAGGAAATTTGGCACACATAATAGTTTAAAACCTAGATTGAAACCTACTTTGGGTAGGTACTTTAATTTAGTCCCAGTAGAACGATCCGATGGGATATTTTCCGAGATAACTACACGCGATCTTAACCACAGGAAAGAGCTAGTAATCATACTAATTCCTACTACTTAGTGTCTACCTAAGATTATCCACTAATGATCATCATCATCATCTGCCTAGCCTTTTCCCAGCTATGTTGGGGTCGGCTTCCAGTCTAACCGGATGCGGCTGAATACCAGTATTTTACATGGAGCGACTGCCTATCTGACCTCCACAACCCAGTTACTGGGTAATACGATACCCCTTGGTAAGACTGGTTGTCAGACTTTCGGGCTTCTGACGACCCGTAACGACTGTCAAAGATCCACGAATGACAGCTGGGACCAACGGCTTAACTTGCTTTCCGAGGCACGGAGGGGTCTTGGTATGTAAAGATGGTCACCCATCAACGGACCAACCGCGGCAAGTGTAGCTTAACCTGATCCTTCTACTTAGTATCTACCTAAGATTATCCACTAATGTGAAAGTTTGTATGTTTAGATGTTTGTGACTCAATCACGCGAAAACGGCAGAACAGATTTGAATAAAATTAAGCAAACAGATACCTAGTTCATTAACACATATAATACTTTTTATCAAAGGAGTAAGTTCCCGTGGGATAACTTCAGACGGGAGAACCAGCAAGCAACAGCAATTTAGAAATAAATGTTAAAGGAGTAGCCTACAAGTCAATATTTGCTCTAACTGAAAATGTATCTATAGGTAAACTATTCAAATATGAATAAAATCCGTAGCGACATTCACATTGAGATCCGTTCACATGTAAAGTTTAATTTCCTGAGACTTGCTCATCACTGGCTTTTGTTTTGTTAGTTGGATTCAGCTTCATACTCCTTGCTTTGTTCAAATAGATATGCAGTGGTTTCTATGTTCAGTGAATATCCACACGAAATTAAAAGATTCTCGATTTCTGATCAGGACCACAATTCTGTATGGTTATAATGATTCCCCGCGGAATCTTACTACGTTCAAACTATGTAAAAATCGTTTCTTGTAGAAACCAATGTAACGGTAATGAATAGATGTCATATTCTGTATGTTCCAAGACAATTTGTCAAAATTATTAGTATGATATTAGCATATGTCATGTGTAATCTAAGGAATTGATGTGGTTTCGAAGTAAGGAATCGTGGTAAGTGGTCATAGTGAATTAGGGCCCAGCGGGGTCATTGCGTAACTCACTAACACACAACTCTCATTGCGTTATTGATGTTGTTGAGCAGACAAATTTTCCGAACATATGAAGCAATGGATTAGAAATATCCTTTAAAATTATTTAGTGTGTTTGTTATGAAATTAAGGTGAAGGTTTACATTTTAATATCATACGTTTTTTTTTTTTTTTTGGGTGGCAAATCATCAAATAACTTCTCCCGCTCTGGGTGGAGCAGGAGGGCGTGTCAGACTTTTACTGACTAAAACCCTATCATACGTAACATTAACTGAATAAAATCATACGTAACATTAACACATTGAAATCAAACCTTACGAGGTTATAGATAGGCCGTAGGCTCGAATTAATGCATCACCGCTGCTCTCAAAACAATGAAGGAACATTTGGAACATTTTAGTGAGGAAACCGGCATATCCTACACACAAAAATTCGAAGACATGTGATACCTATCTACTAAGCCGCACTGGGCCCGGTCTCTGTCACAGAGAGGACGCTTGTTTCCCAGCAGTGGGCACATTATAGCCTGATTATACTGTGTTCATGTGGAAACAAAGAAAGTAAGGTTCATATTCAGAAAGTATCTAACAGAGAATGCTTCTAGTATCATTAAAGTCTCCAATACTACGATCAATAAGCTGCACCACGTACTATTATAACAGTTATCGTTTACATGAACGCGTACGAAAATGTCATGCTATAGTAATAATTTAGAAATAATCACGATCATACTCGTGCCAAGTTTCGTTTCTTGCCTCCAGATAGCCTGCTCTAGAACTCTTGTTTTTGTAAGGAACTTAAACTTTTTTTTACACTTAGGATGAACTTCACCAATGTACGTACCTGTAGTATCCTATTGATTCTACATATTTAGTGGATTATATCACTTCACTGGCTCACCACCACATGAAGCGTTACCGAGCAGACCTGCTTCACCTTCCCTGTTTCCCGCCATTACTCTCACTGACAGATGCCATTTAGTGACAGCAGCTCTCTCCGCTTGTGTGCATGAGACAGTGTTACCATATCTATTGCATAGATACACTACAGTACCTAACTGTACACGTTCATTACATCTAAACCGCATTCAAGAGCTGCAGTGTCAAAATTGTTGTGGAATAATAACACGAAATTTGAACTAGGAACGCGTGAAATTCGCTCAATCTTACAGAGTAGGCATTCTAAATACTGTACAGAAGTTTTGGCAAAAGCACAACGTACACAGATAGTCAGTAAATCAATTGTTTATCAATATGAATTCCGGCTTAAATTGTCCGCAGGTTAACTCGGAGAATTTAATTATTTAGCAAATTGACTAAGTACCTAGGTATACTATTTTTTTAACACGCTCTTGTTTGCTTCACCTGTATGTTTAAGCATGTTTGTAACCGTCTTTTTTGGACTTGATTTTGACCCACTTCAAACGGTCAGATTTCATTGAAACTTTGTAGACTTATCGAGGGCCAAAACAATTCCATAATTTCATAAAGCTCCAATATTAACATTTTTTTAACTGAAAATTCACGTCTTTGTAGTTGACAGAACCAAAAAATAGAAAATAAATAATATATTAATTTAAAAAAAAAACTAAAACTAAAAGCTACGCTTTAAAAACCATACTAAAACAGCAGAAAATAATTTCTAAAAAGCGTGAGGTGCTTGATATTGATTGATGATGAAAATATGTCTAAAAGCACCCCACGCTTTCTCGAAATTATTTTCTGCATTTTAGTTTTATTTTTAAAGCATGTTTTTTTTTAAATCTATTATTTTATTATTTATTGGCAACGGAAGCTGATGTTGTCCGTCCATTGAAATCACAACCGTTACACTTAGGCCGTTGTGTGAAATGACAACCAGTCTTTCGAAGGGGTATCACGTTTCCCAGGAACTAGGTTGTGGAGGTCAGTTAGGCACTCACTCCTTTTTAAATACTGGTAACCAGCTGTATCCGGTTAGACTGCAAGCTGACCCCAAAATTGTTTAGAAAAGGCTATCCAGATTGATTGAATACCTACCTACGAAAAAAAAATTTGACAAGATATTTTATAAGAAGAGACATTTTCCCTGTAATGGGTTAATAAAAAGCTAGTATTATTGTGGTTATTATTCTTAACAAAAAAAAAAAAAAAACGACCTGTCTTTACGAACTTAAGCGGACACAACAGTAGTGTTAAGTACAAAATGCTGGTTGGCGACGTCGCTGGATATTCTACATCTCCGCTTTGACTCTTTAGGTATAAAACAATACCAGAGTATAGGCTAAATACAGGTGCATCAGCGGCGAGGTGTCAATTTTTCTAAAAGAGAAGTCGAAGCGAAGCCGCTTTCAAAGAATGGACTAGGTATTGACGATACTATTGCCGTGCCATTTTTCAAAAGGGTGTTATATGGTGCTTTCGCTACCGACTGGTATTCAGCTGCACCCGGTTAGACTGGAAGCTGACCCCAACACAGTTAAGAAAAGGCTAGGCAGACGCTGATGAAGAGGCTACATGACACAAGCTACGATAATTACCATTCTCATCCATAGTAAAACTAAAGATTGATTACACTGAACTATCTTTGACAACATTCTCTAACATCAATGGATTCTTCGTTCAAAAGCCTGCTATCCTGTGAGACACCCGCCTTACAATACTTACGCAGCTCGGCTCGTCTAAATTATTCATATCACGGGGCAGTGCCGACCGTCCTGTCGCACTCAACTTTAGTATTCCCCTATGTATGATCCTTACAGAATTATGTATTATGTTCCGCCGTAATATGGACGTGGACAGAGATTATTGTAAAACTGTGTAGTAATGTAGATGTAGGTAGATATTTGTTGAGGTTTGAGGCTGATAAGATTAGTGGGTCAAGACTTATGTGGACCATTGTCCGCTTTTATAATTTATTAGCAGCGCTCTGCGGTTTCACCCGCGTAGTTTCCTTTCCCGTTTGAATGCGGGGATAAAAAATAGACTATGTCACCCGGGGATAGAGTAGCTTCCCAACAGTAAAAGAATTTTTCAAATCGGTTCAATATTTTCGGAGCCTATTCAATGCAAACAAACAATCAAATCTTTCCTCTTTATAATATTAGTAGATTTTTATAACAGTATAGAAGTATAGATAACGTTACGACTTTATGGACTACAATACCTATGTATATAAATACGTACACGTTAAGTCGTTGGTCCTGGTTTTTATTTGTGGATCTTTGACAGACGTTACGGGTCGTCAGAAGCCCGAAAGTCTGACAACCAGTCTTAACAAGGGGTATCGTGTTACCCAATAACTGGGTTGTGGAGGTCAGATATGCAGTCGCTCCATGTAAAATACTGGTACCTATTCAGCTGCATCCGGTTAGACTAGAAGCCGACCCCAACAAGTTGCCTCAAAGAAATGTCAGGACCAACTGGTGGGGTCCGCAAGAACCGTTGCCGGCTAGGGTTGCGGGTTGTTCGAAAGAGACACCGTCCCCCATGGCTCACAAGCAACTGGTGGGTTTTAGTCATTAACCGTCTTATTACAAAACGCGATCTAAATTTAGTACTCTGATTGTTACTAGGTTTAAACCATGACTAAATAAAACGTTATTATAAAATGAAGTTTATCTCTAGTTCTTGAACTATCTGTGGTACCAAAGTTAGTCCGCTGAGACCCCTAGTTTATCTTTGGATTTGACACAAGTACCAATTAATTTGAGGTTAGCGTTGATTATATATGTGTCTTTTTATTTAAAAACCGATAGAAATGGATATTTATGTGATTGACTTGATGGATTTGGATGATTTGGATATGCTGGAGACGTCTCGGTGACCTTACAGACACAGCCATTGTGTTAATTTTTTCGAATTGAGTGACGAAGATTTTAGATATAAAAATGGGTTCACAAAACGTTTTGGTCAAATAATAGTGGATGTTTTATGTGAAGACTTATCCCACGACCCTCGAGGATGCCCATTGAGTCCTGAAGGGCAAGTGGTTTGCGCATAACGCACGGCTCGACATGAAATAGGTACCTACCCCTGGTCGATGCTACTATAACATCAGACAAAATCCTATTAATGTACTAGGTACCTAATAATATAGTTTTATTCGTAGATTCAAAACGATACCGCTGATTTGCATGGTTTGATTTAACTAGTTAGTTGTCAGCAAAACTGCATTTATTTATTAAAACGGACGCAACGTAAACATTCGTCTCTTATTACGCACGCTGCCACCGAATTTAATCCATTCCACTTCACGACAGAGGTGTTACAAATATGACAAGTTGATTATAAAAAGCACGTCAAAAGTACAAGTGGGACTTGTTCAATATATTGTATCCTAAACATAGAATAATTTATGATGTATTATTGTATTGTTAAATAATTATTTAATCATTTCAAGTGTAAATCTAATTACAATATTTAGAGAAATGGAACGTTGTTTCAAATATAGCCCGAATGAATTAATGAAAGAATGCCATTTTTGTTTATTAACTGTAGATAAAATTTGAACCATGAACCTTCTTTGGTACTAACTGATCCTCAGATAGTCTTTGTTTTGTAATAAAGACGCAAGTTGATCCTGGTACTGACTTTAGTACCGTAACAATCCAAGACTTATAAGTATTGGTTTAAACCAGGACTTAAGCATTTTTTTGTAATAAGACTGTAAAAGTCTGACACGCCTTTCTGCTCTACCCAGAGTGGGATAAGTTATTTGAAACCTTCCCACCCTCAAAAAAAAAAAACCCCCAGCATAAAATCAAAATATTTTATTTCATATAAATCTGCATGGGCAAATTACATAGATAAAATGTATGGGAGGACAGTGCAGGCCTATCAATAAGCACCAGGTACTTAGGCGAAAACAGAATAGAAAATCGTCTACAAATCTACAGTCCTACAACGTTCTCTCATTCACAATATGTAAAATAATCTACATAAATAAAATTAACCTATTTAAACATAGTGACATGATTTCCGTGACAATGACTAAAAATATGTTATTAAAATAAAATTGATGTATAATGTTATTAAAATGTCAAATAATGACGAGAATATGTCAGCATTGTAAAACTAAAAAGAATTAAAAAAAAACATTGTATTTGAGAACAGTTAATAGACTTTCACATAGTTACTCGTATGCTGTTAATGAGGTACCAGGGAAGCTACATGTGCAGAAGGAATTAATGCCAAACTTCCCTGTCTTCAACGTAGTCTTTTATCTTATAATATGCTTTTTTGATAAGGACACGTTTGATGTGCGTTTTAAACTTTCCATCGCTAAGTTCTGTAATTGACTTTGGCAACTTATTATGAGCCTGTGCTGGCAAGCCCTCCTGCGTCTCGTGGAATCAAGGACGGTAGTTACGTACCTGGTCTTCCCACCTAAAACTGCGAGTACTCAGATCAGTCGGAGGAACCTTCAACGTAGTATTTTATCTTATAATATGCTTTTTTGATAAGGACACGTTTGATGTGCGTTTTAAACTTTCCATCGCTAAGTTCTGTAATTGATTTTGGCAACTTGTTATGAGCCTGTGCTGCCAAGCCCTCCTGCGTCTCGTGGAATCAAGGACGGTAGGTACGTACCTAGTCTTCCCACCTAAAACTGCGAGTGCTCAGAACAGTCGGAGGAACCATCAACCTAGCCATATTCTAAGTACTAAACGTATCTGTAGTTATGTATAGGTAAAGCTGAATCGCTAGTTTTGTTTCTCCCGAAACTATCCTAATTGTTAGTGGCCAAATTCAAACTCAACCATTTATATACACGGACATGATTGTGTTTCTATGTCTAATATGTATTATGTATAATATTAGTATAAATATAGATATAGATCTACCCTCTTTATTATTAGTATAGATTAAGAATAGACTTATTCTATACTAATATTATAGAGTAAAGATTTGATTGTTTGTTTGTTTGCATTGAATAGGCTCCGAAACTTCAGTAGTTTTCACTGAACGGATTTGAACAATTATTTCACTGTTGGGAAGCTACACTATCCCCGAGTGACATGGGCTATATTTGATCTCCGTATTCCTACGGGAACGGGAACTACGCGGGTGAAACCGCGGAGTGTTGCTAGTTTCATATAAACCAATACAGGCACTTTTCATTAAACTTTTAAGGGGTTGGTAAGTCAGAAATAGCCGGAGAAGAAGAACGGGAAAGAAACTCCACGGACACTATTAAATTAAATTATTGTAACAAAAAATTGGTAATATCATTCATGTTAAAATTATACATGTAAGAATGATGTAAAAAGGCGTGGACATTAAAAGTGTGCGTAAAAAAATAAAATAAAAAATAAGGCGTGATAGCTAAGAGATGACCAGTCCCCACTGATGGCGCCCGTTGTGCACCCGTATAGATCCACCATTTAGCTCGCCAGGGCCAAGGGAAATTCAAGTCAATGAAAGACGTACTTAGCCATTAACTAACTGCCATGGTACTACTATTATGGTAGCTTTATAGTAGATACATAGTGATCACAGATGTGCTAGGTATGCAATTATACAGTAAGTACCTAAATACTAAGATTGAATAAACACAATGCAAAGGTAATTCTACTTTTTACAATCCTCAGCATTGTTTTAACAATATTTCAAAATGCTAATCAAATTAGAGTATTCGCCCTTATGAAGCAGGACCAGCGTTGAGCCAAGCATTTTTCCCGGGCGCCCCAACGACATTGACACTGACGTAATAAAATCGCGGCGGCGTTTTTTCACTGCGTACTGCATTTTCAATTCGACGGCCGCTTTGACTATTTTATGAAATTTTAACGTCCAAAAAGTGTTGTGCAGTTTTTAAAACTGATGATGAATGCGTTGCAAATAATTTCTTGTGTATTTAACTAGTCTGTAAATGAAATTATATATTAAATAAATATACAATGTATACAGGGTAAGTTTTTATCCAGTGCGTAAATTGTAACCATGAATTCAGCATATCATTCTAGAACCCCTAGCGCAGAAATTTTTCGCCGGTTGTACAAAAAGAAATCAGCTGTTTCATAGAAAAGTGCAATACCTACGCGGTCAAAATGTATGGAACGGCAGATTTTTTTTTGTGTATCTGGCGAAAAATTTCTGCGCTACGGGGTCTAGAATGATATGCTGAACTCATGGTTACAATTTGCGCACTGGATAAAAACTTTTCCTGTATATATTTAATTTTTAACTACATAAGCTTATCACAAAAATGTAAACTAAATAACTAAACATTAGGTAGGTACCTACTAAGATATGATAAAATTAATTGCTTTCATTCGTATTAATATAGAGATAGGAAAACCCGAAATATGAAATAAGTATAATATATATAACCTACATAAGTACTAACTATAAAATGAATTGTTTTCGTTCTTATTATTCAGTGTACCAGTAGATGTTTGCAAAGATGGGTGTCAAAGTTTTGTCATACATTTCATTAGTTTTCATAACTCTTGAACTTCAAAAATCTTCAGGTAAGTCTTTGAAAATTAAGTAGTACTTTAAAACTTTACTATGTACAGAGGCCAGCACATGAAGCTACCCCAATCTGTCAAATTTATTTGATAGATTTTCATCTTTGTAACATACGCTTAAGGTTCAATTGGGAAAATTTGACAGATTGGGGTAGCTTGATGTGCTGGCGTCTGTACCTAAGTATGTCAATTTTGTGAGGTTTTTTATAAAGGAGCAGGTATTTTTGACCAGTGGATGGTTGACCATTTTACATAACCCTCCGTGCCTCAGAAAGCACGTGAAGCCGTTGGTCCCGGTTGTCATTCGTGGATGACAGTTGCTATGTGTCATCAGAAGCCCGAAAGTCTGACAACCAAAGGATTTCGTGTTACCTAGCATCTGGATTGTAGAGGTCAGATAGACAGTCGCTCCTTGTAACATACTATTATTCAGCTGCATCCGGTTAGGAAGAAGGCCCAAACATTATTTGGGAAAAGGCTAAACAGATGATGATGTTAAATTGTGAAATAATAATCAAAAGTCAGCTGTTCCCTACATTTTGATGAGTTATCCGAACATTGGTGGCCAAGAGAGCAGTGGTGGCCAAGTGGTAACGGCCGCGACTTACGACCCAGACAGGCGATTTCATCATCAGCCTATAATGTTCCCACTGCTGGGACACAGGCCTCCTCTCGGTGAGAGGGATTGGGCCGTAATCCACCACGCGGGCCCAGTGCGGGTTGGTAGATGTCACATGTTTTCGAATTTTTTGGTTCTAAGACATGCCGGTTTCGTCACGATGTTTTCCTTCACCGTTTTGAGAGCAGTGGTGATGAAATAATTTACACAAAGTAAAGCGCCTGTCTGGGTTCGAACTCACGACCTACAACTCGTAAGTCGCAGCCGTTGCCACTTGGCCACCACTGCTCAGACAGGTGCAAAACGGTGAAGGAAAACATCGTGAGGAAACCGGCATGTCCTAGAACCAAAAATTCGAAGACATGTGACATCTACCAACCCGCACTGGGCCCGCGTGGTGGATTATGGCCCAATCCCTCTCACCGAGAGGAGGCCTGTGTCTCAACAGTGGGAACATTATAGGCTGATGATGATGATGATGATCCGAACATAAATGTAAGGAACAGCTGATTTTTTTTTCGCCATTTCAGGTTTGGTCCCATAGGAAAAGTGGTTCATAATGATGAGTACAATGACCTCGTATGAATGTTGTTGGTGTTTTTCCAATAACCCTGATACAACGATTGAAGATAATGAAAGTGACCTTTTGCTTTGTTTCAGCATCAGTTCCAGGTGTCACGTTGGTAAGTATTAAGACCGTTAAATTAAGTTAATAAGTTGCACTGGTACCTGAAAAGTTGTGTGGTCATAGTTAGTAGTAAATCGGTTGAGAAAGTCTCGTGAGAAGGTAGGGGAAGACCACGGAAATGATAGATAGACTGTGTGAAGGATGACATGACTAGAAAGGGGGTAAGTACAGAGATGACGATTAATAGAGAAATTTGAAAGACCAAAACATGCTGTGCCGGTACAGCAGTGGTATTCTGTAAATATCACACTGTGAAAACTTGAGTGAAGTGAGCTGTCAATATTGTTAATCCGTACCATTAACATGTCGATTCTGAAACCTTCTCACCGCATGAAGTGAGCGTAGAGTGACCTGTCAGTGTCGTCCCACTGATGCTAGGGATTGACCAAGCATTAGGTGAAATGACACTGACAGCTCACTAAACGTTCACTTCACGCGGTGAGATGGTTACAGAATAGCAATGCAGGTGGAATGACACCTCACTTAGAGCTTACTTCACCTAAGTTTTCACGGTGAGATTTCTACAAAAGAGACCGGCTGTCTCGATTTCTAATATTCTTTCAATCACTTAAAGACCAACGGTCTTATTTTGTACCAGATTTTAAACCATCGAGCCAGTGTTTGAAATAAGAACCTAACAGAAATCAAAATGCAGTTCCTTTTACGAAACTAACAACTTAATGCGGTTTTAAGTTGTCAATTTCGTACTAAGAACTTTACGAAAGTCGGCATAAAGTTTGAAATGTAAAAACTGTTTCGAAGGTTTAGGCTCGGGATAAAGTTAGATCGTGTTTTGTGATAAGACGGGTTTGGTTTTGTTGAACACCACGCGCAAGAAATCGAGGGCAGAAGCTAGTTACATAACATAGATCTTTCGTTTCAAACTAAAAAGCCTTATTCTTCAATCAGAAATCAATTAGGGTTGTGGCAAATAATTTTATTTAATTATTTATTTATATACGCTTTATTGTACACCACAAAAAGCATGACAAAATAAAACATTAAACACTAAAAATACATACAATGGGCGGCCTTATCGCTTTCTGCGATCTCTTCCAGGCAACCTTGATATTTGCACTATCAGCAAAGAAACAACAAACCTAGTGTATTAAAATGACTATTGATTAATATTTTCAGAATGGTGTACTAACTTTTGCGCCGGGTGAGAAAGGAGAACCTGGAGATCCTGTAAGTACTTTTTCAAATCTAAACAAAAATATCATTTATTAATTTTTTTAATACTTTTCTATAAGTATTGGCATTGAAATACAAAAAAACCCAAGATGCACAGTTTCGAACAAAAGTAACACTCAACACTGTCACCAATTACACGTCAGTAGCTGTAGATAAGATAAAACATATTTTTTTACCTTCCACGAATTGTTTTTTGACTGACTTCATTATGGAGGAGGTTATCAATTCGGATGGATTTAATGTTTGTTCGGGCATAACACCGTCATATATAAACGGATTTGCATATTTTTTTGTTCGAAAGGGGTTTATTCCAAAATGGTCCCATTTATATTTCATATAGATCTGATGATGCGTTTTGGAGACAGAAAGGAACTCTTCAAAAAATTACAGCAAATCAACCGCGAATGCTGCTATCCCATAAATATGCATTGTTTACGCAATCATACATCATAACATCACGCCAGTACACAAAAGTGAAAGTAAAAAAAAAAATACCCAAAAAAAAAAAACAACAACCGACTTCCGAAAAAACACTATAAAGTGAAAAATAACTTTAATTTTGGAAGTTGGTGACAAAAAACTGTAATATCCAAAGACACCGACTTCCCAAATTAAAGTTATTTTTCACTTGTACAAGTATTCTTACAGAGAAAACGAAAATAATTTCAAAATTGGGCCCTTAAATTAAGGAATTGAATTAATATTATTTTAATTGTCAAAATTATGACCTCTTCTTGTTTTTGAAGTCCATTTAAAACTATTAATAAATGCACACATAAATACACGTGTAATTGTTAATAGTTTTATTACTATAAATATGTACCTATAGGTAAATATTTATTAAAAACAAAAAAAAGTTAATAAAACTATGAATAAAAATAAACAAAAATAAAATCGACTCCATAGGGCTTACCCTAAACATAGGGCTTACACAAAAATGACCCTTAGGTCATTTTTGTGTTATTCAACTAAAATAAAAGATGCTTGCATTGCATTGTTCTTACATTGAAAAAGCGGCCATTATCTAGGGCCGTAGTGTGAAGTTTTAAGACAAATTAAATCAAAATCACATATTGCTATATTTGGTTATTTAAACAACAAAAACAAATCAACAAACTCTTCTAATTGCCAAAAGTACGATATCCCATTTTTTTAACATTCTTGACGTACGAGTTTATATTAATTTTTAGAATTGTTCCACGAACATTCGACATTTTTAACGTACGAGTACATGCAATGACGCAATGACTC
Source organism: Polymixis flavicincta (assembly GCA_949987655.1). NCBI lineage: Eukaryota > Metazoa > Arthropoda > Insecta > Lepidoptera > Noctuidae > Polymixis > Polymixis flavicincta. The sequence goes on along the minus strand of OX465185.1, from coordinate 8,208,203 downwards.
GCGTGACGCGATACTATTTGACATCTGCGCAAAATTTAAAATATTGCGCTCTTTTTATGCGGACGGTTGTGAAGAATACTGGCTATAAGATCGCTACTGTCTCTTTCTTCATTTCAAAGGATCGATATGACTCTGAATAGTGGTGATTTAACGGCTGCGACTTACGAGTTCTAGGTCGTAGGTTCGAACCCAGTCAGGCGCTTTACTTTGTGTAAATTATTTCAACAACACTGCTCTCAAATCGATGAAGGAAAATATTGTGACGGAACTGACATGTCCTAGAAAACTTCAAAATCATGTGATATCCACCAACCCATATTCGACCCGCGTGGTCTACGCTCCACTCCATCCAAATACAAATGTTGAGTTTACAAACTCAAAGTCAAAGATAAACCCATAAGTAATATTGATTGACTGATTGTTATTTTCAGGGACCCATGGGCCTACCCGGTGTTAAAGGAGAACGAGGAGTTCTGGGTCTACATGTAAGTCTTGCATCTACAACAATTTAAAATACACGTCTTCGTAATCAATGAATGAATGGCATGCTAGAATGGATGTCATGATGGTCCAAAGCTTGAAGCCTTGCTTCTCATGCACGCAGTAACCTTGCCATGCAGTAAACCAGAGAGAAGAGAGGAAATAACAAATCAAGGGTGTTTAAGCTCTTATGGGTGGTACTATCAAGATTCACAATAGCAGTCGCATACTAAGGGCTATACTGCTATGAAGTGGCGGTCCAGGCCGTACCTACAGCTGTGTGTATACGCTCACCGCTGCACTCACACACAAGCGTTCTGTATTTTATACATACCGTCGGCGACGCACAGACATGACCTTGGTCGGTTCATACCATTGCTAAAATTAACTTGTATAATTAGGGTTCCGGTAGCGTGCAGCGTATCGTCTTGGATTAAGAAACTCATAGGTCTGGGTTCAAATCTCGCGATGAAGCTTTAATTTTTCTTTTCAACAATCATCTTCATCTGTTCTTTTATTATTCGATTTATTAATATACCAGAATAATAATGTAACAATTTTTTTTTTATTACTCGTATTGTTATTTAAATAAAGGTTTAACAATAATAAATGATTACAAAATGTTTATTCGTTATAACTTCATGAAGAATGTATAAAAATAACTAATAATAACTTCTTGTTAAAACAGTTTATTTTCTCATAAAGAACAATTTATTGAAGTAAATAAGCTAGTTGGTGAACTATGATAATCAGGCTATTTTATCTTAGTAATATAATAATATTGTGCTGATTACTACTGTGTGTCGGTACTCTAAATAAATCACAATATTCTACAAAAATCTACCCACGTAAAAGTAACAAATGCAGACAAGTTGTCACAATACAATTAAATGACTCAGTAGTACTACTTTTATTCTACTGCGAGTGAGTTCGTTCTAACTCAAACCTCAAAGTTAACAAATCGTATTTAATAGGACTTAAAGAGGTTATAGCTTAAGTGTTCATTTTCATTCCGAAAAGAAGATTGAAACTAAACCTCAAAATAATCCAGATTACGGATAAGACAAAATATTATTTGAATATTACTAAAATAAATAAATATTTGTAATTTATGACTTAATGTTAATGTTTTTTCTATATTACTATGTTTTTTGAGCAGATTCTCGAGCTGGTTTTCGATGATGCCTTGAACCTTCTGCGTTGAGTGCACGGCGCACGGTTCGTAAAGATGTGTCGAATAATTCGGCAAAATGTCTTGTCGTTTTGAAACCACTTGTTATTGTTATGTTGATATTCGCTGAACGTGTGCCTGTTATAGGAGCTGGGGTCTTCCACTTTGCTTTCCACGGGCAAGGCTACCGCCTTCCTCGTATCTTTTCACCCACCGACTCACAGTATTTCACTAAAACAAAAAAGGGGCACTGTTAGGCTACTAAGCAAAATACACACTTTATGTATTACCTACTATTTAGAAACAAAATTATTTAAAAGGGCAATTTCACATAAATATTAATATATGCATCGTTCTATAATCTAGGAAATAAATTTACATCGAAATTTTATATTTTTATTCTATTTAGACATTATGATATTTATAAAACGTTTTAAAATAACTACAAGGATCAGCAGTTATACTTTAATTAAATAAATGTTTAATATTTATATTTAAATCATAATACTCACACTCAGTCCGGTTTCATCACATAGGTATTTGTGATATAGGTATTAAGTCCACTTTTATGCAGCGCAATAATATTCGCTTTCATTTCTATATTTAAATTTGCTTACATTTTAAAATGAATTAGAAGAACGCTAATAGATGAAACACACGTCACTAGCACACAATATCAACCAACACCGTTCTATAAGTCGCGGTGAATGAGTCGTAAATCATTTAAATTTATTTAGGTTTCTGTGGGTATAATGATAAAGTTTTACGAGTTTAGTGAATACGACGAACAGAACAAGAAACAGTACTATACTCAAAAGTGATTTTTAAAACAATAAAAAGACTATCACACAGCGAGTGGGATTCGAAACCGCGACTCGCTGCGCTCAAACGCGATAATCAAGTGCGGTAACCGCTCAGCTATCATGCCATTTGCTTTAACGGTTGAATTTAGGAAATACATTCATTTGTAAACGTATGAGAGTGTGTGTGTCTATAGTATTATAGCCTATAGAAATTGCTTATTGTAAGAAGGTCGTAAGTTAAAGCGAAGTGTCAATCTATTGCTTTTTGAGATTGGGGCACCATTAGTGGGGGCTACTGTACCTACACGAGTACATCTCGACCTTCACTTATAATATGTTTTCCACACACCGCAAGCTTTAGGCGCTTGCTAGCAGCTGCGTGTAACCACGCTTTTCGGTAAACAAGAGAGAAGACTGATAAAAAAATCATGGGTGTATATGCGCTTGTAGTACACGAGTACCTCCATCTCGACCTTCACTTATAATATGTTTTCTACACACCGCAAGCTTTAGGCGCTTCCTAGCAGCTGCGTGTAACCACGCTTTTCGGTAAACAAGAGAAAAAGACAGAGAAAAAAATCATGGGTGTAAATGCGCTTGTAGTACACGAGTACCTCCATCTCGACTTTCACTTATAATATGTTTTCTACACACCGCAAGCTTTAGGCGCTTGCTAGCAGCTGCGTGTAACCACGCTTCTCGGTAAACAAGAGAGAAGACTGATAAAAAAATCATGGGTGTATATGCGCTTGTAGTACACGAGTACCTACATCTCGACCTTCACCTATAATATGTTTTCCACACACTGCAAGCTTTAGGCACTTGCTAGTAGCTGCGTTGGAAAAAGGCTAGGCAGATGATGATGATGATGTGTGTATATGTATGTATCTGAGTGTAAATAAATATATATATATATATGTTTTTACTTTCTTTTACAGGGCCTACCTGGATTAAAAGGTATGAAGGGAGAGTCTGGTGAAAATGGGAAAGAGGTAAGAAATATGTGTATTCCAGCAGTTTAATATAAAATGTAAAAAAATAACTGTTTTTTCAAAAACTTGCTCGCTGCACAAACTGGGTCTTATTGCCCCACTTTAAGGTCCACAATGCCGTGTATTGCTCACGCGTGCATTTTACTTTGCATTCCCGACCTAGAGCTGGAGAGTAGGTATGCCATAGATGGAATATTAAGTACTTATTTATTCAATTTTATACACAAATAAAAGAAATCTGTACAAAGGCGGACTTAATGCCTGAGTCATTTTCTATCAGTCAATCTTAGGGTGATGCAGAGACAAAACATGGCAGGTGCAACATACGGTATAGATATCTTGGAAACAACTATAAACTTCAAAAATAAATACTAATACTTATATCATCGAAATACCAAAAACCCAAGATACACAATCAGCGTCTCTAAAACATACGCATAAATAGGGTGCAATGTGCGCAGGTGTCAATGGTATTGTCAGTCACCTTTCAGTGAGTCTTTTTGGACATTTCTTTTTAAAAACCACTTTAAGTCATCCGTGTAAGGTTGTATTTTATGCAAAAAAAAAAAACGTGTTTTATCATAACCATTGACAAATTAGTATTTCGTTTTGTATTATTAGGCTGTTTGGTGCTACGAAAAAAACCAAGACCCTATTTGAATTATATTACAATTATACAAAATATGCTAAGGACTTATTTTTGTAAGTGTAGTATTTTTTTTTTTTTGCATTCTCTATTCCTTGTATTGTCGCTTTCGAATTGGGTAGAAATAGCAATGCAAACTCAGGTGCAATGAAGTACCTACTTTGGACACTTGCATCAAAATGTACTGTGTTTGCACTTAAATTGTTGACATTATAACGATGTGTATCATCTGTAGGGACCTGAGGGGCAGAGGGGGCTGCCTGGGCCAGTGGGACCTCCTGGAGCTCCTGGAAGTCACGGAGTTTGCCCTTGCTATGATATTCCAAATTGTAAGTACCAATTTATTTTTGGCAACTGCCTAAAACCAATGAATTGAGAGCTCATTGATGGAGCTATGCAGAGTTGTCGTTATCTGTGTCAAGTGACTTTTATCAAAATCTAATCATTTATTTCAAATAGGCACTTATAAGGCACTTTGGAGCGTTAAAATATGCAAAAAGTAATACCTACTGATTCTAATTGCCCCGTCCAAAATGTAGTTTCGTATGGAGAATGATGTGCAAGAAACTCCACCGTTACTCTTTTGAAATGTTAAAGGTACATTATTTATGTTCGTCATTACATGTGAAGACGATGAACCTAGAATAAAATGACAATGCCAATGCGTAAAAAGTATTAAAAATAAAGCAAAGACAAGTAAATTATGAGACTCAAATAATTTATTTACAGATTTTGTAAAACTAGATGATTTTCCTAATTTTTGATCAAGTAAAATTTAGATTATTTTAACTCACACAGAGTTAAAGTAACACAACAATAAATATACCAGAACAATAAATATATTTCTAAAAAAATATAGGTACGACTAGTTTGATTTTGTCTGGACTCTAAATTGTCCTTTGGACCAGCATGTTTCCAAGCATTCTTATCTAGGAATAGCTTTTGCCAGCGGCTGCGCCCGCTCAGAACTTTCATTCCCTATTTAACTCCCGTAGGGGTTGAATTTTGAAAAATCCTTCCTTACTCCTTGTCTACATTATAAAGGGAAGCTCTTTGCAAAATTTCAGCTTTCTATTCTAGGTCCAAGGGTTTGGGTTGGGCGTTGATGAGTCAGTCAGCCAGTCAGTCAGTCAGGACTTTTCTTTTTATTTATATAGATATAGATTTAATCTCCTAACTTGTAGGTAATATGCTTGTTTATAAACTGTACTTTTCTTATGAGTTTTAATTTTTTTTTCATTTAATTGCAATATATGACCAGGTATTTTATTGTAACATCTAACACAGTGATGGCGGACGCGGTGGGGCCGCAGGGGAAGAGGAGTGTCGGTATAGCGTTGGCCGCTCTCCCTATCCCCTGCGGCCGAATAGTGGTAGGCGGCGGGGCCACTGTACTGACCCGTCGCAGGGTGACTAAGGGGTCCGCAAGGGCCGATGCCTGCCAGGGGTGCGGCTTGTTCGAAAGAGATGCCGTCGCCCCTGGCACACGGGCTACTGAAGGATCACGGGTGGGTTTTAAGTCAGTAAAAGTCTGACACGCTCTCCTGCTCCACCCAGAGCGGGAGAAGTCATATGATGATGTCCCACCCAAAAAAAAAAAACATCTATCATAGACCGCAATTAAAGATGTATGTGTATAAGAAAATCTGAAAAATTAAACGAAGATCCATTTATTTGTTGTATTAAAGTCATGTCTATCACTTTTTTTTAAGGATGTATATTTTTCTAACATAGTTACATAATACTTTCATGAATTAAAAATTGGCATTGTACTGTCAAAATATTAATCTTATAAATTGTTTCCAAAGATATTAACTACTAATTATTGTTTCTTTTCACCCAATCACGAGTAAGTATAATATTATAATGTACCTATATAAACACAACTAGTATACAGGGTGGGAAGGTCTGATGACTAGACCTAGACCCTGAGTAAATTAGAAACTTTTTCATCTGTTAGTTAAAAAAAATATTTTCCATATATTTTGACCACGAAGGTTTTTTTATCACCTAAGAAATCTTTTACCCATGGGATTTCAGAATCCATGGTTACAGTTTGAGTGTCGATTTTTCTGCCACTCTGTATACTTCCAGCGCTTCCTGGCCAGTCACCCTGCTGCTTGCTACCTGGCGCTGAATAAAGATCAGGCCAAACTGAAGCGAATCCCGCTCGGGATGCAGGACATTCACTCGCACCGATATGGTGTCAACTAACTTGTATGACGTTCAAACTGGCGCGAATAGTTGCGAGATTTCCTAATCATTAGAACAATCGAAGCCTCCCACGAGAGATTCGCGTCAATGTGGACAGAGCTTTGGGTACCAACTTATTGAAGTTGCTACGCCAAATTCCTGAACTACCTACTGAAATGATTGTAATATTTTTTAACAGTTGCGGAAACATATGAACCAGTCCTAGAATTCGGGACACCGGAAATGCCAGCAGAAGTTCCTTGTAAATCTGCACCACACGGTACAGAAACTGGTGAGAAGAATACCTTTTATGAGTTTTTGATTGAGAAAATTAATGTGATCGAAGTAAGCCTAGGTTCACTTAGGTTTACCTTGTCACTTGTGCATCGGACACATATTTCACTGTTTTAAGGGTGCCAACGGAACCGTATTACGTATTAGCCTCCGTGGTACATTCGTTCGTCCGTCTGTCTGTGAGCGGGCTGTATCTCATGAGCCGTAATAGGCATACAGTTGATCAAAGCGTGTGTATTTCTATTGTCGCTATAACAACACATAAAATATTGTAAAAAAAATAATGTGGTCGCCATACAAGAAAATTGCTTTAAAGTTATATGTGCAGGTACTGTTAAATCTTGTAAGGTGGTATGTGTCCTTTGTGTGTACATAAGTCCAACTTGCACTTGGCCGGCTTTTTTAGTCCATTATCTAATCATCATAGAAAATCGTGACCAAAAAGGTTAAGGTACAGACCATCAAACTGAATATCTTTCTCCATGCGACCAACATCGTAATCGAGAAAAAATAATCAGCTTTCCCATATTATATTTGGGTCGACTGGGTATTGTAGTTTATAGCTGCACCTACATCATATATACTTATACATCATTCATCAGACGCGCGCACCGGTGCACAGTGTGGAAAAACCGATCTATTTTCGACAAAAATCGATTCGCAAGCCACTATGTAACTAAAAAAATGTCCATTCTCGTGAGATTATAAGCTGCAAAAAATCACTGCAGAAATTGAAAAAAGCTATTACTGACTGAAAGTCTTCTTATACCGAAAAATGGGGATTCTCGAAATTTTGAGGTTAAGTTGTACTTGAACTTTCTGAATTCAACAAGGCAGACTGTAAATGAATTGAATGATCGAAATGCATTAGTGCAGTGAAAGACGGTTGAGATGCGGTTGATCGCTTATATTGCCTAACCACACCGAATAAGCAATATTATATTCACATCTCAACCGTCTTTCACTCCAGACATTACTAGAGACTCCTACCTCAACAGTTTGTATGGGACGATTTTTTTTTTCGCGATTACGATGTTGGTCTCATGCAGAAAGTGGTTCAGTTTGATGGTCCGTACCACATCCTTAAATTTGACCACACCTATACCACACTACACAATAGGATCGACTGGGAGGTATACGATAGGTCTACGGTTTCACCTTTGGTTATTCATAGATCATTGTAACGTAAATGACACTTTCTTGCAGGCACCTATTATATGGGACCAACAGGGAAACCAATTAAAGTATTCTGCAATATGACAAGCCTGGAGACATGTATCAGGACAAGTAAGAAAACCCCAGAGTGCAAGACTCGTGATCCCAGTAAAGGAGCCTTCTGGTTGAGCGAAATGGGCGTTGATTTGAAAGAATTATATTATGATGTAAGTTTCATTTAGAAATCTAAAGGATTTAAAAACATGTTTATTTTCTCACTAGCTTTCGCCACCGGCTTCGTCGGCGTTGTAGCCGAAAATAACGCCATGAGAACCTACTACCGAAATAAAAACTTTTTAACAAAAAATTTAATCGCTCAAAAAACTAAAAAGCAAAAAATAATAAACCTTTTTTGGAACGAAGTTCGGAAGTCGGTGACTTTCGATATGTATTTTAATTTTATGTCTATCTATAATTTTTTGTGGTTATAATCTACTCAGTACTACATGCTTAATGTTTTATTACTTTTTGTAATACACAACTCATTATTAAAATCTGTGAGTAAAAAATCAATCACCTCCTGTTTTCCTACCTTTAGGGTCAAAATTTATATGGGACCAACTTCGGGGTATACTCTTTCCAATAAAAAAAGAATTATCAAAATCAGCCTACTCTGAAAAAAGTTATGCGTTGTCATACATTAAAAAAAATATACGCGTCGACTTGAGAATCTCCTCCGTTTTTTCGTCGGTTAAAAAGCATTATTTGTACTAATCCAGGGTACAGACTATATAAGTGTGTACCAAATAGTAACCAAATCCGATCGGACGTGACGAAGTAACAAACCTATCCATGCATCCTTATAAACTTTAACATCCCTACTAATATTATGAATGCGAAAGTAACTCTGTCTGTCTCCTAGTTTCACGCCTAAGCCGATAAACCGATCGTCATGAAATTTGACAAAGATATAACCTGGGATACGGAGAAGGACATTGGCTACTTTTTTACGCGATAACCGATATCCACGAGGGCGGAGCCGCGGGCAAAAGCTAGTTGATAATATTCGTCATGCGTCTTAGTGAATTATATGCAAAAAAAAAAAACATAAGTTCAATATTTTTAATCTTTTATTTCATTATCATCATCAGCCTATAATGTTCCCACTGCTGGGACACAGGCCTCCTCTCGGTGAGAGGGATTGGGCCGTAATCCACCACGCGGGCCCAGTGCGGGTTGGTAGATGTCACATGTCTTGGAATTTTTGGTTCTAGGACATGCCGGTTTCCTCACGATGTTTTCCTTCACCGTTTTTGAGAGCAGTGGTGATGAAATAATTTACACAAAGTAAAGCGCCTGGCTGGGTTCGAACTCACGACCTACAACTCGTAAGTCGCGGCCGTTACCACTTGGCCACCACCGCTCTCAATCTTTTATTTATTTAAATGTATTGTAGTCATTGGATACATGAAGTGGGCTGCCGTTGTAAGACGACTAAAATGACGCGGTGTATAAATACGCATTCGTTCAAATTTGAAATAAATTTCTAACACTGGGCGATCTCTCGTTATTACAATCCTTTCATTACATTTGGTTGGCTTATTTGTTTCAGATTTCAAATGAACAATTAACATGGTTGCGCGATCGATCAGAATCCGTTCGCCAAACTTTAAAATACAACTGTCTGGACTCAATCCCATACAATAAACAAGACGTGTCATTGTCAGTGAAATTGTGGGCTTGGAATGATATGGTGATTGGACCATACCCGACTGCACAATCACCTATCTTTTATTCCGTACCAGAAGCTACTGACGGATGTAAAGTAAGACATTATTTTTATTGTATATTCTGAATGTTAAGGCCTTATTTCTCATATTTTTTTTATTTTTTTCGACGACAGCATAACATTAACGATTTTAATAACAACAGTACCACGCGTACAGCAGTCATCTATAACGCCGTCCCAAGTACCTATTTTATCATCGTCTTCATCAGCCTATAAAAGACCACCGCTGGACATATCCCCTGCAATCCCCGCCATTCAACTGGATCGTCAGCAACTCTCACCCAGCTGTCACCCTGCGTAGATCGTCGCTTCACCTAGCGTGTGGATGTCCTGCCTTATGTTTGCCGATTCGCGGTCTCCACTCAAGAGCACTGCTTTCCCAACGATCATCAGCTCTACTGATGATATAGCCGGCTTCATGCCACTTTAGCTACTTAAGGCGCAGACAGACGACTTTTAAGGACTTTGTATTGAAGATCACGTCTAAACGGCTTGTCTTGTCTTGTTGCCACTACATAAAGAGTAAAAGTTTATTGAGGATGATATTCTCGTAGCATGTTTGTCTATTTCTTTTTATTTTTATTTTTTTTTATTTGTTTTATAATTTTTTATATTCCTGTTTAGTTCTATCATATTTACATTTTAATATATTATTTTTTCTATAAGTTCGCTGTACCAGTTTAGTGTCCTATTAATTGTTTGAGGCACCGGGCGACGTCAATACGTCAAAGCCGGCTGTCACTGAAAACCAGCGCTGGGGCTCTGTCTTGCATAGGGTCGCAGCATAATGCTGAGCGATAGCCGTTTTGCGTGGATGTGACGCATGTTTCCCTCAACCTTTTCTTATTTTTGTATTCCTGTTCTTTTTGCGTCATGTTTACCGCAAATAAACGTTTTTTCTTTCTTTCTTTCTTTCTTTTCTTTCTTATGAATTTGAAAAAAATATATTTTAAACTATATAATTTTTTTCGTCATTTGATATGTGAATATTTTAAATCCTATTTTTATAACATTTGTAATTAATTGGTAAATTAATGTCTATTGCGGACATAAAAAACGATAATCACGCAAAAACTATCGGGCGTATTTCCATGAAACTTTCACCATCTAAAAGACAAATTAATCACCTAAATTTTAGTATACGGCTTTTCTTTGAATTGTGTTTGACAAATCGACATGGGTTGTTTTTCGAAAAACTTGATACGCGTTGAGGTGGGATCTCTTGCGGGCGACGGGCGGCAGTGCATTGCTGTAGGTCGCTGTCATTTAGTGTCGCCTTAATTTGAGGGCTATGTCGACAACTTTGTATCTTTGCCAAATACCGCAGTAATCAACTCAGTTTATTTTTACTATAAGAAATGTTAAAATAATGTTACTGAATAGTAATAACAATATGGGAACAAGTGGCCATGATCTAACACCTAATCATTCGACAAGCTTAAGAAAATAAATTAATCCAAAATAATTAATGTTTCAGGACGGAATTGCTGATTGGAAAAGTACTATCATAGAACTACAAAGTTCTAACGTATACAGACTACCAATAGTTAATATGTGGATCGGAGATGTTCGTAATGCAGACCAAAGGATGACCATCGAAAGTGTTGAATTGTGTTTCGGATGAATGTTCCCATCAAAAGGGTGTTTGATTTCATGTAAAAGCCATTTTTAAATATGTATGAAAACTGAAATAATTGTCTAGTTAACCCTCGGTGTTTTTTTTTTTAATTCTATCCCTCTTACTAATAAACACGGAATAAAGTTACACCACGAATAACAAATGAATAAGTTACCATACATTTTAGGTTCAAACTTGGAATAACTTTGTTCTGTGTTTATAAGTATGTAAATTGTAAATTGGTACAGAAAATAACCTACCCTAGGTTATTTTCTGTACCAATTTACTCATCTAAAATGGTTTAAAACGAATTATTAACCGTATTAAAAGTATGTAGGTATGTATTTATCTACCCATATTTGAAAATAAATAATTTGAATTTGATAATTATTTCATTCCATCTCCTTACGACATTAAATCTGCTATATGATAATAAATAATCGGTATCGGCTCCGACTTACCAGTTGTAGATCCTGAGTTCAAACCCAGATAGGCGCTTTACTTTGTGTAAATTATTTCATCACCACTGCTCTCAAAACGGTGAAGGAAAACATCGTGAGGAAACCGGCATGTCCTAGAAACAAAAATTCAAAGACATATGATATCTACTTGCACTGGGCCCGCGTGGTGGATTACGGCCCACTCCCTCTCACAGAGGGGAAGCCTGTGTCCCAGGAGTGGGAACAGTATAGGTTGATTGCATAAACATAGAGAATGGAGTACGCGTTCCGTATTCATTTGTGCATTGAATCAGACCGAAAAGTACGAGAGAGACAAAGCGAATGTGCGGCCAGTAGTTGTCTCTTTCTAGTATGTTATTACAGGCTTGCAGAAAAGAGACAGGTATTGGCCGCACAGTCGCTTTGTCTCTTTCTAGAGATTGATTACTTTTATGAGGATAAAGCTCAGTCCATTCTCTATATCTATGGTTGATTGCGATTGTAACATGATAATAACGTTACGTTGGTACAGACGTAAAAATACCGCAGCGGGGTTATATTTGCGCACTGGATCCTCAACTCACTGCTGTTTTACGGCGCGCTGATGCATTCCGTTGGATTCTCAACATACCGAGATTGGAGCTCGGTATAGATTATTTGCAAAGCAACATGCAGTGCAACACGAGTATATTATGGGCGTGCGCACAATGGGCGTGTAGTGCGCTCGCGAATACAACCATTAAAGCCTCGTATACACCAGGCAAGTTTTGATGCCCGATATGTTGCACAACATGTAGTTCATCAGGTTGAATGGCAATGACAAACTTTTGTTTGGTAACGTCGCGTCGTCTCTTGCGTGTCATGTTGCGCGCCAGCTAGCAACGTCGCTCATTATTGTGCAACGTCGAACATGTTGAGCATCACGTGTTGCGCGTAAATGTTGATCAGTGGATACAAGGCTTTAAACGTATGGAAAATGTTGCATTGCATGCTACCTTACTCATGTTGTGTTGCAAATAATGTAGGTATACCGGGCTTTGGAAACCCAGTGCGCGAAGAAACCCCGCTGCGATAATTTAAGTCAATGCGAACGTGGTCTAACGAAGCTGAGGGTCAGTTTTTCTTCCCGTCTTTATGATTATTTTTGCACTGGACTCCAAATACAATTACTTAGTACTAGCTTTTGCCAGCGGCTTCGCCCGCTTGGAGATCGGAAATTATCCCACGGCACCGTACTACAGGTCTAGTTGAAAATCAGCGTCAGGCACTAGTTTTTGCTGAACTGAGACACACTAGTTTCCGACATCGTAACTTACACTTTTTATTTGACTTTATTTTTACTTTACTGTTTCTTGCTATAGATTGTGTACCTTTAGTCTGTGCTAAATTAGTGTGTTTTCTTTCTTTCTCACCGGAGTAAAAAGTACCCTATAAGTTAGTCCAGGTTATAAACTAAGTGTGTGCCAAATTTCATACAAATGCATTCGGCCGTTTTTGCGTGATTGAGTTACAAACATCCAAACATCTAAATATCCTAACATTCAAACTTTCACATTTATATTGTTTGTAGGAAATAGGATAGAAGGATAATTTCTCAAGTTTTTTTTTTGGCCAAACTCTGTTAACTTGTCCGGCGTATCGTCAATAAAATTTGAGACGTTTTCCGCTCATGCAAACAAGGGCCAATGGTATGCCAATGCCGATTAATTTCATAGCGGAATTCCTAAATTCCTTTTTGAATTTTTTGAATACGGAACGGAACGCCGGCGTTCCGTTTACTTGAGAAAGAATCTGAATTGTTAATCATCTCATTTAATGACGGTTAAAATACCTATGTCATCGTTGGGAAATCTTATGCTATTAAAAGTCACGATCTGGAAGGCAACTGCCGCGTACCTGTCTCGCAATCGTTATTGTAGTTCGATTCGGACTTTTCCCTCGTTAACATCAAGCTGAGCTGGTCCTCACCGGACACAGTTATTTCGGGAGGTTCCTGTTTCGGATAAGGCGAGAGGAAACGCCCGGGTGTTTCCATTGGGAAGGTCGCCCTGAGGACATGGAGGAGCCTCCATGTCCTCAGGGCGACCTTCCTTCATGCGGACGGCGAGTAATGGTTAGCTCGCAATCCGGAAGGAACAAACCCGCAAGGGCCGATGCCTGTCAGGGGTGCGGGTTTGTTCGAAAGAGATACCGCAACCCTGGCATACAGGCTACTGAGGGTTATATTCAGTAAAAGTGTGACACGCCCTCCTGCTCCACCCAGAGTGGGAGAAGTTATTTGATGATTTCCCAACCAACGGCTTAAAGGGTTTTCCGAGACACGGAGTGGTCTTAGTATGTAAAGATGGCCACCCATCCACGAACCAAGCACAGCAAGCGTGGCTCAACCTGCTCAATGGACTCGCGTGGCTGTTATAGTTTAACCACAGGCCCCCTTCAGAACGTACCATATGACGTTAAATAATAATTTATAATTCTTTGTAACGAGTTATCATCTTTTGAGTTCTATTCATAATTATCAGACCTAGTAGTATGGTTCCGCCAATTTCTATTTAATTCACATTAAGTAACATTGATAATTAAAACTCTACGTGCATGTAAGTACCTAACGCTCACTGCACTTGAAACTTTTAAACACTAGGCCAAATCAGCAGTAAAGGTCATTATGTCACCGGACTATTTGAGTCATTAAACCGCTGTGCTAACGACCAAGTGTGGTCCGATTCAATTCCACACGGGCGCGACCCTAAATATGGGGTGTTGATGCAGTATATGCAAAGTTTTCAGATATTATTTTGTTTAAAATGCAGGACAACGATATAGAAATAGAAAATGTAGGTAATAATTCGATTTTATACCCGCCCACGACAAAGCAAAGAGGTTATGATTTTGACTGTTATGTGTGTATAACAGTATGTATGTTGATCAGGGTGCTTACTCTGGAATATAATTCCGATAGATCGACATTAGTCAAACGTCAGTTGGTTGAGTTAAACGTCAGGGATTGGCTGGACTCACTGAGTCTAGCCAATCCCTGACGTTTGACTGACAATTCCAATGTCGATCTATTGGAATAATATTCGAGAGTAAGCACCCTGTTCCCTCATAGTTTCTAAACGACTTATCTTATTTTGACAAAAGACGTCTGGTTTTGATATTCCGCTGGTTATAGGTTAGTAGCTGTTACATTCAATTGAATATGGCGCCCTCTAGAGAACATAATGTGCATACGACCACGGCTTTCAAATTAGATTATTTTCTTGTTTCATACGTTTTAAAGCTTGATTTTTCAATAGGCTGGTTTTGGTTTTTGAACTTAATTCTGTTAGAAGACGAGTGTGGCTAGATACATATTGTATGCTGGTTATTTAATTGATTCCAAATATCAAAAGCAAAAAACTACTTCGCGGCAGGCCCAGAATACTAAGACTGGTTGCCAGACCAGAAAGGGATGGTGGGATGAGCTGGATTTCAACTTAATGGATCGGCCCGAAATCACTGGGAAAAGTGGAAAGAGGAAATGGATGTATTTGCCCTGCAGTGGAAGTATGGGACAGCACAGGCTTTTTTACTAAGAAATCATGAAGTAAATTCTCGTGGGGGCGTGTCAGACTTTTATTGACTAAAACCTTCCGTTCCTTAAGGTGAAACATGTCCACATTTTTTCCATACAAACTTCGGGAGGGTTTAACTCCACTGTTTGACAATGTACATCAAAACTTAAACATAGTAAAAGTTTTAAGCCAACAAAGATTCGTTTTTCTTGATAATTTAACGTAAGTTTGGACATGTTTATGTATTAAAAGAAGTATAAAATCTCCAAAACTAAGTCAGTACCGACAAAGCTCAATTATCGAAAAGTTCAATGAACTTAATTGGTCATTGATTTATGCAGTGGTTTTTTCAGAAAACCCGATCTTCCGAAGGACTTTTCTTATTTTTTTACGCGCCGGTGTTACCATAACTGATCCTGCAGCTCACTCAATAATGTTGTGCGTGTAGACTATCGTCTAACTGCTCATCACTGATACTACCTCTGTTGGACTCGAAGCCTGGTGAGACAGCGTGCTTTTTAGCCAGGCCCACCAGTGAGTCCGAGCCCGCGACTCATGTACCTAAGGGGCCAGGGGCCACGGTATCTCTTTCGAACAACCCGTACCCCTGGCAGGCATCGGTCCTTGCGGAATCCACCAGTTGACGCTGACATCTCTTTGAGGCGCGCGTGGAACATAACGCGCCGTCGACCCGGGCTTGGTCCTTACCGGACGGTGAGCTACATATTACTCGGACAACACAGACTTATAATAAGAATATGTGGCAAAGTGAACTGAGTTTTACTACATTGTTTGTAGGATGTTCTTGAATGACATTTAAAAGTGGTTTGATGTCACCGCTTTTTGATACTTTTGATAGAGATAGTCCCTCTTACTATGTTTTGTGATGTGGACATAATCTGCTAGAAAACTTTTCTCGCAAACTTTGAATCGAGGTATATTTAAGGAAAGTTTTTATTACTTGCTATTTGTTTATCCCAAGGATGTGGCAAGCACTGAAAAGGGGTACGCAGTTTTGACGAGAGGACGTCTGCTCGTGGGATAGGCCACACTCGGTGACGGACCCCGCTCGGCATGGCGGGCTGATGTATACAAGTACCTCCCGGGCCTCCGACATATATAGCAGTAGAAAGAACAGTGGGGCTTTAATCAGTAGGAGTCCGACATAACCCTTCGTTCTCAGATGGCGGCTATCCATGAGGGTAATACAACAAAAAATAATGCTATTTGTTTCACATTTTTTACCACATAAGTAGCCTCGTTTTCTTAAGCAAAAACTCAGCAATTTGGTCCAACATCATAAATATGGCAGAATACACAATGTACTACAAAAAGACAAGCAATTAGGCGCGGGTCGCGATATATCACGCTGGACAGGTAGCAACATGTTGTCGTGATGTCTCCTCTAATGGAGGCTGTTTGTGGTCCAACTAAATTCTGTTGTGGATTACAATGCGTTTTCCTGCTCAGAATCAAGATTTTGACCTGGAATTAGAATTTTTGAGGCAAACGTACCAAGTACCTACAACTTTTACTGTATGTTGTTAGGAGCTTGTGGCTGAGTGAAAACAGCTGCACGGATTGATCGGTTAAGTTAAGCTAAGCCTCCCGCGGTTTTGTCCGTGAATGGATGACCATCTTTACATACCAAGACCCCTCCGTGCCTCAGAAAGCACGTTAAGCCGTTGGTCCAAGGTGACATTCATGGATCTTTGACGATCGTTACGGGTCGTTTAAAGCCCGGAAGTGACAGCCAGTCTTATTAAGGGGTATGGTATTATAACCAATGACCGGGTTGTGGACGTTTGTGGATATCGGATAGACAGTCGCTCCATATAAAATACTAATATTCAGCTGTATCCGGTTGGACTGGAAGCCGACCCCAAAAGTTTGAAAAAAAGCTAGGCAGACAATGATGAAGTCATCATCTGCCTAGCCTTTTCCCAACTATTTTGGGGTCGGCTTCCAACACAACAATGAATGAAGAAAATGAAATGATGAAGTTTATTCTTATTATTTCTACAAAACTTAAAATATGTTGAATATGAAAAATATGTTTTTTTTTATCAGAATGCAACGATTTTCTGATGTTCTATTGAAACATAATAAAATCCCTTTATTCATAAGCGTATATTCATAGCGCATATTTAATAACTAGCGACTGTTTAACCATAAATTTGACTACATCGTACACTTAATTTTAAGCCACGTTTATAACCTGCCAGGGGTGCGGGTTTGTTCGAAAGAGATACCACAGCCCCTGGCATACGGGCTACTGAAGGAACACGGGTGGGTTTTAGTCAGTAAAAGTCTGACACGCCCTCCTGCTCCACCCAGAGCGGAAGAAGTTATTTGATGATTTCCCACCCAAAAAAAAGAGCCACGTTTATAAATAAACTCCAAAGTTGAATCCTCTCCAACTTTGGTCGCTTTCTAAACTTTCCTTGTTTTTTTTTTCTTTCAACAAAAACTTATAATAAACTTATTTGTTGCGGTAAAAATATGAATAATAAAGGTCCGTGTGCGACCAGTGACAAATGGTTGCAATATTTCTTCAGTTGAAGAAGGGATGAGCTGTTGTAGCAATGAATTATACAATTTGTTATGCTTTGTGCCCGTGGGACCGTTTTGGGGGTGCAGTTGACTATTACAGCCTCTTCTTGTACACGTTTGTTTGACTTTCTGACGTGTTTTTTTATTCAATCTTGCTTTCCGAGACAAAGTAATTGCTGTTTTTTGAGATGTTTTTTGTTTATTGCTCTGCGTGATACAAATGATTGAGTATGAAAAGCAATGTTTTTTTTTTTAAATTTGTTAGAGCACCTGCTAGTTTCCCAATAAATAAAAATAAAACAAAGTTTCAAAAATCACATTTGGGAAAATCTCAACACGCGAGATTCAGAAAATCGAACAACGCCATCTATCGAGCTTCGAGGAATGAACGATTTATGCCATCATTTAAATTTCGTGATTTGATTTATGAGATGACTATCTGGCGAGCACCAAAATTTTTACAGCGATCACTTTTGAGATCATCATCATCATCATTGGCACTTTTGTTCCACCCACTGAGCTGAGGCTGCTTCCCTGGTCTGTTCCGAGTCTCATTCAGATCTTCCCGCGATAGATATTGAGAAAACTGCTCCCTATTGTTTTGGTTGATAGTCATTACCTGAACTAAAAAGCTTGACTTTTCATTGTTTCAATTTAAATATAATATTTACCCAATAGATTCATCGGCTATGGGCTATCCCATTCTACAGTTTTTATTCCTTCTCACAATACAATTTACAAACCAACCAGCCTTTTTTTTTGTTGGGAAATAATCAAATGACTTATCCCGCTGTGAGCGGAGCGGGAGAGTGTGTCAGACTTACAGACTATTGCACTCAAAACGGTGAAGGACGGTCCTAGAACTAAAAAATTCGAACAAACATTGTGACGTCCACCAACCAGCACTAGGACCGCTTGGTGGATTATGGTCCTCTCCCTCTCGTAGAGAAAGGCCTGCGCCCTAGTAGTAATGACTTATTATTTATTTATAATAAGCACACCAACAGCACTGTCACTTTCATTTCAAATAAACTTACATCTAAGATCGGCATTACAGTAACCGTGCAAATAACAGGTATGCATGACATTGACATAATGCAAATTAGAGACAAGAAAAAATAAAAGTGTGTCCAGTAAACCTAAATCTAGAACACTATAAAAACTAAACACTATGAGCTATATAGACGTACATTGTTCGCACTGTTTATTTATGGAGCGTCTGTATGAAACGAAACTCATAGAGAAAACTTCGATAGGGTAAACCGTCAAATTGGACCTTTAATTGTATAACCTTGCCATACGTGTTAGAGGGCTATTTTAAGTGGTGTTTAAGGCAATTGAAATATGCGATGATGTCGTTTGCTACGTTGGCTAGTCCTAAAGCTAAAATATTTAATAAGTTATGCTGATTGTGATACATACATGACACACATAATATTAGTACTCCGAAATAATGATGTTTTATTGTTTTAAGACCGTTCCGTATCCACATAACATTTCACTCCTTTTACCTTTGAATGAAACTTTCAATTTAATAATAAACGGGGTTCGTAAAACGGTTATGATATTGGCGGGTAAACACAATGGATTACGGTTGGCTGTGATATTTAATTGAATAATGACTACCAGTAAACAAAGGAGTAATAAGCTATTAATCTCGCTAGCACAACAGCTCGGCGGAACCACGGAACGCGTTTTCGTTGAGTTCAAAACGGTATAATGAGTTAGCAAAGTGAGTTTTTCTTTTAAGCGAGGATAAGAGTTCAAATGCTACTAAATGTCACTGCATAGTCAGCTTATAAAGTCCCCACAGTTGAGACACAGGCCTACTCTTCTCTTCGAGTTGAGTAGGCTGTTAACAACGCGAGGCCAGTGCGGGTTGATAGATGTCACATGTCTTTGAATTTTTGTTTCTAGGACATGCCGATTTCCTTTCGATGTTTTCCTTCATCGTTTTACGACCTACAACTTGTTAGTCGGGTTTGTTACTACTGGGCCACCACTGCTCTCCAGTAACACTCTTTATAATTTAGCATATTGGTATCAATCAGTCATTAATTCATTATCACCTTTATGTAGGTAGCTATTACCATACTGCAGTGCTATTCTGTAAAAATCTCACCGTGATAACTTGGGTGAAGTGAGCTTAAACTGGGTTGTCATTATTATTAATCCCTAGCATCAGATGGATTGACAGCTAACTTCACGATCACTTCACCTAAATTCTCATGGTGAGATTTTTACCGAATACATCGGCTGGTCCTATCCATTTATCCTTTGCGCTATTAAAGCATCCAGATAGTTGACATGGACTTTCCATGGGACATCTGCGATCCACAATCTTCATATAAAAAAACATGCACAAAATAAAAAAAGAATACCTACCGGTAATCGAGTTCGGTGTTGATGTCCCATATTTATATTCGTGGTAGCACCGCGAGTTTGCTAATGAAAACAAATGAATATCGTACGCTCATCGCTACTTTCATGAGGCATTCTTTTGTACTAATAAATTTTAGCCAAGATGAATAATTAATGTTCTAGACGGGAGAAAATTGTTGCCATTTTTCGCTCATTTACGCACCCTTTCTCGAGGTAGACCATTACATTGTAGGATGTCTTTTTTATTTTTATTTATCGGAATAACTAGTTAGCATTCTCTCTTTTTAGTTTCGAATATAAAAGCCCGTATGTAGATTAGGTTTAGATTTATTTTTATTTTTCTGATAACTAGTATAACTGTCCTATTACCCGATTCCGGCTTGATGGTGACTACTTCTGGGACAACCTGTATGCGGACCCAGCTGCGTTTTCACAAAAGTGCTAAGCTGCGTAGTGACTGATGTGCATGTGTACATGATATTGATCCAAAGCAAAATCAAAATATTTATGTCACATAAACCTCGATGGGCACTTATGGAACGTCAGAAGCTAAGCGCATGATTCCAACTGGATCAACCTTAGCTGATAGTTTAGCTTAGCTATGGTGGAAGAAGTGTGAGGGGAGAGCAGTGGTGACCCAGTATCAGCCTCGACTTACAAGTTGTAGGTCGTGAGTTTGGACCCAGTCAGGCTCTTCACTTCGTGTAAATTATTTCATCAAAACTGCTCTCAAAAACGGTGAAGGAAAACATCGTGAGGAAACCGACATGTCCTAGAACTTCGAAGACATGTGACATCTACCAACCCGCACTGGGCCCTCGTTGTTTACAGCCCACTTACTTCCTGTCACCAAGAGGAGGGCTGAGTCCTAGCAGTGGGGATATTATAAGCAGATTATGGATGGTGGAAGAAGGTTAAAAAAGCTAAGAATTTGACATATACCTATTCGTGGAGACGAAAAATGTCAGCTCAGGATGCGTGCTGGTGTCAGACGAAACTAAGTCTGTAGACTATTAGTTTCATCTTGAGTGTACTTGAACCATTGTTGTGCGATTTAAGATTCTATGACTTCATTGATGTCATTGTAGTTAGCATAAAATGAAATACAACAGTCAATCAATATGTAGTTTATTTACCTCAAAAATATTAGATACAAAATAGTCATGCCAACAGTAATCTACAAGTTCGATGGAATTTAGAGGTCGATAAAAAATACTCTTACATGAAGTAGAAAAAAGAGTGTTCTTTTTCAGGTAAATTCATCCAAAACACAATTCAACACTTTCGATGGTCATCCTTTGGTCTGCATTACGAATATCTCCGATCCAAATATTAACTATTGGAAGTCTGTATACGTTAGAACTTTGTAGTTCTATGATAGTACTTTTCCAATCAGCACTTGCTTTCTGAAACATTAATTAAATAATTTATTTTATTTAACTTGTCTAAAGAGAGGCGTTAGATCATGTCCGCTTGTTCCTATACTATTATTACTATTCAGTTACATTTAACACTGAATATAGTAAAAATAAACGGTGATAATTGTGGTATATGGCGGAGATGCAAAGTTGTCGACATAACCCTAAAATTTAGCAGCTGAAGTGGCCATAGGCCGGTCAGCGGACCCGATGACCGTTGGGAAAGACGTGCTCTTGAGTGGAGACCGCGAATTGGCAAACATAAGGCAGGACATCCACACGCTAGGTGAGGCAACGATCTACGCAGGGTGACTGGTAGCAGCTGGGTGACAGTTGTTGACGATCCAGTTGAATGTCGTGAATTGCAGGGGATATGTTCAGCGGTGGTCTTTTATAGGCTGATGTAGACGATGCTTAACTACTTGGGAAGGCGTTACAGATGCCTGCTGTGAGTGTGGTACTATAGTTACTATCATCTTAAATGTTATGCTGTAAATGTAACACCTCAAAAGAACTACAGATCAGAAATAAGGCCTTATTAACGTATACATAGTATAAGACATAGCCGCTTTACGTGCCTGTACACTTAGAATTTTTAAACTTGACAACGGTTTTAATCAATGGATAGAGTGATTCAAAATGAAATTGTATATATGTTACGGTTAATAGGCTAGGTGCAACTGGCCTAGCGCACACCGGCCGCTCTGCTGCGGCACCGCTCGCTTCGCTCGCTCGGCTCGCGCGCAATTGGTCGCAGTTCTAACCTAACCTAACCTATTCGGTCGGTAAGCAGTATGGTGCAATTCACAATTTACCGACAGTTTATAATCTCGCGAGATAGATTATAATCTAACGGTATTTACAATTTTACGGTGACATAAGTAGGATGCATTTAAGTTTAACCGCATGACGCCAGGTGCACTTAGTTCTAGCCGGCTGAAATAGGTGTAGCCGCACTTCGGCTATTAGCCATAACAACATATAATAAATACACCGACCTCCACACGGGCGAAGCTGCTGGCAAAAGCTAGTTCAAAATAAACAGTACAATTATTAACATCTTACTTTACATCCGTCAGTAGCTTCTGGTACGGAATAAAAGATAGGTGATTGTTCAGTCGGGTATGGTCCAATCACCATATCGTTCCAAGCCCACAATTTCACTGACAATGACACGTCTTGTCTATTGTATGGAATTGAGTCCAGACAGTTGTATTTTAGCGTTTGGCGTACGGATTCCGATCGATCGCGCAACCATGTTAATTGTTCATTTGAAATCTGAAACAAATAAGCCAATCAAATATAATGAAAGGATTATGATAACTAGAGATCGCCCTGTGGTAGGTTTTTGAAATGACGTTCACTACGACGTGGCAGCACTGAGACGTCAGGTCCGGGCACCTGTTAAAAGTGTCAAAGCGCCTACGGACTGAATGGTGAACGAATGAATAAAACGAATGTCATCAAATATTTTAAGTTCGTTGTCGAACTGGAAGACGTGGCGCCAACTGGTGGCTTGAATATTCATAAAAACCCTCATTCGTTTAAATTTTAAGTTTGAACTAATGCGTTATTTAAAAATATTAACTTTCTTCACTTCTTCTCCATAGCAACTTTAACTGTTCCCTGTTTCATAGGTCCTCCATCCCGTTATTTTAGTAAAAAGTAGAACACGGTTTTTGATTTAGGTACTCCTTGTCACCTAACGTTCCATAACCTAATGTTCTTCACATTATGGAGAACATGTTACTATGGAAAAAAAAGTTCCTCGCATTGCTTGATCTAAGTAGTCTAGGTGATCATATCCACAGCTCTATGTAAGAAAAAAGGGCTTAAAAAAGTGAACACTGAGTTTGAGAAGTAAGTGACATAACATTATTGTATTTCCCGAAGGCTTTAACACCCAAATTTCGCCAGTTTTGTTAAAGTCTCATGTGATAGGATGCGACTCTGTAATCATCTATCGGGCAGAAATTCAGACCCCAGACTGCAATTGAGAAATTCCAGACTCAAAAACATTCCAATCGCATCTCGGACCACATCCTCAGACGTAGTTCTTGCTTGCACGAGACCAATGAGGCAGTCAGCAGATGGCAATAGGCAGATGTAGCGGACCTCAAGTTTTAAAATGAGACTAGGGTTTTTAGACTAGATTCCATCGCGTTTTACTACATATTTGCTTCCATCCCGTTCACACCACGGAAGACTTTTGGTTACTCAAACAAAGTGCGCCAGCACATCAAGCTACCCCAATCTGTAAAAATGTGTGTGTGTAAATAATTTTGATACAAATTACACACAAAAAAACACACACACATAAAATCTGACATTTTTTAACAATCATATTGGTAACTGTTGTAGTGTTGTAATATTTTTAAATTATGTAATACATTGTGAAATTAAATATTTGCAATTAATTTATTTAATCAGACATTTTGTAACGTTTAGTGATGATAACTGAAGGAATATTATTTCATTTTTAATAATTTAATGTATTCGGAAATTAAATATTTTGCACACCACATCTAATGGTAGACTGTAAATGGGCCACATTAATAATAACAACATACTACTTTGTGCACCGAAATTTTGGAAAATAAAGCATTACTTACTTAAAACATAAGCATAAGGTTCATGTTCAATTGGGAAAATTTGACAGTTTGGTGTAGCTTGATGTGCTGGCGTCTGTACCATGATATGTTAGTAACATTATAAATGTGTTTTGTATGTTTGCATGTTTAGACGTTTGGATGTTTGTTACTCCATCATGCAAAAACGGCTGATCGGATTTGGATAAAATTTGGCACACAAGTAGTTTGTAACCTGGATTAACACCAAAGATGCTTTTTATCCCGGTGGTAGGTATGTTCCCGCTGGATATTTTTTAACCACTGCGTGGGCGACGCCGCTGGGAAAAGATAGTGATAATTTTTTTTTTTAATAGAATTTCTAAATATAACTTACATCATAATATAATTCTTTCATATCAACGCCCATTTCGGTCAACCAGAAGGCTCCTTTACTGGGATCACGATGCTTACACTCTGGGGTTTTCTTACTTGTCCTGATACATGTCTCCAGGCTTGTCATATTGCAGAATACTTCAATTGGTTTCCCTATTGGTCCCAAATAACGGTATCCTGGAACAAGTGTAATTTACGTTATAATGACCCATAAATAACCAATGCTAAAACTGTAGATCGTAGCCTCATCGTATACCTCTTACACGATCCTATATTTATCGGAAGGTATAAGTAGTCATGTAAGGGTGTGGTACAGACCAACAAACTCAATCAATTGACGACTTCATTAATGATGTATCAATTGACGACGTCATTCTCATACGTGCGGTATAAAGAAAGAAAGAAAGAAACATTATTTATTGGACTTGCACAGGAATCTTACAAACTTGCTACAGTATGATACGATAATTAAACACATAAAAGAAAAAACACTAAAACACTACTATGCTACACTATCTATTAAAATTAACATTATACAGAAACAAAAAGAAAAAAAGTAAAATAAATAATAAAGTCCTGTGCGAAGCCAAAAGGCCACTATCTCAGCATGATGCTGCGACATTTAAAAGTGTCGCAGCGCTGGTATTCTGATAGGGCCCGCTGTGATGTCACGGACAGATATACAACAAAAAGGAAATAGATATATATAAGATAAAATGATGATAAGTATCGACAATGGATTAAAAAAACCGTCCAAGTATGAGTCGGACTTGCACACGAAGGTCACATTCCACCGTATAATTATTTAACATCACTGATTTAAAAAAAAATACTTGTAATGCGACTACATTTATTTTTAACTACATTTTATTTGTTGTTATAGCGACGGTAGAAATACACACGCAGTGAATTTTTTTACTGTCTACCTATAAAGGTCTAGGCTACCTTTATAGGTAGACAGTAAAAAAATTCACAGCGTATACACCCCGCTGACAGATAGATGAAACAGACGAACGGATGGGCAGCTTACTCATACGGTTCCGATGGCAGTCTTCGTCTATGAAACCCTTAAAACGGTAAAATAGTATGCTTCCTACCCACAAGTGATCACACACATTCAATTTGAAAGATCTTATCGATACTCATAATAGGTATTCTTCTCACCAGTTTCTGTACCGACTGGTGCAGATTTACAAGGAATTTCGGCTGGCATTTCCAGTGTCCCGAATTTTAGGTCTGGTTCATACACTTCCACAGCTGTAAAAAAAAATACACAAATTTAAATAGGTAGTTTAAGAATTTGCTAAGTAACAATAGTCGCACGGGTCGATCGATCAGGTTAAGCTACGCTTGCCACGGTTGGTCCGTGGATGGGTGACCATCTTAACTTACCAAGACCCCTCCGTGCCTCGGAAAGCATGTTAAGCCGTTGGGCCCGGCTGTCATTTGTGGATCTTTGACAGTCGTTACGGGTCGTCAGAAGCCCGAAAGTCTGTCAACCAGTCGTACCAAGGGGTAACGTATTACCCAGTAACTGGGGTGTGGAGGTCAGATAGGCAGTCGCTCCATGTAAAATACTGGTATTCAGCTGCATCCGGTTAGACTGGAAGCCAACCCCAACATAGTTGGAAAAAGGCTAGGCAGATGATGATGAGTTTAGGAATATGACGTCCCGACTTGAATAAGTTGGTACACAAAGCTCTCTCCACATTGACGCGATTCTCTCGTTGGTCGCGTCGATTGTTCTAACTATTCGCGCCAGTTTGAACGGCATACAAGTTAGTTGACACCATATCGGTGTGGGTGAATGTCCCACATTCCGAGCGGGATTCGCTTCAGTTTGGCCTGAGCTGTATTCAGCGCCAGGTAGCAGCAGGGTGACTGCCCAGCCATTTTTTTCTGAGAACAAATCGGAGAACTTTAGATACATGATTTAAGAAGACATTTTAATGCTTTCATCATCATCATCACCAGCCTATAATGTTCCCACTGCTGGGTTTAATATTTACTACTTTTAAATTCCTCTTCCTTCCTTTAAAATGTGTTACTTTTTTCGACTAAATTACGAAAGATGTCATGAAATAATACCTACATCTTTACCAAATAATACATTGCATTGTTTTTAAACAAATCGAGTAATATGAAACATCTTTGTTTGTAGTGATACCTTATTTTGTTTTTAATATTATTGATAGGTAATTCGATAAAGTCACTGAATGTGACAGTTCTACTCTCTTTTCTCATTGAGTATTTTATACTTAGTGAGAACAACTCAAAAATATGGTCATTTCACATGATGTGACTGTCTTATTGCGAAAGCAAAGTTACAGTTTGTAAATTTATAGTTACAGTTTGCACGTCGATGTCTTTCCCGCCCTGTATATTATACTAATACACGATAAGTTTTTATCCAGTGCGCAAATTTTAACCATGAATGCAGCATAATTATCATTCTAGACCCCCTACTGCAGAAATTATTCGCCGGTTAAACAAACAAAAAAATCACTGGATAAAAACTTTTCCTGTATATAGGTACCTACATTATAATTATCGTTACTCGTAAACGTGATACAAATAAACAATCATTAGTAGTTAATCTCTTAGAAAACTATTTATAAAGATTAATATTATTAATATACAGGAAAAGTTTTTATTCAGTGCGCAAATTTTAACCATGAATTCAGCATATCATTCTAGACCCCCTACCGCAGAAATTTTTCGCCGGTTAAACAAAAAAAACAGCTGTTCCATACATTTTGACCGCGTAGGTATTGCACTTTTCTATGAAACAGCTGTTTTTTTTTTTTTTGTATAACTGGCGAAAAATTTCTGCGGTAGGGGGTCTAGAATGATGTGCTGAATTCATGGTTAAAATTTGCGCACTGGATAAAAACTTACCCTGTATAAGGAATGTAATAAAAAAAGATCTAAAAAAAGTGATAGACATAACTTTTATACTAGAAATAAAAACAAAATAGGATCAACCATTTTTGAGATTATCATATGTACACATCTTTAATTGGGGACTACGTTTAATGTAACAACAAAATACCGTGTGATATTATATACTATATATACTATCACATTTATTATTTAGAATAGAATAGAATACTTTTATTTCGGACATAAAATATTCATATAGTGTTAGTAACATAAAAACTTATTGCCTAGTGTTAGTAAAAATCAGCCTCCGCACAAACTGCTGTACAATCGGAGAGCCGAAGCTCTCGGCTACAGTTTTCAGGATGCTGTTTCGACTACCCCTCACTCTCCTCAGTAGCGACACAGTTTTTTTGCGTATAATTGCATGGAAGCCGTCGGTACGCGCTTGCGCAAACATTTCCGACGCGCTACAGTAACGAGGCAGCCTCAACAACATCCTGAAAGCATTGTTATATTGGACGCGCAGGGCATCCAGCGATCTCTTCGTACAATTGACCCATAGATTGCCCGTGTACAAACTTTGGCAATAAGCCTTGAAAAGTGTAATTTTTACTTGGTCTGTACACCGCGCAAATCTACGGGACAACATATTACTCCGGACCGCTAGAGCCCTGCGCTCCCTCTCAATGTCCATATCGTCCCTGAGTTCAGCGGCAAGACAATGCCCCAGGTATTTAAAACTTGACACCCTTTTCATGGGTGACCCGTTAATTAGTAACTCGGGTCCTTCTCTACGGCGTTTGCCACTGACCTCAAAGACCATGTATTTACATTTATTCACATTATATTTTAAACCATGTGCAGCAGCGTAGGTCTCACACGTTTTAAGCATTTCTCTGATTGCTCCCGCCGACGGACCCAGCAGCACCATGTCATCTGCGTAGTTGATGTTGTTAATTCTAACCCCATCAACACTGCATCCGACACGCATGCTGCTGAGTGCGCCTATCAGGTCATCCACGTAGAGGTTGAAGAGCCTGGGAGACGTCAGACCACCCTGTCTCACCCCGCACTCCAACCTATACGGCTCAGAGACTGTATCATTCCATTTCACCCGATTGACTTGGTTACCATACCAATACTGGAATAGCCCACATATTTCCGCGGGTATACCCCTGTCTCCCATCTTTCTCCAGAGCACATCGTATGAAACAAGATCGAACGCCTTGGAGAGATCAAGGAAACAGGCGTACACCGGCGTACCGCGATCCTTATAATATTGAACGGTATGCTTGAGACTTAAAATGGCACTTTCAGTTGATAGTCCGGGGCGAAACCCGAACTGTGCATCATGAAGATATATGTACTTACTTAAACAAGAATCAAGCATACCGTCCAACACCTTGGCTATTATAGTCGCAAGAGAAATGGGACGATAGTTACCTCTGTCCGAGATGTCACCTGTCCTGTTCTTCACAATGGGAACTACGTTGGTCTTCATTAGATTAGCAGGTAGGTACGCGTGACTAATACACATTGTGAAAAACATAGACAAGACTCGCGGCAAATGGACACCTGCGTGCCTCAGGTGCTCAATGCTGAGCCCATCATGTCCTGGTGATTTGCCTCGTTTGATGTTGTTGATGATTGCACATACTTGCTTGGTTGAGAAATGTATCAGAGGTGTCGCACCTGGACGGATAGGCTCACAATCATTCATCATTGTTGAGGGACCGAGAGGGGACTGAACTTTGAAATGGTCCTTGAACACATTAGCAATTTCCCTCTTGTCACTTATCCCTTCCACACACGCAGAGAAGCCAGGTTTCGCATCCAAATTACCGGTGGACTTCCAAAATTTACCAAAATTATGACTAGCTCGTTGCTCTGCTAGCCTATCCATTACAATTTGCTCAGCATGGTTTTGACAAAATTTCAGTCGACTTTTAAAAACTTTTCGCTTCTCATACAATTCATCATAAACCGGGCCCGACGAAGGACGATTGTTCAGTATCCAGGTCTGGAAGCTACACCTGGCCTCGCAGTGGGCGTTTCTCACATACTTATTCCACCCACACACTCGTTTACCACGCCTCGCCCCCCCCCCCCCCCCCAGATGTCATTCTAGATTGCCTAGCCGCCGCACATAGAATTTCTACAATCTGTGCGTACAAATCGTCCAGAATAACTCTATGCTCAGCCAATCCACATGATCCAGCGCTGCAACTTTCAAACTCATGAGGCAAGTCAACGTGATATCTTTGCGTTTCTGACTCAGTTCTTTCACCCCAAAAGACAGAATTGCGGCCAGCACCCCCGTCCATCAATTTAGGCCTCACAACTTCAAAGTCACAATCCAGATGTACCGGCAGATGATCCGAAACGTAAACATCCTCCGCTACATCCACACTTGCAATTGTGTGCCAAGCTGATACAGATACCACACAGTGATCTAACCATCTCCTGCTTCCATGCACATCACTTATAAAAGTGTAGGTACCACTATCAATCCCCCGCTTCTGTACATCAGCACAAACCCAGGACTGGTCAGAACAAAAGTTCATTAATTCTTTATAGAACATCTCATGGGGGTGAGCGTTGAAAACACCCAATATAAAAACATTCT
Source organism: Polymixis flavicincta (assembly GCA_949987655.1). Lineage (NCBI taxonomy): Eukaryota > Metazoa > Arthropoda > Insecta > Lepidoptera > Noctuidae > Polymixis > Polymixis flavicincta. The sequence continues at coordinate 8,178,243 of OX465185.1, read as the reverse complement.
CTATATCACAGCTTGCTATAGTCGCACTGATCTCACTTAATACATCTGTAAAAGCTGGCAAGTTATCTGGACAATTTGTAGGCATGTATACAGAAAATACAATAATAGTACGACCCTTTGACGTGGCTGTAATGGCCGCTAACCGAGGACTGCTACAGTCAACAACAGAGACCCTCTCAAAAATGCCTTTCCTCCAGAGAATGGCAACCCCCCCATGGGGTCTTCCTCTCAACAAGCCCTCAGCAGTGTCCACAGCCGACTTACCCGTACACTCGAAGTCAGGGCTTATTGTTCCTAACATTGGAATGTCATGGGGAAGCAGCCACGTCTCTTGTAGGGCGACCAAATCAGACCACACACATATATCCCTAATATTATCTATGGATCGTTTAACCGACTTACAATTAAAACTAGTCAACTTAAGATATTTATTCATAATTTTATATTAATAGATTACTACTTAATTGACTATCACTTTAGACTCCTGAGATTTCGTTCGATACATAAAATGTACAAAACGCCTAAACACAATTCCATCAGGCCATAACTCATTGTTTAAAAATAAGTCTGCCTTGTGTTTGGAAACATATAGTTTGTATGCATTATACTTTCTAACTGACTTCATGTTAATTTTTTTTAAAGTTACAGTTTCACTTGTCTTGTCTTTAATATAACGAATAATGTCATCTTCACTTGCTTCTGTACTAACGTTGGAAATTAGCAACGGCACTTTTATATCCGCTGCCCGAAATTTACCGTCCGGCGCAGTCATAGCCGTTCCCTTCCTACTATCCAACCTATTTTGTTTATAACGTTTTTTCTGCACTAACTTCCATTCAGAGTCCATAGTGTCTACATCACCTACCGTTTGTTCACTACTCACTTCACCATCACGCAAACCCGCATGCCGAATCGTCGTTGACGAGGCCCAAGCCTCACTCGATACCGCTTTATGTGATTTCGTTGCGAATACAGTAGCACGCCGTCCGCTAGTAGGGGACCGTGACGTAATCGCACAGGTAGCTGATAACGAAAAATCTGGTTCCTTGCCGCTCGTAGTCGCAATTTTGCCTGTCACGCACTCGATCTCGCTCGCACTCTCCGTGTCGGCCGTGCCCTCTCGCTCGTCAACGCGCCTATTACTCTCCGTCACATTATTTTGTTCTTACAAGACAGAGATGCATTTATTCACACTCTGATCCGGTGTTGATAACGCGTTCTTCGCCGGCCGGCCGTTGACCTTTAAATCAGCTGTTACTTGCGAATACTTAATCGGTACATATTGTAAGCCAATGGGGCCGCTATCTAAAGTAATACTATTTTGCAAACATGCTCCCCTTCTTTTGTTTACATTCATGTTAGTGTAATTGTCAACTAACGATGCATGTTTCATATTTTCTACTTCTTGCTTAAAAAGATCGAATTGTTCCATTGTGACAGATTTTTCTTCTAACACACCGACCTTATTTTGCAACTTTATGATGTTCTTTAGCAATCTGGTTACATCCACATGATCAAAAGAGACTGGGGGGAGTTTGTGCAACTCCTTCGCCACAAACATCGGAAAAAGCTCTGGATTTGTTCCTTTCAGCAGACAAATCATATCGTCTAGGTCCCGAGACATTTTCTTCTTGCCATTCTTTCGTCGCACAGGCATCTTCTTTCCGCTAGGTATCGACTCAAACAGCAGAGTCTTGGCTTTCGTTATTTCTTCCGCCGTGAAAGAGGAAGTACACAGCTGATGCACAGTTTCTTCATCCATAACGTCCAAAACAGTTCGTAAGAACGCCAATAGTTCGTTAATGACGACATTACAACTATTGCACTTTAACGTATTTAACGACATTGTTCACTACAATGAGTCACCGATCACAACGGCACTGCCAACGCGTTCGCGCTCAGTCGAGTGCGCAACAAGACTGATTACCTGATACTTATTTACCTGTCATTGCTTTATTATTAATTATTTTGACATAATGGTATAGTGATTTTATTCTAGGTGCATCTGTGGACTAGAATCAATTATCCAACGTGTTGTTTTGTATCCTCGTCAAATTCAAGGAGGTAACTATGCTAATGATTCTCGACACGAATCAATAATAAAATAAGTAGTTTTTTTTTCATATTATCGGAAATCGGCATCTGGCAATATTTTTTTTCGATCACTCATGTTAAAACGCGGCCCGTGTGATACCGCACTGTAACACACAGCGATATAGTCGCGCGACACTGCCTACTGCATACGGAACGTGGCGATTCTGTTCTTTGAAAGAGGTGTTTTCTGAAATACTGTTAAACTTAAATAGCTAAAAAAACAAGTGTGTATTCATTAGTGAGCAAGTATCGTAATTTTATTTGATTATTTATGTCTTTCAGAACAGCCTCCTGAAATTTGACTAGGATGCAAAACAACACGTTGTATTTTAATGTAAATCATCATCATCATCATCATTTCAGCCGAAAGACGTCCACTGCTGGACATAGGCCTCCCCCAGGCTCTTCCACTTCGACCGGTCTTGTGCTTCCCACATGCAGCGGATACCCGCGGCCTTCACAAGGCCATCGGTCCACCTTGTTGGAGGCCTTCCCACTTTACGTCTTCCAGTACGCGGTTGCCACTCCAGAACCTTTCGGCCATCTGTTCTGCGAGCAATGTGCCCTGCCCACTGCCTCTTTAGTTTGGCAATTCTTCGGGCTATGTTGGTTGCCTTGGTTCTCCTGCGGATCTCTTCATTTCTGATTCGATCGCGTAGGGAAACTCCGAGCATAGCCCTCTCCATTGCCCTTTGGGTGACTTTTTTTTTTTTTTTTTTTTTTTGGGTGGGAAATCATCAAATAACTTCTCCCGCTCTGGGTGGAGCAGGAGGGCGTGTCAGACTTTTACTGACTAAAACCCACCCGTGTTCCTTCAGTAGCCCTTAAGCCAGGGGCTGTGGTGTCTCTTTCGAACAAACCCGCACCCCTGGCAGGCATCGACCCTTGCGGGTCCCATCACTTTTTGTGCTGACATCTCTTTGAGGCGCGCGTGGAACACAACGCCGTCGACTTGGGCTTGGTCCTTACCGGACAGCGAGCTACCCATTACTCGCCGTCCGCAAGCCCATGCCTACGGTGGCCGGAAATCGGCCTGGGATTCCCGACGCCCAGGGCGTCTCCGTATCCTGCGGCGGCTGGGGTCGCGAGGGCGCATATGCTGCCTCTCCCTCACGTGCGCTGCCTCCCTCTTCGCGAGCATCACTGCTTCGCTGAAGGAGGTGACGGCTCCCCATGCCCTCTCGCTCCGTACCATGGCCTGGACCAGGGCCGGACGCGAGAGATCGCCGCCGCCGATCGCCTCCACGAGGACACGGCGGTGCTCCGCCCAAGCAGGGCAGACCGCCACCGTGTGCTCCACCGTGTCCTCAGGGCGATCTTCGCAGTGGAAACACCCGGGCGTTTCCTCCCGCCCTATCCGAAACAGGAACCTCCCGAAACAACCGTGTCCGGTGAGGACCTGCGTCAGGCGGAAGGTGAGGACGCCATGCCGCCTCTCAAGCCACTCCTCAAAGAGGGGACTTACCGCCGCAATCAGGGCGTGCCCATTTGGGTGACTTTAAGCCTTCTGATAAGGCGTATTGTGAGCGACCACGTCTCTGTACCATAGGTCATCACTGGCAACACACACTGATCAAAGAGTTTCGTCTTGAGACGAAATTAATGTAAATGTTGACGTTCTAAAGTGCCTTTTAAGTGCCTAAATGAAATAAACGCTTTGACTTTGATCGTCTTCACATTTAATAGTGGAACTACAAAAAAAAAAAATTAGTAGAGTGGGAAGGCCTAACAAGGAGGACCGATAACCTTGTGAAGGCCGCGGGTATCCGCTGGATGTGGGAAGCACAAGACCGATCGAAGCGGAGGAGCCTGGGGGAGGCCTATGCCCAGCATTGGACGTCTTTCGGCTGAAATGATGATGATGATACAAAAAAATAAACATATAAAAAAAAATACGGTGGAGTTCCATGCCCATTCTTTTCCATACGAAACTACCGTGTGGAAGGGGCAACTATATAATTATAATCAATATTATTTTTTGTACATTTCAACGTTCAAAAGTGATTTTGACTTTTATCAAAGTCTAATAAATCATTTGACTTTGACAAGATTCACATGACGCAGATGTATATACGACAACTCTGCATCTTGTTGCAGCGACAAGCTGCTAAGTTTGCTCTGGCATTTAAAATACAGCTCCATCAATCAGTTCTCAATTCATAGGTTTTATTTGCCAAAAAAATAAAAAGGTACTTACTATTTGGAGTATCAAAGCAAGGGCAAACTCCATGGCTTCCAGGAGCTCCAGGAGGTCCCACTGGCCCAGGCGGCCCCCTCTGCCCCGCAGGTCCCTACAGAAGTGATCGGCTCATTATAGTACATTTTGATGCAAGTGTACAAAGTATTTCATTGCACTCAAGTCAACATTGCTGTTTCTGCCCAAATCGAAAGCAAGGGCTACAAAGAGCCGAGCATGAAATGAAAAATATTCGCGCGTATAAAAAGATTTTTTTTTAACTTGGCTAAACAAATTGTAATAGAATTCAAACAGGGTCTTGGATTTTTCTCATGACATTGCCGCCAAACAGCTGTTAAACACAAAAAGATACTAATTATTTGAATTTATAGAACACTAATTGATGTCAATTTGTTGACAAACGTTTCATGAAATATAATGTTTATTTACCAATAGGTACGTAATCTATAAATTTTCGGAAAATTAAAACTTTTGTCATGAAAATTGAAATTGTTAGGCATAAAAATCACGAGATTTCTTTGCTGAGATTAAACTTGCAGCAACTAAGATGTATCTCTTACTAGTATCTAGATGCACATTATACAGGATCAGTTTTTAACCAGTGCACAAACTGTAACCATGAATTCGGCACATCATTCCAGATCTCCCAGCGCAGAAATTTTTCGTGGGTTAAGTATACCAAAAAAAAACCAGCTGTTTCATAGAAAAGTGCAACACCTACGCGGTCAAAATAAATGGAACAGCTGATATATTTTTTGTAGAACCGACGAAAAATTTCTGCGCTGGGGTCTGGAATGATATGCTGAATTCATGGTAACAGTTTGTGCACTGGTTAAAAACGAATCCTGTATAATGTGTATCCAGGTACTACTAAGAGATACATCTAAGTTCCTGCAAGTTTAATCTCAGCAAAGAAATCTCGTGATTTTTATACCTAACAATTTAAATAAAATAAAATAAAACTTATCCTGTATCTTTGGCATACGCACTCTCCAGCTCTAGGTCGGGAATGCAAAGTGAAATGCACGCGTGTTCGATACATGGCATTTTGGAACTTAAAGTGATGCAATAAGACCCAGTTTGTGCAGCGAGCAAGTGTTTGGAAAAACAGTTATTGTTTATAATATATTTATTTAATATTAAAATACCTATAAAATTTCTTACCACTTTCCCATTTTCACCACGCTCTCCCTTCGTACCTGGAGTTCCAGGTAAGCCCTGTAAAAGAAAGCGAAAACCTATATGTAATTTTACACACGGATACATGTACACACATCATCGTCTGTCTAGAATTTTCCCAACTATGTTGGGGTCGTCTTTCAGTCTAACCCGATGAAGCTGAATACCAGTATTTTATACATGGACCGCTGCCTATCTAACCTCCACAACCCAGTTACTGGGTAACAGAATATCCCTTGGTAAGTCTGGCTGTCAGACTTTCAGGCTTCTGACGACCCGTATCGACGGACTGTGTGTGATCCAGGAATGACAGCTGGGTCACATTGGAATTTGCCAGGATTTAAACTAGCAATCTCGAGCATGAGGAGCAAGGCTTCAAACTTCTGGGCCATCACGACATCCATTTTAGCATGCCATTTATTAATTGTATGCGACGACGACGTATATTTTAAATTTTTGCACAAGACTTACGTTTACACCCGTTTCTCCTCTTTCTCCTTTAACACCGGGTGGGCCTTGAGGTCCCTGAAAATAACAATCAGGCAATTACAATTCAATTCAATCAGGCATATTTATGGTTTGTCTTTGAATTCGACTTTGAATGTCAACGTTTGTTTTGGGATGGTTCCGATCTACACTGTATACAGGGTGGTAGGGACATCGATGCACAATCTGTTACCGTGATGGATTCAGTAGATGGTTCTGGGCCGCGACTCAAAATGAAAATTAAAATATTTTATTCACATAAACCTGCATGGGCACTATGAAACGTCAGAAGCTAGGGTACATGGTTCCAAGTTGTCGCTTCCTATGGAGGAGAGCCGGCAAGAAACTCCACGGTTACTCTTTTAAAAATAAATTGACTTTAACAATGTTTTCAAATTACAGTGATAATTGTGTGGTACTTAGAGGAATGAAACTACAGAATAGAAAATCGTCTACAAATCTAGTCTGTAAGGCCTACAACGTTCTCTCATTCACAATATGTAAAAGAATCTACATACATAAAATGAACCTATTTGAACCAAGTGACACGATTTCCATGACCATCATAGTCGATATTAAAATTGATGTATAATGTCAAATAATGACGAGAATATGTCGAACATTGTAAAAAACAAAAATAATAAAAACTAACATTGTATTTTGGGAGCAGTTAATAGACTTTCACATACTTATGCTGTTAATGAGGTACCAGGGAAGTCACATGTACAGAAGGAATTAATGCCAAACTTCCCTGTCTTCAACGTAGTATTTTATCTTATAATATGCTTTTTTGATAAACAGACGTTTGATGTGAGTTTAAACTTTCCATCGCTAAGTTCGACTTCGACAACGTGTTACTTACTGACTTTTCGTACAAGTGTAATTTTGGCATAAAATCATCAATACCAAATTACTGTTCTCATTATTTACAAAGTTATGTCATTCACATATTAATATACCTTACCATTGTGCCATTTTCACCAGCATCACCCTTTGCACCCATTACTCCAGGCAAACCCTAAAATAAAATAAACAAACATACCAAATATAATAATATTATGAAAATCATATAAAAAAACTAATATAATAGTTAGAATGAGAACAACCATAGTAATAATTTATTTTTACATGCCTATTACTTTGCTGTATACCATAAATTTGGTAATGGCTAATCTATCTATCTATCTATACACGGTTAATTTTAGATCGTTCTGGAGCCGAAACACAGTAACTCCAAATGAGTAATAGTTACTATTGACATTGTTATTATATTTTTAAGACGTCTAATAAAGAAGTTAGAAATTTATCACTTTTTTTCTGTCATACGAGTAAAATTTTAGTAGCACTTTCACTATTTCATTCATAAACGCAAGATCGTACGCGATCCGCTCGGTGATGACGTAGCGCGGCACAGCTGTGCGTGTGCGAATCAGTTGATTGCGTAGGTACCTACTCGCGGTGGGTCAATAGACGTCGGACGAAAAACCAGCTGCAAGTAAGTACCTACACTACCTACACAAACCTCAATCGTTGGTTGGTGTAAGTTCATTTACCTCCATCATCTCTCATTGTATCGGAAGCACGGGATTTACAGTCTCCTCGTAAACGAGAGAAATTAATTGACATTTAACTCACCCCTCTCGCATCACGATATCACCTAGTACACAAGGCTACACATCAAGTGATACATTTCCAGTTTACGCTGATCTCGTGCTGTACGAAAATCGTTTACAATGCGAGATCAGCTTATACTGGAAATGTATAGCTTGATGTGTAGCCGTGTGTACTACCCGTCAACTAGACACGACGAGTACGCTTGGGAGTTGCATTTAAGGCCTTGAATCGAGTGTCGACCAATCGAGCTAATAGGTACTTAATAAACATACGAGTACCTACCTACCATAATACTGCCTAAAACATTTTTTTGCGACAATGCTTGCGGCGGCTTCTACAAAGGCAGGCAATTCAAACAGAAAAATGAATCGTTTAGTGAGTTGCATAGAGTTCATTATTAGTTGGAGGTGTCCCTTACTATGAAAACATTGAACCGAATTAAGACCTTATTTAAATAACTTTAACCGCGTAATTCGGTTGTGAACCTTGAACCCTTGTACAGCCCGGTCGGACACGAGACAATAGATTTCTCAGAATATTTTTAGTAAACTGCGGACCTACTAACCTAGTTTGGTGAAATTTCTATTTTTCCCCGTTAACGGTTATGAAATAAAGTCTAAATTCGCTTATCTTATTTTATAGGTGTACCTATTTAACGATTGCGTATTTATTTAAAAAAAAGTCGGCGCGTAGGCAAAGGTAGCGGCGATCAGCGAACTCTGTCATCTGTGAACTAGGTACCTACGCTTAAATAAATAGACATAGTAAAACGGCAGCCATAGGTTTAGAAACACGTACCTATGGATGTAATTTAATCCATTCGAATTCATTTTCCATATTTACTATTGGCTAATTGGTCCCGTGTGTGTTGCCGGGCGTATAAGAATAGCACCATCCCATTTCTTCCCGTGGGTGTCGTAGAAGGCGACTAAGGGATCTACTAGAGAATGGGCAGCAGCGTTCTCTATGCATTTGATCACCTCACTGCGATCGCCAACCCGCCTGCCAAGCGTGGCGATCATGGCAAAACCCCCCCTTTCGGGGGAGGCTTATGTCCAGCAGTGAACGTCTTTCGGCTGAAATGATGACTATTGGCTAACATTGAATCGCCTGGCCGCCATTGTGGTACTACGACGTGGGTACCTAGCGTTCGAAGTACCTACCTACTCCAGTATATCTTCCTCTAACGCGGTCCGCGTTGCACGTGTGCGGGCGCTCGAAACTGTCCATGATCGAGGAGGCGCTGAGTTGCGGCCAGAATGGTGGAGGTGAAGGGAACTTGAGGGTCGTTGATTCCACGTGCGCGCAGTGAGTTCAGGTATTCCGGCTGAGCTTACAATCCTCTAGCCTCTTCCAAGTTATGGTTCGCAATCCCATAAAAATCCACATTTCACACACAGATTGCACTCATTTTTGGCGCGTAATTAGGTTGCGCGTGCGGTGTACGTGACCTAATACAGCGAAACGCGACACAATACTGGGAAGGAATTCGGAACAAGGAAGGGCGGGCGGTCGGCTAGACGGGGGTCGGGGGCGTGGCTAACGGATCATGCTGTCTGATCGATGAATGGATTTTTCAATGGATATCGTTCGCATGTGTTGCCGTTTGTCGATACGTTTTATACGCACGTATACATTGATCGCAAGGAAGCGTTACTTCGAGTTCTCATTATTTCACTCAAGAAAACAATAAATTTAATGATTCGTGTTTTTTTTTTTTGTTGTTTATTTAAAATAATAGTCTCAATCGATTCTAGTTCGATGATCGAGTTCATGGCTTTCGGTTCCAGAACGACCTAAAATTAGCCGTGTATATAAAAGGAGAAACTGGCTGACTGATCAATCAACGCAAAGCCGAAACTACTAAGACTAGGAACGTGAAATTTTGCACACGGCTTCCTTTTATAATGTAGGGGAGCACTAAGAAGGGGTTTTTGGAAATTCGACCTTACAGGGGGTGAAAAGGGGGGATTTTGTTTGTATGAAAAATCTTATTCCTTGAGTTAATAAACTTGAAACTTAGCACAAATACTAAGTTAAGTAAATTATGAGGTTGGCCCTTTATTGTTTTTCTAAACTACCCCCTACTAAAGGAGGATTGGGGGGTGTCAAAGTTTGTATGGAAGAATTTTAACGCGCTGTCTGATTAACTCGAAACTCAGTATTTATACCTAAAACCAAAAATAAAGAATAACGTGTATCAGGGTTTTTCGAAAATCTACCCCTACAGGGGTAAAATTTACACAATATAGATTATAACCTAGACTAACACAGGAAACTTTTTATCCCGCCGGTACGTTACCGCGGGATATTTTCCGACTTCCACGCGGGCGAAGCCGCGGGTGAAAGCTATTTAAATATAACTGGCGAAATTTTGGTAAACTATAGGTACATTTCTGCTCATCCCATCGGGAAAGTTAAGTAAGTATGCATTTTCGTGACAGACTTACATCACGCCCTGAGTCTCCTTTTTCTCCTTGAAAACCGGGTGCGCCATTCAATCCCTGTAATAACCAATATATTATAGTTAGTGGGAGATAGGAATTTAATCATTCTTTATTGTAAACCATAAGATTCAAATTGCATTAACAGGCTTTAATGTTCTCACTACTGGGACAGAGGCCTCCGCTCTGGGAGATCCAGTTCGCCGTAATCAACCACATGCGCTTAGTGCGGGTTGGTAGATTTCACATGTCTTTCGAATTCTTCGTTCTAAGACATGTCGGTTTCCTCACAATGTGTTCTTTCATATTTTTGATAGCAGTGACCATGTAATAAACTACTTGTAGTAAAACCCGTCACTGGAATCGACCCTACGACGTTCAACTCGTAAGTCGCGGGCGTTACAACTAAGACACCACTGTTTAGAGTCATAATAGGTCTTTACCTATGAAATTGCCGTTTTGTATGAAAAAATTTAAACGATTTTTTTTCATGAATTTTTTATTTGTATTAATCGAAGTAATCACACATGCAATCAATGCATCTTTGCCATCGCAGTGGCAGTTTATTGATGCCCTTCTTAAAGAAATCAGCTGGACGGGAGGCAACAAATTCTTCAAAGGCATTTTGTACTGCCTCTCGGGTATTAAATTTTTTCCCGCCAAGAAGTTATCCAAATTCTGGAAAAAGTAGTAGTCTGTAGGCGCAAGGTCTGGTGAGTAGGGCGGATGACGGAGAGCTTCCAACCCCAGTTCTTGCAACTTGGAGACCGTCTGCTGTGCAGTATGAGGTCGCGCGTTGTCGTGCAGGAGCAGCGGAGACGAGCGATTGACCAATGCTGGTTGGAGATGCGCCAGCTTCTCCATCATTGTGTTCAGTTCTTCACAGTACACATCTGCAGTAATGCTCACCCCGTTTGGTAAGAAGCTGTGATGAATCACACCGGCGCTAGACCACCAAACAGTGACCATCACTTTTCTAGGGGTAAGTTTTCGTTTAGGGCATTGTTTAGGTGCTGAACCAGGATCCAACCAACTTGCTGAGCGCTTACGGTTATCAAACAGAATCCATTTTTCATCGCAGGTAACAATGCGGTTCAAAATTCCTTCATTTGTGTGTCTGTTGAGCAGTGCAAGGCACGTCTCGACGCGTACTTCGCGCTGGCGATCATTGAGTTCGTGGGGCACCCATTTGTCAAGCTTTTTTACCTTGCCAATTTGACGCAAATGGACCAATATTGTTTTGACGCTAACGTCGAAAGCTGCTGCTAATTCAGCCGTAGATTGTGTATCATCAGCTTCCACAATCGCCTTTAATTCGTCATTGTCGACCAAAGTCTTCGGACGACCGCGAGGTTCATTTTTCAGGTCGAAATTTCCAGAACGGAAGCGAGCAAACCAATAACAGGTGGTGCGTTGGTTTGTAGTGTTAGCTCCGTAAACGTCGTTGATGTTGCGTGCCGCTTGTGCCGCGTTGCTGCCACGACGGTACTCATATTCCATAATTACTCGAATTTTTAACGTATCCATGATGACGAAAAAGATTGAAATGCGATGAAAATGTAACACTAATCAATAAAGAAATGACTACTTTTAGAAAAAAAAATCCATGTTTTTAAAATAAAATTAATTTGAAATTAGAATTCTTAGCCAAACAAAAATTATTTTGATTTGAAATGGCCAGTACTGCAGAACGGCAATTTCATAGGTAAAGACCTAATATTAATGCTTTGAAATGAAGTATTTTTAAAGAAACCGTAGCGATTTTATAACCAGTACGGTATACCAGACAATTCTTAGGCCTCATTTACGGAGACGCGGGGCATCGCGCGTCGTGTGTCGATGCCATCCACGGGCTCGGCGGCAAAAAACGCGGTGTGCGGGGCGCGCCGCCCATCGCTAGACATGAGTAGTTCCCGAACGAGTGAAGGAAATGTACTACTTCATATCACAAAACAAACTTATCATTCAATCAGTAGTCATTCAAATGTGTCTCTAATTCACTTAGTTCAGTATTTCTTTTGTATCAGTAAAAAAAAAACACTAGGTACTTACTTAATAAAAATATTTTTGCTTAAATTCATATTTCTAAGTTGACAGTCCTAAGCCTGTATAAAGTATGAAGGAAAATGGACGTACTACGTATAAAACTGATCTAGTGAAGTGCTTAATTCGTCGTAACTTTGTCAATCACTGTCGATATCATTATGTTAAGGACTCGTTCTGATTTGCTGAACTAAATGAAGTACTGAAGTAAATGACTGAACTACTTCGCTAAGCGAAAAGATATACTTCATTAATTTCTTTCTACTGACGCATTTTGCGCATCTCTACACATCAGAACCCGCGACTCGCCGCGTCTCCGTAAATGAGGCCTTAGAGCGTTTATTCTGAAAGTTGGCAACGTCGCAAATAACTGTCAAATATTTACCTGTTTTTATTAATTTGTTAATATTACTGTATGAAAATGTGAAATATCGCTAACTAGTGACTTAAAATATGAATAATGAATGATTTGCAATTACAACACTGAATTTGATTTTCTAACCGTTTCAGGTGCACAAACAGCATTTTGAAAGTTTCAAAGTTCTTTTTTACATCTAAAACTGAATATTCGGTGTTGAAATGTTAACTACTGCATTTCATAATCAATATTTTAGGTCACTAGTTAGCGATATTTCAAATTTCCATACAGTTATATTGCCAAATTAATCAAATCAAGAAAATGTTTGACAGCTATTTGCGACGTTGCCAACTTTCAGAATAAACGCTCTTAAGCGTGCCATAGGCGTGAATTACACAGAAACGGCGTAAGGTGAAGGCGCGGCGCAGGCGCAGCGTACGCAGTACATTTTTGTATCCAGGCATGATGCCGCTTTTAAACGTTTTCATACAAAATGTACTGCGTACTCTGCGACTGCGCCGCGCCTCTACCTTACGACGTTTCTGGGTAATTCGTGCCTTAGATGGAGAGCATTGAAAATAGGTATAACGTTCAGTTTTTAGCACCACACCACTCTCATTATGCCAGCCTTGTTCCACCCACTGCTGAGTGAAGGCCTCCTCCCTTTTACGTCATACTTCCCAGGTTGTGTACAACTTGGTATTATCAAAAGATCATTATCATTCTTCTGTATTTTATCCCAATTTATTTAGGATCGCCACAACATGTCTTTTACTTCCATACTTATCTATTAGTCGTCATCTCATTAGTCACACCCTTTCTACTGCCAGGGGTGCGGGTTATTCCAAAGAGATACCGTAGCCTTTAGCACACAGGCAACTGAAGGAACACGGGTGGGTTTATTCAGTAAAAGTCAGCCACGCCCGAGCTCCACAGAGAGCGGAGGAAGTTATTTGATGATTTCCCACCCTTTCTAACTATATACTCATTTACACATTCCAATGATTGTCTCTTTTATTTTCACATTCTATTTTTATTGATAAAGAATTTGCTAGAAATTGGATCTGATACTCGTATTACTCACTGGCCTTCCCTGGTCCCCTTTCTCACCGGTCAATCCAGGATTTCCGTTGAGTCCCTAAAATTATAAAACAGTCAGTATGCCATTTGCCGAAGCTAAACATTCACAAAGTAATGCCCCAGAGATCCCATACAATAATAGCATAAGTATGATAATGTAAGTATCTCTCAGCTGTACCTGTATAACATAGAAGTAATAGGGTGACTGGTAATTAGTGACCGAAATTTAAACACATGATTGTACTCGTAATGTAGGGAACAGCTGATTTATTTTCGCGATTTCAGGTTTGGTCCCACAGTAAAAGTTGTTCATAATGATGAGTACAATCATGTGTTTAAATTTCGGTCACTAATTACCAGTCACCCTATATAGTATCCTTGCCGGATTACCGCCATGGGATCTGGAGGCAAAGGTCCTCGCGCAAATGTGGGAGTGGCGCGAGGAGGCCAAACGCCGGGGCGTAACTCCGCTGCCGCGGGAAATCGCGGCACAGCGGACAGAGCTCCGGCGGGATCTCATGGTGACATGGAGAGTGCGATTGTCGCAACCCAGTGCTGGGCACGCCCTGATTGCGGCGGTAAGTCCCCTCTTTGAGGAGTGGCTTGAGAGGCGGCATGGCGTCCTCACCTTCCGCCTGACGCAGGTCCTCACCGGACACGGTTGTTTCGGGAGGTTCCTGTTTCGGATAGGGCGGGAGGAAACGCCCGGGTGTTTCCACTGCGAAGATCGCCCTGAGGACACGGTGGAGCACACGGTGGCGGTCTGCCCGGCTTGGGCGGAGCACCGCCGTGTCCTCGTGGAGGCGATCGGCGGCGGCGATCTCTCGCGTCCGGCCCTGGTCCAGGCCATGGTACGGAGCGAGAGGGCATGGGGAGCCGTCACCTCCTTCAGCGAAGCAGTGATGCTCGCGAAGAGGGAGGCGGCGCACGTGAGGGAGAGGCAGCATATGCGCCCTCGCGACCCCAGCCGCCGCAGGATACGGAGACGCCCTGGGCGTCGGGAATCCCAGGCCGATTTCCGGCCACCGTAGGCATGGGCTTGCGGACGGCGAGTAATGGGTAGCTCGCTGTCCGGTAAGGACCAAGCCCAAGTCGACGGCGCGTTGTGTTCCACGCGCGCCTCAAAGAGATGTCAGCACAAAAAATGATGGGACCCGCAAGGGTCGATGCCTGCCAGGGGTGCGGGTTTGTTCGAAAGAGACACCACAGCCCCTGGCTTAAGGGCTACTGAAGGAACACGGGTGGGTTTTAGTCAGTAAAAGTCTGACACGCCCTCCTGCTCCACCCAGAGCGGGAGAAGTTATTTGATGATTTCCCACCCAAAAAAAAAAAAAAAAAAAAAAACCCTATATAGTAGGATGTCTGAGTTTGTTTCGGCCTTTCTTCTCAGAGTAGTCAGATAGGAAACGACGACCTCATTTAGTTTTTTTAAATACAACTGACGTGTAAAAGTATTTGTACAAACCTACTTACAGAAGTAAAATCACAAAATATTTATTTACATAGAATTCTAGTGTTTGCCTGTGGCTGAACAATAAGCCATATGAACTGTATTTGGCAAAATCATCGAACGTTACCGATGGAGCCAGAACCTTTAAGGGGACAATTTTCGCGGGCTCGAACTCACGGGTGGGCCTGGCTAAAAATCACGCTGTCTCACCAGGCTTCGTATCCGACAGAGATCCGATGCTAGTCTACACGCACAACGACGTTATTGAGTGAGATGCAGGAGCATTTATAGCAAAACATTCGCGAAAAATAAAGAACAGTCCTTCGGAAGATCGGGTTTTATGAAAAAACCACTGCATAAATCAATGACCAATAAAGTTTATTGAACGTATCGATGATGGAACTTTGTCGGTACCGATTTGGTTTTGGAAATTTTACACTTCTTTTATTACTTAAACGCGCCCAAAGTTAGGTTAAATTTTCAAGAAAAACTTATCTTTGTTGGCTAATAACTTTTTAATGGCTTTTTATTTTAGTATTCTGTTTCCCTACCGACAATATTAATAATGAGACAAAACTATACCACGTTTATGTTTTGATGTACATTGTCAAACAGTGGAGTAAAACCCTCCCGAAGTTTGTATGGAAAAAATGTGGACTTGTTTCACCTTAAAAATAGAATGGAATAGAACCAACTGTGTGACTCAACACACAGTCATAGTGTATGTTTCTGTACATTTCTTCACAATAGGTAGGTAACTTATGTATTAATTAAAATTACAAATATCCTTGTACAAGTTACCTATAGGAATCTATTTATACCTAAACAGCTGGTCAATAGCTCGTTGTGGTCGCAGTTAAATGCAGGTATTGTGTCTATAACCTTTGCCCAAGTGTAAGCAATAACTTGGCAAAGATTTCTCTGCTGGTGCCACACTACGGTCAACGTGAATGCCCAACACCGCGATAAACAACGCGGTAAAGATTCCGATAGTTAAAGCGATAAATTCAGTGGCCACACTAGAACGGTCAACGTCAATGCCCACCGAGTTATCACCTTACGTCAAATGGCAATTTGAATGCCATTGTAAAATTATCGCGATAAATTGTGGCTACACCTACGGTTAACGTCCAACATCGCGATAATCAATGGCATTTCTCGTTAGTGTGGCCGCGGGACACAATGTGTTTGTATGGCGGCGCATAAAATATGTACATACAAAGAAATATAGAATTTTAGGGTTTCGTAGTGAACAAGGAACCCATAAAGTTTCGCCATGTCCGTCCATCTGTCCGCGGCTTAGCTCAAAAACTCTTGCAAGTAGTTGATAGCCGTAACTTGATCCATACCAAGTTTAGTTTTATTTTTGTAGGCTAATATGTAGTTGTACATCCATATGTACAAGTACATATTAGCCGACAAAAATAAAAGTATTACGTAAAGTTTGTATGTTTGTTATCTCGTCTGCCCATGTTGTGGGGTGTCGTTGGATAAACATTGCTGGTTTGTGAAATATTAAGCTTTAAAGTGCTTATTTTTGTTAAAGTCAAGTTCTAAAGTCAGCTAAATGGTTGTTTTTAAATATGTGTTACGCTTAGCAGTTTACGAGTAGGTACTTTATACATTTGCAGTAGGAATATAAGGTAGATATTTTTCGACTACAACGGTAAGTTTGTTCTTGGGCTAAATTCATCCTTACAACGGAACCCTTCATTGTGCGCGGTCTGCCATGTACAGACGCCAGCACATCAAGCTACCCCAAACTGTCAAATTTTCGCAATCGGACATGAAACTTATGCTTATGCAATAAAGTCGAAAATCTATCATAGAAATTTGATACATTGGGGTAGCTTTATGTGTTGGCGTCTGTACTTGGTCGATTTTAAGTTTTTATATTTGAAATATAAAATACTTACAGGACTGCCAACATCACCTTTCTCACCACGCTCCAAAACTGGTTTACCATCCTAAAAAAGAAATATCGTTTGTCAAAAAATATTGTTATTTTCGATGCAGGTTCGTTGCCTACCAATTTCCAAATATAGGGTGAGATGCAAGATTCAATCAAAGCATCTATTGGCATCATAAAATTAAATGAGAGAATTGTCGATTTTCTAGACGTCTGAACCAGTTTTCAAAATTCAGTGGATGCAGTTTGCCGGTGGCCGCCATATACCGTCTTTAATTTACAGGTGAATGACGTCACTGAATCGCTTTTGGCGTACTTTCTTAGAGAGCGTTTTTTGACACCGTAGAGTCAAACACCGCTCTGACCATTATCCTGATGCCGTCACTGTGACCGTTATCTGGCGGCCACCGCTGTTCTATAAAACAGTAGCTTTAATTATCCCGCAGACAAGCTAGACGCGACTCTAAGGGTCAATTTAGACAGAACAGCCGAAACAGAAATGCCCAAGAAATTTACTGGTTCCATTGAAAAAAGGACTGTATAACTATACCCTAAAGTAGAAAATTGTATGAATATTTATACAGTCCGCTCGCGTCTGCTCGCGATTCAGTTGATCTTTTATTTTATATTTTAGGCTATTGTAATACGGTCCTATTTTCAATAAACTACTAAACTGACCCGAATATTATAATTTCTATGATTTTTTAATAATTGCATGGAAGTTGATCTACTAGAGTCACATCACGCTGTGGCGTCAGGCCGGTCTGCGGTAACCTTCACTGCTGGCAATCGATTTTTCGTCGGAAGAGTAGACATAAATGACGTTTCCGTATATTTACAACCTTATTTTTAGTATATGCGAAACCCGAAACACGTGTCTAGTATTCTTATGTAAAGAATCTATGTACAACATTTCAAAGCTGTATCATGAAACATCACAAAGTTATTAGCTTGTTGTTACCTAGTTGTCTACACAAACATGGTCACCATAGGACCCACACGCCGCCCGCACATTCAGCGTCGTATTGTGCTCATTGATAACACATAGTTACAAAGATTTTTTTCCAGACGGTTAATTAGCTTTTATGTATACATATAGCATCCTGACTCTGAAAATAAAAATCGTGTTCATCTATCAGCTTTAGTTTTTGAGATACGGCATACGAGATTTAAAAAAAAAAAAAACTATAAAAAATATTTAATTTTCGGAAGCCGCCAAAAATGATTTTTTTTAAGATTTTCTTGCATGTGATACTTGTGGTAGGTCTCGTTTTAAACTCCAGCAATAATCTGCCATCATATGCACATCCCATCTGCCCTTATATCATTCCTCCATGGTGGGAATTTCTTGATGGAATCTTTTCCTTGTTCATCACCAAAGTAGTCAAGATTTTTAGGAAAGGGTTCTAGATGGGAGTGTTAATAATGAAGTTTTATGCTCATGTTGCAACCAAGATCCTTCACCAAATTGTACTTGTACTTTAAAATAGTCGGTAGGTATACGCGATTTTTACGAAATCTGTCACCGATTTTCTATAATTTTTAAAAACATATTCACCACAAATGAAGCAAAAACACTCCGGATCGTTTAAACAACGTCTCCTTGATGTAGACACCGCTAAAATTTTATCCTAACTTAAATCAACACTGTTAAATTCGTAAATGTGCGCCTACCCTCAGATAAAATACCAAAAAGCTGTGTACGAAAAATAAAAGCTGATGGATAGAAACGGCTGGTAGATTTAAATTTACTGTATCAAAAGATGAAGGAAAAGTGAAAAAAAACTTCCGGAAAATTTTAATAAGTAAAATTTTGTAACTATGTGTAATAATTAGGTAGTAGATACCTAACCGTATGGCGATTGTTTTGTAATAAACTGGTGATAACGAAAAAATTATTATTAGTGTAAAAATATAAGATAGTTTAAAAACTATTGGAATCGTCTCAGTTCCTTATTCTGAACAAACTATATTCAGGTTTCGCTTATACTAAAAATAACATTATATAGTAGACCGTTTTATACCGAGAAATTTAGACTAGCGATTTCTATTCTACAGTAGGTAGAGTAGAAATATAAAGCGCCATGCTAAGCCTGCTGCATTCATTGTTGACATCTTTAATTTATGTGTAAGACCTGCACCCTAATTGCGTAACTCCCGATTCATCATAATCTGTATCGTTTTGAAACGGATTGTTAAACCATTGCTTCATATGTTCGAAAAAAGTGTCTGCTCAACAACGTAAATAACGCAATGAATATCGTTGAACTGTGAAAACGAAACCGATTATGATTAATCGTAAGTTACGCAATTAGGGTGCGCCGTGCGGGTCTTTGTTTATTAGCTAGTAGTATTTAATTTTGCTTTATTATATTTAGCCATGTTTGCATACCAATAATTGATTTGATTTAATTAGAACTAGCTTTTGCCCGCGGCTCCGCCCGCGTGGATGTCGGTTATCGCGTAAAAAAGTAGCCTATGTCCTTACCCATATCCCAGGCTATATCTCGGCCAAATTTCATGACGATCGGTTCAGCGGTTAAGGCGTGAAAGCGTAACAGACAGACAGACAGACAGACAGAGTTACTTTCGCATTTATAATATTAGTAGGGATATTTTACCCACGTTCTGGGCATCGATATCGGAAACCAATGAAACAAAAACAAAAAAAAAAAAACACGTGTTGTGAAGGTAATCAATCAGCTGTTTTTGTATCTCTTCGTAGAACATGCATATTTTTAACGAATTTCCAAACAACAAAATATCGTGTCAGTGTTATTAAAAGTTTTCAACAAAGTTGGAATGATGCAATTTTTTTTTTCTTTTTGGGGTACCAACACCTGGGTAAAGTATTGCCAGCTAATTTAATTTAACCCTGTATTTGACATTCTTCTCTCATCTACTCCTTATAAGTAGACTTTAAAAATGTTTAGAAGCGTTTTAAATAATGAATAAACAAAACTAATCATTTACTTACGAAAGACAAACTGCAGGCAGCTGAAAAAAAAAATAGAAATCGTTGAAAGGTTATTAGGAAAATAGGCTATTGTTTCAAGAGACAAGTATTTAGTCTGTTACATCCTTAAAAATAAACGTATGACAGTTACACTCGAGAATTAAGGGTACACTAGTCGCGGGCTCGAACTCACTGGTGGGCCTGGTTAAAAAGCACGCTGTCTCACCAGGCTTCGAGTCCGACATAGGTAGTATCCGTGATGGGCAGTTAGACGCTAGTCTACACGCACAACATTATTGAGTGAGCTGCAGGATCAGTTATAGTAACACCGGCGCGTAAAAAATTTGAAAAGTCCTGCGGAAGATCGGGTTTTCTGAAAAAACCACTGCATAAATCAATGACCAATTAAGTTTATTTAACTTTTTGATAATTAAGCTTGTTTTTGTTAACTTTTTGGTAATGTCATATTGTGTATTAATGAAAAAAAGAACAGCGAAAAATCTAGAATTTTGTTGGTTTCAGTTGTGATTTCATTTAGGAGGACAATCTACCAAAATGCCTACAGTAGGAAGGAGGAAAATATTTCATATTGGCGGGTAAATGATAAATAACACGAGGTACCTACTTTGGTTTCCATTATTACCCACTTCCTGAGCATTGTACTGCATCTTGACTTATCAATATCCTTATAATGTTCCTGTTAGGTATAGGGACTATAATGTAACCACATGACTGCAGCCATAGCCTCAGGAATGTTCGTGGAGGCCTGCACAGATGGTTTCCATCCCATCATACGAAATAAAGCAGCCACCATGCTAAAGCGTTTGTGGTGACAACAGCATTCTAAAAACGATCGCTACCAAACCAGAGGGGACTGTCACTTTCAGGGACACTGGGTGGCAGTCTTAGGATTAAATAATTAATTCATTTTGTGAAAACTAACAATATTTACCTAATGTTACTAACACCAAAATACTAACAAAAAAATTCGGACTGAAATAAAGGTTTTTTTTTTTATACAACGTCTAACGGACAGGTTATATACATACCAAGAGCACGGCTTCTTTGGATAATATCAAACGATACTGATAAGGTTTTTTAATCCTATCTCTACATGTTCGGAAGTTATGAGAATTTTTAATACATTTATACCAGAAACCAAATCATCAAATTGAAATAAACACATCACTCGGAAGAGATTTATCGTGATATTGGCAAGTAACGTGGAAAGTTATTGACCTACGTAGTGCGGATACACGTTTGTTATGATTTGAATTTATGAAACATACGAGTATGAAACCGAAAAATTTGGTAAAAATTTGGAGTGTTTTATTTTGAGCTGAAACTATGCATAGTGTTTAATCTCAATTTTCTCAGTAGCATCACAGCATATTCAACCTATTATGTTCCCACTGCTGGGACACAGGCCTCTTCTCTGTGAAGGAGAGCGGGCCGTAATCTACCACACGAGCCCATTGCAGGTGCAATTCTTCGAATTTTTGCCTCTAGGACATGCCGGTTTCCTCACGATGTTTTCCTTCACCGTTTTGAGAGCAGTGGTGATGAAATAATTTACACCAAGTAAATGAATCGAGGAGGCCCTGG
The DNA here is from genome assembly GCA_949987655.1 of Polymixis flavicincta. NCBI lineage: Eukaryota > Metazoa > Arthropoda > Insecta > Lepidoptera > Noctuidae > Polymixis > Polymixis flavicincta. The sequence continues at coordinate 8,156,828 of OX465185.1, read as the reverse complement.
AAAAGGATGCCTGGAAGGATTTGGGGGAGGCCTTTGCTCAAATGAAAAAAAAAAAGAAGAAAAAACGAACGGTTCGAACCTACGACATCACGTAAGTCGCGACCGGTACCAACGGGCCACCACTGCTCTCTAGCGGTCCGTCCGGTCAGTTCATTTTTTCCCGGTTGATGGCAATAGGCTCTACCCCTATAACGGGGGACTTAAACATAACTATCGAAATGTGGGTGTACCAAAGGTACGCCTCTAACTTAGGGGAAACGAGGAGTGATGTGATGTTATGTGGTACTTTTAATCCCGATAGTACACACGGAACAAACAAAAATCATAACAAACATATTTTTAACATAGGCACCACAGACAGCCCGCCTTGCAGGGGCTGCCTTGACGCCGAGGAATCAGCCTCCTACGTCATCCAGGAATGCGAGGCCGTGGCTTCTCAACGTGTAGAAATGCTCGGAACAGTGAGGTCGCTCCGCGAAGCCTGTGAAGCTCCCAGGAAGCTTCTGTGCTTTTCGGCGGAGCTAAGCTGGCTTTTTTAGTCAGAATCCCCACGCACAACGGACCGAATGGGAGTCTACGTGCGTAAAAGGGAGTCCCATCATCATCATAGTACACACGGCTACATATCAAGCTATACATCTCCAGTTTAAGCTGATCACGCATTGAATAAGATTTCCGCACAGTGCGAGATCAGCGTAAACTGGAAATGTGTAGCTTGATGTGTAGCCGTGTGTACCTACTTTTCCGTGAGATATTATCTGACATTCACGTGGGCGAAGCCGCGAGCAAAAGCGAGTATTATATAAAACTATATTTACCTATAAAAATAATGGAAAGTAGTTATTTATTGATTCTACTTACTATACTTTGTCGAGCATGTCATGTCGCCATTTTCTGCCTTCTAAAAGAAAAATTAAGTAATTTTATCAAAAGTTGGTGCAGTCATATGATTTTAATACCTCGTATCAAAGTTTACAATGAAACGTAAATCTTTCCAATTGGTTTATTTATGGAGTACTTACAAGTGTCATTTCCTGGATTTTTGCTGTAACAAAATCAAAAAGCATAGTTAATTATGGTCGTTTTTATAGAAAGATCAACACTGTATGTTTGGTACGCACAAGCTATACTCGTACGTTTCCAGTTTACGCACTGTACGGAAATCCTATACAATGCGAGATCAGCTTATACTGGAAATTTATAGCTTGATGTGTAGCCGTATGTACAATCACCAAACCCAAATTCATAGCATTTATTCCAAGTAAACCAAAGACACTTTTGAACTGTCATGGGCTCGGTCGGACAGAGATAAAGCTACTCGTAGTTTCCAAAGCGTTACACAAATCACAAAAAGCCAATGGTGCCGATTCTGTTGTCACAAAATTCTCTAAACTAGACTAAAAATCACCAAAATTTAGTTTATTCCTGTCAAACGACGATTTCCTATTCTGAAATTGACTAAAGTGACACAACTATACTATATTTTAGTTTGACAGCACTAAGATTGCACTGAATTATTAGTTTAGTGAAAATGGTAATTTTGCTATTCTGTTGTTGTCAATTTCATTATTCTATTCAACCTAAAATTTTGGTTGTCTGACTAAATCTGACTATTTTTAATCGCGATTAAATAGGTGTGGAATAAAATTAGTTGTCAAGAACTAAAATTCACGCAGACACCTCGTCTTCTGGTGCAAAAATAGTACTGTATTTTTTTCTTTTCTTTTGCTTATATCTCGAAAACGGTGTGTCCTATGGCAAAAATAATGAAAATTTCGACCCCCTTTATGGAACCCCAAACACATTTAAAACTCAACATGTGTATAATAATTTTTCATATTTTCCATGAAAAAAGTGAAAATTCCATATAAATCACGTCGAGGCTGCCGACCCCGTCGCGCTGCTGGCTCTAAAAAAAAACACGGGGTAGGGCAAACAAGTACCACGTTGCGAAGCCAAAACATACCATGTGCGAGTCGCGATTGTCAAATTCGATTTTAGTTGTGTCAAAATAGTTTTTAAATTTAGAGATTTTTTTTTGCAGAATAGCGTTTAGATTCTCATAGTAAAAAGTAAGGAATTTTAGTTATAGTTTAGTTAGTTTAGTTCGGTGTACAACAGAATCGGCACCATTATCTACTTTTCAACCTACTTTAAAAAAGGAGGAGGTTCTTAATTTGTCGAAATCTTTATTATTTTTTATATACCTATGATTTCGTTTACTCGATGACGCCGTAACCGATTTGGAAAATACTCGTGGACCCATATAAATTTTATTAACTTTGTTTCGGTATTTTTTTGCGTTGGCCTCGATAATACGTTTTTAATCTATTATGCTTCTTCCTGTCACTGTTGTTTACATAATGTTGGGACCACACTAACGGTCAACATCAATGCCCATCATCGCGATAAACAACGCGGTAAAGATTCCGATAATTAACGCGATAAATTCAGTCGCCACACTTGACCGCCACCCGAGTTATCGCCTAACGTCAAATGGCAATGTGAATGCCGTTGTAAAATTATCGCGATAAATTGTGGCTACACCTACGCTGAACGTCCATCATCGCGATAGTCAACGGCGTTTCCCGTAGGTGTGGCCCCGGCATAATAAGTATACTGGTATACGAATTGGTATGGGGTAGGTTACCATGACTATAAAACAACAACCGTCTTCCGAAAAACACACTACTAACAGTCACAAAAGTGAACTTTCACTTTGTAGTTCGTTTTTTTTTTTCAGAAGTCGGTTGTTTTTATCTTAATGTTAAGTTTGTTCTTGGGGTAAAAAACATGGTAGACAATTGATAACATATTCATCGCACAGAGCCGTCACCACGCGAGTTCAACTCGCACGTGTCGGTTTTTTAACTATTAAACGACTAGATAACCGTTAGTTAAACGACTTTGTGGTTAGACGTATACCTAGTAGATCAAGATTACTGTCACTGAATTTTATCTACACTATAAGAGCAGCTTTCTGGACCGCGGTCAGCCCAGAAAGCGGTGGCGTGACGACCTACTCGTAGATGCTTACCGAGAAGGCTGGTTTGAAGTGGCGCGGAAAAAGAGTTCCTGGAAGGATTTGTTTCAGGCCTTTACCCAGCAGTGGGACAGTATAAGCTTAACAAAAAAAAGAGAGCAGGTCCATTTAGTTACAAAAAGAAAAATATTAGACAGCGGTTGAGGATTATTCCCACGCGCTCCATAATTTTATTCCCGGCGGCTCCAAATTAAAAAAGCAATATAATAATAATAAATAAAATCTTTCCCATGAGCTAACATTATTGGAGCTATGGGGAAGCAATGTATGGAGATATTTTTTTCGGAGAATAGAGTTGGAGCTCTTGGGAATAAGCCGTGGTTGAAATTTTTGAGAGGTTGATAGCCAACCTACTTTCTTAATTGTTAACAAATGAATAATTTAGTCGACGCCAACACGGACCTAATAAACTCACGGCGTGATTTTATTACGTCTATCGACGTCGACTTATTATAAATTTGAGTTTAGAATAGTTTAAGTTGCGATGATGCTACTGTCGATAAAAACCTTATACAAAGCTAGCTTTTGCCAGCGGCTTCGCCCGCGCGGACCTTTCATTCCCTATTTAACTCCCTTAGGGGTTGAATTTCGAAAAATCTTTCCTTATTTCCTTATCGTCTACACTATAAAGGGAACCTCTGTGCAAAATTTCAGCTTTCTAGGTCCAAGGGTTTGGGCTGGGCGTTGATGAGTCAGTCAGTCAGTCAGTCAGGACTTCTCTTTTTATTTATATAGATATAAAGAATTCAAAAAAAAAATGAAAATCTAGAAAGAGGTCAAGTTTATAAGTTTTAATCTAGGAGGCAATCACTGTGATCTGATTTCGAAAAATACTACACTGGTAGAAAGCTCGACTTTAGCAGAGTGCAATAGGGTATGTTTTATAATAGGTATAGTTGACTACAATGCGAGCGAAGTCGAGGGTAGAAGCTAGTTCTTAGAAAAATAATGTGTCAAACAATTACCTGATGCATTATGAAGTCCAAGAGAAACACAGACAAAAAATATAATATACGAGGACACTTTAACGTCCATTTTTGAAATCGTTACAGGCTGACTGACATGAATAGGGAAATAAGCATCCTTTGCTTACTCATTGATTTAGGTTTTCCTTATCAAATCCATTTACAAACGTGCTATTAACCTATATTTATGTGGTGCAAATTCTTCTGTTATGATAGAAAATAGGTAGGAGTTAGAATAAAATATCTGAATAATCATCTGCCTAGCCTTTTCCCCGATATGTTGGGGTCGGCTTCCAGTCTAACCAGATGCAGCTGAATACCAGTATTTTACATTAAGTGTCTGCCTATCTGACCTCCACCACCGAATTACTGGGTAACACGATACCCCTTGGTAAGACTGGTTGTTAGTTATACGGGCTTCTGACGACCCGTAACGACTGTCAAAGATCCATGAATGACAGCCGAGATCGAACGACTCGTGTGACCGTTTATTACTTAGCAACAAGCCCCTCAATAAAAAATACTGAATATTTCACAATAAACCAGCAGGCTTAGTACGATTGTCGACCGAAGAATAGACATAACTAAATCATGTACAATAGGAGACGATAGTTATGTTTTTCCATTAATTATCACAGTTATGCGTTCTAAACGAATCATGATTTTGTAGATAATCGTATATACTTTGTGGCCGTCGAGTAGAAAGTTTGTTGTCAGTGTGATTTTGACAGTTTGGGAAGAAATATTCCACACTAGCTTCTGCCCGCAACTTCGTCTGAGCAATTTTTTCTTTTTGCTCGGCTCCTATTGATTTTAGCCTGATGATATATATCCTTCCTCAATAAATGGGCTTTCTAAGATTGACATAATTTTTAAAATCGAACAAGTAGTTCCTGAGATTCGCGCGTTCAAGCAAACAAACAAACTTTTCAGCTTTATAATATTAGTATAGATTTATAAGGACCTAATCAAAGATCGTTAGAAACGATAGACTAAATTACAGATTGTAGAAGGATATCTACGGTGCGAAGTTAAAAATGGAGAAACGAAATGTCACTTTGTATTGAAAAAGTACTGTCTTTTCTTCGTAGATATAGGAAGCGTCGTGCCAAGCCTGCAGGTGGAGATGAAAATACTACAGTGTATCTCCATAATAAAAATCAATTAAACAGGGTAGAAGCCGGATGGTTGCCACAATTTTCGAAATTACTCTACAGAGTGTAAGGGAAATGCTTCCGAAAACGAAGACAGGTGATAGGGCTTGTGATTCTCGGTATAGTACCATCGAAAAATCTATATTTTTTTTTACATTTTTTTTTTTTTTGTATTTTTTGTATACTATGCTGTGAGAACAGTCAAAGATTCAACACATTTAAAAACGACCCCAAGTCTAGGCGGCTACTTTAGGTTGAGGTATCCTAAGGGCCGCCAAAATAAAATAAGTAGAAACATTACAGACACATCATACGTTTCAAATTAATGCAAAATAACCAATTTAAGGCGAAATGTTATTGGTACCTATCCATTTGCAATTAGGTTGTATACAAGAAAAGTTTTTATCCAGTGCGCAAATTGTAACCATGAATTCGGCATATCATTCTAGATCCCCACCGCAGAAATTTTTCGCCGGTTATAAAAAAATCTGCTGTTTCATAGAAAAATGCAATACCTTGTATATGTACCGCGCAACTTTCTTTTTTTTTTTCATATGAACCTTCTCCTGACAAAAAAAAAAAACGTTTTAGCAAAATTTTAATGGTTTAGCCGTTCACGTGTGATGAGGGAATTAAGGATTCATTTTTATAAAATTAATATAGATTTTATTGTTCTCTCCACATTGTGTATTACCTATTATTTACTTAGCATAAGCAGCCTATAATGTTCCCACTGCTGGAACACAAGGCTCCTCTCTGAGAGAGGGAGTGGGCCATAATCCACCACGCAGGCCTAGTGCAGGTTGGTAGACGTCACACCGTTTATCTACTGTTATCTGTTGAGGAGCTGTCTGAACTGTCTTTCATCTCCATCATCAAATCAAGTCTAGGTCTCTGTATTGTCGAAGTATCTTCCACAGATAACTATTTACTAGTCGGACACAGATAGGACAGTACTATGGTTGATGGAACGTTCCAAAAATATGCGCCAAGCGCTAGTGTCGTAATGTCGCCGAGTGATGTCCCACAGCGTACTATAAAAATGACGCTGACCATCCGGCATAGAATATCGATACCATAGTGATGTGCCATGGAAAATTCTTCTAGGGTTAATTTTATTATTTGCAATGTTCAATGTTTCTTCCGTTATGTTCATTGGATACGAATATAACGAAAAAAATGTAAAAAAAACTTTTCAGATTTTAATTTTTATTTATTTTTTCCTCTTAACCTATGGGCTTTATATTTCTCATAGGCAATTTGTTGAGGTGCACACATCTGTTTCACAAGTTTTTCTTGTACACCTCCTTTTAAAATTTTATTATTTATGTTGCACCAATTATGAACATGGGTGCGTATCACTAAATTAAGCAAGCTGTCAGTTTGACAGATTCGCACAACAGCCAAAATGACTGCTAACAACATAGCTACCGAAAGTAGCGCCTTAACGCATTTTTTGGAACTAAAGCTGTCGCAGGCCTGGTATCTTCCGAACTACTTAATGTGTTAATTTGTTTTTCCAAAATTTTTAATTTTGGGACCAGCTACAAAGTATACCTACCTTTTCCGATATATTTTTTTTATAAAATCAGATGACTCCATATTTGGGTAAAGGTGGCCATGCATAAAAAACATTCCTTCCTTTCTTTTTATTCGTTATTTGTAGTTACATTCATACTTTTGTTCTTCAGTTTGACAACATTTAAAATAAAAAAGGCGAATATCAAGTTTATCAACACATTTGGAAAATAATACCCACTTAATAATGTTGCCTTCTTACCGCTCGTAACGCCCTCTGGTGACAATCAACAAAGGACTTCTGCCGCAAATGCTGTCGTAGATACTGAATTCTTTGTCTGCTTCAGAACAGCTGTACAAATAATTTTTGAATTGGTATGTTGATTCATGTGCCTGCTAGTCGAAATTACTTGAACGAGCCAAAAACAGATGGCAGTATTTTCAAAACCGCCACATTTACTACTCCACTTTCGGCTGGCCCAAATAGGCAGCGGACTAACTTAATTCGAATATAAATTACTAGATGGCGCTGATGATGGTTGGCTCATAATCACTGATGATATGGAACGAACCATCAAATTGAATTTCTTTCTCCATGAGACAAACTTGGTAAACGCGAAAAAAATATGAACTGCTTATACTACTGCATAGGTACTATTCACAACTTTAATACCTACTCGAACATCTATTTTTTTTTCGATAGTCCCATAGAAAAAAAAAAATACTTGGGCCATCTGGTACCCAGATTCCCTGAAAGACGATTTAGATTTAGAGAGGGAGCGCAGAGCGTTGTCAGTCCGGGCGAACATGCTGGCCCGCAGGTTCTCTCGATGTACAGTTGCAGTTAAAATAGCCCTTTTTATGGCGTATTGCACAACACTGTACTCGGGGGCCCTGTGGTTCAGATATAGGTACCCAAAGGGCTTGCAATGCTCTGCGTATCCAATATAACAATGCGTTCAGAGTCCTCTTGCGACGGCCACGCTTCTGCATTGCGTCGACGATGTTTTCCGACGCCCGCACGACAGTTTTGACGCAGTATGGCGTAAGAAATCTGCCTCGTTACTTCGCAGGTTGCGGGACAGTCCCAACATCATTCTGCACTCGATAGCCGCCCGGGCAGATGATCCGCTTGTGTGGGCGTTAGCCGACCGAACAAGATCTTTTATAGCTATTAAGTACTAACATAGGCTAAGTAAAATTGTAACTAACACAATGGACCTCATGTAGTCTGAATAAATAAAAATAAAAAGACATAGGTGTTAACTGTGATAGTCTGTACCACACACCACAAATACAACTACAAAATATGACCACACATGATACATAGGTACCTACTGTGGGAATTGGCATAGAAATAAAACATTAATTAACTATGACTATTAGTCTAACCAGATGCACCTGACTACTGGCTATTTTTCATAATTTCGCTACAATTTAGTTTCGCGGTGCACAAAATACACACGTTCTTTCTAATTTTCATTGATACGAGTATTGGGCATATTTGCCCAATATCAATGAAAATTTGAGTTTCCGAGTAAAATGGCTGCCCAGACAGACAAATAGAGTGACGGACGGACATGACGAAACTAATTGGGTTCTAATTTTTGCAACTTGAATCTAGAATCCCAAGATTTTTTTTTGAGAATTTTTGGTTTGTTTAAATGATATATTTTGTCCTTCAGAAAATTCTGAGTTTGTATCTTATCAGCATTTTCCCATCTCTCTACCACACCTACCTTCGATTCGAAGACAGTTCAGTACTGGCTGGCTTCGTGTATACTAGTTAGATCAGCGGCATAGGTAAGCCACTAAACCAACCCGCAAACTAACATCATGTTGGGGCTTATTATTGTTAATTTGTCATAATGGTTATCCGAAATAAATAGTAATTTAAGTTTTAATTGCATTTATTAGAATATACACTCAGGGGCACATTTAACCGTCCACTCATTCGAAATTCCATAATTTTCGTTTGTTTATGTTAACTTGCGCTTTGACTACTAGGCGTAACTTTATAAATGGGTATATCTAAAATAAAGAAAACACATATACTCGCGTTTTTTTTACTTTTGTGGTTTTATTCAACAATAATCATCATTTTGTGTAAAGGATACATTTGTTTTACAACGTTGTCTTACCATTGTTTCGAATAAAACCGAGGTATTGAAGTGCTGTGACCTTATTAACACCAAAAAAATGCCACTAGACGCAGCTGGAGCAGCTAGGACTGTCGCACTTGCAGACGCTGGGTTCAGCCAGCGTCGGATTGGACGAATGCTTGGATATCCACGAAGCACTATCCAAGATGCTATCCGGCGTTTCAGAGAGACCGGTTCCTACACAAGGAGACCAGAACAAGGTCGTAGACGGTGTACATTAGACAGAGATGACCTTTACATCATCTCGAACGTTCTTCGAAATCGGTTCACAACGGGTTCTGAAGCTCGTAACCGCTTATTTGAGGTACGAAATGTAAGTGTGAGCCTAAGAACAATCAGAAGAAGGTTAGCAGAGAGGGATCTGGGATCATTTCGACCAGCTCGAGTACCACAGCTAACGACAACTCACAGAAGAGCAATACTTGCTTTTGCTCGAGAACATTTAAATTGGACGTCAGAGCAGGAAAGCAGTTCTCTTCTCTGATGAATCAAGAATCGCTTTACGAGGTCCTGATGGACGTCAGCGGGTGTATAGACGCCGTGGTGAAAGGTTTGCTGAATGTGCTGTGGTTGAAACAGTGGGCTACGAGGGAGGCTCGATTATGGTGTGGGGTGGCATTTGTTACGAGGCCCGTACAGAGTTGGTGGTCTTCGATAGAGGCAGCGTTCATGCTCACAGGTACGTGACAGAAGTCCTAGAACCACATGTGATGCCATTTGCTCCATTCATTGGCGATTTTTTTTTTGCACGACAACGCTCGTGCACACACCGCGAGAATTAATGTCACAGAGTACTTGGACGCCATCAATATTCAGAGATTACCATAGCCAGCTCGAAGTCCTGACCTGAACCCGATAGAGCATGTATGGGACAACCTAAAAAGACGAATTTGGAGTCGAACACCAGCTCCTACGACCATCAGTGAACTGAAAACTGCAGCTGTTGAGGAGTGGAGGAACATTCCTCAAAGCGACATCCAAGACATAATGGATGGGCTTACAAATCGATTACAAGAGGTGATTAGGGCCAGAGGAGGGATTACACGTTATTAGTGCGATAATTTAGAGCATAAAACTGCATATTCACATTTTGAATTTTTTTATCTCGATTAAACCATTTCACAACTTACACATGTTTTATTTGTGTTCTCAAAGATTCACCCAAAGTAATTTTATAACAAAATTAGTTAAAATCCGATAACATTTTGAAATAATCGACAAAATGTAAGTGGCCGGTTAAATGTGCCCCTGAGTGTATATCATCATCATCATCAGCCTATAATGTTCCCACTGCTGGGACACAGGCCTCCTCTCGGTGAGAGGGGGATTGGGCCGTAATCCACCACGCGGGCCCAGTGCGGGTTGGTAGATGTCACATGTCTTCGAATTTTTTGGTTCTAGGACATACCGGTTTCCTCACGATGTTTTCCTTCACCGTTTTGAGAGCAGTGGTGATGAAATAATTTACGCAAAGTAAAGCGCCTGTCTGGGTTCGAACACACGACCTACAACTCGTAAGTCGCGGCCGTTACCACTTGGCCACCGCTGCTCTCAGAATATATATAAATTATTATAAATGTATTTAAATACGTGATATATATAAAAAAAACAACTGTTATAAAATCCTTTATGTGCTAAAAATATGCTTATTTCAAGAACGTGTATAATTTTTAAATCAAAATTAAACATACAGAAATGCTTTTCACTCATCCAAAACACAAAATTTCGTTTGTAAATTTGAACTTTTCATTTTGATCATTAAAAATACCGATCCGCACATCGATTATAGGTAATCTGTTTACTTTGGAAGTTTTCAGTTCTATGGAAGTAAAATGCGTGGAAGAATCCATCCCCTGAAACAAAAGTGTATATTATTTTACCACGATTGAACCAGCAGTAGTTCCCGTGGGTATCGTAGAAGGCAACTAAGGGACTTACTAGAGAATGGGCAGCAACGTTCTCTACGCATTCTACCACTATATCGCGAACGCCAACCCGCCTGCCAAGCGTAGCGATTAAGGCAAAACCCCCGTTTTGGGGGAGGCCTATGTCCAGCAGTGGACGTCTTTCGGGTGAAATGATGATGATGAAGTGATAAATAAAAACTGATTTATGAGCCCCGAAAAGATAATCTTACCGTACATCCGTCGCTAGAAGATGGCACAGAATAAAAGAACGGAGATTTGCTAGTTGGGTTTGATCCGATCAAAATGTCATTCCAAGTCAACAACTGCACTACTGAAGACAAATTGAAAGGATATTCACGACGGTCATCATTCCAGCAACCGTATTTGAGAGTCTGACGTACGTATGCTGATCGTTCCTGCAGCCACGTTATTTGTTGCGTAGTTATCTGTAACGAATACATTGACAAATAAGAAGTCTTTACCCATTGACTTATATATTACTGCGTAAATACTACTGCGTGCTTTACCGATGAAAATTGCCATTTAGTATACAGAAAGTTAGTCATTTTATATATTATGTATAAATGTTTTATTTATTTTTATCAATCAAAATATGCACCCATGCTATCGATGCATCTCTGCCAGCGCAGTGGTTATTTTCAATGCCCATTTTGAAGAAGTCAAATCAAATAAAATCAAAATACTTTTATTTCATATAAACCTGCATGGGCACTTATGAAACGTTAGAAGCTAGGTACACGGTTCCAAATTGTTGTTTCTTAAGTAGAAGAGGCGGCAAGAAACTCCACGGTTACTCTTTTAAAAATAATTGGCATTAACAATGTTTTCAAATTACAGATATAAAATGTATGGGAGGATAGTGCAGGCCTGTCAATAAGTACCAGGTACTTAGACGAATACAGTACCTAGTGGTAACGGCCGCGACTTACGAGTTGTAGGTCGTGCGTTCGAACCCAGCCTTGAGCTGGATGTTGCTGATCCAAGCGTCTTTGTGAACGTGCGCCGTCTCGGTTGAGACTGGTTATCTCCTAACTTCCAGGGCTTATTTTTTATTCTTATACATATTTAAAATAGGTTTTTCTTTTACATTCTTGCAACAAGAATAATTTCCCCTAGATTTTGTAATACCTAACTTGATTTAAAAGGAGTGTCCTTGGAGTTTCGTGCCCGTTATTCTCCATAGAGATCTATATTTTGGAATGTGCATCTAGCTTCAACTTTCCAACTAATCCACTTTTTGACAATTCAAAAGTGCCTGTAAAAGGTTTCATTGAAATAAATGCTTTGAGTTTGAGTTGGAGTCAGCTCATTTGCCAAGCGTATTTATAATGGTCCCGTATGTGTCACCGGGCGTAAAAGAATAGCACCATCCCATCTCTTCCCGTCGGTGTCGTAGAAGGCGACTAAGGGACTTACTAGAGAATGGGCAGCAGCGTTCTCTATGCATTTTACCACCACACTGCGAACGCCAACCCGCCTGCCAAGCGTGGCGATTATGGCAACACCCCCCAAACCTGGGGGAGGCCAATATCTAGCAGTGAAACGTCTTCCGGCAATGATGATTTATAATGGGTATTTGAATTGAACGATCCAAATAATAACAATCAGGCGTTTTAATATCTTCGATACCGGTAGAATCTCTTCGATACTAACAGTGCCTTATGTTAGTTACTTAAAGCCATCCTTTCGTTTACTTTGCTGTGCCTGACAGAATAAGTACTTTTTATAATTTGTGTTATGGTTTCGCACGGTTTGCACCTGTAGCCAGTGTCAAGTAATTTTTCTTATCGATCAAGTAAATGGCCCGATATCAGGCACAAAGTTACAAAAAGTTCATAGTCGTATTTAGTCAATCAAGTCAAAGTTATTGTAAAGCGGTAGTAACTTTACAACAACCAAATTAGAAGTTTTTAGGGGAACACTAAAAGTCCATGTTTGTCATTTATTTTTACCTTCAATTTAGTTACTTGTGCACTCATAAGTAACTAAATTGAATAATTCACGACCAAAATTATACAATTTAATTCGATATTTCACAAAATTTCATGAAAAACATTCGTGCGACATGTTCCAACGCGATCCCGCCAAAAACTTCAGAATAAGTACTTATCAATAATTTCGTTAAAACCTACCACAGATTACATAATGGAGAATGAAAAAAAAAGCATAGTCTAGTACAATTAATACATATTGTCCATAACAGTTTAAAAAGGATATTTGATAAACATAACTTACACCATACAATTCCGTTATAACATCTAATCCCTCATCACTTAGCCAAAATTCCACTGGTTTGAACCGTAAATTATATGAAATAGTCTTCGGTTCTTCTACACATGTCTCTTTGGTTGTCATATTGCAATATACTACAAATGTTTGCGATTTCATTCCCATATGGTAATAGCCTGTAAAAACAGTTATTGAAAATTAAACGAAGTCACCTTTCGGTGACTAATATACAAAGGTATCTCATGCCCATCTATGTAGAAGCGATTAAAGAAATGTTGTAATCAAAGAAACAGCTGCTCTGATCAGAACATTTCATAAATCGCCAACGCTAAAGGCTTCTTTGGATGATAAATCTGGTGCCATCTCTCCAGATTTTTCATCCAAAGAAGCCTTTATGGCAAACTCAAAATTGGGTTACGTTTGAGCAGATATCTATTGGGCGGTATTTCTACAATAAGTAGATAAAACCAATCACACAAAAAACATCCTCACCGCTGGGAAGGCCGGGTGGTGCAGATTTACAAGTAACTTTTGCTGGCGACTCTGGTGTCCCAAACGTGGTGATGTCTTGGTCATGATAACCTGTTAAAGTAGGTTTTACAATTATTTAATGTACGCGAGTTCCAACTTACTTTGTAAGGTATGGATAGGAAATTTGGTTAGGCAAGTAAACTACCTATTCAAGTTTTGCAATCTTGTCGTTAGTGCTTACTGACAGACGCGGGTACAATTTGTATTAGTCCGATTAGCTTCTGCCGGCGACTTCGTCGACTTAAAATGTCTTGTTTTGACATAAAATATATCGTATAAGTATTATGTAATAGATGTTAAATTGCCCTACAAACCTATCTCAAGAATTGGACTATCACATGTAAATATATTTTTTTCAGATCCACCTAGTGGTTCCAGAGACTACCGTCTACTTCCTACATACCTACAAAGGACAATGGGCTTTGGGGTCCCCAAAGCGGAAATTTAGTTCACAGACTTGAGACGTATCACTTTTAAAATATCTTACTTTTCTGAAAATTCTTTACTACGGCGATGACCGTCAAAAGTATGGGGTTAGACAAATGAAACTAAATGATGGCTTTTTTCAGGAAATCCCTTTTAAGACTTGAGACCAACGGATTGTCAAACTGTAGCCTGTAACGGAAAATATGAGTCAAAAATGAAGCCAGCTGGATCAAAAAATAAATTGGGGATGGAGTCCAAAGATGCTTGTCCATTGTCCTTTACAAACAACAAATCCCTCTGTATAAATAATAGGTCTTTACCTATGAAATTGCCGTTTTGTATGAAAAAATTTAAACGAATTTTTTTCATGAATTTTTTATTTGTATTAATCGAAGTAATCACCCATGCAATCAATGCATCTTTGCCATCGCAGTGGCAGTTTATTGATGCCCTTCTTAAAGAAATCAGCTGGACGGGAGGCAACAAATTCTTCAAAGGCATTTTGTACTGCCTCTCGGGTATTAAATTTTTTTCCCGCCAAGAAGTTATCCAAATTCTGGAAAAAGTAGTAGTCTGTAGGCGCAAGGTCTGGTGAGTAGGGCGGATGACGGAGAGCTTCCAACCCCAGTTCTTGCAACTTGGAGACCGTCTGCTGTGCAGTATGAGGTCGCGCGTTGTCGTGCAGGAGCAGCGGAGACGAGCGATTGACCAATGCTGGTTGGAGATGCGCCAGCTTCTCCATCATTGTGTTCAGTTCTTCACAGTACACATCTGCAGTAATGCTCACCCCGTTTGTTAAGAAGCTGTGATGAATCACACCGGCGCTAGACCACCAAACAGTGACCATCACTTTTCTAGGGGTAAGTTTTCGTTTAGGGCATTGTTTAGGTGCTGAACCAGGATCCAACCAACTTGCTGAGCGCTTACGGTTATCAAACAGAATCCATTTTTCATCGCAGGTAACAATGCGGTTCAAAATTCCTTCATTTGTGTGTCTGTTGAGCAGTGCAAGGCACGTCTCGACGCGTACTTCGCGCTGGCGATCATTGAGTTCGTGGGGCACCCATTTGTCAAGCTTTTTTACCTTGCCAATTTGACGCAAATGGACCAATATTGTTTTGACGCTAACGTCGAAAGCTGCTGCTAATTCAGCCGTAGATTGTGTATCATCAGCTTCCACAATCGCCTTTAATTCGTCATTGTCGACCAAAGTCTTCGGACGACCGCGAGGTTCATTTTTCAGGTCGAAATTTCCAGAACGGAAGCGAGCAAACCAATAACAGGTGGTGCGTTGGTTTGTAGTGTTAGCTCCGTAAACGTCGTTGATGTTGCGTGCCGCTTGTGCCGCGTTGCTGCCACGACGGTACTCATATTCCATAATTACTCGAATTTTTAACGTATCCATGATGACGAAAAAGATTGAAATGCGATGAAAATGTAACACTAATCAATAAAGAAATGACTACTTTTAGGAAAAAAAATCCATGTTTTTAAAATAAAATTAATTTGAAATTAGAATTCTTAGCCAAACAAAAATTATTTTGATTTGAAATGGCCAGTACTGCAGAACGGCAATTTCATAGGTAAAGACCTAATATTTTAGTATAGATAAAACACAAAATACGTACTTTTGTGTTCGTTATCGGCTTCTCCACATTCACAAGTTCCCACTTCTCCAGGTGGTCCTGGAAAACCAGGTGGCCCTATCGGTCCTTCAGGTCCCTGAAGAGAATAATTAGGTAAGATACAGAAATATTCTTTACCCTCCGTTAACATTAAGGTTTATAACTTAACATATTGTACTACTTTTTTCGTTTAACATTTACACCCTAAACTTGACAAAAAGTGAGCAAAATTGTTTACAAAACACGTCTGGAACAACGTCAATAAATTGTACAAAACAATTCACGACATGTTTTTAACACATTTGATAATAACAAGTTACGGCTTGTTTATGGGTGTAAAAAATACGGCCTACCCATTGACATAAAAATATCACTACGTATTTAAATCAATGGGCCTACCACAGGCTTTGGTGGCATTGACATACAGGGTAAGTTTTTATCCAGTGCGCAAATTGTAACCATGAATTCAGCATAATAATATCATTCTAGAACCCCTACCGCAGAAATTTTTCGCCGGTTATACAAAAGAAAAATGAGCTGTTTCATAAAATAGCGCAATAGGTACCTACGCGGTCAAAACGTATGGAGCAGCAGATTTTTTTTTTTTGTATATCCAGCGAAAAATTTCTGCGCTTGGGGGTCGAGAATGATTTGCTGAATTCATGGTTACAATTTGCGCACTGGATGAAAACTTTTCCTGTACACACACACAGTGAATCGGTCTCACAAGGTGATATCAATTTAGTACATCTATAAAATCCAGATATAGCTAAAAATGGATACATTAGGCGTCACTCAACATTATCATAATTCTCTTGCCGCACCATGTCTTTTTCTTCTACACTTCTTATACATTAAGTACACTGCCAAATCAAAAACTATATTAATGTTACTTACCGGATATCCACGTGGACCGGTGACAGAGTCCCCCTACGATGGAGAAAATAACTTAAGTGTTTTGAATTAGTTTGAATCATAATTTTTATAAAGCTCCGTTTAAGAATAAGTGAACTTATTCTTTGAGAAAATTATTTATAATACGTAATAGCAGCCTGCTGTTTTCGAAAAGCCTTTTTCAATTCTAGACGAAACGCTCTCCCGTTTCTTAGCGCCATTTTGTCTTGATCTACTGAGATAGATAGATAGATAAATCGTTTATTTGGTGCATATAAAAGACACAACACAACAAACAAAGCACAATGAGATTAAAATTAATTAGGTACACGAAAATAACAAGGTGCCAATACACTAAGAAACAAAAGAAAACAGGTTGACATAATTATAGTGATGACACTTTAGGCTATGACACAGTGATTTAAACTTTAACATTCATTCATTCTGAGCGATGACATACACTCTCTGGAAAAACGTCAGTTCCAATAAAGCGTTCACAATAAGTTATTTACAGTCAACTCGAATTGAGCAATTTAACAGTCGGTATTAATTTGGTGCTGCCGAGATATTGATCCATAATTTCACAGTTTTTAGAGCAGTGGTGATGAAATAATTGGCACAAAGTAAAGGGCCTGCTCGGGTTCGAACCCACGACTTACTCGTAAGTCGCAGCCGTGACAAAGTCTCCCAACGGTGAGGAAAAACATCGCGAAGAAACCTTGATGCCTTAGAACCAAAAATTCGAAGACATGGTGACATCCGCCAATCCGTACTGGGCTCGCGTACTGCTTTATGGCCCACGCCCTCTCACAGAAAAGGGGCCTGATTCCGTCGATTATACCACGAATTGAGCTGCTAATTCCAGTTTATTCGATGTATTTCTAAAAACTTACTTTTTCTCCTGGGAAGCCGTCCAATCCCTGAAGACGAAAAAAAATAAATACTTAATCATATTTACAACAGCCTGACGGCAAACTTAAATAAAAAATATATAAATTATTTTTAAATGTTTTATAAATATGTGGATTCAGAAATCTGACAACCAGTCTTACCAAGAGGTATCGTATTACGCAAGAACTTGGTCGCGGTGGTTGGAAGCCGTCCCTAACATGGTTAGAAAAAGGCTAGGCAGCTGCTATTTGTTTTATATCGAGATTAATCTTGAACTGTTGTTTTTTTTATATCTCATAACTTGTCTATTCCAAGAATGAAGGTAAACCATCAAAAGTGAGACATTGAAACACAGAGTGCCAGAGACGATAAAGTTTAAAGTCCTTTAGCAAGGGTTTCTATGTTAGTGGTTTTTTTTTCATAAGTACAGTCGTTATAGTCAGAAGTATTATGTAGGTACGACAAAGTTTAAATTATATTGCAACCGTAAAATCTTTAGGAACTTTAAATTGGAATTATTTATCAAATCGTTGAGCTCTTCAAGTTCGGCTCAGTTGAGCTGCATGATTATTGATAAATGCGTGCACTGATTGGACAGGTCCACTCAATCTGTGTGGTTCTTTCCACAAAAGACCATTTCAGACACCAATGGTTTTCACATGATCTGACCAAGATTATGTCCGGATTTAAATAGAGACCTCTAAGTTTGTTTCGGACTTTCTTCTCAGATAGAAAACGCCAATCCCATCCAGTTTAAAAAATATGATTGACGTGTAAATGTGTTTGTACAAACGGAATACCTACAAGAGTGCGAAAGCCGTATCATCGAACTTTGTTTCTTCGAAAACTTTGTTTCTGCGACTCCTTGTTCATTCGACGTCTTGTTATTGCGATAGTTAGTTTACGTCGAAAAACTGTACTGTGTTCGATCGATTTCATTTAATAACAAAAAACAAGTTAGGTACTGACATTGACATATATAAAAGGACTGGGCGGACCGCACGTTAAAATGACGCCTCGAACTTGGTCCCAAAATGGTCTTCCCTATAGCGAAGTGAACTAGAACGCGATCGGCTGTCTTCGGAGCGGTCGTAAATTTTGCAAGCAAAAATGTCAAGTTGTGCCGTGAAGGGTTGCGTGAACTACGACAAAAAGCACATTAAAAAAAATTATAACATTTCATATCCCCGGTAAGTTAAAAATATGTCATTAAATCGACTTCTAACATTATTTAAAACAATTTTCTTTCTTATTTGTCTCAAGCTTTGGCAAAGACGACGCGAAGCCGCGTAAAAGCGCGACATAACTTTGCAGCGGCGCTCGTTGTAGCCGATGAAATGAAAAGATGTAATAATATTGCTCTATGATTAAATTTTGTACAAAATTGATTTTTATTGTTTATTAAAAGCAAATTAAAATGTCCAACGTCAGAAAACACTACGAATCCAAAATGGAAAATATGTCCAAATTACCAAAAAAACAAGATTTTTTTTAAATTGTTTTATTCGAAGGCAAATGAAAACTTAATAACACAAACAAACTGCAACAAATAATTTTTTTGAAAAATATAAGGTTTTTATTTTATTTCTTTGTACCTCGAAAAATACCACACCGCTCTTACAAGGTTACGCCCAGGAGCAGACACGCCGATTGACATCGTAGTTCTAATAGATGGCGTTAGTGTTATTTGTAGGACGACCGCGTCCGTCAAATGTTCGGACGGCCGTATCTTTACTATTTAAATCAATGGGTACTGATCTAAATTTAAAAGCAGAGAGCGCCATTTTTATGAACATCTGTGTTTATGTGAGTAAACATTGTAGATTATTGCAAAGTTCGTCTGAATTTATTTATAGCTTTCATCGTCATCATCATTTCAGCCGGAAGACGTCCACTGCTGGACATAGGCCTCCCACAATTTGGAGGGGGCTTGCCATAATCGCCACGCTTGGCAGGCGGGTTGGCGATCGCAGTATGGTGGTCAAATGCATAGAGAACGCTGCTGCCCATTCTCTAGTAAGTCCCTGAGTCGCCTCTTACGACACCCACGGGAAGAGATGGGATGATGCTATTCTTTACTTCCGGCACCACACGGTACATTTATAGCTTTAAATGGTTTTAAACTTTAGGCTTTTAAAGAAGTGTTAAAAATGTTGGTAGTGTTCTGAAAAAGAAAATCGATGGAGGTAATTAGTTATCGTCTGAAGTATGTTTTCTTAAGTAACACAGCAGCGCAGTAACAAGACGTCGATTTAGCAAAGCGTCGCAGCATAAAGATGTCGATGAAAGGGTTTCGAAGAAATAAAGTGCGATGATACGGTTTTTGCACTCCAGTAGGGATTCTTGTACAAACCTACTTTCTGAAATAAATTATTTAACAGTTTATGATTAAATTTTTAAATCAAAATCATGGCGGTGTTAAATAAGTCATGGTGATGATCAATAATTTGAAAATATAAGGTAAGGGATGCCATCATTGTGGGCATATAGGTCTGAGTTTCTGTTTAATCCTGATTCGACATGTGCAGTTGCGCCAGTTTAGTGTGGCCAGTTTAATGTGGTCACATATCTATAAATGTTGTTGTTTATTGTAGGAAAATACAATTTTTGTTTGAAATTGTCATAGACAATAACTTGTTTGTGACAAAGACCTTCGTTGCATTGTATTTTGGCATAGAAAAATAGTAAATTAAGATTTTTTTTAAAGTAATATTGTTAAAGGTGAAAATTCAAAGTCCCCTTAAATCACCCATAATGTAACTTCTATCGTATTATAATATCGAGATGCTACCTATACGGAGCAAAAGTGGGAGAACATCTTCCAAGACTCTTCTCGTACAGAATTGTTTTAAAGATGTTTTATTTTATTTTATTACACGTATTTATATAAAAAACATACAGAAACACACGCCTTCTCTAAAACTAATTACTATAATTTCATCGTAAAACAGTTTTTTTTTGGTTTAAATAAAAAAATACTTACTGGAGGTCCCATTTCTCCTTTTAGACCTGGTGGCCCTATAATTACACCCGAACCCTGAAATTTTCAAAGCTGTATTGTGAAATAAATCAGGGGGTCAATTCGCATATTTTTAAGAGTTCTGCATCCTAATCACAGTCTCTTTCTCGGACAAACTTTTTGGGAGAGATATGATTACGACAAAATTTTGAGTGTTTTAAATAGGTATGGGAACTGGCCATGAGTTCTAAATGACAATGTGGCATTAGTTATACACGAAAACCCATAATGAGACATCTTGTAAACTTCACCGTGTCTGTAGTATAAATCACGTAGGTAGGTATTAACATAGCATTAAACATACATAGATACTCAAATTAAATTATTACAACCACCCGAATTTTAAGTATTTTTTTAAGTGGATTCAGTAATTCAGTTGTCTGACAATTAAAATAGTAAAAGTAGCATTTATTGAAAAACGTCACATATAGTATAGGACTCTCATAAGTTGTAAATACTGTCTCGGTTTGAAACTACAGTTGCGGCGAGCAGAGACCACAGGCAAACAGTAACAGTTCAGTAAGCTATAGTGTCTTAGACGAGCGGAGGCCGACACATAATTATAACGTCACTGAAACGTAATTTATTAAAATAACTTGGTGTTTTCCTGAAGAGCGTTTTTTGACACCGTTAAGTCAAATCCCATTTGCCAGAATTCTCATGACATCCCTCACTGTGGCGATTGTGTGGCAGTTACCACTTTTCTAAACCACCGTAGCTTTGGGCAAATAGAAGGTTTTTCGTATTTTTAAACTCATTATTATGCTAGTTCTTTGAGGTGTTTACCGGTAAAATATGTTTAGAGATTTTTTTCTTGTTCTTGTGTTTCCTAACTGACAATATTTTTTGGTGCGATATACCTGATGTCCTTAACCGTTACAAAGTATTACGGATTACGTTGATTATAACAAAAAAAATACGTACAGAGATGCAGTCATCGTTTTCACGATGCGTCATTGTAGTAGAAGGCACCAAATCATCCTTAAATAAAATGCAGAAAGTTGTTAAAGCTTTTTACAAGATATTGTACCGATTCTGTTCCGTCGATCTTTATTTTTTCTTTTAACCCAAATAAGGGACAAACATTTGTTGAACTAAAATTTACAGTTGTTGTATTTACAAGAACTGTAAATTTTAATAAAACCATAACATATGTACAAACATAAATATATAGTTAAAATATTTCAGAACTCATCGGCCAGGAACACGGCGACTATGTTTTTTTTTTTTTTTTCAGTTTGGATTATCATCAAATAACTTCTTCTCTCTTCTTCTTCTTAATTTGAGCGTCGAAAATTAAAATACCTGTGGATAAAATATCAATGTTCAAAACATCGATTTAAAAATCGATTATATAAAAATGTCTATGTTTTAGCTAAGCTTAAAAAATGTCTAAAATTGAAATGCCGAGTGAATGAAATATCGAATGATTAAAAATGTCGACAGTCATTATACCTAAGTTCAAAATGTCAACATTTAATACACTTATGTTCATTAAATTTACGTTAAAAATACCTACTCTTTAAAATCCTATCGAACAAATTTTGAAATGGAGTAGGAGTATGAATGGAAAAAAATTAGGTAGATTAAAATCATATTATTGATTTATCAATTATTATTCATAAATGTAGGTAGTTTTGAAATTGTCACAACTCTGCAGGTTGGCATTC
Source organism: Polymixis flavicincta (assembly GCA_949987655.1). Taxonomy (NCBI): domain Eukaryota; kingdom Metazoa; phylum Arthropoda; class Insecta; order Lepidoptera; family Noctuidae; genus Polymixis; species Polymixis flavicincta. The sequence goes on along the minus strand of OX465185.1, from coordinate 8,134,773 downwards.
ATCGTATTGAACTGGGTGAAATAGTTTAGGTTAGGTTAGAACTGTGACCAAACGCGCGTGAGCGGAGCGAGCGAAGTGAGCAGTGCCGCGGTAGCGGTCGGCGAACGCTACTTCCAAGTAGCTTGCAGATTTTTTTCACCATTTTCTAACTATCCGGGTTTTCGCAATATCCGAATCATCAAATTACCCTGTGACATACACAAAATAAATATTGATGTTTAGGACATTCGATACTATCTATGTACTTCGATATTTAGGTCTTTCGATGTCACTTTTGTGGATAATTCGATTTTAGATAAATTAAGCGTAGGTTGTCTAACCATTCGACAATATAAACGATTTTTTTAAAATTTTCAGTTTTGTGGTCGTCTGATATTTAAGTTTTCGATGTTTTGAACACTGACATTTTACCCGTAGGTATTTTAATTTTTCACATTCAAATATGTATCCCTTCTTCAGCTCTGGGTAGAGTGGGAGGGTGTGCCAGACTTTTACTGACTAAAACCCAACCGTTTTCCTTCAGTTGCCTGTGTGCCACGGTATCTCTTTCAAACAACCCGCACTGCTGGCAGGCATCGGCCCTTGCGGACCCCACCAGTGATGCTGACATCTCTTTGAGGCGCGCATGGAACACAATGCTCTGTAGACCCGGGCCGTGAGGGCGCATATACCGCCTCTCCCTCACGTTCACCGCCTCCCTCTGCGATCATTACTGCGTCGCAGAAGGAGGTGTCGGCTACCCATGCACTCTCGGTCCGTACCATGGCCTGGACCAGAGTCGGACGCGAGAGATCGCCTCCATCGATCGCCTCCAACGGCGACTGCGTTCAAGGCATATACAAATTAGACATCTTTAACATATACGAGTAATTATTTAAGAATCGGCGGCATAATTAGATTACCCAAGTAATTAATTGTAAAAAAGTAACTAGTAATACTATTCTTGTTTTTGATGCAAACTTTTATGTTGTTACAACATAAAAAAGTTGCCCACATGATGTGTAAGATTCACCGCTGCCTTATGAAAAATCGCTAAACGTCATTCAGCTGTTAAACATACATGAGCTGTTTTGTAAAACGGCAATCAGTTGTATAAAATGGCGGACTCGACAATCCATGTACGATAGACATATTGGATATCATACCAGAGGCATTGCGATTCTTCATCCAGAGACAAGGACTCGATAAATGTGCCTCACACCTTAACTCCTTCAAACCGTAACACAGCCACGATGCTGCAGCAGAAATAGTATTTCTTTTTGTCAAATGAATCTGCGATTTAATGACTTACCATTTTCAAAGAGCAGGTAGCTGAAAAAAAGCAAAAAAAATATTTGAATTCATGCTAACGAAATGAAACATGAAAATATAATTAAATATGTCAACGGTTCACTGAAATTAAATGAACTTGTTTTTTTTTTTAGTATCTGTTTTGGTACTAATACTTATACTGTTTATTCATATGTCCAAAGCAAAGAGAGGACTGTCAGTAAAATCGTCATTGAAAACCTTCATAGGTTTGCTTCACAAGAGATCATTCCCATGTCTGTGATGCTTCCAGCATATTATAGCAAAATTACATAATAGCCAATTTTGAGATGACACACTTTTACCGACACCATTTTTTGATCGTCAGGTCAGATAGTTTGACAAATAAGAATGTTATATAATTTATCTAACTTGTCGATAAATTCTTAAACACTATCAAAAAGAAACCGTTGTTAAGTCTAATCATTTGATCACAACGAGATTGGCATAATTTTCTTCTAAAACATTTTTTTTTAGCACACAATGGGAAGCAGGGGCGCGGCGTGTGTCGAATACTCGAATGTGGGTCGAGGAATAGAACTTTACTGAGCGAGGTTTGACTTGTAGGTTTGACACAAGAAGTTTTTGATGCTGTTCGCTTTGTTCCATCTATGATAAGTGTAAGGTTTAAATCGTCTATTGAAAAAACTGAGTCACACATTAACAATTTTCAAAATTATAACTGGAGAAAATCTTCATAGCAGAGAGTCTCAGAATCATGTAGCTGAATCCATGCTATCAATATACAAGAATATTAAAACATTTGAATTCCTGATTATCAAACAGAAAATAGTTCTTAAGTTTAATAATATTAAAAAAGTAAAATTGTTTTTTTCCTGTCGATAATTGTGTTAATTCAATTTAAAAACGTATTATTTATTAGGTACCTTATCGTCTTGAATTTGTTAATTAATCATTATATTTATCGGTGTGTGTTACTTATTCGCTAAAATACATTAATTCGATTTCCTGTTAACGCAAAACAGGCTTATTTTAAATTTTTAATTGGCTAACTAAAATCCAAAAACATATAATAGTAATATTTTTATAGGGTCATCGACCGCAGTCACTAGAAGCTTGAAATTTTTTAAGTTTTTTGCTTGTAAGAATTTATTTATTATTTTAGCTGCATCGCTATTGTGGTTTTAAGAGGTCAAAATTCACAAAAAAAGGATTTACTTTAAGAGTCCAGTCGGTAATGACACTAATAACGTAACCCAATTAAATTACTCGTTAAATTTAAATTTGAAATTATCACAAATATGTCAACCGAATATAATAATTATTACAAGTATCTTCGATACCAAAGTGTAATTTTATTTTTTATTTATTTGTATGATAGTTTACTAAAGCTTTTAATTTGGTACCAAGAGGAGATTAATAGTAGGTAAGTTGTAAAATATATTGTATATAAGGATATTATAAAGTGGTTTGGTATTTAAAGTTGCCATAAAAATCTGAAGCTGCTTGACAAAAATGAACATCTGCGTCTTAATTTTTCGTAGGTTTTTTTCAAACGAAGACAGTTTATTTTTTGTAAATTGTTTAGTAGTAAAACTTAAATATTTTACAAGAACTTGCCATGTTAATATTTTAACATAAACGATATAGATGGAGTGGATTTAATTTTACTTTATTATTACAAATGTGAAAGTTTGGATGTTTAGATGTTTGTTACTCAATCACGCACGCCACGATTGCGGCGGTAAGTCCCCTCTTTGAGGAGTGGTTTGAGAGGCGGCATGGCGTCTTCACCTTCCGCCTGACGCAGGTCTTCACCGGACACGGTTGTTTCGGGAGGTTCCTGTTTCGGATAGGGCGGGAGGAAACGCCCTGGTGTTTCCACTGCGAAGATCGCCTTGAGGACACGGTGGCGGTCTGCCCAGCTTGGGCGGAGCACCGCCGTGTCCTCGTGGAGGCGATCGGCGCCGGCGGCGGCGATCTCTCGCGTCCGGCCCTGGTCCAGGCCATGGTACGGAGCGAGAGGGCACGGGGAGCCGTCACCTCCTTCAGCGAAGCAGTGATGCTCGCAAAGAGGGAGGCAGCGCACGTGAGGGAGAGGTAGCATATGCGCCCTCGCGAGCCCTAGCCGCCGCAGGATACGGAGACGCCCTGGGCGTCGGGAATTCCAAGCCGATTTCCGGCCACCGTAGGCATGAGCTTGCGGACGGCGAGTAATGGGTAGCTCGCTGTCCGGTAAGGACCAAGCCCAAGTCGACGGCGCGTTGTGTTCCACGCGACCCTCAAAGAGATGTTAGCACAAAAAGTGATGGGACCCGCAAGGGTCGATGCATGCCAGGGGTGCGGGTTTGTTCGAAAGAGATACCACAGCCCCTGGCATACGGGCTACTGAAGGAACACGGGTGGGTTTTAGTCAGTAAAAGTCTGACACGCCCTCCTGCTCTACCCAGAGCGGGAGAAGTTATTTGAAGATTTCGCAACCAAAAAAAAAAAAACACGCAAAATCGGATTAACGGATTTGGATGAAATTTGGCACACAGATAGTTTATAGCCTGGTTACTTTTCATCCCGGTAGCACATTCCCGTGGGATAATTTCCGACCACCACGCGGGTGAAACCGCTAGCAAAAGCTAGTACGGCCATACATTTTGAATCTAACTCAACAACCACTCATCGAGACACTTATACGGAACCAGTTGGTTCCGTATTATAATATAAGGTATGTATCCTATTTCCAATAAATAAGAATCAATGGTGTCAACAAACGTGGCAGAGAATAATCGATACATTTAAAAAAATCGCACCTATTGGAACCAATTAGAAAAAGGAAACCTCCTTTTCCCACGGAAATGTACTATCGAGATAAAAAGTATCCTGTGTATTATTCCAGATTACAAACTATCTGTGTGCCGAATTTCATCAAAATCCGTTCAGCCGTTTTTAAGTTAATAACTTCCAAAGATCTAAACATGCAAACTTTCAAATTTATAATATTAATAGGAATTAGGATAGTAGGATCAAACCAAAATCATTTATTGATTTTACTTTTCTTTTTCTTTTTGAAGTGAAAACTTGTTTAGACACGTTGGACATTTTTGAGATGGGAAAATACAATCGAACTCGCGTCACTGATACCGACACCACTGACAACACGGACGTATGAACGAACAACGTTGAACGTACAGTGACTTTGACTTTGACTTTGATTGGGAAAATTTGACAGTTTGGTATAGCTTGACCTGCTGGCGACTGTACATTGAACGTTGTTTAATCTCCACTGTTTTTTTTTCTTCGTCTTACCTGTGGGTTTGTCTCCTGGATTTCCGCCATCTGTTAAGCTCTGAAAATTGATTAAACTGTGTGTTTACATCACTCACAAAAGCCCACAAAATAATCTATGTAGTGCAATATCTGTATATTTTCTACGAGTCTCATATTTACGAGTTTTATACCTAAAGAAACTTGTTAAGTATGATAGCTAGAATCACGTTCTCAGCGCATGGCACACCGTTTTAGTGTGTGAATGAAGTTTTTTTATTTATTTAAATAGTCCTGTCTATTGAATAATTTGCAAACGTCACGAGCGTGTGTTCAGTTTATGTATGATTTGGAATGTATGTTGCAGCCATCTGGTTTAAATTAGTCAGCTAATTGGATGCCTAGGCCGTTCAATAAACGCCGGCATCCAATTAACTAGTCAACTCTTTGACCGCAACGTTTAACCAGATGGCTGAATGTCATGTAGTCATTTAGTTAAATTGGACATTGATGAATTTGTGATGTTTCTTAATACCTAATAACAAATGTTTTTAAATAAATAAATTATGAAATGAATAATTTCACTTAATTTTGCACACAAGAACAAAAAAAAAATAACGTACATGTTTTGCGCTTTCACTTAGCTGCGTCTTGGTCAGTCATCCAAGTTGCTAAACGTTGAATGATTCTAGTTCGATTAACTATCGACCTAGGCATTCAATTGGATGCCAGCGTTTAATGAACGGCCTAGGCGTCCAATTAGCTGGCTAATTTGACTTGAACACTTTCGTCTTTAACATTAAATTTATTCATCTCTCGTAATGGGCCATATTCGGCAAATAAGTTTTCTCAATTCTTCAGAAAGGCAATTAGCTTATTTAACATCAAGCTAGGAGCCGAGCAAAAATATGTCAGAAAGAAAGTTAAGCAGACGACACGATTGGGTCGGGCGAACAAGTTTGGATGAAGTCATGGGCGGAAACTAGTGTATAATAAGAATGGATAATTTTTGCTCACCAATGTAATCCCAGGATTTGTTGCTGTAATAAAAACAATAGAAAGTTAATTTTTATTTTGTTAGTTTCTAATGGAAACATACTTACGGTCTTATTCATAAAAAAATATTGAATATCTATAACCATCCTTAAGTCTGGTCGTCAAAAAGTGTTATTTACAATGGCATTTAAGCACAAAAAAAAATCTATAGGGTACTATAAAGTTATCGAAGCCAGAACCCTACTTTAACAGTATTTTAATGAAAAAATGGCTGACTCTTTATAGCAGCTGATTGATTACAAAGAAAATGACATTTGACAATTTCACGTACAAATATTGCATGTCGCCAAATGTCAATTTTCAAGCAATCGGTTGACAATTTCAAATTATTTGTCAAATTTAAATAACAATTGAAGAAACTTGTACAAGAAGAAAGTTTTGTCGAAACTATAGACAGTTAAGTAGTTGCCAGTACGTTATAACGTCTATGGTCCCAATTATTCGGTGTGTAGGCAGACATTCTCGTTTGACGATTCGATGAGTTAGTCAGTTTCTTGGATGACTTCATTAAAATGAAATATATGATACATTTTGATTTACAAACGACATAATAGTTAGATGTTTATGAATACAAAATTTTATCAAACGTTTTATAAGCTTATCGAGCAGTTTAACCAATGAATGTCTTAAACCTTCTACCTATTTTATGAATAAGATCGTTAGAGTATTTTGCCTATTAGAAATTAACATAAAAATATCCACGTTTTAACCGATATTTTAATTTAAATAGGCTGTTTATCTTTATCAAACTTACTTATGTATTATTTAAGACTTACCTGCACTTTTTTGAAATTCAAGAGTAACGAAAACTAACAAAATGTAAGTGTATACTTTGACGTCCATTTTGCTAATAGTCTAAAGGCAGACTAAATAAAATTCGTAAGAAAATTGCTTATTATTTTTTATGATAACCACGGTTTTCCTTATACCTGGCAAAATATAGGATGATAATATAACTAGTGGAGTTCGCGTAGCTGAATGGGCCAAACATAGGTACTTAAACATTTTTCCATTAAAAAAAGCAAATTTATGAATAAACTGAAAGATAAACCTATTTGGTACACGCAAAAGAAATTCCACCAAAAACGTTTTCATGTAAAATGTTGCCAAGACGAGACTATATGACTCGCACTGTCAAACAATTATCAGATCTCATATAGGGGCCAAGCTTCTCACCGTACACACCCTAACTCTACAAGGCCTAACTTCACTAACTTTAAACCTCAGTCAAAATTATATGACTTGGATATTTCGCTGCATTCATATGGGCTTATGGTGTAATATTTATCCACTGCTTATTACTTTTCTGTTATACAACAGTTCTTGTAGTAACGAAACGGCAAAGCCATATATTTTGACTAAGGTGTAGAGTTTCTGAAGTTAGGCCTTGTAGGGTTGGGGCGTGTAGAGTGAGAAGCTGGCTCTATATGAGATCTGATAAATTTTTGACAGTGCGAGTCATATAGTTTCGTTTGGGCAAAATTTTACATAAAAATGTTTTTGGTGGAATTTCGCTTCTTTTTGTAAGTTGCTTGTGGCAATTTTTTATTTTACTTTGTTTTTTATTTAGAATATCAAGAAGTCCCTATATTAATTTTCAGACCTCTAGCGTCAAAATTACAGAAGTCTCATACAAACTTCCATCCCCTAGTTTAAGGGGTTGGAAGATAAAAGTTCCAAGTTTTAGAATTTTGTTGCTGTTTGTGTACTAATACTAGCTTACATATCAAAAGTCAGCATTCTCAGATATTAGGAAGTACCCTAAGAATTTTTATGATCGTCATTGAGTCAGTGACGAAATCTGGGTGTTTTAGATATCTATCAATAAAATCTAAAGTATAAGAACTATGCAAATAAAACTTTATGTTTAATCAATCCGCTATTGAAAACATAGCCCGAGAATTTTGTTTATCTGGTACAATCTAAACCCAACTTATAAGGGTTAAAAAAACGACGAAGCGCTTCGAGAAAAGGTAGGTAGTACCCTTGCGCTCCACTTGGCTCGTCTTAGCGGGGGTACTGCCGTGCCCCCAGATAGCTAAACACAAACGCACGATTAAAAGTTAACAAAATAGGTACTTTAATCGTGCGTTTGTTAGGCCCTGGACACAACACGTTTGCGGCGGTAAGTCCCCTATTTGAGGAGTGGCTTGAGAGGCGGCAAGGCATCCTTACCTTTCGCCTGACGCAGGTCCTCATCGGACACGGCTGTTTCGGGAGGTTCCTGTTTCGCATAAGGTGGGAGGAAACGCCTGGGTATTTCCATTGCAAAGATCGCCCTGAGGATACGGTGGAGCATACGGTGGAGGTCTGCCCAGCTTGGGCGGAGCACCGCCATGTCCTAGTGGAAACGATCGGCGGCAGTGATCTCTCGCGTCCGGCCCTGGTCCAGGCCATGGTATGGAGCGAGAGTGCAGGATAGCCGTCACCTCTTTCTGCGAAGCAGTAATGCTCGCGCAGAGGGAGGCGGCACACGTGAGGGAGAGGCTGTATATGCGCCCTTATGGGCATGGGCAGATGTGACAAACTGATGGGGCCCGCAAGGGGCGATGTCTGTCAGGGGTGCGGGTTGTTCGAAAGAGATACCGCCGCCACAGGTACACAGGCTACTGATGAACACGGGTGGGTTTTAGTCAGTAAAAGTCTGACACGCCCTCCTGGTTCACCCAGAGCGGGAGAAGTTACTTGATGATCTCCCACCCAGAAAAAAATAAACGAAATAGGCACGAACATAATAAGAAAAATAAATGGTAAAAATTGATTATAATATGAAGATTATGATAATCAGTACCAGCAAAACAACGGGCCAATATTCGTATTTATAATAATATTCACATTGTAATCTCAAACTCTTTCAGGCAAAACAACTTGAAAAAGCCTGTAATTACACTGTTGTAATTGGATTTAAATTGAATGCCGTTGAGAAAAGATTGTAACTTGAATTACAACCCTTTTTTTAAGGTTCGTGAATCGGCATTCTTTCGTTTCAATATCAGTATTGTTATAAATATCTAAGTCGTTCTGTTCACACCCAGACAGGCGCTTTACTTGTGTAAATAATTTCATAACCACTGCTCGCAAAACGGCGAAGAAATCGGCGTGTCCTAGAACCAAAAATTCGAAGACATGTCACATCTATCAACCTGCATTGGGCCCACATGGCGGATTACAGCCCACTCCGTCTCACAGAGAGGAGGCTTGTGTCCCAGCAGTGGGAACATTATAGGCTGATTATATATTGTTATGGAAGTACACGTTATTTTGAATAGGAAGTACAACCAGTCTTATTACATAATTTTATGCATAAGTTAGTTCAGTGTGTTAAGGGCAATTTAAGCGCTTGACTGCGGCGGCGCCAGCTCTGTGCAAATGTGCAACGCCGGGACAGTACGTCATCACACGTCCAATTAAAATGGCCCTTAGGGTTTTAATACGATGTCACTGTTACTTAATTTTTGGTGCTATCACCCAGTTGCACAAATCCAAAAATTTATACCACATTACATAATGGATCATTAACGCTAATGATTTCCTGAACTTAATGATTTTGCACAAAAAACTTTAACCCGTCGCATGTCTAATTAGCTGACACAATAGAAATTCTATTGTCATCGGTACACATGGTGTATACTTGACATGCGAAGAGTCGGCGCTAATGGTGCTTGCTTTGTGCTATAAAAACTGTGACAAATTGCCTCGTTGGACACTTTATTAATTTAAATTAAAGAACCATTAAAATCAAGTCTAATATTATTTTCTGCTACAAGTTAATGGATCATTAGTAGATATTTCATGACGGCATTAAAAGTTAAAGCTCGTTTCTGCAACTGACTAGCCCCTTTATTTATATACGTTGCTTGATGTTAAGTAATGATTAGCGACTGTTTAACCATACATTTTGGACGTTTAAACATCTCTTAACTTTAATCAACGTTTATGAATATACCCCATCTCCATCACCAAAACTAAAAAGTAAAAAAAAATGCCAAAAAACTCGTACATAATTACGAATTTTAACTTAACAAATTGTCGACCCTGTATATTACAAGGATATTAGTGTATAAATATGTTTAATAGGATATTCGTGGATATATATATGAAATCAACATTTTAGTAGGTGTTTCAGTCTATCCCGACGATTGAGAAAATGGCCATGAAAATATTTTCTCATATTTTATTAGTTTTCGTTACTCTTAAATTTCAAAAAACGACGGGTAAGTCTCAAAATAAAACTAATAATATTTAGAAAAAAAATAATTCATCCTATTTTAAGTAAAATTAACATAAGCGACTATCGGTAGGTTAAATTTAATACCGTATTTTATAAGACGATAAGAAAACCTGACAAAAATAGATCGAATAGTTGATAATTATATTTTTTTTGTTACAGCATTAATTCCTGGAATTACACTGGTAAGTAAAAATTTTAAGTACCTATAGTGTTAATAAACCTACATTTAAACTAAAAAAAAAACTGATTAAAGTCTATTTCTGACACTAAAATGGTGGTTACTATATTTTAGGACGCCGAAAAAAGACAAGCGGCCAGGAGTTATTTGATTGATGAAAGAGTTCCTTGACAGTTTACAGCATACTCGTACATCGTGTATTTTGGCTTATTTCATTCTTTTTGATGAGAGCTTTAGACCTAGCTGGGGTATGACTATCATCGAAGGTCTTATGATGGAGACGGAAGACGAACCTTCGACTATAGTTTTTAGTTGAAACGGAAACTGAACAGTGCAAGACTATGAAAAATAATGAGAAACAATTTTATTTCTGGGATTTTAACCGAAAACTTTATTTTCATTTTTGCTTGAATTTGAACGTTTTACTCGATATTTGATGAGTGATTATGGTTTAGGTATAGCCAAAAATTCAAAACAAAAATATGCCCTAGAAAATTTCAATATTGGTCTAAGGTGTGTAATAAACAAATATTTTAATTTATTTATTATTAGTCAGTAAAATCCTTGTCACAGCAAATGATGTTTCATGAAATTGTACTTTTGGGCATCTTTAGATGCCATATACATAGAACATAATAATAGTTTAGTAATTTATAAAAATTTTCGTGGTAGGACTATACCTTGTTCTTTGGAATGCTTAAATCAATTTTTTATGTTTCATTCAGTAATTCACCAAAAATAATTCCGTAAAACAAAGAATTTATGATAATTTTTCGTCTGAAATTATATTTTCTATCTGTTTATGTTTAATCGAAATTCAAACAAAAAGTATTTTATAACTAAGGTTACTAAGTCAGCTTGCTAGAAAAAAAATTGTTTATTTAAAACTAAAACTAATATGTTTGAGCAATTGTTGAATGCAACGCTGTAAATCAGTAATAAAACTCGGGACACGCGGGATTTAGCTTTTAGTCCGGGCTGGTTTGTTCCTGGGCGTCCAACGCATAGTTTAATTATGCTATCCAATTATGTGCGTAGCGTACTTCACTAGACACACACCCGCGATCGGGTACCACGCGCCGTATAATTTTCCTAAAATTGAGCACTTTGATTTGTAATAGCCCTCATAAACAACATTTATATTTACAATACAATAAAATAAATTAATAGTGAATAAAAACCAAAATAATAGTAGTAATATTCATTATTAAATTTATAAGTTATAATTATAAATAATTATGGCTAAAATAGTTATTAAATACATGACAAAAAGGGAAGTAAAAGTTATGATACCGATAAATTTATTACTAGCAGCGCTCCGAGGTTTCACCCGCATAGTTCCCGTTCCCGTGGGAATACGGAGATAAAATGTAGCCTTTGGCACCCGGAGAAAGAGTAGCTTCCCAACAGTGAAATGATTTTTCAAATCGATTCAGTAGTTTCGGAGCCTATTCAAAGCAAACAAATAAACAATCAAATCTTTGCTCTTTATAATATTAGGTCTTTACCTATGAAATTGCCGTTCTGCAGTACTGGCCATTTCAAATCAAAATAATTTTTGTTTGGCTAAGAATTCTAATTTCAAATTTATTTTATTTTAAAAACATGGATTTTTTTTTCTAAAAGTAGTCATTTCTTTATTGATTAGTGTTACATTTTCATCGCATTTCAATCTTTTTCGTCATCATGGATACGTTAAAAATTCGAGTAATTATGGAATATGAGTACCGTCGTGGCAGCAACGCGGCACAAGCGGCACGCAACATCAACGACGTTTACGGAGCTAACACTACAAACCAACGCACCACCTGTTATTGGTTTGCTCGCTTCCGTTCTGGAAATTTCGACCTGAAAAATGAACCTCGCGGTCGTCCGAAGACTTTGGTCGACAATGACGAATTAAAGGCGATTGTGGAAGCTGATGATACACAATCTACGGCTGAATTAGCAGCAGCTTTCGACGTTAGCGTCAAAACAATATTGGTCCATTTGCGTCAAATTGGCAAGGTAAAAAAGCTTGACAAATGGGTGCCCCACGAACTCAATGATCGCCAGCGCGAAGTACGCGTCGAGACGTGCCTTGCACTGCTCAACAGACACACAAATGAAGGAATTTTGAACCGCATTGTTACCTGCGATGAAAAATGGATTCTGTTTGATAACCGTAAGCGCTCAGCAAGTTGGTTGGATCCTGGTTCAGCACCTAAACAATGCCCTAAACGAAAACTTACCCCTAGAAAAGTGATGGTCACTGTTTGGTGGTCTAGCGCCGGTGTGATTCATCACAGCTTCTTACCAAACGGGGTGAGCATTACTGCAGATGTGTACTGTGAAGAACTGAACACAATGATGGAGAAGCTGGCGCATCTCCAACCAGCATTGGTCAATCGCTCGTCTCCGCTGCTCCTGCACGACAACGCGCGACCTCATACTGCACAGCAGACGGTCTCCAAGTTGCAAGAACTGGGGTTGGAAGCTCTCCGTCATCCGCCCTACTCACCAGACCTTGCGCCTACAGACTACTACTTTTTCCAGAATTTGGATAACTTCTTGGCGGGAAAAAAATTTAATACCCGAGAGGCAGTACAAAATGCCTTTGAAGAATTTGTTGCCTCCCGTCCAGCTGATTTCTTTAAGAAGGGCATCAATAAACTGCCACTGCGATGGCAAAGATGCATTGATTGCATGGGTGATTACTTCGATTAATACAAATAAAAAATTCATGAAAAAAATTCGTTTAAATTTTTTCATACAAAACGGCAATTTCATAGGTAAAGACCTATTATTAGTATATGTAGATATTGTCGTTCTACATGTGCATGAGTGTGAAGTGATGTTGTGTGTTATGTGATGATGTGTGGAGTGTGATGGTGCGTGAATGAAGGTTAATGAGAGGGTGTGTTAAAGTGATGTCTGATCTCGTTGAACTTGAATATACTCGTGCCCTAAGTACATATATTAAAAATGATTCTGTTTGACTGCATGTTTGTGTCAGTAGCCATGACTTACTTTTAGTTTCCATTATTGTAAGAGGATTTATATTGAGAAAATTGTTTGTTTTATTATAAATTCGACTTGACAAATACAAGAGTTGCCTTCTAGCAGTTGCGGTGTAAAATTTAACAGATAGGCAAACATTTCTTATAGTTCGCTTACTTAATAAACCTTGCTTATGTAATTGTTTGGCAAGATGCTGGTTGTTGACTATAATTATGTAAAACATACATTTGCTGTACAGTGAGAACTTAACACTAATCATATAAAGTGGCGGTGGGGAACCTAAACGGTCTAAACATCATTACTTTATGCACAGATCTTTGAGCCCTTTCAATTCGAATCATGTGCGTTTTGCATTCCCCACCCTGGGATGGGGAATGCAAAACGCTGACAGGCTAACACCAACGCAATAGCTAATCACCGACTGAACCAGTGCGAAATATACCGTGCTTAGTAATTCATAATAATTAGCGAAATGCCGAAGTGTCTTGAATACCAAAATGAGTTTTCCAATTCGCCCCGTGGTTACCATAGAGGTAACCACGGTTGGTGCTGACACTACGTAAGTAAGCTTTTCGTCAAGTAGTATGCCTAAATATTTGACTGCATTTATTTGAGGAATTGGTAGCGATGAGCAGGATCTGCAGTTCTTGGGGGTTACATGCGTGTAATTTAACGAATATATAGGCTGGCTTTACTTTAGAGAAACTAAATTGGATGAGAGTCGATTTTGCAAGGTTCAATAATTACAAGCGGCTCAAAGCTACCTTAGGCATGTTCTATGGAATTTCACTTACTTTGTTACATACAGGGTGTAAGGGGACCCATCACGAAACCATCGTCTACATATTATGCACATCAAACTAAGTAAGGTTGTGCAAAACTAATTAATGAGAAACAACTTTTATTTTTAACCGACTTCGAAAAGGAGGTTTTTATTCGTCTGTAGTTTCTAAATTTATGTTTTTACTAACTTTACTTGTGTAGTTACTGCGTAAGCTCCGATAATACGTAATTAGGATAACCTTGACCTTTGTGTAGGTATCTTGATAATAATGTAATACTTCGTGTCACTGTTGTTTAACATAGCAAGTATTTAGTGGTATACGAATTGGTGTGGGGTAGGTACCATACTAAAATGTGAGAAATAAAAAAAGAGGAAAAGTAAATATTAAAAAAAAAAAACAAATACCGATTCAAAGACACCAACTTCCGAAATTAAAGTATTTTTTTACTTACTTAGCAAACAACAGTACAAGGATCGTAATCTCGACCACTATGGTCGAGATCTCGAACGAGATTGTCATGCCACGAGATTGAATCTAGAAATGCTGAAGAACCTGGAGCATTTTTTTTGGGAGATTGCATTTTGTTACTACAAAGTACAACCAAGCAAAATCCATTCCCTGTATAAATACGTAACTATTCCATCATTTATCGATACACTTTTTCCTCGATAAAAAGTAAGTTTACTTTATTTTCAGAGCTTAACAGATGGCGAAAATCAACGAGACAAACCAACAGGTAAGAAGAAAACAATACAACACAAAAGACAATAGAATAATGAGTTGAATTGGTTTGCTTTGATTTAATAAGAACAATCGGGCACCGACTTCCTAAACTGTCCCGCGTTTATAATTTTCTATTTAACCATACATTTCTTGTTTTCTTTCTTTTTTTCAACTAATTACTTGCATCATACATGTAGGTAATATTGTACCATCATCGTCTCCCTAGTCTTTTTCCAGCTTCGTTGGGGTCGGCTTCCAGTCCAACCGGATGTAACTGAATACCAGTATTTTACATGACGACTGCCTATCTGACCTACACAATTTAGTTACTGGGTTACACGATACGCCTTGGTAAGACTGGTAGCCAGACTTTTGGGTTCCTGCCGATCTAATGACTGTCAAAAAATCACAAATGACATCCGGGACCAACGGCTTGACGAGCTGCATTATATTCTACCACATTTATTGAATAGTATTAAGTTTTGAACCGACTATTAATCGTCATCATCATCATCATCATAATTTCAGCCGAAAGACGTCCACTGCTGGACATAGGCCTCTCCCAAAAGTGGGGTTTTGCCATAATCGCTACGCTTGGCAGGCGTGTTGGTGATCGCAGTATGGTGGTAAAATGTATGGAGAACGCTGCTGCCCATTCTCTAGTTAGTCCCTAGTCGCCTTCTTCTACACCCACGGGAAGAAGTATATAGTAAGTAAACAGGAAATCGAAATGAACGTACCCACCTTATTATTATAGCGACCGATTAACGAACTCCGATAAAGTTTAATTAACGTATTTGAAGACGATAAGGTAAATATAAATTTGACTTTGTAATAAAGTATTAAGTACCTACGTAGGTATCAAAACTATCAGAAAGAGGAAAATATTCAAATATTGAATTGCGGTTTAACTTTATAAATGCGTTAACTATGACCACATTTTGTTTTAATTTTTTACTTTTTTTTTATTACGGACACACACTTTCCTATATGTTTATTATTCTAGCATATGGTACTTGTGGGTCGCAGCTGAAAGTCAGTGCCAGGTTGTGCATACTGTGTTGCCATCTGACAGTATTCTGAGCTGAGGCCCTTTTGGCATTATTATCATTGTTTTCTGTTTTTTTTTTTTTACTTTTTAAATAGTTGAAGGTTTTTTTTTTACAATAAAATGCCAATGTACGCCACCATGCTTAGGGGCTGTTTTATAGTGTTTGTTATTCAGGCGTTTTTTCGAGACCTCATCTGACTTTTTTTTAAATGTACTGAAGGAAACGTGGTAGAATTTTGAGGAGGCCTCTGCCCTACAGTGGAACTAACTTAAATAAACGTGTACAACTTCTTCCATTGGACACACATTGTAATCGCAAAAAAATACCAGCTGTCCCATACATTTGGGTCCAGTAAGGCAGTAGGTATTGAAAATATCAACGAAACCATCAACCATCAGATTTTGTGAAAGACATTGTATATTATGATTAGTTGCATGTATTTTTAATGTTTTTTTTATATTATAATTTTTATATTAACGCTGTACCTACCTATCTAGATGAAATTGTATTTATATAATAGTAATGAAATTAATTAATTACTGTTACTGGTGTATAACCGTTGTAATTTTTAATAATAAATTAAATTTATATCGGAAAGTGGTTCGGTTTGATGGTATCTACTGCACCTTTGAAAATGATCACAGATTTCGGATACATACTGTATTTACAATAATGTACACAATTTAAAACTGCAACAAAATTCTCTCATTAATTCTTTCTTGATGTCCTTGCAAATATTAACAGTTCATAAAGGTTAAGTAATAACAGCTACGCGAGTCGATCGATCAGGTTAAGCTACGCTTGCCGCGGTTGGTCCGTGGATAGGTGACCATCTTTACATAATATCAAGAACTCTCCATGCCTCGGAAAGCACGTTAAGGGCACACTTTGCGCGGGCTCGAACTCACTGGTGGGCCTGGCTAAAAATCACGCTGTCTCACCAGGCTTCGTACCCGACAGAGATAGTATCAGTGGTGAGCAGTTAGACGCTAGTCTACACGCACAACGTTGTTGAGTGAGATGCAGGAGCATTTTTGGCAAAACAATCGCGAAAAAATTAAGAAAAGTCCTTCAGAAGATCGGGTTTTATGAAAAAACCACTGCATAAATCAATGACCAATAAAGTTTATTGAACTTATTGTTAATTGAACTTTGTCGGTACCGTCTTGGTTTTCGAGATTTTACACTCCTTTTATTACTTAAACACGCTCAAAGTTAGGTTAAATTAGCAAGAAAAACGAATCTTTGTTGGCTCATAACTTTTTAATAGCTTTTTATTTTAGAATTCTGTTTCCGTACAGACAATAATAATAACGAGACAAAACCATACCATGTTTAATTTTTAATGTACATAGTCAGACAGTGGAGTAAAACCCTCCCGAAGTTTGTATGGAAAAAATGTGGACAAGTGTCACCTTAAGCCGTTGATCTGTCATTTGTAGATGTTTGACAGTCGTTAGGGGTCCTCAGAAGCCCGAAAGTCTGTAAGAACACAAATAATTTAAAACACTGGTATTTATCTACATCCGATTAGATTGGAAGCCGATCCCAACTTAGATGTGACAAGGCGAGGCAAATGATGCTCGCCTTGCAAATATTGGAAACATAGCTGCCTCTATTATTTTTTGGTAAATGAAGTAGTCACAAAAATTAAGAGTAAAAAAAATCATTAGTTATCAGTTTCACCAACTGGACACACGTGTGTCCAGTATATCGTGTCCAGTTGGTGAATAAACCATTTTGAACAGGCTGTATGTCGTAGGAAAATGATCCTTAGAAAACGACATGCCGACACATAAAAAAGTTAATTTTAGTGTGATATATCTGTGAAGCCAACACAATTTTATTAGGTTTGTATTCTTAAATGTATTTATCTGCTCACTCGCTTTTTGTTTCAGCTACCTGCAGTTTGAAAATGGTAAGTCATTGAAGCCCAATCTGCGCCGTGAGGGTTCCATGGATCCAATATCACTCAATTTACACGGGCTATGAATTTATTCACAGCATTTATTCTACTTCCAGGCTTGTAGCTACTTAGCTACAAGCATGTTATTACTTAATAACAGCTGCACGGGTCGATCAGGTTAAGCTACGCTTGCCGCGGTTGGTCTGTGGATGGGTGACCATCTTTACATACCAAGACCCCTCCGTGACTCGGAAAGCACGCTAAGCCGTTGGTCCCGGCTGTCATTGGTGGATCTTTGACAGTCGTTACTGGTCATCAGAAGCCCGAAAGTCTGACAACTAGTCCAGCTGCATCCGGTTAGATTGGAAGCCGACCCCAACATAGTGGTGAAAAGGCTAGGCAGATGATTTATTCTACTTTCATGCTTTTTTTGTTTGTATGTAGCTAAGGTACCTTGTCAACAAGCTTTAAAAAAGAAATTTTTTTTTAAGGATGATCTGTCAACTTCTTCTAAAACTAGGATGCGTGGAGAAAATCCTGCTAACGGCATTTATGTGAGTATTTTTATTTATTCTATGGAAATCCGTAGCATTTGGCTGTCGTGGAGGTCATAATTGTCATACCAAATATTCAAATATCGAGCATTACATTTCCTCTTAATTGTGTATTTATATATTTATAATTTTAAAATTATATGTTAGCATTTTATGTATTTATTTAAGGATATGTAAATTTCCTGCATTGTATGTGTACCTGTAGATAAGTATATTTTAGTTTGACTTCACAGATTGATCTTCTTGTTCTCACACACTATTGTCAAGAAATTTCTAAAGAAATAAGCAGTACCTTTGTACTAAATTGTTTGATTTGGCCATCTCTCCTATGTATTTTACAGTGTGTACTATCAAGATTCACTAATGCAGTCGCATACTAAGGGCTATATTGCTATGAAGAGGCGGTCCAGGCCATACCTACAGCTGTGTGTATAAGTGATGTATTAACACAAAACTCACCGCTGCACTCATACACTAGCGTTACTCTCTGTATTTTAAACATACCGTCGGCGACGACAGACATGACCTTGGTCGGTTCATACCATTGCTAAAATTTACTTATATAATTTGAGTACCGGTAGCGTGCAGCGTATCGTCTTGGATTAAGAAACTCATAGGTCTGGGTTCAAATCTCGCGATGAAACTTTAATTTTTCTTTTCAACAATCATCTTCATCTGTTCTTTTATTATTCGATTTATTAATATACCAGAATAATAATGTAACATTTTTTTTATTATTACTCGTATTGTTATTTAAATAAAGGTTTACCAATAATAAATGATTACAAAATGTTTATTCGTTATAACTTCATGAAGAATGTATAAAAATAACTAATAATAACTTCTTGTTAAAACAGTTTATTTTCTCATAAAGAACAATTTATTGAAGTAAATAAGCTAGTTGGTGAACTATGATAATCAGGCTATTGTATCTTAGTAATATAATAATATTGTGCTGATTACTACTGTGTGTCGGTACTCTAAATAAATCACAATATTCTACAAAAATCTACCCACGTAAAAGTAACAAATGCAGACAAGTTGTCACAATACAATTAAATGACTCAGTAGTAGGTACTACTTTTATTCTACTGCGAGTGAGTTCGTTCTAACTCAAACCTCAAAGTTAACAAATCGTATTTAATAGGACTTATATAGGTTTTAGCTTAAGTGTTTATTTTCATTCCGAAAAGAAGATTGAAACTAAACCTCAAAATAATCCAGATTACGGATAAGACAAAATACTATTTGAATATTACTAAAATACATAAATATTTGTAATTTATAACTTAATGTTAATGTTTTTTCCGTTAACTATGTTTTTTGAGCTGATTCTCGAGCTGGTTTTCGATGATGCGAACCTTCTGCGTGGAGTGCACGGCGCACGGTTCGTAAAGATGTGTCTTTTTGAAACCACTTGTTTCATATTCGCTGAACGTGTGCCTGTTATAGGAGCTGGGGTCTTCCACTTTTCTTTCCACGGGCAAGGCTACCGCCTTCCTCATATCTTTTCACCCACCAACTCACAGTATTTCACTAAAACAAAAAAGGGGTACATATGTATTACCTACTATTTAGAAACAAAATTATTTAAAAGGGCAATTTCACATAGATATTAAGTTTATTGTTAGTTTATTGTTCTATAATCTAGGAAATAAATTTACATTGAAATTTTATATTTTTATTCTATTTAGACATTGTGATATTTATAAAACGTTTAAAAATAACTACAAGGATCAGCAGTTATACTTTAATTAAATAAATGTTTAATATATATTTAAATCATAATACTCACACTCAGTCCGGTTTCATCACATAGGTATTTGTGATATAGGTATTAAGTCCACTTTTATGCAGCGCAATAACATTCGCTTTCATTTCTATATTTAAATTTGTTTACATTTTAAAATGAATTAGAAGAACGCTAATAGATGAAACACACGTCACTAGCACACAATATCAACCAACACCGTTCTATAAGTCGCGGTGAATGAGTCGTAAATCATTTAAATTTATTTAGGTTTCTGTGGGTATAATGATAAAGTTTTACGAGTTTAGTGAATAAGAAGAACAGAACAAGAAACTATACTCAAAAGTGATTTTTAAACCAATAAAAAGACTATCACACAGCGAGTGGGATTCGAAACCGCGACTCGCTGCGCTCAAACGCGATAATCAAGTGCGGTAACCATTCAGCTATCATGCCATTTGCTTTAACGGTTAAATTTAGGAAATACATTCATTTGTAAACGTATGAGAGTGTGTGTGTCTATAGTATTATAGCCTATAGAAATTGCTTATTATAAGAAGGTCGTAAGTTAAAGCGAAGTGTCAATCTATTGTTTTTTGAGATTGGGGCACCATTAGTGGAGGCTACTGTACATAAACAAAAAATTAAATAAATATGATAAAAAGAGAAAAAGCGGAGTTTTTATAGATCTTCTTTTCTATAAAAAACTGCCAAGCCTGAATAGTATTATTAATTATACAAAATATCGTATGTCATAAATCAAACTTAATCTCATGTTTTATACTTCCGAGTTGGCAACCTGTACAATGATGCATTGAGTCCTGGCTTTTTGACAGATTTATAACACAATGGTTTCGAAACTTTCAGGCTTCGGGCGGATTACCAGGTCCACAAGGCGAAATGGGCGACCCTGGATTACCCGTAAGTTTCATTTGCCATGCATTTATCTTGACAGCACGGTTGGCGCAGTGGTTGAGCGATTGACTGCTACGCTGCATGTCGCGGGTTCGATTCCCGCACGGAACAAATATTTGTATGAACTACAAGTAGATGTTCCGGGTCTGGCTGTTTGTGTATGTGAGTTTAAATGTTTGTAAACGCACCCACAATACAAGAGAAATTCCTAGTGTGGCGCAACGTCAAAAAATATATATATAAAATTCCCATTTTGCCTTCCTTAAAATATTTTTTTGACGGTGAAGGAAAACATCGTGAGGAAACTGGCATGTCCTAGAACCAAAAATTCGAAGACATATGACATCTACCAACCCGCACTGGGCCCGCGTGGTGGATTACGGCCCACTCCCTCTCACCGGGAGGAGGCCTGTGTCCCAGCAGTGGGAACATTATAGGCTGATGATGATGAAAATATTTTTGAACACTCTAATATAATGATTGCGCCACTTTTTGTGATCCTCAAATAATTTCTGTTTTATGGTTGTAAAAATCTATCTATACATGTAATAAAATCGTAGTAAAGTCAAAAATGTACTTTGAATATATTTTTTAAGTACCTAGTTTATGGGGCAAGAAACGATTCTAATACCAAAAATATACTTTTAGAATTTTAGTATCTTTGTTTGACTGTATGTTTCAGCATCACGCAAAAACTACCGGATACATTTTGTTCAAATGCCTATAAATATTTTCAAATGCCTAAAAATTCCCTATAAATCTGGTCAGGCTGTAGTACTTTTCGTTCTTGATCTTTGTAATTGTTTTTTTTTTTTACATTTGGTAACACAAAAATGTAAGTTTGTTGAACTTATGTAGGAAAAAGAAAACTTCGTAAGCAATGGGAAATTACTACGTCACAAGGACCTTACAGTCAAAAAATATTTGAATGTTTGTTGAAAAATTTTAGAACACAATTTTGTGATTGTGTTCAGAGCTACTACAGACTATGAGAATTATGGTTTATTTACACGTAAGAATTTAAACCTAATGTAAAACCCAATGTTTTTAGTGCTATTTTACTTTTAAAACCGTATTATGTTAAAGATGTTCAATAACACAAAAGCAAATATTTTTTGAAATATGTTGTTTTAAATGTTTTGGTATTATTTTAACTTATTAATTTAGAGGTACGAGGACCAGGGTGTAAAGTTCGCTCATCCTCTATTGAAAAGGAGGATCCTCCGACAACTGCCCAACAGTTGATGTCGGGATTTTGTACCTATCTGAGTGGCGTGGTAAACTCTGATTGCGCGATGTAGAATTGCTATGATAGTTCGCCTGTGGCATTGTAGATGGCGCCACTTTTCTTTTTGCGTTTTTCGATATTTGTTGCGAAGTATGTATTTTTGTTGTGCCGCTACATTAATATTAGGATGAAAAAAGCCAAAACACATTGAGGTCAGGAGGCAAGGCAGAATTGCAATCGTAGCAGCCTCTTCCGAAACCGCTACCGCACTGCTTCCTGATGACAAAACAGCGCATGCCATGTTCAGGGGATTACGAGAGCAATAAAATACTCAATCGCTTCCATCGTATGAGATGAATGCAATATGACAAAGACAAAAGGAGGAGACTTGGGTGTCATCGTTCTATCTGTGGCGATTTCCGGCAAACACTACCTGTGGTGACGCGAGGAACTAGTGCTGACTGACTGATGGTCGAATCGATGGTCAGCTTTAGCAGGAATTCACGTACTCAAGAATTCTCCTTTGATGTTCTTTTGAAAATTGGTGAAGAAACGCTACCAGAGGAGAGCCCCAGGTGGATCTACCACATGCCGTTGGTATAGTAATTCCCACTTTTCCGCATTCATTTTCCTGTGAGCGTGTGCTTTGTGATGATTATCGACAAGTCACAGGGACAGGCACTGAAGGCCGCTCGACCTCAGGACAAGCAACTTTTCACACAGGCAACGGCATATAACTTGCTCACGCGTCACCGGTTCTGACTCTCTGTATATTTTGGCTTCTGAAATTCCTGTATATTTTGAAACTACAAACGTAGTAAATAGGCAAGATTTATACAAATGTGGCTGTTATTAGAGTATATTGTGGTGTATTATCTGCTTCACGACCGAACTCGCGGGCAGAAATAACCAAAGAACTGCGACTAACTTGGATGTAATGCTCGCCGGCTGCTTTTCTAATTCAGGCGTTCCAATGATTCCTGATTCATCTAAGGCTACGATGCTTTTCAAGACAAATCCAAAGAAAACCAACACGACGAGGCTTTCATGCTTAGTTGACAGCCAAATGCATGAAATATGGGCCAACCGGAAACACATAGTTGAGAACTTCAGTTGAGCAGTCACCCAGAAATGCACAATTTTAGTTATGGCCAAACTGAATTCAAAAATTTTCTCGCTTCATTGAGGGATGAAATTCACTTGCGCTGATTGAGCACTTGTACCGGCAGGGACGCGACTAGCTGTTGACTATTTTCTCGCTCAAGAAACAAACAAATGATTGTAGTAATTGAGATAAATAATATATTAATAGTTCGTCGCCGACTGTCTACAACGGCACGTTTCGAGAAATCTCTACCTAGTCTCATTTGATACGTCTCGATATTACTCTAACCGGTCAAACAAAGCCAAAAATGACCGGTCTTTCTTTTCTAATACAGGCGTTCCCATGACTCTACTGATTCATCTAGGACTACGATACTCGTACTTGACAAATCCAACGAGAACAAACAAGTTTTTTTATTGGATAATCTACCATTCTGTATAATTTCCAGTCTTTCCATAAAAAATACGTCTTGATTTTGTTTTACTTTTTTATATTAATAATTTAAAAAAAAAAACGTTGCCCCGCACTAGGCATTTCTCCTGTATCGTGGGTGCGTTTACAAACATTTAAACTCACAAACACAAACAGCCAGACCCGGAACAACTAGTTGTAGGTCATACAAATATTTGTTCCGTGCGGGAATCGAACCCGCGACACGCAGCGCAGCAGTCAATCGCTTAACCACTGCGCCAACCGTGCCGTCGAATTATTTATTTTTGCTTTACTTTTAAATGTTTTTTTTTTCAGGGATTACCTGGTGTAAAAGAAGAACTGGTAAGTCTATCGAAAACTTTTCATTGTGCTTACACTGGAGTTGATTGCAATTTTTTTTTGCCAATTATGGTTTAAAATATGTCGTTTCGACTCATCATCATCATTTAAACCGAAAGACGTCCACTGTTGGACACAGGCCTCCCCCAATTTGGGGGTTTTCCATAATCGCCACGCTTGGCAGGCGGGTTGGCGATCGCAGTTTGGTGGTAAAATGCATAGAGAACGCTGCTGCCCATTCTCTAGTAAGTCCCTTTGTCGCCTCTTACGACACCCACGGGAAGAGATGGGATGGCGCTATTCTTTACTTCCGGCACAACACGGAATCAACTACTCCGGTACAATGTTAATTACCCTGAAATGCACAATTTTAGCTATGGCCAACCTGAAGCCAATAATTTTCTCGCTTCATTGCGGGATGAAATTCACTCGCGCTGATTGGGCAGTTGTCTGTCTTGTTGCTTTGTCTTCATCGATTATCAAAAATCTAAAAAGAAAAAAAAACTTGAATAACACGAAATACTAAATAAAATACAAGAAGTCTACTAGCTTCTGCCCGGGACTTTTTCCGCGTGTGAATTTCATGTTCCCCTGACCACATCGCATTGCATCGCTTTGCAACGTTACCTATAACTACGTATTTGCAGGCTTTATGTCAAGATACACGGCAGAACAGTTCGTCTACCATAGAAAAACAGTACGCTGCTAAGTAGCTTTACTGAAAAGTAATAATTCAAACAAACGTTTTCTTTCATAGAATTTCGGGTTTCCTGGTCCAACTGGATTCCCGGTAAGAAATATTAAGATCACTTTTATATTGAATTGTTTTACCTATGTATGTATTTTTTATTTATATTTTATACTTATGTTCCATAAAAGTATCAAATAATGATAATTATGCTTAGATAAGAATGAAAGATGGTGACGGAGTCATCATCATCATCATTTCAGCCGAAAGACGTCCCCTGCTGGACATAGGCCTCCCCCAAGCTCCGCCACTTCGACTGGTTCTGTGCTTCCCGCATCCAGCGGATTCCTGCGGCCTCCACAAGGTCATCTGTCCACCTTGTGGGAGGCCTTCCAACTTTACGTCTTCCGGTACGCGGTCGCCACTCCAGAACTTTTCGGCCCCATCGGCCATCTGTTCTGCGAGCAATGTGCCCTGCCCACTGCCACTTAAGTTTGGCAATTCTTCGGGCTATGTCGGTTACTTTGATTTTCCTTTGGATCTCTTCATTCCTGATTCGATCACGCAGGGAAACTCCAAGCATAGCCCTCTGGGTGACTTTAAGCCTTTTTATGAGGCCCATTGTGAGTGACCACGTTTCAGTTCCTAAGGTCATCACTGGCAACACGCACTGGTCAAAGACTTTCGTCTTGAAACACTGCGGTATTTGAGACGAGAAGATATTGCGAAACTTCCCGAACGCTGCTCAGCCGAGTCGGATTCAACGATTGACCTCTTTCTCGAAGTTGGACCTACCTGGACAGTTTGTCCTAGGTAATCGTACTCGTCCACAACTTCGAGTGCAGCGCCTCCGACCGTCATGAGAGTGGGTGTTACATTGGCACTGGACATGACCTTTGTCTTGTCCATGTTCATTTTAAGACCCACTCTTTCGGAAGCTCTACTGTGGTCATCGAGCATTGTACTGAGATCTTCCATGGTCTCGGCCACGACAACTATATCATCGTCAAACCGAAGGTGAGTGATGTACTCGCCATTTATGTTGATGCCAGCCCCTTTCCAGTCCAGAACCTTGAAGACATCCTCCAGTGCAGCGGTGAAGAGTTTCGGAGAGATAACGTCTCCCTCACCTCGCTGCAGAAGGATAGGTTTCGAGGTCTGGTCCTGAAGTCGGACTGACATAGTGGCGTTTTCATACAGACACTTCAACACCTCGATGTACCGATAGACAATCTGGCACCGTTGGAGGGACTGCAGTACAGCCCATGTCTCGATCGAATCAAAAGCTTTTTCATAGTCCACAAACGCTAAACAGAGAGGCAGATTATACTCTTCGGTCTTCTGTATAACCTGCGGCAGCGTATGTATGTGGTCTACTGTGCTAAAGCCTTTACGGAACCCGGCTTGTTCGGGAGGCTGGAAGTCGTCAAACCTGCGCGCTAGACGGTTCGTGATGACTCTGGAGAACAGCTTGTAGACATGGCTCAGAAGTGAGATGAGCCTATAATTCTTAAGAAGAGCATTGTCACCCTTCTTAAAGAAAAGTACCACCACACCTCTGTTCCATGCCTGTGGCGTTTTGCCCTCGAGTATGACGGAATCAAACAGCTTCTGGAGGGCCTTAAGAACGGGTGTCCCGCCGGCCTTTAAGAGTTCAGCCGTGATTCCGTCATCACCCGGCGCCTTGTTGTTTTTGAGCTGCTTCAGAGCCATCCTAATCTCGTACAAGCTGACGTCCGGGATGTCTTCAGTATACGGTGACCTGTTGTTGCTCTTTATTTATGATTGTGTATATCGCAGGGACATTGTCAAACCAGTGATGTTTTAATTTCAATAGTCAAATTATAATTGCACGAAACTTTGTCAACCAGATCTATTTCCCACAATTTCATGGGCTCGTTTCAGTGATATTATGATTCCAATGGAGCCACGCAGTGATATTGCAAGCCAGTAGCAATATTTTGACAGTTACACTGTATGTCTATAGCCCGTTAAATTGTGACACGGTCAATGATTGGCCCGTTAAATGGCGGATGAAGAATAGTTGACCAATCAAAACTTACCAAGTCCCTTCTACAAATCTGACTCATAATATACTCGTACCTAGGGTTATAAATGAATGAATGAATGATTTTATTTCTGTAAGTAGGTTTGTACAAACACTTTTACACGTCAATCATATTTTTTTAAACTAGATGAGGTCGGCGTTTCCTATCTGACTACTCTGAGAAGAAAGGCCGAAACAAACTCAGAGGTCACAGTCTCTTTTAAAGTCCTGAAATAATCTTGGTCAGATCATGTGAAGACCATATGGATTGGTGTCTGAAATGGTCTTTTGAGGAAAGAACCACACAGATTGAGTGGACCTGTCCATTCAGTGCACGCATGTATCAGTAATCATACGGCTCAACTCAGATACTATAACATCACTTACGTTACTATAAAATCACTAAGGTACTGCGTTCCCGTGAAATTACAATAACACTAAAACAAGGCCGTTAAATTGTAAGAAATCGAGGCGGTTGACAAAGTTTCGTGCAACTTGACTGGTGAAATTATAATATCACTAGTTTGACAATATCCCTGCGACGTGTACTTGTACATTTTTTGTTGGAGATCCTAATACTAATCAATAAATAAATCATTATTTGATACTTGTATGGAACAAGACAAATTGCCGTAGGGCCTCCTAAAGATCTATTTATGTTTTTAAACAAATTTTAGGCGGTCTTTGCCTTCTGAGAGTGTTTGGTGTGGTGTGTGAACGACACATCGAGCCAATTTCACCAATGATCCTGCACGTAATCAGCCAATCTATACCGCATTTAATAACTGTGAATATCGTCATTGTTGTGGAACATTGACACTCACAGCCTCTTGAACGCGGTTTGGATGTGCTGATCGCGTTTAGATTTAATGGTGAAATTAGACTTAAATGTGTGTCAATTTCGCCATAGCCGACAATAAGATAATTTGAGTAGGCACCTTAACTATTTTCTTCAGGGACTGAAGGGGCCGAGAGGGCCTCCAGGACCACCTGGACTAAAAGGCAGTTGTGGTTGTTCTGAGACTGAAAGTATGTATTTTTATGTTATTTCCAACCAAAAGTCATATTTATAATTAAATTTTATCTTGTTCCAAACTCTATTGTCATCGCAGTGTGTAAAGTTGCGCTTACGCTGTTTCTGTTACGTCTCAAGTACAGTTATAGATAGTGTAGTACTGAAGACCTGGATAGTTTACATGCCTAAATGAATAACAGGTATAAGGTTCACTTATCCTAGATAAAAAAGGGAAGATCCTCTGCCCAGAAGGGTATTGTGGCTGGTAGGCTACTGGTAACGCGATTGAGGGGTATGTTTACAGCGGTAAGATATAAATTGAGCGTAGGTGGATGTAATGATGAACACGCCTGTTTTACAACAGCAAGCCTAGACAAAACACATTTCTGTCCTTACCGGACAGCGAGCTACCCATTACTCGCCGTCCGCAAGCTCATGCCTACGGTGGCCGGAAATCGGCCTGGGATTCCCGACGCCCAGGGCGTCTCCGTATCCTGCGGCGGGCCTAGGGTCGCGAGGGCGCATATGCTGCCTCTCCCTCACGTGCGCCGCCTCCCTCTTCGCGAGCATCACTGCTTCGCTGAAGGAGGTGACGGCTCCCCATGCCCTCTCGCTTCGTACCATGGCCTGATCCAGGGCCGGACGCGAGAGATCGCCGCCGCCGATCGCCTCCACGAGGACACGGCGGTACTCCACCCAAGCTGGGCAGACCGCCACCGTGTGCTCCACCGTGTCCTCAGGGCGATCTACGCAGTGGAAACACCCGGACGTTTCCTCCCGCCCTATCCGAAACAGGAACCTCCCGAAACAACCGTGTCCGGTGAGGACCTTCGTCAGGCGGAAGGTGAGGACGCCATGCCGCCTCTCAAACCACTCCTCAAAGCGGGGACTTATCGCCGCAATCGTGGCGTGCCCAACATTACCTGCGGTAAGGTTACGTCGTGTCGTGTTTACTAATGCGCGCTAACAGAAATGTATTTTTTCTCTAGGCCCAGATCAAGAAAGCAAGTCAAAAAAAAAAACACTACACAAAAAAAGCACCACGATTATTTTTTCTATGCAGCTGCCTGCACTTTTACAAACGACACACAAACGAACCAGCCATAGCAGCAATTATGCAGCGATTTAGAGTATTTCTCGTCAGCGAGGGTTATTAGTGCCTATTTGCTGCTATTATTAATAGCTTTTTATAGCGTGATAGACACGAGATTTAAGTGGATCTTATGTTTTTTGTGTGGTTTCGCTCAAAGATACGACCGATAGCGGGAGGATTTAGTGGGTGACTAATATCATAATGGCAGTTGAATCATCCTTTCCACGTCTAAGAGATTGTAGGCCAGTCATATCTGGTTCTGCCTCTGCCGGAACCGTGACTCCGAAGTTTACGAAGAATGATCCAATCCAATGACCGCATGTCATTACGACTTACGTCTAGATTATGCGAATTCGGCGCAAACAGCTACTGTCCGACTATTTATTTTACTCTAGCTTCTGCCCGCGACTTCGTTCGCGTGGAAGTCGTAAGTCATCAGAATTTACTAAAATGACAGCCACAATTTATAAAACTTTCCTGTCTACTACGTTTGTAGTTTAGGGACAATACAGTTGTCCTTGTGAGAAGCAGCTTATCCTGATATCCTGAGGTCGACACCCGCCCAATGTTCTTATGGCCATTGGCTTTTAATTAGCTAGAAAATACTGTGGTTTGTTCACACTCCCAAGAATTCTCTTGGGTGTGGTAGAGTGTCTTCACTAACATTAAACCAAACTCATATGGTGATGGTCAAACGCAGTCTATAAATTGGCGACCATAGAGTCGACCCAACGTAGTATTTCCCTCGTCAGTCCTAGTTCCTCGCCTCACTACATGTAGTGTTTGCTGGAAATCGACTAAACAGAACTGTGACACCACCCATCATGTCTTTGTTACTGCAGATATCTCGTCCTGGCCTGTCTTGTTTTGCTACCAAGAAACAGTCTCATCACGTGGGTCTAGTGCGGAATGGTAGATGTCACATGTGTTCGAAGTTTTGGTTCTAGAACATGCTGGTTTCCTCAGGATGTTTTCCTTCATCGTTTTCAGAGGAGTGGTGAAGAAATAATGTAGAAAAACTAAAACACCTGTGTACCGGATGACACGGGCACGTCCAGCACCACTCCCAATATTGTTGACGTGCGCTCCCTACTATCTGAGTCGAGTGACTCCGCTGGCAGGACACGTCAACACGCAGCTCTGAATGCGGTAGTTGAATGTAGTACATGTCATCATCATCATCAGCCTACAGCAGTAGCCTCTCCAATTGCGCGCCATTCAGCTCGATTCTCGGCAACTCTCATCCAGTTGCTACCAGTAATTCTGCGAAGATCGTCACTCCACCTAACCTGAGGGCGTCCTACCTTTCGTTTACCGATTCGCGGTCTCCACTCAAGTACACGTCTACCCCAACGGTCATCGGTTCTACGGCTGATGTGGACGGCCCATTGCCACTTCAGCTTGCTAATTCTGTGAGCTATGTCGACAACGTTGGTTCGTTGCCGGATCGCCTCATTAACTTCATAGCCGTTCTATTACTCTGTCATGATTGAGTACTAAGCTCTTGAAAGGTATAGCGGGATGTTAATCATACCTGTAACTATCTGCTTTGTTCCCTAATAGCCCAGTGAAATGATGGAATAGTTCAGCTGTTATCATAAACTGGTAATTGTGTTCGTTCTCATCTAGTTTAATTTCCTACGTAAATGTATGAAAGTATTCTTTGCGATTTCCGACATTTGTAATACTCAAACTTCTGTGGTTCCATAGAGTTTTTTGATCCCTATAAGAAACAGGATCGATTGGCATCACATTTTTTTTTTGTTATGAAAATCGCCAATTTCTTGCTAACTGTCCATTTTTGTAATTAGTGTAAGCGAATAAGAACAGTCTCCTAATCCCGTTTTTATGTATTGAAAATGGTGGAATTACCTACCCTTATTGCCCTCTCTCTCTTATTGTGATGTCCATCAGTGCTGCTTAGGTGCATAATGGAAAAGCGTGATGATAATAATTTAAAACGTTAAATCTGGAACTCTTCGCCATTTTCTAACCTTTTGGCTTGTCTTTTTACAGTTTGCGGTAAAATATAGAACAGTACGAACAAATGATAGTACTGCTAATGTCATTTATATCCTACTGTCTGCGCAGACATATTGGGTTTATCTTTGCAAAATTTGAACAAAACTTATTCAGCAGTTTCCGCGTGATGCTGGAACACAAGAAAAACAGACAAAATTGATAAAAAAAATGTTTTTGGCATTAGAATCGTTCCCCTAACTCGAAAAATTACTAAAAAAAACAACGTACAGTTTTGACTTCGCTACGATTTTATTACAAGTATAGATTTATACAGAGTGGGGCATGGACATAGACGTACAAACTGTAACCAAAATGAAGTCTGGACATGGTTCTACACATAGCGTAGCAATTTTTCGTCGGTTATAAAACAAAATCAACTGTTTAATAGAAAAGTGCAAACCTACGCTGTCAAAATGTTAAGAACGGGTTCAGAATTATATACTGAATCAATGATAATGGCTGCATGTCAATATCCCAGGGGTCCTAGTCTGCTATTTTCATAAATTCGTCATTCCAACACGATGGAACTGTCATTTTGCTAAAAGTTCGTAATCTGCTAAATTTTAATTCATAATGGTCGATCAGTGATCGGTCAATGGTCTCGTAATAGAATTGTGATATAATGGCATTGTTGTATTGCTATTATTATAAAACTTAATAGAAATGCCAAATTTCATTTATATTTACTTTTACTTATTATTTATTAGTGTTCTAAGCAATCTGAAGTAGTAGGAAGTTCGGAAATAGCAAAAACTCACATCTCAATAAAATTTTAGTTTAGCTGTCAACGTCAAAATATGTGATATTACTGCTTACTGACGTTTATCTGTTTTTATTTCTAGCGGCCGGTGTTTTGATAAATATTTATTTGCATCTGAGTGTTTTAATTCGATTTTTGTTTAAAACAGAACAGTTTGTGTGGAACTGTCAATTTTAGCAGATTACCGCGTAAGTCATGTCAAAATCAACAATTATGAAATCAATGATAGACCATTCTGACGCTATTGTAATAGCAGACTTAAGGCCCAGGCATGCATATGCTAGTGGCGCGGAAAACTTAACATGCGCGATGAATTTGCGTGTCGTTAGAGTAATTCATACGAGTATTCGTGCGTATTTCGCATGTGGCTTTGTAGATGCTGCTACATGTTTACCTGAATGAATATGGAACTTAAGATATAAATGCTTATTACACGTTTACAGGTTTTCAAGAACAAATGTGGAAATCGCAGCTCGCGAATCCCACGTCACGGCATACAGTTCCTTGTAAATCTTTACCATCAAGATTTACTAGTGGTGAGGCACATGTTAATTTTCTGTTTAGATTTAAGGATGATAAAACCAGAAAAAAAAAGAATTATCCACAAGCTGTTTTTTGTTTCCGGTACACACGGCTTCATTAAGTGCTAACCCCTCCAAAAGACGTGGCCGTTCAAATCCGTTCTAGGCCCAAGTTACTTTTTGTATTTTACAAACATATTTTATTAATTCCGGTATTGTTTCATACATTTACAACATTTACGGAAGGTTGTTAAACGTCTAATTAGACCGGAGGTTTCAAGACTGGTTGCCATTTATAATAATGGAGGTCCAAATCCTTGAAATCCTAGGCACGAAATGCGCTTTTAGTCATGCATTTTTTATAAAGTATTTTTCTATTTTGTTTTAGTAATAATTATAAAGAATTGAGAAAATCAAAAATAACTAAAAACTTTCATCATCATTTCATAATATTTATTATTGCTATTATTGAACAAAACTTTGATCTTATATTATTACTACAAAAAAAAAAAAAAAAAAAAAAAAATACAAAAAAAGATGACAAATTATTATTTTACAATTGGTTTTGATAATTTATAGATAACTTCAACATATTTTGCCAACTGACACAAACGGGTCCCTGGAAAAATGACATCCTTGTAACGTAAAAGATAAAATATAAGCGCCAGAAATATTTTAGATTGACAAACTAATGTAATGTCACGTGATCTGTCATATCGTCTCTGCATACAGACGTTTTAAGTGAACGTATATATCAAATATAACTTGAGGATACGAATTAATTTTATAAAGAAAACGTAAGTAAGTTAAATTAATGAATACTCTCAAATAACTTAATCGATCGATTAGACAGAGACCTAAAGATAGTGACTCAGAAGATAGTAGATAACAATTTCATCGCAATTCATATGGGCTCGCTGGCTAGTTCTTCAAATTGCCGGTATGAATATGACGATGTTCGGTGATGCGATGGTTTGAATCTAAGTCGAAACAATTACCTCTTTTTGAAGTATTCTTAGATTTTTCGTAACGAATTCAATGTTGTAGCAGTGTAACATTTTAAAACTTGAGGGCACTAGCACATACTGACGCTGTGTGTGTACCTAACCCGGCCGTCTTGTGGTATTGGAGGTCGCCTAACTATTATATTTTTTTATATCGGCGTGGAAATTTTTATTAATGTTTTCCGCCCTGGGGTGGACTTTTGACCTTCTGGGTCTTTCAGACTCTTACTGAGTAAAACCTCCCTTGTAGACCTGCGTGGGGTGCTGTGGATGCGAATGCGACTTTCGTTCCCCCGAACTGGTGATGATCGCATAGAGAGGAGAGAGGTATTGAACTCCCTCGTAGTTATGTCTTAGGCATGAATTACACAGAAACGGCGTAAGGTGAAGGTGCGGCGCATTTTGCATGAAAACGTTTAAAAGCGGCATCATGCTTGCATACAAAAATGTATGTATGCTGCGCCTGCGCCGCGCCTTCACCTTACGCCGTTTCTGTAATTCGCACCTAAAAGAGGCGCGCGTGGAACACTACGCACTAACATCTTGGTCCCTGTGATCGTCTAACCTTAATCGACATTATAAGACTACGTGTTTTCAAAACCATATTATTCTTTTACAGGTCTTTACTATGTAGGACCGCCAGGGCAAGGTTTTAAAGTATATTGCAATATGAAGACCAAGGAAACTTGTATTTTGGGTACATTAAAAGGCGATGGACCACCACGTTTTACAAGTTTTGATGACGGAAAATATTGGTTGACTAACAAGATAGGCAATAAGGCTATGTTATATAATGACGTAAGCTAAATTTCCTAAAAAGATTCCAAATGAAACGCTCAATGCTTCAAATAATTAGGTGTTTGTTTGTTTCAGTTATCAGTAGAACAAATAACGTGGCTGCAAAAAAGATCAACAGCCGTCCGTCAAACGCTACTTTACTACTGCAGCAATGGCTTGAATGAAAATTTCAACTTATCGTCAGCAGTGAAATTGTTGACTTGGAATGATATGGTGATTGGACCGAACCCAAGTAGCGAACATCCGTTCTCTTTTTCTGTACCATCTGATACTGATACATGTATGGTAAGATATATTTCAGGTTTCATTGTCACACTAAAACTGACGTACATTTTTATTTCGAATTGCATTTTCAACTCTCGGTGTCGAACCAAGCGTTGAGAACCCAATAGAGTGTCTCTTAGAGCGTCGAAAAAACACAGTATTTGATTTTGAACTCTAAGCGCAAAGCAGTAACTTTGAAGATCCAGTCCACGAAAAAATTCCACCACGATTTTAAAACGTCCGTGTGGATGTCGACTTAGAGTACGCCGCACTGCAGTGCAAGAATCCTCACCACTTTCTATAATTTTGCATTAAGAGGCCGAATACGAAATTTTTCCGATTTCGTTGATGTACGTGATTTCGTGATTATTCGTTTATGAATCAAATTGTTAGATGGCACTGTCCATTGTACTTTGGCGTCATCAATCCACGACACATACATGTCATTGTAATAAAATTGTAGTAAAGTCATAACCGTATCATTATTGAATCTAAGACATTTGCGCGAAAGACATTTGCGTTAAAGACACTTGCGCGAACCCACACGCATGGCCGTTTGCGCCCCTGCGAACAGACTTGTGTCAAGATGTGGAAAGACACTTGCTCGA
Organism: Polymixis flavicincta; assembly: GCA_949987655.1. Lineage (NCBI taxonomy): Eukaryota > Metazoa > Arthropoda > Insecta > Lepidoptera > Noctuidae > Polymixis > Polymixis flavicincta. The sequence continues at coordinate 8,100,172 of OX465185.1, read as the reverse complement.
ACGACAGTTGCACGAAGGACACTTACGCGAATCTGCTTGCGCGAAAGACACTTGCGCGAATCCACTTGCACTTGAAAATTAGATTTCTATCAAAGGGTTGGGCAGGGTTGTAGCAGACTAGAAATACACAGTCCAATTATATGTCAATAGTGATCTTCATAGTTTTTTTACAGCACTTTTTTTTCTTTTATTTTTAGGTACCTTCATTTTCGATTTTTCCTTTATGGGTGTTGTATCCAGGTTTTTTGGGCACGCTAAAGACAATGGTGGGGCCAAATGAAATTTCAAGATGGTGGCCAAGAAAATTTTAGAATTTTCCATAATGGGTGTCGTTTTCGAGGTTTTTGGGTATGCTAAAGACGTTAGTGGGATCAAATTTATTCAAAATTGGTAATGGGAAATCATCAAATAACTTCTCCCGCTCTGGGTGGAGCAGGAGGGCGTGTCAGACTTTTACTGACTAAAACCCACCCGTGTTCCTTCAGTAGCCCTTAAGCCGGGGCTGTGGTGTCTCTTTTGAACAAACCCGCACCCCTGGCAGATTGGCCGCCACCTTGGATTTTCAATTTAAGTGTCCTGATACCCTCACCATAATGCTATACATAAACAAAATGTAACAAAATAGACGCAAGATCTGAAAGTAGGTCCTAATTGAGTACGGAATCGGTTTCAGTAAATTTTGTACTGTTTTTTTTTTTAAATTATGTAATTTGCCATACCCGCCGCTGATAGAGGCAAAGAAAATTCAAACTTACTTCAAAGTACGCTTGAGTCAACGCGTGTACCAGGAAGCTTAAACCCTTTAAGGCGACAATAGATGACAGCGACCTACAGCGATGCACTGCCGCCCGTTGCCCGCAAGAGACCGCGCCTCAACGCGCATCAAGTTTTTCGAAATTCAATATCAAAGACAATTCAAAGAAAAGCCGTATACTAAAATTTGGGTTATTAAATTGTCTTTTAGATGGTGAAAGTTTCATGGAAATACGCCCGATAGTTTTTGCGTGATTATCGTTTTTATGTCCGCGATAGACATAACTTTGCCAATTAATTACATTATGTTATAAAAATAGGATTTAAAATATTCACATTTAAAATAACGAAAAAAATTGCCTAGTTTAACATGTTTTTTTTTTTCAAAACATATGACAAGCAGTTTCTATACGTGATCTTCAATACAAAATCCTTAAAAGTCGGCTGTCTGCGCCTTAACCGCCCGACTTCCTATCAGTTGTCGTGCCCCCAGCGCCCGGCACAGTGAATCGAGAAATAAATACTTACAACAAAGAGGGATGTGCAATACTTAAGTGACTTCTAATTAAAAGACTAAAGTGTATTAAATTGTCAATTATGACTTAATTTACTATTTACCTAACTTAAACATCTTTTAAATAGAATCACAATCATTAAACAACGCGTGGTATTTTGGTCGTAAATATAAGACCCTGGCGAAATGGGCCCGAAAATATAATCCGACGTTAATCCGCGGTTAAAAGGATATTTTGTTATTATTCATTTTCAGTTCCCTAATTGGGGTGTAAGAGTTCTTGCGTTAATTATGTTACACGATATGGATAACTATTTATGTGATTACTTTTATATTTTATGATAGTAGAACCCACACAGAAAAACATTAAATATTATTACAGACAAGAGGTGACAGGAACTGGGCCTTTTCAACGATAGAGCTTAAGACTACCAACGTGAATAGGCTACCAATTACTGATATGTGGATCGAAGATATTGGAGACCCAAGTGAAACCTTCTGGTTCGAAGATTTTTCAATATGTTTTGCATGAGCTAAAATATTTTGATTATTATACACACAGATCAGTACTGTACCCAAGTTTCTGGGAAGATTTTATTACTTTTATAACTTGCTATGTTTATTAAATAAAGTCATTCAATGTCTATTTCATTTATATTGTTTCATTCACCACACTTCTTTCCAATATTTATTACACTTTTCAATCATAGAAATCGTGTGGTACCTACCTAGGCATTTCCCGTCATATTACAAAAGGCGATGTAATTTCAGTTCTAGCCTAAACCTCTGATTTAATTTCTGAATTTCCAACTTTTTTCGATTTGGATAAAGTTCTTAAAACAAAAATGACAACTTAGCAACGGTTGTCAGTTTTGTATTAAGAATTGTATTTAAATTTCTGTGAGTTTCTTATTTCAAATACAGGATGATCTATTAAAAGACCTTGTTTTGTAGTAAAGGCGACTATTTAGGAAACAGAGAAATTCTACATATTGTAGCGTAAAAAAAATAAGTGTTAAGTGAAACACAGACCGCTACTTAATACGTTTAATTTTGATTTAAAAAAAAAAGGTAGAACAACAAGAAATTAAAAAAATATATAAAAAAGGTTAAAATAAGTTTTTCCTTAAAAAAATACGTAATTATTTTGGGACATTTCCGTTGGCGTGGGTCAACTTAGTGAGGTAAGTGTTTATTTTTTTAAATTTTACGTAAAAGTTTATTTTAATTCGACCTAACAAAAAATCGATTGCAATCGGTTAACGACTAGGCGAATAAGCAAAAAAGGGTAATTTTAAGAAAAAAACACTAAGCGAATCCAACGCGTCTTGATAGGCTTCAGGTTAGAGTTATTAGAATTTTAGACATGAGAATTTTTGAAAAGAAATATAGAGTTTTAGACATGGAAATATTAGAAAAGAAATATTTTAATCAGGTGCACTTTTTAAAATAAAACTCTTGCTATGTAATCACGGATAAATCCAGGACGGCAGAACACGTCTGTCGGGAGAATCGTAGAAAACACGGAGTCACAGAGCTGCAGAGCCCGCGTCTACCTCGTACTCGTCTCAATCCTTGGAGATGGACGTCACGGCACGTGACGCGCCTGGATTTTGGGCGAGAGTGCCTCAACCTCCGCCGTGGGCTACAAACGTCGTTATACACGTAGGGTGAAGCCAAAAATTGGCTTATATCGGGATCTAGACAAAAAGGAAACTTCAGACCACCGGTACAAGCAGAATCTTTGATTAATTATGAATCTAGAGAGAATTAGATCGAAAAGAGAAAAAATAGGCGACAATACATACCAAATTAATACGGAAAATTACAACACGAACACCGGTACACTCGTGCACCGGTATTTTATAGTTTTCACAAACTTGATGTCACTATATTCATCACTTAACTTAATTCAAAATTTCAATATTATTGAGGAAAATTAAAGAAGACCATCACGCATCGGGTCCCAAAACGTAGTGACGCCGTCAGACGGCAGACAACCGACGATTTTTTTCACCAATTCGAAGTTTAAATGTGATAAACCTCGATGAAGAAATTTTTTATTGAAAAGTTTGGAATAGAAATGGAAGAGGTTTTAACCGTAGCGGTTTTACGCTACAATATCTGGCAATAAAGTCTTTTTATACCTCCTTTAGTAGAATTACGGCAAGTAACTTTGGCACAAAACGTTTTGTTTCTCAGATGTTCTACCAATCTTTTTGTTGATTGAGACCTTACTATTTGGCAGTTTTCTAGTTCCATAAATTAAGTATTCACCATTCCATCTCTAATTTCATGGAATAATTGCAACAGCGCCATCTGTTACTGTATAGAGTTACTGTCTTCGCAGCTAGCCTCGTAGAGGAGAGGGCTTTATCAAAACGCTGCTTCCGTTGTAGTTAAATGCTAGCAAGTACATTTTTAAGACAATAGGTCGCGTTAACTTAAAATTAATATGACGCGAACAAAATTATATGTGTAAATCAGTTATGTAGTAGAAATAGTAGATTATTTTTATTCCTACAAACATTGCGTTGACTTTTTACCCCAATGTCAGAATTTCACTATAAGAACACTCGCGTGAAGAATGCATTGAAGTCATCATTATTCGTCGGCCTAGCCCCACCCCCTAACCTAAACCTAAACGTTTAAGTGTATTTTTATAAATTCATTAAACTTAATCTTTTAAAACATAATTTGTTTGAATTTAACACCACTGTCCACCTTTATCTTGCAGTTGCACTGCTGACTCACTGCATTCTTAACGCGAACGAACCGTAAACAGGTCTGCCAGGGGTGCGGGTTTGTTCGAAAGAGACACCACAGCCCCTGGCTTAAGGGCTACTGAAGGAACACGGGTGGGTTTTAGTCAGTAAAAGTCTGACACGCCCTCCTGCTCCACCCAGAGCGGGAGAAGTTATTTGATGATTTCCCACCAAAAAAAAAAAAAAAAAAAAACCGTAAACAGAACCCTAATTGCGTAACTTACGATTAATCATAATCGGTTTCGTTTTCACAGTTCAACAATATTCATTGCGTTATTTACGTTGTTGAGCAGACACATTTTCAAACATATGAAGCAATGGTTTAACAATCCGTTTCAAAACGATACAGATTATGATGAATCGGGAGTTACGCAATTAGGGTGCAGGTCTTTGTTTTGGTCTACCCAAGCTTTCCGGAAATACTGGCGTAATTTCATGGTATTCTTATGCATATAAAACATTCAAGGAAGGCTTAAAATAAAGATATGATAAGGAACTATCCAGAATGAACTAAAAGCACCAACTTTTAGCGTTAAAATTCTGCAGGGCACAAAACTTGCAAAATTGCGTATCACAGAAATAACAAATCTGTTTACTTACAGTTTACAGGTCAATACAATTTACTTATTTGTAAGGCTTTTCCGTTACAATTATGTGGCTTAGATTTATATGGTACGAAGACATACAAATTTGTAAGTTGTAATAATAAGTTTTGTAGATGTTACTCACCCCTAGATACACAAACAACCATTTACTCCATTTGCTATGTTATAAACCAACTGAAAGTCACGTTTGTATTGTTTTATATTAATTGAAGCCGCAAAATCTCCGACTTCTAAGATGCGTAACTCACGATTAATCATAATCTGTTTCGTTTTGAAACAGATTGTTATACCATTGCTTCATATGTTCGAAAAATGTGTCTGCTCAACAACATAAATAACGCAATGAATATTGTTGAACTGTCAAATTGAAACGGATTATGATTTGTCGTGTGTTACGCAATTAGGGTGCTGGTCTGCGTACCTAGATAAGGAGTCCGGAAAGCTGATATTAGTTTTGAACTTGGTAGTACAATTTACTGTTTCCAATGCTATGTAGCGTGTTGTTGTTTTTGTGTACTAACAAGCAGACTGTACCGGACGGGCGTGATCGCTTGGACACGAAGGGTGTGTAGGGAGGGTGTATTCCTATCCAGGTTTTATCCCAGTGTGTATGTAGGTCTCCCAGTCCACGCGGCGCTGACGTCCTGCACCTATAGGTTCCAGATATCTTCAGGGGCGGCTACTATCTTCCGTTCTTCACGACGTTACCAACGTTTTGACGACTGACAGAGAAACGGGTTCCAGACTTTCGTCTAGGAAGGGGTTGTTTTTGAGACACCTCTGTGAAGGGGTACTTTACCTGATTAAATAACACACATTTTGATTTAATCTTCAGGAAGCAATTTAGAACTTTTACTTGTACTACATGTTAATTAATTTAAGTTTAAAATAACAAAATTATCTTGCCGATGACTACAAATTAGGTGTTAATCTATATTTTCTAAGGTGCCTCGAAACTTTACCGTAACGAGGGCCGCAAATTGCTTCCTGTTTTAACTTTTATTTATTCTATTTTTGACTATCGATACAATGGAATATAGCATACAAAACATTATTAAATTACTGTACATATGGCATGTTATATATCCCTGTATTCCCCTTGAAATTTCCCATCCCCTGAGATATCTGTATGTACTATATCTTCCCGTACTGAAAGATTATTTCAAGAAAACCCGAAAAATTATGAAAAATGTTACCAATAAATATTTTAAAAGTTGATTTTCTCGAAAACTACTGAACTTATTTCAATTCTGGTTACAGATACCTCAGGGTGGTTTACAGACCCAAAACAATCTAATATTAAGAACGTTACACATATGACTTTCAGGGCGTGACGCGCCCTGAAAGATGGCTAGCAAAACTCAAATCTTAAAAATTACTTAGCTAAAGCAACACAACTTTCAGAGCTCAATTGAGTGGGTTTATCTTTAGACTACGTTAGGGGTAGTTACGCCCAGGGCTAGGTCTCGGTTCTAGGTTACCTGGACGCACTTGAGACTATAAATTACGGCTGTACAGCCCACTTAAATGAGGTCTGAAAGGGTGGTACTTACGGTTTTCTTATAGTAGGCACTTATAACCACTGTCTATTGGTTTAACTATCACTATTATCTTTATGATTTTAAATTAATGTCAAAAACAAACTATTAAACTATATAGTGACGCATCGTCGCGAACATCTCTCCCGCCGTGCAGTGCAGTGACGACTCGTAGCGATGTTGGTGCGGCGCTGCATCGCCCCGGTGAGCGACGACTGGAGTCGCGGCGCTCGCCACCGCGACGCCTGTTGCCACGCCGCTCGCCGCCGCGACGCTCGCCGTCACGACGCTCGTAGCCACGACGCTCGCCACCGGCTCTCGTCGCCCAGGCGGCCGCCGCCTAGGCGCTCGCCGCCAAGGCGGTCGCCGTCTCGGCGCTCGATGCCCCGGCGCTCGCCGCCAAGGCGCTGGTGATGCCCAGGCGTTCGCCGCCAAGGCGCAGGATGCCTCGGCGTTCGCCGCCAAGGCGCTGGATGATGCCCAGGCGTTCGCCGCCAAGGCGCTGGATGCCTCAGCGCTCGCCGCCAAGGCGCTCGCCCCCACGGCTACTTGGGCAGTGGGACGAGTTTCTTCACCGGACGCTTCAAGGTGCCGCCGGCAGTGCGCACCTCAGCGGTCCGGACTTCTCCGTCAGCCCCGGGGAACAGGGCAACTATACGGCCTCGCGGCCATGTATTGCGAGGCAGCTGGCCGTCTGCAACGAGTATGGGGTCGCCCACCTGCAGTTCGGGGCCGCGGGTGTGCGGCTCCCGCCGGTTTTGGAGTTCCGGCAGGTACTCCCTGACCCAGCGACGCCAGAACATGTCGGCGAGTATCTGGGATCGTCGCCAGAGCTTCCTGCTGTCCACGTCTCGCTCGGTGAACACGCCGGGTGATGGTAGTCTCGCCGATCCACCGAGCAAGAAATGGTTCGGTGTGATTGACTCGTCGTCTTCGCTATCTACTGAAACATGTGTTAGTGGTCGGCTGTTTACAGTGTACTCTGCCTCACACAACAATGTGGACAACACCTCTTCGTGCGGATGTTTTTCTAGGAGCACAGTGCACAGCGCGGACTTTACGCAGCGTACGAGGCGCTCCCAGGCGCCTCCCATGAAAGGCGCTGATGGTGTTATGAAGCGCCACACGACGCCTCGGCGACTGGCCTCCTCTCGGAAGGCCTCTCGGAGCTCCTTGTCGGCACCGTGCATGTTGGTACCGTTGTCGGAGTGTATCTCGGCGGGGCAGCCCCGACGAGCAGCGAAGCGGCGCAGCGCTAGTATGGCGGCGTCTGCGCTGAGGCTGGCGGCGATCTCGAGGTGGACGGCTCTGGTGGTAAGGCACGTGAATAGGGCTACGTACCTCTTTTGATGCTGTCGTCCGACTGTGACAGACAGTGGGCCGAAATAATCTAGCCCTGTGTACGTGAACGGCCTCTGGTGATGTGCCAGGCGCGTTCTTGGGTGGTCGCCGGTCGCAGGCACGGTTGGTTGCGCCTTGCGAATACGACACTGTAGGCATCGTGATAGCACCTTCTTTGTTGTTGGTCGCATCTTCACGACCCAATAATGCTGTCGTACCTCGTTGATGGTGAGCTCTGTCCCACCATGCTGCAAGCTACGGTGTGTCCAGTCTATGTACAGCTGGGTAATATGGTGGTCGCCATGTAGTATCGGCGGACGCATTACTTCTTCCGTTATCTGTTCTACAGCTGCGATACGGCTCTTTATCCGTATGACGTCATCCCTCACTTCTATCTGTAGCGGCCGCAGTCGACTGTCTTTGTCCAATGCCTTTTGCTCTCGCAGTCTAGTGAGTTCTAGAGCGAAAGACTGCCGCTGCGCGACCATCACTAGTAGCTTCTCGGCTTCGTGTAGAAACTCTGCTTCTATTATTTGCCTCTTCTCTTGTGAGTTACGCGTCGGCACGGTTTGCTTCGGAAGAGAGGGGACGGCCTTCTTCTTGTTTCGCCAATCAGGATCCTGTTCTTTATTCTTTTGGGTTCGTTTGTAGAACGTCTTCTCCTTTGGGGCTTTGCATAGAGATATGAAACGTAGAACGCTCGCCGTCGCACGGAGGAGTCGTTCCCACCGGGAGAACTTTGTCGGGTCTGGAATGGCTTCTGTGATCTGTCGGCTGTCGATTTCTTCGATGGCGGCGAACGTTCTCTCCTCCCCTGTCTCCTCCGCTATCGGAGGGTTTTCTGATGGCCATGATGACGACTCTTCATACAGGAAGTTAGGACCACTATACCACTCATGCTGTGAGTTGAAGTGGTGTGGTACATCACGAGTAGCTATGTCTGCGATATTCATCTTCGTGGGCACCCAGCGCCAGTCTTCAACTCTGCTATTTTCTTCTATGGCGGCTATACGATGGGCCACGAAAGGTTTGTATACTCGTGCTCCTCTTCTTATCCATGTCAACACGGTCTTGCTATCTGACCAGTAGGTCACCGATGCGGGTTTGATGCCGTGTTCACGTACAACAGCCGCGGCTACGCGGGTTCCCATCACCGCTGCCTGCAGCTCGAGGCGGGGTATTGATTGCAGCTTCAGCGGGGCTACCTTCGCCTTTGCCATGGCGAGGCTGACTCGCTGGTGGCCATCTGTTGCTGTGGTTCGCCAATATACTGCCGTCGCGTAAGCCATCTCGCTCGCGTCGGTGAAAACATGGACCTGTGTCTCTACGGCGTCGCTGTATCCCGGATAGCATCTTGGTATGCTGATATTTCCGAGCTGCAGTAGATGCTGTATCCAACTCTTCCATTGGGTCGCTAGGTCGTTGTCCAGCGGCTGGTCCCAATCGACTCCTCGCCTCCATGCCTCTTGCAATATTTGCTTGGCTCGAATGGTTACTGGGGAAGCGAGTCCGAGCGGGTCGTACAGTGACATTACTATCTTCAGCGCCTCTCTCTTCGTGGGCGCTTCCTTTTCTAATATGCCTCTAGGTAGGCGGGCGAGTGTTAGGTTGAAGCCCAACGTATCTTCGCTCGGTCTCCATATCAGGCCGAGTATCTTTTCTGTGTCATCCGTATTCCCGATGTTGACGACTTCCGTTCGGATCTGTGTCGGGTCTATATTTTCTATTAATTGCGCGCTGTTTGACACCCATTTTCTTAGCTCAAACTTCGCCTGTAGGTGAATATTCTTCACCGTAGTTGCAATGTGCGTCGCTTCTTCGACGGTCTTGTAACTATCGAGGTAATCATCCATGTAATGATTCTGAATTATGGCTTCCACTGCATCTGGATGCTCATCTATATGCCTTTTCGCGTTCCAATTCTTCGCGAAAATGGCCGTGCACGGCGAGCTTGCCGCACCGAATATGATGGACGTCATACGGTATTCTTCTGGCGCTCCTTCTCTTCTATTGCCTCTCCATAGGTATCGGAGCGCGTCTCTATCCTGACTTCGCACCTTCACTTGCATAAACATCTCTGCTATGTCACCAGATATGGCTATGCAATGTCTTCGGAACCTCATCATGACGCCGGGCAGGGACTGTAGCAAGTCTGGTCCAGTGAGAAGGAAGTCATTTAGTGACAGTCCTTTTGATTTGGCGGCTGCGTCATGTACGATGCGGAGTTTCTCAGGCTTCGCGGGATTGAACACGTCGAAATGAGGCAGGTACCACGTTCTACCTTGTGTGCTCGTCTTGGGCGCCTTTTCTGCGTAACCCTTTTGAATGAGAGAGTCCATCTGTTCTGTGTATCTATCTCGGAGAGCCGGTTTGCTATCGAGCTTCTTTTCTATTGAGACGAGCCTCTTCAGGGCCGTCCCGTAACTATCGGGCATTTCTATGTTTTCGGTTTTCCACAGCATGGCTGTTTCTATGTGCCCGTCCTCCAACTGACGAGTGTGACGACTCAAGATATCTTCCGCCTTCTTTTCGGGATCGGAGTCTGGCCGTCTGGGATTGATGACCAGTGATTCTAGGGCGAAGAATTCACGAAGCTGCTCGTCTATATCTTCCTTTTCCGCTGCTTCATTGCCTGCTGTGAGCCTATTGACGTAGTGCACTTGCTGACCCAAGATTCTGGTGTGTGCGCCGTGTAGAGTCCAGCCCATCGTCGTGAGTGACGCAACAGGTTGGTTCTTCGGACCTCTGCGGATCTCACTGGCCAGTAATAGGTGCCAGTTAACCTGTCCGATGAGTATCTTCGGCGTACCAGTGTTGTATATGAGCTGTTGCTTCAGGTCATCCAGATGCTTGCAGTGTGCGACGTCCTCTTCACTGACTGTCTGCGGAGCGAGGTTCAGCTTCGGTATGGTGCGCGCTCTGAACGGTACCCTATTCATCAGCTCGCTTGCAAGAGTGACGGTGATTCTCCTCGAACTTGGAGTCTCAATCGTGGTGTCGCCGATCGCGCCTATCTTCAGTGGGTCAATTTTGCCTTCTGCCCCGACTTGCTTCGCTAAGTCCTCGTCGATCAAAGAGACGGTTGATCCATCATCAAGAAGTGCGAAAGTGGATACTTCTCCCGCCGGTCCAATCACTCGAACCGGTACCATTTTGAGGTAAGCGTGGCTTGAAGTTGTTCGTGAGCTGGCCACTGTTTCTTTTGTCTCCACGTTGTTCGACTGCTCTTGAGTAGCGGGCTTCTCGTTCTTGACGGCGTCTTCTTTAGCAGGCTTCTTGGAGTAGTGAAGAAGCTGATGGTGCGTAGCTGTACACCCTTTAAGTCCACACTTCTTCGGCTTGCAAGAATGATCTGGACGACGACTTCGCAGGCACCGGAAACATAGGCCAAACTTCTTAGCGAGCTCCCATCGCTTGTCACTGGATCCTTCCTTGAATTTCTTGCATTCAAGATTCTGATGTCCCTCTTTCTCACATATACGGCATTTCTTGAATGATTTGTCTACCGCTGTGTGAGTCCGTTGTGTGACACGCTTGCTCGCTGTTGCTTCCGTGGCGCCGATGTTCTCGGGTGGAGCGAATGCACTGCAGAAACGAGCTTGCTCTGTTATGAACTCGCTGAAGAGCGTAAGGTCGGGCAGCGACTGGTACTTCTCCGTGTACGTTCTGTACCACTGTACACGCAGTGAGTTCGGTAGCTTCTCGGTTAACAACCGCATCAGCTCAGCGTTGATCAGGTAGTGATCCTTCTTCAGTGCGCGCAGAGTGACCACGCCGCTTCTGACTCTGCTTGCGAAATTGCAGATGTCCTTTGGTGCTTCGCCGCAGCGCGGTAGTCCACGAAGTCTGTCTGTTTCAGCCTGAGCTATCGAATCTGGACGGCCGAACTGCAGCTCAAGTTCCCTCATGATGTCATCTGGTTTGGCATTTCCGATGAGTTCTGAGCTCACTGTTTCCAACGCTCGTCCCCGCAGGCTTCTTCTAAGCCTAGCTGTGTTTTCAACATCGTTGAAATATCTTCGAGTTGTCTCGTAGATGGCACGAAATGAAAGCCACTCTGTGTGGGCCCCATTGAAGTTCGGTAAGGTCATGATGACCTTCGACGCCGAGGGGTTGCTCGGTGTCCACTGTTCTGTTTTTCTGTCGGCTAGCGACGCTATAGCGGATGTCAGCTCCGTTATGAATGGGCGGAGTGCGTCCTCCCCTTTGACTTCTATTCCCCTCTGTGGGAATCGGTTCACTTCCTTCGCTGTAGGATTCGACAACGGTACTTGCTTTTCGAGGTCCACTATAGTTTCGAAGTCCACAGGGGGGGGCGGTTGCTCAAGGCCTATATTACTATTGTCCCCCTCGGCGGCGTTGTCCCTCTTCTCCGGCTCAGGCTCAGGCGCCTCTTCAAGCCAGGAGCGCACGTACTCATCGTTTGAGTCTCTGTCATCCATATAGCCGTCGGAATCTTCTTCCTCGGCTCTCTGAAGTGCTAATTGAGCGAGTTCCAACCTAACTTTCAGTAGGTCTTCACGTGCTCTTGAAATTTTCTTATTTGACCGCGTCGTTCTATTTGTAGTCGACTGCGGCCTGCTATGTTCGGTACGGGCGTCACCCCGGGTAGTCATCGGCAAGGTTCGGCTGTACTTTCTATCTGTAGTCTTCTCTGTTCTGTCTGCAGGCTTCAATGTTCTATCTGAATACTGCAGTGTTCTATTTGAATGCTTCAATGTTCTATCGGAATGCTTCAGTGTTCTGACTGAAGTACCTTCCTTTGCTGTAGAGGGCTGTTCCGCTTCTTCAGACCGCGTCCTTCTTGGCAAATCTTCACTAGCCCGTGGCGCAAGGGGGGGCTGCTGTACTGGTTCGGCTCCTTCAGTGGTGGATGGTGAACGCGGCGGTTGCTCATGAGTGATGGCCGTAATACCGCGTCCTCTGCTCACCTCCACTGTCCAGGCTTCAGGGGCCTTGCCTTGCGATCTTGTCACCGGCATGTTGATTCGATATGCGGTTCTTGAATACGAATCTTGAAAACGGAGCTCTTATCCGGATCTTCTATCCGGATATCCCAACTGGATCTGCACCGGATCTTCCAAACGAATCTTCAAAACGGAACTCCAATCCGGATCTTGAAAAAGAAACTCTTATCCGGGTCTTCTATCCGGATATCTCAACTGGATCTGCACCGGATCTTCCAAACGAATCTTCAAAACGGAACTCCAATCCGGATCTTGAAAAAGAAACTCTTATCCGGGTCTTCTATCCGGATATCTCAACTGGATCTGCACCGGATCTTCCAAACGAATCTTCAAAACGGAACTTCAATCCGGATCTTGAAAATTGAAACTCTTATCCGGGTCTTCTATCCGGATATCTCAACTGGATCTGCACCGGATCTTCCAAACGAATCTTCAAAACGGAACTTCAATCCGGATCTTGAAAATTGAAACTCTTATCCGGGTCTTCTATCCGGATATCTCAACTGGATCTGCACCGGATCTTCCAAACGAATCTTCAAAACGGAACTCCAATCCGGATCTTGAAAAAGAAACTCTTATCCGGATCTTCTATCCGGATCTTCAAAACGGATCTTCAAAACGGAACTCCAATCCGGATCTTGAAACCGGATCTTCAACGGATCTCCAATACGGAACTCCAATACGGATCTTCAAAACGGAACTCCAATCCGGATCTTGAAACCGGATCTTCAACGGATCTCCAATACGGATCTTCTATACGGATCTTCAAAACGGATCTTCAAAACGGAACTCCAATCCGGATCTTGAAACCAGATCTTCAACGGATCTCCAATACGGAACTCCAATACGGATCTTCAAAACGGAACTCCAATCCGGATCTTCTATACGGATCTTCAAAACGGAACTTCAATGTCAAATCTTCTAAGTTCAAGGATAATCCTTCAGGGATAAGCCTTCATTACTCGGGAACAAGTCTTCAGGAATTAGGCTTCAGGTTTCCGATAATTCTTCATGAATAATCCTTCAGTACACAGGAACAAGTCTTCAGAAATAACGCTTCAGATTTTCGTAACTCTTCATGAATAATCCTTCAGGACACGGGAATAAGTCTTCAGGAATAAGGCTTCAGGCTTCTGATAACTCTTGAACGGGTCCACATGTGTTCCTCCTGTAGAAATCCGGCTCGCAAGGACCAGCAGATGTACCGGACGGGCGTGATCGCTTGGACACGAAGGGTGTGTAGGGAGGGTGTATTCCTATCCAGGTTTTATCCCAGTGTGTATGTAGGTCTCCCAGTCCACGCGGCGCTGACGTCCTGCACCTATAGGTTCCAGATATCTTCAGGGGCGGCTACTATCTTCCGTTCTTCACGACGTTACCAACGTTTTGACGACTGACAGAGAAACGGGTTCCAGACTTTCGTCTAGGAAGGGGTTGTTTTTGAGACACCTCTGTGAAGGGGTACTTTACCTGATTAAATAACACACATTTTGATTTAATCTTCAGGAAGCAATTTAGAACTTTTACTTGTACTACATGTTAATTAATTTAAGTTTAAAATAACAAAATTATCTTGCCGATGACTACAAATTAGGTGTTAATCTATATTTTCTAAGGTGCCTCGAAACTTTACCGTAACGAGGGCCGCAAATTGCTTCCTGTTTTAACTTTTATTTATTCTATTTTTGACTATCGATACAATGGAATATAGCATACAAAACATTATTAAATTACTGTACATATGGCATGTTATATATCCCTGTATTCCCCTTGAAATTTCCCATCCCCTGAGATATCTGTATGTACTATATCTTCCCGTACTGAAAGATTATTTCAAGAAAACCCGAAAAATTATGAAAAATGTTACCAATAAATATTTTAAAAGTTGATTTTCTCGAAAACTACTGAACTTATTTCAATTCTGGTTACAGATACCTCAGGGTGGTTTACAGACCCAAAACAATCTAATATTAAGAACGTTACACATATGACTTTCAGGGCGTGACGCGCCCTGAAAGATGGCTAGCAAAACTCAAATCTTAAAAATTACTTAGCTAAAGCAACACAACTTTCAGAGCTCAATTGAGTGGGTTTATCTTTAGACTACGTTAGGGGTAGTTACGCCCAGGGCTAGGTCTCGGTTCTAGGTTACCTGGACGCACTTGAGACTATAAATTACGGCTGTACAGCCCACTTAAATGAGGTCTGAAAGGGTGGTACTTACGGTTTTCTTATAGTAGGCACTTATAACCACTGTCTATTGGTTTAACTATCACTATTATCTTTATGATTTTAAATTAATGTCAAAAACAAACTATTAAACTATATAGTGACGCATCGTCGCGAACACAGACAGACAGACAAACAATACCTAATGTCCGGCATCGCTGTCGAGGTAGACCACGGCGAACTTGGTGTGTCGATCTTATAAGTTTTGCAGTTTTTGCCAACATGGCCAGAGACCGCACAAAACAGAGCCCTCTCTGTTTTGTGCGGTCTCTGGCTATGTAGTACGGGTAGGTTTGTGAAGTATATGAGAACCTTGTTGTGTGATCCGGAATACTCGGGTAAGAGAAACACCAGCTTCGTTCACAGGAATATAATGGAATGACAGATGACAAGTTACATCGTTACCGGAAACAGTTCTGGAGATCAATAGTGTTGTCATCCTTATACTCGATAAGGTGAAAACACACTACATACATTACACCTCCCCACTTAATTAACAGGTTACCCTAATTATAACAAATGACCAACCAATAAGTATTCTTAACTCTATTAACATATTTCTTAATTCTATTAGCCAACTATTAGTATGTTATCTTTGTTTAGCATAAAGATTTAACAACTTACAACTATTCCCATACCTTATATTATAACATTTACTTACTTGCTACCTATGTTAGTGTAATTATAAGAAACAAATAAACTTAAAGTTAAACAATGAAATGGATATATACTATCTAACTATACGGTGGTATAGCTCTACAGAACTTTTGTTAGTCATCGTTAGCCCTGCGACATTGTCTTGGGTTCAGAAGAGGCCAAACAACCTCTTCCACTAACTACGATCGCGATTATTTAGTTAATCATCAAATGTAAATTTCACAACCGGTCTACGATTACGTCTGGGTCGATCCACCTGTGGTGGCGATGAGACTGGCGATGGATGTTCTGATTTTTCACTGCTTGACGTCCCAAGGTCCTCCCTCGTTATTTTAACCTTGTCGCTGAGATTTTTAGATTGTGAAATATCAACATCCACCGCCCTTCCTGATGTCGGCATGACATCCTCAACTGCCTGTGCTGGATTTGGTAAAACATTATCGAAAGTGGTACCATCAGAACATGCAAAATCCGATAGTCGGGATCTGCGTTTTATGTGATCTACATGTTTTCTAGTAAGCTGACCGTCACCGTTATCCACTATGTATTCACGCGTGCCTGCCCTAGCCTCTATTACACCCTTCAACCATTTATCACCCCTTGCGTAATTCCTAGTCCATACCGTATCTTGCTCAGCTAGCTCTCTAGTTACCCCTCCTGAATTTACTGTCTGACGCTGTTGAGCTGCCTGAACCCGGTCCTGTATGACGCGGTCCGTCCGTAATAAATCTAATCGCGTTCGTAATGACCGTCGTTGCAGCAACATGGCCGGTGTTTCCCCTGTAGTACTTTGGGCTGTGTTTCTATAACTAAGTAGGAACGTTTGTACTGCTGTATCAATGTCTTTGTTGTCTCTGTAAGCTTTCTTAATTGCTGTTTTGCATAATTTAACCGCATTTTCCGCCGCGCCGTTCGATGATGGGTGATATGCTGGTGAAAACCGTTGGCGAATGCCGTTATTTGTCAAAAAATCGCTAAACTCTTTACTTGTGAATGGTGGCCCTTGGTCGGATACTAATTCAACTGGTAGGCCAAATCTAGCAAATATATTACGTAAAACTTTTATCACCTGTGTTGCATTAGTGCGCGTCATTTCATTTACTTCTAGCCACTTCGTAGTTGAATCTATTAGAATCATGAATGTACTACCTCGATAAGGGCCCATGAAATCGACGTGCAACCGAGTCCATGGCTGCACCATGTGCGGCCAGGGTTGTGGCTGAGCTCGTGGTGGTGCAGCGCCCTCTATCGCACAAGTCTCACAACTACGGCATAGTTGTTCAATGTCACTGTCAATGTTCGGCCACCATACGTAACTACGTGCTACTGATTTTGTTTTAACGATTCCCATGTGACTTGTATGTAATTGAGCAAGTACCGTTTTGCGTAACGTTCGCGGTATAATTATACGATAGCCCCACATTAAGCAGCCACAATCTATATACAATTCGTTCCGTCTATGATAATACGGCTTTACTTGTTCATCCGTACATGACGAAGGCCAACCCGACTGCGCATAAAGTATAATTCTACTGAGTAGCGTATCGGTCGCCATCTGTTTCCTAATCTCGTGATTAGTTACTGGCAAGAAATCTTCGACAAAATTTAAATATGTGATCTCTGTGCTCTCGCTCGGTTGTTTACCCTGCGGCAGCCTTGATAAGGCATCAGCACAATTTTTCTTAGATGATACATATTCAATTTCATAATTGTAACCTGATAATAGAATCGCCCATCGCTGCAACCGTGACGCTGCCATTACCGGAATGCCTACCTTGTTTCCGAAAATATGTGTTAATGGTTTATGATCTGTCCTTAGTACAAACTTACGCCCGTATAGGTACTGATGAAACTTTCTGATACCGAATACTATCGCGAGTGCTTCTCTGTCTATTTGTGAATATGCACGCTCGGCCGCACTTAATGATCGCGACGCGTATGCTATCGGGCGCTCTCCGGCCGCTGTGAGATGCGAAATCACTGCACCCACCCCTACGCTGCTCGCATCCGCGGTCAACACTAGTGGTAGGTCTGGTGTGTAATGCATCAGTACCTCACCTGAAGCTAATTGTTGTTTAACTTGTTTGAATGCTTCTTCACATTCGCTACCCCAGTTGAAAGGTACATCTGTTCGGAGCAACTTGTACAGCGGTGCAAGAATTGTACTGACATCCTTAAGGAATTTGGCATAGTACATTGTCATACCTATGAAAGCTCTCATCTGTGAAACATTTGTAGGTGCGGGTGTATTAATTATAGCCATTACCTTATCCATGCATGTTTGTACCCCCTCTTTGCTAATAATATGGCCCAAGTAAGTTATTCTCTTAGCAAAAAAACTACATTTTTCCTTATTTACCTTGAGACCATTTGCTTGTAAACGATCGAAGACCTTGCATAAATTGTTAATATGTTCCTCAGAGGTAGCACCCGTTATGATAATATCGTCTAAGAATACCCCAACACTTGGTAAATCCCCAAATAGTTGCTCTAAAGACCTTTGAAAAATTGCTGGGCTGGATGCTAAACCATAAACTAATCTATTAAACATGAACATACCCTTGTGTGTATTTATGACAGTATATTTTTTTGACTTGTCCAATTCAAATTGTGCGTAAGCTTGTGATAAGTCAATCTTACTAAAGTGTTCACCCCCATGCAAACGAGCCAACAAATCTTCGACTCGTGGTAAGGGGTAACGGTCAACTTCCAAAACCTTATTTAATGTTAATTTGTAATCAGCGCAAATTCTGATAGTACCATTTTTTTTTACCACTGGCACGATCGGTGTGGCCCAATCCGAGCGATGCACCGGTGTGAGGATGCCATCCCGCACCAGCTGCTCCAGGGCACGCTCCACCGGCATGCGCAGCGCATACGCCAACGGGCGCGCTCTCATGAAGACCGGCCGCGCGCTGTCTTTCACATGGATGCTAACTGTACCACCAGTGAATCGACCCAGGCCTTCTTCGAACACCTTACAGTATCTGGAACTGAATTCAGTCATATTAAACTTCTTACTTTGCACATTATTAACAGACACTACCTCCCCCTTTAAACTAGACAATAGTACTTTCAATTCCACCATCCATTGCCGACCCATTAATATTGTTTTTCCTCCCTTAATGACATACAAATCTAATTTCCTACAGGTACTGTTATATTCTACTTCTGG
Organism: Polymixis flavicincta; assembly: GCA_949987655.1. Classification (NCBI taxonomy): domain Eukaryota; kingdom Metazoa; phylum Arthropoda; class Insecta; order Lepidoptera; family Noctuidae; genus Polymixis; species Polymixis flavicincta. The sequence continues at coordinate 8,081,628 of OX465185.1, read as the reverse complement.
TTTTATAACCCCAATTGGTTTTACTATTTCACCTGTATAATATCGTAACACAATATTACATGTTTTCATTTTTAAATCACTGAATAGCTGTTTGTATGTTTCATCGTTTATACATGATATGGCACTTCCTGTGTCACACTCCATACACAACTCTCTGTTGTGCACTTTTAATGTTAAACATATGGGTGGACACTGTGTTAGAGATAAATTATTGAATTCGATTATCCTTACCTCATCACTTCGTTCACCGTCTGATATGTTTGTTGAAGTTTGAACACCCTCCAAATGATGATGTCCTACTTCTAATGGACATACGCGGCGCAGATGTCCTTGTTTATTGCATACGCGACACACATAACGCGAAAATTTACACCATGACGTGTCATGCCGGCCTCCACAAGCGTTGCACTGTTGATCTTTCCGAGCACGTTCCCCCGGAGCGGTCGTCGTCCCCGCGTCTTCGCCATGCCGCGGTTTGCGCCAACCCGTGCGTCGCTGTCCGTTCCGAGTCCACGGGCGCCTCTCACCGCGCGCTCCCGCACCTGGTTGCTCCGCCCCGCCGCGGCCACCGTTTTGGGTCGACGTTTCCACCGCCAAGCAGTCACTCATCGTGCTCACTTTATCTGTGAACTTCCTGTTGCCCTCGACAACAGCTGCATTTCTCTCGGCCGCTTCCATACTCATGGCCATGCTGAACGCCTTTGTATAGTCTAACTTTTCCTCAGCGAATAACCGTTGCCGAATTACTTCACTGCTTATGCCGCATACAAATTGATCCCGAATACTCTCTTCCAGCCACGTTTTAAATTCACATGATTTTGTCATTTTCTTGAGAGTTGCCATGTATTCGGCAACGCTTTCACCCTCTTTTTGTTTCCGCTGGTGAAATTTGTATCGCTCGGCTAATACACTCGGCTTGGGTTGTAGATGCTTTTCCATAATGGCGGTGATGTACTCAAAGGTTTTTGTGCCCGGCTTGTCCGGTGTACACAAATTGACTAATAACTCGTAACTTTCCGCCCCCATTAATGTTATTAACGTTGGCACTTGCAGTTCCTTTTTAATTGCGTTGACCAAGAAATAATTTTCCATGCGCTCCACATATAATCTCCAGTCATCCGCCATTCTGAATTCGCCTACTTTGCCAATAGACATTTTAAGTGTTTGTATACATACGCCACGCGTTGCTATATGCTGATTTTCTTTTATCCTCGTCGCCACTGAAGTATATGAGAACCTTGTTGTGTGATCCGGAATACTCGGGTAAGAGAAACACCAGCTTCGTTCACAGGAATATAATGGAATGACAGATGACAAGTTACATCGTTACCGGAAACAGTTCTGGAGATCAATAGTGTTGTCATCCTTATACTCGATAAGGTGAAAACACACTACATACATTACAGTTTGCAAGTCAAAAGGAGTGTCATTTGCCCAGCTGTTGCAAACCATTTAGGCTTAAAAAGTTTTGTGCTGTAAGGCCCTGGCCGCAGGAGAGTTAAATATCAAGGGCACGCGAAGTATAGCGTAAGTTATGTTATTTTCATTCGCGAAATTGTCCGACTCATAATACTTTCACCATAAGTGTAACTCTACCTATGTTACACCAGGAAAACATTTCACCGAATTTAATCACTAATACACACAAAATAGGAATTGCGGTTTCAATAAAACGCCATTAATTGCACCAGACCGCAATTTACAAAACATGATTACAAAATTCAATTAGATTTCAAACAAGATCACGATTTGATACAATTTTATGGGTAGCGTAGTACAAAAATACAATCTAAATGTATATATAAAATAAACCAGCTATTGCCCGCTACTGTGCCCGCTTGGATGTCGCAAAATATCCCACAAGAACGTGTTACCGGAATTAAAAGTACCTTACGTGTTAATCCAAGATATAAACTGTAAGCCAATCATCCAAATCCATTCCACCGTTCTCACACCATTTTTTGTTTTTAATAGCCTATTCTGTCCCACTGCTGGGCAAACGCCTCCCCCAAATCCTTCCAACAACTCTTTTCCCGCGCCATTTCGAACCAGCACTCGCGGTACGCATCCAGGTCATCTCGCCACCGCTTTCTGGGCCTACCGCGGCGGCCTCATCCATCTTCAGGCACCCATTACGTAGAGATCTTTGCCCAGCGGTCATCCTGCATACGGCTGATGTGACCCGCCCAATCCCATTTAAGCCTGGCAGCTTACACCAATCTGGAACATAAATGTCCAAAAAAACTGATAAACGAACAAAAATTCTTCGTTACTATTTCACTTATACATGTTAATATTAACTACTAGCTGTTGCCACCGGCTTCGTTCGCGTGGAGATTAAAAATTATCACACAGGAACGTACTACCGGAATGAAAACTATCCTATGTTTTAATACAGGTTTTAAACTATCTGTGTCCCAAAGTTCATCCAAATCCGTTCAGCCGTTTTAGCGTGATTAAGTAACAAACATCGAAACATCTTTACAAACTTTTACATTAATTATTAGGATTATTAGATTTTCTTCTCCTTCTCGTGTCGATGGTACTCGTACACTTTTTTCTTCTTCATATAGTTAGAACCCAGTAGGTGCCTTGGTGGCCACGTTTATTGCCGCATCAGTGGCATTATTCAGATCATCCAAGGTCACTTACCAGGGTACTGTTTAGGGTACTCCAGCAAGTGGGACATGATCTGATCAGAACCACCGTACTCGCACTGGGTGTTGGATGAAACTACAGATAAAAACAACTCACATCACTTTTTGCTTCTGTCTGTGTGACTGCGTTGTTATTCTAAACTAAGGAACAGATTTTGATGCGCATTTCTTCAAAAATTTTAAAATTCCTTTTCTTTAACATTTTTGTGTATAAAACCTTGATTTCAAACTTCAGTAATAATTAAGAAAACTCATTATTTTGTGTCAATTATTATTTAAATCCGTGCAAAGCCGGGGCGAATCGCTAGTACTTAGATATAAACTAACATAACTAATAGGTACAGAGACCAGCACATCAAGCTACCCCAATCTGTCAAATTTCTTTGATAGTTTTTCAACTTTATTACAAAGGAATAAGGTTTATGTTCAATTGGGAAAATTTGACAGTTTGGGATAGCTTGACCTGCTGGCGACTGTACCTACTTAACTAGTAAAGTCGAAAAAAGGCAAAGATTATAATACCATTATACCATTGTCGCCAAGATGTCAAGTGGATAATTGCACTTTCATCGATGTTAAGATAAAATCCCACGGTGCTAGTTTCGGCAAAATTTTAATGCTTTTTTTTATATTTGACTAGCTTTTGCCTAGGGATATGGGAAATTATCCCACCCTACTACCGGGATAAAAATGTATCCTATTTGTTAACCGGTTCTTTTTTTTTCACGTACGAATAAATTATGACGCCTGTCGTGTCGTGGCGTTATCTGATACCCGACATGTTTACGATCTGCTCATAAAAAAAGGTCCGCTCTAGTTTTTATGGCCTCTGGCCACTTAAAGTTTAGTTTTATGGATTCTTGAATAAACAAGGCTGACTATTAATTGTTTGAAGTTCTTTTGTTACGTCGTAATTTAATAATAAACAATGGAGATAGAATGGAATGGCTAATCGTGTGTTTGTTCCCGTGTTATGTCGATTTAAACGAAAATTGCTATCTCAATTTGCTCGAAATTTTGGATTTAACTTATTGAATAGACTATAAAGTAATCGAACAACAGTTTTTTTTTTTTGGAAATCTTATTTAACATTTTCATAATATTGAAACTCAAACTTAATATTCCAGGTTATAAACTATATGTGTGCCAAATTGTGTTCAAACCTATTCAGTCGTTTTTGCGTGATTGTGTTACAGACATACAAACTTACACATTTTTATGTAAATATTATTAGTAGTATAACATTTTTAGGATGATCCATGGTTTGTCTCATTGCGCTAGTAAGGTTTTGATTTTTAATAGTATTAAATATTAAGTGACAATAAGAAGGATTTTCTAAAATAAAGAAAGAAAGTGACTTCTTAAAATATTTAAACTCATTACTTTTCAATAAGGTCCCTCAATTTTTAAACTAACAATCAAATTTTGACAAGCTGGGTATTATAAATCCTATTAAAAAGTTATATCTTGACGTCGAAGAGTTATTAAATTATTATGCTGAAGATTTTTGTTGGTTTCTCTCTTACCTAACAATAAAATGCTACTTTGGATGTTTTCTTAAACTCGTAGCTTTGTTGGCGTTTCTGTGAAGTTTCATGACTCTTGGTATTGATTGTTTGATATTAAATTCATCATGGTTCTGTAATACTTATTAGAAATCTGTTTTTGGACTTCCAAGTGTAAGTGAAAACGGGCCAAAACTGATGACAACTATTTCAGGTAAGTAATTTTCAACTTTTTCTAGGGTTTCACAAAATGTGCAGGCTTATTAGTCACACGAATTATCTCGCATTTATTGGGGAAAGCGACACTTTTAAATAAGATTTTTTTTCTTTTCTTTAAACGATTTAAACTTAGTTAATTTATTAGTGTGCCGTACAAGGAAGATAGAATAGCGCCAGGGTGTTGATACGTAATCTGCACCCTAATTGCGTAACTCACGATTCATCATAATCTGCTTCGTTTTAAAACGGATTGTTAAACCATTGCTTCATATGTTCGAAAAAAAGTGTCTGCTCAACAACGTAAATAACGCAATGAATATTGTTGAACTGTGAAAACGAAACCGATTATGATTAATCGTAAGTTACGCAATTAGGGTGCTGGTCTTCTTCCCATCGTCGAGTGTAAAAAAGCAGACAAGCCAGCGGTGTTTTTTTTTTTTTGAGGGTGACAAAAATAAAGTTTAGACCACGATGGATGATGTCACTAATACTGGCGTACCGAGCTATCAGGCCTGGGGCCTTAGTCTGCTATTTTTATAAATTCTTCATTCCAACACGATCCCCTCGTCATTTTGCTAAAAGTTCGTAATCTGCTAAATTCATAATGGTAGATCAGTGATCGGTCAATGGTCTCGTGATAGAATTGTGTTATAATGGCATTGTCGTATTGCCATTATTATAAAACCCGTTAATAGAAATGATTTTCCAAAAAAAAACGACTACTAAATTAGAACATTTATTAATAAAAATTTCATTTATATTTAATTTTACTTATTATTTATTAGTGTTATGAGCAATCTGAAGTAGTAGGAAGTTCGTAAATAGCAAAAAATTCACAACTCAACATTTTATCTGTTTAGCTGTCAAAGTCAAATGTGATACTCGTATTACTGCTTATTTATTTAACCATTTATGCACACACATATAAACAGACAAGAATAAAGGAACAGAAAAATACGTACAAAGGTAATGCTTATTTCTACAGAAATCTCTTCCAGCACACCTGCGATAGGAGAGAAGATAACAGAGATGTAGACAACGCGTGTAATAATAATAGAAGGGAAAACATAATAGCACAAATTATATCTAATCTAATTTATAAATACACATATCATTTATGAATATACATACATACATACATACTACTAAAATAAATATCAACAAAATATATATAATTATAATGTAATTTAAATAATAAATACAAATGCAACTTATGACAAAGTGGAGAGATAGTGTTCTTTCACTCTTCTTTTAAATACTGCTACAGTTTGGCAGTTCCTAATGTCAGGCGGAAGTGAATTCCACAACCGAACCGCGTGCACAGTGAAGGAGTAGGAGTAGAAGTCGGTTGAGTGGGGAGGGGACTTGAGGAGATTTCTAAGATGCGACCTGCAAGGTGCATCAAAAGGACGGGCGTAGGAGAAGCGTTCCCGCAGATAGGATGGGGTCTTAGGGTTGTGAAGAATGTTGAATAGCAAACACAATATCCGAGAGTTTCGGCGAAGTCGAATGGGGAGCCACTTGAGGATCTTGCGAAAGTTAGAAACGTGGTCGTATTTTTTAAGGTTAAAAATAAAACGAATGCAGATATTTTGCAAACGCTCAAGTTTATTTAAGAGCTCCTCGGTGGCATCCAAATAACAGGCATCAGCGTAGTCAATGATGGGCTGTATGAGAGTTTGGGCAAGGGTGATCTTGGTGTTCAAGGGCAGGAAGCTCTGGAGGCATTTTAACGAATGGAACGTAAAGTGTACTTTGCGACTGACTTGAGCAACATGTGCAGTCCACGATAAGTAGGAGTCCATGGTCACACCCAGATTTTTAACCGTTTTTGCGTATTCTATCTGAACTCCATTCAAACAGAGTGGAGACAGCGACGCAACATCGAGTCTATTCCGCATATACCTGCCACCGATAATTATGGCCTGGGACTTCTTAGGGTTGATCAGCAGTCCAAAAAACTGCGACCACTCGCTAATCAAATCCAGGTCTCTGTTCATAGCAGATATGGCAGCATCCGCATCTTGCATTGAAAAGTGATTGTAAAGTTGCAGATCGTCGGCATAGAGATGGAGGTGGGAAGAGATGACTCTGGTGACAGAGTTAATAAAAATAGAAAAGAGAAGGGGAGAGAGAACGCCACCCTGAGGCACACCCGCGGCAAGAGAGCACCAGTCAGAGGAACACTGATCGAGACGAACCCGCTGCGAGCGGCCTTTAAGATAGGTGTCGAACCAAGCAATAGTAGAAGAAGAGAAATTGAAGGATTTAAGGATCCCGAGAAGGATCGAAGTCAACAGAATTAAAGGCACTGCTAAAGTCTAGAAGAACAAGTAAGGTGAGAGATTTGTGGTCCATAGCCCAGTGGATGTCATCAGTAACCTTCAAAAGAGTTGTAACTGTGCTATGACCAGGTCGGAAACCAGATTGAAAAGGACTAAGAAGGTCGTTTGAAAATAAAAAGGCAGAAAGTTGCTGATGAACAATGTGCTCAAGAACTTTAGAGAGAATTGGAAGGATAGAAATTGGTCGGAAATCGGTCGGTGAGACGGGTTCGGGAATTTTGGGTAAGGGTATTATATGGGCTTGTTTCCAGGCCTCAGGAAATGAACAAGAAAACAAGGAGAAATTAAAAATGTGGGTCAATATGGGAAGTACAGTGGGTAGAATAGGAGAAATCATTCTTGAGCAAAGATTATCATTACCAACTGCAGTGGAGGAGATAGCACAGAAAGATTTTTTGACCTCACTTTCATCCACTGGGCTGAATTCGAAAGGAAGAGACTGTGTGTGTGGTCCAACGTAACAGGGGGGTGTGAGAAATTTCTGTTGAGTGCACACACGTCAATGTCACTACTGGAAACAACCGGAGACTTACCAATGCCGACAGTTTTTAGAAATTTCCAGACTTCTGAAGAATTACGGTTGTCGAGAGAATTATGGAAGTAGCGTCGCTTTGCATCTCTACACATACGCCTGCAACGATTGCGCAGTATCTTAAACGCATTCAAGTTGCGCTCGGAAGGACAGCGTTTCAACCTCCTTTTGGCTCTGTCCCTACTTGCCATCGCATCTTTAATGACTGGAGTGAGCCAGGGAGCCGGAACATACTTGACTTTAACTCGACGGGTGGGGGCATGACGATCGTATAGGCTGAGTACTGTGCTGTTAAAAATGTGAACCATATCGTTAATACAAGCACTCTCCAAGACAGCTGTCCAGTCGATGCTACCAGCATCACGCAGCAATGCCTCCAGGTCAATGCCCTTGTAGTTCCTAAGGAAAATATATTGGGGCTTACGCTTGGGAGGGCGAATCCTGTAGGACATAAAGATGAGGTCGTGGTAAGAAAAACAAGCAGTAATCTGTCCGTGGACAGATACATTATTTGGATTAGAGACAATCATCAGGTCTAAAAGAGAAGGGGTGCAGTTAGGAAAATTATGAGTAGCAGAAAGAGGCAGAATACTAAGATTAAAAGACGATAAGAGAGATTGAAGTTTATGAGTACGACTGTCATTTTTCAGAAGGCAAGTATTAAAGTCGCCCATCAAGACTACGTGGTCATAGGAGGGACATAAATCATTTAAAAGCGAATCAAAAGAACCAAAGTAATCTATACTGAGGTTAGGACTGTACACCACTCCAAGAAGCATTTTAACATGATGCAGAGAAATTTCAAGAAATAGATGCTCCGCAGATCCCGAGTAGGACGAAGGTGATGTGCTGACAATCTTGTAAGGAATATCGGTACGCAAGTAAATGGCAACACCACCACCTCCCTTCCCGGTTCTATCATTACGAATAAGAACAAAACCTGGAAGGGCATAGTGAACAGATGAAAGTGAGGGTTTCAGGAAGGACTCAGAGATCAGCAAAGCATCTATATGTGCACAGTTAATGGAAGCCAGAAGATCAGAGTAATGGCCAGGAACACTCTGGGCATTGATGTGGGCTATGTTGAGATTGTTGGGGACGTGGGTGAGTAAAGAGGAAATCTGATCGCCGAGAGTCAGAGGAGAAGAAGAATCGCTAGCCGCATTGACGAAACTGCTAGAAGAGGAAGAACAAGAGAAGAACTCATCATCAGTTTTTTCATCGGACATAGGTTGCAAAAAATAATAATTTGTATATGAATAAATTAATGAATAAAAATAAATAAATTATAGTATCTTATAAAACTACTTAATTACTTTATAACACTATATAGAACAACAAAAAAAATAAAAATATACGCTCAACTAATAAAAGCACCAATTCGCTGTAGTTGGAAGTGATTTTAACAATCTATTAATAAACTAAGTAGGTACACTTAAATGTGAAGGGGATAAATCTAAACATTATGATATCAGGAGACGAAAAAGAAACATACAACATTAAAAATTAACTAACGAAATTATAATAAAATCATGACAAACGGATCGAATAACGAAACGCTTACTGACGTTTATCTGTTTTTATTTCTAGCGGCCAGTGTTTTGATAGATATTTATTTACATTTGAGTGTTATAATTAGATTTTTGTTTAAAACAAAAGAGTTTGTGTGGAACTGACAAAGTTTTAGCATATTACCGCGTAAGTCAGTCATTCTTTTGTCATTATGTACGAGATTACCAATTAATGCCATTTCTTTCAATGGAGTGTCTGTGGCTGACCATTGGAAAGTCATAATGACGCCGTTATATTAGTAGATTACCAAACTTGTCAAAATCAACAATTATGAAATCAATGATAGACCATTCTGACACTTTTGTAATAGCAGACTTGAGGCCCGGTCTCTTCCCATCGTCGAGTGTGAAAAAGCTGACATGCCGGCGGTGTTTTTGTTTTCGAGGGCGACATAAAAAAAGTTTAGATCACGACGGATAACGTCACTAATACTGGCGTGCCGAGCTATCAGGCCTGGTCTATTACTGCAAGATATGCCATATTGTCCAAAGCAATTGACAGATTCACCATACTGGCAGCGAAGCGGAGGCCCGCAAGGAGTGCACAAACACAGTAGCAAGCCAGAAAGTGATGTCACGCAAAATGGTGCCCATGTTGAATGACGATAGAGCCTGAAGCTAGAGGCCCGACTGCCATTCTCCCACAGCCAGCTAGCGGCCACGTTAAGTTAAACTTACTGTATTCAAATCTTTGGACCCCTAAAATCTATTAGGTATTTGCTAATTGCCTAATACATACATCTATAGTTATTGATTCGCACTCAAATAAATTCCCTGTGCGAATCGCCAACAGTTCAAAATAATATTATTTAAAAGTGTCACTATAACATAAGCCAATGTGCTATGCATGTCCATGCATAACTAGCGCAACTCTGCCATTACCTCTCGGAACTACAGGCGTGTTGTTATGGCTATGTAAAATGTACAACCATAATTCAAACGGAAGAAAAGGCAAAAAGATTCCATAATGAGCAACAAAAACAACATAATTATTAACACTATGAACGTTTACCAATTACGTTTACATAAACTAAAACGAACGCATACAAATTCAAATTCACGAAATATTGTTACCAAATAGACCAGCAGCAACTGGGGATGTCCTAACCCTAAGGCAACAGTCACACTGCCGACGACGAAGCGACTCAACGGATTTACTCGCTCAAGAAACTTATAGGTCCCGAGTCGGACCTACAATCTTTAAAAAGGAGCTTCGTATAAATATTGATCGCTGACTGTTTACACCGCCGCGCAGCGCCGGCGCCGATGAGTTCTCGTTAGTCGCAATAACAAGAGCTATGAATAAAGAAAGTAAAGTTATAAAAGATTGAAACAAGAAAATCTTAAATTATGAGAATGTCTTTTAAATCCAATACTATAAACAATCTCATGGCGCCTAGTCCATCTTCTGAAATTTCACAAATGCTTATTCAATGATAGGTAACTTACTTTACATAGTTTCATAATATGTCGTCTGGTTGTCGCCATATTGAATTTGATTGATGACATTCACAAGTTGAACACAAATCGATTGACATAAGGATCATCGAAATCGGCATTCGCTTTTGGTCTTTATAGTGCCACAAAGGAAAAATAATTCATAACATACATAGACTGATAAAGACTGAGAGGGTAATGTACCCTCTTTTGCGTGGCGCAGTTGGGTCATTGAAAGAGTAAGTACTCGCTTAGCGATCATCGACCGATCATCAACGATCGTTTGGCAGGCGGAACACTTGCTGACAGACTCACAACTCACTACATACGAATACCAGCAAGTAATTCCTCATCGCTGTCGCGCACGCGCTGCTTGTTGCTAACCTGATTATTTTAGCCGCCAGCTCTACTGGTTTCTCATAGTTGAACGCGGTTGAAAATGTGCCTCGAGTTTCTAGAGCGCTTTAGAATGCACACATCTGCATGTGCGAGTGCAATTTGCATTATTACGGGAATTTCTACCAAGGGAATCAAGTTACTTAGCAAAGTCCATTCTGAGCAATTGATCCTAACTTAGTCTTAGTATTCCTGGTCATTCGTTTTTAAGACCGGCGTTACGGGTTGTTACCGCCTTTAAATGCGTTTTACAGGTTGAAATAGTCTTTCAACCCTCACTTAGCTGATAAAATGAAAATGCATTGTAATCTTGTTAGTGCTCTTTTGTACCCTCCTTAAGTATGTTTATAACAAAAATTATGCTTATTACTTTTATGATTACTGTAGTACACTGTATTTAATATTATTGAATGATTTTTGGTGGTGACTACTGAGATACCGTCTACTAGCTAGAGAAGTCATTATGGAAGAAGTTAGTCATGTTGTTCCGACCCTAAATCCGCTCATTAATTAATAATATAGTGGCACCGAGTTGCCGTGTCAGGCCATACCGCTGTTAAACCCGCGATGGTTTGTGTGGTTGATTTGATGGCCATAATCAATATAAAATGTTTATTTATTTTAAATAAAAGCATCAAAAAAATTGGATTAAGGGGAAACAGGTCGCGGGCTCGAACTCACTGGTGGGACTGGCTAAAAATCACGCTGTCTCATCAGGCATCGTGTCCAACAGAGGTAGTACCCGTGATGAGCAGTTTGAAGCCTACACGCACAACATTATCGAGTGAGCTGCAGGATCAGTTATAGTAAAACTGGCGCGTAAAAATTAAGAAAAGTTCCTCGGAAGATCGGGTTTTCTGAAAAAACCACTGCAAAAATCAATGACCAATAAAGTTTATTGAACTTTTCGATAATTGAGCTTTGTCAGTACCGACTTAGTTTTTGAGATTTTATTCTTCTTTTATTACTTAAAAACGCCCAAAGTTAGGTTAAATCAGCAAGAAAAACTAATCTTGGTTGGCTCATAACTTTTTAATGGCTTTTTATTGTAATATTCTGTTTCTGTACAGACAATATTTATAATGAGACAAAACCAAACCATGTTTAATTTTTGATGTACATAGTAAAACAGTGGAGTAAAACCCTCCCGAAGTAGTTTGTAGTTTGTACGGAAAAAATGTGGACAAGTGTCACCTTAAGGGCACGTAATAGAATAGGGAATGATTTTCATTTGGCTATGCGATCATAATAATCATACTCCATTAAAGTCAAACTTAAACTTAAAATATTTATTTAAAATAAACCTAAATGGTTGATCAATTTTTCTTTATTTATTTTCTAGTGTGCCACAACCTCTGCAGTTCAAATAATCTTGAGTAAAATGAGAGGATCCGGTCTTCATTCAAACTCAAAATGAAATAATTTATTTGACTAAACCAGGCAGTTTCTACTCCAACTCATTTTCTATTCCAAAGCGTAGTAGGTGACCTATGGAGAAGAACAGACAAGAAACTCCACGGAAACTCTTTTCTATCATTGTTGCAAAAAATTAGTTACATTTTTCATGTAGAAATTAAATTGTTTTTTTTTTTTTTATCTGCTGTATATTGTGTGCCTAAACTGTGCTAAATAAATGTATTTTCTGGCTTTCTTTATACACACACGTGGATGAATAGAAGGTTCCATCCCTGAGCTCCTAATCAATTCTGTTTCAAATGCTGAAAATTCGAAGACCAACGACTTTCCAAAATCGTAATAACTATTCAGGCATCAATTATTGGTTAAAGACAACCTTGAGCACTATGACACAAGTTTCGCAAGACTAATTGCTCAAAGTTCGATGACAATACAATTTCAATAGGATTTTCACAATACCACAGTATAATAAAGTAAGCAGTATTACTTCTTCATACAAATCGGCTGAAACGACGTGCTTCGAAATATCGGTGCACACCAGATTTCAACAGTCGCGCGTGCACGTCAGTTACGTAAGGACGCCGACTGTGCGAGACGCTCCCGCATATTTATTTACGTGAGCTATGGCATGAAGTTATTAACTGTATTGTTCAGTGTATGAATGTTGGAATTCATCAATATTAAAACAAAAAATACGGTTCAAGATATACTACGTTCAACAAAGGTTATAAAAAGGATTGCTCTCCCATTAATAAATACTAGCAGCGCTCCGTGGTTTCACCCGCGTAGTTCCCGTTCCTGTGGAAATACGGGGATAAAATATAGCCTATGTCACCCGGGGATAGTGTAGCTTCCCAACAGTGAAATAATTTTTCTAATCAGTTCAGTAGTTTCGGAGCATACAAACAATCAAATCTTTCCTCTTTATTATTAGTATAGATATCAGACTTATACAGTACAGTTACAACAGCCCAAAAGACAGTCAGTGGGCAACCCTAGTGCGTGTTTACCTACCGAGCGGTCATAGTCATTATTTCAAGCACACGGCTCAGTCGTAATACTGCTTACTTTATTATACTGTGACAATAGGGGTGTCTAGACAACAACTTAGGTAATTGTCTGAAATTGACATCGCCGTGGTTGTATTTGGCTGTGAACTTTTAAACCGTTGAATAGATTTTGAAGAGTTATAAGCTTCGTTTGAAGCCGATGACATTTGCTGGTTTAAAAATAATTAACGAAGTCGAGGGACATATGTATAATCCCCCGTAATTAAGCTATTTTCATTTTGTACTGGCACCTTACCTGGGAACCAGAAGCTACCTACCAAAAACATTTATTTTAAATGTGTGATCAGTTGATCACAGAACTGATTTTTTTTGTCACTGTCTTGTTTTAATTCGTAATCAGTCCGTGGTGATCTAGATCTAGAATACAGGGCCAACGGCTGTCCAGTTAGCTCATCTGTAATAATTATCTCAACAGCTTAAAATGATTAAATACTAGCTTTTGCCCGTGGCTTCGCCCGCGTGGATGTCTATTATCGTATATAAAGTAGCCTATGTCCTTCTTCATATTCCAGGCTATATCTCTGCCAAATGACGATCGGTTCATCGGTTTTGGCGTGAAAGCGTAACAGACAGACAGAGTTACTTTCGCATTTATAATATTGCCAGCTTTTGCCCGAGCCTCCGCCCGCGTGGATATCGGTTATCACATAAGAAAGTAGCATATGTCCTTCTCCATATCCCAGGCTAAAGGTCTGATAAATTTCATGATGATCGATTCATCGTTTTAGGCGTGAAAGCGTAACAGACAGACAGGCAGTTGCTTTCGCGTGTCCCAGCAGTGGGAACGTTTACAGGCTGAGTATGTATGTTATAAATTTATAACGCACGAAACTAATAGGTCTTTACCTATGAAATTGCCGTTTTGTATGAAAAAATTTAAACGAATTTTTTTCATGAATTTTTTATTTGTTTTAATCGAAGTAATCACCCATGCAATCAATGCATCTTTGCCATCGCAGTGGCAGTTTATTGATGCCCTTCTTAAAGAAATCAGCTGGACGGGAGGCAACAAATTCTTCAAAGGCATTTTGTACTGCCTCTCGGGTATTAAATTTTTTTCCCGCCAAGAAGTTATCCAAATTCTGGAAAAAGTAGTAGTCTGTAGGCGCAAGGTCTGGTGAGTAGGGCGGATGACGGAGAGCTTCCAACCCCAGTTCTTGCAACTTGGAGACCGTCTGCTGTGCAGTATGAGGTCGCGCGTTGTCGTGCAGGAGCAGCGGAGACGAGCGATTGACCAATGCTGGTTGGAGATGCGCCAGCTTCTCCATCATTGTGTTCAGTTCTTCACAGTACACATCTGCAGTAATGCTCACCCCGTTTGGTAAGAAGCTGTGATGAATCACACCGGCGCTAGACCACCAAACAGTGACCATCACTTTTCTAGGGGTAAGTTTTCGTTTAGGGCATTGTTTAGGTGCTGAACCAGGATCCAACCAACTTGCTGAGCGCTTACGGTTATCAAACAGAATCCATTTTTCATCGCAGGTAACAATGCGGTTCAAAATTCCTTCATTTGTGTGTCTGTTGAGCAGTGCAAGGCACGTCTCGACGCGTACTTCGCGCTGGCGATCATTGAGTTCGTGGGGCACCCATTTGTCAAGCTTTTTTACCTTGCCAATTTGACGCAAATGGACCAATATTGTTTTGACGCTAACGTCGAAAGCTGCTGCTAATTCAGCCGTAGATTGTGTATCATCAGCTTCCACAATCGCCTTTAATTCGTCATTGTCGACCAAAGTCTTCGGACGACCGCGAGGTTCATTTTTCAGGTCGAAATTTCCAGAACGGAAGCGAGCAAACCAATAACAGGTGGTGCGTTGGTTTGTAGTGTTAGCTCCGTAAACGTCGTTGATGTTGCGTGCCGCTTGTGCCGCGTTGCTGCCACGACGGTACTCATATTCCATAATTACTCGATTTTTTAACGTATCCATGATGACGAAAAAGATTGAAATGCGATGAAAATGTAACACTAATCAATAAAGAAATGACTACTTTTAGAAAAAAAAATCCAAGTTTTTAAAATAAAATTAATTTGAAATTAGAATTCTTAGCCAAACAAAAATTATTTTGATTTGAAATGGCCAGTACTGCAGAACGGCAATTTCATAGGTAAAGACCTAATATTATAATTTAAACAACGATTATGTTCGTTATGACTTTTACAAAACTGACAAAAAAAGACAAATTGAATTACAGAATCAAAGTGCATGCGCCTCTTCATTATATTTGGCTGTAAGTGAACAAAACAAATGTACAAAGGTAAGCTTATGTTATAAATATTAATGTGGAATGTGGATGGAACTGTTGGAAATCCTTTGTACCCTTCATGATGCTGGGAGTAGGACGCATGAATACGAAATTATGTCAACTGAAATTACTCAAACGTGAGTGAACGGGGCCAGGGTACGTCAGTTTTGCTTGAGAGCAAAACTTTTCAGCTGTCAAATTTTTTGACAACTAAACGTCAGAAGTTCAAATCTGACCGTAGTGGTCATGCAGGGTTTTTAAAACTTTATGAAATATTCTATTTTCTTTTAAAATAAAAGTAAATTCAAACCCGATTATTGTTTTTAGTACCTATGTCTTGATTTCAGTCTGAAATATTTTCTTGTCTCGTACTTTTTAGAGCGTGATTTTTCAGCAGTCCGGTTTTAGTTTTTGAAGTTACTTTTTTAGTCAGCTTGTTATATAAATATTTTTTAAACGTGTTAATTAAGCCCTTTCATTTTGCTTGAAGTTTGCTGTTCCTCACTTTATGAATCTAGACGGTGCCATATTCAAATTATGTGACGTCATTTACAACCAGCGGACAATCTAGACTAGGGATGCCCGATCTGAATCGATCTTCTGGAAGATCGATTCAGGGCCATACGATCTACCGATTTTTTGAATCGATTCAACAGGATGCGATTCGCCCGGATCGAATCGTATGCGCCTATAAGATCGTATGAAATAATCGAATCAGCTAAAACCTAAACGTCAACTGAAACGTACAGACACCAGTACATCACTGTCAATTTTTTTCCATTTGAACATGAACCTTATGCTTATGTGATAAATTTTAAAATCTATCAAAGAAATTTGACATATTGGGGTTACTTAATGTGCTGGCGTCTGTACCGTACAACGTTACTAACTATAACAAAGTAAGATTACCTACATAAACATTGAATGAGATTAGTTTCGACTGTTTCGAGTTACATTAATCAAAAGCGGTTGGCGGTACTGTATGAAATGTGAAGGTGATACCGTGAAACAAAAATAAACACTC
Organism: Polymixis flavicincta; assembly: GCA_949987655.1. Lineage (NCBI taxonomy): Eukaryota > Metazoa > Arthropoda > Insecta > Lepidoptera > Noctuidae > Polymixis > Polymixis flavicincta. Next base: position 8,065,209 of record OX465185.1, on the reverse strand, counting down.
ACCTTGTTTTGCACATACTTTTAATTTAGATGTGCAAAGAGCTGTGGAGGAGATTGATAAATAAAGTCAAAGTATAGTGACATTTTTAAACACAGTGTTTCAGCTTAAGATGAATTAACGAAACTTCAAAAAAGAAAACATTTATGACCGAAGAAGCTAGTACAAGACATACATAGACATCATAAGGTGAGTTTTATATGTTACAGCGATTTGTTGAGTTTTGTGATTACGTAAGCACTATTCTACTGATCTGACAATTGTTGCAACTTCGGTCCCTTCAGAACGTCTGTTTTCTCTAGCTGGAAATACTTTGACAGATAGGCATAATAGGATAGATCCAGTGCGCCTGTTTAAATTATTATTTTTGAAAAGTTTAGATGTAGGTATTTGGAATCTGTTAAGTAAATAATGTTTTATACTTTTCAAAAATAATAATCTGAACAGACTCACTGGCTGGATCGCTTATTACGGCCATCTATCACGAAGGCGTTTGTGGCACATAGATCTATATTTATTTTGTAGATTAAGTTAAAATAAATTATTTTGAATTCATCATGTGCTTTTTATTTATTTTTTTAAATTACGATACGATCTTCCGAGATCCAAAAGATCGATTCAATAGAATACGATTAAAGTCGTGAATCGATTCAAAGCAAGAAATCAGGCATCCCTAATCCAGACGCTTCCGACGATACCTCATATTATATCAAATTACGAAGAGGGCCTAGCTAAGAAGGTATGAGGGAACACATGAACAACATACATTCAAACATAGCGGTTAAAATTATAACCCTCGCCGTAGTCGGGTAAAAACTGCTCACACTGAGGTAAGGTCGCACTAGGTTCTGCTTAGCGTTTAACGATAATTAAATCTTAGTTTTAAGTTAGGTACACTATTCTTGCAGGTTCATATTGGAAGAAGTTTTAGGTAACATACCACACCAACACAACCGTAGTGCGAGTATGCAATAATCGCGTATGCGGGCGAACTAATGATTATCACCTTTAGATGCATTACCGGCGCGGCGCTCAATATTGGTGCCGATTCTGTTGTACACCGAACTAAACTAACTAAACTATAACTAAAATTCCTTACTTTTTACTATGAGAATCTAAACGCTATTCTGCAAAAAAATATCTCTAAATTTAAAAACTATTTTGACACAACTAAAATCGAATTTGACAATCGCGACTCGCACGTGGTATGTTTTGGCTTCGCAACGTGGTACTTGTTTGCCCTACCCCGTGTTTTTTTTTAGAGCCAGCAGCGCGCCGGGGTCGGCAGCCTCGACGTGATTTATATGGAATATTCACTTTTTTCATGGAAAATATGAAAAATTATTATCCACATGTTGAGTTTTAGAGGTGTTTGGGGTGTCATAAAGGGGGTCGAATTTTTTTTTTTTTTGCGATAGGACACACCGTTTTCGAGATATAAGCAAAAGAAAAGAAAAAAATCAGTACTATTTTTGCACCAGAAGTCGAGGTGTCGGTGTGAACTTTAGTTCTTGACAACTAATTTTATTCCACACCTATTTAATCGCGATTAAAAATAGTCAGATTTAGTTAGACAACCAAAATTTTAGGTTGAATAGAATAATGAAATTGACAACAACAGAATAGCAAAATTACCATTTTCACTAAACTAATAATTCAGTGCAATCTTAGTGCTGTCAAACTAAAATATAGTTAAGTTTTGTGTCACTTTAGTCAATTTCAGAATAGGAAATCGTCGTTTGACAGGAATAAACTAAATTTTGGTGATTTTTAGTCTAGTTTAGAGAATTTTGTGACAACAGAATCGGCACCATTGTATGTATAGTGGACCGATGACCTTGCGAAGACCGCGGGTATCCGCTGGATGTGGGAAGCACAAGACCGGTCGAAGTGGAGGAGCCTGGGGGAGGCCTATGTCCAGCAGTGGACGTCTTTCGGCTGATATGATGATGATGATGTGTGTATAGTGACGTAACTAAATATCTAAGTATATCTCTTTGTAACAATAGAAATCGGTTATGGGTATTTCCTGTTCTACGCTCACTGTATGATTTTATGTAATAGAAGGTAGCTACATTCATGGTGTACGCTGTTTTTGAGTTGTCCAACGTTCGTGTAAGACGCGTCTATTCATAATATCTACGTCATTGGGGCGAAGTATACATTTGGTTAGAACGCGGGAAGTGAAAAGTTTCTTATCTAACCACGCAACAACAAACCAAATTTCGTATCATTATAATCTTTCAACGTCAGTTAATACACCATTTTAACGCTCCGTAAAACTTAATCTCTAATAGACCCTCGGCCAGTAGCCTGTCGTTACTCACAGTTCATTTAAGGGGAACATTAAAAACAAGTCTAGGAAACACTTTATCTGAGACGCCAGAAAGCATTAAGTGCACCATTTTTATGACTTGGAACTTCCAAGTCCCGCTAGATATAGTATATTTCGCGAAAGACATGAACGACAGCATAAATGCCAGCTTTGAGATCGTTTATACGGATAAGGGTGGTCTTTGGAGGTAATATAATTAATATGTCGAAACTCATGCCGGTGTCTCAAATTATCCTTACTATAAACGTGAAAGTTTGTATGTATGGATGTATGCATGGATGTTTGTTACTCTTTCACGCAAAACAACCAAACGGATTTAGATCAAATTGGGCATACAGATAGATAGCCTAGATATACTGGATTTCTGTTCACCTAAACGGGAACAAAAAATGACGAAAGAATTTAATGTATTTTTGAAGACTACATGCCTCTATGTTTTTTTTTAGTTTTTATTATTTTAATGTCAATGTCTGTTTATGCGTACATTAAATAAATACGTTTTATTTCGGATATCACGATCCATAGGTACCCATACATTAATTATTTTGAAATACAGTCATAATTAATTTTATACTCAAAAATTAAAATTTACAAACAGATTTTAAATAGTATAAAATTAAAGCTAAAAATTAACAAATTTAAACTAAATTAAAACAAACAATTCGAAGTAAAATAAAATTAAAAATATATTAATCAATTTAAATAAAATAAAATAAAGTCAAAATGAGCAAATTTGAATAAAATAAAATTAAATCGAAAAATTAAAACAAAGTTATGATTACTTATATGACTGATTCAACAAGGGACCTCCAAAGCGGGGATGAGATCCTATTAGCCACAGTCTTCAGAATTTCGTTGGGGCTGCTACGCATTCTGCAGATGAGAGATACCGTCTTTTTCCGAATGACGGCACGAAAGCCATCAGTTCGATACAGCGCGAACATCCCCGATATTGCCTGCAATAAAACAAAATTTGTTTAGTTTTTATTTTATTTTACTTTTTATTTTACTTATTTTTAATACTTAGGATATATTTTTTATCTCGGTAGTACGTTCCCGGGGGATAATTTCCGACTTCCACGCGGGCGAAGCTGCGGGTGGAAGCTAGTTGAGGTTCGGTTCGATTGACGAATGTGAGTCAAAGGCATTTTCATTTTTCCTATTTCATTCAAGATTTTTATAGAGTAGACGTTAAAAAAATCTTGAATCTATTCATTCATTAATTCACTCATAGACAACATACATAATCAAGCAGCCTTAAATGTTCCCACTGCTGGGACAGGTCCCCTTTCGGTGAGAGGGAATGGGCCGTAATCCACCAGGCAGGCCCAGTAAATTTTTGGTTCTAGGTCATGCATCAAAACATCGGGAAACCCATCCCGATGTTTTCCTTCACCGTTTTGAGCGCAGTGGTGATAACATAATTTACACAAAGCAAAGCGCCTGTCTGTGTTCGAACCTACGACCTACAAGTCGTAAGTCGTGGCCGTTACTACTTGGCCACCACTACTCACTGATATACAAAAAAAAAAACCTTAACTAAACCACAAGATCATTAAAAGCATTTGCACATGAATTCCTGGATGACTTCTAATTTGACGTATTCCTTCCAGGACGTTATAGTTATAGAACCCATTAGCAACAATGAGGCACCCCATATAACACAGGCGAAAATTCACGGGTTTCGAGAAAATACAATTTATGTATTTTTGATATTTTGTGTAATGAATTCTGGATTTTTTCCAAAATATGCTATATTTTTGATAACCTGCAAACTGGATTTTTCTAGCTACTTTGTTTTGCAATACTTAACTACGAAAAAGAATCGGCATATTAGGAGAAGATGACTAAATGCCTGCTAAATGGTCTTCTATATAAATAAAAAGAAAAGTCCAGACTGACTGACTGACTCATCAACGCCCAGCCCGAACCCTTGGGCCTAGAAAGCTGAAATTTTGCACAAAGGTTCCCTTTATAACGTAGACAAGGAACAAGGAAGGATTTTTCGAAATTCAACTCCTAAAGGAGTTAAATAGGGGATGAAAATTCCGCGCGGGCAAAGCCGCTGGCAAAAGCTAGTAAAATGTAATCAGAAAAATAATGTCTCTCTAGTTCAATCATTGCTGAGGTCCAATTAACATCGAAGATATTTTGCGCTGATAAACAACAATAAAACAATTCAAACGGCACTTAAGGGCAAACAAAATCCTCGAAGGACATAAATCACGAAAAAACTCAAATGCCCAACAAATCCTGTAACAAACAGAACGTGCATTTTGATAAACGTAAAACAATGAAAGACAAACTTTGTTAATTAATGTACGAGGGTCCTAATCCATTCGAACCAGACGATACCATTTCCTTCGAAGGGCCCAGGCGAGAAAATACGAACACAAAGATCTAAGATGGTTGCCACTTAAGGAAATTGCCCGTAATAAGACAATCGGCAAAAAAGAAATCTGCTATTACCGAGACGACGAGAATGATGGCCGTCGAATGCAGACCTGTTTCTCTTTTTTTTTTACAAAAATAATAGATAAAATGAAAGCGTGCGTGAAGTTTACTGTAAATAGGTTGAGTGAAGAAAAAATTGTTAAACTTAGGTACCTTGTTTGTATGTATAACATAACATAACACATGGATGAGAGACGCTCGGAACCGAGAAGTATGGCGAAAAAAGGGGGGGTGATTCCAGGCTGAGATGTTGATGATGATGATGATATTTAAGATCATTATAATGGTCCTTTTTGAAAGGTAAGAAAAATCTTGCCTTCCAAATACTTTTTAAAAGAAATCAAAAAAGGACCTCCTCCTTTTTTGATTTCTTTCTTCTTCTATGTTCGACTGACTTCGACTTCCAAAATGAAAAAAAAAATCACTTCGTAGTTTTTTAAACATAGAGATAAATAAAATAAATATAAATAGAGTATCAGATATAAGAATAAGATTCGTATTCACTCAGCAGAATACGATTCATTTTTTGATGAGCTATTTTTATTTTTTAGGAGAAAACAAATAGTTTAAAAATCGTTTTTTCGGAGCGATTGCACTCAAATATTTGCAAGTGCTCCATGTTAATTTTTTTCCCTATGTTACAGGTTTAGTGGAGGAAATAGGAACAACATTAAATAAATACAGTATTCCGACATGCGATTAATCGCACGATCAAGCGGACAATACACCGGCCGTGAACTCAGTTATGACGTAATTACTGTGTCTCGAAAAGCTATGACGAATTGTGGTGCTCAATATCGCGAAAAAGCCTGGTTCTTGAGATAAAACGTGAGCCATTTGTTCTTAACCTTAGGACGTTTGGACAAATCGTACTTGGGAGTAGACTTAAAGTTGGAACGAAATAAATTCTTAATTTTTTCGTAGATGCGACACGGCAGTAAATGGACAAAACCTTTATTGTACTTTATTTTACGTTCTGGGTGGAAGGTGGTTGCCCCAAACTCATCATATGGAAGCCACTGATGTTCCTTAATTGAGTCCGAGATGATAGGCCGGAACTTGTGAGATGGTAGTCGGATCTTTGGACTCTGAAAATGTAACGTCCAGCAAGTCACAATAGATAGCCAATATAAGTCATATACACTGATTGTGACACTTATGAAGGTGATGTTTGGTTGTCACAATCAGTACGTATACTGTAAGGAGGTGTAACATTTTGAAGAAACTTTTGTGACGGATGAAGTGTCGTGTCTGTCACAATGTTATACGTACAGTCACGAGCAATAATATATATATACTTACCAACTTTTAAAAGTAATTTTCTCCACTTTTACTAATTGTAATCTTATTTTATTATGAAAATAATATTTTGGAACCCACACTGTAATGAAATATCTAAGTTATCTGCGGCTGCATTCGCTATTTAAAAGAAAATCGCTTTTGAATTTGGCGATGTGTTTACATGTTATTGCTCGTGACTGTACAGTATTTAAACTTCGTACAAAATGCTCAAAATGTTACATTTTTTGAGGTGTTGCTCTTAATGGCCAGGTCCGCAAATACGTGCGATAAGGAACTTTGTTCCACAAATACGATTTTAGACCTCCTGTTACAGTATTCAAAAAACAAATTCATAGAAAAGGTGCTTCAAATGTTAACTAGCAAAGTTGGAGGTATAATATAGGTACGCAGGGTTTATAACTGTGTAGTATTTATGCACACATTATTCATTCGGCTTACCCTTGGTTTGACCACGATGCTTGTAAAAGGGGCTGAAAAGGTCGGACATATATAAAATAAAATAAACAATAACCGCGATGTAATCTGTGAATTTTAATTAATGTTACCACCTACGCGTTACTTCTGCATAAATTATAGATTAGGTAGGTATATATTATATTGGTTGATTAAGTAATGGCTAAGTAATACCAGCCACATAGGTCGATATATCAGGTTGAGCTACGCTTGGTGGCTATATTTACAAATCGAAACCTCTTCATGACTCAGAAAGCTAGTTACTCCGTTGGTTCCAGTTGTAATTCGTGGATTTTAGCAGTCCTTAGCAATAAGTCCGAAAATCTGAAAACTAATCTTATCAAGGGTTATCTTATCATATTACTCAGTAAGTGGGTTGTAGAGGTCGGATAAGCCAGGTAGGGACATAGATGAGTGACCACTCAACCTTATCTGGTAAGACTGGAAGCCGACCCCGACATAGTTGGGAAAAGCCTAGGCAGATTGATTGAACTGGGTATCGATTACCCCATCTGTGAACCTAAACAAGGCCAAAATCACCTGGTAATATTCAAAAGTATAGATGGCAGCAATTTGTATAGCTTTTAGTTACTAAATAATACATATTAGTTACACTTACAATGTAACACACGCCCTAAATAAAATGGACTTTATTTCGTCTATAAGATATTCAATCCATTTCTAAAAACATTCTAATGACAACGACGCTCTTTATATAAGTAAAGACTGACAGAAATAACCCAAGACAATAGAAACTGGATAATGCCTATCACAAAGACGCTTGAAATCTTATAGGGGTTAAACTCTCCATTTTCTTCGCAACGACGTCACTTTTGTGACATCACGTGACGTTGAGGAAAGTTGGACAATAGAAATAAAATTGAACAATAAGACCCTTGTGAGGGTACATAAAGAGATTAAGACACCTGTTGTTAGGGCAGTTATTTCCGTACGTGATACGACTGAATTGAGACGGTGGGCAATTAAAGTTTAAAAGTTCACGGTATAGGAATGTGACCTCTATGGATGCCTTTAGAAGTGTGGTGGGTAAAAATGTTGAGTGTTTTGTTTTTGTGGTTTCAAAGGACGTATCTGGAGGGCTATTCTGTAAAAAAAAAATAGGTGGGTGTCATTGCACTTGATCCTAGGCACTGTTGACGACTCACTAGGTATATCTAATTCTTCTCGGTGCGACTTTTATAGAATAGCACTACTGTTGCACAATATGGGCCTCGTAAGAAGGCCTGGATGGATATGTATTTTAATTTTATGTCACCGCCTTCCGAACTTCGTTATTAAGGTTAAACAAAACAGGTTTATTATTTTTTATTTTCAGTTTTTTCGGCGGTTTAATTTTTTGTTATAAAGTTTTTATTTCATAAGTTCTTGTGGCTATGTAATCTACTAATTACTACATCCTTAATTTTTCATTACTTTTTGTAATACACAACTCAGCATTAAAAAATATGTGGTTAGATTCTTTTTTTTAGAAATTTTATGGGACCAACTTCGGGGTATACCCTTCCCAATAAAAAAAGAAATATCAAAATCGGACTACCTACTCTGAAAAAAAATATGTGTGGTATGCATATTTTTTTTTTAAATACGTGGCGACTTGAGAACCGTTTTTTTCGTCGGTTAAAAAGCGAACTAGTCCATATTGCGAATATTATGTCCAGAGAACATTTTAAGGTGCGCTCCCCGCTGGGCCCTTCAGCGACATTTATTAGGTCTGAGCCCGGATATGATGAGGAGGATTCGTCTGTACATTATACGGCTAGTCTAGTAAGATGCGTTTTAGAGTTAGCAAAACAAATAGGTATTTTGTAATTTCTATAAGAGCAACGAGATATTTTGTTTAGTGAAATTAATAGCCAAAACTCCAAGCAACTTAATATCGATGGTATCAAAACTTGTTACCCGATATTGCAAAATACGGTAAAAGTCGGTGGAGCTAGACGCACGTCAGATGCATCGTTAAAAGTTGCAAGTTTTCCCTTAGCCGGCAAGTTTTCACGACCTGGGAACGACCCGGTTAACATTTTAGTTACATGCCTGAAATAAAATATTTACGGTCGTCGTACGTAGGAGTTCTTTGAAAGCTAGGAATTTGATTGGAATATTTGAACGTTTTATGTGACTATTAACGAAGCGACGCGCACTTTACTTGTAGTTAACGAGTGTACAAACAAGCTGTGTATGTGTTACAAGCCGGTTTATGTATAATTTTCAATTTCCTAGTCCTTTTACCTCACAAAGATAAAAAGACCAAATGAAAAATTACAATTTGACTGAGAGTACATAGGCAAGCTCAAACGGTGAAGGAAAACATCGTGAGGAAATCGGCATGTCCTAGAACCAAAGATTCGAAGACATGTGATATCTACCAACCCGCACTGGGCCCGCGTGGTGGATTACGGCCCACTCCCTCTCACGGAGAGGAGGCCTGTGTCCCAGCAGTGGGAACGTATTAGGCTGAGTATGATGATGATGACATAGGTAAGGTAACTATGTATTTCTCAAAATAATCACAGTTAAATCTACAATTTACTAAAACTTTTTAAACTTTAAATAAAAATACAATAAAAAAACAGCTATGTTTCTATTGGCGTAAATCCTTTACCTATCTATTCGTTTTGTAAACCACGAAGAGGTCTGCAAGGGAATTCTTAAGTAAAAGTTGTGTAAAAGTTTATTTTACTCACGTACCGAAAGAGAATGGGCAACATATGAGCACACGTTGGCAATGTGGTCACGGATACACCTGGAGGCGCTGCTAGGAAATATTCTTTGTGATGGAAACATCTGGGGTTGAAATGTGTCCGCGCACGTTTTGAAATCAATTAGATGAAAGCGACAGTTCGATTCTTTTTATTAGTACTACAGAATAGCGAACCGATGGCACGCGTGCTTTTGGTGGTACGCGACAAGATGGGTTGGCCACGTCATCAATTGAGGAATTTAGGTAACAAAATAGATCACAATGGCAAACACAATAATCTGAACGATTTATGCACTTACATCTACCTGTGCTTGCAAGTCGTAATTTTCAGTAAAACCATAAAAGACTCGCTTAGAAACCGATGGTTAAAGGTAACAAAATATGAACCTGATATAAATTATTTAGCATCGGCTTCAATAGGAGTTATATTTATTCGTTTTTTTTTTATAAATAAGTACCTACCTACCTCAATTAAGATAAAAAATAAAGAGTAGGTATTATTTCAAAACTTTTTTTTTCCTGTCGTTGCTAGGTCAATATTTAAATTTGGCACATCATGACCACATTAAATAATTATTTGGAAAAAATGGCACGTCGATGTACAGAGGCTCGCCCTCCCAGCAGTGGGACAATGTAGGCCCTACACTGTCCCACTGTTGAGCAAAGGCCTCCATGAAATCCTTCCAGGCATCCGTTTCCAGGTGGCGATTCTTTTAATAACATTTATTTATTTATTTTATTTACTATTAACATAATCAACATATAATGTTCCCACTGCTGAGACACCAGCCATTATTTGTGAGAGGCAGTAAGTGTTCCTTCACCGTTTTGAAAGCTTTGGCTACAACTTATAAGTCGCGGCTGTTAACACAGCGCTCCCACTGCTCTATCATCATTCTCCTGCCCTTATCCCAATTTATTTGGGGTCGGCGCAACATGTCTTTTTCTTCCACACTTCTCTATTAGTCGTCATCTCCGTAGTCACACCCTTTCTAACCATATCATCATTCACACAGTCCATCCATCGTTTTTTTGGTCTCCCCCTACTCTTATAGCCATCGACATTCATACTCAAAACTTTCCTTACGACATTTTCCTCATTCCTCCGTATCACATGCCCATACCATGACAACCGATTTCCACACAACTTTTCATTTATCGGTGCCACTTTCAGGCTTCCTCTTATGTACTCATTTTTTATTCTATCCATTCGTGTAACACCACAGACTCCTCTTAACATTCTCATCTCGGCTACATGCAATTGCCTTTCATTCATCTCAAACTTTATTATTAGCACTCCCACTGCTCTATATTATCTTTATAATTATCACACGATTCAATTGTTCATAGTTAGTTGTTTTTTGAGATGTTTAATTTTCATTTCACAACAACCATTTTTGTTTACTGTGTGTACATCACCAGGTTTTTGGGTGAGGTCGATATTATACAGGGTAATTTTTAACCAGTTCGCAAACTGTAACCATGAACTCAGCATATCATTCTAGACCCACTAGCGTAGAAAATTTTCCTCGGTTATACAAATAAAACAATACAACAAAAAAAAAAACACTTATATCTAAATTAATGCATCTGTTCAAACCGTGAACAATCAATATCAATCACAGCGTCAGCGTTAAGAGCGACATACATCTTTTCCACGCGCCGGCAACACCGGCACAACGTCAGCGATAAGAAGTGACCTACTGAGATCTTCGCTTCATCGGCTCAATACACACAACACACATACAAATATCTAGATGTCAATGTGTATTGACCAAAAAACTTGTAAATAATTAAGTTAATAATTGTAATAAATTAGTCATCAAGCTGGAATCGAGTGTGATTCATCTCCTATAGACTCCTCTTACTGTGGCCAAGACCCCTTTAGCCATCATCGATCCTATGAGTCTGTGGGATTGGCAGTGAGAAAACCATTTCCTGTGTCCAATGCACGACGTACACAAACCCCTATTCCTTCCCAAATTCCGTCTGTTACCGTAGGTCTCCGTGTAACAGGCTTCCCTCTCGTCAACCAACGTAACTTACGTTTGGTATGGTTTGTATGGTAGTTTAGGGCGTAGGGATAACTCGGGTGCTAGGTAAAACCTATAAGGCTAGGTTGAAAATCTGTTGGGTCTTAGATAACTGATAGGTTCTAGGCTCAATTGTCTCAAACGTAGCCACACTGTACGTATTTCCTTTATTCCTCTAAATAGACATATTAATTAAATATTAACATAAAAAAATATAGGATCATTTAAAAATATAAAAAATAGTATTATTATAATACAAAAAAATATCAGCTGTTTCATAGAAAAGTCCAATACCTCTTTTCTATGAAACAGCTGATATTTTTTTATGTAACGGACGAAAAATTTCTGCGATAGGAGCATAAATATTAGAATATTACTATACGATGAACTATTGGTATCTATATGTGTCTGCTGTAAATAAATAATTTGTAGAATATTTTAAAAAATAATGAATGAGGGTCGTCCAAATTATTGACCCGTATGTTGAAACATCTCACCTTATTTTCACACTTGACAAAGCAAAGCCTGATTCCATACACGTAATACAGTCTCGTTTATATTGACATTTTATACCTAGCCCTCAGTATCTCTCTTTGTTGTACTTATTTTTATGGAGGAAAATTTATAACCCTTCTTTCCTATGGGGTTTTTATTCACCGTAAACTTTGTCACATTTGTTTTACACCATATTTTTGCCACTCTTTTTTACGCGTCATTCGCTCAGCTTTAATGGCGAGTTAGGTTTGGTCGATTGATCAGGTTAAGCTACGCTTGCCGCGGATGGTCCATGGATGGGTATCTTAACATACTAAGACCCCTCCGTGCCTCGGAAAGCACGTTAAGCTGTTGGTCCTAGGTGTAATTTTATTTATTTTTTCGTTGCGGGTCGTCAGAAGCCTGAAAGTCTGACAACCAGTCTTATCAAGGGGTATCGTATTACCCAGTTATTGTGGAGGTCAGGTAGGCAGTCGCCCATGTAAATTCAGGCGATCCGGTTAGACTAGAACCTGACCCCAACTATGTTGGGAAAAGGCTAGGCAGATGATGAAATGAAGTGAGAAAATTTGTGTTTTTATCCCAACCTCTATAGGCTAGGAGCTCTCCGTTAATACAGTATGAGATTGTCTTTAAAAGGATAAACTATGAGGGTAGAAGGAATCCCAAGAGTGGGCGTTATGAATGAGTGCGAACCGAGATTAATGTAGGTCCAGTTTTAGTTTAAAAGGCTACAGTGAACCCTTTAGTTTTGATGTGGAACTTACGACAAGTTTACAAATATGGTATCTAATAATTAAAAAAGTTTAAATGTGACACATCAGACAATATTATTAATAACTAGCTGTGCCCATGGCTTCGCCCGCGTGGATGAGGAAATTATCCCACGGAAACGTGCTACCGGGACAAAAATAGTAGATTTATTCTTCGCTCGGCCCACTGAGTTTTGTCCTACATAAAAAAATCCTGGGTCGTCCTAAACAATATGCTTCCTTCGTCCGAAAATTCTCGCTTCGTCCTTTTTTTATATTCCTTTTAAGGCCCATATTTTTTTTTTTTGTATAAGACAAACTTACTTTTTGTGCACTCGGCAAAAAAGGGTTACGTATTATTAATTATTTAACATCTATCAACTATTTAAATCAACCGCTCCTTTCTCTGCCTTCTTTTCTAAACATTATGATGATTGATTATTATGACTATACCTAAATATTTAGAATTGTTGAATTGTTGAATTATTGTTTAAAAAAAACCTTATCATTATTTTTTGTTGACTTTACCTTTGAAGTAGGTACTTGTGATTTGGGACAAACGAAAGATGTTTTTGGAACGTGGGACAAAACTTCAGCACGAACGAGTTGAAGTTGAGAGTGTTATTCCTTATAACATCAGTTATCTATCAGTCATAGTGCCATCGACTGATGACCCGGAACGAACAGACGGACAAAAAAAAAGTACCGTATATATTTTCATATGCATTTAGTAAAAAACTGTTAAGTTGTTTTCATAAAACTAATACAATTTTATTAACAACTTAGTCAAAGCAACTACCTATCTCAATCTTAATAACTTTAAGTACAAAATACATATCTTCTGAACGACGATAAAACCTCAAGTTGTATGATTAAATAGTAGCTTAGTCCTAGACCACTAGCGGACTATAACCGACGATAACTCGTGAACACTCGGGCTTTCTGCCAAATCACCTATGTGACTGCATGCTTATGTACCGGTACGATTCATAAGCGCAAGCGATTTAGACATGGCGAGAGTAGTCAATAGCGACAGAAAAATATGCCTCTGCACGAGCCATCAAAACAAAAATACCCCAAGGGTTTAATGTAACTTGCTTATGATGAAACAAAAACATGTATCTATCATAGAAAAATACATATTTTACTAACCGACTTCAAAAAGAAGGAGGTTATCAATTCGACATGTTTTTTTTTTCTTTATGTATGTTCGGGCATAACTCCGTCGTAAATAGACGGATTTGCAAAATTCTTTTTTTGTTCGAAAGGGGTTTATTCCAAAATGGTCCCATATAAATTTCTAGATCTGATGATGCGTTTCGGAGACAGACAACGGAACTCTTCAAAACATTACAGCAAATCAACCGCGAATGCTGCTATTAAATATGCATTGTTTTGACCCCAAGGATGATTAAATTTCGAATTGGTGTGAGGTAGGTAACTAAAAGTAAAAAATAAAAACTTTTTTCAAAAAAATAACAACCCACTTTCAAAAAAACACTACAAAGTGCAAAATAACTATAGTTTCGGAAGGCGGTGACAAAGAATTAAAATACCTACACCTCCAAAGTCAAGTCAAAGTCAGTTTTTTTGGAAGTTGGTTGTTATTTTTTTGAAAAAGTTTTTTCTTAGTGAAATATCAATTTACTTCTCAAAAGCTTAAGGCACTAACGATGTTGACTATACAAATCCAATACCGAACGGAACGGCATCTACTACTACGCTACATGTGATCTACGCATCATACTGACGTCACACAAAAACCTGCATCGCGCAAGCAGTTTACTGCGAAACTAGCATATACATAGGTATACAACGTCCCGACATCTATCGTCGGGTAGTTGCCCACCAGACACAACACCCGTCTCATTGGATGATCCTCCCTTTTCTATAGAGGATGAGTGAACTTTAGTCATACTTCTATACTTCTTTGTTTTAAGTCGTTATTAACAACTCTACGAAGATTGAGGACATCGTACAGTACATACGGGTGTAACCAACTGGACATTGAGGGTGGAGAAGTTGGAGGGGCGTCCCAACACCAATTTCAAGTCGTTTGTGCTGCGCGTTCCGACCCACCATTCGGCGACCTTCCCCAAGGAAGAGTTTTGGCCGAAAGGTGTGCTGTATCGGTGTTTCTGCGGTCGGCCTCGCAGCGTAACACGACGCCGTCACTTCGTGTGCAGTAGTTTTAAAATTTGTTTTATAAAATATGCATTCGTTTATTTTATAGTTTTTTTTTTAGTCTTAGATGCCTGAAATAAAGCACAAATGTTAATATTTAAAGAAAGTCTTCTTTCGCTTTTCAATTGGACCATGTATTGATAAGTCACGTTATTATGTTATTGTAGACTGTATTAGGTATACGTATTAAGGCGATAATCACGTGAAGCCGTTGGTTCTGTGCCTGATCACTCTACGGTCGTGTCAGATTGCCGTCACAGCAGAATATCAGAATAGTAAAAGGGTGCAACTGTTTCTGCGCACACACTTGTGCACTATAATATCTTCTGGGTCGATGGCTAGTCTCCTTTTAGATTGGCAGCCATAGCCAAACTTAGGTCTGAAGAACTATTATTATTATTAGGGCGTACCATAACAGATGCATTTAAACTTGTACAAATCGGTGTTATGAATATGATTTTGAATTACACTATAAAGATATTATTAGTTTTATAGCATAATTACCTACATTTTTTTTCTATTTAGCAATAGAAAAAAGTAGCAGCTGCAGTAGAATTTGAAGTATGAAATTAAAGAAAAAGCATTTAACGGTCAAGCCCCGGCCGTATTAACTGAACTTGGGCGCCGCCAGAGACCCCAGTCGTTATCACACCATCCCTCGCGGTTGTCCTTCATAATTCATCAGACAAACAGATTTACCTATCCTACCAGAATGTATCAGATCTTGTAACTTCCAAGTTTTTAAATAAAACAGATTGTACCAATGTACGCGCATTGTTTTGTTCAGGGCCTTTCCATGAAAACCGGCAAAGTGCGTGTTGGAGTACGCACAATGAAGCGTTCCGTAATTGGAATGAATTTTGTGGCTGAAAAACAGATTATTAAACATAAATTCCCACTGCAAGTATACGTTGGTCGACTACTAGCTGTGATAGTCTTCCTTTTAACATCGTTGTATATACTTCTATAGTTTTTTTTTTTTTTTACATTTTCAAATATGTAAAAAAAGTAGCAGCATTTAGCTAGCAGAAGCCACACAGACTTGACTTTAAAAAAATTGCAGTTTAAAGCTTAATATTTCACAAACGGATCCCTTAATCGAAAAAATGTTTTCACAAGCCCGCAATGTATTCACCTCACATCATGGAGTAGTCGAGAAAAAAAAACATCCATACTTCATTTTACGTCTTTGCGGCTCGATGCGTGTATGTATAACCAAGCCAAATTACAGCTTTCTAGTACTAAAAGCAAAGTTGCAGACCGACGGACGGGCATGGCGAAATTATAAGGGATCCTTGTTGACTACGGAACCCTAAAAAATACACAGCGGCAACAGCACACACTGCTCTTATTTTGATTATTCAACATTCATTGTGGTTGGACCGACCGTACAGTATTAAGTTAAAATAAATAAAAGCTTAAATTAAAAAAATACACATAAAATCGCACTGCTATAGCAAAAGTAGCGACAGTATCAAAAACTAAAATTAATGTAGGTGGAATTAATAACTTCGAATCCGGTTTCTACAGTTTCCGAACAACTTTCATTTGGCAAAAGTTTTTGCAATTTTGTTCACAAATTAGCAGTGAAAGCTCCCAGCATTTATTGTTGAAACTTATCTTATATTTTTACATTGATAAATTTAGTGCTATTGGAAATTACTGTTCGGAAATTCCCAGTAGAATCCGTCGAAAATTGTAACCAATAGCATTAAGGTCTGAATACAAACGTAGGTATTATTTATTTAAAGCAGGGTCAATAAATAGGACTTATGTTATGAGGTAACCTAATTTTAAAGAGCAGGGAAGACCAAAGCAACGATAGATTGAATATTATGTGAAAGATGATTTATCTAGAAAGAGGGTGACTATCAAGATGACGACTAAGAAAAAGACATGATTCGCCGACCCCGAATAAATTGGGATAAAGACATCAGAAATATGAGAATTATGATGTTCAATCAAGGTTTCACTCCAGCAGGCGTAACATGACGTTTTCTATATCTACACAGTGCTTTAACAATAAAAACTGGCATTTCATTTCTCCATTTTTGACATCGCACCGTAGATATCCTTCTAAAATCTGCAATTTTGTCTTTCTTTTCTTACGATCTTTGTCTAGGTCCTTATAAATGTAAGACTATTGCAGAAGAATATTTCTTCCCATACTGTCAAAATCACACTGACAACAAACTTTCTACTCGACGGCCACAAAGTAAATACGATTATCTACAAAATCATGATTCGTTTAGAACGCAAAACTATGGTAATTAATAAAAAAACATAGCTATCTACTCCTATTGCACATCATTTAGTTAACAGTCATGTATATTCTTCCGTCGACAAATCGGTGCTGGTGCTAAGCCTACTGCAAACAAAGCTCTAAGAAAATGTGCCAAACGTATTTCCAAAATCGCCAACCTACAAAAAAAAAATCATCGCCTGCCTAGTCTTCTCCTATTTTGGGGTTGGCTTCCGATATAACCAGATGCAGCTGAATACTAGTATTTTTACATGGATCCACTGCTTATCTAACCTTCACAACCCAGTTACTGGGTGATACGATACCCCTTGGTAAGACTGGCTGTTAGACTTCGTTCTTCTGAAGACCTGTAGGGACTGTCGAAGATCCACGAATGACCGTGCTTTCCAAGGCGCAGAGGGTTCTTGGTATGTAAAGATGTTCACCAATCCACGGACCAACCGTGGCAAGCGTACCCCCCCGAGTGGGTTCCCGCATTGTCGTTGCGGGGCTCAGTAACCGTGGATTCCGGCCACGGTGAAGCCAAGAGGAACCCAAAGGTGGGGCCGCTCGTCAGGGCTTTTGCCTCAAAGCCGACGACGTAGCGGCCAAAAAGTAGGTTGAACTGAGGTGGGCCGCGATGTCGAATGGGAGGCATCGCGGCTGAGGGCTACGGGCTGCGGTAGAGGAGGAGTGCCGGTGCTTCTGAGCAGCGCTCTTCCCTTCCGTGGCCTGGACGTGGCCGCCACCGTTTGATGGCGGACGCGGTGGGGCCGCAGGGGAAGAGGAGTGTCGGTATAGCGTCAGCCGCTCTCCCTATCCCCTGCGGCCAAAAAAGTGGTAGACGGGACGGCGCGTTGTGTTCCACACGCGCGCCGTCAAAGATGTCAGCAACCACCGGTGGGGTCCGCAAGGGCCGATGCTTGCCAGGGGTGTAGGGTTTGTTCGAAAGAGATACCACGGCCCCTGGCATACGGGCTACTGAGGGAACACGGGTGGGTTTTAGTCAGTAAAAGTCTGACGCGCCTTCCTGCTCTACTCAGCAGGAGAAGTCATTTGATGATTTCCCACCCAAAAAAAAACCGTGGCAAGCGTAGCTTGTCCTGGTCGATTAACTCCTTCGGCTGTTAATACTTGGCCTCAAGACCCTCTTCCTACATAAAAGAATCATGTTCCCATATTTCTGTAGCCATGTTATCAATATGTGTTTCTCACGCTTGAATTAAACTTTCAAACAACGCCAATGTTAGAGTTATGTGGATACGTGCAACGTTTATAAATTGCAGTTTAGAACTAGAGGCGGAATTGTAATAAATATTTCTTGAAGTTGTGGTGAGTTGATTGAGGAAGGCGGTCTACGTGCTAGCTGTTATTTCACATCTACAGAATAACTGCAGTTTTCTCAGTTCACCGATTTTTTACTATGTTCTTGGTGTATGGAGTTTCGTATGGGAAATTTAACTGTCTTTTTCTTATATTTTTTCTAAAACTGGTATTTTTAATAGTTTAAACTAATAGAGTGTGCCTTTGCAATTGGTCCTCTGTGTAATTTTTTAGTTTTTACAAATTCGCAATTTTGAGCAAGTTATAATGTTACATTTTATATATGTGACTAGCTTTTGCCAGCGGCTTCGCCCCTGCGGAACTTTCATCCCCATATTTAACACCCTTAGGGGATGAATTTCGAAAAATCCTTCCTTATTTCTTGTCTGCATTATAAAGGGAACCTCTGTGCAAAATTTCAGCTTTCTGGGTCCAAGGATTTGGGCTGGGCGTTGATGACTCAGTCAGTCAGTCAGGACTTTTCTTTTTATTTATATATATAGATAATTTGAAGAGGGTAGCCCATGGAATTCAAATTTGCGTAAAAACGTTTTTACAATTTTCTGGCCAGTTTCAGGCTCTATGTTGAACAACTAAAAAGACCATTTAGTGAAACTCATTCAATCTTGGAGGGTTGTATTGATGAGTTTATTTACTATATTTGTGTAAAGCCTTATTTTTTAAGGTTGCGAATTATAAAGGATTCTTATTTCTGTAAGTAGGTTTGTACAAACACTTTTACATGTCAATCATATTTTAAAAACTAGATGTGGTTGGCGTTTCCTATCTGACTACTCTGAGGTCACAGTCTCTACTCTTCGCATGTCAAGTGTACAGCATGTATACCTATAACAATAGAATTTCTATTGTGTCTGCTAATTAGACTCGCGACGGGTCCTGACACAATCTTGGTCAGATCATGTGAACACCTTTTTAATTGGTGTCTGAAACGGTTTTTTAAGAAAGAACAACACAGATTGAATGGACCTGTCCAATCAGTGCACGCATTTATCAGTAATCATGCAGCTCAACTTAGAAATTAAGTAGCTCAACTATACGAAAAAATACCAAAGAAAGGACATTTGGGTAGGCTCCAATTAGTAAATGTGTTTTAAAGCATAACTAGACAATCCACACACATTTTAATTCAATCCGATATGTGGTTAAAAGACGTATCGTTGTTGTTACGATAATCTCAGCACAGTAAATGAAAAATGATGTTATTTCCGTAAGTAGGTTTGTACAAAAACGTTTACACGTTAATCTTATTTTAAAAACCAGATGAGGTAGGCGTTGACTATTCGACTAAACTGAGAAGAAAGGCCGAAACAAACTCAGGTGTCACAGTCTCTTTTAAAGTCCAGACATAATCTTGGTCAGATCATGTGAAGACCATTTTGATTGGTGTCTGAAATGGTATTTGGAGGAAAGACCCACACAGATTGAGTGGACCTATTCAGTCAGTGCAAGCATTTGTCAGTAATCATGTAGCTCAACTCATAGCTTACGTACGAGTAGCTCAACGATTCGACGAACAATACAAAAAAGGACATTTGCGTAGGCGCCAAATAACTAGTAGATGTGTTCTAAAACAAAACTAGATAATCCACACACATTTTAGTTCAATCCGTCATTTGGCAAACAGACATATCGTTCTTGTTACAACATTCTCAGGACAGTACTTACTACGTTGTAGACAAAGCCATGTTGTTTATGGGGTGCTTGGACAGGAAACCTCCCCGTGTGCCCGTGGGCTGGAGTTTCCTTTGGATAAGTCTGGGGGAAAGGCCAGTCTCCGGGACGGTGCACCCTGGGATGCGGGCAATGTCCCCCTTTGGGTACTGTGTGCCTAAGGGGTGTCGTTGCCCGTATGCCAATATCCTGTCGGCGGGACACTCCAACGCGTGTATCTCTGCGCTCATGCAGAGACGCACAGCGGCGGAGCAAGAGCGGGCTCGGTGTGCACTCACCCTGCCACCGGGCAGGCAAGAAGGAGTGCTCTCCTTCTGCCACCGTTAATCTCGTAGCCCCGAAGATTGTCACGGTCATGTCTCTGACTTTTGACGGGGGTCGAGGGCCTTGGCTTAACCGCCCGGGCCGCGAGGAAGAAATCCTCTATAAAAAATTACCCCAAACCTCCAAGCGGCGGCACACCGTGAGGGAGGTTGGTAGCTTGACTAATGGGTAGCTAAATTAGTCTCGAGTGCGAACCACTATTTTTTGAGCCAGTACATAAAGTTTACACTCGTGGGAACAACTATGGAAAATATAAATAAAAACAAAAAACTACAGGAGGAGGAGAGTGATGCGGGGTCGGAGTCCGACTCTGCATCGAGCGCGAAGGACTCTATTAAGGGCCCGGAGCATGCGGCGGTGGGCGCTTCGAGGAGGACAGAGTTCCTCAAGAAGCGCCCCAAACCGAGGGATGGCCGGGGGTCGTCTTCGGATGGCGGAATGGCCTCGACCCGAAAGCTCGGGAAGGTCTGTCGGAGCGGTGGGGTCCGGTTGGGCAGAGGCCTAACCACTAAGGATCCCGCCGAGCCGAGCGCCGAGGCGGCCCAGGCAGCTGAGCCAGCTGAATCGGAGGGGCAACGTTCTGGAGCTACCAGTAGCAGGGCCCTCTCAGAGTCGTCCGACGTTGAGCCTGACAACGCCGGCGGCTCTAACTCGGAGCGTACGGCCAGGCTCGCGGAGGTTGTGGCTGCTACAGTCAAGGGTGTGGCCTTGAAGAGGCTTCAGGCCTCTAAAGGCAAGGCCATTACCGCAGCCATAGCCTCCATTATGGCGGCAGCGGAGGATATATACTCCGGACCTCCGTCGGACGGTATGTCCGAGGTGCGGGCGGAGGTTTCCCGTTTGACGGCCGCCATGGAGCTTCTCCGCAAGGAGAACGCGGAGCTCCGAGCGGACCTGGCCGGGCTCCGAGGAGCTAGTCCCAGTGTGGTGCCCCCCAGTGTGGTGCCTCAGAAGGGGGCGCGACAGGGGCATGGTGGACCCACACCAGGGGAAGACCGGGTGCTGAATTTGGTGCGGCAGGAGCTAGCTACCTTCCGCAGCCGGTTTTCCGCCCTGGAGGCCATAGTCCTGCGCCCCCCACTAGCGGCGAGCCGGCCGGTCTCGGGCCAGCAGAAGGAGGCGACGTATGCCGCCGCCACGTCAGTCGCGGCCAAGTCGGCACCGCAGTCGGGTCGGACCCCGGCGAAACCGGTGCCGCCCAAGCCCAAGCCCAAGAAGGGTGGGGTGGCTGCTCAGGCGGCTACGCCCCCAGCGGTGGTGCCAGGACGGTCTGCCCCGCCTCCCCCATCTCCCGCGGCTGACGCCGAATGGGAAGTAGCCGGGGAGAAAAAGAAGGCGGGCAAGGCAGCGAGGGCTGCCAAAAGGAAGGAGAGGCGGCAGCGGCGCAAAAAGCGTAGCGCCGCGGCTAGGTTACGCGCCCCGAAGTCCGCCGCTGTAGTGCTAACACTACAGCCGGAAGCGGAGAAGAAGGGCGTGTCCTACCGCGACGTGCTTTCGAAAGCAAGGGCGGCGGTGAACCTCGCGGAGCTGGGTGTCTCCAACGGCATGCGGATGAGGGTCACTGCGACCGGAGCCCGCATGTTGGAGATCCCCGGTGCGGCCAGTGGCCCGACCGCTGACGCCCTGGCCGAAAGGCTTAGGGCGTCCCTTGACGCGGACGAGGTCCGAGTGTCCAGGCCCACCAAGTGCGCTGACATGCGCATCTTGGGCCTGGACGACTCCGTGACGGAGGGCGAGGTGGTGGCCGCCGTAGTCAGGACGGGAGAATGCTCTGCCGAGCAGGTGAAGGCAGGCACCATCCGTCCTGACAACACGGGGATGCGAACCATCACGGTGAGCTGCCCCGTGTCGGCGGCCCGAAAGATCACCGAGGAGGGCCGTAGGCTTCTGGTGGGCTGGGTATCCGCGCAGGTGAAACTGCTGGAACCCAGACCTCTGAGGTGCTTCCGCTGCCAGGTGGGTCACCACGTGGGAGTGCAGTGCACCTCGGAGGTGGACCGCAGCAGTCACTGCTTCCGCTGCGGTCAGCCCGGTCACAAGGCCGGCTCGTGCGTCGCACCCAAGCCGCACTGTTATCTATGTGCGGCAGCTGGAAAGCCGGCCGAACACCGGGCTGGGAGAAAAGCCTGCGCTCCACCCGCTGAAGCCAGAGGCCGAGGCAGGGCCAAGCCCTCCGCCACCGCCGTCACCGCCGCAACCGCCGCCACTGCCGCCGCCGCTGCCGCCTCCACCGCCGTTGTTGCCGCCGCCGTTGCGGCTGGGCCTGCCCAGGGGGCCCCGGAGGAGAGTAATATGGAGTGTACGTAACGGCTCCATTACGCCTCCTGCAGGCGAATATCAACCACTGCGCCGCCGCTCAGGATCTGTTGATCCAGAGCATGGCGCAGTGGTCGATTAACATCGCCGTGGTCGCTGAGCCGTACTTTGTCCCGCCCAGGGATGACTGGGTGGAGGACCTGAGCGGCTCAGTGACCCTCATTTCGTCGGCCGCCGCCGGTACCCCGACCCTCGAGAGTGTCAAGAGGGGACGGGGTTGCGTTGCAGCACGGTTCGGGGAGATTGTCGTGGTAGGGGTGTACTTCTCCCCGAGCCGAACTCTCGCCGAGTTCCACAACTCCCTTGCGGAGTTGAGAGACGTCGTCGTCGGGTTTCGTTCCCTCCCCGTGCTCGTCCTCGGGGACTTCAATGCCAAGAGCTTGGCTTGGGGTTCCCGTTTGACGAATGTGCGGGGCAGGATGGTGGAGGACTGGGCTCTGGAAGCAGACCTGGTCGTCCTAAACCGGGGTTCTGTCGCCACGTGTGTGCGGATGCGGGGTGAGTCGGTGGTGGACATTTCGTTCGCCAGCCCCGCTCTGTCGCCGCGTGTCATCGACTGGCGCGTCATGGAGGGGGTGGAGACGTATTCCGACCACCGGTACATCCGGTTTGACGTCTCCGCCCAGACCTCGAGCGCGCCGGTCCGACAGGCCCCGTGTGGTCCGCGGTGGGCGTTGAAGCAGCTGGACCGGGAGCTTCTCCTGGAAGCCTCGATCGTGCAGGCCTGGGTGTCATCACCGGACAGGCCTGCCGACATCAACGACGAGGCCGAGTGGTTCCGGGAGACCATGTCCGAGGTGTGTGACGTGGCAATGCCCCGGGTCCAGCCAGGTCGTGCTTCACGCCAGGTGTACTGGTGGTCGCCGCAGTTGACAACACTGCGCGAGGCGTGTGTTGCTGCGCGACACCTTTACTCCAGGCACCGCAGGCTCCGTATCCGCCCTCCGGATACGGAAGCCATTGAGGCGGAGCTGTACGAGGGGTACAGAGTGGCGAAGACCGCCCTCCGAGACGAGATCCTGCGGGCCAGAGTAGTGGCCCGCGAGGAGTCGCTGGAGACTCTGAACAGAGACCCGTGGGGACGCCCGTACAAAACGGTGCGGGACAAGATCCGCCCGTGGGCTCCCCCGCTGACGCAGAGTCTCCGGCCTCATCTCGTGCAGGACGTGGTGAGCGCTCTGTTCCCCTCGCGAGGGGAGCACGCTCCCCCGCCTATGGCTCCGCCTCGCGGTCCTGGCGCAGGGGAGGTCGTACCAGGCGGCGGCCGACTTAGCGACACAAGGGGTTGCGACAATCGTGGATAGGATCCGGCAACTGGGACTCGAGGTGGCATTGCACAAGTCCGAGGCCATGTGGTTTCATGGTCCTCGGAATGCGCCACCGACGGGTTCCCAGATAACGGTGGGAGGGGTTCACATCGGCGTCGAGTCGACGATGAAGTACTTGGGACTCGTCCTCGACAGCCGGTGGAACTTCGCGGAGCATTTCCGCCGTTTGGCTCCCAGACTGGAGCGGGCCGGGGCTGCGTTGAAGCGGCTCTTGCCCAATCTAGGGGGGCCAAACGCCTCCTGCCGGAGGCTCTACGCGGGGATCGTGCGGTCCATGGCCCTATACGGGGCGCCGGTGTGGGCGCCTACATTGAGGCGCCAACCAGCTCGCCGTTTGAGGGCATCCCATAGGGTCATGGCCATACGGATGATCCGAGGATATCGCACGATCTCCGGCGAGGCGGCGTGCCTCCTTGCCGGATTACCGCCATGGGATCTGGAGGCAAAGGTCCTCGCGCAAATATGGGAGTGGCGCGAGGAGGCCAAACGCCGGGGCGTAAGTCCGCTGCCGCAGGAAATCGCGGCACAGCGGACAGAGTTCCGGCGGGATCTCATGGTGACATGGAGAGAGCGATTGTCGCAACCCAGTGCTGGGCACGCCACGATTGCGGCGGTAAGTCCCCTCTTTGAGGAGTGGTTTGAGAGGCGGCATGGCGTCCTCACCTTCCGCCTGACG
The DNA here is from genome assembly GCA_949987655.1 of Polymixis flavicincta. Lineage (NCBI taxonomy): Eukaryota > Metazoa > Arthropoda > Insecta > Lepidoptera > Noctuidae > Polymixis > Polymixis flavicincta. The sequence goes on along the minus strand of OX465185.1, from coordinate 8,040,581 downwards.
CAGGTCCTCACCGGACACGGTTGTTTCGGGACGTTCCTGTTTCGGATAGGGCGGGAGGAAACGCCCGGGTGTTTCCACTGCGAAGATCGCCCTGAGGACACGGTGGAGCACACGGTGGCGGTCTGCCCTGCTTGGGCGGAGCACCGCCGTGTCCTCGTGGAGGCGATCGGCGGCGGCGATCTCTCGCGTCCGGCCCTGGTCCAGGCCATGGTACGGAGCGAGAGGGCATGGGGAGCCGTCACCTCCTTCAGCGAAGCAGTGATGCTCGCGAAGAGGGAGGCGGCGCACGTGAGGGAGAGGCAGCATATGCGCCCTCGCGACCCCAGCCGCCGCAGGATACGGAGACGCCCTGGGCGTCGGGAATCCCAGGCCGATTTCCGGCCACCGTAGGCATGGGCTTGCGGACGGCGAGTAATGGGTAGCTCGCTGTCCGGTAAGGACCAAGCCCAAGTCGACGGCGCGTTGTGTTTCACGCGCGCCTCAAAGAGATGTCAGCACAAAAAATGATGGGGCCCGCAAGGGCCGATGCCTGCCAGGGGTGCGGGTTTGTTCGAAAGAGACACCACAGCCCCTGGCTTAAGGGCTACTGAAGGAACACGGGTGGGTTTTAGTCAGTAAAAGTCTGACACGCCCTCCTGCTCCACCCAGAGCGGGAGAAGTTATTTGATGATTTCCCACCCAAAAAAAAAAAAAAAAAGCCATGTTGTTTATCATTCAGAGGTACAGAAACTTGGTTTGTGTAGCAAGCACAATGCTCACAAGGAATTTTGGTAAACAGTCTACTACAAACCGTGTCATTGCGTTAGTGGATATCTAGATATCTAGAATAGAATAGAATAGAATAGAAAACATTTATTCGACACAGACACAACACAACAGCAACAAACACATAAAAAAAAAAGAGAACGTTAAACTTAACAAAAAACATTCAGTATCAGTTGTGCTGAGCGTGTCCATACCGAAAGGGTTACCATCTCAGCATTTGCTGGGCGTGAGACACCCAGCGCTGGTTTTCAGTTGGCACCCTGCAGCGACACACGGACGTAGGTAAAAAATAAAAGTAAACTACTTATTGGTAACGGAAAATAGATACATACTTGAATATTAGTGATAATAAATGCTTAAGAATACGTAAATAAATAATGCATAAGATTTTTATGTGCTACTCAGTTCAGAGATATTTTTTTAAATACCCACGAAGCTACAATATAAAATAGCGCCTGTCGCTTGACGCGAGGACGCATCATCGAGCAGCCGCAAAAAGCCACCGAATAAAATGTGTTTTCCATAAAATATTAATGTGTGAAAGTAAATTATTGTTTCTAAGGCCTACGCCTTACCACCAGACAAATTTATATTGCAACGGAAAAGAGAAAATACGACCGAAACCTAGTGGTTCTTGGAAATATACCGCATCACATCCAGCCTAAAATAAGGTTAGTTTCTGTAGTAAGTCATTAAATAAAATTAAAGGCAATACTTAAATTGATTATTGATTGAATATAAATTATTAGATTAATTATAATTGTGTTTAAATAATTATTGGATTAATGGATTAAATAAAGGATTTATCAATATTAATGCCATTAAATTCAATTTGTGAATTCATAATGAAATTCTTAAGTTTAGCCTTAAATGTACTAATGTTTTTTAGGTCCCTAATGGGTGGGGGAATGTTGTTCCAACATTTGGAAGCCGCGTAACGAATCGCGAATCTCATTTAAGATTTTGGGAACTGTTTGTATAGCCGTAGATATTCAGATCTGTTTGGCTTTGTTAGTTGAGTTAAATTTCAAGAAACTAAATTTTAAGATACTTGTAAACAGTGAGGTATTTGAAGCTTGTATTCTACTTCAGAATAGGTGTTCTTAGTATAGGTATATTGAGCAGTGGTGGCCCAGTTGGTAACGGCAGCGACTTATGGGTTGTAAGTCGAAGGGTCTAACCCAGACAGGCGCTTTACTTTGTGGAAATTATTTCATCACCACTGCTCTCAAACCGGTGACAGAAAACATCAGGAGGAAACCAGCATGTACTGCAACTAAAAATTCGAAGACATTGACATCTACCAACCCGCCCTGGGGTCGCGTGGTGGATTACGGCCCACTATTTCTTTCGGAAATGAGGCTTGATTCCTAGCAGTTTCGAAAATTAGCCTTTAGAGGCTGAATGTTTTACACATTAAACACTAATGTTTAATGTGTAAAACATTTAAGTTGTGAAATTTTAATAGACGGAGCTTTAGCTTATAACGTTGATAGTTTATTTAACAGAAGAAACTTTTTTTAACACGTTTTTATTAGCTTCACTTGTGTATTTGTAAGCATGTTTGTTTGTAACTGACTTCTTCAGACTTCATTTAGACTCACTTCAAACGGTCAGATTTCATTTGAGCTTTGTAGACTTATCGAGGACCGATGACAATTCAAAAATTTCAAAAAACAAAAAGAAAACAACGCTTTTGCAGTTCCCAGAACTAAAAAATAGAAATAAATTATGTATTAAAAATCAAAAAAACACGCGTTTTTAAAAAAACAGACTAAAAAAACTTTTTGTTTTTTTTTTTTTTTTTTAGTTTATATTTTTTGACATTTTTATCTATTATTGGAACGAAGTTCCTTATCGCGCGTTGCGAAAGGGGGCTAGACGGAAAAAATTAAGACCAAAAAGGAACTTCGTTCCATCCGGGTGTCCCTTGACACCTCTCAAGTTTTTTATTTCAAACGTGGATTAACTTTTAGGCAAATATCACAGCACAACGCGCCACGCGACAGGGCACGGGGAACGGAGCTAAATTCTCCGCGCGGTAACGCGTTTTTATTGCATTTGCATATAGAAAACACGTGCGGGGCAGATTTCCCGCGCACCGGAACGTGGCACGTGATAGTGTGAGATTCGCCTTAGGTATTTTGATTGACAGTGTACTATAAAAAGCTTCACTGCCTTATTCAAACAACACTTCAACAATATCTTTTTACAGAATTTTCAGAATTAGTTTTAAGATTAACAAATATGCAAAACGTTTTGCATTCAAAACTGTTGAAGATGAAGAAGCACCCAAACAAGACGTCATAGCCATTGTGTAGCTCACCTCTAGAATATTCATTAATATTTCCCAGGCCGAGAAAGCTTAAACTACCTTTATTTATGGCGTAAATAATAGGAGAGAATGAAACTTAAGAAAATGAAAGTGGAAATTTCCTTTATAATCGAAAACATTGACTTCGATATTTTAAAGGGAGAGTTTATCAACAAAAACACGCGATTCATCAATCAACGTCTGATCAGAATCTTACGCTCGCAGCTTCTCGTCTTAATCCTTGCTCTGTAAGAATTTCTTTAGGATTTAACACCCATTTGCTGTTTTGGTTACACTAGGAACTTAATTAATGATAGATTTTGTTCTCGAATTGATATACGAGTACTTACTATTATTGACATTAACATTTTAAAGCACTTCGCTCTGCTTTTTATCTTGCTTAAAACAATAGTCAGACTGTGGGTTATTCGCAAGATTTTATTGTTTACTTTAACGGCCCTGAATCTCTAACAACCACAGCCACACACTCACGAATGGGGAACCATGATAGACACGCCAAAAAACTGCTTCAATCCGTCAAATTAAATCTTGGTTCATCTCGTTACAAGTCTCTGAAAAAGACAAAGAACTCATCTTCAAATTGCCATAACGCAGTAAGCAAGCGATCAATGATCGTCCTTTTTTGTCCTGCACGAAGGGTAAAATTATTTTGATCATTAAACTATACGTGCTATATGTAGCTTGGCGCAGTAGAAGTATTGTCCGTGATGAAATACACACAAACTAGTGCATAGCATAAAATACTAAAATCTATTTATATGTGTATTTTCTTTTCCAATCCCAATATGCAGCTAAAAGTAAATAAAATAACTAGAGATCTAAGATACCTCGGGGGCTATGTACCGTCAACAAGTTTGTTACGACATGATCTTGGCGATGGCTCAGGGTATGGAGTACACAGTAAACGAAGTCCTAATCTCAATTTCCGATAGCCCACAGTCCACTCCCATCGCACGATTTCATGTCTCGTATCCACATGAACTATCTTTAAATTCACCGCTTAACCCATAGTCAAGAAGTAGAATGTCAGTCGCAGTACCAGTCAGTAGAGTATCTGACTGCCCAATCTGGCAAAATTTTTGGAGAAACACTGCGCAATTTTAAGTATTGAACAGACGACAAAAGAAAATACAAAACAGCATAAGGTACCCGGCGCTATGGAATAATGTAGTTAGGTTAGTTCCGTGTGGTGCCGGACGTAAAAGAATATCACCATCCTATTTCTTCCCGTGGGTTTCGTAGAAGGCGACTAAGGAACTTACTAGAGAATGGGCAGCAGCGTTCTCTATGCATTTTACACCATACTGCGATCGCCAAACCGCCTGCCAAGCGTGGCAATTATGGCAAAACCCCCCTCTTGGGGGAGGCCTATGTCCAGCAGTGGATGACTTTTGGGATGATGAATGAATTAGGTTAGACCCACGTGACCAATGAACGGAACAGATGTAAAAGCTACAAGTAAACATAATTGAATGGCACTCCATTTACTCATTACTCCTTGCCTACGGTACGAATCCCGTGACTTGGCTTCCACTTCGATGCTTAGGAAATCGTTATCTGGGTTAAGATTTAAAAATATTTGTTCATAGATAATACTTTGAGTACTATGTTGGCAGAGGAAACTATTGTTTACGTAGTGTCAAGATTTAGTTCTTGTTTCGTTTAAATATAATCTTTGAAACTCTTACAAATCTATTGACTTAAATTATAATTTCTAAAGTCATCCTACTATCCTACTAATTTTATAAATGTTAGAAATGTGAAATTTTGTATGTTTAGATGTTTAGAGGTTTGTTACTCAATCACGCAAAACTGGCTGTAGACTCGGATGTTTGGTAAACAGATAGAATATAACTTGGATTAACACAATTTACTTTAGATCTCGGTAGTAGGTTTCCGTGGGATAAATTTCGACCTCCACGTGAGCGAAGCAGCTGGCAAAAGCTAGTTTAAATATAATAAAAACCGTTTTCTTAATAAATGTCGTAAAATCATTTACTGACAGACAGTGCACAGTCTTATACCTCTCTAGAGAGCTTCTAGAAGCATAAAATTTAGCACAGGAGTAACTACAGGATGTTAAACGATCCATCACGAATTGTCATTTACGCATTATGGACGTCGAACTTTTGTCCAAAAACAATTTCTGGAAAAATGCTTTTATTGTCGGTGTAAAAATTCGCTGTTAACGCTAGTGCGCAATGTAATACACGCAAAACGTTGTGTTTAGGGATGAATTATTAAAAAAGGATTTAAAGTCAAGTAGCATTTTAAACTTGCTGTCGTTAAAAACTGAAACGGAACTTTAATCCTGATTATCTTTCATATAATTACATTTTATTGTAGTACGTAAGTGCAATTTATATTGTAATTTTAAGGGTGTGAGCTTGGCCAAAGTGCAATGGAGAGGGCTATGCTCGGAGTTTCCCTACGCGATCGTATCAGAAATGAAGAGATCGGCAGGAGAACCAAGGCAACCGTCTTTCGGCTGAAATGATGATGATAATGATGAGCCTGGATATCTATAATACAGGTCCCGAACCCAGTTTAGACTAGCTCTCACCAAGGTTTGAATCTACCTGTAACGTAAATACCATGTACCAAACTTGTACCTTTTTGAGAGAAAATAAAAATAAAGAAATAAAAAATTGATAAATAAAATATCACCGTACCCAGAAGGTTCCCAGGTATGTACAATTAAATAATTACAATGACGGGAAGGCTTTGTTAAACATTTTTCACACCCGTTTAAATGAAGGTGCGACAGAAGGTGGATTTTTGAAAATTCATCCCCAAAAGGAACTCAATAGGAAATAAGAATAATAAGGGATGAGAATTTGTATTGGTAATTCGTGAACCTTTGTCGAAAGAAAATCCCATCGGAAACATGGCTTGTTACCATATTAAACATTAAAACATCAAACCAGTATACTCGGAAGGTTAAAAAATAAAATAATAAAGTTGAAGAGCGTGCAGTTTTAAATTAGTTGATCTCTATCAACTCATTTAAAACTGCACGCCTCTTCAGTAAAATTTTATAAGCAAGCATTTGAAATGAGTATGCAACAAACAGTGAACGTGCGTGCAGTTTTAAACTAGTTGATGTTTATCTACTTATGCAAAGCTTTCATCCATTTAACAAAGTCTGAATCTAGAACGTATGTAGTTCACAAGATCGCCACCGTCGTTTCTAAACTAAAACAACGTGAAACCTCTCCCTTTTTAGTTTCGTAGGTGACATCCATCACGCTTGTTTTTTACTTTGCTTTACTTATTTTTTCCTGACTCAGCTCTTTTATCTTAGTGACACTTGATACAAGAAAACCAGCCAAGTGCGAGTCGGACTCACACACAAAATGGTCCATACCACCGTACAATATTAAACAGAAAATATTAAGAAAAAAAAATCGCTAGTCACGGATGGAGACCCTTTCAATTTTTAAAGTTAATATAATAGGAAATAGGTACCTACTCACTCTGAAAAATTCAAGTGTCTACATATTACGGTTCAAAAGATACATTCCTGTAACAGACGAATGGATAGACTGACAGCAGAACCATATTAATAGGGTTCCGTTGCCACCCTTTATGCACGGAACCCTTGAAAAGCCGTGAAAAACTAAATGTTCTTTCTAGGTGACAAAGTGCTAAAATCTGGGCAAGGTGATTCATTTGCATTACTCCCTCATCAGGCGGTCCAGTATTTTTAGATAAGCGTGACTATTTTTCATTTTAATGCGTCCTGTTTTCAGTCTGCATTTTCAGTCCGATTGTAGTGGTATAATTTTCGGTGGAATTTTTTATGCTGAAATATGCTGTGTGATTTCCTGTTAAAATTCTGGCTCCTTCTTTTTTTCTGTTTATGTAAGGTGTTTTTTTATGACAATGGGAAGCTACAACAATCATAGCTAGCCTTTTCCCAACTGTGTTGGGGTCGGCTTCCAGTCTAACCGGACGCAGCTGAATAACAGTATTGTACATGGAACGACTGCCTATCTGACTCCCCTTGTTAAGACTGGCTGTCTGACTTTCGGGCTTCTGGCGACCCGTAACGACTGTCAAAGATCCACGAATGACAGCCGGGACCAAAGGCTTAATGTGCTTTTTGAGGTACGGAAGGGTTTCGGTCTGTAATGGATGGATGATTCGGCTCTTCTAATAATAAGCTATACTATGTCAAATAGTCTTTTATCAGGCGGAAACAAGGTGCGTGCCTTCAACGGTTGGGTTATGCCGGTTTTGATGTATTCTTTCGGCATACTCAAATGGACTCAAACGGAACTTGACGCCCTGGATAGGAAGGTCCGTACATTGCTGACGGCATATCGGATGCATCATCCACGGTCATCAGTGATGAGACTGTACATCCCGCGGAAGTGTGGGGGTCGAGGCTTTTTAAATGCTAAGACTCTCCACAACCGCGAGATTTGCAGTCTCAGGGAATATTTCCTTCACACTGACGTGGGGATGCATCGAGATGTGGTCGCAGTGGACAAGGGCCTCACCCCGCTCTCCTTGGCGAAAGAGAACTGGCGCAAACCAGCAGTACTGGATACCAATGATCGTAAGGGAGTATGGCAAAGCAAAGAGCTACACGGACGCTTTTTCCAGGCTCTTCATGGGCCTGATGTAGACTTTTTGGCGTCTGTATCCTGGCTACGCTTCGGCGACCTCTTCGGAGAAACCGAAGGTTTTGTTTGTGCGATTATGGATGAAGTTATCATGACGACCAACTATCGGAAATACATTGTCAAGGATGGTTCGGTTGACATATGTCGGGCATGCCACCGTCCCGGTGAATCAATCCGACATATCGTTTCCGGTTGTTCTCGTCTTGCTAACGGCGAGTATTTGCACAGACACAATCTAGTAGCTAGGATTATCCACCAGCAACTTGCTTTGCAGTACGACCTTGTGGAGTCTAAAGTACCATACTACAGGTATGTGCCCGACCCAGTTCTCGAGAATGGTCACGCCACATTGTACTGGGATCGATCTATCATCACTGACAGGACTATTGTAGCCAATAAGCCTGATATTGTGGTGATAGATCGACGAGAGCGTCGTGCAATGATTGTTGATATTTCTGTCCCTCATGACGAGAATCTCGTGAAAGCTGAGCAAGATAAGAAAATTAAGTATCTTGACTTAGCTCACGAGGTTGTCGACATGCGGGACGTGGACTCAGCAATCATTGTACCGATAATCGTTACAGTAAATGGCCTAATAGCGAAGAGCCTCGACCAATATCTCAGGAGGCTCTCATTGCGCGGCTGGATCAAGGGCTTGATTCAGAAAGCAGAATCAAATAAAAAGCTATACTATGACTACAACTTTAATTATATTATACACTAGCTGCCGCACACGGCTCCTCCCGTGTAAATGTTGAAATTTATCTGGAACAAGCTTCTCTTGTCCAAGGAATAAAAAAATCATGTGAACTTCCACCCCCTATTTCACCCATTTATGGGGGTAGTTTCCTAAAATTCTTTCTTTGCTGATGTCTCCTACTCATAATTCACCTCTGTGCAAAATTTCATCTTCGTAAGTTCGTCTTAATAACTAGTTATGACATTCCGTAATGAATCAGTGATCGAATGAATATATGAATGAGTGACTTTTTGCTTATACAACGTGTCGTTTTGCATCCTCGTCAAATTTCAGGAGGCTGTTATGAAAGACATAAATAATCATATAAAATTACGATACCTGCTCACAGATGAATACCGACTTGTTTCTTTCGTTATTTAAATTTAACAGTATAATTCAAAATACACCTCTTTCATAGAACAGAATCGCCCCGTTCCGTATGCAGTAGGCAGTATCGCACGATTATGTCACTGTGTTACAGTGCGGTATAACATGCGCGTCCCACACATGCCGATTTCCGAAAATATGAAAAATAAAATAAAAAAAATAGCAACTTATTTTATTATTGATTCTTGTAAGAGAATCATTAGCATAGTTACCTACCTCCTTGAATTTGACAAGGATACAAAACGACACGTTGTATAGATTACTTGTGTAAATCAATTCTTTACTTCCACTAAACCTAACGAAATAAATCAAAGTCACTGATCCACACAACCTGTTTCCTAATGACTTGTGCGCAATTACAAGAAACTTAACCGCAATACAGTACAGGCGTAAACTTACAAGTCAATTTGTTAGCATTTCGTGTAAACACAAGTGGTCCACAAACTTCGTGGTCAAAGTTATACAATGGAAACTGTTCTATCCATTGTTGCGGCCCAGAGACCGGCGACGGTAGTGGATTGAATGAACTCTTGCATACAGACGAGAGCGTAATTTGTTAAGAATTCTGTTTTATTGTAACTTAACTATAATTACATAAACTCACGATTTCTTTTCATGGGGCACCATGTCTCTATCATAAAATTAATTTATCAGTAATTGCTTCAATTTCATTCTTTTGACCTATTTTGGTATGCTAATTTTATTCTGGGTGAATCGTTTTCACTCATAATTAGAAAATAAATGGATATTAAATATTGTAGTTAGTACATTTTAAAAGAGTAACAGTGGAGTTTCTTGTCCATTCTTCTCCATACGAAACTACATTTTGGAAGGGGCGACTAGAATCAAATCTATTTTAATGTAAATGTTGACGTTCAAAAGTGCCTTTTAAGGTGAGTCTAGTTCACATTTTTCCTTTAAAAACTTCGGGAGTGGATTATTCCGCTGTCCGATAATGTACATAAAAAATTAAACATGGTATGGTTTTCTCTCATTACTAATATTGTCTGTACTGAAACAGAATACTAAAAATAAAACCATTAAAAAGTTAGGAGCCAACAAATATTCGTTTTTCTTGCTAATTTTACCTAACTTTGGGCGAATTTAAGTAGTAAAAAAAGTGTAAAAGCTCCAAAATTAAGTCAGTACCGACAAAGCTCAATTATCGAAAAGTCCAATAAGCTTTATTGGTTATTGATTTATGCAGTAGTTTTTTCATAAAACCCGATCTTACGAAGGACTTTTTTTAATTTTTACTCGCCTCTTTTACTGTAACTGATCCTGCAGCTCACTCAATAATGTTGTGCGTGTAGACTAGCGTCTAACTGCTCATCACGGGTACTACCTCTGTCAGATACGAAGCCTGGTGAGTCAGCGTGCTTTTCAGCCTGGTCCACCAGTGACTTCGAGCCCGCGATTAGTGCCTATTTGAAATAAATGCTTTGACTTTGAGGTTGGCAGAAACCATACACGGTGCCAGAGACAAAGGCGCACAAACTGTGACCATGAATTTAGCACATTATTCTAGAACCCCTAGCATAGAAAATGTTGGTCCGTTATTAAAACAAAAATCAACTGTTTCATCCAGAGAGCTATGGAACGGAGTATTCTAGGTATCAAGCTTGTGGACCGGGTTAAGAATACAACAATCCGTTCCATTACGATCTTACTGATGTCACTCGGTAAGCTGCCACGCTTAAATGGAATTGGGCTGGACACATCTGCCGTATGTCAGACGTAGATCAATGGGCCAAACTTACTACCCAGTGGGTCCCGCTTATTGGCAAACGACATCGCGGCAGGCCCAGACGGAGATGGAGGGATGAGCTGGACTCCTTTAATAAATATTGGTCCTTGTCAGCTTTGGACAGAGAGAGGTGGAAAGAGAGTAGGGAGGCCGTTGCCCAGCAGTGGGACGTTAACGGCTGAAAACAAAAAAAAAACTGTTTCATGGAAAAGTGAAAACCTACACGGACAATATGTACTGAACGAACAGCATTTTTGTTGTTAAATATCCGACGAAAAATTTAAATGCGGAAATATTTAGAATCATCAACCTACTGAATCCCTGTTAACGGTTTGTGCGACGATTTCCATACATACTGCTCTGGCTTTGTTTAAGTCTAACATCTGGTCATACAAGCATGCCAGTTGCGAGTACAACGAACCTGACCTTTCTGAAAAGAATTACCACCAATAAGATCACTGTATATCCGTCCTGGGCGTGTGTTTATGTACGTGTATGTGTTACTAATCATTATTAAGAGTTATTGAGGAAAGTAGAAACAGCAAATTCAGGATAATCACTTGCTCAGAGAATTGTCTCTTCATAATTTAATCCTCAAATTAATAATCTGTATTTTCGCCTTTATCATTGGAACAAGAGACCTTTATGTCTCGAGTGTAGCGGTTGAGAGCTAGATCAAAGATACATTGTGTCAATCAGTACAAAATTCTCAGAAGAAGCCCGGAGTATATTGAAAACGGTTACGTTTTCAATATACTCCGGGCTTCTTCTGAGAATTTTACAATAGGACCCTAATATAACTGGTTACGTTTGTTTTTCCTTTGTGGAAAAAAAAATAGGCTTGAGTCCGCGTTATTGTCAACTGCAACTCCTTCCCATTAAAAAACTTTTTTTCAAAAAATAACAACCGACTTCCAAAAAACACTACAAAGTGCAAAATAACTTTAATTTCGGAAGGCGGTAACTCTGGATGTGTATTTTAATTATTTGTCACCGCCTTCCGAAATTATAGTTATTTTGCACTTTGTAGTGTTTTTTGGAAGTCGGTTGTTATTTTTTTGAAAAAAGTTTTTATTTTTCACTTTTATGTTACCTGCCCCACACCAATTCGAAATTTCATCATCCTTGGGGTCAAAACAATGCATATTTATGCGATAGCAGCATTCGCGGTTGATTTGCTATAATTTTTTGAAGAGTTCCGTTGTCTGTCTCCGAAACGCATCATCAGATGTATATAAAATTTGAATGGGACCATTTCGAAATAAACACCTTTCGAACAAAAAAATAATTTTGCAAATCCGTCTACATATATTATGACGGAGTTATGCCCGAACATACATAATTTTTTTTTACATAAACATGTCGAATTGATAACCTCCTTCTTTTTGAAGTCGGTTAAAAAGGAGCGTCAGCACAAAAAGTATTTACTAAATGGGTATTTTGTCCTCTTTTTTTAAGCTGCTCAAGACTCTTGAGGGTTCCTAGAAAAATCTTTTATAACAGGTAATGCCTTTGCTCTTTTCTCAATCAATCATTTTACGTCGGGGATGTGTTGTATCTAGTTTCTGCTCACGTCTCCGCGTTAGCGTCATAGAACGCTTTATTGTGTGATCACGCGCGAAACTAAAATAATATGTTACTATTATAGCGTTTGTACTGTACTTTTATTAAACATTGAGGTATCTTCAATAATTTCTGTAAGTAGGTTTGTATAAACACTTTTACACGTCAAGCACATTTTTAAAACTTGATAAGGAGGGTTTTGTGTCGGTATGATTTTATCTCAATTAAAGACATAGTTTAGGTGGGTTTTTCGTGGATTTTGATTAAAGGTGTAGTTCTGAATTCGTAATTTTTACAGTAACAGAAACAGATGGAGCTAACAATTATATCTTTAACTTCTGTGGTCTTTCAACAAATTCAACCCGACAGGTTTTCTTATCCCACAGAGGATATTTTACTAAATGCAGGATACATTTTTAACCAGTGCGCAAACGCGAGGACACGGTGGAGCACACGGTGGCGGTCTGCTCAGCTTGGGCGGAGCACCGCCGTGTCCTCGTGGAGGCGATCGGCGGCGGCGATCTCTCGCGTCCGGCCCTGGTCCAGGCCATGGTACGAAGCGAGAGGGCATGGGGAGCCGTCACCTCCTTCAGCGAAGCAGTAATGCTCGCGAAGAGGGAGGCGGTGCACGTGAGGGAGAGGCAGCATATGCGCCCTCGCGACCCCAGCCGCCGCAGGATACGGAGACGCCCTGGGCGTCGGGAATCCCAGGCCGATTTCCGGCCACCGTAGGCATGGGCTTGCGGACGGCGAGTAATGGGTAGCTCGCTGTCCGGTAAGGACCAAGCCCAAGTCGACGGCGCGTTGTGTTCCACGCGCGCCTCAATGAGATGTCAGCACAAAAAATGATGGGGCCCGCAAGGGCCGATGCCTGTCAGGGGTCTGTTTGAAAGAGATACCACAGCCCCTGGCATACGGGCTACTGAAGGAACACGGGTGGGTTTTAGTCAGTAGAAGTCTGACATGCCCTCCTGCTCCACCCAGAGCGGGAGAAGTTATTTGATGATTTCCCACCCAAAAAAAAAAAAAAAAAACCAGTGCGCAAACTGTAACCATGAATTTAGACCCCATAACGTAGATTTTTCTTTTCCATTTTGTAAGAAACAACTTTTAGAGCAACTAATTGGGCCTTTCTGGTTAAAAGACGGCAGCATGTAGATATTACACTTTTTTATCAAACAGCTGATTTGTTTTGTATAACCGACGAAATATTTCTACGCTAGGTGGTCTAGAATGATATGCTGAATTCATGGTTACGTTTACACACTGGTTAAAAATTTACCCTGTATGTTTCCGAGGTTACGTACTTTTGCTCATAGCAGTACCTACTTACCTAATTAGCAGTGACCGTATTGCCAAACTGAGTGTAAATGGTAACAAAGGAGGAAATGTTCCAGTACGTTAACAGGAAACCACGCTTCGATAATAACCGTTGTTAGCAATAGCTCGTCATTGAACATATTGAGCAAACTTGGGAATAATAGGTCATCTCTTGATTGATCTAGTTTTCAACCAAGTTCGCTCAGTTGTCAAAATTTGACCATAATTAAGTTAAAGTAACTATTAAAAAAAGTGCAAGAGTACCATCAACACGAAAAGAAGATTAATTAAATTTTCAATTTCATACTTCTCCATACGTGTATTATTTGTAAAAATGTTTACAAAATTTTTGCTTCACGCGTTAATACCCGGTGTAACAGAATAAATGCAAGACGAAGTGGTTTATTGCTAATTGATAACTGAATCGATTTCAGTGACTTTTAAAAAGGGTATTTTTTTACATTTTGTAGTTTGTCATACGTACCGCTGATTGAGCTGAAGAAAACTCAATCTTATTTTAAAGCTATAAGACTTAATTGTAAATGTATACAGTAATGCTATTGTCAACCCGTTTTCCTTAATAATAACAGTAAGCTTTAAAAAAAATTGGTCATTGTATTAGGTATGCTTCAACTCAATACTCTAATCGGGGTGCATGAGGTCTTCAGTTAATTATTTTCTAAAACTTACTCATAAGTAAAGGCAACATCAGGTTTTTTTTTGGAGGGTGGGAAGTCATCAAATAACTTTTCCCGCTCTGGGTGGAGCAGAAGGGCGTGTCAGACTTTTACTGACTAAAACCCACCCGTGTTCCCTCAGTTGCCTGTGTGCCAGGGGCCACGGTATCTTCTTCGAACAACCCATACCCCTGGCATCAGGTACTAAGTAGGTGTCCTTCACTTATAGGAGACCACAGTACACACGAGAGAGTTTACCGATCATCATCTACCTAGCCATTCCCCAACTATGGTGGGGTCGGCTTTCAAGTTTATCGGATGCAACTGAATAGCAATATGTTACATGAAGGGACTATCCATCTGACCTACACAACCCAGTTACTGGGTAATACGATCCTAGCCTTTTCCCAACTATGTTGGGGTCGACTTTCAGTTTAACCGGATGCAGCTGAATAGCAGTATGTTACATGAAGCGAATGCCTATCTGACCTCGATAACCCAGTAACTGGGTATTACGATCCTAGCCTTTTTCCAACTATGTTGGAGTCGGATTTCAATTTAACCGGATGCACCTGAATAGCAATATGTTACATGAAGCGACTGCCTGTCTGACCTCCACAACCCAGTTACTGGGTAATCCGATACTCGATAAGACTGGTTGTCAGACTTTTGGGCTTCTGGCTGCCCCTAACGACTGTCAAAGATCTACGAATGACAGCCGGGACCACAGGCTTAACGTGATTTTCGAGGCACATGTTGAGACCCCTTATCGATGGTAACTCATCCACGAACCAACCGCGGCAAGCGTAGTTTTTTTTCGAAGGACTCGTGCACCTGTTATTTTTTAACCACGACAACCCATATTAGTTGTGTATCGATAAATGTATTTCCTCCAAATAAGCCCTACTTGGATTAATTTAAAGTAGTAAATTAGTATCACCAATATCTCTTAAAATATTTTTTCAACACACTTGCTCATAAAATGGCTCTAATTTCACTACAGTTAGGCACATAATGACACCTATTATCAAACTGTGACTTTTTCATTACTATTATTCACTAGTGAGTTATAGAATTGGTTGAATTGCTTTGTTCTTAGTGAGTTATAGGTTGTTTTTTGTTTGAGTTGCTTTGTTCTTAAAAACGATGATGATGATGATGATTGATGATGCTGGATGATGATGGATGATGATGGATGATGCTGGATGATGATGGATGATGATGATGGATGATGATGGATGATGATGAATGATGATGATGAATGATGATGATGGATGATGCTGGATGATGATGGGTGATGATGGGTGATGATGGATGATGATAGATGATGATGGATGACGATGGATGATGATGGATGACGATGGATGATGGTGGATGATGATGATGGATGATGATGGATGACGATGGATGATGATGATGGATGATGATGATGGATGATGATGATGGATGATGATGATGATGATTGATGCTGGATGATGATGGGTGATGATGGATGATGATAGATTATGATGGATGACGATGGATGATGATGGATGACGATGGATGATGATGGGTGATGATGATGGATGATGATGGATGACGATGGATGACGATGGATGACGATGGATGATGATGGATGATGATGATGGATGATGATGGATGATGATGATGATGATGATTTAGTATTATTTTCTTCGCAAGTGTGTTGAAAAACGTCGTATGATACACGTGTGTATTGATGATTATCGTCCTCGGCTCTCTTAAGACCCTCGCCTGACTGATCACCAACGTTACACACTTGTACCATAATGTACTATTATACTCGAGAAATTCCGACACATTTAAATACTATCTAGGATCACTTTTGATATTTTATAAACACTTAGGGACTTTTATGAAGGTTTTTATCGAGGAGAAAATACGAATACCTACATTTTTTCCAAGCACTTAGTCCGACAGTTTCTTGAACAGTATTTAAGTATACTTTAATGTTGTGCTTACTTAATAGTTAAGTTTTTTTATGACAGAAGAAAGAAGGTTTGCTAATGCGTTAAGTGTATTTCATGTTCAACATCATTTATCTCGCATTTGTTCATTTTTATCAGGATAAACTTGAAAACTAATATTTTTGTATCCTAGTTTTTATTTATAAGCAGTGAGTGACAGTTTCGTAACAGATAATTAATTTTCCATAAAAAATATCTTTGTGTTTTTCGAATTTCCTAGTGGGTTCTTGAAGACTGGAAATTCATTAAAATTCATAAAAAGTTGAATTTAAGAGACATATCTCCTAAATCATCATTTATTTATTTAATTAAAAGGTAAACCAACGACTTATTCACTAGGAACATTAATATCATAATCATTTCAGCCGAAAGACGTCCACTGCTGGACATAGGCCTCCCGCAAGCTCCGCCACTTCGACCGGTTCTGTGCTTCCCGCATCCAGCGGACTCCTGAGGCCCTCACAAGGTCATCGGTCCACCTTGTGGGAGGCCTTCCCACTTTACGTCTTCCAGTACACGATCATGACTCCAGAACTTTTTGGCCCCAACGGCCATCTGTTCTGTGAGCAATGTGCCCTGCCGACTGCCCCTTAAGCTTGGCTATTCTTCGGGCTATGTCGGTTACCTTGGTTCACCTGCGAATCTCTTCATTCCTGATTCGTTCACGCAGGGAAACTCCAAGCATAGCCCTCTCCATTGCTCTTTGGGTGACTTTAAGCCTTCTTAGGAGGCCCATTGTGAGCGACCACGTTTCGGTTCCATATGTCATCACTGGCAACATGCACTGGTCAAAGACTGTCGCCTTGAATCTCCTAAATATCGTTTTACAAATAACAAAACCAACATTTCAAATCCAATATGTGGTAAATATCGCCCTTCATCACAAAATTAATTATCCTTTTTAAAGAAAATACATCCTTCACCCAAATATTTCTGTGCCAGTTTATTTGCACGCCAGTTTACTCCGATTCTATTCTCCTGATCCAATATTTGAGAGTCTACAAGTTTATTGTACCATATATTGGAACCAAACCTGTGATGTGGTGAACTGGCAATTCAGTGTAATTAGTTCTCTATAGTTTCTGTTTTAACCTACATCAGTTGGAAATGACAAGTTCGACAGGCATTTGATGTAAAATTAGGTGCTTAAATAGGTTTTAGGCTGTAATGAGAATCGGGAACGATAATATTGAAATGATGTTCAGTGCACATACTGTCGATTCAACTCGCTTCACCTTTACATTGTTCTATTTCACTTGTCACATGTTGTTTTTGGAAATATGAGAAATTGTTGCTTATCGCACCTTAAACTGTGCCATCTATTAATTGAAGTGAAAACTTCTTTAGGCACGTTGAGCGCTTTTTGGTGAACAAAAATCATGGAGCTTGCGTCATCGTCACCGAACGCTTTCTATGAGCTATATGTACCTTATATGGGTGAACGAGCACATGGATGAGTCGCGCGTTGATGTCTTTTGGAAAAGTCCGTATCTTTCATTAGGAAATTCTTTTTATCCCTTTCTTTCCCTTTGTATTATTGCCGTAAAAATCTGTGCTGTTACCTTTAATGGCTGAACTTGACTTGACGCTTGTTTATCATTTTTTACGAGAGCAATCAGGACCCAAAGACCCAATGTGAAATCTTGTATTGACGATAAAAAAATACACACGTAATTGTTCAAGTTTTCACTTCTGTCGGCACTCCCGGAGTGCCACTGTTTTTTACCATCTTTTATTTGGCACGTCATACGAAGAAAATCTCGTGAGGAATGTTTTGAGTATGAATGTATAAGATGACGATGATTTTGAGATGATGCGTATTTTGGCTCTATGAGTAGTTGAACACCAAAGAAACGATGGATGGACTGTGTGAAAGATGATAGGTTGAAGAGGGTGCCTGTAGTGATGACAACTAATAGAGGAGTATAAAATTAATGTTGTAGCGACCCCAAATTAATTGAGAACAGGAGAATGAACGAAATAATTATATTTATTTTTATATTAAGGACTCTCAAACGTTGCTTGTTTATTTATTTCGTTGTGCCTGTTATTTAATATATAATGTACAGCTAAAGGAACTCCGTTCAAACCAGGTGTCCCACAACACGTTTCGACTTTTTTTTTCCTTTTGTCGTTTTAGGTCGAGAAGGTATGTTTTTTTTTCCCTGTAAAACGTTAACGTGTTGAAATGGTTTCAATTCCAATATATGAGTAGATACTGATGTAAAAATAAAAATGGAATTAAAAAAAAAACCAGGAACCAGAAGTAAATGCTATTTGTATCTATCGTTCGTGTTTTTGTTTTGTTTTGTTTTGGCTTCGCACGTTTTGTGCATTTAGCCAGTGTCAAGTAATTTTACTTTTCAATCAAGTAAATGGCCCGATTTCAGACACGAAGTTGCAAAAAAGTCATAGTCACTCAAATCAAAGTTAAGTCAAAGTTATTGTAAAGCGGTAGTAACTTTACAATGAGTTTTTGGGGGAACACGAAAAGTCCACTTTAGTCACTTATTTTCACCTTCACTACACATGTGCACTCACACGTAACTAAACTGAATAATTCAATACCAAAATTATACAATTTAATTCGCTATTTCAAGAAATTTAATGAAAATGAAAATTCGTGCGACATGTTCCAACGCCATCCCGCCAACATCCTTGAATTTACTGTAAGTTCGAAGGTCAAAATTATCAAGTTATCGCTAACATTCCGATATACATACTTACACAACCCGGAATTAAAAAGAAACTCCATTAAAAAAGCACACAGTAAAAAAAACTTTTTCAATCAGCAAAACGTGAGCTTTCAAACATGATAAAGTATTTATGAATTTACAGATGTACATTTCATTTGCTCAAACTTCTACAGAAAAAATATTTATATCTTATTCAATCTCCCGAAGCCGACGCGACGTTGAAGCGCAAGAGTGTAAAAGGGGAAGCACAGATTTTTTGTTCTTCCTTTGTATATTTTTCTTTTAAGGGTCGTATTGACCCTACTTCTAACGCTCTGGTCTCCGTCCCTTCATCTGTCATAGGATTGTTTCTTCGTTAACAATAAACCGTAATAGGGAGACACTCGAAATTTTCACAGAGTGTGTACTACCATAGCTGCTCTAACAACAAATAATTAAAATTAAATAATTGTACAAGAATTAATGTGTGTTTTGCGATATTATAGTCTTTGGTAAATTTGGTTGTCAGACTTTTGGACTTCTTACCACCCATAACGACTATCAGAGATTTTAAAGGCACTGGAAGGTTTTTTTTTTATGGGTGGGAGATCGTCTAATAACTTCTCCTGCTCTGGGTGGAGCAGGACTGCAGCAGGTTAGACTTTTACTGATTAAAACCCACCCGTGTTCCACTAAATTGGCCGCCGCCTGATACAACCTCCCTTGCGTCAGGACCAGCGTGTCGTCAGCGTAGCAAACTACACTGATGCCACTGGGAAGAGGTCGGCGCGCAACACCCAGTCGTAGCAACCGAGGGGTCTCGGTATGAAATTAATGGTAACCTATTTATTCGACCTGCATCCCAATTGCATAATACACAATCCGAAGAATTTTGAAGGTATAATGTAATCCACTGCTTCCTATGTTTAAAAAATCATCTGCGCAACAACTTAAATAAAGCAATGGATGTCGTTGAACTGGCAAAATGAAAGTCATCTAGATTCTTTGCTGTGCAGATTTTAGAGACAGGAATTGTCATCAGGTTTAAGGTTCCCGCAGACCGGTGCGACGCAACAGCGGTACACGAATTTAAAGGAACTATTTCGAAGAAAACTTCGTGGAAAATGTTCTACTGGAGCAGGGATGGTGAACCAATGGCACGTGTGCGAATAACGGCACGCGACACAATATTTTGGGCACGTCACTGATCACAAAATTAATTATGCACTACGAAAATAAGTGTGAAGTAGGTATTAGATGACGAGCGAACTCGAGTGATCCCTACTTTACGCAATGTTCCGGTGTTTTTTACAGTTATATGCCAACATTTAAATAATTTAAACATAAAGCTTCATGGCATAAATAAAACAATTATCGTCATGATAGATCCCATTTGCGATTTTGAAGCTAAACTGAAAGTTCTCAGGAACGATATTATTACAAGAAGCTACAAGTACTTTCGAAATTTGAAAAAATGTTTCAACGATTTAGATATATATGAGAAACCAGGCGAAAACCAAGTCACTGAAGAATTTATTTCTGTGATTGATTCTTAAATCAAGGAATTTTTAATTTTCCCATTAATCACAAAGTTCAAATTATTTGATGGCACGTCTATGACCTCATTAAACATTTCTTTAGAAAACGTTGATACGTAAAGGTTCGCCATCCCTGTACTAGAGTCTGTTACGACGCGGTGTTGTGTCGCACTAGACTACGGCAGCCTTTGTTTGTAAACAATTTATACGATATAAACTTAACGGGAACTAAGTTAATTTTTATAATCCGTGCTTCAACCTAAACAGCAACCAGAACATTATAGACATTGCCAGTATACGAGCCGTACAATTTCATTTTGTGGAAAAAAAAACCGCGTTGAAATTTTAGTATCAAAGTACCTTGAAAGGATAAACACACATTTTCAGATCCAACTTACTTGCGTTTTATCCATTTATTAAGCCCAGGTGTTTGCTCAGAAAAAGTACTAAGTTTTACTTTCTAGACTTTTAAGTCCCTTAAGGCGTTTGCAACGCCCCGGCTTTTGAAAATTTAAGCATTGACTAAGTAGGTTGATTTTTCTTATAACATGGAAAGTGCTAACAGTATATTCAAAATATGGGATATACTTTTCTAAAGAAGTACGTTTCTTTATTTAGTAGATTTCACTTCAATGTTCAGTAAGTTTGTCCGTTCCGGCCCTACCGGTCAGAAGTGAAAGTTCAGACCTGCTTCTTTTTGTTAACACCCTTTCGGTATTGTTATAAAGCAAGGCATTCTTCTTAAGGCATAGGTTTTTTTTTTGGAGGGTGGGAAATCGTCAAATGAGTTCTCCCGCTCTGGGTGGAGCAGGAGGGCGTGTTGGACTTTTACTGACTAAAACCCACCCGTGTTCCCTCAGTTGCCTGTGTGCCAGGAGCAACGGTATCTCTTTCGAACAACCCGCACTCCTGGCAGGCATCGGCCCTTGCGGACCCCACCAGTTGTTGCTGACACCTCTTACGGCACGCGTGGAACACAACGCGCCGACCCGCCTTCCACTTATCGGCCGCAGGGGATAGGGGAGCGGCTAACGCTATACCGACACTCCTCTTCCCCTGTGGCCCCACCGCGTCAGCCATCAAATGGTGGCGGCCCCGTCCAGGCCACGGAAGGGAAGAGCGTTGCTCAGAAGCACCGGCACTCCTTCTCTGCCGCAGCCCGTAACCCTCAGCCGCGATGCCTCCCATTCGACATCGCAGCCCACCTCAGCTGCGGTGCACCTCACCGCAACCTACTTTTTAGCCGCTACGTCATCGGCTTGAATGCAAAAGCCCTGACGAGCGGGAACCTTCGGATTCCTCTTCGCTTCAAGCAAGCTAGCGAAGCTGAGCCCCCCTTCCCCCGTAACGACAATGCGGGAACCCACTCGGGGGGTAAGGTATGGGTTAAACCATCGAGTTTGTTTTTGAGATAAGAACCTAACAGAAATTTAGATACAGTTCCTTTTAAAAACTAATAAATTAGTCCGATTTTAGATGGTCAATTTTGTATTAAGAACTCTTAGGTAAACAAAAACCTTTCAAGTTAGCTCATGTTTTGTAATAAGATTGTTAGAGTAAAAGTATGTAAGTAAAAACTACTGACTGCCTATCTACATGTAAAATTCTTTTTTTAAGAAACATGTCTTCACTTAGCACCAAATTTACCACAATCTTCACAGATCGTACATGTGGGTATACGTACCAACAAACACTCGATTTCGGAAACAAATGTCTACAAATATTTGCGGGTTCAATTCCCTAGGAACTAATTGCTCAGTCACTGCGTCAAGTAAGTCTCCAAACATGAAACAAGATGCTTGCATTTCCAGAAGAGAATAAACAGTAAAGTCGAATTATACCTACTAAAATGCAACTGTCACTAAGATGTTTTCATCTATGATAATTTTGGAAGTAATGAAAAGTCTGAAAGTGGTACCGATAATAATATAATCGGTTGTCATAGTATGGGCATGTGATACGGAGGAGTAAGGTTAAATGTCGTGAGGAAAATTTTGAGTGTGAATGTCGATGGCTTTAAGAGAAGGGGGAGACCAAAGAAACGATGGATAGAAC
The DNA here is from genome assembly GCA_949987655.1 of Polymixis flavicincta. Taxonomy (NCBI): domain Eukaryota; kingdom Metazoa; phylum Arthropoda; class Insecta; order Lepidoptera; family Noctuidae; genus Polymixis; species Polymixis flavicincta. The sequence goes on along the minus strand of OX465185.1, from coordinate 8,018,164 downwards.
GTGTGAATGAAATAGATAGAAAGGGTGTGAGTATGGAGTTGACGACTAATAGAGAAGTGTAGAAAAAAAAGATATTTTGTGGCGTAACCAAATAAATTAATATAAGGGTAGGATAATAATTATGTTTACATCTAAATGAAGCAATTTTACTTAAGGTATTTTTGCATGTAAGTTAATCAGAACACATATCAAATCTTTTATCTAAGGCAATAAAGCCTGCGGAAAGATCCCAGTCATGTAATCTGGCAGTACTCTTTTTAACCCCCAACGCAAAAACGACGGGGTGTTATAAGTTTGACGTGTCTGTGTGTGTGTGTGTGTGTGTGTGTGTGTGTGTGTGTGTGTGTGTGTGTGTGTCTGTCTGAGGCAACGTAGCTCCCGAACGGATGCACCGATTTTGATTTAGTTTTTTTTGTTTGAAAGGTGTATTAGTCGGGAGTGTTCTTAGACATGTTTCATCAAAATCGGTTCAGCCGTTTGAAGATTATCAGCTCTTTTCTGGTTGGAAAACGGATTTTAGCCTCTGATCAACTCAAAATTTTAAAATTACTTCAATGATATTAGACGAATAAAATAACCTTGAACTGATGCTGGAGCAACACCTGGAATTTGAAAAGGTCTCAATGAATAGATTATAGATAAATGGTGATTTAAGGGAGACATTAAGTTTAAAAAGCAAGAAATAAAAATTAAATTTAAAATTTAAAAAACCCCCGACCCAAGCAAAAACTCAAAAAAGTAAAAAATAATATTTATAGGCCTTTTAATTTTAACGTAATTTTTTTATCAGGGCATTGTCAAGTCGGGGGACGGTCAATGAAAACGCCAAACAGAGGCCTAGCCGTCCCCCGACTTGACAATGCCGTGATCAAAATATTACGTTAAAATTAAAAGGCCTATAAATATTATTTTTTACTTTTTTGAGTTTTTGTTTTTAATAAATGCTCTCATTACCCATTTCTTCCCGTGGGTATCGTAGAAGGCGACTAAGAGACTTACTAAAGAATGGGCAGCAGCGTTCTCTATGCATTTTACCACCATACTGCGATCGTCAACCCGCCTGCCAAGTGTGGCGATAATGGCAACCCCCATTTTTTTTAGGGGAGGCCTATGTCTAGCAGTAGACGTCTATCGGCTGAAATGATGATGATTAATCTCAAATAAGAGATTAAAACCACAACTTTTCACATTATATCACATTTTTCACTGCCAATCCCATACTAACTATGAAATCAACATACCAATACCTACAGCCATGTCGGCTTTACGGCAAAATGTTGGTGGTCTTCATCCCATTATAACCATTCCGTCCCATGCTAAGTTTAAGACACCCCATGTCACTCCTTATGAGACATATGAGTTAATGAAGGATTAAATAAATTGGATGCAGTAATCCTCATAAACCCTTTGCCTGACAAATTAATGGTTTTCGGTATCCAAATCTCAGCTTAAGAGCGAAAACAGAGGAAGTACTCAAGCATTTATTAGGACGATATAAAAGGTTCATATAAGAAAAATGTAGAACAAGTGCAGTGGTGGACCAATGGTTTCGGCCTCGACTTACGAGCTGTAAGTCAGGGGTTCAGACCCAAGTAGGTACTTTACTTTGTATATTTAATTTCATCGCCATTGCTCTCCGAACAATGAAGGAAAACATCGTGAGGAAACTGACATGTCTAAGAACGATACATCGTCATCATCATCATTTCAGCCGAATGACGTCCACTGTTGGACCTCCCCCAAGCTCCGCCACTTCGACCGGTTCTGTGCTTCCCGCATCCAGCGGATTCCTGCAGCCCTCAAAAGGTCATCTGTCCACCTTGTGGGAGGCCTTCCAACTTTACGACTTCCGGTACGCGGTCGCCACTCCGGAACTTTTCGGCTCCTTCGGCCATCTGTTCTGCGAGCAATGTGCCCTGCCCACTGCTACTTAAGTTTGGCAATTCTTCGGGCTATGTCGGTTACTTTGGTTCTCCTGCGGATCTCTTCATTCCTGATTCGATCACGCAGGGAAACTCCAGGCATAGCCTTCTCCATCGCCCTTTGGGTACACGAAGAACGATACAATTTGAAGAAAATGTGACATCCGACAATCCGCACTGGACCCGTGTAGTTGAATTTGGCCCACTCTCGCGCATAAAGAGGAGGCCCGTGTCCTAGCAGTGAGTACATTATAAGACTGGTTATGCTAATGTAGAACCAAGGGGCACTGGCACTAAAAACTATGTCTCAACTTTTATTTAGACAGTTTTATTTCCAGCCAGTGTTGGTTCATGAAGGTGCAATACCTTGAATACGTTTCCTGTTTCAAAAATGATTGTTTCAAATAAGCCAATAAATAATTAATTAACCGTCTGTAGTTACGAAGCTAAGTAAAACCGATTATCTAGCGGTTGAGCAAGTCAAATTTACCTCAGTATGCATTCAGCATAATTATTATCGTTTGTAGAAAATAACGAAGCAAAACCGGGACCTTTAAAAATGTAAAGTACTTTGAATACAAAATGAGGGGTTTCGTTAAAAGAATCGTAATGAAAATACTCAAAAATTTCTTTGAAAACGGCATGTTTTTTAATCGTTCCAGTTTTTAGTGAATAATTTTGTGTCTAGGTCTTCATTAGGGAAAAAATTCTGAGGCTTGTTAGCGTAGCTATCTATTAAGGTACCTTGATCTCTCTTTTTTTTTTTAAGGATTTAATAATCCTGGCCTTTGTATTAGTCTGCCTTTAGTTACTAACGAAAAAGGATTAGAAATTATCTTAATTATTATTTTCAAAGCTCGGTTACTTAACATTCCGTATCAAAAGTCTAGACACAGAATCACGAAGCCAGACATAAAAAACAAGGTCACCAAGATAATTCCAGTGAAACCCCAAACTTTTACTAAGGAATTTAAATGTGATACTTAATACACAATTTAAATTCACTACATGGACGTTTATAACGAAGGAACACGGAATATTTCCGTAAACACCAACCCTTCTCGTGTAATAAATACGATTAACCGAGATAGCAACCCGGTATTAATACAGGTTACAAAAAATTAAATTTTCTTACAACGCAGTCATGTTATTAAGTAAATCAGTAAAAAGTAGTTCAAGCTGTAAATAGCTTCAGGAATGAGGATTTGCAAAAGAAAGCAACACCAAAAGTGACACTAAAAAATTCACAAGCTATTTTAAACCTTATAACTTCAGCAATAAAGTTTTATGAAGATATTTTTATGTTAACGAAATTAAGTTGGGTAAGTGTATACAGGGTGTATCAAGTTTCTCGACATGTAGTTCGAGCCACAGTGGTGTTAATTTTAAAAGTTGGAAAAAATGTCGCCTGACAGAAAAACAGCATTGCTAGGAAAATATATGGTGTCGCGAGGAAATTGCATGTCCACGATTAAACGCAGGCTTTTGAGGAAAACTGCAGAGGAAATATTTATTTCTTGCAATTTGTCAAATGTCAGCTTGACTCTTTCATTCGTTTTATTCCATCGTCTCTGAGATCTGTGTGGACTGATTTTTTTTATAGGAGTGTTTGTTTTCTTTTTACTACCGGCTTCTAGATGAAGGTCCCTCTCACCAAGAGGAGGCGTGTGTCCCAACAGTGGGAACATTATAGGCTGACGATGATGATGAGCTGAAGGTGATGCTATATCCGTTCTTTTACCTTAGAATTAAAATTAACCTAGTTTGTGAAGCAGCGGTTTCTTTTTAGTTTTCACTGGGTAAAACAAGGATATTTTGATGATCAAATAGTGCTGATACTCAGCCTAGTTTGAATGTATGACTTCTGATTTATAATAGAATAGAATAGAAAACATTTATTCGATACAGACACAACACAACAGCAACAAACACATTAAAAAAAGAGAACAAAAAAGAAATGCAGCAGCATAAGCAAGCTGAAGTGGTAATAGACCGGCCGTATTGACAGTAGAATCGATGACTGTTAGTTTTTTTTTTTTTTTTTTTTTTTTTTTTTTTTTTTTTGTTTCGGAAATCTTCAAATAACTTCTCCCGCTGTGGGTAGAGCAGGAGGGCGTGTCAGACTTTTTCTGACTAAAACCCACCCGTGTTCCCTCAGTAGCCCGTATGCCAGAGGCTTCGGTATCTCTTTCGAACGAACCCGCAGCCCTGGCAATGACTGTTAGGGTAGGCGTGTTTCTTCGCAGAGCGGCTGGTAGCAGCTGAATGAGAGTTGCCGAGAATTGAGATGGTTGACGTGAAATTAAAAAAGCCAATGTCTAGCAGCCAAGTGGATCTGCTGTAGTCTGATGACGATGATGATTTTCATTTTGACACGCCTCTTTAGACTCGTAATTTTATTTCGTATATATATATATATATATATATTTTTAGGGGCTTGTGGCTAAGTAACAATAGCTGCGCGGGTCGATCGATCAGGTTAAGCTACGCTTGCCGCGGTTGGTCCGTGGATGGGTGACCATCTTTACATAACAAAACCCCTCCGTGCCTCGGAAAGCACGTTAAGCAAGTCGTTACGGGTCGTCAGAAGCCCGAAAGTCTGACAACCAGTCTTACCAAGGGGTATCGTATTACCCAGTCACTGGGTTGTGGAGGTCAGATAGGCAGTCGCTCCATGTAAAATACTGGTATTCAGCTGCATCCGGTTAGACTGGAAGCCGACCCCAACATAGTTGGGAAAAGGCTAGGCTGATGGATATATATATTTTTATACGTTGCCCCACACTAGGAATTTCTCCTGTATTGAGGGTGTGTTTACAAACATTTAAACTCACATACACAAACAGCCAGACCCGGAACAACTACTTGTAGGTCATACAAATATTTGTTCCGTGCGGGAATCGAACCCGCGACACGCAGCGCAGCAGTCAATCGCTTAACCACTGCGCCAACCGTGCCGTGATATTGATACCTAATCTATATAAATAAAAAGAAAAGTCCTGACTGACTCATCAACACCCAAACTCTTGGACCTAGAAAGCTGAAATTTTGCACAGAGGTTCCCTTTATAATGTAGACAGAATATGGAAGCATTTTTCGAAATTCAACCCCTAAGGGAGTTAAATAGGGGATGAAAGTTCAGTGGGGGCAAAGCCGGTGGCAAAAGCTAGTGGAATCATAATGAGCTATTTGGTATCTATTCAAGTAAACTAAAACTATATTTTTTTTAAATTACTCGAGATCCCAAATTGGATTGTAACTAAACTTTATTTATAATCCAATTCTTAACACCGTGTAATTTTTACAAATGGGTCAAAAGTAGTCAAGATAACTAATGTAAATCACACAAAATTATTAATAGAACTATTATAGAACTTTTCAAATAATTCATATTTAAATTAGAAGAAACTTTCTTCGCTCAAATGGGGGTTCGTTAACGATGTTAGAACTAAAGAGGGCATAATTAATTACAATAATAAAGACCCATTTATGTTATAGTTATTTCTGAAATAATTTACTTGTTAGTGGTTAGATTTGGAAAATCAATTATTAAAGAAATAATAACATTAATATATAAAGAAATAATTATTAATCCCAGCGATCATATCAATATTTTAACTGTTTAATTATTGTTCCTGATTTGTTTGTTTGTGAATTAAATTAATTAATTTATCTGACATATTTTAAGGAAAATAACAAAATTATGGGTAATGTGCCTTAAACAAAACAACAAACAAAACAAAACAAACAAACAAAAACAAGGTAAAAAGAAACAAGGTTGAAAGTGCCTCGATACTAAAAAAAAAACATCAGTAAAATGTCAAAATAACAGCTTTTTACTAACGGCCGGTTTTTGATCCGTAGTCAAACCGTATAACCATTTGTTAAATGAACCATAGTCAACTGGTCAACTAATGGTTAAAGAGTTATTACGTGTTAGCTATTTTTGTAAATGTTTTGGTATTTAAATCAAGATATAAACAGTATTTTTTTAAATAACACAATCTTTTATGTATTAGTAAAAAGTCAGTAGTGTCTATATATTCAATGTACTCTGTGCAGTAGTGATTGAGGTGTGAAAGTGTAAGGATCTTGTGATACCCATGTAAGTACTGTGAATTGTGATATTGTAATTATAAATGTATTGCAGTAATATTTGTGCTTTTATTCTACCCAGTGTTTGAATCCAGTAAAAACCTGGTTTGTTTAAATCAACGTTTTTATTTCCCTTTTGCTCTGGCTAGTCTTACGTTTTTCAATATCTATTTTAACTAAAGTCAAACTTAACTAGTGGATAAACTTAACCATTGGCATCGTATCGCCAATGTTATGAGAAATCGTTTCCTAAAAATAACTATGATTTTCTAATGAAATGTCTTTTTTGACTGTGTAAATGTCAAACCTTATTATTAACTGCGTTAAAATCGAGTAAAATTATACGAGATTGAACTATAGCTATTTTAACTTGCACATTGTTCTTAAATTTTAACCTCGACCTCCAGCATCTTCTCAAAATGTCAGGAAACAGGCAACACCTGAATCGCCAAGCATCTTCTTAAAATGTCAGGAAACAGACAACAATCAGACAAGTAACAAAATAACTTTTCACAAAGCAGTTGCAGCAGTAATACAATAAAATGTACAAAACAGATGACATGCTTGAGTTAAACATCCGCCATATTGTTTAACTCTCCAACATTGGGTGGTTAATTATTGCAACAAATAGTTAGTCATTTGACCATTGGTTCAACTAACAAGGGATCAAAAAACACATTTTGCCGAAATTTTACCATTAGTTACTATTTTTAACCATTGGTAGAGTTAACTACGGATCAAAAAACCGGCCCTAAATGCATCTGAACGTAGGTAGGTACATACAGTACTTAAACCAATGTTTTTTTTTTTTGTCTGTCTGTTTGTTCCTGCTAAAATCCGAAATGGCTGGACCGATTTTAACGTGAATTTCACTGACAGGTAACCGATATTATTAATAGTAACATAACCTTCGTCCCGGTAGCACATTCCCGTGGGATAATTTCCAACATCCACGGAAGCGGTAAAGGAAAACATCGTGGCGAAGACATGTGACATCTACCAACCCGCAATGGGCCCGGGTGTGGTATTTCGGCCCACTTTCTATCACTAAGAGGAGGTCTGTGTCCCAGCAGTGGGGACATTATAGGCTGATTTTATATGGTTGAAATGAAATAAATTGTTAGAGTTTACAGTTAAATCAGGACTGTTCAATCCTTATGAAAACCAACAGCTGTTTTCATAAATTTACGCCATACTATTAATCAGTCACTTTATTTTAAAATAGGATTGTACAAGGCTCATTTTCAGAATTAAGTATGCCTGAATAGACAAAATTTCACTATTATTTAATGCAAAGTGATTGTGAACTTTCAAACTTATCTGATAATTAAATAAAATTATTTATTGGAGAAAGTTCTGAAATGAAAATTTAATATTAAATAAAAGGATAAATTATAAATGGTCTTTACCTATGAAATTGCCGTTCTGCAGTACTGGCCATTTCAAATCAAAATAATTTTTGTTTGGCTAAGAATTCTAATTTCAAATTAATTTTATTTTAAAAACATGGATTTTTTTTCTAAAAGTAGTCATTTCTTTATTGATTAGTGTTACATTTTCATCGCATTTCAATCTTTTTCGTCATCATGGATACGTTAAAAATTCGAGTAATTATGGAATATGAGTACCGTCGTGGCAGCAACGCGGCACAAGCGGCACGCAACATCAACGACGTTTACGGAGCTAACACTACAAACCAACGCACCACCTGTTATTGGTTTGCTCGCTTCCGTTCTGGAAATTTCGACCTGAAAAATGAACCTCGCGGTCGTCCGAAGACTTTGGTCGACAATGACGAATTAAAGGCGATCGTGGAAGCTGATGATACACAATCTACGGCTGAATCAGCAGCAGCTTTCGACGTTAGCGTCAAAACAATATTGGTCCATTTGCGTCAAATTGGCAAGGTAAAAAAGCTTGACAAATGGGTGCCCCACGAACTCAATGATCGCTAGCGCGAAGTACGCGTCGAGACGTGCCTTGCACTGCTCAACAGACACACAAATGAAGGAATTTTGAACCGCATTGTTACCTGCGATGAAAAATGGATTCTGTTTGATAACCGTAAGCGCTCAGCAAGTTGGTTGGATCCTGGTTCAGCACCTAAACAATGCCCTAAACGAAAACTTACCCCTAGAAAAGTGATGGTCACTGTTTGGTGGTCTAGCGCCGGTGTGATTCATCACAGCTTCTTACCAAACGGGGTGAGCATTACTGCAGATGTGTACTGTGAAGAACTGAACACAATGATGGAGAAGCTGGCGCATCTCCAACCAGCATTGGTCAATCGCTCGTCTCCGCTGCTCCTGCACGACAACGCGCGACCTCATACTGCACAGCAGACGGTCTCCAAGTTGCAAGAACTGGGGTTGGAAGCTCTCCGTCATCCGCCCTACTCACCAGACCTTGCGCCTACAGACTACTACTTTTTCTAGAATTTGGATAACTTCTTGGTGGGAAAAAAATTTAATACCCGAGAGGCAGTACAAAATGCCTTTGAAGAATTTGTTGCCTCCCGTCCAGCTGATTTCTTTAAGAAGGGCATCAATAAACTGCCACTGCGATGGCAAAGATGCATTGATTGCATGGGTGATTACTTCGATTAATACAAATAAAAAATTCATGAAAAAAATTCGTTTAAATTTTTTCATACAAAACGGCAATTTCATAGGTATAGGTAGGTAGACCTATTATAAAATATCAGTGTTTGGTAATGGATTACTGTGAAATTAATTTAATTAATATTATGTCCCTACATATGAAATTGGCAGACTGTCGATATGGCCACTTTGATCTCAATATGCGTTTAGTAAGGAATTCCAAATTCAAATGTATTTTAAAGTTAGGCTTGTGTATTTGCGTTACGAATTAAGTGATCTCATTTGTTTTCGCACTATTTGATTTGTTTTTGACATTGTTTTGTTTACAATATGGAAAACGTAAAATATCGTGTTATAACAATTTTAATTCATGTGAAACAAAATAGAAAAGTAAAAAACTCGAAAACTGGATACCGCATGAACTGAGAGGTGCTACTCTCAGTCCATGCGGTACCCAGTTTTCGAGCTTTTTACAACAAACACGCGTCGAGTTTTGTGTTACAATACTCAAGGACGGGATTTTCAATCGTACCGTTACTTGTGATGAAAAATGGATCTTGTGCGGTAATCAAAAACGCTCATCACAATGGTTGAACCCATGAGAACCGGCCAAATGTTGTCCCAAGGGAAAGTTGACTCAGGAAAAGGTACTGGGAAGTGTCTGGTGAACCAATGCTGGTGTCATTCAGTACAGTTTCCTAAGATCTAGCTAGTCGTTTATAGCAGAGCTGTATTGTCAATGCAAACCATGGTGGAAAAACTCGCCGTTAAATAGCTGGGACTGGGCAATTGACCTAGCCCACTGCTGCTTCGGGACAATGCTAGACCACACACTGCAAAACAGACGGTCGCTAAATTAGAGTAGCTACGATTGGAATGTCTCCGACACCCACCATACTCCTGAACCTTGCTCAAACCCCCCCCCCCCCCGGGTGGGTACCCGCATTGTCGTTGCGGGGGGGCTCGGTAGCCGTGGTCTCCCAAAAAAGCTAAGATAACAATGATACATACTTTAATTGATTAAAAACATTTTTATCGTTTTGCATGTTCAATTTTAAAATGCCAATTCCATATGTAAGGACTTAATAATAAAACTTTTCGTTATAGATTTGTTTAAGTAGAAATTAGGGTTAATTTAGTACCAACTGATTATGATCACAATATTAAAGTGATATTTTTTATTATAAAAAAAAAAGATTCTATGAGCCAATAAGTAACAGTGAGTACCCACATTACCCGATCCTTTAAAACCGAAACTATGTAATATTAGCTACTGTAGTAAATTAAATATCCACGATGATTTCTTTATTTTGAGAGGCTAAGTACTAACAGCAGCACGGGTCGATCAATCTGGTTAGCTACGCTTGCCGCGGTTAGTCCGTGGATCGGTGACCATTTACATACCAAGACCCTTCCGTGCCTCGACAAGCTCGTTAAGCCGTTGGTCCCAGCTGTCATTTGTGGATTTTTAACAGTCGTTACGGGTTGTCAGAAGCCCGATAGTCTGACAATCAGTCTTACCAAGGGGTATTTTCTTACCCAGTGACTGAGTTGTGGAGGTCAGATAGGCAGTCGCTACATGTAAAATACTGGTATTCAGTCAGGTTAGCCTGGAAGCTGACCCCAATATAGTTGGGAAAAGGCTAGGAAGACGACGTCGATTTCTTTCTTTTACGATTTTTGAAATTGCAGCGTGTTGGTTATAATTATTGGTATATTCTGAATCCGACCCGGCAAAGTCACAGCATGACTAGATAGCTTGATAAAAACAAATAATAACTATTAACTTTATCTATTAACCTACTTTCTAAGTTGTCTTAATAATTGACTTATTTTCAAACTTCCTATGTAAGTAGCTAATCCACTTTGGAAAATATCATAGAATAACTTAACTATCTACTTATTGCATCTAACTTTTCAAACTATTGCTTAGTATTACCGAGGAAATATTGTTTATTTTCTTGTAGTTAAATATGTCATTTGCAATAATATGAAAAAAGAAAGTAAGGAATAATATATTCCATTAATTTCGTTGTATTTGTTCGTTCTTAAAAAAACAATGGAAAAATAAAAAAAACAATGGAGGACCCAATCTATTAATTTTCTAACAAAGAAATTATAAATAGCAGCAGAGTATGGTGATTAAATAAAACGTTATTTTAGAAGAAGTAAACCACGTTTTCTTTTGATAACTTTTCACCCCATTATACTGTTGATACTACACATTAATTGTAACTAAAGATTTTTGACAAGTGAATTATTTTTGCAATTATTTATCGGTGAAAAGGGTTTGTTGGGGTTGGCTTTCAGTCAACTAGAGATCTAGTATCAGTATTTTACACGAGAAAACTGACATTTGACCATAGTAAGGGCCGATTTTTCAATCGCCAGTTTATTTTTGAACGACGAATATAGTTTGTGAATTTTACAGTTTTTGTATGGACAACCTGTCGAAACGTCACATTTATACTTCAGGTAAAACACTGATATACAAAAAGCTCATGATACACAATCAGCGTCTGAAAAATGTTCACAAAAATGGGCGCAATGTGCCAAAGAGTATCGTCAGTCATCTTTCAATCAGTCAGTTTTTTTGGACATTGTAAAAACCTCTTTAAGTCATGCGTGTAAGTTTGAATTTACTTTTTTTTTCTTGTTTATCCTTTGGTTGTTTCTAATGTTAACTTTGTTAGTTTGAAATGCTCATTTTCTGCGTGTCTCAAATGAAACAGATTTGTTGGTTATAATTTTCTTTGATTAGGACGCGGGGTCTGACTACTTCGCAAACGTACGAATTCCAGACATCATAATTTATAAAAATCGAAGTATTAATGCTTCTCCCGCTCTGGGTGGAACAGGAGGGCGTGTTAGACTTATACTGACTTAAACCCACCCGTGTTCCCTCAGTAGCCCGTATGCCAGGGGCGGCGGTATCTCTTTCGAACGAACCAGCACCCCTGGCAGGCATCGGCCCTTGGCCCCATCAAGTATGATACCCTATTTTTTTTTTTTTGGGTGGGTAATCATCAAATGACTTCTCCTGCTGAGTAGAGCAGGAGGGCGTGTCAGACTTTTAATGACTAAAACCCACCCGTGTTCCCTCAGTAGCCCGTATGCCAGGGGCTGTGGTATCTCTTTCGAACAAACCCGCACCCCTGGCAGGCATCGGCCCTTGCGGACCCCACCGGTGGTTGCTGACATCTTTGACGGCGTGCGTGTGGAACACAACGCGCCGTCCCGTCTACCACTTTTCGGCCGCAGGGGATAGGGAGAGCGGCCAACGCTATACCGATACTCCTCTTCACCTGCGGCCTAACCGCGTCCGCCATCAAACGGTGGCGGCCCCGTCCAGGCCACGGAAGGGAAGAGCGCTGCTCAGAAGCACCGGCACTCCTCCTCTACCGCAGCCCGTAACCCTCAGCCGCGATGCCTCCTATTCGACATCGCGGCCCACCTCAGTTGCGGTGCACCTCACCGCAACCTACTTTTTGGCCGCTACGTCGTCGGCTTTGAGGCAAAAGCCCTGACGAGCGGCCCCACCTTTGGGTTCCTCTTGGCTTCACCGTGGCCGGAATCCACGGTTACTGAGCCCCCCCGCAACGACAATGCGGGAACCCACTCGGGGGGAAGTATGATACCCTTAAACTTCATTTCGAAATCATCCGATAATGAAAATAAGCTCACTTTATCTTTCAAGGTTCGAAATATTTCAAAAAACTGTAACATTATTTTTCTGAACCAATTTCAAAATGAAATAATGAAAATATCAGTGTAAAACATTTACTTACTTACCATTAAAATAAAACCTTATTTTAATTAAGCCTGTATTTATTTTTATGAGGCAACAAAGTGGTTCAGCGGAACAATGTTCCGTAACTTTTTTAGTAGCATAAATCATGAGTGTTGAATTAAGGTGTAACATTCAGGTTTTATTAAAATGTTGTATGTAATACGTGTACGTGATTTTTGTTGCTTCTAAAGAAAACTTGTTTAAAAAGACGCCTATCGAATCTGAAAGTCTTGTCTATCCCGTCAAGTTTCTTGTTATGGAAATCCTACGTTTAGTATGTATGTGTATGTTTTGATATTTAGATGTTTGAATATTTGCTACTCGATCACGCAATAACGACCGGACGAATTTGGATGAAATTTAGCACACAGATAGATTATACATTGGATTGACACATTAGATACTTTTATCTAGGTAATTTGTTCCCGTTGGGTAATTTTCGAATTCCACGCGAGTGAAGCCGCTGCCAAAGGCTATTTTTTAAATATTATGATAAATGGTAGAGGGCTTGCCAAGGGGCAAGCCCTTTGCCATCAACCGTCAGCTAATAGAAATTAATGGGGTTTAAACATAACTGCCGAAATGTGAGTGTACCACTATAGGATACGTTTTTATCCAGTGCGCAAACTGTAACCATGAATTCAGCATATATACCGACGAAAAATTTCTGCACTAGGAGGTCTAGAATTATATGCTGAATTCATGGTTACAGTTTGCGCACTGGTTAAAAACTTATACTGTTTAGGTAACTTCTGGCATACCAGAATCGTAGAGTACTTCCACACTGCGCCAGTTATTTTTATCATCCTTTTTTTAATTCAGAGAAAAGCTCCATCACTAGACCAAGGACGTAATCAAGTACCTATTTAAATACTTTCTTGTGTCTGGAGACCTAGCTATAGTAACGTTGTATGACATAAATCTAAATATCGTCGTTTCCAACTGACCAAAAGCGTCTACATCACACGTAGCGGCTACGAGGACGGCCTAGACTGCTACGAGGATGGCGTAGGCGGCTACGAAATCAAAGCGTTCGACGCTGTTCAACTAAAATAGAAACTTTGCATGACCCCGCTTCGACCAATAAAAATTGAATAAATATAATAAAAACTTTTTCCAAAAAAAAAACAACCGACTTTCAAAAAAACACTAGAAAGTGAAAAATAACTTTAATTTCGGAAGTCGGTGACTTTTGATATGTATTTTATTAATTTCTGGTCACCGTCTTCCGAAGTTAAAGTTATTTTTCACTTTCTAGTGTTTTTTGGTAGTCGGTTGTTTTTTTTTTTTTTTTTGGAAAAAGTTTTTATTTTTCACTTTTTAGTTATGGTACCTACCCCACACCCATTCAAAATTTCATCATCCTTGGGGTCAAAACAATGCATATTCATGCGATAGCAGCAATCGTGGTTAATTTGTTGTCTTTTTTCGAAGAGTTCCGTTGTCTGTCTCCGAAACGCATCATCAGATCTATATGAAATTTAAAAAAAATTGCAAATCGGTCTATACATAACGGAGTTATGCCCGAACCTCCACCTAACTCCTAACCATTAAGGACGAGTTGACGAAGAGTTGTACGTTCCTTCATCAGCTCAGCGTCATGAGATGATGATGACCATACGCAAATGTCTCAATAGCTTTAGAAAACACATGAAAAACATTGTTAATACCTACAAATTTTGAGGGTTGCCCTCGATTACCCTGGGATTCCATCATCAGTTCTTGATTTGGTGCCAATGGGACCACCTCAGGAGTATACTCTTTCAAATAAAAAAAGAATTTTGAGAATCTGTCCACAAATGAGGGAGAAATCGGGGAACACACATAAAAAAAAATACGTTCGGTGGAACATATAACCTCCTCCTTTTTTTGAAGTCGGTTAAAAATTTAACGTTGGGTCTTTTCTCTAAAACGTTTATTTTCAGTCGGAGAAATGTAGAAATATTTGAATCTACACATAGTTTAGTTTAGTTAATTGGCTCATAAAAAGTGTTACAAAATTGAGGTGTGACACTGGGTCCCGCACTAGGATATCCTATGTCGCAGGATCCATTCTCTTTCAACAGATAAATGAAATCATGAAAGATAAGTAAGCAAGAGTGAGAGCAACGGCATAAATAATTCACTAAAACTTAGTCTACTCGTAAAAGGTAATCAAAAGTATGTGTGCATGTGATGAGTGCATGTCCAACAATGTGATGAATCAAGTTCTTCCAACTTATCAGACAGCTGTGCTGCTGGGAAGTTTGTTGCGCCACTTCTTCTTCCCAGCTAAAGCACTAGGAACTGTCGAAGGGTGGGCGTTTTTGGGGGATTGTTTTATGTACTTTGACGTTCGAAAAGTGCTGACTCTCAGCCTAGTTTGAATAAATGACTTTTGATTTTGATGAGTATTAGTGTGTATGTGAAAAGTCTGAGTGTATGAGGATCCTGGAAAACTTTATCATTACCAACTCAGAACGTATAACAATAATAACTTTGTATCTGTTTGCCAAACCTAAAAGCCGCGAGTAGAGAGTGTTAAACCAGTCTGCATTACCGGCTGGAATTCTTGAAATTTTTAAAGCCACATTGGGGTTCAACGCGGAGACGAATTACTTATTTAAGTTCCCGAAGCAAGACCTTTAGCACCGCAATTTATGACGTTGTTTATTTTTATTAAACTATGCGACGGTACATTACATATGTACATTGAATGATGACTGAAAGATTGAATGGTGTTTTAAGTGTCGTGATTTATTGTGTACCTCTATAAACGTGAAATCATAATATAAAACTTTCACTTTTACTCAGCACGCACGTCTTACTACGCCATGCTACGGCGTTGCTACGCCAGGCTACGGCATTGCTACGCCACGCTACGGTGCTGCTATGGCTTGCTACGAACGTGTGATCTACATGATATTAATCACGCTTTTTAAACTGTTATTTGTGATAAGTTTAATCTCACATTGATATTAGTGAAATAATCATTTTAAAAGGTTTCACGAGTTGCCATTGTATTAGGCTGCGGTATCATCAGGAAATGAATTATAATTATACGTTATACGTTAAAGTCAATCGCAAAAGTTGGGCCGGACATCTAGTTAGACGAGGAGATGGCTGATGGAGTAAAGCTGTGACCAAATGGTAGCGAAGGTCAGGCCAAAGAAACCACAGCCCGCCAAAAGCGCGTTGAGTTGATGATATCGTCAACGTCGCGGAGAATTCATGGATGAGAGACGCATGGAACCGAGAAGTATAACGCAAAAGGGGGAGGCCTATAACCAGCAATTAGTGATTCCGGGCTGAGATGATGATGCACGTAATACCCGCAACGGGCCGCAACGCAATGCATTTTCGTGCGAAAAAGTTACGGCCCGCCTGTAGAAAATGTACGAAAGTTATGATGGAGGATTTTCACGCGACTTAATCTGCGTAAGCCGTAATGCACTGTCAAAAAATACATGAGCCACAAGTTAACGCAAAAGTCTTTATTATTACAAACAGTTTTATAAACTTCGTCATTTATTAACCACATAATCTCTCCTCAAGCTTATCATTGCTTTTCCACCAAAATTAACATTAAACTGTAATTAATAATTAAAAGTTTAAATTCTGTTTTTGTAAGTAAACCGGTGAAGTTTCACAGTATCGGTGATTTAACTAAGTAAAATCTACAATTAATTAATCGTTTGCGATATCCTCTGAATTTCTGAAGTTCTATTTTTTTTGAGGTTTTTTAATTAAAGGTAAACAAAATGTCGAGTCTTACGGAGGCCTGTGTATGTCTTTCTGATAACGATGATGTTGTAATAAATTAAAATCAAAACTCATTTATTCAAACTAGGCTGGTGTCACCACTTTTTGAACGTCAACAGTACATAAAACAATCCCCCAAAACGCCAGCCCTTCACCACTTCCTAGTGATTTAGCGGGGAAGAAGAAGTGCCGCAACAAACTCTCTCTCCATCAGCACAGCTATTTGTTATGTTAGAAGAACTTGCTTCTACACAATGGTAGGTTCAAAATTAACGTAACGAAACATAAAATTAAAATATTTGCCATTTGTCAGCTAGCACAGGCCAATATACAAAAAATATATATGAGTCTTTGCGTAGATTGCAGTCTTACATTTTATAAACACACAATCTCTCATCATCATCATTATTTCAGCCGAAAGAAGTTCACTGTTGGACAAGGGCCTCCCCCATAAGGGGTTTTGCCTTAATCGCCAGGCTTGGCAGGCGGGTTGGCGATCGCAGTATGGTGGTAAAATGCATAGAGAACGCTGCTGCCCATTCTCTAGTAAGCCTCTTACTCGCCATCTACGACACCCACGGGAAGAGATGGGATGGTGCTATTCTTTTACGTGCGGCAGCCCGCGGAACCTACGAAAATATGATATCGCATTAAAATAAGAAAGCCCATCTATTTTATATACTACTTTATTACTACATACATGATATTTTGTTTGGACTGCTTCGTTGGTGTAGTGGACACAAGTGTTTCTGCTGACCAGGAGGATTTGATTTGGAAATCGAGCAGTGTTATTAGGTATTTCCCGTTGGAATTTCTCGGTAGCTTTCCTGAGTCTTGATTTGTGCCCGGTTGGACCTAAACATACCTGGCGAAATATGGATGTACTATAGGTACACCTATACCCAACCCTTCCAGTTCTTCGGATATTGTGTTTCTAAGTCTTTGTGCAACAAAATTTCTCACACTTTCTACATACAACAAAATTTCTCACACTAGCGTTCACGCTTTACACAAAAGCAACCTCACACAAGTACTGCCAGGGGTGGGGTTATTGAAAAGAGAGACCGTGGCCCCTGGCATGCAGGCAACTGAAGGAACACGGGTAGGTTTTAGTCAGTAAAAGTTCTCGCTCCTGCTCCACCCAGAGCGGGAGAAGTTATTTGATAAGAACCCACGCAAATTATTTTGTGTAACAACACAACTTTTACACTTTCCAAGCGTCGCCTATTATCACGATGACTTGCCCAGCTAAGAATAATGTCACAAGTTACGAACGCAAGGCTTCCCATTAAAAGTTCATGCCGACACTACAGAAAGCACAAACTTAATTATGTCGAGTAGAAAATTTATAAGACACCACTAATTTCCTTTGGTTAAGTTTAAGTGTTACAGTAATCTAATTACGCTTTGTTAGGAATGTTACTGGATTTTTGTATTTAAAACTGTGAATGATTGAAATGACTTTGAAATTCCTTGGTACTTGGTTTTGGTGTCATTTCAGTTTCCGTCAGTTGCGTCGTCGTCGTCCTAATCGCAGAGGAGATGCAATAGTCGAAGCGTTATAGGGCGATTTTGATTATTGTACGCCGCTGTATGGAACTGTTTTTTATCATAATTTCAGCCGAATAAAATGACTTTGAAACTCCTTGGTACTTGGTTTTGGTGTCATTTCAGTTTCCGTCAGTTGCGTCGTCGTCGTCTTACTCGCAGAGGAGATGCAGTAGTAGAAGCGTTATATGGTGATTTTGTTTATTGTACGCCGCTGTATGTAACAGTTCCGTATCATCATATCAGCCGGAAAACATCCACTGCTGGACATAGGCCTCCCCCAAGCATCTCATTTTTGACCGGTTCTGTGCTTCTCGCATACAGTGGATTCCTGCGGCCCTCACCAAGTCATCGGTCCATCTTATGGGAGGTACTCCAACGCTACGTCTTCCAGTACGCAGTCGCCACTCTAGAACATTCCGGTCCTATCGGCCATCTATTCTGCTAGCAATCTGCCCTGCCCACTGCCACTTAAGTTTGGCAATCCTTTGGGCTATGTCGGTTACCTTGGTTTTCTTACGGATCTCTTCATCTCTGATTCGATTTCGTAGGGAAACTCCAAGCATAGCCATCTCCATTGGTCTTTGGGTGCCTTTCAGCCTTCTTATGAGGCACATTGTGAGCGACCACGTTTAAGTGTCACAATGTCATCACCGGCAACACGCACTTTTCAAAGACTTTCGTCTTGTGACATTGCGAGATGTGTGATGAGAAGATATTGCGTAGCTTCCCGATCGCTGCCCAACCGAGCCAGCTGCTCATTTTGACAATACAACCACATTTCAATTAATTTAATTGATTTGATTTAAATGTGGTAAAAACAATACAACAACATTTGTTGCGTTATTTACGTACTGAAAAGTTTTTTCAAAAGTGGGTACAGTAGAGATTATAATCTGCATGGTTTGTGGCATGCAACCTTTTCTAGTAATCATAGAGCAATGGCAGAGTAGTAGTACATTATGGTACAAGTGTGTAACATTGGTGATAATCGCTGAGGCGCCATTGAGACCCGAGCCGTTAGGCGAGAGTCTTAAGAGAGCCGAGGACGATAATCATCAATACACACGTGTATCATACGACGTTTTTCAACACACTTGCGAAGAAAATAATACTACAAAATCATCATCATCGTCATCGTCATCATCATCGTCATCGTCATCGTAATCGTCATCGTCGTCATCGTCATCGTCATCGTAATCGTCATCGTCGTCATCGTCATGTCATCGTCATGTCATCGTCATCGTCATCGTCGTTATCGTCATGGTATCGTCATCGTCATCATCATCATCATCGTCATCATCGTAGTTGTCATCGTCATCGTCATGTCATCGTCAACGTCATCGTCATCATCATCGTCATCATCACCGTCGTCATCGTCATCATCATCAACATCATCATCATGATCATCATCGTTGTTTTTAAGAACAAAGCAACTCAACCAATTAAAAAACAACCTATAACTCACTAAGAACAAAGCAACTCATCCAATTCTATAACTCACTAGTGAATAATAGTAATGAAAAAGTCACAGTTTGATAATAGGTGTCATTATGTGCCTAATTGCAGTGAAATTAGAGCCATTTTATGAGCAAGTGTGTTGAAAAATAATGAGTTATGCCAAAGAGTTATGCGCTATTACGAATTTAGAGTAAGGAAGAGTCCGTTTTAGCTGACAAGTGGATGTCATGATTTAAAAAACTTACTTATTTAAAGATTTTAAAACTAAAGTGATGTATAGAAAGGTACAAGGCGTTTTATTCATTCTGGCACTATAAGCATCCCTCCGGATTACATTTTAAGTTAACTCTTTTAGAGCGATATTGAAGTACCCTTCTTGTATACTTTTGTTTCCAGAATACACGAGAATTATCTACCCATTCCTTGTAAAGATTACAGAACAAAACACGTGTCCTAACAAACTCAGCTATACATATTTTAACTCAACGACAATCATAAGAAAATCTCTCTCACAAAACTGCAAGCAAAACAAACATATTACTCATCCAACCACACACATCCGGGGAATGAAAGAAATATTTTCAACATTTTTGTCTCCATAAAAAATACGAGTATCATAGGGATGAAAATACGAGACGTCACAATATAAATCTTCGTTAGGCCTTGATAAGTGCGCCTTACGCCCCTCGGGTCTTATAACAATGGATACCATAACTTACATCTTAACTTCTTGACAAATTTTGCCCATTTAGACCACTTTAGTGGGCTCCCTATCCCATTTATGGAAAACGCTGTCTTACAATAAAAGGGACGGTTTGAGCGCTTCCATAATTTTGTATTGAAAAAGGGATAGACACTATAGAAAATAAGCGCTGCTTTATGCCGAGTTCTTGGAGTGTGGAGACATATGAAACTCAGTCCATGAAACTTCACAAGCATTCTTCTCCAAGCCCTCCTGCTCCACTCAGAGCGGGAGAAGTTATTTGATGATTTACCACCCAAAAAAAAAACCAATAAGCACTCACTTTTCAATGCTCAATTGAAAGATTAATCAAAACAAAACAGATTCTGTTATTCTACTCGCGCCGCTTTTAAATGACTCACTTATCTTTATCATTCATTTTAAACATCCGTGTTCTAACTCGCCATTACCGCTTTTAATGTCAGATTGTCCTTTATGGCTTTATAATATTCCTGTTTCGCTCACTGCCTTCCTTTTGCATGGGGAAATTACTCTGAACAGGAATGAGAGCGTAGAGATGTATTAAATGGGGAAATGTTATACATATATTATACTATGTAGGTTGGTAGGTAAGGCTGTGCAATAATGTTTATGATGACAATTATCGTGAAATAGCAACGTATTTTATTTATTTCTTTTTTATGTCTTTGTATATTTATTGTATACAGGCTGGGCTTACTGTCATGCGGCTTTGTTAACGAATAATGTACCTATATAGCTGGCATATTTGTAATATTTGTGCCTGGACAAAATGTGAATCCCCTCTTCTCCTTTGCGAGTATTACTACTTCGCAGGAGGTGACGGCTTCCCATGCACTCTCACTCCGTACCATGGTCTGGACCAGGGCTGGACGTGATACATCGCCGCTACCGATCGCCTCCGCGAGGACATAATGGCGCTCCGCCCAGGCAGAGCAAACCACCACCGTATGCCCCACCGTGTCCTCCAGGCGATAAACACAATGGTGACAGCCGGGCGTTTCCTCCCGCCTTTTCCGGAACAGGGATCTCCCGAAGCAGCCGGGTCCGGTGAGGATGCCGTGGTGCCTCTCCAGCTTAACTGACATAGATCTGAAGGTCAATACTCGTAATTTAGTCACTGTCACATCACAGCAATTATTTATAAAATACTAGCTTTTGCCAGCGGCTCCGCCCGCATGGATGTCGGTTATCGCGTAAAAAAGTATGCTATGTCCTTTTAAATATTCCAGGCTATATCTCTGCCAAATTTCATGACGATCGGTCCAGCGGTTTAGGCGTGAAAGCGTGGCAGACGGACAGACAGAGTTACTTTCGCATTTTTAATATTAGTAGGGAAGTGGGGATTAGAATGCCAACGTTAAAAAAAACGGGACTTGCTCCGCATGCAGGAAAAGAGGTTGAAGGTAGTCAATTGTGCAAAGATTTTTCCTGAGATTTTATTTATGTGCAACGGTTTGTTTTGTCTTTACTCTATCGTGTCTATTTATCTAGTCGTTGAACATTAATAGCAAGTTTAATAAAGTAAAATCACCAATTTAATGAATTAGCCCATACTTTTAGTAAGGTTAGGTTATTAGAACTTTCACATTAACGCAAAAGTGGCAATTCATAATCTTCTTTCATATAATTCCATATAAGCAACTACGACGAAGTTCAAGGTAAATAAGTAGACTTAGCACTCGACGTTCATTTTCAACTATTTTGTTACGGATTCAGCGAATAAACAAATCTATCCACAAACCGCTCTAAAGTTAAGACATCACTGTCTCTAGGATAATAAATTGGTCGAGTTGTAGCCCGCCCGAAACGGACGAAACCCTCCTGAGGGCAATTCGGGGCAAGAAGTACTATTTTAAAGAACTTTTCACACAGTACAAAGCTTTCATGTGTCACTGTCAACTACAACAAAGTCACGAAAAATGTTAAATGGTTATTTTTATTTCAACAGAGGGAAATAATTCGTTCCAAGAAAATGATTCCTTCATGAATAGAATTCCGTCGGGTTTTGGAGATGTCAGAAATGTGAAATGAAATAATTAATAAAAAGGAAAATTTGAAACTTCCAGTTTAATTTAGATTTCTGTGATATTTACATACAACTCGAAACAATTCCAAGCCTCTTTTACTTTTACTGTAGATTACTTAAACATGAATTTTGGGACAAAATAGTTTTTAATCATCATCATCATCATCATCATATCAGCCGAAAGACGTCCACTGCTGGACATAGGCCTCCCCCAGGCTCCTCAGGGGGCAGGGCACATTGCTCGCAGAACAGATGGCCGATGGGGCCGAAAGGTTCTGGAGTGGCGACCGCGTACCGGAAGACGTAGAGTAGGAAGGCCTCCCACAAGGTGGACCGATGACCTTGCGAAGACCGCGGGTATCCGCTGGATGTGGGAAGCACAAGTCCGGTCGAAGTGGAGTTTTTAATAATATATTTTAAATTTGTATTTGTCCATCGTGTATTATTTATTTCCTAATTTATGTAATAGGTATTTTGTAGCAATCCTTTCTTTGTTTTTTTAAAGTTTATCAGTAGAAACTTGTAAATGGCCTTCAATTTCGTGGCTTCAATGGCATTTCATTTTTCTGTAAGTTTTCCGAATTAAATTAAATAGAAACAATATCGTTAAAAATCATACTAAAAAATCGTTATTAATTACTTCTTTCCTAACAACACTTATACAAATGATGTAGCCATGGATATAGCTACAATCTCCCTTGCCAAAAATAACGAAAAAAAAAACGAATTTATTTTATGAAAGTATGCAACCTCCTTAGCCGTACCCATAAGTTACAATACTCTTGAGTTTTCACACCCAAACCGCGTGTCTGGCCCCGCGTTATCTCACAGCTTTTCGTTTTCTTTCAGGTCCTTATTATTTTTCCTTGATAAAAAAAACTCATGGGAATTCTGTATTTTGACTAAATCATTCTTACATTATTTCTGTTAATGTAGGCATAAAATATTGGCTGTCTTCCAATGTGAACAATACTTAGACGGCCTACAGATTTAATGAAAAAAAAACTCCCTTGAATTGTGATGAAAACAGAACCATTGCCAATACAAATAGAAAAGTTAATATTAAATAATAAAGGCTTTCCACGTATTTGTTTATCTTCTATTCGAGTCAATAATGTGGCTTTTTAGCCAGCTATTTATACAAGCTATTTTCGTAGTAATATTCATGTGTTGTGGTATTTATTTTAGGTTTGCGAGGGACGATCGGAAATCATTGTCAGAAATCTATTACTTCTATTTTCAAATAGGTATTAGACTCCTACGCAAACAAATACGAAAAATAATTTATTGGAAATTTTATTTGTGGTGTAATCTTTTCAAATAATAGTATCGGTTTGTAATTTAATATTACAATGTTTACAAGTGATATAATATTGGAATGTAACCATGGTAAATTCGGCGAATGCTTCTGATTACGAAAATGGGTAAACAATTTAAGTGATTTTGTTCTTCTTTTCATAATCGTAAAAGTATCACATAAATCTGATTTAAATGAAAATATCGTAAGAATTAAAGGTTCCATACACGTAGCAATGTAGATCGTGGGAACTGAAAGCTGTTTCCACATTTTTAGGAATAAGAACTAGGATGGCTAAGTGCTCAAGTTGTATGCGTTTTCAGTTTTTATTTCAAGTGTTTTCAAATAAATTGTGATTATAAGATATAAAAACATGAATCATGAATCTTTCTACAGATACCTTTTTGCCTAATATACTTCAAATTCAAATTCATTTATTATTTTGGAAACAAAGTAAAAATTAAACAGATGAAAAATAAAACTATGTTTGTCCATACTACTCGTATGTCCCGCCACAAGGCATACGAAATAGGGTGGTAAATCGAATGTCAATTAACAAAATTAAAACAAAAAATACAATCAATAGGTAAGATGTCACAATTTCTTTCCAAACACTAATATCTAATTAATAATATGTCAATAGATTGAGACGGCACGAGACAAATATATAACATTTAGTCACAATTTCGTGTAGAATGATATATGCTATAAAAATGTCAATAAAGAATGTAAATATAAAAAAGTTACTTTGTCTGCCTATTAATTTCGATAAAAGTTGTCAAAGTCAAAGTCAAAGCATTTATTTCAATTAGGCACTTAAAAGGCACTTTTGAACGTCAATATTTACATTAAAATAGAATTGATTCTAGTCGCCCATTCCAAAATGGGAGGATGTTGGGACATAACTACTCCTTGATACACAGACAAATCGGGTTAAAACATAGGATATTTACTGTTTATCTTGGTAGTATACGCTCCGGTCGGATAAATTCCGAGCTCCACATTGCAGTAGCTGTAGTAGCAGCAGTGCACTAGCTCTAGTATACAATATAAAGTTAAATATTAAAATAACGACTTAAGAGTCGTAGATTGGAACCCAGACAGGTCAACCAGGCCATCATTTTAACCGAAAGACGTCCACTGCTAGACATAAGCCTCCCCCAAAAGGAGGGTTTGGCCATAATCGTAGAGAACGCTGCTGCCCATTCTCTAGTAAGTCCCTTAGTCGCCTTCTACGACACTCACGGGAAGAAATGGGATGGTGCTATTCTTTTAAGTCCGGCACCACACGGAACGGACAGGTGCTATACTATGTGTAAATTATTTCATCACTACTGCTCTCAAAACGGTGAAGGAAAACATCATGATGAAACTGAGTTGTCTTAGAATCAAAAATTCAAAGACTTGTGACATCTACCAACCCGCACTAGGCCTGCGGGGTGGATTTCGGCCCAATCTCTGTATAATTATTTTTTTGAAAGGTTAACATAATTAAAATAACATAATTATGCATTAAATTATGGTGAATTTGTCACTTACATAAAAAATTACATATTTTCATAAACATATTTTTTACTCGGAGTGATGGAAAAATTAATTAGAAACAAAGAACAAGACATTAAAGTAAAAAACAAAATCATAATTGAAATTAGAATAAAAAATAAAAATAAATACTATAAGATTCAAATTAAATTTTTACAGAATTTGAATTCAAAACAGTTCAAAACAGCTGATTATGTTATACTAAAATACGATAAGAAAACCCACAACTTCAGCAAAGCTTTCTAAAAGAAAGAAAAGTAATTATTTCCAGTTACAAGCTCTCGTCTCTTTGGCCTGATTCCTTGCCAATAAAGGTTAAAGAACTAATTATGTTGGAGAACGCATAAAAGTGACTTTTATGCCTCTTACTTTGACGTTATTTTCTCTTTGGGGCACCCCAGGACTCGCATACAAGACTTATTGGTTTCTTTATAAAGCTTTGACATAGCTATCTACGAAATAGTTCAGAGCACGCAAAAGAATACTACCGGAGTTGATATTCTTAGCTTTAATTTGTGCCCGGTTGAGAACAATATTACGCTCGCCCCTTATTACACTGGACTTAAATATAACTGGCCAAATGTAAGTCAAATCATGATTGTCAAAACCATATGAAAAAATAGGATTAAGAGACCCCAAAAACCCGGAAAATGCCCCGGTTATTTTCCGGGAATTTTAATCCTATTTTTCGCTATATGTTCGACGTTGAAACGATTGAAATATTGGTATTGGAAAACTTTTTCCTTTTCAAACTTACGACACAATTATATTTTTTTTTTTTTTCAAAATTGAATTGCAAGTTTCGTAGATTTTTCTTATACATTTCTGGAAGAAAGATAACAAAATCTATCTAATTTACCCATTTAGTCCCACTGCAAAGCCTGGATTTAGGTACCACATTTCATTTTATCACTATGTATACTGCGATCGCCAACCCGTGGGCCAAGCGTGGCGACTATGACAATTTTGGGGGAGGGCTATGCCCAGCAGTGGACATCTTTCGGCTGAAGTGATGATGAAGTGTTCGCACCGTGAAATGAACGACAACACAGGAAGGTTAGCGGTGCCGACTTACGAGTCACGGGTTCGAACCCAGGCAGGCGCTTTACTTTGTGTAAATAATTTCGTCATTACTGCTTTCGAAACGGTGACTTTCTACGAAATTGTAAATCGAGTTTGGAACCCAAGAAATTAATGAATAAACTGTGACATGTCGTCGCCGTCGGTATAAATAATTGCGTGGTAAAGTTGTATTTTGACAATTCTGCGTAACAGTAAGCGTACGAAATTTATTTATTATATTAAGAATTCATCGTGGTTGTCACAGACCAAATTATAGGCAGTTTTGTTATTTGACAGCTTTGGTTGCGGTATCCCTAAAGGGAACATTATTGGACCGAGCCTACCATGCGTACTTCACGAACTTCGTTTCACTATGTACGTCATTCATCTGCCTAGCCTTTTCCCAACTATGTTGGAGTCGGCTTCCAGTCTAACCGGATGTAGCTGAATACCAGTATTTTAGATGGAGCGACTGCCTATCTGACCTCCACATCCCAGTTACTGGGTAATACGATAACCCTTGGAAAGACTGGTTGTCAGACTTTCGGGCTTCTGACGACCCGTAACGACTGTCAAAGATCCACAAATGACAGCCGAGACCAACAGCATAACGTGCTTTCCGAGTCACGGAGGGCTCTTGGTATGTAAAGATGGTCACCCATCCACGGACCAACCGCGGCAAGCGTAGCTTAACCTGGCCGATCGACCCGTGCAGCTATTTTTATTTGGCCACAAGCCCCTCTATGACTATGTACGTCATTATTGACGTCATAAATCTTATGCGAGGAGATAGCCCATAATTATGTTACACCAGTTCCTTCACCCCTCATAAACGAAGTCAACTCTTATAATGTACCCCAAGGAACACATCTGAGAGACAACAAAAACAATTTCATCAGGACATAAACACGTTCACTGGTTTACTTAACAGCTGAAGTTTTTGAGTAGAACTCGACAAACCCGTTTTAGAGTTCGTAAGAACTTTCGTTTAGGGTTGTGGCATACGACTGTAAAATCTCTGCAACTCGTCACTTGGTTTATATCCTTGTTGTAAATTGTACATTGTGCGGTGTGCATTTGTTTTTATTGTTGTCTATACCGGGTACATCTAGTTATGCTTTGTTAAAACTTGGAGTGAAAATATTTGGGTCTTCTTTAATTAATTCAACCCAGATGCTGTCAAAATTTTGGGTACTTTTACTGTTGATAGCGAAGTGAACGAATTTTTTGTTATGATTCTTTCCCTACTATTTGAAACCTACATATAGGCCGCAGGGGAAAGGGAGAGCGGTCAACGCTATACCGACACTTCTCCTCCCCTGCGGCCCACCGAGTCCGCCATCAAACGGTGGCGGCCCTGTCCAGGCCACAAAAGGGAAGAGCGCTACTCAGAAATACCAGCACTCCTGCTCCGCCGCAGCCTGTAACCCTCAGCCGCGACATTCGACATCGCAGCCCGCCTCAGTTGCGGTGCACCTCACCGCAACCTACTTTGTGGCTGCTACGTCGTCGGCTTGAAGGCAAAAGCCCTGACGAGCGGCCCCACCTTGGGGTTCCACTTCGCTTCACCGTGGCTGGGAGACCACGGCTACTGAGCCCCCCCGCAACGACAATACGGGAACCCACTGGGGTGAAATGACTGGTGTCAAGAACGTATTATATACGCCAGTGGCGTTGAATCACGATGAACGAATTGTTGTAAACTAACAGCAATGGTGGCCCAGGGGTGACGGCCGTGACTTACGACTTTTTGGTCGTATGTTCGAACCCAGGCGCATTAGTTTGTGTGAATAATTTCATCAACACTGCTCTGAAAACGTTATAGGAAACCGCCCTGTCCTACAACCAAAAATTCGAAGACCTGTGATATTAGGTAATAGGTAAGAAGAGATGTTGTCCGCAACTCCACGTCAAAGCGCGTTTTAGAGTACGGTTGGGAGAATCCCCCAGCTCCTCTAGAAAGGCCAGCAACGCCTTGGTGATGCTGACAATCTCACGTAGGGTACCTGGGTTACCGAAGTATTTTGCCTTGTATTTTACGACCACCGGGCAGTTAAACAGCACATGAGCTGCTGTTTTGCCGTCCTCCATGCAGACCCTGCACAGCGGACTGTCTGTTACTCCTATGACAAAGAGATGTTTGTTAAATGGCCCCTGGTCAATTACAGCTGCTGTAACTGTACGCAGCTGTGGTTTATGTAGACGGCGAACCTGTTTCGTGAGGCGGGCATCGATCGTAAGAAGTGCTTCCTTAGTTTGCCTGCACTCACTTAGGTTCAACCATGTAACATCTATCAACTGGGCCTGCGTGGTGGATTACGGCCCACTCCTTTACACCGCGAAAAGGCCTGTGTCCTACCAATTGGAATTTTTGAATGAAAGTTTGAACAATATCATCCATACAATGTTTTAAAATATTATCCAGAATATTTCTCAGAAAGAAGACCACTTCCTGTCTCAGAAATAAAATTACTAAAATTTATACAGGGTATTGGATGTTCCAAAGGAAGCCTCCTTGTTTTCACTATTACCATTCTGAAGTCAAAACTATTGTTGAACAACTAATGAAAATTAAAGTTACAGCAAGCGGATTTAAATGAATGCCATCTCTTCTAGCGAAAATGGCGACGCAAGAATGATCTTTAGCTTGGAAAATTAAATACAGGTTATTTTTCACAAATACCTCATCCCAGTAATTAATTATATTTTATCACTAGGTACTTCAGTGGTGTTCGCATCTTTTTACATTTGTCTTGTGATGGTTTTCCTTCACAGATGTCAGTGATGTCTCACTGACATCTGTGAAGGAAAAACATCGTGAGGAAACCTGGACTTACTTATCTATTAATATAATAAAATAGTAACGAAGTCCAAACTATACATTATTTTGAATTTTTTAGTCATTGCTCTCGTATTACTTAAACACTTACTTACTTTTTACAATATTACTTTAAACAAAAATCGGACTAATAGTTTTGGAGAAAAATAGCAACATGGATTTTCACACCGTAACACTTTCTGTGCCTCTGAAAACACGTTAAGCAGTTGATCCTGGCAGTATTTATTTGTAGATCTTTTAAACTCAAACTTAAAACAGGCACTTTTGAATTGTCAAAGATTCGGAAAGATGAAGCTAGTTGCCCATTCCAAAGCATAGTAGGTACCTATGGAGAAGAACGGGTAAGAAACACCATGACACTATTTCTAAATCATGATATTGTTATTAACAATTTGTTATAGAAAGTTGGTTGCATCATTTATGTTAAAGTTATCGATGTGAGAACGATGTAAAAATACGTGCACCTTAAAAAAGCGTCCGTAATGAAAAACAAAAATCAAATGACAATTTAGAAATTAAAATAAATAGGCCGTGGCAGCTAAGAGGTGACCAGTCTCTTTGACAGTGCTATTAAGAAATTCGGGGTAGAAAAACCCAATCACACTTTAGCCCGACTCGGGAATCGAACCGAAGACCAGTAGTATGTTTGCGACCATTAAACCAACGAGGCGTGATTATATAATATTAGGTAAATAAATGGAAAGCTGAAATACTTCTTGCAACTTCATTCCAGTTGTTTATTAGGCCAAAGAAATTAGCAGTATTGTTCAAAACCTTTTGAAGATCCATAATTTACGAACCGCAGAGAAATTAACAGGGACGTAGGCGCGTTTGAATATTATTAGAATTTCAAGACTTTCGCAATTCAGTTTGTATTTTCTTTGTTTGAAATCTAATTTCGGCCCGCATGGCGAGTTTCGCGACAGCTGTTCTATAAAAATTATAATAGTTCAGTATTCAAAGTGTCTGTGTCTTTTTTTTAATAAAGAGCCTACTCTTACATTTTTTGTACTTTTACTGCTTCAGCGGTTCTTTATGCTTAAGCGGTTTCCAATCGATCGGTATGATCTTGGGCAAAGTTACATTTATTTTTCTACTAGCTTTTGCCAGCGGCTCCGCCCGCGTGGACGTCGTTTATCTCGTAAAAATGTAGCCTATGTCCTTTTCCATATGCCAGGCTATATCTCTGCCAAATTTCATGACGATCGGTTCAGCGGTTTAGGCGTGAAAGCATGGATTAACATGAATTACTGTACTTAAGGAGAATCTAGTCGCAGGCTCGTACTCACTGGTGGGCTTGGCTAAAAAGTTCGCTGTCTCACCAACCATCGTGTCCGACAGAAGTAGTATCATTGATGAGCAGTTAGACGCTAGTGTACACGCACAACGTTATTGAGTGAGATGCGGGATCATTTATAGTAAAACCGGAGAGTAAAAAAATATGAAAAGTCTTTCGGAAGATCGGGTTTTATGAAAAAATCACTGCATAAATCAATAAGCAATAATCTTTTCAAAATTTTAACTTTGTCGGTACTGACTTGGTTTTACACTTCTTTTAATACTTAAACACGTCCAAAGTTAAATCAGCAAGAAAAATGAATTCCTTGTTGGTACCTAACTTTTTTTTTGCTTTTTGATTTTAGTATTCTGTTTCCGCACAGACAATATTAATAATGAGACAAAACCATACCATGTTTAATTTTCATTGTCGAACAGTAGTTAACACCTCACGAAATTCGTATTGGAAAAAAATCGACTAGATTTACCTTAATGTCGATCGCTCCAGTGGCAGTCAAAATAAATGTTTTAGATAACTAGTCGGCAAGTCGGATTACAACAAGCGTTTCCTTTGACTGTTCTAAGCATTCTAAAGTACATACCTACCTTGATTCACGAAGACATTGCACTTCTACGGTAGGTATCAAACGGAACAAACATTTGTAAAAAACAAAAGATGATCATCCCACAAAATTTACGCATAGGCAAATAAATCCCTTTTAGTTATTTACCATTCTTTTCATGAATGAAAAGAAATCAATCAGTGGAATTCATTGAAATGAATCCAGTATTTCCACTTGGCAAAAGGCTAAAGTTTAAGGGACAGGTCAGTTCGCCTTTTCCGATATCTCAATTCTATTTTCCCTAAACATATTTGCCGCTACAACCTAAGGCTTTATCTTACTGAACGCGGTTGGCGTAGGTTTTCACACATAAAATATTCTGCAACTTTGTATTCCTTAGTAAAAAAAACTGGCCAATGTGCGAGTCCGACTCGCACACGAAGGGTTTCGTACCACAAGTCAAAAACGCCGAAAAAAACACATTTACGTGTGGAGTTACATCGTTCGCGACGCAACCGCAACAAATGCAGTACCGCTCCTGCAAGCGAGAATTTCCACGTTGCAGTGCCCACAATACTCCTGTACATCTCCCGGTTGGATCTACAGACGTCGGGAGATAAGCTCCTCCAATACATCAACAGGAGGAGCCAGGGTCAAATCGGTGCCGTGGAATGGAAGTTGCTGAAGCTGTCGCGGTTGGAGTCAACCAGGACTATAAATTTTAAGTCCTACATCCTCCAGGTTCCCGCGATGCAGAAGGCTGTCTTCCTTAGCTCATTCGTTGTTGTTTAGCAACAGAAACACACAATCTGTGAAAATATTAGTAAGGATAGTAGGATAGGATAACATAACATGACGCATTGTTCCCCTGCAGAGTTCTGGGATGTACACTCACATTTCGTGAGTTATGTTTAAGTCCCATGTAATAGGGGCGAGCCTATTACTATCAACAGGGCACCAACCCAGACTCCGAGCTACTGCTGACAAATTCATCATCATCATCAGCCTATAATTTTCCCACTGCTGGGACACAGGCCTCATCTCTTTGAGAGGGATTGGGCCGTAATCCACCACGCGGGCCCAGTGCGGGTTGGTGATGTCACCGTTTTGAGAGCAGTGGTAATGAAATAATTTACACAAAGTAAAGCGCCTGTCTGGGTTCGAACCTACGACCTTACAACTCGTAAGTCGCGGCCGTTACCACTTGGCCACCACTGCTCTCAAATTGACAAATTGCTGATATAAAATACAACAACACTTTGACCGACCTAGGAATCAAACCTAGGAAGTCATGCTCAACAGTAGCACACATAAGCTATTCTTCTAGTATATTGCTCGAAGTAAGTAAAATACTCTGGTATACTACCCTACTGTGAGAGCAGAGGGTCACCTCTGCTCTCAAGGGTCACCTTGGTAACCGTGGTAACGGCCCTGCCTTACGAGTTGTAGGTGGTGGTTTCGAACCCAGGCTTTGCAGACAGTGCTTTACTGAACGGTGCACGAACACATCATGAGGAAACAGACATGTCCTAGAAACACGAAATTTTAAAACAAGTGACATTTACCAACACGCATTAGCCCCGCGTTTTCGATTGCAGCCCGCTCCCTCTCGAAAAGAAGAGGCCTGTGTCCCAGCACTGGGAAGGTGATGGGCTGATTATGCACAATACTGTGCTGTGTTATGCAAACCTTTAAGGATAAAACTCATACCTTGTAAACAAAACCACAACGACCCGCCTACATTTCTTTCAAATCGCTTTCTGTAAGACAACAGCTTTATAAATGCACGTTCATTGTCATGCACAATGGGCTCTAAACACTTTATGGTCTTATCATTCCCTGTATCGGTACCTCCTACAAACAAAAAGCCTATTCTTTGCTTTAAGTAAGGTTTTATTGTATTTAACAGCGGGTTTTACTATTATATCTTCAACTTCTTTTACATACATTTAGGTAACTATACTGCTGAAAATATTACCTTCTACTGAAGCACTATAGAGAATACTATGCATAGATCGAGCATCTACATTAGTTAATGCGACTTCATAAAACAGTTTTTTTTTTTTTTTTTTTTAATCTTTGTTTCGTAATATTGTATAAATGTGTAGCAACAAATCAAATTCCGCCTTGGCAACTAATTGATACAATATTCTGAAAAAAATATGTAGTCATTTAAATGAATCTTAGTTCGTGTATACATCTTTTCGAGGCCGTCCGTACTACTGTTTTTCTACAAACGCTATAAGAACAGCTACCTAATTATTTTTATAACATAGTATAACAAGTATCAGTAGGACAAAACAAAACAAAACTACTAAATCCGTAATGAAGAATAACATACGTATCTACTCGAATAATCTGTACCTCACAAACTACAAACTGGACCAGTAAGTACAATACTAACTTACGTGATACAAAGCTTCTAAACTATACATAGAGTTATTGCGTTTTACAGTGACTACGATAAGTTATTACTAGGACAATGCAAAGATTTTATGTTTTACCCCACCGACTATAATAGACAGTGGTAATAAAAAGCAACCGTAAAGCCCCAATAAAACAATGCTTCTCGGTTAAGCCACGGAGTAAAATGCATCAGAAGTGCAACACTGTTTCGAAGGCGAAATACACAAATACTTACATAGTTTCAACAATATGGGAAAAAAAATAAGTTTTGCAATCGTTGAATTGATAGGTAGACACGAATATTTATAGAACACTAACAATCTAAAGGGGCTCTGCGAGTTAACTTTGGGGTCTCGTACGCCTTCCAAAAGTCCGAGACCCCATAGTCCTGAGTTTTGTAAACACATTATTACGAGTATTGTGCCTTTGCAGGGCAATAATTATACACAAAAAATATGAACATTAATTACCATTGAGATATTATTAATAATATACCTAATCATATCCAATAAGTCAAACTAAGCTAATGATAGTCCATTTCTTGAAACATCACACGCGTCTATGAATTTCACGACTTTATAAATAGCAAAAATTTTAAGTATTAGTATCCACCATAGGTTAAAAACCACTACAACTACGACGAAATATTTCCAACTGCGTAGTGTATAGTGGTCCTTCTGATCTAGTCTATACTGTGACACCACTAGCCAGCTTTTAGTACCGTTCTAGCGCATCGGACGCTGGCTTGTTTGATAGCAAGTACTGTAAACAAGTTACGGAGGGTCGATTAAAAGCTGAATATGTAGGAACGGAACTCGGTTTATGCACACATTCCCACTTTATTTCAGGATTTTACATTTTTCGGGGGTTTTGAACACTATGCTGTTTTCTGTTAAGAAATGGTTGGATATTAAAATATTTTTAACGTGACACTGTAAACCCGCAACTTAACATCCTATCTCGGGAAGGGTTCAAAGAAAGTATTACATTTTTAACAACTTTTCATTCTCTCATTGCAGCTGCTGTTGCAAATTGTTTTTTTTGTTTTGCGATTGTATCTGTGCCTCGTAAAGCCATTAAGCCGTTGGTCCCGGCTGTTTTTTGTACATCTTTAACAGTCTTTACGGGGAGTCAGAACCCCGAAAGTCTAAAAGTCCTAGCAAGGGGTATCGTACTACCCAGTAACTGGGTTGTGGAGGTGAAAGCCAACCCCAACATAGTTTTTTGGGTAGGTTTTTCTACAAATTCCATATAGACATTGGCTGCTAGGCTCTATAGATCTGTAGCCAATCTTTGTTACAAATACATTAGATTCTGGCTAAATTAACTTTCAAGCAGATAACGTTAAAACATGGATTAACTTATGCTTATTTCGTCAGAGAATATTACAAAAAATATGGCTACCAAAAATCAACAGGTGAATAAAATAAATCGCAATGAGATCGAATTAAATAAATCTCGATTTTAAATATTGCCGAAAGCAACTAACGTGTATGCACAACAGGTTTATTCTCCCCCGTATGGGTTCAGTAATATGAATATTACACAGTAATCTCTCACGAAATCGGCATATATTAATATTTACATTCTCACTATGGCAACACTCGGGCAAAATGAGAATGGTAACAGAACAGTGTTGATGTAATATTAAAACCACGCAACCATCATAATCATATTAATTTATTTATTGTTGGCATTGATGTGACGCTCTGCTAGAGTGACAGTAATTAGCTATTGTGACTCTTAAGCGATCCCTTCGGTTGTTCTTAAATGTCTTTGCATCAAAGCAAGACTATTTTTGCCATTACAAAATGTCTGCCGTTTATCACATTATGGCAAAAAAAGCACTCGTACTAAGTTACAACTAATATTTTCTGGCTTAACTCAAGTGATACCCAAACCAAGTTAATCTGTTCTTTGCATGTCAATGTTTAATTACTTCCGTAGCTACATTAATAAGTATTACTCATGCAAGCCTCCCATTAGCGAAGCCATCTTATTAGTTAAATGAAAGTATTACTTATGTTATCTTCAAACATTATTTGCAGGAACGGTAGGAAGACTGGAACAAAATTTAATAAGTTTGTCATCGTAGAGTGTTAATCATTGATATCTACGAGTATGTGACATTATTTTATATACTCGATGTACCACATTAACACTTAAGTAAACAGGTGCTGCCAAATTGGGCATGACGATTTTCCAACAGAAAAATAAAAATTATTGAACACACAATGTTTATATTGTAACTGCAACTCGCCTAGCTTCGCACGGGTGTACAGTTTATGTGACGGAAGTCGTATAACTATAGAATGTCTCCCCACGATGTGGACGGCAACGGGGCATTCTGGCCGACCGCCCGTTTTACTGCGAGTATTTATTGAATTTTAATCTGTAATATCTTCTAAGATATTCATTTTAATAAAATGCTGTGGAGGGCTATTTTGATCTAGATTAAATGTACGTATCTGATGTATTTTATTGGTTAAGGATTAATACTGTATTGTTACAAATAGCTACGTAATTAACCAGTTTAAGTTTTAGTAATATGTAAAAGAAAACAATGTTAACCTGCTGTGGGTTATTTACAGAAGATTGACATATACCATTGCCGATTTTTCTTTACACCTTTTAAGATAAACAATTCCATAGTACATTATTTTGATCTACAGCGACCATATACTTTTTAGAGATTAGATAAGAGAATAGATGTTTTGTTTACGTCCCATGTGGTAACAAGACAAAAAGCTTTTTTATCTGAATTTAAGAACTAGACGTGTCGAAACAAAATCCCATTTACCGCATGTTCCATCAATCCAATTTGAGTGGTTAGCCGTCACTCACAGTTTGCATGTTAAGGCGGGCTACACACGAAAGACAAAAAGCTTAGAGATTAATTTTCTATTTAGGTTAATGCAGTAAGAAAACTGACTTTACAAGTTAGAATTAGAACCTGAAAAGAAATAAACAAAGTATTACCTAGTAGAGATTTAATATAAGAAATCTTAGCGGGGTCGTAGGCAGAAGCGGAGGTGCAGACTTCCTAGCTCTACGTGACAATCTATATTCTAATAATAAACACAAGATTTGATTGTTTGTTTGTTTGCATTGAATAGTCTCCGAAACTACTGAGCCGATTTGAAAAATTATTTCACTGTTGGGAAGCTACACTATCCCCGGGTGACATAAGCTATATTTTATCCGGTATTCCCACGGGAACGGGAACTACGCGGGTGAAACCGCAGGGCGCTGCTAGTAATAACATAAATATCAATATTTGCTTGTTATTAGTTATGTGGTTTATTTATTTATGACAACTCATAATAAATAAAATAACATGGAGAAGTTTTTTTTTATTATTTAAATTTTAATATTATTGCTACATCGTCTTAAAACTTGCTCAAATTCAATAGGCCACTACTTTGTGAGTCAGGTGAAATGTTAAAACAGTATTGAATAACAGCAGGTGGCTTAATTTCACGGGTCAACAATTCCCCACGTCTCAACCGAAGCCCAAAGTGAAGCATACCCCGTCTTTATTATCCGCGTCTCGCATTCCCCTAAAGGGCCTTCGTTTAATCAATGCTTAGACATTTACAGTAAACTGTCAATTCCAGAGTCAAATATTTATTTGAAAAAAAAAAATACTCGAATTTTTTTTTTGTAATAATATCAATAAATAAATTATGATCAATTTTTAGTTATTTTTAATGTGTCAGCAATTTCAACGAAAATTAAGTTTAGATACTGAAAAGAAAATATAAATATTAGTGCGACAAAATTTTGTGTTCAATGGCAAGCTTTAATCCAACATTATCTGCCACAAAAGAAATTAAATAAACGTTTGGGTCCCAGGGTATTAATTTTCAAGAGCATTGAAGTTTGGACGATGACCTTTGATGTGGCGCAAGGTAATCTCGGGTACAGACGGTTTAACGAAAGTTTGGAAATACCTTCATATTATAATTTACTTTAATATATATAAAATAATTCGCGAGAAATGTCCAGACTTTCTCCGTATTTCTAGCGAATTATTTTGTCAGATATATAATGAAAGTTTTATTATACAAACGTAATTAATTTTATTATACCAAGGGCATGGTTGTGTCAGAATCAAGACACCTAAAAGTGCTTGAGTTTTCATATCTTTTGTCGTTGATAAAGCATTTTCGCAGACATTGTGGTCTAGTCTTTAAAAAGTCTGCCATGTCATCGTGAGAGTGTAGGTCCAACCTAAAAATACAAATCAAAACTTAAGTACCCATGTTTGTGACTGTATATACAATATGAGCAATAGGGGGTTTTTTTTTTTTGGTTGGGTATAATCAAATAACTTCTCCCGCTCTAGGTGGAGCAGGAGGGCTTGTCAGACTTTTACTGACTAAAACCCACCCGTGTTCCTTCAGTAGCCCGTATGCCAGGGGCTGTGGTATCTCTTTCGAACAAACCCGCACCCCTGGTAGCAAAATTAGTACAATTTCAGACATATCCTACTAATATTATTAATATAAAAGTTTGTATGTTTAGATGTTTGTTACTCAATCGCAGCTGAACGGATTTGGATTTGGCACACAGATAGGGATTAACACATAGGATTCCTTTTATCCCGGTAATACGTTTCCATGGAATAATTTTCAACCACCACGCGGGTGAAGCCGTTGGCAAAAGCTAGTAACGTTTTGTTAAATCTGAATAATTGATGTTCCTGTAATGAACTCGGGTATAATTTAAAGTTAGGAACAGAAGGGAATCTAATAAAGGCTGTAAAAGAGATTATTGAAAGTTAAGGCTGCCCTCGCAAAAAATGGTTGAAAACAGCATGCAGATGAAACCACTTTTCGTCGGCATTTACAAAGAAATTACATTTTTTTTAAATAGTTAGTAATCTACATATTATGATACTTCATTTGGTTTAGGCAAAAATTCTCTATGGGTATCAAATAATAAGAAAAAAAAACACCAAATCACCTCCAAATCGTTGAGATGAAACCATTTTACTGCTTCATTTTTTAACAAAAGAGTTTAAAAAAATGTCTACTGCTTTGCAATACAAAGGAAAATGATTTGGTTTTGTTACGTTTCACAAATATGCATTATTTTTGTTATAATAAATAAAAAATGCGACCGATTAAAGACTGCACGGCTACATCACCCCGCACTCGCCCACAAATTCAGTGCGCCCAAATGCTGAAGGTTGTTGGCGTGTATACAAGCCTTAAGGAAGTTAATTACCAGCAAGTTTCTGCTTACCGATAATCTGGTTAGCGATGGAAAATTTTCATGAAATATTCCTACGTCATATCCAATATTTGAATAGTTTGCATAAGGCGGTTTGTAGACTCGTGAAAACGGAATTTAAAAAAAAAAAAAGGCTTGTAATTCACGAGAGTAGAAATCGTAAAACTCTTTAGTTTTGCATTGGTAAAAATATTTAAAAGTAATACGGTATCAAGGACTATTTTAAACTATTTTTCATTGCAGACGCATAATATGTTTTTGAACTTCAAGACTAGAATGGAAAACCATTCCAGTCTAAGAGCCTATTTCAAGTTTGGAACGTTTTCCTCTAGAACCTAATTTCTTAAGAAAACAGTGCTATAGAACGAACAGGCCTCGATCACCAAGTCGTTTGAGCCAGCAAATTGGAGACACGTGTCTTGAAAATTTTAACGAAGTTTTGGATCTTGAAAAGCATTTGGCTGGTGAAAAAAAAAAAGAAGTTTCGTCTAACTAGGTCAAGCGAGATTTTAGTTATACGAAGGGTCGTCGTTTAAAAATATTAGATCGCAAAAATTTGCACTGCACTGATATTTTGGGATGCTGTTAGGATACCAGTACCTAAGTTTAAGCCAACTTTGAAGCTTCCAAATTGTCGGAGTGGTGGATATTAATATATTAGGATAGTAGTCATATTAAGTATGTTTATTACTTCCAAAATAACTTTTTACATTTTACATATTGAAACGTGTTACGGAATAAAAGCAAGCGGCGCCATGACAGACATTTTGACAGCTTAGTGAGGGCGATAAATAAATAATAAAAGGGCGATAATATTGCCTTAATATATTATAAATCAAGATTATCACATTTACCACAGATTAGAACAGAAATATCTGTGATAAATGCACCGAAAAACCTCGAAATATTCGGATTTCTTTCAGTTTTTGTTGTTTATATAATACACGTCCATCTTCCATGACTTGTATGATGAGTAATTTATCCGATATTGTGCTAGAAAGACATCAACATTATCATTTCAGCCGAAAGACGTCCACTGCTGGCCATAGGCCTCCCCGCGGCTCCAAGATTCCCGCATCCTAGGAAGACTGCTAAGACATATTTAGATATTCAATTTATTTAATCTTCACCAATATAACTGAATATACTTTTAAATAAATCAAGCACCATAATTATTATTTGCTACGACAAATGCAGTAAATAACCGAGGAAATAATATAACAAATCAGTGACTGAAGCAATCACTTTATTAAAAGTTTAATAACGGCAAAAACATTCATAAAAGAAAGACTCTTTTATCCCTTACTAAGCATAATGCCAAAAGGAAATAACTAAGAACAAGAATAATCCAGCAAAACGCAAATATTTTTAAAAGCACCGTAATCCTGTCGAAACCACAAGTTATGGGAACACCAAAACATCATGAATTTTAACTGCTTTGGGCGCGAAATGGTCTTCATTGTTGGTTAGATTAAATTTCTAACATTTCAACATGGAAGTGAGTCTGAATATTTTCATAGGAAATTGAGCGTTATATAAAGTCAGCAGAAGAAAGTTCAGAAAAACTAATATGGAAAACTGTGGGTGGAAACAAAACTCATTGTAGGTTATATGAAGTGCCTACGGCAGTGCTTAGGACGAGTTTTTATTAAAACTTTTAACTGCACTCATACCGCAAACTGTTCCCCCCCGAGTGGGTTCCCGCATTGTCGTTGCGGGGGGGCTTAGTAACCGTGGTCTCCCATCCACGGTGAAGCCAAGAGGAACCCAACGGTGGGGTCGCTCGTCAGGGCTTTTGCCTTCAAGCCATTGACGTAGCGGCCAAAAGGTAGGTTGCGGTGAGGTGCACCGCAACTGAGGTGGGCCGCGATGTCGAATGGGAGGCATCGCGGCTGAGGGTTACAGGCTGCGGTAGAGGAGGAGTGCCGGTGCTTCTGAGCAGCGCTCTTCCCTTCCGTGGCCTGGACGGGGCCGCCACCGTTTGATGGCGGACGCTGTGGGGCCGCAGGGGAAGAGGAGTGTCGGTATAGCGTCAGCCGCTCTCCCTATCCTCTGCGGCCGAAAAGTGGTAGACGGGACGGTGCGTTGTGTTCCTCACGTGCGCCGTCAAAGATGTCAGCAACCACTGGTGGGGTCCGCAAGGGCCGATGCCTGCCAGGGGTGCGGGTTTGTTCGAAAGAGATACCACGGCCCCTGGCATACGGGCTACTGAGGGAACACGGGTGGGTTTTAGTCAGTAAAAGTCTGACACGCCCTCCTGCTCTACTCAGCAGGAGAAGTCATTTGATGATTTCCCACCCAAAAAAAAAAAAAAAAAAAAAAAAAAAAACCGCAAACTGTTCAAGCTGTGTTATTGCTTAGAGTTTAGCCACTGACAAAAGCTAGTGGAATATATTAAAATAATTTTCCACTGGCTTTTGTCAGCGGCTTCACCTGCGTAGAAGTCGAAAATTATCCCACAGAAACGTACTACCGAGATAATAAGTATCCAATGTATTAATGTCAATAGAGGTCATAAACTATCTGTTTGACAAATTTCATACAAATCCGTTCTGACATTTTTGCGTGATTGAGTAACAAACATCCAAACATCTTCATAAACTTTCACATTAATAATGTTAGTAGATTAGTCTGTAGGCTTAGCACAAGAACCGTAGACAAGCGTTTCGTCGTCGAAAGAGTAGACAAAAATGACGTTTCCGTATAGACAATTGACAGTTTTTCACTGAGAAACGTAGACAAGTGATTTCTATTCTACAGTAGAGTAGAAATAGAAAGCTAAGCCTGCAGGATTTATTCGAAGACGTGACATCTACTAACCCGCACTGGGCTCGCGTGGTTGATTACGGTGGATTACGACAACCGCGCAGGCAAAGCCGCTGGTAAAAGTTAGAAAAAAATTTAATTGAAACATGCCGTTGAAATTTATATGGCTAAAAACTTTTTAGCAAAAAATTAAACCGCCGAAAAAATGAAAAGCAAAAAATAATAAAAAACAACCTTTAAACCTTTTTTGTTGAAGCTTAATAACGAAGCTCGGAAGGCGGTGACACAAAACTAAAATACATACCTACCTATTCGATATGTATTTTTTATTTTTTTAAGTTTTATTTTAGTATTTTTGTGGCTATAATCTACTCATTACTACATGCTTAATTTTTGATTACTTTTTGTAATACTCAACTCAATATTAAAATCTGTGAGTAAAAAATCAATCCTTAGGGTTGGGTTTTCGAACATTTTATGGGACCAACGTCGAAGACCAACCAACGACCAACGTCAAGTCTTTCCAATAAAAAAAGAACTATCAAAATCGGCCTACTCTGAAAAAATGTATGCGTGGTAATACATAAAAAATAAATTAAAAAAATACGTGTCGACTTGAGAACCTCCTACATTTTTTCGTCGTTTAAAAAGACGAAAGTTTCCACTGATTGTAAAATGTAAAGTGAAGTAAAAGATTTTTATTTAGGACCAAAAACATTAACATAAATTACAATAGAAACGATGATAGCTACAAAAGTTTAAAACTGTGTCTCAGTTATGTCAACGCCCGCCCAAATATATGAAACACACTGCTCGTAACTACTATTATATGATATTATAGTTTAGCTAAAATAAAGCTCGTTAACATGAAAAAAAAAAATAAGTCAAGGATTATTACAAAGTCACCTGAAGAAAGTCGTGGGCACATTTAGTTCATTGATGAAACTCTGAGATACCAAAGATTAGGTACCTAGCTCTATTAAAAGACAAAGAGGTATGAACTACCCACCTATTCTCGTTACTTCTATCTCTAATAAACGAATCTATCAACCGGAACATGAAGGGCTCTAAATACAAAGTGACGTGCTCACGAATCCGAACTGGTCAGTGAAGTTCGAATGCTTTCACAGAATTAATGGACACGATTGACTAACTTCTGTACCATGGAGTGGAGAAACAAAGGAGATGTGACGAGTTACTGTCATTAATTTGTTGAAACAGGGTGTAAAGTTCACTCGTACTCTATAGAAATGAGTGTTGTGTCTGGTGGGCAACTGCCTGATGCTTAGTGTCGGGATGTTGTTTAGTATGTCACCGTGGGATTGGGTGGATTGTGTCGCTAAATTGTGAACTGCAAAAACCATTTGCAATTTAACATACTATTTTTCGATAGCTTATAATCTGTCCGTCAAATTGTGAACTGGTATCAAGGCGGATAGTACCTTGCGCTATTGCTAAATAGTCAAGTAACTGCCACTAACTCGAAAGTAGCGCTCGCCGGCCGGTCCCGCGGCACAGCTCGCTTCGCTCGGTTGGCTCGCGCGCGGTTGGTTCTTACCTAACCTATTCGGTTGGTAAGCAGTATGGTGCCGACAGTTTATAATCTTTCGAGATAGATTATAAAATAAACGGTGTTCACAATCTTACGGTGACATATATATACCAGTCGCGAGGTAAACTCTGATCGCATGATGCAGGATTTGTGTGACGTCAGATCTTTGATGTGTAGTTCCCATATGGCGTTGTAGATGCCGCCACAGCTTCGATGTTTTGCTGAATTACCACCGGTATGTATTTATTTTGATTTATCGATTACAAATAGGCAGACACTTTATCTTTAGATATCCTTCCTGATTTGACTATTCATTCAATAGGCTTATTAGTCGACTGGCACGAACTAACTCACCTGACACAGGCGAATCATCACTTTTAAATAATATATTTTTCGATAATATTATTTAAGAATATATTTATAGATATGCGACTTAGACGAAGTTATTTTATGTGGGCGAATTGTCAATTTTAGAAATACGTGGCACATTTTGTAAATAAAATAACTTCGCTGAAGTCGCCTATAGAAAATATTATTATTCAATATGAATATTTTATCGAATTTGCCACTTAAAAACATGATGTCATTTCAATTATCACTTTTCTTAGTAATTAATATTTATATGCAAAAACATGGCGTATTGAATATACAAGGTGGCAAGGTCATTGACGCGCTACTGTAACCATGCATTCACTACATGAGTCTAGACACCCTAGGGTAGAAATGTTTCACCGGTTATCGAGAAAAAACAGCTGTTTCATGGTAAAGTGCAATACATACTAGGTCAAACTATATTATGGAACTGCTATTTTTTTTTTAACAACAGACATAAACATTCATCATCAGGATCACGTACTGAATGCTGTAACTTGCACGTCGATTATTCTGTGACCCTATATATATTTTTCACCACATTTTGTGTTCCCGCATTTAAAGTATAAAGCCCCAAGCTAATGAGACACAATTGGTTTTCTATTGTATCGTACCCTATCGGGTGCAGGCGGGGCTTGACCGGTTTGAATTTTTCATGAAAATGTGTGAAAGGTAGCTTTGTCATAATTTTGTAGCAGGCGTATTAAAAATTGAATTGATTATAGGTAAACAGTAGGTACAGGCTGACCAACATTTAGCCATAGAAAGACGGGGGCTACATATGTTGGCAACCCTTTATTAGTTCTGACAAATATTTAGTTAATACTAGCTGACCCGACAGATGTCGTCCTGTCTTAACTATGAATATTGAATTCGTTATGCGTAACTTTCTTATTTTTTTCTTTCCTATGAACCTTCTCCCGACAGTAACAAACACAATTAAAAAAGATTTAGCAAAATTGGTCCAGCCGTTCACGTGTGATGCCGTGACCAAGAGAAATAGGGATTCATTTTTATATTTAAGAAGATTAAGTACTACACATTATGTTGCGAAATCTGTACTTCCATAAGTTTTTGCTTCCAAAAGAAGATAATCAAAATTTCAATTAGGAAGGTACCTAGACTGCGGTACCTGTCCTATATTTCTATGATGAATGTTCTATAACAAGTTGGCAGTCTCCTAATGGGCGTGTCAACGCTTCCGAGCTCTCCAGACAAAGATCTAATTATTGTCCTATCGAGTTTACTTTAATAAAGCTTCGGAGAAAATGATAGGACTGTCGGAGCAAGATTTTGTTACAGGACAATATTATAGTGAAAAGGAATGTGCTTTTGGGAAAAGTTGGTAAGAAATATTGTTGAGAAGACAGTAAATTATGTTATAGGTTAAGAGCTAAGTATTTTTAACCGACTTTAAAAGAAAGAGTAGGTTCTAAATTCCATTGTATTTAAAAAAATGTTTATTAAAAAAACGGTGTTGGAAACAACACAACAAAAAGAAAATAACTTTAATTTCATAAATCGGTGCCAAAAAAGAACGAAACCATAAAACTAAAGACACCAACTTCTGTCAAGTTGGTGAGAAATGTCGTTGGAGAAGACAGTAAATTAGGTTCTATGTTTTAGCTGCTGAGTATAATTTTTTTAGATCCAGACCAATCGCTGTCCATGCCAAGGTTGCCTGGAAGAGATCGCGGAAAGCGATAAGGCCGCCCATTGTATATTTTGTAGTGTACCTTGTTTTTTTTGTAATGTATT
The DNA here is from genome assembly GCA_949987655.1 of Polymixis flavicincta. Lineage (NCBI taxonomy): Eukaryota > Metazoa > Arthropoda > Insecta > Lepidoptera > Noctuidae > Polymixis > Polymixis flavicincta. The sequence goes on along the minus strand of OX465185.1, from coordinate 7,973,584 downwards.
TTTTGTGGTGTACAATAAAGTATATATAAATAAATAAAATAATTAAGATTAAGCGACTGGTGTTAGTTTAACTAATAGGTAATCGAAAGTCCTTTATACACGGCACGGTTTCTTAACGGTACTGCGGCGGAGTGTTAACCGCACCGTAGGAAACCGCACAGTGCGAATTAAGCGTGGGTTTTCACTACAAGAAAAACTTGTGTATACAAAGGGCCCAAAGTAGGTATTTATTTATGCAAATCTTGCCTACAACTACCATTACAGATGTGCGATCCAATGCGATAGTGTGGCCTTACATGCTAAATCCTTAATCTATCTTTATCTTTTTCTTTATCTTTGAATTGTTAGGTAGTCACCATCTTGATAATAGTTCGAAACATTTTTTTTTTAGAATCACAAAATAATTCTGAGAGTATCGAATGATACGCCTTGATTTCAATCCAAGAAACTTCACAATGGTGCCCGTTTTTACACTAACACTAAGTGAACTACTAGACTAAGCGTCTAAATTACTGAAATCTCCTACTTGTAATGACTAAATGTTATAGAAGAAAAGAAGAAGATTACACAGTTGGATTTTCAACTCGGAAAATCAATTTTGTTGATAACTCAACAGTCCGCTTTTAATGAGGCATTACATTCAGATTTCGCCTAGTGTTCATGAAAATAGTGCCCTATTTTCATTGCATTGCATTTCAGTCTTCAATAAACTCCAGTTACTTATACATTTCTAAAAACAATAACACTAACCCGTATATACGACGAATCCATTTCCGATTTAACCCGTAACAATGCAGTAACGGTTTCGAAGAAAATAGACGATGTGTCCCGACGACGTATTTGCATGGCTTGCACTAAAAAGTCTAACAAAACTAATACACTTTGGAGATTCGCTTGGTGCTTGGGACTGGCTAAGTCCACAAAGAGATGCAATACCCCACTTGACTTAGCTCGTCGGACGAAATATTTGAAGTCCTCTTTTGGTCGTTGGTGGTACAAGATTTGTGGGGAAAGCGAAATAAGTATTGTCATACAAAGATGCAGTAAACTCAAAACTCCCTCAAACTCAAAGCATTTATTTCAATTAAATCATTTACAGACACTTTGGAATTGTCAAAAAGTCGATCAGTTGGTAAGTTAAAGCTATTTGCCCATTTCAAAACGTAGATCTCTATGGAGTAGAACGGGCAAGCAACTCTAAGGACACTCTTTTAAATCAAGGTAGATATTACAAAATCTTGGGAACATTATTCTTGTTGCTTCTATATATGAGAATAATGTTCACGAACTTGGCGCGTGGATCAGCGCTATCCAGCTCAAACATTTTGTAGGGAACCGAATCATCCAACACACGCGCCACCATCAGTGAGACATTTTAAATGAGCATGACATACTCTCAACTGCCACGCTTTTTCATGTCAACGTACATACATCAAAACAACATAAGAAACGGATGCATCGTACTCACGTTTACAAAATTTAAACAAATTACTTTTAAATTTTACGACACTATAGTTTGCAATGTATTTGAGATATTAATAAAATTTTATTTGAAAAATGTAATATGTACTATTTGTCTTATTTTTGAGTAATAAGTTAAAAAGTAAAGTATCAGTTGCAATCATTATGGCTTTCAAATGAGAACGTTTTTTTTCCATACTTTTATAGCATAATTTTTCAACAGTCGGGTTTCAGTTTTTTTCAATAAACGGTACACTAGACCGCACAGCAGTGGTAATACTTTAAAATTGAGCTTACCTATAGTCTGGCCGTCGAGAGAATGCGTTCCTAACACCTGACAGTTCGACAATTCTTGTAAAGAATAAAGGTCAAATTCACAAAACACGTATTCGTTTAAATGAAATCGACGGCCAGGCTGTAGCGTAGTATCTACGATGTTTCAATAGAATAAGAGTGGCTTATACTGGTTTTATTACCACTAAAGTCGGTGCAGTAGTTACAGTAGGCCCCTATACTGTAAGTTCAGAAAACACCTAAAGAAATATAGGTTTTTTATTCACTAGCTCATGTTATCGCACTCTTAGAGCTAAACGCCTCTCTCTACTCCTTCCAAACGTCGCGAGACCGCGCTTCGTCCTTCCACTTTGATGAAAGAAATATACCTAACTATACGTTTTATTTTACCCTAGATCATTTTTACGTAGCTATTATGACTTGCTATTCTAATACGATTCTTTACCGGTTGACCGAGGACTAGACGCATACATTTTTCTGGAGCACCTATCAATTATTCATATTGTGTGAGACCGAAGAATATTTTGTACTTTAAGATGTGTGTGGTGCCTTCACATATGAATATATTGAATGCCATGCCTTCCTTCTTAGATTCAACTTTATACTGTGAGATTGTTTGAATCACATTGTTGATTCGATTGATGTGATTGCTGAGAGATTTAATTAATAGTTGTATGGTCAACTCTTGTTTTGGATTCACACAAAATCATCACTAGCCTATAGCAGTCCACTGCTGAACATGGCCTCTTCAATTGTACGCCATTCAGCTCGATTCTCAGCAACTTTTTAACCGACTTAAAAAAAAGGTATATCTTCGACTGTATGTATTTTGTTTAAATGTGTGTTCACCGATTTTTCCCCCATTTGTGGAACTTTTCTCAAAATTCTTTTTTTCTTTGAAAGAGTATACTCCTGAGGTGGTCCCATTGGCACCAAGTCAGGATCTGATGATGGAATCCCAGCGAAGTCGACGACAACCTTCAAATTTTATAGGTATTAACAATGTTTTTCATATATTATTTTCTAAAGCGTCATCATCTCATGACGCTGAGCTGATGAAGGAAGGTACAACTCTTTAACGGTTAGGAGTTAGATAGAAGTTCGGGCATAACTCCGTCATATATAGACCGATTTACAAAATTCTTCTTATTTTTGTTCGACAGGGGTTTAATCCAAAATGATCCCATTAAAATTTCATGTACCTGAATGATGCGTTTCGGAGACAGACAACCGAACTCTTCAAAAGATAACAGCAAATCGACCGCGATTGCTGCTATCGCATATACATGCATTGTTTTGATCCCAAGGATGATGAAATTTCGAATTGGTAACTAAAAAGTGAAAAATAAAAACTTTTTTCAAAAAAATAACAACCGACTTCCAAAAAAACACTACAAAGTGCAAAATAACTTTAATTTCGGAAGGCGGTGACAAATAATTAAAATACACATCCAAAGTCACCGCCTTCCGAAATTAAAGTTATTTTGCACTTTGTAGTGTTTTTTTGGAAGTCGGTTGTTATTTTTTTGAAAAAAGTTTTTTCAAAATATTTATTTTGTAAATTCGTTCCGTGGCTTCTAGAGGAGTCCTTACAAAAGGCAACACGGCATGTTATTCCCAAAGCGCCTATCACCTCGATCTATCTAGTTTCACGTTACTACAGTACCGTTACAGACGTATCCGCAGACAAACAACGTACATATACAACGTTCTCCAAAGCTTTGTTTTCCGTATTCTTGCCAAAGTAAATAAATATACGAGGTGAAGTATTTTTTTGCGTAGAAAAACTAATAAGGTTTGTGTACAGAGTGTGATTTGATTACAATGGTGTTGCAATAAATAAGCATTAACAATCAACAAATCTATACTAATATTATAAAGAGGAAAGATTTGATTGTTTGTTTGTTTGCAATGAATAGGCTCCGAAACTACTGAACCGATTAGAAAAATTATTTCACTGTTGGGAAGCTACACTATCCCCGGGTGAAATAGGCTATATTTTATTCCCGTATTCCCACGGAAACGGGCACTACGCGGGTGAAACCGTGGAGAGCTACTAGTTAGTTGTAAGTGAATAATGTTGCTAGTAGCATAATAAGTATTTTGTTTTAGTAAATGTCATACATAAGATATTATGTATGACATTTAATTGTACTCTTGTTTTTTATCCAATAATAAAATAAATAAGCACCCTAATTGCCTAACATACTATTGTGCACAATCGGGATCATTTTAAAGGAAATTGCTTCTCCATTGCCCCGAAAAATTTGTCTGCTCCACTTCGTAAATAACCCAATTAATGTTGTTGAATTGTTACACCGAAAGCGATTCCTACTGTTAGTGTGTTACACAATACCCCGCTGGTTTATTTATTGAAGTGAAAACTTATTTAGGCGCGTAGGGTTTTTGAGATGGTTAAAAACAATTGAACTCGCGACACACCGTTACCGACACATCTGTATAAAATTATGATAATATATTGGCCATGTACTATCGGGGAAGTTCATATCTAAGCAATTTCAAAACAAAATCCCGTGAGCACGATGACCACATCTGTTTAGCGCCCCTTTTGGCCTCGACCAATGAAACGAAAATACGTAGCAAACATTTTGTCGTTTAAGTTTTTTTGTTGTTCGTGTGTTTTACAATCTCCGTTACAATGATCACAGATGTCTGACCCTTTTTCGAACACTAGGAATTTCTATTCCTAGTGTTCGAAAAAGGGTCAGACATCACAGAAACAAAGATGAGAAAGTTATTTTTTATTTTTTATACTTTACTTTTTATTTCAACAAATTTCTGTTTCTTTAGGCACGGATTATAATAATTTTAAGTGGTTCATGAGTAAGCTCCCAGTTTATTGTATCAAACTGCTTTGTCTACAGATTTCTAATTAGGTGCATTCCTTGAAAAGGGGTTTATGACTAGAGCTAATTTAAAACAAAGGTTTTGCACTTTTAAAATTTTATGGAAATTTTCCGCCTCTCACCCAAAAACTCCTATATAATTGTGAGAAATCTACTCAACTTTGGATGCTAATGTTATACTTTTCTGACAGCATAGAAAACCTATTCGTCAAAAAAAAACCCATAAACTTGTCCCAAACGTGCTCGAACTACGACCGAACGAAGGTCCATTGATATTTATTTCCATTGAAAAAATACGCACTACCTCAGCTGGTTTTTTACTGTCTTTTTTGTTCACGCAAAAACAAGGGACAAATTAAAAATCTGATGCTGCGATGCTATTGGTTGATGAGATTTCTATAGCGGCCGAGCGCTGCAAGCAGAAATAGTCTTTAAGGTGCTTAGATATGAACTTCCCCGATAGTACGTACATAAATGCACATGCATGTTTGCATTTTTTGAGTTGGGAAAAAACCATTGAACTCACCGACACTATTACCGTTACCGTTACCGACACCTATGTATATAATTATGTAAATATATTGTGTGTGTACGTATAAAGATACACATGCATGTTGGCATTTTTTGAGTTGGGAAAAAACCATTGATCACTGTTACCGTTACCGTTACCGACACCTCTGTACATAAGAGTTTGAAGTGAAAACTTATTTAGGCGCGTTGGACATTTTTTGAGATGGAAATAAAACAATTGAACGCGCAACAATGTTAAAAAAATACACACGTAATTGTTCAAGTTTTCACTTCTGTAGGCACTCCCGGAGCTCAACTGTTTTTTTTTTACTAAATCTTTATGGACAATTGCACAAGTAAACAAATACTTTACAAAGGCGGACTTAATGCCGGAGGAATTTATTACCAGGGTATATCCTTAGGGTGACGCAGAGACAAAACATGGCAGGTGCAACATACGGGACAGATAGCCCGGCACCAACTACAAAATACAGAAATAAGTTCTAATACATAGATACATACACACAAATAAACAAAATACGAAAAAATTAATCCAGCAAATCAGCACTGGGATGTTTCGGCCACTTCTGATGGTTCATTGAGTAGGAAGAATTTATCATTATTATTTTATTTAAGGCTACATTTAATTATTTTTTTTTTTTAATATTCGGTGCGGTACTTAACTTATCAACACACAGGGGGAGGTCATGCAGTTCTCGATTACTACTGGCTACAAGCTACTTGATAAGTTCAAACCCGGGACCTCGTGCTTTCATACTACCCCAAGTCTTTAAGGTTTATAACATCAACCAATCTACCTAGCCTTCTCCCAATTATGTTGGGTTCGATTTCCAGTCTAACACAAAGCAACTGCATACCAGTATTTTACATGGAGTGACTGCCTATCTGACCCCCACTACCCAGTTACTGGGTTACATGATACCCCTTGGTAAAACTGATTGTCAGACTTTTGGCTTCTGACTACCCGGAGCGACTATCAAAGATCTTTAGATGATAAAGAGATCTAAGGTTAAACATGCTTTCCGAGGCACATATGGCTCTTGATATGGATGATCACTTATCGACCGCGGCAAGCACACACACACACTTCAGCCGAAAGAAGTCCACTACTGGACATACGCCTCCCCTAAAAGCGGCTTTTGCCATAATTTCCACGCTTGGCAGACGGGTTGGCGACCGCAGTATGGTGGTAAAATGCATAGAGAACGCTGCTGCCCATTTCTAGCAAGTCCCTTAGTCGCCTTCTACGACACCCGCGGCAAGAAATAGGATGGTGCTATTCTTTTACGTCCGACAACACACGTACCCCCGCGGCAAGCGTGGCTTAACAATCCACCTACATGATTGTTATTACTTAACCACGAGCCCCTTTATTGCTCATAACCTCGTGTAGCGAAAATAGGAAACCAGTGCATGTTTAAAATCGCCTATTGAGGTCGGTGTTGCGCAGTTACACTGCTGTTTCAGCAAACAGACGCAATTTATTAATAACTAACTTCCGTCCGCGGCTTCGCCCATGTGTATGTCGAAATTATCCCGCGGGAACTTACTACCGGGATAAAAAGTATCCTATGCGTTAATCTAGGTTATAATCTATCTACGTGCCAAATTTCATTGAAATCCGTTTAGCCATTTTTGCGTGATTGAGTAACAAACATCCAAACATTTTCACAAACTTTATAATATTAGTACGATTTCAAGAAAAAAATTCTGTGTTTCTAGACAGGGAGACGGATTTGATGATAAAGTTGACGAAACATGAATATTTCCTTGAAATATTGGGCATAGGTGTACCTACATCTACATTTGGCCAGTTCTTTTAAAATACCATGTGATAAGAAGGGGCGAGCCTATTGCCATCAAACGGGCACTAATCGAGTTTCCGGGCTGCTACTGAGTAATTATAGATAGAAAAATCCAATAACAGTTTGCCTATCCTAGGAATCGATCCCAAGCCTCATACTCAGGTACAGTTTTAAGTAAAATTAACATTATCTTAGAAATTAATATAAATAACTTGGGCACATAGAATAACTTACCACCATAGCTGCTCCCTAAAAAAGGAACACCCAAATACTTACTCCGAAATATTTTATTCCGAATTTCGATTTTCGAATTTTCAAAAGTCCGAATTTCGTAACACCTATACTCTAAAGGTTTAGGTAGTTAAAAAAGGGTAAAAAAATCGTAAAAAGGGTTTTTTATAGTTGACACTTTCTTGTTAAAAAATACATTAGAACAAAATTAAATTTATTTTCGATCACATGATAGTTTCCCCTTTTATTATAGTATGTTAAACTTTATCATTTATTCTTAAACAACTTTTCGAAGATGTAACTGCTTTAGTACAATTTTTTTGCTAGATTTATAATAATAATATAACATTTTGTAATCTGTCTATTATAAAGAACCCAAAAAGACAGGTTCCCCAAACCTTTTAGAAAATACAACTAATTAGATAACATTGCTAAATTGAAGAGTACAACTGTGACGTAGTCTGGCAACTGAATTGGCAGGTATTACGTTTAGTCGGTTAACCAGACGCCTTTGTTGACAGCGTTATCGACATTGCGATTGTATTCGTGCGTTTTGGTTTTGTTGAATTGTGATAATATTAGCTTGTTTCCTTGTTTTGTTTTTGTTATTTAGTTATTGTTCGTTTTTGTTATTTATCGTTATTGGGTTTTAAATTCGTATCGTGGAAAAATGAGTGAACCCGAGGCTGGTAACTGAACGCTTTATTATTAATGTGGCAGAGAGTTCATCAGAATCAGATTCAGAATAGAGACTATAAATATATATGTGACTATAATTAATATGATTTTAACATTTGAAATAAAAGGTTTAGCATCTATGAGTCACGTGGTTTTTTTTGTTTACCCTTTTTTAACTACCTAAACCTTTAGAGTATAAGAATTATAATATCTATTACTAAAGATCACGAAATTTATTTTACCGAAAATCGTAAATGCGATTTCTTGGTTTTCCGATATTCATACGTTCGAAGAATCAAATGCTCGAAGGGATCTCGGTCCGAAATACGACATTCCGATTTTCAATACTTCGAATAAACTAAAAGTCAACATGTTGTGCCACAAAATTTAGTGACAGAAACGAATCGCTGTGAAACCGAGTCTTGTCTGCCCTACTCTAGAGTGTAATTTGAGCACGCGCGTAGGCGTGGAGGGGTGGGGCGGCCCGCGAGCTGAGGAGCAGGTGGTGAGCGTTAAAACCATCTGCGACAATAAGCTCGCGTGGGGCCGCCCAAGCCCCGCAGCGCCGGAGCCGTGACATAAAAAATTTTGCATGCCTGCTTGCTTGCTGATTGCCTGCTTGCATGCTGCATGCGTTTTTTAATTCTACCTCCTTATACTAAACATAACATTATATTTCTCTCTGACGAGCAATTATGTGTTTATTTGTGTGTATTTGCTATTCAGTTTTACAAGGCGTTTTTATTTCGGAATTGTATTAATCGGTATTTTAATAATCAGAATTCGTATTTTCGATGTTTTCAATTATCATTAATTCGAACTTTTTGTTATTCGATCTATTGAAACTCGGTATTTTGAGAATAGTAATTATAAACGTTAGGAATATTGAAATTTAAGAATTATGAAAATAGGAGTAATGATAAGTCGGAGTTGTTATATTCGGAAGTTTTAACCATTCGGAATTATGAAAATCGGAATTTTGAAATTCTTATTTGTGACTGACGAAATAAAGTTTTTCGTATTTATGTAGTGTGGTTAAAAACCTAAGAAAACCCATTTAGTTCTAGACATTATCAATAAACATTCACCCAAATATTGTTTATAGCTTCCGCCCGCGGTTTCGCCCGCGTGGTATGTCGATAAAAGTAGTCTATGGTCCTGTCCTATGGCTTAAAGTATCTTCACAAACTTCATCAGAATCAGATGCCATTCCGGATATTACCCCGTGTATACAAATAAATTCTACCTCTATAAGTATAGACAAGATTATTCTTGGGTGTATGAACGGGCCATTTTAACGCCCAAAAATGCAATCAAGCTGCAGCAAACAACCACTATATTCGTTACCTAATTGACAGCCAATGGCCATAAAAACATTGAGTAGGTGTCGACCTCAGGACAAGCTGCTTCTCACACGGACAATTGTACTGTAATGAATACGTAGTAAACAGGAAAGTTTTATAAATTGTGGCTGTGATTTTAGAAAATTGTGGTGACTTACGACTTCCACGTGACCGAAAGCGCGGGCAGAAGCTAGTTAAGTATAGATTTAGTCACACTACCATTCACGTAACTATTACTTAAAAATCGGTGTAGTTAAAAATGAGGAAACTACTTATTTCATATTTTTAAAACTCCACCATGTAGTCCGGTTCGAAGGGGTCGCAGGTGCCGCGAGGTCACACTGTGGGCTCACCAAACAGACTCAGTTTATTAATAATTTCATGAAATATTTTTACGAGTGTGTCGCAGATCGCAACGCTTTCATTCCTAGGCGCAAATTCTAATATTTGAAGGCCAAAGGGATATATCCTACTAATATTGTAAATGTTAAAAGTTGGATATTTAGATATTTGAAAGAAAGAAAGAGCTGACGCAAAAACAGCTGAACGGATTTCGATGAAATTTGGCACACATGGTTTATAACCTGGATTAACACATAGGATACTTTTTATCCCGATAGTACGTTCCCGTGGGAAAATTTTCGACCTCCACGCCACAAAATAAAGAGAGTACAGAAGGCAATCACATGTATGTTGTACTTCGATTTTCATACCTACGCCTACGCTCGGCGGTCGTGCTAGGGTTGTCAACTTTGGCTTATGCACAAAAAACTATCGTGGTAGTGGCACTCGTATTAGGTCTTTGCCATGATCACAATTAATCTCAACTCTAATAGTTATGATCGGCGGCGGGCAGTTCTATCTTAACTATTTATAATGAGGAAGATGAACGTATTTTTTGGCTTACAAGTACTACAATAAATACCTAATATAAATTGTAAAAATACTACAAGGCCCTAAAGTCATTTTCGCTTACCCACAACTAACTAGGTATTCTGTGTTACGTTAAAACGAACCATCGAAATACGAGCAAATACGTAGGCACTCGCCTCTCTGGTCAACTCAACAACTGGTAGCATAAAAAAGACAATTCACAGTATTTAAACAACCGTCCACTGAACAGTTATACATAGTAACTTTTTTTGGTGCTCCGTTTTTGCATTTCACAGACGCGTGTCTCTGGGGCTGGCACTCGCGCTCGCACTGGTTCCAACCGGTCCGAGATATCGTGTCCGTGAGCGGTGTCTATGTGTGCGTTGCTCGAGTGCACTTTGTATGTAGATTGCCTTCTGTACTCTCTGTATTTTGTGTCCACGCGGGAGTTAATTTTATGGAAGACACTAAAGACTTTTTAAAAAGTAAATCTTTAATTACTGTAGAATACAAGACTTTATATTACTTATAATTTATTACACAATACACTTATGTGCTGTGTCGGCAGAGTAGTAACAGGTCGAGCCTGGTATAATGTAATGCGCCGAATTCTTATCAACTATGACTTATATACTAATGAGTCCTGAAGAGAGGGGTGGCGGCGATAGAGCTGTTGGTTGAGCTATTTCTGGCTGAGATAACATTGTTATGATTTTATCTTCCTTTTCCTTATGAGTCATCTCCTGCGTTATAGGTACTGGAGTGTAGGTGACGGTGGGGGGGTTACATCTCGTAACTCTCCTTCCTTTAAGCTTTTGATATGCCTTGAAAGATATCAAAAGTAAGACAATGCCGAACAGGATTCCCAGTATTGATCGGGTTATGATACTGGTTTGTTGTCCTTCTTCAGCCAAATCATTTAGCTGGTCTAGGTTTTCTAATTGACGGTCGATATCTTTTTGCAAGAGGGGTTGTTTAAAGGGTTTCTTGTTAATAGGATCCTGATATCCGTACCATTCTTGGTAGTTGATTGTCTTGAGGGTGGTACTACAATTTGTCGTGTCTTGGATAAGATTTTCGCTAAAAGTGATGAAGTCCTTGTTACAGGGGTTATAGTAACTGTTTTCTTGGTATGAATACATATATCTGTAGTGCTTCATGAAGGTTTCTTCGTAGTACAGAGGGCATTCGATGGTTGTTGTGTGACATAAGAATTCTTTCTTCCGTATGCTTTTCTTTTGACACTCAGTGGCAGGCTTCGTTGAGCAAATCTTAGCATTACAGTCAATTGCTTCATATATTTCGTTATTAGTGGCAACAAACTGTCTAGGGATACTGTGGGGTAGGTACAGTGATGGGTTTTTTTTTTTTTTTTTTTTTTTTTTTTTTTTTTTTTTTTTTTTGGGTGGGAAATCATCAAATGACTTCTCCTGCTGAGTAGAGCAGGAGGGCGTGTCAGACTTTTACTGACTAAAACCCACCCGTGTTCCCTCAGTAGCCCGTATGCCAGGGGCCGTGGTATCTCTTTCGAACAAACCCGCACCCCTGGCAGGCAACGGCCCTTGCGGACCCCGTCGGTGGTTGCTGACATCTTTGACGGCGCGCGTGTGGAACACAACGCGCCGTCCCGTCTACCACTTTTCGGCCGCAGAGGATAGGGAGAGCGGCTAACGCTATACCGACACTCCTCTTCCCCTGCGGCCCCACCGCGTCCGCCATCAAACGGTGGCGGCCCCGTCCAGGCCACGGAAGGGAAGAGCGCTGCTCAGAAGCACCGGCACCCCTCCTCTACCGCAGCCCGTAACCCTCAGCCGCGATGCCTCCCATTCGACATCGCGGCCCACCTCAGTTGCGGTGCACCTCACCGCAACCTACTTTTTGGCCGCTACGTCGTCGGCTTTGAGGCAAAAGCCCTGACGAGCGGCCCCACCTTTGGGTTCCTCTTGGCTTCACCGTGGCCGGCATCCACGGTTACTGAGCCCCCCCGCAACGACAATGCGGGAACCCACTCAGGGGGGAGGTACAGTGATGGGTAATGTTATTATATTGGATTAGGGGTAGTAGATAGTATAGGGTACAGTCAAGTCGGTTTAAGTAAGGGAATAGTTATTATTATGGAAAGATCATCGTCTGTCATATGTAGATCTACAGTGGCGGTGCTTAAGAGGGTATTTAAATCTCTCGGATACCTAAACTGTTGAGGTATCGTGTCTAAGGATTGGAACAGGTTTTCAATTGGGAATACCGAAACATGCAGTATAGAGTGTCTAGCGAACGTTAAAGTTTCTTCTATCTCATGGCAAATGTCATAGAGTGTCGTCACATGACCAGTGAGGGCAATAGTTTTACGGACTTCTTGGAGGCTTTCCCAAGCTCTTTGTGTTTCAGCTTTTGATAATTGTAAGGTGTTTATTTTATCGTTTAATTCATGGACGACTTTAGTTGCTAGACTGATTCTATGGTTAATATTAACTAAGTCATTATTAACTAAGTTACCGGTAAGGCCTTTGATCAAACTACCGAGTCCATCAATTAGTCCACGTTTTACTCGTTTACGGGAATGATACCCTAATGTTTTTAAACAATTTTGGATTTTAGTGAGCAAATACGAGACATGAGGCATGTGGGTTTGATTCATAACTAGGGGGGCGATGTAATCGTATGCTTGCTCCAAACTTTTTACATTTATTGGGGCGACCATTCTCCATTCTCCATCTTTTATGGCTACCTTACCTTCGTTGAACACTAGAATATTACCGGTCAACGGTTGGGTTCTAACGTAGATACATCTGAAACAACAGGTATCCTCATTTGATTAAGGTGGATTCGTCGTTCACGTCCTAGTTTATCATATACTACTCTGTTTCTAGTTAATATGGTTTTGACTGTAAATGGACCAAGGAATGGGTTGTTGTGTTTAGCACGATCGTGTTTTACGATGTAGAATTTTAAACCTATCCTTAATTCATTTTTCAAAGGGACGCGGGTTTTGTTAATTCGTCGTATGACTTTATCTTTAATTAGGGTGACCTTCTGTCGGATATTTTCTAAATAATCACTTCGTCGCTGTGAATTCATATTAATATTGATTTCTCGAAGGAAGTGTAGTTCGTTTGGCGTTTTGTTTGTGGTTGAGTGTATGGTAGAATTATAACCTAGGATAACTAAATTAATATTCTCATTATCAAGTTCTGAATTGATTCTAAGTTTCTCGATGATAGTGGAGTGAAAACGTTCAATGTCTGCCTGAGACATATGATGACCTGGGGTCGTTATGTGATGTTGTATACCTAAATTTCTGAGAAATTCTTTCATGATTTCAGATATTAAGGTGGTATCATTGTCGGTTGATATTATTTTAGGGTATCCGATTATTGCAAAGATTTCCATTAACGTATCAATAATTTTCAGCGAGGTGTTTTCTTCAAGGATCCTCATGAATGTCCATTTAGAATACACATCTATTCCGGTTAGGTATAGTTTGTTTCTAAACCTAAGTTTGTCAATCATCCATTTTTCCATGGGAATAGTAGGGGTGGTAGTCTTTTCGAAGGGTATTTTTACGGAGTTTCTATTGTATTTTGTTTTAACACATATTTCGCAATTATTCAAAAAAAATTGTGCATGTTGATTCAGGTTTTCTATATAATAAGTTTCTGTTATTTCCTTAGTAAGTTACCAAGCACTTCAGCGTTCGATTCTTGAAAGGGCGTCAGCGACTTTATTCGTTGCACCTTTCTTATAACGAATTTCATAATCATATTCTTGTAGTCTGAGTCTCCATCGACTTAAGCGTGCATTTGGTTCTTTTAATTTCGTTAACCAAACTAGGGCTTGATGATCAGTTTCAAGCACGAATCTTCTACCATAGACATAGGGTCTAAATTGATTTACGGCGAATAGAATTGCTAGAAGTTCTTTCTCGGTTGTATTATACTTTCTTTCACAATCAGTGAGAGTTCTGGACGCGTAAGCAATAGGATGGTTTTCTTGAGATATGACTGCTCCTATGGCTAAGTCACTTGCATCAGTTGTAACTATAAAGGATTTTCTAAAGTCAGGATATGCTAATACTGGGGGATTCATTATTAATTGTTTAGCTCTCTGAAAAGCGTCTTTAAAATTATCCGTATGTTTAATAGTAGCATTCTTTCTAGTGGAGTCTGTTAGAGGTTTAACGATTTTTGACAGGTTCGGGATAAACTTCCGGTAATAGGAGATGAGTCCTAGAAACGATTTCAGTTCCTTTTGAGTATTTGGAATAGGGTAATTTTTAATGCTGTTAATTTTTCGAGGGTCTGGTTTTAATCCATCTTTGGTTAATACATGTCCTAGGAATTGGACTTCTTGTTTAAAGAATTTACTTTTATTCTGGTTAACCTTGAGATGATTTATTCGAAGGGTTTCTAAAACCTTTTGTAAACGTTTGTGATGTTCTTCAGGGGTGGTAGCGAAAATTATTACATCATCCAAATATACTAAACAGATACCTTCACTGATACATTCATTCAGGGTGTTATTGATTGCTCTTTGAAATGTGGTTGGAGCGTTTTTAAGTCCGAATGGCATACGCGTATACTCGTAATGACCATTTGGGGTTGAAAAGGCTGTTAAAGCTATTGAATCAGGATACATTTGAATTTGATGGTAACCTGCTGTTAAATCCAATGTAGAGAAATATTTAGAACCTTTCAGTTGGGTAAAGATATCTTCAATATTAGGAAGAGGATATTTGTCCGAGATGGTTTTTTCGTTTAACTTACGATAATCTATAACTAATCTCCATTTCTTGTTTTCAGGGTTTTCGTACGGAGTTTTATCAATAAGGTGTACTGGTGCAGACCAAGGGGAAGCGGATGGTCGAATGATACCGTTATCTAACATTTCCGCTATTTGACGAGATACTTCGTTACGTTGTGTTTCTGGGAGTCTGTAGGGTCTAAGATATACAGGGTTTTGATCTGACAATGTAATCCGATGTTTAACTGCATTAAACGAGGTTTGTGAAACATCGTCGGCAAACACATCTTCGTAATATTCTAATATGGATGCTACATCTTGATCTTTAGGGGTATCAAATAGATTTAATGGAATGACATGGTCTAAAGTTGAAAGGTTTAGCTTTGCTGGATTAATGGTTATGTTATTTTCTTTCAAAGTGTCCCAACCAATTAGATAGTCGTATTCTTTACTAAAGTCAAAAATATAGAACTCAAAGGGTTTAATCACAGAATGACCAAAGATTTTATTCCAAGGTGGTGTGATTATTTTTCCATAATGTGCGGTAGTTTTATGGGCAGTCAGAAAATGGGGTATTTAAATATTGAACAGAAGAATCTTGCAAGAGGTTTTGTGCTACTTGCGAAGAGACAAAGGATCTGGTACTACCGGTGTCTATTAGGACTTTACGTTGAGGAGTTAATTGAATAAAAGGTAGCGTTATACTAAGATTATTTAATTTTAATCTTTCGATTCGTCGGGGGCCGGTTGATCGAAAAAAGAATCAGGGTTATCGTTTTGTGTCAGAGGTTGTTCCTCTTCATAGTACTCGGGAATGTACTCTTGTTCGTAATAGGGGTCAAACGTGTATTCTTGTAGATGATTCATTTCATTACGGGGGTGTTTGAGTGGAATATTGTTCGGGGCCGTTCGCATTGAGACGTCTTGGTTCTGGTTTCTACTTTGATTGTTAAACTGAGGGCACGGAGCTAGTATCCATTGAGTATTACGCGAAGTAAAGTTAGGGGCATGAGAGGACTGTATCGGTCCACGAGTCTGTGCCATGAAATGATCACGATAATTAGGTTGAAAGGGACGGTTGAAGAAATGATTATTATGACGGGGTGGATATACGTGTACCGGTGGGGGGTAACGTATAGGTTGTTGAGTGGGATATTTATTTAATACTAGCGGATTAGTTTTATTTTGATTTTGCATATTTAACTTTAAGTCATATAGTTCTTGTTCTTGAAGTGCTTGTTTGAACTCGACCCAAGGTAAATGATTAATTCTAAGATTCTTAGGTATATGTTTAATAATATTGAGTTTAGCCATAGTCTGGATGTCTTCTAACTTTTCTGGATGACTAAGGGTAACTTTATGAACTAATATATCCAACTGATGGATAAACGTAGTAATGTTATTATTCTGAGGTTTTAACTCTTGTATCTCTATTAGAGATTGAACAAAAGGTTTTGTACCTCCGTGTAGATTCGTCAACTTATTTCTAATGGATGCCCACGAAGGGTTTACACAAGGGACTACGACATCTGCTGCGAGACCACGAAGTTTTGTCAGGACTCTAATGATTAAGAGGTTTTCCTGGACATCAGGGTTTAGGAGTCGGTATTGTTCCACCGATGCTAGAAACCTATGAAGTGTTTCTGCATTCCCATCATATTCCTGTATCAACTCATGATAATCACGGGGATTTTCTTTATCCATTTTATAGATCTCTTAGGGACTGATTTTATACGGGAGTAAAGTCAAGTCGTCAAGTCGATCGTTAAGGATTATCCTCCTATTAGTCTTCTTTCACCAATTTACGTATAATAAGGGTGTATTTGTGTACGGGTGCACAATTATGTTGATTAGTAAAAGGGACTTCAGAGATAGGTAAAGGATAGACAGTCTGTACTCACAAGGTCGCGATGGTCAGCAACTGCATCGTCATTAACTTATTTCTTTGGTGTTGGTTCGTGCACGGGCAGGCGGTTCTTCGATTTCTGCAGAGTGATTGAAGAGTTTCTTCTCGAAGACCTGCCCCACGTTGGGCGCCAGTTAATTTTATGGAAGACACTAAAGACTTTTTAAAAAGTAAATCTTTAATTACTGTAGAATACAAGACTTTATATTACTTATAATTTATTACACAATACACTTATGTGCTGTGTCGGCAGAGTAGTAACAGGTCGAGCCTGGTATAATGTAATGCGCCGAATTCTTATCAACTATGACTTATATACTAATGAGTCCTGAAGAGAGGGGTGGCGGCGATAGAGCTGTTGGTTGAGCTATTTCGGGCTGAGATAACATTGTTATGATTTTATCTTCCTTTTCCTTATGAGTCATCTCCTGCGTTATAGGTACTGGAGTGTAGGTGACGGTGGGGGGGTTACATCTCGTAACTCGGGCGAACCTGCTGGTAAAACCTGGTGTATTATAATGATCTCAAGTTAATAATTATGATTCTTGTTGGAATTACTTAAATCACTTTTACACAAAAATCGTCTGTCATAGGAGCTGACTGTCTAGTCTTTGCGATTCTCATTACGAAATAATGTTGCTCTTAAATTGATGATAACATCACGCCTGTTTTTCTCGAAGGGTTAGGCAGAGGTGTACTAGAGTGCACCCACACTTCGTAGGGGTCGAGCCTATTTCCATCTAAACACAATTTTTTCCAGACTTCGTGCTGATACTGGAAATTCATATGGCAAATAAAATCTTTCTTAAACTACTATTATAAAAATAAATGATTAAATAAGTAAGATCTTACTTGGGAATTCTGTCACGCAGTCTTGTGAGGAGGTATTACAATTACCAAGTTAATGGTTGTGGACACGGTGGAGCACACGGTGGCAGTCTGCCCTGCTTGGGCGGAGCACCGCCGTGCCCTCGTGGAGGCGATCGGCGGCGGCGATCTCTCGCGTCCGGCCCTGGTCCAGGCCATGGTACGGAGCGAGAGGGCATGGGGAGCCGTCACCTCCTTCAGCGAAGCAGTGATGCTCGCGAAGAGGGAGGCGGCGCACGTGAGGGAGAGGCAGCATATGCGCACTCGCGACCCCAGCCGCCGCAGGATACGGAGACGCCCTGGGCGTTGGGAATCCCAGGCCGATTTCCGGCCACCGTAGGCATGGGCTTGCGGACGGCGAGTAATGGGTAGCTCGCTGTCCGGTAAGGACAAAGCCCAAGTCGACGGCGCGTTGTGTTCCACGCGAGCCTCAAAGAGATGTTAGCACAAAAAGTGATGGGACCCGCAAGGGTCGATGCCAGCCAGGGGTGCGGGTTTGTTCGAAAGAGACACCACAGTCCCTGGCTTAAGGGCTACTGAAGGAACACGGGTGGGTTTTAGTCAGTAAAAGTCTGACACGCCCTCCTGCTCCACCCAGAGCGGGAGAAGTTATTTGATGATTTCCCATCCAAAAAAAAAAAAAAAAAACATAGATTAAGACAATACATCACAACATTTGAAACAACACAATGCTAACAATGTTTCCAACACCCTAGAGGTGACTAATATTAACATTAAGTACTAGTTATAACAATTATTTCTTTTAAGTATCTGATTTTAAGCGAACTGTTTTTTTTAGTTCTTATGAGAAATAAAACTATTTAAACCCAATTTTAAAGTCATATATTTTTGAACCGACGAAAAAACGGAAGAGGTTACTCAATTCGACGCGTATTTTTTTATTTTTTTATGTATGACCACGCATAACTTTTGTCCAGAGTAGTCCGATTTTGATAATTCTCTTTTTATTGGAAAGGATATACCTCGAAGTTGGTCCCATATAAATTTCGAAGAAAAATTCCAACCCTAAGGGTAAGAAAACAGGGGATGATTGATTGTTTACTCACAGATTTTAATACTGAGTTGCGTATTAAATCAAAAATTAAGCATGTAGTAATTAGTAGATTATAGTCACAAAAAATTATAAAATAAAAACTTTTTAATAAAAAAATTAAACCGCCGAAAAACCGAAAAGTAAAAAATAGTAAACTAGCTTTGTCCAACCCCAATAACTAAGTTCGGAAGTCGGTGACTTTGGATATGTTTTTAATTATATGTCACCGCCTTCTGAACTTAGTTATTGGGGTTGGACATTGCTAGTTTATTATTTTTTACTTTTCGGTTTTTCGGCAGTTTTTACCTCACATCTTTCCTCGACCTATTTAGATTTAGATACATACATCATTTGTTTATTTTTTGAGATAAGAGGCTGTGAGGAAATCCCAGTGCCAGTTTATCATTTAAAGAATTCCCGAAAAGGGCAGGAGTCAAGTTTGTTATAGTATTTTTATCTCACTAAGCAACGCGTGCTTTACGCACTTTCCAGAATTGCACTTTTTATGGTTCCGTTTGGTGCCGGACGTAAAAGAATAGCACCATTCCATTTCTTCCCGTGGGTGTCGTAAAGGCGACTAAGGGACTTACTAGAGAATGGGCAGCAGCGTTCTCTATGCATTTTACCACCATACTGCGATCGCCAACTCGCCTGCCAAGCGTGGCGATTATGGAAAAACCCTGTGGAGAGGCTTATGGCAGTGGACGTCTAAATGATGATAGAACAGCTGTTTTTAGGGTTCCGTACCTCAAAAGGATAAACGTAACCATTAAGGATACCTACGTCTTCCGTTCGAAAAATCAAGCTTCAAATTCATTGAAATAAAAAATACGGCCATTTATGCGACATATTTTGATACTCGCTAGTTTATAGGAGTCAAACCTATGCAAAATAGGTTTTGACTTATTAAATTTCATGACTCTAGGTCTGAAATTTTGCAAGAAGCAAGGTCTCACAACAGAGGTAAAGGAAAAGGTCCGAAAATCGTTAATTTACAGTTTTAACACATTTTTTTTTGTTGCTTTTATAAGTTAACGTTTTTAGTATTAGGTAATATCGATTTATGGAATATACAGCTATAAAGTTAAGTTTGATCTTGGGTTATCCAAGAACAAACTTTAAAAAAAACCAACAAATTTTTTTCACACCAACCACGGAACCCTTCATTGTGCGTGATCCGACACGCAGTTGGCCGGGTTTTGTTAGTAAACACATTTGACTATCAATAACTATTGGTAATCGTTATGATAAAACCTAATTTTGACTGACTCAAATTTACTATTTGCTCTTTGTTATCATTTTACTTAGAAACTCATACTAACGACATTATGCATTAATATATTTGTACGGAGAAACCAAAACATTACAGCTTAAATAGGTAGGTAATCGGTTTAGGGAATTCCAATGTTTTTATAACATTATCATAACATAACTTCACGCCTGTAAGCCAAGAAAAGTTAGGCAGCGGTACCTACGACCTTTTTTTTTTTTTGGGTGGGAAATCATCAAATGACTTCTCCTGCTGAGTAGAGCAGGAGGGCGTGTCAGACTTTTACTGACTAAAACCCACCCGTGTTCCCTCAGTAGCCCGTATGCCAGGGGCTGTGGTATCTCTTTCGAACAAACCCGCACCCCTGGCAGGCATCGGCCCTTGCGGACTCCACCTGTGGTCGCTGACATCTTTGACGGCGCGCGTGTGGAACAACGCGCCGTCCCGTCTACCACTTTTCGGCCGCAGAGGATAGGGAGAGCGGCTGACGCTATACCGACACTCCTCCTCCCCTGCGGCCCCACCGCGTCCGTCATCAAACGGTGGCGGCCCCGTCCAGGCCACGGAAGGGAAGATCGCTGCTGTAAACAACCGGCACTCCTCCGCTACCGCAGCCCGTAACCCTCAGCCGCGATGCCTCCTATTCGACATCGCGGCCCATCTCAGTTGCGGTGCACCTCACCGCAACCTACTTTTTGGCCGCTACGTCGTCAGCTTTGAGGCAAAAGCCCTGACGAGCGGCCCCACCTTTGGGTTCCTCTTGGCTTCACCGTGGCCGGAATCCACGGTTACTGAGCCCCCCCGCAACGACAATGTGGGAACCCACTCGGGGGGGGGGGGGGGGGGTACCTACGACCTTCACACACACTGATGTTATTAACAGCCACATTTTTAAAATGAAAAAAATGTGGCTGATAATACAGGATAAGTTTCTGACCAGTGCACAAACTATAACCATGAATAAATTCAGCATATCATCCAAAAAGCGCTGAAATTTTTCGTCGGTTATACAAAAAAAAAATCTGCTGTTCCATACATTTGACCGCGTAGATACTGCACTTTTATATGAAACAGCAGATTTTTTATTTCCAGTCTAGACCTAGACCCGGTGTGGTGAACCAACTAATTTGCAACAGTAGAAGTCATTTAGTAAAAAGAAAAGTCCTGACTGACTGACTCATCAACGCTCAGCCCAAACCCTTAAACCTAGAAAGCTGAAATTTTGCACAGAGGTTCCCTTTATAATGTAGGCAAGGAATAGGGAAGGATTTTTCGAAATTCAACCCCCAAGGGAGTTAAATAGGGGATGAAAGTTCCGCGCGGGCGAAGCCGCTGGTAAAAGCTGGTAATCTATATAAATAAAAAGAAAAATCCTGACTGACTGACTGACTGACTCATCAGCCCAAACTCTTGAACCTAGAAAACTGAAATTTTGCACAGAGGTTCCCTTTATAATGTAGACAAGGAATAACGAAGGATTTTTTGAAATTCAACCCCTAAGAGAGGAAAATAGGGGATGAAAGTTCCGCACGGGCGAAGCCGCTGGCAAAACCTAGTAATACATTGAATTTGTAAAATATAGAAATAATCCTAGGTTTACATTTAAGGAACTGTAAGACTATAACCCTGTGGCCGTGCAATTGAAACAACGGTGAAAAACACAATATCGCCCATATCTCGCCGAAAAAGCATCGCAGACGTCTGAAGTTTTTTGTAAAACCAGATTTGAATTTGACAAAACTTTAAAAAATACATAAAACAATCCTAGATTTATATTTCGTTGAAATAAGTCGTAATTATCTGTTGAAGAAAGTAAGTATATTAGCGAGATTTTTTTTTTGTAAACAACAACTATTAGTATGTAAAAAAATCGTTACATAAAGACTTTAAAATACGTTTTGAATTTTTCGATCCGTGGCTTAATAATGACAGAAAACTTTCCACCTATTCGGATTAGAAATCATATCTCAAAGATTCTTAATTAAATTAAAATGAAACGCTATGATATAAAAAAAAATGTCGCCGTGGCCGCGCCATTGAAACGGACACGATAACTTGAAGGAAATTATGAATGATTAACAAACAGAACTTTGTTTATCTCTTATCTACTTTTTTGCGTTATGTATTTCCCTTGACCTCTTGTGTGGGAATATATTAGTCGATTGCTCCATTAATGAGATCAGTTGGTGAAAGAGATCGGCCATCGCGCTACACCAGTTGTCTTTTCATTTACAATGAAGGTTCCAAAACTAGTTGTGGTTACTTTCATATTTACATTACAATCAGATCACAGTGAGTGCAAGTTAGTATTCTCAATTTTTCCCCCTTCAAGAAACACCAGCCTAGTCATTGAAAATGGTTTCAATGAGGATAAGTCAACAGAAGATAAAATAATTTGGCCACAGCAAGAGAAAGAAAGTACAGTGAACCCCAACGATTTCGTCGATTACATCAAGAAAATCTTAACACACGTTGAAGATGGATCAGAGGAAATTAATAATATTGATACCATTGCACCAGAGGAACACATTAAGTACAAACGTTCGGTTGAAGACGCCGTTACCTACATGAGCCGTCTGAGTGTGCCACAGCTGATCGGATTCCATGGCTACGCGGCGGAGTCTCACACGATTGTGACAGATGACGGATACATATTGACGATCCATAGAATACCATTTTCTAAAACATCCAAAAATAAAGTAAGTCCTAAAAAGACAGTGCTGTTGCATCACGGCCTATTCGGGAGCTCAGCGCATTGGCTTTTACCAGGACCAATGAAAGCTCTAGGTTATATCTTATCCGACGCTGGTTACGACGTGTGGATGGCCAATGTCCGAGGAAATACTTATTCCCGAGCTCACGTTTCAAAACGCGTTAGATCGCGTGAGTTTTGGAACTTCACATTTCACGAAGTGAGCCAACACGACCTTCCAGCAGTCATAGATTACATAATGGAGGTCAAGGGATCGGACGTCAAAATCAATTACATTGGCCATTCTATGGGGACCACGGTACTATTCGCACTACTGTCCACGAAAACCCAATACAACAATGTGTTGAGAGCAGGATTCGCTTTGGCTCCAGTAGCTTACGTGACTCAAATTGAGGGCCCAATAAAAGGGCTAGCTACGCACAATGAGCGCATACATCGTTTTATGAAATTACTCGGCGGTGGGAATCAGTTTCTTCCTCAAAGCGCGTTCTCTAAGTTGTTTTCGAAAGGCTTAATTTACCTACTGAATAAGGATTACGGGTTATTTGAAGAAGGGATGTCTATTTTGTTTGGTCACGATATTGAACAATTCAATAAAACACTTTTGCCATTAATACTGGCTCATGCTAATGAGGGCGCTTCCACCAAAACGGTACTTCACTACGCTCAAGAGATTAACCAAGGCAAGTTCCAAATGTTTGACTACGGGGATTCGAAAAACCTCATGAATTATGGGCGCTCATCTCCTCCTGAATATCCTTTACACAAGATCACTTTGCCGATCGCTCTGTTCAGTGGTGAGAACGATAGGTTATCCAGTGTCAGTGATGCGAAGAAGTTGTATAGAGAACTTGTGAATCCAGTCGAACATTACATAGTGCCATTGAAGGAATTTAATCACGGAGACTTTATATGGGCAATTGACGCACCCAATCTACTTTATGCAAGGTTGTTATACTTGTTAGAAGAAGGTGTTAGAGACTCTCCTGTTGATGTTTGAGATTCTTTTATTCTTTAGATAATTTACACATTTTGGGACTGATTTTTCAATCAAGAGATAACTTTTATCTGAGGAATAAAAATGTCGGTTTGACAGATTTTGTGTAGATAATATGCCAAACTGACATATATTTTTCAGTAAAATTTATGACTATTGAAAAATCAGCCCTTAGTCCATTGATGCCTTTACACAAAATCCCTTAGACTCACAAGTTTTCACCATGTCATTTTAGATTCATGTATTTATTGTACCTACTGTACTTATTTAATGGTGTGCTAGTATAAGTAACATAATTGTAAAAAAATGTGTTTAATAAATAGCAACATACAATTTTGTATCACTGTAAACTGATTCATTAATAAGTTAAATAAAGAATGATGGGCAGTCAGACTTTTACTAACTAAAACTCACCCGTGTTTCCTAAGTAGCCCGTATGCCAGGGGCTTTTTTTTTTTTTGGGTGGGATATCATCAAATAACTTCTCCCGCTCTGGGTGGAGCAGGAGGGCGTGTCAGACTTTTACTGACTAAAACCCACCCGTGTTCCTTCAGTAGCCCGTGTGCCAGGGGCTGTGGTGTCTCTTTCGAACAAACCCGCACCCCTGGCAGGCATCGGCCCTTGCGGGCCCCATCACTTTTTGTGCTGACATCTCTTTGAGGCGCGTGTGGAACACAACGCGCCGTCGACTTAGGCTTGGTCCTTACCGGACAGCGAGCTACCCATTACTCACCGTCCGCAAGCCCATGCCTACGGTGGCCGGAAATCGGCCTCGGATTCCCGACGCCCACGGCGTCTCCGTATCCTGCGGCGGCTAGGGTCGCGAGGGCGCATATGCTGCCTCTCCCTCACGTGCGCCGCCTACCTCTTCGCGAGCATTACTGCTTCGTTGAAGGAGGTGACGGCTCCCCATGCCCTCTCGCTCCGTACCATGGCCTGGACCAGGGCCGACGCGAGAGATCGCCGCCGCCGATCGACTCCACGAGGACACGGCGGTGCTCCGCCCAAGCCGGGCAGACCCCCACCGTGTGCTCCACCGTGTCCTCAGGGCGATCTTCGCAGTGGAAACACCCGGGCGTTTCCACCCGCCCTATCCGAAACAGGAACCTCCCGAAACAGCCGTGTCCGGTGAGGACCTGCGTCAGGCGGAAGGTGAGGACGCCATGCCGCCTCTCAAGCCATTCCTCAAAGAGGGGAATCGTGGCGTGCCCAGCACTGGGTTGCGACAATCGCTCTCTCCATGTCACCATGAGATCCCGCTGGAGCTCTGTCCGCTGTGCCGCGATTTCCCGCGGCAGCGGAGTTACGCCCCGGCGTTTGGCCTCCTCGCGCCACTCCCACATTTGCGCGAGGACCTTTGCCTCCAGATCCCATGGCAGTAATCCGGCAAGGAGGCCCGCCGCCTCGCCGGAGGTCGTGCGATATCCCCGGATCATTCTGATCGCCATGACCCTATGGGACGCCCTCAACCGGCGAGCTGGTTGGCGCCTCAATGTAGGCGCCCACACTGGCGCCCCGTATAGGGCCATGGACCGCACGATCCCCGCGTAGAGCCTCCGGCAGGAGGCGTTTGGCCCCCCTAGATTGGGCAGGAGCCGCTTCAACGCAGCCCCGGCCCGCTCCAGTCTGGGAGCCAAACGGCGGAAATTCTCCGCGAAGTTCCACCGGCTGTCGAGGACGAGTCCCAGGTACTTCATCGTCGACTCGACGCCGATGTGAACCCCTCCCACCGTTATCTGGGAACCCGTCGGTGGCGCAGTCCGAGCACTATGAAACCACATGGCCTCGGACTTGTGCAAGGCCACCTCGAGTCCCAGTTGCCGGATCCTATCCACGATTGTCGCAACCCCGTGTGTCGCTAAGACAGCCGCCGCCTGGTGTATGCCAGGGGCTGTGGTATCTCTTTCGTACAAAGCCGCACCCCTGGCAGGCATCGGCCCTTGTGGGCCCCATCAAATTGTGCTGACATCTCTTTGAGGCGCGCGTAGAACACAACGCGCTGTCGACTTGGGCTTGGTCCCTACCGGACAGCGAGCTACCCATTACTCGCCGTCCGCAAGCTCATGCCGACGGTGGCCGGAAATGGGCCTGGGATTCCCGACGCCCAGGGCGTTTCCGAATCCTGCGGCGGCTAGGGTCGCGAGGGCGCACATCCTGCCTCTCTCTCACGTGAGCCGCCTCCCTCTTCGCGAGCATCACTGCTTCCCTGAAGGAGGTGACGGCTACCCATGCACTCTCGCTCCGTACCATGTTGTCTAATTTGATACGAAAGCTTAAGACATTTTTTCTCTTCTACTTTTTATAAATATTTGCTTCACTTTTATCGCTGCTCAGTTTTTTTTTGTTTCAAATATTTCAAAAATGTCGTGACAGTCCAGAAACTTTATCTAATATGCACGAGGTTGTGGGTTCAAATCCGGACCAGCACGGATACGACTTTGTCATTCATAATTGAGTACTTTTTATGTTTATCTTAGACAACACTGACATCGGTGAATCCTGAAATCGCCACTCCGTAGCTTCGCCTCGAGCAAGAGTGGCGATCAATGACAAACGAGTATTCGCCCGGACAGTGTGAACAGTCGGCGATCAACTACTCGTGACGTGATTTTCACGGGAGCACATAGGATACTTTTTATCCCGTTTCCTTGGGCCGTGACATAAAACGTGGTATAAAAAAGTAGGTCAATAAATTTTGTTAGTCAGCTTTTACCGCTATATACGATCGAAGTACCAGGTTGTCATAACGGTTACAGCATACGTTATATAGTTGTCAGCTAGAAAGCGTTAGATGCCGTCGAAGTACCAGGTTGTCATTAACACAGGTATGTCAGCTAGAAAATGCTTTATGCCTTAGAAGTACCAGGATGTCATAACCTTAGCACGAGCTCACCTGACTTAGGTTGGTGTGTCAGCTAGAAAACGTTTTATGCCTTACAAAACCAGGATGTCATAACTTAGTAGGAGCTTACCTAACAGGTGTGTCTGCTAGGAGACGCTATGCCTTCGAAGTACCAAGTTGTCATAACTTAGTAAGAGCTCACCTAACAGGTGTGTCAGCTACAAGACGCTGTATGCCTTCGAAGTACCAGGTTGTCATAACTTAGTAAGAGCTCACCTAACACAGGTGTGTCAGCTAGAAAACGTTTTATACTTTCGAAGTACCAGGGTGTCATAACTTGGTAGGAACTAACCTAACATAGGTTTGTAGCGGCACTACATAAAAAATACTCCGCAACAAAAGCTTGAAACACAAAAAGAGAAGTGGCGCCATCTACAATGCCATATGCGACTTTACTGTTGGGCAGTTGGCCACCAGACAACACCCGTCTGATCGGAGGATCCTCCCTTTTCCATAAAGTGAACTTTACACCCCGTTCCTCATACCTCTATAGGTTTGTTAGCCTGAAAACGCTATAATTATGCCATCGAAGTATCAGATTGTCATAAGTTAGTAGGAACTAACCTAACATAGGTATGTCAGCTCGAAAAAGTAGGAGTTCACCTAACATAGGTTTTTTTTTTTTTAGGTCTGTCAGCAAGAAAACGCTTTATCCCTTCGAAGTACTAGGTTGTCATCACTTAGTAGGACATCATGCGCAATGACTCAAGATGTTGAGGAGGCGCATTGATTCTACTGTCTGGCAACTTGCCTTAAATCATCGACACTGTGGCGATATGTGAAATCTTAATAAAAACTAAATTTAATTCTGTTATCAATAAGTAACCACAATATCTTTTGATTCTGAGGCGGCACGAAGTTCGCCGGATCAGCTAGTAAATAAATAAATTGAAGATAATAAGCTGGTAGTATTATTATTCTACCAACGATGCTTAATGAGTTTTCTGTTCTTAGGTTCAGCTCTCAAATTATTAGTACAATAAAATAATGTTACGAGCTTGGGGTTCGTGACAATTAAAAACTGCCGATATGAATTACCAAAAATAACACTTTAATTAAACACAGTATAACACAACACAATAGCACTACGGATCACTCTTAAGTCGCACTTGAAGATCGCTTTAGATGTTCTCGCATGTATCGCTTCCAATGAACTACCCCGAGACGCGCTCCGTTCCCGCTTATATAGGGCCCTCGGATAGTTCCAGAACCTTCTACCGTAGAAGCATCTAGAATGTTCGAGTACATATCGGCCCTGACCGAACACATGTCGATAGTTCCAGAAAGTTCTAGCATCGAACTTTCTAGAAAGCTCCTGACCATTAATTCCGCTATTCGATAAGAGATGGCGCTAGTGGCAACCAAACATTAATTGTGCGGCGCAACACTGCCCCCACCTAAGAGATGCTCGTCCCGAGCATTATCGGCCCCATAATAACGCGCCAGTCGATCCACGTGGACTATCTTAGGAGTACCTCTTGCACCTTTCTGTATCCGGTAGGTAACGTCATTGATCTTTGTCACAATCCGGTACGGTCCGTCCCAGTTAGCTTGAAGCTTAGGAGATTTCCCTTTGCTGCGGACGGGATTGTGCAACCACACTAGTGAACCTTCGTCAAACTCTTTATTGTTAATTTTGCGGTCATAACGGGTTTTCATCTTTTCAGACATTTGCTGGCCTGAGTGTCTGACGTGCTCATAAATGTCATTCATCTTGTTCCGCAAGTCATTCGCATAATCGGTTATACTGCGTGGGGCATCAGGTGGTATTCCGGTGATCAGGTCTGCAGGTAGCCGTAATTCCCTTCCAAAGTTTGCGAAAGCTGGTGTCACCGATGTGCTTTCGTGAACAGCGCTTCGATATGACAACAAAAACGGTTGTATGTGCTTGTCCCAATCTCGTTGCCGATTTTCCACAACTTTTGCTAGGTACCTCTCTAATGTCTGATTGAATCGTTCCACCATTCCATCCGATTGTGGGTGGTAAGAAGTTGTTCTTGTTTTATGAGTACCCATCACTCGACAAGTTTCCTGGAATATTTGAGACTCAAAATTCCTTCCTTGATCACTGTGAATCTCTAAAGGTACTCCAAAACGACAGAAGACTTCATGAACTAATTTATCTGCAACTGTTGAAGCTTCTTGATTTGGAATGGCGAAGACTTCCGGCCACTTAGTGAAATAATCCATCACAACCATGAAATACTTGTTACCACTTTCACTTTCCGGAAACGGCCCCGCAACGTCAAGGGCTATCCTCTCCCATGGTGCACCAACATTGTACAATTTCAATGCACCTCTGCTACGCGTCTGAGGTCCTTTTACAGCTGCACAACTTGTACATTTGCGACACCAGTCCTCGACATCGTCCCGACAGTGGACCCAGTAAAACCGTTCTCGTATCTTCAGTAGAGTCCGTTTTACTCCCAGGTGACCTCCTGAACAACCATTATGGTACAGCTGCAGGACATCCGGTACTTGAGATTTAGGGACAACCATTTGCAAGTGACAGCTGTTTCCCCGAGCATTTTCCCATTTACGGCACAGGACTCCATCCTGAATCACCAAGCTGTCCCATTGGGCCCAATAGCTCTTTGTGACCGAACTCATTGCTGAGACGTCGCTCCACTTGGGCTTAGGAGTTCTGGCCTTCATCCACTCCAGAATCGGCCTGATTTCCGAATCTTCCTGCTGTGCACGTTGTAGGCTTTCCTTCCACTCGTTGCTGAGGTCCGTCCTGAGTATCCTCACAGGTGCCACTTCCTTACTCTCTTGCCTAGTACAATGCTTGCAGTCTTCAGGACAAGGTCTTCTTGACAATGCATCTGCGTTGCCATGAGATTTCCCGCTGCGATGTTCGACCACAAAGTCGTATTCCTGCAGTAGCTCAATCCATCTCGCAACTTGTCCTTCTGGATTTTTGAACTGCAATAGCCATTTCAGTGCAGCATGGTCGGTTCGTAAGTGGAATTTCCGACCCAGAAGATATTTGCTAAAATGCTGCAAGGACTTTACCATAGCAAGCAATTCCCGTCTCGTGACACAATAGTTCCTCTCCGGCTTTGACAACGACTTGCTGAAGTACGCTATCACAACTTCTTGATCACCATCCCGTTGAGACAACACACCACCAAGTCCTATGTCACTTGCGTCTGTGTCAACTATAAATTCCTTGCCTGCATCAGGGTACCCCAAAATAGGTGTTTTGCATAGTCGGTCCTTTAACTCCTGGAATGCGATATCACAACTTTCATCCCAGCAGAAATGTCGCTTCTCCTCGGTTAGCTTATGCAGGGGTTTGGCAATATCCGCAAAGTTCTTAACAAATCGCCGATAGTAAGAGCACAGCCCCAAAAATGCTCTGACCTGCGTCTTGTCTTTTGGAATTGGCCAATCCTTGACAGCGGCGATTTTCTCTGGATCCGTGCGGATACCTTCTTCCGACACTACATATCCCAAAAAACTAACTTGCCGTTTGAATAGTGAACATTTCTTCGGACTCAACTTGAGGTTGGCACTCTGGATCTTCATGAGCACGCGTTCCAGGTTTTGAAGATGTTCTTCAAACGTACGGCCTACGATGATGATGTCATCCAAGTAGACCAGACAGGCATCGCCAATCAACTTAGTGAGTACAAGTTCCATCAACCTTTCAAACGTTGCCGGAGCGTTGCACAATCCAAACGGCATGACTTTAAATTGCCACAGACCCTTTCCTGTCGAGAATGCTGTTTTCTCCTTGTCCTTGGGGTCAATTTCCACTTGCCAGTAGCCACTTTTCAGGTCCAGCGTGCTAAACCACTTTACTCCAGTGAGCATGTCCAACGTGTCATCAATTCTTGGCAAAGGGTAGCTGTCCTTCTTCGTAACGTCATTCAGACGACGATAGTCAACACAAAACCGCATGCTGCCGTCCTTCTTCCTTACCAGCACTACAGGTGAACACCATGGACTAGATGAAGGTTCAATAACACCATCCTTCACCATTCCCTCAATCATGGTTTCTACTTCCTTTTCACGCGCTACCGGCAATCTCCTTGGCCGCTGACGGATAGGCAACTCGTCGCCTGTATTTATTTTGTGTTGAACTAAGCCAGTCTTCCCAATGTCACTATCGTTTAGGGAGAAAACTTCGGCGTACTTCAGTAACATCTTCTTCGCCTTGCCCATCTCATTTTGAGACAGAGCGCTGCGACACTCTTCTAAAAGTGTGGTCACTCTCGTTTGTGCATCCTTGCTGGGGGTCCCAGTCGATAGATATTGGCATTGACGCAGCCAATCCACTTCCTCGCAAGTACCAATCAGTGTGCCTTTTTCAATAGTCTGTTCCTGATCACAAAGGTTCAGCACACGTACCCCTGAGATGTCGGTGGCTCTGACCAAAGTTCGTGCCACTTTCCATGGAAGGTCATTGTCTACCCTTTCCACGAGTACACAACGATGAGTTTGCCCAGGATTCCGAGGAAGACTAACCGGCACAATCGTTTCTGATCTCGGAGGAAGAACAATTTCCTTAAGGCTGTACACATTCCCTGGTAACGCCCCTTCCATAAAAAGTTCCTCTCGTCCACATTTCATAACTCCCTGCTTGACGTCAATCTCGCAAAAATTATTCCTCATAAAGTCAAGACCCAGGATGCAATCGTCCATTATATCAGCCACGATGACATTATGCAGGTAGATCCTGTTGCCTAGTTTCAACTCCATCTCCTTCTCTCCACGGACGGTTATGCGCTGACCGGTGGCTGTCACCAAATTAATGCGTTCTCGGTTGTATGCGGAGTCCACAAGGAGCCGACTCATAACTTTGGAACTGACGACCGTACGAGAGGCTCCCGTGTCTATGGTCAGCTTACAAGGCATTCCGTTGATCTCACCCTTGATGATTAAGGCGTTCCCTTCATGGGTTTGTGTGATCGAAATCCTTGGGGCTCTTTGAACATCAGCCAGCACCCGCCCCGCAGTCCTGGCTATTACTCGTTTCCCTGCTGCTGCTGGGTAGTGCTGTTAGCCGCGCTACCCTCTGGAGACCGGCCATCTTCCCTTTCTGCAGTTCGCTTAGGGCAACTGGATCGAAGGTGGCCCCTTTCCCCACAGCCGTAGCACCTAGGGCTGTATCCTTTACGATCGCGAACTGTAGCTGCTACAACCTCCCTGACGCGATGGGAACGATGATCCTGTCGCACAGCTTCCACCTCCAGTGCATGGGCCAAGGCGTCCTTAAGCGTCCCGTGGTGACCGAGTCTCACAGCAGCTCTAACTTCAAGGTCCCGGATGCCGTCGATGAATGCCTGCACCAGGTTCCCATCAATAAGCGCAGGTACGGACTGGTACGCTTTTCGAACCAGCTTCTCTACTTCAAGGGCCCACTGCTGCAGGTTTTCGTTACTGCGTTGCACACGATCCTTGAGCTGCGCACGAAACACGTGTTCCAGGTGAGCGTCGCCATATCTAGCCTCCAATGCCTCGAGGAGCTGCTCGTAAGTCACTTCCTTACCGAGAGCTTCCAGCACATTTAAAGCCTGGTCGCGCAGGCCTAGGGTGAGGGCAGTCATGGCCTGACTTTTATTCCACCCGTTCGCCTTCATGACAGCCGCAAACTGAATTTTGTAGGCCGACCAGGAAGAAGTCCCATCGTACGGCGGCACTTTGAATCCACGTAGCGAAGGTGTTGTAGCTACGGGAGCTGCGATTCCATCCCCAAGTTTGAGGTTACCCAACTCTTGCTTCACATCAGCAATGACGTCACTAAACTTGCTGATCTGAGTTTCAGCTTCTGACAAGCGGTTGTCATGCTGGGCAACCTTCTCCTTCACCTCCTTCATGTCTTTCCCGAAGGTTGCGTGAAGGTCCTTTATGAGGAGCATCTGCTCTTCCTGGCGGTGCACCTGCTCCTCCTTATCCCGTTTGAGCTGTTCTTCCAAACGGCGGGCCTGTTCCTCCTGTCGGCGAGCCTGTTCCTCCTGTCGGCGGGCCTGTTCCTCCTGTCGGCGGGCCTGCTCCTGCAACATCGTCATCAGAGCAGCAAAATCTGGTGCTGGTGATGCTGGAGCAGCTATGGACGGGCCGGCCTCTGTGGTTGGTAGCTGGCCCTCCGACGCCTGTGGCATTGTTCCACCAAATCGCCTCTGGTCCGTCTCCTGCTGGCGTTGACTCCGGGTACGAATACCCTCCGTGTCGTCTTTAGGTAAAATCGGCATGATTTTAATCCTTGCTTCTGACACCAATTGTTACGAGCTTGGGGTTCGTGACAATTAAAAACTGCCGATATGAATTACCAAAAATAACACTTTAATTAAACACAGTATAACACAACACAATAGCACTACGGATCACTCTTAAGTCGCACTTGAAGATCGCTTTAGATGTTCTCGCATGTATCGCTTCCAATGAACTACCCCGAGACGCGCTCCGTTCCCGCTTATATAGGGCCCTCGGATAGTTCCAGAACCTTCTACCGTAGAAGCATCTAGAATGTTCGAGTACATATCGGCCCTGACCGAACACATGTCGATAGTTCCCGAAAGTTCTAGCATCGAACTTTCTAGAAAGCTCCTGACCATTAATTCCGCTATTCGATAAGAGATGGCGCTAGTGGCAACCAAACATTAATTGTGCGGCGCAACAATAAGAAGTGCAGAGTCGGAAGGGGCTACAATTAACAGACAATTTGAACTCCACCATTTTTATCTGGTATAGTGGTCGTTTTTCTAAAGTCTAGGTAGTCTAAAATAAAGCATGTGTTCGTGCGAAGAGATTTATTGCAAGTCTTGAAAACATTGGGAAGATAAAATGTTAGTTGTTAATGGTGGTAAACAACGTTAAGTTTAAGATGGTGGAGTTTTATACAGTTTAAAATAAGAGAACACTAGTTGTTCAGTTGATAGCAAAGTAATGCTACAGGAAGATTGGTTAGCAAGCATTTTAGAAAATCTTTTTGGGAATTGACGTAAAACAGACTGTTTTTTATCATTACACGACAATTTACTTTACGTTAGATTAGATTATTAAGAAGTAGCCCTTGCTCGCGGTTTCTAATAGGTACGTAAATTTCAGACAATTTCACATGGAAACGGATTAGGTCAGTAACTGATTGACACAGAAATTTTATTTAAAATATGTTTTGATTGTGAACGGTGAGTTTACAAAGTAGTTTCTATTCCGAGTCTATATAACGCACGTAAACGCCTTACCTGGATAAGCTCTTAGTAACAGCTACGTTGTATACTTTTCTTCCAGGTCACGTCATTTTTATGCTATCTTAAACATGGTGGCAGAGACATCCTTTCCGACCCACATACTCTAAATTCATTACATGATTATGAAAAAACATGAGTTGTTCCATACTTAATGACCGCGTAGGTATTGCACTATTCTATGAAATTACAGATTTGTTTTTTACCAACGTAAGCTTTCGGCGGCGGCGATCTCTCGCGTCCGGCCCTGGTCCAGGCCAAGGTACGGAGCGAGAGTGCTTGGGTAGCCGTCACTTCCTTCTGCGAAGCAGTCATGCTCACAAAGAGGGAGGCGGCGGACGTGAGGGAGAAGCAGTATTTGTGCCGTCACAGCCCTAGGCTCCGCAGGAGACGCCCTGGGCGCTGGGAATCCTAGGCTGATTCCCGGCCACCGTAGGTGCGGGCTTTCGGACGGTGAGTAGGTAATGGGTAGCTCGCTGTCCGGTAAGGACCAAGCCCAAGTCGACGGCGCGTTGTGTTCCACACGCGCCTCGAAGAGATGTCAGCACAAAAAATGTTGGGGCCCGCAAGGGCCGATGCCTGCCAGGGGTGCGGGTTTGTTTGAAAGAGATACCACAGCCCCTGGCATACGGGTTACTGAAGGAACACGGGTGGGTTTTAGTTCTTTGATGATTTCCAACTCACAAAAAAAAAAAAAAAACCACGTTAGGTATATAATCATGTGCTAAATTCATAGTTTCAGTTTTCGCCTCGATGTCCCCACCATCCTGTAGGTACATTTTTAACATTAGCCGCAAAAGCATCAAAAATTCAAAAGGTATTCTTTAATAAAAGAAAATCTCGTGAGGGGTCGTCGGGCATTAATTTTAGGACGAGAAAACGGACTGAGATGAATTACGAACGGCGACGTCTGACTGAGTAATGAGACGGATGGTAAATGTAGACTAAAACTGTACAAGAATAACTCGAGGGAATCAACGTTTGAACATGAAATAAAATTTATTATGTAGGTTTTTCATATGACGACTCAAAAAATCAGGTAATTGTGCTGTCCAATTATGGTCCTTGTGTTCTCAACTTTAAAAGTGGTGACATCATTTAATTAATCAAACCATCAATTATCAGAAAACACACAGTTGCCATTTATCTTCATGCTCAACGTTATAAAAACGTTTTTTCAATGTTAATTACTTGGTCTTTGTAGTCCCTCATAGGTACTAATCGATTTTCTCGTTTTCAGTACTTTATCAGAAAAATAACTCAATCGTCAAATAGCAATCGCTTTTAAAGCGTATTTTTTATATAAAGCGTTTATTTTTGTTCAAAGATTTTTGAAAAGTCAGGGAAAATGAATTCTATAACAGTCTAGCTACCAACTTCAATTATCTGTATTTTTAAATCACAACTAGATAACAATATTTTAAAGTTGAATGAACAGTTTATAACACGGAAAATTGAACCAGTGTATTAATTTGATAAACAATGTAATTTATGATTATTTGGCTATGCATTGACTGTAGAAATTATTCCATATTGTGACGTGTTTTCTATTTATATTCTAATCATACTTTTAACATATCTATCAAATAATTTAATTTTTACCTCTCCCATGGTCAATTTTTATTTCGCATGCAACCATATTTGTACGCTGGGCACGCCACGATTGCGGCGGTAAGTCCCCTCTTTGAGGAGTGGCTTGAGAGGCGGCATGGCGTCCTAACCTTCCGCATGACGCAGGTCCTCACCGGACACGGTTGTTTCGGGAGGTTCCTGTTTCGGATAGGGCGGGAGGAAACGCCCGGGTGTTTCCACTGCGAAGATCGCCCTGAGGACACGGTGGAGCACACGGTGGCGGTCTGCCCGGCTTGGTCGGAGCACCGCTGTGTCCTCGTGGAGGCGATCGGCGGCGGCGATCTCTCGCGTCCGGCCCTGATCCAGGCCATGGTACGGAGCGAGAGTGCATGGGTAGCCGTCACCTCTTTCAGTGAAGCAGTGATGCTCGCGAAGAGGGAGGCGGCGCACGTGAGGGAGAGGCAGCATATGCACCCTCGCGACCCTAGCCGCCGCAGGATACGGAGACGACCTGGGCGTCGGGAATCCCAGGCCGATTTCCGGCCACCGTAGGCATGAGCTTGCGGACGGCGAGTAATGGCTAGCTCGCTGTCCGGTAAGGACCAAGCCCAAGTTGACGGCGCGTTGTGTTCCACACGCGCCTCAAAGAGATGTCAGCACAAAAAATGATGGGGCCCGCAAGGGCCGATGCCTGCCAGGGGTGCGGGTTTGTTTGAAAGAGATACCACAGCCCCTGGCATACGGGTTACTGAAGGAACACGGGTGGGTTTTAGTCAGTAAAAGTCTGACACGCCCTCCTGCTCCACCCAGAGCGGGAGACGAGAAGTTATTTGATGATTACCCACCCAAAAAAAAACATATTTGTACGCCCCTTGGCATAAAAAAGCCACATAAGAACTTTAATTTAAGAACTGTATTCACTACATAAGTTGCATAAATAAAAAAATCATTACGATTATGAATACATTTGCCTGTCTGACCAAATATTAAATTACTCTGAATTTACTTGGTTAAACAGAAATGCACCGTAAAACCGTCTCCACAAGGACCATCAAGATAACAAGATGATGCATCTGCATGTTTCAGTAAATACGCAATGGGACCGACTTGTATAAGCCATCTGTACGTGCACCATGCATACGGCTTATGAACAATTCGACTGACACAATGTAGCCTATCATAAGAGCAACTTGTCTTACTGATGCGTCTACGTGATTTAGTTGAAGTATTCCCGTTTAAGTATCAATGTTTAGAGCACCTGTACATTGAGCACCAAAGAGATGGGAATACCTTGGTGTTCAATGCATAGGAGCTCTAAATATTGATGCTCAAACAGGAATACTCCATTCAGTTTCCTAAGAGAACAATCTTTAGTAGGCAAGTACTGAAAGTGTCTCGTATTCATGGTTTAGTGGAATTTCGTCCATAAATATTTGTTTCACTAAAGTGGTTACTAAGCAGATCTCTACCAGTAGGACAACCAAATCCACATGCCAAATATATTATGTAAGGAAGAGACATTAAAACCTGTCAATAAAATTAATTATAAAACTTCAGAGTAGCTTTCAAGGTTCAACAGACTGTCGTTTATACTGAACTAGCAGCGCTCCACGGTTTCACCCGCGTAGTTCCCGTTCCCGTGGGAATACGGGGACAAAATATCTATGCACCCGGGGATAGTGTAGCTTCCCAACAGTGAAATAATTTTTCAAATTGGTTCAGTAGTTTCGGAGCCTATTTAATGCAAACAAACAAAGAAACAATCAAATCTTTCCTCTTTATTATTAGTATATAGATGTTCGAGGATGTAACACATTTATACTAATAGATAACAGATGGCGCTAGTAGTATACAGACAAGTATGTTCTTTATTTTGCTTTTACTTTATACATATTTAACTATTATATGGTGTTCGTTGGTACGCGCGTAAATTATTTTTTTTTTAATTCCTAATCTGCCAAATCTCTTCAAATTGTTCTATCCCTAAAAAACTTTGATAGGGGAAAAAATGCTCGAAATAATAAATAAAAAATTGCCTCGAAAACTAAAAGTGCTCTTTTCTTTGGGATTTTAATTTCTATGTAAATTATAACACGATAGTCTGTCAGGTTAGCTAGCAGGCTCCTCTATTTCGACCGGTCTTGTGCTTCCCACATCCAGCGGATACCCGCGGCCTTCACAAGGCCATCGGTTCACCTTGTGGGAGGCCTTCCCACTCTACGTCTTCCGGTACGCGGTCGCCACTCCAGAACCTTTCGGCCCCATCAGCCATCTATTCTGCGAGCAATGTGCCCTGCCCACTGCCACTTAAGTTTGGCAATTCTTCGGGTTACGTCGGTTGGCTTGGTACTAATATTATATTAAGTTGCCCAATATGTATTTAGAAATCTAGTGGATTCTAGGTATATTTTTTTTCTACAGAAAACGATATACGGATATATTTTTATTAATTTTGTCCATGCTTAAATACTTTGCAATAACTTAATTAAATTGATTGTTTTTTTTTTTTAGTATTCGCCCCAAAACTGAGAAAACAGACCCCTTCCTATTCATTTCCCAACGGGCTTCTGAATTTCTTCGCCCTGATTGCAATATATGTTTTATATCGCGCCATCGTCAAAACAAATGATGGGAACTTTTCTATTTAGGTCAATTTGTGAAAATGGAACAAGACTTAGTTGTAACGCACTTTCAGCTAGTCAGGAAGATTATTTGAACTAATCCATACAGAGAAAGTTAAGTTAGATACGTTTTGATATGACGGCACTGTAACGAGACGAAGTCGAGAAAAAATATTTAAAGTAGTAGTTAGTGTAATTTGTTGAATATCAATGTTGAATCCGCTTTTCCACGTGCATTGACTTTCTTTTACCAATTAGGCGATTCCTTTTCTCGTACTCTAACCTAACTCACATTATTTGATTTTAGCATTAATTAAAATTGAACCAATAAACCCTAAATTTTAAATTCAATATACGATTTCTTTCAGCGTAATAAAACCATCTCGTATACTTGACTTTAAATATAAAAACATCCATCTCTTAAATTCTTAGAAATACAATCAAATCGATCAATCTATTCTTATTCAAATAAGTGTCAATATGGCACTTATTTTTTGTATTGACATGTTTTTTTTCGTTTGCACTTAACACTAAAAAGAAAAGCATTAAATAACTCGAAAACGATCCTTTTTATTTAATTTGTTTAACTTTTATTACTGCGCATTGGTGAAAAAATATATTTTAGTACCCATTTCTTTTTCATTTTAATTCCGTGTGGTGCCGGACGTAAATAATAGCACCATCGCATCTCTTCCCGTGGGTGTCGTAGGAGGCGACTAAGGGACTTACTAGAGAATTAGCAGCAGCGTACTCTATGCATTTTACCATCATACTGCGATTGCCAACCCGCCTGCTAAGCGTGGAGATTATGGCAAGGCCCCAAATTGGGGGAGGCCTATGTCCAGCAGTGGACGTCTTCCGGCTGAAATGATGATGATGAATGACCCATTTCTTTATCTCGGAATCCTTGTACCTACATTATAAAGTCAGCTTTAGTACAAGATGTGACAAAATATTAAGCAACAAAATGTTAATAAAAGT
The DNA here is from genome assembly GCA_949987655.1 of Polymixis flavicincta. NCBI lineage: Eukaryota > Metazoa > Arthropoda > Insecta > Lepidoptera > Noctuidae > Polymixis > Polymixis flavicincta. The sequence goes on along the minus strand of OX465185.1, from coordinate 7,934,682 downwards.
TAACGCTGTTCAACTTAACGACAACGGAAAGTTAAGAGAGAACTGACACGACAATGTAACACTTTTAAGGAGTTTTAAACAGCAATGTAATAAAATGTTACCAGTTAATACGTGAAAATATAACAATACGACCGACCGGTTTTATAAACTTGTAAAAATTAACTGGACATTTGTTTATTAAGGATTTAAATGAATCAAAAGACAATGCTAAACCTACAGCCATAACTATAAACAACGTAATTAAAAAAAAACCTGCAAAAATAAATGGACGATTGACAGTCTTAAAAATCAAGGGGGTTTGTGGCTAAATAATAACAACCTCAAGAGTCCATCGAAGGTTAACTCTTGTCGTGGTGGTCAATTAAATATCAAAACCCCTTCGTGCATCGGAAAGTACGATGAGCCGTAGTTCGTAAATCTTTTACAGTCTATATCTACGGGTGGTCAGAAGCCCGAATTTCTGACAACTAGACTATTATATCAAAACGTAACGTATACCCAGTAACTGGGTTGTGGATTTCAGATAGCAGTCGCTCCATGTAAAATACTGGAATTCAGCTGCATCCGGTTAGACTAGAATCCGACCCAAACATTGTTGGAATAAGGCTAGAAGAAGAAGATAATTATATCAGTCTTCAAAAATTAACGAAAAAAATATAGTCGTAATCACCACGAATCATATAAAGCTCACTTTTCAAAGGTTTTCTTAATAACTCGATTTTTGTACGAAAAACATTGTGTGACATGTCTACTAATGGTATAAACATAGTCATGTCGACTTAGCACATTTTTCCTTATGGCAAATACATGCAATGTAGGATGGATATGAATGCGTTATTTCCTTCGGTGCAATAATAAAGCGATACCCATAACCGTTGACGATTCGTTTGGATATATCCAGTAGTAATAATAGTATGGTTATGACTTTTTCTGTAATGCCATGTTAGTTCGATAAACATAGGCAATACTACGAGAGAGCAGTCATGGTGACACAGTGATACCAGCCCCGACTTACGAGTTGTACGTCGTTGGTTCTAAACCCAGGCAGGCACTTTACTTCATATAATTTATTTCATCACCAATACTCTTAAAAACAGTGGAGGGAGGAACGGTCTTTAGGAAACCAGCATCTCCTAGAACCAAAAACTCGAAGACATTTGACATCTACCAACACGCACTGAGGCCGCGTGGATTACGGCCCATTCCCTCTCTAGTCCAGCAGTGGGAACGTTGCATGTAATACTTCCGGTTCCCGTTGTTTGTTCTGAATATAGTATCCAGGCTTATCCCTGAATGAAAACGAATAAGTAGATAAACAAGTGTCTAAAACACACCGATTTTAGAAATCGTACTAGGTCATAAATTCTATGATTTGTAAACGTAGACACACCGATGTGGTACAAAAAAACTTAAAGGTCATCGTGGACCTTAGGGGCAAATCTAGTAATTTTAAGAACGGTCGCAGTCTGATCTGTCTTCTCTCTCTCTGTAGTCGGTCCCTCATATCTGAGGATCGTGGTCAGCTTCGGAGTTGCATCTGGAGCAGATGATTCCTTCACCTGATCGGTCCATCGTGTTGGTGAACGACCGCGTGATCGTTTGCCTTCGGTGTTCCCAACCACAATCAGTTTTTCCAAACTTTCATCGCCTCTGCGATCTGTCTTAATATGCCAAAAATACTGCAGTTTCCCCATTGACATCCAAAAAGATTTTTTTCCATAAATTTTTGGCAAGTTTTTGACATTTGATTGTTGCCGAGGTGAGACTGCGCCAAGATTTTGAACGTTTTTAATGACGAGTTTGGCCTTCTGGTCATTAATATCGACAGTACCTTGGTACCTACTTGCTATGTTAAAGCCCGCGACTTCATCCGCGCATGGTACTCGACAACAGCGTATCTCTCTATGAGTGAAATAATGATTGTAAACAGATTAAAGTAACGTTACATACACATAACATCACACCGGTAATCCTCGAAGGGTTGAGTAGAGGTGTACCTATAGTACATCCACATTTAACCAGTTAATCAGTTAAGTATTTTCAGAGATTAACTTTTGACAAATATATAATACAAACGAACAGTTTTACTGCGAATAATATCATGCCACCAGAGGCCTTGGTGTGAGTTTCATTTTACGATGTCGATCTGACGCATCGAGCGCGATTGGCGCTCCGATTGGCCCTGAATTGGTGACGGACCGGACGGAGCGCCGAACGCGCTCGAAGCGTTTGATCGAGATGGTTAAATTAAACTCACACTAGGGCTACGCAGAAACTGTTAAGGGCGGTGATTCTCATGTATTACTGGAAGCAATATCGACAAAAGTCGTTTTTCTGAACATAACATGGCGCTTGCAACCCCCGAAGGTTTAAGACAGGGTATACTCCCAAGCAGCACACAAAGCTGTATAGCCACCGGACAACAGAATTTTTGAAAACTCATGGCTGTTATGCCGTTTGTACATGGGCATTATATCCGGCTACACAGCTTCTATAATTCTAAATTTGGCCCCAAATTAACCAGCCCTGAGCATTGTAGTAGCTTGTTAATAGCATTCCAGAGCATTACATGGGCTGGACAATAGCTTAGACAGCTGTCAAGATGCCACTATCTAGCTCCTTTACAGCCCAAAGATGTTGTATGGCTTACTAACGGCGATTGTTAAATCTACAAAGAAATAGCAACAAAAGTCTATTTGGACAGCGCAACTGTTATGCCAAACTATAATCTGTAGGCAAATATAATTAATTTCCAATTTAGGGTAAGTAATTTTTCACGTTTATTTGCATCTCTATCGGTAAATTGTACTGCGGGTGCAATTTTACTGTTAATATATTAGGTGATATTATCAAAAATTACACGCGCCATCGAAATAATACAGTTTTATATATATCAATAGAGCTGTTGGTTGAGCTATTTCTAGCTGAGATAACATTGTTATAATTTTATCTTCCTTTTCCTTATGAGTCATCTCCTGCGTTATAGGTACTGGAGTGTAGGTGACGGTGGGGGGGTTACATCTCGTAACTCGGGCGAACCTGGTGTATTATAATGATCTCAGGTTAATAATTATGATTCTTGTTGGAATTACTTAAATCACTTTTACACAAAAATCGTCTGTCATAGGAGCTGACTGTCTAGTCTTTGCGATTCTCATTACGAAATAATGTTGCTCTTAAATTGATGATAACATCACGCCTGTTTTTCTCGAAGGGTTAGGCAGAGGTGTACTAGAGTGCACCCACATTTCGTAGGGGTCGAGCCTATTTCCATCTAAACACAATTTTTTCCAGACTTCGTGCTGATACTGGAAATTCATATGGCAAATAAAATCTTTCTTAAACTACTATTACAAAAATAAATGATTAAATAAGTAAGATCTTACTTGGGAATTCTGTCACGCAGTCTTATGAGGAGGTATTACAATTACCCAGTTAATGGTTGTGGACACGGTGGAGCACACGGTGGCGGTCTGCCCTGCTTGGGCGGAGCACCGCCGTGCCCTCGTGGAGGCGATCGGCGGCGGCGATCTCTCGCGTCCGGCCCTGGTCCAGGCCATGGCACGGAGCGAGAGGGCATGGGGAGCCGTCACCTCCTTCAGCGAAGCAGTGATGCTCGCGAAGAGGGAGGCGGCGCACGTGAGGAAGAGGCAGCATATGCGCCCTCGCGACCCTAGCCGCCGCAGGATACGGAGACGCCCTGGTCGTCGGGAATCCCAGAAAAAAAAAAAAGGTCGTAGGTACCGCTGCCTAACTTTTCTTGGCTTACAGGCGTGAAGTTATGTTATGATTATGTTATAAAAACATTGGAATTCCCTAAACCGATTACCTACCTATTTAAGCTGTAATGTTTTGGTTTCTCCGTACAAATATATTAATGCATAATGTCGTTAGTATGAGTTTCTAAGTAAAATGATAACAAAGAGCAAAGAGTAAATTTGAGTCAGTCAAAATTAGGTTTTATCATAACGATTACCAATAGTTACTGATAGTCAAATATGTTTACTGACAAAACCCGGCCAACTGCGTGTCGGATCACGCACAATGAAGGGTTCCGTAGTTGGTGTGAAAAAAAATTGTTGGTTTTTTTTTAAAGTTTGTTCTTGGATAACCCAAGATCAAACTTAACTTTATAGCTGTATATTCCATAAATCGATATTACCTAATACTAAAAACGTTAACTTATAAAAGCAACAAAAAAAAATGTGTTAAAACTGTAAATTAACGATTTTCGGACCTTTTCCTTTACCTCTGTTGTGAGACCTTGCTTCTTGCAAAATTTCAGACCTAGAGTCATGAAATTTAATAAGTCAAAACCTAGCCACGCCACCAGTCCACGGAAGGGAAGAGCGCTGCTCAAAAGCACCGGCACTCCTCCTCTACCGCAGCCCGTAACCCTCAGCCGCGATGCCTCCTATTCGACATCGCGGCCCATCTCAGTTGCGGTGCACCTCACCGCAACCTACTTTTTGGCCGCTACGTCGTCAGCTTTGAGGCAAAAGCCCTGACGAGCGGCCCCACCTTTGGGATCCTCTTGGCTTCACCGTGGCCGGAATCCACGGTTACTGAGCCCCCCCGCAACGACAATGCGGGAACCCACTCGGGGGGGGGGGGGGGGTACCTACGACCTTCACACACACTGATGTTATTAACAGCCACATTTTTAAAATGAAAAAAATGTGGCAAAGTGTACAGGATAAGTTTCCAACCAGTGCGCAAACTATAACCATGAATAAATTCAGCATATCATCCAAAAAGCGCTGAAATTTTTCGTCGGTTATACAAAAAAAAAATCTGCTGTTCCATACATTTGATCGCGTAGATACTGCACTTTTATATGAAACAGCAGATTTTTTATTTCCAGTCTAGACCTAGACCCGGTGTGGTGAACCAACTAATTTGCAACAGTAGAAGTCGCGCTTATTTGTTGATTTATAGATCTTTAAAACCAAGCGTTGCAGAGACCTGAAATTTAGGTAATACTATAATCTATTTAGATAAAAAGAAAAGTCCTGACTGACTGACTCATCAACGCTCAGCCCAAACCCTTAAACCTAGAAAGCTGAAATTTTGCACAGAGGTTGCCTTTATAATGTAGGCAAGGAATAAGGAAGGATTTTTCGAAATTCAACCCCCAAGGGAGTTAAATAGGGGATGAAAGTTCCGCGCGGGCGAAGCCGCTGGTAAAAGCTAGTAATACATTGAATTTGTAAAATATAGAAAAAAATCCTAGGTTTATATTTAAGGAACTGTAAGACTATAACCCTGTGGCCGTGCAATTGAAACAACGGTGAAAAACACAATATCGCCAATATCTCGCTGAAAAAGCATCGCAGACGTCTGAAGTTTTTTGTAAAACCAGATTTGAATTTGACAAAACTTTAAAAAATACATAAAACAATCCTAGATTTATATTTCGTTGAAATAAGTCGTAATTATCTGTTGAAGAAAGTAAGTATATTAGCGAGATTTTTTTTTTGTAAACAACAACTATTTAATAGGTAGAACTACCGATAGTATGTAAAAAAATCGTTACATAAAGACTTTAAAATACGTTTTGAATTTTTCGATCCGTGGCTTAATAATGACAGAAAACTTTCCACCTATTCGGATTAGAAATCATATCTCAAAGATTCTTAATTAAATTAAAATGAAACGCTATGATATAAAAAAAAATGTCGCCGTGGCCGCGCCATTGAAACGGACACGATAACTTGAAGGAAATTATGAATGATTAACAAACAGAACTTTGTTTATCTCTTATCTACTTTTTTGCGTTATGTATTTCCCTTGACCTCTTGTGTGGGAATATATTAGTCGATTGCTCCATTAATGAGATCAGTTGCTGAAAGAGATCGGCCATCGCGCTACACCAGTTGTCTTTTCATTTACAATGAAGGTTCCAATACTAGTTGTGGTTACTTTCATATTTACATTACAATCAGATCACAGTGAGTGCAAGTTAGTATTCTCAATTTTTCCCCCTTCAAGAAACACCAGCCTAGTCATTGAAAATGGTTTCAATGAGGATAAGTCAACAGAAGATAAAATAATTTGGCCACAGCAAGAGAAAGAAAGTACAGTGAACCCCAACGATTTCGTCGATTACATCAAGAAAATCTTAACACACGTTGAAGATGGATCAGAGGAAATTAATAATATTGATACCATTGCACCAGAGGAACACATTAAGTACAAACGTTCGGTTGAAGACGCCGTTACCTACATGAGCCGTCTGAGTGTGCCACAGCTGATCGGATTCCATGGCTACGCGGCGGAGTCTCACACGATTGTGACAGATGACGGATACATATTGACGATCCATAGAATACCATTTTCTAAAACATCCAAAAATAAAGTAAGTCCTAAAAAGACAGTGCTGTTGCATCACGGCCTATTCGGGAGCTCAGCGCATTGGCTTTTACCAGGACCAATGAAAGCTCTAGGTTATATCTTATCCGACGCTGGTTACGACGTGTGGATGGCCAATGTCCGAGGAAATACTTATTCCCGAGCTCACGTTTCAAAACACGTTAGATCGCGTGAGTTTTGGAACTTCACATTTCACGAAGTGAGCCAACACGACCTTCCAGCAGTCATAGATTACATAATGGAGGTCAAGGGATCGGACGTCAAAATCAATTACATTGGCCATTCTATGGGGACCACGGTACTATTCGCACTACTGTCCACGAAAACCCAATACAACAATGTGTTGAGAGCAGGATTCGCTTTGGCTCCACTAGCTTACGTGACTCAAATTGAGGGCCCAATAAAAGGGCTAGCTACGTACAATAAAGACATACATCGTTTTATGAAATTACTCGGCGGTGGGAATCAGTTTCTTCCTCAAAGCGCGTTCTCTAAGTGGTTATCAAAAGGCTTTATTTACCTATTGAATGAGGAGGACGGGGCATTTGAAGAAGGGATGCCTATTTTGTTTGGTCACGATATTGGACAATTCAATAAAACACTTTTGCCATTAATACTGGCTCATGCTAATGAGGGCGCTTCCACCAAAACGGTACTTCACTACGCTCAAGAGATTAACCAAGGCAAGTTCCAAATGTTTGACTACGGGGATTCGAAAAACCTCATGAATTATGGGCGCTCATCTCCTCCTGAATATCCTTTACACAAGATCACTTTGCCGATCGCTCTGTTCAGTGGTGAGAACGATAGGTTATCCAGTGTCAGTGATGCGAAGAAGTTGTATAGAGAACTTGTGAATCCAGTCGAACATTACATAGTGCCATTGAAGGAATTTAATCACGGAGATTTTATATGGGCAATTGACGCACCCAATCTACTTTATGCAAGGTTGTTATACTTGTTAGAAGAAGGTGTTAGAGACTCTCCTGTTGATGTTTGAGATTCTTTTATTCTTTAGATAATTTACACATTTTGGGACTGATTTTTCAATCAAGAGATAACTTTTATCTGAGGAATAAAAATGTCGGTTTGACAGATTTTGTGTGGATAATATGCCAAACTGACATATATTTTTCAGTAAAATTTATGACTATTGAAAAATCAGCCCTTAGTCCATTGATGCCTTTACACAAAATCCCTTAGACTCACAAGTTTTCACCATGTCATTTTAGATTCATGTATTTATTGTACCTACTGTACTTATTTAATGGTGTGCTAGTATAAGTAACATAATTGTAAAAAAATGTGTTTAATAAATAGCAACATACAATTTTGTATCACTGTAAACTGATTCATTAATAAGTTAAATAAAGAATGATGGGCAGTCAGACTTTTACTAACTAAAACTCACCCGTGTTTCCTAAGTAGCCCGTATGCCAGGGGCTTTTTTTTTTTTTTGGGTGGGATAAAATCAAATAACTTCTCCCGCTCTGGGTGGAGCAGTAGGGCGTGTCAGACTTTTACTGACTAAAACCCAACTGCCAGGGGCTGTGGTGTCTCTTTCGAACAAACCCGCACCCCTGGCAGGCATCGGCCCTTGCGGGCCCCATCACTTTTTGTGCTGACATCTCTTTGAGGCGCGTGTGGAACACAACGCGCCGTCGACTTAGGCTTGGTCCTTACCGGACAGCGAGCTACCCATTACTCACCGTCCGCAAGCCCATGCCTACGGTGGCCGGAAATCGGCCTCGGATTCCCGACGCCCACGGCGTCTCCGTATCCTGCGGCGGCTAGGGTCGCGAGGGCGCATATGCTGCCTCTCCCTCACGTGCGCCGCCTACCTCTTCGCGAGCATTACTGCTTCGTTGAAGGAGGTGACGGCTCCCCATGCCCTCTCGCTCCGTACCATGGCCTGGACCAGGGCCGACGCGAGAGATCGCCGCCGCCGATCGACTCCACGAAGACACGGCGGTGCTCCGCCCAAGCCGGGCAGACCCCCACCGTGTGCTCCACCGTGTCCTCAGGGCGATCTTCGCAGTGGAAACACCCGGGCGTTTCCACCCGCCCTATCCGAAACAGGAACCTCCCGAAACAGCCGTGTCCGGTGAGGACCTGCGTCAGGCGGAAGGTGAGGACGCCATGCCGCCTCTCAAGCCATTCCTCAAAGAGGGGAATCGTGGCGTGCCCAGCACTGGGTTGCGACAATCGCTCTCTCCATGTCACCATGAGATCCCGCTGGAGCTCTGTCCGCTGTGCCGCGATTTCCCGCGGCAGCGGAGTTACGCCCCGGCGTTTGGCCTCCTCGCGCCACTCCCACATTTGCGCGAGGACCTTTGCCTCCAGATCCCATGGCGGTAATCCGGCAAGGAGGCCCGCCGCCTCGCCGGAGGTCGTGCGATATCCCCGGATCATTCTGATCGCCATGACCCTATGGGACGCCCTCAACCGGCGAGCTGGTTGGCGCCTCAATGTAGGCGCCCACACTGGCGCCCCGTATAGGGCCATGGACCGCACGATCCCCGCGTAGAGCCTCCGGCAGGAGGCGTTTGGCCCCCCTAGATTGGGCAGGAGCCGCTTCAACGCAGCCCCGGCCCGCTCCAGTCTGGGAGCCAAACGGCGGAAATTCTCCGCGAAGTTCCACCGGCTGTCGAGGACGAGTCCCAGGTACTTCATCGTCGACTCGACGCCGATGTGAACCCCTCCCACCATTATCTGGGAACCCGTCGGTGGCGCAGTCCGAGGACTATGAAACCACATGGCCTCGGACTTGTGCAAGGCCACCTCGAGTCCCAGTTGCCGGATCCTATCCACGATTGTCGCAACCCCGTGTGTCGCTAAGACAGCCGCCGCCTGGTGTATGCCAGGGGCTGTGGTATCTCTTTCGTACAAAGCCGCACCCCTGGCAGGCATCGGCCCTTGTGGGCCCCATCAAATTGTGCTGACATCTCTTTGAGGCGCGCGTAGAACACAACGCGCTGTCGACTTGGGCTTGGTCCCTACCGGACAGCGAGCTACCCATTACTCGCCGTCCGCAAGCTCATGCCGACGGTGGCCGGAAATGGGCCTGGGATTCCCGACGCCCAGGGCGTTTCCGAATCCTGCGGCGGCTAGGGTCGCGAGGGCGCACATCCTGCCTCTCTCTCACGTGAGCCGCCTCCCTCTTCGCGAGCATCACTGCTTCCCTGAAGGAGGTGACGGCTACCCATGCACTCTCGCTCCGTACCATGTTGTCTAATTTGATACGAAAGCTTAAGACATTTTTTCTCTTCTACTTTTTATAAATATTTGCTTCACTTTTATCGCTGCTCAGTTTTTTTTTGTTTCAAATATTTCAAAAATGTCGTGACAGTCCAGAAACTTTATCTAATATGCACGAGGTTGTGGGTTCAAATCCGGACCAGCACGGATACGACTTTGTCATTCATAATTGAGTACTTTTTATGTTTATCTTAGACAACACTGACATCGGTGAATCCTGAAATCGCCACTCCGTAGCTTCGCCTCGAGCAAGAGTGGCGATCAATGACAAACGAGTATTCGCCCGGACAGTGTGAACAGTCGGCGATCAACTACTCGTGACGTGATTTTCACGGGAGCACATAGGATACTTTTTATCCCGTTTCCTTGGGCCGTGACATAAAACGTGGTATAAAAAAGTAGGTCAATAAATTTTGTTAGTCAGCTTTTACCGCTATATACGATCGAAGTACCAGGTTGTCATAACGGTTACAGCATACGTTATATAGTTGTCAGCTAGAAAGCGTTAGATGCCGTCGAAGTACCAGGTTGTCATTAACACAGGTATGTCAGCTAGAAAATGCTTTATGCCTTAGAAGTACCAGGATGTCATAACCTTAGCACGAGCTCACCTGACTTAGGTTGGTGTGTCAGCTAGAAAACGTTTTATGCCTTACAAAACCAGGATGTCATAACTTAGTAGGAGCTTACCTAACAGGTGTGTCTGCTAGGAGACGCTATGCCTTCGAAGTACCAAGTTGTCATAACTTAGTAAGAGCTCACCTAACAGGTGTGTCAGCTACAAGACGCTGTATGCCTTCGAAGTACCAGGTTGTCATAACTTAGTAAGAGCTCACCTAACACAGGTGTGTCAGCTAGAAAACGTTTTATACTTTCGAAGTACCAGGGTGTCATAACTTGGTAGGAACTAACCTAACATAGGTTTGTAGCGGCACTACATAAAAAATACTCCGCAACAAAAGCTTGAAACACAAAAAGAGAAGTGGCGCCATCTACAATGCCATATGCGACTTTACTGTTGGGCAGTTGGCCACCAGACAACACCCGTCTGATCGGAGGATCCTCCCTTTTCCATAAAGTGAACTTTACACCCCGTTCCTCATACCTCTATAGGTTTGTTAGCCTGAAAACGCTATAATTATGCCATCGAAGTATCAGATTGTCATAAGTTAGTAGGAACTAACCTAACATAGGTATGTCAGCTCGAAAAGTAGGAGTTCACCTAACATAGGTTTTTTTTTTTTTAGGTGTGTCAGCAAGAAAACGCTTTATCCCTTCGAAGTACTAGGTTGTCATCACTTAGTAGGACATCATGCGCAATGACTCAAGATGTTGAGGAGGCGCATTGATTCTACTGTCTGGCAACTTGCCTTAAATCATCGACACTGTGGCGATATGTGAAATCTTAATAAAAACTAAATTTAATTCTGTTATCAATAAGTAACCACAATATCTTTTGATTCTGAGGCGGCACGAAGTTCGCCGGATCAGCTAGTAAATAAATAAATTGAAGATAATAAGCTGGTAGTATTATTATTCTACCAACGATGCTTAATGAGTTTTCTGTTCTTAGGTTCAGCTCTCAAATTATTAGTACAATAAAATAAGAAGTGCAGAGTCGGAAGGGGCTACAATTAACAGACAATTTGAACTCCACCATTTTTATCTGGTATAGTGGTCGTTTTTCTAAAGTCTAGGTAGTCTAAAATAAAGCATGTGTTCGTGCGAAGAGATTTATTGCAAGTCTTGAAAACATTGGGAAGATAAAATGTTAGTTGTTAATGGTGGTAAACAACGTTAAGTTTAAGATGGTGGAGTTTTTATACAGTTTAAAATAAGAGAACACTAGTTGTTCAGTTGATAGCAAAGTAATGCTACAGGAAGATTGGTTAGCAAGCATTTTAAAAAATCTTTTTGGGAATTGACGTAAAACAGACTGTTTTTTATCATTACACGACAATTTACTTTACGTTAGATTAGATTATTAAGAAGTAGCCCTTGCTCGCGGTTTCTAATAGGTACGTAAATTTCAGACAATTTCACATGGAAACGGATTAGGTCAGTAACTGATTGACACAGAAATTTTATTTAAAATATGTTTTGATTGTGAACGGTGAGTTTACAAAGTAGCTTCTATTCCGAGTCTATATAACGCACGTAAACGCCTTACCTGGATAAGCCCTTAGTAACAGCTACGTTGTATACTTTTCTTCCAGGTCACGTCACTTTTATGCTATCTTATACATGGTGGCAGAGACATCCTTTCCGACCCACATACTCTAAATTCATTACATGATTATGAAAAAACATGAGTTGTTCCATACTTAATGACCGCGTAGGTATTGCACTATTCTATGAAATTACAGATTTGTTTTTTACCAACGTAAGCTTTCGGCGGCGGCGATCTCTCGCGTCCGGCCCTGGTCCAGGCCAAGGTACGGAGCGAGAGTGCTTGGGTAGCCGTCACTTCCTTCTGCGAAGCAGTCATGCTCACAAAGAGGGAGGCGGCGGACGTGAGGGAGAAGCAGTATTTGTGCCGTCACAGCCCTAGGCTCCGCAGGAGACGCCCTGGGCGCTGGGAATCCTAGGCTGATTCCCGGCCACCGTAGGTGCGGGCTTTCGGACGGTGAGTAGGTAATGGGTAGCTCGCTGTCCGGTAAGGACCAAGCCCAAGTCGACGGCGCGTTGTGTTCCACACGCGCCTCGAAGAGATGTCAGCACAAAAAATGATGGGGCCCGCAAGGGCCGATGCTTGCCAGGGGTGCGAGTTTGTTTGAAAGAGATACCACAGCCCCTGGCATACGGGTTACTGAAGGAACACGGGTGGGTTTTAGTTCTTTGATGATTTCCAACTCACAAAAAAAAAAAAATCCACGTTAGGTATATAATCATGTGCTAAATTCATAGTTTCAGTTTTCGCCTCGATGTCCCCACCATCCTGTAGGTACATTTTTAACATTAGCCGCAAAAGCATCAAAAATTCAAAAGGTATTCTTTAATAAAAGAAAATCTCGTGAGGGGTCGTCGGGCATTAATTTTAGGACGAGAAAACGGACTGAGATGAATTACGAACGGCGACGTCTGACTGAGTAATGAGACGGATGGTAAATGTAGACTAAAACTGTACAAGAATAACTCGAGGGAATCAACGTTTGAACATGAAATAAAATTTATTATGTAGGTTTTTCATATGACGACTCAAAAAATCAGGTAATTGTGCTGTCCAATTATGGTCCTTGTGTTCTCAACTTTAAAAGTGGTGACATCATTTAATTAATCAAACCATCAATTATCAGAAAACACACAGTTGCCATTTATCTTCATGCTCAACGTTATAAAAACGTTTTTTCAATGTTAATTACTTGGTCTTTGTAGTCCCTCATAGGTACTAATCGATTTTCTCGTTTTCAGTACTTTATCAGAAAAATAACTCAATCGTCAAATAGCAATCGCTTTTAAAGCGTATTTTTTATATAAAGCGTTTATTTTTGTTCAAAGATTTTTGAAAAGTCAGGGAAAATGAATTCTATAACAGTCTAGCTACCAACTTCAATTATCTGTATTTTTAAATCACAACTAGATAACAATATTTTAAAGTTGAATGAACAGTTTATAACACGGAAAATTGAACCAGTGTATTAATTTGATAAACAATGTAATTTATGATTATTTGGCTATGCATTGACTGTAGAAATTATTCCATATTGTGACGTGTTTTCTATTTATATTCTAATCATACTTTTAACATATCTATCAAATAATTTAATTTTTACCTCTCCCATGGTCAATTTTTATTTCGCATGCAACCATATTTGTACGCTGGGCACGCCACGATTGCGGCGGTAAGTCCCCTCTTTGAGGAGTGGCTTGAGAGGCGGCATGGCGTCCTAACCTTCCGCATGACGCAGGTCCTCACCGGACACGGTTGTTTCGGGAGGTTCCTGTTTCGGATAGGGCGGGAGGAAACGCCCGGGTGTTTCCACTGCGAAGATCGCCCTGAGGACACGGTGGAGCACACGGTGGCGGTCTGCCCGGCTTGGTCGGAGCACCGCTGTGTCCTCGTGGAGGCGATCGGCGGCGGCGATCTCTCGCGTCCGGCCCTGATCCAGGCCATGGTACGGAGCGAGAGTGCATGGGTAGCCGTCACCTCTTTCAGTGAAGCAGTGATGCTCGCGAAGAGGGAGGCGGCGCACGTGAGGGAGAGGCAGCATATGCACCCTCGCGACCCTAGCCGCCGCAGGATACGGAGACGACCTGGGCGTCGGGAATCCCAGGCCGATTTCCGGCCACCGTAGGCATGAGCTTGCGGACGGCGAGTAATGGCTAGCTCGCTGTCCGGTAAGGACCAAGCCCAAGTTGACGGCGCGTTGTGTTCCACACGCGCCTCAAAGAGATGTCAGCACAAAAAATGATGGGGCCCGCAAGGGCCGATGCCTGCCAGGGGTGCGGGTTTGTTTGAAAGAGATACCACAGCCCCTGGCATACGGGTTACTGAAGGAACACGGGTGGGTTTTAGTCAGTAAAAGTCTGACACGCCCTCCTGCTCCACCCAGAGCGGGAGACGAGAAGTTATTTGATGATTACCCACCCAAAAAAAAACATATTTGTACGCCCCTTGGCATAAAAAAGCCACATAAGAACTTTAATTTAAGAACTGTATTCACTACATAAGTTGCATAAATAAAAAAATCATTACGATTATGAATACATTTGCCTGTCTGACCAAATATTAAATTACTCTGAATTTACTTGGTTAAACAGAAATGCACCGTAAAACCGTCTCCGCAAGGACCATCAAGATAACAAGATGATGCATCTGCATGTTTCAGTAAATACGCAATGGGACCGACTTGTATAAGCCATCTGTACGTGCCCCATGCATACGGCTTATGAACAATTCGACTGACACAATGTAGCCTATCATAAGAGCAACTTGTCTTACTGATGCGTCTACGTGATTTAGTTGAAGTATTCCCGTTTAAGTATCAATGTTTAGAGCACCTGTACATTGAGCACCAAAGATATAGGAATACCTTGGTGTTCAATGCATAGGAGCTCTAAATATTGATTCTCAAACAGGAATACTCCATTCAGTTTCCTAAGAGAACAATCTTTAGTAGGCAAGTACTGAAAGTGTCTCGTATTCATGGTTTAGTGGAATTTCGTCCATAAATATTTGTTTCACTAAAGTGGTTACTAAGCAGATCTCTACCAGTAGGACAACCAAATCCACATGCCAAATATATTATGTAAGGAAGAGACATTAAAACCTGTCAATAAAATTAATTATAAAACTTCAGAGTAGCTTTCAAGGTTCAACAGACTGTCGTTTATACTGAACTAGCAGCGCTCCACGGTTTCACCCGCGTAGTTCCCGTTCCCGTGGGAATACGGGGACAAAATATCTATGCACCCGGGGATAGTGTAGCTTCCCAACAGTGAAATAATTTTTCAAATCGGTTCAGTAGTTTCGGAGCCTATTTAATGCAAACAAACAAAGAAACAATCAAATCTTTCCTCTTTATTATTAGTATAAAGATGTTCGAGAATGTAACACATTTATACTAATAGATAACAGATGGCGCTAGTAGTATACAGACAAGTATGTTCTTTATTTTGCTTTTACTTTATACATATTTAACTATTATATGGTGTTCGTTGGTACGCGCGTAAATTATTTTTTTTTTTAATTCCTAATCTGCCAAATCTCTTCAAAAAATCTATCCCTAAAAAACTTTGATAGGGGAAAAAATGCTCGAAATAATAAATAAAAAATTGCCTCGAAAACTAAAAGTGCTCTTTTCTTTGGGATTTTAATTTCTATGTAAATTAGAACACGATAGTCTGTCAGGTTAGCTAGCAGGCTCCTCTATTTCGACCGGTCTTGTGCTTCCCACATCCAGCGGATACCCGCGGCCTTCACAAGGCCATCGGTTCACCTTGTGGGAGGCCTTCCCACTCTACGTCTTCCGGTACGCGGTCGCCACTCCAGAACCTTTCGGCCCCATCAGCCATCTATTCTGCGAGCAATGTGCCCTGCCCACTGCCACTTAAGTTTGGCAATTCTTCGGGTTACGTCGGTTGGCTTGGTACTAATATTAAGTTTCCCAATATGTATTTAGAAATCTAGTGGATTCTAGGTATTTTTTTTTTCTACAGAAAACGATATACGGATATATTTTTATTAATTTTGTCCATGCTTAAATACTTTGCAATAACTTAATTAAATTGATTGTTTTTTTTTTTTAGTATTCGCCCCAAAACTGAGAAAACAGACCCCTTCCTATTCATTTCCCAACGGGCTTCTGAATTTCTTCGCCCTGATTGCAATATATGTTTTATATCGCGCCATCGTCAAAACAAATGATGGGAACTTTTCTATTTAGGTCAATTTGTGAAAATGGAACAAGACTTAGTTGTAACGCACTTTCAGCTAGTCAGGAAGATTATTTGAACTAATCCATACAGAGAAAGTTAAGTTAGATACGTTTTGATATGACGGCACTGTAACGAGACGAAGTCGAGAAAAAATATTTAAAGTAGTAGTTAGTGTAATTTGTTGAATATCAATGTTGAATCCGCTTTTCCACGTGCATTGACTTTCTTTTACCAATTAGGCGGTTCCTTTTCTCGTACTCTAACCTAACTCACATTATTTGATTTTAGCATTAATTAAAATTGAACCAATAAACCCTAAATTTTAAATTCAATCTACGATTTCTTTCAGCGTAATAAAACCATCTCGTATACTTGACTTTAAATATAAAAACATCCATCTCTTAAATTCTTAGAAATACAATCAAATCGATCAATCTATTCTTATTCAAATAAGTGTCAATATGGCACTTATTTTTTGTATTGACATGTTTTTTTTCGTTTGCACTTAACACTAAAAAGAAAAGCATTAAATAACTCGAAAACGATCCTTTTTATTTAATTTGTTTAACTTTTATTACTGCGCATTGGTGAAAAAATATATTTTAGTACCCATTTCTTTTTCATTTTAATTCCGTGTGGTGCCGGACGTAAATAATAGCACCATCGCATCTCTTCCCGTGGGTGTCGTAGGAGGCGACTAAGGGACTTACTAGAGAATTAGCAGCAGCGTACTCTATGCATTTTACCATCATACTGCGATTGCCAACCCGCCTGCTAAGCGTGGAGATTATGGCAAGGCCCCAAATTGGGGGAGGCCTATGTCCAGCAGTGGACGTCTTCCGGCTGAAATGATGATGATGAATGACCCATTTCTTTATCTCGGAATCCTTGTACATTACAAAGTCAGCTTTAGTACAAGATGTGACAAAATGTTAATAAAAGTTAACGCTGCTCAAGTTAACGGCAGCGGAAAGTTAACAGAGAAGTAACACGACAATGTAACACTTTTAAGGAGTTTTAAACAGCAATGTAATAAAATGTTACCAGTTAATAATACGTGAAAATATAACAATACGACCGACCGGTTATATAAACTTGTAAAAATTAACTGGACATTTGTTTATTAAGGATTTAAATGGATCAAAAGACAATGCTAAACCTACAGCCATAACTTAAAACAACTTAATTAAAAAAAACCTGCAAAAATAAATGGACGATTGACAGTCCTAAAAATCAAGGGGGTTTGTGGCTAAACAATAACAACCTCAAGAGTCCATCGAATGTTAACTCTTGTTGTGGTGGGTTCACGAATGGATGACCATCAATTTAATATCAAAACCCCTCCGTGCATCGGAAAGTACGTTAAGCCGTAGTTCGTAAATCTTTTACAGTCTATATCTACGGGTGGTCAGAAGCCCGAATTTCTGACAACTAGACTATTATATCAAAACGTAACGTATACCCAGTAACTGGGTTGTGGATTTCAGATAACAGTCGCTCCATGTAAAATACTGGAATTCAGCTGCATTCGGTTAGACTAGAATCCGACCCAAACATTGTTGGAATAAGGCTAGAAGAAGATAATTATATGAGTCTTAAAAAATAACGGTAAAAAAGTAGTCGTAATCACCACGTATCATTTAGAGCTCACCTTTCAAAGTTTATCTTAATAACGCAATTTTTGTACGAAAAACATTGTATGATATGTCTACTAATGGTAGAAACATAGTCATGTCGACTTATCACATTTTTCCTTATGGCAAATACATGCAATGTAGGATGGACATGAATGTGTTATTTCCTTCGGTACAATAATAAAGCGATACCCATAACCGTTGAAGATTCGTTTGGAAATATCCTGTAGTAACTTTGACTTTTTCTGTAATGCCATGTTAGTTCGATAAACATAGGCAATACTACGAGAGAGCAGTCATGGTGACCCAGTGATACCAGCCCCGACTTACGAGTTGTACGTCGTTGGTTCTAAACCCAGGCAGGCACTTTACTTTATGTAATTTATTTCATCACCACTACTCTCAAAAACAGTGAAGGGAGGAACGGTCTTTAGGAAACCAGCATCTCCTAGAGCCAAAAACTCGAAGAGATTTGACATCTACCAACACGCACTGGGCCCGCGTGGATTACGGCCCATTCCCTCTCTAGTTCAGCAGTGGGAACGTTACATGTAATACTTCCAGTTCCCATTGTTTGTAAATCCCCTGAATGAAATCGAATATGTAGATACCTACCTAAACAAGTTTCTAAAACACAGCGATTTTAGAAATCGTAGTAGGTCATAAATTCTGTGATTTGTAACCGTAGACACACCGATTTGGTACAAAAAACTTAAAGGTCATCGTGGACCTTAGGGGCAATTCTCGTAATTTTAAGATCGGTCGCAGTCTGAAGGCCAATTCTCGTAATTAAAACCATTCAAAATCTAGTCGCAGTGTCATCTCAGCGACAAGCAAATGTCAAAAATGTATGAAAAATGGAGGTATTTTTGACAGTGTCAATCTGTCAAAAATACCTCCATTTTTCATACATTTTGAGATCAGACTGTGAGCGTTCTTAAAATTAGTAGATTTGCCCCTCTGGTCTGTCTTAATCTGTCAAAAATAATTCAGTTTCCCGGCACATTGATATCCAAAAAGATTTTCCATACATTTTTGACAAGTTTTTGACATTTGATTGTTGCCGAGATGAGACTACGCCAAGATTTTGAACGTTTTTAATAACGAGTTTGGCCTTTTTTTGGGTGGGAAATCATCAAATGACTTCTCCTGCTGAGTAGAGCAGGAGGGCGTGTCAGACTTTTACTGACTAAAACCCACCAGTAGCCCGTATGCCAGGGGCTGTGGTATCTCTTTCGAACAAACCCGCACCCCTGGCAGACGAGTTTTGCCTTCTGGTCAATAATATCGACAGTACCTTGGTACTTGCTAAGTTGAAGCCCGCGACTTCATCCGCGCATGGTACTTGACAACAGCGTATCTCTCTACGAGTGAAAGAATGATTGTAAACAGGTTAAAGTAACGTTACATACACATAACATCCTCGGAGGGTTGGGTAGAGGTGTACCTATAGTAAATCCACATTTAACCAGTTAATGAGATAAGTATTTTCAGAGATTAACTTTGACAAATATATAATACAAACGAACAGTTTTACTGCGAATAATATCATGCCACCAGAGGCCTTGGTGTGAGTTTCATTTTTCCATGTCGATCTGACGCATCAAGCGCGTTTGGCGCTCCGATTGGCCCTGAATTGGTGACGGACCAATCGGAGCGCCGAACGCGCTCGAAGCGTTTGATTGAGATGGTTAAATTAAACTCACACTAGGGCTACACAGAAACTGTTAAGGGCGGTGATTCTCATGTATTACTGGAAGCAATATCGACAAAAGTCGTTTTTCTGAACATAACATGGCGCTTGCAACTCCCGAAGGGTTAAGACAGGGTATACTTATAGTAAAATCTACTTATTGGCAGTTATGTTTAATTCCCAAGGAATAGAGGGCGAGCCCTATTGTCATCAACCGGGCATAAATAAAGACTCCAGGATCCTACTGAGTAATTTTGGATAGAAAACCCTAAAAACCGTTTGCTTGCCCTGGGAATCGTTTTTCAGCAACCGCTTAATCGTGTTTACCAAATCAGAAACAGCTCAAATGTATATGTGAATTGATAAACCAAACCCAGAAATTAGCGCGGCTCGTTGGTACAATTCAAAGCGCATTAATCAGGTTGGCACTACATCAGTATAATCTCGTCTGGAACGCTTGGTACTCCGATGCTGCGGTGTCCTATATATGCGAACGAAGTACAGAGATTGTGGACTAATTACTTTAGAGTGTCTTCGAGTAATGGATTTGTGTGATCTAGACACTGAACAAAAGCTATTCTTATTGATGAAACCTGCTGAATGCCTTGCATTTTGACTATTTAACCACATTTACGTCATTTACGCTGTCGAGTAGACAATTAAAAAAAAAGCAATGGATTAACAATATATTTCATCGTGTGTTTCGCAATTGTGGTGTTGCATCTTAATAAAGGATTATTTTTTAGTATTGTCTAATGTGATTGTTAATTTTTCATTTAGTGAGTAGCCACTTTCTGACGACCTCGTGAAACATCATTTCAGCCGAAAGCCGTCCGCTACTGAACATAGGCATTAGGCCTCCCCCAAGCACCGTCACTTTGACCGGTTCTGTGCTTCTCGCATTCAGCGGATTCCTACGGCCTTCGCTAGATCATCGATAAACCTAGTGGGAGGCCTTCCAAAGCTACGTCTTTCAGTACGCGGTCGCGACCTCGTGGATATTTATGTTGATTTCAGAGCATACACTTCATAGCGTTGGCCTTATATATAAGGATAAGGATATAAGGCCAATGTCACACTTGTATGGATAAGTGTGACAGTCGGATAAGATTATGTAGCCTAGGTCAATTGTTTGAGAGTTTTTTTTAGTATCTGATTTCAATTCATTATCACGATCTGGATTTGGTTTTCAATTAAATTCAAAGTTTATTTTACACTAATGAACCTCAGAATACTAATTCGTTGGAAACTTTAAACTTTTATTGAATAAAATATCTTCTCTTAATTTTAAACTATGTTCATCTTCGAAATACTCTAAATCTAAAACATACTAATTTTTAAGCTCTGACTAAGAAAATTAATGACAAAAGGCAATAAATAGTACGTTACATTTTCAGATAAATATCGCCCAGGCCTCACAAGATGAAATATTCATGAAGACAACGTAATTTGTTACCGATATTGCCTGTATGTGGTTCAGGCCGTAATTTTACTCTGAACGTATGTTCAACAGTGACAAGCAAATTACTTTTTTTAATAAACCAGACATGTCTGGCGTTGGTCCTATCCATAGATTTTTTAAATAGAAACAAAGGTTTTAATAGTTTTTTTTTTTTTTTTTTAACACGCTTTTATTCGCTTGGTATGTACGTAGGTACGTAACTTTTTGAAACTCGAACTGCACTCACTTCATGACTTCAGATTAATTTGAAATTTTGCACACTTATCAAGGACTCATGACAATGCAAATCTCGTGGAATAATTTCCGATCTCCACGTGGACGAAGTCGCTTGCAGAAGTTACTAAGATATAATTCAAACAATTGTTTATATTAATAAAACCCATTTAATCATTTGTTGGATAGTTACAAAAATTGCTCTTACTTTAATACTATCGTAAATTGCGTCTACTTTCACGAAAATATCCATGGTAAGACAACCGGAAAAAAAGCTTGAAAAAACAGCGTTCTGGGAATTTTCTTAACAACCCTGTAAAAATATTTAAGAATCTACTTTGGAGATCGGCTTTCCGTATTTAAGGGAAGTCAGTATCGGGTTCACGTGATACTTTCATCAACTTACGTCTCATCTAGCTTTATGGTTGCTGATTTATATTTTCTTTTTTGTTCTTGGTATTTTCATCCATATCAGTTACGGATAAGATTTCTTATGGTTTTAATCTCTGTATTCTTACTGTACTCAGCTGCATCCGGTTAGACTGGAAGCCGACCCTAGCAAAGTTGGGAAAAGGCTAGGCAGATGATAATGATTCTTATAGGCCCGAAACGTTCGATTATTTTATAAATCCTTGTTTGTTTTTGTTTAAATTTAGTGAACATAGCATATTAAAAGATCACGGCTGTATTTCTCCAAGGATCAAGCAAAGGTGTACCTATAGTACGCCCACGTTTCGCCAGTTATGTTTAAGTATCATAATATCATATCCCTATAACACACATAATTACACATACATATCTACACATCACTACAAATACATACAAACTACACTATATTACACACAACACAAACCTTATAATTGTAATTTCGCATGTCTCCTATAGATATGTAAGTAAAAGTTGTTTAGAGTAAGCAACCAAATTATTACTGAACTACCCACTAGTGCACTTGTAATAGGTCTATTAACTTCGAAATAACTAGATCCCACGACACAGGGTATCCTAGTGTGGGATCTAGGGTTACTTTACTGCACCTTTTCTTTATTATTATTTTCATTATAATTTGTTATATTTGACTTGTTGTGCTAAAGTGTCAATAAAACGTGTCTTAATAAATTTACTTTACTTTACTTTATATTATTATTATAAGGGTGGCTCCTATTACCATCAACCCGCAACCAATTCAAATTTCGAGCTGCTACTCAAAGTCAAAGCATTTATTTTAAATAGGCACTTTAAAAGGCACTTTTGAACGTCAACATTACATTAAAATAGCATTGATTCTAGTGGCGTTCAAAAAATGGAAACACTTATTAACAACTTTCCCGAACCAGCACCCTAACTTCGTAACTCACGATTAATCATAATCTGTTTCGTTCTGAAACAGATTGTTAAACCATTGCTTCATATGTTCGAAAAATGTGTCTGCTCCACAACGTAAATAACGCAATGTATCGTTGAACTGTCAAATTGAAACAGATTATGATTAATCTTGAGATTGCGGGATTCGAACCCTTCCTTTTGCGACCTTTAAACCCAGTCGTAGATATTTAGCGAATTACATCAATAACCTTAATATTTAAGAGTCTCGATAGTTTATTCTCAAAAGTACGTATTATTATTAACTGGCTTTTGCTAGCGGCTTCACTCGCGTTTACCAATTTAAACCCCGTAACCAATCACAACCTTAACAAATTCTGCCAGGTATGCGCGTAGTTCTGCCAGGGATGCGGGTTGTTCGAAAGAGATACCGTAGCCCCTGGTACACAGGCAACTAAAAAACACGGGTGGGTTTTAGTCAGTAAAAGTCTGACACGCCCTTCCGCTCCACCCAGAGCGGGAAAAATGATTTGATGACCACCCAAAAAAAACCTTGACCTCCTTGCTCATGATTAACTCTGTATACTGATGAAAACCGCATGTCTTTTTTGAGTTTATCGCCTACAAACAAACAGACGCAGACGGGGACGTTGTTTTATATGTAGTGAAACAGTCTGATCTTGAAAATAGCGCCTTTCCTTATATACCTCTAACAAAATAAAACATTGAACATTAACATTCGACACTTCGATTGTTCTAACAACTTAACCTTTCCTTCCCGACTTGACATTTCAGTTATACGAACACCGGGAATTTCAAGGCAACCACAAAATTTCAATCGAGTTCCTAATAACGTCCCCTTAGGCCTGAAAATGTCCCTGTAACCGACATTCTGGTAATGGGACGCCAAGAGTTGTCACGTGACTTTGAATCCAAACCAGACATTCGACTGAAGAAAATTCACTTACAAAAAGTGTTCGTTGACTTCAACAAATTGATAAAAACAAATTGCTTAGATTGTTTGGATAGAAATCCAAACAATCCCAAAATAACAATAATAATAATAACAGCTGAATAATTTTATTTACAAAATGTAAATTACATAAAGTTCATAGACGCCTATTAATTTGAGTACTCCTTTGACAGATAATGATAATTAACATAAAAATGGTCAAGTAATAAATAAGCTTATTAAATGCATAAACTTGGCAGTTATTTATTTAAGTCAATTAACTTAGAACACATTTTTATTTTCGCAGATTTCTCCACTATTGTAAATCTAAATCGGTTTACTATCTTCAATAGTTAGAATCCTTTTAAATATATTTAGTATCTTACACATAACCATTCACTGATTCTGTACTAGTAATTAAATCCAAAAGGCCACAGTTCTCGGTGAAGTACTAACTGAACTGCCATTTATAGTTTTTATAGTTTTTTATAGTTATAGTTTATTTCTCTCATAAAGGTACATTGTAACATAAATTTATTTATACAATTTTGCCTTATTCTAGAACCTTTGTGAGAGCTGGAGTCTGAACTAGGTTCGGGACCTGTAAGACAGATCTCCAGGCTCACACCCCTTGAAACATGATCACATTGTATGGCATTTTAATTTAAACTATAAAAAGCAAATAATTTTGAAAGAGAGGTAAGACTATAATAATAAAGTTATGGTTATATTTGTGAAGAGTAACATAAGGTGAAATAATTGTAGGATTGTGTGTGTAGTGTGTGAATGTGTGAGGGTTTTTTGTGTGTGTGCATGTAAGTCCGGTGCATGTGTTTGTGCTTATTAGCAGAACTGAGTGGGATGTAATTACTTAATGGTTTGTATGATACTTTCTGCCCCTTCATAGTCCAAATCCAACAGCCAGTTCCTTACAATAGTTTTGCATTGACATTTTAACCATTGAGTACATATGTAGGATTGTATTAACTCTGTTGTATATATAAGGACCAAGGAAAATATAGAATCGCTGTGCTAGCTTTGAATGAACAGCAATAGACGAACACACTGTATGCTTTCGTCTCAAGGCTTCGAACTTTTTGGGATTATATGAATTGCGGGAGTGGACTGTTAGAATTAAATTTAAAATTAACAATTTCCGAATAGAGAGGACCTTACAAGTTTTATAAAGTTCAGTGGTAGGAAATTGATAAGGAAGGGTCCAGCCTACTTTAAGGATCGCTCTTTGGGCACGTCCCAGTTTTAATAAATGTGTTTTTGATGCCCCACCCCAAACAACTATACAGTACTGTGCAACTGACTGACAAAGAGCTAGATATACTTGTCTAAGCACCTGTGTGTCGGCTACATGGCGAAGATTCTTAAAGATAAATATCAATTTGCGCAGACGGGAAGTAAGTAAGTCTATATGATTATAAAATGATAATGAGTCATCTATCTGAACACCCAAATAAATACTTTATACTATCTATGCGACTAAGACGAGGACAGCTGCATGGTGTTTGTAGTGATGGATTACAGGAATGTACTATCAATGAAAGATGGGATGATGAAAGTT
This sequence comes from Polymixis flavicincta, assembly GCA_949987655.1. Lineage (NCBI taxonomy): Eukaryota > Metazoa > Arthropoda > Insecta > Lepidoptera > Noctuidae > Polymixis > Polymixis flavicincta. The sequence continues at coordinate 7,909,824 of OX465185.1, read as the reverse complement.
TACCAACTTTTGACAGAGAAAAGGTAAGATACTTAGATTTGTCTACATTTAGAGTGAGTAGGTTTTGTGACAACCAGCCAATGACACGGCCATGGCCATGGCCAAGCCATTATACAGATACACCCTGCACACATACATACACAAATACATATGTATATCCATGTGTACACACATATCATATTAGAGAACTGGAACATCTTAGTCTAATTTATATATCTAAGCGTTACGGGTCGTCAGAAGCCCGAAAGTCTGACAACCAATGTTATCAAGGGGTATCGTATTAACCAGTAATTGGGTTGTGGTGGTCTGATAGGCAGTCGCTCCATGTGAAATGCTGGTATTCAGCTGCAACCTGAAGACTGTTAGACTGGAAGCCAACCCCAACTTAGTTGTGGAAAGTGTGACATCTACCAACCCGCACTGGGCGAGCGTGGTAGATTAAGGCCCGCTCCTTCTCAAATAGAGGAGGCCTGTGTCCCAGCAGTGGGAACATTATAGGCTGATTATGTTATGTTGTTTGTTAAGTGAAGTGAAGTGTTTTCATTCGAAAAGTTTATAACTCACTTCGTCTACACTAGCAGCTGCAATACGATACACATTTTCTCAGAGATCTCGAAGACACTGATGACGGTCAACTTGACACATCACTAAAAGGGTTGTTTCACTAATCCCATTGATATTCCCCATCAACGGGGAACTATTTCATTTAAGGATACTTCATAAGTCTAGACACTGAACTCTCCCTTCCTGGAAACAAGGAGTTTCTATCAGCCTTAAATCAAATCATTTATCTGCAAGAATGTCATAACTAACATCGTCAGCCTACAACAGTCCACTGCTGGACATACTGCCTCTCCAATTGCACGCCGTTCAGCTCGATTCTCGGTAACTCTCATCCAGTTGCAACCAGTCACCGTTCGAAGACCGTCGGTCCACCTAGCCTGAGGGCGTCCTACCTTACGTTCGCTGATTTGCGGTCTCCACTCAAAAACAACGTACCCCAACGGTCATCGGTTCTACGGCTAAGATGACCGGCCTATTGCCACAACAGCTCATTTAATCTGTGAGCTTTGTTACTTAAAAAAATAAACCGTTAAATTGGTTTTCAAACAATGACCTATTTATTTGTTTTGTATTATTTTACCAGGTAAATAGCCAGCTACGCTGTTAAAGCTATTAGTCTGAAACCATAAAACCGCCACGATTTAAATGGTCTATTAAAACTTTACGCTACTGCCATTTCCCGGTATTATTCCATCATTAAATCAGAATGTTTATTCTAGTACCTACTTATCAGTCTGAAACATACTTCAGTTAATAACTAGCTTAAAGGAAGTGCTAGCCTAGAGGTTTAAATCCACATCTGGAACTCAAGACTTTGGGTTTTCAATTTCTTTTCTTCATCATACATCAACACAATGGGCCTTAAAAGAAGGCTAAAAGTCACCTAAAGGGCACTGGAGAGGGCTATGCTGACATAGCTCAAAGAATTGGGAAACTTAAGTGGCAGTGGGCAGGGCACATTGCTCGAAATTGGCCGAAAGGTTCTGGAGTAGCGTCCACGTACCGGAAGTCATGGTACGCCTCCCACAAGGTGGACCGATGCTCTTATGAAGGCCGCAGGCATCCGGTGGGCGCGGGAAGAACAGAACCGGTCCAAGTAGTGGAGCTTGGTGGACGCCTATGTCAAGCAGTGGACATGTTTTGGCTGAATTGATGATGATCATACATCGTCAATTGATCATCAATTCAGCTGAAAAGCGTCCACTACTAAACTTAAATCTGCTCCAAGAATTGCTATTAGATTTGCGTGACATTCACCAGGGCTTCACAATAAAATATATATCTAAGTTCATCTTGTACGTCAACACAGGAAAACATTGTTAGAAAAACTGCTGTCACAGTTAATACCAAACATAACACTGCTCAAAAAGTGTAGTACCCCGATAAGCGGCTATTTCACGTCTGTCGCTTTAGCTTAAAGCGCTTAAAGCGACGTAATAATTCGTTTCCCTTGGTCCACTTTTACGACTTTCACGCGAAGAAAATCTAGATTCTACTAGATACGAGTATCTTGTAGGTAGGGTGTTTTTCTTTTGTTCTCGGATTAGTAAAGGTCTTGGTGGGATAAGGGACATAATGTTACGAATTAAGAAAAAATATTAGTCTCAATGATACAAGTCAGTTCAGTTCTTAAATTTTTGCTTTTCTAATATGAGATTGTATGTGTTTCAGTGCTATCTTGCATCAACGAAAGCACTCAAGTCCATCCTCTAAAACTTAATTGATATAGCGTAATATTGTGTCATCGCTATATGGTTCAATTCGTCTACCCACTTTTACTGTTAGCCCGCATCATCCCACTGCTGGGCTGTAAGCCCCTACCCATGACTTCCAACACTTTCAATCCAGGGCTAAAGTGGACCACTGGTCTCGTGTTTTCTCCAGCTTGTCCCACCATCTTTTTCGGAGTCTGCCGCGACGCATTTTGTCAGCGTCGGGGCTACACGTAATGGTTATTTTGGTCCACAGCTCATCAGATATAAGGCAAATTGGCCCTGGCGGCGTATTGAGCAATGTCAGTAATCTATCACACTTTTATACAACGTGTCGTATTGCATCCTCGTCAAATTTCAGGAGGCTGTTATGAATGAAATAAATAATCAAATAAAATTACAATACCTGCTCACAAATGAAAACATACTTGTTTCTTTAGTTATTTAAGTTTAACAGTATTTCAGAATACACCTCTTTCAAAGAACAGAATCGTCCCGTTCCGTATGCGGTAGGCAGTGTCGCACGACTATGTCGCTGTGTTTTACAGTGCGGTATCACACGGGCCGCATTTTTTTTTAACATGCGTGTCCTACACATATCGATTTCCGAAAATAAGAAGAAAAAAAAAACCTACTTATTTCATTATTGATTCGTGTCGAGAATCATTAGCATAGTTACCTCCTTGAATTTGACGAGAATACAAAACGACACGTTGTATAATGATGAATCTCTGACAGCGGACTTTATTAAGCACTTACAGAGGACACATCTGCGCTTAGCTCCACATTATTTATTTATAGTTAGTTAAAACGGTAACACCAATTACCATAATGATAATATAAAAAGGTAATTTCAATTTTCAAGCTGTTTAATATTCTATCATTCTGAATCAGCTAGGTGAATAGGGGGGTTTGACTTCTCCGGACCTTTTTAACCTGTATATTAATGATCTGATCGAGGAACTCAGAAGAACCCAAGTTGGCTGTCACCTAGGCAATGTCTGTGTAAATAGGTTGAGTTATGCTGATGACATGGTTCTGTTGAGTCCCTCGATTAAAGGCTTAAGGAAACTGTTGTCTGTCTGTGAGCATTATGCTGATGCTCATGGACTGAAATATAACGTTCTCAAAACCGAATCTATGGTATTCAGGTCTGGGGCAGGTCCGGGGAACATACCTAGTCTTTATTTAAATGGCACGACCATTAAGGTCGTAAAGCAGTTTAAATACTTAGGGCACATTTTGACGGACAGACTTCAGGACGACTGCGACATTGAAAGAGAGCGTAGGGCCCTCTCGGTGAGGAGTAACATGCTCGCGCGCAAATTTGTGAAGTGCACCAAAGACGTAAAGAACACTCTGTTCAGAGCTTATTGCTTGTCGATGTACACCTGCCAACTTTGGTGCAACTTCACAAAAAAGGTGTACAGTTCTTTAAGGGTTCAGTACAATGATGCTTACCGAACCCTAATGAAACTGCCAAGGTATTGTAGTGCCTCGAGTATGTTTGCCGAAGCGAGGGTCCCGGACTTTTACGCCATCATGAGGTCGAGGGTTGCGTCTTTTTGGCAAACTTTGAGACGCTCCAGTAACAGCATTTTGAGGGTTGTCACGGACAACTTAGCAAGCCCTATATTTGTGCACTGGATTTCTGTTCATCTAAACGGGAACAAAAAATGACGAAAGAATGGAATGTATTTTTGAAGACTATGGGTACCTATACATGCCTCTATGTTTTGAATTTTTATTATTTTATTTTTATTTTTATTTTTATTATTTTATTTTGATTAATTTATTTTGATTTTCATTATTTTATTTTGAATTTATTTTTTACTGTCAAATGTCTGTTTATGGGTGAATTGCCTGCAATAAAACAATATTTACTTTATTTTATTTTTATTTTTTATAGGTACGGACATTGTCTTTGCTCATTTTGGCATATCATCCTTTATTCTTGTATCCAAGACACAAAATATCACAGTATTTTAGGGACTAAAACGGCTAACTATAACTTATCTGTTCTGTTTTATACGCTCAGTTTTGACGTATTATCTCATATAAGACACGGCCCTGAGGGAAATCACGGGAGCTTCAATATAGATACTATAAAGGAAGTGAGTTAGGATTACCTATCTACAATGATTAAATCATCGAAAATCATATTACAAATAGGTAAGTCTATGCTAGTAAAATATTGCTTCAAAAAAAAAAAAACCATAATATTCCAAATGTGGTAAATGACTCTTGCCATGAAATCAGTTCAAAATGCATTCAAAACTTATGTTTAGAATTAAACATCGTTAGCAAAATTATCCAAAATATTATAAACACTTCGAAAAATGTGAGACATGTTGATAATAGGTTGGTTTGTTTTAGAAGAACTTAGTTCAACTATTACGCTTCTACTAAAATTTTCTCAGCGGTTGAATTCGTGTAAGCAATTCTCAATTCTCAACCATCCAAAATATTATCGGCATAAAATAATACATCTTTTAAACATCTACAAAGTTTTAAAGTTGTTCTCTTTGAGGTCAAAAACCACAACCTACGAATACATGCATTATGCAATCAATCTATATACCAATTTTATTTTTGTAAAATAAAGCTGAAGACTTACGGTCTTCTTCATTAAAAAAATATCGAACATCTAAACAGTTGCTTGTAGTGTGGTTTCGTGTTGAAAATAAAAAAATATATAAAACGTTAAAATATACAAACTAACGGTCTGTATATTTTAACGTATTTTATATAAAACGACCAATAACTATTATAGTATATACGAAACTACCAGTTGTTTTTTTTTTTAATACTTGCATTTGATAGCCCAATTTTTGAGGTATGCCATAGACTATTTAACATCACGCTCTGATCCTTGGGAGCTGAGCAAAACAAAAACAGCAGAAATAACGCTAAGCGCAAACGAAGTAGTAACGGAGCCGGCAGGCGTTTGAAGTAGTGATGCTCGCGAAGAGGGAGGCGGCGCACGTGAGGGAGAGGCAGCATATGCGCCCCCGCGACCCTAGCCGCCGCAGGATACGGAGACGACCTGGGCGTCGGGAATCCCAGGCCGATTTCCGGCCACCGTAGGCATGGGCTTGCGGACGGCGAGTAATGGGTAGCTCGCTGTCTGGTAAGGACCAAGCCCAAGTCGACAGCGCGTTGTGTTCCACGCGCGCCTCAAAGAGATGTCAGCACAAAAAGTGATGGGGCCCGCAAGGGTCGATGCCTGCCAGGGGTGCGGGTTTGTTCGAAAGAGACACCACAGCCCCTGGCATACGGGCTACTGAAGGAACACGGGTGGGTTTTAGTCAGTAAAAGTCTGACACGCCCTCCTGCTCCACCCAGAGCGGGAGAAGTTATTTGATGATTTCCCACACAAAAAAAAAAAAGCCGGCAGGCGTTTTATAAAAATGTGTCAGTTACAAATGTGTAGACCAAGAATAATGTTCCCAAGGTTTTGTAATACCCATGATTTGAAAGAGTGTCCTTGGAGTTTATTGCCTTTTCTTCTCCATAGAGATCTACGTTTTGGAATGGGCACCTAGCTTCAACTTCGATTTTTGTTTGACAATTCAAAAGTGCCTGTAAAAGGTTTAATTGAAATAAATGGTTTGAGGTGAGTTGACTTGAGTTAAGTAGTAAATTGTTTTTCTTACGAGTTCCACACGATCGAAAACGTGGGCCGAAGCTACTAAACAATCTGCCAGGGGTGCGGGTTTGTTTACTGCCAGGGATGCGGGTTTGTTCGAAAGAGATACCACAGCCCCTGGCATGCGGGCTAATGAAGGAACACGGGTGGGTTTTAGTCAGTAAAAGTCTGACACGCCCAGAGCGGGAACTTCTCCCGCTCTGGGTGGAGCAGGAGGGCGTGTAAGTATAAAAAAAAAACAACTGGTAGTTTCGTATATACTATAAAAGTTATTGGTCGTTTTATATAAAATACGTTAAAATATACAGACCGTTAGTTTGTATATTTTAACGTTTTTATATATTTTTTTATTTTTAACACGAAACCACACTACAAGCAACTGTTTAGATGTTCGATATTTTTTTAATGAAGAAGACCGTAAGTCTTCAGCTTTATTTTACAAAAATAAAATTGGTATATAGATTGATTGCATAATGCATGTATTCGTAGGTTGTGGTTTTTGACCTCAAAGAGAACAACTTTAAAACTTATTTGATGACTTCCCACCCAAAAAAAAAAGCAAGTAAACAATAAACTTGTATACCTTTCTACTCGTAGACTTAGTAGGTTTGTACCTGCGTTCGACTAACATACATATATTTTAATCTCTCAGATTGATTAATAAACATCCGTAAACGAGCAGACAACAATAGGCACTGACTGATCGAATCCGATAAATATCTTCGAACAAACCAATTGTTAATTTCGACACAATCCCTCCTATTATAATAGTAAATAGAGTACATGATAATACCTTATAATATTTTCCTTCATATCAGCTCATTATTATCTAGAAATTGGATCTCTTTAGTTGTAAATTACAAAGGCTAAGATTGCATTACAACTAAGATACATTCATAATTGGTCGATCTCAAAAAGAAGATAGGTACCTAAACTGTGAAAAAAATCTAACTAACTACGTATAAAGTTAAATTTAAAATTTAAAAAAAACCCCGTCTCAAACAAAACCCTCTAAAAAGTAAAAAAATATATTTATTAGCATTTTATGTTGTAGGTAATATTTTGAACAAAGCATTGTCATATGGAAGGACGGCTAATGAAATTGTTACCCTTTTGTAACATAGCATAGTTACGTTCATTATTGCTGGGCCTCATCTGTTTGGCGTTTCGTTTTACCGTCCGCAGCTAACAAAATAGCGAATGAAACGGCAAAACCGATTTTGATAAAACATACCTAAGAACCACCGCTAGAAACCTACTGTTAAATAAAAATACCGCACCCAAATCGGTTCACCCGTTTAAGAGCTATGGTGCCACAGATAGACACACAGACACAGCGGTCAAACTTATAACGCCCCTCTTTTTTGCGTCGGGTTTTAAAAATACTAGTAACTACGATGCGGCCTACATAACGATACATTTACGTTTATGTCGTATGTATTTCTGAGAAACAGAATACAACACATAAAACCCAGAATAAATTACATAGCGGATACTTCCAAGAAACCACTATACGTGTCTCAGCATTCAATTCAGTTGATGCACATGCAAATATCTGCCCACAACCCTTACATTTGGCTATATGGACCAATATTTACAACCGACTCACGTTTGATGTTTACCAACCTTAGCCGGAATGTTTCGACGTTCAATTTTTTCAGCAAAATAAGCTCAGTTTTATTACACAGCTAAGAAAATGCGGAAAATATTTCCGGTACCATTGATTCAAATAAATAATTCTCCCTTTGCCCGCGAAATTATGATTGAATAGTAATTCATTTGCCTCGTTTTCTTTGGTACCAAGGAATGGTATTGGAATGTGTATCTTACCTACCTTTCTTCAATTGTTTTCGTGAAAGCTGTAATTGGGGAAGAGGACGAAATGAGGAAGGTAGGTATCGGTGATTATGTGGCCACGTAATGTGATTGAATTGGGATATCTTTGGAGACCACGATTACTTCGCCAACTGGAGGAAAACCTTTAACCAATTTTGAAAGTCCTTGTTTAACCGAATCCTGTGTGCAAAACAGTCGATGCAGTCCATTAACAAATAAAATTGGTGTTAAAGCAAACTATCCCTATTGATTGACTCTCGTATCGAATGCTAGCAATTATTTGATACTGTTATTGAAATTTAATTTAAGTTAGTTGGTAAAGTAGATATGCAATTTGATAATCTTTATTATTTGCAAAACGTGGCGCGATAAATAAACAACAACATAATGAATGTACAAGCAATACGTCTTCTCACCAGAAAAGGTTTTATTATCACGAGAGCGTGGGTAAGCGGGCGACTAGATGTAAGTAAATAAAAGTCAATAATATTCTGAACAATTGCAAGTCTCTAATGACTTATTATAAATAGACGCGTCATACACAACCATTAGAGCACTCATGAACAGCGTAAATCATGAATGTACTCGTAGCTACCTGCTAGTACATACAAGTGCATACATACCGTGCGTAAAGAACAGGAAAGACCCATACCAATTCCTGTTGTTAGAAAGAGATAAACATTTATATTTAGTTATGTCACTAGGGTTGCGTCGCGTCACTGGATGGTACGTGACTAATACCACGACAGGCAATTACCTTGCATTTATCTTGCCAATATTGAGCGCCGGTAACGCATCTAAAGGTAATATATAATAACTAGTCTCTCATGAAAAATACGTGTGAACACAGTACGTGAACCGCGAGCGCAAATCATTCAAGTCACTAGTCTGACAAGGCTAGTTTCAGTGATCATCAATATCACATTCTCAAATAAATCAATGGCTAGCCGCACACACACAATATTATTGACAATACGTACGCACGGCTACACATCAAGCTATACATATCCAGTATAAGCCTATCTCGCATTGTATAGGAGTTCCGTACAGTGCGAGATCAGCGTAAACTGGAAAAATATAGCTTGATGTGTAGCCGTGCGTAGGTACGTATTGTCAATAATATTGTGTGTGCGGCTAGCCAATGATAAGCCGGTTTTCTAATCGGTCTCCGTGATCTTCCTTTTGGCGGGAGAAGGCCGCCTCAGTAGGTATTCGGAGTTACGTCAAGTTGACAGCTGTCAAATCCGTTCTAAAACCATTGATGTTTTAGGGGTATGAGGAACAGGGTGTAAAGTTCACTCATACTTATGATGGTAAAGGAGGATCCTCCGACCAGACGGGTATTGTGTCTGGTCCGGGCAACTGCCCGACAGTTTATGTCGGGATTTTGTATCTATCTGAGTGGTGTGGTAAACTCTGCTTGCGCGATGTAGAATTGCTCAGTTAGTTCGCCTGTGGCATTGTAGATGGCGCCACTTTTCTTTTAGTGTTTTCCGATATTTGTTGCGAAGCATTTTTTATTTGTAGTGCCGCTACACTGTTTAGCGTCGCAAACCTTTTGACGCGCCGTTAAATGTGTTAGGGGGTGCAATCAAAAAAGTTAAATTTGATAAATGATTTTATTTTTGTAAGCAGGTTTGTACAGACAGCAGTTCGGCCCGCAAACTCTGATCTCTTACGCGTCAATGGCGTATTCCTGTTTTTGGAGCACTTTAGATAGTGTTTGGCATGTCTTGTCTTTTATTGGGTCCATCTCATTTATCACATTCACTCATAAACACTGACCTACGGCACTGGAACACAACTATTGCATAAATACATTACATAATTTGGCCATTTTGTAATTTCTTACATCAATTTTGTGACGCACACGCAATTTCGTCTATGGATGACGCTTGGAAATGTTGCCACTTCATAAAGGGTAAAATGTTTATTGAGGATGATATTCTCGTAGCATGTTTGTCTATTTCCTTTTTATTTTACATTTTGTTTTGATTTTGTTTTGATTATTTTTGTATTCCTGTTTAGTTCTATCACATTTACATTTAATTATATTATTTTTTCTATAAGTTCGCTGTACCAGTACAGTGTCCTAATTATTTTTTGATGCACCGGGTGACGTCTTTACGTCAAAGCCGGCTGTCGCTGAAAACCAGCGCTGGGGCTCTGTCTTGCATAGGGTCGCAGCAAAATGCTGAGCGATAGCCGTTTTGCGTGGATGTGACGCATTTCCCTTCAACTTTTTCTTATATTTGTACTCACCTGTTTCTTTTTGCGTCATGTTTACCGTAAATAAACGTTTTTTCTTTCTTTCTTTTCAGACACTTTTACACGTCAATCATATTTTTAAACTAGATGAGGTCAACTTTCCTATCTGACTACTCTGAGAAGGAAGGCCGAAACAAACACAGAGGTCACAGTCTCTTTTAAAGTTCAGACATAATCTTGATCAGATCTTGTGAGCTAATTTAGCTAATATAGCTAACGTACTTACAAATCTTATCATAATAATCAAAAGCGATAACATAAACCTATCCACCTAAGGTCGGGACACAGTGATTACGCTAATCAAATCTGAAATCGGTCCATAAAAAGGTAACACAAACAACTGAATACAACAAACACGATCAAAAACCAATAAAAAAATAATTACCTCAATCTAAACTTCCCTTTTATCGCGTCCCAACGGAGTTTATGTCCAAACATAACATTACTTGAAAATATAATGTTAATCAATATGAATAATATCCGAACATTTCAGTATTTCAGGACGAACATAACAGTAACGGTCACCCAGGGAATGAGATACAAGTTTCAGTAATGATAAGATAACGTAATATACGTTGTAAATATAAAATTTATGATACTATTAATATAGGTCGGATGAAGTAAAATCTACTTTATGAGTTTTTTCTGGCGGAGCCTGTTGCCCAATTCCTCTGACAGCAATTGTAGCGAGATACCTGTATTCGGGACAAGAAAATGGGGTTATTTGATCTAGATTATATTCTTATTACACAACATCACGCATGTAATCCCCGAAGGTTTAGGAAATGTACCTATAGTACACCAACATTTCGACGGTAATTGTTTAATGGCCATATAATAAGGGGCAAGCCTATTGCCATCAACTGAACAGAAATCCAGACCCCGGGCTGCTGAGAAATTTCTGATGGAAAACCCCAAGAACACTTTGCCTGACCTAGGAATCGAATTCAGGAACTCAAGCTCAGCAATACCGGTAGCGACGTCTGTTTCCGTTGATTACACTCTTTTGTTATTAGTCTTATCTTGTCCTATAACACGCCTGTATTCACTTAAGGGATAGGCAGAGGTGAACCTTGATATCTTGTCTGTATTTTCCTTAAAAATCTCTCCACAAGAACCATGCTTGCTTGGCAATCAGACAAAGCAATCTTAACATGTTGCTCTAATCGCTAAGATAAGATAAGAAAGCAAAGAGATTAAGCTTTGTTACCGAGTTTCACAGAACATTTTTTCCCATACCAATCTTTTCCTGGCTTCAAAGGCGGTTTGCAAGAAAATATTTTTCACTTTGTAGTGTTTTTGTTTTTCGAATTTTGATTGTTTTTTTTTTTTTTTTTAAGTGATAACTTCTTTAGGCTCGTTGGGCATTTTTTTGAGATGAGAAAAAACAATTGAACTCGCGACACTGTTACCGTCACCTCTGTACCTACGAATTAAAAGTGAAAACATCTTTGGGTGCGTTGGGCATTTTTGAGATGGGTAAAAAAAAACAAATGATCTCGCGGCAGTGTTTAAAAATACACACGTACCTAATTGTTCAAGTTTTCACTTCCGTCGGCACTCCCAGAGAGCCAAAGGTTTTTTTTTTTTAATCTTTTTATGTTTCACTTTTTAGTTTTGGTACCGACCCCACACCAATTCCTATACCACTACTTACTATGTAAACAACATTGTCAGGAAGTAGTTGAATAACATCAAGGTACACAAATTGGATTAAAAACGTTAGATAAAACTAACGCAAAACTACCCAAGCAATTTATACAAGGTAATTTTTTTGTCACCGTCTAAATTTTTCAGGGTGATAGGATAAAAAAATCGGACCTCCCATACAAAATCCATCAGCTGACTATTGAATTTGCATGGAGGTCCGATTTTTTTTTTTTTTTCATATTGCGACCCATATTCCTTGGAGAATGTTATTCAATTTAATGGGTACTATCGCCCTAAAAAAAATTAAACGGTGACGAAAAATTCACCTTGTATAAGGCCACCTCTGAGGCATACCCTATCAATTAAAAATAGATTTATTGACATCGATGCACAACTGCCGGAGCTATCGTGGAACAAACAAACAAAAACATACAGACGAATTGGGAACCCTCTTTTTGAAGACGGTTAAAATGGCACAATGTTTGCCTTTGTCATTTTCTAAACAAAAACAGTTGTGAAGATAGAACCATACGCATACACCCTTTTACCTGAACACGTATAAAACATTATAACAAGCTTCCTGTATAAAATATGAACGTAAATGGAAGTTGCAGTTTCACTCACCTCAAAGACATCAGGTGACTCGTCTTTTTAACCATTTTGTACAGACACCTACATAAATTTTGTCTCGGGATAAATTGCGAACGTGTTCCTAGAAATTCTCGACTTGTGTAGAAATTCTGGATGCTGCACTGTGCGGCCGAAGGCCGCATTATGCGGCCTAAATTCGAAAAAAAAAAAACAATTTTCTAGATAGAGTTTTTTCATAATTGAGTTGGCTGAAGTAGTCCTTCAGGAAGTGAAAACCGTTCGTAGTAACGTTCTATACCCTAAGTCCCCTCTTTTCTTTCAATCGCAACGTGGCCTTCGCCCAAACATAATATTATTGTAGATACACAGGGAAAGCTATACACGTGTGAAAGTTCTTGGAGTAAAGGAAATCTTACAAAACCAAATGAAATCTATGTCTAAAGGTTACTAAAGACTTTTTCAAAAAAATAACAACCGACTTCCAAATTAATTTCGGAAGTCGGTGACTTTGGATATGTTTTTAATTGATTGTCACCGCTTTCCGAAATTAAAGTTATTTTGCACTTTGTAGTGTTTTTTTGGAAGTCGGTTGTTATTTTTTTGAAAAAAGTTTTTATTTTTCACTTTTTAGTTATATACCCCACACCAATTCGAAATTTCATCATCCTTGGCGTCAAAACAATGCATATTTATGCGATAGCGACATTCGCGGTTGATTTGCTGTAATTTTTTGAAGAGTTTCGTTGTCTGTCTCCAAAACGCATCATCAGATCTACGTGTCATCATCAATGGCAAGTACATCACTCACCTTCGGTTTGCCGATGATATAGTTGTCATGGCTGAGACCATGGAGGACCTCAGTACAATGCTCGATGACCTCAGTAGAGCTTCCGAAAGAGTGGGTCTTAAAATGAACATGGACAAGACAAAGGTCATGTCCAATGCCCGTGTAACACCCACTCTCGTAACGGTTGGAGGCGCTGCACTCGAAGTTGTGGACGAGTACGTTTACCTAGGACAAACTGTCCAGTTAGGTAGGTTCAACTTCGAGAAAGAGGTCAATCGTCGAATCCGACTCGGCTGGGCAGCGTTCGGGAAGCTTCGCAATATCTTCTCGTCCCACATACCGCAGTGTCTCAAGACGAAAGTCTTTGACCAGTGCGTGTTGCCAGTGATGACATATGGAACCGAAACGTGGTCGCTCACAATGGGCCTCATAAGAAGGCTTAAAGTCACCCAAAGGGCGATGGAGAGGGCTATGCTTGGAGTTTCCCTGCGTGATCAAATCAGGAATGAAGAGATCCGCAGGAGAACCAAGTTAACTGACATAGCCCGAAGAATTGTCAAACTTAAGTGGCAGTGGGCAGGGCACATTGCTCGTAGAATAGATGGCCGATGGGGCCGAAAAGTTCTGGAGTGGCGACCGCGTACCGGAAGACGTAAAGTTGGAAGGCCTCCCACAAGGTGGACAGATGACCTTGTGAGGGCCGCAGGAGTCCGCTGGATGCGAGAAGCACAGAACCGGTCGAAGTGGCGGAGCTTGGGGAGGCCTATGTCCAGCAGTGGACGTCTTTTGGCTGAAATGATGATGATGAAATAGTGTCATGGGAAGAGTCTTAGTTTAAAATAATGCCCATGACTTCAATTGCACCCTCTATACCACCCTAGCCTTTCATTGCCAGAGATATATATGATTATATCACTTGCCTTACCTTTATGAAACAAAGTCGTTATCATACGTCAGACGTTAGCTCGATTTTCTTTTTGAAGTCGTATTTTCACTTCGCACTGGAAAAAACTGGCGTGAGCGCCGTCCCATAACCGGACATCCGCGCGAATAAGACCCCACAGTTCTTATTTGGGGAACTGTAGTTATTTTATATTTGTTTAGGAATAATAGTCGATACAATGACACCACTGGATGATATAGATTTGACATGGTGACAGAACATTGGTATAAAATTCAAACTCAAAAAAAATATTATTGTTCTTTTTATTTTCATACATCGTTTCTGGTCTTTGTGCTGTTGCAATTTTCTTTTCGATCCAACGATAGTTGTGTAGGTAATTGCCCGTCGTGTTATTATTCACCTACCATCCAGTGATGCGGCGCAACGTTAATGCCGTAACGAAATATATATCGACAGTGGATAGGTAAAATAGCTAAAGCGCTAAAACCTGAAATCTCAAGAACGAATTTTAAAGTTGAATGATTTAGAAATAATTTATAAGTCATATCCTTTGGCGCTTTCTTTTCCACTATCGATATGGTTTTTTCTTTCTAACAACAGGAATCGGTATGGGTCTTTCCTGTTCTTCGCGCCCTGTATGATTGTATATGTACTAGTACTTAGTAGGTAGCTACATTTATGGTTCACGATGTTCTCTAATGTTCTTGTATGACGCGTCTATTTTTATAATTCGTCATTTTTGTATCGTGCTTACGCTTTTTTGCCTTCATTTAAACATGGTTTAGTTCAAGAATTTTCTTATGACGTAACCAAAAACAGCGGAGTGATTTCGTAACACACTGACAGTAGGAATCGCTTTCATTTTGACATTTTAACAATATTTATTGTGTTTTTTTACGTTGGTGAACAGAGTTTTTTTTTTTTTAAACCATGAATTAGCAATATCGTCAATATAATTCAGATTCTGATTAGTAGTGTGCTTGGTGCTGGTTCGGTACACCAATAACTTACCAATCAAAAATATATTTGAAAGCTCGTTTAATTAACATAACCCATTTGGACTCAAATACAAACTAGTAGGAATATTCTGAAAAAATAAACTTTATTCAAGTACGAGAGACTAGTGATACATTTTATAAGGAAAAATGTGTATTAACTAACTTCTTTTAATTATGTTACATTCAAAACAAAATTCACACGTACCACCGCTTTCAAATACCTACAAAAAACGTGGAATGAGGGTCATGGGGATAAGTGGCGAATATATTTTTTCTTTTCTGTTCGCAAGATTAAATGTTGCGTGTAATGTAACGACTTCGCCATGGGGGCTAGCATTTTCTTTAAGGGCAACATTTATAAACATAATATTTTATAGATTATTTCTTATACTTCCCGAGGTATTTTACTGAATTGTTTTGGTATATACTTTCCAATGTTGATTATTGTTGGTAAATTGTTTACATTAGTGGCTCGGCTTCCTAAACTAGGTACCAACTTCCCCCTAATTTCCTTTAGATCTGAAGGCCTATAAAATTCTCGTAATTAAAAAACCTTTAAAATCTAGTTACAGTTTCATCTCGGCGACAAACAAATGTCAAAAAACTTATAAAAATGTATGGACTGTGAACGTTTCTTAAAATTATGAAATTTGGCCACTGATTCAAACCAGCCAGTTTATGAATTAAGATCCCTAATTAGAAATGCAATTCTTAATATAAAACTGGCAACTTAGTACGGTGCTAAACTGTCATTTTTGTATTAAGAAATTTACCTAAAACGAAATAAAGTTGGAAATGAAAAAACTGGATTCAGAGCTTTAGGTTAAAACTAAAATTGGATCGGGTTTTGCAATAAACAGGCTTACGTTTAGTAGTTTCCACACCCAGCCAAAAATAATTCATTGGATCTTCAAGTTACTGTATCAATAGTATCTGATCAATTAAATCTAGATGTGGAAAAGGTATCACATTCCTTGAAAATAGAATTGAAACGTTGCGGACTATATCAATTTACGGTCTAAGCTCCCATAATTGCCCCTCTTTGAGGAGTGGTTCGAGAGGCGGCATGGCGTCCTCACCTTCCGCCTGACGCAGGTCCTCACCGGACATGGTTGTTTCGGGAGGTTCCTGTTTCGGATAGGGCGGGAGGAAACGCCCGGGTGTTTCCACTGCGAAGATCGCCCTGAGGACACGGTGGAGCACACGGTGGCGGTCTGCCCTGCTTGGGCGGAGCACCGCCGTGTCCTCGTGGAGGCGATCGGCAGCGGCGATCTCTCGCGTCCGGCCCTGGTCCAGGCCATGGTACGGAGCGAGAGGGCATGGGGAGCCGTCACCTCCTTCAGCGAAGCAGTGATGCTCGCAAAGAGGGAGGCGGCGCACGTGAGGGAGAGGCAGCATATGCGCCCTCGCGACCCCAGCCGCCGCAGGATACGGAGACGCCCTGGGCGTCGGGAATCCCAGGCCGATTTCCGGCCACCGTAGGCATGGGCTTGCGGACGGCGAGTAATGGGTAGCTCGCTGTCCGGTAAGGACCAAGCCCAAGTCGACGGCGCGTTGTGTTCCACGCGCGCCTCAAAGAGATGTCAGCACAAAAAGTGATGGGACCCGCAAGGGTCGATGCCTGCCAGGGGTGCGGGTTTGTTCGAAAGAGACACCACAGCCCCTGGCTTAAGGGCTACTGAAGGAACACGGGTGGGTTTTAGTCAGTAAAAGTCTGACACGCCCTCCTGCTCCACCCAGAGCGGGAGAAGTTATTTGATGATTTCCCACCCAAAAAAAAAAAAAAAAGCTCCCATAATTTAAAAGAGTGTATGAGTGCTCCGCAACCTCAACCTCATTGCTGATGACGTCGACATATTCTGTTGCGCTTTGTTTGAATTTGAAAGGTTAGCAACCTATAAAATTTGTTAAGGTACAATCAAGATTCACTAATGCAGTCGCATACTAAGGGCTATATTGCTATGAAGTGGCGGTCCAGGCCGTACCTACAGCTGTGTGTATAAGTGATGTATTAACACAAAACTCACCGCTCTACTCACACACTGGCGTTACTCTTTGTATTTTATACATACCGTCGGCGACGAGTGACATGACCTTGGTCGGTTCATACCATTGCTAAAATTTACTATTATAATTTGAGTTCCGGTAGCGTGCAGCGTATCGTCTTGGATTAAGAAACTCATAGGTCTGGGTTCAAATCTCGCGATGAAGCTTTAATTTTTCTTTTCAACAATCATCTTCATCTGTTCTTTTATTATTCGATTTATTAATATACCAGAATAATAATGTAACAAATTTGTTTTATTACTCGTATTGTTATTTAAATAAAGGTTTAACAATAATAAATGATTACAAAATGTTTATTCGTTATAACTTCATGAAGAATGTATAAAAACAACTAATAATAACTTCTTGTTAAAACAGTTTATTTTCTCTTATAGAACAATTTATTGAAGTAAATAAGCTAGTTGGTGAACTATGATAATCAGGCTATTGTATCTTAGTAATATAATAATATTGTGCTGATTACTACTGTGTGTCGGTACTCTAAATAAATCACAATATTCTACAAAAATCTACCCACGTAAAAGTAACAAATGCAGACAAGTTGTCACAATACAATTAAATGACTCAGTAGTACTACTTTTATTCTACTGCGAGTGAGTTCGTTTTAACTCAAACCTCAAAGTTAACAAATCGTATTTAATAGGACTTAAAGAGGTTATAGCTTAAGTGTTCATTTTCATTCCGAAAAGAAGATTGAAACTAAACCTCAAAATAATCCAGATTACGGATAAGACAAAATATTATTTGAATATTACTAAAATAAATAAATATTTGTAATTTATAACTTAATGTTAATGTTTTTTCCGTTAACTATGTTTTTTAAGCTGATTCTCGAGCTGGTTTTCCATGATGCCTTGTTTGCCATGAACCTTCTGCGTGGAGTGCACGGCGCACGGTTCGTAAAGATGTGTCGAATAATTCGGCAAAATGTCTTGTCGTTTTGAAACCACTTGTTTCATATTCGCTGAACGTGTGCCTGTTATAGGAGCTGGGGTCTTCCACTTTGCTTTCCACGGGCAAGGCTACCGCCTTCCTCATATCTTTTCACCCACCGACTCACAGTATTTCACTAAAACAAAAAAGGGGTACTGATAAGCTACTAAGCAAAATACACACTTTATGTATTACCTACTATTTAGAAACAAAATTATTTAAAAGGGCAATTTCACATAGATATTAAGTTTATTGTTATTTTCATCGTTCTATAATCTAGGAAATAAATTTACATTGAAATTTTATATTTTTATTCTATTTAGACATTGTGATATTTATAAAACGTTTAAAAATAACTACAAGGATCAGCAGTTACACTTTAATTAAATAAATGTTTAATATTTATATTTAAATTATGATTTACTCACTACTCACACTCAGTCCGGTTTCATCACATAGGTATTTGTGATATAGGTATTATGTCCACTTTTATGCAGCGCAATAATATTCGCTTTCATTTCTATATTTAAATTTGCTTACATTTTAAAATGAATTAGAAGGACGCTAATAGATGAAACACACGTCACTAGCACACAATTATCAACCAACACCGTTCTATAAGTCGCGGTGAATGAGTCGTAAATCATTTAAATTTATTTAGGTTTCTGTGGGTATAATGATAAAGTTTTACGAGTTTAGTGAATAAGAAGAACAGAACAAGAAACTATACTCAAAAGTGATTTTTAAAACAATAAAAAGACTATCACACAGCGAGTGGGATTCGAAACCGCGACTCGCTGCGCTCAAACGCGATAATCAAGTGCAGTAACCGCTCAGCTATCATGCCATTTGCTTTAACGGTTGAATTTAGGAAATACATTCATTCGTAAACGTATGAGAGTGTGTGTGTATATAGTATTATAGCCTATAGAAATTGCTTATTATAAGAAGGTCGTAAGTTAAAGCGAAGTGTCAATCTATTGCTTTTTGAGATTGGGGCTCCATTAGTGAGGGCTACTGTACAAGAAGTGGAAAAAATTTATGATTAGTCAGTTTTAGTACATATCGCATTGGGTCTAGCCTGTAAGGATATTTGTATGTTTGGAGTGAATAAATAAATTTTTCGGTACAGTCAAATTGAAAAAAAAAAAACCTTCGTTTCTTAAGAGGTCAGTAACAGTCACTCAGGTGAAAGTCAGGTACTTCTAAAATAAACACTTAATAAACCCTTAAGGCATAATTTAAATAACGTGCTTAGAAGAATCAATTTTCTCCTCAGAAGATCAAATCAAATGAAATGTTTATACAAGTAAGTAAATCTTTTAGGACAATTTTACAAGTCAATATTTTGTTGGTCAATATTTTATAAACTAGATGGCATTTCCTAACTGACTTAACCCCGAGAAGAAATGCCGAAACAAACTCCGAGGCTATGATCTCTTTTAAACTCCAAACAAAATAATTGTTAGATTTTGTGGTGAGTCTAACAATGCAGAGCCATCTCTATTTTGCTCACTACTCCAAACGAAAATCTCAATCTTAATCCTCCGTGACAAATCTGTAAATCGTGTTGCAGAATGTATTTGAAAAGGCACAAAAAATATCTGGCTGTCAACGCATTTGTCTTCCTTCCTTCTAGATGTCAAAACGGTGTTAGGGCGCAGTCAACTTGGCACCGATTCCCAGTCAGCAAAAATACTACAGAATTCTTTTCAATGGTCAACACAGATAAATTGAGAGGGCCGGGATGTAACAATAGATTCTGATGTGTTTGTAAGGAAATGCATTCACAATACGTTGGGCGAAAGAGGGGAAAATATTCATAAGGAAGTTTATTATTCAGCTAGAGATCAATTTATTATATGCGAGTTCGAGAGCGTGATGATTATGTGTCGTATAACAGACGAGATTGTTGAATGTTTTTTAACTGAGCTTTAGCAAATTAAAAAGAATTTTATTTTATGCATATTTAAAAATATACTGTAACTAGCTTTTGCCAGCGTCTTCACCCGCGTGGAAATCGAAATTATCCCACGGGAACGTATTACCGGGATAAAAGTATACTTTTGTTAATACTGATCATGAACTATACAGGATAAAATTTTAACCAGTGCCAAACTGTAACCATGAATTCAGCATATCATTTAAGACCCCCTAGCGTAGAACTTTTTCGTCGGTTATACAAAAAAAAACTGCTGTTCCATATACCTATTTTGACCGCGTAGGTATTGCACTTTTCTAAAAAAAATACGTGTGGCACTTGGGGACTGCCGCGGTAAAGCTATTGCATAGCATTTTTTATCAACTTATGCAATTATAATTATTTATTTATTTTTTATTTATGCAGTTTATTTTTTTCTTTGAGATTTTTTCAAGTTTTTTCTTTGATATTAATTCAAGTTACACTTTTTGAGCGTGGTGACCGATAAGAAAACAAATTTTATTATATCGAACAGTCGTACCATCGTTTAGCGAACGCTCGGCTGAGCTACATGGTAGGCGGAGTGGGGGTGTTTTTTTTTTTTTTTTGGGTGGGAAATCATCAAATGACTTCTCCTGCTGAGTAGAGCAGGAGGGCGTGTCAGACTTTTACTGACTAAAACCCACCCGTGTTCCCTCAGTAGCCCGTATGCCAGGGGCCGTGGTATCTCTTTCGAACAAACCCGCACCCCTGGCAGGCATCGGTCCTTGCAGACCCCACCGGTGGTTGCTGACATCTTTGACGGCGCGCGTGTGCAACACAACGCGCCGTCCCGTCTACCACTTTTCGGCCGCAGGGGATAGGGAGAGCGGCTGACGCTATACCGACACTCCTCTTCCCCTGCGGCCCCACCGCGTCCGCCATCAAACGGTGGCGGCCCCGTCCAGGCCACGGAAGGGAAGAGCGCTGCTCAGAAGCACCGGCACTCCTCCTCTACCGCAGCCCGTAACCCTCAGCCGCGATGCCTCCCATTCGACATCGCGGCCCAACTCAGTTGCGGTGCACCTCGCCGCAACCTACTTTTTGGCCGCTACGTCGTCGGCTTTGAGGCAAAAGCCCTGACGAGCGGCCCCACGTTTGGGTTCCTCTTGGCTTCACCGTGGCCGGAATCCACGGTTACTGAGCCCCCCCCGCAACGACAATGCGGGAACCCACTCGGGGGGGGGGGAGTGGGGGTGTTAAGTTTTATTTTCGTTACGGAATTTCTTGATTCGGTCGCCGCGCTCAAAGCCCGCGATAAAAGCTATGCAATAGCTTAAAAAAAATCTACTCTATAGTCTAAAATGTTGTTACAGTTTGCCCAGTGGTTAAAAATTTACCCTGCATGTGTGAAACATTTCATTCAAAACCTTTTTTGAGTTATTGAGTAACAAACATTCAAACTTTCACATTTACACTATTAAAAAGTAGAACAAGATAGCACGATTTACAAAAAATCTTGTACCTAGGTCCGGTGTGGTACCTATCAGAAACAAAAAGGTACTTGATAACACATACAATCTTAATTAAAGTAACCGTCCTAATATTCAAGGACCAAAAAACAATTCAAAATTAAATTAGATTATTCCAAACCCGTAACATTAAAAAGGTTGCGTAGTTTACCAATTAAAACTCCTTGCACATAACAAAGTAATGACCGGTTTATATTCAGGCCAGTCCGTAAATATTCAGGCGAAGGGCTCAAAAACAGGCAATGTTGGTATTTTATGTTCGTGACTTGTCTGCAACAACATAGGGAAGTAAACATTGTAAGGAACAATAGCTCTTTGATTCACTTTTCCTATCAAAGGTTAAGTAAACAAGAAACATTTTCTTTTTTCACAAATGGCCTCGAGAGCTGTGTGTGTGTTAACAAATTCTTTTAGGTATGTATTTTATGAGGAAAATTATGTGGAATCGTAAATTGTGTCGTGATCGTCGGAAATGAACACAATCACGTTAGATAGATTGGTATTTAATTTCAAAGCCTTATTCAAGGCATCCTGAAAACCGCTAAATGGCCAAATAACTTACTTAGCTCATAAATTATATGAATACTAGCTTTTGCCCGCGGCTCAGCCCGCGTGGATGGTGGTTATCGCATAAAAATGTAGCATGTGTCCTTTTCCATATCCCAGGCTATATCTCTGCCAAATTTCATGACGATCGGTTTAGCGGTTTAGGCGTGAAAGCGTAACAGACAGACAGATTTACTTTAGCATTTATCATAATATATTAGTAGGGATGATGAGAAAAATTATGTTGATACTAGATACTTGACTGAATAGTGACCGAGAAAAGATTCGTGTAATTTAGTAGCGGAATATTGATATTTAATCTTACCAGTTACCCAGTAACTGGGTTGCGGAAACAGATAGGCAGTCGCTCCATGTAAAATACTGGTATTCAGCTGCATTCGATTAGACTGGATGCCGACCCCAACTTATACGGGAAAAGGCTATGCAGATGATGATTGTATTACCCACCCATATTAAATTAGAAACAATTTAATTAATGCTGCCATGAATAACAATTATGCCATAATAATGTAAGTATTACGACACTTCAGCGTATAAGTACAATAATTATGGAAAGCTCCGAACTTGTTCCGTCTTTATGAAGACCGAAAATATTTTCATAAACATGGTTTTACTTAAAACTCTTGTTCAAGCAATGTTTCCTAAATCCAAACAAAATTGTAGCTTTTGGTTCCAAGGTCTTATATTATTAAAGATTTGCATAATCAAAATACAAAAAGAACAAATGTAGCAGAAAACGGTTCTATTTGTTTTGACCCAAGAAAAAATACTTCGGCTACAGTTTTCATACAACAAAAATGTGGGTAAACAAAACTTACCTAATTGAGAAAATTGGTGTCAACCACAATTGAAAATGCGATTATTTAATATTGTCTCCGTCTAACATACGGTTGCTCAACCGTTTTCGGTTTGTCTAGATCACTTCCCAGATTAATTGGGAAGTGATCTAGACAAATTAATTTTTTTTTCAGCTTGGGATATCTTCAAATAAATTCTGGATGGAGCAGGAGGGCGTGTCAGACTTTTACTGACTTGCCACGGTATCTGCGTATAATAAATGTGTAGGAGACGTATTGAGTATTGGGATATAAACCAAATGCGGATGGTATCCTGCAGTACGTCTGGTAGTAAAGTGGCGTTGGTGTTTACCATTGAATATGTTTAGTAATTTTTAACAATTATAACGCAAACGAGGTCTAAATATTGAAGGTAGTACTATTGTAAACACAAATGGCCTCCCTTTGCACGATGTAATAATAATGGCTGACAAATCTTTTCCATTGTAACATAAAATAAGATGTGCAAATATATGATCAGTCGTTCAATCTAGCACTATCGTCACTGATCAATATCACTGCACATACAGACAGCGACTGCACTGAGACAACATCATTATGAGTCTTGAATATTTCATGCCAATTCTACGGAATAGTTTCGCCAGACGATACAAGTTCAAAGTTCGTCGACCGCATTGTCACGCTTATGAATTCTGAATCTTTATAGCCACCCCTAGTATTACATGAAAGCCTGGTACTGTCTTATTAAAAGGATTGAATATTTAGGTCGCTCTCTGATGTGGCTGTAACATAATTACCAAATGGATCTGTCATAGATTACATTACGTTGATTAGAGTTGCTCATTACGGAAAAGAGGATTACGTAGAAATGGTCCTGACTTTTATCTGTGCTTTGCAAATTGGGAAGTAATCTGACTCGCTGTTCCAATTTTGAAAAGGTTTTTAGTTCAATGATTCAATTTACCGATTGTCTCTTTGGTTTAGTGATCGTATGTGCATCGACTGTGCATGGGGTCCAAGATTTGATTCCCAGGCCGGGCAAATTGTTGCCAATCTAAAAAAAAGTTCGTGATACTGTAGTGATGGCCCAATGATTAAGGCCTCGCCTCCGATGCACGAGGTTGTGGGGTCTATTCCGGGCTAGTACCAATACTTTACAATTCTAATGTACTTTCTGAATTTATGTTGGACATTACCTACTGACATCGGTGAAAGAATAACTTCGTGCGGAATGATCTTTTAGTTAATATAAGTCTAAAATCGCCAACCCCTCATGAGCAACGCCCGATTGAATTTCACTTACCAACGAACATCGTTTCATATTTATCTATTTGGATTAAAAACGTGTACGTTTTATTTTTAATGACAAAAAAAAGGTACCAACATTATTTGCAGTTAAGTGAATGCGGGATAAAATTCACGGTGCATATAATTGGAAGCAAATACTTATTCATTTCATTGCTTCATTAATTATATTTACCTTTTTTTATCTTGTGCTCAGTCCTTTTAATTCATAAAATTGCCGGCTTTAATTAAACTTAATAAAATGTGAAACAAACTACACAATGTTAACGAAATTAACACTATTCTTAAACAAGTTTGCAAAGCGGTCTTAGACTAAGGAACGTAAATTATATTTTACGACTGTGGACACACGCTTGGCTGTAATTTAATCTTTAACGTTTAGGGAGTGCTTGAAAATACGACTGAGATTTGAGATATTCACTTCGTTATTAATTTATAAGAGTTTCAATTACTGCTATGCTTTAATACTATGCTATGCTTCTTTCACAAATTACTCGTAATAATGGAGTCATAATTCATCATCAGCCGAAAGACGTTCACTGCTTCACATAGGCCTGCCCCAAGCTTCGACATTTCGACCGGTTCTGTGCTTCCCGCATCCAGTGGGTTCCTGCGGCCAGCTTGAGGGAAGCTTTCCAATGTCTTCCGGTATGCAGTCGTCACTCCAGAACCTTTCGGCCCCATCAGCCATCTCTTCCGCAAGTAATGTGCCCGGATTCTTCTGGCTAAGTCAGTTACCTTAGTTTTCCTGCAGATCGCTTCATCATGAAGTTCATGGAGTTTCCCTACGTGAATAATGGAGTAAGTAAGCTTTAATAAAAAACACTTCAAGACACAAACATCAGCGTAGTCCTGGCACATGTACTAGGAGTTCCTTTAGCACAAGTGCCAGACTTCTAAAATTACAAGAAATTATGAGAAAGAAGCGCGATAGACAAAAATGCGAAACTTTATAGCTATAGAGGCATTAAGGCTAGGTTTACACAAATACAAGAGAGAAAAAAGTAATAATTTATTATTATTACTTTTTTCTCTCTTGTATTTCTGTTAACCTTGCCTTGCCTTGTATGTGCTTAGTCGGTGAAAAGAAACTCTTTCATTATTTAAAAGAGTTTTTTTACCGACTTCAAAAAAGGAGGAGGTTCTCAATGTGGCGGAATATTTTCTTTATTTTTTATTTATGTTCCCCGATAACTTGAAGACGTCTGAACTGATTTTTGAAATTATTTTTGGTTTAAAGGGTAGAGATACTTTCCAGGTGGTTCCATATAAATTTAATTAACTTTGCTGGGAAAGTTTTTGCGTTTGCCTCGATTATACGTTTCTTTAATCTACTTAGTGTATTTAGATGACATTCTACTACATCCAGTCATTGTTGTTTGCATGGCAAGTAGTGGTATGCGAATTGGTCTGGTGGGGATAGTTAACTAAAAAGTGATATACATAAACATTTTCCAAAAAAGAATAACCGGCTTACAAAAATTTCGGAAGTCGGTGATAAAAAATTAAAATACAGTCACGAGCATTAATATGCATACACATACCCAAATTCAAAAGCAATTTTCTCTTAAATAACGATCGCAACCTTAAGATGACCTGGGTATTTTCATTAATGTGCATTCCAAAATATTATTTTCATAATAATATAAAATTACGATCAGTACAAGAGGAGGAAATCACTTTTAAAAGATGGTAAGCGTATACAAATTAGTGCTCGTGACTGTACAAAGACTGACTGACTGTGCAAAGACACCGACTTCCGAAATTAAATTAATTTTTCACATTCTAGTGTTTTTTTGGAGGTCGGTTGTTTTTCTGTTCTAGAAATGGTTGTAGAATATTTCGTTTGCTAAAATTGTCATGGTAATGTGCATAACCTTAAGTTACATCAGAAAAGTCTCGAGAGAACTCTAAAATAGAGAAATATTTTTTTTAAGCATTAGGTACGTTTTTTTTGTTTGGACAAAAAACAGAAGAGCGCAGTAAATATTAATCAAGATAATGAATGAATCATGTTTAAGTCATAAAGCAAATCTAATAAAAATAAAACATTTCAAAGCACGTTCGTTCTCTGAAAGTCAGTCGGTTCACTCAACACCAGCAAAATAAATATTTCGTTCATTTTCTTTAAGTTACTTATGTATTAATTCAATGGAAGATAAAAGGGACATCAAAATACTACGTGACTGTTGCGGGACTTATAATGTTACTCTAGTAATATGATTCACCTGCATTAACCTCGTGGAAGACCAACAGAGAGTTATTAAATCCATACAGTAAAAAAAATTACTCGACATATCAACATTATTACACTATTTATTTTAATTATTCTAATTTTTTTCGTATTTTCAGTACCTCTATTTGACTCTGCATCATCCAAATTGACTTGTCAAAAATGCCCACCTCTATACATTTGTGTGCATTAAATAAATATAAAATAAAAACATTATAATTATCCAAATCTTAGCGTGAAATAGTTTCACGCTAAGATGTGTTTGATTACGAAATGTATATTATCAACTTTTATTAGGCAATTAGGTACCTAATTTGTATGATAAATAACAACGAATTTGCATGTAAATTATTCTTTTGTCTGAGAAAGTATCGACTCGTTAATAAAACTTCAGACAGCATCTTGCAGCTTCCATATTTCAGATCTTATAAATATTTAGCGGTACCGGCACGCGATGCATCCTATCACAATATTTTGTGAGTGTGTACTCACTTTGCTCTAAAGTTATTCTAGGGTAACTCTTCATCAGTTTTATATGTTAACCAGAAAGTAGATATTTTATAAAGTTAAGTTATATTTTCTTTACGCTGATTATTTTATCCCTCGCTTCCTCTTATTCGTAAGTACAAATAGTGTTTTTTTTTCTTGAATTTTGACCTTTAGGTAGGTATGAAAAGATGACCGTTATGGATGACGTGTATTTTTGAGTGGAGACCGCGAATCAGCAAACGTATGGTTCGGCGCCCTCTGGCTAGTTGGAGCGACGATCTTCGCAGGATGGTTGGTAGCAGCTGGATGAGAGTGGTGTGCAATTGGAGAGGCCTATGTCCAGCAGTGGACTGCTGTAGGCTGATGATGATAAGGTATCTCAAAGTCATAATCACCCTATAACGTTCCCACTGCTGGGACACAGGCCTCCTCGCTGTGAGAGGGAGTGGGCCGTAATCCACCACGCGGGCCCAGTGCGGGTTGGTAGATGTCACATATCTTCGAGTTTTTGGTTCTAGGACATGCCGGTTTCCTCACGATGTGTTCCTTCACCGTTTTGGGAGCAGTGGTGATGAAATAATTAACACAAAGTAAAACATCTGTCTGGGTTGGAACCTACGACTTTCAACTCGTAAGCCGCGGCCGTTACCACTGGGCCACCACTGCTCCCCAAAGTGTAACAAAATAATAAATGGCTTTTGCAAAATAATAAAAGCTTTAAATGGCGTTAAACACAAACCTAACTCTACAACCAACCAACCGATCTAACCACATTCATTTGAATCAGTATCAATTGCAGACGCAACTAAAATCATTTGTACTTATATACCATAATTCTTTCCCCTAATATAGGAAGCTGAACCGTAACCCGCTATCAACATTACACACGTTTATCGCTCAAAGTCGCGTAGAGCAATAATGTCCCGGGTTTAAGCGCCAAAGTAACCGCTACACGTATTGTGTAAAAATCAACGTGATACAGAGAAAACTCCCCTTTAATTCTTGCAATATCCGTGATAATCGTTTGGTATTTAGGGACTCGTGACTTGGTAATAAGTAATAATAGTCACAAGGTGGTTCGTGGATGAGTCCACTATATATTGAGTCTCCGTGCCTTGGAAAGTACGTTGAGTGGGAGGTTCCGGCTATTATTTGTAGATCTATGATAGTCGTCAGAAGCCTGATAGTCTGACAATCAGTCTTACCAAGGAGTATCGTGTTACCAAGTAACTGGGTTGTGAAGTTCAGGTAAGAGACACCATACAAAAAAATCGTTTGATAGGCATCTATCAAACGATTTTTTTGCATGGCGTCTGTGCCATCCACATTCACACTAAAAACTTTTCTCACGACATTTTCAAACAATAGAAGTAATTTAATATTTTCAACTTCTACCAATTATTTTTGTTAATGAGTCTTCTGGGGCCCATGGATTTAATTATTACAGATGGCAATCTTTTGGTCTTGGTCCAAAACGTGTCAAGGATTTTAGCCTGTTTTTTCCGCAACAGAAAAAATAATTTATGTTAAAATTTAAGGTAAGTTCGTCTTTCCTGGAACGCAGTTTACATCAAAAATGTTTAGAGAGATTGCGATAATTTCATTTGGTTCTAGGTGGGATATATAATCTGATGTGCATGTACTTGACTTTTTGAAACGAAGTTCTTTAACGCAGCTTAAAAGTAGCAGCGCACAAAGTCATCGGTCATCTTGTTCCAACGCTAGGTCTTCCGGTACGCGGTCGCCACTCCAGAACCTTTCGGCCCCATCGGCCAGCTGTTCTGAAGGAGCTTGGAGGAGGCCTATGATGACGATAATGATTAATATGACAATTTCCCTCTCCCTCACTTTCTGTTTGTAAACGACTCTGTGCATGCGAGTAGCGCAGTAAGGAAGTTTGTTCTTGACGGGGAACCCCCAAGCTTTGTTTATCGCTGATTGGGCCTGCTCTTGACCTCAATCACACCTGATGGAAAGCAATGGATTAGGTCTATGATAGAACATGCCCAGAAAATGCTTGTTCACTCTTGTTTTGAAGGCACACGGGTTAAATGTGGACGGTAACACAGGGGCAGGCAGAGTTCCACACTTGGCCTATGCATATAGTAAATGTGGAGAAGCACTGAGTACGATTTTGATTTAGACTTTTGATTTTCCAAAAGCAAAGGGAACAGTCTTACTAATAATATTCTTCTTCTTCGTCTTAACGTGTCGATAGCAATCTAAATACAGTCAGCGCAGAATTTGGCTACGATTTTAGCACTTTCAGCAGCGTCCATTAGCTCCTGCAGTGTGCAGACAGCAGGACACGCTGGACAAGATAGTAAGTGCCCATTTGTTTGTGGGACAGCTCCACATTTACACTCCAAGGCGGAGTCCTCGGAGAATCTCCACCTGCGCAGGTTTTCTTTACTTCGGCCTACCTGAGTCCGGAGTCTATTTAAAGACTTCCAGGAAAGCCAAGGCAACTCATATCCAGGTGCGATATTTTCTGCGGGTAGGACAAATGGGTCTTGCAAGGAAGCACCGTCTCGCCACTGGCTTAGCCGTTCCTTAAACTGTTCGCCAGTGAGAGGGGACACACACTTTAAAAAGCTTTTGCGGCTTTTCAGCCTTTGTGACACGAGGATGTTATTATGCATAGGGTGTCGTGTGTCAGAAGCCATCTTGGCTCTTTCGCTTGAGCTTGCCACAGCTCTACGAATTTCTGGTGGCGCTATACCAGCTAATGGATACAGCAATTGCACCGGGCTCGGTATGAGGCAGCCAGTGATGATCCGGCACGTTTCATTTAGAGCTATATCCACTAACTTTGCATGAGCTGAACGGCTCCGTACGGGGCACGCAAATTCACCTACAGAAAAAGATAGCGCCAGCGCAGTAGTCCGCATAACGTCAGGTAAAGCACCCCGCTTTGATGAGACAGTCTTCGGAGGATACAAAAAAAAAACAATCGCATCGCTCTTATAAACTACGTAAAGGATTTTGAAGGCATTTTTAGCTTCCTTTAGAGAATTTATTCCTAAAGTTTTATGTGTATTAAATACTAATATTCTTTAAAACCGTGTAAAGCAGTGTCGTTGTACACACGCCCCTGAGGTGTACAATCACGCTGTTAATGTTTACGTAAAAACGAGTATAGACACGCACTCCCCACACATACACACACACTTCTGAATTCGCCATTGTCACGGACGGTACTGAGAGCTCCTGCGCCCACACACGTATTCACAGCGTGTTTGTACACTTGGTAACCATAAGGAAAGCTCGCGTCGCATTTGGATTCAAAAATACTGTAATAATATAAATGAGAAAGGGGATAAAATCACGCAATGCAAAAAACCGTCGAATAGATGGAATTTGGCACACAGAAGGTTTGTAATCTTGAATAACACATACGATACCCGTGGGGTTATTTACGTCCTCCACGCGGGCGAAACCGCTGGTAAAACCTAGTTACAAAAAAGTGAAATAATGGTTTACCTGTTTCTATGCGGAGCATTCGTAAACCTACTAGGTAGATCGGCTTTCACTCAGTTCGAGCATGGCATACCCTATTTCAGACTTCAGAATTTTAGTTTTTCCCGGAATTTTTTGAACTGATGTTTTCTACCAACGGATGGACCTTTCACTTCTTTTTACATACCTTTTAGTGGCGTACTTCCGAAACTAGTTTTTCAAATTCAAAAGTCATTTATTCAAACTAGGCTGAGAGCACTTTTTGAAGGTCAAAATTACGTAAGATAGTCCCCCCAAAACGCGTTCACCTTTAAAACCAGTTTTTGAAATAATATGTCCGTTGAAGCTCTGGCACTTGCTCATAATCAAATATAACAAAAGATTCGTTTGAACATGGTGCCTTCAATATAAATGCAGATTTAGTAACTTGTAGTATGTATCTGATTTGTTAGTCTTGGTAAAATTGTTCGTGGTTGATGTATTGGCTTAGTATTTCCAAGGGTAGGTACCGAATTTGAAGTTTGATTTTCAAATTAAACAAAGTTTGATTGGTTTTCTGTTAGGCTATATTAACTGAAGTTTCGAATTGTAGCGATAAATGGCAATGAGCCTCACAACATAATGGTGTGAAACGATTAAAATTGAAGTCAGGTGTTTGATAAAATGTTGGTTTTTAAGACTTACGACTTCCACGCGAGCGAAGTCGCGGGCAGAAGCTAGTAATGAATAGTTTATAACAAAAGAAGCATTCATTTTTTTTTTTAACTTTGTGATATTTTTGTTACTTCCTCTTAAACATTATTTTAGAGTAGGTATCACATTCAAATCCTGTTATTTTAAAATCTCGTATATTAATATACTAGCTTTTGCCAGCGGCCCGCGTGGATGTCGGTTATAGCCTATGTCCTTCTCCATATCCCGGGCTAAATCTCTGCCAAATTTCATGACGATCGGTTCAGCGGTTTTTTTTTTTTTTGGTTGGGATATCATCAAATAACTTCTCCCGCTCTGGGTGGAGCGGTTTAGGCGTGAAAGCGTGACAGACAGACAGAGTTACTTTCGCATTTATGATATTAGTAGGGATTAGACAAGCTTCTACCCGTGACTTTATCTGCATGGACGTCGAAAGACACACCATACCTAGAATAACAGCCACATTTTTATAAAACTCCTTCGGCCCCCGACCCACAGTGTCGCATTGCATCACCCCCACTTCGTTTATGCTTGCCGTTTTTCCGACTTTTGTTTGCTTGGTTACTAAGTTAGTGTGATCTTAAATGACTATAACTTGCCTCAAGAATATCTGTCTATAAAATGCAGTAACTATGTTCAAATCCGACTGGTATTTGGTTGTTTGAATGCTGAAGAGCATTCAAACAAACAAACCATTCAGCTATATTATATATTCATTCTCATTTTCATACATATATGTTTATACAGATGAAAAGCCATTTATAAAGTTGCAAGACATGCCTCCTGCCTACTTATCTTCCAAGAAAACGAATTTAAATAACTGAACGGATTGAAAGCTTTCAACTTTCCGTTTACAATTTTTTTTACAGGTCAAATTATTAGATTTTAGACTTTTCCAATCATTTTACATTTAGTTTTAACTTATTTGCATTTGAAAAGATATAGAGAGCATGATGAAAGAAAGCAAACAAAAATTTAAAAAAAATATTTCGTTTCTTCTTCGCCTGCAGCATCTAGCCATTTCTTAATTATGTTAGGGACGGCTTCTAGCCTCACCAGATGTATCTGAAGGTTTTACATGAAGCGATTGCCTATCTAAACTCCACAGCCCAGTTACTGGGTAATACGATACACCCTTTTTTTTTGGAGGGTTGAAAATCATCAAATGACTTCTCCCGCTCTGGGTAGAGAGCAGGAGGGCGTGTCAGACTTTTACTGACTAAAACCCACCCGTGTTCCCTCAGTTGCCTGTGTGCCAGGGGCGACGGTGTCTCTTTCGAACAACCCGCACCCCCGGCAGGCATTGGCCCCTGCGGACCCCACCAGTTGTTGCTGACATCTCTGACGGCGCGCGTGGAACACAACGCGCCGTCCCGCCAATAAATTTTCGGCCGCAGGGGATAGGGAGAGCGGCCAACGCTATACCGACACTCCTCTTCCCCTGCGGCCCCACCGCGTCCGCCCCGTCCAGGCCACAGAAGGGAAGAGCGCTGCTCAGAAGCAAGGCACTCCTCCTCTGCCGCAGCCCGTAACCCTCAGCCGCGATGTCTCCCATTCGACATCGCGGCCCACCTCAGTTGCGGTGCACCTCACCGCAACCTACTTTTTGACCGCTACGTCATCGGCTTGAAGGCAAAAGTCCTGACGAGCGGCCCCACCTTTGGGTTCCTCTTCGCTTCACCATGGCTGGGAGATCACGGTTACTGAGCCCCCCCCGCAACGACAATGCGGGACCCACTCGGGGGAGATACGATACCCCTTGGTTGAACTGTCGGGCTTCAGACAACCCATAACGACTGCCAAACATCCATGAATGACAGCCGGGTCCAACGGCTTAACGTGCTTTCCGAGGCACGGAGGTCTTGATATATAAAGACGGTCACCCAACCACGGACCAACCTGATATTACTTAGGCAAACGCCCCTAATTTTATGAAGTAGGCTAACAAAATTAAAATTAAATAAAGTAGAAGTGAGCACTTTTCATAAAAATGGGAGACTGTTGAACTAGACTATATCTCAACAAAGAAATAAAATGAGGTTTTTTTTTATAGTTTTTATATGACTGTAAGTTATTTACTAAATGAGTCAAACGAAACGAGGTGTGACTATTTTATTTAATGGGTCTATAAAATGTTATTTAGTGCTTTATTATTGTCTAGCTCAAATGAAGAATTATGTGAATCACGACTAATAGTCATACGACCTTTGACATTCACTGCAGCTTCTACTTGCGACTTCATCTGCGTGTGTCTTGCTTTAACATAAAATATCCCACGATAGGCAGTATCTTACTATTCATTAAAGCATTTTCGGAATCGAATCAGTGGTTCCGAAGATTACACTTAAAAAATCATACAGGATAAGTTTTTAACCAGTGCGCAAACTGTAATCATGAATTCAGCATATCATTGAGGACCATTGAGGGTTATACAAAAAAAAAAACAGCTGTTTCATAGAAAAGTGCAATACCTACGCGGTCAAAATGTATGGAACAGCTGAATTTATTTTTGCATAACCGACGAAAAAATTCTACGCTGGGGTTCTAGCTAGAATGATATGCTGAATTCATGATTACAGTTTGCGCACTGGTTAAAAACTTATCCTGTACATTATGCCGTTTTATAATGTGTTTAGCTTTATAAATGTGTTTTTTATATACCATAACTCTAGGATATATCTACATTATATAAGTAAAAATTATACTTATAGCATTATGTTATCCAAAAATGCATAATTTGAAGATGTCATCAATCTTAATTAAGTTAGGTCAACAAGGTGTCACCCGTATGACGAATCTTTAATTTGCGAAGTTGTCAAATTACTGTACAAAATACTAACACTAGACTCTCCATGTGTGTAGGTTTCTAAGTATCATTAATAAATACGAGTAATTCATCTTCATTCAAACCAATATTTCAAGCTAAAAACATACGACGTTGATATATTTCACGTAAGGGTGTTTTAATACGTTAATAATCGTTTCTTTGTCGAATGATTTAGTACGAAAAATTAAAACGAAAAAAAAAGAAGATAATTGATAAATAATTCATATGCCAGTTGGTTCTTTGATATGGTCTCATTCATACCCGACAGTTATGGGACACCAAAAAAAAAAAACACCTTGTATAATCCTCAAAGCACAACTTATTAACATTCTAGCCGCTTTTTCAACTTTTATACGTTTCTAAACAACGTAATGAACAAAATTTAATCTAGAACATATAAAACAAAACAAAGTGCGACAAACGGCTAATTATTATGAGAAGTGGGAAACTCGCCAAATGTCTATTCTTTTATTCGGACTTTTTCTTTTAGGCGCTTATAAGGACACTTGAACTGACTACTTCCAATATAAAAGTGGCTACAATTGAACCGGTATTATTTTTACGTGTGTAAAACTTCTTAACTAAACAGGAAATGATTTTTTGAACGTAAGTTAATTTTAATAGATTTTTTTAACGTTGTAAGTTCATTCAAACATTCATTATAACAACGTTTATAGGTGTGCTCTTTTTTGGTCACATTCGATACAGACGGGGAGGGGCTTGTGGCTAAGTTACAATAGCCACACGGTTCGATCGATCATCTTAAGCTACGCTTGCCGCGGTTGGTCCGTGGATGGGTGACCATCTTAACATACCAAGACCCCTCCGTGCCTCGGAAAGCACGTTAAGCCGTTGGTCCCGGCTGTCAATTGTGGATCTTTGATAGTCGTTACGGGTCGTCAGAAGCCCGAAAGTCTGACAACCAGTCTTACCAAGGGGTATCGTATTACCCAGGGGTTGTGGAGGTCAGATAGGCATTCGGCATGTAAAAACCTGGTATTAACTCAATTTAAATCATTCAGAGGTACTTGTGACATGTAAGCACCTATCGGCCGCAATGAAAAAGATTTAAACAAAATACGTATTTCAACAAAACAAAACAATTTCAATTTAGGAATCCAGATGGAGAGTTTTTCGTAAATATGTAAATGAATTGCTATAACGATGTTAACTCGATTGTGTTTATTGGCAAGTTCTATTACAATTTATTAATTTAAAAACGAAAAATATTTGCACATTTTATTTCGGCCTTAACAAAAACAGTTGGTAGCACATCCAATATTCGCTGTAGAATATATATTTACCACCCGAAAATGAAATCTGGTAACTCCGGAATAAATTACTTAATAAACCTTATCTTAGCCAAATTCAATTTCGATATCTTTAATACAAAATGAAGATAGAAAAAATTCAGAGCATTACTTACTTAGAAACCTGTTTTTGTAGCGAACATTTTAATTAAAGCGATTGTCAAGTGCTTTGGCAAGATAATAATTGAGGACGCTTATGTAATTAGGGACACGGTAGGCTTCATTCGTTTCTTTTAGGAAAAAAATGGACTATAGTGATACTAAAATTTAATTAATAACCGGATATATCCGTGCAAGCATCTGCCCCGGTTTCGCTCCCGTGGATGTCGAATTATCCCACAGCAACGTGCTACCTGGACAAAAAGCAGCTTATGTCCTTTCCCAGGATGCAATCTATCTTCTTGCTAAATTTTATCGAAATTGGGTTAGTGGTTTAGGCGTGAAAGGGTAACATACAGACAGAGTTACTTTCGAATTTATAATGTAAGCATGTATTTTAAACATCATCATTTAAGCCGAAAGACGTCAACTGCTGGACATAGGCCTCCCCCAGGCTCCTCCTCTTCGACCGGTCTTGTGCTTCCCACATCCAGCGGATACAAGATCATCGGTCCACCTTGTGGGAGGCCTTCCCACTCTACGTCCTCCGGTACGCGGTCGCCATTCCAGAACCTTTCGGCCCCATCGGCCATCTGTTCTGCGAGCAATGTGCCCTGCCCACTGCCACTTAAATTTTGAACATACTAAATTGTAATTGTGTTAGCAGGTATATCGCTAATTTTCATGTAAAATTCTCAGTTTGAAACCCATAAACAATAATTTACACGAAATTCAATTTAAGAAGACTTCACACAAGACCGTTTTTGCGAAAGTTTTCTCGAAACATTTCTTTGCGATCGTTAATATAACCATTGATATACAAAAAACCCGAGATGCAGTCTCGAACAAAAGTACCGTAACACTCAAAATATGGGCTCAAAACTGTCCCCAGTTATAATACGTCAGTGGAAACACATTTTATTTTTGCAAATTCAACCTTACACGCATGACTTAAAGTGGTTTTTGCAAAGCAATCTCCAAAAATATTGGCTGAAAGATGACTGACTACTTTATGACACCTGCACACATTGCGCCCTTTTTATGCGGACGTTTTTGAGACGCCGATTGTGTATCTTGGGTTTTAGAATTTCAATGTTGTCCTTACCTTATTGAATGCGTAAAGATAAAATGAAATATTGGGTAGTTAGTTCATTATCATCAACAAAACGTCATCTACGAAAAAAACGTATAAAAATATATTATATATATCTATATATATAAAAGAAAGTCGTGTTAGTTACTTCACTTATAACTCAAGAACGGCTGAACCGATTTAGCTGAAAATTGGCAGGGAGGTAGTTTAGAGCCAGGAGAAGGACATAGGATACTTTTTATCCCGTTCAGTTGTTTCAGAAATAAAAAAAGTATCAAAGTGGAAGTTGGCTGTCGAAAAACGAAAATTTTCACGGATAGGATAATAGGGTAGATAGGGTAGGGTAGGTAGGGTAGGTAGGGTAGGTAGGGTAGGTAGGGTAGGTAGGGTAGGTAGGGTAGGTAGGGTAGGTAGGGTAGGTAGGGTAGGTAGGGTAGGTAGGGTAGGTAGGGTAGGTAGGGTAGGTAGGGTAGGTAGGGTAGGTAGGGTAGGTAGGGTAGGTAGGGTAGGTAGGGTAGGTAGGGTAGGTAGGGTAGGTAGGGTAGGTAGGGTAGGTAGGGTAGGTAGGGTAGGTAGGGTAGGTAGGGTAGGTAGGGTAGGTAGGGTAGGTAGGGTAGGTAGGGTAGGTAGGGTAGGTAGGGTAGGTAGGGTAGGTAGGGTAGGTAGGGTAGGTAGGGTAGGTAGGGTAGGTAGGGTAGGTAGGGTAGGTAGGGTAGGTAGGGTAGGTAGGGTAGGTAGGGTAGGTAGGGTAGGTAGGGTAGGTAGGGTAGGTAGGGTAGGTAGGGTAGGTAGGGTAGGTAGGGTAGGTAGGGTAGGTAGGGTAGGTAGGGTAGGTAGGGTAGGTAGGGTAGGTAGGGTAGGTAGGGTAGGTAGGGTAGGTAGGGTAGGTAGGGTAGGGTAGGGTAGGGTAGGTAGGGTAGGTAGGGTACGTAGGGTAGGTAGGGTAGGTAGCGTAGGTAGGGTAGGTAGAGTAGGTAGGGTAGGTAGGGTAGGTAGGGTAGGTAGGGTAGGTAGGATAGGTAGGGTAGGTAGGGTAGGTAGGATAGGTAGGGTAGGTAGGGTAGGTAGGTAGGGTAGGTAGGTAGGTTAGGGTAGTGTAGGGTAGGGTAGTGTAGGGTAGGTAGGGTAGTGTAGGGTAGCGTAGGTAGGGTAGTGATTTTGTATGAATGACTTTTGGACGAACAGGACAACGTCTGTCGGGTCAGCTAGTTTAACATAAAAGAAACTCCTTTCTTCTTGGTAAAATTTTGATCTTACCTCTTACCAATCACCATACAGCCTATAACGTTCTCACTGCTGGGACAACGGCTTCCACTCTGTGAGAGGGAGTGTGCTATAATCTACCACGCGGGTGCAATGCGGATTGGTGTATGTCACATGTCTTCAAAATTTTGAATCTTAGACACGCTGGTTTCCTCACGATGTTTTCCTTCAATGTTTTGAGAGCAGTGGTAATGAATCAAATTACACAACGTAATGTTTGTGTCTGGGTTCGTATTTTACTACACACGTCACGTAACTCAGAGTCGTTACTACGGGGCACCACTGCTACATCATGCTAAATATTTTACAAATTAATCTATAGCTTTTTATCAAAATTCAGTTTCACCTGTCTCCGCCAGTCTAGGATGTGCCTAACTCCGTTCCAATCCCATAATCATATTTCCGTCACCAGCACCGACGTCTCAGCCAGCCACATTGCGATATTTGGAACTCGATCCTGTAATTTCATTTGGAACACGGCACAGTGTCGGCGTTGCTCTTTGTGCTTCCAACTTTACAGACGTGGGTTCCGTTGTGAGGGTTTTTTTCTTTGAATCATATGCTATGGTTGGTAAGCCATAAAAAAAAAAACTTGCGTGGTAGTCTTCGGGGACTGCCAATAGAAGTGAAATCGAAGTAACTCGTACAGACATACACAGTATACATATAGCTCATGGAAAGCGTTCAGTGACGATGACGCAAGTACCATGATTTTTGTTCACCTAAAAAGTACACATATATACACAGTATACATAAAGCTCATGAAAAGCGTTCGGTGTCGATGACGCGGGTTCCATGATTTTTGTTCACCCAAAATGACTCGACGCGCCTAAAGAAGTTTTCACTTCAAAAAAATTTATCTTAATAATATTTAGTTTCGATGTATTTCTGAACGACTAGACTAAATTAATGCGAACATTTTAGTATGTTAATGTGAGTAATGAGCTTCATGTAATATTAACGCACCCAGCGTTTCAAAAATACAAACTCTGCTTTTAGTAGACTTCATTTTTTCTAGACTACATTTTCATATTTTAATTAGGGTTACTGACACTTTTCAGGCTAATCTTTTCAATTAGGTTGGCTGAATAACATTTAAGACTAGCAACCCACTCCTGCGTCGCAAGACTACGACCTGACAAAACATGAGATTTCCTTATAAGTACCTAATATACATTTTTAATATGAATATTCAAAATAAATAAACCTACCGTGATAAATTCTCTTATTTTGGTGACAACTACATTGAAATCCATTTGTAAGATGGTAAAACAAGTACTTGTGGCTAAGTAATAACGGCCACATGGTTCGATTGATCAGTTTAAGCTATGCTTGACGCGGTTGGTCCGTGGGTGGGTGACCATCTTTACACACCAAGACCCATCCCAAGCTGTTGGCTCTGGCTGTCATTCTTGGATCTTTGACAGTCGTTACGGGTCATCACAAGCCTGAAACTCTGACACACTAGTCTTACCCAAAGAGTATCGTATTACCCAGTAACTGGGTTGTGGAGGTCAGATAAAAGGTCGCTTCATGTGATATTAAGTTTGGTAGACTGGACCCTTTGGTCCAGAAAAACCTATGCAGATTGATTTGTATAATTAGGGAAATAAGCACACAGCCAGACACGAAAAGCGAATTTGTTTTATACTATTTATAGATTTAGATTAGTCCGTAATGCCAACAAAGTTTACTCACCAATATTGCTACTCCAAATGGGTATTTTCATCGGTAGTTTTGATGAACTATTAATTAAATCTATTAAGAACTGTTAGAAACTTTATAAATAAACTCAGTTCTCTGAAAAGGAAAGATTACAAGCTACTATTGGGTACTTAGCAAGATATTTCCGACAAGATATTTTCGAAGGAGGAAACCTCGAGATTCTTGTTTCAGAAAATGATAAATGATTGTATATCTGTAAGTAGGTTTGTACAAACACTTTGACATGTCAATCATATTTTTAAAACTAGATGAGGTTGGCGTTTCCTTCTGACTTGAGAGGCAAGGCTGTAACAAACTCAGACGTCACAGTCTCTTTTAAAGCCCAGACATAATCTTGGTCAGATTATGTGAAGACCATGTGGATTGGTGTCTGCAATGGTCTCTTGAGGAAAGAACCACACAGATTGAGTGGAGCTGTCCAATCAGTGCACGCATTTATCAGTAATCATGCAGCTTAACTCAGAACTTGAGTTAGCTTGAAAAATTGCAAAAGTATACGTTTCTAATTACAAAATATCTGAGGGAATATTAGGTTTTTTTTTTGCGCAGTGTATCTATGGAAAAAAGTATACCTAATTATATTTGGCCCAAAATTCAGCTACATAAACTGCACTCACTGACGCAGTCATTAATTAGGTCGAAAGTGCACAGGTAAGTCGGCGTTCACAAGGACGTAAGAATATCGCGGCCGGATATTTCACGCACTAGATAGACTAGTTCGAAAATCGAATATTGTGTTTTTTCGACGCGCTGAGATCCGCTCTGTTGAATTCTCAATTCTCGGTTCATCACGGAGAGTTGAAAATGCAATGTGCGGTAAAATGTGACCGTCGACTTACGGCGTAAGATTGAATGTAGGTCTTTGTCTGTGGGGACACAGAGACCATTTCATAATTAAAAATACGATGTCAATACGAATAGGACACAAACACCACAGCCTAAAACAGCTCAACCTTATGTTTAGAACCTATACCTATAGAACTTCTAACAGTATAATCATCATCTACCTAGCCTTTTCTCAACTATGATGAGGTCGGCTTCCAGTCTAACCGGATGCAGCTGAATACCAGTATTTTACATGAAGCGTCTGCCTATCTGACCTCCACAACCCAGTTACTGGGTAACACGATGTCCCATATTACCCCATATAACTTCTAACAGTAAAATATGATATATAATCAGCACTCACAGTTCCTTTTTGGAACAAAAAAAAACATTTATCGAGGGATTGATTGCGTCCTCACAGTTCCCCCGAGGTCTGTTCATATTTGTACGGTGTGGAAATTGGAACTAAAATAACAACAGAATGTGTGGAGCTGCTCTTTCCAGAAGTCGAGTATTTGTTCAAATAAGATTTAGAAAAGGTGAGCTTGGTTTTGATATAGTTTTGTTATGATATTTCAGGTGAATGTGTGTTTAAAAGAAATGATGCATTCTTACTGAAGAGATTTTTTTAGAAATAAGCATCACCTCTGTACGTATTTTTCTGTTCTAATCTTCTTGCCTGATTATATATGTGTCTGCCAGGGGTGCGGGTTTGTTGGACAGAGATACCGCAGCCTCTGGCATACGGGCTACTGAGGGAACACGGGTGAGTTTTAGTCAGTAAAAGTCTGACACGCCCTCCTGCTCCACTCAGAGCGGGAGAAGGAGAAGTAATTTGATGATTTCCCAGCCAAAAAAAATTAACATATATATGTGTGTACTTAACTAGTTAAATAAATAAATTATGTTTCATACATTAATTATTTTTTACGTCGTATATTCATGAAACAGAAAGAAAAGTTTTTTTTTTAATTCTTTAAATTACCAATACCTTTTATTTTCCTTCCATCACTTACGCTTAAAGCAATTCTTTATCATTTGATTCACAAAAAAATCTTTTCAATCTGTGGCCGCTAAAAATTCCATCTTCAATTCACAATTACGACAGACCCAAACTAAGGAATTTTCCATTTCTTCATTTCGAGGAAGTGATTTCCAAAACGTTTTATAAGTCAGCATAGATACGTTTATGTGAAGAAATCTTCACACAATGGAAGGGAATCAGTTATGAATTCACCTGTCAACTTGAATGGAGTGCTCAGGAAGGTCCCTTTGTCGCCAAGAAACGGATTTATTATATTTAGATGTTGCAGCTGAAATGGCGTTTGAATAAAATAACGAAACAATTTTTTACCTTTTGTTGTTGTTAGGATCTGAAGATAGGCGATTTCTTTTGGAGATAGAGTGAACAGGTTTTGTATTCTTGTTATGAAATTTTTCATAGGTATAAACAGGCAAAAGTACATCTTTTTCTCATGAAGCATTAGATAGAAACTACATACGAGTACTATATATTATATGAATGCCAAATTTCACGATCCTTACATCCTTTTTCAATTTTGGGAAATTTAAGCGGGAGTCAGTGTGACCAATAGTGGCCCAGTGGTAATGGACCCGACTTAGGAGTTGGGTCGTACTAGGGCAGGAGCTATATTTTGTGAGTATTTTTTTCAAAGAATTGCTAAACTTAAGTGGCAGTGGGCAGGGCACATTACTCGCAGAACAGATGGCCGATATGGCCGGAAGGTTCTGGAGTGGCGACCGCGTACTGGAAGACGTAAGGCGTAGTGTTGGAAGGCCTCCCATAAGATGGACTGATGATCTGGTGAAGGCCGCAGGAACCCGCTGGATGCGAGAAGCACAGAACCTATCGAAATGACGGTACTTGTAAGTCTATGTCCAGCAGTAAAAGAAAGAAATTTTCATCACCACTGCTCTCAAAACAGTAAGAAAAACATTGTAAGGAAACCGGCATGTCCTAGAACCAAAAATTTTAAGACATATGACATCTACCAACACATGTGGGTGTACCTATTTATTTTCTATTTTATAGTTCGGCTAACTGCAAAAGCATGAAATTTCAGTTTTTTTTTTTGTTTTTTTTGAAATTATTTGACTGTCATCGATCCTCGATAAGTCTCCAAAGTTTAAATTAAATCTGACCATTTGAAGTAAGTCATAATCAAGTCCAAAGGAGTCGGTTACAAAAATGCTTACAAACAAACATACAGGTGAAGCTATTAAAAGCTTGTTAAATTAGGAACCTATACGGAACACACCCATACGACACATGATACGAAAACGCAGATCGTATGTGGGGTGGATTGTCTACAGGTCCACCGCAAACGTTTACCATAAACTTAAGCACAGTAGAAGCGGCCTATAATGGTCGCACTGCTGGGACACATGCCTCCTCTCTGTCAGAGGTAGCGGGCTGTGTAATCCACCACGCGGGCCCTGTGTGGGTTGGTAAATGACACATGTATCCGAATTTTAGTTCTAGGACATCCCGGTTTTCTCACGATGTTTTCCTTCACCGTTTTTGGGAACAAACGTTTAGTGTGTTTA
Organism: Polymixis flavicincta; assembly: GCA_949987655.1. Taxonomy (NCBI): domain Eukaryota; kingdom Metazoa; phylum Arthropoda; class Insecta; order Lepidoptera; family Noctuidae; genus Polymixis; species Polymixis flavicincta. The sequence continues at coordinate 7,867,180 of OX465185.1, read as the reverse complement.
AAACTGTAGCGAATTCAAATGCAGACTATTCCCTTGCTTCACAAATCAATTAATTAATTAATACATGATGATGATGATGATGGTGGGACTCCCTTTTCCGCACGTAGACTCCCATTCGGTCCGTTGTGCGTGGGGATACTGGCTAACAAAGCCAGCCTAGTTCCGCCCAAAAGCACAGAAGCTTCCTGGGAGCTTCATAGGCTTCGCGGAGCGACCTCACTGTTCCGAGGATTTCTTCACGTTGAGAAGCCACGGCCTCGTATTCCAGGATGACGTGGGCGGCTGATTCCTCGGCGTCAAGGCAGCCCCTGCAAAGCGGGCTGTCTGTGGCGCCTATGTTAATTTATCCGTATAATAAAAATGTAACGGATCGCTGTCTGTACATGGAAGATATATGAGAAAAAATATTATTGGGACCTTTATCAACGCAAATAGCATCCAAAAGAATTTTTGTCTATTTGTCTTTGCGTTTGTGCACGCTAATCTCAGGAACTGCTATCCGATTTAGATTTGGTTTTCAATAATATATTGTGGTAAACTTCACTTAACATTTAGTGTTTGGTTCTTGTCAATAGGTTCATGTGTAAAAAGTTATGCCAATTTAAAGAATCACGTCGAAGATTTGTTAAACTATCTATATCTATCTAATGTCGGTAAATATATTTTGGTAGTCAGCTTTTTAAATGCTTTATGCCTTCAAAGTGCCAGGTTGTCATAACTCGATAGGAACACACCTAATTTATGTAATTATTGTGTCAGCTAGAAAACGCTTTATACAGTCGAAGTACTAGGCTATCATAACTCGGTAGGAGTACACCTAACATACTAGGTAGCTGCGTCAGCTAGAAAATGCTTTATGCCTTCGAAGTACCAGGCTGGCATAACTCGGTAGGAGCACACTTAACATCTAGTTGTGTCAGCTAGAAAGCGACATTTTAACATAATAATTTATAATATGTTATAACAAAATTAATAACGTAAAAACTAATTAAAAATCCTTTTATAACCATTTTTAACTTCAACGCGGATGAAGTCGCGAGCAAAAGCTAGTCACTAATAAAAAAACCAGATTCCCCGGATTGTTAGCAAATAAAGAGTAATTTTACAATATTTTTTGTAAAAACTATTTTTATTAAACTTCTTTGTATCTAAAGATAAAGATAAAGATGTATTTATTTGTTTAAACATGTGTAAAAAGATACATAAATATGCACATATGGATGGAAAGTTTAAAATTGTAGGTTCAACATGTTTTGCCATATTCGGCGTACAAAATAGCTTATAATATTTAGTCACAACCATAAATAAGATTTTTTATTATTATACTCAAAATTAAAACAATTCAAATAGATACATAATCAGTCAATGCAAAAAATATAGTCTAAAAATAAAAAAAATATTATAATTGAAACAGTAAAATTACTAAACTAAAATATTTATTATGTTATCTAAATTCAAAATGTCTCATTTAAAAATTCCGTAACACTATAGTATCCCTTACTAATTAGCAATATTTTTAGTAAATAAGTTCTTAAATCATTCGCTAAAAGCTCCAATTACGATATGATAGCTCCAAGTAGTCTTCAAGTTTCTTTTAGTCCTAAACAAATTAAACCACTTGGGTAAAAATATTTGAGCAGTATTACCAGCTAAATAACTGAGTTAAAAGGCAAATTCCTGAGTGTCTGTAGGTACTAGAAAATGTAATAGGCGTAATTACGTCGTTTTCATAGCCGGCTGACTTTTAAAGTCGAAATAAGCCGACTTCAAAGCGACTTAGCTAACGAGACAGCAAACTTTAAGTATGAAGCTACCAATAGACGGTTAAAGTTTTCATATAAAAATTGGGACGAAACGAAAGGAATACAAAGGAGAAAAATAAAGTTGTTAATTTTGAATGTTTCTTAATTTCATAAACAGCTTTGGTTCACAAATGAAACTGAACGCGTTCAGCACAGCTAACCCGCGTTCAAGAGCTGTCAGTGTCAAAATTATTATGGAATATTATCACTGACAGTTCTTGAACGCAATTTAAAAGTGATAATCGAGTTCAGTTTCATTGGTGAAAGCCGCATGTCACTAACTAAACTTAGTTTTGGGTTTAGTAGATAAAGGTTCGTGGCTAAATAACATCTATAAGCCGCACGGGTCAATTGAAGGTTAAGCTACGCTTGCCGCAGTCGATTTATGGATGAATGGCCATCTATTACATATCGAGATCCTTCAAGCGTTAGAAAGCTTGCCGGCTGTCTTTCGTAGATTTAGGTAGATCAGGCCCAAAAGTCTGACAACCAATCTTACCAAGGGGTATCGTGTAACCTAATAACTGGCTTATGGAGGTCAGATAGGCAGTAGCTTCATGTAAACACTGGTATTCAGCTGCGTCCGGTGAGATTCCAACATAGTTGAAAAGGCTAAGTATATTGTTTGAGATGAAAGATACAATTATTGGGTTAAACAAAAAGGTTGATTATTTTTTGCTTTTAAGTTTTTTCGGCTGTAAATTTTTATTGTTAAAAAGTTTTTATTTTATAATTGTTTGAGGCTATATAATCTACTAAATACTACATGATTAATTTTTGATTACTTTTTGTAATACACCACTTAGTATTAAAATCTGTGAGTAAACAATAATCACCCCTATTTTCCCAATCTTAGGGTAGGTTTTTTTTTCCAAATTTATATGGGACCAATTTCGAGGTATACCCTTTCCAATAAAAAAAGAATTATCAAAATCGAACTACTCTGTGAAAAGATATGCGTGGTCATACATAAATATATATATATATATATATAAATATATACGCGTCGAATTGAGTAACTTCCTCCGTTTTTTCGTCGGTTAAAAAATAAAATTAATAGTGGTAAGAATATTGTGATAGAATGCGATGAACATTAGGTAATTTGATGTATCTTAAAAAAGGAAGTAACTAGGAATTTACTTCAAAAGAGTAGCAATTTTAACGACAGTACACATCGGCCATCTGTAAAACGGTATTAATAACAGAGAAAGATACACTTGGGCGAAACAAAGAATTAAATTACATAGGTCACAGGACATTTTAGTCCTAAAAAGGACAAATGGCTTTTCTTCCACTACGTCCATATAGCGCAACATTAAGTGGAACGTTTTCTACAAAATTGGACAACAAATGGCACTAAATCGTTAACACAAACTTGTTTATTTAACACTAGCTTTCGAAGTCAGAAATTATCCCACGGGAACGTACTACCGGGATGAAAAATATCCTTTTATGTTAATATAGGTTATAAAATATCTGTGTGCTAAATTTTATCCAAATCTGTTCAGCCGTTTTTGCAATACAAACATTCACATTTTAGTATTAGTACGATAGGATAGTAGGATTGAAAGTACCTCTATCAAGTAGTATAACTGAGTAAGCTATTGAGCTGTCACCGCATTATATTTTGAGCACGCCACGATTGCGACGAAAGCCCTCTCTTTAAGAAGTGAATTGAGTGGCGCTACGGCGTCCTCACCTTCCGCCTCGTTGTTTCGGGAGGTTCCTGTTTCGGGTAAGGTGGCAGGAAACGCCTAGGTGTTTCCACAACGTAGATCGCCCCGAGGACTCGGTGGAGCATACGTTGGAGATCCACCCGGCTTGGGCGGAACAAGAAACCTCAAACTCTTCAAATACGTTTTCAATCACTATATGTTGGCAGTATATGTGCCCTCAAAGCCTTAGTCGCCGCAGGAGGTGCCCTGGACGTCGGGAATCCCAGCCTGATTCCCGGCCACCGTAGGCGCGGGCTTGCGGACGGCGAGTAATGGGTAGCTCGCTGTCCGGTAAGGACCTCGACAGCGCGTTGTGTTCCACACGCGCCTTAAAGAGATGTCAGCACCAACTGGTGGGGTCCGCAAAGGCCGATGCCTGCCAGGGGTGTGGGTTGTTCGAAAGAGATACCGTGGCACACAAGCAACTGAAGGAACACGGGCCACCCGTGTTCCTTCGACGAACAATACCAAAGATAAGAACATTAGGGTAAGCCACAAAAACAAGTCAAATTGCCAGACCATGCTCAATAGTAAAACAGTGACCCGTAATCCTCACGTTCACAAAAATAAGGCAGACACTACATTACGCAACCAACTACGATCCTTCCATATTACTTTTGCTTCGTGTACGTTTATATATCAAAGGGCCACTCTCTAACTCCGTCAACGAAAATACGGGCCCGTTCGATAATAGTTCGAAACTTCGAAGTGACTCCTACAGCCGATTAATTAACTTTTTTGGACGGGTAAAACCGTATAGGGACTAGGGACAACTGTCAAATCGTGTAGTAATACATTCTTAGTTTGGGCCCTTAACTAATCATAGGTTCGTAAGTGATACGGAGTGGAAAACGCTCAGAGAGCAGGAGCCCTGGTCCTCTGACCGACATTATCCACATCCGACATATCCTAAAAATGTATCTTTTGTTAACAATTTCAATAAACGCACAACGAACAATTTCTCTATTAAAACCTAAAACCTCACAACTCTACGCCAAGAATAAAAGCCTTTTCTTCCTCACAAAAACTGTCGGTGCGATCTAATCTAGGGAACATTTCGCACAGTTACGCTAAAAATGGCGCACGAATTACCGAGTTTAAAAATTGTGCAGCCTCTTTACGGTAACGAGGTCTGGTGCAATTTTCTGAATAATGACCCTTGTTTACTGCTCAACAGAACTGCTTTTGTTTAGTTCGCAATGGAAAATTGTAGAAGAATTGTTAAGAGGAACATTTTGAATTGAATTTATAAGCTATTCGTTTGATATTTGAAGGGTTAGAGTTCTGTTCAAAGGTAATTGGATCAATCGGTTTTGTTGCTGACGAAGAATTCGTTTGTGATTTTATATTGCATCGCAAGCTCTTAAATCTCATAAAAAATATGAGATGTTAGATTTGTTTATACAATAATATGAGATTTAAGAGCCTTGCGATGCTTTAAAACTAAAAAGTTCTGAAAAATACCTACATAGTATCGACAAAGAAAGTGAACGTAAATGCTTGTTACTAAATTCATAAGAAAGTATACACGGTTAATTTTAGGTCGTTCTGGAACCGAAAGCCATGAACTCGATCATCGAACTAGAATCGATTGAGACTATTATTTTAAATAAACAACAAAAAAAAAAACACGAATCATTAAATTTATTGTTTTCTTTAGTGAAATAATGAGAACTCGAAGTAACGCTTCCTTGCGATCAATGTATACGTGCGTATAAAACGTATCGACAAACGGCAACACATGCGAACGATACCCATTGAAAAATCCATTCATCGATCAGACAGCATGATCCGTAAGCCACGCCCCCGACCCCCGTCTAGCCCGGACCGCCCGCCCTTCCTTGTTCCGTCCGAATTCCTTCCTACTCCTAGTATTGTGTCGCGTTTCGCTGTATTAGGTCGCGTACACCGCACGCGCAACCTAATTACGCGCCAAAAATGAGTGCAATCTGTGTGTGAAATGTGGATTTTTATGGGATTGCGAACCATAACTTGGAAGAGGCTAGAGGATTGTATGCTCAGCCGGAACACCTGAACTCACTGCGCGCACGTGGAATCAACGATCCTCAAGTTCCCTTCACCTCCACCATTCTGGCCGCAACTCAGCGCCTCCTCGATCATGGACAGTTTCGAGCGCCCGCACACGTGCAACGCGGACCGCGTTAGACTACCTACCATAGTCGACGGAATTGGAGGAAGATATACTGGAGTAGGTAGGTACCTACTTCGAACGCTACCCACGTCGTAGTACCACAATGGCGGCCAGGCGATTCAATGTTAGCCAATAGTCATCATTTCAGCCGAAAGACGTTCACTGCTGGACATAAGCCTCCCCCAAAAGGGGGGGTTTTGCCATAATCGCCACGCTTGGCAGGCGGGTTGGCGATCGCAGTGAGGTGATCAAATGCATAGAGAACGCTGCTGCCCATTCTCTAGTAGATCCCTTAGTCGCCTTCTACGACACCCACGGGAAGAAATGGGATGGTGCTATTCTTATACGCCCGGCAACACACACGGGACCAATTAGCCAATAGTAAATATGGAAAATGAATTCGAATGGATTAAATTACATCCATAGGTACGTGTTTCTAAACCTATGGCTGCCGTATTACTATGTCTATTTATTTAAGCGTAGGTACCTAGTTCACAGATGACAGAGTTCGCTGATCGCCGCTACCTTTGCTTACGCGCCGACTTTTTTTTAAATAAATACGCAATCGTTAAATAGGTACACAAATAAAATAAGATAAGCGAATTTAGACTTTATTTCATAACCGTTAACGGGGAAAAATAGAAATTTCACCAAACTAGGTTAGTAGGTCCGCAGTTTACTAAAAATATTCTGAGAAATCCATTGTCTCGTGTCCGACCGGGCTGTACAAGGGTTCAAGGTTCACAACCGAATTACGCGGTTAAAGTTATTTAAATAAGGTCTTAATTCTGTTCAATATTTTCATAGTAAGGGACACCTCCAACTAATAATGAACTCTATGCAACTCACAAAACGATTCATTTTTCTGTTTGAATTGCCTGCCTTTGTAGAAGCCGCCGCAAGCATTGTCGCAAAAAAATGTTTTAGGCAGTATTTAGTATTATGGTAGGTAGGTACTTGTAAGTTCATTAAGTACCTATTAGCTCGATTGGTCGACACTCGATTCAAGGCCTTAAATGCAACTCCCAAGCGTACTCGTCGTGTCTAGTTGAATAAGTACGGGTAGTACACACGGCTACACATCAAGCTATACATTTCCAGTATAAGCTGATCTCGCATTGTAAACGATTTTCGTACAGCACGAGATCAGCGTAAACTGGAAATGTATAGCTTGATGTGTAGCCTTGTGTACTAGGTGATATCGTGATGCGAGAGGGGTGAGTTAAATGTCAATGAATTTCTCTCGTTTACGAGGAGATTGTAAACCCCGTGCTTCCGACACAATGAGAGATGATGGAGGTAAATGAACTTACACCAACCAACGATTGAGGTTTGTTTAGGTACTTACTTGCAGCTGGTTTTTCGTCCGACGTCTATTGACCCACCGCGAGTAGGTACCTACGCTATCAACTGATTCGCACACGCACAGCTGTGCCGCGCTACGTCATCACCGAGCGGATCGCGTACGATCTTGCGTTTATGAATGAAATAGTGAAAGTGCTACTAAAATTTTACTCGAATGACAGAAAAAAAGTGATAAATTTCTAACTTCTTTATTAGACGTCTTAAAAATACAATAACAATGTCAATAGTAACTATTACTCATTTGGAGTTACTGTGTTTCGGCTCCAGAACGATCTAAAATTAACCGTGTATAATACGGTACTTATATAAAAAAAACCAACGTTTAAATTTTCTTACGGTCTGTATGTCTGTTTGTTTCGGCTAATCTCCATAACGGCTGGACACATGTTGACGGGACTTTCACTGGTAGATACTTAGTTCATATTTTATGGAGTGGTTTTTTAGCACGTTTCCGTGGGATAATTTTCGAAATCCACGCGGTTGACGCCTCAGGCAGCAACTACCAATTATCTAATTAGACAGAAAAGGTCGTACTCTTAATGACTAACTACGTAATGCAGGATTTTAAATCCAAATAATAGGTCTTTACCTATGAAATTGCCGTTTTGTATGAAAAAATTTAAACGAATTTTTTTCATGAATTTTTTATAAGTATTAATCGAAGTAATCACCCATGCAATCAATGCATCTTTGCCATCGCAGTGGCAGTTTATTGATGCCCTTCTTAAAGAAATCAGCTGGACGGGAGGCAACAAATTCTTCGAAGGCATTTTGTACTGCCTCTCGGGTATTAAATTTTTTTCCCGGCAAGAAGTTATCCAAATTCTGGAAAAAGTAGTAGTCTGTAGGCGCAAGGTCTGGTGAGTAGGGCGGATGACGGAGAGCTTCCAACCCCAGTTCTTGCAACTTGGAGACCGTCTGCTGTGCAGTATGAGGTCGCGCGTTGTCGTGCAGGAGCAGCGGAGACGAGCGATTGACCAATGCTGGTTGGAGATGCGCCAGCTTCTCCATCATTGTGTTCAGTTCTTCACAGTACACATCTGCAGTAATGCTCACCCCGTTTGGTAAGAAGCTGTGATGAATCACACCGGCGCTAGACCACCAAACAGTGACCATCACTTTTCTAGGGGTAAGTTTTCGTTTAGGGCATTGTTTAGGTGCTGAACCAGGATCCAACCAACTTGCTGAGCGCTTACGGTTATCAAACAGAATCCATTTTTCATCGCAGGTAACAATGCGGTTCAAAATTCCTTCATTTGTGTGTCTGTTGAGCAGTGCAAGGCACGTCTCGACGCGTACTTCGCGCTGGCGATCATTGAGTTCGTGGGGCACCCATTTGTCAAGCTTTTTTACCTTGCCAATTTGACGCAAATGGACCAATATTGTTTTGACGCTAACGTCGAAAGCTGCTGCTAATTCAGCCGTAGATTGTGTATCATCAGCTTCCACAATCGCCTTTAATTCGTCATTGTCGACCAAAGTCTTCGGACGACCGCGAGGTTCATTTTTCAGGTCGAAATTTCCAGAACGGAAGCGAGCAAACCAATAACAGGTGGTGCGTTGGTTTGTAGTGTTAGCTCCGTAAACGTCGTTGATGTTGCGTGCCGCTTGTGCCGCGTTGCTGCCACGACGGTAGGTACTCATATTCCATAATTACTCGAATTTTTAACGTATCCATGATGACGAAAAAGATTGAAATGCGATGAAAATGTAACACTAATCAATAAAGAAATGACTACTTTTAGAAAAAAAAATCCATGTTTTTAAAATAAAATTAATTTGAAAATCGAATTCTTAGCCAAACAAAAATTATTTTGATTTGAAATGGCCAGTACTGCAGAACGGCAATTTCATAGGTAAAGACCTAATATCATTAAGATCTCTACACAAATCTAATCAATTTATCGTAATGGTTATCTTATTATATTTCTTTTCAAAGTCGTTTCCATACTTTAATGAATAATATTAACGAAAACTTGAATATGAAATTAATTAATTTTATGTAACTTACTTTAACTTGGCAACCCTGTTGACCCAGTTACAATCTTATTACTAAATGCGTTGCGACGAACTTAATACTCGGCGTGATGAATATTACTGAACTTTCTGATGAATCAAATATTGTTGAGGGTTAATTTAAATGTAAAGTCAAAGCAATTATTGTAAGGTAAAATATTGTCAAATTACGTTTATTTAAATTCACATCTCCAACTGATAAAGAATCATCATTTACGTAGCCTTTTCCCAACTATGTTGTGGCTTCCAGTCAGAACTGGATGCAGTTGAATACCAGTATTTTACATGGAGCGATTTCCTATCTGACCTCCACAACCCAGTGACTGGGTAATACGATACCCCTTGGTGAGACTGGTTGTCAGACTTTCGGGCTTCTGACGACCCGTAACGACTGTCAAAGATCCACAAATGACAGCCGGGACCAACGGCTTAACGTGCTTTCCGAAGCACGGAGGGATCTTGGTATGTCAAGATGGTCACCCATCCACGGACCAACCGCGGCAAGCGTAGCTTAACCTGGTCGATCGACCCGTGCAGCTATTGTTATTTAGCCACAAGCCCCACTCCAACTGATAAAGAATGACTAATTGAAATAATTGAGATTTGAATAAACATATGGGCTTCAATCAACTCAGCTTCTCTCCCAGGCTTTGCCACAGCACCCTATCCTAGGTCTTCCGGCTCCAGTCTGCATAAGCCAGCCTTATAAGATCGTCGGTCTATCCAGCTGAGGGGTTCTTCGATCTCCACTCCAGGAGTCGTCTGCTCCACCAGTAATTGGTCCATTAACTAACATGGCAGTTCAGCTTGCTCACACGGTAAACTATGTCGGTAGCTATAGTTATTTTCCGGATAATTTCATTACTGATACCCTACGGATTTATATCTATATATAGTTATATACGAATAAAAGGAGAAACTGACTGACTGACATATCAACGCACAGCCGAAACTACTGGATTTAGGAACGTGAAATTATGCACATGGCTTCCTTTTATAATGTAGAGGCGCAGAAAGAAGGGGTTTTCGGAAATCTTGGGGGTGCTTTAGTTCGTATGGAAAATCATATTTCTCTAGATTAACTCAAGAAATATCATTTTTGATAAACTTGAAACTTGGCAAGAATACTTATTATCTAAGTAAACAATAAAGTACGCATTTTTTGTATTTTTTAAAGTATTTAGCAAAGGTGGATTATGGGGTATTAAAGTTTTAGGGGAAAATAAGAAAACTACGCGGAAGATGTCGCCAGTGAAGTGCTAGTTAAAGATGAAATTCAATTATCTTTCCAATCCGTGTGTCCCTGACTGAATAAATGAGTAAGCAAAATTGTCGCTACTGTCTTACAATCGAATCACGATATCCGAGTCTTCGAAATAGCGATACTAACTTCGTTAATCGACAGATTAGTCGTTCCTTCTACATCTCGCATTTCCATACGTCACGTGACGCCATGACACCCGTTGCCAGCCGCCATTAGAAGTGATTTGATTGATGTTTCGACTGTGAATCCATAATGGTATATTGATAGATAAGACCTTGAAGAATTTATTGGAGTTTGGAGGTGAATTAAATCACATAGGCTCGATATTAGTGTTAATATCAGAAACAACAAGTTTCGTGATTCCGTGTAATCGAATCTTAATCGTGCTTTGAAAGTTTGTCGATTAAGTTTCTGGTGTTTCTTGTTTTAATCGGTTTGATTTTGTTGCTAGGTTGGGTATGATTTATGGTTTTAATAGGAATAGTGCGCAAACGAGGGACGTTTTTTTTTACATAGCGGTGTGCAAACCTTTTTGATAAGTCAGTTGGGTAATGGAGAAGGCTATGCTTGGTGTTGGAATTTCCCTATGTGATCGAATCAGGAATGAAAAGATCGGCAGGAGAACCAAGGTAACCGAAATAGCCCGGAGAATTGCCAAACTTAAGTGGCAGTGGGCAGGACACATTGCCTGCAGAACAGATGGCCGATCGGGCCGAAAGGTTCAGGAGTGGCGACCGCGTACCGGAAGACGTAGAGTTGAAAGGCCTCCCAAAAGGTTGACCAATGACCTTGTGAAGGCCGCAGGAATCCGCTGGATGCGGGAAGCGCAGAACCGGTCAAAGTGGCCGAGCTTGCCTATGTCCAGCAATGGACATCTTTCGGATGAAATGATAATAGTCTTAACTCACGTCTTCACACAGCCTTATGGTTATTTACTGTTCATTTAACTCGTCTGAAAGCAGCCATATATCGAAACCATTAAAAACATAGCCAATGACAGGGGACGAATAAAATGTACACTGCTGAACAGCGACGCACGTATTCGAATAATTCGATTACGTATCTCGAATGCATTCGATTGTTTTCTACCGTAACCGAAATGGTGGAATCGGATACCTTTGCGAACGAGTATGAATCGTGGTATGAATGATATTTAAATGATGAATGGTTGATTGAAAGAGTACCGAGCAAAGCAAATCGCAGTTTTAGAATAGTTTTTGCTTAGTAAAAATAACATACCTTAACTCTGGCATTTTCCGGTGGGTGGTTAGTGAACTACCTACTAAAAAACTTTAAAAAAAAATAACAACCGACTTCCAAAAAAACACTACAAAGTGCAAAATAACTTTAATTTCGGAAGTCGGTGACCTTGGATGTGTATTTTAATCATTTGTCACCGCCTTCCGAAATAAAAGTTATTTTGCACTTTGTAGTGTTTTTTTGGAAGTCGGTTGTTATTTTTTTTTAAACGTTTATATTTTTCCTTTTTAGTTACCTACCCCACACCAATTCGAAATTTCATCATCCTTGGGGTCAAAACAATGCATACTTATGCGATAGCAACATTCGCGGTTGATTTGCTGTAATTTTTTGAAGAGTTCCGTTGTCTGTCTCCGAATCGCTTCATCAGATCTATATGAAATTGTAATGGAACCATTTCGGAGTAAACCCCTTTCGAACAAAAAATAATTTTGCAAATCCGTCAATATACGACGGAGTTATGCCCGAACATACCTACATAAAAAAAAAAACATGTCGAATTGATAACCTCCTTCTTTTTGAAGTCGGTTAATAAATAAAAATTAATTGTCTGTTTGTAACGTGAAACCTCTGAGTTTGTTTCGGCCTTCCTTCTCAGAGTAGTCAGATAGGAAACGCTGACCTCATCTAGTTTCAAAAATCTGATTAACGTGTAAAAGTGTTTGTACAAACCTACTTACAGAAATAAAATCATTTATCAAAAACATTTTTGTCTGTCTGTTTGTTCCGGCTCATGTCCGAAACGGCTCAACCGATTTTGACAGTCATTTTTTCTGTCTCGGAAGCATGTTTCCGTGGTATAATTTCTAACATACACGCGAGGCCAGCCGCGGGCAGAAATTAATTAATTAATAAAGTATGCCAGTGAGACTGTAATTCAATTAATACCACCTATTATTCTGTTTTTCATCGGAATTCTCATTGCTCCATTATCCATTTTATTTCACACCCGTAACAATTCAAAGACTTATTCAGAAGGTTTTAAATATAATCCAACGTAATTTTTTTTCAGTTGGTAACAAAATAATGCATCAAAGTTTTCTGGATTGCATATAGTACTAGCTTTTTCAAGTGGCTCCGCCCGCGTGGATGTCGGTTATCGCGTAAAGAAGTAGTCTATGTCTCCATATCCCAGGCTATATCTCTGAAAAATTTCATGACGATCGGTTCAGTGGTATAAGCGTGACAGCGTAACAGACAGACCGACAGACAGAGTTACTTTCACATTTATAATATTAACTAGATCCGCCCGCGGCTTGCCCGCGTGAAAGTCGGAAATTATCCCGCTGGAACGTGCTACCGAGATACGTAAAAAGTATCCTATGTATTAATCTAGGTTATAATCTATCTGTTGTGCCAAATTTCTTCCAAATATATTCAGTAGCTTTTGCGTGAAAGAGTAACAAACATCCATACATACAAACTTTCGCGTTTATAATATTATACATAATATATAAATATTTATATATTAGTAAGGAAGTAGGTATCATTTTACCAGTATTTTTCCACTGCTATGCCAAGGTGTGCCCATAAGCCCATCAGATAACATTGTACTGATAAATACATAAAGAGACTGATTGTAACTTATCTTACTATAAAATATTCGCACCATTTTATTCAAGATTTATCCCGTAAAAGTAATATAATAAATCTTGCACTTCGACGCCTTAGTGAAAAAAACCACGTTGAAACTCTATGACTGCCAAAAGTCAATAAATTTCAACCTTTATTCTCTAACCTAATCAAGTTCTGCAAGCTTAGCACGAGCACCGTAGACAAGCGTTTTGTCGTCGGAAGAGTAGACAAAAATTACGTTTCCGTATAAACTGTTGACATTTTTTTACCTAGAAAAGTAGACAAGCGATTTCTATTCTACAGTAGAGTAGAAATAGAAAGCGTTATGCTAAGCCTGCTGTAGATACGAAAAATAACCTACGTCATAAAGTCATAACATAGAGACTGCAAACATTTTTTTCCAAATCCCAAAAGTGACGTGAACGAAGCGGGCAACATAAACTCGGTCACGATTGTTCCGTCACATGAAAATGTTTGGTACCCCAGTTACTCGTTCCGCTGCGTTTCCGCTATATTTCTTCATTGGTAACGGGATTTATTCATTCGTGCATTGAGTTTTTGCTGATATTCTCGTGAAAATATGTTTTGGATCTATCTATATAAATAAAAAGAAAAGTCCTGACTGACTGACTGACTCATCAATGCCCAGCCCAAACCTTTGGACCTAGAAAGCTGAAATTTTGCACAGAGGTTCCCTTTAATCTAGACAAGGAATAAGGAAGGACTTTTCGAAATTCAACCTCCAAGGAAGTTAAATAGGGGATGAAAGTTCCGCGCGGGCGAAGCCACTGGCATAAGCTAGTATTACTTATTTTAAACGAAGGGTGGGCGTTTTGGGGGGACTGTCTTATGTATTTTTTTTTTTTGACGTTCGAAAAGTGCTGACTCTCAGTCTAGTTTGAATAAATGACTTTTGATTTTGATTTTGATTTTGAAACCTAAAACTGACCAACTTCGTATCAGACCAAGCACAATGAAAGGTGGCGTAGTTGGGACGAATTTATCTTAAGAACTAACTTACCATTGTAGTTTCAAAACATATTCTCTCTGCACATTCTAACTGCAAATATAAGAACTAACTTCAAGCATGAAGCATGCAAGCAAGCATGCAGCGTGCAAACAAGCATGCAACATGCAGTAAGCAGTTTTTTAAGCTGGCTCTGGCGCTGCTGGGTTTGGGCGGCTCCAGCGCAAGCTTATCGTCGCAGATGGTTTTAACGCCCACCACCTGCTCCTCAGCTCGCGGGCCGCCCCAACCCTCCGCGCCTACGCGTGCTTAAATTAAACTCTAGAGGTGGGGCAGACAAGACTGCGTGAAGTCGGTTTTGCAGCGATGCGTTTCTCACAATTTTTTTTAGGACAACATATTGACTTTTTATGATGACACTACTAGCTTGATTCTATGTTTTAAATAAAATTAATAGTAATGAAACCTGGTTTTAATTGATGACTAACATTATATAAAGCATGCCTGATTTGATTATTTTAATAGTTGTTATCACACTGCCCTCTGATATTGGGCATACTCGTAATTCAAACTCCCCGGGCATTTTTTATAATGTCCAGTGAATGTACAGTTTTTTTAATTGAAAATGAACCTTATTCTTTTGTACTAAAGTTGACAATCTTTCAAAGATTTGGAGGATAGGGGTAGCTTGATGTGCTGGCGTCTGAACATGCCAATAGGTATTATCGAAGTCTGTTGCTCTGTCATGACAGTCATCCACGATCACAGACGACTTTGCCCGACTTTGACTTTGTGCATATCATGCGCAATATGCGCATACTGTTTGTATGAACTACCATGAAAGGGATCACTAATCAAACATCCCGTCTATGTTTGTGCACATTTGTTCTCTGTGGGTATTGGGCGTTTCATCTTACTATATTTGGAAACAGGGCAAAAGAGTGCGGTTGTTATTATAAACTCACTAGCTTTCGCAAGCGGGTTCTCCCGCATGGAGGTCAAAAACTATCCCACAGGAATGTATTACCGGGATGAAATGTCTGCTACATTAGTAACTAAACTACGCTTACAAGGAAAAGAACTTATGAACTTCACACTAGGTCAAGCCTGTCTCGTGGAGTCCACGGTGGTAATACCAGATAGTGAACAGCTTATTACATTAATACCCATGGATTGCTATTGTCGAGAGGCTCATAAAAATGCATTATTATTTTAAAGTAAGTAATCAAATTAGGTAATTAATTAAATATTGTCTAGGCTTAAAACAATAAAGTAGGATGAAGGAACATTTCTACCAGTTCAGTCCTACCGCAAGTTGCTTTAAAACATTAAAAAATGTTCGTTAACATACATTTCATCCACATCGCTGTATTTCGTCATCGTTTCCAATAAATTGGTAGCTTAACGGTGTTGGAAGGCAAAATTGATTGTTTACCGTGAGAAGTGACACAAAAACAGGACCATGAACAATCGGATATATTAAAAAATACTCATTCCTGTAACACGGACCTGACCGGCACGTACCTACTGTATGTACACACATGGATATACGAGTACCCACATAGAATAATGCAGCCATTTTCGATCACATTATACAAAGGTAATAACGGGAAATGGACTCCGGACTCCGGGATTCCGGACATTCAGCTAATGCTAAGTCACTGGGCGTGTTCTTACATATGTCTTGTCTGTAACAGATGATCAATCTAATTTGTTTGGTACGTGATATGCTGGTTATTTTTTTTTGAGCTTTTGTCATTATTGGGGTTTGATTTAATTAATGTTGATGCTCGTAGGATAGGTCTAATATTTATTTTCAAACTTTTGGCTTTTGCCCACGCGGAATGTGAAAATTATCGAACGGGAACGGGTGATAACCGCGATAAATATCCTGTGTTAATTCAGGTTATAATCTATCTATGCGCCAAATATTATTCAAATCTGTTCAGATGTTGAACCGTGGTTTTTTTTTGGGTTCCAAATCATCAAATAACTTCTCCTACTCTGGGTGTAGCAGGAGGGCATGTTAGACGTTTACTGACTAAAACCCACCCGTGTTCCCTCAGTAGCCTATGTGCCAGTGGTCACGGTATCTCTCTCAAACAACCCGCACCCCTGGATGTTTGAGTAACAAACATCCAAACATTTAAACATCTAAATATCTAAACATACAAACTTTCACATTTATAATATTAGTAGGATGTAAGATTACACGGTACTCAAGCATGTAGGTAATAATTTCATCATTTACAATTCAAACAGCACCTTAATATTACTGAACTCACTTTCAATCACAATCTGAATGATTTTGAAAGATATTTCCAATCGATTACTTCCCAGTGTACACAAACTTGTCTGCATAACAATACAAACAACGCAATGGATGTTGCTGAACTGTCAAAATTAGAGCCATTCATACGCTTAGTGTGTTACGCAATCTCCGCTTTGGATATATTTGAAATGTTTAAATTTATAAGATAGTAAAAATTGTTTTATGGGTACAAAGTGCTGTGAAATCTAAAAGAAACCTCAAACTCTTCAAATACGTTTTCAATCACTATATGTTGGCAGTATATGCGCCCTCATAGCCTTAGTTGCCGCAGGAGGCGCCCTGGACGTCGGGAATCCCAGACTGTTTCCGGGCCACCGTAGGCGCGGGCTTGCGGACGGCGAGTAATGGGTAGCTCGCTGTCCGGTAAGGACCAAGCCCGGGTCGACGGCGCGTTGTATTCCACGCGCGCCTCAAAACGATGTCAGCACCAACTAGCGGAGTCCGCACGGGCCGATGCCTGCCAGAGGTTGTTCGAAAGAGATACCGTCGCCCCTGGCAGATAGGCAACTGAGGGAACACGGGTGGGTTTTATTCAATAAAAGTCTGACACGCCCTCCTGCTCCATCCAGAGCGGGAGAAGTTATTAGATAAATTCCCGCCCTCAAAAAAAAAACACTACATGTTGAAATAAACTATGTCAATTTATATCACATCAAAGACCGCTGAAATGCATAGCCTGCAAACGACATTTGCTGACTAACAAAAACCACTAACAAAACCGACCTCTTTACAAACCAGGGTCATATCTACACCCCACAAAAGCAAACTATGTTTCGCAAACACAGCACAAAGTTTAACAACGCCAATACAAGAGTTCTAACTGAGAGGGGCTAGTGGCGAGTGACCGCGCGTGCTCAAGAACCTGTCTTAAGTCAACTCAAAGCACGTGATTGTAACGAAGTGTAAAGTCAAAAGCGGAATATTGTAAAGGAATGCTTTTGTTGTATTTGAGCTAGTGGGAAATATTGTAGTACAGCATCAAAGTTACTTTCGAAATGTACGTACCTTCCACTGGCATTTTCTAAATTACGTCGTAGTATAACGGGTTTTTTTTTTTTTATTAACCATTTATGTACACACATATAAACAGACAAGAGGAAATGAACAGAAAATAAGTTACAAAGGTAATGCTATTATTATTATTATTTATTATATAATTTCATATCTACATTTTGTCCTCAAATTGCAAGAACATAATGGCGTTTCATCAGTAATGTGGAAATAATTCCAGTAATAGGTACGCAGCTATCGTATCCCCTGATTCACATACGACGCGAAATGGCATATTACGAATCCATAGGCATAACTAGGCATCGATCCCATTGTCTAGTATTCCTCGCTCTACGTGAAACTCAGATCAATTAGGAGCAATAGGTACATGTATGACGATGTATCATATATGACAAGACAAAGCGACACACGTACCTACATCCTACTAATATTATAAACGTGAAAGTTTGTATGTATGGGTTTGTAACTCAATCACGCAAAATCGTCTAAACGGATTTGGATGAAATTTGGCACACAGACAGTTTTTAACCTGGATTAACACATAATAGTACATTATGGTACAAGTGTATAACGTTGGTGATTACCGCTGAGGCGCCATTGAGACCCGAGCTGCCAGGCGAGGGTCTTAAGAGAGCCGAGGACGGTAATCATCAATATACACGTGTGTCATACGACGTTTTTCAACACACTTGTGAAGAAAATAATACTACAAAATCATTTTATCCTTGGAGTTTTTAGGTAGTAAACTTTCCATAACGTTAAGGGCTTCACATCTTATGTCGGGCGGTGTTACAACATAAATAATTTTCTTCATATCTAGTACTTGTAGTCATATTAATGAATAAATAACTATAATTTCAACAGTGAAAACGAGTTGAGATTTTTTTTTTGCCAATGGCGGGAAAAGTAATCAGTTTTCCAATGCGCGCGCATCTAACAATGGCGATCGGCCTTATACTAAGGCCGCATTCCGAATTAGAAAAATAACGCTGTGAGCGCTCACATCGATATTTTGCGTTCCGAGTTAGAAATCACGATTCTGACAGCTAAGAACCTTCATTTTTGTCATCAATACGGAACGCTCGTGATCGCGATAAAAGTGTTCACTCAACGTTAAAACATATATTCACCATATTAAACTTGTATACACCACACATTTTTTCTTCTTAGATAGTAGCACTATTTCAAATAAATCTAAATTAACTAAAGATTCGATGTGACTTAAAACAAAGCAGCAAAACTGTCATTTTTGACAAGATGGTGCATGTCATGACGTCATCCATGACGATTCGCGGGACGTCGTGTGTGAGCGCGGTCAAATCGATATTATTGTAACTCGGAACGTGGCCTAAAAGAATGACGTTTCTTTTTTTTTTGCTTTTCGCGGATAGGGCTTTAGCCACGTACAAAATGGGGAATTCAAAGTTTTCTTTATTGCATAAAAAACAAAAGTTATATTTGAGTGAAAGTTTTATTTATTAAAAACGTACAAGTTGAAATTATCTATTTAATTACGAATTTGCATGAAATGAGCAAGCAATATGTATATTATAGTACATTATGGTACAAGTGTGTAACGTTGGTGATTATCGCTGAGGCGCCATTGAGACCCGAGCCGTCAGGCGAGGGTCTTAAGAGAGCCGAGGACGATAATCATCAATACACACGTGTATCATACGACGTTTTTCAACACACTTGCGAAGAAAATAATACTAAATCATCATCATCATCATCATCCATCATCATCCATCATCATCATCCATCATCATCCATCGTCATCCATCGTCATCCATCATCATCCATCATCATCATCCATCATCATCCATCGTCATCCATCATCATCCATCGTCATCCGTCATCATTCATCATCACCCATCATCATCCAGCATCATCCATCATCATCATCCATCATCATCCATCGTCATCCATCATCATCAATCGTCATCCATCATCATTCATCATCACCCATCACCATCCAGCATCATCCATCATCATCATCCATCGTCATCCATCAGCATCCATCATCATCCATCATCATCATCCATCATCATCCATCGTCATCCATCATCATCCATCATCATCCATCCAGCATCATCCATCATCATCCATCATCACCCAGCATCATCCATCATCATCGTTTTTAAGAACAAAGCAACTCAACCAATTAAAAAACAACCTATAACTCACTAAGAACAAAGCAACTCAACCAATTCTATAACTCACTAGTGAATAATAGTAATGAAAAAGTCACAGTTTGATAATAGGTGTCATTATGTGCCTAACTGTAGTGAAATTAGAGCCATTTTATGAGCAAGTGTGTTGAAAATTTATTTGTACTATTGAGCACGACCTTTTTTGTATCGCAACTTTTTTAAGAACAAAGCAACTCAACCAATAAAAAAAAAAGCTATAACTCACTAGTGAATAATAGTAATGAAAAAGTCACAGTTTGATAATAGGTGTCATTATGTGCCTAATTGCGGTGAAATTAGAGCCATTTTATGAGCAAGTGTGTTGAAAAATAGTTTTCATTCCGATATTAAGTTCCCGTGGGATAATTTTCAATATCCACGCGGGCGAAGCCGCGGGCAACAGCTAGTAGTCTATACTAATATGATAAAGAGGTCAAATTAAAATGAAATCGTTCACCATCGTTCCGGTTTTTAAAAACCGTGACGCTATTAATGTTAATTATAAAAAAAAAAAAAAAAAAAATCTGAAGCGATATCACATTAGATAAAAGCATAACATCACACCTGTAATACCCGATAGGTTCGACAGAGGTGTATCTAAAGAACACCCACTTTTCGCCAGTTATATTTCAGTCCTACATAATAGGGGGCGAGCCTACTGTCATCCGAAGAAGCTGAATAAGTGCGTGAGAGACTATTGGAAGTCGTTTCATAATAAAGTTTTATATTTAGTCATCATATTAAAAGGCAAGTTTTGATTATCACAGACACCCAGCACACCCTACACACCCACACCCACACCTACACACTACACACCCACGCCCACACCCACACACCCTACCTTGCTGTCTAATTAATAATTTGTTGTTTTATTTTTGTTTAATCTTCTTTGTTGTATTGAATTGTTTTTGTCTTCCATCCCAACATTATCATACTATTAGTAGATGTTTGTATTACTGTGGCTTGTCAGGATAGTATGGAGGCCAGGGGCCCTTAGTCTGACATTTTTATAAATTTGTCATTCCAACACGATACCATTGTCATTTTGCTAAAAGTTCGTAATCTGCTAAATTCATAATGATCGATCAGTGGTCGGTCAATGGTCTCGTAATAGAATTGTGTTAAAATGGCATTTTCGTATTGCCATTATTATAAAACCCGTTAGCAGAAATAATTTTCATAAAAATACTACTAAATTTGAACATTTATTCATGCCAGATTTCATTTAAATGCAATTATTTTTACATATTATTTTAGGAATGACTGACTTAGGGTCAGTCATTCATTTGTCATTATGTACGAGATTACCAATAAATGTCAATTTTTTCAATGGAGCGTCAGTGGCTGACCACTGGAAAGTCATAATGACACCATTATAATAGTAGATTACCAAACTTGTCAAAATCAACAATTATGAAATCAATGATAGACCATTCTACCACTATTGTAATAGCAGACTTGAGACCCTGGAGACCAGTAACTCAGATATTCCCAGTACAGGCTCCTGTCTCCACAACATTAACGTATTTTTTGAAAGCGTATTTTTTTATTGTATTGATTTTTTCATTAAGTGGTGGAGAAGGTAAAAGTTTATTATTATTGCTATTTAAACAATTAGTAACTAATTTCGTTTCTTATTTTTCTGTTCAATGCAATCCTTTATTTATGACAAAATGAATTGTATTTGTCTTTGCTAAACTCTTTTTATCATAAACAAAAACTTTTTTCAAAAAAATAACAACCGACTTCTAAAAAAACACTACAAAGTGCAAAATAACTTTAATTTCGGAAGTCGGTGACTTTGGATGTGTATTTTAATTATTTGTCACCGCCTTCCGAAATTAAAGTTATTTTTCACTTTGTAGTGTTTTTTTAGAAGTCGGTTGTTATTTGTTTGAAAAAAGTTTTTATTTTTATATTGTTAGTTACCTACCCCACACCACTTCGAAATTTCATCATCGTCAAAACAATGCATGTGAATGCGGTAGCAACATTCGCGGTTGATTTGCTGTAATTTTTTGAAGAGTTCCGTTGTTTGTCTCCGAAACGCATCATCAGATCTTTATGAAATTTCAATGGGACCATTTCGGAGTAAACCCCTTTCGAACAAAAAAAGAATTTTGCAAATCCGTCTATATACGACGGAGTTATGCCCGAACATACATTTAAAAAAAAATATGTAAACATGTCGAATTGATAACCTCCTTCTTTTTGAAGTCGGTTAAAAACAACATCTAATTAAAAATACGTATAGTAACCAAACTACCTTATGCATAACTAGAGTCCATAATCTTTTAACTCAGCAACACTTTAACTGACATTTAAGCGAGGAAACTAGTTTTCTAAACGAGCTAGCTATTCTCTATAAGGCAAAACATTGGAAAATTTCCCTCAAATGAACATTATAATAGCAAATTGTAAAAAGTTTTTGCCTCGTTTGAAACAGTAAATGGAATCGGGTAGTCTTTGATCTTAGAATTTTTCGTCGGCAGTAGAACAAGACTGTTTATTTCGATGTCTGGGGCTGTTTTTCGTAAGGCTGTCCGCAGACATGGAGGACTTTTTTAAGTCCATCTACCACTTTATGGAGCACATTTCTTTCTATAAAGTACCTAGTAGAAAAAACCAGTGTTTTCTTAACAAGACATCATCCTGTTTTGAAACATTTTAATACAGAGCACGTACAGAAATCAAAACAGTTTTATTCGTCACAGACACAACCATTTTTCAAACTACCAAGGCAGTTTTAGCGAGTCAACGCAATCTTCGTTCTCATAGAGCTGTAGTCTATCAGTAAAAGATATGTAGCGGCACTACAGAAAAATACTTCGCAACAAAAAAGCTTGAAACACAAATAGTGAAGTCGCGCCATCTACAATACCACATGCAAACTACACAAGGAAATCCTACATCGCGCAGTCAGAGTTTACCACGAGACTCACATATTTACAACATCCTGACCTCAAGGCAGTTGCCCACCAGACACGATACCCGTCTGGTCGGAGGATCCTCGTTTTCCAATAGAGGATGAGTGAACTTTACACCCTGTTCCTCATACCTCTATACTAGTGACCCCGATGTGATCTGATACATATACATACTCTATACCGATCTGTCAACCTGGAGTCAAGTCTACACACAGCCTAAGAACTAAAATTTTATAGGCTCAACTTAGAATAATAGCTGGAAAAGTAATATCGGGTGGTACACGACAACTCTGAACCGAATAGAAATTGCGTATTTGCGATATTGTATTTTTTGCACTTATTTCTTTCGAACAAAGATTTAAATCGTTAGATTTGCATTTACCATTTCTACTTCAGTTTGCCGGAGAAGGTGACAATGCTGAAGGGAGTAAGCTCACTAACAGTCGTTTCCATGGTCACTTGACTCTGTGTCATTGTGTGAGACAGAGGTGTCAAAACGAAACAGAAACGTGACTAACTTTAGACACGGTATGGCAAATCTAAAGATTTAAATCTTTGCTTAGGACAGAATCAAAAGTGTGATGTTGAAAGCTTATTTTGTTTGTAAGTTGAAATGTGGTGGATATGATTGTTGTGGATTTGTTCCTAAGTGTTATGACTGGATTTCTTTTTTTTTTTCAGGCTCAGGGAAGCTTCTAACTCTAGCCCCCTTATTACAGAACAAGGTTTTTCTTTAGGTATGGTTTAAACCTTCGAGCCTGTTTTTGAAATAAGAACCTAACTGAAATCGAAATACAGCTCCTTTTACAAAACTGACAAGTTAGTCCAGTGCTAAATTGTCAGTTTTGGAAAAGGAGCTGTAATCCTATTTCAGTTCTAAGTTCTTATTTCAAAAACAGGCTCGGTGGTTTAAACCATACCTAAAGAAAAACCTTGTTTTGTAATAAGGGGGAAGATGTTTAGCCAAGTAGTTAAATTGGTATTTTAAAGTTTTTTGTCTGCGATAAAATGATATAACAACAGCTCTAACAGTAATTTCGGACGAGCTCAATTAGTGAATCCCGCTTGCAAATAATTAACGATCACACTCGATTTTACTGTCAGATTTAATTCATTAATCGTATTGATAGGCCGAATCAGTACTTATCTTCACTATTACAATGCAGTACAATGGATCAACACGATAATGGTTTAAATGGATTGCATCATTACGGTCCCTAATTAGTTTTTAAATTATTCTCACTTCCTAATATCATAATAGGGTAGATACAATACATAGGTTGAAAGAAGCATGAAAGAAGAAGAAATGCTGTGTAAATGTGTTCGTTGCGCAGCATGTGTATTATTACAACACAGTACAATGGATCAACATGATAAAGATTTAAATGGATTGCATCTTTACGGTCCCTAATTAGTTTTTAAATTATTCTCACTTCCGAATATCATTAAAGGGTAGATACAATACATAGGTTGAAAGAAGCATGAAAGAAGAATAAATGCTGTGTAAATGTGTTCGTTGTGAAGCATGTGTATTATTACAACATAGTACAATGGATCAACATGATAACGATTTAAATGGATTGCATCTTTACTGTCCCTAATTAGTTTTTAAATTATTCTCACTTCCTAATATCATAATAGGGTAGATACAATACATAGGTTGAAAGAAGCATGAAAGAAGAATAAATGCTGTGTAAATGTGTTCGTTGTGAAGCATGTGTATTATTACAACACAGTACAATGGATCAACATTATAACGATTCAAATGGATTGCATCTTTACGGTCCCTAATTAGTTTTTAAATTATTCTCACTTCCTAATATCATTAAAGGGTAGATACAATACGTAGGTTGAAAGAAGCATGAAAGAAGAATAAATGCTGTGTGAATATGTTCGTTGCAAAGCATGTGTAGTGACTATGAATGAAAGACAGGAATGACGTGATAGGGCAACGCAACGGCAACGGTGCGATTTAAAAGATGTAGTGACAACATTTGAAAAGAGTAGGTATTCCGGACGTAAGAGAATACCACCATCCCATTTAATTTTTTTTAGATCCAGTCAGTTAAAAGAATCTCACACAGTTGGTCACTGATGTATTTTTATGTAATATACGAGTATATAGATTTGTTAAGAGACGTATATACGGCCAAAAAATACATGATTAAGCAAATGTCTACTTACTTAACTTTAAGCAATGTTTATGAATAAGCTCCAGGACTTTTTACATTTTCCTGGGTACATGAAGTTGTTCCTATGTTACAAAACAAATTATACCTATAGGCTACATTACATAAACACAGATAACAACAATTATCAATCGAAATCGACGCCATGAAGCCACGGTTGAACGGAAGTTTGAACTACAAGTGAACTGTGAGCCTCTATTCGGTACCTAATTGGTGTACAATTTCACTAATTTGCTTGAAACTATTCACGGTGTGTGATTCTTGTCCTGGAGAGGCACCACATCGTTTGGCCTCTTGAATTATTTTGGTATGTAGGTATCTTATTTGATTTTAAATGTTCTGTAATTTTCTAACTAGACGTACTAATCTACATACATGCATAAACATTCGTATTTTCCCTTGGGGCAGGCAGAAACTACAAAACGACATTTGGTACGATCGTTACATACTTCTTTCGCCTCGTTTATAATCATATATCAGTTGCCCTCGTAGGAGTTTCATTTAACCATCTCGAACAAACGCATCGAGCGCGTTCGGTGCTCCAATTGGTCCGTCACCAATCGAGGGCCAATTGGAGTGCCAAACACGCACGAAACGTTTGATCGAGATGGTTAAATGAAACTCGCACTAAGGCCTCTGGTCATACGCCGGTTCCGAGTACTACGCACCAGGCCTTTCTGAAGCCCATCACCTATAAGGTCACTAATGTCCTCCTAGGGCGGTCCCTCCCAGCGTTTTCACTCACATTTGCCTTGTAAATACCTATTGTTAACCGTACGTTCGCAAATCGGTGTACACAGGATAAGTTTTTAACCAGTGCGTAAACCGTAACCATGAATTCAGTATATAATTCAAAACCCCCCAGCGCAAACATTTTTCGTCGGTTTTACAAAAAACATTTCAACCTCAGTAATTTTTTTAAATCAGGTTCTATTGAACCTGAAAATTGGGTGGAAGGTACATGAACCTCATTACATGTACCTTCCACCCTGTATGTAGACAAGCTAAAAGATACGTTTCAGTAATCTGAATATTTGTGTTTATATTATAAGAATCCACATTTTAATTTCAATCGTTTCTTTCTATTTCCATTACTCTAAATAATTTTTACAGTTGGCTTCACAAATGTGTTCCAAATAAACAGAAAGTATGTACGTATGTTTTTTCAACTGACCACAACAAGCCATGCTGGCTTACCCGCATTTATTTCAGCAATTTCACCCTCTGTTTATGCACCATTACAAATTTTGAACACCCCATAATTGCCCCTCTTACATGGTGTTTGGAACTGTTATACTAATTAACATCGTTTCGTAGCTATTTACCACTTCCGTAGCGTTTTGTGGTCACACGAAAAAGTGCTCTAAAGTCCGGAAAATGTGAAAAGTTAAATTAAATGGTATTTCTAGGAAAAAAATATATACCTACCTGTTAGGGACCTAACTAAGGACTAAAACCAAAAGACAGGTTTACTGAAGTTTAATAGTGGATGTAATCCGTATATTAGGTAAAATCGTTGATGTAGGTAAACTTAAGGAGTGCGCGCGCGTGCCGTCGTTGGAGACCGGTAGCGAAGTGGTTCGACGACCCACGTCCTGCACGCCGCTCCTCTCGTCGCCGCCACCTCCAGCCGCCTTCCGCTGTCTCACGACAGCAGCCGATGATTGCCGAGGTCGGAGGCGCCCGAACACTACCTCTGTTTCAGGAATAAATAGTGTTCTGTTGTGTTTTATTTTAAAGAGTAAGTATGATTACATCCTACTTAAATTTATAAATGTGATCGTTTATATGTTTGTTACTCAATCACGCAAAAATGGCTGAACGGATTTGGATGGGAATTGGCACACAGATAATTTATAACCTGGATTAACACATATGATACTATTAATACCGATAAAACGTTCCCGTGGGATAATTTTCGACCTCCATGCGGGTGAAGCCGCTAGCAAAACTTAGCAGTTACATACAACCTTATTTTTAGTATATGCGAAACCTGAATATAGTTTGTTCAGAATAAGGAACTGAATTGATTCCAATCGTTTTTACACCATGTTAAATGTATTTTTGCCCAATGTTTCTTTTTTTTAGTTTTCACTGGTTAATTAAAGAACAGTTGTCACATGGTTAAGTACCTACTGCCTACTATTAACGATGAGCACAATACGACGCTGGACGCGCGGGCGGTGCGTGGTGCCTATGGTGACCATGTTTGCGTAGAAAACTAGGTAACATAACAAGCTTATAACTTTGTGATGTTTCATGATACAGCTTTGAAATTTTATACGTAGATTCTTTACATAAGAATACTAGACACGTGTTTCGGGTTTCGCAAGAGAACGGGAACTACGCAGGTGAAACCGTGGAGCTCTGCTAGTTTGTTAATAAAACGGCTGGTTTGTTTTAATTTAAATCCTTCCAAACTTTTATCGAGGTTGAATATAATTTGCGATTAAAAAGTCTCTTTCATGTTATGCCTATTATCTACCTAAAATAAGTTAAACAAACAATAGATGATCGATTTCTTAATAAAACACTAATCGTGGGACATATCACATTCTGACAGAATGATGTATATCTGAAATAAAATAAAACTTAGATCAATCATTTTCTTTTCACGTTTGCAGACTTTATTGTGTTCATCTTAAATGTATTATTGACCCTAAAAGATAAAGGTCCACGAAAGCTGGATTGACTTCAATCATTTTTAGGTAGATATAATCCTACATATACATCTGAAAGGGGCTTGTGGCTAAGTACTAACAACCGCAGAGGTCGGTCGATTACAGGTTAAAAAAATCAAAAAATCAAAATCAAAAGTCATTTATTCAAATTAGGCTGAGAATCAGCACTTTTCGAACGTCAAAATACATAAG
Organism: Polymixis flavicincta; assembly: GCA_949987655.1. Taxonomy (NCBI): domain Eukaryota; kingdom Metazoa; phylum Arthropoda; class Insecta; order Lepidoptera; family Noctuidae; genus Polymixis; species Polymixis flavicincta. The sequence goes on along the minus strand of OX465185.1, from coordinate 7,839,540 downwards.
ACAGTCCCCCAAAAACGCCCACCCTTCGACACTTCCTAGTGCTTTAGCTGGGAAGAAGAAGTGGCGCAACAAACTCCCCAGCAGCACAGCTGTCTGTTTAGTCGGATGGACTTGATTCTATACATACATATGCAAAGTAATAAACAATAACGCATATTACCTAAAATAAAAGTTTCCTGGTATAAAGGGCTCTATATGTCAATAACTAATGACTTACTAGATAGATGATAAAAAACACTTGGTCAATGAAATTTAAAAAAAAAAAAAAGTATTTAACTAAATAAATATATGAACCCATATAACCTGTCACTAGGTACGCTAATTCTGGAGAAAGAACATAAACATTGTCTTGTGTTAATCACAGCGACCAACTATTCTTGTCATTTAAATAGTCGTTAATGGAATAGTAAGCCTTTAAACAAAGGATGGATTTTACTTGAACTTTAAACGCATCAAAAGGCAAATCTAGCAAAGAAGTGGGAAGCTTGTTATAAAAAGTTATACCAAGCCCAACAAATGAGTTATGAACCTTATGAAGCCGGTGAAAGGGAGCACGTAGTTTGTCCTTGTTTCTAGTGTTAACGGTAAACTACGCTTGCCTCGGTTGATCTGTGGATGGTTCTTTAGATGGCAATATCCTTCGTGCCTCGGAAAGCACGTTAAGCCGTTGGTCCCGGCTGTCATTCGTATCTTTGATAGTTGTTATGGATCTACAGGAGCCCGAACGTCTGACAAACAGTTTTACCGAGGGGTATCGAGTACGATACTGCTCGGTAAGACTGGTTGTTAAACTACTGGGTAATAACCCACCCATGTTCCCTCAGTTGTCCGTGTGCCAGGGGCGACGGTATCTCTTTCAGACAACCCGCACCCCTGTCAGGCATCGGCCCTTGCAGGGGTGACGTCTCAGCACAGTGGCCCCGCCACCTACCACTTTTCGGCCGCAGGGGAAAGGGAGAGCGGTCAACGCTATACCGACACTCCTCCTCCCCTGCGGCCCCACCGCGTCCGCCATCAAACGGTGGAGGCCCCGTCCAGGCCACGGAAGGGAAGAGCGCTACTCAAAAGTATCGGCACTCCACCTCCGCCGTAGCCTGTAAACCTCAGCAGCGATGCCTCCCATTCGACATCACGGCCCACCTCAGTTGCGGTGCACCTCACCGCAACCTACTTTTTTTGGCCGCTACGTCGTCGTCGGCTTTGAGGCAAAAGCCCTGACGAGCCTCGACGAGATGGGGTTCCTCTTCGCTCCCATAACGACAATGCGGGAACCCACTTTGGGGGGAAGCTGTACCATCAGACGATGATTTTTGACATCCCGGAAGCTGCGCTGCATCTATATGCGTGTATGAATACATTTGTTCCGAGCTAAAATGTAGCACAGTAATTGTGGTGATATGTGTCTGTAGGATGCGTCTTGCATGTGGCGCCAGTGTGAGGCCTCACTGGTAAGTCTAGCTTCTTTAACGGTCGGTTATAAGAATCTTTTTTGTTCTTGCCACTTAAAACCGCATATTGCAGCAGTTTTATGGTTTGATAGAACAACAAGAACGAAATTTGATCGTTTTAGCCATTAAATAAATTTAAAGACAGATTTTATAGACTTCTGTGGCTGATTCTAGTTTTATTTAGCAATAAATAAGGTACGTTTTATGATTCGATTAGATGCCTGCTAGGTTTATTTTATAATGGAACATGGCATTTCACAAAACCCAGATCACAGAGTGTTTTCTGAGGTGTGCAGTTTTGAGTCAAAAGTCTTTTAAAGACTTGCGTGGTAGTTGCGTAACACAATAACCTTGCACGATCTGGCCACGGTTTACGAGTTGTAGCTCGTAGGTTCGAACCCAAACAGGCGCTTTACTTTATGTACATTATTTCATCACCACTGCTCTCTATACGGTAAAGGAAAATCAAAAGTAATTTAAATTTTAAAATAAGGCTGAGAACCAGCACGTTTTCGGACGTAAAAATTATATAAGACAGTCCCCCAAAAAGCTCCCCCTTCCCCAAAACATCGTGAGAAAACCAACATGTCCTAGATCAAAAAATTCGAAGTTATGTGACATCTATCAACCCGCACTGGGCCCGCATTGAATTGTGGTCCACTCCATCTCACCAAGAACTGGCCTGTGTCCCAGCAGTGTGAACATTATAGTCTTATTATGTGATTAACGAGAAGCGAGTAGTGCTATCTACTAAATGGGAGTTGGCGAGCAACGGTCATGCATGAACGATCGAATACTCACTGATATGTATGTGCCTGCAGCGGTATCTACAGCGCAATACAGGGCAATTTTTTAAACAGTATGCAAATTGTAACTCAGTGAAAAAAATCAGCTATTCCATACATTTTGACCTCGTTAGTATTGTACTTTTTTATGAAACAGCAGATATTTTTTGTATAACCGACGAAAAATTTCTGCGCTGGGGGGTCTAGAATGATAATTGCTGAATTAATGGTTACAGTTTGCGCACTGGTTAAAAAAATCCTGTATGTGAACTACGCATCATACTGACGTCACACAAAATGGCGCTTGCAGAGTTTACCGTGCAGCAAGCATATATAAAACGTCCTTACATCAATTGTCGGACAGTAACCCAACAGATAAAACATCCATCTGGTCGGAGGAGGAGGATGGAGAGAATCCATAGAGAATGAGTGCTTTACACCCTGTTCCTCATACCTCCAAATACCTACCAATCGTGAGTTTCTCAGCGAATTTTCGCCGCCCAAGCGAGTGACGCTGAGCGAGGATGCTTTTTGATGTTCCTTGTCGTTGCGAGAAACGAGTACTCGCTGGCGGTGTGAACAGTCAGCGATCAACTATTTACACCTATATGTATCTCTTTTACTCAAACGGGACCTACAATCTTTTGTACGTTTCTTGAGCGAGCAAATTGTTGATAGGTAGTCGCTTCTTCGTTTGCGGTGGGACACGTACATACATTAATTGCGTCATTCACGTTGTCGAGCAGACGAAAATCTATATAAATAAAAAGAAAAGTCCTGACTGACTGACTGACTCATCAACGCCCAGCCCAAAACCCTTGGACCTAGAACGCTGACATTTTGAACAGAGATTCCCTTAATGTAGATAAGGAATAAGGAAGGATTTTTCAACCCCTAAGGGAGGGAATGAAAGTTCCGCGCGAGCGAAGCCGCTGGCAAAAGCTAGTTTCAAATATAACCAATCAATGTATTATTTATTAATGTACTTCGGATTGTGGTGGAAGGTGTTACGCAATTGGGGTGCCGGTTCATACGACTGGACGTTATTTTGGCCACCTACATGTCATCATTTCAATAAATGCCGTGTCGTCTAACTTTACCTTTTTCCCATTCTCTTCCCGAGTCAGGTATATGGTAACATGTGATAGCTAGCTATAGGTGATTCTCACTCCCTCTACACGTCACACACGTCACACGTCTACACGTCATGTTGGAAACGTTATATGCAGCAGTAAATGTATTTATACACTGCTGCCTTGTTGGTCTAGCGGTCGAAAGTTGATGAGGTCCTGACTACATTTCCCAGGTCGAGCAAAGTGATGAGTTTTCTATCTGGAATATGTCAGCCCGGAGCCTGTATTTGTGCCCAGTTGATGGCATTAGGCTCGCCCACTATTACAAGAGCCTATAGGTACCGACACCTCTGCCCAATTCTACGGGGAAACAAGGCGTGATGTAATGTTCTACACTACATTTATCTCTTGAAAGTGCTTTGAGATCATCTGTGGAACATGGCATCAATGAGAGATATACCATTATCCATCCGTCATAGATTACAAACGGTCATTTACTTACCGCCCTTTGTAGCCTTAAAGCACCATGAAATTAAGTATCATTCCGACCCAAATGCTCCATAAATTCCGAACAATTAAATTATGAAGTAAAAAAACAACCTCTTTTAAAACAATATCAAAGGAAGCCTTTAAAATTAAATAAGGCTTCTAATTGATTTATTATTAGAACAAATAACACACCTGAAGTGGCGACGTGGAACGAAAAACTTTTTCTTCCTCAAGATCGTCGATTCAATTTAACTTGGAATAATATTTTTCTTTTAGCTTTTAACAAAAGTAATATTCGTTCCGTTTTCACAATGTTCCTTTAATTCCCCCATCTTTGTTTGATCTGAGCCGTAATGGAGATTGTAAATGGAAGAAAAATCCAGGGGATAATACGCGTATTTAAGGTAATACGTTATTTTATATTCAAAGCTACGTGATGTTTCGTAGCTTTCAATATTTATGTATTGGGTAGTAATCTTTATGTTGTATCTGCAATAAGATTTAGACGTAAATCTACAATACTTAATATATATTGTGATAGTTTCCCTGAAAATGTACTAACCCTTTTATGTGACTATAATGAATAAAAAAACAGTGGCACTCCGAGAGTGCCGACAGAAGTGAAATTGAATCGAAGTGAAGTGGAATTATCAGAACCGGATTTCACATTAATCATAGTCATAATTTTGGTCAAATCTTCTAAACGGGTTATCTGATTTTCCTAATTCCAATTTGAATATTAGTTCTGGACCTAAATATATTTTTAGAGACTAAAAATCTTGAAATACCTCCACTAAAAACAGAGATGTTGGTGACGGTGGCGGTGTCGCGAGTCCAATTGTTTTTTCCTATCTCAAATATGCCCAACGCCTAAAAAAGTTTTCACTTCAAAAATACTTATATATTTGACCAGCATCTGTTAGTGTCGTTATGATTATGTGCAACACACTATCAGACCTATGTTGTGTCCCCCCCGAGTGGGTTCCCGCATTATCGTTGCGGGGGAGCTCAGTAGCCGTGGTCTCCCAGCCACGGTGATGTGAAGAGGAACCCAAAGGTGGGGGCTTTTGCCTTCAAGCCGATGACGTAGCGGCCAAAAGTAGGTTACGGTGAGGTGCACCGCAACTGAGGTGGGCCGCGATGTCGAATGGGAGGCATCGCGGCTGAGGGTTACGGGCTGCAACAGAGGAGGAGTGCCGGTGCTTCTGAGCAGCGCTCTTCCCTTCCGTAGCGTTGGCCGCTCTCCCTTTCCCCTGCGGCCGAAAAGTGGTAGGTGGGACGGCGCGTTGTGTTCCACGCGCGCCTTCTGAGATGTCAGCAACAACTGGTGGAGTCCGCAAGGGCCAATGCGTGCCAGGGGTGCGGGTTGTACGAAAGAGACACCGTCCCCCCTGGCACACAGGCAACTGAGGGAACATGGGTGGGTTTTAGTCAGTAAAAGTCTGACACGCCCTCCTGCTGCACCCGGAGCGGGAGAAGTCATTTGATAATTTCCCATCCTTAAAAAAAACCTATGTTGTGTCATTTCGTTTGAATTCAAAACGCAGAGATAGAGGAATCCGTTTGTTCACTTTGCCACTGACTGTTACTAGTAACTGGCTCTATTTACCGAGAAGCATTAGGTATGTTACGTATGTGAATAGACCTGCAACACTATTCCCTAACAACTCACCATCGAGTTCATTTCCGTTTACGCAACATAATTTCAGAATTATTTTCCTCTACGGATACAGAAGTGAAATGAAAAGTGCGTTATCAGAATAGTACTGCGGTTCGCAAAACTAACACTAGATATGACTGAACAGACAGCCGTGCTGCTGGAATGTTTGTTACGTCATTTCTTCTTCCCAGCTAAAGCACTAGAAAGTGGTGAAGGGCGAGGCATTTGGGGGACTGCGGGACTTACTTATGATATTTTGACGTTCAAAAAGTGCTGACTCTCAGCCTAGTTCGAATACATGACTTATTTTCAGTCTTCATTCAACAAAAATACTAATACTATTTCTTACGTGTTAGTGTGTGTGTGTATGAAATACCCCCCCACCCCCCTAAAATCCTTTAAATCCCTAAAAAACCTGCTTAAATCCTTTATTAAATAGCCATAAAGTATCCCTTAATTCCTTCGTAACAGCAATAATGATAATGTACCGGGAGCCCGCATACCAGGAAAATCCTTACCATTTCACCCCATTGTCATACAAAAACCTGTAACAAAGAATTGCTGACAAAGAGGAATACTATTTGTTTACAGAAACACACGTGCCCTTTGCCACGACCTTACTTAAAAGATTTTCTGATATGCACACGTCAGGAAAATTCTATATTTACTCAAAAAACTTCTCGTTTTCTCCGCTTTTACTATAAATATTGATGGTTACACCAATATTCGAATTGGTTAGATAGTCGCTATTATTTTCAATGATAAAATCTACTTTGTTTTAACAATTGGCGTCTTGGATTAGTTTGGAAATATGTGTAAATGTCATATGATCATAAATTCGATAGGTTGGATTCTATAGCAGATGCGGATGGTTTTTGTGTAGGCATACCTAAGGCTTCGACACCATAGGAGTAAGATATGTAAACGTTAAATAAAGAACTACACTAGTTTTTTTTTTTTTGGTTGGGAACGCGGAGTGCGTGTCAGACTTTTACTGACTAAATTCCACCCGTGTTCCCTTAGTAGCCTTTGTGTCAGGGGCGGCGGTATCTCTTTCGAACAACCCGCACCCCTGGCAGGCACCGGCCCTTGCGGGCTCATCAGTTTGTGCTGACATCTCTTTGATGTGCGCGTGTAACACAACGCGCCGTCGACCTGGGCTTGGTCCTTACCGGACAGCGAGCTACCCCTTACTCGCCGTCCGCAAGCCCACGCCTACGGTGGCCGGGAATCAGCCTGGGATTCCCGACGCCCACGGCTTCTCCTGCGGAGGCTAAGGCCGTGAAGGCGCATATACTGCCTCTCCTTCATGTGGCCCGCCTCCCTCTTCGCTAGCATAACTGCTTCGCAGAAGGAAGCGATGGCTACCCATACACTCTCGCTTCGTACCATGGCCTGGACCAGGGCCGGACGCAAGAGATCGCCGCTGCCGATCGCCTCCACAAGGACACGGTGGTGCTCCGCCCAAACAGGGCAGACCTCCACCTTATGCTCCACCGTGTTCTCAGGGCGATCTTCGCAATGGAAACACCCGGGCGTTTCCTCCCGCCCTATCATAAACAGGAACCTCCCGAAACAACCGTGTCCGGTGAGGACCTGCGTTAGGCGGAAGTTGAGGACGCCATGCCGCCTCTCAAGCCACTCCTCAAAGAAGGGACTTACCGCTGCAATCGTGGCGTACCCAAGAACTACACTAGTTTTAGTCAGAGTTAGTGTGGTCTTCCAGACCCAATTCCTGACATTGCAACCAATATCAGCAAAGACCAGCCTCTGGCAAGGGAGATATTATAGTGCATTAGCGTGTGCACAGACACAGCTGCACTCTCTCTTCTCTCAGTCTCATAGTCCGATGGGGACGTTTGAAGCACGGTCGTGTCAGATTTCCGACAATCTGACACGACCGTGCTTCAAACGTGCTTTCCGAGCCATGGGGATATTACACCGCCAACTTTCAAACTCCGGACTTTTACCTATTACAAATGTATATTTTAGTATTACTACCGAGATGCTGCAGTTGCTTTTGTGTGTTTCTCTTGCTCAAACAACAATAAATATTATTACGATCGTTGCCTATTCACCCTTCTAAAATATAATGTATTCCCCCTAGCCTCTTTCCCTTTCATGTTGAGTTGAGACTCGTGATCTCCACAAAAATACTCTTCCTTAAACTAAACTCCGTCAAATATTTCACTATTCAACCGTGATATATTGCTACAGTACTCAATGCCTCTTGTCGGGTTCGACAAACTCATTATAGTGATGTTAAACTCAATGTGGGGCATGATGTTACCGAAATGCGTTATGCTATCTATGGCCCGTAACTTACATTTTGCATGACTGTTATCTATAGTGATTTAAGGTTTATGGTTCCCTCTAGGGATGTAACGGAGGCCATTTTAGCGAAGGCGAAGGCAGAGGCAGAGTCGGAAGAATAAAGAAAAGTAACAACAATCACACGGGTCGATCAATGAAGTTATGCTACATACTACGCTTGCCTCGGTTGGTCCATGGATGGGTGAGTTTTTTAGATTCCAAGACCCCTCCGTGCCTCGGAAAGAACTTTACGCCGTAGGTTCCGACTGTCATTGGTAGATCTTTAACAGTCGTTACGGGTAGTCTGATAACTAGTCTGATACCTGACCTCCGCAACCCAGTAACTGGGTTATGGAGGTCAGATAAGCAGTAGCTCCATGCAAATACTGGTATTCAGCTGTATCCGGTTAGACTGGAATCTGACCTCAACATAGTTGCGAAAAGCTAGGCCGATGATGATGAGAATTTAAGAAGTAATTAGGTACAAGATGTTGTGTAATATTTATAGTTATAGATTTACATTTAGCAGTATAACAATAAATTAAAGAATAAAAAATGGACCTATCAAAATTTTTATGGGCTAACAAATTATATCAATCAAAAAACAGACTTGCGGCTTTGTCACCATTAAGGCGAGATTTATTTGTGGTTCATAAATGAAACTGGCTTCACTAAACAGTTTCTCACTTGGTACTGCACCTGGAGGCGGTGACCAGGACGCTAAGACTGGAAATTTCGAGTTGTCTCCACCAAGGTCGATATATCTCTTTATTGTTTGATTAGTATTGTATTTATTATTTTTTTGGGATTCTGACTACCCATAACGATTGCCAAAGATCTTCGAATGACATCAAGGACATAACGTGCTTTTCGAGGCACAGAGAGGCCTCAATATGTAATGGACGGTTTGTTACCCATCCACGAACCAACCGAAGCAAGTGCATCTCAACCTTTAAGGATACATTTCAAATGCGCCCACCGCCAAGACTGACGAGACTCGCGATAATCCATCTTACATCATCCCGCACCAATAATCGACCCGTGGGTGATATTATTTAGCCACAAGCTACCTAGGTGTAGGTACGATTACTTGCGGAAGTTCCGCATTAGTGGAGGAGGTGGCGAGCATCTGTAACAACCCTTGGGCGAAGAAGAGACCGTTTAAGTTTAAGAAGAAACCTTCACTATGGTGCAGAGCATTATGTTCCGTTTTGTATAAAGAGTTATTTGAAGAGTCGGTAGAATATATTGATATTTGTTATTGTGTTCTTTGTTTAACAGCGTCGCTTGTTTGATTCTATCTGTTTGCGGAGGAGACTCTTGTATTGAATCATGGGATCTGTTTATTCAATACGCCTCCTCACGCCGTAGACCTCAAGAAACAAAGGTGTCTCTTGATTTTAAGGGGCGTACACACATGTTCGTGTCGGCATGATTTGGCACAATCGGGCGTCAAAATATCTATATCGGATTTGCCGCCCGGCTTTGTTGAATCATGCTGATCCGGATCCCTTATATTAGCTTAACACTTTTCCTGCCCTGTCAAATACCTACATTTGTTAAAATTGCAGCATTGACGCGCAAACTGTAAACATGATTTGCCCCTAGCGTAGAAATTAAGTACTCGTTTTAAAATATTGACGCGTAAAAGTGTCTTAAAAGATTTATTTACATTATATACATTTCATTTAATTTCAAGCGCCAAAAGATCATTGTACCAGTATTTAAAAGTTTTTATGACGTTCATTCCTTCTGGAGTCTATTGGGTTAAAAAGACTCCAAATCAATAACCTAAGATTAAAAAAAAAAACTTATAAAATATATACTAATATTATAAAGATGACGAGTTTGTTTGTTTGTTTGCTTGAACGCGCTAATCTCAGGAACTACTGGTCCGAGTTGAAAAATTATTTTCGTGTTATATAGCCCATTTATTGAGGAAGGCTATAGACTATACTAATACCAAAAGGAGCGGAGCACCAATGAAGAATGTTGATTCGATGCGATGGGGTGGGTCGGCGAGCAAGAAATTTGACGCAGACGAAGTTGCGTGCAGAAGCTAGTAATATTATAATTTCTTGCTCGATAAAATTAAATCTAATTGAAAGGTCATGAAGCAATTAGACTTGCGAAATTTTCTAAGAAAAATAGAGAGACTTTAATTGCAGCAAAGTTTTAGTTTTATTCAAATTATGATTGAGTTTAATTTTAAGGCAAAAATGTGTTTGTAGATATATTAAAGGTTAGGTTTGACTTACTCAATGATTTGTTTTGTAAAATTAGCTTTTTCCCGCGGGTCCGCTCGCGTGGATGTCGATTATCGCATGTCGGTTCAGTGGTTTAGGTGTGAAAGCGTAACAGACAGTGTAACAAATCAAACTTAAACCTAAGGGAAACAAAGATTATAAGCAGATTTTTTACAATTTTTTAATTTAAATTAATAAAAAAAATACAAATAGTTTTATAAAAAATTACCGATCTCACTAGAGTCCCTAAGTATCAGGTCACAAACTGGGAGGAGGATATATCGTGAGGAGGGTTCTTAGGTCACACACACTGGGAGGAGGATATGTCGTGAGGAGGATCCGGTATGAGCGCCTTGTTGTCCTCTGGAGCTCGGTTCTAGAACATTTCAGTAAGACGAGCAGTAGAAACAGGAGGGACTCGATAAAACTCCGAAGCCCAATAGTAGAGTCGCAGTAGCAGTATTAGTAGAGGCTTTTCAGAAAAATAAATAGTTCTTCCATATATCAAATTACGTCGTTGTCCCTCTTCGTAGTCCCCTCTCGTAGTAGTCCCGCTTCCTGCGCTTCGTCCTCTATTTATACTAGAGTTTCAGCCGTTCCAGAACATTTTTAAATTTTAATATTATATCCTCCAGTGGCCAGACACATGTAACCAGCCAGCACATATTATACAACCATGTGTGTGTAAAGAATTTAAAGATATAATTTAAAATTAAGAAGTAAACAATCATAGTTAATAAAATACAATATTTCAGCTAATAATATTGATAAAAATAATTTATAATAATTAAACCAAAAGGTAATTCTTCATAGACTAGTGAGAAACTCTATGGGAAAAAAGAAAAGTAACTGACATGTCACAACATAGAAAATTACAAAGATCAAATTTTATTTTATTACAGATATTAAAGAAATAGTTATTGTAACACGCAAATACTATATTTCCTTCCAGAAAATGAGTATGAAGGTACATAGAGAATGCTTAAATTTCAAGGTTAATGTTAACAAAATGTAAGTATAAAGAATAATCATTACAACAGACGGTTACTTATTACATAGGACTAAAACATAACTTGCAAGTTTTGGATCTACTATCTATATTGATACATGAAATTATGTTAACAGATTGCGCGTCGATGTCCTTTCCTCGCTGTCATCTCAGTAGTCACCTCTCATATCTTTCACACAGTCCATCCATTGTTCCTTTGGTAAATCTCGTGTAGACCTACCCACTTTCATACTCAGACCTTTCCTAACGAGATTTTCCTCATTAATTAAATTGTAACTTATTGCGGTGTCTAAATTAAATAAACAACAAACATCTGCAAAAGACGACAATACATCACTTCAAGTTATTCTTACTTCCAATTTCCAAATTTATTTCCAAAAACAGTCGTGTTAAATTAAATTGAGATCGTACGAAATGTCCAAAACTTGTTGAGTTAAGGCCACATTGCCCGACATTAATTGGAGTTCTAAGCCTGGGTGTTAGGAGACAAGGCCTAAAATCTACTTAACCGGACAACCCGATGCGAACGGAAGTTATAATAAAGCAATTTCTATCCAAAAACGGTGAAATTGTAGCTTAAAACTGGTAATTTATGTATTCGAAATATAATTTATTCCAATCGCATAAGACATAAATGAATCCGAAAAGTTTATTAATGGGCATTTCGAAGGTGGACGGTTGCTCTCCTGAATAACGTGTACTGAATTTATAATAACACAAGCTCGTATTCCCGTTATTGTCAATGCTTTCGATGTTCATCATAATCAACCTATAATGTTCCCACAGCTGAGACACAGGCCTTCCCTGCTCGGCAGTGAGTGGGCCGTAATCTACCACCAATTTCTCCTTTTATTCTAAGTACAACTCATTCTTTGACAGATAAAATATATGAATTGGCTTTCACACGGCAAATTGATGCAGGGTTTCGATTAATTTCCCTGATTGTACTTGAGTCTTATAAAACGATTGTGTATTGAGATCATTAATAGCATTTATGTAGAATATTCTAAATGGTTCTGAGACATTGTAAATAAATTAAACGATCAGTTACAATTTCAATAAGTAGATGACTTGCTTCTGAAAAATAGTTCGAATGTGGTATTAGTGCTAGGACTAGGACTTTTTATTATTTGGTTTTGACATGTTATTGCCTTCTTCTTAGCGTGTCGATGGCAAAGATAAAACTAAAGAATGTACTAAATGTGTACAGTTTTTTAAATTTGTTTTACCCAAAATTCAGCAACGCGAATACCGTTCGCTGATGCAGCCATTAGGTCCTCACGTGTGCAGGTAATAGGGCATGCGGTGCAAGATGGGAGGTGAGCCATTGTCTGTGGAAAGACGCCGCACACACACCGGAGATCTGAGCTGCCTGATACGAAGGAAACCAAACGCTAGCGAAACCTATGACATAAACGAGAATCTTATAATCTCATTCTCGTCATGTATGAGCTAGCTATGATGAAATACTCGTAGCTCTCCAATCTTATATTTTCTAGAAAAAATAACTTCAAGAGCAGAAAGTTATGATATTGTATTTTTATACTTTTATCTGAATTACTAGATTTTTTTTCTACTTTCTAGATCTTTCTCACATAAGTTTGATTTACGACTTTTGTGCACACACGTTTTTCTTGCCGTGAAAATCTACAGCTTATTAGCCGTATGTCGTCAGTATTGTATGGATTGCTACGGAAGTTTGTTGACGACACGGCGGCACTACGGAACGGCACCGTTGCCTCTACATATAGAACCGTGTCTCATACAGGTCGAACGACTTTTCTATGACGCGTTTACCATGCCGTATCGTAACCAAACCCTGTCGCGTTCCAGCCTTACACGGTGCGATGTCGTTGCATAAGTTGAAGCAACAATAACTGTTGCACCGTCTTAATAATGTTTGGACGATGCAAGTCATTTTGTAGTTTCAATTTTATGGTATGTCGCAAGCAAGTAAGAAACTCGCATCGTGTATATTAGGGGCTTTACACTGAAGAATTACATGCCGCCATGCTGAACAATTGAAAATGATAATACAGGATGGTATGAAATTCAGCACATGAGTCTAGGCGCTGTATGCCGCACGAGTATACTTTGCCCAAAGGTGGCACGTGTGGATGGATGTGCAATAAGCTCTAAAGAGCGTTATTTTTACCCCCCTCGAAAAACGCACAAACCTACGCAGTATCATTTTACCTACCTCTGACTGACAACACCCTCTGTTACCGCTCAATGTCCACATCGTCTTGTAGGTCAGCTGTAATACTGCAATAATACCTATGCGATAAAAATGTATGGCACACCAATTTTTTTTTTTGTATATTGACGAAAAATTTCAACGCAGTAGGATTCAGAATCATGTCTCGCGTCGATATCCTTGCCACCCTATTTAAGAATACCTATGAACACGAGGATGACAGACTTTTTATCATTTTCAATTGTAAGTATCATCATCATCATCATCATATCAGCCGAAAGACGGTCGGACCGGTCTTGTGCTTCCCACATCCAGCGGATACCCGCGGTCTTCGCAAGGTCATCGGTCCACCTTGTGGGAGGCCTACCCACTCTACGTCTTCCGGTACGCGGTCGCCAGTCCAGAACCTTTCGGCCCCATCGGCCATCTGTTCTGCGAGCAATGTGCCCTGCCCACTGCTACTTAAGTTTGGCAATTCTTCGGGCTATGTCGGTTGCCTTGGTTCTCCTGCGGATCTCTTCATTTCTGATTCGATCGCGTAGGGAAACTCCGAGCATAGCCCTCTCCATTGCCCTTTGGGTGACTTTAAGCCTTCTGATAAGGCCCATTGTGAGCGACCACGTCTCTGTACCATAGGTCATCACTGGCAACACACACTGGTCAAAGACTTTCGTCTTGAGACACTGTGGTATTTGGGACGAGAAGATATTGCGAAGCCTACCGAATGCTGCCCAGCCGAGTCGGATTCGACGATTGACCTCTTTCTCGAAGTTGGACTTAACTAACTGGACAGTCTGTCCTAGATAAACGTATTTGTCCACAACTTCGAGTATAGCGCCTCCGATCGTCATGAGAGTGGGTGTTACATGGGCATTCGACATGACTTTTGTCTTTTCCATGTTCATTTTAAGACCCACTCTTTCGGAAGCTCTACTGAGGTCATCGAGCATTGTACTGAGGTCCTCCATGGTCTCAGCCATGACGACTATGTCATCGGCAAACCGAAGGTGAGTGATGTACTCGCCATTGATGTTGATGCCAGCCCCTTTCCAGTCCAGAACCTTAAAGACATCCTCCAGTGCAGCGGTGAACAGTTTCGGAGAGATAACATCTTCCTGTCTCACACCTCGCTGCAGAAGGATAGGTTTCGAAGTCCGGTCCTGGAGTCGGACTGACATAAAGGCGTTTTCATACAGACACTTCAGCACCTCGATGTACCGATAGTCGATCTGACACCGTTGAAGAGACTGCAGTACAGCCCATGTCTCGATCGAATCGAAGGCTTTTTCGTAGTCCACAAACGCTAAGTAGAGAGGCAGGTTATACTCTTCGGTCTTCTGTATAACCTGCCGCAGCGTATGTATGTGGTATACGGTGCTAAAGCGTTTACGGAATCCGGCTTGTTCGGGAGGCTGGAAGTCGTCAAACCTGCGAGACGGTTTGTGATGACTCTCGAAAACAGCTTGTAGACATGTCTTTTTTTTTTTTTTTTTTGGGTGGGAAATCATCAAATAACTTCTCCCGCTCTGGGTGGAGCAGGAGGGCGTGTCAGACTTTTACTGACTAAAACCCACCCGTGTTCCTTCATTAGCCCGTATGCCAGGGGCTGTGGTATCTCTTTCAAACGAACCCGCACCCCTGACAGGCATCGGCCCTTGCGGGACCCAGCATTTTTGTGCTGACATCTCTTTGAGGCGCGCGTGGAACACAACGCGCCGTCGACTTGGGCTTGGTCCTTACCGGACAGCGAGCTACCCATTACTCGCCGTCCGCAAGCCCATGCCTACGGTGGCCTGAAATCGGCCTGGGATTCCCGACGCCCAGGGCGTCTCCGTATCCTGCGGCGGCTGGGGTCGCGAGGGCGCATATGTTGCCTCTCCCTCACGTGCGCCGCCTCCCTCTTCGCGAGCATCACTGCTTCGCTGAAGGAGGTGACGGCTCCCCATGCCGTCTCGCTCCGTACTATGGCCTGGACCAGGGCCGGACGCGAGAGATCGCCACCGCCGATCGCCTCCACGAGGATACGGCAGTGCTCCGCCCAAGCAGGGCAGACCGCCACCGTGTGCTCCACCGTGTCCTCAGGGCGATCTTCGCAGTGGAAACACCCGGGCGTTTCCTCCCGCCCTATCCGAAACAGGAACCTCCCGAAACAACCGTGTCCGGTGAGGACCTGCGTCAGGCGGAAGGTGAGGACGCCATGCCGCCTCTCAAACCACTCCTCAAAGAGGAGACTTACCGCCGCAATCGTGGCGTGCCCAGCACTGGGTTGCGACAATCGCTCTCTCCATGTCACCATGAGATCCCGCCGGAGCTCTGTCCGCTGTGCCGCGATTTCCTGCGGCAGCGGAGTTACGCCCCGGCGTTTGGCCTTCTCGCGCCACTCCTATATTTGCGCGAGGACCTTTGCCTCCAGATCCCATGGCGGTAATCCGGCAAGGAGGCCCGCCGCCTCGCCGGAGATCGTGCGATATCCTCGGATCATCCTGATCGCCATGACCCTATGGGACGCCCTCAGCTTGCGAGCTGGTTGGCGCCTCAATGTAGGCGCCCACACCGGCGCCCCGTATAGGGCCATGGATCGCACGATCCCCGCGTAGAGCCTCCGGCAGGAGGCGTTTGGCCCCCCTAGATTGGGCAAGAGCCGCTTCAACGCAGCCCCGGCCCGCTCCAGTCTGGGAGCCAAACGGCGGAAATTCTCCGCGAAGTTCCACCGGCTGTCGAGGACGAGTCTCAAGTACTTCATCGTCGACTCGACGCCGATGTGAACCCCTCCCACCGTTATCTGGGAACCCGTCGGTGGTTGTAGACATGTCTCAGAAGTGAGATGGGCCTATAATTCTTAAGAAGAGTATTATCACCCCTCTTAAAGAAAAGTACCACCACACCTCTGTTCCATGCCTGTGGCGTTTTGCTCTCGAGTATGACGGAATCAAACAGCTTCACGAGGGCCTTAAGAACGGGTTTTCCGCCGGCCCTCAGGAGTTCGGCCGTGATTCCGTCATCTCCCGGTGCCTTGTTGTCTTTTAGCTGCTTCAGAGCTATCCTAATCTCGTACAAGCTAACGTCCGGGATATCTTCGGTGTAGTGTTGGATCAATCTGGCTCTTGGGTCGTTTGCCAGATTCGTAACGGGGTTGCTTGTTGACGTGTATAACTGTCCATAGAAACTCAAATTAATTAAGAAAAAAATAATTATGAAAATTAATTAGAAATTGTAAGTATACCTACTTACAATTGTCGTGTACATATGTCGTGTGTATAGAAAGATAATAAGGTATTGAAATATTTCCTCGTAACAGGAACCACAGAATAACAACCATAAAATAATCATAGAGTACTTAAAATACACTAATATTCTCTTATTCAATAAATAGAGATATTTATTCGTGCATAAATATCAGTGTTAAGTTCCGAAGCTATGAATTTAACGGAAATTAACCATTAGTAAGCTCGACTAATAGTAGAACGTTGTTACAGAAAGTGGGTGGACTGTTTTACTTTCATGACTACTCGTGCTTCATGAATTTACACAGGGATCAGTAAAATAAAGGTAGAGAAATCGAGATCGGATGCATATTCACCTAAAGTTGATATGTTGGATAATATGGAACGCGCTTTTGTATCGAAAAATCTTAACTTAATGTAAAAAAAAAAATACACACCACCCCTACGCTTACAGACTTATTACCCTACATTCTAAAACACTACATACACGTATTTGCATCGGGATTAATTTTATTTAAATACTAGCTGTGCCCGCGACTTCGTTCGCGTGCATGTCGGAAAACAATAATGTGTCGCTTTGACGGTGTAGGTACCACTCCTCCGATCTTCCGATCTATCCTGGTAGGAATCTACCACAGCTTTCGAATGCAGTCCAGAGCCTAGAGACAAAACACATTACTCTTGGCGTTCACGCTAAACGGTACGCCAAAATGTATGGGAATGACATTACCTGCGGAAAGGACACGGTAATGTCATTCCCATATATTCTGGCGTAGAGTTTAGCGTGAACGTTAACAGAAAGGTGTTTTGTCTAGGCCTGCAGGCGTCTTTAGGGGTTATAATGATATTGCGACGAAGTCTCACTCAGATTTTTAAGAATAAATATAGATCAAAGCGCCTGGTCGAGGCTCATTTTGTAATAAATGTGCACCTGCCGTAGGTACAGTAAAAGCTCTTTATTCGCGAGGTATACGTTCCGTAAAATACCTACCGCGAATACAGAAACCGTGACTATGGAATGGTAATTTATATGGGATTATAGGGGATACGTTCCTAAGTGACAAAAAAAAAAACAATTTAATTGAAGTTTTTGACCATATTGATTAATTGTATGAGCGTGATATGGATGCAAGCGACTCTCCAAGGCGTAAACGATCAAGCATTTCTATGCGTTAAACAGATTTTTTCGCGTCGAAAATCGTTTTTAAGTAAAAAAAAAAAACAACATTTTGCAATAAATGGAAAGATGAAACAATAGGTAAAACACGCAAAGCGGCTCGTACCAAAGGATGGAATGTCTATTAAGTCGCAGCATTTATAAATGTGGGGGAGGCCTATGTCCAGCAGTGGACGTCTTTCAGCTGAAATGATGATGATGATGATATATAAATATACTTTATGGTGATGAGGTTGGTTTCATTATGTTTGTTTACATTCTCAAAAAACTTTTTTCAAAAAAATACCAACCGACTTCCAAAAAACACTACAAAGTGCAAAATAACTTTAATTTCGGAAGTCGGTGACGTTGGATGTGTATTTTAATTATTTGTCACCGCCTTCCGAAATTAAAGTTATTTTGCACTTTGTAGTGTTTTTTGGAAGTCTGTTGGTATTTTTTTGAAAAAAGTTTTTATTTTTCACTTTTTTGTTACCTACCATACACCAATTCGAAATTTCATCATCCTTTGGGTAAAAACAATGCATACTTATTTATGTGATAGCAACATTCGCGGTTGATTTGCTGTAATTTTTTGAAGAGTTCCGTTGTCTGTTTCCGAAACGCATCATCAGATCTATATGCAGGGCCCAATCTAAGGGGGGGCAAGCCGGGCAAATGCTCAGAGCGGCAAAAATGAGCGGCGGCAAAATGTATACTTACCTACCTACAAACATACCTACTCTCATGAATTTTTGTATACTTGTTCAGAAGCCGTAGTAGACTAACGTATGTGAATATTATATAGTTAAAAGAATATCACATAGGTAATTATGGTCATACCATCTTTGATGGTGTTAGTGCAAAGGGCGGCAAATGTTATTTTTGCCCGGAGCGGCTAAATAGCTAGATCGGGCCCTGTCTATATGAAATTTCAATGGGACCATTTCGGAGTAAACCCCTTTCGAAAAAAAAAAAAAGAATTTTGCAAATCCGTCTATATACGACGGAGTTATGCCTGAACATACATTAAAAATATAAACATGTCGAATTGATAACCTCCTTCTTTTTGAAGTCGGTTAAAAACACCGACCGCGGCGAAGGCGGCTATTGTAGATGTCAAAGGCCGAACCAATACAGCGGCGATATCATTTGACAATGTACTTTAGGCGAAGTTGTAATAAGGTCTATTTCACTTTTTTATAGTCCATCTGACGACGCGTTTACAAAGGATATTGGGTTGGATACCTATTGGAATCCTTTTTGTTATTTGTTAATATGTATGTACCGATGTACCGATTAGACCCGCAAATAAATAAATCTTTAGCCGCGGATATAGGAATTGGGTCGCATTTTTTTAATCCGCGAATAGTGAAAACGCGAATGAAGGAAGCACGAATAAGGAGCTTTTACTGTTCTTACTCAATAAATCGACTGCGCGTCTGGTTGAGTGTGCTGAAGCATTATTCCACGCGGGGGCGGGCGCCTATCTCGGCCCGTACAGGCGCGTGTCTTTTAGCTTTGTTTATCAAACGTTGACCACTGAATAAAACCACAGCAGTGGGAATGCTCTGCACGGACTGCGATAGGCCTCGACAGGTAGCAGTGCAGTAACACCTGACGCCACCTGTGAGTTAACGGCCCGTGGGACCATGGCGTTATCACGATGAAGAAAGATCACGCTGTAAAGGTGGATACTGACCGGCGTCACGGGTCAAAATGCACCTAATATGTTACCAAGCAAGTATTCGTGCAGTCAGTAGTACCTACGGCAAAACATGCGAGCGAATAACACTGATTTTAGCACACGGCGTAAAGATATGCTCGTTGCGAATGTTACCATTACCTACGCCCCGTAACGTCGGTCATTATCCACATTAAAAGCGCTGTTGAAAAAAAAACCAAACCAGGCAAAAAAAAACTATTTAATTGTATAGCACGGGTTTTCTATGAACATAGTAAGTACGATGTTGTTGCTACGTAGTGACATACCGCGCGCGCCCCCACCTCTCTCCCCGCTGCTGACGCAGGCAGCAGGAAGAGAGAGAGCCCGATCCCGAGGATAATGGACGTAACAGAGCGATCCTCCGCGACTCTCAGTTGCGATGCCTTTTTATTGTAAATTGTAATCAAAAATGTTTCAGTGTTTCTTTTGTTCAGCCATACATTTATTTGTAGACCAATAAATAATTATATTTAAAGAAGCGACTTTAAAATTGTCAATATTTTACTATTGTGATTTCTATTGTTCCTGTGTAGGTAATGTATCCTTTGTTGGAGATGCCAAATGGATAAATAAATACATTTTTAAACTTGTTTTAACTAAGAAAATGCTTCTCTGTAAGCGATGTTGCTCGGAAGAGCATCGACATAACTACAGTTGCCCGTGTGAAAACCTATCTATTTACTCAAATCCACCAGTAGTTATGGTCGCAATTTTGGATTTTTTTTCCTGACTTTCACCATCCGACCTCGCTTGAACCCCTCCCCACCTCGAAAACTAACATCACGAAAATTAGCACATAAGTATTTACAACTCTTTACTCCCAAAACTCCCATTATTTGAATCGAGTAATGCTGTAAACACGCATTTAAATTTAACATTATCAAATTTCGCGCGAAATCAAGTTGTTGTCTTTGCATGTTTGCTATTCAAACCTAGATGGCGTAACTGACGCTAGAGATTAAGAATTTTTATGGAGATGTTCCTCTAGCCGCTCTAATTTTGCTATATTATGCTAGATGGCGCTACTAAGACTTTTATCACAATTAAAAATGATATTTCTTCCCCTCTATTTGTATTAATTTGATTGATAAAACTAATAAATATTTATCTAACATTGCATTCTAGGTATATGACTCAGAACACCACGTCAGTTAATATTATCACAACTTTTTATTTGAAATTCTTTTAGCTTTTTTGATTCGTGGGAATCAACCACCAACGGAAAGCGATTTTAGTAATCAGTGTCATTACTTTTTGAAATAACACAGACACAGTAAGTAACTTAAATGAGAATGACGTGTTAATATTAAGTATTCGTTAGTACCGTTTCACGCCAATAGATGTCGCTAAGTGTTTCAACATTACGTAAATAAATTCTTCTTGAACACTTTAAATTATTTAGATAGGTTGACCGAAGCGATTGCGATGAAACAAAGACTAATATAAACTCTGAGTTTTAAACAATATTTGAGTATGAAAGATAACCATATTAGTTTCGTTCTTTTGACGTGATACTTGATCTATTCAACATAGAAACTGAAAAACCGAGCTACAGACAAAAATTTTGATAAGGGTTAAAATGTCATCTGTTGATTATCCCTTATTTTCGAAATATTTTAAATGTACAGAAAAAGTTCCTTTACAGATTTATTATATGTATAGATACGTCTGAATAGTTCATAATAATTTAAAAGTTGCAAATACAAAAACTTTAGAATAAACTACGGTACATTCACATAAATGTTTCCCCACTAACATTTAGAACTTCATTTAAGTCCCAACGCACACAGTGGTTTCGTTTATTTAGTGACAAGACAAAAATAAAACAGTATCAAGAAAAGTTGAGCGTAGAGCTTTTTCAACTCTCGCCTGTGAACACTCAGTTTGTTCAGATTATAAAATAAATTGGCGCAGAAGGTCCAGTTCGTAAATTTAGTACATTTACAATAGAACACGATTAGATGACGAATGAGACGAAATAATGACCAGCGCTGGCATTTTTAAATCGATAAATATGTAGTTAGCCCTTTAGTGAGTCGCCGTTTTTTCGCGAGGTCAAAGGAAAAGATTTTCCACATATTTTTATTCAATGTTTAAAATGTTAGTGTCACTAACATTTTAAACGCCACGGATATTACCAACAGTAGCGTTGCGGATATGAAGTTTTGTCCAGCGAAATATATTTTTAGAACACTTGGCTTCAAATAGTGTTATAGAATGTAGTGCTTGTTTAGTACATTTACAATATAACACACGATTAGATGAAGAATGAGACAAATTATGACCAGCGCTGGCATTTTTAAATCATCAAATATGTAGTTGGTCTTCAATGAGTTGCCGATTTTTCGTGAGTTGAAAGGAATAGATTTTCTGCATATTTTTATTCAATGTTTAAAATGTTAGTGACACGCCACGGATATGACCAACAGTAGCGTTGCGGATATGAAGTTTTGTCCAGCGAGTGATATTTTTAGAACACTTGGCTTCAAATAGTATTTTAGAATGTAGTGCTTGGCTATCTCGTCGCTCAGCGGAGTTTTTAGTAGCTTTTAACGTAAACATTTTGAGAGTATAAATTATTTTGTTTGGAAACGTTTAATATTTTGTACATATTTTTGTTGGCTTATTAGTTGTTTTTCACGAATATTCTCGTCTGCATGGCGTCACTTTATAAAAATATAATATTTTCTACAAGCGACTCGCACAAAGTTAATTTATTTGTAGGTGAATCGACAGTTCCAGAAACACGTGTTAGTCATTTAAAATATGAGCAATGACATAGGTTTTTTTTTTTGGATGGGAAATCATCAAGTGACTTCTCCCGCTCTGGGTGAAGCAGGAGGGCGTGTCAGAATTTTACTGACTAAAACCCACCCGTGTTCCCTCAATTGCCCGTGTGCCAGGGGCGACGGTATCTCTTTCAAACAACCCGCATCCCTGGCAGGCATCAGCCCTTGCGGACCCGTTGGTCACCTTGCGACGGGTCAGTACAGTGGCCCCGCCGCCTACCACTTTTCGGCTGCAGGGGATAGGGAGAGCGGCCAACGCTATACCGACACTCCTCCTACCCTGCGGCCCACCGCGTCCGCCATCGAACTGTGGCAACAAAAAAAAAAACTGATATTCCAAGTGACGCGACACGATCGTAAGCATCCATTACGTTTAATTGAACGTCAAATAAGCCTGGGGTCGCAAACAGTTGGTTGCGTACGTCACCCAAGAACCTAATTGGCGGTTCATTGATTGAACGTGAGCCGAAACAATTGTGAGTACCTGTGTAACATGTTACCCGTTTGTGCGGTGATCTGTGTTCCTTTGATTAACTGGTACTTAGTCAAGTACAAAAGGGGTCAGATCAACCTGGCAACAACATTGGTTTGGTCTGGATTATTGGATAGTTGGCTGTGCTTTATACTATCGATACTGTGTCAAGAAAATGTGGATGGATGATTCTTTAAAGGTTATCCGATTTTTGAAAGTTTACAGAAAGATTTATGAGCTTTTGTAGAATTGTATCTTATTTGTCAGTTAAAAATACCTGTTTTCGTCGTATGTCATAAACTAAACACCGAATCTGTATTCCACCAAGGGATAGAATGCTCATAATTCGACAACTTTCAATTATTCAAGGTTCAATTATTTTGTAAAATGGATGCTGATTTTAAGTAAAATCTAATCCAAAAAGTCCGACTTAGATCTATACTGTATCTACTGAGTCGATAGCGATGACATTTTGCTCCAATTGTTGGTCGATTGCGACAATTCAACTGAATCTCAAGGCGTTCCGCTACTATAATCGCGACATAATGTCGAAGTCTCTAACCGGAATTCGTTAACTGGTTTCCCATCATTATTTTCGGGATAGAGGTGTGCTACAATGCCCTCAAAGCTTATTTACGAGCAAAGAAGGCTGTTGATTTGACACCTACCCGACGTAAGTAACTTTATAGCTCTTCGCCCCCGTAAGTGCAGTAGTGCCTTTGTTAAAATTTTCTCTTTTCCACTTTTAATGTCTTGAGAAAACTTATTTTCTTAGTAAACAACTGGCGTTAGTGTAAAAGTACGCTAGATTTTTTGCAAAGCTATTTTAATATCTAATAGAATTGTACGATAGAGAATGGCTTGTCTAGTTTCAATTTTAGGCTAGACAACATACACTTTTCTTCATCAAATTACGTCTAAAGACGTCTTAATTTAAAAAAAAAAATTAATAAATCTACAAATCTTTTGTTTTATTGGAGAACATATCCGTCTTCATCCATCGATCGGCTACGTAACCATCTAGACTCTAGAGCATTAAGACGTTTGTAATTAAGTAGGATTTATCGTCAAAATGGTAAAGCTATTATAAGGTCCACTATACCTGATTCTCTCATTGATTTTTTCGACGAACAGTACAAAATTAGGTTAGGTGATACTCTTTTTCTAGATCACAAATCATATTGTAACGTGTCTTCGAATATTTAGTTTTCCTGTAGAGGCGGATATTTATTTTACTGAAATTATAAGTATTCAGCTGCATCCAGTTAGACTGGAAGCTGACCACCAACATAGTTGGGAAAAGGCTCGGCAGATTGATTGAGTTACCTTCTCATGGACATAAGGTACAAACTGAATAAACACAAAAAACGTACAACGATGGAAGCAGTAATAGACTCATTCCGGCTAAGTGTCGAGCTCTTAAAAAGAAAAATGCGGTAGCTATTACCAACCATGTCTGAAGATTTTTCCTTATTTGAAGGACCCGGACGTCTGCTTTTAAAATTTACTCTTTCAGTCTTTTTCAGTTAGTGAAGGAATGAGAAGGAACTATTAAGTATTAAACAGAGACTAGAATGTTGGGCCACAAAAGGGATAATAAAAGGCAATTGCATACAGCTGAAATGAGAATATTAAGAGGTATGCCTGGTATCACACGAATGGAAAATGAGTACATTAAAAGAAGCCTGAAAGTGCCACCTATATCTGAAAAGTTGTGTGGAAATCAGTTGTCATGGTATGTACATGTGATACGGAGGAATGAGGAAAATGTCGTGAAGAAAGTTTTGAGTATGAATTTCGATAGCTATAAGAGTAGGGGAGACCAAAGAAACGATGGATGGACCGTGTGAACGATGATAGAGTTAGAAAGGGTGTGATTACGAAGATCACGACTAATATAGAAGTGTGGAAGATAAAGACATCTTGCGCCGACCCAAAATAAATTGGGATTTGGGCAGAAGATTGATATTCGCGATAATGAGGAGGATTGTGTCATTTTATGCTCAAGCAAATCGCTGTCCATTACAATGTTGACCGGAAGAGATCGCGTAAAATGATTGTATATTTTGTAGTGTTTTTTTTTTAATTTTTGTTAAGTATTTTTCCTTATTAGAGAATGGGCAGCAGCGTTCTCTACGCATTTTACCACCATACTGCGATCGCTAACCCGCCTGCCAAGCGTGGCCATTACGGAAAAACCGCCCCAAAAATGACAACCCTCCCATATTTGGGGAGGCCTAAGTCCACACAGTCGACATAGTCGACAGTGGACGTCTTTCGGCTGAAATGATGATGATGATGATCATGTTTTCACTCATTTGTTACTTTATGGTTCACAACAATGAGGAATGAAATCAACTAGTACGATATTGTTACGGCTGGCCTTATATTTTGTAATATCAATAGCATACTTAAAGAGAAATAAATTGTGCACAAATACATAATCTACTATAGAAAAATAAGTCGGGTTTTCCTTCCTGACGCTATAACTCCAGAACGCACGAACCGATTTCCACGGTTTTGCATTCATTGGAAAGGTCTCGGGCTCCGTGAGGTTTATAGCGTAGGTAGGGTAGGTAGGGTAGGTAGGGTAGGTAGGCTAGGTAGGGTAGGTAGGGTAGGTAGGGTAGGTAAGGTAGGTAAGGCATATACCGCAACTGTGGCAATCTTTACTTTCCAAAGCAACTTTACCCATGAGTACTGTACTTTAATTTCTTTCGATAACTAAATCTGTTGCCGACATTTAATATTTATTGATGCGATACGTAGTATAATCTATATTTGTAACAAAAGTTTTAGCAATTAAGAGATATTATTATGCCGTTCTCATTGGTAAAGTAGCGCAAGGAAAGAAACTAAGATAAAAGATACAGTTGACGGTACTCTTTTCGCTCATAATGTCAGCTTAGTTCATTATTCATATTTACTTTGTTGATATCTAGGGATGAAAGTAATTGATGCTCCCAAAAATTTGAATCATAAAACACTACAAAGTGCAAAATAACTTTACTTTCGGAAGTCGGTGATTTTGGATGTTTATTTTAATTATTTGTCACCGCCTTCCGAAATTAAAGTTATTTTGCACTTTGGAGTGTTTTTTTGGAAGTCGGTTGTTACTTTTTGAAAAAAGTTTTTATTTTTCACTTGTTAGTTACCTACCCCACACCAATTCGAAATTTCATCATCCTTGGCGTCAAAACAATGCATATTTATGCGACAGCAACATTCGCGGTTGATTTGCTGTAATTTTTTGAAGAGTTCCGTTGTCTGTCTCCGAAACGCATCATCAGATCTATATGAAATTTGGATGGGACCATTTCGGCGTAAACCCCTTTTCGATCAAAAAAAAGAATTTTGCAAATCCGTCTACGAGTATATACGACGGAGTGATGCCCAAACATACTTAAAAAATTTAAAAAAATATAAACGTGTCGAATTGATAACCTCTTTCTTTTTGAAGTCGGTTAAAAATGATGATGATGGTTGTATTTTAGATAAACCACCCAAAGCCAACTTTACGTTGCACGTTCCTGTTAAGTAGGTCCTCAATTTTATTATTCTAAATAAACAAAGTACGAATGATAACGCGCTGTCACGGGGTTGGGTCAAGATGACCCGACACGTTTTAGTTTGCTGACAATTTTGTAATTCTACACGCGACGTTGCCATTCTTCCCAGTATCTTGAGTTTATTAACTGTTTAAGGCTCCCACCGTACCAGGCGCGACAAAAAAAGGTAGTAGTTGGTTGTCGTACTAGAAAATCATCAAACAACCGCTCTGGGTGGAGTGGGAGGGCGGTGTCAGACTTTTACTGACTAAACCCCAGCCGTGTTCCTTCAGTTGTCAACATTCTAATTCCTAACCATCATTACTTACTAAGGACGTGGGCCGTAATCAACCACGCGGTCCCAGTGCGGGTTGGTAGATGTCACATGTCTTGTTCTAGGACATGCCGATTTCCTCACGATGTTTTCCTTCAACGTCTTCAGAGCAGTGGTGATGAAATGATTTACACGAAGTAAAACGCCAGTCTGAGCTACGGCATACATAGTAGACACCGTTTCAGAAATGTCAATATTTCAGCGGGTGAAATTTTGCCTTTATTTATAGTCAGAAAGCGGTCCATATAATACAAAGAGGTGTAGGTATATTTTCTTGGTCTCAAGTGTAACACTACTGAATTGGGGTTGACGGGATAAAAGTGTTATCGCTATGTTGGTGGCCCGATTTTATTAGAATGTGTGGGTATTACAGTGTAGTGTGTGTTCAAGGTTTACTTTGTAAGGTAGGATTCAGATTGGCAGGTTTTTGAAAGATGATTTACACGTCTGACTGCGAATAGCCTGACATTTTTGTGGTTTGTCTTCGATATAGACGGTATTAGGGTTAGGAATTCGTTTTAGATGGGCATTGGTACCGAATGTTGCTGGGGCTCTGTTCAAAGGCTCACTTTTCGAATAATTTGTTTGAGTTCAACTATTAAACTATATTTCTGAAAACACAATAAATAGACGCCTTCTTCCGATGGGGGAAGGCAGAAACTACAGAACGCCAACTGCTACGATCCTTATATACTCGTTTTGCTTCGTCATACATCTGAAGGCCAATTCTCGTAATTAAAACGTTCGCAGTGTCATCTCAGCGACACTCGAATTTCAAAAATGTGTCAGAAATGTATGGAAACTCGAGGAATTTTTGACAGATTGACACTGAGATCAGACTGTGAACGTTCTTAAAATTAGCAGAATTGCCCCTCTGGTCACACACACACGCTGGTTACGTGTACCGGACATCTGACCTTTCTGAAAAACACCACCTATTAGATCAATTGTTACGGTCCACCAATAGACAAAGTCTTCAATTCTGAAAATTGTAATTTTACATACAGGTTGGTTTAAATAAAGGTTTAATTTATCAGACGCCGGCCGCAATGAAACCGCATCGCGCTTGTGGTTGATCAGGTTTTAACTCGATATGCTGGACTGTCCGTGTTGGCAGCATAATATACATATCTATAATTGAAAATCCAAAAAAAAAAAAAAAATGAGAAAATACATACCTGCTTTGGCTATGTCTCATACTTCAAGTCAGAATTTGTGTCCGATTAGTCACAAATGGTTCGCCCCCTATAAATAAAGAAAGAAAGAAAACTAGATTTATTTCTCACCGCGTGCATACAAAAAGATAAGAACTCGTATAAAAAACTTAAAACAAAAACTTTATTACAAAAAATAACCTACTTAAAAAAAAACGCCGTGCAATATTGGACTACTTTAGTCACACGTAACGTATACTATTAGCAAGTTATCTAAAACTACGAAAAGCGTGATTTAAGAGCGGGTTTCGGTCATACAGTGTAAAATCAGTTCATTGATAGCATTGGTTCAGAATACAGTCGAACATGAAGAAATGTGGTTCTTGCTTGATTTTAATAAAATTATGCAACTTCCTTAAAAATAATATTAAAATTCGATGTTATTTTATTTTTTAAATACAGTGCACACTGCATCTAGGTATGTACAGTCGCAAATAAAAAAGGTGTATTGTATGTACCTTTTCGAACCGTAATTTTTGTATTAATTGATATTAGTTTTAGTAATAAAAAGTGTCAAAATAATAAAATCCTTCACCTTATATTTTAATAAACGTTGTAAAACTGAAACCTGACCCGTAAAATGTTTAATAATTTTAGTATGCTTTCAAGCGCTAATTTTCAGACGTTCGGTCGGAATAGGTGGTATAAACAGTGAGAACAATATGGACACTGTCGGGCACAGCAAAATTAGGAGAGAGGAAGAGGGCTACGTACAAATTCAAGCAATTCAATTCATTATTATTATAAAATTATTAGATGTATCATTGAGTGTATAATTATATATAATTATGTATAATTAAGTTGTATTAATTATTATTATATATATGTATAATTATGCCCAAAAGTCTGACAACCAGTCTTACCAAGGGGTACCGTATTACCCAGTAACTGGGTTGTGGAGGTCAGATAGGCAGTCGCTCCATGTAAAATACTGGTATTCAGCTGCATCCGGTTAGACTGGAAGCCGACCCCAACATAGTTGGGAAAAGGCTAGGCAGATGATGATGATGTATAATTATGTACAGGTGTATAATATATATTATGAGGTTTGTATAAATAGGTAAAGTATATTTGTTATTATAATTGTATGTATTGCGCAAGAATTATTATTTGTTATTCATTGTTATCGAATTTTGTTATTGTTTATGTAATTAATTATTATTTTATATAATTTACTATTTATTTTCACATTTATAATTGATTTCCGATATTCCGTAATAAATTGTATAGGTATAATATGTATTTCATACAATAAAATGAGAGAATGTTTTTATTTTTAACCGACTTCAAAAAGAAAGAGGTTCATTCGACATGTTTATGTTAATTGAAGGATTTGCAATTTTTTTTTTTTAATATTGCGTTCCACAGGGAAGTGTGCTGGGCCCAATATTATTCCTTAGTTATATAAATGACATCATAAAAATAACTAACCATAAATGCGTATTATTTGCTGATGATATTTCTATTATAGTGACATCTAATAAAAAACGAAATACCATTTCAGAACATGAACTTGACATCAATAATACAATTGACAAACTATTGCATTGGCTTGACATTAACCATTTGATGATAAATTTAGACAAATCCGTTTACATCCAATTTAATCGATCAAATAATTCCAAACATCATTACCATCATCATCATTATTTATTTATTATTGGTCATTTACTACGCGTACCAGATTTTTAGGTATTATAATAGAAAAAGACATTAACTGGAAAGAGCACATAGACAATGTTAGCACTAACATTAATAAATTTGTTTATGCATTAAAACAAGTAAAAAATGTAACTAATATAAAAAACTGCTGCAATGTCATACCACGCATACGTCGAATCGTTGTTACGTTATGGACTAATAATGTGGGGTAACAGCACTGACTTCCAAAGAGCATTCATCGCTCAAGAGCAATTTGTGGACTTAAGCCCGACGACTCATGTCGACCAATATTTAAAAAACTTGGTTTGTTACCTAACGTCGCTTTACATTTATGAAGTATGTGTGTTTGTCATGAAAAATAAGCAACTATTTAAGACTGCAAATGATGTCAATCCTCGGAACCGACGAGATCCATATAAACTAGTGTTAAATGATTTGCCTAGACTGTCTAAATATAATGCTAACTGCCTGGCAATGTGTGTGTGCATTTATAATAAAATTCCAAGGTATCTCAAAGTATACAAAATTATTTAAAATTAAATTTCTTAAGTGGTTACTCGAGTGTAGTTTTTATACTTTAGAAGAATTTCTAGATTAAAAAAAAAAAAAGATTGTAGTTGCTAAACTTGTTTTAAAATTTTGCATCCTGGCTTGCTCAATTACCACCATGTTTTACGCAAATAAATATTCTATTCTATTCATGGATTGGGGAATTAATTATGTTTTGGTGAAGTTAATTTCTAAATTATGGTTATTGGAACGAAGTTCCTTATCGCGCGTTGCGAAAGGGGGCTAGACGGAAAAAAATAAGACCAAAAGTTGTAACGACACGGAAAAAATTAAGACCAAAGGTTGCGTTTGCGTTGCGTTGCGTTGATGGTTGTTGTTGCTGTTGTGTTGTGTTGCATAACTTGTTGCGAGTAGCGAGTGGCGAGTTGCGAGTGGCGATTTGCGAGTTGCGAGTGGCTAGTTGCGAGTTGCGAGTTAAGAGTAACGACACTTTTTGCTATAGTTGTGTTACGAGTGGCGAGTAGCGAGTGGCGAGTTACGAGTGGCGAGTTGCGAGTGGCGAGTTGCGAGTGGCGAGTGGCGAGTTGCGAGTGGCGAGTGGCGAGTTGCGAGTTGCGAGTGGCGACTGGCGAGTGGCGAGTGGCGAGTGGCGAGTTGCGAGTGGCTAGTGGCGAGTAGCGAGTTGTGAGTGGTGAGTGGCGAGTGGCGAGTTGCGAGTGGCTAGTGGCGAGTAGCGAGTGGCGAGTTGCGAGTGGCGAGTTGCGAGTGGCGAGTGGCGAGTGGCGAGTGGCGAGTTGCGAGTTGCGAGTGGCGAGTTGCGAGTGGCGAGTTGCGAGTGGCGAGTTGCGAGTGGCGAGTTGCGAGTGGCGAGTTGCGAGTGGCGAGTTGCGAGAGGCGAGTTGCGAGTTGCGAGTGGCGAGTTGCGAGTGGCGAGTTGCGAGTTGCGAGTGGCGACTGGCGAGTGGCGAGTTGCGAGTGGCGAGTTGTGAGTGGCTAGTTGTGAGTGGTGAGTGGCGAGTTAAGAGTGGCGAGTTGCGAGTGGCTAGTGGCGAGTAGCGAGTGGCGAGTTGCGAGTGGCGAGTTGCGGGTGGCGACTTGCGAGTGGCGAGTGGCGAGTGGCGAGTGGCGAGTTGCGAGTGGTGAGTTGCGATTGGCGAGTAGCGAGTGGCTAGTGGCGAGTAGCGAGTTGTGAGTGGTGAGTGGCGAGTTAAGAGTGGCGAGTTGCGAGTGGCTAGTGGCGAGTCGCGAGTGGCGAGTTGCGGGTGGCGAGTTGCGAGTGGCGAGTTGCGAGTGGCTAGTTGTGAGTGTGTAACAAATCAAACTTAAACCTAAGGGAAATAAAGATTTAAGCAGATTTTTTTTTTGATTTTTTTTTTTAATTTAAATTAATAAAAAAATACAAATAGTTTTATAAAAATTACCTATTTCACTAGAGTCCTTTAGTATCACAAACTGGGAGGAGGATATATTGTGAGGAGGGTTCTTAAGTCACACACACTGGGAGGAGGATATGTCGTGAGGAGGATCCGGTATGAGCGCCTTGTTGTCTATTGGTTGTAGTAAGACGAGCAGTGGAAACAGGAGGGACCCGACAAAACTCCGAAGCTCAATAGTAGGGCCGCAGCAGTAGTAGTATTATTAGTGGAGGCTTTTCAGAAAAATAAACAGCACCTCCATACATCAAATTACGTCGCTGTCCCTCTTCGTAGTTCCCTCTCGTAGTAGTCCCGCTTTCTGCGCTTCGTCCTCTATTTATACTAGTTTCAGCCGTTCCAGAACATTTTTAACATTTTAAAATTATATCCTCCAGTGGCCAGACACATGTAACCAGCCAGCACATATTATACAACCATGTGTGTGTAAAGAATTTAAAGATATAATTTAAAATTAAGAAGTAAACAATCATAGTTAATAAAATACAATATTTCAGCTAATAATATTGATAAAAATAATTTATAATAATTAAACCAAAAAGTAATTCTTCATAGACTAGTGAGAAACTCTATGGGAAAAAGAAAAGTAACTGACAGTTTGACAAATCTTGACATACATGTCACAACATAGAAAATTACAAAGATCAAATTTTATTTTATTACAGATATTAAAGAAATAGTTATTGTAACACGCAAATACTATATTCCCTTCCAGAAAATGAGTATGAAGGTACATAGAGAATGCTTAAATTTCAAGGTTAATGCTATCAAAATGTAAGTATAAAGAATAATCATTACATTACCCCGAAAACCCCTGAAAATTTTTGAATACCATGAAAAAATTTTCTTGTTTAGAAATAAGAGAGCATTAATTAGCATAAATTAAGCTAAATGAGTATTTACAATGGTACAGTAAGTTAAAAAAATTAACACTAGTTTGCCCATATCCCCAGAAAATTATCAACTAGAAAAATTTTGATGTTATAAATAAGACCTTGCT
Organism: Polymixis flavicincta; assembly: GCA_949987655.1. Classification (NCBI taxonomy): domain Eukaryota; kingdom Metazoa; phylum Arthropoda; class Insecta; order Lepidoptera; family Noctuidae; genus Polymixis; species Polymixis flavicincta. The sequence goes on along the minus strand of OX465185.1, from coordinate 7,807,252 downwards.
CTTTCATACATCTTTCATTAACCTACCTTACACACTTCCTCAATCATACATCACCAGCATACTTAGGGGATATGGTTCACATTCAATGACGCATACTCCACAAGGAATTATTTTTAAGGTTTACGAAGGCTTATTTATTTAATTTAGGTGTCGTAACCCGCACCTTTTTTTTAAAACCCGTTAAAATTAAAAGAAATTATTTACAAAGTTTTTCTGCTTAAGAAAAGCAGCCAAGCATAAAGTGCTTAAGAAAAGCCTTCAAGTCAAGGATCAAGGAAATCAAGGATTACAAAGAATAAACCTTCGAGTTACAAGTAGTTTAAGTATCTAAAAAAAAATATTATACAAGTTAGTTTAAGATGAAGATACACTAAGGCTTATTTTACGAGTTGTGAGACCGCTCGACACAATGGCTTATTTTACGAGTTGTGTGCCGCTCTAAAATAAAAATAAAATAATCTAGGTATAAATAGTGGTACTTAACTAAGCCAAAAAAAAATGTAATATTGTGAAGTACAAAACTTAAATCTAAATGGTTTTTACAAGAATAAATAAAAATAACAAGTTAACCCAAAATTAATTTTAAGAAATTTTACCCGACAATTGCAAAACTCAAAAAGAGGGTTATGTGTTTTCTACAGGTTGCACTAGCTTTGGAAAAGTGTTGGTAGTGAGAAGTATTAGTATTAAGTGTAATGTAGATGTGTAGGTATGTATAAGCGTCCACAGGATACTCTCCTGTTTCTGCCGTGAAGTGTCCTAACAACCAACTTGGGAGTGTCCACGAATGGATTATCGCATCAAGCGGCCGTTAGGTACGAATACCAGAGGGTAGACGTAGTGGTGTGCAAGTCTGTGGGATGCAGTGTAGGCGATGTTTTTGTAGAGAGTAAAGTATAATGCGAGATAAACGACTACGGGATATTGTCCAATAGCCGTCGTAGAGTAACCAATCTCCAACCTTTGCAGTGCCCACTAGTGGGTTAACACTCCAAGAGGCCGAAAGGGTGCCAATTATCTTTCGATAATGGAACGTGTGTGGGGGTGTAGAGTACCTAGATGAAGTTTAGTATAAAGAAGAGTCGAGTAAAAGTGTATGAAAAATAATAAAATGCTTACCAAATTAAAATCCAAATATACTCACTTGAGAAAGTGTAATTTAGAATTTAGGAAGATGAATATCTGAAAATCTGAGGGGTGGGTTAGTATAAAATTGGGCGCCAAACTGTAACAAATCAAACTTAAACCTAAGGGAAATAAAGATTTAAGCAGATTTTTACATTTTTAATTTAAATTAATAAAAAAATACAAATAGTTTTATAAAAATTACCTATTTCACTAGAGTCCTTTAGTATCACAAACTGGGAGGAGGATATATTGTGAGGAGGGTTCTTAAGTCACACACACTGGGAGGAGGATATGTCGTGAGGAGGATCCGGTATGAGCGCCTTGTTGTCTATTGGTTGTAGTAAGACGAGCAGTGGAAACAGGAGGGACCCGACAAAACTCCGAAGCTCAATAGTAGGGCCGCAGCAGTAGTAGTATTATTAGTGGAGGCTTTTCAGAAAAATAAACAGCACCTCCATACATCAAATTACGTCGCTGTCCCTCTTCGTAGTTCCCTCTCGTAGTAGTCCCGCTTTCTGCGCTTCGTCCTCTATTTATACTAGTTTCAGCCGTTCCAGAACATTTTTTACATTTTAAAATTATATCCTCCAGTGGCCAGACACATGTAACCAGCCAGCACATATTATACAACCATGTGTGTGTAAAGAATTTAAAGATATAATTTAAAATTAAGAAGTAAACAATCATAGTTAATAAAATACAATATTTCAGCTAATAATATTGATAAAAATAATTTATAATAATTAAACCAAAAAGTAATTCTTCATAGACTAGTGAGAAACTCTATGGGAAAAAGAAAAGTAACTGACAGTTTGACAAATCATCATAATCATAGAAAATTACAAAGATCAAATTTTATTTTATTACAGATATTAAAGAAATAGTTATTGTAACACGCAAATACTATATTCCCTTCCAGAAAATGAGTATGAAGGTACATAGAGAATGCTTAAATTTCAAGGTTAATGTTAACAAAATGTAAGTATAAAGAATAATCATTACAAGTGGTGAGTGGCGAGTTAAGAGTGGCGAGTTGCGAGTGGCTAGTGGCGAGTAGCGAGTTGTGAGTGGTGAGTGGCGAGTTAAGAGTGGCGAGTTGCGAGTGGCTAGTGGCGAGTAGCGAGTGGCGAGTAGCGAGTGGCGAGTTGCGAGTGGCGAGTTGCGAGTGGCGAGTGGCGAGTGGCGAGTGGCGAGTTGCGAGTTGCGAGTTGCGAGTGGCGAGTTGCGAGTGGCGAGTTGCGAGTGGCGAGTTGCGAGTGGCGAGTTGCGAGTGGCGAGTTGCGAGTGGCGAGTTGCGAGAGGCGAGTTGCGAGTTGCGAGTGGCGAGTGGCGAGTGGCGAGTGGCGAGTTGCGAGTGGCTAGTGGCGAGTAGCGAGTTGTGAGTGGTGAGTGGCGAGTTAAGAGTGGCGAGTTGCGAGTGGCTAGTGGCGAGTAGCGAGTGGCGAGTTGCGAGTGGCGAGTTGCGAGTGGCGAGTTGCGAGTGGCGAGTGGCGAGTGGCGAGTGGCGAGTTGCGAGTGGCGAGTTGCGAGTGGCGAGTTGCGAGTGGCGAGTTGCGAGTGGCGAGTTGCGAGTGGCGAGTTGCGAGTGGCGAGTTGCGAGTGGCGAGTTGCGAGTGGCGAGTTGCGAGAGGCGAGTTGCGAGTTGCGAGTGGCGAGTGGCGAGTGGCGAGTGGCGAGTTGCGAGTGGCGAGTTGCGAGTGGCGAGTTGCGAGTGGCGAGTTGCGAGTGGCGAGTTGCGAGTGGCGAGTGGCGAGTGGCGAGTTGCGAGTGGCGAGTGGCGAGTTGCGAGTGGCGAGTTGCGAGTGGCGAGTGGCGACTGGCGAGTGGCGAGTTGCGAGTGGCGAGTTGTGAGTGGCGAGTTGTGAGTGGCTAGTCGAGTGGCGAGTGGCGAGTGGCGGGTTACAAGTGGCGAGTTGCGAATTGCGAGTGTCGAGTGTCGAGTGGCGAGTTGCGACTGGCGAGTTGCGAGTGGCGAGTTGCGAGTGGCGAGTTGCGAGTGGCGAGTAGCGAGTGGCGAGTTGCGTGTGGCGAGTTGCGAGTGGCGAGTGGCGAGTTGCGAGTGGCGAGTTGCGAGTGGCGAGTAGCGAGTGGCGAGTTGCGAGTGGCGAGTGGCGAGTGGCGAGTTGCGAGTGGTGAGTTGCGACTGGCGAGTAGCGAGTGGCGAGTGGCGAGTTGCGAGTGGCGAGTTGCGAGTGGCTAGTTGTGAGTGGTGAGTGGCGAGTTAAGAGTGGCGAGTTGCGAGTGGCTAGTGGCGAGTAGCGAGTGGCGAGTGGCGAGTGGCGAGTTACAAGTGGCGAGTTGCGAATTGCGAGTGTCGAGTGTCGAGTGGCGAGTTGCGAGTGTCGGTGGCAAAGCCAAAGCCATACAAACCCATATACCAACGCCAACGTACGGCCCTAACAATAGTAAATCCGTTCAGCCGTTTTTGCGTGATTGAGTAACAAACTTCCGAACATCTTCAGAAACTTACATTTATAATATTAGTAGGATTCGCTTCAGATTATTTTTCTGACAGCGTCATTGCTAGCAATTTGAATAAACATGACACAAAAGGTGTAGAAAAATGCTCCGTCTCCGTAACAGTTATCGTCATCATCATCATTTTAGCCGAAAGACGTCCACTGCTGGAAATAGGTCTCCCCCAATCACCGCAACTTCGACCGGTTCTGTGCTTCTCGCATCAAGCGGATGCGACCTTTACCAGGTCATCGATCCATCATGTGGGAGGCCTTTCAACGCTACGTCTTCCAATGCTTATCAGCACACACAGCTGGGACACAGGCCTCCTCTCGGTGAGAGGGATTGGGCCGTAATTCACCACGCGGGCCCAGTGCGGGTTGGTATAGTCATACCTAACTTTAAATATAATAGCACCCGTTTACAATCACAACAAAGATAGCATAACCTCACGCTTGAAATCCCCGGTGGGTTTGGCAGAGGTGCCTGTGGTACACCGACTTTTCGTCATTTATATGTTGCATTCCTATGTAATAGGGCGAGCCTGTTCTCATCAACCTGGCCCGAATCCTGACTCCGGGCTGCTATTGAAAAAACCAATAGCACTTTTCCCGGCCTGGGTATCGAATGCAGCACCTCATGGTCATCAGTAGCATCAATCATAATATATCGTCAATACCAGAAGGGCAATTCCCATAAATAAGAATGTTCACAGTCTGATCTCACAATATGTCAAAAATAACTGCCAATTTTTCATTCATAATTCATTCAATCATTTGTTAACATACTCGTAGGTACAATTAATAGTTGATATAAGAAATTACAAGCGCGCTATGTTATACCAGAGGCAAACAAAAAATAGGAAACATGTAAATGCCATAAATAATGTCAATATTCAACTAATGTTTAAAAAATATTTATATTCGAGTTTACATAAATTTTTGACAAGTTTTTGAAATTTTATTGTCGAAGAGATGATACTGCGGCTAGATTTTGAATGTAATTACGAGTATTGGCTTTCTGCTTAATCATTCACAACTTCCCATAATATACGTCCGTGTAACTTAAAGGTTAATGGTATTTTTCAGATAATACTTTACTAAGACAAAAATAGAAGGTTCCTTTCCTATAAAGAAATTTTCACCTCTATAAGAGGCTTCCAACTATTTTTAAAGCTTACCCATGTTACAACGGAACGGTGAAAGGGTATCCATGAATATTTTGTAAGACTCCTTTTAGGGTTTTGTATAAAAGTCTAAACCAACAATATTATTGTTACCTACTTACTGTCATCAGTATCGGACCAGTGATCGGATAATCGGGCGATAATATACCTAAAGTTTACTTTTATTCCCACGAAACAATAATGCAGACATCCCTTCATAGCGTTATCGTAGCCACATTTTTGCCCGAATTACGTAATTTCTGCCGATCGTCAAATTACGTTGGCTAGGTACTATTATTTTCAACACATTTGCTCAAAAACTGCATTTACGAGGCCTGTATACATGGTTCGAAAGTTAAAAATTACGCACTAATACAACGGAACGTGCGGTAAAATAGGTACTCTCACCTAAGTACCTATTTTACCGCATACCCCGTTGTATGGCACCGTGCGTATTCTTTACGGTTTTTTTTTTATTACCATAAAATATTAAGAATTTCGTCCAAGGAGTTTCGAGAATAAATAAGCTGACTGATCGAACCTCCTTGGAAGCGCTTTTGCTCAATACGTTTCTCACTTTAATACTAAAGAGTAAATGAGGTGAAAGATGTAGTTCTAATTTTCACCACGTGCATGTGGCGCCATTTGCAAATTCACGCCATTTTCATATTAGAAACGTCAAAGATTGTTGCGAGTTTCCGACTGATTTTTTAAACAAACTTAAAATATGAATTCAAGCGAGGACACTAATATTTAGCAAGCATGAATCGTAGGGCGTACGAAACTGGAATCTACTCCACTCCACCAGATATTTTGAATGAGGCGCAAATTGCAGGAAACGGTATCTTGCCGCCAAAATCGGAGAGCGCTATTTAATGTTGTATAAGTTCGTTTAATTACATATTGTACTGTTTTCTCGCAAATGTGTTGAAAAACATTGTATGACACACGTGCAGAAATTGGTTTTTACAAACCAACTTACCGCACTAGTATCATAAATAACTATTGCTGTCTCACTCACTTACTTGCACTTTGCACTTGCACAAATAGATTTTGGATAAAGTCAGTGCCAGTAGTTTCGCCTGCGCGGAACTTCCATCCCCTATTTAACTCCCTTAGGGGTTGAATTTCGAAAAATCCTTCCTTATTCCTTGTCTGCATTAAAAAGGGAACCGCTGTGCAAAATTTCAGCTTTCTAGGTCCAAGGGTTTGGGCTGGGCGTTGATGAGTCAGTCAGTCAGGACTTGTATTTTTATTTATATAGATAGATTAAAAAATACAACTGTGAACTTTTTGCAGTCAAAAATATAAATATTGAAAATATTGATATTTTTAGTTTTCTGTTCGTATAAATACAATAAATTACTCGAATAAATCTCTAATCTGTTAGACAGATAAATCAATTTCCACTACTTGACCACATTGTGCAAATGATCATTTTTTATTGATATTCAATTTGTTTTTAATAAAATAAAGATACTAAATCAAAATAGCTACTGCTATAATTTCGTTAAGTTTGTGAGTTGTTTTTACATTTTATTTCAATCCCGGGATTCCGGGATTACTTATTTATTCAGAAAGGAAAGCTCATATTATTCTTTCGTGGGATGAAGTTTAGGTATATAAGCGCCCGATAATCCGATCACTGGTCAGCCCTGGCTGGAGGCTTTTAGTATCACTAAAAATGCGTTCACAGGAAAGTCCGGTAAAGAACTCACGGCCTCTTAAGAAAACTTCGAGATGCCATTCCCAAAAAAAACAAAAAGATCACTAGTCATCATTCTCCTGCCATTTGTGGTCGGTGCAACGTGTCTTTTACTTCCATTTCGGTATTAGTCGTCATCTCCGTAGTCACACCCTTTCTAACCATATCATCATTCACACAGTCCATCCATCATGTCTTTGGTCTCCCCCTACTCTTATAGTCATCGATACTCATACTCAAAACTTTCCACACGACATTTTCCTCATTCCTCCGCATCACATGTTCATTCCATGAAAACCGATTATTGTTACTGTATACATAGCAGTGCTCCGCGGTTTCACCCGCATTGTTCCCGTGTCCGTGAGAATATAGCCTATATCACCCGGGATTAGTGTAGCTTCCCAACAGTAAAATAATTTTTCAAATCGGTTCAATCAATGCAAATAAAGAAAAAACAATCAAATTTGTCCTCTTTTTAATAGTAGTATATATAGATAATGGCTAATATGACTATGGTGGGACCAGTGGTGGCCCAGTGGTAACGGTTGTGACTTACGAGATGTAGGTCGTAGGTTCGAACCCAGACAGGCGCTTTGTTTTGTGTGAATTATTTCTTCACCACTGTTCTCAAAACGTTGAAGGAAAACATCGTGAGGAAACCAGCATATCCTTGAACCAACAATTCGAAGACAAGTGACATCTACCAACCCGTACTGGGCCCGCGTGGTTGATTACTGCCCACTCCCTCTCGCCAAGAGAGGAGGCCTGTGTCCCAACAGTGGGAACGATATAGGCTGATAATGAAACGCTACTATAATCGAATTTTAAGTTTTGAAACACATTTATTTAGTTTTCATGACTGAAGATTTTAGCAATCGGAATCTCTGCCTATTCCATCTCTTTGAAAATATTCCTCGGAGCAAACGAATAAAACTTAGTTTTAAACATCCATTAATGTTAAACATACATATTTCGAAACCACTTTGTGCCACTGAAAGCACGTTAAGCCGTTGTTGTATTTTCCCAACTATGTTGAGGTAAGCTTCCAGTCTAACCGAATGCAACTGAATACCATTACTTTTCATACAGCGACTGCCTATCTGACCTCCACAACCCAGTTACTGGGTAACAGGATGCCGTGCTGTTCCACAAACGATGGGATACTTAATATTGTGTCACGTTTCAGAACGTAGCCGAATTCTGGGCCGAGTCCATTTAGAATGTCATCGACACGCTAAGAAGAAGAAGAACACGATACCCCTTGGTCAGGCTGGTTGTCAGATTTTTGGTCTTCTGGCTTCTGGATATACAACATTATTTTTAGTATATGCGAAACCTAAAAAATTTTTGTTCAGGATAAGGAACTGAATCGATTCCAATAGTTTTTACACCATGTTATATTTTTTTCCTTTTTTTTAGTTCATCATCATCTGACCGGATCTAAGATCTGACCGGCTCCCAGTCTAACCGGATGCAGCTGAATACCAGTATTTTACATGGAGCGGCTGCCTATCTGACCTCCACAACCCAGTTACTAGGTAATACGATTAGTTGTCACCAGATAATTACAAATCGATTGCCATAAAGAAAGAAGAAAGAAAGAAAATACATTTATTTAGCACAGACTAAAAAGGCACTTACTAGGTATACAGCAAAAAATTAAAAATTCAAATTCATAACAACAAAAAGTGTAAAGTGCGATGTTAAAACTAGCATTATTAAAATGTGCCCCACGGCTGCGCTAAAAAGGCCCAGTTCAGCAAAAATGCCAGACAGCTTGTGTCTGACGCTGGTTTTCAACTGGACCTGTAGTGTGAGGTGACGGATGTCAATCAGCATAGGTAAATAAAAATTGTGTCAGTTACAAATAAATAAATAGCAACATACTGTAATGATTATTCTTTATACTTACATTTTTGTTAACATTAACCTTGAAATTTATTATTTAAGCATTCTCTATGTACCTTCATACTCATTTTCTGGAAGGAAATATAGTATTTGCGTGTTACAATAACTATTTCTTTAATATCCGTAATAAAATAAAATTTGATCTTTGTAATTTTCCATGTTGTGACATGTATGTCAAGATTTGTCAAACTGTCAGTTACTTTTCTTTTTTCCCATAGAGTTTCTCACTAATCTATGAAGAATTACTTTTTGGTTTAATTATTATAAATTATTTTTATCAATATTAGCTGAAATATTGTATTTTATTAACTATGATTGTTTACTTCTTAATTTTAAATTATATCTTTAAATTCTTTACACACACATGGTTGTATAATATGTGCTGGCTGGTTACATGTGTCTGGCCACTGGAGGATATAATTTTAAAATGTAAAAAATGTTCTGGAACGGCTGAAACTAGTATAAATAGAGGACGAAGCGCAGAAAGCGGGACTACTACGAGAGGGAACTACGAAGAGGGACAGCGACGTAATTTGATGTATGGAGGTGCTGTTTATTTTTCTGAAAAGCCTCCACTAATAATACTACTACTGCTGCGGCCCTACTATTGAGCTTCGGAGTTTTGTCGGGTCCCTCCTGTTTCCACTGCTCGTCTTACTACAACCAATAGACAACAAGGCGCTCATACCGGATCCTCCTCACGACATATCCTCCTCCCAGTGTGTGTGACTTAAGAACCCTCCTCACAATATATCCTCCTCCCAGTTTGTGATACTAAAGGACTCTAGTGAAATAGGTAATTTTTATAAAACTATTTGTATTTTTTATTAATTTAAATTAAAAATGTACAAATCTACTTATAATCTTTATTTCCCTTAGGTTTAAGTTTGATTTGTTACAGTTTGGCGCCCAATTTTATACTAACCCACCCCTCAGATTTTCAGATATTCATCTTCCTAAATTCTAAATTACACTTTCTCAAGTGAGTATATTTGGATTTTAATTTGGTAAGCATTTTATTATTTTTCATACACTTTTACTCGACTCTTCTTTATACTAAACTTCATCTAGGTACTCTACACCCCCACACACATTCCATTATCGAAAGATAATTGGCACCCTTTCGGCCTCTTGGAGTGTTAACCCACTAGTGGGCACTGCCAAGGTTGGAGATTGGTTACTCTACGACGGCTATTGGACAATATCCCGTAGTCGTTTCTCACATTATACTTTACTCTCTACAAAAACATTACCTACACTGCATCCCACAGACTTGCACACCACTACGTCTACCCTCTGGTATTCGTACCTAACGGCCGCTTGATGTGATAATCCATTCGTGGACACTCCCAAGTTGGTTGTTAGGACACTTCACAGCAGAAACAGGAGAGTATCCTGTGGACGCTTATACATTCCTACACATCTACATTACACTAAATACTAATACTTTTCACTACCAACACTTTTCCACAGCTAGTGCAACCTGTAGAAAACACATAACCCTCTTTTTGAGTTTTGCAATTGTCGGGTAAAATTTCTTAAAATTAATTTTGGGTTAACTTGTTATTTTTATTTATTCTTGTAAAAACCATTTAGATTTAAGTTTTGTACTTCACAATATTAATTGTTTTTTTTGGCTTAGTTAAGTACCACTATTTATACCTAGATTATTTTATTTTTATTTTAGAGCGGTACACAACTCGTAAAATAAGCCATTGTGTCGAGCGGTCTCACAACTCGTAAAATAAGCCTTAGTGTATCTTCATCTTAAACTAACTTGTATAATATTTTTTTTAGATACTTAAACTACTTGTAACTCGAAGGTTTATTCTTGGTAATCCTTGCATCTCCTTGATCCTTGACTTGAAGGCTTTTCTTAAGCACTTTATGCTTAGCTGCTTTTCATAAGCAGAAAAACTTTGTAAATAACTTCTTCTAATTTTAACGGGTTTTAAAAAAAGGTGCGGGTTACGACACCTAAATTAAATAAATAAGCCTTCGTAAACCTTAAAATAATTCCTTGTGGAGTATGCGTCATTGAATGTGAACCATATCCCCTAAGTATGCTGGTGATGTATGATTGAGGAAGTGTGTAAGGTAGGTTAATGAAAGATGTATGAAAGAGCAAGGTCTTATTTATAACATCAAAATTTTTCTAGTTGATAATTTTCTGGGGATATGGGCAAACTAGTGTTAATTTTTTTTAACTTACTGTACCATTGTAAATACTCATTTAGCTTAATTTATGCTAATTAATGCTCTCTTATTTCTAAACAAGAAAATTTTTTCATGGTATTCAAAAATTTTCAGGGGTTTTCGGGGTAATGTAATGATTATTCTTTATACTTACATTTTTGTTAACATTAACCTTGAAATTTATTATTTAAGCATTCTCTATGTACCTTCATACTCATTTTCTGGAAGGAAATATAGTATTTGCGTGTTACAATAACTATTTCTTTAATATCCGTAATAAAATAAAATTTGATCTTTGTAATTTTCCATGTTGTGACATGTATGTCAAGATTTGTCAAACTGTCAGTTACTTTTCTTTTTTCCCATAGAGTTTCTCACTAATCTATGAAGAATTACTTTTTGGTTTAATTATTATAAATTATTTTTATCAATATTAGCTGAAATATTGTATTTTATTAACTATGATTGTTTACTTCTTAATTTTAAATTATATCTTTAAATTCTTTACACACACATGGTTGTATAATATGTGCTGGCTGGTTACATGTGTCTGGCCACTGGAGGATATAATTTTAAAATGTAAAAAATGTTCTGGAACGGCTGAAACTAGTATAAATAGAGGACGAAGCGCAGAAAGCGGGACTACTACGAGAGGGAACTACGAAGAGGGACAGCGACGTAATTTGATGTATGGAGGTGCTGTTTATTTTTCTGAAAAGCCTCCACTAATAATACTACTACTGCTGCGGCCCTACTATTGAGCTTCGGAGTTTTGTCGGGTCCCTCCTGTTTCCACTGCTCGTCTTACTACAACCAATAGACAACAAGGCGCTCATACCGGATCCTCCTCACGACATATCCTCCTCCCAGTGTGTGTGACTTAAGAACCCTCCTCACAATATATCCTCCTCCCAGTTTGTGATACTAAAGGACTCTAGTGAAATAGGTAATTTTTATAAAACTATTTGTATTTTTTATTAATTTAAATTAAAAATGTACAAATCTACTTATAATCTTTATTTCCCTTAGGTTTAAGTTTGATTTGTTACAATACACACACATACACGTAGCACACACATAACATATACGTAGTAGGTACATAACTAGTGAAATGTTGATATTGATATAATTTGTTAGAAAGTACTTAGATTTAGTCCTTAACGGCGCTACTTAACAGAATAATAGTTGTGTTAAATGTTGTAAAAGATAAGTAGTAAGTCAACTTACCTACCGATTTAACTTTGAAAATTGCCAAATTGCCAAATTGTAATATTATCGATGAGCATAATACGACGTTGGACGCACGGGCTGCGCGTGGTGCCTATGGTGACCATGTTTGTGTAGACAACTAGGCACAAGCAACAACAGTAACAAGCTTATAACTTTGTGGTTTTTCATGAAACAGCTTTGAAATTTTGTACATAGGTTCTTTATATAAGAATACTAGGACACGTTTTTCGCGTTTCGCATATACTAAAAATAAGGTTGTATGTGTTCGTTTAACTCATCGTGTTGCCGCCACCACTATGAACGCGGGGTGGGCGGGGCAGCGAACGCCACGATCGACTCGCTAGCGCGACGCGGAGTCAGAGACCAGCAAGACCGCCGCCAGTGCGCATCTAATTAAGATTAAGATTTAGACCTAATTTTCTACACCTAATTAATTAATTTGTAAAGTCAGAAATATAGTCATCAGTTGTTAAAGTACCATCAAAATCGTTTAATTGAAGAAGCACCCATAAGAAACCCAACATAGAAAAATTGGCGACCGTGACAGGACGTCGCGCGGACGCGTGACGTGGCAGAACGAGCTGAGCACGAGGATCCAGGGCGAGACGGCAGGTCGACTCCAACTACAAGGACGCAATTCCAGGGGAGTGCCCGATCCATCCATTATTTTTTCCACAGTCCTATTCTTTATCCTTCACCTATTAATTTGCCAAGGCTTGGGCTGCACAGTAAATTTTAAAACCATCTTATATTCATTGCCTATCCAGTGAATTCCAATGCAAACCAAACCAGCTATCGCTTGGGCTGTATGCTGACGTAATTTCTTATTTTCTTCATTCTCATAAATTGCTGCGAGTTCTAATGATGAAAAATTTTAATGTGAATAAGTCCATGATTGCATAATACATACCTACCTACTAAGTGTAAAAATCCCATGATAAAAAAGTTGTAGTGCGTTGTGAGAGACAGTGTTCGTGAGCATAATTAACTTTCCAGACGTTTCGATCGCACATGCGCGAGCGCGCACAGTACATCGAGCGAAGACAAAGGAACACGCGGTCGGTTACCGATAACGCGTGATCTACCTGTCACCTGTGGCACAAGTACGAGTAAGCGAGTGGGAATCAGGTTTGCCGGACTAACGGTATTTGTACATTATTATTTTCATTTATGTCGTCATCGACAATGTCTGAAACAGAATTTAAGGATTTAACTAAGAAACGTAGCACGATTAAAGGAAGGATTACTTATTTTAAAAACTATTTGAATGATTTTCAGAATTTTAAGAACGTTACACAAAAACACGTTAAGGAATTATGTTTACGATTATCAAAGTTTGAGGTTTTAGTTAACGATTTTGATACAATTGAGAAGATTGAGAAACCTCAAGTGGCCAATTATTTACCTCACCATCCAGTTTTACGGAATAAAAGTGAAACAACAAAATGCCGTGTTGTTTTTGATGCTTCGGCAAAAACAACTTCAGGCCTTTCACCACCGGTACATCCGGTTTGACGTCTCCGCCCAGACCTCGAGCGCGCCGGTCCGACAGGCCCCGTGTGGTCCGCGGTGGGCGTTGAAGCAGCTGGACCGGGAGCTTCTCCTGGAAGCCTCGATCGTGCAGGCCTGGGTGTCATCACCGGACAGGCCTGCCGACATCAACGACGAGGCCGAGTGGTTCCGGGAGACCATGTCCGACGTATGTGACGTGGCAATGCCCCGGGTCCAGCCAGGTCGTGCTTCACGCCAGGTGTACTGGTGGTCGCCGCGGTTGACAGCACTGCGCGAGGCGTGTGTTGCTGCGCGACACCTTTACTCCAGGCACCGCAGGCTCCGTATCCGCCCTCCGGATACGGAAGCCATTGAGGCGGAGCTGTACGAGGGGTACAGAGTGGCGAAGACCGCCCTCCGAGACGAGATCCTGCGGGCCAGAGTAGTGGCCCGCGAGGAGTCGCTGGAGACTCTGAACAGAGACCCGTGGGGACGCCCCTACAAAACGGTGCGGGACAAGATCCGCCCGTGGGCTCCCCCGCTGACGCAGAGTCTCCGGCCTCATCTCGTGCAGGACGTGGTGAGCGCTCTGTTCCCCTCGCGAGGGGAGCACGCTCCCCCGCCTATGGCTCCGCCTCCTGCGGTGCCCGATGCGGACCACACCGACGACGACGACGACTCTCCAGAGGTGACCAAGGTAGACCTGAGAGTGGCGGTACGTAGGCTGAATGCCAAGAATACCGCCCCAGGACCCGACGGCTTGCCCGGCAAAGCCTGGGTCCTGGCCTTGCAGGCTCTCGGGCCTCGACTAAGAGGGCTCCTAAGCGCATGCTTGGAGGAGGGCCAGTTTCCGCTTCGTTGGAAGACGGGGAAACTGGTCCTCATTAAGAAGCCGGGGCGCCCAGCGGACTCTCCGTCCGCTTACCGGCCCATTGTGCTGCTCGACGAGGTGGGCAAGCTCTTTGAGAGAGTAATTGCAGACCGCCTCGTCGGGCGGCTGGTGCGGGTGGGGCCGGATTTGGCGGAGAGCCAGTTTGGTTTCCGCAGGGGGCGCTCCACGGTGGACGCCATCATGCGCGTGCGAGCCCTCACGACGGGGGATGCTGTGGCCCGGGGTGGGGTCGTCTTGGCGGTGTCATTAGACATCGCCAATGCCTTCAACACCCTGCCCTGGAGTTCCATAAGGGAGGCACTCCGGTATCACCGGATGCCGACCTACCTCTGTCGTGTGGTCGAGGCCTATTTGACGGACAGGGCCGTCATCTACCCCGGTCACCTCGGAGAGTGGAACCGGCGAGAGATGTCGTGCGGTGTCCCACAGGGATCGGTCCTGGGGCCGTATCTGTGGGACATCGGGTACGACTGGGTGCTGCGCGCCGACCTCCCTGGCGGCGTCAGTGTAGTCTGCTACGCTGACGACACGCTTGTCCTGGCGCAAGGGAGGTCGTACCAGGCGGCGGCCGACTTAGCGACACACAGGGTTGCGACAATCGTGGATAGGATCCGGCAACTGGGACTCGAGGTGGCATTGCACAAGTCCGAGGCCATGTGGTTTCATGGTCCTCGGAATGCGCCACCGACGGGTTCCCAGATAACGGTGGGAGGGGTTCACATCGGCGTCGAGTCGACGATGAAGTACTTGGGACTCGTCCTCGACAGCCGGTGGAACTTCGCGGAGCATTTCCGCCGTTTGGCTCCCAGACTGGAACGGACCGGGGCTGCGTTGAAGCGGCTCTTGCCCAATCTAGGGGGGCCAAACGCCTCCTGCCGGAGGCTCTACGCGGGGATCGTGCGGTCCATGGCCCTATACGGGGCGCCGGTGTGGGCGCCTACATTGAGGCGCCAACCAGCTCGCCGTTTGAGGGCGTCCCATAGGGTCATGGCCATACGGATGATCCGAGGATATCGCACGATCTCCGGCGAGGCGGCGGGCCTCCTTGCCGGATTACCGCCATGGGATCTGGAGGCAAAGGTCCTCGCGCAAATATGGGAGTGGCGCGAGGAGGCCAAACGCCGGGGCGTAACTCCGCTGCCGCAGGAAATCGCGGCACAGCGGACAGAGCTCCGGCGGGATCTCATGGCGACATGGAGAGAGCGATTGTCGCAACCCAGTGCTGGGCACGCCACGATTGCGGCGGTAAGTCCCCTCTTTGAGGAGTGGTTCGAGAGGCGGCATGGCGTCCTCACCTTCCGCCTGACGCAGGTCCTCACCGGACACGATTGTTTCGGGAGGTTCCTGTTTCGGATAGGGCGGGAGGAAACGCCCGGGTGTTTCCACTGCGAATTTTATTCAAGTTAACTTGTCTTTTTAAAAGCAAGTGTTTGTGAGAAAATCAAAACATTTTTTCTCTCTCTCTCTATTTTTTCTTCTATCATAAATCTATAAATAACTTGTTCTCAAAATTGCTAAGGTACCAAAAATATCTATCATAAATAACAATTTATTCAAATCCCTCTAAAATTGTTTACTTCACAGTAAAATTGTTTACTTCACAGTAAAATTGTTTATTTCACAGTAAAATTGAAGGAACTTGGAAATCTATAACACATTTTTTTCCCTAACCTTACTAGGATTCCCCTTTTGATTTGTGCCTCGAATGAAAATTGATATTCATGTCCCGTTTCTTACAAATAATATCGTATGTTTTATTTACTCAAGTGGATTCTGCTGACGAACCCTTTTCGAGAACGAGACAAGATTTCGGAATATTGTTAGTTCATATTACTAACTTCAGCGAAACCATTTGGATTGGAATAAGGAGTTATTATCGTGATAGCTATCTTTGAACGGAAATCCGAGTCATGCTTACGGTAATAATTATCATTGTTAACACTGTTTTGTTTTTGTGGGAATTATTTAGGCTGTCCTTTAACACTTTTGACCTTCTAATTATAAATTAGTTAATCAAAAAAACTATGTAGAAACTTTTTGGATTTCTTATGATGCACACTTTCTAAAATAGATGAGCCTCTTTTTAACTTTCTGGACTTTTCTTACGTCTTCCGTGACAAACCAGTTCTAACCTAGTACGTAAAGCGCGAGCCGAGCAAGCGAAGCGAACCGAACAAGTGAAGCGAGCCGACCAAGTGAAGCAAGCGGCGCACGGCACCGGCCGGTGAAAGCTACATGCACATTGGTGCCAATAAGTCGTAATAGGACCCCAAAATAATAATTATTTCTGGTTCATAATTCAAAATATTTAAATTATTTTTCAAGCAAAAGTATTTTTGACCAAATGCTTTTGATTCACCAACATTTTCGACATTGATTGTCTCTTTCAATACAGTTATGCTAAAATCTTGTTAAACGTTTTCTTTTACCCCTGTATACGAAAGATTACCAGACCTACGATTCCATGCCCAGCAAAATTACTGTCAAATCTTATAGTTATACAACCAAATAATCGACATAATACCGTCCCAATGTCCCATCAACAATGTTTATTCGTCATAAATAGCGCAGCACATCATGTGTACACTAACTACCAACCAACAAGCCAAGGAACACATAACTGAACCTATGAACAGTACGTTATCGTACATTAACTGCTAGTTACTTGTGTATAGACCATTAAAGAGGGTGAGCAGTATCAATGTGACAAGGCGTTCATATTCTAGGGAAACTGGCGAAATTTTCCTGATTTAAATACAAACATACCGGGTACCGGAAGACGTAGAGTGGGAAGGCCTCCCACAAGGTAGACCGATGACCTTGTGAAGGCCGCGGGTATCCGCTGTATGTGGGAAGCACAAGACCGGTCGAAGCAGTGGACGTCTTTCGGCTTAAATGATGACGATGATGATGATATCGACAAAGCGCCATATTGAGGCTTCTTATAAAAACAACCCACTACCTCTATAGTATTGTCTAAAGTAGACTTTAAGTAGTTGAAACAATAGAAAAGCAGGTACAATATTTAATTGCGTAGTATTTTTTGTGCATTCAGTAGTATTCTTATAAAAATTGTGTTCAGGCTAAATCACCAATGTTTGCAATTATAGTGTCGACAATATATCGGCTGATGTTTTTTAACGATGGAGTACCCAAACCATTTAGATGTGTTACCTTCTTTGCTACGAACGAGATAAAGAATATTTAAAGCTCAAGCATGACTAAATTTGTTGCATTTACATCAATCCACAGTAATAATTTCTTTATTTATCAGACAAGTAATAAACAACAAACAAACAGCAACAACAATAACAAATACACAACATAACAATTTAACTTTATGATATAATGTTAGTACCTAGTTATTACTCGTTAAGAGGTATTCAACAGCTTATCTAATCCATACCCAAAGGTAAAAACCATTAAAGGGGTCCATTGAATAGCTCACGAAAATGGTTTCTTTCATTTTACGACATTCGTTGTCGGGTAAATGGCCAACATATTTCGTGTTAGGCGGATTACTTACGTTACATATTGTGGCGGAAAAAATACTCTTCAATATAGTTTCTTGTTTTTTAGAGAAAGCTGAAGACTGTCTTTTGTTTTGGTATTATACATTTAAATATTATTATGTCGTATTAGTCGATTCGCACCAATTTACTCGCCCGAAACGGACGACAAATGTTACCTACCTCTATTATTTTCTTTGGGTGATTAATTGTGCAATCATCAACAACATCAAACGAGGCAAATCACCAGGACATGATGGGCTCAGCATTGAGCACCTGAGGCACGCAGGTGTCCATTTGCCGCGAGTCTTGTCTATGTTTTTCACAATGTGTATTAGTCACGCGTACCTACCTGCTAATCTAATGAAGACCAACGTAGTTCCCATTGTGAAGAACAGGACAGGTGACATCTCGGACAGAGGTAACTATCGTCCCATTTCTCTTGCGACTATAATAGCCAAGGTGTTGGACGGTATGCTTGATTCTTGTTTAAGTAAGTACATATATCTTAATGATGCACAGTTCGGGTTTCGCCCCGGACTATCAACTGAAAGTGCCATTTTAAGTCTCAAGCATACCGTTCAATATTATAAGGATCGCGGTACGCCGGTGTACGCCTGTTTCCTTGATCTCACCAAGGCGTTCGATCTTGTTTCATACGATGTGCTCTGGAGAAAGATGGGAGACAGGGGTATACCTCCGGAAATATGTGGGCTATTCCAGTATTGGTATGGTAACCAAGTCAATCGGGTGAAATGGAATGATACAGTCTCTGAGCCGTATAGGTTGGAGTGCGGAGTGAGACAGGGTGGTCTGACGTCTCCCAGGCTCTTCAACCTCTACGTGGATGACCTGATAGGCGCACTCAGCAGCATGCGTGTCGGATGCAGTGTTGATGGGGTTAGAATTAACAACATCAACTATGCAGATGACATGGTGCTGCTGGGTCCGTCGGCGGGAGCAATCAGAGAAATGCTTAAAACGTGTGAGACCTACGCTGCTGCACATGGTTTAAAATATAATGTGAATAAATGTAAATACATGGTCTTTGAGGTCAGTGGCAAACGCCGTAGAGAAGGACCCGAGTTACTAATTAACGGGTCACCCATGAAAAGGGTGTCAAGTTTTAAATACCTGGGGCATTGTCTTGCCGCTGAACTCAGGGACGATATGGACATTGAGAGGGAGCGCAGGGCTCTAGCGGTTCGGAGTAATATGTTGTCCCGTAGATTTGCGCGGTGTACAGACCAAGTAAAAATTACACTTTTCAAGGCTTATTGCCAAAGTTTGTACACGGGCAATCTATGGGTCAATTGTACGAAGAGATCGCTGGATGCCCTGCGCGTCCAATATAACAATGCTTTCAGGATGTTGTTGAGGCTGCCTCGTTACTGTAGCGCGTCGGAAATGTTTGCGCAAGCGCGTACCGACGGCTTCCATGCAATTATACGCAAAAAAACTGTGTCGCTACTGAGGAGAGTGAGGGGTAGTCGAAACAGCATCCTGAAAACTGTAGCCGAGAGCTTCGGCTCTCCGATTGTACAGCAGTTTGTGCGGAGGCTGATTTTTACTAACACTAGGCAATAAGTTTTTATGTTACTAACACTATATGGATATTTTATGTCCGAAATAAAAGTATTCTATTCTATTCTATTCTATTAACATGAAGTTAATTTATCTGTGTGCGAATCGACAATTCCAGAAATACGTAGTAGGCAATTGGCAAATTTTTAATACAATATTACAATATTTTGAACACAATAGACATTAATTACAAAAAAAAGACACTTATATTAAATGACCCTAGCGATTATCTTATATTCATATGTCATATACCATATTCAGGTATCATATTGTTCTGCTTCATAGATTACGCTCTGGTCACTACCCATCCCGCAAGTTTGGTTATTTGATGAAGAAAGTGAGTTCTCCCAATTGTGAAACATGCGGAACAGTTGAAGATGTTCACCATCTACTTATGGAGTGTACCAAGACAAAGAAGGAAAGAGAGGCACTGTTGAGCAGAATAAAAGTAAACAAATATGATACTGGTCCGTATGTGAAAGTTTTAGCGCAACCTTCAACTGAGATGGCAAATCTACTTGTTGATTTGTTTAGAGATTAATTATGTTTATTGTATTGGTAAGTGTAGCATATAGCAAGTTTAAGTTATGATGAGGCTGACATACCATTGTGGGTAAAAGCCTCCTTCAAAAATTCAGAATAAAAAAAAAAAAAAAAAAAAAAAAATCTTATATTCACTGAATTGTATCCTATTGTTAACCCGTGAACAGCGTTGTGGGCTGCAATATTGTTAATATGTTTTGTGTGTTTCCTGTTTCTATGTTTTATATTGTAGCTGTTTGTTGTTCCTTTTGAATAAAATTAAAAATAAAAATTACGGAAACAACGAAAGGCTAAGGAAAAATTAACTTAACTTTATTACATAAAATGCAAATCGAAGTCGATTCTACCGATTCGAGAAAGTAAATTCGTGCCATAAGCCATTTGTTTCGACTGTCAATAATGTGAATATCACACTAACGAAAAATTCACGAACAAACAGCGATTTTGAAGAATAATAGCATTTTTGACTGTTTCATAATTTTCCTTTTCTTACAGAGGCTGACCAGTTTGTAAAACAATTCTTGAAATTCAAATGGCAAACGAATTCCCTAATTTTCCGTTCCCGCAGAATGTATGAGGATCAATTTACATTATAATTAAGAATACTCTGGCTAATGTATTCTAGAGCGATTTAGTATAATTGTCTGAATGTTGGTCTGAGAACTATTAACTAATACTACGGCAATTAAGATACCAACGTTCCTCTAATAAGAGAACGAATTTGTAATGGGTGTTTCGCAGATTAAGTTACATAATTATGTTCAAGTTAGACTTTTGGGTCAGGTACAAGGCATTTTTTGCACCATTTTATTAATTACCTTTTCTTGCCATTTAATGTCATGTTTCAAGATTTATTATTTTTTAAATTAGTGGTCCAACGGTTTTTTGGTCTGAGCCAGATTAATATGAAAAATATTTTAATGCTGTGTTTTCTTTTTTATCAGTGAATATCAAGTGTTTCAACTCTTTAATTCCCTTTGACCACAATTTTGCAAAAGATAATTTAAAAGCATCGCTTTTAGACCTCATTATCGAATGGCTTTGGAGCACACTTGGTTACATATAAACGCGATTTTAAAGAACAGCGTCAGTGTGTTCACGGCCCTTTTTCAAACGACACTTTTAGAACCGATCACGATTGCTAAATCACGACTATTTCGAAAAACAGTTTACCTGAATAAGGTTAAGCATATAATAGATTAGTCGTGTTTAGATTATTCCATAGATGTATGAGGAACAGGGTGTAAAATTCACTCATCCTTCATAAAAAAGGAACCATCCTCCGACCAGACGGGAGCTGTGTCTGGTGGGCAACTGCCCCGGCAACTGATGTCGAGACGTTGTACATACGCCAGTTGCGCGAGGAACTCTGCTAGTGCGTCAATGTGATGCGTAGTTCGCATGTGGCGATGTATATTTATTTAAGACCAGATACATCTGAGTTTGTTTCGGTTTTACATCTCGCAAAAGTCGAATGCAAAACCAAACTTTCATCGACTTTTAAAACATGTTTTTTTTATGAGTAGAACCCTTTTATACGCACATAGTACACACCTCAATAAGGGACAATGCAAAAAGAAGCTTACCACGTGGGTCCTGGGACTCACCTATGATGACACCGAAAAACTGCTTACCATCGTGACTTAAAGTAACAAAATAATAATGTAATGCCATCTAATAAATCCTCACCCACTCCCTCCCACACACGCACCCCCGCTCTCTCAGACATACACAAACAAAACGCACCTACTTACTCACGCTCTCACTACAAATGTTTACTAACACTAAACCAAAACATTCCAATTTGTTTTTTGTTTTTTTCTTATTTTTT
Source organism: Polymixis flavicincta (assembly GCA_949987655.1). NCBI lineage: Eukaryota > Metazoa > Arthropoda > Insecta > Lepidoptera > Noctuidae > Polymixis > Polymixis flavicincta. The sequence continues at coordinate 7,785,613 of OX465185.1, read as the reverse complement.
TTTTAAACACTTATTTTTTAAATCACTGTCTTTATTTTTTTACTTTTATTTTGAATTGTATCAAACTGCTAGAGTGTGGAGACATGGTGATCTGAAACACAGGCCCTTAAAGCCTAGCTTAGGCACCAGTCTCCCACAGTAAACCTAACCATATGATGTACCCCCCCCGAGTGGGTTCCCGCATTGTCGTTGCGGGGGGGCTTAGTAACCGTGGTCTCCCATCCACGGTGAAGCCAAGAGGAACCCAACGGTGGGGCCGCTCGTCAGGGCTTTTGCCTTCAAGCCATTGACGTAGCGGCCAAAAAGTAGGTTGCGGTGAGGTGCACCGCAACTGAGGTGGGCCGCGATGTCGAATGGGAGGCATCGCGGCTGAGGGTTACAGGCTGCGGTAGAGGAGGAGTGCCGGTGCTTCTGAGCAGCGCTCTTCCCTTCCGTGGCCTGGACGGGGCCGCCACCGTTTGATGGCGGACGCGGTGGGGCCGCAGGGGAAGAGGAGTGTCGGTATAGCGTCAGCCGCTCTCCCTATCCTCTGCGGCCGAAAAGTGGTAGACGGGACGGCGCGTTGTGTTCCTCACGCGCGCCGTCAAAGATGTCAGCAACCACTGGTGGGGTCCGCAAGGGCCGATGCCTGCCAGGGGTGCGGGTTTGTTCGAAAGAGATACCACGGCCCCTGGCATACGGGCTACTGAGGGAACACGGGTGGGTTTTAGTCAGTAAAAGTCTGACACGCCCTCCTGCTCTACTCAGCAGGAGAAGTCATTTGATGATTTCCCACCCAAAAAAAAAAAAAAAAAAAAAACCATATGATGTACTGTAGGTGTAATAATGTCTGCAATGTTTATTGTGGTGAGAAAAAATAAATACTTATACTTATAGTATCTCTATGCCTAATCAAAATCTCTAACAAACATACAAATAGACACTCGCTTTTACAATCATCATCATTATCATCATTTCAGCCGAAAGACGTCCACTGCTGGACATAGGCCTCCCTCAGGCTCCTCCACTTCGACCGGCTTTTACAATGTTACTCCAGATTTACAACCAAACTCAAAACTCTAAGCTCCTCAGCACAATTTTCATTACTGAACCTCACTCACAACAAAGGTCTAACTGGCAATAAAAGCTGAATTCATAAAACACTAAGGTTGATGGCCAGAATCAAATGAAAGCGGTATAAACTAACTGAGGAGGCGTTATGTCTGCTTCGTGACAAGACTCCTTGGTAGTGGCTTCCATGTCGAGACACAAATTGTTCTCAAAATGTTTGCTCACAAATAAGTAGGAATGTGAATGTGGCCAATAGAATGCAGTTCTTATTGTTTAGTTTGGTATTTTTGTCTTTGACTTTCTCGTGGGGGCCTCCACGCACTCGTATTTTTTTAGCATACGTAAACCCTTTTAGTTCACGCAATACTTTTAATTAAAGTTTCCTTTTTCATGAAAACGAGGTTTCATGAAAAATCTCTAATTCTGGTCTATTTTACTTTCTGTTTTTTTTTTTTATTATTTTTGTACTAGTTTATTTTATTATGTGATCTTCCTGTGCGAGTCACAATAATAGTTATTTATGATACTAGTGCGGTAAGTTGGTTTTTACAAACGAGTTGACAATTGTAAAAACCAATTTCTGCACGTGTGTCATACAATGTTTTTCAACACATTTGCGAGAAAACAGTACAATATTATGTAATTAAACAAACCTATACATCATTAAATAGCGCTCTCCAATTTTGGCGGCTAGAGACCGTTTCCTGCAATTTGCGCCTCATTCAAAATATCAGGTGGAGTAGATTCCATATTAATATCAGTTTCCTCGCTTGAACTCATAATAAAAGTTTGTTTATAAATATCAGTCGGAAACTCGCAACAATCTTTGACGTTTCTAATATGAAAATGGCGCGAATTTAGAAATGGCGCCACATGCCCGTGGTGAAAATTAGAATTACATCTTTCATCTCATTTACTCTTTATTATTAAAGTGAGACAAACGTATTGAGCAAAATCGCGTCCAAGGAGGTTCGATAAGTCAGCTTATTTATTCTCGTAATGTGAAACTCCTTGGACGAAATTCTTATAATATTTTATGGAAATTAAAAAAAAACCGTAAAGAATACGCACGGTGCCATACAACGAGGCATGCGGTAAAATAGGTACTTAGGTGAGAGTACCTATTTTACCGCACGTTCCGTTGTATTAGTGCGTAATTTTTAACTTTCGAACCATGTATACAGGCATCGTAAATGCAGTTTTTGAGCAAATGTGTTTAAATTACTTTTTTTACTTTCTTTGTTTCAGTAAATCGAAAATATCTTCAAATAGTTCCAAAATAGGTGTGTTAATATTATTTTAGACTATTGGAATGCGAGCTGCCTACCTAAATTAGTCCAAGCTCGTCTGTCTATTAGGTACATCGGAACATTAAAAACATGCAGTAGAAATACGGGCCTTAATTTACACTTGGCTCAACCTAGGCGATATTATCATAACACTCGAATCCATTGCAACACTTTTATTATACTTTTAAGAAAAAAAGATAAATAACAAATTTATTTATGTCGATTATTTTACATATTGTGAATGAGAGAACGTTGTAGGCCTTACAGACTAGATTTGTACACGATTTTCTATTCTGTATTTTCATTCCTCTAAGTACCTGGTACTTATTGACAGGCCTCCACTGTCCTCCCATACCTATTATCACTGTAAATTGAAAACATTGTTAAAGCCAATTATTTTTAAAAGAGTAACCGTGGAGTTTCTTGCCGGCTCTTCTCCATAGGAAGCGACAATTTGGAACCGTGCACCTAGCTTCTGACGTACATAAGTGCCCATGCAGGTTTATATGAAATAAAATAATTTGATTTGATAACCTATAATAATTTCCACGTCATCAGCTGCCTAGCTTTTTCCCAACTATGATGGGGTCGGCTTCCAGTCTAACCGAATGCAGCTGAATACCAGTATTTTACATGGAGCAACTGCCTACGAGACCTCCACAAACCAGTTACTGGGCTATACGATACCCGGTTATAATAATTTCCACATGTAAAGGTTCTCGAAAATGAACCCTTCAGCACAGCTAGGATCGGATCAGTCCACGTGAATATGGTATTAAAGGTTCTCTAACGGTTGTAAATAAACTATACTCCTCATTAACCCATTGTCTATATTCCTTATAACCCGTAACTTCAAAGGAATACTCAATAGGTTCTGAGAGTATGCTTGTCCCATCGTAGACCTAATCTGAAGCTTTCCACCTGGCGAGACCGAGGTTAAAGTCAGTCCCATTATATATGATGGTCCGCTTACAGTAATCGAAAGTGTTATTTAGAAGCCTCTCAACAAGGGGATTCCTATGCCCATGTAAGATCAGCAATAATTTACAGTTTAGGACAAAAATAACTCACACTTTTACAAACCAAGGCGAGAGGCTTCTAAATAAAATTTTACACCATTGTTAACGGGATACAATAATATTTTTTGATAGAATACTCTTTGACCTACTACTAGTACTACTACTCTGCATAGTCAAAGAGCTCTCTCTTCCCATGACTTCCAGCTATTTTGATCCAGGCCCATTGGTGGTCTGTTTTTTCCAGCTCGTCCCGTAATCTTCTTTGTGCCCTAATGTTATGAAAAGATTTCCCCTATTTCCTTTCAAACTTTTACCAATCTTTGGCAATATCTGGACACCTCTGCCGTGCAAACCTGTCCGTATCGACATCTTACCTTCTCCGCGGTTTACCTCGACTCGATCCCATTATTATAATATAACAAAAAAAAAAAAAATACGGGGCATAAACGTTACCTCAACTTAAATCTTCAGAAACTATTTCGATAATGATGTGGGCGGAAAAACCTTGTATTTATGATCATTTTGCGTGGGTATTCTTCGTCGAGTCTCTAAATATACCACTATACTTGTAAGCGATAATATCCATTTACATTGATGAGATACAACAAATTAGTTAGAGTAGCCGTTGGCACGTTTCTTTGACCTCGTAAAGAAATAAAAACAGAGAAAATATACACCTGTAATGCATTTTTATTTACATGTCTGATTTGGTAAACAAACACTGTACGAAAATTACGAGGTCATGCATTGAGGACTGGTCAAAATAAGTAAGCCATCAACCGCTATGGTCCACCTTTTATGACGTACGGAGCCGAAACGTGGACACCACCACCAACGGGCCCATACATTCAAGCTCGCTCAGCGAGCCATGGAACGAGCTATGCTTGGGGATAGTATCCGGAATGAGGTGATCCGGCAGAGAACCAAAGCTGTTGACATAGCTTACAGAATTAGCAAGCTAAAGTGGCAATGGGCCGGCCACATTCGCCGTAGAACCGATGACCGTTGGGGTAGACGTGTTCTTCAGTGGAGACCGCGAATCGGCAAACGCAGGGTAGGATGTATAGGTTGCTAATTGTTAAAAAAAAAACACGATATCGGGTTTCTAATCCTTGACTCGAAAAATATGAGCACACCCTGCTCATATTTTTCGAGTTATCTAATAGCCAAATTATTGCAGTCGTACTTTTAATACGTACCCATAAAGTGCGAGTACAAACATTTGTTTGGTTAACTGGTGAAATATGATTACACCTCTGCATTTTCCTTCGAGAATTTAGGAATTTACCTCCCGGGTTGCCATGGAAACACATGAAAACATGATTACCTCATAAAACATTAATTACGGTGGTTTCTATGGGAGAGAAATATTCTGAGGTTCCCGGATGTTTCAGGTAATGACGACGAATTACATCTTTTGCCATTTTAACTACACATCTTTTATTTTCCCACAAATTGGAGCTCTTCGAACCAAAAGATAACTTTATTATTCAAACCCTACATTTTTAACCGACTTCAAAATTAAGAGGTTCTCAATTTCGTCTGAGGGTTTTTTATATGCATGTTTTGCGATATCTCTGGCAATTGTGAATCAATTTCCATTTTTTTATGGGTAGAGTATGCCTCGGGGTAGACGTAGAGGAAGACAGATGAAAAGGTGGGAGGATGATCTGCCAAAAGGTTGGCGGAGAACAGCTCTAGACAGGAGTAAATGGAGGGACATGGTGGAGGCCTATATCGCAAGACACCTGACCCGGAAGCTGATTATTTACAGCTAATCTGCTAACATTAGGGTTAAGAATAGATTTAAATTAAGTGTTATTCGTTTATAAGAACTGATGTATACTTACAGAAAAGGTCAGAGAAAATAAAGGCTATTTTTATTTTATTTTTTTAAGCCTCGTGGTTGGTCCAGTACAAAATTGAACTAACTTTACTTGCGTAGTTTTTTCGTGAACTTCAATAACGCGTTTTTAATCCACTTTGTCTATCTCAAAAAGCTAAATACAGATCCAAAGACATCGACTTCCAATTTTTTTTTTATTACTTTGTAGTGTATTAAATCGTCTGTATGTTCTGTTATTATTTGTCAGTTAGGTATATGTATAATAGGAGACATATCTTAAGTAATTCGAGATAATGTGAGTCAAAGCAATTCCTAGTAATGGGTACATAAATATCTGGTCAAATTAAAATAGGTATAAATATCTGAAAAAAAAAGAAAACAACAAAAAATCGTTTCCTAAAATTAAAACATTATTAAAACAGTACTTTGGAGTTAACTTCACAAATGTAATGTACAAATAACTGAAAAGAATCCATATTCAACTCCAGATTTTCCAAATAGAATAAATGCCAGAAGAATGTGAAACATGTGCGTTTTGTTTGTGCAGAATAAACATTTTTTCTTTCTTTCTTCTTTCTGAAACCAAATTCATTAGTATTTTAATGTTCCGTAAAATCTTATTCGTAATTGTAGCTAGTTAAATCTTTGAAAAAGTTAATTCAATCCGCCCTACCCAATTGATTTTAACTTATTACCCCTAATACTTAGTGAGCTATTAAAGTGCACCCCCAGTTCCATGACCTACCAGCCGCCACTGGCTGTAGTACGTGTCGGTGGAGCAGACCAGTCCTGGAGTGGAGACCGCAGTGTTGGGCGTCCCCAAGCTAAATGGATCGATGAACTGAAAAAGGTGGCTGGCACAGACTGAAGGCGCAAAACGGATGATAGGGGGTTAAGGAGCAGCCTATATCCAGCAGTAGACTGGGTATCGGCAAGCGTAGCGTGGGATGCCCCCTAACTAGATGCGAGCAATTCAATGCGGTCAAATAAAAACAGTGGCATTCCGGGAGTGCCAACAGAAGTGAAAACTTGAACAATTACGTGTGTATTTTTTTAATCGTCAATACAGGATTTCACATTTTGTCCTTGGGTCTTGATTGCTCTGTAAAAAATGATAAACGAGCGATCGAGTTCAGCCATTAAAGTTAACAGCACAGATTTTTACAATAAAAATACGAAGGAAAAGAAAGGGATAACAGAATTAGAATTTCTTAATGAAAGAAAGGGACTTTTCCAAAAGACATCAACGCGTGACTTATCTGTGTGCTCGTTCACCCATATTTACACGGTATACATAAAGCTCATGGAAAGCGTTCGGTGACGATGACTCGAGTTCCATGATTTTTGTTCACCCAAACAGTGCTCAACGCACCTAAAGAAGTTTTCACTTCAAAAATCTCAAATGTAGGTCACATTTTTTTGCACGCAGGAATCAAATTTTAGAACTTTTGCACAGCAGCGAATTTCTCAGTCAGTTACTGTTCTCGTCATAATTTTTGCTGCATCAGGTCCCCAAAGTCCCCAAACTAATTTGATTGTCTTTGTTAAGAGGGGCATGAACTTTCCGGACATTATACTCTCGACCATTAAATATTAATAAGCGTCTATAGTTCAAAGGCGTGCTGCGGACCCTTGATGGAAAAGCCAAACTAGGTTGAGTTATTTAGTTCAGAACAAACTTGAGAGAGTTATTTACGGGACTGAAATGTTTTTACGTAGTTTTAGAATCCTTTTGTATTCAATTTAATTGGAAATTGTATGTATTGCAACTGCCGTACATTTTATTTACAAAACATTTTAATTTGTTATAAAATTATTTTAATAATATTAATGTAAAACCGTGATTCTAGCCGATAGCTTCGACTATAAATTATTTAAATAGTTATAGTTTAGAAGAACAACGCAGTCACACAGACAGACTGGAAAAACGATTTTAGTATAATACAGGGTGGCAGGGAGGGACATCGACGTGCAAACTGTAACCACGAATTCAGCATATGATTCTAGAGCAATTTACCAGCTAGGTGCCAGAATTTCCTTGAGGGACTTTTTTAAAGATATTGGTAATCTCACAGTCGCATCACAATTCATATTCACTAACATCTTATCTATTATGCAAAATATACACATGTACACTTAAAACAGTTAACACTAGAAATAAGGACAAACTACGTGTTCCCTTTCATCGGCTTCATAAGGTTCATTACTAATTTGTTGGGCTTGGCATAACCTCTTATTACAAGCTTCTCTCTTCTTTGCTAGATTTGCCTTTGATGCGTTTAAAGCTCAAGTAAAATCAATTATTTGTTTAAAGGCTTACTATTCCACTAACCCCCCCGAGTGGGTTCCCGCATTGTCGTTGCGGGTTGGCTCAGTAACCGTGGATTCCGGCCACGGTGAAGCCAAGAGGAACCCAAAGGTGGGGCCGTTCGTCAGGGTTTTTGCCTCAAAGCCGACGACGTAGCGGCCAAAAAGTAGGTTGCGGTGAGGTGCACCGCAACTGAGGTGGGCCGCGATGTCGAATGGGAGGCATCGCGGCTGAGGGTTACGGGCTGCGGTAGATGAGGAGTGCCGGTGCTTCTGAGCAGCGCTCTTCCCTTCCGTGGCCTGGACGGGGCCGCCACCGTTTGATGGCGGACGCGGTGGGACCGCAGGGGAAGAGGAGTGTCGGTATAGCGTCAGCCGCTCTCCTGATCCCCTGCGGCCGAAAAGTGGTAGACGGGACGGCGCGTTGTGTTCCACACGCGCGCCGTCAAAGATGTCAGCAACCACCGGTGGGGTCCGCAAGGGCCGATGCCTGCCAGGGGTGCGGGTTTGTTCGAAAGAGATACCACAGCCCCTGGCATACGGGCTACTGAGGGAGCACGGGTGGGTTTTGGTCAGTAAAAGTCTGACACGCCCTCCAGCTCTACTCAGCAGGAGAAGTCATTTGATGATTTCCCACCCAAAAAAAAAAAAAAAAAAAAACTATTCCACTAACGACTAATTAAATGACATGAATAGTTGGTCGCTGTGACTAACTCAAGACAATGTTTATGTTCTTTCTCCAGAATTAGCGTACCTAGTGAAAGGTTATATGGGTTCATATAATTATTTATTTATATTTTTTATTTTACTTTATTGACCAAGTATTTTTTAATTTTTTATCATCATTATCTGTTATGTCATTAGTTATTGATATGATTTACTACTAACAATAATCCAGCATTGCATATGTAAGCTATCACGCCCTTTATACCAGGAGGCTTTTATTTTAGTATTATGCTTTATTGTTTATTACCTTGCATATGTATGTATAGAATCAAGTCCATCCGACTAAACAGACAGCTGTGCTACTGGGGAGTTTGTTGCGCCACTTCTTCTTCCGAGCTAAAGCACTAGGAAGTGGTGAAGGGTGGGCGTTTTTTGCGGGACTGTCTTAAGTATTTGACGTTCGAAAAGCGCTGATTCTCAGCGTAATTTGAATAAATGACTTTTGATTTAATTTTTGATTTTGAGACCCTCTCTAGCAGAGAAATATTACATCGGTTATCAAAAATGAATCTGCTGTTCCATAGAGAAGTACTTACAATACGCGATTTTTAATAACCGAATTTAAATTTCCACGCAGAGGGTTTAGAATCATGTACTGAATGCAATAGGTTGCGCGTCAATGTCGCCACATTCTCAGTATGGTTTTTTTTCTTTTTACATATACAAACAAAACTACCTATTAAATAATCCACTTGTGATAAGCCTAAAAGTATCTATCTACATTAAGTAGGTATCAAACTCTGCAGACTGGAACAAAATTTCCAAGTAGAGGAGACCGAGGAGAGTTGTAACAGAGGAGAGTAGTGACAAAGACGATTTCTCGGAACCTTTGACCGTTAGTGAGCAGGAAACAACGCACGATTATTACTTAAGAGACGCGCTACTTGACGCTGTACCCGCCAGAGGTGTACGGCAAGCGATTGCGTGAGTACGACGTCTGTGTGAAAAAAAAACCGAACAGTAAGGTTTTATCAAAATTTTGATAATATATCGTGACATACAACTTGCACGTGGATACGCTATGTTTTCATTTATTGTGTATTTTTTGAAGTTTCAAAACGTGGCAGTGTATTGCTGAGTATGCATCTTGTTTCGAAATTACGAATTATTATTCTGACCAGGTCGCAGTTTTTGGCACCTAGGATAGTTGTGACACGCTGTCACAACCCTCCTATTGAAGTTTATTTTCTAGTTATCTAATTTTGCATGGTTTCTGCAATGTCTCTTTTGATGGTTTTATATATTTTTGTTTGTTTTAGTCAATTCTTACAACCTAAGTTTGATATAAAAAGAATTCGGCAATTAAAGTCTGTCTTAAAATTACATTTTTTGTCAGGAACTAATGTGGGCATGTTGCATGCTGAATTGCTTTTTTTTGTTTTAGAATACCTAATAATTATTCACGAAAAACTGATAAAATTGCAAGAAGACTAACAAGAAAAGTGCAACTGATGACGAAGAAGATGCAGAAAATGATTGTTTTGCTTGTGCTGCTTTGAATCCTATGCCAGTAGCAGATCAAATGAGAAGTGTGTTCAGTGTCTAGAATGCATAGACTGGTCTAGCGAAGATTGGACTGGGGGCGAGCTGCAATACCTCTGTCATAATTGTTTAACAGATTAAATTAAGACTTTTAACTGATCATAAAACAACTGACCTCGTAATGATGGCATAATTACATATACAAGATTTGATATTTGTTATGAGAAAGTATCATGTTAAGTACCTATTTTAGATCGTACAATTATGCCAAAGATAAATTAAAGTACTTTCATTAACAAAAAACGTGTCTTTTGTTTATAATTCATAAAAAGGATTTTTATCTATCTAATATAGTCTAGATACCCAGCTGTCACAACTTACCTTGGTACCTGTCACAATTTACCTCGGTCTTAGGAGAGTTGTGACAAAAGGAGTCGTTTCAGTTTTCGTAGATTTTCTCAGAATCCTTATAACTTTCATTGAGTTTGATGCCTGTTTTTAAAAGAGTAAGGATTATGCTTAAGGATTGAGCTACATTGTGGCATAGAGTTCATAATCGTGGTATGTTTCTTTGTTGAGATATGTTCTTTTAAGTAAAAATTGTCACAACTGTCCTCGGTCTCCCCTACAATTATTGCCTTTCATTCAAATTTATGATGAAAATGTTCATCAAATCAGTGACCCTGAAACTCCTTAGATTCAAAAACCGAAACTTTGATAGCAATCTTGGAACCAAAACAAATTCTGACTCACCCAGATTACTAGCCGAGTAGCCAACTTTGTTTCGCCTCACTGGGTCCAAATAGACCCTAAATTATTCTTATACTGATACTATATCACAACATAAATAGGTACAGAAGGTTCGGCTCCATAAGTACGTTTACCAAAAGTGATAAGTAAACTGCACCCTAATTGCGTAACTCACGGTTAATCATAACCTGTTTCAATTTGTCAGTTCAACAATACTCATTGCTTTATTTACGTTGCTGAGCAGACACATTTTTCGAACATATGAAGCAATGATTTAACAACACGTCTGTACGTAACTTATAAGATTCTCTTGTTGGTTTGAATTTTTTGACCATCGGGTTTTTGGCTACTTGGTTACTATGTGTATTTGATATTTATTGTACAATGTGGCTCTTATTTGTACAGCATAAAAAACTTTCTGTTGAATCTTTTTCTTTTTCATCGTTTGGTCGCGACTCATATACACTACTGACATTCATTTTGCACAGTAGGTACGTGAAGCGTATGTAAGGACTTGACCTTCTGCACCTATCTAATTTATACTGAAACTGATTCCCAGGGTGGTTTCCAGGTAAAACTTATCGGATTATGAAAATTCTCCTGTGATTGTTGCTCGTCGAAGCGGAATGTGATTTCACACTGACCGACTTCCAACTGCCAAAGATTCCAGAACTTTCCTGTTTGAATGACCGACATTTTGGTCGTGACATCGTTACAATGTAAGTAAGTAAGTAAGTAAATTTATTTCAATAATTGTTTAAAATTATACAAATATCTTATAGGCTATATTATCTTTTTACAAACGAAATAGACATCTGTAGCCGAACTAGGCGAAAGCCTGTATTTCGGCTATCAGCGCCAAAACCTTCAAAAAATGTACACTTATAAATAGCCATCAAGTAAAAAATGTTAGCGTTTGTATATAAACAAAGAAAAAAAGTGATGATAAAACATGAAACACACAATGATAAAAATACACTAAAGACAAAATTAAAATAAATTAAGTAAGTAAAAATTAAAAACAATATAAGTAAGTTAAACTAAAATATTTTTTTAAAATTAAATTAAAATCAAATAAAAATAGATCTTGATATTGTGTAGATGTCCTCTCTTTGTGTGATATGATTATGTGTGAACGTGAATGTGAGAGGGTGTGTGTTTGTAGTAAGTAGTTAATCACCGTGGTATATGTAGAATCAATTCAGTCTCTTCGTAAGTTAGTTTTTGTAAGTAATTATTAACCTTTTTTTTACATTCAGTTTTTGTTAGTGGGTAAATGTTTATTGTTCTATTTATATTATTATAGATGTAAGGTCCAATGAAGTTGGTGAATCTTGAGCTGAATTTCGTTTTAGTTATTTCGTTTCTGACGCATACTTTATCTCTTCTTCGTTTTTGTAAGTTTAGAGGATTAAAAGTTTGTTTGCTATGTTGTAGAAGAGTGACATTAAGTAGATATAGTTGTCTTACAGTTAGAACCTCACAGTTCCTGTACAATTGTGTAGTGGGGAAAAAAATACGTTTAAAAGTACTAACTTTGAGCACTGCACGTTGGGCGATCTCTAGACTCTTTAACGTTGTTTTTGAGGCGCCTCCCCAGGATGAAATACAGTAAGATAAAAGCGACTGGCAGAGAGCATAATAAATCTGTTTCAGCAGTTGTGGATCAGCGACATGCCGTAAATTTTTAAAAATAAATATGAGTTTACGAATTCTTCCACATAGATGTTTTATATGTTCTTTGAAGTTGAGACTACTGTCAATTGTTACACCCAGATATTTAATCGTCTGCACACGTTCCAGTGAAGGGCACGAGCAGCTAGACCTCGGTTGACACTCGTGTGAGATGATTTTGTGGCTGCTAGAGACTCCCTTTACATTCCTAATGCCAAAACAGATAAATTTCGTCTTATCTACATTTAAAGTTAGAATGTTACTCTGTAGCCACCTTCCAACCATATCAAACCCAATCTGAGCAGCACTGAAAGCCTCATCCCAGGTATCGGCAGCAAAACAGAGGGCAGTATCATCTGCGAAGGAGATTATTTCGCCTTGGGATAGCTTAAGGTTTGTGAGTTGATTAATGTATACCAGAAATAAGGTAGGCCCTAAGATGCTGCCCTGCGGAACTCCATGTGTGATTGGGAGGCCATCACTTTTGTATGTATCAAGTCGTACACATTGAGATCGCCCAGTCAAATAGCTTTTGAAAAGCTTGTGCTGCGTGCCTCTGATTCCAAGTTTGTCCAGCTTATCCAGTAAGACGGAGACAGAAATCGTATCAAAAGCCTTTGCGAGATCTAGGAAGATAATGAGACATTTTTTTCCTTTATCTAGATTTGAGGCAACAATATTTGTAAGTTTGTTAACAGCTTGTTCGGTCGACTTACCTTGCCGAAAACCATATTGATTAGTAGACAGCAAGTTATTTTTTTCTAAATAGCCTACTAATCTTTCGTTAATAATCCTCTCTAGTATTTTCGACAGAGCCGGCAAAATAGATATAGGCCTGTAATTATTGATACGATTTCTGTCACCACTCTTATGAATGGGGCAAACCTCAGCCTTTTTTAGGGAATCCGGGAATACACCCGACTGCAGGCAATTATTAAATATTTTTGTTAAGGGTGGTATGAGAATATCCTTATAACTTTTTAAAAAATCGCTACTAATGTTATCCCACCCACTGGCACAGTTTGACTTTAAACCAAGGATAAGGCGTTCTACCTCATCTTCAGTGGTATCCATTAGGACGAATGAATGTACAGTATTTGTGTCAGTAGATGTGTTTTGAGCGTTGTTGTTTATTGTTAGTGTATTCTTTTGCTGAATTTTATCTGCCAAGGAGGTTCCTACGTTAATGAAATAGCTATTCACTTCATTGAGTGAATTTACAGGAGTATTTGATAAGGTTAGTAGTTCTTTAGGGGAATTAGGATGTTTTGACATGTTGGTGATATCTTTGATGACTTTCCACAGCTTTTTGTTATCCTCTTTTGCTGCTTGAAGTTGGTCTCTCTCGTATGCTCTTTTTACTTTCCTTATTATGGCAGTGCAGTAGTTTCTGTACCGACTGTATGTTATTTTTAAAATATCGTTACCTGGATCCAGTTTTATTTTTTTTATGCAACTTATCCCTATGTCTTACACATCGTAGCAAGCCTTGTGTCATCCAAGGTTTTATTATTTTGTGGCGTTTAGGAATAGTTATTTCTTTTGTATTGGTAGCAATTGCTTGTTGGATGGAATTTGTGAAATAATTTAGGGAGGAGTTTGGGTCTACAAAACTATTAATGGGGCTGAAGTCAATTTTCGATAGATCTCTTTTTAGACCGACTTTGTCAGTTTTTATTGTCTTTGCAAACGCATACTGTCGTGTTGTCTTCAAATTAATGTTTAATAAAACGGGGTAGTGATCTGTCAATGTAGTGTGAGGTACAATGATGTTGGTACGACAGTTGGTTTTGACAAGGGCGTGATCCAGACAAGTATGACTTTTGCTACGCGTAATTAAAGTATGAGCTGGTAAAAGGCCATGTGTAGCTGCTAAAGTTAAATAGCGCTCCCCGTGGTGATTAATTTTTTCAGGATTAATATTAAATGTCACAGCGGGCGGTCAAACTTATGGGGTTGGGGACCGCTCCTCAAACCGTTATCAGGATAATGTAAGGGAGGTCAAAATACGGAATCCCTTTTGTATTCTGTTCATCACTATGTCTTCAGATAATTAGAATTTATAGAATTCGACTTCTGTGTCCGCAAATAAATGTTGTTTAAATTTTTGTTTTTTTGTAAATGGAGAGTAGAAAATTAATCCTACTAAGAAAGACGAAACTTACGTAGGTATGTTTGCTAATCGCGGCTAAACTATCAGCCCAATTTTGTGAACTTTGACGAAGATCTCACCTGATACTTGGAGTAGAATATAACTTTTCATCTCAGAAAATTAAGACCCTTTAGAGAGCACGACAGGGGCTTTTTTCTTTATTCAACAAGCAGCGCTCCGCGATTTCACCCGCGTGGTTCCCGTTCCCGTGGGAATACGGGGATAAAATATAGCCTATGTCACCTGAGTATAGTGTAGCTTCCCAACAGCGAAATAATTTTTCAAATCGGTTCAGTAGTTTCGGAGCCTATTCAATGCAAATAAACAAACAAACAATCAAATCTTTCTTCTTTTTAATATTGATAAAAAGAAAGAAAGTACTTTTATTTAACACAGACTATAAGGCAAATTTTAAACAAGCAGAAAAGTGTACCTAAAGACTGCCGCAAAAAGGTCCAGTACAGCAAAAATGCCAGACAATTAGTGCCGGACGCTGGTGTTGAAACTGGACCTAAAGTTTGAGGTGACGGATGTAAATCAGTTTCAAGCTGCAAGGTGACATATGCATACATACATAAATACTGCCATATTAAAGTTTATACAGGATGGCAGTAACATTGACGCGCAAATTGAAACCATGATTGTAGACACCCTAGCGTAGAAATATTTCGTAATTTATCAAAAATATAATATCTGCTGTTTTATAGAAAATTGGCATACCTACGCGGTTTAACAATTCAAAAGTGCCTGTAAATAGTTTAATTGAAATAAATGCTTTGAGTTTGAGTATGGTCAAAATCTATGGAACATCATTCTTTTTATAACTTACATCAATCATTTCAAAAGAAGGGATCAGAATCATTTACTGAATCCATTGTAGGTTGTGCGTCGATGTGTCATCCTGTACAAAAAAAGAATAATAAATATTTTAAACCACACCAGTGTGAAAGACGTAATGTTTGAAAACGTTTCCTTATAATATAAATCTTTAATTACCAAGTGACCCACTAAAATAAATTGCATGTTACAGTTTACCGCAATTTGTTTGCCACATATTATGCCGACTTACAAATTCCTTACTTATAAACTCAATAGGATTTAATATTGAGTTGTCTTCAGGTGTAATTAAATTACTTGTAGCCTATTTTATTTCTAGTCTTTTGTTTCAGGGATCGATTTAATTTCTTCGATGCTTTAAAAGTTTAAAATATTCATAACTGACAACCATTTGACTGCTTTGAATCAGCTTTTAGTGAGAGCATCCACACAAATTCTCCGTACACGAACACTGGGTGCTACGCATGAGCTACGCCGTAGCTTCGTAGCGCGTAGCAAAATATGCGAACCATACGAATTGTTAATGATTGTGCATTCAACAAGCCAAGTCTAACGAATAGATGAAATAAAAGTGACTTAGGACTAAAAACAATACTAAATTAACATATAAATACTCATACCACGTAGATCACCGAGTTCATCGGCACTTGACAAAACGGCACCTTATCTTCATTTATTTTAGAGATCGAACGGTATCTTAAATATAAAATTTATTTATTTTAAAATAAACTACAGTTTTAAATAAAACGTTGATTCACTTTATGCCACTTAATTCTCCGATCAGTTTATGAAAATCAGTGTTAGAACTAGATACAAAATATTTGTATTTTTCACATATCAGCAGTTTTCCGTTGTTGCAGGCGCCACTTTGCCAGAATGTTGTGGCATGTAGATACACACGTAACTTCTAATCCTCTTAAGTTCAGTTTAACACAAGTAATTTAATGGTAGCATGTATGTAAGCAGCATGGAACTAGTAACTTAAATAAGTTATGAGCGGCAGGATACATTAGGTGTAGAAGGTAATAAAGATCATCATTATCTGCATAGCAATTTTTAACTGTGGCTGTGTAGCTTCCAGTCTAACCAGATGCAGTTGGATACCAGTATTTTATATCGAGTGACTGCCTATCTGACTTCTACAACCCAATTACTGGATAATACGAAACGCTTGGTAAGACTGGCTATCAGATATCCGGGCTTCTGTCCGTAAAAACTGTCAAAGATCCACGAATGGCAGACGGGACCACCGGCATAACGTGCTTTCCGAGGCACGGAGGGGTCTGGGTATGTAAAGATGGTATAAGTTCCCATGCACGAACCAAACGCGACAAGCGTAGCTTACTCTGATCTACCGACCCGTGTTTCTTAGCCGCAAGCCCCAGGTAATAAATTAAAATAAAAAATAAAAATCTTTATTGCAGACCACAATGATCCGGAAAAAAAAAGCAATAAAAAAAGATAATTGCATTAAAAAAAAAAAAACAGAATAAAGAAAAATATATAAATACAATTAAATAGCATACACACACACAAACTCACGCCTTTCTTCTCTTGCACATTAATGGGCACAAACATTTTACGCGGCTATTTTCAACCACCGCTTGTAGGTCTTGGCAGCGTACATCCTATTAACAATGTCCTTAACTAAGGTGTTTCCACACGTTCTAACCCTGGACATGAATGAGGCAATGAAGAAATTCAGATAAAAAATTATGTTTTTGGGGGTTGTTCGAAAGAGATACCGCTGTCCCTGGCGTGCAGGCTACTGAGGAAACACGGGTGTGTTTTAGTCAGTAAAAATCTGACACGCCCTCCTGCTCCACCCAGAGTCATCATCATCAGCCTATAATGTTCCCACTGCTGGGACACAGGCCTCCTCTCGCTGAGAGGGATTGGACTGTAATCCACCACGCGGGCCCAGTGCGGGTTGGTAGATGTCACATGTCTTCGAATTTTTGGTTCTAGGACATGCCGGTTTCCTCACGATGTTTTCTCCACCCAGAGTGGGAGAAGTTATTTGATGATTTCCCACCCAAAAAAATAAAAAATAAAAACCAGCGAAATGTGAGTGTACCTCTGCCTAACCTGTTGAGGAATATAGCCATGCAGTATGAGTTATGTATGTAACCCAAAAAACACCAATGAAAATTATTTTTACCATAATTGCCTATAAATTGTGTGAGATTGCATCGCATGTTTCACCTTTAATTCACAGTGAATTTTCTGAGTGCTCCCACTTCCGCAATGAAATTTCGCGACACCCAAAATTTAAATTTACATTATTATAGCAACTTTAATTACCTTGCGTACAACAATGGGTGTAGAAATTACGTAATTACAAAACAGAATAGGGACGTCAAGACAGTGGTTTGGTACATATAGGGTCGTATTTTGTTTCGCAAATATTGTGGTGTCTTTCATGTGATGTAATTACATAGATTTAATTACTACTTATGTGAAGATATATGTATCACGGAGTACCTATGTGTATCTACAGTGGTTTATTTTATTTTAATAAGGAAAACAAACTGACACATTACATTTTGTAGCAAGAAATACAACAAATATACGGCAAAATGTGTAAAGAACAACATTTACCACGGTATGCAAATGTTTTTTTTTTTCAAACCATGCTCTTTAAATCAAAATCTACAAAGTAATCATTAAGTTAAGAAAACATTTTTTGCGTTCTATCTATATATAAAAATGAATTGCTGTTCGTTAGTCTCGCTAAAACTCGAGAACGGCCGGTTTGGCTAATTTTAGTTTTGATATATTTGTGGCAGTCCAGGGAAGGTTCAAACTGTGAGAAACATAAATAATAAGTGAATGAAAATTCTAAAAACGATAATTTAACTTTCCAATACATGCTGTTCCTAGCTATGAAACATTTGATGTCTTTTGTCTTATATTGTCACTTGCTTGTCAAATATTCATAGGTGCGTTCAGAAATTTGTCTATTTCATAGCTGGTAGGGTAGGTTAGGGTAGTGTAGTGTAGGGTAGGGTAGTGTAGGGTAGCGTTGGGTAGGCAGGGTAGGTAGGGTAGGCAGGGTAGGGGTAGGTAGGAATTTTGTATGAGTGACTTTTGGACGGACAGGACAACGTCTATCGGGTCAGCTAGTAGTATAATAAAAGTAAATTGAGTAAACAAAGAAAACGAACATCAAGGCATGCAAATCTGAAAAAGTGGTTTGAGTACCTACTATATTTTAAATCTACCAGCAGAAAGACCAAACATATCGATATGATAGTAATGTTTGTTACTAGCAATTCGCCTGCGACTTTGTTCGCGTGTATGTCGTTAATCGCGCAAAAAAGTAGCTTATGTTCTTCTCCATATCCCAGGCTTATTATCTCTGCCAAGTTTCTTGACGATTCATGACAGACAGAGTTGTATTTTTTTTGGGTGGGAAATCATCAAATAACTTCTCGGACGTGACTTACTTTTAAGTCACGATATCTCTTTCGAATAATCCGCACCCCTGGCAGACATCGGCCCTTGCAGACCCCACCAGTTGGTACTGACATCTTTTTGAGGCGCGCGTGGAACACAACGCGCCGTCGACCCGAGGCTTGGTCCTTACCGGACAGCGAGCTTCCCACTACTCGCCGTCCGCAAGCCCGTACCTACGGTGAACGGGAATCAGCCTGGAATTCCCGACGCATTGATAATATTAGTAGGGATGTTACTCCGGAATAATGTAGCTTTGCATAGGTGAAACATTTTTTAAGTCGGTAAAGTAAGTTTTGAGTTTATCCATAAGAAACAACTTTACAAAGAATCAAATCTTTCCTCTTTATAAAAATAAGTAAGTTAGTAGTTCACATTTAGAATCGTACCATATTTCTTTTGTATTAAATTAAACGACATTTAAAAAAATACAGTCCCTACAAAACAATACTATCACCACGCCACAAAGAATGAAACGTAACATTTCTTAAAAACATTGCTCGTAACAAAACGAGGTATCTAACTCAAAATTCCTCTGGTTAAAATACTGCTGTGTTTATTTTTTCTCGGCGGGTTAAGCCTTCACAATTTTTACGACCCGCCATATTGTAAAGAGACAGTTATTTCAATAAATTAAGTGAAGACCGCGGATGTATTGTTGTATACGTGAGCGAATAATATTTTAGTGTTCGCGTTTGGTCTAATTTTATGCTAAAGCTGAAATTATAAGATGTTTAATAGGTTCTACAAAATGACTATCATACCCATAGAAAGGCTTTCAATCGGCCTTAAACTCTAAAGGGACACTAGCCACTTTTACAAAATCAAAAGAACCCATAGGCGTAGCTTGTGTAAGCCTACCTAAATTTGAGGATTGGTCTATCAAAACTACTCAAATCAAATCAATCAAATCAGAATTTATTTATTTCATGTAAACCTGCATGGGCACTTATAAAGCATCAGAAGATAGGTGTATGGTTCCAATTTGTCACTTCCTATGGAGAAGAGCCGGCAAGAAACACCACGGTTACCCTTTTAAAAATAATTGGTTTTAACAATTTTTTCAAATTACAGTAAAAACAGGTATCGGAGGACAGTCCAGGACCTAGAGACAAAACACATTTCTGTTAGCGTTCACCCCAAACGCTACGCCAAAATGTATGGGAAAGACATTACCTGCGGATAGGTTACGTCGTGTCTTTTCCGCAAGTATTGTCATTCCCATACATTTTGGCGTAGCGTTTGGCGTGAACGCTAACAGAAATGTGTTTTGTCTAGGCCTACTGGCCTGCCAATAACTACCAGGTAAAATAAATATTAGAAAATCGTCTACAGATCTACAGTAAGGTCCACAACGTTCTCTCATTCACAATATGTAAAACAATCTACATAAATAAAATTAACCTATTTAAACCAAGTGACATGATTTCCATGACAATCACTAATAAATAGTCGATATTAGAATTGAAAATGTAAAATAATGACGAAAATATGTCAGACATTGTAAAAGATAAAAAGAATAAAAATTAACATTGTAATTTGGAAGCAGTTAATAGACTTTCACATAGTTATGCTGTTAATGAGGTACCAGGGAAGCCACATGTGCAGGAGGAATTAATGCGTACTATATCCCGTAGCTCCTATCCACCTGTGGCATTCCAACCGCGCCATTTCATTGCACTCTTCACCTAGAGAAAGCGAAGCTCCTGTGCCTCTAAGAGAGCACAACAACTCAAACTGGAATGCGACCTCCATTCTCAGACTGCATAACACATTTTCTACCGCAATCCGAAATATATTTTATAAAATTACGAATCCATTGCTTCAAAATTGTTTGAAAATTCGTCTGCTCGACAATGTTGGTAAATGAATAGCATTGTGTGTGTGTGTTAGGCTGTGTGCTATTATCCCGGGTATTAGATATTTGACTTTGCTATATACCTATATAAGATAGATCAAACTTTCTAACTATGACCGTATTCCATTGCATAAGAATTTGTTTCAAACTAGGTTTTGCTATGGGCACGCCCTGATTGCGGCGGTAAGTCCCCTCTTTGAGGAGTGGCTTGAGAGGCGGCATGGCGTCCTCACCTTCCGCCTGACGCAGGTCCTCACCGGACACGGTTGTTTCGGGAGGTTCCTGTTTCGGATAGGGCGGGAGGAAACGCCTGGGTGTTTCCATTGCGAAGATCGCCCTGAGGACACGGTGGAGCACACGGTGGCGGTCTGCCCTGCTTGGGCGGAGCACCGCCGTGTCCTCGTGGAGGCGATCGGCGGCGGCGATCTCTCGCGTCCGGCCCTGGTCCAGGCCATGGTACGGAGCGAGAGGGCATGGGGAGCCGTCACCTCCTTCAGCGAAGCAGTGATGCTCGCGAAGAGGGAGGCGGCGCACGTGAGGGAGAGGCAGCATATGCGCCCTCGCGACCCCAGCCGCCGCAGGATACGGAGACGCCCTGGGCGTCGGGAATCCCAGGCCGATTTCCGGCCACCGTAGGCATGGGCTTGCGGACGGCGAGTAATGGGTAGCTCGCTGTCCGGTAAGGACCAAGCCCAAGTCGACGGCGCGTTGTGTTCCACGCGCGCCTCAAAGAGATGTCAGCACAAAAAATGATGGGGCCCGCAAGGGCCGATTCCTGCCAGGGGTGCGGGTTTGTTGGAAAGAGACACCACAGCCCCTGGCTTAAGGGCTACTGAAGGAACACGGGTGGGTTTTAGTCAGTAAAAGTCTGACACGCCCTCCTGCTCCACCCAGAGCGGGAGAAGTTATTTGATGATTTCCCACCCAAAAAAAAAAAAAACTAGGTTTTGCTAGCGGCTTCGCGCGCGTATAGAGAGGAAATTATCCGACGGGAATGTACTACCGGGTAAAAAAGTATTCCGTGTGTTAATCCAGGTTATAAACTATCTGCATGCCAAATTTCATACAAATCCGTTTGGCCATTTTTGCGTGACTGAGTAACAAACATGCTAAAATTAAAAAAAAAACTTTCACATTTATAATATGAATAAAAGAAAAGTCCTGACTGACTGACAGACTCATCAACACCCAGCCCAAAACCTTGGACCTAGAAAGCTGAAATTTTGCACAGAGGTTTCATATATTATGTAGACAAGGAATACGGAAGGATTTTTCGAAATTCAACCCCTGAGGGAGTTAAATAGGGGATGAAAGTTCCGCGCGGGCGAAGCCGCTGGCAAAAGCTAGTTTATAATAATACCACCGTCCATTAGTAGGATAAGAAAATTCACGGTGGAACCAAAACCTAGCAAAACTAAAAAAACTTTCTAATACACCGTTTTTCGCTATCGTCAATGATACAGAGACCTACAAAAACGATAAGACTGCCGCGACATTAATTTACTTAGAAGCTTTAAAGATTCATTCAAGACGAGGACTGATACAGCTATTTACAGCTTTCCAGGTAAATTAAATAAAAATCCGAAGATGAATCGTACTTAGCCTAGTTCTATATAGAAATCGCCTCAAGGCGGGTCAATGGCTTTGGGAGGTTTTCTGACAAGAAAATTCGGATGAAAATGTTTTTTTTTTTCTCTTTTAGCCTTGCTTTGTTGTGACTTGTTATTGTGTACGGCTGCCTCATTTCTGAATAAAACGTGGCTGTATTAATACGAAGGAAATTCTGGTAAGGTAAAAAATAGGAATTTTGATACTTGATTCTTAGGTGTAATTTTAATTAGACCGGGACTCATCTTTCTTAGAACTTTAATGGAAAGGAAGTAGATGAGCTTCCTCTTAAATTAAAAATATGACAGTCGATGGCAAATTTACAAATAAAAATAAAACAATCAATGCAAGATCCTGTTTCAACACTTTCGTGATTTCTGGGCCGACAATGCAATACAAATTCTGTTCCTTTTAAAATTCGGCAGTTTATTTAGGGAGTATTTGAATTCATCATATTCTAGCGCCAGTCAGCGCCTGTTATGCGATGCGATGCACGCTAACGTACGCTTTTTGAATACCGGCAATGAGAATTGCCGCTGGCTGAGCAACAGCGCGGATGTTTAATCCGTCAGTCAATAAAAAAATCTACATACTACTGTACAAAAATAAAATGCCGTCTAAGGTCTCTAAGGCAGACATACAAGTTAGGCCTTGTCGACCAAAGTTGGAATGAGAAGTATTTTTTTTTTTCATGAAAAGGTATTTTTAAATTACCGTATTTTTTATCGATTGCTAAAAACAAATGGCATTCATCGAAATCTTTCTTTTTTCATTTTTGTATTCACTGCTATCAGTTTGTATCCTATGCAGAAATATAAGATCCTCCATTAATTTCCAACATTAAAAAATACCCACACTTTCCAATCAGCTTTCTCATTAACCCAAATGTTCCGCTACACTTGCCCAATGTTTTCTTATTTCGATAGAAAACGCGAAAAAGGATTCGAACGAGGGTAGAAAAAATTGGAACAAGAGTTACTACCATGTTTTCGCACTGGCGAGACCAACTTTTTTAATAACGCGCCATTATGCGAGTTCGGTAACACTTTCGATTCCATATCAGACCACTCTCGTACTTTTGTAACATTTTCTTTTTTTGGACGAAATTACTCACCGATTTAGTTTTGGTTGAGTGTACTTTTGTTAGATAGTGTGTCTCGATAAGAACTTTAATTAATTCGAATTTGTGTGTGTGTGTGTGTGTGTGTGTTATATATAGGTAGGAAATATTAGTCTATAACTTGAGTCTTCTTCTGAACTTAGTCTCATTGGGGTCTTTAATTTCTCAGTTTTTCAATTTTAATTCAACACTACAATCGGAGTATTTAATGATATTGATAATTTTATTAATGCCAGGTTTCTTTGCCATCAATTTTGATTTCTTTGAAAGACTGGAAATATAACAAGTCAAGTGTCGGTTGTGTATTAAAACGCCTACAGAAGGCCAATACTCGTAATTAAAAAAGTTCAAAATCCAGTCAGTCTCATCTTAGCGACAATCAATGTCAAAAATATGTCTACAATTTTACACTTTGAAACTATGATTAGAATGCGAATGTTCTAATAAATGCGGAATAGCCCGGAAGAAAACGTCGTGGTATTATTGAAACGCCATGTTTTATAATTCTACCGTATTGCTTGCTCCACGTATGTTTATCTTTTAATAGCTTACTAAAATGCGTAAATAATACGAGAAACCGTAGTAGGCCCGTGTTTGATTAATAACACCACACTTGAATGAACTCGATACCTTCCCAACTCTTGTTTTTAAAATCCCTCATTATTCTCTTTTCTACAAAAATACGAAACAAATAAAGACGAAAGTTTTTGCGCAGTGACGGAAATCATTTATGGGTATTTTGCATTAAAGAAAGTTACATAACATCACGCCTTGTTTACCCGAAGGGTTGAGCACAGGTGTACCTATAGTACACCCACATTTCACCAGTTATATTTAATCCCAGGTAATAGGGAGCGAGCCTATTGCCACCACAACCATGTACAAATCTGTGCTTTTAGGTAAGTCCAACTTCGAGGAAGAGGTCAATCGTAGAATCCGACTCGGCTAGGCAGCGCAATATCTTCTCGTCCCAAATACCGCAGTGTCTCAAGATGAAAGTCTTTGACCAGTGTGTTACCAGTGATGACCTATCGTACAGAAACATGGTCGCTCACAATGGACCTTATCAGTAGGCTAAAAGTCACCCAAAGGGCAATGGACAGGGCTATGCTCGGAGTTTCACTACATGATCGAATCAGGAATGAAGAGATCCGCAGAAGAACCAAGGCAACTGACATAGCTCGAAAAATTGCCAAACTTAAGTGGCAAATATGCAAATAACCACAACACATTGAAAACAGCAATCAAAGACCAATTGACATAACATGTAATAGTTTCGCACTCTGGGGGCAATCAGACTTTGCTATATAAATAAATAAACTGTTAATATAAAAAATTATTCGTCAAATCAATAGACCACCACAAGAAATTAATATTTCCTTTAAAATCTTTATTTATTTGCCGTGTGATATAATATGATATTCCTTGATTACTGTTTATGGTTTATTTTTTAAGTTATTTGCTATGTGCAATGGTCAGGTCAGTTTTGTAAAGGTTGTTCGCTCATCGAAGGCAACCTTACGTAACTGGCAGCCAATGATTGGGCTGTGTCTATGTTCGAACAGTCAGGAAGTTCAAAAATAAGAACGTCAAATAATTTTACTTAGGTTTTTGGTCCGGGAGCTTTCATTCCTCCCATTATATTATTATACTCTTTGTTTCATTCTATTGACAGGCGCGGAGTTGTAAACCTCTGACTCTTGAAAAAAACGTGAAGTCGTTAACGCCCATAAGCGCTTTATTTTATCTTAGTTCAACCTATTTACACAGAGGGCTCGTCAGAGCCCTTATAGTATTATAATTAGTTATATTAATTGATGACTTTAATGAATTTACTTCGGTTAACCCATATTTCTTACGGGCAATTCTAACTTTTATTCCCGTTCTTACATCCTGATTTTGAACTGCAAATTAAAAAAAAAAAACGCAAGAAAGTTGGCATTTCTGGGCTTCCTCTTCCTCTTTAGTCTGAGAATCACAACGGAAGACTTTGTTTATCTTCTCATAAAAACCATTAACTTGTTTGTTTTTAAAAACAACATCACGGCCACCCCAACTTTAATTTATCAAAAAAATTAAATTGCAAATTTAAAAAACCCCCGACCCAAACAAAAACTCAAAAAAGTAAAAAATAATATTTATAGGCCTTTTAATTTGAACGTAATATTTTGATCAGGGCATTGTCAAGTCGGGGGACGGCTAGGCCTCTGTTTGGCGTTTTCATTGACCGTCCCCCGACTTGACAATGACCTGATCAAAATATTACGTTAAAATTAAAAGGCCTATAAATATTATTTTTTACTTTTTTGAGTTTTTGTTTGGGTCGGGGGTTTTTTAAATTTGCAATTTAATTTTTATTTCTTGCTTTTTAAACTTAATGTCTCCCTTAAATCACCATTTATCTATAATCTATTCATTGAGACCTTTTCAATGAGCCCAAACACGATACTTCTGCTGTTTTTTGGTGAATAACTTGGGTTTCCTGGAAATTCCAGGTGTTGCTCCAGCATCAGTTCAAGGTTATTTTATTCGTCTAATATCATTGAAGTAATAGAATCCCAAATTTTGAGTTGATCAGAGGCTAAAATCCCTTTTTCAACCAGAAAAGAGCTGATAATCTTCAAACGGCTGAACCGATTTTGATGAAACATGTCTAAGAACACTCCCGACTAATACACCTTTCAAACAAAAAAAACTAAATCAAAATCGGTTCATCCGTTCGGGAGCTACGTTGCCTCAGACAGACACACACACACAGACACGTCAAACTTATAACACCCCGTCGTTTTTGCGTCGGGGGTTAAAAACACGATTTCTAAAAAAAAAACTTAAACAGTCTAGCTTACAGGATGTTACGTGACCTGAAAGTAAATTTAACGTGTACAGTGCATATTAAAATGTTCGTAAAGTTTCTAACTCTAAGGTCACATTTATGTTAACATAAATACTTTCGGGAAGTGCCCGAGGTTGTTCTACTGAACATAATAATTACTTCATTCTAAGATAATAAAGTGGGTAAGAACTTTATTATTACTAAGCGTAGTAACGGCAAAAACAGTAGGAATACTTAGAAACAGAAAATGAACAGTTCTAAGTACGAGAAAACAATACATGCAATTTCTTTTTGCAACGTTGTTGGGTATACGACTTGGCGAAACTTCTAAATTTCTTTACATGTTAGTTGTTTATGAATTTATTATGCACATTAACATTCCAGTATCAATCTTCTAAATTATGATGAAAACCAAATCAATATCCGTTGCGCAGTTTAGAAGAAATCGTGGTCAAACAGACACACACGACAAGCGACTTTAATTAATGATTGGCATGGATTAGTCATCTTTAGTGACGTACTATCATTTCTTGTTTACTATCGCATAATGAAAAGTTTTAAAAGGAAAGTAAGTATTTACTTTATTTGTAATGGAGTTTACCAAAAGCACTATCAAGAAAAACAAGTATTCTAGGAGCAGGAATTTCTTAGTACTAGCCCTGAGTCTGGATTTGTACCCGGTTGATGAAAAAAGGTTAGCCGCCTTTTTAACCGACTTCAAAAAGAAGGAGGTTATCAATTCGACATGTTTATATTTTTTTTTTTTTTTTATTTATGTTCGGGCATAACTCTGTCGTATATAGACGGATTTGCAAAATTCTTTTTTTGTTCGAAAGGTGTTTATTCTGAAATGGTCCCATATAAATTTCATATAGATCTGATGATGCGTTTCGGAGACAGACAACGGAACTCTTCAAAACATTACAGCAAATCAACCACGAATGCTGCTATCGCATAAATATGCATTGTTTTGACCCCAAGGATGATGAAATTTCGAATTGGTATGGGGTAGGTAACTAAAAAGTGAAAAATAAAAACTTTTTTCAAAAAAATAACAACCGACTTCCAAAAAAACACTACAAAGTGCAAAATAACTTTAATTTCGGAAGGCGGTGACATAGAATTAAAATGCCTACACCTCCAAAGTCACCGACTTCCGAAATTAAAGTTATTTTGCACTTTGTAGTGTTTTTTTGGAAGTCGGTTGTTATTTTTTTGAAAAAAGTTTTTATACATACACAGAAAAACATACAGTGCGAAGTAGATTAAAATCGGCCACATGTCGAAGTTTTTTAAACGCCCAAATAAGTTTCCTAACACGAGAGGTGGTTTTTTTTTGCGTGGGAAATCGTCAAATAACTTCTCCCGCTCTGGGTGGAGCAGGAGGGCGTGTCAGACTTTTACTGACTAAAACCCACCCGTGTTCCTTCAGTAGCCCGTATGCCAGGGGCTGTGGTATCTCTTTCGAACAAACCCGCACCCCTGGCAGGCATCGGCCCTTGCGGGCCCCATTATTTTGTGCTAACATCTCTTTGAGGCGCGCGTGGAACACAACGGACCGTCGACTTGGGCTTGGTCCTTACCGGACAGCGAGCTACCCATTACTCACCGTCCGCAAGCTCATGCCTACGGTGGCCGGAAATCGGCCTGGGATTCCCGACGCCCAGGGCGTCTCCGTATCCTGCGGCGGCTAGGGTCGCGAGGGCGCATAGACTGCCTCTCCCTCACGTGCGCCGCCTCCCTCTTCGCGAGCATCACTGCTTTGCTGAAGGAGGTGACGGCTACCCGTGCCCTCTCGCTCCCTACCATGGCCTGGAACAGGGACGGACGCGAGAGATCGCCGCCGCCGATCGCCTCCACGAGGAACGCGAGAGGTGGTTAGATCGATATGAGGACGCCAACTTAGTCTTTGGATGAAGAGATGGGCAAAGATGGTCATTGTCTGGACATCTGAGGAAGGACATCACCGTCGAGGAAGACCACGGCGAAAGCGTTGTCACGATCTGATAAGGTTTGCAGGGCCCACATGGGCGGAGAATGTACAATACCAGGAGCGGTTTGGTATACAAAAAAGGAGGCCTTTGTCCAGCAGTGGGACACAACATGGGCTATCAAAACAAAAATGACATATAATTTTTAATTGTTTTAAACAGCTTTTTACCAAGTTTCAACACCAATGAAGATCCTATTATAATTATATAATGGAGGTCATCACCAATTCACCGACGAGACAAATCAATTATCGGGAAGACATTTTAAATTGATTTATGAAAGATGGTAATTTTACTCTAAGTAATGTTGAAGACAAAAGTGAATTAAGTTGATTAAAAGTGCAACACAATTAGTTTAAGGACATTATGGTTTTATGAGTTTCAGTAAATAAAACGGCCATTAACTTTAAAATTGAAAATATGACAGAGTTCATGAAGTTTAGTACCCGGGTGTTGTTACGACTATAGTTTAACCGACTTAATTAAGAATAGCGACTTAAATATCAAGTTTTCATATTTTTGACTGACCGACTTTTTGATAATTCAAAAGAGCTTGTTATTAGTTTGATTGAAATAAATGCTTCGAATTTTGGATATTAAGATGAGCTTTTTCAATTTAAAGGTAAGTATGCACTCAGGATACATATAAAATTTAAAAAAGCTAAAGCTCTCATATTGTAAAATTCGAATGATTTACTTCGAAACCAGTTTTTATTGAATGAAGGAAACATATTTCATTTGTGACAAGCACACGAAATACAAATTAATAGGAAGAACATAATAGGAAATACAAACAATAATATAACAAAAAAATTAACACAATAACAAAAGAGATCTTAACATAATTCTGCATTATTAGTAACAAAGAAAAAACAACAACCGCAGCGCATTACAATAGGGCCCATTGTGATACCAAGGACACACTTACGAACATAACAATTAATTCACTAAAGGATTATAAAAATAAACATATAAAAACGTCGTAATATAATAAACATTGAAATGTAAATCAAAACCGTATTTCTTACAATTCATATTTAATCAATAAATATTACGAGCGACCCATTCCCGACGTTTCAACATTGCTTGTCCATGCGACAGATAATTTATTGTCTTTGGTCTATGACAGACGAAGGGACGCGAGTGCAGGCGATGTAACCACCTCCCAGTGTCAACAACGAAAAAAAATTAACTTAAATAAAACAACAACGAAAAAAAATAAGGAAAAGGAACTTCGTAGTAATGATTAATACAAAGCAATGGACATACAACAAAGAATAGCACCAGAGTAAATAATACTTGGAGAGCAGTGGTGGCCAAGTGGTAACGGCTGCAACTTACGAGTTGTAGGTCATGAGTTCGAACCCAGATAGGCGCTTTACTTTGAGTAAATTATTTCGTCACATCTGCTCTCAAAACGGTGAAGGAAAACATCGTGAGGAAACCGGCATGTCTTAGAACCAAAAATTCGAAGACATGTGACATGTACCAACCCGCACTGGGCCCGCGTGGTGGATTACGGCCCAAACCCTCTCACCGAGTGGAGGCCTGTGTCCCAGCAGTGGGAACATTATAGGCTGATGATGATGATAATGAAATAATACTTTACTGTCGAGTGAATAAAGATATGACAAGAAAGTGGTGCAAAAAATCAATAAATAATGGGATCGTGTTGAGTTGTGTGTGGTGATGAATTAATGTTATTTTATGCATCGGGATCCCAAACCAAGTGAAAAAAATTAAGAACTAAGTCACTCAGAAACTACACAACAACTTGGACTTTAAGAGAGACTGTGACCTCTGAGTTTGTTTAGAACTTTCTTCTTAGAGTAATCACATAGGAAATGCCGACCTCATCTAGTTTAAAAATATGATTGACGTGTAAAATTGTTTGTACAAATCTAGATACAAAAATAAAATTATTTATCATTAAACTTAGTTCCGATCTTTTTTCTTTTATAATGTTTAATGAAAAAAATAATTTCTAGTCTGTTGAGGAGCAACTTTCTTTGGCCTTTTCAACTTGATACACTGAACACTGTTTTCTAGGCAGGAAAGAGAAGGCTTGCTAACTAAGCCTTGGTAAATTAGCTTTCCTGCTGTGAAAGTTATAGTCTACGAATTAAGTTGTGATACCTACTTACTTTTTCTTATTGTTTTGTGTCTCGTGGTGTTCTGAAAAGAAGGCACAAAAGAATTAGCGAAGAAGTCTTTTCGTTATTCGCTTTGTGATGCTATTGCCCTTGTTTTAATTCAAATGGGGTTATTTTCTTCATCTTCCATATACCTCTATTGGTCATCATATCTGAAGTCACCTCCTTTCTAGCCAATTTAGCTATATCGATCTAGAAGCATCTACAAAAAAAAATCGTTCCGTGTGGTGCCGGAGTTCCGTCTGATGCCGGACGTAAAGAGTAGCACCATCCCATCTCTTCCCGTGGGTGTCGTTGGAGGCGACTGAGAGACTTACTAGAGAATGGGCAGCAGCGTTCTCTAGGCATTTTACCACCGTACTGCGATCGCCGACCCGCCTACCAAGCGTGGCGATTATGGCAAGCCCCCCCAAAATCGGGGGAGGCCTATGTCCAGTAGTGGACGTCTTCTGGCTGAAATGATGATGAAGATGATTATGACAAAAAAAAATCTGGTGTATCATAGAAAAGTACATACATAGACGAGCACCAAAAAAAAAATACCGACGCTGTCAATGTCACTCAGGCGCCAAAAACGTCTTGTAGCAAAGCACTCTCTATATTTTTATTTGAAGATAAAGTTATCTCCTTCGAGAAAGCTTTCATTAATTAAAGCAGTTTCTTATTACATTAATGGTATTTTAGTAATTAACTACATCAATTCACAAACTAACAAGGTTATAGAATAACCAGAGTAACTGACAGTACCAATTAAAACTTCTAACACTCTGATAAACTTTAATTAATGTGTTGTCACTTTCACAACAGTTATTAAAGGTCAGCTTGGTTTTCTCTCTCACACTAATGTAGCCATCATTAGTTAGAAAGAGAGGCCGTACGGAATGCTAAAGGGCAATAAATATGTCTTGAAGCATTAGGTTTGTTTATGCGAAATTGATATCAGTTCTGGTCGGAGTTTACGGAGTTGTAGATCGTTACTTGAGATTTAGTGTTTGAAATGATTTAATAAGAATCAGCCACTGTGTCTTTCAGAAGTATTTTCTTTAACATCCATTTAACACAATTAAATGTTACTGTTGTAGGTACCTACTGACCTACAGCGATGACTTCCTGATTAATGAATGATGACTGAATGAATGATGAACAAATGTTGCATGAATGATGAATGAATGTTGTGATGAATGATGTCTTTTGCATGCAGTAGGGTGATAAAAGAATAATTCACGTCTGGGGGAAAACTCTTTTTCAGTTTTGGTGCGTTGGCAGACCAGAACTTGAAGCAACACCGTCGTTGCACCGTCACAGTGAGTTTAGAAGATGTAGAGTCAATTGTATTGCATACTACAGGCAAGAATTTTGCATCTTGTCTAAGGGGCATAAAGCCAAGTTCTATAAAGTGAACTGAGGCTTAATTCAAGCTTAGTTCAGTAGCGTTTCGTAGAATACGAAAACGCGCTGCACTGCACTATGTGTATGTTCATATTTGTTTACAACGCTTGATCGTTATAACTTACATGAACATTATCTTCATTCGTGTAAGGTTCATTTTCGTAGGAAACGGTACCTACTATTCTTAGCTTGAGTAAATTAATAATAAATAAATAAACCATTTATTTCAGGCGACGCAGGCCCACAGATATATGAACCCTTAACCTAAACATAAATATTTTATATTTTAAAACAACTATTGTACTCGAAGTGATGACTGTGTCAGTGTCGTGTTGTACTGCGTGGTGTCGCGTAACCTTCCGCGAAAACGTCGGTATGCCACACCTTTCGGCCAAAACTCTTCCTTTATGAAGGTTTCTAGATACTGAGTAACTAAGTTCGATATGCCTATTAATCTCAGCCGAAATTTGCGTTTTTTATCTTATTTTAATGTACGTCTATCTCAAACTCTTTTTTAAAGAAATATAACGCAATGTCCTCTCGAAAGATTTGTGGATTTTACTGGATGACAAAACACGATGTAAATAAAAATACAGACATAAAAAATGTATGCCCTCAGATTTAATTTTAATCCCCACGCAGTATCATGGGTACTTTATTTTATTCTCCATAAAATAATATATATCTTAGTAAGTAATATTCTGTGTCATGTTCTTTCTAATTTTAGAATTCCCGTGGGTACCAAGTTGACTAGTCCTAAAATATTTTATCCATTCTCTTATCTTAAATTTCGAATTATAAATTTTTCAAAACGAGTTTATATTGGCATGAATTATAAACACAATTCCGAAATTTAAAAGTAGAATCCTATTATTCCACTTATTGTCGAACAATATATTATTATAAAACATTTTTTTTACCAATCCGATACAGGATACAGGGTAGATCCAAGAAGTTCACCAAAGAGATTTCCTTCAATTATTTTTGTCTAAAGGAGCGCTTTTGAAACTAAATTGGATATGCTAGCGTTTGACTATTATCTCACCTACTTACGAAGATGAGTTTGACAATGGTATACAATAACTGTGTGCCTACAAGTAGGTAAACTATTTATTGGGTATTTGGAAATCCTAGATATTTCTTTATATTGGAGTGGGCTTAAATGCGGCTGAATAGCAGACGAGTAAAACTGTAGAAACAGATTCATCGTCATCGTCTCAGCCCGGAATCACCCACTCTTGTGTATAGGTCACCCCCTTGTTGCATCATACTTCTCGGTTCCGTCCGTCTTTCAACCATGTGTTTCCTGCTACTTTGACGATATAATAAACCCAAATTTATAGGTTACCATGCCTTATATCAACAGGTATGCATATTTTATAGAATCTGTGGCCAAGTCTTTTTATAATTTCAGTACACAATTAATTGCCTTTTTAAACGAAAGTCGAGGGTAAATGAAAAATGCTAAATAAAAATGGGTACGAACATAATATTATATTATTATAAGCCCTATTATATATGCCTAAAAGTCAAACGAAAAAATTCTAAACATTACCTGTATTTTTACAGACAACCTTTTCTATATTACCCACTTTAAAATTCCAGGGCGCGTAAAAACTCCTTTTTATTAAAATAATCCGTGACAACCTTTTATATTTCTGCTTAAATTTAATACGAGCATAAAATTGAAACCCGAAATAACCCTTATCCTAATTAAGCATACCTTCATTAAACTCCAGGCAAATAAAATGACACCTGCAAATAAGATTATCTACCTAATGAAGTACAAATACACGGAACAGCAATACTAACCTACTTGGCCCATTAAAACGGAAAGGTTCTCGTCCAGTTTGTGGCTAAAACACGCTTAGCCCACTTTAAGGCGGAGATTTCTTGAAAACGGTCAAAAAGGTTTTTTTTTTTAGCAGTGTATCTCTCTAACCGTAAATAATTTTGAGAGCAAACAATAAATTATATTTTCAAGTCTTTTTCGAATACAGTGGTCGAACTCAATACATGAAATGATGCTTTAATGCATCAAAAAAACCATCATAAAACCTCTTAATTATCTTTAAAAGCAGTTTATCCCTTCAATAACAATTATAATTAAAATATACCAAAAAATTCCAAATGCCAAATTGCATTCAGTGACGGATTATTCATTGTTAAATAGTTCATAATATCTAATTTTATACGATTTTATTTGCATTTTACGACACTTGCTTGCTCATATATCATTTGAATTTATTACAACAGATCTTAACCCGTATCGGATTGCAATAAGAACTATTATTGCTCATAACGATCCTATTTAAAGTTACCATGGTCTTAAATTGGTATAGACGCAAAAATATCGGGGCGAGGGAATTTAATCGCGCACTGGAATTTCAACCCTCTGTTGTCAGCTGAGTATTGAAAATCCAACAGAGTGCATCCTAGCGCGTAAAAAATCACGCTGTGATGCTGAGAGGTAAGTCGAAAATTCAGTGCGCGGAAAAAACTGGCGCGGGAAAAACATGGCGGTGCGTACCTGGGCTTCTTTTTTTGAGGGTGGGAAATCATCGAATAATTTCTCCCGCTCTGGGTAGAGCACGAGGGCGTGTCAGACTTTTACTGACTAAAACCCACCCGTGATCCCTCAGTTGCCTGTGTGCCAGAGGCCACGGTATCTCTTTCTAACAACCTGCACTCCTGGCAGGCATCGGTCCTTGCCTATCCCACCAGTTGGTGCTGACATCTCTTTGAGGCGCGCGTGGAACACAACGACCAGGGCGTCTCCTGTGGAGGCTACGGCCGTGAGGGCGCATATACTGCCTCTCCCTCACGTGCGCCGCCTCCCTCTTCGCGAGCATTACTGCTCCGTAGAACGAGCTGACGACTACCCATGCACTCTCGCTCCGTACCATGGCCTGGACCAGGGCCAGACGTGAGAGATCGCCGCCGTCGATCGCCTCCACGAGAACACGGCGGTGCTCGGCCCAAGCTGGGCAGACCTACACCGTGTGCTCCACCGTGCCCTTTGTCAACGAAGCGTTGTTGTGTCTTCTGCTCATGAGTGTGAGTGCTCTATAAGAGAAGTAGAAGAAAAAGACACGTTGCGCCGCCCCCAAATAAATTGGAATGAAGGCGGAATGGAAGAATGGAGAATAAAGATTTCATATCTCATTGTTTTTTTAAGCATGGCTTTGCATTAATCCTTATCTGAGGGAAGCTAGTGATCTTCCTTTTATTCCCTTTTATGGGTAAATTTTGAAGTTAAGCACAGGTCGAAAGTGATAATAGATTTTATAGCCAATGAAAATGGGCAGAAAGCAATGGAAACTCTACTTTCTCTTCTTGCAAAGATATTAAAATCTCAGATGCTCTAAAAACTAAGACGAATTTCCCTTAACGTACTCTTATGGCCCATTTTACAACCATTTTGCATTAGATAACGAACTATTGCCGCCCGCGATTTCGTTCGCTTGCTTGTAGTAAAACAATAGGTATATTCGATTTCGAATATGTTTTTTTGCGCGGAGCCCTAATAAAACATCAGTTAACTGCGAGTAAAAGTCCGGTCAAAATTGGTTCAGCCATTTCAGAGATTAGCCGGAACACAAAAATATAAGTTTTTTTTTTATAAGTACCGTATATACTTTCATAACATGATGCATTTATTAAAAATCTGTTATTTTGACATTACAAATTTGATTTATTTGTAAGATAGATGAATAATCAAAATTATATTACCTACCTTAACGTACTTCAAATTGCATTCTCCAAGTTGCATTTATTCATTAAAATAATACCATCTATGTAATTAAAACCTGTGATACCGTAAAGATGAAGTAATAAAGTGAAACTGTGGAGTTACCGACTTCGCCAGATGTTGCATAGTTATTATACTTTGATTAATTGTTTCCTTCACAAATGTTTCGAGTTTAATATCACTTACAAATGATCATAAGGATGGTGTATCACGTGGTGGAGTTCAGAAATAGCTTTATATTTTTGTTAGAAAGTATTTTTGGTACTAATCGTGAATGAGGTGCTTATTTAACGTCATTTATTTCTTTTTATTACTGGTAATCATAGATAGATGATAGATAGATAGATAAAGATAGATAGATAAATCGTTTATTTGGTGCATATAAAAGACACAACACAACAAACAAAGCACAATGAGAATAAAATTAACTACACGAAAATAACAAGGTGCCAAAACACTAAGAAAAAAAAGAAAACAGGTTGACATAATTATAGTGATGACACTTTAGGCTATGACACAGTGATTTAAACTTTAACATTCAAATGAAATAACGTGCGGTGGGAGTGCAAAAGCGAGGTGTGTGTCTCAAAGTTACACCAAATGGGAGTCCAGCTCAGCACGTGTCAGGCAAATATACCTGACGCTGATATTCTGCTGGATCCCTGTAGTGACCTACGGACATCGAGCAGATGAGATTACTACGCGAGTTATTATTATTGGTGTTGTGAATACCTACTGAAATTTGCGGAGTAAAATTATGTAAGTACCTAAGTACCCGCAATGTTAAGTAATTTATTATACAGTAAAGCTTAGCATTTCGAAGCATTCTTGTTGATGATTGTGTATTTGATTACTTGATTGTTTAAATATATAAATGAATAATTGTAAAATCGTACGTGTGAGTGAAATAATGTTTGCAATAAATAAATAAAAGCACGTTGTTTACAGATTTGTGACGGTAAGTTGCACGAAGAAAACAGAACGAAACGAGAAGATTACGACAGCCAGTTATATTATGGATAGCAATAATTTAATCTTACATGTATTTTTCTTTTTAACCGACTTCAAAAAGAAGGAGGTTATCAATTCGACATGTTTATATATAATTTTTTTTATGTATGTTCGGGCATAACTCCGTCGTATATGGACGGATTTGCAAAATTCTTTTTTTATTCGAAAGGGGTTTACTCCGAAATGGTCCTATTGAAATTTCATATAGGTCTGATGATGCGTTTCGGAGACAGACAACGGAACTCTTCAAAAAATTACAGCAAATCAACCGCGAATGTTGCTATCGCATAAATATGCATTGTTTTGACGCCAAGGATGATGAAATTTCGAATTGGTAACTAAAAAGTGAAAAATAAAAACTTTTTTCAAAAAAATAACAACCGACTTCCAAAAAAAAACTTTTTTCAAAAAAATATCAACCGACTTCCAAAAAAACACTACAAAGTGCAAAATAACTTTAATTTCGGAAGTCGGTGACTTTGGACGTGTAGGTATTTTAATTCTTTGTCACCGCCTTCCGAAATTAAAGTTATTTTGCACTTTGTAGTGTTTTTTTGGAAGTCGGTTGATATTTTTTTGAAAAAAGTTTTTATTTTTCACTTTTTAGTTACCTACGCCACACCAATTCGAAATTTCATCATCCTCAAGGTCAAAACAATGCATATTTATGCGATAGCCGCATTCGCGGTTGATTTGCTGTAAAGTTTTGAAGAGTTCCGTTGTCTGTCTCCAAAACGCATCATCAGATCTATATGAAATTTATATGGGACCATTTCGGAACAAACCCCTTTCGAACAAAAAAATAATTTTGCAAATCCGTTTATATACGACGGAGTTATGCCCGAACATACATAAAAAAAAAAAAAATATATAAACATGTCGAGTTGATAACCTTCTTCTTTTTGAAGTCGGTTAAAAACACTACAAAGTGCAAAATAACTTTAATTTCGGAAGGCGGTGACAAATAATTAAAATACACATCCAAAGTCACCGCCTTCCGAAATTAAAGTTATTTTGCACTTTGTAGTGTTTTTTTTTTTTGAAGTCGGTTGTTATTTTTTTGAAAAAAGTTTTTATTAATTTTTTTGAGGGTGGATAATCATCAAATTACTTTTCTTCAGTTGCCTGTATACCAGGGGCTACGGTATCTCTTTCGAACAACCCGCATATGTTACATAAGTGGATTTTTAATTTTACCAACTATCTACTTAGCAAAACAGGCAGCTATTCGTATGGCTCGTTAACATAGCTTTTTTATTGATTTAATTGGTTTTGCGATAGTTTAAGAAAGAACAGTTCCTTTCTTTTTACCCGACTACGGTGAAGCAGAAAAGAAGGTAATGATTTTAACTGCTATGCATGTATGTTAGTATGTATGTTTATCTGTTCTACTACTTCTAAACTACATTTGACAAATAAGTTATCGTTGGAAGCGTCTTGATCGACCGTTCTATGACATTATATCCTTGAACTAAGAACAAATAAACTCTAAAGTATGAAAGAAGAAAATAATATCATTTAAAAGCCGTGGTCGTATGCCACCTACCCTATCAAAACGTACACATTCGTACATATACATTTTTTCCTACCCCCGCGACGTTATTGTGTACAGACGTGCTTACTGTTACTCCGTGTTTAATAATACGTGAAACGTGTAAAAAGTGCATTGTTTTCTACAAACTATAAACATACGTAATCTTAAATAAATCAGTGACAGATAAGTGCAAAAGTTATAGTGAAATAACTCTTAAGGTGACACTTGTCCACATTTTTTCCATACAAACTTCGGGAGGGTTTTACTCCACTGTTTGACTATGTACATCAAAAATAAAACATGGTATGGTTTTGTCTCGTTATTATTATTGTCTGTACGGAAACAGAATACTAAAATAAGAAGCCATTAAAAAGTTATGAGCCAACAAAGATTCGTTTTTCTTGCTAATTTAACCTAACTTTGAGCGTGTTTAAGTAATAAAAGGAGTGTAAAATCTCGAAAACCAAGACGGTACCGACAAAGTTTAATTAACAATAAATTCAATAAACTTTATTCGTCATTGGTTTATGCAGTGGTTTTTTCAGAAAACCCGATCTTCTGAAGGACTTTTCTTAATTTTTTCGCGATTTTTTTTCCAAAAATGCTCCTGCATCTCACTCAATAACGTTGTGCATGTAGACTAGCGTCTAACTGCTCACCACTGATACTATCTCTGTCGGATACGAAGCCTAGTGAGACAACGTGATTTTTAGCCAGGCCCACCAGTGAGTTCGAGCCCGCGCAAAGTGTCGCCTTAAATACTAACAATAGCAACAATTTTACAACTCAAACCGTCCGTGCAATTCAAATAAAAGTGTCATTCTGGACTTTGACCTCATTAGAGTCACATCTAGTGAGTGTTCGGTGACGTGCGCCATGCGAAAATTGGTCATTAGTTTGGACTGTATTAGTCAGAGCTAAGATAGGGCTGTAGAATAACGAGGTACCTCGTCCGATGAACTGCCGGGTCTCGAGTTCAAATCCGACCCTGCGTGGAATTGACTTTTTGTATTCTTTTTGTTTATTTTTGCATTTTTATAATCTCACTTACAATGCCACTTAAACGTACACCACCAATGTCGTCAGCTGTTTTAAATAAAACCTCACCCGCTCACCATCAATCAGAGCCAAATATAAATTCCCCCAAGGATATTTCTGAAGATTGTGCGCCCTCAAATATCACCTGTCGAAAGAGAACACGTAAGGATAAGGGAAACCAGGATCACGTAGAAGAATGTAATCGTGAAATAACCCTTATGATGAAAGACCTTAAAAAGGAACAATCCTCATTTTTGTCAACTATGAAATCCTCACTTCAAGATATTAAATCCCAGTACAGCAAACTGCAACAATCAGTCGATTTCACGGCAAAGAAGTACGATGAGGTAATGAAAAAAATGTTACAATATGAGGCTGAAAGAAAGGAGAGTAACCTCTACATTAAGAAGCTTGAAGAACGGGTGGATCAACTGGAAAAGCAAGCAAAAAACACCTGCCTTGAAATAAAAAACATCCCAGGGAAACTTAACGAATCCAAAATGGATCTCGTAAATGTGGTCATAAGTATCAGCAAAACCCTTGGACCCTTGGTAGCTGAAAATGAAATTAAAGATATCTTCCGGATTCATTCGTCCACTTCTATGAATAACACCATCATAGTAGATCTCACAACGGTTATAAAAAAAGAAAATATATTGCAGGCTGCCAGGACTTTTAATAGGGAGAACCGCAATGGTAAACTAAGCACCGCCAGCCTGCAGATTGATGGTCCAGTAATTCCCGTATACATCTCTGATAACCTGCCTACGAAGACTAGGAAACTATTTTTCCTGGCAAGAGAATTTGCTGCTCTCCATCAATTCAAACACTGTTGATCAGCTCATGGCAAAGTGTACATTCGCAAAGAAGACGGGGCGAAGCGGTATTGCATTAACTGTGAAGGGGATTTACCTAAAATTGTTGAAAAATGACTAGGGAATCAATATATGTGCCTAGATTGCTGTGTAGATAACTGCATTGTAATTTTTGCACACATTTATGTAATTAACTTCTTAGTATGGTTTGTTTGTTGTCTCACTAAATATTTTTCTGCTTTCATTTTACTAACCGGTTTAATTATTTCTAATGTGACAAAGATTACACCATTACACGCACCTAAAATCACTAAGCACCAGTTACACATATATACAGACACACACTTTTCAGCCACCAGTAAATTACACCCCATATTGCACCCAAATTGCTTTCATACTTGTTTACGCCACGCTACTCTCTCGTCCTTGGTATCTTTCCTGCGTCTCTTTTGTACTAAAATTTCACATTGTCATCCAAAGCCTCATATACCGCATCGTTCCCTCTTCCCTGAGCACTACCTATGTTCGAACCACTGTTATACCTACCGTAAACGTTCGATAATCTAAATAATATTCAAGATGAGCTGGATAACGTCTCAGTAGCCGACTCTGCAACCTGTAACATAGAAGAATGCAACAAAATTGCTGCGTCACACAGAAATGCACTCAAGCTTCTATGTCAAAATATAAGAAGTATTAAAAAGAACTTCATTGACTTTACTGCCTTACTTGAAAGGAGTGGAACATCCTGGGATATAATAGTACTCACCGAATGCTGGTTATATAATTCCCCTCCACTGCCTATTCTGGACGACTATACTTCCGCGGCTACTAGCACACATAGCACACAAAATGAGGGCGTGGTGGTCTATTTTAGGAATCACCACCCGATCTCAGTAACGGAACACATACTTCAGGATGCAAACTGTCTAGTGGTGAAACTTAATAAAGACACAGTAATCATAGCAATATATCGTCCTCCCGCATACCGAAATGTCTCCCCGTTCATTCAATCCTTAAACAAACTTCTTACGTCTGTTTCCTCCTATGGCAATATTACTGTCATGGGTGACATCAATATTGACATCTCCGATAGTAGTACAGACTCTCGCTCCACTGAGTATCTCACTATGTTTGCATTTCACGGTATGTTGCCGGCACATACGCTTCCCACTCGCTACAATAGCTCGTGCCTTGACCATGTAATGCTAAAATCAAAACTCCCAGCTTTTTCGTATGTCGCCAATACCTCAGTCACCGACCATGATGCTGTTCTGCTTTTCATTCAACTTTCTAAGCCCTCCAATACACCTCCGTTAAAAAGTAAAACATCAAAAGTTCTCGACTACGTTAAAATTGAAGCAATACTTGATAAATTCGATTTCAGTCCTCTATACAATCTCCATAACGTTAATGAAGCTACTAACTTCTTTATCAATACGCTAAATGTAATCATACTACAAAACATGATCCTGAAAGTTGTGCCATATCGAAAACGACTGAGAAAGCCATGGATGACCCCAGGGCTCCTAAGATGTCTCCGAAACCGTGATAACCTGCACCTAAAATTAAAGAAATCTCCTGAAAACGAGGTTCTAAAAATTACATTTAAAAGGTACAGGAATTACTGTTCTATGTTGCTCAAATCAGCCAAACGTAACTACGATCAAAATCTTATTAACAACGCACAAAACAATAATAAAAAACTATGGGAAGCAATAAAAACAATTACCAACACAACTAAACAACAAACACCTGCAACGGATTTGTTGTCGTCACCTGATCCCCAACGCTCTGTTGATGAAGTTAATACTTACTTCGCGAGTATTGGGCGCTCACTTGCTGAGAACATATCCGTACCAGCTACATCGTTACAACAGGATGATATCCAGAACCTCAAAACCTTTGTCCTCTTGCATACTGATAATTCTGAGTTGGAACATATAATTGACGGTCTTAGGACTGATTGTGCGGTGGGCTCCGATAACGTGTCGGGTATTATTTCTTAAAAAATTTAAGCACTTACTTATTCCCCACCTCACATATTTATATAACCTGGCATTCAGTACAGGAGTCTTTCCTAACGCATTCAAGCTGGCAATTGTTCACCCTGTGCACAAATGCGGTGACAGAGATAAACCTCATAATTACCGACCCATATCAATCTTACCTACACTATC
Source organism: Polymixis flavicincta (assembly GCA_949987655.1). NCBI lineage: Eukaryota > Metazoa > Arthropoda > Insecta > Lepidoptera > Noctuidae > Polymixis > Polymixis flavicincta. The sequence goes on along the minus strand of OX465185.1, from coordinate 7,743,744 downwards.
AAAACTGCTAGAAAGGCTCATGAATAACAGGCTCGTCAAATTTCTTGAGCGAAATCATATTTTGTCCTCTAGCCAATACGGTTTTCGTTCAGGATTGTCCACTAGTGATGCGGTTCTGGATCTCACGAATAACATTGTGTCTCATCTAGATAATAAGCAGTGTGTTATTCGTCTTCCTAGATCTGGCTAAAGCTTTTGATACAATCTCAATTCCCGTGCTCATTGCTAAGCTTGAGAAGATTGGCATCAGAGGTGATCAGCTCTCACTCTTCACGAGTTATCTCACAGGAAGACGCCAATGTGTCAAAATAGGTGACTGGATGAGCACCGAACTCCCTATAACCTACGGTGTGCCCCAGGGTAGTATCATTGGTCCGACCCTCTTTCTCATCTATATTAATGACCTCTGTCGTCATTTACTTTCTAATGGATCCATCTTTACCTACGCCGATGATAATGCCTTAATATTCCACGGGGATTCCTGGGAGTCGACATTTCATCTCGCCCAACTAGGACTCGACCGTGTCATTGGCTGGTTGTCACAAAACCTACTCACTCTAAATGTAGACAAATCTAAATAACTTACCTTTTCTCTGTCAAAAGTTGGTAAACTTTCATCATCCCATCTTTCATTGATAGTACATTCCTGTAATCCATCACTACAAACACCATGCAGCTGTCCTCGTCTTAGTCGCATAGATAGTATAAAGTATTTGGGTGTTCAGATAGATGACTCATTATCATTTTATAATCATATAGACTTACTTACTTCCCGTCTGCGCAAATTGATATTTATCTATACGAATCTTCGCCATGTAGCCGACACACAGGTGCTTAGACAAGTATATCTAGCTCTTTGTCAGTCAGTTGCACAGTACTGTATAGTTGTTTGGGGTGGGGCATCAAAAACACATTTATTAAAACTGGAACGTGCCCAGAGAGCGATCCTTAAAGTAGGCTGGACCCTTCCTTATCAATTTCCTACCACTGAACTTTATAAAACTTGTAAGGTCCTCTCTATTCGGAAATTGTTCATTTTCAATTTAATTCTAACAGTCCACTCCCGCAATTCATATAATCCCAAAAAGTTCGAAGCCTTGAGACGAAAGCATACAGTGTGTTCGTCTATTGCTGTTCATTCAAAGCTAGCACAGCGATTCTATATTTTCCTTGGTCCTTATATATACAACAGAGTTAATACAATCCTACATATGTACTCAATGGTTAAATGTCAATGCAAAACTATTGTAAGGAACTGGCTGTTGGATTTGGACTATGAAGGTGCAGAAAGTATCATACAAACCATTAAGTAATTACATCCCACTCAGTTCTGCTAATAAGCACAAACAAATGCACCGGACTTACATGCACACACACAAAAAACCCTCACACATTCACACACTACACATACAATCCTACAATTATTTCACCTTATGTTACTCTTCACAAATATAACCATAACTTTATTATTATAGTCTTACCTCTCTTTCAAAATTATTTGCTTTTTATAGTCTAAATTAAAATGCCATGCAATGTGATCATGTTTAAAGGGGTGTGAGCCTGGAGATCTGTCTTACAGGTCCCGAACCTAGTTCAGACTCCAGCTCTCACAAAGGTTCTAGAATAAGGCAAAATTGTATAAATAAATTTATGTTACAATGTACCTTTATGAGAGAAATAAACTATACCTATAATTATATACATTCTAACAGTAGTAAGCGATCATAAACTTTTAGGGCAAAGCGGCATACGTGGCAATATTCTCTTGTTCCATACTTTTTAGAGCGTGATTTTTAAGCATATAGGTTGTAGTTTTTGATGAGTGTTTCGGCGTGGGCTCGTGGCTAAGTAACCATAGCTGCGCAGATCGATCGATCGGGTTAAGCTACGCTTGCCGCGGTTGGTCCGTGGATGGGTGACCATCTTTACATACCAAGACCCCTCCGTGCCTCGGAAAGCACGTTAAGCCGTTGGTGCCGGCTGTCATTTGGGGATCTTTGACAGTCGTTACGGGTCGTCAGAAGCCCGAAAATTTGACAACAAGTCTTACTAAGGGTTATCGTATTACCCAGTAACTGGGTTGTGGAGGTCAGATAGGCAGTCGCTCCGTGTAAAATACTGGTATTCAGCTGCATCCGGTTAGACTGGAAGCCGACCCCAACATAGTCGGGAAAAGGCTACGCAGATGATGATGAGGTTGTAGTTTTTGAACTGACTTTATCTTCTCTCCATGATTTTCGCTACGGAACCTCAAGATAATGCAAATAATCCATCAACACAACTTTCATACTATCCACAAAATTGATGGTACCAAGTTGCAGACGCAGTTTTCCTAAGTTTCTTTCACACAAACTTTTTCATTAACAACAGAAATGTTTATGGCAGGACTTTTGCGGTAAACAGATTTTTTGTACACAAATAGAATCAATTGTCTTGCTATTGTTGTTTTTTTTATTAAACATTAAGATAAATTTTATTCGGTCATTCAACAATCATTTTGAGATAAATTAGTCGGTAATCAGTCAAAATAAGTCTGTAAGGATCGCAGTAATTGGTGTTCTGTTGTGTCTGCTTACCACCATAGAAAGAAGGCGTGAGCGTTAGGTTTTGCAATTACCAAAATTAAAAAAAAAATTGTTTAGAGTTAATGTGATCAGCATATAATGTTTCCACTGATGGATCACAGGCCGGCCCCCACACGCAAGCCCAGTGAGTGCGAGTTGTTGAATGTCACATATTTTTGATGTTTTTGGTTCTTGAAGAGGTGACCTATGTCACAGTCATCATCATCACCATCTCAGCCGAAAGACGTCCACTGCTCCAAATTTGTAAATGTAAATATATGTACTAAGTATGCATCAGGGTCACAAACCCAGCTATCCAGTCATTCCATCTATAAACTAACAGCAAAAGTTCTAACTGCCAATTCATGAACCAAAATTGATGCATATCCTGTTTCTGTAGATACAGCACCTCATTCAACATCATCATTTCAGCCGAAAGACATCCACTGCTGGATATAGGCCTCTCCCAAAAGGGGGGTTTTGCCATAATCACCACGCTTGGCAGGCGGGTTAGCGATCGCAGTATGGGGGTAAAATGCATAGAGAACGCTGCTGCCCATTCTCTAGTAAGTCCCTTAATCACCTTCTACGACACCGACGGGATGAAATGGGATGGTGCTATTCATATACGTTCGGCACCACACGGAACGTAGTTGAATAAGAATCATTTGTCCCAGTAGTGGGAACTTTATGAGCTGATTATGATGACTCAATTACTCATTACGTTATGTTTTGAATGGTACTTCATAATCAAAGACTTAATATACATTCATAAACTTACCTTAGGGGTAGGCAGTTATTACCGAACGCTACGTGCTACGATCCTTACCCTTACTCCATCTTTTCATTTTGCCTCGTTTGCGTTGATACAGCTGACCTGACCTTTCTGAAGATCATCACCAATTAGGTCCTCTAACAGCCGATCCTATCTGGCGTTCTTACTCACATCTGCCTTGTAAATGCCTATTGTTAGTCGCCTTGCCTTCAGACTTTCAACGTGACCACACCATCTATGCATACTCTTTACCGTTTTACCGTTGCCTTAACACACCATTTTTCTTAATTATCGGCATAATACGTTTAATTCTCTTTAGGTAAATACTGTTTTCGAACATTGCTTTTTATCTACACATTGTTCATAAAACACTTGTCGAATACTAAACGTAAACAACCCGATAACATTTCAAAGAGGTCCAATTCCACTCGTATCCTTCTTTCGGACCTTTTAAATAACAACATTACAAAAACACCTAGGTACGAACCGGTATCCGAAAATCTAATAGCTATTTTGAAAATATTTCTTTTAGTAACTAAATCCTTCGCTAAAAGCCTCTAGAACATGTTAATATGACTCTCTTTAAAATGTGTTACGATAAAGTTATAGATAAACTATAGCCCCCTTATTACAAAACAAGGTTTTTCTTTAGGTATGGTTTAAAACATCGAGCCTGTTTTTGAAATAAGAACTTAGAACTTAAATAGAATTACAGCTCCTTTTCCAAAGCTGACAATTTAGCACTGGACTAACTTGTCAGTTTTGTAAAAGGAGCTGTATTTCGATGTCAGTTAGGTTCTTATTTAAAAAATAGTTTCGAAGGTTTAAACCATACCTAAAGAAAAACCTTGTTCTGTAATAAGGGGGAATGGGTTTGGTTGTTTTGAGGGTGGGAAATCATCAAATAACTTCTCCCGCTCTGGGTGGAGCATGAGGGTGTAGCGGCACTACAAATAAAAAATGCTTCGCAACAAAATCGAAAAACGCAATAAGAAAAGTGGCGCCATCTACAATGCCACAGGCGAACTATTCTCAGGAATTCTACATCGCGCAATCAGAGTTTACCACGACACTCAAACATATACAAAATCCCGACACCAACTGTCGGGCAGATGCCCACTCGACACAATACCCGTCTGGTCGGAGGATCCTCCTTTCCAACATAGGTATGAGTGAACTTTACACCCTGTTCCTCATACTGGTGACCCCGTGAAAGAACGTCAGCGCAGCCTTCGTGAAACACTTCAGCGTGACGTCATCATCATCACATCAAAACCACTTCAAGGGCGTGTCAGACTTTTACTGACTAAAATCCACCCTTGTTCCCTCGCCGTCCGCAAACCCGCGCCTACGGTGGCCGGGAATCAGCCTGGGATTACATGGGAACTTAACTGGTAAAATGTGGATATGTCACCGTAAGATCTTGAGCACCGTTAGTTTATAATCTCTCTCGCGAGATTATAAACTGTCCATAAATTGTTAACTGTACCATACTGCTTACCGAACGAATAGGTTAGGTTAGAATCGGGACCAACCGCGCGCGAGCCCAGCGAGCGCCATTCCAAGTTAGTAGCAGTTCCATGACTGTTTAGTAATAGCGTAAATTACCAGCCCTCTTGATACTAGTTCACAATTAGATGGACAGATTACAAACTATCGAAAAATATTGCGATTAATTATAAATGGTTTTTGCAATTCACAATTTATCGACAGTTCATAATCTCGCGAGATATATCAAAAACTAACGGTGTTCAAAAGTTTACGGTAAAATATATACATATTAATGTTCACCTCTGCTTAACCATTCGGAGAATAATAACAGGCGTGATGTGCTCATAATTTTTGTTTGGTCTAAAATTACCAGCGATTCATTTTAACCTTTTACAATAAACTACCGTTGAAAAATACATGCTTTTCTAAAAAAAACTGAATGCAAACGGAAGTCCCATTACGATTAAAGCACGGGTCATTAGTACGTACGTACTTACCTTCTCATGTAAAAGGGTACACAAATGTTTTTGCTGACTTACAATCTGGGATATAGGGTCGAGAAGTTATTATTCCTTGTTACACCATCCCTTTTTACCCGACTATGGCAAAGCAAAAAGGAGGGTTATTTTGCTAACGAGGAAAATCGTTGATTGCGACACGATTTACAATTGTTAAAGTTTAGGAGCAAATATTTAATTTTAGTTCATTTACTTGTTGAATTTGTTGGTCCAAATTCGAAGTTGGTCAGCGAGCAATACTTTGGGTCTCTCTGAGGGATAGAATCCGGAATGAGGTGGTTCGGCAGAGAACCAAAGTTTTTCGTCATAGCTCACAGAATAAGCAAACTGAAGTGCAATGGGCCGACGTTACTAGCCGTAGTACTGGTTACCGTTGGGGTACACGTGTTCTTGAGTGTAAGTTTCAAACGTAAGGATAGATGGACCGACGATCTTCGCACGGTGACTGAGTTTCCGACAATCGAGATAAATGGCGTGCAATTGGAGAGGCCTATAAGCCAGCATTTGGAGGAGACCCATGTCCAGCAGTGGCCGTCTTTCAGATGATATAATGAAATGATGTCCAGCATCAGAAAAATGTTTGCGTGTTGCCCTCGTGGGTAGTAGTTAAATTTAATGATGCCACCACGATCATCATTACATTTTGTTTTTTTTTTTGTATATTTACTCGTTCATAATAGTTTTTTTTTCTTGTATTTTTGTAATCGTACGTTGCATGCCATAATTTTAACTTAAGTATCTCATTTTTGTCTATCTCGCTTCTATATCATATACCCTGTAAATTGAGAGGTCTGGCTCTTGTGATACAGGAATTCCTTGTACAAAAGCCAGGGCTACACTGTAATTGTTACTTGAGTGAGTAAAATAAATAAATAAATATTCTATTATCATTCGACTACCCTTATCATAAAAGTTTTGTGGACGGTGCAACATGTATTTGTCTTCCATACTTCTATATTATTAAAAAAAAAAAACTGTTTTTTTTCTCCATTGTCATCTCGGCAGTCGCCTGCACCCTTCTTACTATATCATCATTCAACCAGTCCATCCATGGTGTCTCTGGTCTCTTCCCTACTCTTACAGCCATCGACATTCATAGTCAGAACTTTCCTCGCAATATTTTCCTCATTCCTCCGTATCACATAACAACCGATTTCCAAACAACTTTTCAGTTACCGGTGCTACTTTCAGACTTAAATATTTACTGTACTTACAAAATTAAATAAATAATTAACTTACCCGTCATACGTAGAATATGTTTTGAATACTGAAATATAATAGGTATTTCTGTGGTTAACGCCTCCGATTTTCGAGGAATAAACCGAGCTTATTCATGTATAATATAAATATAGCCATTTTAAAACTCTCGTAAGTTTCGAGCATTTTGCAAGGCCTGAATCACGATGTAATTAATTAAAATATGATGGATGATTCATATTAATTATCACTGCAGGAAAAGTAGTGTTTTAATTGTTTTTATACTCGACATGAAAAGTATTTTTATTATATTCTCCATTAATTCTGGCTTCGTTGGTCTAGCGGTCGCGAACGCTACTGCTGAGCTTGAGGAGCCTGGTTCAATTCCCGGGTCGGGCAAAGTGTTATTGGGATTTTCCATTTGGAATTTCTGTACAGCAGCTTGGAGTCTGGATTTGTGCCCAATTGATGGCAATAGGCTCGCCCCTAGAACATGGGACTTAAACATAACTGGTGAAATGTGGGTGTACTATAGAGGGTGGCAGAGACCTCGACAAGCAAACTGTTACCATCAATTTAAGCACATGATTCTTGAACCCTAGCGTATTTTTTTTCGGTTATTAATAAAAACTTCTTCCACATAAAAAAAACAACTGGCTTCCGGAAAACTACTATAAAGTGAAAAATAACAGAAGTCGGTTGTTTTTTTTAAGTTTTTAGTTTTCATTTTTTAGCTATAGTAGGTACACACCCGTCAGTATATGCTAACCCTTCAAGTTTTAAAATGTTACATTGCTATTACACTGAATTCGTTACGAATAATCTTAAGAATACTTCAAACAGATTTTATTGTTTCGACTTGGAATCGAACCATCGCATCACTTAACGTCGTCATACTCATAGTTTGAAGAACTAGCCATCGAGCCCATATGAATAGCGATGAAACTGTTATTCAATGAAATTGTTATTCATTGATATTGTTATAATATTTATTATTGTTATCATTGTTAAATAATAGCAATAATAAATATTATAAATGAAAATGATTTTTATTATAAATTTTTAAATTCCTTATAAATATTACTAAAACAAAATAGAAAAATACTTTATATTTAAAAAAAATGGAAAATAAAAAGCACATTTCGTGCTCAGGATTTGAACTTCCAATGTTATGTACGGCATTTCGTCTTGAAACCTCCGGTCTAATTAAACGTTTTAACCATATTTACTAAAACATTACAGTAAATTATAATAAAATGATTTTGCAAAGCACAAAAAGTAACTTGGGCCTAGCACGGATTTGAACGCACATGTCTTTTGGAGGGTTAACCACTTATTGGAACAGTGTGTACCTACCCCACCCCAATTCGAAATTTCATCATCCTTGGGGTCAAAACAATGCATATTTATGCGATAGCAATAATCGCGGTTAATTTGCTGTCATTTTTTTGAAGAGTTCCGTTGTCTGTCTCCGAAACTTATCATCAGATCTATATGAAATTTAAATGTGACCATTTCGTAATAAACCACTTTCGAAAAAAAATAAAAATTCGCAAATCCGTCTTATGACGGAGTTACGCCCGAAAAAACAAAAAAAAAAACATGTCAAATTCATAACCTCCTCCTTTTTGAAGTCGGTTAAAAACAAAACCAGCTGTTTCATAGAAAAGTGCACTGCCTACCTACCTACTGCTTTTTTTGCAGTTCACCTATAGGTTCAACACTGCCTAGTCTTACGAGGAACAGGCATTAAGGCTTATTTTGCTACAGCACTAGCTTTTCACACAAATGACAGTTCTTTATAACCCCTTCCTTTCATAACATAACAGAATATAATAAAAAACGAGCGCCCTAACGATCACGCATGAGGATAAGAGATAAATCTTTATACACAAACACATCCTGAAATAACAAACAGTTAAATTATTCCTTGATGGCTAGACAATGATTTTTTAGTAGCACCGAAATTTATTAAAGGAGTCTGAGCTCTATTCTCAGGGTCACAGGAATGTTTTTATTATCTTGGAGCATTTTTTGTATATATTTTGGTCCTAAAGGTAATAGTGGGCTTAAATCTTGATTGAAATGACGTTTTCATTAGTCATAGGTACCTATTTATTATTTCATAGTGTTTAGCTTCTTGATTTAAATTAATCGAGTTTTATACAATATGTAACATGGAAGACACCGAAATTAGAGTACTGAGTTGAAAGCATAATACAATCACCAAACATATTTTTTTTAAAGCTACCATCTATTATTAGGTACTAAGAAAAACGTGTTGAAAAATTTTTCAATGCATCACTTTTTGCATTTAAAATTTTGTCATATTGCCTTCACATAAGATTTAATTTTCTTTGGCTCAGGCTCAATAGGGCATTTTTTTTTTCATAACTGTATATTTTATGTAAAAAAATATTTCTGAACAAACTACTTTCAGGACTTGCGTTTCTTCTGTTACACCTTGTAGTCTCCTAGATTTTGGATAGGTAATATCATCGATAGCGGATGTTGGAGAAGAAATAGCCAGGCTGTAGAGTGGGCCGGATACGTCTCCCAAAGGCACCCGGAGAGAAGGGCGAAGATCTTCACTCACTGGATACCTGACCCTGTAATTCCACCGTTCAGGAAGACCACGGCGAAGGTGGCGTGGCGATCTGATAAAGTTTGCAGGGTCAACATGACCAGGGACCGCACAAGAGATGGGGTTTGGAAGGACAGCAGTGGGACACCATACAGACTAATAAAATAAATCTCCAACCGATCACTCTTTATTAATATCACGTAGGATGGGAAAAGACGTTTAGAAAAAAAAAAAACGTGTGGCACTTCGAGACTGCCGCGGTAAAGCTATTGCATAGCATTTTTTATCAACTTATGCAATTATAACGAAAATAACCTAACACCCCCGTAGTAAGAAATGGCTAAAATACTGCTAAAACGGTAAGAAAATTTCATAAACTATCCATAAATATACGATGTTGTGTATGAAAATTCAGATAAAGCAGTCAAAATTGCAATTTTAACATGTCATTCCTCCGTTGCTATGCAACAGTCCGACCTGTTGCTAGGTGTTAGGTTATTTTCGTTACGGAATTTCTGGATTCGGTCTCCACGCTCAAGGCCCGCGATAGAAGCTATGCAATAGCTTAAAAAACATTATCAACTCAGCCTATCGCAGTCCACTGCTAGTCCCTGCCTTTCGCACCCAGTTTACCCCAGCCACCTTTTTAAGGTCGTCTGTCCATCTAACTGGGGGCGTCCCACACTACGCTTGCCGATACGCGGCAAAGTAAAGAAAGCATTAAATAAGGTCCATTACAAAAACATACAACACACTGGGTAAATGTTTTTGGACATAAACCCAAACCTTTTTGGAACCACATTGCGATCGGATTGTTTAATTTTAGATTATGCTAATGCTAACACACTGTGCAGTGATTTGTGGTTGGACACAGTTGCAGTTTATAGTGGCTGTTTTTAGAACTACTGACTGGATTTGAACATCGAACGTGGAACGGAATTTGAATGATGCGAGCTGTGACGTCATCGTACCGTTAGTAAGTTATAAATTTTTTGTCGCATGCCAGTTATTTTCATAGTAAATTCATGGCTGTATTTTTTTCAGCGAATATTATGTGGTTATTACACTCGTTAATCTAAACTTTTTAGTGCTTGCACAGTCTTTACAAATCACATTCTTTGATATGATTCGAAATAAGTGTGTTTTCGATAACTATGTAAGACCGACCATACCTAGTTTTGAGGTAATTTAGAAAGTTCTGTTTTCTTTACTAAAAGTTCTGTGCCAGATATTTACAACAGTAGCTTGATAGGCCAATTTATTCCTAAGCTAGCGTTTTTTCTAGATGAAAACAAGGGAATAAATATGCAAACAGAATTATTGCCACATAAAGAAAAGTGTGGGTGGCTTAGTGCTACCTACGTATCTATCAATTTTTTCCAATCCTACTTTTTATCCAGAATAAAGGTCAAAGAAAAAGAAAGTAAGTTCCCACCTACGCAATTGATCAATTATTTATATCTATATTTTGACTTATATCTTTTTGAAATTCGAATCATATAGGTAGGTAGGTTTCAGTTTTGATGGAACTTTAAAAACGGAATACAAAATTCAATTCTCTTTTTCGCCACATGTCAAATAAAAAATTGATGCATACTTCGGAGGGTAATCGACAAAACTTTTTAACGTAAACTACCTTTAATATAAGAATAATGTTGGAGACACTGGAAATATAGGAAATGTACGACAGAATATCCTTTGTGTTCATTTCCTTCTCGTATCTGGGTACTCTTGGCAGGCGTCCAAGCTAAGGGTAACGGATACAGCCAGTTATTGTGTCAGCAACGATTTCTGCTTTCTTGCTTTTTCTTGCATTAGGTAACTTACTCGTGAGATAAGATAAGGAGTTTGTTTAAGCAAGGATTACAACGTTCCAGCATAATTTTGCTGTTAGATTGTAGCATTTAAACACAGAATAAAGACCCGTTTGCACCACAAATCAATAATTAAGTTTAGTTCTAAACAAAATTAAAACATCTTTTTGTTTCTGACAGTCGTTTTGAAAATGACTGAGACGAACCTAAAGTTTTAACTTTTGTGATGAAAGTGAACCCAAATGTTCTTTTTGTTTATGGACCTATTTCGTTTTAAGACTAGCTTCTGCCCGTGGCTTCATCCGTGTGAAGTTTTAGACCCGACCCACCCAGTCGCATGCCGTCACCTGCCCATGTTATTTCGTTTTCATTTAGCGTGTTTTTGAAAACCACTTGACTCTTAAAACCACTTAACTCTCCGATAGGATCGGCCAGAACTAGCAAAAGATATAATTGTATGGAAAAGGGAGCCTTGCAGTGGGACAGTACAGGCTAGTTAGGATTCGATTAGAAGAGAAAACGCAGCAGCGGCGAGGTGTCAATTTTTTCTGAGAAAAGCCGAAGCGAAGTCGGCTTACTGACTTATCAATTAAGAATACCTATCATTTTAATACTAATATCGGAATGTTAAGAATGAAATACAATAAAATTGAACAGCTGAAAACCAAATACAACGTAACAATATTCCTCAATCTCGTACTCGTTGACGCATTTTCCTATATCTGTCTCTGTCATAACCCGTTGTACAGCGGCTTGCTCTCGTCCATATCAAGCGGTGTCACGTGACCTAAAGTGACATCATTACGGGATGGCTGTTGTATGAATTTTTAGTTCTCGATTATGACGTTTTGACGCCGGGTTAATGTAGAACAATTTTTTTTTGTTGTAATACAAAGCTAAAATAACCGTTTTTGTTGTTTGAATATCATGTTTTTTTTTTTTCTTTTGGGTGGGAAATCATCAAATAACTTCTCCCGCTCTGGGTGGAGCAGGAGGGTGTGTCAGACTTTTACTGACTAAAACCCACCCGTTTTCCCTCAGTAGCCCGTAAGCCAGGGGCTGCGGTATATCTGTCGAACAAACCCGCACCCCTGGCAGACAAACTGAATTTTATGATGAATTAAATACCCATGGTTTAACTATATTATTTTTTTGCCTCACTCTTGGTGTTCCGTGCGGTCAATCTGCCTTTGTTTTATAATCTGAAAGTAGCCACTAATGACGTGCCATTTTTTAATAACGATAGAGTTGTTAAAGCGAGTCCCCAAAGGGAAGTTCGTAGAAAATGTAGGAATCGTGTTATAAGGGTGCTCTCGCCACTGCAATACAGGCTAGATAGATTACATTAGAAGAGAAAACGAAGTAATATCGCGTGATGCTATAGATATTCTATGTTAATTAGTAGAAGCTAGTTTTTTTTTTTATAAACTCGACAAATCCACAAAGATATAATAACTGAACTTCAGTAGCCACAGTTCTATAAACTTACGACCTCGATTACTACTTCCTCTATCTGCACTCGTCGATCCATATCTAATCTCACCAGCTTAGCCCTTTGTTATATCTGTCGACGACTACGTTAACACTGGATATATTCCGCCGATATGATAATATTGACTTCGCGTCATAAGATTCGATCAATGTTAGCTATATTTAGTTATTTACGATAAACTTAAGGAAGTTCTAGCGAAACTGGGATAAAAAAGCTTTTTGGTAACGCATTTAAAGGTATCATTGCTTATGTATTCCAATGACTTTAGATGCGTTACTGGCATTCAATATTGGCAAGATAAATGCAAGGTAATTAATTGCCTTTCATGTTGTTAGTCACGTACCATCCAGTGACAACGCTACTGACGTAACTAAAACTATACATAATAATATGCTTATCTTTTTCCAACAACAGGAATCGGTAATATGTCTTTCCTGCTTTTTGCGCACTGTATGATTGTATGCACTTGTACTTACTAGTGCATACAATGCAATAGCTACATAGCTACATTCTTAGTTTACGCCGTTTTTGATTACTCTAATGTTCATGTATGACGCGTCTATTTATAACACATCGTTGTTCATATCTTCTTTAGTTGTCACCGATACATTCTTCGAAACCATAAATGACAGTGCGGGCTTTTAACATTATATATTATTACTTTTAAATATTTTAACAATAACCAAGCGAAGCTACCTAAGTTCTCCTTAAAATTGCAACTTTGACACTATTACGAGTAGATTACCTAAAATAGATGAGTAAACACTCTGGCTAAGTAATGACAACTTGCCGCGGTCAGTCCGTCGATCGGTGAACATGACAATCTTTATATGCCAAGACCCGACGTCCCGAATGTCATTCTTGAATCATTGAGTCATTCGGGTCGTCAGTCAACAAGTCTTACCACGGGGTATCATATTACCCAGCAACTCGGTGGAGGTCAGATAGGCAGTCGCGCCATGTTAAATACTGGTATTCAGCTGCATACAGTTAGACACAAAAAAAAAAAACACAAACATGTTATGTTCAAAACATTTATTATTCTCTGCTTTCAATGTTGACACAAGTTTACTAATCCCCACTTTACCTTAGTAAAGCTTTAGTAACATATAAATTAAGAGCAACATCAAATTAAAACATATAACTGGTAATGACAGATATAGAAATAGAATATTCAAATATTATTATAACTAAAATATAGAATTTATAACACTAATTAAGAAACAAATTCATCATATTTTGGTCGGAAATTTTTCGCAGGTGACAGTAGTAAATAGAGACTTTTATAAAATTACAGTTATTTTTTTACAAATTTGATAATTCCTAACATATTTTATGCATCTTACTTATTAGAAATTGAGACGCTTAAGGCACAGCAAAATTACATCTAACTAGAATATACAACTATTATAGACACTCTTGGTAACAATCTTTATTCTATTTCGCAAATTGTGATATGTACAAAAATATTTCCATCTTTATAATCTAGCATTAATAATATTATAAAAATTGAAATTAAAACGTCCTGAGTATACATTGTATACACAATTACATAAATGCGTGTGTGATGAAAGTAATAAATTATACAGAAATTATAAACAAACACAGCTAAATACAACTAAATTTCCCGAACAAAAAGCAGATTACACAAAACGATACACTGAACAGAAATACATCTTTTGAACTCCACTCAATTATTGGCACAATTTCACTATATTTTAGTCTCAGTGTCAATAAGCATCGGTTCCACTTCTAGAACCGATATTCCTCAAATCAGGCATGCGTGTTGTCTCTCCGCTGCCTCTCCAGCTGTTTTCTATGACTATGACGTTTTCTCGCTATTATTGCTATTAGTATCACAACGACTGCCAGAGCTACCGCTATTCCTATCCACCAGTAAGTATTATACGATGCCTCTTTCGTATTTACTTCTTTTTGGTCCCCAGCTGCTACAGGATTCTTTATCTCCAAAACTCCTACAGTAGACGTTTCGACGCTAAACTTAGAATTTGATTCTTCACCTGTATTTATTACGTTATCTACAATATCTTCGTGAGTTTCTTTTTCTTCTTTGAGAGTTTCTTGGTTTTCTGCTGAAGATGGGATCTCGTTTTCTTCAGGCACCGGTTCTACGGCTTCAACATAATCGTCGGAGAAACCGCTGTCTGTTGACGGTTCTAATTGATTGTCTAGGTATTCATCTAAAAACTTGTAGTAGTCTGTTAATCCCGTGTATTCTAGGCCATTTTCTCGCTTTGCTAGTAGATCGCTGACCATCTCAGGCCAGACAGCGCCATAACCTTGTATCATTGCGTCTCTGTAAATAAAGTTTAATTTTAAAAAAATGCTAAATAATATGTGGATATACAAATTTTAAGTTTCTAGGATCCCATAAAAACAAGAAATACCTACATCAAACGATCATTATTTTCAGCTACATGTTCTATTAAATCCGATTCATCCGACATAAGTTCTTCGGCAAAAGACACGAAGATTTGGTACTTTAGTATCAAACCCATGAATTTTCTGTAACAAAAAACATGTATTAAGGTAACATAGGCAACTTTCATTCATCAGTTTATGTTTTAGTTTTATAATTTTTTTAGTTACTCACCCAATATAGGGTTTGTTAAACATCATATAGGGATCGCCGAGGAAATCACTGTCCCCAGTTTCTATGTTGGAGAAATTCTTACGGAAATCGCTCCAACTAGTTGGTATTTTCGCGTACGGTATAGCTCCCATTAAAACTTTTATCCTCCATTCGTCGGCTGCCAAATAAAAGTTAAGTCTGAAAGAAAAATACTTCGATAAAGCATCAAGTAGGTAGCATAAGACAAAGTTACACGGTAAGGTAGTAAAAACTTACTTTGGTAAATCTCTCAGAGCCATAATTAATTGTATGACAAGACGATGATGGTTCGGATTGTAGTTGAAAGTTTCCAACGGGAACAGCCCAGCTTTGCTCAGCGCATGTGGGTTCACGGAAAGTAGCGACACGAAACCAGGTATAGCTTCATACACAGCTAGAACAAACAACGCGATGAGTTGCGAAGTTCTCAAAGAAATAAGTTCAGAACTGGAACAGAATCTTACCTGAGTAGCGGGAAGCCTCTCTTAGAATATAAGTGTTGTTGCTATGTAAATTAATGGTCTGCTTGTAGACAATCTTCATGACCGCTTCGTGAGCTTCGATGTAGTTGGCTATGCTGACATCTTTACAAGTTATTACTCTGACTTTGTTGGGTTTGCACCAGTCGACTAAAGTTGGCGGACAAGTACTATTGAACACCGATTCCGTCCAAATATCTGGATCTGCGTCTCCTAACTTTAGCGATTTGATGAGTTTCGCTGCTTGTTTGTAAGCTTCTAATCCTCCCAAGTTCTGTGAAATAGATTTATCCGTTATAAATACACATTTCATCCATAATTTCTTGTGTAAAATGTTAAAGGCAATGAAACCCAAAGGTCATATTTTCCCCTTATTGCGAAAAAGGGCAATCCATTTTAAGCAATAACAGGATAAAACGGCCTTAACATTGTGTTTCTTCAAAGTGATTCCAATTCCAATGTTACGTTATGACGTCTATATTCTAACAATAAACTCACCTTTAACTGAAGATTTGCATGTACTTTCTGGTAAATTCCTGCATGTTTAGGCAGTAGACTTTCTATTAGATTAGACCAATCATCTCCCGTTAGCGATCCTGGAAATAAGTTTACCATTAAAACTTATATCGTAACTATATCGATTGCATTTACTTTTGTTGTTAGTCGGTCACTTACGTTTTTGGTAAGACCTTTATAAAAAAGAGGTAGACTTAGAAATGTCTTTGACCTAAATTTAAACTGAAAAACTAACATTTAATTCGCAACAGAAAAACTTATGGAAAGAGATCACTCATTCTGGGATACATTTTTATTTTTGGCAGCTATTAATTAACATAACATATTTTTGAAGCATATTTTTGAAGTACACTTCGAACGCATTATTTTTTAGTGAGGCGTCGAAAGTCGAGAACAATTTGGGTTCGGAGACATACATCAGATAAGAATTAGAACTTCGGCGATGATAAACAATGATTATTATTTCCAAATCATTTGCTGCACGTCCAGGTAAATGTCTCGGAAAACACACAAAAAACCCCTCGCCAAAAGATTCATTTATTTCTGTTAGTATTCTATTCTTTTTAAATTTTTCACTTTTTAAGACCACCAAATCCAAGATTCAACCACAAGTCAACGTATGTGTGAGTACCTAATGTGGAGCTTACTCAACATACGACCATTATCTTAAAATGTACTATAGTATAATTTTTTTTAAATATTTAGTCTTTGAACAACCTACCCACCCTCTCACTAGGAGTCGGGCGATGGAAGCTACGCCACAGTTTTAACTATTGCATCGATCATCGTTTAATATTGTTTGTCTTATACTGTTTTTGTTTTGTTCCAAATAAATGATTATTATTTAATATCACAAAGGAGTGTAAGTCAGAAGGGGACACAAGGGAGTGTAAGTAAGAAGGGGCCACAAGGGGCTAATAGTTTCTAAGAAATACTTCTCTAGCCCTAGAATAAAACTTAAGTGAATGTACTTAACAAAGGGTTGTACAACAGTTCTCAAGGGTCAAACATGGCAAACAATTTAAAGTTTTCAGAATGTAGTCTAGACATTTATAAGTGGCATAAAAGTCACAAATAGTTCTCATTCAAAATTTGTTAAAATGGATTATTTTAATTTAACTTGCGTCAAAAACAGATAATTTGATTTGCTTAATTATTCTTATATGGTGAAAATTAAATTTCTGATGCCTCTTATCTTTTTTTTATTGCGTTGTGTTGCGTTGTGGCCGTGGTTGGTTCATAGGCTAGAACTTGTTGTTACTAGCTCAACAAACAACTGAAATTGCCTAGAATTAAGTTATCGCTCGAGCATTCAAACTATTTATGCTGTTTACCGACTGCAACAACTTTCCTGGTTTTAATTTTAACTTCGACGCAACTTTTGCTGTGGTGTGTTCAGCATGTGTTTTATTTAAACAAGCTTTGTTTAAACTTTATTACTTGGAAATATACTCTTGCTACTGTACTTATACTATTATTATTAAACATCACGCCTTTTTCCCATGGGGGTAGGCAGAAACACACTGGCAAAAAACTTACAGAACGCCATCTACTACGATCCTTACATACTCTTTTTGCCTCGTTTATGTTCATACATCTGATATATACATATTTTTCTGGCTGCGTCAAAAAAAAAGGTGTACATACCGACCATTTTTAATTTCCTCCATTAAAAAAAAACGATTTTCTGAGGTACTTACTCAGTAAATGAACTGGTAGGGGCTTGCCCACGGCATCAGAGCCCTTGAGCCTTAGTGCAACGTATTTGTGTAGCTTCAAGTAAAGAGGTTTTATATTTTCCCACAGCTCTCGCGCCTTTAGTATGGCACCTTCGTACTCGCCCAGCGCATCCCAATATTCTTCTACGGGATTGTAGTCTGTGGAAGAAACACGTAATTATTACCTACTGGAAATATAATAGACTAGCAGCGCTCCGCGGTTTCACCCGCGTAGTTCCCGTGCTCGTGGGAATACGGGGATAAATATAGCCTATGTCACCTGGGGATAGTTTAGCTTTCCAACAGTGACTTTTTCACAGGGAACCTATTCAAAGCAAACAAACAAACAATCAAATCTTTCCTCTTTATAATATTAGTATAGATGTATAATATTAGTATGAAAGAGGTGCGATCTAATTTAAGGGTGTAATACAGAGCCGAACAACTTTCTCCTAGGGATCAACGTCACAATCGCGAAAAAAAAAACAACTTTCCCACACAATACCAATACTTACTACTTGATCCAAATATATAGGATGGCTAATTCTTATTGATCGATTACGATGTTGGTCCAATGTTGTTCAGTTTAATGGTCAGTATTCACCCTTAAATTTGACCGCACCGTTTTGATACACGCTGTTGGTGTTTTGGAGTGGGGTGAAAAATCGTTTGTTAAAATTCGACTGAGCACTCTTTTAACGTCACAATTAAATATGATAGCCCCCAAAACGCCTACTCTTCACCAGTTCTTAATCTTTTAAAGTTTTCAGAATGTTGCTTATTATTTATAGGATTCGGCTCTGGCTACAGAGAATGTTGTGTTGTTGTGATAGTGATTAAAGTGTTACAAAGGGTTTTTTTTTTTGGTGGGAAGTCATGAAATAACTTCTCCCGGTCTGGGTGGAGCAGGAGGGCGTGTCAGACTTTTACTGATTAAAACCCACCCGTTTTCCGTCAGTTGCTTTTGTGCCAATGGCGACGGTATCTCTTTCGAACAACCCGCACTTCTGGCAGGCATCGGCCCTTGCGGGCCCCATCGGTTTGTGCTGACATCTCTTTGAGGCGCGCGTGGAACAGAACGCGCCGTCGACCTGGGCTTGGTCCTTACCGGACAGCGAGCTACCCATTACTCGCCGTCCACAAGGCCACGCCTACGGTGGCCGTGAATCAGCCTGGGATTTCCGATGCCCAGGGCGTCTCCTGCGGCGACTAAGGCCGTAAGGGCACATATACTGCCTCTCCCTCACGTGCGCCGCGTGCATGAGTATGCACTCTCGCTCCGTACCATGGCCTGGACCAGGGCCGGACGCGAGAGATCGCCGCCGCCGATTGCCTCCATGTTGTTTAGACTTCTCTACTTGATTTCGAAAGTCGAAGATTCGATTTTTATTATATCGAACAAGGTGTGTCGATATTAATTCAGTTGTACGATGTTTTATTCCATCGATGCTTTATTAGTGCGATGAAACGTTTGTGCGAAAAATCCTGTTGTGAAAAACCCTACAGTAATTGCTCATTGGTTCGTTAATTTACTAGTTCGATAGTCTGTCGGTTCGAAACGCCTAGTGTTGTCGTGACATTTAATTAATAATCTTATTTTGCACTATAGCCGTTTAGCTTTAAGCAGCTTCAGCTTAAAAAAATTAACTTTTTTCTTTTCTATACCTAAGTGTATTCTTTAAAGGGGGACCGCCAGGTAGCCCGCGTAATTCAAAATTTGTATTTCGCGGGTTACTCTAATGAATTCTCCACATTTGAGCTTATATGAAATTAAAATCTTCTGGTTTTTAAAGGCATTTAATCAAGCCTAGCAACAAATGATTTATTCAGTTCTGTTAATAACAACAAATTATTTATTTAAATCTATTAGTGTTCTATTATTTTTTTCACTTTTAAAACCACTAAGTTCAAGTTTCAACCACAAATCAACATTTTAAATAAGTAATTAACACATATTTATTCACTTTCTAACTTTGTCTTCATCTTTAGCAGTAAGCTTTCCAACAAAATGCCATTATCTCGCAGCTTCACGGCCGACGAAAGTTTCGAATTTTGCCTCGTTATATACTTATTGACAAATTCTAAATGGGTTTCAATGGAAAATTCCCAGGGGCGGTGCGATCTTAAACCTTAGTTTAATATTAATTACTAAATTAAGAGTTACATAACATTATCCGCTTTTATAAATATGCTTACATCTAATTAGAAATTTCGTTTAAAACATCAAAATGAATTACATATTTGAACCAGTTATAATATACGAAAGTTTTAAAGCAAGCTGAAAAGTATATCTACTTCAAAGGCCTCAAAATTATTATTATTATCATATCCATGAAATAATTACTTCAAAAGTCTTTTTGCACATTAATCATAATTAATATACTTCAAAGTTCGTGCCTTGTCTAAATATTATTTCAAATATCTTGCAATTTTGTTAATAATATTCAACGATATTTCCATTGCTAAAGACAATACCTCCTACCGAATGGTTCATCATATTCTTATTTATCTTTCGTATTACCTCGAACGGTGTCTCGATTTGTATTTTCTCTTTTTTTTTGCCACCGTTTTCCATAATTATTGTTTTTTTCACATTGTAGTGTTGTTTTGGAAATCGGTTGTTTTTTTAAATATTTTATATTTATATTTGTACCTATTATTTGTGGTACCTGCTACCTACCCCACGAAAATTCGTATACCTACACTTGCTAATGAAATGAATGAAGAAAAACAGTGACAAGAATGTTAAAATACCATCATCAACATAAACTGAGTAAAAAAATTACTTATTATTGAAGCTAACTCAAAAACCATTAATCAGAAATTGGACAAGCTTATATGAGACTTCTAGATAAGTAAAACCCATTCAAACAAAAGACGAATTCTTCAAATCGGGATATAAATGAGGAAGTTCTGAGGATAAAAGTTTTTTTGAAGTGAAAACTTCTATAACGGCGTTGTACACTTTTTTTGTAATGGGTAAAAAATGTTTAACTCGCGTCAGGACACGTGACCTGATCGAAAATTCGTAAGACGGATGGAGATGATGATGGGACTCCCTTTTCCGCACGTAGACTCCCATTCGGTCCGTTGTGCGTGGGGATGCTGGCTAGCAGAGCCAGCCTAGCTCCGCCCAAAAGCACAGAAGCTTCCTGGGAGCTTCACAGGCTTCGCGGAGCGACCTCACTGTTCCGAGGATTTCTTCGCGTTGAGAAGCCACGGCCTCGCATTCCAGGATGACGTGGGCGGCTGATTCCTCGGCGTCAAGGCAGCCCCTGCAAAGCGGGCTGTCTGTGGCGCCTATGTTAAAAAGGTGTTTGTTAAGGGTGTTATGGCCCGTAATTGTTCCTATTATTATTCTAAGGTTATTTCTGCTCAGGCTGAGAAGTTTTTTGGTTAATCGCGGGTGTACAGTTGGTAAAGCCAATTTTGACTGTCTACAGTCTGTTGCCCGTGACCATCTGTTGTTATGGAGTTCGGTCGACCTTTGGCGAATCCACGCACGAAATTGTGAGAAAGGCAGGGGGAGAAGTGGGTACGGGCCTAGCACTTTCATATCAGAGCCTCTCTTCGCAAGTTCATCTGCGGCATCATTGCCTAAAGATCCACTGTGCCCTTTGATCCACTGGAGTGCAATACGATTGGACGTCGCTAAACTCTCCAGGGCAAGATGGCACTCAAAAATTAGTTTGTTGTTAGTTTGTTTGTTTTCTAAAGCTTTGAGCACAGATAGGCTGTCGGATAGGAATTTAATGCCGTAGTTCCGGATGCCTAAGCGCTTTACTGCTGTAGCGGCTTGTGTTAAGGCAACACATTCACACTGAAAGATGGATGGAGAGTAGACAGCCGGCGCGTCGTAGGAGAGGAAGTATCCCCCCCCTCTCTTTCTACGGCGCGGCGAAAATGTATGCCTGCGCCTGCTGTTTCGTTTAGGCGGCGCAGGGTGCTTGCGCGAATGTTCGTGTGTGTTTATGTTCAGCGTGCCACGCGCATCCGTGGATGGTGATAGCTGATGGCTTGATTTTTCTGAGAGATAAACTTTTTAATGTACCTAATATAAATTGTCATGTTTGTTTCAAAATCAAAATCAAAATCAAAATATTTTTATTTCATATAAACCTGCATGGGCACTTATGAAACGTCAGAAGCTAGGTGCACGGTTCCAAATTGTTGTTTCCTATGGAGAAGAGCCGGCAAGCCGTTTACGATAGCGCAATAAATAAATATTGTGTTCTACCACATAAATGATAGTACTTTTATACTGATAATTAAAGCAATTCGTGCAAAATTTATTCCCTAACCATTCCAAAATATCAAAAATGCACAACGTTAATATTCAAGTTTTCACTTCTGCCGGCACTCCCGGAGTGCAACCCGTCGTTTTTTTTTTAAATATTGTTAGAATTACTTTAGAGCCTCCTCCTTTTTAAATCGGTTAAATACTCTTACGTAATGGCTCATCATATTCTAATTCATTTCTCGTATAAACACGACCTATAATGATGTATAGAACATAGCTATAAGTAGAGGTGCTAGTGGCTAAATGATAACAGCCGCATGGGGCCATCATTCATCATTTCATCGGATAAACAAAAAAATCTGCTGTTTCGTAGAAAAGTGCAATACTTCCGCGGTCAAAATGTATGGAACAGCTTTTTTTTTTTGTATAACCGTTGAAATTTTTTTGCGCTGGAGGGTCTAGAATGATGCTGAATTCCTGGTTACAGTTTGCGCACTGGACAAAAACTTATCCTGTATTTAAGAATAATTGCTTTGTATAATATTAATGAAACAATAACAGTGGCATTATCGCTATTAATTTATTGCTCTATTTAGTCATTAATTAATATTAGTTATTAATTAAACATAATGTTGGTCAGAAATGTAATATTTCATGTCTGAGCTATTACTGCGATCTATAAATACATCATTAGTTATAATAACATCATATTTATTTAGAATTGGTTGTATTGTTGTGTCATATATTTGGTTTGATATATTATGACTAGTCATAATATATCAAACCACCCTACCCTAGGGATCGGATAATCGGATGCATATTTACCTAAAGTTCATTTTTAGTTATGAAAGTACGGAAGCTGCTTCTTACAACATATTTTTTGTAAAATATAACGACGGGTGTTGATTAGTTAGTCTGGTGTATAGTATGGAAGCGACTTCCAAATTATTTATATTGCATAAGTGTTCAGATGCATATTTATTTATAACAAGCAGCGCTCCGCGGTTTCACCCGTGTAGTTCCCGTTCCAGTGGGAATACGGGAAAAAAATATAGCCTATGTCACCCCCGGATAGTGTAGCTTTCCAACAGTGAAAGAAGTTTTCAAATCGGTTCAGTAGTTTCGGAGCCTATTCAGTGCAAACAAACAAATATTTCCTCTTTATAATATTAGTATAGAAGTATAGATGACCTAAGAATTTTAATTTATTTGTCGTCGAGTCCTTATAGTTCAATATGGTTTGCGTTAAAACTTTTTGATATTGACCTGAGTCAATAGGTACAAATAGTAGCCAATATGAACGGTGGTGGGCTGGTGACGTAGATCTTAGACAGTCGTTACACATATTTAGAAGCCCGATAATCTGACGTCAGTCTTACCAAGGGATATCGTATTGCCCAGGGTTTTGGAGGTCAGATAGGCAGTCGCTCCATGTAAAATTCTCGTATTCAGGTACATCCGGTTAGATTGGAAGCCGACCCCAACGTACCTAGTTGAAACAAGGCTAGGTAGGTTGATGAACGGTGGTGGAAGTGGTGCACCACTGTCTGCCTCGTCGAGGAATACATGCGTGATGTATGTATGTATGATGAGGATATGAAAAATATTAAAGAGAAGCGCTAGAGTAGCTTACGTAGCTCAAATGTTCTAACTGCAATTTCATGAAAACGTCTTTCCAAGGGATTATATGAACTTGAGGGTTGTATGATTATGTGTAGCCATATTCGCTACGGTCGCGAATCATATTTTAATTAACATACAACCTAACACTGACCTGCAAATAGCAGACAACGTATGAAAATTTGAATTACGCGACCTACCTTAGCGCATCGTCCTTTATAGGTTTGTTTTTATTTTTTGGTGGGAAATTATCAAATAACTTTTATTGACTAAAACCCACCCGTGTTCTCTCAGTTGCCTGTGTGCCAGGGGCCACGGTATCTTTTTCGAACAACCCGCACCCGTGGCAGGCATCTTTTTGAGGTGCGCGTGGAACACAACGCGCCAACGACCCAGGCTTGGTCCTTACCGGACAACGAGCTACGGATTACCCGCCGTCCGCAAGCCCGTGGCTACAGTGGCCGGGAATCAGCCTGGGATTCCCGATGCCCATCGCCCTTAATACGTTTACATTAGCATCAAACATCAGTATTTGAGAGAGGCTACCCGTCTTATTACAAAACGCGATATATCTTTAGTTCTAGCCTAAAGCTCTGAGCCAGTTTTTTTCGGTACAGTTCTTAATGACAACTTAGCACCGGACTATAGCTTGACCGATACCGCTGTACCGCGCCTTTGGCATGCACGGCGAGGCGGGGAACGGGACGGACGAATGAGCGGCTTGCACTGACGAATCAGCGGCCTGCACTGCTCCCCCGTCCCACCGCGCACATACCTAAGGCGCGATACAGCGGTATTGGTCAAACTATAAGTTGTTCGTTTTTTAAAAGAAACCGTATTCGATTTTTGTTAGGTTCTTATTTCAAAAACATGCTCAATGGTTCAAACCATACCTAAAGCAAAACGTTGTTTTTTAACAAGACTTGTCTTATTACAAAACGCGAGCTAACTTTAGTAACATACCTACTAAAACTCTCAGTCAGTTTTGGTATTACCAACTTTTCTTCCATTTGGGTAAAGTTCTTAATACAAAAATGTCAATTTAGCAATGGAATGGTTTTGAAAAAAGATCTGTATTTCGATTTCAGTTAGGTTCTCAATTTCAACAACAGGCTCGATGGTTTAAACCATACCTAAAGAAAAATCTGGTTTCGTAATAAATAAGGAGGAAACAGTTCAAATGTAGCAGAAAAACTCCAGCATTTTGTTAAAAGAGTTTTTAACGTAATTTACGACAGAACAGTGCAAAAACTACTTGTTGCTTCATTATTTTTATTGTATTGTACGTACAACGCTTCTCACAATACACCTAACTTGAAGTGAAACTTAAAACCTCTCATCATAGTTTAAAAGGAAAAACTTGTCTGTCTGCGGCCCATTGTCCTTTTAAACAAACAAAATAAACTAGTATTTTTACAATGCTAGAAAGAATTTTGTTTGTACGTAATGAATTTAGGAGTACACTGTAAACTGTGTAAACTACACTTAACTGTTCTTTTTTGCTTTTCTTTTGTATAAAATGTTTTCTATTTTATTTTAAAGAAGGTTTTCTTTGGAAATCTGTCTACATCACAATTCCTTTGCGTCTGTGGACGAATTACAAAACCTTCATATAGTATTTTCGTAATTTGCCTATTAGCATTTTTAATCAGGTATAAATATCGTCAAAGAGTCTCGAACGTACTGTTAGCATACACATTAATCGACGATTTGACTAATATTATATGTGGCTTGCAACATTGCAACAAAACAGCGCTTACAATTCTTTTCTATTCTCAGCTACAGACGACGAATGTGGTCACGGTCTGAAGCAAAGTTGGCGTCGGCCCCGTGTACACTTTTCAAAGGTCCGATAGACCCCAGGTTCCCGAGAAATGTCAAGAGGCGTAAAAATATCAGAATAAAAATTGGTGCAATTAATGTACTCACTGTTTTGTTTTGAGGCATTCCGCAGTAAAGGAAGTATGTGCTCCAAATAGTCATTAAGGTCTGGCAAGTTCTTCTCCCAAGACTGTTTCATATGATGTAAGGTTTCCTCATCTTGCTGCCGCGCCATATAGTAGTGCAATTCTGTGAAAATAAATTGTTCATTTTTAAAAACTTATTATCCTCTTAGCTTCCTGTTCCTACTCGGCGGTAACAGATTTAATGCCTCATGAAACCTGAAATTACAACTATCTGAGGGGTTCTTTACTCTTATTGTTTTGGTGGATACATTAGATTTCGCAATATGTTGAACGTCAAATCCTACTCGAAGCAATTTCTACACATATTCGGCGTTAATTTGGCTCGTGCTGATCGGCAAACTTCGTACGGCATCTACCCTCGTTCGAATCTGCTGGGCACAATTCGAGCTAAGGCAAGCGGCTCGTTTCCGCAAAATATTTCTAAATTATACAGGGTGGTAGGTAGATCGACAAAAAAATGCTATTCATGCACTTTTTCATGAAACAGCAGATTTTTTCTGATAACTGACGCAAACTTTCTACTCTACCTCGTCTAAAATCATGTGCTAAATTCTTGGTTTGAGTTTGCGCGTCCGCTGTCTCTGCCACCTTGTATTTAATTTTCCTGCCCGGCATGACTTCTATGACAAATATCGGCAATAATTAATAAACACTATCTCTTTCTACTGTTCAGGTTTTCATACTAGGGATTCTAAATACTCGTAACCGACTGTTGTACGACCTTCATATGCTGCTATTCACTTTTGCGACAATCGCATCGCAAGCAGTAGCAGGTAAAATTTCGGCAATATTTCTTTCTCCTGATACGCGCGCACTTTTAATACTTTGCATTTTTTCGAAGAAAATAATTTCGCGATGGAAAATCGTAGTGCGCGCTCGTTCTTATAATTATGTTTTCCGTGACACGGAGTGACCTCTTAGATCAATTGATCTGTAAATAAGCCGCAAGCCCCTTACTCCAATACCCTTTAAATTACAAAGACAAATACTGATGTTGGAGACAATTTGGCCCAACAGAACAAACACCAGCAGTTCCCTATAAACCTAACTAGGTTCAATACAACTGTATTCAAAGACTTTAGAAACGGCAGACTGTTGATTCTATTAAATACAAATGGTGCTAATTACGTGACTATAGATTTTATTAATTGTTGATAATTAATTGGAGGTTAAAGTAGATACTTCATTAATTATGGACAAGGAGAAAATGCTCATTAAAATCATATTCATTAAGTATAAAAACTAATTAGGATTTTAACCCCTTCAAAGTGTAAAATTAAAAGCGCCCTTTCGGCATAATTATTTAGACACAAAAACGATCGTAGATGTATTATTTATTTCAAAATAGCTTAGCGACTAAATTTCACCAATGAAACTGAATGCGATCATGTTCTCTAAACCGCGTCCAAGAGCTCTTGACAGTGTCATAATTTTGTGAAATATTGACGCTGAGAGCTCTTGAACGCGGTTCATAATTATATCATGTGTAAAAAGACACTTAACGAAGCCGAGAGCCACTTAAATACTCCCCGTAAATATTTTAATATTTTTGTTCTAGACCGTGTGGTCCAAAACTGGGAATTTTCTGGTTACGGAGATATTGAAGGCCAAAATTAAAACTTTTCACTGTTTTTTTTTTTTCAAAAACGAGTTAACTTTAAATAGCCTCTTGACCCTGTACACGCATCCAGCGATCCGAGGCGTTGGCCACGGAGGAGCGGCTCTCGGGGGGGACCAGCAGCAGGGCCCTCTCGGAGACGTCTGAGGACGAGCCAGATGCTGCTGGCGGCTCCAACGAGGAGCGAATGGCCAGGCTCGCGGAGGTTGTGGCTACTGCGGTCAAGGGGGTGGCCTTGAAGAGGCTTCAGGCCTCTAAAGGCAAGGCCATAACCGCAGCCATAGCCTCCATTATGGCGGCAGCGGAGGACCTGCACACGGGACCTCCGTCGGACAACATGTCCGAAATGCGGGCGGAGGTCGCCCGCTTGGCAGCCGCCATGGAGCATCTCCAAAAAGAAAATGAGGAGCTCCGAGCGGACCTGGCCGTGCTCCGAGGAGCTGGCCCGAGGGTGGAGCCTCAGAAGGGGGCGCGGCATGGTCCCGGGGGTGGATCCGTGCCTGAGAAGGAAGACCGGGTGCTGACTCTGGTGCGGCAGGAGCTGGCTGCCTTCCAGAGTCGGTTTTCCGCCCTGGAGGCCATAGTCCTTCGCCCCCCACTAGCGGCGAGCCAGCCGGCCTCGGGCCAGCCAAAGCAAACGCAGAAGGCGGCCACGTATGCCACCGCCACGACTGCCACGGCCAAGTCGGCACCGCAGTCGGGTCGGCCCCCGGCGAAACCGGTGCCGCCCAAGCCCAAGAAGGGCGGGGTGGCGACGGCACCACCCCTGGTGCCAGGACGGACGGCCCCACCTCCTCAATCTCCTCCGGCCGACGCCGAATGGCAAGTGGCTGGGGAGAAGAGGAAGGCGGGCAAGGCCGCAAGGGCGGCCAAACGTAAGGAGAGGCGGCAGCGGCGCAAGAAGAGTACCGCCGCAGCTAGGTTACGCGCCCCGAAGTCCGCCGCTGTAGTGATTACGCTACAGCCGGAGGCGGAGAAGAAGGGCGTGTCCTACTGCGACGTGCTCTTAAAAGCCAGGGCGGCGGTGAACCTCGCGGAGCTGGGGGTCACCAATGGCATGCGGATGAGGGTTACTGCGACCGGAGCCCGCATGCTGGAGATCCCCGGCGCGGCCAGTGGCCCGACCGCTGACGCCCTGGCCGAAAGGCTTAGGGCGTCCCTAGACGCGGACGAGGTCCGAGTGTCCAGGCCCACCAAGTGCGCTGACATGCGCATCTTGGGCCTGGACGACTCCGTGACGGAGGGCGAGGTGGTGGCCGCCGTAGTCAGGACGGGAGAATGCTCTGCCGAGCAGGTGAAGGCAGGCACCATCCGTCCTGACAACACGGGGATGCGAACCGTCACGGTGAGCTGCCCCGTGTCGGCGGCCCGTAAGATCACGGAGGAGGGCCGAAGGCTCCTGGTGGGGTGGGTTTCTGCGCAGGTGAAGCTGCTGGAACCCAGACCTCTGAGGTGCTTCCGCTGCCAGGTGGGCCACCACGTGGGAGTGCAATGCACCTCGGAGGTGGACCGCAGCAGTCATTGCTTCCGCTGCGGTCAGCCCGGTCACAAGGCCGGCTCGTGCGTTGCCAAGCCGCACTGTTATTTATGTGCGGCAGCTGGCAAGCCGGCCGAACACCGGGCTGGGAGTAAAGCCTGCGCTCCACCCGCTGAAGCCAGGGGCCGCGGCAGGGCCAAGCCCTCCGCCACCGCCGTCACCGCCGCAACCGCCGCCACTGCCGCCGCCGCTGCCGCCGCCGCTGCCGCCTCCAACGCCGTCGTAGTCGCCGCCGTTACGGCAGGGCCTTCACAGGGGGCCCCGGGGGAGGCTAATATGGAATGCCAGTAACGGCTCCATTACGCCTCCTCCAGGCGAATATCAACCACTGCGCCGCCGCTCAGGATCTGTTGATCCAGAGCATGGCGCAGTGGTCGATTAACATCGCCGTGGTCGCTGAGCCGTACTTTGTCCCGCCCAGGGATGACTGGGTGGAGGACCTGAGTGGCTCAGTGACCCTCATTTCGTCGGCCGCCGCCGGTACCCCGACCCTCGAGAGTGTCAAGAGGGGACGGGGTTGCGTTGCAGCACGGTTCGGGGAGATTGTCGTGGTAGGGGTGTACTTCTCCCCGAGCCGAACTCTCGCCGAGTTCCACAACTCCCTTGCGGAGTTGAGAGACGTCGTCGTCGGGTTTCGTTCCCTCCCCGTGCTCGTCCTCGGGGACTTCAATGCCAAGAGCTTGGCTTGGGGTTCCAGGTTGACGAATGTGCGGGGCAGGATGGTGGAGGACTGGGCTCTGGAAGCAGACCTGGTCGTCCTAAACCGGGGTTCTGTCGCCACGTGTGTGCGGATGCGGGGTGAGTCGGTGGTGGACATTTCGTTCGCCAGCCCCGCTCTGTCGCCGCGTGTCGTCGACTGGCGCGTCATGGAGGGGGTGGAGACGTATTCCGACCACCGGTACATCCGGTTTGACGTCTCCGCCCAGACCTCGAGCGCGCCGGTCCGACGGGCCCCGTGTGGTCCGCGGTGGGCGTTGAAGCAGCTGGACCGGGAGCTTCTCCTGGAAGCCTCGATCGTGCAGGCCTGGGTGTCATCACCGGACAGGCCTGCTGACATCAACGACGAGGCCGAGTGGTTCCGGGAGACCATGTCCGAGATATGTGACGTGGCAATGCCCCGGGTCCAGCCAGGTCGTGCTTCACGCCAGGTGTACTGGTGGTCGCCGCAGTTGACAACACTGCGCGAGGCGTGTGTTGCTGCGCGACACCTTTACTCCAGGCACCGCAGGCTCCGTATCCGCCCTCCGGATACGGAAGCCATCCAGGCGGAGCTGTACGAGGGGTACAGAGTGGCGAAGACCGCCCTCCGAGATGAGATGCTGCGGGCCAGAATAGTGGCCCGCGAGGAGTCGCTGGAGACTCTGAACAGAGACCCCTGGGGACGCCCCTACAAAACGGTGCGGGACAAAATCCGCCCGTGGGCTCCCCCGCTGACGCAGAGTCTCCGGCCTCATCTCGTGCAGGACGTGGTGAGCGCTCTGTTCCCCTCACGAGGGGAGCACGCTCCCCCGCCTATGGCTCCGCCTCCTGCGGTGCCCGATGCGGACCACACCGACGACGACGAAGACTCTCCAGAGGTGACCGAGGTAGACCTGAGAGTGGCGGTACGTAGGCTGAATGCCAAGAATACCGCCCCAGGACCCGACGGCTTGCCCGGCAAAGCCTGGGTCCTGGCCTTGCAGGCTCTCGGGCCTCGACTAAGAGGGCTCCTAAGCGCATGCTTGGAGGAGGGCCAGTTCCCACTTCGCTGGAAGACGGGGAAACTGGTCCTCATTAAGAAGCCGGGGCGCCCAGCGGACTCTCCGTCCGCTTACCGGCCCATTGTGCTGCTCGACGAGGTGGGCAAGCTCTTTGAGAGAGTAATTGCAGACCGCCTCGTCGGGCGCCTGGTGCGGGTGGGGCCGGATTTGGCGGAGAGCCAGTTTGGTTTCCACAGGGGGCGCTCCACGGTGGATGCCATCATGCGCGTGCGAGCCCTCACGACGGGGGATGCTGTGGCCCGGGGTGGGGTCGTCTTGGCGGTGTCATTAGACATCGCCAATGCCTTCAACACCCTGCCCTGGAGTTGCATAAGGGAGGCACTCCGGTATCACCGGATGCCGACCTACCTCTGTCGTGTGGTCGAGGCCTATTTGACGGACAGGGCCGTCATCTACCCCGGTCACCTCGGAGAGTGGAACCGGCGAGAGATGTCGTGCGGTGTCCCACAGGGATCGGTCCTGGGGCCGCATCTGTGGGACATCGGATACGACTGGGTGCTGCGCGCCGACCTCCCTGATGGCGTCAGTGTAGTTTGTTACGCTGACGACACGCTGGTCCTGGCGCAAGGGAGGTCGTACCAGGCGGCGGCCGACTTAGGGACACAAGGGGTTGCGACAATCGTCGATAGGATCCGGCAACTGGGACTCGAGGTGGCCTTGCACAAGTCCGAGGCCATGTGGTTTCATGGTCCTCGGAATGCACCACCGACGGGTTCCCAGATAACGGTGGGAGGGGTTCACATCGGCGTCGAGTCGACTATGAAGTACCTAGGACTCGTCCTCGACAGCCGGTGGAACTTCGCGGAGCATTTCCGCCGTTTGGCTCCCAGACTGGAGCGGGCCGGGGCTGCGCTGAAGCGGCTCCTGCCCAATCTAGGGGGGCCAAACGCCTCCTGCCGGAGGCTCTACGCGGGGATCGTGCGGTCCATGGCCCTATACGGGGCGCCGGTGTGGGCGCCTACATTGAGGCGCCAACCAGCTCGCCGGTTGAGGGCGTCCCATAGGGTCATGGCGATCAGAATGATCCGGGGATATCGCACGATCTCCGGCGAGGCGGCGGGCCTCTTTGCCGGATTACCGCCATGGGATCTGGAGGCAAAGGTCCTCGCGCATATATGGGAGTGGCGCGAGGAGGCCAAATGCCGGGGCGTTAGTCCGCTGCCGCAGGAAATCGCGGCACAGCGGACAGAGCTCCGGCGGGATCTCATGGTGACATGGAGAGAGCGATTGTCGCAACCCAGTGCTGGGCACGCCACGATTGCGGCGGTAAGTCCCCTCTTTGAGGAGTGGTTTGAGAGGCGGCATGGCGTCCTCACCTTCCGCCTGACGCAGGTCCTCACCGGACACGGTTGTTTCGGGAGGTTCCTGTTTCGGATAGGGCGGGAGGAAACGCCCGGGTGTTTCCACTGCGAAGATCGCCCTGAGGACACGGTGGAGCACACGGTGGCGGTCTGCCCTGCTTGGGCGGAGCACCGCCGTGTCCTCGTGGAGGCGATCGGCGGCGGCGATCTCTCGCGTCCGGCCCTGGTCCAGGCCATGGTACGGAGCGAGAGGGCATGGGGAGCCGTCACCTCCTTCAGCGAAGCAGTGATGCTCGCGAAGAGGGAGGCGGCGCACGTGAGGGAGAGGCAGCATATGCGCCCTCGCGACCCCAGCCGCCGCAGGATACGGAGACGCCCTGGGCGTCGGGAATCCCAGGCCGATTTCCGGCCACCGTAGGCATGGGCTTGCGGACGGCGAGTAATGGGTAGCTCGCTGTCTGGTAAGGACCAAGCCCAAGTCGACGGCGCGTTGTGTTCCACGCGCGCCTCAAAGAGATGTCAGCACAAAAAATGATGGGGCCCGCAAGGGCCGATGCCTGCCAGGGGTGCGGGTTTGTTCGAAAGAGACACCACAGCCCCTGGCTTAAGGGCTACTGAAGGAACACGGGTGGGTTTTAGTCAGTAAAAGTCTGATACGCCCTCCTGCTCCACCCAGAGCGGGAGAAGTTATTTGATGATTTCCCACCCAAAAAAAAAAAAAAAAAAAAAAACCCTGTACACGCACCTATAACCATTTTTTTTTTTGTGTGCGTTATATTACGCACTACAGCAAACAGCAAATTTGGGCACGAAACATAAAATTCGTTTCCCGGCAATTATTTAGCGTAGTTGACGGCTATGTGACGAGTCTTTTAAGTATATTTATATCACTTCCACTAAAAAACTGTCGTAACACCGAAAATGCAGTTTATGTAGACTGTTTTTTTTTTTGCTGACTGGCCTGCTTTTGGCCCGTATACGGCTGATGAAAAGCGAATGATGAGGACTAGGATTTAACGGGCGTACCCAGGAGATGTCAGTTCACTCTTGTTTTGAAGGTCAAATATGGAATCCAACACAGACAGGTACAACGTTTTTTTTTTTTTTTTTGAGGAAATGTGATATTCTGATCGCGTTCAGTTTAATTAGTCAAATTTGCCATAAAGGAAATGTCGTAAGCCCGTTTACAACCAGAATTTCAATGCTGTTACATCCAACTTTACGTTTTCAAAATATGGTTAAAGCTAAAAGTCACTATAAGTTATGTTTGCCATAAAATCTGTTATTTCCGCTGCAGTAGCTCACAACCGTTTACCACTTGACTTCTGATCGTATTATTTTTAAAGCAACTTTACAGCAAAACGTAAGCGCCATTTTTATTGATACCGGTCAGATGCGTCATGTGCGCGAGCTTTATGACTTGTTCCAAATTTAAAATACGTTTAGGTATTTTTCTATTAGTATGATGAGCTTGCCAAAACACTAGGAAGTGGTGACGAACAAGTGTTTAAGAGGCTATATTTTATAACTTGACTTTAAACTAAACTCGCTGATTCTCAGCCTCAGAATCAGCCTATTCCCACTACTGGGATACAAACCACAGGAGGGAGTGGCCCATAATCCATCACGCCGGCCCAGTGCGGGTTGGTTGCTGTCACATGTCTTCGAATTTTTGGTTCTAGGACATGCCGGTTTCCTCACAATGTTTTCCTTCATCGTTTCCAGAACAGTGGCGATCATTACTCCGTGGTGGCGATGAAATTACAAAGAATACACAAAGAAAAGTGCCTGCCTGGATTCGAACTCACGTTTTCAGCCTAATTTGAATAAAACATAATTTTAGATTTTGAAAACACATTTGTCATACTATTCCCGCTATACAGGAAAAGTTTTTATCCAGTGCGCAAATTGTAACCATGAATTCAGCATATCATTCTAGCGCAGAAATTTTTCGCCGGATACACAAAAAAAAAAATCTGCTTTTCCATACATTTTGACCGCGTAGGTATTGCACTTTTCTATGAAAAATTTCTGCGCTAGGGGTTCTAGAATGATATACTGAATTCATGGTTACAATTTGCGCACTGGATAAAACCTTACCCTGCATTTCTTTGTCGTCTTAAAATTATACAGTTTTGTGAAAACTAAAAATGCAAATTAATATTTTTGCCACTACTGCTGCAAATTCCGCGTCTTTTGCTTTCTAACACAGTTTTGTTAATAATTCTAAGCATCGAATATTACATGTGCACCATGTATTTAAATGTGGCTCCATTTAAATTCTTCTGCATGTAAGCGTACTAGAAAATTCTGGTACAAGACCTCTCAGGAGTTAATTCTTTGAATGCATTTAATTTAAGAGTTACTTTGTGTGCTTACTCGAATCGTCCTTTTGCCGAGCACTCATTCTTTTATGCCAGCGTAAAATCTTCACCGATGTTTTTTTTCTTCATAAAAATTACAAAGTGCTCTTACGAAAGATGAGAAATTAACTTTTTACAAACATTCGTCTCTTTTGCCGTGTTATTAAAAGTTCCTCTTTACTTTATGAAATTCATAATGACTTGGTAATTTTATTTCGTGAACAGTGGTCGTCTTGTGTTCGTATTTGTGTCCGACTTCCGCCCTTCGTCCGGAGTTTTGAAACCCTCAATTTATTTTTAAATTGGGTACCTACCACTTTTTTGTCATCTTAAATAGATTATTTTCCTGTCGGAATTATTTCAACTCCAATGTCAATTAAGTTATTTTAGGAAACGTTGTTTGAAATTAAGTTAAGGGATTTATTTTTGAACTTCTTTTTATTTTTGACAGCCAATGATTCAATCTAGTAAATTATTCAAAGTGTAAATTTTTTATCCATTTCTGGCTATTCGAATTTAGAGCGACCTAAGATCAAAACATCTCCTTAGCGTGTCGATGGCAATCTAAATTGCTCAAAACGAATGCATTTCTATAGCTTTATAAAATGCTTTCTTTTTATTCTAATTGATAAATTAGTTTTGAAGTGCCTTAAAGCTCAGCATATTTTTAAAGAAAAAAAGAAAATTACCTTTTAGCGTACAATTAGTGGTGGTCCCACAATCGTAGTTGGTTGCGAATCTTATCTTGTTCAGAGCGGTGTCACCAAACGTGACGAGCTGAAAAATAAATATCAATTAAAAATAATTTCCATATTAACCTTTAGGCGATACGGAAATAAAACACACGACTATCGGAACGATAGATGAACACCAATGAGTTTACGGGACGTCAGATGAGAGAAAAACAAAACAAAAAGTGGAAAACAATCCCTGGCTGTGAAAATTAACGAGGGGAAATGAGTTATCGGAATTGTATTAGGTTACTGGATTGGAGCCCTCATTAATTTACGTAAATTTGACTAGAAAATTAGTTTTTTATAACAATTAAGTTAGAAATAACCCAACAGCGTCTATTATTTACAATATTACAGTAAGTACGAGAACGTAAAAATAGCACGAGTTTTTAAAACTTAATTCAAAGCCAAACATTCCATTTTATTTTTTTATTTTTCCATTTTTAAGTTTTATTTTTATTTTTGTATTATGTAGTTTAGTGATATTCCTGTGCGATTCTAATAAATACTTTCTATGTTCTGCCTCTATTATTATAGCCATCCACATATCACATAATGCTTACTTTACAGTATGCTAAAATTTATAATACAGTATGCATAAAAAAAACAGATCCTTATAAAAACAATAAATTTAATACAGTACTAACGAAAGCTGACCATAGAAACGGCTCTCGCTAAGGTAACGCTTTGCACCGTGTTTATACCTAACAGCGGTTAGAACCATATTTCACGAACAAGATTCCACAGCGGACGTCATAAATAAAAGCAATGATTTATATCCAATTACTTCCCACTATCTATCGTAATAAAAATAACTAAATGAATTTATTATCTCTCAGGTGTATATTGTACGGAGCTCAGGAGTTTTCGTTCTCGTAACGCTTATTGAGAGTTTTCTTGGTAGCGTGAAATACCGTTATTTTATAGGTCGAAAAACGGTAGTTTTTATTGTAGTTACTTAGGAATTGTTCCTTTGTGAGAATATAGATAGGTACTTTTATTAACTTATTCAAAATTAACAGCCATGCTTTCACATTTTCCTGGACCACCACGCTACCAGGAGAACAGAAAAGCAGTGATATGCATTTTTATTTCCACCTAATAAAAACTCACTAACACACTTATACATTTTTTCAACTGAAAAACCCTAAACCTCTTAGTTAAATGACCTGTGGAATTTTTATCCTATGGCTCTTTGCTCTTGCTATCCACTACAACTGACACACTACAAATGATAATATTAATTTATTCTCACCTTTATCCACTGCTCAGTGTCAAGCAAAGTGTCTCCAGGCTCCAATAGCAGCCTCACCTTGCGCCGGAGCACGTTGTCATCGGCGGCTAGCGCATGCGCGGTGAGTGCGCTCTTTATGTCAGTCGTCTGTTGACTTACGAACATACCGAACGTTTTGTCGCGCTCCAACTGTTGAAAGAAAATTATGTGAATGAAAACATTGAGATGGGTGGTAAGGTAGATTTTGGTAAGTATGTCTAATCTATATCTATACAAATAGTATAAAAATAAAGTCTTGTCTGTGTAACCACTTGGTTCTTTTCAATTACGCAATGAATTTTGATGCGGTTTTTCAAAAATAATAATAAAATCTCGATATGTTGTCTAGACGCAAAAACAGTGTGAGGCGTGTGGGGATCACTAGTAATATTTTGAAATAACAAGTTGTAATATCATGGTATGAACATTAAAATGAAACAACGATACGATTTTGTACACTTTCAATCAAATATAACATCGAATATGATAGGCCTAATTCACTATACGATTAATCCGTTAAAATGAATTTTAAGCTTTTACTATTAAAAACACTAATTACCTGCATAATCTCATGAATATAAAATAATGTTGTTTTGATTAGGAATTAAATAATATGTAAATATTAAATTTTGATTAAATGAATAGTTGATAATTTTTATTAATCAATTCTACATTATCAACCAGAAATCGGCAATACAATTCGAATAAATTGAACCTATATCATCCACAATTTTACAAAATTAAATTAATATATAGTTTGATATGTCACACGGGATTAGGTATTAGTCGATTCGCACGAATGAATTCGCTCGAATTGGGTGAATCGACACTTTTAAATAACACATTCTTTCTAATATATAAAATGTCCATGTCACAATGTTAGTTCCGTACTCCTCCGAAACGGCTTTACCGATTTTTACCAAATTTTATATGCGTATTCAGTAGGTCTGAGAATCGGCTACTATCTATTTTTCATACCCCTAAGTGATAAGGGTTGTTCATTAGAAATTATCTGCAAAACAACGTTTGCCGGGTCAGCTTGTATTTTCTAAAGGTGACTCGCACGAAGAGAATATATTTGTGGGCGCATCGACAATTGCAGTAATACTTATTAGGCAATTGACACGTCTTATTGTATTTAATGTAATAAAGTTAGTTAACTTTTCGTTGTTTTCTTAACGTTTTACTTAAAACGTGCCAATTTTCTAATACCTACTATACCTATTTTTGGAATTGTTTTTTCGACCTCAAATTAATTAGATTTTAAATTGCAACGTCTTAAAATTGTGTAAATTCAGTAATAATAAATGTATGATTTGCATGCCCATGTGACGGTAACATGAAGGACTGATAAAATAAAACATCTATGCACATTACCCATGTTTGATAAATGATTTGATTTGATTTGAGGACGCGAGTTAATTTGTGCGAATCAATTAATAAGCCGTCATACATACCTACTGATTGTTGTTGAATAAAACGCAATGTTAAGCACTTAATTAAAACGGAAGCCATGTTTGAGTCCCGAATTGGATTAAACATTTAGACAAATAATTAATTTTGTAACTAAAAACAATTAAATGCGTGATTAAGGTACGCACGGTATTTAATTGATTATTTCCCCGCTTTGTGTTATTTTTGGACATATTTAATTTTATTGACATAAAATTATGTAATTCATATATAGGGTGACTGGTAATTAGTGACCGACATTTAAACACATGATTGTACTCTTCATTATGAACAACTTTTACTATGGGACCAAATCCGAAAACTCGAAAAAAAAAATCACCTGGTCCCTACATTTTGACGTGTTGTGCGAACATAAATGTAGGGAACAGCTGATTTTTTTTTCGCGGGTAAAAGCTAGTTTATAATAAAAGTTATCGTGTAAGACCAACCTTTGACGCCAATCCTTTACTGTTCCCGGTAAGTTCATTCCACGCGGCACTGGCCCTCTGTTCACAATGGTCCTCATAGTCCAACTCCACCAAATCCACTAGAGACACTAGCCATCTTCTGTCATCGGCACTGGAGGAGGTGCCACATTTTAGAGGAGACAGAAGAGCGTAGAAGCAGATGAAGAAGAGCGGGATTGGCGGCCTCATTGTTGATCTGTGGAACAAAAGAGCAGAGTTTTAATAAGAAATGTGATCCGCCACGGTTTTTTGCAAATGCTTATTATGTACACGAAAATCTCTTCAAGAAATTATTTAAAAGACGGTGGCATAGCATAATCAGCCTATAACGTTCCCATTACTAGGACACAGGCCTTCTCTCTGTTAAAGGGAGTGGGCCGTAATTCACCACGCGGGCCCAGTGCGGGTTGGTGATGGTGGCATAAACATAACCGCATTAAAATTCAATCAAGTAGTGTTGAAGCGCCACATAAAAATGAAATCAAATTTAACATGTGCAAAAACGAAAGAAGCAAAGAAGAAAGTCCAAACTTTTAAATTCCGGGCCGGTATTCCAAAATTTTATTTTATTTGAAAAAAAGAAACGATATTACATTACATGTAGCACTTATCAGTAAGGTTTGATGTTATAAAGATGGTTTAATACATTAATTTGGAATATAACAATAGTATTGTATGTTTTCTACATGAACGGCTACCTTTTTAAGCTCTACTTAAGTTCCTCAAACTTGTTTCTTAATCATTATTTACTTTTACACGTGCGGCACGTTGAAATTATCAGATCGCACCTTATTGCTGGCCCATTAGAAAGGGATTTGATGAAAGGCCGACTAATCTTTATTGGATTCGCGCGGATTTAGTGAAATCCCTTCTAATTGAGGAAATCCTCCATTTATTACAGTACAGACCATCAAAGTAAGCAAAAAAGTAACAAGTTTTTGCAACAGGAAATTTTCTCATGTCCTATTTTATAGTTGTCATAAAATATAAAGTGAACAGGTATCCCTAATATAAGTGACATACATAAAAGAACACATTTCATGATTACTACTGACTACGTACTTCAATGTTTTTGTTCTATTTGATGTCCTTTTCATAGTATTTCCGTGTCGAGTGTCACCATGTCATACATATAAATTTCGTAAACGAATAAGTTTTGTGAATTTATTCATTTTTGTGACTCAATCCCAGGAAGGACGGAATTTAAATCATTTCGCTGTCACAAATTCTATTTTTATTTTTTTGAAATGTCGCCAGAGACGGGATTGGTGTATCTACGAAAATGTTAATCTATGTAGCAACAATTCTTTTATATTTCGAATGGAATCTAATTCATTCGCTCGTAACATACGAAAATAGGTTACCACCATTTAACTATTCAAAGAATCTAACGCTAATCCCGAAATTCACAAAAAAATTGCCTGAAGGCACAATGGTTTTTCTGGTTTGAGATTTAGAACCTTTCATCTATTAACTCATTATTATCAAACCCGAATTTCATTTATACAACCTGCGCAATATCAATTATCATAGCAATAAGGGAGAACCCCAAAAGCGAGAAGTAATGAGGAAGCCGCAAAATTTAAGATATTTTTTTTTTTCAATCTTTAGACACGGGCCTATTCATTCTTTTTTTCGTCTGAAAGGGTCAAGATGATAAAAAGAAAATTAAAGA
This sequence comes from Polymixis flavicincta, assembly GCA_949987655.1. Classification (NCBI taxonomy): domain Eukaryota; kingdom Metazoa; phylum Arthropoda; class Insecta; order Lepidoptera; family Noctuidae; genus Polymixis; species Polymixis flavicincta. The sequence goes on along the minus strand of OX465185.1, from coordinate 7,703,957 downwards.
CCAGGCTTTTATAAAGCGATTGTTGCTTTCATTCAACTTCTTTCAAACGAGATAATAAAACTACATCAAATGGGGAGAGGAAATGCAAAAGATTTTTTAATGCAAATTACATCCTGAATTATTGCTGCAAATCCCGAAGAGAATGCGAGCTTTAGAGATTCTGAAATTAAATCATTTGTTTCACATGAAACGAAGACAAAAAGCGATTTAGCGGCTGCGCAAATAGAACAAGCTTTGTGATTACTTTTAAAATTTGGACTTTTAGTACGCATGAGATGAAAAATTCTGGCCATTGTGGCGATTGTGTGAGAATATCATCAGTTTATTCATATTTTCGACTGAAAACAAGGACAGCTCTGATGTAAAGTAGTCCCATCCCGGCTTTCATTCGTAGATATTTGACAATCGTGACGGGTAGTAAGAAGCCCAAAAACATCAGCAATCTTTACTAATATTATATAGCTGAGGAGCTTGTGGCTAAATAACAATAGCTGCACGGGTCGATCGACCAGGTTAAGCTGCGCTTGCCGCAGTTGGTCCGTGGATGGGTGACCATCTTTACATATCAAGACCCCCCCGTGCCTCGAAAAGCACGTTAAGCTGTTGGTCCCGGCTGTCATTTGTGGATCTTTGACAGTCGTTACGGGTCGTCAGAAGCCCGAAAGTCTGACAACCAATCTTAAGGGGTATCGTTTTACCCAGTAACTGGGTTGTGGAGGTCAGATAGGCAGTCGCTGCATGTAAAATACTGGTATTCAGCTGCATCCGGTTAGATTGGAAGCCAACCCCAACATAGTTGGGAAAAGGCTAGGCAGATGATGATGATAGCTGAAGAGTTTGTGTGGTTGATAACGCTAATCTCGGGAACTCCTGAATCGAATTAAAAAAATCTCCAAGTTTTGGATAGCCCATTTATCGAGGACGGCTATAGGGTACCTAACATCTCGCTAGAACTCTTAGGAGACTTGCAAAAATAATACGAAGAATACGAGGTACTCGCATGGACAGGCGATTCAGGCGAGGTGGGTCTAGCGATGGAGCAAGAAAGTTCATGCGGACGAAATCGCGAGCAGAAACTGCTGAGGTCACAATCCAGTTTTATCAGATGAAGAAACAAGAACGGAGGGAAACAGTACTAACCCAGTCATATTCAAGTCATCAGAATAAACATAAAACATTAATTTGTGTCCTATTCAACTTACGTCGACTCCTTATTTCAGAAAAGCAACGGCAGTCTCTTTCTCATTAATGCAAATGTTCCTTAACTTTCTTTGACAAACATTTCGGGTATAATAACTCAATTTCCCGGGCTCGTTCCGGTTGAATACCGGTGTCAAGTTGTGTGACCTATTTCAACAGAATTTGCGTATTATACGCCACGTCAAGTTCCAACGAAAGGCAGGTCAATTGAGCGCAACGGGAGTGCGGAAGCCGACCGTCCTATCGATGCGACTGTTCCTATCAGCGGTGCCGGTAACGACCGGACTGGTTTTAGATTAGCAATCTAAACTTCTTCAACATAAGACTCAATTTCGCTTGTTGAAGACACAAGCTTTTCTTTTTGGTAACGTGTTATACTTGACCGCATTTCAGATAATGGTCAGTGTGATATGAGGGACACTAACATGATTTAAGAAAACGTCAACAGATGAGCAAGAGTATCGTACATACGGCTTTACGCAGTGTGAGAAGAAAAGACAACACCTAAGAACGCAATACGAATTCAGTTCACTCAAAATGTGTCGAAGTTTTGTGCTATGGAAACTATATAATAGCATACGTATATCTTTTATCATCATCTGCCTAGCCTTTTCTCAACTATTTATGGGGTTGGATTCCAGTCTAACCGGATCCAGCCAAATGGAGCGACTGCCTATATGACCTCTACAACCCAGCAGGCAGACTTTCAAGCCGTTTTAATTCAGACTGCGAAAGATCCACGAATAACAGCCGGGACCAACGGCTTAACGTGGCGTATACGGAGTGTAAGGGAAACGCTTCCAAAAATGAAGACAGGTAATAGGGCTAGTGATTCTCGATACATCATCATCATCAGCCTATAATGTTCCCACTGCTGGGACACAGGCCTCCTCTCGGTGAGAGGGATTGGGCCGTAATCCACCACGCGGGCCCAGTGCGGGTTGGTAGATGTCACATGTCTTCGAATTTTTGGTTCTAGGACATGCCGGTTTCCTCACGATGTTTTCCTTCACCGTTTTGAGAGCAGTGGTGATGAAACAATTTACACAGAGTAAAGCGCCTGCCTGGGTTTGAACTCACGAGTAACTCGTAAGTCGCAGCCGTTACCACTTGGCCACCACTGCTAACAGATCGATACAGTACCATGAAAACATCTAGTTTTTTTTTTTACAATCATACCTATTTTTTTAAGCATTTGGTCTACATTTTGTGGGAACAGTTAAATTAACCATTATTTAAGATTAAACACATTAAAAAACAACCCCAAAACCAAGCGGAGACTTTAGTTTTAGTCATCCTTTGTAAAGCGCCGCCAAAATAAAATAAATGGAAACATTACATAAGCGTCAAACGTTTTTAATTGATGCAAAATAACCAATTTAAGGCGAAAGGTTATTTGTATCCGTTTACATTTAGATTGTATAGAACCTACATCCTGGCTTCGGAAGCGTTCCCCTTCCACTCTGTATATCTTCGATATCACCCTAAATATCTCACATATATCTTGAGTGATCACCAAAAATTGTCACGTTTACAAAATTATGTATTTGAAAGTTTTCAAGAAGTTCAATCCCTGACGAGGAATCATCAACTAGGCTCCACATGACCTTAGAAGTTTTACTAGACAATGCGCTAAAAGCTTATGCAGCAGTCATAGCATTATCTTTAATGAAAAGTACTGTTTTTTGTGTACTTAGTTCTGATAGATTGATATCGTTATAAGTTTTGGCATCTGTAACGTGCTCTGACTTGAGATCAACGTTTTAAATTCGGTCAGAATTTAACCTTTTTTTCTACCCGACTGCGCCAGGAGGGTTGTTTTTCGAGTGTATGTATGTATGCATATGTATGTATGCATGTATGTATGTATATTTCTTTGGCACGCTCTGAAACCTTAAAGACTTGATCGATTTCAGCTTGAGAGATGCCGTTATATTCGTCTTAATTGTGAGAGTGACACTGGGTATATCAAAATTGTAAAAAATGGGCGATTTTTGGCGCCATACTGTGTTCAAAAAAACAACAAAAACTCCTCCGACTGAATGAGACTGCTTATAATATTCAGTCATCCTTTTAAAACAAGTTTCTTGTTTCCATCTTTTTTAATTAAAGCTCACTTTTTAGGCAGTCGGGTTTTTTGATTTTGTAAATTATTTTTTAATTTCCACAATTTATCACTATTTACTAATTTCTAGAACACATAACCACAAGTAATTTTAGCCACCCAACGAAAACCTCTCAGGGTTTATCTGTTTGATGGCTACTACTCACTGGCTGTGTGAACTAATTACCTATGTTATTTTTGTTTACCATTTACCATGATAACGTAAGCTTAACCAGTCGGATTTTTATTTTTTTATTTCCACAATTTATTATTATTTATTAATTTCCAGAACACATAACCACACAAGTAATTTTAGCCACCCAACGGAAACCTCTCAGGGTTTATCTGTTTGATGGCTACTACTCACTGGTTGTGTGAACTAATTACGTTATTTTTGTTTGCCAGTTGCCTTGATAACGTAAGCTTAACATTGTTGTTATAACTTTTCTTGAATGAAGTTGCAATTATCCAATCCGTTTGATTTACGCTTGAAATTTTAATTCACGTTATAAACAGCTCTTTTATGCGTTTTGTTATTCTCTTTTTTAAAACAATTTCTATTTATAAACCGAAAAATTCCATCAACACAAACAAAAATCCAGAAAAAATATTCCACCAAAATAATATCTGGGTTCGCCTCTATTAATCTTATATTAACTTCCCTCCAAATCCCTCAAATCTCTTGCACTACATAATTTGCATACTTCCCTCGTTCTATTAATTTTTCAAAGGGTTCTAACTTTCTGAGCGAACTCATTGGGTTTCTTGGTAACTGATCCCTCCGTTCCCTTCTCCTGAGTTATTCCAATCACGTATGATCTTCAATTACTTTCTTCACGGTCTAGTGATCCGGGGCTTTGTTGTGGCTTATTAAAGGAAAGGAGAAAACAGTCATTAGTATAGCAACAAAACTCCTATTTAGAACGGATAAAGTAAGATTTTTAGCAATTGAAAATTGTGCAGTCTTGTGTAAAGTGTCGGGTAAATTGGAAAATAAATTGGTTTGTTACTCTCTAGAGGAGATAAAGTTTAATAGAAAATATTTTGACGTTTAGTGTTGCTAGGAGGATTTTGGTCGTTAGTTTGAATACGGAAATAATGGCTGCCAAAAATAAACGAGCATGAGAATTTTTAACCAACATATTGGAGGATTTCGTAAGCAAATACCTTCGTGCTATGAATTTCAGATGTTATAGGAGAAAATTGTCATATCACTTACTTCTTAAAAAGTATGATCTTCTAACCTTAAAGTCTAGACGAAAACTTCCGGAAGTTATGACTCTGCTCAATGTGTGCCCCAATCATTTTGACTGACGATGCTTCGGACAGTGAAAGTGGGGTTGTGGCCGAGGAGAGCTAGATTGATTTATTATTTTTTACCTACTTGTATTCACCTCCCGTATTTTTTTTTTTCAAATTAAAATATATTAGAATTTCAATAAAAAATATTTTTTTCAACTTTTCAAAAAATTAAGCGAAACATTCGAAATAATCCTGTTTCTTTCCAAAGGATTCCTTCTGAATTTTTTTAATGTAATATGCGAAAAAACGGAAAAAACACAATTTGTTTTTTTCGTGAAAAAAAAAACAAGTTGTTATTTTCGTGAAAAAAAAAAAACTAATTGTTATTTTCGGCAATTTTCAACGCTATTCTAGACCCCTTAGTGAAGAAATTATTCGTTGGTTCATCATTATCATTTCAGGCGAAAGACGTCCACTGCTGAATATAGGCCTTCCCCAAAAGGGGGGTTTTGCCATGATCGCCACGCTTGGCAGGCGGGTTGGCGATCGCAGTATGGTGGTAAAATGCATAGAGTTATGCTGCTGCCCATTCTCTAGTACGTCCCTTAATCGCCTTCTACAACACCCGCGAGATGAAATGGGATGGTGCTATTTTTTAACGTCCGGCACCACACGGAAATTCATTGGTTACTTATCAACAAAAAAATCAGCTGTTTCATAGAAAAGCGTAAAACCTACGCGGTCAAAATTTATGGAACGTCTATTTTTGAAGTAGCCTATAGTGTATGCAACATCGTTACAAACCGAACTACCATTTTGCATCAATAGTCATTCCATTGCAATAAAATAAGAAACAAAAATTCGTATTCATGAGAAAAATCCTGGGAGTCATAACTAGTACCTATTATTATACATATTACACATTATACGAACTACACAAATAAAAAAAGATTATTATACAATTTGCATATATCCTTCTTAGCTCCCCACATATTATAGAGCCACTTAAGCTATTGTCTGGAGCTCGTCTAGAAATGAGAGAGTGTACTGAACCCGTGGTGAACCCTATTAACGTTTACAACGTAGAAAGGTAAGTCTTTTAGGGTACCTAATACACCTATTAACTTTTCAAGAACTTTGTAAATGAAGTCAGAGTGATGTTAAAAGGTGTTGTTTAACTCTTGCGGTTGTCAGGTTGATTAAGAATTAAAGTTTTGAAGTCACTGCGCATAGTTCAGTTTAATGGTTTATGAAAAAACGAATTATGGAGGTAAATGACAGTAATAAAATAGGTGAGTACGATTTATTTTTTATTTTTTTATTTAGCTTGCACTGTCCCACTGCTGAACAAAGGCCTCTATAACAACCTCCCCAAGGATGGACGTCACCGCCGAGGCCGGCCCAAGAAAAGGTGGCGAGACGACCTAGACGCGTATTGCAAGGTCTGGATCGAGGAGGCCCTGGAAAAGGATGCATGGAAGGATTTGGGGAGTACGAATTTTTAAGAGATATTTACAGAATAGCTGGAGGCTGTAGGCGGAGATAGGGAATTGAAGAGACCTTAGGTATTTCAGTGGTAGCCCAGTGCCCTTTCGAATTGTAGGTCATGATTTCGAACCCAGGCAGGCACTTTACTTTGTGTATTTAATTTCATCGCCACTTCTCTCAAAACGGTGAACGAAAACAGAAGAAACAGAAGGCATGTCTAAGAACGAAAACACTCGAAGACATTTGACCTGCACTGGAGCCCCCGGGGTGGATTATGGCCACCAGTGGCCATAATCCACCACCCTCCACCTCTTATCTATAAGCGGGAGTGCCTGCTCATAGAGAGGAGGCCTGTGTTCCAGCAGTGAAACATAATAAGGTCAGTATTTCATAAAGTTAATTTATGTACGCTGATGAAGACGATATTAAATTTAAAGAACCTCTCTTTATACCTACAGGTACAAGATATTTTATTACCATCAATAATTAGATTACTAATGAGGCAGATATAAATGTTAACAAATTAAAAAAAAAATACTACAAACCAGCAACAACAAACGATACCAAGCATGCAAAGGCATACAGATGGTTTTAAATACTACACCTGTTTACTGAGAATTTCTTTTAAGAACATTTATTTGCGGCTGAAGCCAACAAGGGATGTGCGGTGCATTAACAATGTTCTTGTTAACACATCCGACTAGAATGTGTATGTAATGCAAACAGCAATGCAAAAGAATAATACAGAAGGCAGGCTCAACACAGCGAGCGAAAATGCACACACGTTCACGCGTCACGCACCGCGAATGCAAGTGCGGCGTACATTTGGCTGAGACAGCATCTATCCTGCGTCCGCGATTAAGTTTCAAAACATGTAAATAAAAACATAAACAAAAAAACAACTTTAATAGCAACATCTAACGTTCAGTTTGTAAAACAACCTTATTCGTAATTATATTTTCGAGCAGATTCGGGATGAAACCATAGTTAGTTATTAGTTGTTATTAACGTACAGACGCCAGTACATCAAGCTACCCCAAACTGTAAAATTTTCCTAATTGAACATGAACCTGATACTTATGTTATAGAATTGAAAATCTATCAAAGAAATTTGACACAATCTATCATTGAATTTTGTACATCGTGGTTGTTTTAACTTATTAAGGGCGGGTTCGACCAAACAGGAATAAATTTTACTCTCGGAATAAATCGCTACTTACTCGAGAGTAAATCAATTTTGCGTTTAACCAACTACAATTCGAAGAATAGCGAGTCTATTCGGGAATAGTCACTATACCACCAATATGCATGGATTAAAAGAGCTATTCCAAGAATAACAAAATGGGGTTCTGTTGTTTTTTGCTGTCATTTCAACTCAACACAAGGAATTATCGTTTCAAAAACATAAAATGCAACGATTAAACGATTTGATTCAAGAGAGTGATAGTGATGAGAAAGTTATAACTAGACGTCCAAGGTGACTAAAAGAGAGAATAGATTTAGTTAAATATTAGGTGTGATGATCGTGATTTCACGATAAGGTTTCATTTGAGCAAAGAACCAACTTTGTTTTACTGACGAAAATTAAACATAAATTGGAATACATTTCCGACCGGTAAGTTCAATTATATTAAAATGAAACTACTAGGTTTAAAAATAGTTCTTTTTGAACTGAGACTACGTTTACGCATAATGTCACTCATTTTGTAATGATATAAACTTGTAAATCTCGAAAATAAACACCACATGAACCAAACCGAAACTACAAGCAAAACTTCAAAAATTTACAGCTACTTTCCCAAGCTTAAATACGGCAAACGGGCTCATTGAGCTCGCTTGACAGTTAAGACACATTTTTGTGTGAGCTCAATGATCGCGGTGCGACAGTGAATATAGGCTATTCGTGCATAGCTAATCAAAGTATAGTTATACGTTAGATTGCATGGAAAAACGACTGTTGATTTACTCGAGAATAAAATCGTGGAAAAGATTATTCCTAGTATAGTTACTCGCGTATAATTTCGTGTTTGGTCGAATCCGCCCTAAATAAAATAAAAAAAAATTACTCCAAACCTGTTTAGGACTTTTTAAATAGTATTTGTAATTATGTCTAGCATCAAGTTAATATTCGTTTGAGTGAAAATAATATGAATTGAAAACAAAGATGGGCGCTCCTGTTTTTGCCCGTTGTATGGATCTGAGCTTCTGTACAATTCTGTGGTGTAATGGTTACAGAAATGCCACGGGTTTAATTCAAAATCCGGTGCCACCATAAAGGATTCTCATTTAGTCTCAACCGTTTTGTACCGTGTCAGCGACAAATGAGGGTAGCGTCATAATTTCCTGAACATTTATGTGGTGTTTTAATAACAATGTGGCTTGCATGTTGCTCATCAATGCAGGTGACATAAATCTGAGTTTTGGTGCTTTAAAATAGCCCCCAATGTGGCGATCATTAAATGTACGGCGCATCCTAGGCAGTTAACCCTGCTACTACCGTCCCAGCTGGCTTTTATTTATACAAGCTGTTCTCAAAGTAATAGTACTGTTTTGTATTGTATATCGAGCTGCTCTCCGCAACTTCAAGTCTGAGCACGAATTTTGTATGTTTTACCCAAATTTCAACCCCAACATAGTTAGGAAAAGGCTAGGCAGATAATGATGATTCTAGATCCCCTAGTGTAGAAATGTTTTCAAAAGAAAAAGTGCAATAGGTACGTACGCCGCCTACATGTAAGGAAGATTTTATTTTTAAATAACCGTTTTTTTGAGGATGTGAAATCATCAAATAACTTCTCTCGCTCTGGGTGGAGCGGGAGAGCGTTTTAGACTTTTACTAACTAAAACTCACCTGTCCTTCAGTTGCCTGTGTGCCAGAGGCCACGGCATCTCTTTCGAATAATGTGCTGACATCATTTTAAGGCGCGCGTGGAACACAACGCGCCGTCGAGCCGGGCTTGGTCCTTACTGGACAGCGAGCTACCCATTACTCGCCATCCGCAAGCCCGCGCCTACGGTGGCCGGGAATTATAGACCTGGGATTCCCAACGCCCAGGGAGTCTCCTGCGGTGACTAGGGTCATGAGAGCGCATATACTGCCTCTCCCTCACGTGCTCCGCCTCTCTTCGCGAGCATTACTGCTTCGCAGAAGGAGGTGACGGCTACACATACACTCTCGCTCCGTACCATGGACTGGACCAGGGCCGGACACGAGAGGTCGCCGCCACCGATAGCCTCCACAAGGACACGGCGGCGATCCGCCCAAGCCAGGCATACCTCCACCGTATGCTCCACCGTGTCCTTAGAGTGAGGTGAGGTCTCAGGATCATGAACTGAATCCATAGCGACAGGTTGCGCGTCAATGTTCCTGCTACTCTGTTTATCGTAAAACAAAATAGTAACGAAGAATATTTGTTCTTTTGTCTGTTCTTCTGGATATATCTTCCAGATTAGCGCAAAAATGTTTGAACAGATTTGGATTAAATTTGGCATATAGCTAGTTTATTATCTGGATTAACACATAGGGTACCTACTGTTAATCCTGGTCGTACGTTACCGTGGGATATTTTTCGATATCACGTCGGGAGAAGCCGCAGACAAAACCTAGTTTCAAAAATGTACTTACTGTGTGCTTTTGTTACGCACAGAGTTTCAATTCACGATCTTTCTTTATACAGTCGAACGCCATAGCGGTTGGAGGTTATTGCCGCTTGTACCTATTATGCAAAGACAAGGGAATATTGCATAATTCAATTGGGCAATCACAAAAACCTGATAACTATAAAATTACAATAGCAATATCCGCCAGATTGGAATCGTAGTGCTCGGCAAGCCAATATCCTCTATAGGTGCATACAAATTAATGGAACAATCAGCTGCTGATCAACAACAGCTGATGTTTTCATCAGCTATCCCGTAATGGCTAACATGAAGGTCTCTTTCCATACAGCAGAGTAGGCATGAGCAATGAGTATTGATCATCACGCTTGCTCAAGGCATATTGGAGATTGCAAAAGTAAATGTTTCCTCCTCCTTGAAATGTGGCATACCTACGGGCAGCATAGTTCATCGATTTTTTGTAAGGCACAGACCCGCACCCTAATTGCGTAACTTACGATTGATCAGAATTGGTTTCGTCTTCACAGTTAAACAATATTCATTGCGTTATTTATGTTGTCGAACAGACGCATTTTTCTAACATATGAAGCAATGGTTTAACAATCCGTTTCAAAACGATACAGATTATGATGAATCGTGAGTTACGCAATTAGGGTGCTGGTCATAGTGGCAAACTTTTATTATTTTGTTCTAGTGTTTTATCGTAACATCACGCCTTGTATCCCCGATGGGTAGGGCAGAGGTGGACCCACATTTCGGCAGTTTCGCTCTCCGGGCTGCAGACATTCCTAATTCTGTCATATTTACTATAAAACATAGCAGTCTTTGTCTAAAGTCTTACCTACAGTCCATAATTTTAGCCTTGTGCCACATGCCACGCCTATATTCTGTTACGAGATTAGGCTCGACAAACTCCATACAAAATTGACTGCGATAAACGACCCTTAGCGAGCACTAAATTAAGGCCTTTGAGAGGATGTATTGAACTTCGCTCAAATCCTCCTATATATAAACAGGCTGGTTTAACGTTCACTTCAAGTAATAATGGCCTGTCCATCGGAACAGGAAATTTAATCTGGTAGGATATTGTGCTTAGCTGGTTTGTGGTGAAGCAATTATTATTGTTTCCTCAAACTATTGTGGTTTTCTTTCAAGGGGCTTTCGACGGCTCGACGGCTTTGTGTTGTGAAACTCTGAGAACGAAACATGTTTTCAAATATATTTTTCTTTGTGTCGAAATGCGTAGGCAACTTATAAAATATATACATACAATGTTATTTATATCGATGGATCAGGTTAAGCTAGGTTGGTCCGTGGATGATTGACCAACATTACATAATTATGAAGACCCCTCCCTGCCTCGGAAAGCACGTAGAGCCATTGGTCCTGACTGTCATTCGTAGACCTTTGACAGTCGACACCGATCGTCAGTCTGACAGCCACTCTTACCAAGGGCTGTCGTATTACCCAGTAACTGGCTTTTGGAGGTCGGATATGCAGTCAATGCAGTCGCTCCATGTAAATTACTGGTATTCAGCTACATCCGGTTAGGCTAGAAGCCGACCCCAACATAGTTGGGAAATGGCTAGTCAGTTGATCTCAGATTATAAAACAAAGGCAGATAGACCGCGCGGAACACCAAGAGTGAAGCTAAAAAACCAAATACTAAAGCGTCGCATTTTATATAATGCGAGGCTTTAATATTTGTTTTTTTGACTCTTGGGTGTTCCGCGCGATCTATCTGCCTTTGTTTTATGATCTAAACCAAAAAAAAACACAAATACTAAAGCGTCGCATTGTCATCATCATCTGCCTAGCCTTTTCCCAACTATGTTGGGGTCGGCTTCCAGTCTAACCGGATGCAGCTGAATACCAGTATTTTACATGGAGCGACTGTCTGTCTGACCTCCACAACCCAGTAACTGGGTAATACGATAAATTTCAAATTCAAATTCAAATCTTTATTGCATATCACATGTGTGTACAAGATCTTAATATTATTTACAAAGTTCACATGGACCCTGTCGGGCACAACAATATGTAATTCTTAAGTAGCATGCTTTAAAATTAATAGCTGTATTCGATTATCATTAAAAAAACGAATCAATTTAAAATAAATAATATTAAATTTTAGGGTACTATTAAAATTCATTTAAGTAAGTAAATGCATAACATAACAATAATACAGTATATTTTTAAAATTACAAATCCATTGAGAGAAACTAAATACAAGGAATGAATATTATAATTATGTCAGGGATTAAAATTATGTAAAATAAAATAAGTCAAATAATAAAACATACAAAAACAAAAAAAAAAAAACAAAATCAAATAAAAACAAAAGTCAAATAAAGATAATTAAATTAATGTCTAAACATGAATAAAGTAATGGTGAAAGTCGGATGACTTACGATTTTTTTAATGATGACATCAAAGTGGGATCCACTTTGATGTCATCATTAAAAAAATCGTTCAGTGTGTAATAGCATTTATCGACTAGTAGTTTTCTGAGCCGGCTAATAAATATTTTATCATTTTGTTCCATCTTCAAATCGTTAGGTATTTTATTATATATTTTGATTGATGTTACATGAGGACTTGTACTGTGTAATTTTAGCCTTGATTGTGGTATTACGAGCTTATTTTCAAAACGTGATCGCGGTGCATATCGGCGAGGTTGGTCTGTAATTTTATGGTAGAAGTTTGGATATTGTCTAACGAATTTACAGATTTCTAGAATATAAATTGATGTCAAAGTTAAAATTTCTAGTTTCCTAAAATGCGGTTTACAACTTACGTCATTGTCAATATAGACCATTATCCTAATGCATTTTTTCTGTAGGGTGAACAAGTCGTTGCTATCCACACTATTTCCCCAAAGGATTATTCCATACTTAAGCCAAGCATATGCATATGCATAGTAAGTGGATAGGGCAGTTTTTAAATCCGTGGTTTTTTTGAGCTCACGTAGTGCATATAAAAAACTAGATAATTTTGATTTAAGTTTTTGGATGTGCGCTTTCCAGTTCATATGGATATCTAAGTCAAGACCTAACAAAGTAAAGGTGTCCACGCAGTCCAATTTGATACTGTCAAACGTAAAATTTATGGTCAAGGGTTTTTTTTGGTAAGGCCTAAATTGCATAATTTTGGTTTTCGAGAAATTTATTTCGAGATTGTGGTCTTTCATCCAATTTTGAATATTTAACATTATATTGGTCAGATTCTCATGTAGGTGTTGAGAATCGTTACAGGACGTAATTAATGAAATATCATCGGCGAACAGTACGCACGACTCTGTCAGTATTTTAGGGAGGTCGTTGATATAAATTAAAAATAACAAACACCCAACAACACTACCTTGTGGTATCCCTTGGTATGACTGGTTGTCAAACTTTCGGGCTTCTAACGACCCGCACGAACGTCGCATTGTATGTTACATAAAATGCGACGCTTTAGTATTTGGTTTTTTGGCCTCACTCTTGGTGTTCCGCGCGGTCTATTTACCTTTGGTTTATAATCTGAGCAGATGATGACACTGTAATTTTTAGATAGGTAATATTCTCTATCTTAAAGATACACGTACGCACGGCTACACATCAAGCTATAGGTAAATTTTCAGTATAAGCTGACCTCGCAATGTATAAGATTTCCGTACAGTGCAAGATCAGCGTAAACTGGAAATGTATAGCTTGATGTGTAGCCGTGTGTACAAGAGTTAAGACAGTCAAGTGGCTTAAGACTTGACTACTATAGTGACTTTCCCTTCGCTTAGGAAAAGATTTAAGAACAAGGAACCCAAAAGCACGACAATAGAATTAGAAAAGCATTATAGGCAAAACAGCACAGAACATATTATTAAATTACCTAAAAGCCTGCATTATTTTCCGGCGAAGCGCCATCTGTGCTCAGTATTGCTCAAGGAAGCAAGTTAAAATCACCAGGGACTAGCTACACGAAAAACAAGGTAAGTGTCTCACTATGTCGTATACTTATTGAATTTTCCTCATGCCACAAATGGGCTTCTCCCTTTTCCTTCTATATAAATAGAATATGTAATTTTGACCTCTTCTCATAAGAAGAGGTCAAAATTACATATCGGTTAAATAGGATTCCGAAACTATTATACTGGACAGTTTCTGGTACTTTCAGTACATTTGCTTAGTATTTAGTTCGAGACTAGAGAGGTAAGTGCACACTGCACACTTAGATATGCTTAAAAGGTGCTAGCATGACCTCCTGTTTGTTTCTGATGCATATAAGTACAGTTATTAAATTGTGAATCCGTTATTGGGTGTAAGATTACTTTATTTATATTAAGTGAAATTGTTAAAGAGCTGTGGATTTTGTGAATAAATAAATAAATATTTATTCATTTTAAATGCATCGGACACAGATTGCTGGAGTTAGTTAAATGTAAGTGCTTGATCAGGCGGCGTATATTGTCACCAAAAGAGATAAATAACAATGTTCGTTGCATATAGTTCAAGTATAATAAGAGATCGATGGATGTTATTCAGTAGATATGTATGTAGCTGCAAGTTCAAAATAGCGATGTGAAAACTACATTCTTACTTCCAACGGAGGAGGGTCAGTCTTAAAGATAATAATATTTGAATTATAGCAATCCTATTAGAGCAACTATGTGACATTCTTTAGTTCATGATTGACGTAAGTTATTGCAATGTAACTCTTATCTCGGTAAAGTAAAGCTTTTTTTCCTTTATAAAGTATCAAAATTGGTTAATATTTTATTTACATTACAATCTAGCCTATTCCCTAATGAGTAATTTAAATATAACTTAAACTGCTAAGTTACTTTAAGTTAAGTAAATTATGGATACATAAAATAAGGACACCATCCAGTAGCGCCTTTCTTATCACTACATCTATCTATATAAATAAAAAGATAAGTCCTGACTGACTGACTCATCAACGCTCAGCCCAAACCCTTGGACCTAGAAAGCTGAAATTTTGAACAAAGGTTCCAAGACAAGGAATAAGAAATATTTTTCGAAATTCAACCCCTAAAGGAATTGAGTAGGGGTAAAAGTTCCGCGCGGGCAAATCCGCCGGCAAAAGCTAGTATTATATATAAAACAAAGCCCCCACCGCGTCTGTCTGTTCGCGATAAACTCAAAAGCTACTGAACACATTTTCATGCGGTTTTCACTAATATATAGAGTAATTTATGAGAAAGGTAAAGGTGTATAATTTGTTAAGGTTTTGTGTAAATTGATTAACGCGGGAGAAGTGAAGTCAGGATACATTAGAATCATATTCGAGATTTTAATCGAACTCCCGGCAATCATAAATATACTTTATAACAATGAGATAAGAGCAACATTGCTATGATTTAGTCATTGTTTTATGTCATTCTTTGATCATGAATACGCTGCTAAATGAACACCATGGTGTGGTGTTCATTTAGCAAATATTCGAAGTAAATTGAAATTTACTTCACACTTGCTTTCCGTGTCGCCGCCGCCGTGTCACTGCGACCGCCCATGCGTTTGTCAAGTCTACACGTAACTGCCTCGTTCAAAGTGTACAATTGTACATTCAGAACCACAAACGCATTCGAGCACGCCTAAAGCAAACGCGCCGTTTTCATTGTTAGTCTGAACTAGCTCTAATGTTAAAGGGGCCTTCCAATAATTACGTCACACGAATAGATCCTCGTTATAGTTACAAGTGTGACGCCACCTCATTCACATTTTTTTTTTCCATTAAAAATAAAACCGTATGAAATTATAATCGTTTTAGGGTTTGCCATCGGTTTCGCCCGCGTGGAGGTCGGAAATTGTCCCACGGGAACGTACTACTGGGATAAAAAGTATGTAATAGTCCTATGTGTTGCTGTTAATCCCCGCCCACATGATCATGCTCTTGACCATCATCTTCAATGGAGCCTTGAGTAATAACATCTTCCCCCAAGCATGGAAGCAAGCCACGGGTCATTGGCTTTCCAAAGCCCGGCAAACCCAAAACGGAGCCAACGAGCTACCGGCCCATCAGTTTACTGGACAGTCTTGGAAAAATCTATGAGCAACTTATTTACAAGCGTCTCAGGGACTTCGCCGAGACTAAAGGCCTGACACCCAACGAGCAGTTCGGTTTCCGAACCCAGCACAGTTGCGTACAACAGGTACACCGGATCGTAGAGCATATAAGCGCTGGCTTCCAACGCGGCAATACGACCGTTGCAGTATTTTTCGACATAGCGAAAGCCTTCGACAAGGTCTGGCACAACGGCTTTATATACAAGCTGTACAAACTTGGCGTGCCGGACCGGCTCGTACTCATCTTACGAGACTTTCTGTCGAACCGCACCTTTCGCTATCGCATCGAAGGGGCTCTCTCATCCCCCCACCCGATTCGCGCCGGCGTCCCTCAGGGCGCCGTGCTGTCCCCTCTCATTTTTACGCTGTTCACTAGCGATATCCCCAAAAGTAGTAAGGCACAGTTGGCACTGTTCGCAGACGACACAGCCATCTACCACACTGGGAGTAGTCATAAAGCGATAGCCAAATCCCTCCAAACCACAGTCAACGTACTCGGCGCATGGTTTAGGAAATGGCGAATCGAACTAAATCCGGACAAAAGTCAGCCCCCCCCCCCCCGCCAGTGACTCCCTGAGCCGAGGTTCGTACCCCACAAGGGGTGCCCTCAGTGCGTAGTCGCTTTAGGTTTAAGTAGGTTTACGCCCTGGCTGGAGGCTTTTAGAATCCTAAAAACCTTCACAGGAAAGTCCGGTTGAGCAGTCACGGCCTCTCAAGGTCAACTGCGAGATGCCATTAAAAAAAAATGTTAATCCAGGTTTAAACTATCTGTGTACCAAATTGCATCCAAATCCGCTCAACCATTTTTGCGCAATTGAGTATCAAACACCCAGACATAAAAACTTTCACATTTATAATACATTTTAGAAGGATTAATAACTTGTACCTATTATTTTTCGTTAAAGAAAAGGTTTAGATTTCTATACTTTAGATTTATTCATAGGTATGTGATGTGACGAACTTTGTGAATTCTCTCCTCGTTGTTGTATAATATCAGAATTTTGCTGACCCGCTCACCCCCATAACTTGTGACGTAATTTATGGACGGCCCCTAAAAGAATGTTCTATGGTTAGACTATTTCTAATGGCTGCTGAGACGTTGTCTCATTAAGTCATTATTTAAGGTGTAAGTATAGTTTCCTCAATCAGCCTCCCCTGAACTTGAGATTAATTGGACAGAAACTCCATCCTGCAATATGGAGTTTAATATTACAGAAATTTTATAACTAAAATGGATTTTGTTTTGTTTAAATCGATCTTCAGTGAGTAGCCATTAGCAGTTTTGTAAATGCTTTTATGGAAATATAATCTGTGAATGTTCATAACCAAATTTTTTTGTTAATTTCTACTGAAATTTATATTTTTTTAAGATACTACCTGTTTGGAAAAAGTCTCTGTGGCATGTAATGGGCTAAATTGGGATATAAAATGACAATAGAAAATTGATCGGTTTTAAGATTACGGCGAATCTTGTGACATTAATTTCAAAACTCTCCAAGATTATTCGTTACGTTCGATAACGCATTTCTCCTTGAAAGAACGCAACAAAATCCATTTAAAAAACCAATAATTTTCGCTAATTCAGACATAAACTCGTATGAGAAAATGCATATATTGACAAGTCGCTCGCAATCCTTCGCAGTAGGTTACCGCCATGAAATATGCATACCGATGCTCGCTCGATGCGAACCCATTTCCATTTGCGATTGCATATAATGTGGATGCTATCTTAGTACTGGTACTAAATATGAAATACTATCCTTATTTCTGAAGCTCTTGACTAACTAAAAATTAAAAACTTTGACAGTGTTTTATGACCCGTTTTTCTCGCTATCCGGGTGGTAAGTGGCCATTGTTGTAGCGTTGGTAGTACATAAAATATTCATGTAAATATTTTGTTGGGAAGGGAATATTGATATTATTGGAGCACTCACATGAAACCGTTAATGTCTGTTGCGAGATAAAATGGGGGTTTATTTGACCCGTAAACAGTAAAGTTTAGATAGATCACAAAACTAGAAAACTGAACGCCGTCATATATTTAATGCTTAATATGTATGTATGTAGGTACAAATGTGTATTATGTAAAGATAAAACGTTAATTGGTTCGTATAATGGATAAATAATAGTTTAATTAAAATTTGGAGAATTTACTATTGATAAAGAAATCCTTTTCTCTTTGAAGTTTTTAAAGTAAATTACTTGACTTTGATTGTAATAATTAATTTATGAATGCCCAGTGAGCTTTTTCTTTTTTACTTTTTATACTTGCACATAATGTTTTTATTTTAGTGTTAGTTTGTATCTCATCATTAAAAATATAAACATTCATAAAACTTTTATTTATAAAACCATTTTTTTAAACTATAAAAACAAATAATAATTTTAAATTTAATAATTTTAAAATAATAGTTACCACTGTAACAGGAAAATGTACATACTACGAATATTTATGCATACATATATGCATGTATATGTACGTTGAATGTAAAAATATGCTTGTCAATGTTTGTACTATGTCCACTTACGCGCAAACAGCAGTTCAAAGAGAAAAATCAATTTATTCACACTGAAAACGAGTGATCTGAGGATATGTATAGCGTAGATCAAAACGGAGAGAGTCCAGTGCAGTCAAAACGAAAATTAGTAAATTCAGATACGTTGCTCGCCTTTCGAAAATAGCAAGCGATTTATCGTGGTTTTTTGGTTTTAGAAATTCTGAGAATATCCAATAGAGATTTAGTGAATGTTTGGATGCTTATCTAGATATTTTTATATGCTAGAAAATGGAACGCTTCAACGCAACGAAACGAAAAAGTTTTTTTTCTTTTTTTGATAAATGGTAAAATGCTAAACACTGGTTGTTACGAAATACACAAGTAAAATAAAAACTAATCATGTTGGAAAACAAATATCACTTCAAAACCCAATTTATTTATCGTGTGGCTGACCAAACGGAAAGGAAAACTTGGACTAAAGACATCTCGATCATCTCGATGTTATCGTAGAACGCACCCAAGAGATAATATCAGAGAAAAAGGACAGCGACATACATCTGTATAACAAACAAAGTAATTCCGGCATTCCTAATCCGCTTACCAAGAGGGATAATTTATGACTTCACCATCCCGAACCATTCACAATAATAAATAATATTGGAGAAGCATTAGCTGACGACAATATAACGGTATAACACAAAGCTGAAGTAAAAATAACAAACACGAAAGAGAAAGAAAGGAACAACGATTGGATGAAAACGAAAAAGTATTGACTTAAGAAACAGAAAACAAAAGGCACTCAGGTCCCGTAGTCAAAAAAACTTTTATTTTGACACGGCAAACGTAATCCAACCTCGAGCCACATTCATAAAAAGTCCAATATGTGTCCAAGAGACCGAAGCAGACAACACGACCAGCAACCTAATCGTATCACGATAAATACATATAAACGAATAAACTTGACACAAACAAGCGTCGGAATTCGTAAAGAAAGTTTCAAACTTCCGACGGAGCGAACGTAAATTCGTAGCGAGTTATCGGTCGACAGTCATTCGCGGTAATGAGTTAAGAACAAGAACTTACCTGTGGTGTCAGAGTTGCAAAGTTTATACACTGATGATCTGATCTTGGTTTACAAGTCTATTAGCAATGTTTTGGATGCAAAGGACAGTTTGTTTGCGTGTTCCGTAATTTATGTTTGGTCCAGTCGGAAATTGCTTACCCATAAATGTGTGTTTCCAAAATGATTACACCGTGTCTTCAATACTGTGTTGCAGCAAGTCGACTGATGGTCAAGACCTGCATGGTCCACCACCACCGAGACAAGAGTTTAGAGTTATGAGGTGTACTATATAGTACATACTCATTCCATGCTTTATGAGGACCATTGCTGATAACTAAGTATGTTACAACAACTTGTGTACACTGTTTGTGTGCTTTAAATTAGAAAAAGACAGAGAAAAATATTGACTTTAATTATGTGTCTACCATGACGACTCTTTAAAAAAGTTTAATTGTATTTGTTTGACTGCCTATAAAGAGACAGTCTTTAAGACTTTTGGACATGATCTCTCTGACTCACTCTAGCCAGTAAATTGACACTTGAGAACAAATCCATTTGACTATTCCTAAACTACTTACCAACGTCTGGAAAGAATGAAATCGTCTTCAGTTGAAGATTGATTGCCTTTCTGTCATCCATTCCTTTATAAAAACGAAGTGAAAAATCGTCAATCGAAGTCAAATTTTACTTTACAGACTTTAATTAAACCGTATTCACAAGTCAAAGACCTTAATGAGACACTCGGGATGTCTAAGTTCTAAGAAACTTAGTAATAGACACTGTACTATGTGTCTAAGTAATTAATTTGCCGAGGTGACATTGCTGTTTTCTAAAACAAAATGAGTTAGGTATAAAACTTGCTTGTATTTAATCCCTGTGTGGCAAACAGATGAGAACAACAAAGTTGGGGGTTTAAAACAAAGAACATTAGAAAGTGTAAGAATACAGAGGTATAATTTTGAAACTGTTGTTTAACAATTTAAAGTGTAAAACGGAAAAAAAACCTGTTTCTTCTTAATTGGAGCCTTTGGTATATTATTAACAATAGACAAATCATATGTTCTAACCGTTTAGGGATGAAACTCTAGGGCCGCGGGGTCCGAGTGCCCACTTAGTTTTTCGAGACATTGCCAAGTGATTGATCGACTCAACACGTGACAAGACGGCTGGCCTATTTTTTTGACACAGAATCAGAATTGACATACAATGTGGCATTCTAGCCGCTGCTGCCAGCCTTTTGGAGTGGCACCTTGCCTGTCGACAACGATTCGGACGATTTTTTTGATGCCTTATGATTCTTTTCTTTTTTGCCCACTTTTTTAGGGACTAGTCATCTGTATGGCATCAGGCATCGTCAGTAGGGACTGGTCATCTCTGTGTTCACGAACATGACACATGGATCAACACCATTCAACATTGAATGAAACCTTTTGAATTTGTGTGTGTATGACGTAATTACCTCGCTGGATGTTCAGGGAAACATGACACAAAAGGGAGGATGCTAAACACAGCAATAAGTGAAACAAGGTTGCCAATGATAATGATGTTAAATCTTGAAATAATTCCGGAATGTCATTTGAAATCAGCTTAAAGGATTATTCTACAGTTCAATGTGTTTCCTCAATGCCGATTGCTTGGAAATTAATTTGATAGACACTAAATTATATCGAAATCCGTGGCCGTAGGCGAGCAAGCATTAAAGCTTCACTGATCTAGTATTCGCAGAACTTCATAATCAATTACTCCTACGTAATGCCCTTTAAAGCCGTTACTGTATTTAAATTATGTTTACGGACTCATCAAATCATTGCGATTTTAAATTAATTGTGCTCTTATGCTTCACACTTATATCGAGAAATAAAATATAAATTATTATTATTTTTTGTATAGTTAGTAGAATGGCTACGATAGCTTTCAAGTTCAGGTTGAAGATTTTCATGTCACAAACATTTTAATTTTAATAATGTACTAACAAAATTGGAAAATTCTATTTTGCTGTTCAGTAAACATTTAAAATAATAATTTGAAACATTATAAGAACCAGCACCCTAATTGCGTAACTTACGATTGATCATAATTGGTTTCGTCTTCACAGTTAAACAATATTCATTGCGTTATTTATGTTGTCGAACAGACACATTTTTGGAACATATGAAGCAATGGTTTAACAATCCGTTTCAAAACGATACAGATTATGATGAATCGTGAGTTACGCAATTAGGGTGCAGATTTGATAAAATAAAAAACGAGTATTCGCTCCCAGACAAGCAGTTAACTTAGGTGCTCTCGAATGAAAACGCTGCAACGAACTTAAGAGCACCTAGGGAAGAGCGTGCCTTTGCTACTATTGGATGAAAACGCCTCGAACAAATATGGGAAAATCTGACATCCTTTTAAAAAGAACAAAAAAAAAATAGGCTAACTGTCATGGGGACTGCCGACGGAAGCAAAACACACAGACATACTAGTGTTTATTTTTTACTATTAAATTAATTATACTACACTTAAATGTTTTCACTCATACTGATAACTACCATACAATACAGGTATGTCGTTACGGTATGGTTTGGTACTAGTAAGTTGCAGCTGAAAATCAGCGTCAGGTGGCACACCTTGTGTTGTCATCTGACATTATGCTGAACTGAGGCTCTTTTGGCATTGTTATCTTGGTTTTCTGTTGTTTATTATGCTGTAATGTCAATGAAAACATTCTTAGCCTTATGTCGGTGACGCAAACCAATAACATCTACCAAAAATCGCTCAATGCGCCTAAATAAGTTTTAGCTTCAAAAATATTCCTTATTTTAGACTCTGACGTCGAATCGAATACAATTTTTATCTTTTAAAGAATAACATTATCAGACAATCTTAAACAAAACAAAAAGAAAAGCCGTCTTGGGCAGTTTGAACTAAACCATCTTCACAATTTCGCCAAGACCCGAAAATATTGTCTTAGTAGAAAGGATCATTGTATTATGTTATTCCAAGCGACACACTGAAATTTTGCCTATAAACGAAAGTGTTATGTATAGAAACAGAATAAATTCCGACGAAAATAAATTGGTTCATTCACATCTTGATATTAACAGTCGTTTCATTTCATTTGACCTTGGTATTGGGCAAATTTACTTGGCATTTCGTTTGCTTTCATTAAAATATATTTTTACAGCAGTGTTTAATGGACCCGTAAGGATACAGTTTATGACTGTGTGTAGCTTAAGTATTACTTTTTCAGATAACATTGACCTTTCGACTAATAGACAAAAATAACGCTTTATAAGCTGTGAGTTTTACAACAAGATTTTGTTCTATCAGACAGTTTATTTTCGAAATCATGTAGATTTTGAAGACGGTGTTGAAAGTATAACGTCGGTTACTTTCAACACCGTCATTCATTTTGACCGCGTAGTTATTGCACTTTTCTATGAAACAGCAGTTTTTTTTTAAATAACTGTCGAAAAAAATGGTCTAGAATCATCTGCTGAATTAATGGTTTCAGTTTCCCCGTCGATTTCCCTGTCACCCTGTATAGAGAGCCACGCCATATAATCATTGGGGAGGCTTATCAAGGAAGGTTATTTCCTTATTACGTTTTCCTGTTATAAGTCGGCTATCCATCAATTAGAAATATCACATGACGCGCCGTTTATTATTTGCTGCCTTATTCTTTTTCGAAGTTGTAACAATAAATAATTGCCGCGATTTTTTTCACGCTCATTCGTCCATGAAAAATATATTACAACAAAATTATAGAGGTGATTTGTTATGTTGTTACATTACAACAAAAAAATATATGATTATTTAACGTTGTTAATTAAGACGGCAGTGCTTCAGAAACCTTTATGTAATGAAGATGTTGTAATTAATATTTAAAAATCTTTCAAGACTTTCACAGCATGTCTCATAAAGCTGAAAAGCTCTCTTGCTCATAAAATATAGAGGAGGGCATTATAAACTTAAAACTTAGTTAAAATTATACTCCTATAACAGTTCTGAAATAAAACCTCGTTTTGAGTCACCGACCCGAATCAGATTTGATATCCTGCCAAGTTTAGTGTCTTGGCATTTTTGGAGCGTAAGGGAATGTATGAATGGGATAGTAATCAAATGATGAGATCGCTATTTGTTGCCTTATTATATTCGTTTTAAAGTAACTTTTGGAACATTGCTTTTGTATTAAAGGACGGTGGAGTTCACTTAAAAGTTTCTAGATTTCATCTTAACATGAAAACTAAATGAGTTTGTTTTAAAGTTACTTTCAGAGTGTTCATTATTTTATGCACCTAAAAATACAATTTAAATCGGCCTAGGCTTTTCCCAACTATGTCGGGGTCAACTTTCAGTCTAACGGAGATGCCACTCAATACCAGTATTTTACATGAAGCGATTGCTTATCATCGTTGTCATCCGAAGCCTTTCGCGCTGACGGTCCAATATCTACAAATAACAACTGGGACCAACGGCTCGTCGTGCGTTCCGAGGTAAGGAGTAGTCTCGATCGCTAATACAAATTTCTAACCTAAAATATCATATTGGTCCAAAGAACCATCGATTGTAGAAGACACGCCTTCGTCCGATGGGGGTAGGAAGAAAGTACAGAATACTCGTATCACCTGCTACGCACCAAACCTTTCTGAAGATCTTCACCAATACTCTATGATATTATGTTCTCCCACGGCGTGGTCCCAGCGTTTCCACTCACATCTATCTTGTAAATACCCTTTGTTAGCCGCCCTTCATTCATGTTCTCAATATGACCAACTCATTTAAGCACATTCCTTTCATTTTTTGTCACTACATCTTCTTTTATACCGCATCGTTGCCTTATTATTATTAAAAACTTTAATTCAGAACTCATTTTTGCATTCCATAAGTTGTTAGTAAAAAATACTTAAAACTATGTTAGTAAAATTAATCATTATAAAAATTGAGGTATTACATTCAACATAATTCAAAATTGAGCTACTTCACATTATATAGGGCACCACCCGAGCCGTGAACTGAATTCCAGTGCCTCACAATCAGACCCTTTCCAATATGGTATTCAGAAGGCTGTTGGTGCTGTCCCGCAAGCGGCGCATCATGGTGGCCATTCTTAGGAACAATCGCCCTAAAACCATCCGTTTTGGCCTTAGCAAACATACCTGATGCACTGCAAAAGCGAGGCAACCCCAACAGCACCCTGAATTCATTATTGTATAGGACCCGTAGGGCATTGAAAGATCTACGCGTATACCGAACCCACAGGCTGCAGGTATAAAATGACTGGCAGTAAGCCTTAAAAAAAGCAATTTTTACGTCCCGTTATACACACAGTCTATCATTCAAAGTCACACCACACATGTCTCCCAAGGATCACGAAGAACGAGCTGTAAAGTTATTGGGCCTAAATTCCTTGCACTCAATATGTTAGGGTAGGCAGTTCATGCACCATTGGGTTTAACCGTCACCCTTCTATAACACACGATCAGATTTTATATTGGAGCATTCGTGTGTATATTCACCATAATGTTTTCCTTCATCGTTTGCAAAGGGGTAAATATCTTCAATATTTGATAAAGATTATTTCCCGTATTGAAGACTCACGGTTGCACTTCGCGTGAAACCCCTTTATTTATATTTCCTTATTTCAGTTTTATAATAGTGTGAAGAATGGCAACCTCTTACTTCTCCCCGTAGCTGTTGTAATAGGCCACTAAGGGACTAACTAGGGAATGGGCAGCAGCGTTCTCTATTCATTTTAACAATATATTACGACCGCCAATGATACAAAAACATTACACACAGTCCGAGTGGCCACCGTTCACGAACATTTCGCATGGAAGCAGTGAGATATTTGGGTGAGCATGACATAGGTACTGTCAGCCACCAGGACACATTCAAGACAATGAAAGACATTACCTGGCAAGTCGTAGCACATAGTACTTACAACAACAAAGTATGTCCAGCAGTGGACGTCTTTCGGGAGAAATGATGATAATAATAATAATGTGTCTGTTTTGAAAGTTTATTTTAGGAAATCTAGAATGTAATAAAAAAAAAAATTACTTCATCTAATGAAGTCGGATCTTTGTTTTAAATGAAGACGAGTAGCTAGCATGACTCGTATACTGATGAACCTCATAGTACTTAGTCAAACCCTCATACATTATCCTTCACGATAAACTTTTGGTCCAACAAGAGAAGCGTCCTTGTTTTCAAAGCCGACATTCTTCTAAAATAAAACTTTTGCTGGAAACTTTAACTATGTAATTTTGTAAAAGAACTCTTCGCTTCTAACTTTTTTGTGTGCTAACAACCGTTTTCTTGATATAATAGACATGTTGACATGTTTTTGTCAGTATCTACATACTCAGTGATTTAGTATTATATACAAAAGTAACTAAGCAAAATCTGCTTGTAACCGTGCCTATAACAAGATATTGATTACGTTTTCTTGTTATTATGGAGTTTTTGTCCATTCTTCTCCATACGAAACTACCTGTTAGAGGAACACCCAAATATAATTCTATTTACTTGTAAATTTTGACATTCTTATGTGGGTTATATCTCATTTATGCCAAATTCAAAAATGTTATTTCACCAATTTGAATTTGACCATGGAAAATTTATTTTTTTAGAACAAAAAACATAATCAATCAAGATTAGATTGGGAATGAATGGAATAATAATTATAAACAAACATACATGAATTACTGATAAAATCTTATTCTATCTGAATCTGATCTAAACGATTAGGTGGATAATATCTGTAGCTACGAAATTTTGTATTACTGAACAAAGTTTCAAATGCTAAATCATTTTTCGCCATGAAAGCCGACGGTTCAGCGAAAGCTTTTCAATTTAATTTAACAGAACAATCATCTCATCTCTCCTTCAAAACAAAAACTTTAAAAGAAAATCTTTTATTCTATATACATTCACATTTCACTACAGCATCAAATACAGACATCTTGTTATTTGTAAGAAAAATATTTTATAAAATCTTGGATTTACTTTATATTTTTACAAACAGAATAATATGAGAAGATATTGTATATTTATATTATATTAGAGGTGGAATATTAATCTTTATTCTGGTAAATGTTTTTGTTCTTTTGTAAGAGTTTCAATATAATTTTGGATACAATAAAACAATAGATAACTTAATTTTAAAAAGAAACTTAATAGCTTTTAACATCGAATCAACTTTCAGTAAAAAAATAAACAATAGAATCATGCTCCTGCCCTCGATCCAATTTATTAATTCTACTATATTTTGTTAAAGCTTTTAGTTGAATTGCATAATTACGGTCAAATGTGTACACTGACTGGACAGGTACACACAATCGTTCCGGGGTAAAATGATGTCCAACGGTGTCAAAATGTCCAAATCCCAAAATGTCCAATTGTCAAAATGTTCAATCCTCAAAATGTCCAACGGTGTCAAAATTTCCAAATCCTAAAATGTCCAATTCCCGAAATGTTCAACTGCCAAAATGTCCAATCTTAAATACAAAACTGAAGATATTATTTTGTTTTGACCTTCCTTTTTAATGGCCTTTTATTAAATACAACGCGAAAAAATCCGATCATTGTGTTTTCTCTCAATTCTGTCAAAAATAAACCATTTAATCCAATCTTCTATAAAATAGTTGTGTACAGCTAATTTCGGTACTTGTCCCTTCTTCTAGAACCGTTCAATCACATTTTCTATTGTGAAGAAAGTGCCTTTCACAAAATCATAATTCATATCACAATACAAGAAAATTCTTAAGAAAATATTCGAACAAAGCTGATTCGTTTTTATTGTGACTTAAATTACCCCTTTTTAAGCCTTTATTGATTACTTGTAGGTCTTATTTGTATATTGAAGGTAATAATTAAAATGATGTTTCAGGAGTGTAGTACCTACTCACGAAAATAAATTTTTCAATGGAAATTGAAGGATGTAAAATATGATCCCTAATGTAATCTAAAACACTACATTTTTGTTTAGGAATAATAATACTTTATTTGTGTTAAAACTACCTAGCAAATATGGCACTTGCAACAGCTTCAAAATTTCCCGGATAGAATCCCTGCCGATGATATCACAAAGATACAAAATTAATGAGTTTAAAATTGTTTACGTAAAATATCAATCAACTTTTAATACATCACAAGAAAATCATGACATTTATCCGTTAATAAGAACCTTAGGAAGTATATCGAAATTGAAATAATTAACAACAAGCTCAAAATGAAACCAAAAAGCAATTTCCTACTCAACTCCAAGTAATCCTTTTTAACTAACTTAAGTTACATCACACAAGATAAACAAAGGAAGTAAGTTACAGTCGATTTCAAAACAAAAGGAGAATGCTCCTCGTAATTAGGCATGTATTCAAACTTTTAAAGCTGGGGCAGACCTGCGTCAAGAAATCGCTCTATATAAATCAAAATCAAAAGTCGTTTATTCAAACTGGGCTGGTGTCAGCACTTTTTGAACGTCAAAAATTACAAAAGACAGTCCCCCAAAAAACACCCGCCCTTCACCACTTCCTAGCTTTAGCTGGGAAGAAGTGGCGCAACAAACTCCCCAGCAGCACAGCTGTCTGTTATGTTAGAAGAACTTGATTCTATACAATGGTTGTAATTAACGTTACGAAATATAATATTTAAAATGGTTCTAGATTAGATCAACTGTCGAGGTCGCTAGCTAGCTACATCTTGCAATGTAACTCATATATCTAGCTCACCCTCAGGTCAGCTCTAACTCATATACAATATGTCCGGTTTCGGACTGGACAAACTTAAAGGGGTGGTAGTTTGCTCTGTTCTATCAATAAAATTATTCTACATGTGGGGTCGGAACACACACCTCCCTGAATGGCAGCCATTTTTGTGTTTTGGTGGCCTTTTATGGAGCGAGCATACTGAAAGTACAGCAACTTTGAAATTTAAAGTCCAATTATAACCAAAAAAATACTTTTAGCAACGGAAAAGTATTAACAATAGGTTAATAACTCAAATAATAACATTAAAAGCTGCATCATCTTGAAATAAATGCTAAATCAGCAAAAACAATTTGTCGTAGAATCGAGTTTTTGGTATCATTGTTTAGGTGAACTTAACATCTATTAGACGTGTAGAAAAAGAAAGGTAGTTCTCCGGGGTGAATTTTGTAATAACCGTGATTAACCAAAACGATGCCATTTTTTTATTTCAAGATGATGCATCATTTAATGTTATTATTTGAGTTATTTAACCCATTGTTAATACTTTTTCGTTGCTAAAAGTATTTTGTTAATGATAATTGAGCTTTAAATTTCAAAGTTACTGAATTTTTTCCAAAACATAAAAATGGCTGCCATTCAGGAGGGTGTGTGTTTCGACCCCACATTTAGAATAATTTTATTGATAGAAAAGAGCAAACTACCACCCCTTTAAGTTTGTACAGTCCGAAACCGGACATATTTTATAAAGTAGCCCAACCACTCGCAACAAAACATCAAAACATTATAGGCAAGCCGATTAAGTCGCTGGTCATGGCTGTCATTCGTAGATCTTTAGATAGTCGTTACGCGAGTAAAAAGCTCAAGTCTGACAGCCGGTCTTACCAAGGGTATCGTGCTACCCAGTTACTGGGCTGTGGAGGTCAGATAGGCAGTCACTCTATTTGAAATACTAGTATTCAGCAAATTGCAAAAAACGTAAACAAAATAGAAGTTCATGGGCTGCATTAGCGCACCCCCTTTAATTAATCTGCCTAGCCTTTTTCAACTATGTTGGCGTCGGCATTCAGTCTATTAGAATTAGAATTTCGTGGATTATCCTGAAGCTTTCTTCTGCTTGAGCCAAAGCCAAATGTGTGTCGTGAAAACTTCTGTATGGTGTGACTCTGGTGTGCGCACTGTCTAAATACACACAGTAACACATTGTTGAAGGATTAGAGATGCTTATGAGAAAACACATTTGTGTCGACGAAGTTTCTCTCCTGAATAATTATGATGAATCATTTGCAATACATTACCACGTAAGCAGAAAGTTCTGAATGAATTTGACCTAGATGCTGCGAGGAAGGGACAAAAAATGAATTAATTGAATGTATGCAGGTGTATTAACAAACACAGTACTATAGAGGTATGAGGAGCAGGGTGTAAAGTTCACTCATATTCTATGGAAAAGGGATGATCCTGGTGGGCATGACTGCCCATCGTGGGGTGATTTTTGTTTTAGGAGTGTCATCTCGCAGTTCAACCTATGAGGTTGTCGTCTGCTTAAGCGAGCTTGCCTGTGATAATCTTAATAAATTAAGATTACCAGCCGGGGCTTAAAATAACTTAAAACTAAAGAAACTGCTCGCTAAGGGGACCCTCTGTGGGGTACGGACTTCAGCTTAGGGCATCGCTGGTAGAGGATAGCAAAGGACAAACTGTATCGGATCGTACCCGTCGGTTGATGTCAGGATGTTGTATATATACTGGTCGCGCGGTAAACTTTGATTGCGCGACGCAGGATTTGTGTGACGTCAGGTCTTTGATTTGTAGTACGCATGTGGCGTTTGAGATGCCGCCACAGTACAGTACAAACACACATTCGCTCACTCACTTTAAGATTCTAAGTTAGTTATACTTCTTCAATTTACTTAGCGTCGTAATAAGATGATAAAATGTTTACGTACCTAACAAAAATGTAAAAGAATTTTCATTCTGTCGAGTTCATGACACAAAAGAGCAGGTCATGATAAGCTCGTTGCTATTTCAAAAACAACAAAGTCCAAAATCATAAACCTACTTATTGAGTGACTCAAACCGACAAAGGGCAAAGTTAACAACATAGGTACTGAAGTAATAGACGATAATTTTCAAGTTGTTGAATTTTTAAAGCTTCGTACCTGTGAACGGTTCACTCACACGATCTCTTTGAATGTTTAACCGAAGTCCCCACTTTGCTGCCGCCCTACGGTATAAATGATTCATGACTAGAGGCCAGAACTGTCGAAATGACGCTCAGTGATGTTGAAAGGGCTGCAAAAGAGCTGTTTAAATCGCGCGAAATCCTCAGAATGTTGGCTTTAGTTTTTATAAAAAATTTTTTGCTTTTTTGAGTATCTCTGAGGGCTTTACGTGTTGTTTACCTTAAGCAGTCATGGGGACTGCCGGAAGAACTGAAATCTTAAAACGATCAAATAACAGTGTTTTTCTTATTTTCAAAGTAATTGTGGTAAGTACCAAAAATTCAAATTCCATAATTTGTAAATTTAGTTTTTTTTTTGCTAGTCCACGTTGTTCCAAAATCAAAATGAATAATTATAGATTATAATAGATGTTTTTGATGCTGGTCGAGCGCAACACGTTAAACTCATTGCTACTTAGCATGTCAGTGACGCAAACCCTTAAAATTTTCACCTACCAAAATCACACAACGCGAATTGGCTTCTGAGATACAAGTATCTTTTTACTTAATTCAGGAGCCAGTTGTTCAACCTGATTTTGTCCACCACTTGTACAGAGGCTAGCACATCAAGCTACCCCAATCTGTCAAATTCATTTGATAGTTTTTCAACTTTATTACAAAGGAATAAGGTTCATGTTCAATTGGGAAAATTTGACAGTTTGGGATAGGTTGATCTGCTGGCGTCTGTACAATCATGTTTAGTGTATGACTATATTTATGTGTTTCTCTTTGTACAATAAAGTTATTATTTATTTACGCGGCTGAATAAATTTTTACTTCAAAAATCTTATTGGGTCGTGTCACATGACTATGGCGATACTGTTTGGGCCTGTCATGCATTATTCAAAAAATCATCATCATCTGCCTCGGCTTTTCTGCTACCAGTATAACCAGATGCAGCTGAATACCAGTATTTTATATAGAGCGATTGCTAATTAAACCTTAACTACTCAGTTACTAATTAATACGATACCCCTTGGTAAGACAGATAGACTTTCGGGCTTTTGACAGCCCGTAACGACTGTCAAAGATCCAAGAATGACAGCCGTGACCAACAGCTATCGTGCTTTCCGAGGCACTGAGGGGTCTTGGTATGTAAGGATGGTTACCCATCCACGGACCCACCGTGGCAAGCCCGATCTAACGACCCGTAGGGCTGTAATAACTTAGCCACAAGCCTCTCCTTATTTTTCAATTCATCACGACTGTAAATGCCTATCCTCATTTGCAAATAAAACAATTTTTCGCCCTTGAGAGAAAAATACAAGGTGGTTTTATAATTTCTTTTTCTTGTTTTTCTCTATTATGCAGATTGTTCCGCTACAGTTGCAAAATAGAGCATTAAAGCAAAACTCCACAACAATAACAGGCACGTACGTAGTTGTATTCATCTTTTGTTATATTTTCTTCCATACTTTAGTTCTGCAACTAGAACGCCAAGTAATCTTGAAACACCTCAAGCAGTAAGATATACATACTGTTTTCTCCACATACCGGGTTTTATAACCTGCAAAGAAGAAAAAGTTTAAATTAGTTATACGTAAGACAGTTTGAGGTGAAAGAAAACGTTGGTGAAGAAATCAGTACGTCCTAAAATCGTAAATTCGAAGACATGTGGCATCTACCAACCCGCATTGGGCCCGTGTGTGGTGGCTTACTGCCCAATCCTTCTCAATGAGAGCACGCCTGAGTCCCAGCAATGGAAACATTATGGGCTAATTATGCTAAGGCAGTTCAGTAAGTACGAAAATAAACCTTAATCTTAGTAAATACTCTTATTGGTATTTTTATATCCAGAGAAACTTCTCGGAAACGCGCATAGTCGTTTCTTGTAATAATTAATTCTCTGTTACATAGGCTTGAGCTAAAGTCCCTACGATTGCGATCCACGCATAATCCTGTTCAGGAGTTTACGACAATCTATCATCCAATTAGCAGTGCCGAACTAATCCAAATAATGAACAATACCTATGTTATTTTAGCCAATCAACGGGCGTCAACTGGCTTTATGTGTCTATGGATTGGTAAACCAATCAATCCAGTTAAAATTGTCGCACAGACACACAGCATAAATTCGGATTAATTCGTTTTGTTAGTAAACAATGCTGATAACACGCTCAAATTATTCATATTACATCTAATGCCATCAATTTTGGTCGTTGAATCCGGTTGCGGCTTCATTGTGTTTTCGCCGGATTTAGATGATTTTCATTTGTTTGTTGTTTTGTGTCCGGTAGATTTCTTTAATCAAATTACCAGTATTTTAGATGCTAAAAATATAATCTTTGTTAGTGTTTATGATGCTGGCAATTTTATCTATAAAAATCTGCAACGGGCAAAAGAGACGCAATTTACTTCAACGCTGATTTTGAGCAATTTGCGTCAGTTAACAAGATATTAGTTCTACGGGCACAACACTTGTCCACCAACCAAGCAATAAATATTTGTTTGTTTACAGATACATCTGTATTGTGACATCATAAGCTTTTCTAAAGCTAGATTTGCAGATAAATCACAACACGCTATGATAAAACCATCATAATATAAAGAAAAACTTGTAAGGTCGTGGATAGTCACTGCGGAATTTTTTGGTCACCGTCGAAATTTTTCAGGGTGAAAAACTTTCACCAAAGATATGGGTCGAAATATTAAAAAAATCGGAACTTCTATGCAAAATCAGCTGATCGATTATGTATGGGAGGAGGGACTCAGTTCCTTGGAGAAAGTTGTTCAATTTCACGGGTACTATCGCCCTGAATTTTTTTCGATGGTGACTAAAAATCACCCAGTATTGGCGTGGAGCAAAACTTTCTGATCCGTTTTTACAACATAGGTACCTAAACTAGATTTAGCCCGCGACTTCAACCGCGGTAAATTTCTTGTGCTCCCAACCCACCGCGTCGCATCGCGCCGCCTGCTCTTACTTCGTTTTCGCTTAGCGTTCTTTCTGATTTTTTTTGGAACGAAGTTCCTTATCGCGCGTTGTGAAAGGGGGCTAGACGGAAAAAATCATACGAAAAGTTGTAACGACACTTTTTGCTACAGTAAGCTATTGTAAGCCGTGCAGCGTGCGCATGTTTCTCTGTCTCTCTCTGTCTCTCTCTCTCTCTCTCTCTTATCTAAAGCAATAACGATGGTGGCGATGATGACGATGGTGACGATGATGACGATGGTGACGATGGTGACGATGGTGACGATGTTGACGATGGTGACGATGTTGACGATGGTGACGATGGTGACGACGATGACGACGATGACGATGATGATGATGATGAGCTTTAAAACCCTGAAAACGCGAAGTTCCTTATCGCGCGTTGCGAAAGGGGGCTAGACGGAAAAAATAAAGACCAAAAAGGAACTTCGTTCCATCCGGGTCTCCCTTGACACCTCTCAAGTTTTTTTGCTTAGTTCCTATAGGTATGTCGTAATGTGATATTAAACAGCGTATGACCGTCTTCAAGAATTGTACTATCTAATGCATAAAGATTTTTATTTAATTCTACTGCAGACTTAGCACGAGAACCGTAAACAAGCGTGTTGCTGTCGGAAGAGTAGACAAAAATGACGACAGTTTTCCACCGAGAAATGTAGACAAGCGATTTCTATTCTACAGTAGAGTAGAAATAGAAAGCGTCATGCTAAGCCTGCTGATAGTTCTAGAGATTAGCGTTCAAAGTTCAAACAAACAAACTCTCCAGTTCTATTATATTTGTATAGATAGGTAAACAACTATGTCAATTTCTCCTTAAATCCCGTCTCTCCAAATTATCCCTTTCAATTTGTAAAGTAACCTCAAAATACACAAGAGCCTGGGATATTTCGGCGTTCACAATCAAAAGGCAGTTGATCTGTCTTCAGAAATGTTCTTGGAAATCTATGCTCACGATTCTTGTTTAGATTCTATTGTTATGAAATCTCTTCTTTGGGCTTGGGTTAGGATCAGAAGCCAGTTATTCAGAGTGCAAGCTTAGAGTTTGAAGCAATGGTGAAAGATTCTTTGAAGTGAAAATTCACAGTGAATAGGAAGGTACGGTCAGCAACAAAACCGATTAACACTGCTACTTTTACAGATCATCTAAATTGACACAAAATATTATTACTATTCAATATTGCAGCTAAGAATAATTTTTCTATAAATTTTAGTTTTGTTTCGGTTTTAATTAATGTCTTTCTCAATAATTAGGATTAAAAAACTGAAGTGTCTATCGATTTTTGTGCTGACTGTTCTTATTAAAGGATTTGTAAGGCTCAGCCTAATTAACAACGATGAAATGATTGTATGAGAAAACAAAGTTTTACTCCAAAAACTGGCAAAAGTTTTGAGTCTTGTAGCTTTCTTTTACAAAATAGCCGGTATTTTAGACACTATAAATGTAACGCCCAATTAGCTGGATGCTAAATCTGCAACGGGCAAAAGAGACGCAATTTAATATCATGCTAATTTCAAGCAATTTGCTTCAACTAACAAGATATTCTTTGACGAAGCAAAAAAAATTATTTTTTTTACTTTTATGAAATATCTATAAAAAATATTCACGTAAAGTAATTTTGATTGAGTTATGTTTGTCTTTATTAGTAGGTACATAAAGAATACTGGTTTTTTATTATCAGTTAAGTACGTAGAAAAGATTTAATAGCAATCTTTCATTCGATACTTTTTGTATGTGATTTTTCAAAGTGCAAGTAAAACGTCTATTCTTCAAGTAACATTGCAGCAACAACGATTATATTATTCGAATGAAAATACTTTTCTTATCTACTTAACCAATATTTTAAACAAGCAATATTCTTTCAAAAAAATTACTTAGTAAAGAACTAAGTAATTTAAAAACGGCCTGTATTCAAGATTATTATATTGGGCGAATCAATCTATCACTTACCTGTAGGTATTGCCCGCAGAGGTGTACCGTATAGTACAGCCACCTTTGCCAGTTATATTTTAGTTCCATGTATGAAGGGGCGATCCTAATGCCATCAACCGAACACTAATATTACGCGTTGCCATACCTACCGTTAAACCGATTGCGATAAAACTGTCAATTTATTGTTTGCTTTTGCGTGAAATTTAGTCAAAATCGTAATCAGCTAGGTGCACGGTTCCAATTTTTCGCTTCCTATCGAGAAACTCCATGATTACTCTTTTAAAAATAATTGGCTTTTACAATGTTTTCAAATGGTTGACAGTGACAAAAAAATTTGCCTGAACGAAGTCGAGGGCAGAAGCTAGTTTTATATGAAATCCGAAAAGCGAGAAGGAATGACTCGGATTCTTTAACAATTACGTAAAATACATTAGATATCCCATTGTAAAACTTAATGACGCAATTTTATACCACAATTAATTATTTCACATTATTTCTTAGCACCTACATTTTAGATATTAGCTATAAGCACATTTAATTGCTTGATATCTGGATACTTGGACCGAGCTTCGCTCGGCTTTTTTTGTGTTTGTTTGACGTTTTCTAAAAATGATACCTAGCTAGATCGATTTATCGCCCCCGAAACCCCCTGCATAGTAAATTGCATGAAAATCGTTGGAGCCGTTTCCGACATTCAGATTATACTCGGTTCTTTTTTGTTTGACGTTTTCTAAAAATAAAACCTAGCTAGATCAATTTATCGCTCCCGAAGCCCCCTGCATACTAAATTTCATGAAAATCGTTAGAGCCGTTTCCGAGATTTAGATTATGCTCGGTTTTTTTTTACGTTTTCTACGAATGAAACCTAGCTAGATCGATTTATCGCCACCGAAACCCCTTGCATACTAAATTTCATAAAAATCGTTGGAGCCGTTTCCAAGATTCAGATTATATATAAATACAAGAATTGCTCGTTTAAAAGTACTTATTAGATATTTCAAAAGCAGAAACTTCGTACATCTACTATCGTTTATAATTTTATTAATTTCAGGAAATTCGAAGCGGAAATTCAGGTTAATTTGGCTAATTGAAAAGTAACGTGCTTCTTCCTGCTTAGCTGACAACTCAAAGTGACCCAAATCAGTCGAAATAATGACATCGGTAAGCAATTTATTTTTACCAAAAAACCATTTCTACGAAGCTTATAATTGTTCCGATTTCATTATTCTTCATTACAGTTCGAAGGAGAAAATTCGTCTACAGTAATTATTTTCCATTGAATCTAAGAGGTCTTATTGGATGAAAGGAATAAATTAAAATTTGAAGTACTGGCCGCCCCTCTCGATATTCATAGCGCTTATTGGAGACACTTTTCCCTATGAAGTGTTTTATTATTTTATACGTTTTTGGAAATGAAAAAATCTAATTTCATTTTTCTTTTCGATAATGTTACGCTAAATAATATTTTCAGAGGTCCTTTTAGTAAAAGATTGAGAAAATTCTGAAATGTTAAAAACATCTGTTTTTAACATTTCAGAATGTTTACCGGGTGGCCGGGAAATATCCTTTAGTGCGCGAGTTGGTCCCCTGGCAAAACGTACAATATTTATTGCTGCTGTACTGTTGGAAGAACGCCCTTTGCTAGTTGCCCAAACCTGGCGGGACCGTGTTTGTGGAGGACAATATACTTGGATCATTACCCGAGCTCACTTCTGGAGATGGATGAGGTGTTTGTGCTTCCAGCACATCATCCATTAAAGCAGATGAAACCCGCTCTTGAATAACTTCATCGTCGGAAGAACCGGAAGATTCTTCTGTCTGATTATCACTTTCAACAGCATCCACCTCCTACGCAACAGCTGTTACCATGAATTCATATAATTCATATCAGTACAACGTACTTACTGAAAAAAAAAAATCCTCTGCCATACATTTTGACTTCGTAAGTATTGCACTTTTCTATGCAACAGCAGATTTTTTGTTTGATAACCGACGTAAATTGTCTATGCAGGTGCTGAATCCATAGTTTCAGCTTTCGCGTCGGTGTGCCTGCCCTGTATAGTATTTTTAACCATGCCGGACTCAAAGGAAACATAATAAAGACCTAATATTTTAGTAAAGCGAGCTGAGCTAAATTATTCGAGTGTCTATAGTGTCAAAGCAGGGGATTTACTGGGGCGTTGAGAAAATATTTTCTATTCAAATATTTTAGTAGCTGTGTTTAACTTACGAGAGAAGGATTGCTATTTCTCCTACACTTTTAGCCTTAAGTTACTTTACTAGCCTAAATTGGAGTTCCTCGTTAAGCCTACTTAAAGCAGGTTCGAGCAAAAATGTTAGCCCAACGGAGACGCGACCTAAATAAACCAACGAACTTTGTGGAGTGACAAACTGTGAAGGACTCTATATTAAATGTACTTAGTTTATTCATTTAATCTCGTACCCTTTTTCTCTGTGGTCATGAGCGAAAGTTTGAGCTTTGTCAACCAAATAATTAAAACTCTTGATAGCAATTAGTTAACATGATTAAATGTATTTTAACCATTTTACTGGCGTAATCTTTTCATTAAAAAAAGACTGATAAGATTCATCATCTGTCTAGCATTTTCCCAATTATATTAGGGTCAGCTTTTGGTCTAACCAGATGCAGCCGACTACCATTTTCTACATGAAGCGACTGCCTATCCGACCTCCACAACCCAGTTACTGGGTAATACCTTACCCCTTGGTAAGACTGGTGATCAGAATTTCTGACTACCCCTAACGACAGTCAAAGAGCTACGAATGACAACTGGGACCAACGGCTTAACGTGCTTTCCGAGGCACAGAGGGGTCTTGGTATGTTAAAATGGTCACACATCCATGGACCAACCGCGGCAAGCGTAGCTTAACCTGACCGATTGAACCGTGCAGCTGTAATTACTTAGCGATAAGCCCATCTTGCGCTAGCTCTTAAGTATATCGCAATATTTAAGCTCACTATAAATCATTATTTCTCGCTAGCCAATAAGATGATGCACATAATGTCACAGAGACACTGCTACACAGCTATAACGATCATTTGAAAATCTAAATTTATTCCAAACTTGTTGTTATTAGCACAAAACTACTTCCAACTCGCTATGAAGACGGTGTGTTTATGCGAAATAAACCCATAAGCCCCATTACTTAGAGTTGAAACTAGCTACATGGTTAACTTAACGGTTCTTTGATAGCGTAGAGAACCGCTATTGTGTTACCCGTTACCCATTACCCTTCAATTGATTTTCTAAAGTTCCGTTGAAAGCCGCAACCTCACATTATTTTCGCTTGTTCCTTTTCTCCGCACTAATAGTAGCTCTTTGACCGCCTCGTAACAATTTTCCGGCTAGAGTTTAAGTTTTTAAATCATTAAAAGTGTGTTGTTTTTCTATTCGAGAAACATAATATATAAGTTTTGCATGATTGAGTAAGAAACATCTAAACATTAACCATGCAAACTTTCACATTTATAATATTAGTAGGATGTATATTCAGAATTGATCACGTAACCCGAAGTTTGTTTGGTTTTCCTCATCACCATCGCATTGTACCATTGTTAACGTCTATAAATTTTAATAAGACCGTATTTGCGAATAAAAGGTTACGACGTCTTTGTACGGTACTCATAAAATTTCCTGAATGTCGTTTCACAAACAGCTTTCAACATTTACACAGTCAATGTCAAACAAAAGTACTGAACGTTAGCAGATATTATTCATAAATAATTTAAACGAAACTCCATACATAGCTGTAAAACTGACGAGCTTCAGAATCGCAGTATTTTGCGCTTTTCCAACTGTTTTATATCATTTGTGTCTCAATGAAAGCTCTTAGCAATTCCTGTAAGTATTTAATGTGTACGGGAGTGGTAAAATTGGTACCGAAATTTTTAATCTATCATGACTTAACTGAAAACTATTAATAGTGATTTACATACTACAATATCCAATAAACGGGAAGCTCTACTATTTCATACTACAAACTAAAATAGCCCCAAAACGGATTAAACTTAAATGCGCGATGACAATCGAACCGCTGGAGCTGAAATTATATGTTCAATATGTGCCAGTTTATCTGACATTGCAATTAATACCGATCCCGAAGTTGGGCAAATTGTAGATGGATTTCTCTTTAAAGAACAAGTTACTATATAGGTGGAGTTTGAGATTCCGCTAGATTAATCGGTAACCTTCGGTGGCTGGGACGGACTATACGTAGAAACTGAAGATTCGCTTGATGTAGTGTATGAAAGCTACCTATGTCCAGCAGTTGATAGTGATATATATGAGTTCATTAATAAAGTCATCAGCCAACTTTTTTAACCATTACCTTGTGTTGGTTGTGACTGTAATAATGATGATGAACAACAAGTAATAAATAATAAATTAAACGCAGGTCAAGATAGTAAAAATAAAATAATACAATCTTACCAGTCAATGTCAGACGCAAGGAATTTCCATAGAGCTCGAACCAATTGACCTTCCAATCATAAACACTAAACACTCAATGAACTCAATCATACAAGTACTGATACAGATCTTATTGCAAATAGAGACGTATCATTTTGCCCGTATCTGGTTATTAAGGGAACGTTATCCGATTGAGATAGATGTAGACAGAATATTAATGAAAATGAGTCCTTTTGTATTTACGCCTGGCTAATATCAAGACTTGGAAACTTCAAGCAGCCTTTAATATTGCTACGATACTTATTGATTATTAGTCCGGAAACGAATGGATCTGAAGGTTCATCTTGATTACCAATTACTCAGACCAAAAACGACCGGTAATCAGTCACTGAAATCCCTTTCCTCGAAGGCAGCCAATCAATTTCCTCTGGGAGTAAAATATTATAACATTCAAAGACAACAATAACGCGTAAAGAGTACTAAAGGTACTGTAAAATATTAGTAGGTAAATACAGTCGGTACGGATTGTTCGATTCGATCCCTGAGGCAGAGCTCTAGTATCTGGGGAGATTACTCCGGATTTTTCTCGGTCCGAAACTGGCGAAGTTAGAAGTTTGCAACCTATCGAGCTACTTTGCTCAGAGTGTGACGGCAAATGTATGTGTTTGGAAACTTTTTAAAAAGCTCTTTGTGTGAAAATCTATTGGTCGGTGCATTCTTCTATTTTGGATTATTTTAACTGCACTTTTGAGTAAAGGAAGTGTTCGATTTATTTCGGCTGCTATTTCACTTTGTGGATTTAAAAGGGATCTGCTATCAAGTAGAGTTATTTTTTCCCGAGATATATTTGTTGATCACGATAAAGTAAATTTCATACATAAATTGATTCACCGTCGTTTGATTTCCAAACTAATCACAGTTCGGTAACTTTAAACTATTCCCATGAAAGAAATAAAGTGGAACTAAGGACTCTAAAGCCAGGGGAGAAAACAACTTTCCCAAAGTTTGCACACACACACTAAACTTTAAACTGCATGCTATTACAGTATTGCCTTTACCTTTCGACTTTTAAAGTCGAGACTATTTCGTGTTACTCCTTGAAGTTACACTTACTCCACGCGAGATACGATACGAGATACAAAGACAGAATTCCCCACATTGACTTGGAGAATTCTAAATGTTTACAATAAACTTTTTCTTTAGGTAATTCCAGACTGTTTCTGTTTTGATTCAGAAGCAAGTTAATAGTTGTTCTACGAAACAGTTGTTCGCGTTTATGCTCAACTACTGAATACTTCGTTTCTAAATAAGATCTAAGATGTGTTGTTTCTGGTAAGACGTTTGTTGGTATGATTTTATTTAAAGCTGGTGTTTGCATATTCTACGAGACAAAATTGTCCAGAATATGACCTACTCTATTAATTGCTGCGATGCTAGATCATTGTTGCTAAGTAAAATGGTTGTCATGAACAAAGTTGTATGTAACTATTACAAATGACTTACCTAAGTAAAGAGGGATAAATTGAGGGATGGTTCCTATACAACAGATCGAGCACTCGACTATACTTACATTTAGCAAGTTCTATTGGACTTAAAACATCTGAGCATTCTTCATTCGTGCGATTTTTAATTACGAGAACGTTCGATCCTCAGTTCTCTATTAATAACAACCGCTATTCTGCAGAACGGTTTAAAATTATTTCAATCCAATCCCATATTACTCTTCTCATTGTCCATTCCAAAGCTATCCTGGCGAAAGGAAATAGTTATTTATGATACTAGTGCGGTAAGTTGGTTTTTACAAACGAGTAGACAAATGTAAGCCCGAGACGAAGTCGAGGGCTTACCATAGTCACGAGTTTGTAAAAACCAATTTCTGCACGTGTGTCATACAATGTTTTTCAACACATTTGCGAGAAAACAGTACAATATGTAATTAAACAAACTTATACATCATTAAATAGCGCTCTCCAATTTTGGCGGCAAGAGACCGTTTCCTGCAATTTGCGCCTCATTCAAAATATCAGGTGGAGTAGATTCCATATTAATATCAGTTTCCTCGCTTGAACTCATAATAAAAGTTTGTTTATAAATATCAGTCGGAAACTCGCAACAATCTTTGACGTTTCTAATATGAAAATGGCGCGAATTTACAAATGGCGCCACATGCCCGTGGTGAAAATTAGAACTACATCTTTCATCTCATTTACTCTTTATTATTAAAGTGAGACAAACGTATTGAGCAAAATCGCTTCCAAGGAGGTTCGATCAGTCAGCTTATTTTATTCTCGTAATGTGAAACTCCTTGGACGAAATTCTTATAATATTTTATGGAAATTAAAAAAAAAACCGTAAAGAATACGCACGGTGCCATACAACGAGGTATGCGGTAAAATAGGTACTTAGGTGAGAGTACCTATTTTACCGCACGTTCCGTTGTATTAGTGCGTAATTTTTAACTTTCGAACCATGTATACAGGCTTCGTAAATGCAGTTTTTGAGCAAATGTGTTGAAAATATCTTTTATGATTTTTGTTGCTGTGCGAGTAGTCGTATTTATACTAGACAGTTATTACCGCACTACACAACTGAGCATAGACCTGTGTTTACACTTATTCTTATGCCAGATATTGCGTTGCGTATATGCGTTGGCCAGTGACTTTGTGCGTCCGAAATTTCTTGTTCCCGGACTCATCCGGATCGCATCGCATCACCTACCATTACTTTGTTTTCGCTTAGCGTTCGTTCCCAAATTTTTCTTTTTGCTCGGTTACTGCGAGTGGAAAAAAAATGGACAAACTTACAGCTTTATTTAGTAGTATAGATATACTAATACTAAGTACTATAACTGTATGTGACATACAAGAGTAGGTTGGTCGTATACGGACCTTAATGCTTTAGGCATTCTTTACCAACTTATATAAAATGCTTCCTTTCCTTCACCTACTATATTGATAATACAATAATTTTATTCTTCAAACCTTTTTTGAAAACAGTACCTTTGACTAGCCAATCACAATCAAATTCTGGATATCGGCACGAAAATAGCTGGCCACCGACGTTGTCGAACATTATAAAATTGGATGGAAATAAGATAGGAGCAAACAATTTCCAACTCCACCCGAATGATAGCTGTCGAGAACGAAATTCGATTAACACCTATGAAATTCTGAACTTTTTCCGACACGGCCGGTGTGAACTCAATGAGGTTATCAGCCGACCATACTACTCGAGTCTCAAACAAAGTTGCCAGGTCAACTGGAAAACAGGGATGTTCCTAGAATTTTAATTATTTTGACATTTAGATTTGGATCCGTGTTTGAATTTGGAATCTTGGTTTTAAGAACTGTATTTGGCAGCTGTTGTTAAGGTGTTTGTCACAATGCATGTTTAGGCACCTTCGTAGATTTTATGTGTCGTGCAAACTACTTCAGTGGCTTATGCGCTGCACCTTTTCATGATCATGTAACAAGCACCGTTTACAAGCACCTTTATTTTTATTTATTTTCCTTTTGCTTTGGAGAACAGATATAATCTTACTGTTGAACGTACTACCGGGATAAAAAGTATTATATGGGTTAATCTCGGCTATAAATGATCTGTTTGCCATACATACATACATACTCAGCCTATAACGTTCCCACTGCTGGGACACAGGCCTCCTATCCATGAGAGGGAGTTTCTGTCTGTTTGCCATATTGCATAAAAATTGGTTCAACTGTTTTTCCGTGATTGAGTAAAAAATATCAAAAAATACAAACCTTCACATTTATAGTGCAAGTATGATTTAAAACTCAATTACACTTGGAACAGCAAAATTTACTAGTATCCAGTATTCTATTGTTTATTAGAACAACCGATGCTATCTTTACAAAAAAAATCCAGGATTAATCGGCGATTCGTGTCCCAAAAATTCGTTCGAACATTTTGGCAACCATTTCCATTTCACAATACACCTATTGCTATTTAAAAACTTTTGGGGTTTGATTCATGATAAAAAAAAACTTCGGTAATATCCGTAGAAACGCTTTAACAGAATTTCTATTTATGTTATTTCTGGTTGTATCGAAGTTACTGCATTGGCGAAATTTTATGTCACAGGTCGAATCGGGTTGGGTGATATGAATTGGAAAAACCTTTTATGAATGAATGGATCCACTTAGATGTGTACTAAGTAATGGTTTTCACATAAATGTATGAAGAGATTTCTGGGTATAGCAGAAATTTTCTCGGATGAAATAGAAAATTGCTGGAGCAAAAAGCGCTGCGGATTGCTTGAGTGAAAACAAATTATGAAATGACGTAGGTATTACTTTACTGCTTTTATTTTTAGAAGACTGAATCTGACGTATGGCCAATGAGCAGGGAGCCTAAATAACTACTAGGTGGAGCCCTGACACATCCAGAAGGCGTTGCGGCAGACCCCGTAGAAGATGGCGGAACGAACAGTAGAAAACAAACAACCATGTACACTTTAGCCTTGGATCGAAAGAGCTCAAAGTCACGGGGATAGGCCTTTTGGCCAGCAGTGGGATGATGCAGCCAGTAGCAGTAGTTAAAGTATTAATTTCTCAGTTATTTAAAATGATAAAACTATAAGCTTGATCCTTTTGCAAGACATTTGAATCTTGAATGAAATTCAGATTGTCTCCTCCTAGCACGGTGACCAAGTTGCACATTAGACCAAAGTTTATTTCCACACCTAAATCTAAAAGGAAACCGAAGCGAATCCGAAGAAGATTTGGGTTCACACTACCAATAAATATAAGAAGTTTTACATTGAACATTCGGCACCAAAAGTATGTTATATGCAGGAAGATAAGCAACGATGGATGATATTACAAAACTTTGAACACAGCCGCGGAATAATACTATGCAGATTCTGCACGTGCATGAAAATTCGATTAGGCTGTGTATACAAAGGTAGGTCACAGTTTCCGTATTGCATTTGCGTTACTTCTAACTTCTAACACAATAAGAGTAAAGAACTATGAGGAAACCTGGCGACGGCCCAGTGTATTCTGGACTTAAAATAGGTAGGCATGAGGCATATTTCTGCAAAGAAAAGAAGGAGCTACTATTGAAGATAGTTTTAAGACTATACAGAAAGTTTCTC
This sequence comes from Polymixis flavicincta, assembly GCA_949987655.1. Taxonomy (NCBI): domain Eukaryota; kingdom Metazoa; phylum Arthropoda; class Insecta; order Lepidoptera; family Noctuidae; genus Polymixis; species Polymixis flavicincta. Next base: position 7,659,354 of record OX465185.1, on the reverse strand, counting down.
AAGTAGCGACCGTGTACAGGAAGATGTAGCGTTGGAAAACCTCCCACAACCGATGACCTTGTGAAGCCGCAGGAAATTGGGTGGATGCAAGGAGCACAGAACCGGTCGAAGTGACGATGCTTGGGGGAAGCTTATGTCCAGCAGTGGACGTCTTTCGGCTGAAATTATGATGATGCTGCCCCCGACTTTTATATGCCAAGTTTAAATAGAGCTTAGATGAAGTCTTCCAAAAATGCATACAGAGCAAAATAAACATACGAGCCAAGTCACATCTAGCTGTTGTGTTGGTATAGCGGAATTTCATGTTATACAGTATGGAAAAATAAACCAAAATGCACAGTTTCGTGTTTTTGCTTTATTAAATGTTCTGAATACTCAGTTGTTAAAAATAATATTTCGATACTTTTTTGTATCTAAAATAATGCTAACACGCTATGAAATACATGCCACAAAAAAAAGTGCATAGAATTGAACAGCAATTCATTTATTAGATAATATCGATTGCTGTCCGTATTTTTCCCTCAAAATAATGCAATTTGTTTGTTTCAAATTCAAATGATCAAAACAATCAAAGTCCATTAAACGTTTATTTATAAAAATATAGATTTAACAGAAAGCATGGCCTTTATCAGCGCATTCCATTTTTTTTTTAACTCTGAATCTGAATTAAAAATTCTGAATCCGCTGGATGTGGCAAGCACAAGACCGGTCGAAGTGGAGGAGCTTGGTAGAGGCCTATATCCAGCAGTGGAAGTCTTTCGGCTGAAATGATGATGATGGTCTTTAGAATACCAGCGCTGCGACACTTTTTAAATGTCGCAGCATTATGCTGAGGTAGGAGCCTTTTGGCCTCGTGCAGGACTTTCTGTTTTATTTTCAATTATTTTTTTACTTCCAAGATTTTTTATTTTTTTTATACTAAAGTGTGTATATTTTAAGATGTGATCTTCCTGTGCGAGTCACAATAAATACTTTTTCTTTCTATCTTCTTTCTTTCTTTATCGGAACAATTCGTTATATTTGTCAAAGAATTATCGTCAGCTGATTTGATTTCAACCACGGGAACGAAATACCAAGACAAATGTAGCACAATATGAAAGCTAGACACACAAGCAAGTATTCAAAGATATACAGTGACATTGGCGATTATATTTTTCAGAAAGGTCGGGTGCATAGTACTCCCGGCGTGCGTGTATGTCCAGATGTATGGACGCAAAACGAGCAAAAGGAGTGTGTAAGGACCGTATCAGGTGGCGTTCTGTAGTTTCTACTCAATAACGTGGGAAGAAGGCGTTGGATTGTTTGTATATACAGAATAATTTTTTAATTAGTGCGCAAACTGTAACCATGAATTCAGCATATCATTCTTAACCCACTAGCGTAGAATTTTTCGTTGGTTATTTAAAAAAAAAACCGGTCAAGTGCGAGTTGGACTCGCGCACCGAGGGTTCCGTACAAACCTGTGGGTATATAAGTAAAAGTTCAAAATTGTCAAAAATATTTTTTTTTATATGACGAAACTAAAAAATTTCGGTTTTCGTAATTTTTCCTATATCTGTACTATAAGACGTGACTTCGTACAAAATTTCAAGATTCTAAGTTCACGGGAAGTACCCTGTAGGTTTTGATTCCCGTGCGAGTTTCGAAAATTTGCGGAATTTTGCGGCCTAAATGGCTGTATCTTTTGATTGCGTTGACTTAGACGGTTGATTTTTCTACAGCTTCCAGGGACAGTAGAACTAAGTATCATATAGAAATTTCAGTTTGATACCTCCACGCGTTCCTGAGAAAAACGGTCTTGACAGACGGACGGACGGACGGACGGACGGACGGACAACAAAGTGATCTTATAAGGGTTCCGTTTTTTCCTTTAGAGGTACGGAACCCTAAAAATCTGCACTTTTCTTCTGGAACTGATTTTTTTTTTTTTGTTGCTTAACCGACGAAAAATGTATACGCTAGACTGCTAGAGGGTCTAGAATGATATGCTGAATTCATGGTTACAGTTTGCGCACTGGTTATAAATTTACCCTGTATATGCATTCCTGTTACCGTTGACGGCTTACCATTATACCATTGAATGAATGAGTTTTTAATGACAAAACGCCACAAAACACTGCGAGGCTAAAATTTACGTAACAAATAATAGACACGAAATATTCGCGTTAATGTTGCGAATTTTGCATCAGTTGTGATTCTACACGATTAATGCAGTCCGTTGGATTGTTTGTTAACAAAATTGCTCTTCCATAAATCAGGGATATTGCTGGTATTTCTGAATATTTGGCGATGATTTTCATACATCATTTTGATGCAGTACATTTTACTTTGTTTATTCAGTTAAACTTTATCTTATATCGGAGGCCTACCTAACCTACCCATCATACCTAAAGTCCGGATATTTCGAATTGAATCCCCGAGTTACAAAACGCAATCTAACTTTAGTTCTAGCCTATAGCTCTGAGTCAGTCTTTGCATTTCCAACTTTATTCAGATTTGGGTAAACTTTTTAATAATGACAACTTAGCACAGGATTAAGTTGTCAGTTTTATAAAAAGAACTGCGTTTCTATACTTATTGGGTTCTTAATTCAAAAACTAGCTTGGTTGTTCAAACCTGATTTAAAAAAGAGAGTAAGAGTCTATGATGTTAAAATGTAGGTACTACAAGCCTACGGGTACCTGTGGCGGTACTTTCTAACAGTAGGTACCTACATTTATCTTACTTACTTAATTTGAAAAAATATCTTGGCAAATCGAAATACAATAAGTTTACAAGCTTACCTTAAAATATTTATGCATGTAATGGACAAGTACATTAATATAGGTAATTTTTTTACCAGTACCAGTACCCAATGAGTTCTTCCCTTATCTTTTACATATACATTCAGGATACAATTTTAACCAGTGCGCAGCATGACATTCTAGACGGGAGGGTCGCTCCATGTAAAATACTGGTATTCAGCTGCATCCGGTTAGACTGGAAGCCGACCCCAACATAGTTGGGGATGATGATTCTAGACGGGAGGGTCTAGAATGACGTGCTGAATTCATGGTTACAATTTACGCACTGGTTAAAATTGTATACTGAATGTATATGTAAAAGATAAGGGAAGAACTCATTGGGTACCAATAAATTCTTCCACATCGCTGTCAATGGAAAAAGCTCAAAGACTGGCGGCATTGCCATGTTGGACGGTTTTTTTTTTTTTTTTTTTTTTTTTTTTTTTTAATGCTGATTCTGTGGTCTAAAAATAGGTCAGCCTTCAAGTCACGTTAAGAGTCGACCAACCCCATGCCTCCAGTGCCCTAGTGTTTCAACCCCAAACGGCTCAAACAAATAAACCTAGCTCCCTCCTAAATATGATTGTAGAAATAATTAACTGCCGTCCTATGTACGATAACAATCTGACAATGTCTCATGAAATCCCTCTAAATATTAACAATGTCATCTCCATCATCATCTGAAGAGACTTTTCCCAACAACTATGTTGGGGTCGGCTTTCGGTCTATCCGGATGCATTTGAGTACCAGTATGAGCGACGGCTATCTGACCACCACAACCCAGTAACTGGGTAAACGATACCCCTTGGCTTACCAGCAGGCTTAGCATGACGCTTTCTATTTCTACGAAGAATAGACAGTGCCTTTTCAATACAAAGTGACATTTCGTTCCTACATTTTTAGCATCGCACCGTAGATATCCTTCTACAATCTGTCATTTTGTCTTTCGTTTCTAACAATCTGTGTCTAGGTCCCTATAAATGTAGACTATTTCAGAAGAATATATCTTCCCAAACTGTCAAAATCACACTGACAACAAACTTTCTACTCGACGGCCATAAAGTATATACGATTATCTACAAAATCATAATTCGTTTAGAGCGCATAACTGTAATAATTAATAGAAAAAACATAGCCATCTTCTCCTATCGTACATCATTTAGTTAATATTCATGTCTATTCTTCCGTCGACAAATCGGTGCTCGTGCTAAGCCTGCAGATAGATAGATTTTCGGGATATTGAAGACCCGAAACGACTGTACCCAACCGCGCTTTTATTATTTAGCCACAAGCCCCTCACTCCTTATTAAGAAACAAAACAACAAAACCACTCGGAAATTAAAGATACAAGGTGCGGTTTACATCTAAAGAAACCTGTTTATACTCAAGGGATCTCTGAAGATTGGACTGTTGCCAAGGGGCTTGTTTTGATGAACAACGAAGGCAACAAGGCGTCATGCTGAATCGGAATTACTTTCTGACATCCCGCCTTTGTTCTACCACTGACCGGAGATTGTTACTGACGACAAAGTACCCACTTCCTTAAGAATAAAATCTTGTGAAGGAGATTGTAGTGATAAAGAATATGCTTATGTCGATGCGGGTGATAAAAGTTAAGTGTTTACGCAACTCTGATACTCAGAGGTCAAGGGTAAGGAATGGTGATAGAAAAAAAGTTGATATGATAGTAAATTGAATCTGGATGCTGTAAATAGTAAAGCTGATCATCATCTGCCTAGCTTTTTCTCAATTATGTTGGGGTCGGCTTCCAGTCTAACCGGATGCAGCTGAATACCAGTAATTTACATGGACCTATCTGACCTCCACAACCCAGTTACTGGATAATACGATACCCCTTGGTAAGACTGGTTGTCAGACTTTCGGGCTTCTGACGACCCGTAACGACTGTCAAAGATCCACAAATGACAGCCGGGACCAACGGCTTAACGTGCTTTCGGAGGCACGGAGGGGTCTTGGTATGTAAAGATGGTCACCCATCCACGGACCAAACGCGGCAAGCGTAGCTTAACCTGATCAATCGACCCGCGCCGCTATTTTTACTTAGCCACAAGCCCCTCGTAAATAGTAAAGCTGATGAGCAGCATAAATAACTAACAAAAAAAATATGCCAATGTATTCCCAAAAAAATCGTACACATAGGCTTTCATTAGCGATGCCAATACATTATGTATGATTACAAATTATTCAAAATTTCTTGAAACACAATTACCGATTATTGTAGACAAAAAATATCATTATGTTTTACGTCTTGCAAATAATGTACTTCAAAGCAACACAGCCTGCCAGGGGTGCGGGTTTGTTCGAAAGAGACACCACAGCCCCTGGCTTAAGGGCTACTGAAGGAACACGGGTGGGTTTTAGTCAGTAAAAGTCTGACACGCCCTCCTGCTCCACCCAGAGCGGGAGAAGTTATTTGATGATTTCCCACCCAAAAAAAAAAAAAAAAAAGCAACACAGCAATTTGTTTTTATAAGAATGCCGCTGACTTGCGTAGGGTGTAAAAAGGTCACCTTAACTGAAGTGCTGAATTCCATATAAATAAAGAGATGGAAAGAAATGCGCACTTTCTCTCAAATACATTACACCGTTCGTAGAAATTCTTTCGAATGAAATAATAAGCAGATTTCGTAATCTATATAAATTTATACCAATGTAGATAAGGAATAAGGGAGGATTTTTCGAAATTGAACCCCTAAAGGAGTTAAATAGGGGATGAAACTTCCGCGCGGGCGAAGCTGCTGGCAAAAGCTAGTTTTGTTATATTGCATAAATTATTAGGGATGCATTCGGAATTGATCTTAATTGAATATACCTTATCAATGATACAAATTGATATCTCATATTGGCTGACTGAGTGAATCAAGTTTTATTTATTTCGTAACTAGCCTAGTTTGTTGCGCCACTTCTTCTTCCCAGCTAAAGCACTAGAAAGTGTTGAAGGGCGGGCGTTTTGGAGGACTGTCTTATGTAATTTTGACGTTCAAGAAGTGCTGGCACCAGCCTAGTTTGAATAAAGGACTTTTGATTTTTGATTTTATAGTACACTCTCATTTCGCTAGATATGTTTAAGTCACAAGGGGCGAGCCAATCGCCATCAACCGGGCACAAAACCGGGCTGGTACTGGAAATTCCAAATGGAAAATTCTGACCCCCAGAATGACCTGAACCCGGAGGACCTGTGAATCGAACCGAGGACCTCGTGCTCATCAGTAGCGCTTGGTACCACTAGACGAGGCAGACATAAAAGATTATTTTACAAAAAAAAAAAAACAAAGACATTATCTGCATAAAAAAAAAAAAAATTAATGATTGGAATACGAAGGATTTTTAAATGTCACATTTATGAAAATAAATTAGCGAGTCCCTTAATTTTAATGGCTGCTGATATATTTTCATTAAGCCTGACGTTTGTTGTGTCTGAAAATAGTATTAATGTATTTCGAGTTTTCAATGCAACTTATTTATTAATTTTATAAATTACTCGAGTAAAATATTTACCGACATAAAAGAGTTTTTTTTTTAAATTTTGAAGGTAGATGTGAGTGGAAACGCCCGGAACGAAAGCTAGAAGGACATATTATAATGACCTTACTCGTGATGCTCTTCAAAAAGGTAAGGTGTTTAGTACTTGCAACCGGCTTTCTATTTCTACTCTACCATAGAATAGAAATCGCTTGTCTACATTTCTTGGTTCAACACTGTCAACTGTCTACACGGAAACGTAATTTTTATCTACTCTTCTGTCGACAAAACGCTTATCTACGGTTCTCGTGCTAAGCAGCACTCTTATTGCAAACTATCAATCAGAATCTGAATATGTTAATATTCTCATATAAAAAAAAATTGTTCAGCAACTTAAATAACTCAATTAATGTTGTTGAACTGTCAAAATGTTAGCCATTCCTACTGGTGCGTGTTAAGGTGCGCTTCCACGAGCAACTAAAACTGCTCCATCTTGGGCAATTCTATTCTCGTCAAATAATGACGTCCCGACTACATCCAGCAATTAAGGGCAATGTCAACAAGCAGCAACATGTTGCCAGAGACACCGCCACACAATATGGAGCAACTTAAAAAACTAGGCAATGCGATCCAGCGCCGCCGGCCGGTTCCTCTCGCAAAAACGAGACGTAGTTATGTATCCCTACGTACAAACAAGATAGAAACAAAATTGACTAAAAATTTCCAAACCGATTGGATATTCGGCAAGTCATGAAATATAAGGAGCAATCAGAAGCAATATTGCCGAAACACATCGGCAATTTATTGTTGTTGCTCCTGAGGGGCAATTCTACTAATTTTAAGAACGTTCACAGTCTGATCTCAGTGTCAATCTGACAAAAATTCCTATACATTTTTGTCAAATTTTTGAAATTCGATTGTCGCCGAGATGACACTGCGAACGTTTTTAATTAGTAGAATTGGCCTTCAGATTGCTCCACTTATTTGATCCAGATTGATCCATTAGTGTTGCCGAGCAATAATTGCTCAAAACATTGCCTATGTAAGATTACCTTTATTCAATTACCCATTTGAGGGGCAATCGGGACTGCTCAGATCTTGAAATACTCCTTGTATTTAAAGATCTTAGCCACCACATGGAAAGAAGACGTCAGTTTATGTATGACGTTCAGAAAGTAAATTTTCATTTTGATTGAATGAATGAATGAATTGAAATGAATTTTGAGTTTTAATAAATGATTTGATTTTATTTAAATAGCGAAAAATTTGTCTTGATAAAAAATACTAATGAACGTTACTTTTCCTTTGGCTTTGTTGTTTTTCATTAAGCTTAACAATAGAGGTTCTTTTACAAAAGCGTCATAGCTCTTCAAAGAAACTGACATGACGTGTGCGAGACTTTGCACCCTCATTACAACAATGTTGGTTAGAACAAAGGCTTCAAAGTATTATAACAATTAATTATTGTTTACAAATAATATTATATAATAGGTACTTATGCCATACTGGAACAATTATTTTATTTAGGTATGTTTATATTACAAGTAACAAAGGACTAAAATATGTTAGTAAAAAAAAATATCTTAACAATTACGTTAATAAACTTAACCTACACCGCCATAACTGTAGTTAAATACGAATCCCTGCTACAAGATCAACACCAATGTGGAGAGTTTGCAGCAGCGCTTCGCACAGAAACAGTCCAGTATGCTCGCGATACACCGCAGTATAATGTTGGAGCTGGCCGTCACCCGGCGCTAGAATAGGTATTCCGTAGAAATTGTTAACGTCAAAAGTTTGAAAGTAACCCGCGATACTCAATATATGCACGTGCAGAAATCATTCACATCACATTATGAATGGCAAGCAACGAGCCAAGCTATTAATAGTTTGACGATAGCTTGATTTGTTTACATGCATTCGGTGTCTCAGATCTGACAGCATGTCAGGGTTGGGTTATCAATGCAGGTTATGCAGCCGGAGAAATGATAGCAGTATAAGCATCCTCTACTTCCAATAATTTTTACTACTGTTAACTCTTTGTAACTATACATAATATCTACACCTGTAACTTCAAGAATTTAAATTATTAGCACGGTATCAAATTCAAATTCAAATAACTTTATTTTCTTTCACAAACAAGGGTATAAAAGCTTAAAAACTAAGTGACAGTAGTTTGTGAGAGACTGGTGTCTGCACTAGGAATACCTGTATCGCAGATCACCACATCATAAGATCGGTAGGTATCAACGCCACAACGGTTAAATTAATTTTCGTGCCACCAGCGACCAAGTAAAACTGTGCCAAATACGATTGTTTATCTACAGTGTATTTTTAAGTCTGTCACATTTTCTGGGAGCCAAAGTTTCACTTATTCTATTTATTATCTTTATCTTTCATGGTTACTAGTTTCTCTCCTTTTTTAGGTACGCACGGCTACACATCAAGCTATAACTATTTCCAGTATAAGCTGATCTCACATTGCATAAGATTTCCGTACAGTGCAGCGCAAACTGAAAATCTATGGCTTGATGTGTAGCCGTGTGTACTACATAAATACAGGTACTTTTATTTACTTGGTTCTATTTACTTTTAGGTTCTCCAATAAAAAATATTATATATTACACTAAACGACCTCTTGCAGAAAAAAATGTTCTCAGATCATATTAACTGCAACAGTAAGGAAAAAGCTACAACCCTGAATTTCAGGACCCATTGTAAACCACCAAAAACACAAATAGAACCCATTGTCCTAGTTTCAAAACATTTGTAACCGAATTTTTGGCACAAAAAGGAGCATGACGCTACACTTGCAGCTACGGAGGCAAAAGGTCAACACAACTGCAAGTCACAGAAGTGACTAATAGATCGAGTTTTGACACTTAAAACAAGAGCCAGGCCTAGAGTACACTTCTATTACTTTAAGTACAGTCGAACAAGCTATTTGGTGTGCTAGCAACTAGTTTACAATGTTGTAAGTGTGCTGAGTAGTCAACTGTTTATATTTTACTTTTAAGTATAACACAGGGTTAAAACGCATACACATCAATTAAGTCCTGAACTCGTGACACACAGGCTTTTTTTACTACCAGTCCTTACTAGTTTGGGATTTACTAATCAGACTTCATATTATGTTTTCCGTAACAATTTATATTATAATCAAGTCAATTAAATGTATTACTTAGTATTTTTACTATCTTCATTCTCCTGCATTTATTCCGCGGACTGGTATGTTGTTGCCCATTATTGCGATTCTCAAGATACCTCGTAACTCTTCTAAACTACCGGTAACGACGGCGGTAGATATTCTTGGCTTTTGGCTTGGGATTGCGTCAATCCACTCAAGAGGGAAACTGTGTCTCTATAGTGTCTGGTGGTGCTTCTGGAATAATGCGTTTTTGGTAATTAAATACGTGCAGTAAGAGTGTGGCTAAGTTATATCAGACGCAGTGGTGGATCAATCAGGTTCAGCTACGCTTGCCGCAGTTGTTCCGTGGTTGGGTGACCATCTTTACATACCAAGATCCTTCCACGTCTCGGAATGCACGATAATGCTTTTTTTGAAGATGGGATATCATCAAATAACTTCTACCGCTCTGGGTGGAGTAGGAGGGCGAGTCAGGCTTTCACTGACTAAAACCCACCCGTGTTCCTTCAGTTGCCTGTGTGCCAGGGGCCACGGTGTCTCTGTCGAACAACCCGCACCACTGTAAGGCATCGGCCCTTGCGGACCCCACGTGCATGGAACACAACGCGCCGTCGATCCGGGCTTGGTCCTTACCGGACAGCGAACTACCCATTACTCGCCATCCATCGTCAGCCTGGGATTCCCGACGTCCAGGGCGTTAGTCCCGATTGTCACTCGTGCATATTTGACAGTCGTAACGAGTTGTCCGACGCCACAAAATGTGACAACCAGTCTTACTAAGTGGCATCATATCATCTAGTAACTTGGGCTGTGGAGGTCAGATAGTCAGTCGCTCCATGTAAATTACTGGTTTTCAGATGCATTCGGTTAGACTGAAAGCCGACCCCAACATAGTGGAGGAAAGGCTAGGCAGATGACGATTCTCCTGCATTTATGCCAATTTATTTGGGGCGGCGCAGCATGTCTTCTTTACTTCTCTATAGGTCAACATCTCAGTAGTCAATGAAAAAGAATTCAGTGTAGAAGAATACAGTATAGAAGAATTCAATGTATTTTTTTGCCTTTAGGTATGCCAAATAGTTTGTTCGACTGTACTGTTTAGTGGTTTGTCATGTGCTGTGTCATTCAGAACGCTCAATGTATTCAGATAGGTCAGCGCTTTAGCTTAGCGCTGACCGTCGACTCGTTTGACAGTTTGAAAAGGGACTAGATACTTAACTTAAAAGTTTAAGTCTAGTTGGTTTACTTGACTGAACTAATATTTATTTAATTTATTGATTTGATAATTGTGTTATGTTAAGGCGAAAGCGTCATAGTAGCGCCAAACGTAAAATTTTGTTAATTTTTTTTTGTAATTAGCAGGGTAGTGTCTCTACTTGAACGAAACTGATAGCCGTTGTCAGATCTGAATGCATTTTCGAAAACTCTGCTAAGATATGTCTTGGTTTAGATGTTGCTGGATTATTTCTGCTTGTCGTTCGAAAGAGCAGCAAGCATAGGTTTTGTCGTAATATAAATAAGCATTATTTCTCGTTAGACTGATCGTGAGGTCCTGGGTTCGATTCCGAGGTCGGGTTAAGTGTTACGGTTTTTCATCTGGAATTTCTTAGTAGCAGGCCGCAGTCGGATTTTTGACCGGTTGATGGCAATACAAATACAAAAATACAAAATGTATTTATTGACAACCAAGAACGTACACCAAGTTGTAGATTTATCTGACTCCTGCGCTTGTTATATAACTGTGTAGCAGGAACCAGTGTCCTCCCGTAATACAGAGACACAGTGTTTTGTTGTTTTATGACAAGGCAAAAAGTAAATAAAAAAAAAAAAAAAAACTCGCCCCTTATTACATGGGACTAACACACACTTCTGACTAACGTTTCGGGGAGTATAGACGTGATATTATGTTATAATTTCCCGTTCAAACAATATCATTAGTGGTTTCAAATATTTAACTAAAATGTGTGCTGCTTGTTTGTACAGTTTCTGGCAGCTATGTGACGGAATGTTTACGTTAAATGCTAAATAAATGTTCGTCAGTTTAGTTAATGAATATTTAACGAATATTCATTTGTAAATTTGATTTATTTAAACTGTGCTCATCGTGGGTAATAAATAAATCACATTACCAATACAAAACAAATATTGTTTTGTATTGGTAACTGGTGTGATTTGGATGGTTAAAATTAACATGTTTATTGTTCGGATTAGAAGTTTGTAAATAAAATTTGTACAAACATTCAAAATATTGGCATTTTATTTATACAAGACCTCGAATTGTCCAAACACAAACATATAAATACATTAGGGCCACTTCCTGTAGTTAAAAACGTTCGTGTCAACCTCTTTTCAGCGACAGTCAATGTAAGGAAAAATTCGAGGTATTTTCGACAGATTGAGACTAAGATTATAAAATGCGATTCTAAAAAAAAGAACATTGTTTGTCCAAATAGTCCATTAGATAGTTCACCAGGACAAGCAAGTCCACTCGTCATTCCTCGGATTACTACAAACATTTTCCCATTCTAATAACGATTTACAACAACAGGTAGTTTTATTGATGTAACAGGAACATCACCTCTACTGGTGTTCTTACTGGTACACTACTTGAAGGTGTTCCTAATACCATTGTTCTCTTTAGTGAAACCCGTGCATCCATCACATCCCTGAACAAATATTCGTTTACATAAGCCTGGAGGCATTTAAATCTTGCTGTAACGCAGTATGCATAGCCTCAGCCATTTTCCGTCTCGCATCTTGCATGCATCCACAATAGAAATGCGCCCTCAGGTGACTATTGTTGTTGGACAAGCAAGCAAATTCCGCCATTTTTTATTCCCTTTTCAGACACAATACCCCAGTTTTTTCCGCCGTGAACAAAACCAGGGATGGAAAACAATTGCCGGATTGGAACGTGGAGTTTTAAAGAACAGACCGAGTTGGAATAGTAAGGAATTTGGGGCATATTGTCGAAAAATGGTAACACATTTTTCGACATTAGCTTTGTTGGATTGTGACATAAATAGTTGGGACCGTGTGTGAACTGCAATATTTTTTATTTACCTTTGCAAGCGATTTGTAGTTAATCGGAAACAGACTGGTTCTTTATTCCGGGGTATAATTTTACACATTGTGAATGAGAGAACGTTGTAGGCCTTACAGACTAGATTTGAAGACGATGTTCTATTCTGTATTTTCATTCCTCTAAGTACCTGGTACTTATTGACAGTCCTCCACTGTCCTCTCATACTTATTATCACTGTAATTTGAATACATTTTTAAAGCCAATTATTATTAAAGAGTAACCGTGGAGTTTCTTGCCGGCTTTTCTCCATAGGAAGCGACAATTTGGAACCGTGCACCTAGCTTCTGACGTTTCATAAGTGCCCATGCAGGTTTATATGAAATAAAATATTTTGATTTTGAATTCTGTTTTGGTTATTTTTAATTACCTGTTAAAATTTCGATCAGTTTAGTTATTTTTTCAAAACAGTTAATCCCCTACGCAGTAACCACATAAGTGTTGCCATTAAGCCAAATATGATGACAATTTAAGCTTTATTACCCAGCTTAATAATTTTAAGTACGTATTGTACAAAGTAATTTTAGCAACCACATAAAAACATACGCTTTCATAAAATGGTTATTACAGAAGCAAACATCGACGCTCGTTAAATTCCATAACAACAAAGTTCAAAGTGTAAAATAATTATCGCAGTATACAGCTATTGTCTTTTCAATTAAAATCAATGTCTCGAGAGCAGATGTTCCTTGATAATACTCCCAGTTGGCCGTAATTCGCACCGATTTTTTGTAAGACCTACCCCTTTTACGGCTATTTGAACTGAATTGGTTTTCATTTACATTTGATTAGGAGTATAATTCGGCTATTCTTTTAATGGCTGCGATAGAGGAGCCCGTGGCTAAATAATAACACCCACACGATCAAGCGTTTATGCTACATTTACTGCGGTGGATTCGTGGATGGGTGACCATTATTTGCTTAGGATTTTACCTACTATGTTGGAACCTGAAAAACGCGATATTTTAAGCTTTCCAAATCGTGAACAGAACTAAGTCAAAGAAAAATCAAATAGCGTAAAAACAAGTGAATCACTAAATTCAAAACACACTGGCCATAATGGTTTTTGAATTTGGCGCCAATCAAGCGCCAGATATTTAAGATCAAAGACAAAACGCCAACTTTATATGTAAGGAGCAAGTGTCATATTCACAAGTAATTCTGGGCGGTCGGATCTATCCACCCAATACCAAATAACAAAACGTCAAACCCCTCAACGCCACTACGTCTAATACACGTTCAGTTTTCAACTGGGAATTTCAGACCGAACACGCATATACTGTTAAATGGAACGACGATTAGGCTCGGATACTTGATGAGTCAATTGCGTTAACTGTTGAAGCGGCAGGAATCTGACGGCAGCGTGCGGCTTTTGGGGAACGACTACTGCACCAAACGTCTGCCAAATGAACGAGCCGCATCTAGTAAAGCCTGGGTGTTTGAGGGACGATTATTTCGAACGTGAAGCTAAAACGAAGTGTGCTTAAATATGTAAGTAATTTCAGTATTATGACTGTATAAGTGTAAGAGTATATCATAATGAGCATATAATGTTCCCACAACTGGGACACATTGGGTGAGAGAGAGTGGGCCTCAATCCGCCACGAGGGCCCAGTGCAGTTTGGTGGAACTCACATGTCTTGTGGCTCAGATTATAAAACAAAGGCAGATAGAACGCGCGGAACACCAAGAGTGAAGCCAAAAAACCAAATACTGAAGCGTCGCATTTTATATAATGCGAGCCAAATACCAAATACTGAAGCGTCGCATTTTATATAATGCGAGGCTTTAGTATTTGTTTTTTTGACTCTTGGGTGTTACGCGCGATCTATCTGCCTTTGTTTTATAATCTAAATAAATAAAAAAACAGATACTAAAGCGTCGCATTGTATGTTACATAAAATGCGACGCTTTAGTATTTGATGACACGATGTTGGTTTTTCAACACCTTTGCTCTCAAATCGGCGAAGTTGTATCGAACTTGTAACGAGTATGTATCGCAGAATAGTGAATAAGGACGATGCAAAATCAAATCATTAGGAAAGTCCTAGGATTTTTCCAAAGATTTAACATTTCCTGCCACATTTACATAAATGTGTTTAATCAGGCATATTTTTAATAATTTTGTAAATCATTAGGTGACCATTTTCTAGACTTGAGAGGGGTAAAATGAGACAGGTAAATAAGTAGATACCAATGTAGCATTTTTTGTAATAGGTACACAAAAGTTCTTAGAAAACTTCAAATTGACGCAGAATTTTCTAACGCTCGCAGGTCGTTAGGAAACTCAAAGAAATGTTTTGTGAAAAAAGAAGATAGAAATTGTGAAAAAGTTAGTTTGATTGTTATGGAATTACGTTTCAACGAAATATCTGTGTGATGTTAACAAGGACAGCGTCGCAGCTCATTAAAAGTTCTATTCAAATTGTGATGAAAGGAAACACAATATGTATCTACAAACAAAAATTGTATTTGCGTAAAAAAAATCGATCACTTTGAAGACCAAATCGCTTTAAAGAGCGCCAGGGAAACCCGCGAAATTAAAATTTTCTTAAATTTTTTTTAATGCGGAAATCAATTTTCATCATAAATCTGCGTTTTTTTTTTTTTTTTTTGAGATTTACGGGTCTGTGTCAGACTGTACGTTGGACAAGATATGATTTGCGAAAATAACAAACATATTTTCAGAATTATGATCTTGAAGGCAACCGACATAGCCCGAAGAATTGCCAAACTTAAGTGGCAGTGGGCAGGGCACATTGCTCGCAGAACAGATAACCGTTGGGGCCGGAAGGTTCTGGAGTGGCGACCACGTACGGGAAGACGTAGCGTTGGAAGGCCTCCCACAAGATGGACCGATGACCTTGTGAAGGCCGCAGGAATCCGCTGGATGCGAGAAGCGCAGAACCTGTCGAAATGGAGTAGCTTGGGGGAGGCTTATGTCCAGCAGTGGACGTCTTTCGGCTGAAAAGATGATGATGTTAAAAATCGTTAACACAACCCTATTAGTTTAATATAATCCCATTGAAGGACTTTTTCATGAAAATGTCAGTCTTGTTTACCGTCGCGAATCATACATATTTGAAAAATAACAATGAACGGCAAATCTCAAAAATTAGAATTTCGCGGAGTTCTTCAGCGCATGTTCCTTAAGACCATGATATATACTTCAGTCTCATAACACACAGGTTTAGAACTAGGTTCTAGACTACCAAACTGAATGATAGTGTAAAGATAACTCAAGTCCAAAAAGCAAGCATTTAGCTTCACACGAAGCCTATGAAGCATAAGATAGACAATTTTAAACACCCACCACATTTCAAAACCCATTTAACAAAATTGCTTCCACCTTCAAAGATCACAAGTTCACCCAGGCGATATCGTGTTTGGACGAAAGGCATTTATTGCAGAGCTCACGAAACTTCAACGAAAAAACTAGGTAGAAACTAAAGAACTGCAGAGCTGAAGAGTTTGTGGGTTTAGACGCGCTAAACACTGGAATTAACAGTTAGATTTGAAAAAACATGTTTGCATTTTATAGACTAATGCTTGAGGAAGGCTATAGGATAAATAACATCACGCTAGGACGGTTACGCGAAGCATAAACAAAATGTAAAAAAAACGCTAAGCGAAAACGAAGTAGTAAGTAACGGGCACGATGCGCGCGCTAGTTCTAAATCAAAAGTCATTTAATCAAACTAGGCTGGTGTCAGCACTTTTTGAACATTAAAATTATATAAGACAGTTCCCCAAAAACGCCCGCCCATCACCACTTCTTAGTGCTTTAGCTGGGAAGAAGAAGTGGCGCAACAAACTAGGCTAGAATAAATAAAACTTGATTCACTCAGTCAGCCAATATGAGATATCAGTTTAGTAATGCCTTTAATGCGATTTCAGAAAATAGAAGCAAGATTGTATTACTGTTTGATAACTTGGCTAATCTAATCCGTGCTGAAATAACATTATTAGGATGTTCAATATCGATTTCGCATTATAGCGTTTGATGGTAAACACAGCGAGCTTACTATTGATGGCTAGAGATTCTAGTGTTCGACCCTCGATTATATTATAATTTATAAGCAACCTAGTCCTCTACCACAGTTTTTCATATAATAAACTTGAAAAGCTTTCGGAATCAATTATCTAAATAATAGTGAAAACCGCATCAAAATATATTGGATAGTTTAAAAGAACAAAGAGGTCACACAGACAGACACACAAAGAAACTTTATACTATGTTTAAAGATGCATGTGATACGGAGGAATGACGAAAATGACGTATTGTGTGAATGATGACATGATTAGAAAGGGGATGACCACCGAAATGATGACTATTACATGACTTATTCTTCGATACTTCTCTATCGGAGAAAAAGTCATGTAGTGGCGACCCCAAATAAATTGGGATAAAGTCAGGAGAATGATGATAAAGATAGGTGTCGATTTAGGCCGAGATGGGTAGATGTATAGAGGCAAAGGCTGTACGCAAGAAGAAATGAAGAAATATAGTATCTGAAGAAATCTGTACCGACCAAATAGGTAGATTAAAATTGTGGATTTCTCTAACCTAACTTTTTTAACGCCCTGGGCGTCGGGAATCCCAGGCTGATTCCCGACCTCCGTAGGCGCGGGCTGCGGACGTCGAGTAATGGGTAGCTCGCTGTCCAGTAAGGACCAAGCCAAGGTCGACGACGGCGCGATGTGTTCCACGCGCGCCTCATATAAATGTCAGCATCAATTGATGGGGTCCGCAAGGGCCGATGCCTGCCAGGGGTGCGGATTGTTCGAAAGAGATACCGTGTCCCCTGGCACACAGGCAACTGAGAGAACACGGGTGACTTTTAGTCAATAAAAGTCTTGACACGCCCTCCTGCTCAACCCAGAGCGAGAGAAGTTATTTGACGATTTCCCAACCTTAAAAAGAAAAACCATAACTTTGTTGCTGCTGTGCCAAAGTCTTCTGGGACTACGAGGTTACACTATGTATGTATTGGATTGATATTTGATATTGTATGTATAACATTTCCTCGTATTGATAAGGAAGGAAGCGTAGCATAGGAAAATTGTGTGGAATATAAAGTAGGTGTCACTGAAGATTTGTTGAAAAAACTTTCTATATTTTTGGTACAAATAATATTCCAGAAACTGTAAATAACATTTTGTCTCATGTATTCGTATTTGAAAATCTTGTTTACACGTTTGATCAGCTATATGATGTTCTGGTCATAGAGGTTATACGGATGATACCCTAGCATAGATCACATCTCAAGAACCTCGCCTGTAGTAGATGCCAAAGCAACTGGCAGGTTTGATAAGACTGTCCTACGCAAGATTAGGTATATTCAAACACATGTTGATATATGTGTTTGCATTAAAGGAAACAATTCAAACATAGATATACAGTTTTTACGTTTACTCGACCACACGAAAATGGCAATTAATAGACCAAAACAGTGCAATTACCTGCAAATATACACAATGCTAAAACCGCAAACAATTTCAGGAGCAATTATACCTAAAATAGTACATATAGCTCATTTAATAAAGCAATGGTTCCGCAAAATGCCCGTGAAAATTGCAAATGCGTGATACAAATTGAATTAATCAACTAAGTAACAAACGAAGAAGTTAGAAAAAAACATTTTCAACACATTTGCTCAAAAACTGCATTTACGAAGCCTGTATACATGGTTCGAAAGTTAAAAATTACGCACTAATACAACGGAACGTGCGGTAAAATAGGTACTCTCACCTAAGTACCTATTTTACCGCATACCTCGTTGTATGGCACCGTGCGTATTCTTTACGGTTTTTTTTTAATTTCCATAATAGTTATTTATGATACTAGTGCGGTAAGTTGGTTTTTACAAACGAGTAGACAAATGTAAGCCCGAGACGAAGTCGAGGGCTTACCATAGTCACGAGTTTGTAAAAACCAATTTCTGCACGTGTGTCATACAATGTTTTTCAACACATTTGCGAGAAAACAGTACAATATGTAATTAAACAAACTTATACATCATTAAATAGCGCTCTCCAATTTTGGCGGCAAGGGACCGTTTCCTGCAATTTGCGCCTCATTCAAAATATCAGGTGGAGTAGATTCCATATTAATATCAGTTTCCTCGCTTGAACTCATAATAAAAGTTTGCTTATAAATATCAGTCGGAAACTCAATCTCAATCTTTGACGTTTCTAATATGAAAATGGCGCGAATTTACAAATGGCGCCACATGCCCGTGGTGAAAATTAGAACTACATCTTTCATCTCATTTACTCTTTATTATTAAAGTGAGACAAACGTATTGAGCAAAATCGCTTCCAAGGAGGTTCGATCAGTCAGCTTATTTATTCTCGTAATGTGAAACTCCTTGGACGAAATTCTGATAATATTTTATGGAAATAAAAAAAAAAATCCGTAAAGAATACGCACGGTGCCATACAACGAGGTACGCGGTAAAATAGGTACTTAGGTGAGAGTACCTATTTTACCGCACGTTCCGTTGTATTAGTGCGTAATTTTTAACTTTCGAACCATGTATAGAGGCTTCGTAAATGCAGTTTTTGAGTAAATGTGTTGAAAAATATTATAAGAATTTCGTCCAAGGAGTTTCACATTACGAGAATAAATAAGCTGACTGATCGAACCTCCTTGGAAGCGATTTTGCTCAATACGTTTGTCTCACTTTAATAATAAAGAGTAAATGAGATGAAAGATGTAGTTCTAATTTTCACCACGGGCATGTGGCGCCATTTGTAAATTCGCGCCATTTTCATATTAGAAACGTCAAAGATTGTTGCGAGTTTCCGACTGATATTTATAAACAAACTTTTATTATGAGTTCAAGCGAGGAAACTGATATTAATATGGAATCTACTCCACCTGATATTTTGAATGAGGCGCAAATTGCAGGAAACGGTCTCTTGCCGCCAAAATTGGAGAGCGCTATGTAATGATGTATAAGTTTGTTTAATTACATATTGTACCGTTTTCTCGCAAATGTGTTGAAAAACATTGTATGACACACGTGCAGAAATTGGTTTTTACAAACTCGTTTGTAAAAACCAACTTACCGCACTAGTATCATAAATAACTACTATAGAGTGAAAATCAAATTATGGAACTGAGTTCTGCAAGTAAGACAATCCTCAATTAAAACTTCGCCTCGTTTCTGTAGTCGGTAAAGTAAAATCGATAGAAGACGAGTAAATAATCTTTCGATTTGTAATTAATATGCAGGAACTGTTCGATGAAGGAATAGATTGTATTCTAATTAAGTATTGCTCTCTGGCTCTTGTGATGCAGAAACTGCTAGTACAGCAGGCCTAGACAAAATACATTTCTGTTATCGTTCACGCCAAACGCTACGCCAAAATATATGGGAATGACATTACCTGAGGATAGGACACGATGTAACCTTTCCGCAGGTAATGTCATTCCCATACATTTTGGCGTAGCGTTTGGCGTGAACGCTAAGGCGCGAATTACACAGAAACGGCGTAAGGTGAAGGCGCGGCGCAGGCGCAGCGTACGCAGTACATTTTGTATGCAGGCAGGATGTCGCTTTTAAACGTTTTCATATCTTATGTGTTAGTCTAGGTTATAATCTATCTGTGAGTCAAATTTCATCCAAATCCATTCAGCCGTTTTTGCGTGAAAGAGTAACAAACATCCATACATACAAACTTTCGCATTTATAATATTAATAAGGATGCGAAAGTAACTCTGTTCGTCTGTTACGCTTTAACGCCTAAACCGATCGTCATGAAATTTGGCAGAGATATAGCATGAGATAGTGAGAAGCGCATACTTTTTACACGATAACCGACATCCACGCGGGCGGAACCGCGGTCAAAAGCTAGTGAATTATATATTATCCTCTTGGTTGGTATAGTAGTCGTAAGCGCTACTGCTGTGCATGAAGTCCTGGATTCCCGGAGTCTCAATTTGTGTCCGGTTGATGGTAATAGGCTCGCCCCTATTACATGGGATTTAAATATAACTGGCGAAATGTGGGTGTACTATACCTCTGCTTAACTCGTCGGCGATTACAGGGGTCATGTCATGCTATGTTTATAAATCTATATAAATAAAAATAAAAGTCCGGACTGACTGACTCTTCAACGCCCAGCCCAAACCCTTGGACCTAGCAAGCTGAAATTTTGCACAGAGGTTCCCTTTATAATGTAAACAAGGAATAAGGAAGGAATTTATGGAAATTCAACCCCTAAGTTCCGCGCGGGCGAAGCTGCTGGCAAAAGCTAGTTATGTTATATTGCATAAATTATTACGGTTGCATTCAGAATTGATCTTAAGTGAATATAATCAATGAAACTAACAAAACTAAATGAGAGAGCAGTAACGCTGGCCCTATAAAGGAACATGAACCAACCGGCTGATAAAATTACATTGCAAAATCATATCACAAAAGTATCAAGAATATTAGTAACCCAATAGATCGAAAGTAATACTATTTCTTCGGCGATCGACATGAGTACTTGATGCCGTAACTCGGCAACTTAATATCAAATGTTCATAGTTTCTATGTCAAACGAAAACTACGGTTTCTATTAATTATCTATAAGATTGTTGGGAATATTTTTGACTAAAATCAATAGAAACATTAATTGAAATATAATTATTTTTTGTTTGACGTTTTCTAAAAATGAAACCTAGCTAGATCGATTTATCGCCCCCGAAACCCTAAATGTCATGAAAATCGTTGGAGCCATTTCCGAGATTCAGATCAGTTATAAACATGTAAACAAGAATTGCTCATTTAAAGGTATTAGATAAAATTAATTGCTGGATTAAGCTTTTAATCATGACTATTCGCAAACTTAGTTTTTAGCATATTGAACCGCGTAGTAAATACCATAATCTAAGGTCATAAACCCTATACGCGCTATAACGTAAGTCAAACTTGAAGCAGATGGAGATCCTGGGTACGCAGAAATTGAAGCAGATGATGCTGTTCTTATCTTCCATACACATGTTCTTCTTCTTAGCGTGTCGATACCTCTATTTGGTCTCATTTTATGCCTTCCCGTGTGTTATGATATGACTCAAAATCATAATTCAAAAGAAGGATGGTACACACGGCTACACTTCCAGTATAAGCTGATCTCGCATTGTATCGGATTTCCGTACAGTGCGAGGTCAGCGTAAACTGGAAAACTATAGCTTGATGACGTGTAGTCGTGTGTACCAAATCTCCAAAAGCGACAAAAATTAAGCAAGAAGCTGTAAGTATCATAGGAAAAATTCAAAGAAGGGAAAATTTGTGAAGTGGTTATATCGACGCTGACGTTAACAATAAAGAAACTGACTTGAAAATTAAATAAACAGTACCGAAATAATGGATATACAAATCTCGTTAATAGTGTAAAGCTACTGTACACATAATAACGCATTGAGTTAAACGTATCTACATGTTTCACAGGAACTAATGAACGTGCGCATTGCGTGTTCGTTAGACCTAATAGTATAAAATTGTATGTGTTCCCTGAATATGATGAGTTTTAAGGCATAGGCGTTAGCGGGAATCATAAAATATAATTATGGATTTTTTTTATTGCATTTGGATATATTTTGAATTAATCTTGGAAATTACTAAAATGGGTAAGGGGAAACAGCGTGTGGATAACCTGGACCTTTAGTCAATATAAGTTTGAAATCGCCAACCCATTTTAAGCAAGCGTGGTGGTCAATGCTCGTGCCTACGCTGTAAGAGAAGAGGCAATTTCTCTACAGTTGGGTTGGCTGGTATTAATCTGGTCGTATATAATTATGTATTAAGATGAGCAAAATTCTTACTAGAAACATTTAAGTTTGCGATGTGCATAACCTTACTCAGGAAGTGACTCGTCTCACCAGTTTTATGTTCGTCAAAATTAAAACAACCACCACAAAACAAACAAACACCTAAACCTGCATGAGCACTTATGAAACGTCAGAAGCTAGGTGCAAGGTTCCTATCAGTTCCGTCGATTCGTAACTTTCTAGAAAATTATTATTTACTCAGGGTCAATCCGACTTATAAAAAAAGTAGGAAATAAACCAACGGATATACCAGTTCCTCGTAAAAAATCTTGTACTTGTACCTTTCTGGAACTGTAAAAAATGTAGGATTCTATTTCTAAGCCTTAGAACGGTACAGAAAACCCGAAACACTTCGGCCTAAAACTGACCCTTCAACACGGCCCAATAAAGAATTTATCCCTCTCTACATTTGTCCGTAAACTCAACACTTTATAGGTATTTCTCGACAAAAATCTCAGCACTTTCTAGATTGGACAGCGTGTAAGGAGCTTTGTATAAACTCTTAACAAAATCAGTGAAGTAACAAAACAAACTACAAGATTGAATGTCTCAATAACTTCTATTTATTTCAAGTGTTCTACGTTATCGGATTTCCGAGCTCTGACTTTTTCAACAAAGACCTTGTTTGAGGAAGTCTTGTTAGAGTTAAGAGTAAAAACGTCGGCTAAATGCAACAGCTTTGCAAGTTCCTTGAAGAATATTGAATGGCATGGCTTTGATACTTCATTTCATAGGGAATGAGATTTCTTTGCACAAAAACTTTTTCCAGAAGTCGGTTTTTTTTTTTTGTTGGAAATAGTTTTTTATTTTTCACTTTTTTTTCAAAGTAACCTACTACACATCAATTCGAAATTTCATCATCCTCGGGGTCAAAACTTTGCATATTTATGCGATAGCAGCAATCGCGGTTGATTTGCAGTTATGTTTTGAAGAGTTCCGTTGTCTCAGATCTATAGGTATGAAATTTAAATGGGACCATTTTCGAATAAATTCCTTTCGAACAAAATTTTTTTCATATCCGTTTATATAAAACATCAAAATAAAAATATAAACATGTCGAATTAGTACTTCCGCCTTTTTGAAGTCGGTTAAAAATAAGAATTGCTCTTCATTTTGGACATCAACGTTTTCATTGTTATGAAAGTTGTTTTTTTTTCTTGTTATAACTCTACAGAGGGTATGATATTAAAAAGACTGGCTCGTTGGTCTTAGTGGTCGCAAGTGCTGTTGATGAACACGACGTTCTGGTTTCAATTCCCAGTTCCGGCAACATGTTCTTCAGTGTTTTCATAGGGAATTTCGCAACAGCAGCCTGGACTCCGGATTTGTCAGACTTCTAGCTGTTACTCGATGGTAATAGGCTCGCCCCGTATTATATGGGATTTAAACATAACTGGAGAATTTTGGAGTGTAGGTACTACAAGTGCACCTTCGTCATGCCCTTCCGGGATTACAAGCGTTAGTTATACAAACCAAAAAATATGTTTGAAAAAGAAAACTGTCTATAACGTGGCAAGAAACTGTATGCCAAAGATGTTAATATCAACAAACGTAGGTAGATTTGACCAGACTAGACTATGAGAGAAAGTAACTATAAAAGCGGTGTTTACGAATTATTTCTGGCAGAAATCCAAAATATATACGTCATTCGAATTTAATATTATTTTTATGAACCGACATGAACAGGGTAATCTTTGATAGACAAGGCGATTAGCGAGTTCGACGGACTGACAAGCCGGTAATAAGGTGTTCATAAATAATGAAGGCACTTTCTGAGTAGCTAGGCCGGAAGTTAAAAACGATTTCGTACAAATAAAAGATGTGTTAGATAAATTCAGACGTCATATCAAATCCACACCAATTTTCGTTAACTTCCTAAACGACTACGGTGACTTTCTTCAAAGAGGTAACGTTACCATACCATAAAATTATTTTGAAGCTGATATACACGGCTGTAAAAACCGCTTCAATACAATGCTTCCACACATACAAAGCTTACAATGACATATCATTAGCGGTAACACTCAAGGCATATTAAAAGCAGAATTTTGGTCTAAATTACTTAAGCATAGACGGAAGTATATATACTCGTATCGTCTAAGATAAAAGGTCCTACGCTGTCTTCTCTCGACTTACACCGAACATTCGGACAAGATTACAAGACATTACCCGTACTATGACTGCGAGCATTTTGTTTAGATTACAATCTGGCCGTTGAGCATCAACCGCGGAAGCTTGTGACTTGAAATTATGATTTCCTTGGTCTTTTTATCACCGGTTGGCAAAATACAATTGTAAAATAAAATTGATTTGACTATGTGTCATTATGCGAGGAGCTTGTGGCTAAGTAAAAATTAGCTGCACGGTTCGATAGATCCGGTTAAGCTACGCTTGCCGCGGTTGGTCCGTGGATGGGTGACCATCTTTACATACCCTCCGTGCCTCGGAAAGCACGGTAAGACGTTGGTTCCAGCTCCATGTAAAATACTAGTATACAGCTGTATCCGGTTAGACTGGAAGCCGACCCCAAAATAGTCGGGAAAACGCTAGGCAGATGATGATGTGTCAGAACGTACTTGTTAGCAATATAGTAATATAAGGTGTAAATAATTGAAACACCTGAGAATCTGAAATAGGGTTATTGCACTCACCCACCACCCACAGAGCTAAAATAAATATTAACAACGAGCATTGTCTCAGTTTAATTATGAACAATGTTGGCTCACTGAGGTTCGGCTCTAATTTATGATAAATCAAAATCAAAAGTCATTTATTCAAACTAGGCTGAGAGTCAGCACTTTTTGAACTTCAAAATTACATAAGACAGTCCCCCGAAATGCCCACCCTTCACCACTTTCTAGTGCTTTAGCTGGGAAGAAGAAGTGGCGCAACAAACTCCCCAGCAGTCTGTTAAGTTAGAAGAACTTGATTCTATACAGTAATAGGTAGGTAAGTAATTAAAATTACTAAACATAAAATTAAATTAATTGCCATATGTCAGCTAGCACACGCCAATATAGCAACAAAACTTAGGCTTAGGGCGAAGCTGGGCAGCAAGGGACGGCTGGATCGCAGTAAGACCGTTTGTAAGCGCAAACCATTTCCCTATACCTATTTATTCTCACGGACCAAAGGACAGAGGAGGAAGAAGGTGAAACTGCATTACTAAATCACGATTCTTCGTGCTTATAGTTTAGTTGAGTTTATCTGTGCACACTTTTAACTCAATACATTATTTAACAAACTCAAAGCACTTTGGTTACAATGAAGCTTATCAATTTGGATGAATTTAGTGGTTGCTGCAAACAACGTTACAGGTGAGAATAAAATCAGGTTCGAAACACTGAAAAGTGGATTGTTCTGTCGGCGAACCGTTCATAGGAAAGCGAATGTCGGAGAACTGGCAGAAGCCAGGTTTGATCAGGTGAATTATGTATCTACTTTAATTAATTGTAATCTGAAGGCTTCGAGCTAGCTTGGACACAGGCCTGCCATCAGTAACATCTGCGTAGGGAATAATTAAAATCATCAACACCAACTCTGATTATAAAACAAAGGCAGATGCAGATAGACCGTGCGGAACACCAAGAGTGAAGCCAAAAAACCAAATACTAAAGCGTCGCATTGTATATAATGCGAGGCTTTAGTATTTATTTTTTTGATTCTTGGGTGTTACGCGCGTTCTGTCTGCCTTTGTTTTATAATCTAAACCAAAAAAAAAAAATACAAATACTAAAGCGTCGCATTGTATGTTACATAAAATGCGACGCTTTAGTATTTGGTTTTTTGGCCTCACTCTTGGTGTTCCGAGCGGCCTATCTACCTTTGTTTTATAATAATCTGAGAATACTACGCTCTCAATTCATTTCAGCATCATCATCATCATTATTTCAGCCAAAAGACGTCCACTGCTGGATATAAGCCAAGAGGAGGGTTTTGCCATAATCGCCATGCTTGGCAGGTGGGTTGGCGATCGCAGTGTTGATTCCGTGTGTTGCCGGACGTTAAAGAATAGCATCATTCCATTTCTTCCCGTGGGTGTCGTAGAAGGCGACTAAGGGATTTACTCGAGAGGCGGCATGGCGTCCTCACCTTCCGCCTGACGCAGGTCCTCACCGGACACGGTTGTTTCGGGAGGTTCCTGTTTCGGATAGGGCGGGAGGAAACGCCCGGGTGTTTCCACTGCGAAGATCGCCCTGAGGACACGGTGGAGCACACGGTGGCGGTCTGCCCTGCTTGAGCGGAGCACCGCCGTGTCCTCGTGGAGGCGATCGGCGGCGGCGATCTCTCGCGTCCGGCCCTGGTCCAGGCCATGGTACGGAGCGAGAGGGCATGGGGAGCCGTCACCTCCTTCAGCGAAGCAGTGATGCTCGCGAAGAGGGAGGCGGCGCACGTGAGGGAGAGGCAGCATATGCGCCCTCGCGACCCCAGCCGCCGCAGGATACGGAGACGCCCTGGGCATCGGGAATCCCAGGCCGATTTCCGGCCACCGTAGGCATGGGCTTGCGGACGGCGAGTAATGGGTAGCTCGCTGTCCGGTAAGGACCAAGCCCAAGTCGACGGCGCGTTGTGTTCCACGCGCGCCTCAAAGAGATGTCAGCACAAAAAGTGATGGGACCCGCAAGGGTCGATGCCTGCCTGGGGTGCGGGTTTGTTCGAAAGAGACACCACAGCCCCTGGCTTAAGGGCTACTGAAGGAACACGGGTGGGTTTTAGTCAGTAAAAGTCTGACACGCCCTCCTGCTCCACCCAGAGCGGGAGAAGTTATTTGATGATTTCCCACCCAAAAAAAAAAAAAAAAAAAAAGGGATTTACTAGAGAATGGGCAACAGCGTTCTCTATTCATTTTACCACAATACTGCGATCAATTCATTGAATTCCATTGAATTATCTATATATATAAAAGAAAGTCGTGTTAGTTACTTCACTTATAACTCAAGAACGGCTGAACCGATTTAGCTGAAAATTGGCAGGGAGGTAGTTTAGAGCCAGGAGAAGGACATAGGATACTTTTTATCCCGGTATTAGGTAGGGTAGCGTAGGTAGGGTAGGTAGGATAGTGTAGAGTAGGGTAGTGTAGTGTAGGAGGTAGGGTAGCGTAGGTAGGGTAGGTAGGTAGGGTAGTATAGTGTAGGGTAGGGTAGGTAGGATAGTGTAGGGTAGGTAGGGTAGGGCAGCGTAGGTGGAGTAGGTAGGTAGGGTAGGATAGTGTAGGGTAGGGTAGGATAGTGTAGGGTAGTGTAGGGTAGGTAGGGTAGCGTAGGTAGGGTAGGTAGGATAGTGTAGAGTAGGGTAGTGTAGTGTAGGAGGTAGGGTAGCGTAGGTAGGGTAGGTAGGTAGGGTAGTATAGTGTAGGGTAGGGTAGGTAGGATAGTGTAGGGTAGGTAGGGTAGGGCAGCGTAGGTGGAGTAGGTAGGTAGGGTAGGATAGTGTAGGGTAGGGTAGGATAGTGTAGGGTAGTGTAGGGTAGGTAGGGTAGCGTAGGTAGGGTAGGTAGGGTATAGATTTTGTATGAATGACTTTTGGATGGATAGGACAACGTCTGTCGGGACAGCTAGTTTTTTATGAAATAGAGATTAAACGAGCTTAGAGGGTTTGTATTGATAATCATTATGGTTATAATTATGTAAAGCCATATTTTTATGGTCGAGAATCGTTTCGAATCAACATACAATCCAACACTAACCTGTAATAAAATTTGAATTTTATGGGCTAACTTAGCGTAGCCACCTTGTTACAAAATAAGTAATAGCAACTTGCATACATGACACATGATATTTATTTATATAGTATACAAACATTTTTACTCCTCACTAGTATTATAATATAATACAGGATATGTTTCAAAAATCAGCTGTTCCATACATTTTAAACACGTAGGTATTAAACTTTTCTATGAGACAGCAGATTTTTTTTTGTATTACCGACGAAAAATTTCTACGCTAGGGGTCTAGAATGATATGCTGAATTCATGGTTACAGTTTGCGCACTGGTTAAAAACTTATCCTGTATAATTATGTATTATTTTGAAGAAAAAAAAACATACAGACGAATTGAGAACCCCCCCCCCCTTCTTTTTGAAGTCGGTTAAAAACTAGATGAGGTCGGTGTTTCCTATACGATTACTCTGAGAACGAACACCGATAGAAACTCAAGAGTTAATTTGCATCAAAAGAGGTCTTTTTCATTATAGTGTTAAGAACAAGTAAGCTGAAGTTTTAATTGCGCAAGGGTGTGCATGTAACGTGCACATCGAGAGCCCTGTTCTAACATGAAGCAACTACATTAATGATATCACAGTGGACCTTAACCAAAACACTCGTCGCTTAAGTAAATTAAGGTCACACAGGAGCGTCTCAGGGTAATGCACTCGACCTTCTACTTACTTATGCGCTCTACCTACTATCAAGCTATAAATACACTTACAACGCCACCTTTTCTCGAACGGAGTCCTCAGATCTAAACCAATGTAAGCAATAAACAACATTCAGGAAAAAAAAAATTAAAGATATTTTTTTCAAACTAAAAATCGTGGTGAGTATACTGTGAGGAAACCGAGGGATGATAATGGAACCAAAATTAATAAAACACCTGTTTCTTTATACGGGCTGGCAGGGGGACATCAACGCAATAACTTTTACCATATTTCAGTACTCACAGATGACTGTGAGTAAACTTTCAACGTCTTCTCTTCTTCTTAGTCGTAACACTCTTGTCAGAGTGGTCGTGGTTGCGTAGACGAGGTACACGGAGAGATGTTCGGTGGGTCGTTGACTTCCCCGAGGATTGCCCTTTCAGCGATGTGCTTCCATATCTGTCGGTTGGAGACGTTGCGAGTACACTGGACCATGGTAGATTCAGTAGCTTTCTTGATCAACTTTCAACGTAGGGGTATCCAGAATCATGAGATTCTGGACACCCCTACGTTGAAAGTTTTCGTCGATTATAATTAAAAAGTTAGCTGTTCCATACATTTTGACCGCGTGGGTATTTCACTTTTGTAAGATAGTTTTTTTTTTAAATTACCGACGATTTTTTTTTAACCCAGTTTGGCAGAATAATGTACAGATCAATGGTAACAGATTGTACGTCAATGTCCCCGCCATCCTGTATATCGCGTGATAGGATCTTTAAATTATTACAACCTTTTACCTATAGGCTCGTTGGTCTACAGGACGCAAGCGCTACTGATGCGCATGGGGTCCAGGTCTCGATTCCCGGATTGGGTAAAGTAATATAGGGTTTTTTATCTAAAATTTCTCAGTAGTAGCCCAGAAACTGGACTTATGCCCGTTTGATAGCAAAGCAGAATATTAGGTAAAAACATGGAATATGGTGGAAACAATACCTACCTAATATTTTTTGACATCGAAAAAATGACGGATTGGTGGCTACTAAGGCATAACTGTCGATGTTTAATTGACTACAACACGGTTCGAACCAACCATTTTGTTTTTCATCCTCTTTTCTAACTAGAACACGCGTAACAATTTAGTGTTTTGAACACTTGCCAAATGGGTCAATGACATGGCCGACAAAAAAAACTCGTGAATATATCGGATTAACTATTCGCATTTTTGTCCGATACCCCGTTTATATTTTCGATTGGGCCTACATTTGTACGTAATTTTGTATTCCAACGCCTTTTGGATGGAAGGACGAGACCTTCTTTTTTGGAAGAAGAGTTCGGTAACCTCATGAATTTTTGATCGAGGTTTTTGTCGCTATGCTTGATTTTATGTCTAGGTTATAGTCTGTACCTATTCTGTTTTGTGTCTGTTCGATCTGCTTGTAGGTACAAAACTAAATAGACCAGCTTTGATACAAGAAGTGTTGTTAAAAATTGTTTTAGTTAATTTAGATGCCGCATATTGAACATATATTAAATATAAGAAGTAAATATATGAGTTTTAGACATTATCAAATAGTTAAATCTGGATCTGGTGAACCCAGTAGCGACTTTTTGTGTTACGAACCCTTGCGTGTACCTACGTATTAAAAAAAAAACTCAAGAATCTATATGACGCTAATCCCCATTGAATGGTTTCCCTTAACTCAAGTAGCAAATTGGAACAACATAAGGAAATAAAAGTTTTTTTTTTTTTTTCAAATATGGTTGATATTTGAAGCAAACAAGAATCAAAAACGAATCTCCAGTAAAACTTAGAAGCAAAAAGAAAAATGTACCCAGGATTACGTAGAATAGAGCGTCTTGCCCGTTCTTCTTGTCTGAGTGACCTACGTTTTGGAATGGGCAACTAGCTTGAACTTTCAGACTAACGAACCGACTCTTTGACAGTTAAATAGTTTTTCTAAATGGTTTAACTGAAATAAATGCTTTTAGTTTGAGTTCAGTTCGAGTTTTGCTTGAATTCATTAACTTTTTTACAACGTCCTATGGACAATGACCGGCTGGTCACCTAATCACTGGTCCGTTCTGGTTCGTTTCTGGATTTCTACGTTACGACCGCCATGAGAGAAGCCGAGAACCGCACGCAATGGAAGAACATCGTTCATAAAGCGACTTGGGCGTTTCAGGGACACGACTTTCAGTAATAACGTTCGCGAAGAGATGGACAATGAAAACGACAGCAATATCGATGACTGATTTGCCTATAATCCAATCAACATAGAGAGCAGTGGTGATCCAGTGGTAATGGCCGCGACTTATATTAGGCAAAATATACACTTATACACTAAAACAGTGATATTCATAATATTAATACTAGAAATAAGGACAAACCACGTGGTTTTCACCGGCTTCATAAAGTGCATAACTCATTTGTTGGGCTCGGTATCACCTTTTATATCAAGTTTCCTTCTTCTTTGCTAGATTTACATTTTAATGCGTTTAAAGCTAAAGTAAAATCAAATCTTTGTTCTGAGGCATGCTATTCTGTCAACGACTACTCAAACGATAAGAATTGTTGGTCGCTGTGATAAACTCAAGACAACGATTGTGTTCCTTCACCAGAATTAGCTTACCTACTGACAGGTTATATTAGTTACTCCATAGCATTGTTTATTTTATTTGACTGTTTAAACCATTTTTATTTTTATTAATGAAATTTCCATTTTTTTGATATTTAATGACTTACCTATTATTGTATAGAATCAAGTTCTTCCAACTTATCAGACAGCTGTGGTGCTGAGGAGTTTGTTGCGCCACTTCTTCTTCCCAGCTAAAGCACTAGGAAGTGTCGAAGGGTGGGCGTTTTTGGAGGACTGTCTTATGTATTTTGACGTTCGAAAAGTGCTGACTCTCAGCCTAGTTTGAATAAATGACTTTTGATTTTATGAGTCGAAGAATCGAGCCCAAACAGGCGCCTCACGTGGTGTAAATAATTTAATCACTACTGCTTTCAAAACGGTGACGGAAAACATCGTGAGGAAACCGGCATGTCCTAGAACCAAAAAACCAAAGCCATGTGACATCTATCAACCCGCACTGGGCCCGCTTGGTGGAGGCCGGTGTCCCAGCAGTGGGAAATATATAGGCCCTATAACGTTCCCACTGCTGGGAGATGTTATGCAATCAACACAAACACGTATCCCTACGTAGAACAGACATGCAAAAAAAAAACATCACTCTTCGAAAATAATTGACCTATCTCTAAGCCGATATTGCAAATGTTGAACTAAGCGTCGGTTTTACCGAATTTTTCCCGGTTTCCAGCAACGATGTCATATCTAACCCAGAACGTGGAGGCGGGGGAAGAGATTATGTCACTGTCATGTTGAGAACCGGGATTTTATGGGAAAATGCTTAAAAGGAAATATCAGTATTAAGGAGAAATGTTTCACAAGTACTTTAGTGTGGAATATGGTGCGAGTAAGAGTATTTTTTATTATTTGGCTTTCGGGAAATTGTTAACAAGAAAGTATTGAATTTAATATGATTACATCCCATGTAGCGTCGCAAACAGCATTCTTCTACATACCTACCATTAACAAAATTGGATACATAAATAGGAAAAGGTTGTGTTCATCAAAGTTTCCTACAAACTTAAAGATAAGCACTCGTGGGTGGCAGTGGGTATTCCGTTTTATACAGGGTGTAAGGGAAACGCTTCCGAAAACGAAGACAGGTGAAAGGGCTAGTTATTCTCGATACAGCACCGTTTTTTTAAACATTTACCTTTTTTTAGCATTTTTGTACACTATGTTGTGAGAACAGTTAAATGAACCATTATTTGAGATCAAACACATTTAAAAACGACCCCAAGTCCAGGCGGCGACTTTAAGTTTAGGCATCCTTTGTAAAGCGCCACCAAAATACATTACAGAAGCGTCAATTCAAGGCGAAACGTTATTGGTATCCGTTTGCATTTAGGTTATATAGTATAAAATAACCTACGTTCTGGCTTCGGAAGCGTTCCCCTTATACCATGTATATTACTTACTTAGTCAGTCATCACCTGGCTAAACTTTTCCAAACTATATTTGGGTCGATTTCCAGTCCAACCAGATGCAGCTGAATATCAGTATTTTCCATGGAGCGGCTACCTATCTGTCCTCCACAACCCAGTTACTGGGTAGTAAATACTTAATCCCGTTGATAAGACCGGTTGTCAGACTACGGGGCACGAGCTTCTGACGACCCGTTACGACTGTCAAAGATCCACTAATAATGCGGGGACCAACGGCTTAAAGTGTGTAAAGATGGTCACCCATCCACGGACCAACCGCGGCAAGCGTAGATTTACCTCATTGATCGCACCGTGCGGCTTTTTACTTAACTACAAGCTTACAACTACGAAAATACAAATCTCAATATTCTAGATTACAGAAAAACATAATTTAGAATCAAAGAAACTGCAGATACTGACAGTTATCATAAATCTCATCAATAAATTATGAGATTTATTCCGAGAACAGCAAACTATAAATAAACAATGCAGAATAGAGATCAAGGCCGAAACAAAAGCGTAGGAGCCACGGATACTATCAAAAATTGGATTAAAGATGATTCACGATCCGTCATTTAATATAAAAGCGAAAGAAATAAGCTTTCTCCTTTATTTTGCTAACAACGAAGGATAAATTGGAGATGTTTCGTCACAAAGGGGAATGACAAACAATTTGGATTTTACGAAAAGCGATATTGTTAACAATGAAGTTGTATTCTTTTTTATGCTTTTCAAAATGATTCGGGCATTCGTCATTCTTAGCGGAATTGAGAGTTATGGAATGATACTTCAATTACCGAAGTCGACGGGTCCGTCGGACAATGGCAATTGTCTATTATTAAGTGCTTAACTGTATCGTTCAATTATGAGTATTTTCCTTTATAGGTTGCGCAGGACAACCAATGATGCCGAAAACTAACCTAATGGTAACAAAAAAAAAGTGATAAAAGTAATCCACTTATCTCCAAATCGATTATCTTCATCGTTGGTACGGTCTTATTTATTTACTGAATTATTTATGTACCTACACACAGTAAATTCACAGAAGATACAGCATAATCAAACGATTGAGTACAAAGGTACTGTTTATTTTTAAGAAATTTCTCTCAGGAGACCTGCGATAGGAGTCTACGCATTCTTTAATATTTTTATCATAAAGATAGTATGAGCATATCCTATGAAACATTGTATAGTGATTACACAAACTAATAATAACTAACAACTGACTAGTTACATGGAATATTTCACAGGATATGCTGATACTTTTCAGCAAAGAAAAGGTTGAACAAACGATCGGGACGACCACAAACCCCCATATTCAAAGATGATAGTAAAAGGTTAAAAACTTCCTGCACCAATAAAATAACTGGCATTGTAATCTGTGTTAACAAAACAGTTTTTCATTAGGTATAACTACACTTCAGTGAATATAGTTGAAAATATTAATTTTACGAAACATCGCTTTTCATATTTGATTACATTACACCCGAAGCGTTTCCTCGAACTTGTAATGCTAAGGTCCCACGGCCCGCTTTCTCGTAAGCCAGGCCAGGCCAGGCCAGGCCGACAGACCGTGGGAACCGTCGTAACCAATGTGGTCTGAGGTGGCCTGTCGTCGCCCGTCCAATCCGGCGGGACTTGGTAAGTTCAATTCAAGGTCGTAATGCGGCGCAGACACCTGTCTCGGCCTGTACGGCCTATAAGGGCGCGCTTCTTTTTGCTTTGTTTATCAAATGATGAATACGGCGACTGCGTGTGCAGCCGCTGTGGTTCTGGCACTCCGTATCACTTGATATGTTGGAATAGCAGGTAACAAGCTGCACCAGGCTGACACACACCGTGGGAATACTTGGCATGGGCCGCGACCAGCCTCGACAGGTGTAGCATCGCCTGGCGCGGCCTGTCTGTTAACGAACCGTGGGACTGCGGCTTAAGATTCATTCGTTGTTTTAGCTGTATTCTTTAGTAGTGTTAATGAAGGCTTGATTAATGAAGTGTGAAACGATTTATCATCGCACTTTGTAACTAGTGGAGTTAATCTTAAATTCAACTACTGTATTTGTCTCGTCGTAGAAGTTATTAATTATAAAAGTGAGTTAACTATTTAAATAATCTATTGTAGTTGTTTATCTGAGTTTAAATTATAATCAAATGTTATGACTGGATTTACCCCTATTGATCCTTGTACCGTGAATTATGTCACCGTATGATTGTGAACACCGTAAGCTTATAGTCTTGCGACATAGTAATATTCTACCGGCGAACGTTACTTCCAAGTTGGTGGCAGTTACTTGGCTATTTAGTATTAGCGCCAGGTGCGATCCGTCGCATGTAAGTTTGATATCAGTTCACAATTTGTCGGTTTAGCATGGACAGGTCAAAAAATAATGCGTCATATTGTAACTGGTTTACAAAGACACAGTTCTGAGTCTCTAGGCCAGAACCACAAGCAAAGACACATTTTCACTAAGAAAACAATATTACTAAACTGAGAACAAAGTTCTCGTGAACTTTGTTCACAACAGATAGCAGATCCCTATTAATAATTTATATCGAAGCACACATTTGCAAATTTTACCCACCGGCTATTATCAGACTGTCATGGCAAGGAATCTCTACTTAGTATGAAACAAAGTCGCTTTTTGTGTCTGTACGCTTACATCTTTGAAACTACACAACTGATTTTAATGCAGTTTTCATCAAAAGACAGAGTGGTTCAATAGAATGGTTTATATGTATAATAGATGCATATTATAGTAAAGGAAAGGCGAGAATTTCAAAGACATGTAATGTGAAACATATTTTTGTGCTTACGACATAGATCAAAATAATGTAGGTACTTCGGAACTGAAAGATCTACAAAAAAGTCCCTGATGGCATATGTCTATACCCTAAGGATTATCCACAGTAAACATTTCTATCATTTAAATATTACAAAAAAATATGGGATATTTACGAAGCATTTTAAACAATACAGTATCATCCCTTATCCAATTAAGTACGTTAGATGCGTTGTGCATTTAACGTAGATCAAAAATACAGCATATCATTGAAATTACCTAAGGAGTTATCGCAAAATAAAAACTAACGTGCACTAAAACAAATTCATGTGATAACGCGGACCTAATCTTACAGTTTTTGCTGATGACTGGAGGCATTTCAGACATCGACGCGGGCGAAGCCGCTGGCAAAAGCTAGTTTTTAACCGACTTCCAAAAAAGGAGGAGGTTATTAATATAATAATTGAAACTAAGAGGATTTCTCACGGGCTCATAACAAGTATTATGAAATAATAAAATATTTTACTATGTTTACTTTTTGCAATACGCCCAGCAAAATAATTAATGTCTAGTATTAATATTCTCATGTAAGTGAATTAATGTATTCTTATGGGAATAAACAATCTCAAACCGGAAGAAAAAGAAAATTATATCTACTTCAGGCAAATATTTTGTTCGTAATATTTAAGTTCGCCAAAATTACTTGATGTCTACCGAAATGGCATATTTACACGAGTAACTCAAGCAAAAAAATTTGCAATTTATGAAGTAAGTAATTGCTTAGACAAAACTTCAAGAGGCGGTGTTATGAACAATCATTATTTTTTACGTTTTCGGTTTTTAAGAACGGTTATTTTTCTTTTCTGTTTAAGTAAACTTTTTTTTGTAGGTACTCCATTCTTTATCACATCAGAAGCTATTTTATAGAGGCACAAAATTGGGGTCAACTTCCAGTCTTACCGGATGCCGCTGGCTAGCAATATTTTACATGGAGCAGCGACTGCCTATCTAACCAGAACTCAGTGACTAATACGTTAAGACTGGTTTCTGACTACCCGTAATGAGAAGATCTACAAATGAATGCCCGGCACCACGGAGGACAAAACCAGTGGAGAGCGCGTGCGGAGGCAACCACGATCACTAAACATACGCTGTATCAAGTGTATGCGGCGGAATTTTGGTCAGTCACAGCAATTGTAGGCTTACGTACGACCGTCACGCGCTCCCGTTTTAAAGCAAATAAAACGGAAATTAATGCCTAGTTGTGCAATTAAATGGTGTGGAAAGTGTAGTAAAAAAAAAATCTGTTGTTTCATAGAAAACTGCAATACCTACGCGGTTAAAATGTATGGAACAGCTGATTTCTTTTTTGTATAACCGACGAAAAATTTATGTGCTGGGGGGTCTAGAATGATATGCTGAATTCATGGTTAAAGTTTGCGCACAGGTAATAAAATTATCCTGTATAACAATGCTCTTATAATGTTGTGGTAAACAAATCAACATTGATTTATACAGAAATAAGGACCAATGTTATTGGGATAGGATTGGGGAGTGATTCGAAGATCCAATACTTACTAAATCAAGTATAACAAGCTGATAAAATAAATTGATTAATACGTGGGCCGCATTTAAATACTACCCGCCTTTCACATTAACCGTCGTAAGGGTACCGTCAGAATGTCATTCCACTTGACTACGGACATTCTGTGCGTTTTCCTTTACGTGACCTTAATTTCAAGCATCTCTTAAGATTTTCTGTGCTCAGACATGTCTGTGGGAATGTGTAATAGTGGATGTACTTCTTAGTAACGAGGACAGCCAGTTGTTGTAAATAATGAGGTATCTCCTCACCAGTCTTACCAAAGGGCTATCTTATTACCCAGTAACTGGGTTCTGGAAGTCAGATAAAAAGTCGTTCCATGTAAAATACTGGTACTCAGCTGCATCCGGTTAGACTGGAATCTGACCATAACATATGTAGTTGGGAGAAGGCTAGGCAGATGATAATTCTCACCAATCAACGACAGAAATCCACCACCACAGAATCACATATTATAATGGCTTCCGAGAGTGCACGCTAGTGATGTTCGTGTAATTATTTAGTAACAGTCAGTGTTGGGATTCCAACAATAGTCTTCATTAGGCCGAACTATTTTTAAAATATTTGAATTTCAAGTAATAATGAAACGCTATAAGCATGTGATCTTTTTTCAACCAGCATTATGTTTTTCTTTTAACCAAGCAATTTCTAGGTTTTCAACCCAAAAATTGATCCAGCTATTATATTCAGTTACCCACAAACGTAAACAGTAATGTTTACGAAATCGTGGTGATGTAAAAGCAAGCCGATAATAATAGCCCGATAAAAAATATTGAGAATCATAATTAAGCTATTTTTATAAAAGAAAAAATGGCAAACTACATAAAAAGACAAGTTCCGAACTGTCGTTTCTAGGATATAGGTCACTGGAGGAAAATATAGTAAACATTTCGATGCTTAAAAGGCCTGTAAATAGTGCCAATTATAAGCCTACCAATGCTAAAGCATTCTAATGAGATTTTATGTAGAAGTGTATTTATTTTCAGAAAGAAGAATATGCACATTTTAAGCTTCTGTTCCGATACGGTTTTTGTAAACATCAACACGGAGGGTATTGGAATTGGTAAAGGATCCTCTGATCTCGAAACTCACACTAAGGCACAGGCCTTAGTGTGAGTTTCAATTATACATCTCGATCAAACGCTTCGAGCGCGATTAGCGCTCCGATTGACCCTGGATTGGTGACGGACCAATCGGAACACGCTCGATGCGTTTGATCGAGGGAGCTAAATGGCTAAATAAAACTCACACAAGGGCCACTGGACTGGTGCCCCGCACTGAGAGGCGTAGCGTTGGAAGGCCTCCGAAAAGATGTACTGAAGACCTTCTGAAGGCCGAATGCCGAAGGCCGATGAAGGCCGTGGAAACCCACTCGGACTGGTCAATGTAGCGGCGCTTGGGGGAGGCCTATGTCCAGCAGTAGACATTGATTGTTTTGGCTGAAATGATCACTGGGGCTTTTAAAAACGTATTTGTTTTTCATCTTCAAGTTTCTGTCGTCACTCAACGCATAAGCGCCTGCGATAGTTCCGCCAGCGAAG
This sequence comes from Polymixis flavicincta, assembly GCA_949987655.1. Lineage (NCBI taxonomy): Eukaryota > Metazoa > Arthropoda > Insecta > Lepidoptera > Noctuidae > Polymixis > Polymixis flavicincta. The sequence continues at coordinate 7,620,702 of OX465185.1, read as the reverse complement.
TCATAAATAAATGATTATTCAATACCGTGTACATTCGTAATTCATGACCTGTACTGGGTTTGACGATATGCAGCAGATATGTCAGCTGGATCCACGGCAGTAGCTTTAATACTTTGAAAAGGGAAATGGATTTCTAGTTCAGGGAATCACTTCATTATTGCTTTTTTGGGTACAAAGGGTGCCATCGGAACTCTAACAACTAACGATTCTGCGCTGTCCCTCATCCATCTGTCTGTCAGCGGGCTGTATCTCATGAACCATAATAGGTAGACAAATGAAATATTCATATTATATATTTTTATTGCCACTACAACAACAAGCGTTAGAAAATAATTAGGCCTTTTTGGGTGAATCCTGTGATGCTAGGCTAGCTAGAAGCCAATCCTGTCAAAGCTCGCAAGAAATACCTGGATTTGACTCGCACAGAGAAGCATGGCACAAAATCGAGGAGGCATGTACTTAGCACTGGGGTACCAATGATGATGCTGATGATGGAGCCATAGACGATTATTTGTCCTTTTGTATAGCTATCTTACTGTAGGGTCCTCCTCTATTACTTCTTATCCTAGTAGAAAAAATACCCTAACTTGAATCTCACCTACTTCAGTTCGCGATTTTCCTTATGAAGGATCAATATGGTAAACTCGCTTCGACACAAACAAGCAGCTCAATATGCAATCGTTTGGTCAGAATACATAAATAAATTATCATTTAGTACTGTGTACATTGGTGAATCGGAAAGCATACATTTTGGACGATCTCATTCATTACGGCTCGCGAGTAAAAGGTTTTTTTTAAACCGGAATTGTGGTAAGTGTCACGATTGTGACGTATTAGGAGCCGAAACAGATTTATTTTTATACTCAGCCAATAATGTTCCCACTGCTGGGACATAGGCCTCCTCTCAGTGAGAAGGAGTGGGCCGTAATCCACCACGCGGGTTTAGTGCAGTTTGGTAGATGTCACATGTCTTCGAATGTTTGGTTCTAGGACATGCCAGTTTTCTCACGATGTTTTCCTTCACCGTTTTGAGAGCAGTGCTGATGAAGTAATCTACACAAATTAAAGCGCCCGATTGAGTTCGATTAAATCGCGGCCGCTACCAATGGATTTATTATCATGAAAACATTACTAATTTAATCTATGATTATTTCTGGTACTTAGAAAAGTAAGCTGGACTAAATAGTTTTGTAAGAAAGGACCAAACTGTACTGTCTTCACAATCTACAAATAGGTTCTTAGCCTTATCTCCACTAAGAAGAGTCACACGACATGAAATGTACGTCGTAAAAAATATCTGGAAGATCAAACTTTTAGGAATCCCGGAAATGGAATACCCGGTCCTATTTCCGCTTCAAATGTTAATGTCAACAGCCAAGACGCCGCCATTTCTCATCATTTAAGGACGTTAATTCTTCATTTAGTGTCAGATATATTCCATTTAAGGACAAGGACTAAATGCTTTATGAAATTAAAGACTACAGACCAATTTATACGGATGTATAAATATAGGGTGTGCAGCATTCCAATAAAGTTTATTGGCACCTGTTACACGACTATGTTGAAGTGCAAACATTTTGAAAAAGATAAATATGTAATGTCTGGGTCTATAAATCTTATAAATGGAGAAACTGACTGACTGATCAATCAACGCACAGCCGAAACTACTAGGACTAGGAACGTGAAATTTTGTACACGGCTTCCTTTTATAAATTCCTTCCTTCCTTTTGGAAATTCGACTTATTTCTTGAGTAAGAAACTTGAAACTTGGCACAAATATTTATCTAAGTATTTACTTTATTATTTTATAAAGTTGGTTATTTATTGTTTTTCAAAACTACCCCCTAATGGGGATTGGGGGGTCTCAAAGTTTGTATGGAAGAATTTTAACGCGCTCTCTGATAACTCGAAACCATTTGGATACTTTTTATCCCGGTAGTACGTTCCCGCGGGATAATTTCCGACTTCCACGCGGGCGAAGCCACGGGCGGAAGCTAGTACTGTGATAAGGCAAAAGTGAGGTTTACAAGAAGACACAGTGACAAAAATAGAAAAGAGAATACTTAAATGGTTTCGTCATGTTGAAAGGACGAATAAAGGAGACTAGCAAAAGATATTTACAAGGCAGATGTGAGTGGAAATGCCCTAGGAGGACGTAATGTAAACTTCTTGGTCATGTTCTTCAGAAAGGTCCAGTGCGTAATACTCGCAACCGGCGTGCGTACGACCCAGATATATGAACGTAAACAAGACAGAAAGAGTATGTAAGGATCAACCTGGTGGCTTTCTGTAGTTTCTGCCCACCCCGTTATGAGAAGAAGGCGCGAGTTTATGTATGTATGTCAGAGTCTAAATCCAAACGTTAAAAAAATATAGCTGTGAGCTAAAATTATTACTGTACTCCAAGGCACTTCGTAAAATAACTATACTGCCAATACTTCAGCGAATGGTACCAGGAGCACATAGTCAATGCGCACGTCTTCAGACTTTGCATATTCCATACTTCTTAAGAGGGAAGCAAAACTTCCCTCTTGCAACTTGAGCAGAAAATGTATATGGAACATCTCAATAAGTCCACACAGTACAAATACTGAGAATACCGGGTTTTATTAAAACCGTGCCCTGAATATTCGGTGAAGAAACGTCGCTATGTATTTATGTTTGTAATAAAAATTGTACTCTGCAAGCTGATTTTGGTTTATAAGTCAAGTATGAGGTGCTTACTTCGCAAAAGTTTTAAGAGTTTTCATATTTCGTTACACGTGTTCTGGATTGCCCTTTGTTTGTCAGTCTACAAAGTTTTACGCTTATGTCACAGATCTTGGCATTTTCACATACCTACCCGCTCATTTTGTTTAAGGAACGAACGTGACCTTATCGAAATTAATTTGTAATGATCAAAATTCATTGTAAAAAGCAGCTTCAGCTTTCTTTAGTAATAAGCCTTTTAGAAAATTACAAGTTAAATAATCAAAATAAACGTTATTAAAAAAAAGACACAATTATCGTTCACAATACAGGCAGGCGAGCAAGGGTTGCCTAGTGGTAAGTAACGACTTACGAGTTGTTAGATCATAGGTTCGAACCCAAGCAGGCACTTAACTTTGCGTAATTTATTTCATCACCATTGCTCTCAAAACGGTGAAGGAAAACATCGTGAGGAAACCAGCATGTCCTAGAACCAAAAATTCGAAGACATGTGACACCTGCCAGCCCGCACTGGGCCCGCGTGGTGGATTGGAGGTCATTCCCTCCCATCGAGAGGAGGCCTGTGTCCCAGGCTGTGTCAATATAAATAAATAGCCATTTTAGCCAAAATTCTTCGGTTGACTGACGCGACGGTTTAAGCAGGAAGTATAAGCAAAGAAAAACTATTGCTTTAAGGTGAATCTAGTCGAAAAAAAATCCATACAAACTTCGTGTATGTATAAATGTACATCAAAAATTAAAGATGGTATGATTTTGTCGAATTATTAATATTATATATTTTAATTTTATGTTTCGTAACGTTAAATACGTACCTACCATTGTATATAATCAAGTTCTTGTAACTTATCAGACAGCTGTGCTGCTGGGGAGTTTGTTGCGCCACTTCTTCCCTGCTAAAGCACTAGGAAGTGGTGAAAGGCGGGCGTTTTTGGGGGACTGTCTTATGGTGCTGACACCAGGATAGTTAGAATAAATGACTTTTGATTTTGAATATTGACTGTACGGAAACAATACTAAAAATGAAAAGCCATTGAAAAGTTAGGAGCCAACAAAGATTCGTGATTCTTGTTAATTTAACCTAACTTTGGGCGTGTTTCGGTAATAAAAGAAGTGTAAAATCACCAAAACTTAGTCAGTACCGACAAAGCTCAGTTATCGCAAAGTTCAATAAACTTTATTGGTCATTGATTTATGCCGTGGTTTTTTCAGAAAACCCGATCTTCCGAAGGACCCTTCTTAATTTTTTACGCGCCTGTTTTACTATAACTGATCCTGCATCTCACTCAATAACGTTGTGCGTGTAGACTAGCGTCTAACTACTCTTCACTGATACTACATCTATCAGACACGATGCCTAGTGAGAAGTAAGGTAATAGAAAATACATTAAAAATTAAGAATTGAAGGGTTACTACATTTTTATTTCTTTAACATGTTTTCTTTTATCCTTTCTAATTCTTTTTGTCAGAAGTACTGTACAGTATTTACTTACCCACAGCTTAAAATACAACAAAACAAACCTATATTTCTAAAATCAACATGAAATTATTACGTCATCACCGGTCCTATATTAAAGTCGTTATCTGAATAATTATGACAAGTGATAATGAGAACAATAATAAACAAACAAATATAAATTATCCTTTCTGCATTGAAAATAAATTTTATTGACAGAGAGATTCGTGGTTATTTTTTCTAAGATTATTTTTAATAGGTAAGTAGTTTCTTTTTTCAAGTTCCGGGACTATAATTGTATGGACTACTGAATAAATAACTAAGTTCATTCTTAGCTTATCAATAAAAACGATCTAGTCTTCGAAAGCACAGAAATAACTCTAAAACACTAACTCTATCCCCCTAATTACATAACAAGGTTTTTATTTAGATTAGTTTTAAACCACCAATCAAGTTGTTGGATGGTGTGTGAACCCAATATGTATAGAAATACAGTTTTTTTTTACCAAACTGACAGCTTAGTCCGGTGCTAAATTGAGTTAAGAACTTTACCCAAATCGAAATAAAGTTGGAAATGCAACTGGCAGAGGTGGCTCAGAGCTTTAAGGCTAGAACTTAATTAAGATCGATTTGTTTATCAGACAGAAATAATTTATTTGAAATAAACCAATTATATGCACTTTCGTCAAGGAGTGGCCAGCCAGAAAGATAATGCTAGATCAACAATGAATTAACAAGTAAAATAAACATTGCTATTTCTCCCGAACGAAAATAATCACCTCAGTCAGGAGCATGGCTTTTCGAGCACAATATTCACAGCCTCAAAAGTCATAAAAAGGTATTGATAGTGTCAAATGCGACCCACAGTCAACAGCGCTAACAATTTGTCAAAAGTGAGAATGTGAACGCGTAATTTGTCACAAATGTTCCGTTTGGTACACCTCTATTTTAGGATGAAAACAAGCTAGTCAAAATTGTAGGAACAATATTTTTTGACCAACCCGCGGTCCCGCGTTTTGTATTACGGGCCACTCTCTCTCACAGAGAGGTGGAACTGTCCCAGCAGTGGAAACATTTTAGACTAAATAATTATGGCATATATCTTTTAGATAGTGGCTTATACTGTCAATGCAATTCAGTGAGCAGGGGCTCATCCGGAGGCATTATCTTTATTATCGTCACTTTGTTCTTCACTATTAAACTGTTACTTTATTTTGCAGTAAGACTTATCAGTTTTACATAATGTATTGTGATAGATACACTAACTTTTTTAAACATACTTTTAAGGTGAAAATGCCCATAAAGCCATAATTTTAGTGAAATTCTAATAAAAGAAGCACGCATAACAAAATATTCCACACAATAGCAAAGTGGGTCAGTTTTAAAAAGACTGGCACGTCGTTGTTTTAAATGAAAACGTTGGACCTAAGTTTTTATACTGCCATTAAAGCCTGGTTTGAATAAAGATAAAAAATTCAAATGGAAATGTCACAACGTTTTGTTTAGACTCACGCTAAATATTCATATCCAGCATTTTACGACTTATTTAACAAAAAAAAATGCTATAGAATGAATTTGAAGGCAGCTGAATAAAAAATATTTTTCAGAAAAGATTTTCGACAGTTGTTTGGCTCGTGAAGTTTTGGTTTCCTATCATGTTGTGCAGAAATGTAGGTCATTACGAACTTTTGCAAGAACATACAATTTTTGGGGCAGTGTCGTGGACAGCAAACTGGCAAAGTGTATGGCTGTATGAATATTTTTGTAGGTCAATTTGCCTCTTGTTTGAAGAGTGCTCGAAAAGGTAAACGAAAAAAATGTAAGCCTAGCCTTTTTATCTTTTAAAGGGCCCATTTTATTAACAACGTTTATATATTTGAGCGTATCGTACCTAATATTGTTTAAATTACTCTACTCGACTATGTTCATAACTTCATTGAAATATCCGAAAAAAACTTCAGGCAATTTTGAAGCGTCCAGGGTAATCTACTTCGTCTAAAGTATTAACTTTCTACAAGGGTCTGCAAGATTGCCCTAAGACTTTCGTATTAATTTCCCCCCAACCGCAACGCTGCAACGAAACCGTAATCCTTCGGTAGATTGAAAGCACTAATATGGTATCTTAAGGCGTCACGTTAAGAATTTCATATAACCAAGGAGGCAAGGAGTGGCGGTAGTAATGAGATACCCATTTGTCTTTTTAAGGCTTCACCAAAATGTTGAAGTAACGACGTTCTTAAGCCTAGTATACACTTGGAGGGACGTCGCGAGTCATGTATCGGAACTTGTATATTGACATGTCTCAGTGGCCATGTTTTCTTCGAGACCTGTCCAAATTATCGTCTTGAAGTCTCAGAAAAAACATAATAAAATATTTACTTATTTCAAAAGTTAATAAAAAAGGTTACATATCACTCACCAAATCAGAATTTTACAAGTGCATTCGGTGTATTTTATTTGGCGCAGTTTGTCGGGAAGGAGATCTTTTGCCACCTATTGTGTAATTTTTATCACATACGGTTGAATTAAATGAAACAAGTGTGAGAAGTTTTGGATTTAAGATCCCATCAGGTCCTAGACCTGAAGTTACTTATAAACTAGGAGGGACTCTGCGAGTCAAAGCGTAAGCTGACGGGATAGAGTCATTCTTTTGAGGAGCGGTTTGTTAATATATACTATGTCGCCTATGCTATTTCGGAAAGAAGTAGGGTTGTGCTGTACTGTACTCTATGTTACTAACCATGTCGCGGAACACGTCAATGCACGTCAAATCTCGAAACGTCAATGCCAGAAATGTCAATAATTATTAGACTTTATGCGACCATGTCTCTATACAATGTTGCGACACAAATGTCACCTAGTCCGTACGAGGCTTTATGAAACTCTGGTACGACGTCGTCGCCGAAGCGGATGAAAGCATCAATTTTCTACTAGGTCCTGATTTTCAAGCTGACAGATGAAGTGTGTGGGTTGCGGGAAGACAAGCAAAACACGTGTGTACGCCACGAATGGTTTATTACGACTCTCTACTTAATACTAATACATGAATAATTGTACTTTAGCTACACATACATACTTATACACCACACCACAGGGGTTGGTGAAAAAAAATAAAAATATAAAAGAGTTAAAAATGTTTTTTTTTTTTTTTTCTTAAACTATGAATTACTAAGTATAGTGATTAAGAATATAAAATTAGTAATACATTTAGTAATACATTATTTTTTAAACAATTTAGTGCGGTTTTTGTGTACAATTTCTTCTTTATTGTTTTTCATAATTTTTACATTTGGTTCTTTATCTTCAATAACAATAAATGGACCATTATACAAAGTATCCAATTTATTTGCAGTTTCATTTTTTAACAATATTAAATCACCTTTGTCATATCGCACTTGGTTTACGTTTTTGTCATACATAGTTTTTCTCATCTCTTTACTTTTTAACAGATTATTTCGCGCATCTCTGTGTGCTACTTGTAAACGATATCTTAATTCTAAACTATAATTATCTGGATTATATAAAGGTTCTATACTACTACTTATTCTACTCGGAATTTCACTGGGTTTTCCAAAAACTAATTCATACGGGGCATATTTTGTAGAAGAATGTATAGTGTTATTAAAAGTAAAACACCAAAATGGTAGCCAATGGCTCCATGTTTCAGGAAAATTATCGCATTGTATTCTTAAGAATGAGCCTAAATGTTTATGCGTATTTTCGAGTGAACCAATTGATTCGTGGTGATATGAAGTTGAGTTTAATTTTTCAATTCCTAAAAGTGTACAGACTTCTGTCATAGTAGATGACATAAACTCTGTGCCTTTATCTGTGGCTATTATTTTTGGAATTCCGAACCTTAAAATAAATTGATTAACAAATGCCTTTGCAACGGTGACCGTTTCCTTATTTTGTAGAGGATAAGCCTCAACAAATTTACTTAATTCGCACTGCAACGTAAGTATATAATTATTACCATCTATATCTTTATCTAAGGGTCCAACTAGATCTAAAAACACTTTCTCGAAAGCATATGAAGCTGTGGTGGTTATTACCATCGGCTCCTTGGTTTTTCGCGAATATTTGGATTTTTGACATTTTTCGCATTTATTTACAAAGTCTTTGACGTCTGCTTCCATGCCTGGCCAGAAATATTTCCTCTTAATATTGTTCATCATTCTCCGCACGCCTGCGTGACCGCTGGTGGGTAGTAAGTGATAGTCATTAATAATAAATCTCTTATCTCTTTCATTATTTACTTTTTCTACTCCTCGTAAAATACATATCCGTGGACCGGTCCACTTTTCCTTATTTTGAATCTCTTCGATAAGTTCTTTTATGAATAACGCGTTACTTTTTCCTTTTATTATACATATTTCGTCGACATTTATATTTTTACTCAATTGACTTAATTTCTCAACAAAAACGGCTCGCGTGTATTGTTCCTTGAAATCAAGATTTATGTATAATACTTTTTTATTTTGGGAATATGCAAAACACTCGGTTTCTACATCTATATCCACTTGTTTTCTTATCCTATTTAACTCTTTTCCCTCTATTAAAATTATTTCTACTGCACTACTCGGCATTCGCAATAATTCTACGATTCTCGGTTGATCAGGCCGATCGTCTGTGTCATTATTGGTGATTGGAGTAGCATTTCTGTCTTTTGTCTCGTCTAATTTCCTTTTCTGTGCTCTAGTCATTACATTGATTATGTTCTCATTAATACGTTTTAATTCTTCGGAGTTTATTGGAATTCTAGACAACGCGTCTGCTACGGCGTTATCTTTTCCTTTTATGTATATAATGTCATAATCGTATTCTTCTAATGTTAATCGAAACTTTAATAATCTGCTTGATGGATCTTTCATTCCAAATAAATATAACAGTGGTTTGTGGTCTGTCATGATTGTAAATTTCTTACCTAGAAGATATGGCCTAAAATATTTTATTCCCCATACTATCGCAAGTAACTCCTTCTGTATAGTTGGGTAATTTTTCTCTGCTTTATTTAGTGGTCGACTCGCATAAGCGACTGGTCGCATGTCTTTATTACAAAGTACTGCTCCTACAGCAATACCTGAAGCATCAGTTTGTAAAATGAACTCGTTTTCATTTGAAAAGTCTGGGTATTGTAAAACGGGTGGTGATATTAACGCTTTTTTCATTAAATTAAATGAATTTTCGCACTGGTCAGACCATATAAATGGAACATCTTTACGACATAAGAAATTTAAAGGAATAGTTATTTCTGCAAAGTTTTTTATAAACTTTCTGTAATAATTACAAAATGCGACGAAGCGTTTTACTTCTTCTGTACTTTTTGGTGTTGGGTAATTTTCAACAACTTTTATTTTGGCTTTATCCGGACTTATTCCTTCTGCTGACACTGTGTGTCCTAAATACAAAAGTTCCTTTTTTAAAAAATTGCATTTATTGGGGTTCAATTTTAGATTAACTTTTCTAAGTCTCTCGAAAACATCTATTAAGTTTTTATTGTGACTTTCAAAATTACGTCCAAATATTACAAGGTCATCAAGGTATATGAAACACTTCTCATACGTTAAACCTGACATGGCAATAGTCATTACCCTTGAAAAAGAACTCGGACTGGTTTTAAGTCCCATTGGCATCCGTTTCATCTGGAATTGTCCAGTATTAGTTGTAAATGCAGTAAGTTTTCGTGACTCTGGGTTCAAGGTCACTTGGTAATATGATTGACTAAGGTCTAAATGGGTAAAATAAATGGCACCTGAAAGTGACTCTAGAATATCAGTAATATTCGGTAAGGGGAATTTGTCATCCTGTATAACTTCATTTAATTTACGGTAATCTATTACTAATCTCCATTTTTTGCTGTCGTCATTAGATTTTTTGGGCACGAGTAAAATTGGGCTAGACCACTCACTTTGAGCTTCCTCTATAATATCATCGACTAACATTTGTTTAATTTGCTTATTTATTTCTGGTTTTTGACTGTTTGGCAACCTATACGGTTTTGTATAAACGGGACTAGTATTCGGTTTTAAATAAATATTATGTTCATAAGATTTAGTAGTTGTAAGCTTATCACCCGGTAGGTAAAAGATGTCATTGTACTTTGTACAAACTGCTTCTATCGTCCCACGCTCAGTTGGATGTAAGTGATCTAATTTTAGTAATCCTAACAAGGTATTAGCTCTCTCTGCGTTTGACTGACATTTTTTAAACTGACAGATTTGGTAATCGTCTAGGGAATGTATCTCTGGTTGAAAAGTTGGTATAGTAATTGATTCTTCTTTAGTATTTAATATTTTGATGGGGATTACGTTATTTACCGGCTTTACTATTAAAGCTGCTAAAAATAAATCTTCTTGTAATTGTTTTGGCAATACAACACAATCATTATTTAATTTATTATTCATTAGTTGTATATAATGAATGGACTCACTTCTTGCAGGAATAGTCAAGTAATTACGTGATATATTTGGTGACGCATAAAGTGGTATAATATTTTTACATTCGTTATGTAGTGTTATTGTATCATTTTCTAAGTTAATATGTGAATTAAATTTCGATAAAAAGTCTAATCCGAGAATTCCATCCGACTTGAACGGTAAATTATTGAACAAATAAAATTTGTGATTAAAAGTACTATTTTGAGTACGCAATGTAAGATTAACATAACCTTGCGAATAAGTTTTGCCACCGAAACCATTTATTACAATTCTATCTTCATACACAGGAATGTGTTCCGATAACACCTTCTTAGAAACAACGGAAATGGACGCGCCGGTGTCAAGTAACCATGAACACCTAGTATTGTTAATGTTAAAGTGTACGTACCTAACATTTTTATTACACGTTAAAATGTTATATGATTTAGGAACGAAAAAACTGATTTTCGTCCTCTGTTTTTACGTTTTCTGTTTGGGGGTCCTCGCTCGCTTGGGCTGAAAACATTCTTTGTGGATTATATCCACCTCGAGTACCTCTACCACAATAATATTTAGTTGGATTTTGGTTATTTCCAAAGTTTGAATAATTAGTACCTCTTCCGCGTGTATATGTATATCTACCTCTGGGGTTACCATTATACCTAGTCTGATAATTATTATTATTACTGTAACTTTGACTCGTATTATAATTTCCACGGTACCGCGAACCTTGATTATAATAATTATTTCGTCCTCCTCTGTTGAAATTAATATTTTTATTATTATACCTGTTATTCGGCTTTTCCCTTGCGCTGAAAATACCGTTGGAAGTTGTGGGTTGTCCCAGCTCCTCGTCTTCAGCTGCACGCACCGCATCCTTCAACTCTGAGTAGTTCCGTGCTGAAATGATAGTGCTTAAACGTTTATACCTTAATCCATCTGTAAATCTTTTAATCGCGTATTTCTCGTTTATAGGTCTCAGTATTTCTCTTGCCTTTTCGTTACCATCAGCTTGAGCAATGGTGAGGTCTATAAACAATTCTGTTATTTTATTTCCATATTCACTAATGGACATATTATTTTGACTGAAATTATTTAATTGACTAAGTATAGAGTTGGCTGACTTTTTCGTCAATAAATAAGTTTTGATATCCTGTATAAGGCTTGTAATATTTTCATATTCGCCTTTTAATTTTAACTTTGCTGTTTTAGACAGTCGTGTTTTCAAAACAAACGAAATTAACATTTTTGTTTGTTCGGGGTCCTTGAGACAGCTGTTGTATAATTCTACAGCGTCTATAATTTTTTCAATTGTAAGTTCTGATCCATCCATTTCTGGTATTAAAGATGTTGCTGTTTTTAGATCGAACTTCTCCATGTTTAATATATTTGTTTCTGCTTCACTTTCAAAATGATATGTCAGAATCTTATTGTAAACGGAATCTATTCTCTCCTTCAAGACTTCGTAAATATATTCCGCTAATTCTAACGAGCTTTTTTGCTCGGTAAATATACTTATAATAGTTTTATAAAACGAATATAGCTCTTTAGCTTTTATTATTTTTTCTTCAACCTTTTCTTTATATTGAAACCGTCTACTTGGACCTAACTTCCTTAAATTAATTTGAATATCAGTTAATTCACTTAAAATGCTTTCTAAATCTTTTTCCATAGAATAGAATGAAATTAAAACATACTTACATTTGATTAATAAAATTAATAATGTACCTAGTAGGTTGGTCCATATGATTTAAATTTATATTTCCTATATATTTTGTTTTTCCCATGTGACATTCCGATATTATTAGGCTGTAAGTTGCTGTAAGACACAAAGTTACACTGTAATATAACAAAAGTATTAATTATAGGGGCTTATTACTAAACTTAATTGTTCATTTAAGGTTCTTCTTAAAGGGACTGCGAATGTTTTTTTTTTCCATAATGGGTGTTGTGAGACAGTTAGTTCATTTTTTATTATATATATTTTTTTTTTCACTCTCTAAATACACTTTCACACTTTTCACTGCGCACTGATTTGATTTTTACACATTATTATCATTTCCTTCTTCACGTTCTCGCCTCCCCGACAACCGCAAACGCATTTTTCTTATTAATTCGGATTCAACTCGCTTTCCGATCCATTTCTTGTGTTTGTCCTTGACCTTTTTCCAAATAATTATGATTGCTGCAACGGCAATAATTGTCAAGGCCGACGCCAACAAAATGCTATTTATCTGAATGTATGATTCAACTGTAGTATTACTTCCTCCCGATGCATTTTGCGCGATTATCACCTCCTTATCTCCTGTTTTGGAGTATGATTTTCCCATTTTCGTGGTTTTGTACGTGACTAATCGTGTCGAATGTTCCCGTCGTAGTCTCTGTTTTTATCGAGCTCATTTTAAACGCTCTAAATCAGTGCACCGAGGCACACTGGAATCCGCTGAGTTGCACTATTCGCTCGCTACGCGATACCCGACGACGGTAGGTAGCAACCCGACGCCGCGGCGCTCGCGCATGGCAGGGTCGCCATGAAGTGTGTGGGTTGCGGGAAGACAAGCAAAACACGTGTGTACGCCACGAATGGTTTATTACGACTCTCTACTTAATACTAATACATGAATAATTGTACTTTAGCTACACATACATACTTATACACCACACACCGGTAATGAGCCGTTTGGAGAATTTCATAAAGGAATCGTGAATGAGGTTTGGAAGGTGATGGTAATGTCAGCAGTACTTTATGGCAACGTTTATTAAGCTCGTGGTGAATGAATATGAAGAATGAATGAATGTGGATCTAAGATATTTTGGCAAAATGAGAACTTTGGTGTCAAGGACCATGGAGCCTTGTGAATTTTACTGTGTCTTCATGACTTTCTCACGTAATTCAGTTACAGGATTGTCTAGGTCATCTAAGAAAATATTTATTATGATTAAAATTATGATCGTGAAAGATTAGACATGGGCTAGACAACTCCGAAAAAATATAAATACCTTACCTATACAGCCTGCATGAAGAATATTTTATGCCGTGCTTTTTATCCAAACGAACACTCGAGTATCATACTATCATGTCCCATAAATCGGTTCACTTTCCATTTTATGTTTTACAACCATTGTTAGTAAATCGTAACATTATGAGCGTTTTATACCCCAACAGGGTATAAAGTCTATTTTACGATTGGAAGTAAACTGAAAATTGCGGTCCCTATACGAAGTCATAATATCATAGCTCCATAAAATATTTTATAATTGAAGTCCATGATTTCGAAAATGACGAATAAGGGATTATTGTAGAAGTAGTTACAGCAGCAGTAATGTTTCTTGTGGTTTCAACATTTAGAGCATGCTTTTTTTATAACGCTTTTATTAGCTCGGGTTGTATGTATGTATGTATCTATGTATGTAACGGAATCTTTGAGCCTAATTTTCACTGGTTTCTAGACGTCTGATTAACTTGAAACTTTGCACACGTCTTAAGGGCCGATGACAATGCAATAACTCGATAAAAAAATTCAAAATTTCAAAAAGAAGAATTAATTTTTTTTTTTAATTAATTAATTAATTTTTTTTTTTTAATTCAATTTTTTTTTTAATTTTCCCGATAAAAATTTGATCGAACTAAAAAATGGAAAATAAATAATAGTTTAAAAAAACTAAAAAAACACGCTTTAACTGCTGACCGAACTAAAAAGTAGAAAATAATTTTTAATTACAATTCGTTCGGTCAGCAATAAAAGCGTGTTTTTTTAGTTTTTTTAACTATTATTTATTTAAATGGGACTTTTATGTAAACACATGAATGTTCACTTTACTATCCAAATTATACCTTCAAGTAGCGATAGGAATAGATACAGTGACAGTAGAAAATGTTAAATTAAAACAGAACGCGCGAAAAGCACAGAAGGTCGACTGCCAATGCGGAATTCAGCCATCAAAGACCACCCTTATCCATCTAAAACAATTTGCATCAATAAACATTCTCTCATACAACGTACATTTATACACGAAAGGAAACAGAAACGTTTACATTTCTCTAGATAAACCTATAAAAGTATAAAGGCCGATCCTATAAAAAACTGCCGGCAAAAACGTATCGACATCTGCGATCACACGGGAATTCGGCTTGATGTATCGTACTCTGGAGTATTTACTTACGTACCTGTCTATATATTATACATCTTTACATTAATATTATAAATGCGAAGTTAGTCTGTTAACTTTCCACGCTTTAGGTAGGTATAGGTTAAACAGACATGGGTGTAATTTGACACACAGATAGACCATGATCTGGCTTAGGATATCACTATCCGCCTAGTCTTTTCCCAACTATGTTGGCGTCAGATTCGAGTCCAACCGGATGCAGCTGAATACCAGTATTTTACATGGAGAAGACTGCCTATCTGATCTCCACAACCCGGTAATATTTACGATACCCCTTGGTAAGACTGGTTGTCAGGATTTCGGCATTTTAACCACCCATAACAACTGTGAAAGATCCACGAATGTTAGCCGGGACCAACGGCTTAGCGTGCTTTCCGAGGCACGGAGCCACGGAGGGGTCTCGGTATGTGAAAATGGTCACCCGTAGGGTACATTGAATTCCAGTAGTACATTCCCGGGGGATAAAATCCGATCTCAACGCGGGCGAAGCAAGCGTGCAAATGCCATTCAATATTATGTTTTGTTTTCTGTAATTTGGATATCAGCCATCAACTGTTTTGGCAGCATGTCTTTCCTCAAGCAAGCTTATTTAGTAAATTAGATAAGGGCAGAAGTTTTATGTCAAAAATCCTATTGCAATTTATTAGGGAAGTCAAATCCTTATAACAAGTAATCTTTTTCTATGAAGGGCATCTCATGGGTGACCACACTACCCTGTGGATGCCTTCATTAATGAAGTTCCTCCAGTCAGGGCATAAAGTTAATATACTAAAAAACTACACGTTAAGGGCACCACCTGTGGGGTATAGACCTCGGCTTATGGCAACATTCGGGCAGCAAGTGACGGGAAAAATCGGATCGTGATTATGTAGGGACGAATCTTAAGCTACAGATTCGAGCAAGGGTCGGAGTGGGAATAGACGGGAACGACGCAGCTGGTCTCGGCGGCGAAAACGGTAGGATTGTCTTTTTTTCGAGTCGATGGTAAATGCGATTGCACATCAAATCAAGGGTGAACAGGAATCTTCTGGGGATGCTCGCTCCATGATAAACCTCATCCATCGCTATCCAGCAGGCGTGATCGAGGTCAATAGCAGAACCATTCAGCAAATACTGATGGCGTTTTGTTTAGATACGGAGAGTTTGAACACTCCAACGAATAGTGATCTCAATGTGTAGTTATTAGCAAATTCGTAGGAAAGGAATGGACGGTCTCTTCGACTAGGAAACGTTTTAATTTGTGTTGCGTTACGTGCCGATCCCAACAATGATAAATTGAGGAAGATTTTATGGGTACGCACAGGAAAAAGGGGTCTTTGCTTTCCTAGTTCGTACTTTTCCGGTTACAAAAGAGGATGCCTGTAAACCAAATAGAAAACATAATCAGGACTTCGCAGCATTTTCACAGCCAACATCTCGATCTCCTGATAAACTTTTTGACAAAATAAACATGTTAAATTCAAAGTCAAATCGGCGACAAAGTTTTAACGAAAAGCAAAATGTAAACGTCTTTTAAAACTCTGTTACCGAAAAGTTTTTTCATTAGAGCTTGTCAATTTAACGGCAATCGACACCAGTTGCCGACAAACACCTGATACGACAAAGTTTCGACAAATACAATATATTTGCATATTTTAATAGAATTCCTACAATTTCCTACGTAAAAGGTTGCAGAACGTTAGATCATGCAAAATGCACGCTTTAACTCGGCGAATCCAATATTTATTTTGCTTTGCTCGAATATTATTTTAGAAATCCGATGTGTAGAATAAGAAAATCACGGAGTGGTAATCAATTCTGTGTGAGGTTTGTGTATACTGAAACGCGAACATAGAATTTATAAGTTTGTGTTATGATGACACACTAAATTATTATTTGAGCTGCCAAAATCTTTGCGATATTTTCATAGATTTCTCAAATATACAAAATATATTCTTAGGGATCAGAAGCCTAATTAATTTTTTAAAAAGAAAAAACGAAACGACCTACAACTATTTATTTAAATTACAAAACCGTTATAAGAAAATAGCTCAATATGAAAATTAGTAAGCGTCCGTCCCATCCGAGCTCCGCAGCAAAAGTGACCGAGGCGAGTGAGCACACGGCTCATGGTGTGTCACCCCCTCCACTGACAGCGTCATCGCAGCGACGTGATGTCCCCGCCCTGCCAGCTGTCAAATCCTCTAAGACGGCCTCTCCTGACAGCTGAACGTCCTCGTCAGCTTGACTTCCTGGCCTCAGCTCCTCGTTCGTCTGGCTACCACTGGATGGGTTCTCCAATGGTAGGCTTCCTTGCGCCTGGTCCTCATCATTTGACTCGTCACCTAAAACATACCAACATAGAAAAATCAACACAGCGTTCTGAAAGTTTAATTTGGAGCTATCCATTACAATGAAACTACAAGCGTTTTACTACAACTTCAAGCAATAACATCAAAATGGATAGCAGATAGGTTATCGTTACACCAATGAAAGAGTTCCGGACCTCAATCATTACTGAAACAATAACAAAATCACCTGGCAACCACTATCGGGGTTCCAGTAATCAGAATCAGCTGGCAACCACTATCGGGGTTCCAGTGACCAATATCAGCTGGCAACCACTATCGGGGTTCCAGTGACCAATATCAGCTGGCAACCACTATCGGGGTTCCAGTGACCAATATCAGCTGGCAACCACTATCGGGGTTCCAGTGACCAATATCAGCTGGCAACCACTATCGGGGTTCCAGTGACAAATGCCATAAGTAAAAAGCTGCCACAATGCTGCTTTTACTCACCACCACCGAGATGATCGAATAATACTTCGCAAGCATCCGGGGTCCACTCACCACGCCACTGAACCATATGTTCTGCGGCGGTCTGGGTTTTCTTACCGTATGAGCCAGCAAGTAGCTCAAGCTCATACCGGTGATGTGGGAGCGCTCGTACAACCTTGTACGGACCACGCATCCCGGAGTCCAGCTTTCCCGTGCTCTGCGAGCCCTTGCTCACGAACACGAAGCTGCCGACAGCAAATGTACGCGGCTGACGGCGACGCTCGTTGACATACGCATCCTGCCGCTGCTGATTTTCGGCAAGCAACTCGGACGCCCTCTGTCTTCTCAGCGTCAGAAGAGCTTCTCGGTTAGGATGCGAGTCGTTCAGCGCGACGTCTCGCACAAGAGACCTCAGCACTGGAGTAGTCCCTTCAACGCCAGTCAACAGCTGTAGAGGTGAGGTGCGGGTCGTGGCTTGCCTCGTTATGTTCAAGGTGAGCTGCACCTTCCACAACGCATCGGACCACTGCGCACCCTTGTTGTTCACCTCTATCCGCAACATGTTGAGGACCGTCCTGCAATAACGCTCGACCTGCCCGTTTTCACGGTGCATTTCAGGCGTGATAAAATGTATGTTACAGCCTAACTCAGTAACCCAATCTTGAAAGGATGCACTTTCGAACATTCTGCCACGGTCACACACAATTGTTGACGGAGTACCAAATAATGAAATTGTATTGGAAAATACACGTTTTAGCTCGGCGGTATCTTGTCTGTACAGGGCGTACAACAGACAGTACTTAGTAAAAGCATCTACTACGAGGAGTATGTATCGGAAACCGTTTGACTCCGTTAGGGGACCAAGGACGTCAGTGTGAACCACTGTAAAGGGTACCTCAGGCTTCGTCCAAGATTCTATGGGTTGCCTAGGACCGCGAGGGACTTTCTTATGTGACAGACACACAATACAGTGACCAACATATTTCTTAATAAAAGCCCTTAACCCAGGAAACCAAAAATGACGCAATATAAGCTCAGTAGTTTTGTCTATTCCTATATGATCGTGATCATCGTGAAACACCCTTAACAAACTAAGCCTATGCCCTTTAGGGATAAAACAAAGGAGACGAGAGTCTTCTCCAGTTGGTGAATACTTGTAGTACAGCAAATCGTACTTTATGAAAAACCGGGTAGGATCCAATTGACCATCTCTCAGCTTTTGCATCAAGCTTTGAGTTTCAGAGTCAGCCGTCTGAGCAATCTTCGCCCAATTTCGCGGATTTCGTATTTGGAGAACAGTAGCGGGCTGCCGGCTTAAAAAGTCTGCGTGTTGCATGAGGCAACCTTTCCGATACTCAAGCGTGAACCGAAAGTCTTGCATGTAAACCCACCAACGAGCCACACGAGGCAACAAGTCCTTTTTACGCTCAGTCAATTTCAACGAATTACAATCTGTTACTATTTTAAACTCTATGCCTATTAAATAATGCCGAAAATGTTGTAATGCGCGAACGATTGCCAATGTCTCGAGCTCGTAACTGTGGTAACGGGACTCGGCGCCTTGCGTGGATTTACTAAAATAGCTGACAACTCGCTTCCGCCTACCCTCATGTTCCTGCAATAGAATTGCACCATAACCGATAGCACTGGCGTCTGTATGAAGCTCAGTTGGCAGATTGGGATTGAAGATTGCTAAAACGGGTTCCTCAGTAAGACTTTTAATAACAAAATCACGTGCTAAGTCTTGCTCCGCGCCCCATAAAAAAGGCTGACCTTTTCTTAGCAATTTGGCAATACAAGCAGTTTTCGAAGCGTACCCAGCAATGTACCTCCGAAAATAGCCCGCCAAACCCAAAAATTGACGAACGCCTCTTACATTAGCTGGCTTAGGAGACTTTACTAAAGCTTCAGTCTTACTAGGGCTCGGCCGTACCTGACCATGACCAATAAGCCTACCTAGGTATTCTAACTCGGTGTCTAAAAACGTGCATTTTTTTAGATTTACTGAAAATCCCGCCTCAGTGAGTGTTTTTAATACCTCTCGCAAAGTTTCGAGACCGTCACTGACAGAATTCGACATTATTAAAACATCGTCGATATAAATCAACACCTTACCGGTATCCAGCAGGTGCTTCAGGGTTTTGGAGATGATTCTTTGATAGATAATAGGTGCATTAGCGAGCCCATAGGGCATTTTCAAATATTCGTAATGCCCTTCAGGCGTTACGAATGCTGTTTTACCAATAGAATCATCATCCTTCATCGGCACCTGGTGAAAACCTGTTGCCATATCAAGACTTGTAAAGAATTTAAAACTGCCTAGCCTGTCAATGTGATCGTCGATTAACGGTAGCGGAAATCGCTCTTTAATAGTGATAGCATTTAGAGCCCTGTAGTCGACGCACATCCTATCAGACCCATCCTTTTTCTTAACGAGGATGATAGGACTCGCGTAATTAGACTGTGACTCACGAATAATTCCCTTACTAATCAAATCATTAATCATCTCGCGAACGCGACGCTTTTCGTCCACGGAGAGTTTATAAGGTCGATAGTAAATTGGGATGTCACTATTAATTTTTATTTCCATACAACCCGTGTTTACTGTAGACATCGCTGTACCGGTAGTAAACGTATCAGAAAACTCGTTTAACAGAGCTAACAAACACTCTTTTTCGTCACCTACTAAGGGCGTCCTTATATTAGGGGACTCTACAGACACACTGTTTACTTGCGAAACCCTGACTAACCGTTGAGAGTTATTTGTTCGAGTATACGTAACTCCGCTACGATTTAAAACATCAGTGCCAATCAAAATCGGAGCCTGAATACAGTCCGGGGGAATAACAAACAAATCTACTTCTAAAGATAATTCGGGAAATTCGATAAGAGTGCTTACATACGAAGTGGACTCAATATCTTGACTTCCTATGCCACGCATACGGCGATAGGTGGGAATTTTATTTAAACTAAAATGCTTTAATACAGAATCGGAAATCAGCGAAATATCAGAACCAGAATCAATTAAAACGTCAACAGGTACGTTTTGTATAACCGCGGACATCACATTGTTTTGTCTGGAGGAGACTCTGAGCAAAAATTTACGTTACTCGAATTATTTTTATTATTTGATTTCGATTCGACGCGTTCCTTAACAAAACAAGTTTCAACTGAATGCCCGGTCTTTTTGCAGAATGTGCAACTCTTAACGGGTTTAGAATTTGACTTTGTCGGTTGAGAATTTGAGCTAGTCGATTCGGTTTTTGATGAAGATTTATCAGAATCTGCATCGATTTTCGCAGACTTTTTAGGGCAAACGGCCTGTTTGTGACCTACGTTTCCGCAAGAAAAGCACACTAATCTATCATACTGCGTGACCTTGCGTTTACGCGGATCAGGGGAATTTGCGTTTGACGTGCGGACAGGATTGTTATTAACAGGTGGCGCGCCCTTAGGCTTTAAGTACACTGACAAAAATTCAACTAATTCCTTTGACTGTAGTTTAGCGTTGGCGGTCGCGGCCTTCACTTGAGGATCGGAGATGCCACGGATCACAATAGCGGTTTTTAATTCCTCTGAAAGCCCCTTAACAATGTTCAGTCGCAACAGGGACTTCCGCGCATACTCAGCATAAGTGGCGAATTTATTAGAATTTACACTCATGACATCATATAGCACAGTAGCCATATCAACTTCACGTGGGCACAACGATCGGAATTCAATTTTAAAATTGGACCACGACCGATCACTGGTCACCCAATCGTTGAGCCACGTCTTAGCATCACCCCGTAAACACCCACCAATGCGTCCCAGGCATTCCCGATCGTCCCACTGACATATCTCGCGCCCACGATCGACTTCCGCACACCACATGTCAAAGTCATGCACATTTGGGTCAAAATTAGAAATGTAGTAATGCTTAGATCTTACTTGAATTAGGGAAGAAAGTGCCCCCACAATCCTGTCTGCAGCGTCAACCTCCCGCGATGTCTCAGCGGTCACGGTTCTATCCGTAGCACGTGTTTCCGTATTACCGGTAACAGGTGCCTCAGCAACCACCGAAGTTGTCGGCGGCGGAGTGCCGCCCGGATGAGACGACATGGAAGTAGACGTACGCATAGTATTTGAAGGCAAACGTTCCTCTAAAGCGCTCAATCGAACCAGTATTTCATTTAAAGGGTCGCGTCGAGGGCTTTCCCGACGCCCATACGAACTATCCCGGCGCCTACGCGAACTTTGAGAGTACTCTGATCTATCACGACGACGCCTAGGAGATTTACTACGCGATTGACGATAACGGTCACGACGCCTTTTATGAACATCGCGACGGCTATGCGAATCGTTTTCCCGAGAATTACGCCTCGGTGTATTCTCACGCGGCGTGCAATCACGACTCGACATGATTAAAACTATAGGCAACGTAAATTACCGCTACGTGAACAACAAACTTAGCGCGAAATAAAAGAATTAACACGTGGTTGTTTACTTCAAAAAATACGCACGAAATATAATCTAATCGAGTAAGAAGCACGTGGCGACTGCCGAATCACGTTAAAATGCACAAAAACTAATCACGGACTAAATCAACAACACGTGGTGAAAAATAATTTTAAACTGTCTCAAAAACACTATTTCCGGTTAAAAAGATGGCGAACGATCTAAATCGCGTGTAATTTAAAGTTATCCCACTTCTGATCTTAGGGATCAGAAGCCTAATTAATTTTTTAAAAAGAAAAAACGAAACGACCTACAACTATTTATTTAAATTACAAAACCGTTATAAGAAAATAGCTCAATATGAAAATTAGTAAGCGTCCGTCCCATCCGAGCTCCGCAGCAAAAGTGACCGAGGCGAGTGAGCACACGGCTCATGGTGTGTCACCCCCTCCACTGACAGCGTCATCGCAGCGACGTGATGTCCCCGCCCTGCCAGCTGTCAAATCCTCTAAGAATATGTATATAAAAGGTTATTAGCAAAAATAAAAAGTGACTTGATGACAGATGACAGACAGTAATGTTATAAAACACCATTATGTTTGTACATCACAATATTTTTTTTTTGGTTTGAACGTTGACCCTCAAACTAAGCAGAGTTTGTATCTAGCGTATGTGCAGAAAGAAGTACCGTTATGTCGGTTTACAATGCTAGTTTAGTAAAGCGTGTATTTTGTTGTGTGCGTGTGTTTATGTGAGTGTCTGAGGATGAAGTGAATTGTTTGCTAGCACTTTACCTTGTCGACTAAAGTACGAGAAATGATTTTGTTTCGGCGTGAACGTCAACAATCAACTGCCACTTAGCAATTAATTTAGACTTTGTTGATTGTAATTTTTTTCTATCTTAAAAAATGACGGAAATAAGCAGAAAATGAAAATAAACATTGGAACTTTCACAATAAACTCTAACTACGTCTAAAATACCGGGCTACCGAGTACCGAAGCAGTAACTTACCTATACAAATAAATTTATAGCGTCTATATTGGTTACTTAATCACCCCATACGCAACCATAAATGAGAGTTATGAACGTTTTTATTAACCCTAAGAATAACTCTATCAGAATAGGAGCGGGCAAGGAACTCTAGTATGTATGTAATGAACAGTGATCGGAATAGGCTGACTATATTTGCCTAAACTTCGGAGAACAGAGACAGAAAGTGGAGACTTCCTTACGACTATATTTTTTTCCCGGGATTGAGGGAAAAATCTTCAGTAAATTGAAAATAAACTTTATTCAAGAAGTTATAAAGGCTATTTTTAACTAAACTTGCAATTACCAAATTTTCGGGATTCCCACGTTTCTTCGGGATTTTTCCCGAAAATACTCATTGACAAAACGTAATGTATTCACTGGTTTATAAAACAGTTAGATAGATATAATTCGAATACATGAATTAAAGTTAGATTATTTATTTCGGGATTTTACGAAAAATCCCGAAAATTTGATAATTCCAAGTTTAGTTAATAATAAGCCTTTACACATCTTGAATAAAGCTTATTTTCAACTTACTGAAGATTTTTCTCGGATCCCGGGAAAAAAAATAGAGTCGTAAGGAGGTCTCCACTTTCTGTCTCTGTTCTCCGAAGTTTAGGCAAATATAGTCTGCCTATTCCGATCACTGGTAATGAACCTTTAGACGAACCCATACCTTTTTATTGGGAACTAGCTTTTTTCCGTGGCTTCGTCTGCGCGGATGTCTGAAAATATCCTACATAACTAAGTACCTTAAATTTTAATCAAGATTATAAACTATCTGTGTGCTAAATTTAATACAAATACATTCAGCCGTTTTTGTGCTAATCCTGAACATATATTCAGACAAACGGACAAATAAAAACCGGCCAAGTGCGAGTCGGACTCGCGCACGAAGGGTTCCGTACCTTATCTATAAAAACTGCAAAAAAATCACGTTTGCTATATGGGAGCCCCCTTAAATATTTGTTTAATTTTAATTTAATGATTTATTTATAAAGTGAATATATAACTGAATATTCTGTGAATATTTCAAGCGTCTACCTGTTGCCGCTATCAATATCGAGCAAAAGCGAGCAAAAAAAATCACGTTTGTTGTATGGGAGCCCCGTTAAATATTTATTTTATTCTGTTATTTGTTGTTATAGCGGCAACAGAAATACATCATCTGTGAAAATTTCAACTGTCTAACTATCACAGACAGACGGACGAACGGACAGCGGAATCTTAGTAATAGGGTCCCGTTTGACCCTTTCGTTACGGAACTCTAAAAATCTAGAAACTTGATTTTCGACGTCATACTCGTTCCACACCCCGTAGCAATTATTTTCTTCAAATATATGTACCTACAGTTTCGAATTCCTAATTATTTTATCGAATGTAGGTAAGTACCTATATAACTTCTTTGGGCGATGTTACTACGATATTAAAAACTTCCCACAAAATTTACGCAAAAAGATGGAATTAAAAATGGACTAGGTATTAAAATCCCTTCTATCTTTAGAAAGAGTTTCCGAGCTTTCAGACAAGACGAGATTCAGCAAGGTGATAAATTATTTAATTTTATAGCCACGGTAACAAAGGGAACAGTATTCTGCTGCCGTTGATAACAGTTAAATGTTTATAAGTGCCTCGTTATTCATCATTATCATTCCTAGGTTAAATTAAATAGGTACACATTAAATTATACGAATAATTTAACTAATAAATAAGCACTGCAGATAATTTCTTAAGATTCTAAATCACTGGGCCTTTGTGCTTGAAACCTTCACAAATTAAACTATTGTTATGCTGAATTAATTTCTAAATGTGCATCAAGAACAGTTAGAACCGATTTGTATTACGAAATTTTGACCGATTCTGTTAATTATTTTGCAGGGTAGAGAAATAATAAATTTCTTGATTTATGCACTTGTTCTATTTATTTCTTATTTCCATAACGTGTATCTTTTACAATCCTTTTTTGACCGTTTTTACTATAGACTTTCTACTAAAACTTCTTAAATCATAGATTAATAGCTAAGCAGTTTGGAAGTGGAACATTGTCCTTTCCTGAACAGTTTTGTGCCTATTTTCCAAATCAAAACTTCATCGATAAACTTTTGTTTTAAATTTTTTGAAGCAATTAAGGTAACAGAATCAGGAAGTGATCCAAAGACGTAATTAAGTAAAACACTCATAGTAGTAATGGCTCTGATTGTGACAGTTTAGCAACAATCCTTGTGTTATTTACATTGTTGAGCAGACAAATTTTCCGAACATATTTAGCAATGGATTAGCAATATTTATCCTTCAAAATTATTCAGATTGTTATTGAAAGTGTGCTACACAATTAGGGTGCAAACTAATGGATTTAAATGACGGAAAAACGCAATGACAGCAAAAAACGCGCTATGTTTCCTGTGAAGCACAATATGAGGAGGTTTAGAACCTCGTCATATTATAACAAAGCGAAGGAAGGCAACACATCGTAAACTCAAAAGGCTAAATGTTCAAGATGCAGCCACTTCTGTGATGTTAATTAACTATCTTCCTATCTAGTTCACATTTTTCCCACACAAACTGCGGGAGTGTATTACTCCACTGTTCGACAATGTTGTACATCAAAAATTAAACATGGTATGGTTTTGACTTATTATTAATATTGTCTGTACGGAAAAGGAATACTAATATTAAAAACCATTAAAAAGTTAGGAGCCAACAAAGATTCGTTTTTCTTGCTAATTTAACCATAAAAGAAGTATTAAATCTCCAAAACTAAGTCGGTACCGACAAAGCTCAATTATCGAAAAGTTCAATAAAATTTATTGGTTATATATATGCAGTGGATTTTCATAAAGCTCGATCTTCCGAAGGAATTTTCTTAATTTTTACGCGCCTGTTTTGCTATGACTGATCCTGCAACTTACTCAATAATTTTTTGCGTGTAGACTAGCGTCTAACTACTCATCACGGGTACTAACTCTGTCGGACACGAAGCCTAGTGAGACAGCGTGCTTTTCAGCCAGGCCCTCCAGTGAGTTCGAGCCCGCGACTAGGTTCCCCACTATGCTTCCAGGGACCACTTTTTCAGCAATGAAACTACCTTTTGGAAAACAACTAGGTACAACGCCAAACACCGAATATAAAAGACTCGAAACGAAAATAAAGCAAATACACGTTATGGTTCCTATGAAGCACAATATGACGACGTTCTTAAGCAGAGCAGAGAAACAATTATGTGAAGTAACATTGGTGCACATTGTAATGATAATAAACTGGTACATGCTGACAAAGAGACGGGAGACACATCGTAAAGTTTAAAGGCTAATGTTCAAGATGCAGACACTTGATGTGATGCTAATTAACTATCTACTTAAGCTGTGCTTACACGGACCACTTTTTCAGCAATCATTGCTGGCAATAACCAAAGGTAGAGCATTCTTTTCGATTGGTAAAAATGCTTAAACTATTCTCGGCAATTCCTATACGTTCGAAACTACCTTTTGATAGCCAATGAATTACATTTTCTTGTAACTTTTGATTATCAAAAATGCCTTTTATTGGCCTACTTGAAATAAATTATTTGATTTTGACTTTGTCATGATACTCGTATTGACAAAATGGTATACCTAATAGGTATCTTATGAGTGTGCATAACTACATCTTACTAAGCAATATTTCTCCAATGTAGGTTATTTCTATTGTTAACAATTTTTTCTCTCCTCATTGAATTCGGCGAGAGACAATTTACAAAAAAAAAATACTCTTTACCAACAATTGCTACAATTTTGGAATTGCCGTCAATAATAGCTCGGTATTGCCGTGATCTTATACTTCCATTTGCCAGGAATTGCAAAAAAACTGTACCCATGTAACCGCACCTTTATATTTGAGTTAAATAAAAGTTTAGCGTGCATTAATTACCTCGAGAGAATGCAGTATAAACTGGAAAATAAGTGGATCTATTTAATTCTGTTGAGCCAGAAGAAAGTTATGCTTCAGGAAAGTTACATATTTTCATAGCTGTTTTATAGCGTGGTTATTAAATCGTAATTTGCAAGTGAATCATTTACATTTAATGCAAAAGAGCTTATGATGTTGTCTGCCTCTTTCCACCACGATGACAGTTAGACACTCTCAGTTGTGACTGGTGTTGATCTCTTTCTTTTCTCATCATCATCATCAACACTCACCATTCTCTCTCGATAGCCGAACACACTAGAATTATTTTAATGAGATTTCGTTAAAAGGAAAGAAAGGAAAACAAGTATCCGAACACACTAGAATTATTTTAATGAGATTTCGTTAAATTTCGTTAAAAGGAAAGAAAGGAAAACAAGTATATTGCTTGCAATAAAAAACCTATTCTAATGATAGAATTTACTTAACAGAACTATCGGTGTAAAGCCCTAAAATTACAAAGTGAATTTGTGTAAACTCATCAACTACTAACCCTAGTAACTTTGCCCCGTGAGTGAGTCTATTCTATAAATATTTGGAGTAATATTGTAACTTTGTTGGGAATATGAAACGGTTGAATTACAAAGCTTTCACACAAGTTTCCTCTGTCTGGGTATTGGGATTACCTGCACAATTCGTATGGTGGAATTGATAATTAATATGTGTGTGTGATTTATCTTACGCTTTTTTGCCACAAAGTGAATTTGTGTAACCCTACTAACCTTAGTATCTTTTCCTCGTACTTAGTGAGTGTGTGTAACCTGTCAATGTTTAGAGTAACATTGTAACTTTGTTAAGAAAATGAAACGGTTGAATTACAAAGCCATCACATAAGTTTCCTCTGTAGTGGGAATTGGGATTACCTGCTCAATTCGTATGATTTCATAGATGTGTGTGCTTTACCTTACTCTTTTTTTTTTGTTCACACAAAGTAAACTTTTGTAACCTCATCAACTACTTACACTAGTAACTTTGCCTCTACCTACTTAGTGCGTGTGCCTATTCTGTCAATGTTTAGAGTAGAGTAATATTGTAACTTTGTTGGGAATATGAAACGGTTGAATTACAAAGCTATCACACAAGTTTCCTCCGTTGTGGAAATTGGAATTACCTGCTTAATTCGTATGGTTTCATTAATATGTGTGCGTTTTACCTCAAGTATTTACTTTTTTTTTGTTGAAACAAAGTGATTTTCTTATCTCATCAACTACTAACCTTAGTAACTTTATCTCGTACTTGGTGAATGTGTATAATCGATCAAAGTTAAGGGTAATATTGTAACGTTGTTAGGAATAAGAAACGGTTGAATTGCGGAGGTATATAATTTAATTTGAAAATGCCATTCACATCCCTTCGATTAAAAGTAAATTCGGTGTTAGATACGAGCTTTAGTTACGAGTATATTCAGTTATTGATTACGTTAACATCAGAAACCAAGAAACAGACAAAGACCGTATTAATAGGTCTTTACCTATGAAATTGCCGTTTTGTATGAAAAAATTTAAACGAATTTTTTTCATGAATTTTTTATTTGTATTAATCGAAGTAATCACCCATGCAATCAATGCATCTTTGCCATCGCAGTGGCAGTTTATTGATGCCATTCTTAAAGAAATCAGCTGGACGGGAGGCAACAAATTCTTCAAAGGCATTTTGTACTGCCTCTCGGGTATTACATTTTTTTCCCGCCAAGAAGTTATCCAAATTCTGGAAAAAGTAGTAGTCTGTAGGCGCAAGGTCTGGTGAGTAGGGCGGATGACGGAGAGCTTCCAACCCCAGTTCTTGCAACTTGGAGACCGTCTGCTGTGCAGTATGAGGTCGCGCGTTGTCGTGCAGGAGCAGCGGAGACGAGCGATTGACCAATGCTGGTTGGAGATGCGCCAGCTTCTCCATCATTGTGTTCAGTTCTTCACAGTACACATCTGCAGTAATGCTCACCCCGTTTGGTAAGAAGCTGTGATGAATCACACCGGCGCTAGACCACCAAACAGTGACCATCACTTTTCTAGGGGTAAGTTTTCGTTTAGGGCATTGTTTAGGTGCTGAACCAGGATCCAACCAACTTGCTGAGCGCTTACGGTTATCAAACAGAATCCATTTTTCATCGCAGGTAACAATGCGGTTCAAAATTCCTTCATTTGTGTGTCTGTTGAGCAGTGCAAGGCACGTCTCGACGCGTACTTCGCGCTGGCGATCATTGAGTTCGTGGGGCACCCATTTGTCAAGCTTTTTTACCTTGCCAATTTGACGCAAATGGACCAATATTGTTTTGACGCTAACGTCGAAAGCTGCTGCTAATTCAGCCGTAGATTGTGTATCATCAGCTTCCACAATCGCCTTTAATTCGTCATTGTCGACCAAAGTCTTCGGACGACCGCGAGGTTCATTTTTCAGGTCGAAATTTCCAGAACGGAAGCGAGCAAACCAATAACAGGTGGTGCGTTGGTTTGTAGTGTTAGCTCCGTAAACGTCGTTGATGTTGCGTGCCGCTTGTGCCGCGTTGCTGCCACGACGGTACTCATATTCCATAATTACTCGAATTTTTAACGTATCCATGATGACGAAAAAGATTGAAATGCGATGAAAATGTAACACTAATCAATAAAGAAATGACTACTTTTAGAAAAAAAAATCCATGTTTTTAAAATAAAATTAATTTGAAATTAGAATTCTTAGCCAAACAAAAATTATTTTGATTTGAAATGGCCAGTACTGCAGAACGGCAATTTCATAGGTAAAGACCTAATATTAATACACACGTGTGTGTGTGTACGCACACGCATAGTACCTAATAATTACTATAAACTCACAACGTTAACTAAATAATTAGGTAGATACAATAATCCGCGTTAATCTAAATCACATCGAAACAGTGTGCGATCCGTCACAATTCCATGCGTCGGCCAGAAATCATCCTGTCGCGAATGTTCACTGCGACAACGTCAACGGTCTGTATTGACGTTACACTGCACTGTAAACGTCACAGCTGGACGATACTAACATGACGCCACGTTATACAATCCATGACGGAAATTCGTGGCTTATCCTGGAATCACATTGCTTAAATTTAAAATGGATATTGTGGATAGATCACTGATCATCATCTATTAAAGATGGGGTCTTGGTGTGGTACAGATCATCAAACTGAACAACTTTCTTCATTGGACTTTAGAGGTGTAAGGAACAGGGTGTAAAATACACACCACCTCCATAAATTCTAAAAAGGGAGGAACCTGTCACCTCCGAGGAACCTCTCTCAACTTTGTGATTCCTAAAATAATTTGACTGTAGCAGCTAAGTAAATAAATTAAAGGAAAGTTATTAAGTGTACTGAATATGATTTGAAAGATACTTTTCGTATTTTGACAACATGTTTGTGCTTATTGACATATTAAACCAAAGTTATACTAATCTGTGTCATTTGTCACGCTGTATATATCTTCACTTGCATTGTTTC
This sequence comes from Polymixis flavicincta, assembly GCA_949987655.1. Classification (NCBI taxonomy): domain Eukaryota; kingdom Metazoa; phylum Arthropoda; class Insecta; order Lepidoptera; family Noctuidae; genus Polymixis; species Polymixis flavicincta. Next base: position 7,590,323 of record OX465185.1, on the reverse strand, counting down.
GGTATAATAATATCTACACGCTTACCATCTGTTTCCACAATACATTATGTATATCCCTTTAGAAACATATGTTTGACTCCAGCTCATTTCCCCTTATGTCAACTCCTTTGACCATCCAACGATTGTGATTTGTCAACCGAAAATATTGTTTTGTGTCTCAGCGTCGACCGTTTGGTACGTCGAGAGATACACAGCAGCATGGCTTTGTGGTAAACACCTATTTGAACGAAGTATATAATCGGGCCTTTTGTTCGGTTCTAGGGACTTCTGCAGTTGTATGTTAAGCCTACCTACTTATTGGAAAGTGATTAAAACGAGTCAGAAATCAAAAGCTTATGACTAGGTATCGATCTGCAGCGAGCAGTGGTAGCCCAGTGGTAAAGCACGCAGGTATTCACGTGGCGATGCATGAAAAATGTGTACCGAAATCCTTAAAATCTTGCTGACATTAAGCTTCATATCACAAATCCTGACTCTGGGCTGCAACTGGAAAATACCTTATGGAAAAACCCAGTAAAACTGCCCAACCTCGGAATCAAACCTGGGCCTCAAGTCTGCTATTACAATAGTGTCAGAATGTTCTATCATTGATTTCATAATTGTTGATTTTGACAAGTTTGGTAATCTACTAATACAATGGCGTCATTATGACTTTCCAATGGTCAGCCACTGACACTTCATTGAAAGAAATGGCATTTATTGGTAATCTCGGACATAATGACAAATGAATGACTGACTTAGGCGGTAATCTGCTAAAATTTTGAAAGTTCCTAAAATAATATTTAAAAATACATATGAATGAAATCTGGCATGTGTCTGGTGTCTAAATGTTCAAATTTACCAGATATTTTTGCGAAAATGACGGGTCTACTAACGGGTTTTATAATAATGGCAATACGACAATGCCATTATAACACAATTCTATTACGAGACCATTGACCGACCACTGATCGACCATTATGAATTTAGCAGATTACGAATTTTTAGCAAAATGACAATAGGATCGTGTTGGAATGACGAATTTATAAAAATAGCAGACTTGTTGCCCAAGACTTCCCGCTGAGCATTAGTGCTAGCGACCTCTAGACCACAATAGTCAGAATACTATTTATTGTAGTCTCCGAGTTATCTTGTATGAGACGGCTTGACAATTCGCTAACACAACAAAAAAATACGCTACCAAAGTTCCCTTTATAGTGTAAATCTAGAAAACTACTGAAGCGATTATAATGGCACATTTATAGCTGAAGTTCGTTTTTTACGGCGGGTTCAAAGTTGACAAAACAAACTTTGTGATAGCTTATGTAACAAGTACGATCTGCGTTTGCGAAAATGTTTCGAAATTGTTACTTCTGAAAGTCTGACATACATCTGACATCGATTACGCAGATTTTTTTTACAACATTGTAGAATTTTTGTATATTTTCAATGTCATGTCAAACTAAGTACTATTCGCTGTAAATAGGACCTATATAAACTTTGTATCTTTCTCAACTTCTTTACCCATCATTTGTTTAACCTTTTCCCAACTATGTTGGGATCGGCTTCCAGTCGTAACGTATTCAGCTGAATGCCAGTACATTACAAGGAGCGACTGCCTACCTGATCTCCACAACCCAGCTACTGGGTAACACAATACTCTTTGGCAAAACTAGTTGAGAGACTTACGGGTTTTTGACTATCAGTAACGATTGTCAAAGATTTACAAATGACAGCCGGGATCTGCTTAATCGGTTTAGCACCATCTGGATCCAATTCGATCCATAACAATAGAAAACCAATTGTGTCTCATTAAAGGTACTGGAGCTTTCCGAGGTACCACACCCATCTACGGACCGACTTCGGCAAGCGTCGCTTAACTTTGAAGATCGACCCGTGCTGCTTTTATTATTTAGCCAAGAGCCTTCTCTTTGATCTAAACTTCTTAACTATCTGCAATTAATTTTATTTATTTATTGGCTCATAAAAATGTTACAATACACACTACGGGTGACACTGGATCCCGCACTAGGACACCGTGTTGCAGGTCCCAGTCTCAGGTCTTTCGATAGATTATATGAAATTATGAAAGATAAGTATAGGTACAAGAGCAACGGTTTAAATAATTAAGTAATTCTCTAAAACTAAGACTAAATAACTCACTAAAACTAATAATTTAGAGCTAACATCTCATGTTTATAAACCGTGTTATAAATAAACTACTTACTTACTTCAATATTAGTTATGACTTACAAAAAAATATTACCCAAAAATATGTTGTGACCATAATTTATGACGATTAACTAGACCGCAAAATTTTATTGGAAGCAATAAATTAGGAGATCACATCTGTATCTGACTATGGAAATGAGAGAAAAAAAACAGAATCCATTTGCTTAGTTTTACATACTATATACGAAATTAGGCAGTACTGAATAGTCAAACAGACTGAACTGAGGTACGATCAAATTCAGAAAGAGTTGTTACAGTATAGGATACGTCTTCAATGTGGAACTAAACGTGTGGAGGTACAAATGTCTGAATGCCATCGATAAATCCTGAGATCATAGATGATTTTTTGTTCATAGCATAGGTAAATGCTTTAAAAAAATACCTAATAACTACGTTCAAAAGTCGAATAAAACTGAAACTAGTCTAGCCACTGATATGTTACAGTAATGCTTCTGACGTTACACAAGTGCCCATGTAAAACTATGTAAAAAAAGCACTACAGAAAATAACGTGTAAGCAGATCAATATAAAATACAACACATAAATCATACAACTAAATAAATCGTGTGGTGCCGGACGTAAAGAATAGCACCATCCCATTTCTTCCCGTGGGTGTCGTAAGAGGCAACTAAGGAACTTACAAGAGAATGGGCAGCAGCGTTCTCTATGCATTTTACCATCATACTGCGATCGGCAACCCGCCTGCCAAGCGTTGCGATTATGGCAAATCCTCCCAATTGGGCGAGGCCTATGTCCAGCAGTGGACGTCTTTCGCCTGAAATGATGATGATGAAATATATCGAAAAATACTCTAAAGCTTAGACCACTGAATAAAACCATACGTCCATTTTGAAACACATCTCAATATATGGTGACGAAAATCCCTAAGCATATTACTCCCTCCATCGATGAAAAACCATTTTAATTTACAAGAAAGCGATACCTGCTGACACAAATAGAACAAATCCATTTGAAAGCACTATGGGTGTATCCGCAAGGAGATGTGAAACAACTCCACTGAAGGAACATCTAAAATGGTACATAATAGTGCACTTTAGTGCCAGAAATTAGAGTGTAGATTTAAATTGGCGATCAAAAAAAAAACAAGATACTACTAACATTCGTCGGCAAGATTTTTATTGAGATTTACGAACGACATGAGATAAATATAATATGTAGTTTAAATTTAATAATGCAGTTGGAGAAAGCTAATGGTGAGCTTAAAGAAAACTAAATAATAATAATAAAATTGATTAATTACTTAAACGATAGTCTTGAAGATGATAATAATGTTAATGTCAAGCTGCCAGCTCATTTCTTATCTGCGGTTGCAACAAACAAAGATGTAAAAGTGAATTAAGGATTTCTCAAGTTTTATGACTTAAGGACTGACAAACAGCCGTCTTACTGTTACTTCTAAATCAGCAGAAACTTTTACGAATGAATCCAAATGAATACATACAATTTTGTTTTGTTTATAATAACGTGGAGACATTATAAAAGAAAAGAAATATTTTGAAATAAGTAATTGAAAATGAAAGGAGAACTCATCATTTATTTAAAGAACTACAAGCCCTTTAGAAAGGCCCACTCTTCTTTTATGCAAACACGTTATAGTAGATCAAAAAAACTAGTTATGGAACAAAATAAAATCGTTATTACAGCACATTCTCTAAACTCCCTGATTAATTTTGTTTGCCTGTTAATTACAATTCTTCACAGAAAGGGGCGAATTGTACTTGTAAGTGAATTGTAAATGTGGGTCTAAAACTAGTTTTTTTTTTTTTCAGTGCGAGCTCCATCACAAAATGATCCCATAACAAAAGAGGCCAAAACTGAAGATCAGATCGAACGATTTAGGCTTTCAAACCTTATAGACATCAAATAATGGAAGTATGGGAGTATTTTTTTAGGGTTCCGTACGCAAAGGTTGACAATAATGGGACCGGACCGTATCTAAGGTTACGCTGTCCTTCTGTCTGCTGTATTTTTTTACCGTTTTTCGTAGACTGATTATACAAAAGTCCTAGGATAGAAAATCTCTCAAAAATTCAAAATTTATCTTGTGGGTTATACGTTAGTACATAATTACCTCAATGTGGGTTATATAATTATTCTAGGTATAAAAGTTTGGTGAAACTCACCTTAAGACAGCTTTAACAAAAAATATTAATGTAAAAATAATTAAATTTAGTTGAAAATGAATGGGCCCCATTAAAGAATCGTGATTTGTGGGCGTTTTTTGCTCGTTACTAAAGTATAGTTTTTTAAACTATTTAGTGTTAGATATTTTACGGTGGTACAGGACCCTTCGTGTGCTAGTTTGACACGCTCTTGGCCGCTTTTTTCACCCATTTCAACCCACACGCACATACTTATTTACTAAAAGCTTTTGTACCCGGCAAATGTTCACCGACCCGATACATAAAATGTATTTGACATCCGAAGATGGGATCAATTGACTCAAATACTCCTTGTCCTCTCCTAAAAGAGGCGTTTTGAATATCTTTAGTGTTGAATAAAAGAGAAGTTTCAAAAACAAGGAAGAGTACCTAATATTTTGTAATACAAAACTCTTTGAAATGAGAATATTCTGAATGGTCATGTCAACTTTGCATTTTAACTTCGGCCAACATTTGGCCAATTTTGCCGAAGCTAAATTGGTAATCTATATGTTGGGGAATTGACTTGGGGCCAATATACACATATTGGCCCCAAGTCAATTCCCCAACATATAGATCGCAAACCGTTCGCTAATACCGGTAACTGAATATTCATTAAGACTTATAATAGTACTGTCGGCAACAAAATACACAACAGATTCCAACTTACCAAACATTAAAGCTTAATAATTCATGTTCAGTAACTTGTGAAACTCATGGATTCTACTTTTCTTTGTTTGACTACTAACCCTAAAAGCTTATAGTGCTAAGCTTAGAAAACTGTACCTATAATCACGTAAGCTACTCGAAGTTCACTTGGAAGTGAAAATATCGCGGAGTGATTTTATCGCAACACTGAACTGAGAGTGTTGAACTGAGAATCCCAGAGTGCATCTCAGCGCGTCGAAAAAAACGCTTTGTTCGATTTTTAACTCTCGTCGCTAAGCAGTGCTTTGACAGTGTACAACTAAACGCCGATAGACACTACGCCGGCAGACTGAACACCGACAAGACTTTTCGACGGAACTCGTCGCCGACAGGAATCTTCGCCGCCAGGAGTCTTCGCTGACAGGACTCTTCGCCGACAGGACTCTTCGCCGACTGAGCTCATCAGGTAGGTCATAAGTTAGGTTAGAATTAAGACCAACCCCGCGCGAGCCGAGCGAGGGAAGCGAGCGGTGCCGCGGCTGCGGCCGGCGAACGCTACTTCCATGTTAGTGTCAGTTACTTGACTATTTATTAATAGCGCAAGGATGACTCCTGTCGGCGAAGAGTCCTGTCGGCGAAGTGTACCGTCAGCGAAGAGTCCCGTCCCGAAGTAAACTCTTGGCGGTGTTCATTCTGTCGGTGTTTAGTCGTACACTCGTGCGTTAAAGATACAGTGCGCGAAAAAATCCCAGCGCAATATTATTAGGTACGTCCATCCGAACGTTGACTTTATAGTTCACGTTCTAATTGAATATGAATTTATAAGAACCCGTTAATAATTCATCACTAAAATTACCCATACTCCCCAGAGCTTAAAATTAACTCAACGTTGCATTTGATAAAACAATATTTAGAGTAGCTTAAGTTAGCATGATTAACATCATGTATTCTGTTAAATCCTTTAGCAGAATCTTTAGCTTTATTACATGAAGTTTCGTATCTACATGAACATCAGCAACTACTTCACTCAATACAAGTACGAAGCTTGTTTACTCGTATTTTCCGTCGAAACCCTTAATCAATCATGTTTAATTTAGTTCGAGAAGCTCATCAAGCATTCCAGTCGACGCGACCAAAAACCGGGAATCACATCACGATTTGCAAACAACCGGTCCTCTATGGGTAAATTGTACCTGTGTAGGGTGTACCTGTGTAGTTTTGTGTACATTTTACGTGTGTATGTAAACTTACAGGTACAATCAGCTCGATGTGTGCCACTCGCAGTCCTGCGAACAAACGGAATTGGGATGAGTTAAGTATGTGGGAAACCTGAACGAATTTTCCGTCAAGACAGCCGTACATGTCTGTTATAGTCTTATACGTTTCTTTTATCGACGCTTAACCGTTTGATGTTTGAACGAAGATGGAGTAGTTGATATTTTCGACGGCAAAGGATCTTTTGCAAGTCAATTGATATTGACAGATAATATTCCAAAAGAAAATCTAATGTCAGTTGATGCAGAAATAACTTAACATGACGTCTTTATTCCCTGTAGGGTTAGGCGAAGGTGTACTTAAAGAACACCCACATTTCGCCAGTTATGTTTAAGGCCCATGTTATAGGGGGCAAGCCTATAGCTATCAACGGGGAAAAAATCCAGACTCTGGGCTGCTATTGAAAAATACCTGTGTATTCACGTTGTCCCCGTAGGCCCTGTCCCCGTTAAAGGGGGCAAAGGGAATAGAATTAAATAATTAAAATTACTTCCCATTGTCCTCGTTAATTTATTGTATTTTTTTTTTTTAATATGAATACTCCTATGTTTGGTAAGCTCTTACCAAGTTATGACAACCTGGTACTTCGTGCAGGATACCAATTTCCAAAAAAAAATATCATCATCATCATCATATCAGCCGAAAGACGTCCACTGCTGGACATAGGCCTCCCCCAGGCTCCTCCACTTCGACCGGTCTTGTGCTTCCCACATCCAGCGGATACGCGCGGTCTTCGCAAGGTCATCGGTCCACCTTGTGGGAGGCCTTCCTACTCTACGTCTTCCAGTACGCGGTCGCCACTCCAGAACCTTTCGGCCCCATCGACCATCTGTTCTGCGAGCAATGTGCCCTGCCCACTGCCACTTAAGTTTGGCAATTCTTCGGGCTATGTCGGTTACCTTGGTTCTCCTGCGGATCTCTTCATTTCTGATTCGATCGCGTAGGGAAACTCCGAGCATAGCCCTCTCCATTGCCCTTTGGGTGACTTTAAGCCTCCTGATAAGGCCCATTGTGAGCGACCACGTCTCTGTACCATAGGTCATCACTGGCAACACACACTGGTCAAAGACTTTCGTCTTGAGACACTGTGGTATTTGGGACGAGAAGATATTGCGAAGCCTCCCGAACGCTGCCCAGCCGAGTCGGATTCGACGATTGACCTCTTTCTCGAAGTTGGACTTACCTAACTGGACAGTCTGTCCTAGATAAACGTACTCGGTCACAACTTCGAGTGTAGCGCCTCCGATCGTCATGGGAGTGGGTGTTACATGGGCATTCGACATGACCTTTGTCTTCTCCATGTTCATTTTAAGACCCACTCTTTCGGAAGCTCTACTGAGGTCATCGAGCATTGCACTGAGGTCCTCCATGGTCTCAGCTATGACGACTATGTCATCGGCAAACCGAAGGTGAGTGATGTACTCGCCATTGATGTTGATGCCAGCCCCTTTCCAGTCCAGAACCTTGAAGACATCCTCCAGTGCAGCGGTGAACAGTTTCGGAGAGATAACATCTCCCTGTCTCACACCTCGCTGCAGAAGGATAGGTTTCGAAGTCCGGTCCTGGAGTCGGACTGACATAGTGGCGTTTTCATACAGACACTTCAGCACCTCGATGTACCGATAGTCGATCTGGCACCGTTGAAGAGACTGCAGTACAGCCCATGTCTCGATCGAATCGAAGGCTTTTTCGTAGTCCACAAACGCTAAGCAGAGAGGCAGGTTATACTCTTCGGTCTTCTGTATAACCTGCCGCAGCGTATGTATGTGGTCTACGGTGCTAAAGCCTTTACGGAATCCGGCTTGTTCGGGAGGCTGGAAGTCGTCAAACCTGCGCGCGAGACGGTTCGTGATGACTCTCGAAAACAGCTTGTAGACATGGCTCAGAAGTGAGATGGGCCTATAATTCTTAAGAAGAGTATTATCACCCTTCTTAAAGAAAAGTACCACCACACCTCTGTTCCATGCCTGTGGCGTTTTGCCCTCGAGTATGACGGAATCAAACAGCTTCTGGAGGGCCTTAAGAACGGGTTTTCCGCCGGCCCTCAGGAGTTCGGCCGTGACTCCGTCATCACCCGGCGCCTTGTTGTTTTTTAGCTGCTTCAGAGCCATCCTAATCTCGTACAAGCTAACGTCCGGGATATCTTCGGTATAGTGTCGGGTCAATCTGGCTCTTGGGTCGTTTGCCAGATCCGTAACGGGGTTGCTTGTTGACGTGTATAACTGTCCATAGAAACTCTCGATCTCTCTCAACAGCTCCGGCTTGGAGGAAACGATCCTGCCATCATTGGTCTTCAGTTTCGCAAGCTGACTCTGTCCAATAGACAGATCTCTTGAAAAGACCTTGGAGCCCTTGTTCCGCTCTATCGCGTCCTTTATACGGTCCGTATTAAAACGGCGAAGGTCGCTTTTCAAGGCCTTAGATATCTGTCTATTGAGCTGTCGGTACTTTAGCGCGTCGTCTGAAGACTGCAGGATCATTTCACGCCTCTCCTCCATTAGCTGCAGAGTAGGATCAGAGAGTTTCTTTTTGCCATTAGTACGGCGGGTCTTGAAGAACTTAGACCCGACCGTATGGACAGTTTCCACGAACCCATCGTTATAATCGTCCACGGAGCTCCCTAGGCATTCGAAACGATTCTGGAGTTCGAGCTGAAAGCTCTCGGGGTTTTGGACCTGGATCGGTGCTGGACGGAGCGTAGACTTCATTAGTCGACATCTTTCTAGCTTGATGTTGATATTCGATGTGCCTCTTACCATGCGGTGATCGCTTCCGGTTTTCACCGCGTTGATCACAGAGACATCATTGAATATTTGCTTCTTCGTCGACATAATGAAGTCAATCTCGTTTTTAGTTGCACCATCAGGGCTCTGCCAGGTCCACTTTCTGTGCTCCCGTTTTCTGAAGAAGGAGTTCATCATAAAGAGGCCTTCCTTCTCCATAAAACTGGCCAGCAAGTGACCCCGGTGGTTCCGTCGTCCAACTCCAAATTGCCCCACTCTCAGCTCATCCTCGTTCCGTTTGCCCAGTTTCGCGTTGAAGTCCCCCATGACAACGGTGAAATGAGTTTTAGAGCCATGCATGGCTTTGGATATATCCTCATACATGGTCTCCACCTCATCGTCGGGGTGTGCCGAGGTCGGGGCGTAGACCTGTATGACCTTCAGCGAATATCTTGCGGATATTCTGAGTATAAGGTACGCCACCCTGGTCGACACACTCTCGATCTTCACCACGTTTGTCACAAGGGACTTATGGACAATAAACCCGACACCACCTTGGGACTGCTGGTCGCCCTCCCGGAAATAGAGCAGGTTACCGGATTTGAGGATTATCGAGTCCTGCCCCTCTCTTCGAACTTCAGATAACCCTACTATACCCCACCGTAACCTGCTCAATTCTTCCTCGAGTTCGGTAATCTTCTCGTCGGTCCGGAGTGTACGCGTGTTGTACGTTGCCAGGTGCAGTTTCCGTTTGTTTTGGTAGCCAGATCTCTTCCGGAGATTCTTAGCACCCCTTGCCTCACCGTTACCTTGGCCGCTACCGTAGCCAAGGGTAGGCGGGCCGCCGGGTACTAGGGGCCGTTTTGTAGGGCTGCTTGTCATTTTTTGGGGGGGTTTTGCCATAATCGCCACGCTTGGCAGGCGGGTTGGCGATCGCAGTATGGTGGTAAAATACATAGAGAACGCTGCTGCCCATTCTCTAGTAAGTTCCTTAGTCGCCTTCTACGACACCCACTGGAAGAAATGGGATGGTGCTATTCTTTTACGCCCGGCAACACATACGGGACGGCACAAAAAAAATATACTTATACATAAACATTTTTGCTGTTGCTATTTTTACATTTGAAATCTACGAAACACAAAATACCTTTCATTTTAGTTCTAGGATTGCTGCTGAACACGTATAAAAGTGAAATAAAAATTTAAAGTGGACAACGATACGTAAAATCTTAAAGGTCCAATGTCCGTAGGTATATGTATACAACGGGGACAACAGTAAGGACATTTTGACGTACCACTGTCCCCGTGACCGGAACACAGATCACGGGGACAGCGGGAATACACGGAAACACCAGATGGAAAAATCAAAAGATATTTTGCTCGATCTGAGAGTGAAACCAAGAATCTCATGCTCAGCAGTATCAGTTGAGATCATCGAGGCAGCCGTTGATGCAGACAAGTGAAAATAATGTTGTGTCGTAAAATATGATTATTTAAATACGAAAAGTTTCGCTTACGACTGTTTTTACTGCAGTTTTCAACTATCAACATCCGATACGATTTTACGATGGATTTTAAACCCGTGAAACGAAACTGGGAGTAAGCTTTAGATTGGAAAGTCAGAGTTTTCAGGCGTGGAATTGACAACAGTAGCGCTATTTCAATATGTAAATAGCCACGCGTTTCGCTGAACAAATTGTCGCCCCTGTTTCTGACGTTATTTTATGTTAAGACTACAAAAATCCTTACAGAAATCCCGTATATATATATATATATATGTATAACGTCATGTTTAGTTTAATTGTTCACTTGAAATATATGTGGAAAATTCGGTAAAGGATGTTTAATTTACTCTTCTAGATCTACCTACTCAAGAAATAAATAAATAAAAAAAATCATTAAAAATATTTATTGCAGACTACATGATCAAACACAATTCCAAATGATAAGTTAAAAAGTAAATATAAAATACAATTAAATATTAGGTCTTTACCTATGAAATTGCCGTTCTGCAGTACTGGCCATTTCAAATCAAAATAATTTTTGTTTGGCTAAGAATTCTAATTTCAAATTAATTTTATTTTAAAAACATGGATTTTTTTTTCTAAAAGTAGTCATTTCTTTATTGATTAGTGTTACATTTTCATCGCATTTCAATCTTTTTCGTCATCATGGATACGTTAAAAATTCGAGTAATTATGGAATATGAGTACCGTCGTGGCAGCAACGCGGCACAAGCGGCACGCAACATCAACGACGTTTACGGAGCTAACACTACAAACCAACGCACCACCTGTTATTGGTTTGCTCGCTTCCGTTCTGGAAATTTCGACCTGAAAAATGCACCTCGCGGTCGTCCGAAAACTTTGGTCGACAATGACGAATTAAAGGCGATTGTGGAAGCTGATGATACACAATCTACGGCTGAATTAGCAGCAGCTTTCGACGTTAGCGTCAAAACAATATTGGTCCATTTGCGTCAAATTGGCAAGGTAAAAAAGCTTGACAAATGGGTGCCCCACGAACTCAATGATCGCCAGCGCGAAGTACGCGTCGAGACGTGCCTTGCACTGCTCAACAGACACACAAATGAAGGAATTTTGAAACGCATTGTTACCTGCGATGAAAAATGGATTCTGTTTGATAACCGTAAGCGCTCAGCAAGTTGGTTGGATCCTGGTTCAGCACCTAAACAATGCCCTAAACGAAAACTTACCCCTAGAAAAGTGATGGTCACTGTTTGGTGGTCTAGCGCCGGTGTGATTCATCACAGCTTCTTACCAAACGGGGTGAGCATTACTGCAGATGTGTACTGTGAAGAACTGAACACAATGATGGAGAAGCTGGCGCATCTCCAACCAGCATTGGTCAATCGCTCGTCTCCGCTGCTCCTGCACGACAACGCGCGACCTCATACTGCACAGCAGACGGTCTCCAAGTTGCAAGAACTGGGGTTGGAAGCTCTCCGTCATCCGCCCTACTCACCAGACCTTGCGCCTACAGACTACTACTTTTTCCAGAATTTGGATAACTTCTTGGCGGGAAAAAAATTTAATACCCGAGAGGCAGTACAAAATGCCTTTGAAGAATTTGTTGCCTCCCGTCCAGCTGATTTCTTTAAGAAGGGCATCAATAAACTGCCACTGCGATGGCAAAGATGCATTGATTGCATGGGTGATTACTTCGATTAAAGCAAATAAAAAATTCATGAAAAAAATTCGTTTAAATTTTTTCATACAAAACGGCAATTTCATAGGTAAAGACCTATTAGTATACTCACACACACATACACACACACACACACACACACACGCGCACACACACACACGCGCACACACACAAACTACCGAATCGCGCGATTCTATGTATTAAGTTGCACAATCATATTTAGTTTCTCAAATATTTTTCATCTTTCTTTAAAAGCACCAATACATCGTTGAAAGTGCTATAAGATATTTCTACCACCTAAAAATTTAAGATTAAGCTATAAACTTGTTCCGGCTGTTGAAAAGAATCTGGGCGTTTGTTTGTGTAAATCTCCCGGGCATCTTGTATCCCACACCGAACTTACGTAATCAGGAACAAAAATACGAGCAACAATAAAAATACGTCATTCATTTGTCTTGCCTTACGTTAATGTATTGTCTTTATCTTGATGCTTAAGTAAAATTGCGTTATTTTATTTCAGTGCTTAGAAAATCAAAATAAATTTATTCAAATTAGGCTGAGAATCAGCACTTTTCGAACGTCAAAGTAATACAAGGCAGTCCCCCAAAACTCCAGCCCGTCACCACTTCCTAGTGCTTTAGCTGGGAAGAAGAGGTGGCGCAACAATCTCCAGCAGCACATACATCTGTTAGGTTACTCGTAGATAAACTTAATTCTATAGGTATAATAGTAGGTAGACAAAGTAATCAACATTACGAGGCTCAGTACATTAAATTAAATCATTTGCTATATTATTATGTCAGCTAGCCATGCCAAAATACAAACAAGTAAAACGAAAGCAATACACAAACAAAAAAATTATTAAACAAAGCATAATCCCAAAATAAAAGTCTCCATGCAAAAAGGGCGTGACAGCTTACATATTCAATGCTGGATCATGTTTACATAGCTGTTACGACCTTAGTTACAACTCGAAGCCACAAAGGATAAACTGGCACCAGAGTGACACCAAAACAGACAAAACATTCCATCCAACATCACGACTAAAAATGCACTCCTCTAGTACTTATGTAATGTCAATCAAACTCAAACTCAAACTCAAAGCATTTATTTCAATTAGACCTTTCACAGGCACTTTTGAATTGTCAAACAAAAATCGAAGTTGAAGCTAGGTGCCCATTCCAAAAACGTAGATCTCTCTGGAGAAGAACGGGCAAGAAACTCCAAGGACACTCTTTTAAATCGTGGGTATTACAAAATTTTGGGAACATTATTCTTGGTGCTTCTATATGTGAGAACAATGTAAAAAATAAATAAAAAAAAATAAGATTCAAAATAAGCCATGGCAGATAAGAGATGACCAGTCTCAACAGACGGCGCCCGTTCACGAACTTGACGCATGGATCAGCACCATCCAGCTCAACCATTTTCTAGGGAACCGAATGATCCAACACACACGCCACCATCAGTGAGACATTTAAGTGAGCATGACATACTCTCAACTACCACGTTTTTTCAAGTCGACGTACATCAAAACAACATATTATAAGGATGCATGGTACTCACATTTACAAAAATTTGACAAAATGCTTCTAAATTATACAAAACTATAGTTTCAATCCTATTTGAGAAATTCATAAAATTTGACTTCCAAAAAGAAAGAAAAATATATAATAAGTATCTATTGAAATTTTAATAAATAATACTTGGTTCAGTAAAATCAAAAACAAATTCGTAATGTCACAAAATTAATAAAAATAGGAACAGAAATGTTCGCAATGTCAGAAAAATAATAATAATAGGAACAGTGTTCGTAATGTCAGAAAACATAAAAAAAAGGGGAAGCATCTCTTCCAAATATTAAAATGTTAATTAGTAAGCCTAGGTGGCTGTGGAGCAGGACCAGCATTAAGCCAGGCATTTTTATCTAAGATATAATCATCTAACTTATAATATGCTTTTTGCAAATTATTTAATAAGCTACCGGAACAAATTAGGAACATAAATAAATATAATAGTTTTATTAATACATTAAAATTATTTCTATTAAGCAAAAACTACTACCATTTAAATGATTACTTACATGACAAACTATGATTTCAAAATAATAATAACTATACATGACTGATTTTGATTAACATTATTCTGACTTTTACCATTCATTTTTTTTTATTTTATCCTTTCTAATAACATTTATTTTTAGGTAATTATAATTTAATCATATTATTAGCACTAACATTAACTTTAAATAAATAATTATAATACGTATTTTATAAGTTCACATAGAACAAGAATAGATTGTAAATTTTCCAATTTTTAAATAATATTTTGCTGTGCCCTAACAGGGTCCATAACTGTACTTAGCTTTAAGCCTTATGTAACATCTATTATAAACATTATGGAGTGCAAATAAATGAAATGAAAATGTACAAGTAGGTAATTAATAATACCAAAATCATGGTTAGCAAGACGACCAGTTTCAGTACAATTTGAGGAGTACCGTTCGTCGGTTCCCGGATATTCCATCAACAACGACTTCAATCAATAAACCTACACTTACTCCGGAATACACCAACTTTCTGATTCCAAGAATTAAATTTGAAACAGACGTCAACTTATTGAACTGTCAAAGCATTTTGTTTCGTGCTTTCGAAACATTTCTCACCAGGTTCTAGAGAAGCGGACAGCCATTAATTGAAGTAGTTGCTACGTGTAATTAACAGAAGAACTATAAGTGCCTAATTAACGTGTCTTGTAACAAGTCCTAATGCAGTTCAAGGTATGATCGGGGATTCATCATTAACTAATTAGACGGTGTTAACCGAACTGAGGGACCTTGGAACAGTATCGATTATGTACTTGCTGAATAATTAAGGCCCTGGGCTAAGGCTCCGGAGACTAAGAGCAAGTTATCAGAATTAAGTTATGTCGGTAGGTACTGATTACTGAACTGTACAATATGGAAACCAAATTCTACGGAGTTCAAGGCTTTGATACAAACAAATTTTGAAGTTGGGAAGTCCAATTTTACTCTTTAACTAATTGGCTTCTGAGCTGTGACCTAAATATGAGAAATTACAAACTTATCTTTAAACGCAGGGACTCAAAACCGATTTCCGAAATTAAAGTTATTTTCACTTTGGAGTGTTTATTTTGGAATTCAGTTGTTTTTTTTTTTAGTACAAATAAAAATGCTTCGCATCAAAATCGAAAAACGCAAAAAGAAAAGTGGCGCCATCTACAATGCCATAGGCGAACTATCATAGCAATTCTACATCGCGCAATCAGAGTTTACCACGACACTCAGATAGGTACAAAATCCCGACATCAACTGTCGGGCAGTTGCCCACCAGACACAATACCCGTCTGGTCGGAGGATCCTCCTTTACCGTCATAGGTATGAGTGAACTTTACTACCTGTTCCTCATACCTCTATACCTACCCCACACATATTCGTATCCGTTCACTTGTTAAGTAAATAAAATAGTGACGGGAAGTGATCATTTTAACATCTTCAACATACACTAAGTGGAAAAAATCCGTATTACTGAAGCTTATTTCTTTTACTTATTAGGGAGCTTACTCAAAAACTACTGATCAGTACTTGATCAAATTTATATGGGACGACTCTATAAGTATACCCTTATAAATGACGGGGTCCGAGGTGTCAAACTTAAAAAACAAATTAGAACCTCCTCCTTTTTTAAGTTGGTTAAAAATAACCCCAATGTCAACAAAAGCATCAGACGGCAAATTGGAAAAGGCCCCTTAAATATAACAAGTCGTAATCGTAAAAAGTTCTTAGGTATTAATGGTTACGGCTCGTTTATTTAAGGGCTTTTTTATGAGGCTTTGCTACCGTTGATATTATTTCTGTTGAAATCGCCAAAACTAAACAAAGACATCAAGAACCTTCAAGGAACCTTCCGAAGTTTGAAATTAAAGTGTTTATCCATGATCTTGTTCTCTATTATTTAAGACTAGCAGCGCTCCGCGGTTTCACCCGCGTAGTTCCCGTTCCCGTGAGAATACGGGGATGAAATATAGCCTATGTCACCCGGGGATAGTGTAGCTTCCCAACAATGAAAGATTTTTTCAAATCGGTTCAGTAGTTTCGGAGCCTATTCAATGCAAACAAGCAAACAATCAAATCTTTCCTCTTTATAATATTAGTGTAGATTAGTTTTCTTTCTATTTTGCAAAATATACCAGTACGTAAATGAACTTAATATTCAGTACATGCAGTTCGTTAAACTGAAACATTACTTTACATTTAACTCTGTACAGTCTACAAAAGTATCTTTCGAATATTTAATAATATCATCTACCATTTCTCCGCAACTTGTAGGATCACCTTTCCATCGCAGTTTCTACTTTCTTATTTAAAATCTAAATAAAATATGAGACAGCAAGATTAAAGAGGTTTTAATCTACAACATTTATGAGCATAGAAATACTGATATCTTCATCCTTAAGTCAACTTTAATCAAAGTAATGGTGTTCTGCGGAAATTTATTAAAACCCTTGATTGGGTCCCAGATAGAGATGTCTGTCTTAAGACATAGAGGCTGTTCAATGGTAGGGTTGAATAACTTAATAGTAGGTTGGTAGGCTAGTAGGCAATTTTATGGTGGCAATTTGGTTTTTGTTCCATTTATGTCTAGGTGCACTGTATGCAGTTCGTCGTGGTAAGGAAAGTTATATTAATGCGGGGGAAATCTTCTATTATATTAATTTTGTCCTACATATATTATACGTAATATTAAGAAAATGGCTCTGGATATTTTGTATAGCGAGTAATTGAACTAAATTTAAGCTAAGTAACACAGCAATACTGTAGCAGCGACTGTTGTTTTATTTTCTTTTTTTTTTAATTTTTAATCACTTGTCTTCAGCACTTCTTTTAACCTTTAGTTAAACCGTGGACAATGGTGTGGGTTACATGTTTGTTAAATCTTAGTTTAAATAATTTCTCTGTATTTTGTAGCATGTAACTGTTTTTTGTCCCTAATAAATAAATAAATATTTTACCTATTTCTGCCTCTTGCTGTCATTCAATTCTATTTCTACTAAGTATTGTCATACCAATTGTCTACCATTCCTCATTCTAATAATGTTGCCAGCCTTTCAACTTCACATTCCCACATGAAGGGAGATGTAGGCCTTCTTTCGACCATATTTAGGCTAGATTAAAGTATCAAACAATAAATTCAGCAACAGTACGCTACGTGTGATAAGTCTAGGTAAATATTTTTATTCCTGCCCCAAATAATCAAATTCAGACTATAATATTCCCACTACTGGGATACAGGCCTCGTCTCAGTGAGGCCCAGTTCTGGTTGGTAGATGTCACATGTCTTCGACTTTTTGGTTCTAGAACATGCCCATGTCCTTACGATGTTTTCGTTCACCGTTTTTGAGACAATTGGTGACGAAAATAAATTACACAAAGTAAAGCGCCCGCCTCTCTACAACTAGCCGTTCCCGCTAGCCTACCACTGCTCTCCAATGAATACATTCAAAAATAAAACTAGTGGTGAGAGAACATAAAGCATACAACCTTATTTTTAGTATATCATCATCATCATTTCAGCCGAAAGACGTCCACTGCTGGACATAGGCCACCCCCAGGCTCCTCCACTTCGACCGGTCTTGTGCTTCCCACATCCATTTTTAGTATATGCGAAACCCGAATCACGTGTCTAGTATTCTTATGTAAAGAATCTATGTACAACATTTCAAAGCTGTATCATGAAAAATCACAAAGTTATATAAGCTTGTTATGTTACCTAGTTTTCTACGCAAACATGGTCACCATAGGCACCACGCAACGCCCGCGCGTCCAGCGTCGAATTGTGTTCATTGATATTATTAGGCGGTAGGTACTTAACCATAAGGCAATAGTTTTGTAATTAACTGGTGATAAATAAAAAATAAATTAAAAATAGGAAAAAATATAAGATGGTGTAAAAACTACTGGAATCGATTCAGTTCCTTATTCTGAACAAACTATATTCAGGTTTTGCATATACTAAAAATAATGTTGTATATTCCACTTAAATCAGTTAAATCCCAAAGCACCATAAATAAATCATTGCTCTCCAAACTTCTCATCAACGGCAGTACACGATGGTTTAAACCTCTTCAAAGTCCAACATTTCACTTAGTCATGAAACTATCAGACTAAAGATCCGATAGATGGCCCACATGTTTCACACCTATCCATGTAATCGATTTGCCGACTAGCTGAACGTTAAACTTATCAGGAAGTTAGATACCCATCGCAGTTGGTTGCATCCTTGGTATAGGAGACGTTGTAGTTCTGCGATAGAATTAGAACGGTTTGTCCGGACTAAGTTTTGTTTAGTTATTCCATTATGTAGTGACGAATCGTTTTGTTCATTAATGGGAATATTTGGTAGTGCAAACTCTTAATCTTAAAAAAACTCAATTAACTCATAGTTAAGGGGTAGCCTGTGCAATTCAAATTTGACGTTTTTTGATTGCAAAAAAACGTCAAATTTGAATTTCGCATGCTACCCGGGAGGTTCACATTTTCTCTGACTTACATATTGATGTAAGTCAGAGAAACTTCCCGGGCTACTTTAGCGCATCCTTCTAAGGCCCATTACGTTGGTAAAAATGATAGAATTTACACAAGTCAAAATTCAAATACGTGAAAACTTCTAAAACTTTTACTCAGCATTTGAAGCAACAACGAAAAAAAAAATCAGCTGGTCCCTATATTTATGACACGAACATCCACGAACATAAATGTATGAAACAGCTGAGTTTTTATTTTTTCGCTATTCAAGGGTTTATCCCAGGGCATGGCGGGCTGGTATCAGTCTGAAATGCGGCGAATGTACTTACATGTATCTCCCGGGCCCCCGACTTATGGTAGTATAAGAAACACTGGGATTTTAGACGGTAGGATTCCGACATAACCCTTCGCTTTTCCCAGACGGAGGGTATCGATGAGGAGTTCCACACGGAACAAACAGTAGTTCATAATGATGACAAATAACCCCTTAAAAGGTTTTTAGTTATTTCTTCAATCGCACCTTGCATGTACTTACTTGTCATTGAACCAACGATTGTTACTAAGGAGTATCCCACAAGTACGTTAAACATGTGTGCGCCAAGTACCTACCTATTGACGGTTCATTAGACCTATCCGCTAGACAGGGTTCCTTAATTGGTTTGCTCAATAGTTTACGAACAGTATGTGTACGAAACCGCTAACAAATATTACTCAAAGTTTTAGGCTTAGTTAAGCAAACTTGGTTATTTACGATGTAGACTTGTTATACTCGTGTCGGACATTATCCTTGATCTTCTTCATTCATTGCTTGTTTTTCATCATATTAAAATACAGTGTGGCGTACGTCAATATCGTGTTTTGTAGAAACAAATGCAACGGTAATGAATCGAAATGTCACATTCTGTATGTTCTAAGAACAATTTGTCCATATTTATCTAAGGAATTGACGTGATTTCGAAGTAAGGACTCATGAATTAGGGCACCGGTGTGATCTCTGTTTTTTTTTTTTTTGGCTGGTATTTCATCAAATAACTTCTCCCGCCCTGGGTGGAGCAGGAGGGCGTGTCAGATTTTTACTGACTAAAACCCACCCGTGTTCCCTCAGTAGCCCGTATGCCAGGGGCTGTGGTATCTCTTTCGAACAAACCCGCACCCCTAGCAAGCATCGGCCCTTGAAGGCCCCTTCGGTTTGTGCTGACATCTCTTTGAGGCGCGCGTGGAAAACAACGCGCCGTCGACTTGGGCTTGGTCCTTACCGGACAGCGAGCTACCCATTACTCGCCGTCCGCAAGCTCATGCCTACGGTGGCCGGAAATCGGCCTGGGATTCCCGACGCCCAGGGCGTCTCCGTATCCTGCGGCGGCTAGGGTCGCGAGGGCGCATAGACTGCCTCTCCTTCACGTGCGCCACCTCCCTCTTCGCGAGCATATAGGTACTTTTAATTTTACTTTACACTAGCTGACCTGACAGATGATGTCCTGTCTTAACTATGAATATTTGGTACACATAACTGTGTTATTGTTTTCTTTCATAAGAACCTCCTGACAATAACAAACAACAAAAAAATAATTAGCAAAATTGGTCCAGCCGTTCACGTGTGATGCCGTGACCAAGGAAAATAGGGATTAATTATTATATAAGATAGATGGATAATATAACATCATGCCTGTATTTTTCAAAGGGTTAAGCAGAGGTGTACCTATAAGTACAGCCACATTTCGCCAGTTCAAGACGCTCCAAGGACGTCATAAGTAGGCACCCTCCACACGGGGAACTGAAAGTTTATGTCAGAATCATGCCAACTAAAACCACGCGAGGTTCATTTGGCTACCTACAGCCAGGGGTTCGTGATTCAGTTGCGGGTTCACCGCTCCCTTCATGGCTCGTACACATCTTTATAGTTAAGATTTAATTTGATGGGAACAGCGGAAATTGCTATCCATAATGTAGTCGTATGGTACTCGTATAGTGAAATTTCATAGAGGGCTTGTGGATAAGTAATAATAGTTTCACGGGTCGATCTATCAGGTTAAGGTACACTTGCCGCGATTAGTCCGTGGATGGGTTCGCTTTAAATACCAAGACCCTCTCGTGCTTCGGAAAGCACGTTAAGCCGTTGGTCCCAGCTTCCATTCGTGGTCGTTACGGATCGTCAGCAAGCCGAAAGTTCAACACAACCAGGCTTACCAAGAGGTATAGTATTACCCAGTAACTTGATTGCCGAGGTCAGATGGGCAGTCGCTCCATGTTAACTACTTGAAGCCAACACCAACATAGTTGAAAGCCAATCCTCGCCGATTCCTTCTGCACATGTGGCTTCCCTGGTACCTAATTAACAGCATAACTATGTGAAAGTCTATTAACTGCTCTCAAATACAAAGTTCTTTTTTATTCTTTTTATTTTTACAATGCTGACATATTCTCGTCATTAATTGACATTATACATCAATTTTATTTAGGTTCATTTTATTTATGTAGATTATTTTACATATTGTGAATGAGAGAACGTTGTAGGCCTTACTGACTGTAGATTTGTAGACAATTTTCTATTCTGTATTCGTCTAAGTACCTGGTACTTATTGACAGGCCTGCGCTGTCCTCCCATACATTTAATCTCTGTAATTTGAAAATGTTGTTAAAGCCAATTATTTTAAAAAGAGTAACCGTGGAGTTTCTTGCCGGCTCTTCTCCATAGGAAACAACAATTTGGAACCGTGCACCTAGCTTCTGACGTTTCATAAGTGCCCATGCAGGTTTATATGAAATAAAAATATTTTGATTTTTGATTTTGATCAGCTCATCAACAACTGAGCCTTTTCAGCATTTCGTAACATGAGAGAAATTAAAGAAACAACCATCTCTCTCTGTCTCCCCCACAAAATCTCTCATATTCTTTATATTTAAGAAATTACACTTTTAATTTCCCAAAATGTTTTTGACAGTTCCGACGAAGAAATCTCACATACGAATTTATAAACACACAATACCAAAATTAAAGCGTTAACGTCATAAATTCATTAACATTCTGTACCCTAACTTTCAAACGCTCTTACCGACTTAAAACTCGTAAGGCAATTTAAGACCTCGCCGTAAACCCTTACGTGAAACGGCAAACTTTTCCTAAAAACTTTCCCCCCCGGAGCTATTAAGGGATTTACACAATTAACCGTTTCATAAATCGTAAATCTTGTATCGAGAATTGCTTGGACACAATTAATCCTGGCTTTACCTCAGAAAATTTAGGTTAAACAAGTTTGTCGACATGAATCCAGCTAAGCAGATTAACACAGTTGTTAAGTACGATTCTCTGCTTAGTTAACAATTAAGCAAGCACTACCTATTTAATAATTGAACGTTACATAAAAAAACATTTTACATCTAGGCTTTTGGCCTCACGTTACTTTGATAATAGATAGTAAAAAAACAATCACACCTGCACCCTAATTGCGTAACTCACGATTAATCATAATCAGTTTAATTTTGACAGTTCAACAATATTCATTGCGTTATTTACGTTGTTGAGCAGACACATTTTTCGAACATATGAAGCATTTGTTTAGCAATCTGTTTCACAACGAAATAGATTATGATTAATCGTGAGTTACGTAATTAAGGTGCTGTACTCCCCCCTGAAAGGCTAAGCAGAAGTGGTCCTATAGTACAACCACATTTTGATATTATTGTGGGAATTTTGTGTTTGTTTCAATGTGTGTCTTAATTATACACAACACAATTTCGTATTATGCTGTGGGAAGACAGTGCTTCCCTACCCAAATTATTCGTTCCACCTGTTGAAGATCTCCCACTGGACACTTGGGTAACCTGCAAGTTTTGAAACTGAGTCCGGACCCAGGTTGGCCGAAGCAAGGAAAACCTGTTCATGACCCCAATTCTGTATAGTTATAATGATTCCCCGCAGAATCTTACTACGTTCAAACTACGTCAATATCGTGTTTTTTTAGAAACCAATGTAGCGGTAAGGAATCGGAAAGTCATATTCTGTATGTTCCGAGACAATTTGTCGAAATTAATTATACGAAATTAGCAGATTTCGTGTGTGATTGACGTGATTACGAGTAAGGAATCGTTAAGTGGTCATAGTGAATTCAGGCCCAGGTGAAGATTCATAGACGACTCCGCCTCGGAGTGTTTTGATGCTGTTCCACAAATGAGGATCATGTCCTGCGTGACTCAACTGCACGTTACAGGAACTGGACGCCAGTGACCAGTGATGGTGCCAAACACGTAGCCGAATTCTGGGCCGAGTACATGTAGATTGCTATCCACACGCTAAGAAGCAGTTCATAGATTGAATTCGAATAATTACACAAATAAAAAAAGAATATGTCACTTCATGCCTTCATCTAGTAGGTATCAAATTCTTCTTTAGAAGCTGTTAAAATTGTACATATCGCGTCGCGAGCTAACAAACATAGGTTTGTTAGCTTTGTACAATTTAGTTGTATGTGTAGACATACAACTACACTTTCCAAACATTAACACGTAGTTGAACTAAGTTTTGTCATTTTTACCCACGTGCTCGGTGTGAGTGTCTGGGGATTGTCTGGCACATAACAACGTTAGTTCTTCTGGCCATACGCCATAACTCACTTTTATATTTGTCGACTTTGTTTGAAGAATGATACGAAAACTTTTCATGACTTTTGTTAATCCTTCACAGTTTCAACTGGAAGCAGGCTTATACATAGACATATCAACATTTTGATTGGAATGGAGTTTGAAATGAATAAATTTTGACTTACTTTATAAACTGTGATATAGAATTAACTAACGAGCAACATAAGACCCTTAAAATTGAACTGGAATGGTTTTTTTTAAATATTTCTTATTAATAATGCATGTAAGTATTGTAATTTTAAGGAATCAATAACAGCTTTTACTATTATATTATTACACTAGCTTTTACCAGCGGCATCGCCCGCGCGGTACAAGTTCCCTATTTAACTCCCTTAGGTTGAATTTTGAAAAATCCGTCCTTATTTCTTGTCTAAATTATAAAGAGAACCTCGGTACAAAATTTCATCTTTCTAGGTCTAAAGGTTTGGGCTGGGCGTTGATGAGTCAGTCAGTCAGTCAGTCAGGACTTTTCTTTTTATATAAATAGAAGTATATTATATGGGCTCCATGTTCATCACATCAAGAAGGCTGTTCGAGGCAAGATCTACCATTCGGTCCACACTACAGAAGACCGCATCACTTGGAGACGCGTCATGTGTGGTCCCTTAGCATTGAGGGAACGACGAAAAAGAAGAATAGGTAACAAGTATGGTCTTCCTGCCATTGGTCTCGTCGTCATTAGTCGGGCAGTCACCGGATTTGACAGTCCTCACGGGTCGTCAGAAGCCTGAAAGTCTGACAACCAGTCTTATCAAAGGGTTTCGTATTGCCCAGTAAATTGGTTGTGGAGTTCAGGTAGGTAGTCGCTCTATGTAAAATACCTACTCAGTTGCATCCAGTTAGACCAGAAGCCGACGTCAACATTTTTGGAAAAAGGCTAGGCAGATGATTATGTACGGAGGTTAGGAAAGAAAAAGAAGAGAAATTTTCCCACAAGTAGGAACACAAATTATAGCTTGACCGATACCGCTGTACCGCGCGTTAGGTATGCGCGGCGAGGCGAGGGACGGGACGGACGAATGAGCGGCTTGCAATGACGAATCAGCGGCCTGCACTGCTTCCCCGTCCCGCCGCGCACATACCTAAGGCGCGGTACAGCGGTATTGGTCAAACTATAGGTAAAAAACGAGACTTGGCCAAACTTTACTCCCGTGTTTATTACTATGGGGGAATGAGTTCAAGTATATTCCACCAATTCAGTTAACCATCTCTAAAACACGAAGAAAAGTTTCTCAGGGCGTATGGGGGCCAAGCAACCATTCCTCAACATATATCATTGTCCTAGCGATAAAATATTTGCGGAGCGCAGTAACCTCTGCTTGGAAAAGTGCCAACATACCAGTAAATACCGTGGTTTCTTTCGCTGTTTCCATTTATTTGGCCGGTGTTTAATCCGCTTAGTTCTGTGAATGAAACTGAAGTGGCGGAATCCGTTGTGATTTAATTTAAAAATAGTAATGGAATGAAAGGGAAATTATGGATTTAAGTAGTTTTGGTAGAAAGAAGTGGAATATATGACTCCGTACAATATTTAGAACAATGTTATTGATGACTGGGTTTTCTTTTCACCAGGGTGAGCTGTTCTAGCAGAACTGGCATCGATATTTACCGTGATTCATCATTTCAGCCGAAAGACGTCCGCTGCTGGACATAGGCCTCCCCCAGGCTCCTCCATTTCGACCGGTATTTTTGGGGGGCTTTGCCATAATCGCCACGCTTGGTAGGCGGATTGGCGTTCGCAGTATGGTGGTAAATGCATAGAGAACGCTGCTGCCCATTCTCTAGTAAGTCCCTTAGTCGCCTTCTACGACACCCACTGGAAGAAATGGGATGGTGCTATTCTTACCTTGATTATTGAACTAATACTGTTTAAATGAGGAGATACCTCGGAAAGCGAAACGCGTGAATAGCGTGTGTTCCGGGAAGCTCAGTAATTTTCCTATGCTCTTAATATGCTAGGCAAAATTTTAAATAAGACAGCGCTCCTAGCAGTTTATCATGGTTATGTCGCCTCTGCTTTGCGTTTTGGCCTTAAATTTTGGGGCAATGCTACTAGGGTAGAGGTATTTATAGCACAGAAAAAATAATCGAGCCCTATGTAAAACTAAACGAACAGGTTCATGCAAGCCACATTTCCAAAACATAAAAATATAAAATACAAATAAAATAAAAAAAAATAAGCAGGGCTAGTCTCTAGGCACGTCAAGTCCTTGGCTTCGGTTGAAGATACGGGCGATTCCTACTCCATAACACTTACGGACATAAGATTAATTGCGGCCATGAGTTAAGAATGAATAACAACACGATTTGACAGCATTCCTTAATCTAGATGTGTTTTTGCCCTTCCGAAATGGAATTTGACGCTTGTTTTGACGGATTACCTACTTCCAAACGGGCCTGAATCTTCGTGGACGGACTTCTTCAGTTACGTCCTTATGCTCATGTTACTAAATATGAGGCTAGGGCTAGTCCTATTAACATAATTCCCCGATCCCTTCCATCCATCTATCTATGACAAGGTAGATGATTCATGGCTTACCTATTCTTCATTTCCCATTGTCTTCCAGTTAAGATTTACTCAGACAATTCTCAGTACTATAGCAACCAAATCCACAGAGGCTAATGAAATGAAATATAACCCCATCATACGCCATATATCGTTGAACAGTACATCTGAATATTAAGCTGTATCCACTGACAGACATTCGGTTTTATTAAGTTAATTCGCTAATAAATAACGTTCGTGTCGACGTTACGGTTTTATGAGCGTGAGCCAAAAATCGAGTATGGGAATCTACGAGGTCTTTGAGCCTGTAAATTCTTAAATTGTTTGTCATTCTTACTGTATTATCATAATTTACGTATCGGGGTTAGGCAGAGGTTGTAGTAGGAATTTATACTTTAAACAAAGGCGTATTTTTTAAGTTTACTAAACTTTATCCACGTGAACTAAACCCAAATCCCTTGTGTCATTTCTAAATTTATATAGATTATTCTATCTATCGCAAATATAATTGGGACACAGGCCGTAATCCACCACGCCGGCCCAGTGCGGGTTGGTAGATGTCACATGACTTTGGATGTTTGGTTCTAGGACATCGGTTTTCTCACAATGTTTTCTTTTATCGTTTTGAGAGCAGTGTTGATGAAATAATTTAAACAAAGTAAAGCGCTTATCTGACCGTGGTCACTGGGCCACCACTGCTTCTGTCTATCTATCGTAAAATATGACTTAAACATAGATATGATAAGGCTCTTATTCCTAATATTGATGGATCCTAGTTGAACTTGCCAGACCTAGAACCTATCCACCAGTAGATAAAATCAGATTGGGACATTGTGGATAAATGACGAATCATGTAAAGAAGACAAACCCACTCATTCTTGACATAGGAAACTAAACAGAGATTCTCAAGAAAAGTAAGCACGCTGGGGATACGCAGAAAGTAAGCAGGTAGGTACAGTCAAATGTACTTAGCTAGCAGGTATGTTTTATGCTAAGCCTAATCATATCACTCAATAAGCCTTAACCAAAGCTTCAGGGAGTTTTCACGATCGTTCTAGTCTTTAAGTACTCCGTTATAAACAGCTGCTACCTACGCTCGACGCTCGTGATAATCCCTTAGGCGCCTGTATCGACATCTATGAGACTATATTACAAGCTTAGCTGAAAAGGGAATTAAGGCTAGATCGACCTATTGATTTTAATCTGCTGTTTAAGTCAGCTTAATCTAATTTAAACACTGTGTACACTACCTTGATTATCTTTATTGTGACTTATTTGCTTTATTTCGTTAGATGTGCCTTCATCGTAGTTAGGTCTCCCAGGCCGATTTCCGGCCACCGTAGGCATGAGCTTGCGGACGGCGAGTAATGGGTAGCTCGCTGTCCGGTAAGGACCAAGCCCAAGTCGACGGCGCGTTGTATTCCACGCGCGCCTCAAAGAGATGTCAGCACAAATGTGATGGGGCCCGCAAGGGCCGATGCCTGCTAGGGGTGCGGGTTTGTTCGAAAGGGACACCACAGCCCCTGGCATACGGGCTAATGAAGGAACACGGGTGGGTTTTAGTCAGTAAAAGTCTGACACGCCCTCCTGCTCCACACAGAGCGGGAGAAGTTATTTGATGATTTCCCACCCAAAAAAAAAAACAAAAAAAAAACGTAGTTAGGTCGCGCGAAATAGTTTTCACAATGAGTATAGTAAGCTCACACGTCCTAAATGAACTGTGATATCAGTATTCAAAAGTCATTGTCAACAAAACACGATTTCAATCTTTGGCTATTGGCACATTTTTAGAGTTAACAGTAAGTGTATTAAAGCACAGGTTTAAACGGTACATCGGGCGAACTTAGATCAGAGAACATGCTTTATAAAACTGTGGTGAGCGCTCATCTCTTTTCGCAGAACAGACCTCCAAGATCAGTGAAGTCAATCGTGTTATATGCCCCAAAGCTGTCGACTACAAATTGAAAACTAGTTCAAACTCAGACACTTGTAGTAGTGCCGGAAGTAAACACTTAAGTAATTGAATTTGACATAGGTCACCCTCCTGTTAACTAAACCTAACTAGGGAACTGGAGGGAACTGAATTTTCCGGGGCTGTCCCAAATTCTAAATTGCCTACTACCCGCACTAATTTGCAAAAGTTTCAAGACTGTGTGGAAGTGAGAGTTGCCATATAATATAATTAATAGTCTAGACCAGGGGTCGGCAACCTTTTGAGCCGGAAGAGTCAAAAAGTTTATAAAGAGCCACATTTTTTTTAAATATCATCCGGATTACAAAACAAGTCACAGTTATTATTGGTTTCATAGTAAAATTGCGTGAAATCGGGGTTTAAACGCAAGGTGACTAAAAAGGGGCGTGGCCTAATCTACGCTATTTGTAAACTCGCCATTTATTTTATTTTATAGCTCGCCAGGTGAAGGGAAAATAAATAATATTTGCGTATGGAACTAAAGAGCCGCATGTGGCTCGCGAGCCGCAGGTTGCCGACCCCTGGTCTAGACTAAGCTTTGAGCTTCTTCGGTTTTATTGAATACAATATTACTTGATACTCAATACTTGTCAGTAAGATCAAGGATGTAGATTAATATGATTCATCTGTAAGAGCTTATCTCTATGATCAGTGGGAAAAAAAGATTTTTCTAGTTTTATTAGCTCTAGAATTTGTATATTGTTCGAAGGAAGTGGGATTTTGGGTGACATGACTAAGTGGAGTCAACACATATACAGAAATTAGAAACATTCCGTTGCTAGTTGATCCAGTTTCGCCAATTAATCAACTATAAAAACCAATGGTAGGGAATGTTTACCGTAAAATTGCATAGGTTCTGTTTTTTTTGCTATTGTGGTGGCAATTTTTTTTTTAAACGTTGCCCCTCACTAGGTATTTCTTCTGTATTGTGGGCGCGTTTACAAACATTTTAAACTCACATTCACAAACAGATAGCTTCACCAGTATTTAATAAACTCTGCTTTCATTTTTGAAGTTTGTGATGACTCCGAAAACATTTTCAGATTCTTACAACTAACAGTCTTTCCGATTTTCCGTTTTACATACAGTTTAAATTAAAAGTTTTTTTTTTTTTTTTGGATGAAATCCGTTCAAAGACAAATTCTTTTTACGATATAGACGAAAAAAAATAAACTTAAGTACCTGTTACAATCACCAACTGGCAAGCCTTTTCCCGACTATGTTGAGACTGAAATGCAAAGTCTTACCGGCTGCAGCTAAATACTTTACTGTTTTACATGAAGCGACTGCCTATTTGACCTCCACAAACCAGTTACTGGGTAACATCACAGTATATAAAAAGACCTTTGGCAAGACTGTTTATGACGTAAGACTAAGCCACAAGCCTTTACAAAACGACAGTTATAACAATGTTCACTTAATAAAAATCGATCACTATCAGAATAAAAAATCACAAACAAATCCCACCACACCCCGCTGACCACCAAATTACAAGTTTCTGGTCTGTAGCGATGCTATCACCAACATTGAATGAACGCTATCTCGTTCCAACTGTCTCCATGTGGGCCCGACAATGGCTCCCAATTAATTGCTAACGATCGACCAAACTCATTACTTGGACACTATGGTCCTTTCTTATCTTAATAGGATGAATGTTTTTGATATTACTCAGGACTTGTTTGTGATTTGTGTGAACTATTTTTGTATGAGTAAATAAGGATTAAGATTAGGTTACGCGGGATAAAAGAATTTAGCAATTCTTTTTTGTACATTTTTGGAAAATCATAAAGGCTACTTGTTATCTGTTTTGTTTCGTTGACTGTCTCGTTGATCTAGTGGTCGCATACGCTACTGCTTGTTTAGTCACCAACTCGACACAAAAGACTGGACATGCATGTGTCCAGTTGGTGAAATTTAAATTTAATCATTTTAAGTTTTCGCCAACTGGCCACACGTTCGCATTTTAACCGAATTCATGACAAAATACAGTCACGCAATAATGTTTCGTGTCACAATCATCATCGGCCACTAAACGTCCCACTGCTGGGAACGGATAATGTATGTCATTGCAAAAGTATTCCCCGTTTGTAAATTTATAAAGAACTAGCTGACCTGAATTCAATGATCAGAATCAATCAATATTGTGTTAACCTATCAGCAAAACATCTTGAGTCATTGCGCATATTCTCCTACCACGTTCTGACAACCTGGTACTTCGAACGCATAAAGCGTTTTCTAACTGACATACCTATGTTAGGTTTGCTCTTACCGAGTTATGACAACCTGGTACTTCGAAGGCATAAAGCGTTTTCTAGCTGACATGAAAAATGTATGAGAAAATGAATTGTCCAATTTTTTTATTTTTTGTTTATTTTTCCCAGGTTTTAATATTTATTCTGCTATTCGTGGCGGAGACGAAACCAACAAATCAAAGATCATAAAAATTGGTTTAGCCATTCTTGTGTTAGAAGTGGTGTAACTAACCTGACTTTTTTTTATTTATGTAGATATATTTTTGACACTGATAGTATTCGAAAGCCACTATCTTTAGGCTTGTCTAGAATCTTTAACCTGTAGCCAGTACTATTACACTTTTTTGTATTCCCTGCGGTCGGCGGCTAAAAATGACGTAGTCTGCTCTGATTGGTTGGAGCAGGTAATAAGCCCGAAATCAGTAACCCTTTGGTCACAATCCTTTATCAGTTTACTTCGTTTCGTGTGTGCATTTTTTTTTTTTTTTTTTTTTTTTTTGGGTGGGAAATCATCAAATAACTTCTCCCGCTCTGGGTGGAGCAGGAGGGCGTGTCAGACTTTTACTGACTAAAACCCACCCGTGTTCCTTCAGTAGCCCTTAAGCCAGGGGCTGTGGTGTCTCTTTCGAACAAACCCGCACCCCTGGCAGGCATCGACCCTTGCGGGTCCCATCACTATTTGTGCTGACATCTCTTTGAGGCGCGCGTGGAACACTACGCGCCGTCGACTTGGGCTTGGTCCTTACCGGACAGCGAGCTACCCATTACTCGCCGTCCGCAAGCCCATGCCTACGGTGGCCGGAAATCGGCCTGGGATTCCCGACGCCCAGGGCGTCTCCGTATCCTGCGGTGGCTGGGGTCGCGAGGGCGCATATGCTGCCTCTCCCTCACGTGCGCCGCCTCCCTCTTCGCGAGCATTACTGCTTCGCTGAAGGAGGTGACGGCTCCCCATGCCCTCTCGCTCCGTACTCATACATCATATGCTATTTGAAATAACACGCATATAGAATACCCATTATGAATAATTTCATGATAAGTGGATACAATATTTGTATCTTTTAAAAGTCCTCGTTCATTTATTCAATGGACGAAGCAATTATTAACCTGACTGTACCCTTTTCTTGCAAAAAACCTGAGTGTGTCCAGCTGACGTAAACATAAAAGTGATTTAGGTTTCACTATGTGGACATGCGTAAAAATCATGTCGTGTCCAGATGATGAAATAATAAGGGATGGTAATTTCAGTCTCTCGTGTCGTGTTGGTGACTACTGCTGAGCATTATGTCCTTGGATGTCGGGAAAAGTATTATTGGATTTTTCCTCAGTTTATTATTGGGTTTTTCGGTTCATCAGGAATTTCTTCTGGATATGTGCTCAGTTGATGGCAATAGGCTCGCCCACTATCACATGAGACTTAAACATAACTGGTGAAATTCTCTGCCTCACCTGTTATGTTATGTTATTTTGTTATCTAAGTTAAATTTGAAAACATTGTAAAAGCCAATTATTTTTAAAAGAGTAACCGTGAAGTTTCTTACGGGTCTTCTACGTAGGAAGCCACAAATTGGAACCATGCACATAGCTTCTGACGATTCATAAGTGCCCATGCAGGTTTATGGGAAATATAATATTTTGTTTTTTGATTTTGAAATGATAATTTTAGAAAAAGGATAGGTCCAAGATATAACTTGTGTCATCGTGCAGTTCTTAAGCATAGCGATTTTACCAAGCTTCGTGTGGCATATGTAGGCCGTAAAACATTATTTTTCTCTATTTCGATGTCTCCAGTAAGCAAATACTTGTATTGCCTAGACCGTATATAAATAGGCAAAAAAGTATCCTGTGCGGTGGGACACGCCATTAATATGTAATTAGATGAAAGATTAAAAACATTTGTTAAGACCGGGAATAGTATTTCTCATCCGAAGCGAAAAGTGTCAATCGTTGAGACACTGCGCCATTAGAATTGGAAAAATGCAATGCCAGTTTGTTCTCATCCATGATCCGTGAACTAGGATCAACATCACCCGATCGCCTCGTAAAATCCGGAAATACTTCCAATAACATCCAGATTTTACGATCGATTAAACCGTAAACAAGAATACTACACATCCTGAACGTTCCCGGAATACCCAATACCAACGAATTAAGAAAAGCATTTGGCACATTATACTATGATTACAAATACGCAACCGTAGGATTACTGGCGCCCTTTAAACTGGTCCATAGAATAAGAATCTATAGAAGTGAAACTCCCGAACTAATAATTCCGTAATATCTGAATCGTTTTGAAAAATATTATATATAATAAAAATATTAAGAAAACGTTTGCCGCGGTTGTTCCGTGGATGGGTGACCATTTTATCATAACAAGACCCCTCCGTGCCTCGGTTGGTCCTGACTGTCATTTGTGGATCTTTGACAGTCGTTACGGGTCGTCAGAACCCCGAAAGTCTTGACAACCAGTCTCACCAAGGGGTATCGTATTACCCAGTAACTGCGTTGTGGAGGTCAGATAGGCATTCGCTCCATGTAAAATACTGGTATTCAGCTGCATCCGGTTAGACTAAAAGCCGACCCTAACGTAATTGGGAAAAGGCTATGTGTCAATATCGCAATTAATGTTGTTGAAATGTCAAAAATGAAAACCATCCTACTGTTGTTCGGCAATCACCCCATCGCTCCGAAGACATTCTGAATGCCTTCTTTTTGGAAAGGTCACGCAGGTCAACCTAG
Organism: Polymixis flavicincta; assembly: GCA_949987655.1. Taxonomy (NCBI): domain Eukaryota; kingdom Metazoa; phylum Arthropoda; class Insecta; order Lepidoptera; family Noctuidae; genus Polymixis; species Polymixis flavicincta. The sequence continues at coordinate 7,557,488 of OX465185.1, read as the reverse complement.
GAGGTTGTCGTCTGCTTAACCAAGCTTGCCTGTGGCTTCCTCAATAAATTAAGGCCTCCATAAAACCAAGCGAGTACACCTACGTACCCCCCGTGGGGTACGGATCTCGGCTTAGGGCATCGCAGGAAGAGGGCAGCAAGGCGCGAGCTGGATCGGAATGTTTGATATCCGACCTCTTCAAGGCGTTTTAAACATTCGGTTTATCAAGTCAACACATTCTATCGTGTATCGCGATTATATTGTATCGCGGATTGCGGCGCAAGTCACGCACGTTCATCGGTAATACTTATTGGCCAACCTATTTTGGCTTAGACGAGCGATGGTTCTAATGGGGCGGTCGCAAACCAAAGGAAATTATTATCATCTTATTACAAAATGAGTTCAAACTTTTATATATATAAGCCTAAACCTTTTCAACAGTTGTATCTCGAACCTCATTACGACTGAGATAAAGTTAGTAATACAACATTGACAACTTAGAAATGGAGTTTTAAATCAGTTTTTGTATTTAGAACTTTAACGTTGTCAGAAAGAAGTTCGATTTTTTTTAATGGTTCTATGTTTGAACCTGGAATCTAAAGACAAACTCCGCGGGAGTTTCGCTTCTACACGAATTTCTTAATCTATGCCAGAGGTCTGAGATATGCCAGACGCTAGACCAATCAACTTTATCAAACATATTCTTTGAAGTGGGCAGCGTCTGTCGATAATTGCGTACGCCATACATACTGCTACGCATCTGGGATACGTTAGTTGACCTTTGGACCTAAGTCTGATAAATGCAAGATAAATTCACTGAGACTTGATTGTGTGATTTGTTGGACTTGGAACAGAAGTAGGTTATTGTGTTGTTGGTATTAGAATCAGTTGAGTTAGATTTTATTGGAGCTTAAATGTTGTTTCCACTTATTACACTTTTAGCAGTTTGATTGAAGATTCGTGTCATATTATTATTGTGTATTTTTTTTTCAGACCCTATGAAAGTGCTACGGAATTATCTGAAAGTGTATATTGACAATATTTATAATTAAAACTTAAGTATAATATGAAGTTGAAGTTAAATTGCTTATTAATCCCTATTAAATTATAAAGAACTTTAGTTGTAAGCACAGAAAAAATAATTGCTTAGATTCGATTTAGAGATACCTTGTCGTTTTGATCAACCAGGAGGACGAAAAATACAGATGTTATTTTTATTTTTATTATTGTAAAATTGAATGGGCCCTTTTATCAAACAGAACAATCTCTCGTTAGTCGACATATCATCAGCTGCCTAGCCTTTTCCCAACTATGTTGGGGTCGGCTTCCAGTCTAACCGGATGCAGCTGAATACCAGTATTTTACATGGAGCGACTGCCTATCTGACCTCCACAACCCTGTTACTGGGTAATACGATACCCCTTGGTAAGACTGGTTGTTAGACTTTCGTGCTTCTGACGACCCGTAACGACTGTCAAACATCTACAAATGAAAGCCGGGACCAACGGCTTAACGTGCTTTCCGAGGCACGGAGGAGTCTTGGTATGTAAAGATGGCCACCCATCCACGGACCAACCGCGGCAAGCGTAACTTAACCTGGCCGATCGACCCGTGCAGCTATTGTTATTTAGCCACAAGCCCCTCGATAGTCGATATATAAATCACATAATTATGGAATTACTTAAACCATCAATAATTAATATCACCATAATGATAACATTACATACAAAACAACGAAATAAAGGAAAAACACGAAGAAACCGGACAAAAGATTGAACGAGTCGATTTGTGCAATAAATTGTGAGGGATAAGTCGAGGTGGAAGAGAAACGAAAAATAAATTATTCCACAAGAAATAAGTTCAGGATCAACCTTATAACATATTCTATTAAGACTTAAGAATGTCACTTTTCACTGTGCCTACCGAAGAATAAACTTGGCCATGCTTCATCTTCAAGGGGGAAGGCGCCAGGGTAATTAGTTCATAATATAATACCATTGAATGACTAAGTATTTCATGAAAAAGTCATTCAATGGAATTATATAAACTGCGAGTTGTATTGATGATTTTAATTATTATAGGTACTTACACCTCTGGCAGAGAAAATAATCCCGGGATCCCAAATCCCGGGTTTCTCAGGTTCCCGGCCGTTTTCTGACCCCGAAAATCCCGAAACTGTACTTGTCTAATCACGGGATTTTCGGGATTACCACAAACAGCCCTAGTTTGAATTCCGTAGTCCGTTGCGCCTTGACCTTGCCTAGAATATATTAATAGACCAGTCACTAAAACTAGAAGTTAAAAGGCTGGAAAAATGGTCTATAATCGCATTTATTACATAATGACAAAAATCAACCCTTAAATGCGCCTTACGATACGTACTACACAGGTACAGCCCTAATAATGTCTGTTGTAGAACTTAAAAAAAAAACTTTTAAGTATTCAAACTAGGTTGAGGCAATTCTTACAGAACTGTAGTTAATTATTTTTTTCTTTTCTTACTATCTTGTGATTTGTGTAGGGAAAAAATATATATAAAAAAAAAAACATTTTTTTAAAAGAAATTATTCATGTGTCTTTTTTCATTTCCGTTCAACTAGAAACCACATAGTAAAATCCCGGGAAAGTCTCGGGATTTCGGGTTTACGTTTACGCATCATAAATACCGTAGTCTCGAGATTGCAAAATATGCTCGGTATTGTATTCTATAACCTCTGGCCAACCCTTCGGGGAAACAAGGCGTGATGTTTATGTTGTGTTAATTCTGTGAAGCCATATTTGTTAGGACACGAATCATATTTTAATCTACAACCCTACACTAATCTGCAATTTGAATTTCGCGCACTAACTTACCGCAGGATGCGCCTCAAGCTACATTTTAAATATTTGCGTGGGTACTGTTTTCTCTAGTATGATGATAGAAAAACATAGCGAGGTGACGTAGAAGATTAAGAAAATCTATTATAAGCCAGCAACATGCAACAAACCGGAGTCCCTTTGAAGGATAAAATCCGAAATGAAATTATCCGGAAAAGAACCGGAGGCACCGACATAGCGTACAGAGTAAATAAGCTGAAGTGGCAGTGGGCTGGCGATGTTTGTCGAAAGACCAATTACCGGTGGAGCAGCCGAGTACTGGAGTGGTGACTGCGTATCGGCAAGTATAGTGTGGGACGCCCCGGATCTAGATGGACCCTGGTATAGATTGGATGCGGAAGTCGGAGGGCAGAGTGCTGTGGCGCAACCTGCGGAAAGCCTATGGTCAGCAGTAGAGAGCAATAGGATGGTTTGATTATTTGACGCAACAATCAATTTTCTATTATTATATCAAGGTAATTCTAAACAGGTTCTACGCAGTTATTAAGCCAACAAAAATTACATCCCACGTAACTTTCGATTCTAAATAATAATTGAACATCGAAAAGGGCCAGTCATTAAATTCTATTCAAAGTGATTCAAAGACAAGACAAAACAAAAGAAGTACAAATATGTATACCAAAAGCTTACTACATCTGTTGTGTAATAAAAAAGTCTATACATCTGCAGATCATTCCGTAATAAAAGTGTACATCAATCGATTGCCGCGTTAGGTAGCGATTGATTGTTACAAGCGAAGCGGGTTCGGAAACGCTTTGAGCGATTTTAATTTTATTACAAAAAAGTTTTTGCTGTTTTTTTTTTATTCTACAAAATCCAAGTCAAATTTTATTAGAAATAGAAATAGAAATAATATTTATTCGCATAAAACATGGTATATAAAGTTGTTTCAAGGTACATTATAGAGCATACATGTTTCGCTTATATCATAGCATGCAAATATTGTTACATTTAAAGATATCTCCCGTCAGTAAATTCTTTAATGCTGTAAAAGATATTCGTTTTTAACCATTCATACAATTTTTTTTTTGAACAATCTAAGATCTAAAGTTTTTAAGTCCCTTGGAATTTTATTGTACACCCGAACACACATGGCTAAACAGCTTTTATTGTATTTAGCCAGTCTCGGTAAGTCACTTAATATAAGCCTGTGAGGATCACGCCGGTTTCGAGGATATACATCATCTGCCCTTTTAAACAGGTCTTTATGTTTCTTAACAAACATGCAAACTTCATAAATATAGAGAGAGGGTAGCGGTAATAAACCAAGTTCTTTAAATATAGGCCTGCAAGATTCATCAGGTTGAAGCCCATATATTGCACGAATACATTTTTTTTGGGCAACAAATACCCTATTCCTATCGGTACTATTACCCCACATGATGAACCCATATCGTATTAAGGATTCGACATAAGCATGGTAGGTAGTAATAGCAGTTTTAATGTTTGTTATATTTTTCACCTTTCTGAGTGCGTATACGAATTTATTTATTCTTTTAGATACATCATCCACTTGTGCTTTCCAATTGATGTCCTGGTCTATTATTACTCCAAGAAATCAATGCAATTATTCAATGCGTTTATGCAAAATTGAGTGCAAATGTATAAATTGAATAAGAATATATATATTTCTAAAATCAGAACTAGATTTCAATGCATCATAATAAGTAGTAGGTATGCACTGATATTTTTGGTTATTTTAGTTCTAAAAATATTGTAAATAAATAATTACGCCACTTTTTCTTTGAAGAAAACACCAAACATACGTAACGCGACTGAAATAATTCTGAACTTAACAATATCAGAAGGCCAATTCTACTAATTAAAAACGTTCGCAGTGTCATCTCGGCGACAATCGAATTTCAAAAAATTTACAAAAATGTATAGGATTTTTTGACAGATTGACACTGAGATCAGACTGTGAACGTTCTTAAAATTACCAGAATTGCCCCTCAGATCTTCATACATTATTTGCATACGTTTATTAGCACTAAGTAAATATCCAATTGAGCTTTATAATAACAGAAAATGGAAATGGAGCTTTAATTAAAATGATTTCATAGAACGTTAGTGCCTAGACTAGTTTTGAAATAATTTAGCTCAGGGGTTGAACACTGGGTTAAGTGGTATTAATAATATGAAAACGTATTATTTTATATGAAAATTTAATGTTATTTAATTAAGGATTTCTAAGCTGGTGTTGCTTTGTGATATAAATTAAATTGTGCAAGGATTATCTGGTTTATAATACGTTTTATTAGAACGTTTACGAGTATTTTCTTTGATCTTTGTTTATTAGATTTTAAAATGTTTATATGTAGAATTAACTAAACACCACGACTTGTTTTCCCGAAGGGTTGGGCAGAGGTGTATCTATAGTATACCCACATTTCGCAAGTTATGTTTAAGTTCCATGTTATAGAAATAAATGCAGAATTAGTAGGTGTCTGTATAATACAATAGGCACTAACACACGCACGATTCAACTATACTATAACTCTGTGGCCTGGTGCTAAAAGGGCCAAAGTACGTTAATATTGGCTTAAGTACACTGCAGCCCTCTTATCACACATTTTTTTTTACTAAACGGTATGAAAATGCACACTACATTGGCCTTCTTTTACATAGTAACTTTTGAAAGATTGTCGATCCTTATAGCACAAAAAAAAAAAAACAATAAACTGGCATTACAACCACATCTCATACAAAAACGTACTTTTAGCACCAGGTCACAGAATGTTATTCTTAACATTCACTGACCAAATACTTTGGTCCTTGTGGTCCTGTACGAGGGGCTTGTGGTTAAGTAATAACAGCTGCACCGGTCGATCGATCAGGTTAAGCTACGCTGGCTGCGGTTGGTCCGTGGATGGGTGACGAACTCTATACACCAAGTCTCCGTGCCTTGGAAACCACGGTGGATCTGTGACAGTCGTTACAGGTTGTCAGAAGCCCGCAAGTCTGATAACCAGTCTTACCAAGGGGTATCGTATTCCCAGTAACTGGGTTGTGAAGCTCAGCTGCATTGTTAGATTGAAAACCGACCCCAACATGTTGAAAAAAGGCTACGCAGACTGACTGGTCCTTTCCAAAAGACTAAAACAGACAGGCGCGACGCGACCGTGCGATACGACTCTAGTAGATCAATTTCTATGAAGTTTTCAGAGAAATAATTAATTATAGAGTCGAATCGCAACTGTCTACGGGAGCATTTAATTTGACAATATAACTAAACTACCTGTTCTTCTATGTGGAAGGGTACGTAGGTCAGAAAAAAAAAAGAATAAGAAAAACCTTCCGATAAATGTTAAAATAATATTATGCTTTTTTTATTATTTCTGTGAATCCAAACCCAAATTGGCCAAGTCTAGTTCTCATAATACAGGAAATTAATTGCTCGCCTGAAATATTGTTGTGGCATGAATTTTGGCGAGTAACTAAAATAGCAATTTACATTTCCCGTAAGTATTCATGATTTCCAACAAACTACAAAACATAACATACGATCACGCCTGTCATCATCATCATCATCATCATTTCAGCCGAAAGACGTCCACTGCTGGACATACGAGTAAGCCTCCCCCGAAAGCGGAATTTTGCCATAATCGCCGCACTTGGCAGGTGGGTTGGCGATCGCAGTATGGTGGTAAAATGCATAGAAAACGCTGCTGCCCATTCTCTAGTAAATCCCTTAGGAAGACTTTCTAGGACACCCACGGGAAGAAATGGGCCTGTAATGTGATTCAAAAAGTGATTTGGCATTGCCAAAAAACTATTTGATTATTAATAATTAATCTTGAAATTAAACAGTCACATAATCGTCTTATTCTTGATTTAATTGAAGTGAAGCTTATCACTTCTTGATCAAATCTCTCGAGGGATCAATGTTAGCCTAACTTCAAGCTCTAAGTTCAAATTTCAAGGACTAAAGCATCATTAGACATAGATCATAAATTAATAGTTCAATCTATATTCTAGATCTTTATTAGATCTTTGCACTCTCCTTTAGTCGTAATAAAATATCTGCAATATTTCGTATCATGTCATGTATTGTTTTTTGGATGAAAGCTGGCAAAACTGTTTTTTTTTTTTATTGTCACAGACGCAATTTTGTCTGTATCGTTTTGTTTTGACACCGTGTATTTGAACTTTGTGGCAAAATAACAATAGCTGCATGGGTCGATCGACCAGGTTAAGCTACGCTTGCCGCGGTTGGTCCGTGGATGGGTGACCATCTTTACATACCAAGACCGCTCCGTGACGCGGAAAACACGTTAAGCCGTTGGTCCCAGCTGTCATTTGTGGATCTTTGACAGTCGTTACGGGTCGTCAGAAGCCCGAAAGTCTGACAACCTGTCTTACCAAGGGGTACCGTATTACCCAGTAACTGGGTTGTGAAGGTCAGATAGGCAGTCGCTCCAGGTATTCAGCTGCATCCGGTTAGACTGGAAGCCGACCCCAACATAGTTGGGAAAAGGCCAGGCAGATGATATTTTAACTTTATTTTATGTTGTTACAGAAAGGAACGCCTTTGCTCTGCAAAGAGACCACATAGGCTAAAAATAAAAGACTTAGGTACTTTGAAATTGAAAGGAGCGACACCAAAAAATCTTTAAAATGTTCTCGTGCATACATCTATTATTGAGCAGTGGTGGTCCAGTGGTAACGGCCGCGACTAACGAGTTGTAGGTCGTGCGTTCAAACCTAGCCAGGCGGTTTACTTTGTGCTACTCTCAAAACGGTGAAAGAAAACATCGTGAGGAAACCGGCATGTCATGGAACCAAAAATTCGAAACAAGTGACCCCTACCAACACGCCCTGGGCCCGCGCGGTTCACTCCTTCTCACAGAGAGGAGGCGTGTCCCAGCAGTGGGAACGTTATAAGCTGAGTGTTTATGTATGTATGTTTACATCTATGTACAAAAACAAATGAAAAAAAAATCAAGTCTCCGTTTGTAATGTCAAAATAACAGCGTTTTACTAAATGATTATGAAAGCATATACGGTACTATTTATAATTTAAAAAAATGTTGTCCGTCTGTCTGTTTGAACTGCCTACTCTCCGAAAAGGCTGGACCGATTTTGACGGGACTTTACCTGATATCTAATGTTATCGGGAGTAACAAAGGCTACTTTTTGTCCGGTAGCATGTTCCCGTATTATTATAGAGGGATCATTTTCGACATCTACGTGGGCGAAGCCGCAGGTAGCAGTTAGTTTAAAATATACAAAACGGTTTCCCATACATTGGAAAACAACAGGAGTGTGGAAAAAAAACACGGTGACCATTATTTACAACACTGACATTAAGAAAACAATAAAACTGCTTAAAATTCACAAAAAGGACCAATTCTTTGTTACTCCGCTTCTAAACCTACGGGTTTGCTAGCAAACCCCATACTTTTTTTCTCAAAGTAATGGCCATTTTGCTAGACAGTGATATATTGAGCCACTATTACAACCAGTTCACTGCCTCGCGAGGCACGCCCACACATTATTGCCATGAAACTTTTATTTGCATTGGCTTGTATTTGAATGATTCCCCATTCACGAAGGTGCTCCTAAGTCAACAAAGTTTCTTTACCATGTTTTCAACTACGCTTCACGTATCCTAATCTATTTTAAACAAGTAAGAACTCTATTTCGTGAACAATAGAAGCTGTTTCAGAAATGGTTGTAAAAGTTCCATTTGAATCTGTTCGATGGGAGCTTTTGAAGTGAGCAAATAGATTTGTGTCAAAGATTTTAGGCTAGTTTCGGATTGTTCCCAAAATAGTCCTGATTCGTCGTAACTATCTCAGTTTATTAATCATCATATAATAATTTGTTGGGGCTACTCCTACGCCATTCCTATAGTTACGTACTTAGCGTGTATTACTAATATCAGCAAGTCTCAGATTATAAAACAAAGGCAGATAGACCGCGCGGAACACCCAAGAGTCAGGCCAAAAAACCAAACACTGATTCAAAATTCGAGTTAGTACGCCACGAAGCGTCGCATTGTATATTACATAAAATGCGACGATTTGGTATTTGGTTTTTGGCCTCACTATATTGGTGTTCCGCGCGGTCTATCTGCCTTTGTTTTATAATCTGAGCAGCAAGTTTAATACATCTGACAGTCTTTGTACCAACATCTATACAATTAATTTAACTAAATTATAATATTGGGGGCTTGTGGCTAAATGCACGCGCACGGTTAGATCAGGTTAAGCTACGCTTGAAGTTTCGGTGGATGGGTGACCCTCTTTACATAACAAGACCCATCCGTGCCTCGGAAAGCATGTTAAGCTATTGGTCTCGACTGTCATTCGTTCGAGAAGCTTTGACAGTGGTTACGGGTCGTCAGAAGACCAAAAGTCTGACAAACAGATATCGTATTACCCAATAGCTGATTTGTGGATAAGGCAGTCGCTCCACGTAAAATACTGGTATTGAACTATACCAAAATGGTTTGGAAAAGGCTCAGCAGATGATGATGATGATGAATTTAATGTCGCTCAACGCGCTATGGAGCGGGCTATGCTCGGAGTTTCTTTGAAGGATAAAATCAGGAATGAAATTATTCAGAAAAGAACCGGAGTCACCGACATAGCTTGTAGAGTGAGCAAGCTGAAGTGGCAGTGGGCTGGCCATGTTTGTCAAAGGACCGATGGACGGTGGAGCAGACGAGTTCTGGAGTGGAGACGTATCGGCAAACGTAGTGTGGAACGCCCCCCAGCTAGATGGACCGACGACCTTAAAAAGGTGACTGTGACAGACTGGATGCGGAAGGCGGAGGATAGAGTGTTGTGGCGCAGCGTGGGAGAGGCCTATGTCCAGCAGTGGACTGCGATAGGCTGAGTTGATTGATTGATTGAAATGATGATGATAATATTTTTACGCAGCAAAGTATTTTAATATTTTAAATGCTATCGGGAGCGCTACTAAAAGGTGCGCTCCGAGGAATAAAAAAGAAGCGCCTCATTAGGTGCGCCTCAAAATGGTAGCGCTTCGAGGAATACCTCAACATTTTTGAAATTATATTTCTTCTCTTTCTACAAGTACAATACCACCCACACTACACCTACCCTTGATACGCATTCATAAGCACTATCAGTTTCGATTTCAAGTAGGTATTAACTACTACACAAATAACGCCCACTTATTAACTATCTACCTAAAATAACATCACGCCTAAATTCCGCGAAAGGTTGGGCAGAGGTGTACCAACAGTACTAGCTTAGTACCTTACCATGATATCATTTACCCATGTAATTCTTTGCTAGTAGTTAACAGTTTATGTTTATTTAATTAATTAATGTTCTGTGTCTCGTAATTAAATACTGTATAGAATCAAATCTATTTAACTAAACAGACAGCTGTGCTGCTTCGGAGTTTTTTGCGCCACTTCTTCTCTGCTAAAGCAGTAGGAAGTGGTGAAGGGCAAGCGTTTTGGGGGACTGTCTTATGTGATTTTGAGTTTTCACGTTCGAAAAGTGCCGATTCTCAGAATAATTTTAATAAATGACTTTTTATTTGATTCGATTATGGCTTCGCTAAAATGGTCCTTGGCGAATAGCCCACTTGCAGGCAACGGTAGTCCTTTCTGCACTAGGAAACATCAACTTATTGTTGCTGTAAAATCTGATAGATGATTTACGGAGTACTGTTGAGTATGTTGTGAGAACTGAATAACTTAATTTCCCTGAATTAATCTGCCTAGGTTTTTGCGAACTAAGTTGGGGTCAGCTTCCAGTCTTACTGGATGCAGCTCCCTAACTCAGTCACTGGATAACACAATACCTCTTGGCCTGGGCCCCAAGTCTGCTATTTTTATAAATTCGCCATTCCAACACGATTCCATTGTCATTTTGCTAAAAGTTCGTAATCTGCTAAATTCATAATGGTCGATCATTGGTCTGTCAATGGTCTCGTAATAGAATTGTGTTATAATGACATTGTCGTATTGCCATTATTATAAAACCCGTTAGTAGATATTAATTAAAAAAAAAATACGACTAAATTTGAACATTTATTCATGCCAGATTTCCTTTACTTATACATATTTTTACATAATTATTATTTTTGGAACTGTTAATTTTCTTGCAGATTACCGCCTAAGTCAGTCATTCATTTGTCATTATGTAAGAGATTACCAATAAATGCCATTTCTTTCAATGGCATGTCAGTGGCTGGCCATTGGAAAGTCATAATGACGCCATTATATTAGTAGATTACCAAACTTGTCAAAATCAACAATCATGCAATCAATGATAGACCATTCTAACACTATTGTAATGGCAGACTTGAGGCCCTGGTTGTCAGACTTTCGGGCGGCTACCTACCCGTAACGATTGTCAAAGATCTAGGAGTGACAGCTAGGACCAATTAATGTGCTTTCCGAAACACGAAGGGATATCGATATGGAACGGATTGGTCACCCATCCTCGCGGCAAGCCTAGCTTAACCTTAGCTCGACCCGCGTGGGCGTTCTAACAAATATGGAAATTCACCCACACGACACCTACCCTTGATTACCCACGTATAGAAGCAGTTTCGATTTCAAATAGGGAGCAATTACCACACAAATACTCCCACTTATAACTAACATATCGGTAACAGGAGCTTTGACGCTAATGTTTCAAAGCTATGTCTTGCCTACAATGGCTCTTCGTGCAGTGATATAGAACCGGCTCATTGGTTGGCGAATAGCCCACGCGGACAAATAGCGGTGGATCACTTTTCACCCTTATAGCTTAAGCAATAAGGTTGTAAAACTCGTGAACGGCCAATGTCTGCGATGGTACCTAGTAGTTGTCATTTCGGCACTAGCAAGTAGCAAGTCAAATAAATTGTTGCCGTAAAATGTCATAACTGTTTCATTTTGGAACTATTTTTATTTTAGTTTTTCGAGAAAGTCGTGAGATTTGAATTTGATTTATTTAAATTAGTATATGTGAACGCAACCATAGCCATGTGAGAACTGTCAGGATGACATAAGCCCCGCTCTTTTGTTAATTGCCGTTTTGGAAATAAAGCGGCAGTTTTCACGCTTCTTACTTGCCTACCTCCTACAAACTTAACATTTATAATATACTAGCAGCGCTCCGCGGTTTCACCCGCGTAGTTTCCGTTCCCGTAGGAATACGAGGATAAAATATAGACTATGCCAAGTATAGCTTACCAACAGTGAAATAATTTTTCAAATCGGTTCAGTAGTTTCGGAGCCTATTCAATGCAAACAAACAATCAAATCTTTCCTCTTTATAATATTAAGTATAGGTGTAGGTACTTAGGCATATTATGTAGAAAGAGGACTTAAGGGTACACTAGTCGCGGGCTCGAAATCACCGGTGGGCCTGGCTAAAAAGCACGCTGTCTCACCAGGCTTCGTGTCCGACAGAAGTAGTATCAGTGATGAGCAGTTAGACGCTAGTCTACACGCACAACATTATTGAGTGAGTTGCAGGATCAGTTATGTATAGTAAAACAGGCGCGTAAAAAATTAAGAAAAGTCCTTCGGAAGATCGGGTTTTCTGAAAAAAAAAACACTGCATAAATCAATGACCAATTAAGTTTATTAAACTTTTCGATAATTGAGCTTTGTCAGTACCGACTTGGTTTTCGAGATTGTACACTCCTTTTATTACTTAAACACGCCCAAAGTTACGTTAAATTATCAAGAAAAACGAATCTTTGTTGGCTCATAACTTTTTAATGGCTTTTTATTTTAGTATTCTGTTTCCGTACAGACAATATTAATAATGAGACAAAACCGTACCATGTTTAATTTTTGATGTACATAGTCAAACAGTGGAGTAAAACCCTCCCGAAGTTTTTAGTTAGATGTAAACGCCTGGTAGCCCTGGGCCTAAAGAAAGACCGCTAGAATAGTACAATAAACGATCAAAGAGAAATACGCTTGTTGTAGACTTTGACTCCCGAATATTCTCGTATAAGCCTAATTTATCCAGCCGCAAAGACCAGGCTCATTCAATATTTATATTAAAACTTTTCTTTTAGCCGAACACAAACATTAGCGTCTTATCTTTCATGTTTTTCAAATCCGATCGATCGCGATTTCTAAAAGGCATTTAGGTATACTCTGTTCTATCATAGCATCTGATGAAGAGTAAACAAACCCTGTTCAGTTCATTATCTTATAAACTAAAACATTAATTTGTATTTAGAAGGTTCCCCTCCGTGCCTCGGAAAGCACGTTAAGCCGTTGGTCCCGGCTGTCATTTGTGGATCTTTGACAGTCGTTACGGGTCGTCAGAAGCCCGAAGGTCTGACAACCAGTCTTACCAAGGGGTATCGTATTACCCAGTAAGTGGGTTGTGGAGGTCAGATAGGCAGTCGCTCCATGTAAAATATTGGTATTCAGCTGCATCCGGTTAGACTGGAAGCTGACCCCAACATAGTTGGGAAAAGGCTAGGCAGATGATGATCTAGACTTTTTCGAAAAATTATTGTTTGAATAATTTTAATTGATTTATTTGATTTTTGTAAATTTATGTCACAAAATTAGCCTCGATGGTCAATTGAAAATCATGTTTAACGTTAATTAAAATTTAATTTCGGGTTCAAGTATTCAAATAATGATAAAAAAGTATTCAATTTGCAAGTGGTACAACACATTGACATCTACAGGACAGATACGCTTGCCGCGGTTAATTTATGGATGGGTGACCATCTATTACATATTGAGACCCCTCCGTGCCCCGGAAACCACGTTGAAGCCGTTGATCCCGGCTGTCATTCGTAAATCTTTGACAGTCGTTATGGGTAGACTTCTCGTCCCAAATACCACAGTGTCTCAAGACAAAAGTCTTTGACCAGTGTGTGTTGCCAGTGATGACCTGTGGTACCGAGTCGTGATCGCTCACAATGGGCCTTATCAGAAGGCTTAAAGTCACCCAAAGGGCAATGGAGAGGGCTATGCTCGGAGTTTCCCTACGCGATCGAATCAGAAATGAAGAAATCCGCAGGAGAACCAAGGCAACCGACATAGCCCGAAAAATTGCCAAACTTAAGTGGCAGTGTGCAGGGCACATTGCTCGCAGAGTAGGTAGATGGCCGATGGGGCCGAAAGGTTCTGGAGTGGCGACCGCGTACCGGAAGACGTATAGCGGGAAGGCCTCCTACAAGGTGGACCGATGACCTTGTGAAGGCCGCGGGTATCCGTTGGATATGGGAAGCACAAGACCGGTCGAAGTGGAGGAGCCTGGGGGAGGCCTATGTCCAGCAGTGGACGTCTTTCGGCTGACATGATGATGATGGGTAGACAGAAGCCCGAAAGTCTGACGACCAGTCTTACCAAGAGGTATCGTGTTACTCAGTAACTGGATTATCGAGGCCAGATTGGCAGTCGCTCCACGTAAAATCCGGTGAGACTGGAGGTCGATCCCAACATAGTTAGGATAGGTACAAAACTAGGCAGATGGATTGAGGTAGGTACGTTTTCTGATCCATCTGTTTACATTTCTATCACATACTTTTGGAACAAACCATACATCAAAGCTGTCGTTTCTCCTCATCAATACGATTCTTCCTCCGATCCAATACTAGTCCCAATAAACTGGCTTTATTTACTGTACCTATAAAGTGTTTTATAGCCACTATTTATTTGGACGGTACAAATTTATTGTCTGTAATATCATCCCCACTTATCAAAGGAGAGTAATCGCTAAGTGTCGTCACCTGACACGTTATTAGAAAACACCGAGTGGAAATCCGATATTTTAATGATTAATCTGATAGCGGCTGTGAGAAGAAATTGCTTTGAATTCGTATGGAAAGTTATTGAGATTGACGTAAAGAGATGCGCTAAGTTGACTCGCAAAATCAAATTTTCTTACGTTTTTACAATTTGCAGATAGAATAGAATAGAATAACGTTTATTGTCTCCAGTATTACAGCTAGTAGTAGTAGTTACACTTTACACAAAACTATAATACCGGAAGCTAAAGGTTTAAGCGTCAGCATTATGCTTAGGTCCCCCTAGCGGGTTGCTAAGCGCTGGTTTTCAGCATAAACCCTTGGTTTACAAAAAAAATTGTTAAATTGAGCAACAACGCATTATTATTAAAAGCCTGTGATGTCCCACTGCAGGGCAAAGGCCTCTCTACCCTCCTTCCACTTCTCTCTGTTTAGTCCTACTAGTGGCCAGTTCTTGTTAAAGGAGTCCAGCTCATCCCGCCATCTCCGTCTGGGCCTACCGCGACGTCGCTTGCCGTGAGGAGGGACCCATTGGGTTGTTATTTTGGCCCATTGGTTGTCTGACATGCGGCAGATGTGTCCAGCCCAATTCCATTTTAGTGTACAACGCATATAAGATTAAAAACATAATTTTAACAAAGGATGACCATACATATAAATTGAATTAGAAAAAAGAAAGTCAGTGCTTTATAGCAGTTTGTGGACACGACAGGCAACTTTAACCATAAAGAGAAAGAAAAGAAAAATCAGATTATTGTTAGGTGATTAGGTGGTTTGTTATCTAAAAACCAACCAAATGCGAGTCGGACTAGCATGCGAAGGATTCCGTAGCACAAGGCAAAAAACGCCGATAATAACACGTTTCTTATATTTATGGAGACCCCTTTCATTTGGTTTTATTGTAATTTTCAAGCCAAGGTCAGTTTGTGTGTTGATTTTAACTTAGAGGGTTTTATTGATGATTTTTAACCGACTTCAAAAAGGGGAGGTTCTCAATTCGTCGGAACTTTTTCTTATGTACGTTCTCCCATTACTCGAAGATGGCTGGACCGATCTGGATTATATTTTTTGTTTGAAAGGATATAAACTTCCTAGGTGGTCCCATGATCATTAAGTCAGGATCTGATGATGGGATCCTGGAGAAAAAGAGAGAACTCTTAAAATTCTATAGGTACACTTGAGGCGATTTGGGTAGTTTTTGGAAGAGTACTTTCTCGGAGTGGTCCCATTTCAATTTGGTGAAGATCTGATGAAGAACTTCGGAGATAGGCAACGGAACTCCTCAATAAATGATAGCAAATGGACTGGGATTGCTGAAATTTCATGTCTGTCTATTGTTTACACCAGTTCATAACATAACATTACGCCGGTACGCTGTGAAGGGGTAAGTAGGTACATGTCAACCAATAAAAAGTGAAAATTAAAAACTATTAGGTCTTTACCTATGAAATTGCCGTTCTGCAGTACTGGCCATTTCAAATCAAAATAATTTTTGTTTGGCTAAGAATTCTAATTTCAAATTAATTTTATTTTAAAAACATGGATTTTTTTTTCTAAAAGTAGTCATTTCTTTATTGATTAGTGTTACATTTTCATCGCATTTCAATCTTTTTCGTCATCATGGATACGTTGAAAATTCGAGTAATTATGGAATATGAGTACCGTCGTGGCAGCAACGCGGCACAAGCGGCACGCAACATCAACGACGTTTACGGAGCTAACACTACAAACCAACGCACCACCTGTTATTGGTTTGCTCGCTTCCGTTCTGGAAATTTCGACCTCAAAAATTAACCTCGCGGTCGTCCGAAGACTTTGGTCGACAATGACGAATTAAAGGCGATTGTGGAAGCTGATGATACACAATCTACGGCTGAATTAGCAGCAGCTTTCGACGTTAGCGTCAAAACAATATTGGTCCATTTGTGTCAAATTGGCAAGGTAAAAAAGCTTGACAAATGGGTGCCCCACGAACTCAATGATCGCCAGCGCGAAGTACGCGTCGAGACGTGCCTTGCACTGCTCAACAGACACACAAATGAAGGAATTTTGAACCGCATTGTTACCTGCGATGAAAAATGGATTCTGTTTGATAACCGTAAGCGCTCAGCAAGTTGGTTGGATCCTGGTTCAGCACCTAAACAATGCCCTAAACGAAAACTTACCCCTAGAAAAGTGATGGTCACTGTTTGGTGGTCTAGCGCCGGTGTGATTCATCACAGCTTCTTACCAAACGGGGTGAGCATTACTGCAGATGTGTACTGTGAAGAACTGAACACAATGATGGAGAAGCTGGCGCATCTCCAACCAGCATTGGTCAATCGCTCGTCTCCGCTGCTCCTGCACGACAACGCGCGACCTCATACTGCACAGCAGACGGTCTCCAAGTTGCAAGAACTGGGGTTGGAAGCTCTCCGTCATCCGCCCTACTCACCAGACCTTGCGCCTACAGACTACTACTTTTTCCAGAATTTGGATAACTTCTTGGCGGGAAAAAAATTTAATACCCGAGAGGCAGTACAAAATGCCTTTGAAGAATTTGTTGCCTCCCGTCCAGCTGATTTCTTTAAGAAGGGCATCAATAAACTGCCACTGCGATGGCAAAGATGCATTGATTGCATGGGTGATTACTTCGATTAATACAAATAAAAAATTCATGAAAAAAATTCGTTTAAATTTTTTCATACAAAACGGCAATTTCATAGGTAAAGACCTATTATTTCCAAAAAAAAACCAACTTCCGGAAAAACACTATAAAGTGAAAAATAACTTTAATTTCGGAAGGCGGTGATAAGAAATTAATGTGTTTATGATAATGTAAAGTCAGAAATGTTACGGTCGCGAATCTTATGTTGTTCAATATACAGCTTGAGACAGACCTAAAAATTGCAATAACACCTTAACGTAAAGTGTGTAATGTTATTTATAAGCTAGCAGCGCTCCGCGGTATCACCCGCGTAGTTTCCGTTCCCGTGGGAATACGGGGTAAAATATAGCTTGTCACCCGGGGATAGTGTAGCTTCCCAACAGTGTAATAATTTTTCAAATCGGTTCAGCAGTTTCGGAGCCTATTCAATGCAAACAAACAATCAAATGTTTCCTCTTTATAATATTAGTAGATTATTATTAGTATAGAATAATTAAACATTAAAAATAAATGTATTTTTTTTTCTTCTATTTGACTTTCCAAGAACTTTCGGATCATACTTTTCACATTTCTTCGTATTTAACAATATGAGGAATCCTACCTTTTTCTCATTGAAGCACTACGTAGTGGGCGTTGGTACGTTCATACGGCTACAATTTAAAACGGCAGGTGTTTGTATTCTTGGTCCTAATGATACGAGACCAGCCTGTTGACACTTTTTACCAACAAATTGGAATTTGAAGTAACTTTTATATTTGTGTATAGGTAGGTACTTCTGAACCTTTCATGAACATAATTAGGATTATTTATAAATGTTGCTTGAAAATAAGTATTTATTAGTGACTGTTTAAGCATACATTTTTGACATTTAAACGTTTCCTAACTTTGAAAAAGTACCTACTTATAAGGGGGCCGGGAATCGAAGGGCACCCCATATGGATCCTGCACCTGCTGCAAATGCGTTGAATTGTATTATTAATTATTAAAAAAAAAATGTTATTCTATACATTATGACCAGTTTCGTAGGAAACAGCAGATTTTTATTTATTTTGATAACCGACGAAAAATTTCTACAATAAGTCCAAGATCCGGTGATGAATTCATGGTAACTGTTTTCACGTCAATGTACAGACGCCAGCACATCAAGCTACCCCAATCTGTAAAATTTCTTTGATAGATTTTAACTTTAAAACATAAGCATAAGGTTCATGTTCAATTGGGAAAATTTTACAGTTTATGGTAGCTTGATGTGCTGGCGTCTGTACTTGCCTCGTTACCTTATGTATAGTCACTTATATATATAGGAGTATAAAAGTGTCCATAGTTACTTACATAAGATTTATAAAGCCCTAAGGATTAACCGCATGCTTCCGCCGAGTTGATTAACCGATAAAATCGAGTTCATGATTTTATTACTCGGTATCGAAATGGCCTCCGGCAAAGGTCAGACGACCTCCCGAAATCCGATAGGATCTAAATTCATACCACTTATCGGGAGATTCAAAAGACCATTTTTTATCCCGGACATTCAATATAATGTGAGTATTGTAGTAGGCAATTATTTTTTTCCATTGTATAGGAGACATGATTAGATTTTTTAATTGGCAAATTCGAATTGAGGCGTTGAACTTGACTGGTTATAATTGGAAACGGTAAAATCGGCAAAAAAAAAATGCTTGGCTACATACAAAATAAATATTTCCAATCAAAATCTTAGTAGCATCTTAATTTTGTAAACAATAATTTCGTTGTTCAGTGATTTGAAATAGCGATCGAAATATTTAAATTGTATCAAAGTTGCAATAACGCGTGTCTATATTAAAAGACGAAAAGAACCGACGAAATGCGATGAATCTGGTTCATGTTTTTTACTTTGGTGGTTTTTAACTAAGATATTTTTTCCGCGCACCGGATTCTACAATTTCCGCGCTAAGCAGTGCTTTGCTAAGCGCTTAAAGTTGAAAATCCACCAGAGTGTTTTTTTGACGCGCTAGGATTCACTTGGATCCTCTCAATGCGCCGGGGGCATTGAGAACCAACACCAAGAAATTGCATCACCCGTGCGGAGGAGGGAGATGTTTTAACTCTGTGTATCTATAACTACTTATAAGACAAAAACATCTACTACATTCAATTTAAATAGAGGAAAAAGACAATACCACAATTACCACAACAAGAAGTTACAAAAAGGCTGTGCCACAAACAAAACAAAACAACAGACAAACTTTATCGCTAGACACAGGCTTAAAGTTACATTCCGTTAACATGTAAAGTTCATTGCTATTTCCTTAGAAGAAGAGAAGTATAAAGATTCTTCGCGCATACTCGTTGGCATGTCTCCATAATCCATAAAGTGGGTGTAGTAAGTTACTGTTGCCTTTGTTTGATTCAACTATCTCGGAGAGAGTACAATACATAGTTAAAGCCGGGAAAGTGTTGCGTTGTTGAAGGATTCCGTAGCATTTTGCAGTAAACGTTTTTAGGTGAAAGCTTCTTTGGTGGAGCGATTTTTAGTAGGGGAAAATCTTATGGGTTCGAGTCACCAAATGTCTAATGTAACCTAAGGTTTGTAGCAGGAATATTTCAGTAGCAGTTTGGAATAGTGCTCGGTTGAAGGCAATAGGCTTGCCCCCTATTACAGTGAACATACAGTAAACGTACAATTCTGCCCAACCTTTCGGGGAAACAAGGCGTGACATTATGTTTATATCTATAGGTATGAGTATGACGAGTTGCGCTAGGCCAGCAGTGAAAGTATGTGCCAGTTTTAAGTTTCACGTCTATCTGAAGTCTCCATGACTGCCTATGTTTTTTTTATGTATACGGCGTAGGCCATAAACTTACCAGATCTGCAGACATGGCCCTGCATTGTTCACGCAAATTATTATTTTTTATTTCTTTATAATAATAGTAGATACATACAGTAAGGATATCTTGCTCCATGACTAGTTAACGAAATTTTATTTAAGAAGACTACCTTGGCAAAACTTTTAAACAAGACAAGAAAACCAGATGCCTACCGTCTTTCTTTCTTTGTAAGACTGAATTCTCATTATTGTATGTCAAAGTCTTCGCCAAATCTGACGGATTGAGGACCGAACCAGTTCTTAAATGTCAAAGATTTAAATATGAGCGCACGGAACCTTAAAATATTCAGATCATTAAAATGGGATAAGGATGTCGACACGCGACGTTTCTCTACAAATGCCAGGTCAGCGATTTTGAAAATGTAAGAAATAAAGTCTGTAGAACAGTCGATCCTGGAACCTTTGCTCCATTTATTTGTTGACTCCGCATTACAGATCTTTTTTGAAAGATCCAATTGAAATGTTCGGTCTTATCATCGTTTGATGAAACAATTGAATTTACGATTCAAAATCATAAGGTTCGGTGGGTTCGGCGAAAAAATCGAAACCTGTACCTAGTCTTAAAATTGTGATCATAAATATGACTGCGACAGATAAAAATTGTTGATCAGAATTAACTTGCAAAAATCAAAACACGAGGAAGTTACACTATACTTACAATACGATATTTTGATATTAAAGTAATTAACTTGACAACGAAAAACATCAACAGAATTGTAGCGGAATGCACATCGCCACCACATGCAAACTACGCATCACACTGACAATCGTCGTTATGGTTATAATCATTCCCCGCGGAATCTTAAGCGTCAATATGTAACGGTAAGGAATCGAAATGTCATATTCCTTATGTTTCAAGACAATTTCTCGATATTATTAATACGATATTAGCAGATGTCATGTCCGATTGACGTGATTTCGAGTAAGGAATCGTTAAGTGGTCATAGTGAATTAAGGCCCTGGGTGAAGGATTTACCTTTTTCCGATGGATGTTCCTTCTCATAGCTTTTTTTTTTGTTGTGAAATAATCAAATAACTTCTCCCGCTCTGGGTGGAGCAGGAGAGCGTGTCAGACTCTTACTGACTAAAACCCACGTGTTCCCTCAGCAGCCCGTATGCCAGGGGCGGCGGTATCTCTTTCGAACAGACCCGCACCCCTAGTTCCTTCTCATAGCTCCATCATAAACTGGTGACCCTATTTATTTGATTTTATTTTATTGAACCTCCATACTATCCCAGACCAGCTCAAGGCTTACCACCGATTTGAAGTTAACCATAATTTCGAAGATCAATTATGGTGCAGTCCTTCAGGTACAGTCATTTATTTCTATAGATGTACTTACTTATAGACCATACATAGATATAAACAAATAAATTAAATGGAGCCATATATTTGAAATGTCAAAATAACAACTTTTTACTAATTGCATTTGAAACTAAATATGTTTTTTTTTTATTGTCTGCTCGGCCTATTCTGACGGGAGTTTCAGTGGCAAATAGCTGATGGATAACAAACAGAGAAACAAAGGCTGCTTTTTCCCCGTAGCACGCTCCCGCGGGATAATTTCCGAGCAAAGCCGCAGCAAATAGCTTGACATGGAATGGCAGAATATTACCTAAACAAAGACCGTACCAACCATTTCTGATTTCTAGACCAAATATCAACAAAACAGTGTCAGTAAATACCCCAATGTTCGCAGTAACACTTATGGACCAGTGTTCATTAATTAAATTTCGTAACTAAACATGAATATTCAGACACCGTCACACGGAAACTAAGCAGAATTCTTACACACAAGTTCCCCACCATTGGGAGGAAGTCCCAGCGGTGGGGGGTTGGGACCAAACATAACTTTTTATTGCAAGCATTTTATAGGTCTGCTGTTGTCTCCCGTCGCGTCGTGATAAAGTTGAGAGGCCGCATAGGACTAGATAGGTGTAATTTGAAACAATTATTCCTATTTTAGATTATTTTTCGTATTTTACGGTTCTGGATTCCCGTAAATGTTTACGAGGAGTCCAGTTAAACCTGTATAATGCGGATTATTTTCAGTGATTTACATAATTGTGTCAATTAATTATTTGGAACGGTGCGGAGAACGGTCGCACGTGTGGGGGACGGTAAATATTTTGATGTCCTTAATTTTATGGTGACCTTTTTTAATTGTTACTCATGTAACATAAGTACGAGTGCGGATTTTGGTAATGAGATATGGTCTGTCAAATGTAATGTCATCCAATAGAATAAAGTAAAATAGGTAAACCAAACTTAAGCAATAACTATGTGTTCTATTTAACGTAGCCAAACCACCAACTAATCTAAAAAGTACTATCAACTCAAAAGAAAAAGAACCCTTCTTCACTCTTCTCTTCTTTTTATTTTCGTTCACAACTAAGTTCAAGTATAACTAAAACCTGGCCAAGTGCGAGTCGGACTCACACACGAAGGTTTTCGTACCACAGTGCCGAAACGCCAAAAAAAGATCACGTTTCTTGTTTGGAGTTAAAAATTAAAAGGAGGCTCCCTAAATTTTTTAATTTTCGTATTATATTTATTATTTGTTGTTATAGCGGCAACAGAAATACGTAAAGACACTGAGAAAATTTCAACTGTACCTATTACGGTTCATGAGATACATCCCGCTGACAGACGGACAGTAGAGGCGTAGTAATAGGGTCCCGTTTGAACCAACAAAAAAAAACCCAAGCAATCTTAAAACAACAGTTTCAAATAGCTACAATTACCTACTACTAACATTAATGCATCTAGTTCAAAAAGTTAGGTACAAGTTACAGGATTTAACACCTCGCTGTACAAAATCAAGCATCACCGAGTATAACATGTACGTCCCACGTTTATTAGCGAACGCAACAGTTTGCAAGCTCCCAGTAATCTTCAGCAGTTTCAAACAAGAATAGCTGATGAAGGTTCAAACCAGAACAAACAACTTTCAAGGAAAATAGGATAGATAACCCAACACTTGTATGTTGTAGATAAATTACGGTCAGTAAACATGAGACTTGGTACAACGACTACAACGTAAGCTTTTGAATAATTTTGCTACCAAGGACAAAGTGGAGTTTGGTATTTCGTCAAAAGGACCAGGACCGCAAACGTTATAACTAGTGTCCGGCCGAGAAGAGAATTTCAGCCGAAAGCGAAAACGTAAATGTAACTTCGGCTTTAGTCTTTTATTGGCCGAAAACGAAAGTTAGACATTATTAATATTTCCGCTGTATTTATGTATAGATTATGTATGTATGTGCGTAAAGAAAAAAATCAACATAACCTGGCTTTACAATTTCAAAACAAAATTGCGGCCATTTGTAAGAGCAGACTCGATTCACCCCGAAGTAAGTCGAACGTCACCTGTTATTGCCAAGCTTTACGAATTAGGCAGACTGACGCGCGACTATTCACAAATTTCTGATTTTCGGCTTAGCTTCGGCTAAGACGAAAATCGGAAGTTTGTGAATTGTCGCTTTGGCTGGTTTATGGTCGAAAACGAAGCTTCGTTCGGTCGCTAGTTATAACCATCCGTTGCTGTGTGATAATTTTAAAAGACAACATTGTTACGCTCTTTGAACTTTTGCTGGGTATTTTTGGGTGTTGACAAATAACAAGAGGATTTATTAAACGCACTGTGTGAGTGACGTAGGAACGACTACTTATATTTTGTTATTTAACTAGGGACTCTGTTTTAGGTGTGAAGTTTTAATATAATGTTTCGTCACCGTCACACAGTGTAACACAAGGATGGAAGACGTTGGACAGGCATTTTCGAGAAAATTATATTTTCTCAAATAACTCACGAAATACGAGAGATAGAAAGAAATCTGCCAAAACAAGTTTTGAAGGAATTCGATAACGAATACGATGGTATCATCTGTTTTTCAAAATTAGACTTTCACAACCTCTTCCACACAATTTACTGTGCGTCGTCAAGAGCTTTGACATAGTGTTCATGGAGTTACCTACTAGTTTCATTGTTGGGTTATTTTGAGAAATTTCCGATTTGACAGCGGAATTAGCTTTAGCATTTAAAAATATATTTCTGGCTATATTCTTCTTCTTAGCGTGTCGATGGCAATCTAATGGACTCGGCCCAATATTCCACTACATGTTTGCACCATCACTAGCGTCCATCTGTTACTGACCATATTGATTGTATATTCTCGGTAAGAGTGTATTAACGTAACACAGTTAAAACTTATTGTTAACACAATAAATTTCTAAATTCAACACTATATGCTCGCTCAATTACAACACTAACGTTGCAACCATATTGCAACAGAAATAATAAAAACTACACTAAACCCATCATCAACTATAATTCAAATTCCGACTACGAAACTTTAAAAAACGGAACTGCATAATAACTTCATACCTAATTTCCATTCGTTCACACTCGATAATAATAAATCATTTAACCCATCACTACTCGCCGCTGTTTTGTTTAACTTGCACCCACGTGCGAGCGAGTGAATCATTCATTCATTTGAGTTAACATAGCATTCGTGAGTAAATATAGGATTTGTTGATTGTTTGGTTTTAATTGGCTTGGATTTGATCTTGGGGTTTAATTGTGGTAAATATTTATTTTTTGGCTGATTGTCTGCAGTTTTGGTTTTATTTGAATAAGGTTACAAAAATAAATGATTTAATCAGGTCCGCATGTTAACAAAGGCATACCTCTACCACCACATACCATCTTCTTTCGCTCCTACTAATATTTTAAATGTGAAAGTTTGTGTTATATATATACTCGTAGCCTTGGATATGGAGAAGGACATAGGACATGCGATAACCGATATCCACGCGGCTGGAGCCGCGGGCAAAAGCTACCAGTCGACAACCTGTTTAGGTAATAGGTAAAACGGGCTGTTGTCCGCAACTCCACGTCAAAGCGCGTATTTTGCGTACGGGAGGGAGAATCGGTCATTCGAACCACCCCAGCTCCACGAGAAAGGCCAGCAACGCCTTGGTGTTGCTGACAATCTCACGTAGGGTACCTGGGTTACCGAAGTATTTTGTCCTGTAATTAGCGACCACCGGGCAGTTTAACTGCACATGAGCCACTGTTTCGTCGTCCTCCATGCAGGCCCTGCACAGCGGACTGTCTGTTACTCCTATGACAAAGAGTGATGTGATATCCTGGATTTACTCATGGGTACTTTTTATCTCGGTAGTAAGTTCTCGTGGGATAATTTCCGATCTCAATGCGGGCGAAGTCGCTGGCAAAAGCAAGTATGTATAAACAGACACAAAAACAAACAAACATAATCACAGCACACTCTAATAACCGATCAATTAAATAAACATTTCATTCATACAGACACATCATTTACAACTCAGTTCATTCATCTGTACCACACAAATAGATTGATAGTGACCGCCACGAGTAGGTGCGTGGGTTTCATTCAATAATATTAATTATTGTAACACTGCAGTAGATACTAAGGCAGTGCACAGACCTGAGTCTGAGTCAAGACTGTCTTGAGACTGACTATTGCTCTAATGAAAATGGATGACGTGCACACTCAACCTGTTTTCGACGCTCATCTTGTTGCCATGGATTCAGTAGTTAAGTACCTACCTAAATGATTCTGAACCCCATGTGTTGAGATATTTCGTTGGTTACTTAATAAAATTAAAAGTTCCATGTATTTTGACGGCGCCGTAGGTACTAATTGCACTATTCTATGAAACAGCAGATTTTTTTTTAACTCACTAAAAATGTCTACCCTACGGCTGCGGGTTCCTGTCAGGGGTGCGGGTTGTTCGAAAGAGATACCGCCGCCCCTGGCACACAGGCTACTTACTGAGGGAACACGGGTGGGTTTTAGTCAGTAAAAGTCTGACACACCCTCCTGCTCCACCCAGAGCGGGAGAAGTTATTTGATGATTTCCCACCCACAAAAAGGGGTGTGGGTTGTCGCTAGGGATGCGGGTTGTTTGAAAGAAATATTTTTATTGTTTAGTGACCTAGCAATCTTGTTTATGCGGACTTCCTAAAGGTGCTCTTACACGGGCAATTTTTTGCTCGGCTACACTGATGGATCAATTAAGTGGACCAATCTGGAGCAACAATGGTCTTGGGAATATTGCTTCTGATTGCTCCATATATTTCATGAGTTGCCGATTATCCACCGGTTTGGAAATTTTTAATCAATTTTCTTTCTCGTTCATCTCGTTTTTGCGAGAGGAACCGGCCGGCGGTGGCGGCGGCGTGGCGGCGGTTTCGGCGGGAATAGAGCGTATTGCCTAGTTTAAGTTGCTCTATATTGCATGATATTGTGTGGCCGTATCTTTGGCAACGGGTTGCTAAATTGCCTTAAATTGCTGTATGTAGTTGTGACGTCATAGTCGACGAGAATTGACCAGGATGGAGCAACTAAAATTCACGATTATATCCAGCAATTTAGGGCAATGGCAACATGTAGCAATCTGTTGCCAGAGATACGGCCACACAATACCATGCAATATGGAGCAACTTAAAAAACTATGCAATATCCCCCCCTCCGTCTCCGCCGCCGGCCGGTTCCTCTCGCTGAAACAAGACGTAGTTACATAACGAGTTATACGTACAAACGAGATAGAAAGATAATTTACAAAAAACTTCCAAACCGATTGGATAGAGAAACGTGAAATATATGGAGCAATCAGAAGCAATATTCCAGCAACAATTTCCGCATTTTATTGTTGTTGCTACAGATTGCTCAACTTAATTGATCGAATTCCAGATTGATCCATTAGTGTTGGCGAGCAATAACTGCTCAAAAAAAATCCCGTGTAAGAGCACCTTAAGAACGGAATAATAGCAATCTTCATAAAAACTCGTGGTTGTAAAGATGTAAGACCTACCAAATAAATTGCAATGTATCCGACTTGTAGTAATTTATTTTTTACGTCCAAGCTCATTATCTTGACGCCGGGTCTAAATAGCCTAGACGTGAACGAAACGAATGTTGAATTTGGGCTCATTACAATAAGCCACTTCGTTTCAGTTAGGGTCTTACCGGTGATTTTTCAATGTTCAGACAACTTTTATCTGAAGAATAAATGTGGCGGCTTAACATATTTTCTGTATGTACGTACAGTAGCTGTCAAAACGCAATTTCATTTCTCAGATTAAAGTTATCTCAAGATTGATACTGTTGTAACAATTCGGTAAACAAATGAAAATATATTTTTCTTTAACGTAATTCTGCTGTTACTGCGACTTAAGATCATCACAAAAACAGAAGCATCTACATATCTATCCGCTCAGGTACCGTACCATGCTTTATCACAAACAAATCTGAAATATGTTACGTAGATAGTACCTAGTTACCTACCGCAACAACACCAGTCAAAATATCTAATTTCACATATGTATACATACCTACTTGGCCACTTATACTCTAGGCGCACGATTCCAATGGTCTTTTAGTATGGAGAATATTCAGTAAGAAACTCCACGGTTACTCTTTTAAAAATAAGTGACATTTAAAATGTTTTCAAATTACACTGTTAATCATTGGATTAACAGTGTAATTTGAAAACATTTTAAATGTTTTTAAACATTTGAAATTAGATATTTTGATGACAGTACAGGCCTCTCAACCGAATTATATATTTTAATTACCTTTAGATCCGGCGCTCAATTTTGGCAAGTTAAATGCAAGGTAATTGCCCGTCGTGTTATTAGTCACCTACCATCCAGTGATGCGGCGACACGCTAGTGACGTAACTAAATATCTATCTATATAAATAAAAAGAAAAGTCCTGACTGACTGACTGATTCATCAACGCCCAGCCCAAGCCCTTGGACCTAGAAAGTTGAAATTTTGCACAGAGGTTCCCTTTATAATGTAGACAAGGAATAAGGAAGGATTTTTCGAAATTCAACCCCTAAGGGAGTTAAATAGGGGGTGAAAGTTCGCGCGGGCGAAGCCGCTGGTAAAAGCTAGTATGAAATAAAATATTTTGATTTTTGATTTTGAAATATATATGTTTTTTCTCTTTCTTACAACAGGATTCGGTATGGGTCTTCCCTGTTCTTCGCGAACTGTAGGATCGCATGTAGGTACTAGTAGGTAGCGTCAACATTCAAGATTAACGCTGTTTTTAGTGCTCTAATGTTCGTGTATGACGCGTCTATATATTAGGTCTTTACCTATGAAATTGCCGTTCTGCAGTACTGGCCATTTCAAATCAAAATAATTTTTGTTTGGCTAAGAATTCTAATTTCAAATTAATTTTATTTTAAAAACATGGATTTTTTTTTCTAAAAGTAGTCATTTCTTTATTGATTAGTGTTACATTTTCATCGCATTTCAATCTTTTTCGTCATCATGGATACGTTAAAAATTCGAGTAATTATGGAATATGAGTACCTACCGTCGTGGCAGCAACGCGGCACAAGCGGCACGCAACATCAACGACGTTTACGGAGCTAACACTACAAACCAACGCACCACCTGTTATTGGTTTGCTCGCTTCCGTTCTGGAAATTTCGACCTGAAAAATGAACCTCGCGGTCGTCCGAAGACTTTGGTCGACAATGACGAATTAAAGGCGATTGTGGAAGCTGATGATACACAATCTACGGCTGAATTAGCAGCAGCTTTCGACGTTAGCGTCAAAACAATATTGGTCCATTTGCGTCAAATTGGCAAGGTAAAAAAGCTTGACAAATGGGTGCCCCACGAACTCAATGATCGCCAGCGCGAAGTACGCGTCGAGACGTGCCTTGCACTGCTCAACAGACACACAAATGAAGGAATTTTGAACCGCATTGTTACCTGCGATGAAAAATGGATTCTGTTTGATAACCGTAAGCGCTCAGCAAGTTGGTTGGATCCTGGTTCAGCACCTAAACAATGCCCTAAACGAAAACTTACCCCTAGAAAAGTGATGGTCACTGTTTGGTGGTCTAGCGCCGGTGTGATTCATCACAGCTTCTTACCAAACGGGGTGAGCATTACTGCAGATGTGTACTGTGAAGAACTGAACACAATGATGGAGAAGCTGGCGCATCTCCAACCAGCATTGGTCAATCGCTCGTCTCCGCTGCTCCTGCACGACAACGCGCGACCTCATACTGCACAGCAGACGGTCTCCAAGTTGCAAGAACTGGGGTTGGAAGCTCTCCGTCATCCGCCCTACTCACCAGACCTTGCGCCTACAGACTACTACTTTTTCCAGAATTTGGATAACTTCTTGGCGGGAAAAAATTTAATACCCGAGAGGCAGTACAAAATGCCTTTGAAGAATTTGTTGCCTCCCGTCCAGCTGATTTCTTTAAGAAGGGCATCAATAAACTGCCACTGCGATGGCAAAGATGCATTGATTGCATGGGTGATTACTTCGATTAATACAAATAAAAAATTCATGAAAAAAATTCGTTTAAATTTTTTCATACAAAACGGCAATTTCATAGGTAAAGACCTATTAATACGTTATTGTGTCAACCCATATCCTCGAAAAATACGGTGGTAGGCGGTAGAAACAGGAACCAGCTCTTCTCAAAACCTTAACTAAGTAGGTTACATACTTTCCAGGTCCCATTCCACGTTTTACTTCGCACGTGCCCACAGTACACTTAAAAGATTTTAAAACTAAGTGCAACAACTTTTGGCCACTCCATCAGTCAAAGTCTCAGGAAGAAGTAGTGCCGACCTATTTATCGACTTAGAAAAATACGTGATACTCAGACTTACACTGGAATTGGTGTGGACATTTGCCCCCTTATTCATAAACGCTGGTTAAAGTTAAATAGTGATTAGCGTCTGTTTAACCATACATTTTTGATGTTTAAACATCATTTAACTTTAATCATCGTTTATGAATATGGCCATTGATGGATAAGCTTGTACGTGGATATTCTACAGAATTCAAGAAGGATATTTATTTTATCGATAGTTGGCTTTGATATTATTTAATGTAGATATCTAAGATGCGGTTCTCATAGAGGCAACGGGATGTGGACAACGTGGCTTATACTAAAAAGCAATAGTTATGAGAAAAGAATGTATTTTTCTTCCTACATAATGGGAGAAAATGGAACTAATGTTACTACGATCTATAATGTCTTCAGTATTAGCAATTGAAACGGTTTGAATTTTCGGCACTTTAATGGATGTACTTGCAGTAACCTTTTCTCGTAACTTTATAACGACTAGCCGTAAATTGGTGCGAATAGAGCCAACAACGAACAAGGACCAGCAGGCCTAGACAAAACACATTTCTGTTAACCTTCACGCCAAACGCTACGCCAAAATGTATGGGAATGACATTACCTGCGGAAAGAACACGACGTAACCTTTCCGCAGGTAATGTCATTCCCATACATTTTGGCGTAGCGTTTGGCGTGAACGCTAACAGAAATGTATTTTGTCTCTAGGCCCAGGCGGGACGGGCATGCTAACGTTTAATCCTTAGACCCGAGTTCACCAACTACAACATAACCACTGATTACGTAACCGTCTTGTTAGTATTAAACATGCGTTTTAACAAACAGCGTTTTTTTCGAGTTCACTATTCAATTCTACCCAACGGTTAAATAACCGAACGTTTTTGAATGAGTGAGTCGAAAATGACCGAATGATCGAATGGTTTAACATTTTTTTGTAAAAGACGCTACGACAAATGCCGAAAAAAATGGGGTCGGAAGCATCTGGCTGACAAATTTAATGCTTTCGGCACTCACTGCAAACGTTCTTGGCTATTCAAACTTCTTTTCAATTAAATCAAGTAATTCCAGAGCACTCTCTACGTTTGTATGTACGAAATCTCGTACCAAAAGCTTTTCGTCATATTCCTCGAAATTATTGTGACGTGTTGGAATATACGAGGAGTGTGCAAAATTATATATTATCTTCAAAATCATCTAACACATCTTCTTCAAAGAATAAGTAACTCAAAGCGTCTTGAATTTGAAACTAAAAGTGATTCACAATGCAAAACTTCAAATCAGAAAGCATAAACCAACGGTTAAACTGAGTTGGCCACGTCGTTTAAGCTAACCATCCGATTACAGTACGTAACCAATGGTTAGTGCTTGGTGAACAGCAAAATATTGTTAATCAGCCGGTTTTGGCTTAACCGGCTGTTTTAAAATTAACCATGCGTTGGTGAACTCGGGTCTTAGTATGGCCATTGCATGCAAATGTAGGTTAGCGCAGGAAATGGCGCAACGCTTATAGAGGGCTGCGGACAATGTATAACTGCAGTCTCGCCTCTGTATGCATGGTGCTTTTGAGATAATTGACAATTCGTCAACAAAATATAGGTAAACTTATTACATACTCACAGAACCTACCACTTTATTTATCATCATCATCATTTCAGCCGAAAGACGTCCACTGCTAGACATAGGCCTTCCCCAAAAGGGTTTTCGCCATAATCGCCACGCTTGGTAGGCGGGTTGGCGATCGCAGTATGGTGGTAAAATGCAAAGAGAACGCTGCTGCCCATTCTCTAGTAAGACCTTTTTTTTTTTTTTTTTTTTTTTTTTTATTTTATAATTTATTTATTTCATAAAAACAGTACTTAGAATACATTACATTACAGTTATGTGCTATGGTAAAGTAAAGTACACAAAAGTTTTAGCATCTGAAACCGAACTAGGAGGAACCTGTATTTCGGCTAACAGCGCCAATCCCCTCGAGTTACAATAAGATAAGAGTTCTTAAATGCTAGCATTTTACAAAACAAAGGAATAAAAAGTAGTCCAAGGTTGTATTCATGGTCTGCACCTCTCTTTGTGTTATGTGATATGATGAATGAGTGAGTGTGAGAGGGTGTGTCTATTTGTGAGTGTGTTTGTGATGTTAATGTGTGAACATTTGAATTTGTGAGATACGCGGAATATAGTGGATATGTATATAATATTTATGTTTTGTCTAATAGATAGTTAGTTTTTGCTAACATTTAATATGAATAACCGTCTATCTTGGTACAGTAAGAAGATGCTCAGTCTCATCATACGTGAGACCTTGTAGGTATTCCGATACTTTTTTCTTGCAACGGGCTGTGTTGAGGGGGTAAATGTTAAGATTTTTATTAAGTTTATTGTAGATATAGGGACCGAGGAAATTAAAGAATTTAGTACTAAATTTAGTACTGTAAAACCTGTGTTTTGTACAAACCATATAATTTCTGCGTGTATTCAAAATCTGGGGGTCGTAAATTGTACTAGTGTGTTGTAAAATGGTTATTTTTAGAAGAAATAATTGTCTTACAGTAAGTACTCCACACATCTGGTAAAGTAAAGCAGTAGAGAAAAGTAATGGTTTATAGGTGCTGACCTTTAGTATTGCACGTTGGGCAACCTCAATAGACTTGAGGGTAGTTTTCGGAGCACCTCCCCAAACGGTTATACAGTATGTTATAAGTGACTGACAAAGGGCAAAGTATATTCGTTTCAAGATATGAGGATCAGCGATGTGTCTTATATTTTTAAAGATATAAATGAGTTTCCGGACCCGTCCCGATAAAATTCTTATGTGTTCCTTGAAGTTAAGATTTTGATCAATAGTTACGCCCAAATACTTAATGGAATCAACACGCTCTAATTTAGTACAAGAGCAAAAATCATTCGGTGTACACTCATGTGGAATAATGGCATGATCGTGGTTAATCCCCATGTCTGATCGAATACTGAAGCAAATGTATTTAGATTTGTCGGTATTTAATGTTAAGACATTTTTGTTTAGCCATTTTCTTACAGTACCAAATCCAGATTGTGCAGCATCAAACACTTCGTTCCAACTATCAGCAGAAAAAAGGAGAGCAGTATCGTCTGCATAAGATATTATTTCACCCTGAGGAAGTATTATGTTAGTAAGGTCGTTAATATATAAAAGAAATAAGGTTGGCCCTAATATGCTACCCTGTGGAACCCCATGTGTGACTAGGCGGTCGGTGCTGGTTAAATTACCCACACGAACACACTGGCGGCGGTTTGCAAGGTAGCTTTCGAAGAGTTTCAACTGCTTGCCTCTGATTCCCAGCCTTTCTAGCTTGGCCAAGAGGATTGAAACAGAAATTGTGTCAAAGGCCTTTGCAAGATCTAAAAAGATAGCCAGGCACTTCTTTTTCCTATCCAATTTATCACTGACATAACCTAACAGATTGTTTACCGCTTGTTCAGTGGATTTACCATTTCTGAAGCCGTATTGGTTGGGTGAGAGCAAGTTATTGTTTTCGAGGTATCGAGTAAGTCTCTTATTGATTATTCTCTCCAGGAGCTTAGAGATAGATGGGAGTATGGATATTGGCCGATAATTGCTGATGGAATCTCTTTTTCCACCTTTATGTATAGGGCAGACTTCAGACTTCTTTAAAAAATCAGGAAAAATTCCATTTTGGAGACAAGAATTGAAAATAAAGGTGAGTGGGGGAACTAAAATATTTTTGAATTTTTTTAAAAATTTATTGCTGATCCCGTCAAATCCCGTTGAGCTATCTGTTTTCAGGTTAA
Source organism: Polymixis flavicincta (assembly GCA_949987655.1). Lineage (NCBI taxonomy): Eukaryota > Metazoa > Arthropoda > Insecta > Lepidoptera > Noctuidae > Polymixis > Polymixis flavicincta. The sequence goes on along the minus strand of OX465185.1, from coordinate 7,523,946 downwards.
TGATGAGGCGGTCTACTTCCCATTCATCAGTATCCTCCAACACAAAAGAATTAATCGCTGTGGGCTTATGAACGTTGGTATCTTTACTCGTGCCTGTTGGGTTTGAATCAATTTTCCGGATCTTATCGGCAAGAGAACTACCAACATTCACAAAGTAGTCATTTATTTTATCCAGAGACTGTTTCGGACTGCTATCAAGGGACAGAAGGTCATTTGAGTAGTTAGCATTTTTACTAGTGTTTGTGACGTCTTTTATTACTTTCCAAAGTTTCTTATTATCGTTTTGAGCCGAATGGACAAGGTTTTTTTCATAAGCTCTTTTTACTTTTTTAAGGATTGAGTTGCAGTAGTTTCTGTAGCGTGTGTACGTCAATTTTAATATAACATTATTTGGCGAAAGTTTTGACTTTTTATGCAATTTGTCTCTGTTTCTCATACAGCGCAGTAATCCTTGTGTTATCCAAGGTTTTATAATTTTCTTCCTACGTGATAAGGTAATGACTCTGGTGTGTTTATTAATTGCAGCCTGAAGACAACCGACGAGATGTCCCAGAGACAAATTTGGATCAATCGATTCGTACACTAGAGTGAAGTCAATTTTTGATATTTCGTCTTTTAAGCCGTTTTCGTCGATTATTTTAATGGTAGATAACGCGTAGTGTTGAGGTTTCTTAAAGTTCATCCATAATAAAACCGGGTAGTGATCAGTCAAAGTTGTTTCTGGTACAATAGTGTTGCAAACATTTTCAGTTTTAAGGAGTATATGGTCAATACATGTTTTACTCTCTGGCCTAGTAATTAACGTATGCGAAGGTAGCAGGCCGTGACTAGCAGCTAAGGTAAGATAACGCTCACCATGATGGTTAATTTTTTCTGAATTTATTGCAATATTTATGTCGCCTATAACTATTATGTTTTTGAAGGAAGAGTAAATTATTAAAACGTCATTTAGAGATTTAACGAACAAGTCTAAGTTTGGATAAGATGGAGACCGATATATTGCAATAATTGCGATTTGATTTTGCAGTGTTGCTATCAAACAGTTACCCTCGCAAAAGTTTGGTTCCTCAACTGCAAAATCAAGGTGCTCCTTAAAAAATATGACGACACCATCGTTTTGTTTTACATTATTTTTTGTCATGGACGAACGATAGCCCAATAAGTTGGGTACTATAGTTGTGGACGACAGCCAACTCTCTGTAAGCACAAGTATATCACATTGAAGTTTTAATCTACTCAATAATATTTCAAAACCACTTATGTTGCAGTTTAAACTTCTTATATTTTGAGTGAGAACTACGAGGCCTTCAGAAGAAGGCAAAATCACTCTGTGACAGTCGTCGATTTCGGCATACTGCGATTCTGATACTGTTACCTTATCAATGTTATCTGCTAAATCAATTAAATTATCGAATTTTGATGAGGTGGATTAATATTAATATCAAATATAATAATACAATTTTGTAAAAATGATCTTACGTTATTCAGTACAACGCCAGTCAAAGTTCCTGATGAAAATAAAAGAGCAAAGTTGCAGCTGTACGAGACCGTTATGAAAGTCATAGGCTGCAATAGTCGTTCACATTTTAGTGTTGTTAAGATAGGGTATCTCAAGAAATTGAATGATTCGTGGATTATGTGTAGTAATTTAGTTGCCTTCTATGACACCCACAGGAAGAAATGGAATGGTGCTATTCTTTTACGTCCGGCACGACACGGAACCCGGCACGAAACGGAACTAGATTAAATCCTTTTATAAACTATGCATAACTTAAATAAATTATTAGCGACTGTTTAACCAACTTAACAGTTCCGATTAAGATCTGGCACATGACATGACAGTAGGCTGACTAGGCTTCAGTATTCGCTACCTATGACAGCAGAATATAGTATTATTCTTCAAATACATCGCCCATCTTCACAGCGGATCAAAAGCTTTGTGACGTCACATTTTAAAATCACCATTATATGTCTAAATTATTTGAGTTCGTGTTAATTTTATTAAAGATTAAGTAGGTATATTTAATTTAATTTTTTAAATAGAAAACCTGCTGTTTTCAGTTTTATGTACAGAGGCCAGCACATCAAGCTACCCCAATCTGTCAAATTTATTTGATAGTTTTTCAACTTTATTGCAAAGGAATAAGGTTCATGTTCAATTGGGAAAATTTGACAGTTTGGGATAGGTTGACCTGCTGGCGTCTGTACTTCTAAATACATAAGACGGGGTTTCGCAAGTGTGATCACATGTGACAAGGACCGGGGCTTGTCACATTTGGAGGGGTAAAATTTGTGTGACGTAACTTATGGATGGCCCCTAAGTTACTAAACTACTCGCGAACTGACTAAATTACTAACATATTCCGAACTGGGCTTTAATTAGTAGTCCATAAAACATAAATATGTATCAGGAGTACAAAGTTCGACTAGGTACGTCCAAATCTGTCCTATATAAATATTAGTCTTGCCTACTAAACAGTTTCAATACTGTATAGGTACATACCTACATCATCAAATCTAGGATGGATGGCAAATGAATCAAACGATCATTTAGTTAATTGGCTTAATACAATGGACAGCTCTCAGCCATTCAACAGGTGTAATTAGGTCATTACGTGCGAAATACGTTTTAGATGTGTGTGTCACAAAATGGGTAGATATTTAGAAGTCTAATTAGATATATAGCAGCCTAAAATAGGGGCTTGTGGCTAAGTAATGACAGCCGCACGGGTCGCTGATCAGGTTAAGCTACGCTTGCCGCGATTGGTCCATGATGGGTGACCATCTTTACATACCAAGACCCCTCCGTGCCTCGGAAAGCACGTTAAGCCGTTGGTTCCGGCTGTCATATGTGGATCTTTGACAGTCGTTACGAGTCGTCAGAAGCCCGAAAGTCTGACAACCAGTCTTACCAGGGGGTACTGTATTACCCAGAGATGGGTTGTGGAGGTCAGATAGAATGCGGTTAGACTGGAAGCCGACCCCAACGTAGTTGGGAAAAGGCTAGGCAGATGATGATATAGAAGCCTAATTTTATCGTAGCAACGATCTAAATTAAAAAAATCTAAATTAACTTTTCTAATGAAGTGGCTTCTTAAAATTGTTATTCAGATTTCGGAATCCGGAATAAAAGGTTATGGTGAAAGCGCCAGGGTAGCCAAAGAATCATCTGTTACGATCACGAATCATATTTAGATCAAAATAAGACCGGAAAATTTGATGAGATTTTTCAAATTTTCTTCGGTTTTTTTTTTTTTCACTGACTATTTCGTGAAAAATCCATAGAGAATCCTAAAGTGAACGCACGATTTAAATCAGTCTATTCAGTCTTTGGCTGTAGTACTTACACTACCTACCTACTACAACGTGTGAACTTTTTCATTACGCAGAAAAATATGTTTGATAGTTGGCCTTCTGTTGGCTTCCTTATGTGATTTATGTTAACGTTTTCTTTCCAGGTAATCTCTGAATGTGGATATTTGTTGATGGTTTCCAAAATAACTAAGACTTAATTATATAGAGGTACTGCTAGCTTTTGCCCGCGGCTCCGGCCGCTTATGTTTTTTTTCATATTGATTTATTTATTTGGATCTCCAACAGAGGCTATACAATTACATGCAAGTTTACATTGAGCAGAGACAAATACTGTATTTTTCTCTGTGCGCTTCCAACTATAGAAGAACACATCATTTACTTGTAATCTAGGTACAGTCACGGACTTTAATTGATGAGCCACTTGCCACAGTTCCTATTTTAGCCGTGTAATACAAATCGGGTTTAGTCGGTTATACTCGTATAAAGTCCACAGTGACAACCTAAAGTCAACCGATTGCAGGGCTAGCAACCGTAACCTAGCGACAATTGTTTTAGCGTAGTGATAGTAACGTTAGCGTACTGTTAGACCGTGCCTTGGCGTGAGGGTTTAAAAAAAAGGCAAATTATGTTGACCTTTATAATGTTTATAAAAAGATATAGAAATTACATAGAATTATATTAAAATAAGATCTAGAACATGTGTGACCCTCTCAAATGACGGAGTAAGACTGCTGAACAGGCGGACCTTGGAGTTGGGCGACGATGGTTGGCCCTTATCAGTGATACTTGAGAATCCTGAGATCGGAATCTTGAGAAGTGGAGGATATATACTTCTCTTAATTACTTGTTTGCAAGTCAGGGTTATAACAACCCCCTGCTTAAATGGAAACTTACGCTTCTTAAAAGCGAAGTTTACAAGAAGTGGTTCTAATCTGTTCTTAAGTGCGGCAAAGGTGTTAGTTGGATTACGTTTTGCCGGTCGAGTTATCAGTATTTAAAGTATTATTTGAGTGCATTTGAACCTTCTGTAAAGAGCCACACATTTTCCATTACAACAGTAATATAATATAAACATAACAAAAGACTTGTAAATATGAACATAAATATAAACATACAAAACAATGGAGTGTTGTGTCGGTACATTAGGTGTTTCGTTGTTTCTGAATGGGTGAACAACCATCTCTTATTTCCTAATGGCTGCCAAACAATAATTCGGCCATTCAAAAGTTTTATTATACACTGTTTGGGAAGAGAACTAAAGGTTTTAGTCATTATTTCTGTTTCACAAATAGGGTTATCTTGAGTACCTACTAAGTTCGTTGATTTGTTTACAAATGTATTTATAGATAGCTAGTAACAATTTTACAGCCAGTTAACTCTTTTAGCGTTATATAATTAGATCTATCTTGACTTAAGGATGTTGGTAATATTAGTGCATATGATTTGGACATATCAACATTGAGGTATCGGCACAGGAACATTCTTATAACTTAAACTATATTAGCTTATCAAGATTAAAGGAATTCTTAAAGTAAACACGAGCTTATCATCTAAAATATAATTTGTAGGAGAGGCTTAAAATACTAGACTGGAGCACACTTAACGTGTCTTGTAGAGTGGCTTTAAGTGTGAGAATATTCGTAATGGCTGTAATTATTATCAACGTGGGAAGAGAGGTTTTCCATTGCCGTGTTGAGGGCTTCCTCGTTTTGTATTAATTTCTATGAATGACTTATTAAAGCTGTAAATCGCAGTTTTGGAGATTATAGTGTTTTCTTTAATCATCCCTAAAAGTTTGAAGTAATTTTCCTTTAAGGAGAGTAACTTACAACCTAGGGCTAGTCTGTGGCTAGTTTTATTTCATCGTAATGATGTTTAACGTGTTTTCTATTTATTAATAAGGACAGTGTGTGGTTACTGTGGACCATAACTACCTTATAAGGACCTTTCCACACAGGTGACAATGCTTTCCGCATTCTTAAGTGGTTTTTTATGTAAACCATATCGCCAACTTTATAGGTGACGGGTCTGGAACGTTTATCATAATATTCTTTTGATATCTGTTTGGATTTTGCTATGTTTTCTATGGCCCTAGTATGAGACAGTTTTAAACGATGGCTTAGCATTTTAATGTATTCGTGGTAGGTGCTAGTAGGGCTTAGTTTATAAATTGAATCTGGTAAATAAGGTTTATGACCGAACAATAGTTCGTAGGGTGTGAATTGAGTGGTTGTATGGACGTTGGTATTATAAGCAAGGATTCCTGTGTAAACGTATTTATTCCAATCTGTTTGGTTATTATTTACATATGATTTTAGGTACTCTTTAAGAGTGGAATGACTCCTTTCTAAAGCTCCTTGTGTTTGAGGATGGTAGGGTGTTGACCATAATTGTTTTATCCTGAGGAATTCGCAAGTCTTCTTAAACAGGTCAGCTGTGAAGTTAGTACCCTGGTCAGTCAATATAGTTTTAGGGATACCGAATAGGGAGATAAAGTGAACAAGGCATTCACAGCATTCTTCAGCTGAAGCTTTAGAAATAGGATAGGCAAAGGAGTATTTTGTTAAATCGTCTTGAAGAGTTAGTATATATTTGAATTTGAACTCTCCAGCTTCAGGCAGTGGACCTACGATGTCGAGACTAAGGCGTTCAAAGGGCGCTGTTGATGTAGAAGTTATTTGCATAGGAGCTCGGTTGGTTTGGCGAAGGGCTTTGTTAAGTTGGCATTGAGAACATTTCTTTACATAGTTTTCTATGTCGGTTTTCATGTTCTTCCAGTAGTATCGTTCTTTGATACGATTGTACATGCGTGATTGACCTACGTGTCCGGCTACGGGTAAGTCATGATTTTGTTTTAAGATTTTAGGAACTTCGCTTGGGACTGGAAAGATAATAGTGTTTTTATAAATATTGATTGTAATATTTGTATTGTGAAATACATATGCTAGGATGTTGTATAATTTTGTGTATGAAAGTTTAACGAAGGGATCTTTGAAATCTGAGATAGCGATTTCTATGGGAGTTTCGTCGCGTCTTACTAATAGTTCATTTCTTAAGTTTTTCAATGATTTAAATAGATCTGGGTATGGGAGTTCGTCAAAGTGATGCACTTTGGTAAAAATTAGGTAGTATGTTTTACCTTTAGATTTGATGTATTGAAATGAATACAGTGTTCTTTCTTTATTTATTAAATCAGAGGCATCACTATAATTAGCAAGGATTTCTTCTATATAAGGATTCGACTCGTCAAGATCAACGGATGTAGGGACAATGATTATCTTGGAATTTGAGGATAGAAGAGGGTTTGTGTGCTCGTGTATTACGGTGTTGTAGGTATGATTCTTTTTAGATGTGGCTTTCAGGAAATCGGAGTATGAGTTTTCATACACATCGGGACTTGGTAGGTTTACAGGTAATTTCTCATAATTCGCGGAATTTAAGGTATCTAGATTAGTACTAGTGTTGTTTTGTTCATTTTCAGGATTGGTGAGCGTATTAAGTAATTCGAAGTTATTGTCTTGAATAGGGTCTAGAGAAGGTAGGTTATAACGATCAGGATTAAAAGGACTAGACGGGAACTGTAAATCCAAAGGATTAGCAGTTACAGAGGTAGCGTTCGTGGGACTTAATATAGGTAAAACAGACATAGAGTCTAAGTGTTTAGTTTTTATTGCGTTTACAGGGGCCGATGCATATATTGGATATCTGGATAGTGCATCCGCCGCGGAATTAAGTTTTCCTTTCTTATAGATTATTTCGTATTCATATTCTTCTAGTTTTATTCTCCATCTTTGTAATTTACTGGAGGGGTCTTTGTGATTGAAGAGCCACTTTAATGGGCGGTGATCGGTAACAATTTGGAATTTGCGACCATACAAATATGGTCTGAAGGTTTTACAACCAAAGAGGATTGCTAGTAATTCTTTTTCAGTGGTGTTATAATTTGTTTCACTCTTATTAAGAGTACGAGACGCGTAAGCTATAGGTCTTTCTTTAGAATTTTCTCCTTGAGAGAGTATGGCACTTATTGCGTAGTTGGATGCGTCACATGTGAGTATGAATGGTTTAGAAAAATCTGGATATGCTAATAAAGGTGGGGATATGAGTCTAGTTTTTAGGGTTTCGAAAGCAAGTTGATGTTCGTTTTGCCATACGAATGGCGTATCCTTTTTCAGGAGGGATGTTAGTGGTTTAGCGGACTTAGAGAAGTCAGGTATGAATTTGCGATAGTAGGACATGAGACCCAGGAATGATTTTATATCTTTTGCGGATTTTGGTCTCGGAAAATTAGATACGGCTTTGATTTTTTCGGGGTCGGGTTTTACACCGTCATCAGTGATTTGGTGACCAAGGTAGGAAACTTCCTTTCGAAGGAATTCGCATTTGTCGGGTTGCAGTTTAAGATTAAATTCTCTAATACGTTGGAACACTAGTTCTAGGTTATTGATGTGAGTATCTAGGTCATAGGAATAGATTACGATATCATCTAGGTAGACAAAACATCGGATTCCTTGTAGTCCTGACAGGACGGAGTTCATGAGTCTCTGGAATGTTGACGGGGCGTTTTTCAGGCCAAAGGGCATTCGTTCAAATTCGAAGTGTCCCTGTGGTACGCTGAACGCAGTTTTAGCTGCGTCTTCAGGTGACATTTTAATCTGGTGAAATCCAGATGCTAGGTCTAGAGTCGAGAAGTATTTAGATTTTCCGAGTTGATCTAATATTTCATTGATATTGGGAATAGGATAAGAGTCTCCGATAGTGACATCATTTAACTTTCTGTAGTCTATGACAACTCTCCATTTTTGTTGACCGGATGCGTCTAGTTTTTTTGGGACGACCCATATAGGTGCGGACCATGGGGACATAGAAGGTTTAATGATACCATCGTTCAACATCTTAGTTATTTGTTTTTGAACTTCTTGTTTATGGCATTCAGGGAATCTATAGGATTTAACGTGGATCGGTGTATTACTTGTTGTTTTGATTTCATGTCGCAATGCACTCGTGGTTGTCAGTGGGTCGCCAGGTAGATGGAATATATCTGAGTAATTAGAGCAGGTTTGATGAAGAGCTTTAATTTCTTCGGAATTTAAATGAGATGTTCTGAGTTGTTTAAGCACTTCTTTAGTGCGGGGGTAGGTGTTTTGAGAGGATATAGTATTGATGGGATGTTCATCGTGTCGGAAGGATTCGAAAGGCATTTCGACTGGAATCAGGGTAAGATTCAAGTTGGATTTAAGCGGTATTGGGAAGTCGGATATATTAGCTACGGTTATGTTGACTCTATTGTTTTCCTTTGTTCTGACTAAGCAGTTTGCTATTAATATGTTTTTATGTTGTGTCTGATCGAGGATTAACCCTTCTTTTATTTCAGGATTTGACACAGAGCATTCTATTACCATTTCAGATCTGGCTGGAATAGAATAAATAGGTTCATTGAATTGGAGTGGTACTGGCAATTTATTGAATCTGATCTCTTGGTTAAGATAGTCGATATTTCCTCCGAAAGTGTTTAGTAAATCGCTTCCGATGATGCCATCATGAGGGAGATGTATTCTATCTACCACATGGAATTTGTGGTTTACGAATTTTCGAGGCGAATTAGATAATTGTAATCTAAGTGAAAAATGACCTAAAGTTATCGTGGTTTCTTGGTTAGGCTCTATTCCTTTTAAGTTTATAGGTTCAGCTATGAGTTTGGGGACTTTCTGAATACAGCTTTTCTTAATAAGACTTATTGCTGATCCAGAGTCTATTAAAAGACAGAGTGGTAAGTCTGAGACGGAAGTGTTAATAAGAAGATGTGGGAGTAGGGTTTTTTTTGGATCAGTGGTAATTTCAAATATTACTTTAGGATTTGGGTATTGGTTTAGTTTGTTGGATTCGTTGTGTTTAGATTTAGTATTTTCTATACTTTTAGTGGATATAGTAGGTTCAGTAGATTTAGTCGTTTTCGTGGATTTAGTAGATTCAGTGGATTTAGTAGATTCAGTGGATTTAGTAGATTCAGTGGATTTGGTAGATTCAGTGGATTTAGTAGATTCAGTGTCTGATGGATATGGTAAGTGGTGTCTCGCACGACACCGATACGAGTCACTTAATAGTTTTTTGGCAGATTGTCGGTTTCGTTATAAGATTCAGGATCCTCCTGTCCATTCGATTCATCCACAAAGTTAACTCGTTGTGGTGGTTTGTAACCGGAAGTAGAAGGTTGTTCTTTATTACGGAAACGATCATTGTTGAATTCACGTTTACGGCAATTTTCAATTAGATGCCCAGGGAATTTACAATATCGGCAGAATATATCGGATTTGTTAGGTTGGAAATTATTGTTGGGTGTTGGACGCTGTAGTTGGGGTTTAGAAGGAGCAGGTTTATTCAATTTGGAAAACCTATTTTCCGTAGGTTGGTTTCTCCTATACATTGATTGTTGAATGCACTCTTCATTGATAGCATAGTTTACAGCTTCATTTAAATTTAGTGGAGACCTGCATCTCACCATGTTAGAGATACGCGGGTGTAGTCCCATCATGAAATGATGGAGAGCTAAGTCCTCCATTGCCGCTGTGCGACCAGGGAGTTCGTTGGCTTTAACAGTGGATAGTGATACTTCTGTAAGTAAACGTGAGAGGCATGTCTCGATTTTTAATGCGAATTCGTTAACATTCTCCTGCGGACCCTGTTTGCTCTCTTGGAGTTCAGTAAGAAGATGGGCGTAGTGTTTTCTATCACAAAATTGAGTTTTTAGGAACTCTTTTAATTCTTCCCAGGTAGTGAATTCTCTGATTGAGCAAACAACTTCCGCTTTCCCTTCGAGTCGACTAAGAATATATTTAAATAAAATAGATTTTTGAGATTCTGAAGCAAGGTTATATGCGTTGTTACAGTTAGTTATGAATGAATTTAGTGTTTCCCGGGTTCCATCGTAAGATTTTACGAATTTAAACAGGCTGTTGAGGTCCATTTCAGAATCTAGTTTTTTGAGAGATTCTGTGATTTCTTCGGGTTTGAGGGTCGCTTTGGGCATAGTTTATGAATAGTGTGAAGATACGGTGTAGCGTCGTAGGGTAATGAGGAACTCACGACAGGCAGGCGAGCGTGAGGGTCAGCTGCAATCCTGCAAGCTGTGTGTTGGAGTTGTTGATCGTGCCGTATAGGTAGTCTAGATGACGGCTGGATTAGTGTAGCACTTTCACTTTCACTTGCACTTACACTTGCACTTAATTGTTTTGTCGGATTTTCACTGGGTTTCGATGGTTTTCCGAGTGATTTGATTCAGCGGGACGGAGACGGACCATGGGATTCACTTTTAAATCCCTTAAGCTGCCACCAATGTTAGACCGTGCCTTGGCGTGAGGGTTTAAAAAAAAGGCAAATTATGTTGACCTTTATAATGTTTATAAAAAGATATAGAAATTACATAGAATTATATTAAAATAAGATCTAGAACATGTGTGACCCTCTCAAATGACGGAGTAAGACTGCTGAACAGGCGGACCTTGGAGTTGGGCGACGATGGTTGGCCCTTATCAGTGATACTTGAGAATCCTGAGATCGGAATCTTGAGAAGTGGAGGATATATACTTCTCTTAATTACTTGTTTGCAAGTCAGGGTTATAACAGTACGGAGAAATATTATGATTGGTCATTTCGACATCGGAAAAACTCGTATCCACGATTTTATCCAAACGCGTAGCGCCCAAGATAACGTTCATGACAATCATGCTAACTGTTGCACATAAACATAAATAACACCTAACTGCCGCCATCTTGGAACAATTGAGCACGAATTTTATTTACTATTTCTGTTTTGTAGTTGACATTTCAACTGTCACTGTCTTCGTATAGGTTTTCAGAAATAACGAGTATATAATTAATGAGCTCTAATTCAAAGGAGGTCAGTATCAAATAGATTGGATAAACGTATGCAACAGTGTATTGACGTAACATTCATTGACAACTTATTAGTCAACCTTCTTCGAATAAGACTATCTCCGATTTCATCTTGTTTCTGTAATCTCGTGAGTGTATAAAACTGCAAAATTGGAAAGTTTAAAAGTGGATAATGAATTAAAGTCCGGGACTGTACATTAAGTTTGACAATTTAAAATATTAAAAAAAAGACAACATAACACGAAAATCATACTAGGCTATAAATCTCTGCCAAATTTCAAGGCGATCGGTTCAGCGGTGAAAACATAACAGACAGAGTTACTTGCATTTATAATATCAGTAGGCGTAAAGTTCACTGATCCTCCATAGAAAACGGAGGATTCCTCGACCTCAGGATGTGGTGTCTGGTGGGCAACTACCATACGATCTACGATTGATTTCGGGACGTTGTGCCTTGTGCATATGCCAGTTGCGCGGTAAGCTTTGCTTGTACGATGCCGGATTTTGCATATAGAAGTTCGCATGGAGAGTTAGATTGCCGATTAGAGTAGATTGCCGCCACAGCTTAGTGAAGGTGGGTGTGGAACGAAGGTTTCCTATACGTAGTGGATAAATGAATAGTTTTATGAATAAACAAGACGATTCGAATGGTACGGTATGGACGTTTCAATTCTAAATACATTTTCGTCTTATCTCTGATCCATCAAATCGATAGGAATTTGGGAAGCCTGCAAAACCTTTACGATAAATTGCTGCAAGAATTCAAATTAAAGCCATCACGTTTCATCCGACATTCTAAACTATAAACATTGAACAAACAAGTTCTAATTTAGTTATTTGTTAGAAAACGGTTATAGGAGCGCCCTTAATGGAAAGGTTCGTGGTCATACCGCACATTCTTGTTTTAATACAATACATATCGGATCCGAACATGAAAGATGCTTTTCCTACTGAGCTGAATATTCTGACGCAACTTCCTTTTTTGATTTTTTTGAGGGT